>JAREYC010000003.1:61960000-64602500 GCA_030015325.1 Cryptoblepharus egeriae | reverse complement strand
GGAATATGTCTCATGAATATATATATCTCATGAATATAGTTATATATCATGGGAATATATCTCAGCACATCCAAGGCTTGGTTCCACCATGGGTAGTCTCTGGCCAAGATAGTAAAGTTATTAACTAAATGCATGAATGCATACAAATGCACTCAAGGATGCATATGTGAATGGACATACATTCTCTCTCTCTCTCTCTCTCTCTCTCTCTCTCACTCTCACTCTCTCTCTCTTACTGTTACACACACATACACACATCTGTAGCTTCCCATGATACTAATGTATTGCTTGTCACTTTTTATCTATCCATCCATCCATCTATCTTTCATTGTCCAGAAGCATCATTGTCAGCATAAGGGCACAATCCTAACCATGTCTACTCATAAGTAAGTCCCACTGTATTCAATGGGTCTTACTCCCACAAAAGTATCTTTAGAATTGCAGCCACAATCTATGTATATTCACTTGGTGTAAATGCCACTATCTGTATATTCACTTGGTGTAAATGCCACTACCTATTTGGGATCCCAAAACATTACGCATAGGATTGCCACCTTAATCATTGTGGTTGTAATCCTTGAGGTTAATTTTATGCAACCTGTGATGCTAGTGGGAGAGATGGCTTTTAAATGGGAACATCAGATTTACAGCATTGTCCCAAGTAAATTTGGAAGTTAATAAGGCTACGATCCTAAGCATGCTATCAATTTCAGTGAGCCTTAACTATATTCTCTACAGCCTAATTATACTGCCCCTAAACATGAATACAAGCTCTTTAGCAAATCAATCAGTCTTCCTTCAAAAATTCACATTCCATTGCTTATCATGGTGATGCTAAAGCCAGTTCAAGGGGCTGGAGACAGGATTACTTTTATTTATTTGGGACTGTTACAAAAGCAGTAGTCTTGGCATTTTAATATGCTTGAGAATGGTCACCAATGCAAAATGATCTTTTGTACATTCTGTTAGGATAGAGACGGTCCCGTAAGTCTTTCTGTGGACTTTCTCTGTATAATGGGAAGATCACGATTAATCTTTTGCACCTTTATGAATCAGCAAATGCTGCTATCAGTGTTGTGCAGTTACAAACTTTCTTAATAATGTGTGCTGAGTTATAGTTTAAAAAACATCATCAAAAATGAGCATAGCACATCACTGATTTAAAACTCTTGGATGGCTCCGTGGTGGGTTTAAATTCTAAACACATCTGGGTGGTACAAATAAGCTTGGTATTGAGACTGACCTCACTGGATGCTGATAAACTTGTACATTGAGTTCTTCGTACCAAGAGGTTCCTGTACATTTACATAGAGACAAATCAGTATCAATTCTCACCATCAGTACACTTGACTGGGAGGTATAGCCAGTTATGTTTCTCAGAAAAAGTACATTTTTTGCACTGCGTAGATTCACTGTCCCAAGGTACATTCCTAACCAAATTTTCAGCACTGGCATAGCTGAGCTGGCATGTGGAGCATCTAGCAGTTGGGGGGCAGCAATGGCAGCCTCCTCAAAGAAAGACTATGCTTGCTCTCTTGGAGTTGCATTGCCCTTACCTAAGAGCTGGAAAATTCGTTAGGCTTGCACCCCCAGTCAACCTCGTGCAAATGTACAATTGGCTTAAGATTATAAGCAAAAGGAATTTTTTTTGTTTAAGTAGAGAGTCACTTCTATAATAGCAATAATAATAAAAATGGGGTTTTTTTGGCAGGCGGACTGTGCCGTATGGACTTGGAGGTCCCTCCCGAACCAGGCGATCATTGAAAGACTCAACTCATGAGAGCCTTCCAGGCTCATACAACAGATGCCAGTGTACTAATGTAAAAGACAAGAAGTGTATCAACTTCTGCGAGATCGGGAAAGACTACTGGTATGTTCTATGTTATGCTGAGTATAATCATGAATGGAATTTATGAGATCTGGGATCTAACACACTTAATGCTTTACACAGGAGAGTTTTGATATCCCATGTCCCAATGTACTTGCTCTGATATCAGTGCTGAAATACAGAGAGAGGGAGAGAGAGAGAGATAAATGCCTAGATTCTGCCTCAAACGCTAGTTCTTTATTGAAAAAAGTTCCACAACCCACTTGATTTATCTTCGCTGTGAATATTTTTAATCTTTGTGCAATTAAAAAAATCTATCCATTGATTCTGGTTCAGTACACTGCCTTTGTCATGCCTCAAGGTGGCAAACACTTGAAAACCATTATAGAAGTTGGTGTATATGAAAACTAGGAGTTTTTACAGAAGCAAGATGTGAGAAACATAAGCAGGACGAGAGAAGCAGAGCCACAAACTAGTATCTCAGCCATACCAGCCTTCCCCAAGTTAGCATGAGAAAGAATGATCCATCTGTTCACTTGTCATAGGGATCAAATGGGAAGGGGGAACCATACGCACCACCCTGAATGACTTGGGAGGAAGGATTGGATAAAAATAGTACAGCATGTCAAAAGAATGTAAAGTGGACTGCAAACAAGTTCTCATAGCTGCTGTGCTTCTTTTTTGTACAAATAGGCTCCAATCCACAATGCAGAAGGGATGGAAACCTCTTCGTCAAGACCGAGATTGCAAAGGACGGAAGTGTGCATTCAGGCAACTGACTAATGCCAAGAAAATGAGAAGGTAGGTATCGTCTCTGCAGCCTATGGAAAAAGGCTGATTGCTAGAAACGTCTGTGCCATAAAGTCCAAGGTGCTATAATTGGTGCTTTGGAGGAATTTTCCCATTGGCAGTGACTGTCCCCCCTTCACCATCCTAAGTTGGTGTTTAGTTTCTGCTTTCCCTGCAGCACACCCAGAGTTTACTTACATATCTCATGTTGAGCATCCACGCAGGGGGTTGTTACTTTCAAGGCCATCCCAACTATGGGGCTAGCTACATAAATCATTTCAGGCAGCAGATTAATGCAGAGTTCCCATCTCTAGCTATGAATTTGACCTCCACCCCTTGCTCTTCCTCCTTCTTCCCCTCCCAGGACTGGAAATTAAGAGGAGGAAGAGAGGAATTGGAAATTTTGAGTGGGGGGGGGGAGAGTTGGAGAAGCAGAGACTGGCAGATCAAGTAAAAGGGGGGGGGGCATCATTTGGTACTGCTTCAGGAGGTCATGAAGCATTCAAGATTTTCACGAGGTCTCGGGCCATCCATGGACATTGGCAATACCCTTGCAGTTAGTTTTTTTTACATATTCTTCATTGACTGGCCACTTACTGGGCATAGATCTATTGGATGCTAAGCTTCATCGGGGGAGAGAGCATCTCTAAAAAATTTTCATAATCAGTGGAATCTGGATTACGTTGGATTTCACTGGTATTCCTAATCAGAAGAAAACATGGCACAAGGGCTGGAACTGTAATGTTCCTGATCAGATTTGCTTTATCCAAAGGGGTCGATGAAATATGTTAGTTGATAATTCTCACACCTCTGAGCAGCATTCAAGCTGCATCAGCGTTACAAAATTGGATAGGATTGGGCCCTAAAATAGTTGAGCTTTCTTTGCACCAACAGAAAATGACAGCTCTATACAATTATATTTGATCAGTCTGGGTTGGTGTTGGGATATGAGAATTTCTAAGTTTCTTATAATTTCTCAATGGACAGAATGGAAAAGTTAACAAAAGTCCACGTACAGAGTAATTTGGATTTAACATCCCTGAAACTGTGGATTAATTGCATGACTCATGGGAATAATAAGTGGATTAGACTGCATGGTGCATGCCTTAGTATTATATTTATGTTGCACAAACACGCACTTCATTTTTGATTATTTCCTGTTTTTGCAGGATGGATGCCATTGGGAACAGTATCAAAGTTTCCTTTAATATTGCCAGACTGAGGAGCAGGCTGCAGAAGCGAAAGCAGCTGAAGCATAACCGAACATATGAAAAGCAAAACATTTGGGAAAGCCTGAAGACGACATCTTAGTGGAAAGATCACCAACCTTAATCCTCAAGTCATCATGAATTACTGACAAGGCATTGCCGCAGCTCTGTTTTGACTTCTTAACATTCCACATTAGGACAAGATCAAGGAGTGTTGTTCTAGATATTAACTCTCGGAAGGTAAAGAAGGACCCCAAATAAATCTGTCATTCCGACAGATGAGCAAGAAGATAATTGCTGCCATCCTGGAATTCAGTGGGACAGGTTGGATCAAAGAACATTTTACTCATGCAGCTTTTTTGTGAGCTGTCAGATGAGGAAGGGTCATATTTGGACCCTGGTTCTGAAGAGAGGATAACTCTGAAGCAGTATTTCATTTGATCTGGCAGACATCTGAGGGTGGAAGAGAGACAGAGAGGTCTCACAACACAGTGCGTGCCGCATTGTGATCAAGAAGATGCAAAATGGAGAGCTCCAGATTTGAGACAAAGTAACTCCTGTGTTTTGACTTTACAATTATATGCAAAACCAGTGCGAAAAATGATCCAGACTCTTCTTTTTAACAGGTCTACCTCGTGTGCTGGACGTTGCACTCTTGCGCAAATATTGTGGCCTTTAAGCACCAGCTGAAACATCTTGTTTTCAATAGTTAAAGCCTGTTCCTAACTATTTAGTTCTTTTAAAATCTTCAGGCAGTGGATCTGAATTGTCTGCACTGTCAATACCAAGAAGGTTAAGAACCTAATAGACCCAGACTAGTTGGTGCACAATTTATTGGGAAGTAGGACCCATTCAATTCCAGTGGGAATACACTTCATAGAAATGTGCTTAAGTTGGAAATGTAAAGGTGTTGGCACAAATATATTAAGATATTGCATTGCCACAATGTGAGGGTTACAACAAAGTTTGGATTTCATTACAAACAGATTTCATTACAGACAAACAGATTTCATTACACTTATGCCCTAATAAGACATTATTCTCAGTGGCCCCTTAAGAAACAAACAAAAAAAGATAGTCCAGGAATTTCTTACATTCCTTGTTTTTAAAAAGGCAAAAAGGTGGCTAATAAAGATGACAAAGGGTGCAATCCTAACAAATTTAGGCCAGCCTAACTTACATATGACTTTCTGTGATGGTGTTCTGAGGTTGGCATATGCCTGTGCAGAGTGCGGTGGCCTGACCACCCCACCCCACCAAGGCAGAAGTGGACTTATGATCAGCAAAGGACTTATGCCGGCCTAAATGAGGGTTAGGATTGTAGCCAAAGACTAATTTTGTGTGAATGTTCATAACCATGGATTTAACCATGTGATTGAACATGGTCTAGAGATCAGTGATTTTCAACCACTGTGTTATGGCACATTGGGGTGCACATTGGTACACAAGTGGGGCCTGGTATTTGGGGGGAAAGACCATTATTAGTAGGGCCTTTGGAGGCTATGAGTCTCTCACTGGCAATGCAGTGTGCCTTGCAATTATTTAAAAAGAAAAAACTGTGTGCCTTGACAAATCTAGCACCCACGTAATTAGTATGCCATGAGTTGAAAAAGACTGAAAATTGCTGGTGTATATGATATTTTGTATGATGGGCTTATTTTTTATCTATATATCTATCTATTCTATTTATATTTGCAAAACTCATTACATTTACCATGTTGAATATTCATTGAATTAGGCCATATTGGTCTATGCATGTCGTACATATTTCTGTATGAAATTGGGGGAAATGCCTTATGCCTATTAAGGTGACCATATTAAAAATAAATATTTTTTAACTATTATTTTGGTCGTTTTTATGGCAGCAGTTTGGTTTTATACCACAGACAATATAGTAAATTAGAAGATGGGTAATCCAAGGCACTCTTATGCTGCCAGGACTGGTTTTTTGGCATTGTAAGATGCTTTATGGAGGCTGTAAATGCAACAAACCATAGGAACAGTCAAGTAATTGCTACAAATACCACAGAGGTGGTGCCCAGTAATGGATGTATCAAGTCCACAGTTGCTGATAAGTTAGTGGGGGTGGGCAAATGGAGGCAAAAAGTGGTGGGAGGGATTGGAAAGAGATGAGACAGAGCAGAGGAAACAAGGACAGGAGGGGGTAATATTGACAGTGGCATGCACCACTGATATCCAACCCACCTTCCCAGATATCTCATTCTGCCTTCCCAGACTTGCACCAGAGGAAAAACGGTGGTATAAAAATGAAAAAGATAATCAAATCTTACAAGATTTCAAACAACTCAGACACAGGATGCATGCGTGAAAGATTCCAGTATAATGTTCATGAGACTCCCCCAACATCAAGTTAAAGCAGTGATTTTCAACCCGTATGACATGTCATATTGGTGTGGCATACTGGTCTGCAGAATGTGTACAGTATGTGGTCTGCCTATAGCGTACTGCAGGAGTTTGGGGAAGGGCAACTGGGGATTTGAACCCTATCCCAGCAAAACAGTGTACATTGTCAATTATAAGAAACAAAAAAGTGATGGAATATAACATCCAAGTCCATTTTCTGCTTTTCAAATGATGGGTACATGGCCTGCTAATTCCATCCAACAACCTGGCCAAGGTTCCCAGCTATTACCCAACTATGTGGACCATCCCTTTATGGTAATCCTCCCTGGGGCTTACTAGGAAAAGGGAGGGCAGGGTCTTTATCTCATAAGGACAAGACCACACATGTGTTTTTGTTTTTAATGTGTTTTGTGTGTGTGTTTCATAAGTTTGATTGCATGGGATTCCATGAGAAAGTGGAAGGGAAACATGCAACTGTCTCTCACACTCAGTATATGCCCTGTGTTTTGTGTAGGAGAATGAGTGTTTGGTGCAAAGTGTGGTTACTGGTGCCCAGGAGGAGCGTTTGTGTGCCAAATGCTCCCCTCCATCATACTGCCCCTTTAGTGAAAAAATTGTAGCCCCATGATCTGAAATCTGAGAATGTCTGTGCCAGATCTTGGCTTCTTTGTTGGAATAAAAGCCCTGTTGGAAGTTGATTTGGTATCAAGTGTTACACTGTTTCCTACGTTCTGTGTCCTATTCCTTGAACAACAACAATAGTATCTCTATACCACTTTTCAACTAAAAGTTCACAAAGCAGTTTACAGAAAAACATGGAATAAAATGTCCCCAAAGGGCTCACAATCTAAAAAATGAAGTAGATCCCACTATCTCATGTGGGATGGAAGTGGTTTGGGAGGTTGGAAGATGTGCTTTTTTGATGCTTGCAATGTGTGCATCCCTCCACCCACTCCCATGGGACTCCTATGACTGGTCTGTGACTGGTGTTAACAATTTTATACAGAATAGGGTGTGCCTGCCCTGCAGTGTAGGATAGGATTGTATGCCACTGTGCCTGTGGTGCTCTGCCTTGTGACACACCTAAGAAACTCCCATACAACACCCCAAGCACCAATAGAGTTACACTGGTGGCTGTTTTGTATCAACATGGGGTTTCAGTGAAAACTGTCTTCTGCTGTCAGAGCTCTTGCTGCATTGAGGATCACGTTTTGAAATGATGTTTCCCAAGGATGGGTTTAGTCCATATATTATGTGAAGTGGGTTCACATAAGCAAGCAACTAGGGTCTATATCCTAAAGTGAAATTAAGCCCCTTGCTCCGGAGCAGTTAAGATGACTTCCCATAAGGTAACACTAGAGGGTGATGTAACTGCGTGGACCCATAACTGCTATGGATTTTGCCCTCGGACAGCAAAAAGCCTTGAGTCTTGCGGATACTTAAAGAGAACTTATTCCCCCAAATGTAAACTAACTGCAATGCAGGTATCAGTCTTTACATTTTCAAGAATACTATTCATCTGGCTCCTTGTATATATAGGGTTTATACATGTATCAGGTGTGGAAAAAACTCCTAAAACTCTTCCTTTCTCCACTAACCGACCTCATTTGTAACCAAAGAAATACTTTTATCTTAAAGAAAAAAACTGTGAGGCTTATGTGCACACACACAATGTATTTACCATGGTTTTGAGGGCAAACTCTAGTTGTCTGTCATTACATAGACAAGGCACGTAGAACTCCCTGAACTTTCACTCATAAGCCAACTGCAAGGAAAGAACCTTTTTTGTTTGATTGTGCAGACAAAGTTGCTATTTCTAGAATCGAGACTGTTAGAAACCAGTGCTGCTGAGGAGGGTGCGGCAGTTACGGCAAATGGGAGTTTATTTATTAAAGTATTTTTATCCTTGGACCCTCTAGGCAGCTACATGCATCAAGCTAAAAACAATCATAGCCTAAAAATAATAGAAAGCACAACCAAATGGAGAATTAGCAGCAGCCAGGGATGCCAGGACATGACCTGAGGGCATCTGATACATTGTGGTTACAATCCAGAGTAACTATGGGACCTTTTACACTCACATAGTTATGGTGCCAGTTATGGGAAACCAATGGGAAATGCATAGAGCAATCCAGAGTAAGTGCCTCTTATGTCTTCCCATAGTTACTCTGGATTGTAGCCTTTCTTGCAAAAGCTAAGAAGGTTTACAGAATAATCTTATGCCTTTTCTTAGAACGGAGACCCATTCTGTTCAAAGCAGTTTACTTTCCAGTTATTGTACGTAAGCAGTGATGGGCATCAAATAAATTAACAACCGGTTCTCTGTCCATCTGGCAGCCACTTTTAAATGGATATTTTTAAACTTTATATGTCCTATCTCTCGTTAACAACCAGTTCTATAGAGTAGGTGCGAACCTGCTGGAGCCCACCACTGTACGTAAGCCTGCAGCCCTGGTCACTACCTAGACGGGTAGCCAACTGTGAACTCCCGTGAATGCAGCTTTAGTTTTCATGACAAAAGCAAGATGTATGTGCAAGAAGGAACAGTCAGGAGAAGCGAGGTATAAAAAACCTCAATTTCTCCAGTCCAAATGCCTCATTCTAAATGCTACATCCTGCTGAAAAGTAAGTAGCAGGATGCGTCTTTTGTAGGAGGAGATTCTACAACATAGACTTTGCCACGAAAAAAAGATTTGTCCTGCATTGCCACTGAGCTCTTTTCACATGTCGGAGGGGCAGATAGCAAGGTATGTCTTGTCTGAAGGACACTGTCATGTTCACACAGAAAGTATGGTCCCTGATTCTGGTCTGGCCTCTCTGTTGAAGTTTCTGGATGCTTTTCAAAGGGTACATAACCGACAACCAAAAGTTTTACCCAGCTTTGTTTCTGCGGCATCTTCCGTACTTTTAAAATTGAAGAGTCAGATTTTTTCAAAATTCCAGTTAAGACATTCCCATCATTGCATCTACAGGCAGGGAAGTGCTTTACCTGACCACAAGGCATTCCTAAGCTAGCATTTACATTGGGTGAGGTGCCTCAAATGAGCAGTCTGTCTGAATTATGGCAGGGGGCTGGATTAAACAAAAGCATGAACCTTACTGTCTGAAGACATCAGAAAGCATGAGAAGAAGAGGCATGCCAGACTCTGTAAAGGTTCCTATTTGAGACCAAAGGAACCAATTTCACTAACTTTGGCTTTTCCCATCATGATGCTGGGCTGATGGAAAAAGATGCAATGGGGAGTGGAAGTCCTCTGTATGCCTTCCTTTTTCCCCGGAAAGGTCCAAGTGCCCCCTCAGGGTACATATTGTTGAACTACGGGGTGTTTTTAATGTCATCTGGAATTGATTAATGATGTTGTTGTAATTATGTACATGATTCTGGACATGATTCTAGTTTAATTTTGCCAGAAATCATCACTGGAATCTAAATTGGTCTGCTGCATCAGGAACCACAAGTTAACATGACATATACAAGAGAAGCCATCTTATTTCTAATTTATATGTGGCTCAGCCACCAAATGCCTTAATTCTTTCTGTTTCCACACACTGGGCTAAGTATAGTATCTTCAAGGTTTGTTTGTGTTTTTAGTTTCAAATGTGACAAATAGTCTCCAAAACTATATCTCCTGTTTTGTTTTGCCAAGGGAGGTTGGTTGCCACTGCGCCCACATATGGAATCATACCCATTCCTGGACGGACATCATCAAAAGCATAACATTATCAATACTTTTCTCACAGTGTTAATCTACTGTTTCTCTTTGTGGCTGGTTGCCTTTGCTGAATTTAGTCTTTTCCTGCTGCACAAACACATGGAGAGAATGAGGCTCGGGTGAAGTATGAAGATAACATAACCAGTACTTTTTTCCCCTTACATGACTATTTTGAGACATCTCTCTGGAGGAGGCATGATTATCACCTTGGGTTTTTTTTTAAGTTTTGCTCCATCGCTGGTATTTTTTAAAGATTGATTGAATGTTAAATAGAACAAAAAGTCACGCTTCTATTTATTTTTAGATAACCATTCCTATTTCCAATGGTGGGCTTCAGGGGGTCCTCACAGGTTCTATAGCACCCTTTGCTAATGAACCGGTTACTAATGGGACACAGAACCTGTTGTTGATTTAGGTTATTAGGACATAAAACCCCTTGTTAATTTATTTGAATCCCACCATTGCCTATTTCACAGTTTGCTTCTGCCCTTAAAAGCAGGGCTTCAGCTTTCCATCTATTTAATTGATAGGTTAATCAAGCTATTAAGTTGATTAAGCCATTTCTGCCCAATGATGCATATATGCAACAGGAATCAAACATGTACACCTGAGGGCCTGAAAGAAATAGGTTAACTAGTAGAACAATTAATTAAGGACACATTTTTGATGGCATTTTGACTCTAGTGTGTAATAGGGACCGACAAAAAACAAAACAGTAAATATTAACAAAACTGTTCTTCTTAATGAATGACACGATTTTCTGATTAACTTGAAAATTAATCAGTTTTGTACTTGCCAATTGAGTCCTAAAGATTTAACTTAAGCTGCAAAAATATGTGTTTTCTGTAGTTCATACCAACTCAAGATACATGTGTCCAGTACTTCTTTCAGTAAAAAGGTAGCTGGTACTCATCATGAAGATGGTCTTATTTCCTGTTTCTTCAATTCCAGGCATGTCTACTTGGGAGTAAGTGCATTTGCAGTCCATGAGGTTCACTTCCTACCTGGCAAGCATGGCTAGGCAGTAGGGTTGCCATTTCCACAAAACCAGGACAGGACAGTGGACAGTGCCTCCCTGCAGCACTGAGGGGAACGACCACCTATGGGTGGGAGAAGGGGTGGGGCATCTGGGACTTTGTCCTGGATGCCCCTCCCCTTGGCCCACCTAGTTCAGGTGTGACCCAAAGGGATACCAATTTTCCCTTTGAGTGTCACTGACGTATAGGATTGTGATGAAAATAAATGTTAAAAGGAAGTTTGGTCCATTTAAATGTCTCCCAAATTTGCTGCCTGGAATGGTCTTTTTCATTGTAGGTCATTCATGAGCTCATGTATGTAACTGATTCGGTCCATGTGTGTGTTTATGTGTGTGTAAGCGCTGTTTGGGTTTGCCAGTTTGGCAGGTGTCTGAGAAAAAAATATCTTCAACTTCTCTTGCTTGAGGCACCTTGAACTCTTTGCTCTGTAGCTTCATTCAAGGGATTTGTCTGCTCTGGGCTTGTGGGACAACATGAACTGAAAGCTGTGGGGTGATTTCAAAGAGGCTGTTACGTAGATAGCCTGTCTTTGGGAAGGGGAGTTTGTCCAAGGAGACCCATTGTGGGTGGGAGGCTTATGGACAAAAAAGGGTTAAATCCCCTTCTTAATGCAATACACACCTTTTTGGTTCAGCTGCAGAAGTGGAAGGTGGCGATTATAGGATTGGGCTATAATTTGTGGTTTCTGATGTGCTGTTCACAGGTGTGCCACCGGAGTTTGGGGAAGGTCCCAAGAGTGTGTTTGTGAGTGTGTGTGTCACAGTGTGCCTGGACAATTTTAGAGCCATGTCAGTGTGCCATGAGATGAAAAAGGTTGAAAAGCACTATTCTAAATAATATTCAAAACTCTATATGGCAGTTTTGAATAGAAAAAATCAATATGTAGGATTTCTCTTGGGAGATTTGCAAACTTCCATCAGTATAGAGTTCCCACTTGCAATACTCAATGGATACAAAGGTGGAAAAGACTTAGAGCAGAATCCTGACCATGTCTACTCAAAAGTAAGCCCTGTTGTTTTCAATGGGTCTTACTGCCAAGGAAGTGTCTTTAGGATTGCAGCCTTACATCAATTGCATCTTATAGCTATTGGTCAAAGCGGTCTTTGTATATTTAGCATAGAATATAATGTTAATAGAGAATGAAGTAAAAAATATTTTGGAAACGAGTAGCAAAGCATCCATGAAGAAGCCAAGCAGATTTATACCTTAAAACAAAAATGAGATTGTGGCTGAAAACAGACATGCTGCTGAATAGAAGCTTTTTCAGGAAATTTTCCCTATTTTTGCAGAACTGGTTTGAGTTTCTTGTAATCTGAAGCTCCTTTTCAAGAAAGGTAGTTCAGTCTAAAACAACAAACATGTTTTTCTAGCTAAAAGCCGTGTTGTGTTAAAAGAATGATAAAGGCTGTCCTGTTGGTTGACACGCTGTGGGTAAGGATAACATTTGAAAAGCCTCGCTTTCTTCTGCATATGTCTTCTGGCCTCCAGACAGGTGCTCGGGGATTAACTTGTAGACTTTGAAGAAAGAAAGAACTGGACAGAGCTCAAGGCCATAATGCGGATCATCATGTCAAGCATGTAATATCAGAACTGAAGCAGTCAACCCCTGCCTTGCTTATGACCAGCCATTTTGCTTTCACTTGAAACTTGGTTATACTCGATGTCTATGAAGCTGGTTTGTACTACATAAAAACCTTACTGAATTTCAACCCTGCGCTGTCTACAGGTGTGAAGATCTGTAGTGTGCCATGGGACTTTAGGGAGGTTCATTTATTAATAGGCCAGTTGGGGGATTTGAGCCTCTTTTATGTGCCCTGTCAGTAGTAAAAGAAATGGATGGTATACCTTCACAATTTTAGCACTTTGTCAGTGTGCCATGAGATGAAAAAGGATGAAAATAGATCCTTCCTATCAAAAGTTATGGCCAAAAAACTAAAAATAAAAAATATGCACAGAGCTCTGTGAAAATGCCCAATATCATGGCTTTACTCTTGAGTAGGCATATGTGCCATTGTTCATCAGAAAGGCCAAGCTGAAAGGAATCCAAGATCTTGTCCTCCTTTTGAGGTTTGGGCCTCTGGTCACCCTGAATCCCAAGAGTGTCAGTTTGCTGTTCTCGAAACACATTTCTTGTATGCCAAGAGTTAAAGGAACATTTTTCATACATTTTTCATACATCTTATGTTTTTCTGAAAAGTGTATTAACTGTGTCAATTAATATATTTTAAGAACCAAACTCTTTAACTGAGTAAAATGTTCATTTTCAAAAGAGTTTGTGTTCAGTTTGTTTCAATAAATTCCCATCAACTCTAAGGAGAGGGACAAAATCAAATAAATCACATTGGTTTTGTATCCTATCAAACATCACAGGCACTGTGCATGAGAAATGTCAACCAGTCACAACAAATCAGGGATGAGGAAGAACTGTCAAATTTCAGCATGTCATCTCTGGCATCAAACTATCCGAGGTCAACAAAATAGCCAAGGGGAGCTCTGAAGGCCACTCACACCTTAGCAGATGCAACCCTCCTTTGAGATCAAAGGTTGTCTCCTATTGCTTTAGCCTGCCTGGAACATACTTATCTCTGCTACTTCACAAGAGTTCCCAACATAAATGAATTGGAGACATGGTGTATAACAAGAAAAGTGACACCTGTGAAGACTTGTCCTGGTGATGCCCTCTGGAAATCTTTCCAGCAAGTTGTGCTTCTTCTGACAGAAAGTAACTTTCCCCGTCCCTTTAAATAGTCTGTTGCAAAAAGCGGGTAGGCATTAAAATAATTTATATTATTGAACTAGCAAAATTTTCCCAGCATTGTGAAAGTAAAATTTCAAGAATATTTGTCTGCTCTGGACATGGCTGGACACCGGTGGGCACCAGACACTGACACCTGGCAGTGGGTACCACTAGGTACCAACAGGCACTGAGTATGGGATGGTACCAAGGGGTAACAGTGAGCACCACTGGGCAGCAGGCATCACCAGGCACCATTGGGCAGTGGACACCAAGCATTCCTACCAGGCACCTGGCATCCGTACCAGGCACCAGCAGGCAGTGGGCACCACCGTGCAGTTGGCAGGGGGCACCACTGGGAACCCCTACCAGGCACCAGCAGACAGCAGGCACTACCAGGCACTGGTCACCAGCAAGCACCACTGGGCATTCCATGCAGCATGCACCACTGGGTTGTGGGCACAGGGCACCACTGGGCACTGTACATCCCTAATGGGAACCGGGCAACACCAGCAGGTACCATCGGGCACTAAATCAGTTTAGTGAGTCCTTACATCACAGAAAGAATACACTTCCCAAATTTCATGCTTGGTCCATGGGTTGGGGCTGGGAGTTGAAGTCAGTTTTCAGTGTTAAATATAGGGATCAAAACGTTAAATATGTAAAAATTGGTTCTTAATGAGTGCCTACATCTCAACAGGAATACCTTCCCAAATTTCATGCTTCTAGGTCCAGCGTTTTGGCTGGGTGTGAGTGAGTGAGTGAGTGAGTGCATGCTTGCATGTGTCCAGGGCCCACAAATATTCTTGAATTTTTACTCCTGCAGTGACAGGTACACTCAGCTAGTGATGGAAAATAACTGCTAGAGATTTTTCTTCTTCCCAGTTGTTAAAGATTCAGGATCTTCATCCTCTTTCACATCGGATCATTCAACTTAGAATTAGGAAACCCCCAGATTTTGACTCTTACTGAGGGCTGGACAACATGGCTAGCTAGAGGCACTTTAACCACATTCCCCAGCATGCCAGGAATAGTTTCTTGAAAGTGAAAAGACAAGAGTTAAATAGGGGGCAACTGTGGAAAAACAAATCTTTGTTCAGCAACATCAAGAATTTCCTTCCTTGGAATTCTCCCAACCATTAAGTGGGTTAAAATACATTTTTGAAAACATGGTGAATGTGCTTTCTTTTTGGCGGCTTCCTATTTTGTGAGCAAATATTTCACTGTTGGGTTTCAGAGGCTATAAATTAACATAATTAACTCTTGATCTTTTCCCATATACACAAATGGATACTAAGGGCATCTTTCCAGCTTTAACTTGGAGGTTAATCTTGTAGGGAGGTTACCTGGTAGGAACAAGGACTGTGCAAGATAAGATACTGGGAACACCCATCTTTAATCAGAGCAGTTATCCTTTTCCTGCAGTGCAGCCAGTACCTGAAAATACCACCATCTTTAGGACAAAAGACCCATTAAAATCAATATTTATTGATACTGTAGTTTTGAGGGTGGGAAGAGGGCCCTGTGATGTTAATTTGGTGAACAACCATCCTGCCAAAGACATGGTAACTGGAATCTTTGGACCTTGCCGGGAATTGGGATTTAATTTTGGATTAAAGAAAATTAAAACCAGTGGACTTAAAACAGGTAAAATCAACTGAATCACAATGGTTGGATCTTTGAAAGATACAGGTTATGTCACTGGTTCTCCAGGTGGAGGTCAGGACCCTGTTCATTCCAGAAGGGTTGCAAAAACCGGATGCCACCATCTTGCAGTCTAGCACTGAGTACTGCCAGTTTCAAAGCTTAGCTGGAGAGGCTGGTTGTGAGCATCTGAGGCTTCTCTTTTTATGTAAACTTTCAAGATGAATAAATTATCTGAGGCCATTTGAGAAGCATCTTCTGTTCTTATTTATATTCTCATCTTTCACCATATTTCTTTTTTGTCTTTTTTCATTTATCATTATATACGTTTAAAATTTCTAAATAAAAAGACGAGAGGCATCTTGTATAGTACATTGAAAACTATGGTACTTCCTTTGCAGTCCTCACCTGATAAAGTTTTCCTTGTCTTTATTGCCCTTTAGAGTTGCTCTGATTGTTCCAATTGGAAGAAGTAAATTAGTATAGTTGCAGCCTTGTCAAATACATGCCCAGATACCATCATGACAAATACTATTAAAAATTGTGTGCTTGTGATCCACCAAGCTGAACAGAGGTCCTAGAATTTGATAAACTAGGGCTGCAATCCTAAAGACATTTTCCTGGGAGTTAGTCACATTGAACACAATTAGGTTTACTTTTGAGTAGACATGGTTAGGAGTGTGCTCCTAATGACTGCTTTCCTCTGACTGCAAATGTGCAAACAGCATTGCAAATTTTGAGTGTCTACATGGTGGATCCACAATACATGGCTTCTAGCCAGTGTTTAGCTTGGGGGATTCATAGATGGTGGAGACCCCAAATGCTCCATGCTGTGTTTTCTGGGAGGAACTGCTTCCAAATGCTGCCATTTCATATGCATGGACATCTAAATTGTTTGTCATTTGAGTGTTGTCATTAGGTCTTCACTATTGTCTTGTGTAACTATGAATGGCCCAAAGCAAATGCAAAGAAACACAGGGTGAAATCCAGAGTAACTACAGGGAGTCCTTGCTCCGGAGTAAGAACAAGTTACTCTGGATTGCAATATGAATTTCCCATAGGTTTTCACTAGGTGGTACAGTAACTGTGGGTGCATGCAATGTCTCTAAAGTGTTCCTGTAGTTACTCTGGATTTATCCCATAGATGTTTATTTTTGAGACTTTAATTGGTAGACATTTTAAGAATCTGGTACACATGGATGAAAACATTCTTGTAATAAATCAAACATCTCCTAGGAAGATGTTGCAAGTTTAGGTTTTAGAATTTGTACTGCAAATGTTATATTAAGGTAATTATTAGCAAAATTGTATGCTGGCTGCTCCTTCTTGGGATAACATTGTGCAATTCCAGTTTTCCAGCCTAGAATCTTGGTTGTTGCAAATGGCATTGTTATCATTAACTGCAATAGTTATCTCAGTTAGGCTGCAATCCTAAAGACACTTTCCTGGGAGTAAGTTCCACTGAACACAATGGGGCTTACTTTTGAGTAGACATGATTAGGCTTGCACCCTTATTCCAATTTGAATAAGTTAGAGCTGCAGCAGAACTTGAGCGGCTGCAGCAGACCTTGAGTCCTGACACATAAGAAGGCATGCCAATCATTCAACTCACTGCTTCCACCTACATGTAGCTACTGTGTGTGGGGTCTGAGAGTTGTTCAAGAACTGACATCAAATGCACTAAGAATGTGTCCACCTTTTCATTATCAGAGGTTGCTCCTGGTTTTGAAGGTTGCTCCGTGCATCCTCCATGGGCTTGGTTATAAGGGCAGTTGTGGCAAAGCAGTCAACCAGAACTGTTCTCTTTCTGTCTGACTACCTTTAACAGCTGGTTAATTACCTGAACTAATTGTTCAGAGCCTTTGATCTCTAGCATTGATGGCTTATATACTATATCTTCCCCCCCCCCACCCCATCAAGGTTTTCCCTTCTGTGTAATCCTGTTCACCTTGTTGCAAAATCAGCATTCTTTCTTATGCTGTTTCTACTTTCCAACTATTCCAAAATTTTGAAAAGAGCTAAATAGGCACCATTCTCAATTAAAACCAGCATTAATGAATATTTGTCAAAAAGGGGATTTACAGTCAAGCAAAGAAGCTATAGTCATTGCTTACGTCTGACTTAGGTTTCTCAAAACCCACACTTTTTTTTCCAGCCACATCCTATGTGAAACATTAAAAAAAGTTTTTGGATTTTAATATAGCAGTCAGTTGTCCATGACATTGATGAAAACTGTGTTGTGTGTCACTAATGAATATATTAAAAGATCAAGCTGGAGCTGAACCAATGTCGGCACTAATCTCCGCTGCTGCTGCTGGCTGTCACAAACTTGTTGTAAGGCATACCTATCACTTAATATGGATTGACTCACATGAGAAGAGTACTCACTAGAGGCTGAATACCACAGATGTGGTACACAGAATACTTTTCAAGGAAGGTAGAGCATGCCCTCAGCTGAGAGATCAAGTGATGTCTGTACATGTTTGTTCATCCATTTTCAAATCAATCCCAATGGAAAGCATCCACTATCTTTTTAAAAAAAGATAAACATTGGTAGTCTCTCTTATAGCCTCTGAACGTGACCTGAAACAGCCTATTTCCCTATTCCTGCCAACTCAGGAAGCATGAGATGAAGGGTCAGTTTCAAGAACTCAAGCACAGTTTTATCTGATTTGGATCTCTTGGACAAAACTACTTAGCACTTCTGTCAAATCACTGGGCACCCTATAAAAATGATAAACACAACAAGACAAAGACAGGAATGAAACCACAGCGTAAATGAGAACAGGAACTCCATATTCACAGTAAGTCATCCAAGACTGTGCCTCTAGGAATGTTTAAGTGTGCAAGTTCACTGCAGTCCCACAAGGTATTCTAAGGTGAGTGGTATGCAATATAAGCTGATTTCTTCTGGTATGCTATTTCAGGAGTCTACAATTTTTTTTTAATTTAATCGAATATGGGATCCTGAACATCTACCTACATAAAAGTCTTGACCTGTGTGTGGGGTGTTCACACATTCCGTGTCAATCAAGCAGGCTGAGGGTTCAATTCCCACATGTCTTTGGGGCAGGGAAGGCTGAGGAGAAGAACTGTCAACATTCCTTTCGCATTTCAAATGTCACTTCTAACTGTCTTCTAACAGGCCAGGCTGAGAACAGTCTAGGGGTAAACTGAGGAGAGCCATTGATGAGAAAGGAGGCAAACTGAAAAGGGGGATTATTCTTACTAATCATAGAATCCTAGAGTTGAAAGGGACCTAGTAGGTCATCTAGTCCAACCCCCTGCCTGCAGCAGGATGAATGTTCTTATATTGTAACTCTACAAGTGATAGCTGTGGACTGTTACTAGTATTAAATAGAGTAATTATTATGTGTGGGATCCACTTAGTCTACAATACTGAGTGACTACGGGAACTTTTACACCAACGTAGTTACAGTGCCACCTATGAAAAACCTATGGGAAATGCATAGAGCAACCTAGAGTAAGTGCCTCTTACGTCTTCCAGTAGTTACTCTGTTCAGTAACTAGTAGTTCAGTAGTTCAGTAGCCTCTTTGGGACATTTGCTAGCATTTGCTAGCCTAAAGAAAGTTTTAAATCTTCCATCCTACTCTCTCTCTTCCCCACTCCCATGTCCCATCATAACATGTTCTTTAAATGCCTGTCATTTCCAAAATCATTTTGTCATATGAAATTTCAACCTCGGGGGCTTTTGATTGAGCAAAACTAATTGGAAAGCATCCTTGAACTTATAGAACGAGCTGTACAGTTCTTTGAGACTTGGCAATTTGGAATGAACGATTGTTCTCATCAACATGTTTTAAGCAAGTTCAGAATATAATATTCACATAAAAACCAAACAAGGGTTTAAATACCTTAAAAGTATTTACTTACAACTGGATTTTTGCACGTTCAAAAGCTCAAAGGCTTTCCCATTGCAGAATGAATCTGTGCTTGAGATGCCAAGCACCTCAATATGGCCAAGGTACTCCCTGCAACTACTTCAACTGTGTGGGACTAGATAACTGTAATTTAGCAATTTTCAGTCTTACTCATCTCACAGTATTCTGACAAGGCTCTGAAACTGTTAAGACACACACTCACCCTACAATCCAGAGTAACTACGGGAGCACGTAAGAGACATTACGTGTACCCTTAGTTACTGCACTACCTAGTGAACACCTATGGGAAATTCATATTGCAATCCAGAGCAAATTGTTCTTACACCGGAGCAAGGACTCCACGTGGTTACTCTGGATTGCGCCCTCAGTTTTTTTAAAACAATTGACAAGGCACACTGCCTTGCTGGTGGAGGGGGATTCACATCCCGAATGGTCCTTCTAATAAATGAATCACCTCCAAACTCACATAGCATACCTGTGGACTGCTCATAGTATACCATTGTGACTGTGGTTGAAAATCATTGCCGTAATTAGTGGGTCAAATAAAAAGTGAGGCATTTTGGAACAAGTTTTAATTTTTTAAAACTATTTACTGCTCTGTTATCTCATTCCAAAATAAATGTATGCATCATGAATTCTATTTGGTCCACTATATGAAATGCATCCGACACCTTTCATTATCAATTTTAAAAGTGTGCTGGTGCAGGAAGGCTAACATGCCTATGCTGAATCTGGAGCTACATTGGGGCTGCTGCTGCACTACCATGGTCCAAGGGGAAGGCTCCCCAATGGTCTACTTGGATCTGAGCCACCTCTGGAGGTAGCGCAGATCTGAGTAAACAGGAGTAGCCTCTTAGCACTATCCAACCCTCCCTTGGGCTGAAGCAAATCCACTTCCTGGCCCAGGAGGATTACAAATATGCCATAAAAGGCATGTTTGTATCTCCTCAGGAGTAAGCTGAGCTGGTGCACAGAGGTGCACTTTGTGAACTTTTTTAGTTGAAAAGGGGTATATAAATACTGTTGATAGATCATGAAGGCTGCATCCACCCTCCACAGTGGCTCTCCATAGGGAGACCTTGAAACTCGTATTTTCAGAAAATGTCATAACACATACTTAAAGGAGTGCTTAGAAGAAGTGAAGTGAAAGGTGGTGCAATCCATCTAAATTTTGCAGGCTGCTTCTTCGTCATCTGGTTTTTGTATTGTTTCAACACCCATCAGTTTTTTCCCCTGCTAAAAATGCTGTCAGACAGGTGCAGAACGCTGTGAAAAGTGTATGTTTCTTGGTGTGTGATTTTTGTGTGGCAGTATCACATTCCTGACTGCTGAGTGAACCCGACATCAAAACACAGACAAGCCTATGCAGCCAGACAATTACTTTTTTTATGAGTTTCTCATCCAAATTGCCCACTGATGCATCATCATTCCGGTCCTTTGATACTGATTATGAAGATATATTTCCATTGGTTCTCTCTGATTGACCAATCCCTACAAAGTATTCTGGAAGCAATATAGATTAACCCTACAATCCAGAGTAATCACGGGAGCACATAAGAGGCATTACGTGAACCCGTAGTTACTGCACCACCAAATGAAAACCTATGGGAAATTAATATGGCAGTCCAGAGCAAATTGTTCTTACACCAGAGCAAGAACTCCCCATAGTTACTCTGGATTGCGCCCTAAGTCTATTCCTCAGTTAAATGGCTATTTTAGGATCGTAAGATATTTTTGATAGGAAAAAATGAACAAGCTGCTTTTTCCCAAGAATTTGAGCATGCTGAAATAGAAGCTACTGTTTGTCAACATGTATTTTGAAATTCATACTCCTGAAAAAAGCCAAACTCTCATCATCAAAAAAAAATTGATCATGACTGCTAAATGGAGGGCAAGAGCATAATTTTTGCACTGTATGTACTTGAATCTAATGTGCCATTGAACCCTATATTCAGAACCAAAATACCACATTTTCTCGAATCTAACCATCAAATCTAATGTGCACCCTGATTTTGGAGACAAAGGCTCCAATCCTAAAAGCTACAATCCTAAATGGGAGTAACCCCCAAATCCAGAGTAACTACAGGGGCACATAAAAGACTTTACATGCACCTGTAGTTACTGCACCACCTAATGAAAACCTATGGGAAAATCATATTGGAATCCAGCATAAGTTGTTCTTACACCAGAGCAAGGACTCCCCGTAGTTACTCTGGATTTTGTCCGAAGACCCATTGAGTACAATGGTGCTTACTTTTGAGTAAATATGGTTAGGATTGTGCTCAATATTCAGGTGAAAAAGGTGAGCATTAGATTCGAGTAAATACAGTACTTCAAATGCATGAAGTAAAATCCTGAGCAGACTGGCACATACTACACAGGTGTCATGATGAGCAAGCACCCCTTTACATGAAAACTCTTTATTTTTCCCTCAAAGTCAATGCTGTGGCTTGTGTGGGATACAAATGTGATAAACCAGTTCTAGCTTATAGATTATATATGGATCTGTCACGGGTTCCCTTGGTCTTACGCCGCCACTGCTCGCTCGTAGGAGTCTGTTCTTCCAGGACAACAGATATTTGGGTCTCATCCTCATCATCACCCCCCTGATCATCATCCCTGATGCTTGAGGGATCAGGGAAGCATCATCATCCCTGATGCTTGAGGGACTTCTGCTCCTCCGCCTCCTCAGCGTTCTCAAACGCCTCCATAATCCGGACCGCCTCATCCAGGGTCTTGGGGTTGTGGGACCTTGCCCATTTCTCTGCCTTGGTAGGCACTGCCTCCAAGAACTGTTCTAGCCATATTAGCTCAAGTATTTCTTCCGTAGACCTTTTTACCGGCTTGAGCCAGCGCAGCCCACACGCTCGAATCGTGTTGGCTAGCAGTCCGCTCCCCTTCTCCCTGGAATACTCCGCCGTCCTCATCCTCTTGCGATATGATTCCTCTGAAATCCTTAAGGTGCTGAGGATTGCCTGACGAACCCTTCCATAATCCCTGGTTTCATACACGGGCAAGGCATCTACTGCTAACTGCGCCGGGCCTGTCAGGTAGGGTGTCAAGATTGCGCTCCACTGACACCGCGGCCACTTCGCCGTCACTGCCATCCTCTCAAACGCATTGATATATGCCTCCGGATTGTCCTCTTTACTCATCTTAGTTAGCCTAAAGTGGTGGGGCTCTGGTCGGGTTCTATCTTCTCCTCCTGCCTGGTGTCATCCAAACTGTTGCGCCATCGTATCCATCATCCTGGACTGCTCTTGCAGCCACCACTTCACCCATCTAGGGCGGGGGGGGGTCTTTTGTCCTCGTCGTCCTCGCTGTCCCCGTACGGGCCACCACTGTCATGGGTTCCCTTGGTCTTACGCTGCCCCCGCTCGCTCGCAGGAGTCTGTTCTTCCAGGACAACAGATATTTGGGTCTCATCCTCATCATCACCCCCCCCCCGGGCATACATCATCAGACTGAGTCAGGTAAGTACTGTCAAACACGTTTACTCAGGCACTCACTTGATTCCACAGAATAACACTTCTCCTTTTACAGGTCAACGTGACCCTTCAACAGAGCCCCCACCACCATGAACAGGTAAGTCTCTTAACATGTCAGTAACATCAATCTCTCTCGCCCCATGTCCACTCCTCACTCTGTCCCTTTTCCTTTCCAGGTTCCACGCCCAGGTTCCAGGTTCCTTCTCCTCTCCACTTAGAGTCAAAGCACGCAGTCCACTGCACACTGCTGCGGGGTGGGGTTCCTCTGGTTTCTCGGGAAGGGGTACATGTGGATCTTTCCTTGGGCTCTCTCTATAAGCCAAGTAGGTGCTCTGCTCCTTCCACGGGAGTTCCTCCTGCCAAAGGACCTCCTGTTCCCTCCCCTCTCTCTCTCTCTTATATCCTCGACCCCTCCCCCATCTCTTCCCGCCAAACTCCCGTCAGCGACTGGACTCCTCCCGGGGCATACCACCTGGTGGATGGCCCAACCGTTATCCCTCTTCTCTTGGGTCCTCCACGCCCCCCTGTCCTCCAGAGCTCCACCATATCGTCCATCCTCCAGACCTCGACGGCATCTGGGAACAGCTTGATGTCAGGGGGGGGGGGGTAATCTGGCCTGTTCCATACGTGCAGACTCTCCCCCATGTGTACCCCCATGGGTTCCATGTTAAAGCGTTCGTACGTGTCCCAGTCCACGCCACAGGATCAGTGATCCCAAACTTACTCATGGTGCCCCTAAGCAACTGCAATTTTTGTATAGCATCCATCACTGTGTTTTCCTTTAAATATCCAACATCCTGGGGTGCACTTGTGTGCCACCGCACACAGTTTTGGGAACTGTAAATGGCTGTAAATGAAATGTAAATTTTGCTGACACTTTTATAATATCTAATGTTTAATTGAAATTACAGTGAGGTTTGTATAAATAAATGAGGATATTTTGAACATAATTACTTCTTGGAAGAGATGCTTACTGTATAGGAGCTCACCTTTCAGGGCAAAAGTTTACATTTCTTTGTACGATAAATTGGTTTTAATACTTGGAGAATGAACATTCTACTATCTGGAACAAATCATTGTGGTGAGCACTCAAGTGCAAGAAATTCACATACAGACCCACAAAGCAGGAAGAATTGTGATGTATGAATGTCAGTGGTACTGAGCTCCTCAAAAGGAATGTTAGTTTAATTAGGACCACATTATTATCCCATAAGATGGAACCTTTTTATAATTGGTGTTTCAAACATGTTTAAACTCTTCATGAACTTGATGACAAAGGCCTGTCGGGATTTTATTTATCTGTCAAATGTTTCTGAAATTCATAAATTATTGGATACCTTCTTAAGGGGAATGTGTAAAGCTGAACATTTTTCCCACTGGAAAATGTTTTGCATTCAATTCTTAATTAGCAGGTTTTCCATCTGTATGAGTTTTATGTTTCAACACATAGGCAGTACAATCTTGACTTGCACTGGATCAGGCAGGCTCGCTCAGCCTATGCTGAATCCACTGCAAGATATGGGGCTGCTGCTCTTCTACTACAGGGAAGGGGAAGCTTTCCCCCTACCCTGGGGTAAGCCCTGAAAAGTCCTCAAATAAATAAATAAATAAATAAATAAATAAATAAATAAATAAATAAATAAATAAATGGATGGATGGATGGATGGATGGATGGATGGATGGATGGATGGATGGATGGATGGATGGATGGATAGATAGATAGATAGATAGATAGATAGATAGATAGATAGATAGATAGATAGATAGATAGATAGATAGATAGATAGATAGATCTTGCTATCGCTATGATAGTTTTACCATAATTGGCTGAGTTCCAAGCTTACATGGAAATAGGTGCCGCATTCCCATAAACATAGCAGGCTTTTCACAACATGCTCAACCATCACTTAAATGAAACTGCACTTAACAATGAAACTACTAAGTTTGGTGGATTGGATCCTACAAATAGGCAATGAGAAAACTGTCACATTTTCTGTGTGTTTGTGTGTGTCCTGCTGCGTCAGACTGATTCAGGTCTCTGGATTGACTTAGTCACGGCTCGATGGGGAATTATTCCAAATTAGTTTATTCCAAATTAGGTTATAATATATCAAGGTAATATTGGGCTGAGTTTGCATTTAGAGGAAAGTGAGTAAAACAAACAGGATGTGCTATGGGTGGCAATTTTAGTTATTATCTGTATCACATAACCAGAAAGCGAGGATGTACACCTGGGAAAAGAAGATATATTTTCCTCTGTGTTAAGTGGAAGAAGGAAGATAGAAGTACAGCTCATTGGAGCACAAGGAGTTGGAACCTCATCCATGAGCAAAGCACTCTCAAAGTACATGCCTATGAGCACAATCCTAACCATGTCTACTCAAAAGTAAGTCCCATTGTGGTCAATGGATCTTACTCCCAGGAAAGTGTCTTTAGGATTGCGGCCTATGTTTGTCTACTCAGATGTAAGTACCGTTGTATTCAGAGGGACTTAGGACCCAATTCTGTTCAACTTTCCATTTCAGACTCTGGTGCAACTGCAAAGCAGCCCAGAGGTGAATGAACTTTGAGGAGGCATTGGTGTCAGGTGACTGCCTCTCCACCACAGGATGCAGTACACACCCCAATGTCAAAATGGATAGGATTGGGGCAATCCTAACTTAGGCTGGCACAACTCATCCGTCTTCCCATTCCCATGGTTATAGGGAGGCCAGTGCATGTCTATGCACTGTCCTGACCCTCCCCCAGAAGTGGCGCAGAAGTGTCTTATAGCACTTTTGTGACATCCCCAGGTCAGCACAGGGCTTAGGCCAGCCTAACTAGAGGCTGAATCTCAGGAAAGTGTGCGTATTATTGCAGCCCTAGTTGCACAGCCACTAGGGAGATTAGCATGAGCCAGTGTATCCCACCTAAAGTGATTGTGAGGACTGGAAATGCTCCATGATTCCCAATCTGAGGGCCAGTCTGCACATTTGCACCAACTGTGTTGTACTTTGCTTATGTGTGTCCTGCTCTAGTCATCCTGATCTTTCATATTTGGATCTGAAACACACAAAGCAAACTCTCGATAGCAGTTTTAAAACACTTAGACAATAAACTCCACTTTGGTCCCAGTCAGACTTTTTTTCATTTTATTTTAATAGACCAGGGCCATACTTGGACTAGAGCAGCAGATGAGTTGTGCAATCGAAAAACAAGAATGATTATTTTTTCTTTTTCTATTTTAAAATATGTTGCTGTTCCCAGGGCACTTGGAAAAAATCTAACCTTATCAGTCAAATATGTAAAAATAGGCTTGTCCTCTGCCTTGAAGTTAGCACCAGCTTCATAATGGCAATCTATCTATTACACTGAACAAATAGCAATATGAAATGTGAAAACTTTTTCTTGAAAATAAGTTTCCAAAAGAATCAAATTAGATACTTGAGATCTCTCTAGTCAAGGCCCTATGAATTGGCTGTACTGGGTGATAATTCAAAGAATCTTATGTTCCTTTCCAGAAGTTAAGAAGTCCTTTTTATAAGAAGTCATTTTCTAAAAAACATCTTCATTTTTTTCCTTCCCTCATTCCATAAATTTTCTCTGATCTCTGGTTCAAATAAAGCAAAACGGACTGCATGACTTTAATTAGCAACTGTGTAGTTCAGATAAGCAAGAAGATAAAAAATGTTAAACAGTTAAACTATTTAACCAGGTTAAATAGTTTTCATAGTGTTTAATACCCACTGTTGCAATCAACCACCTTCTGTATTGTTTCAGAATCTTCTCCTGAAATATGGCAATCAGTACAGACCTTCTTTTGTTGTTGAGAACAGGTTGGTTTTAGTGCTTGAACACAATGCTGTCTGGTATTATTTCTGCCTTTCCAGAAGCACTTTAAACTCATATTTTACCCATAAATACTGCTCTCATTTTACTTTACCAAGTGCCTAATTTTCTCATTTTTATGTTATTTAATTATTGCCTAAATTGCAGAACAATTTTAAAATGCTGTAGCATGCCAGGCCTCTCTTATTTTTATTATTTAATTAATTTATATCCCACTTTTCTCAGCCAAAAGGCTGACTCAAGGTGGTTAACAAGAAAAAATATACAGATAAAACATTAACAAGACATTTAAAAACAGTTAAAAACATAAAAACCTGGTCACTGACCTGCTCTTGATACAAAGGAGTCTCCAACAAGAGCTATCCTTATTTTCAAATAGTGGTATAGCTAGCGGAGGGTAGGATGTTGTTCAAACCAGTTGCCACCCTTCGGTGGAGGTGACTGACCAAAACCGCAAAATTGGTGATTAGAAATAATAAAAGCAGGCCTCCGTCAGTCTTAAAAGACTATGGTATCGTGCTTGGTGCTGCATACGCTGTATGCAAAGCACGAAAGCTTGGGTTGGATTGTTATGGAGGATAGGCTGTTACCCAAGCAGCAAATCCCCCCTTTGCACGCCACTGAATTAGTCCAATGGAAAGGCAGAGCCAATACGTTTGGATCCAGCTGGCATTGCAGAGCTGGGCTAAGGACAGGAGCTCACCCTGTCTTGTGGGGCAGAACCAGGTCTCAAACCCTGGCCTGCTGGTTAACAGGCACAGTGTCTTAACACTTGCGCCACCCACAGCTCCATCTTGCTGTGGTATTATTAGAAATAATACCATCTTGCTATACACCATTGGATGTATAATTTACAGCAGAATTCAATATGAAAACAAACTGAATTGCTGTATCTCTATTCTATCAAAAGTTTTTGTATCAAAAAAACAAAATGAAATATCTCCAATCTATCAAAAGTTATGGTAAAAAACCCAAACGAAAATATATCCATTCTATCAAATGTTATGTTAAAAAAAATCTTAAACATCTTATGTTATGAAACAAAAAATAGATTTTCTTAATTCAAAAGAGACCAATGAGGCTGATTATTCAAAGAGCCAATGAAATGTTATGACACATTGGGGAACTAAGAAGTTCCCTGGGAGGCAACAGTTTTCAATCTCTTCCATTTCACAGTATATTGCAGGCCTCCATCAGTCTTGAAAGACTATGGTATCGTGCTTGACGCGACATACGCTGCATGCGAAGCATGAAAGCCTGGGTTAGATTGATATGGAGGATAGGCTGTTACCCAAGCAGCAAATCCCCCCTCTCCACACCACTGAATGGAAAGGCAGACTCTGCCAATGGAAAGGCAGAGCCAATACGATTGGATCCAACTGGGCAGAGCAGGGCTAAGGACAGGAGCTCAACCCGTCTTGTGGGGCCGACCCGGGTCTTGAACCCTGGCCTGCTGGTTAACAGGCACAGTGTCTTAACCACTTGCGCCACCCACAGCCTGTTATAATATATTGAGAAGGCACAAAAAACTGTCAAGGTACACCAAGGTTTTTGTTCTTGTTTACAATTGATAAGCGTACCATACTGATGGCCTGAGGCTTACATTTCTCCATGGCAAAATTTCTGCAGCACCTGCAGACTATTCATGGCACATGAGTGTGCCATATCACAGTGGTTGAAAATCACTGATCAAAGGTGTGATTGTTAAAGATGAAACCTCTGCATTCATAAGAGAAGGGAGGAAAAGGGGAAATATTTAAGTGTCTCAAACAAAACTGTAGGTTGCTGGGTCTGTATGGAAAAAAGATCCACTAGCTAAATCAGACAATTCTTTTCGGATCAATGGAAAAGTGACAAGGTAGGAAGCATCAAGTGTAATGACTTCAGAGCTCTCGAGAATGGTCTGGTTGGTCTCTGCTAGAGACACCTCAATTCATCTCTTTATCCAGCATGTTTGCAAACCTGCCCCATGTTTCTCATGTTTGGCATTTTTTCTCTGACTTAAAAAAAATGGGGGCGGGAGAGGGAAAAATAATAATTATAGTGCACAAAGAAAAGGGGGAAAAAACCTGCCCAGCCCTGAGCTGCCTCCTTTAGCTAATCTATCTCTCTTTCATCTGTCAGTCTCTTGGCTTTAATGAGCCAAGCAATTACATTGTATAAGGAGCATGAGAAGACTTCAGTGGTAGATTTCTTTCAGCACAACTAATTCCACTACCTTTGCAAGTTTGCTGAACCAAAAACACACTATAAATAGCTAAAAGGTTTTTAAAACCCAAACAAACAAACAGGTGAGACAACTTGAAGGTTGAAAGGGTGACCTGATGGTTGAACATCCCTAGCATTGAATTTCAGGAGTCCTAGCTAAGATCATGCCTCGGTAACCAGGAGCTACTCATTGACTTATACAGTACAGTGGCGCCTCACTTAAAGAGCTTACTTCGTACTGGAGACATGCTCTTTAAGTGAAACGCTCTTTAAGTGAAGCAGATTTTTCCATAGGAAATAATGGAAACTCAGACGATTGGTTCCACAACCCAAAAATATCCATATAAAAATATAAACTGTTTATAAAAATGATTACAAAACACTGCAATATAACACTGTACAAAGCACTGTAATATACAGAAACACACAACACTGCAATACAGAAAATACTGCACAGTACTGAACTGTACTGTACCTTTGAAAACCTTCATGGCTAATGTGAGGGTTACAGAGAGGGGATGACTTTCACAATCACTAATGGAGTCACTGCTATCCATTGGCTCATTGGAATCTTTGTCTTTTTGTGCAACTTTAACATTCCCAAGCTGCTGATGGGGAGCAGCACTAGATCATTGATAAGGCACACCTTCCACACTGCCACACATAGATCCCACATACAGACCTGACTCAGGCTGCTCCCCCCGGATGTCCCATGAGTTCCCTGGCAATGGAAGCCTATTCCAAACTTTGCCCAGGGCCCCACTGTAGCTCAAGGTAGTCTCCTTGTCCCGCCTGTGAGTTCTATTGCCAAGGAAGCCTGTTCCAAACTTCCTCAGAACTGCTCTTTATTCAAGACAGTGCTCTTTAAGCAAGTCAAAATTTCTGAGAAAATTTTGCTCTTTATACAAAACACTCTTTATTCAAGACGCTCTTTATTCAAGGTACCACTGTATATGAATTCATGCCTAAGCAGTACACAGAAACCTGTACTGATTCATGCCAGATAAACAATCTCTCCTATGTGTATGGAAAAAGGATCAAGATGTTTTCTTTTGGAGTTTATTACAGGAGCTGAATGGATGGCCTGAGTTCTAAGATTCTGAGTAGAAACCAAGCAAACAAGTAAACTTGAACTATGTATATAATGCATTATGCTCCTAGATAGCAATTAGTTTTATAGGAAGGTCACTTTAAGGAGGGAATGAAAGTTCACTCATCTCCTCTCAAACCAGATTGCCCCTGATGCAACCACTACATCCTATATATAGGTGTCCCCCACTCTTTTGACAGGTTAGGAACTTGCAGTGCTGAAAAGTGGAAACTGCTGGAAAGAGGAATCATTTTTAAATGTTTTTTGAGCTAGCAAATTGTAATTTTTTAACCTTGGAAATTCCTACTGTCATCATTTCCGCTCAGTACTAATGCAGGTCCAATTTAGGATTGGGCACTAAGGCTGCAATCCAAAACTTTTTCTCTATAAGGCATCTTTGACCTTCATTATATCTGTGATCTTAAAGCATATGTTGGGTTTCATTCAAAAAATTGTCTTTTTTCTCCATCATTTTCTTGATGGAGGATTTTTGCACTCCAGCTAACTTAGGCTGCAATCCACAGTTAGGGCAATGAGAAGGGCCCTAGCTGGGCTGACCCAAGTAGGCTGTATCCACAGAAAAAAGTTGTGCCACATCCTCAGGCTGCTGAGGCTGCTGATTACCAAGTCAGTGGCATGTGGGGAAGGCTTGCTCCTAAGGAGACCTCCCTCAGATCACACTGAACAAGGAACAGCTGTGGTGCCTGCCTTATAAGGAGTCCCTGATGAGAATGCCAGTTGAGGGGCTGTATCCCCCGGGGGATTAGTGGATGCTATAGTTGTGCCATATTCTAAAGTTGAGAGGCAAGGATTGCAGATAGGTTGGCCAAGAACTCAGATTTTTGGTCAACACTGTCATTCTTGCTCTCCGTTATCATGGACCTCTATAAGTCTACTCAGATTTATACCTGCTCCTGAGATTATATAACTTTGAGACACTGGAAGAGGGAATTTCTGCCTAAGGAACAGGCTCTGGACATAATAATGCGTCAATGTGCCTCTCCTGAACTGCCTACGCTGGCACAACTTGAATATGGCACAACTTGGGGCAGCCCTAAGTCTTATCTGGCATAACTGGGCTGCCCCATCTTGGACTTGGGCCACCCCAGTGACAGACAGAGCAGCCCAAGCACACTTCTAGATTGCAGCCTCAGTTTTATTTTGTGTGTTTTCTGCCAATATCTATTGGAGATTTATATTTATTGTATCGCAACAACTGTGGAATTGCTGGAGGAAGAATGAAGTACCACAAACCCCACTGACAAAGGCTGCAATCCTAATCTTCAGCTTTGTTGGCATAAGCCCCTGCATAAGTCCTGTTCTGACTTGTGGATGTCACAAAAGTGCCATAAGGCACTTCTGTCACAGTCATGGAAGGGTCAGGCCACTTCACAGGCATATGCTGTCCTCCCACCACCACCACAGAAATAAATGCCATGTGAGTTAGGCTGGCCTAAGTTTGTTAGGATGGTGCCCAAATGCTGGAACTCTGTTGGATCTTCTTGCTATCTGTAGTCAGTTGGGTAGTTATGGGGAACAGGAACATTCACTGCATTGGACAAGGGATGCCCTCCCCAAAGAAGAAAAAATCATTTAGTGCCAATCATTTTTTTACACCAGAGGAAGACTCGTATTTTCCAGACTTTTTCAGCATGTTGTCTAGTTTATTCTTATGCTTCTGCTGAATCTTACTAATATTGGATGCTATTTCTGAGGCTTTATCATTTTCTGTGTTATGATATTTTTACTCCATGTGTTTATTTAATGAGTATACTGCCATGCTCTCTCTCAGAATTGTGTGCCTAAGGGTGGCTTATAAATTGCTTAAATAAACACCGTGCACAATTTTAAAAATCAACTATACACTACAACAAAAATAAATTTGTGAGATTTTCCCCTTCTAGTACTATTTAGTTTATCATTGAACCCTTGTAAGGTAAAAAAGAGATAAGGCTAAACCTAGCTTTGCTGTCTCTTGGTGATCACAAATGTCTCCTATTTTAACAGTAGCAGTAGGTACTAAGGCAGGCCTGTGTTTGTACAGTGAAAGTTGTTTTGCCAAATCCTTAAGGCTGTTTTAATGGTATCTGTTTGTATCCAAATAGACTTTCTGCCCTTTCAAGCTGGGGAAGCTGTAAGCCTGGCTTTTCCTGTCTTGTTTTAGGTAATTTCTGCTCTTTCAAGCAAATAGAGGATGGTCGAACAGGACAACAATGTCTTTGGTCTTTGTGCTTGCCAGATAGATACTACTCCAGGATTTTTCCTCTTTAGCTTCATGGTTGTCTTCCTTCTCATTCTGTACCTGAGCTGTGTAGGAATAGGGCATTTTAAAAATGGGTCACAGAAGAAAGAAAGGAGAGCTTGGATCAAATCACTAGAGATCTCTCTGGCTCCCCACTGTTTCACTCACTTTTAAGCGCAGGTGACAAAATATATTGCATTTTATCCACTGCTAAGCTTTACAAATGATGGTCTATGAAACTCAGCAGTGTAGGGCCTCACGGCAGTGTGCCAATGACTTAAATGATTAATTTAGTCTATCCAGGCTAGGAAGTAACGATGAGACATGAAAAAAGTGCACACACACACACACACACATATGTGTGTGTGTGTGTGTGTGTGTGTGTGTGTGTGTGTGTGTGTATATATATATATATATATATATATATGTGTGTGGGTGTGTGTGTGTGTGTGTGTGTATGTATGTATATATATATATGGGACAAAAAAGCCTGAAGGTCCTCAGTTTGTATCCACAATTAAAAGCCACTGCTTGGGCTATGATACAGAGTTGGGAAAGTTGTTCTGTTCCTTCATTTCTATGGAGCAATGCCCAATTTGTTTCGGAGCTGGGCAAGAAAATGTTCTTTTAAGAAAGTGAAACCACCATGTAAAGGGAGCACTAGCACACCTAGGAGAGACTGGCATATGCCTATTTATTTATAAATATAAATATAAATTGAAATATAATCAGTCGCACACACTGTTATTTCCAGTTATTTTCCATCTTTTTTATCTCATGGCACACCATCAATTGTTTTTACCATAGACAAAGCATTCAAATCCCCAAGTTTTCCTATTAATAAATGTTCTTCCCCAAATTCCCATGACACCCCTGAAGGCTATCTATGGCACAGCAGTGTGCCACGGCACACAGGCTGAAAATCACTACCCTAGTTAAAGAGTTCATGTTTGCAATCTGACAACAATCCTGTGTATATTTATTTGGTTAGGCTTTTGAGTATACTTACATATATTTAAGCTACATTATTGTTATACCACTGGAAACATTATTGTATTCCTATGTTTCTGGTGGCAGTGAATCTAATACCGATGTGTTTCCAAGATATGATTGTGTAGTTCTGACATGAACTAAGGAGAAAAGCCACAACAGACTTCCCAAGCGAAGGAAAGGAGGTAGCCATCTTACAGCCCAATCCTAAAGCCAGTGGCTCCACCATGTGGCTAAAGCCAGTGGCTACTGCTTCATCCAGCAGCACCGCCAAGTCTGCCAAAGGTCTACCTGGAAAGCCCCCAGTCCTACAATGGATCTTCTCAAATCTGCACTGGCTATTTTGCCTGCACAGTGTTGAGAGACTCCACGTTGGGCCTTTTGGCTCGACATGAGTTCAGGATCTAGTGGAGCAGAGCCCTACTGGTTCCTTCCCCCTACTGGTTCCTGCCCCTCCAAGACCTTAACCAACTTCTTAGCTCTTATCTAGCTCCAGATGGTGTACAGCTGGTACTGGGCTATGCAACAACTGGTGCTAAGCTGACACCAACTCTGCACAGGTGTCAGAGTTACTGTATTTACTTGAATATAATGCACCATCACATATAATGCACACCCTATACTTAGAATAAAAATATTGTATTTACTCAATTATAATTAATATCAAATATAATGCGCACCCTGATTTTGGAGACTGAATTTGGCTGCAATCCTAAAGACACTTTCCTGGGAGTAAGACCCATTGAACGCAATGTGTCTTACTTTTGAGTAGACATGGTTAGGATTATGCTCTTTGACTGGAAAAGGTGAGCATTATATTTGAGTAAATACAGTATTCTTTATGGCATTTTTGCCATACCCAGCACTGGTGCTCTGCATCTTTTGGATTGGGCTAAACTCTTCAGTAGGTGTATAAATCATCAGACAACCTTTGCTGAAACATCTGGATCTGTCTAGAATGTTGTGGGTGGCCCAGTATATCCCGTGGCTCCCATTAGAGCTGTAAGAACTTCTACAACAATGGAGACCTCACCTCCCATTGTTTCTTCAGTCCCTTGTGCCAAAAAACCACTTTCAATTGAATCTTGTCTGGGATGCCTTCTTGATGAATCTGTGCATTTTTTGATGGGCCAGACTTTTAAAGAAGACCATAGAAGACAAACAGCAAATTACAGGCCTCTTGCCTAATTTCTGTCTCTGATAAGTTGATGGAAAGCCTATTGGAAACGCTAACAAATGTGGATCCACAGACAGTGCCTTAACTGGCTAACTCCTGATACCTCCCCTTTTCATGGGATAAACATGTGAATCCCCTTATGGATCAATAGCTAGATAACAATAACTGGATAAGCAAAAAATTGACATCCAAATCATTTACACCTAATTGAATTACTGTTCCCAAATTCTAAAGTAAATCTCAGTTTATTCTGATTTCCTTTAGTTCCCCCCCCCCCACTTTACATTAGTTGAAGATAAAAAAGCAGGCCTCCGTCAGTCTTGAAAGTCATTGGTATCGTGCTCAGCGCTGCATACGAAGCACGAAAGCCTGGGTTGGATTGTTATGGCGGATAGGTTGTTACCCAAGCAGCAAATCCCCCCTCTCCACGCCACTGAATTAGTCCAATGGAAAGGCAGAGCCAATACGATTGGATCCGGCTACATCTCAGAGCTGGGCTAAGGACAGGAGCTCACACTGTCTTGTGGGGCCAACCCAGGTCTCGAACCCTGGCCTGCTGGTTAACAGGCACAGCGTCTTAACTGCCTGCGCCACCCACAGCCCATTTTTTGGGCATGCTATTTAAAGGGAATCAGACATACTACTTAAAGGTTTCTCTCTTTCTTCCTGTGTGGAAGGAATGATCTGATATTGCGTGGAATATGGAAATGATTGGACCTCATCAACACTGCAAGTTAAAATATTTGTCTAATTCAGGCCAAAACATGCCATTTTATTTTGAAAGAGAGGTACACACTGAAGATTCAGACTACTATATAAATGACTGAGGTATGTCACTAATCTTGATGAACAGCACAATCCTAACCATGTCTACTCAAAAGTAAATCCTATTGTGTTCAATGGGTCTTGCTCCCAGGAAACTGTCTTTAGGATTGCAGCATTTGTGAAATATACCATTTGTTGTCCATTGTTGTTGCTGTCAAGACAATAAGCCTTATACTTTTTATATACTTATACATATACTTATAATTCCAGACAAAATATTGCTTTACACATGTAATACAAATATATTCAGGGCTGGTTCTAAGCTAATTGGACCAACTCATCCCAACTGGGACCCTTGCTAGAGTAAACCACTCTAGTCTTGTACAATATATAGGGTGCAATCCTTTCCATGTCTGTTCAGAAGTAAACCCTGTTATGTTTAATGGATCTAACTCCCAAGAAAGTGTACTAAGGGTTGCAGCCATAGTCTTTTTCATCCTTAACAAAATTTACACATCCTGTTCCCAACTCCGCTCAGTTTCAGACAAATCATGGTTCCATGTAAAAACAGTCACTAAAGAGGACATCAGAAAAGATAAGATCAGGGCCTATCCATGCCCTGCAACTGCTTCAAAAGGCCTGCCAAATGCTGCTCCCTTCTGTGATGATATGCCAGTTTCACATTTTTCAGTTCTTTAGTTCAGCACCCACTTCTCTCCAAACATATCCTCTTCCTCTCTGCCCTTGTCTTCCTTCTGCAGTCCAGGAATGAGAAGGAGAGGTAGTAGAGATAAATAGGTGAATAGATATTGGCGCCTAATCTGATACCTGAAGTAAATGATCTGGTCTCATGGATAGACAGACCCAAGATAAGTCATCTGAATCCCATCACTCCCTCTGTAATTCAAATATTAAACTAGAATCAGTATTTTTTTTTCTCCTCCATCAGTTTTAAGTGTGACTCTGGTTGCGATGTCATAATGGGGAAGTGTCCAAGGCAAACATGAACACAACATCCAAATCGTGTTGTAATAAGCTTTCATTAAGTATACTGTAAAATATTGAACATGAACTTCTAGTCAGAACCTTGGAATGTAACTTTGAAGGTTGATCTGCCTATACGATCACCATTACAGTAATCCCCTTGAAATAATGGCAGTCATTTGGGGGTTTAACTGAAACCAGTCCAGTTTTTGTTGCTTGTTGCATAGGTCCCTTTCCTTCCTCCTTATGGCTCCAGTCAGACTATGAATTCTCTCCTCTGTATCCCACGATGACCTCAATAAATCTGTAACAAGTAGTATCAGTGGCTGCCCTATTGTTAAGTGTCAGTAACTAAAGCTGTAAGGAGAAACTGCCAACAGTTGAGAAAAGTGGGGAATTTCTTATGGCGGAGTCAACAGCCACATAGTAGACAATGGCATCGATACAATTCTTACAATAAGGAACGCTGATTCAGATATTGTACATATTTGCTTCGCAAACAGCTGATGTTTCATTGCATTTGATAAGGCGGTAACTGCAATGACTGATTTATGTCCTATTACTAGCCAAACTGCCCAGACATGTGTCTTTATTATTGTTCTGCTTGTGCTTCAATTGTCCTTCATTGAGAGTAAAAGAATGGCAGTGTTTTGTGTTGGTTTCTGGTCTCAAGGGATGCATGAGGATGGAGCATACGCTGAAGTGAATTCTTATTGATGTTATCAGTGTGTTCTATCCGGAAGCCTTCGCAGGAGTTTCCTGTCAAGGGTATGGCATAGCAATGAGTTTGCAAGTGGTGCTAAAGACACCTTTTGGACCAACTAATGTGATATAGGAGTTGGAAGCAAGAAATTGTAGAATCAATATGTACTAAACATTGGGGATCATTCATTTGAATTACAAACATGGGAAATTATAATGCAATATTGGGCTTCACTTGGAGCTATGTATCTTCATATGTAGCTATGCATTGCAATATAATGCAATGTGTTGATTCAGGAAGGACATCTGATCATTCAGTAAAACTAGGATTGGGCTGTGAAGCATATGATATTATGAGGAGGAATTAATGAAATAGGATAAGGTAGGGAGGTGTGGGAAGAAGGAGTGGATTGAGTGGCAATGGCTTCCACTGGATTCTATCTCCTCTTGTCAAAATTATTGGTGCAGGTTTGAGAAGACCCACTGAAGAGAGTAAGCCTTATGGAAGGGTAAGGAGATTTACCATATTTACTCGACTCTAATGTGCCATTGGGCTGCAGTGGTGTGGAGAGGGGGGATTTGCTGCTTGGGTAACAGCCTCTCCTCCATAACAATCTAACCCAGGCTTTCATGCTTCACATGCAGCGTATGCAGCACAGAGCACAATACCATAGTCTTTCAAGACTGATGGAGGCCTGAAGTGCGCCACTGAATCTAATGTAGACCCTATATTTACAATGAAAACACCTTATTTACCCAAATCTAATTAACCATTGAATCTAATGTGACCCTGATTGTGGAGACTGAATTTGGCTGAAACAGGTGAGCATTAGATTTGAGTCAGTACAGTAAATCCCCTTACCTCTCATGAAGGATGAAGCCTCCCAATCCTCTCCCCTCCAGTACCACTGATTTTGACATTGCTCCACCTGTGGAAGGGGAGGACAGATTGGGCTCTAAGACAATGATATGTTATACATAAATATAAAATAGTTTTCACAACACATACACTGCCCTGCCACATCCTATCCTCCATGTTGAACTCTGCACTCAGGCACTCAGCCTGACACAGAGGTTCTCTCATCTTTGGAAACAAAATGGCTGGCACAGACCCGAGAAGCCCACTGAGGGGTTTGGGGTTTTCCTCAAGCGAATAAAAAAGTACCTTTTCCTGAGGAGATTTCTGAGGTCCTGCTGGGCTGCTGGATATAGTGGTAACCATGTTGGCACTACTGCATCTGAGGCAGTGCCCTATTTATTAATAGGGTAACTGGGCAATTTGAGTCCCCCCTAGCAGCATGTTGTGTCTTGTCAATGTTAAAAAAAACTGATGGTTTACTTTGACAATTTTAGTGCCTTTTCAGAATGCCATGGGTGGAAAGAGGTAGAAAAAGTAATAAACCTATAGTAGACTGTAATAGACCTTCCAAACGTTTTGGCCTGTAGTGGTGTCATCCCCTCCAAGTGTGTCACCTGGTGTGGTCATCACACTTGATCCATACCTTCTTGGGAAAGCATTGTGTTGTTAATACCACTTTATGAACCCTTGGAGGTGCATCTGTGAAGCATCCTCAGAATCCCTACCTCTGAAGCTGATCTGTTACGAAGAGCGGTTTAGAAAACCATCCATTGATGATGAGGTTTGCATATTTCTTTAATTATGGCTTAAAAAAACTTGCCACATATCTCTTTCAGAAATATCATTAACGTTGACATTGATGTTCTAATCTAAACTAAAAGAAAATGTATGTTGTGTTGAGCTGAATGCTATCATTTGAGAAGAACTTTATTCTAGGTTGCACCCAGATTTTCAGGTGTGGTTAATGTCTTGATTCACGTCAATGGCCTTCTGTGATGGAGGACAACACTATTGTTCTATATTAGGCCAGAAAAAGAACTTTTCTATGTAATAACATAAACTAAGTAGCAAGTGTTTTGCTTCACTTCAACTGCAATTAGCTTTGCCTGAAAGGATTCATTAGATTTGTAAATGACTTTATTTGTGCACTTGAATGATTTAATTAATTTTGCATCCAAAGGCAGCCTTTATACGTACATTCACTTATAAGAGATGTCATACTTTCTGAACACAGTGCAGTGATATGATTTTAATTTTAAGCTGGATTTGATGAATGTGATTCAACTGGAACAATTATTGAAATAAAATTCAATATTAGCCCCCTTTTGGGAAAATGTATATTGCTTTCCCATGATGCTTTCACTTGTTTTGAGGAAATGTACTGAGAGTTTCTCTGTCACAGGATTAATTATATGCACTCAGAGCTGCTTTCCAAAAATGAATCATTCTGGCTCTTCTCCAATTTGTAATTTATTTAGCTGATTTTTCTTCTTGAGCAGCTATCTGTGTATTCATTGCTACTTCTAATTCCATGCAGAGAATTAAAGGGCCAGTTCACACATGCAGGCATGTTAAAGTTTTATCTGTGATTGACTGGTGACTTCCAGAAAGTAGGTTGTGGCGGTTCAGAGGCTTGTGGTGCTGGGGGGAAGACCTGTGGTGGTCTTCTGCTGCCAGCAGGAGACCAGAATCAACTGGGACGAATAAGCTCTGCACAGACTGGGAGAACAGGGGTGAGGAGGAGAGGATATGGTATCTTGATAGGATCGTGTTGTCATTGCTTAAAGGACCATTGATAAACTCAGATCTTGGTCCAATAGCTTACTTACTTTCATCCACAAGGCCCTTCAGTGCAGATGAACCAAGTTGAAATACAACACTGCAGGGCAGACTTGAATTAATTAGTGTTATTCTGCATGAAGGTTGGAATATTATAATACCTGGCGACAGTCCCCTGCGACAGGCCAGCCAGGTTTCCCCAAGTTACGTCCATCATTGACTGGATGAAACTCCAATCCACAACAAGTGGACACAGTCACCATATGGTACAAACACTGAAGAAATTGCCTTTTGCTGCAATATTATAATAGATATGGGTGGGTTTAATCCCTTCACAGTTGTTAGGACAGGAAATATTTCCATGCATATGTGTTGGGGCATCATGCAGGTTACTCAATAATATTCTTTGGGTGCGATCCTAACCAATTTAGGCTGGTTTAATTCAGTTGGCATATCTTCCTGTGGTGATGTGGGGAGGTTGGCTTACACCTGTACACTAGCCTGACACACATATACTCCTCCCTCCAAGAATTGGGGTAGAAGTGCCTTATTGCACTTTTGTGACACCTCCAGGTCATTATAAGACTTATGCCAGGGATTATGCAATCCTAAATGGATGTTAGGATAGCCTTTGTGAATTAATTTGAGACATTGTTTTCACTTTCTAGATTTCAGCCACATGGAACAGATAACCACACACTGCAATCCTAGGTTTATCTTTTCAGAGGTAAGCCCCATGAGGTTTGAATAAGTGAAGACAGGGTTCCAGTCTTAGGGCAAAATCTAGAGTAACTATGGGGAGTCCTTGCTCCGGTGTAAGAACAATTTAATCTGGATTGCAATATGAATTTCCCATAGGTTTTCACTAGATGGTGCAGTAACTACGGGTGCACGTAATGTCTCTTACGTGCTCACGTAGTTACTCTGGATTTGGCTGTAATTCTAAATCCTTTTGCTATTTAGAGCATTTTGAAGAAAACTGGGTTGAAAAGCAATACCTAAATAGTCTAATGATAACATGTTACTATAACAAGACTTTCTGTATGTTCTTTTCTTTAGGACAACGTTGAATTCTTTCAGAATGTCTTCCACTGGTGTGATAAATCTGGACTGTCAAAATCTGAGAGGGTCAAGGTGAAGTCATGTAAGTCTTACACCTTACACCAAGGTGAAGTCATGTAAGTCTTACAAAGCTACTGCTTTGGAATTTCTAAATGCCTGTCCAGTTTAACAGAACTCCTGTGATTCTTTTTCATGCTACCTCACTGACCTCACATCCACTGTTCAGTTCACATCCATTGCTGTTCTGACTTTCTTCTTTCCCCACTAAGTCATGGTGTCAGCCAGGGAATCTCTTTCTTCCTGTGTTATGAGGGTTCCCTCATAACTCATTCCCCCCCCCCTCTCTCTCTCTCTCTGCTTGAAGCCTTTAAATTCTGATTCATTTCCTCTCACCTTAAGATCTTCATATGTATCTGCCTGACTCATACAATGCGAAACACTCAAATTTCGAAGAACCAAATGACTTTTAGTTTTGAGATTAATTCAGCCTTTGGGTCTTGCCTTTGGGAATATGCAAGGAATGTCATTTTTTGGCCAGTTCCTGAGTTCAGCTTTTCTATTACCCTATTAGTAGGGTGAGGATAACACCCCTTTGTCAGGAAAAATAACCTCACTTTCGCAGGTCCCTACACCTACCCATATCTATTAGTGATTCTTCTTGTGCATGTGTGGGTATTCATAATTGATTATCTGTTATTATGTAATAAACTGGAAATGCATAATCCTACAGTAGCATTAAGAATCTTATCCAACCTGTTATTAAGGTAATTTAATAAATTAAATGTGTATTTAGAAAGCTTTTTTCTGTTGTGGGCACCAGTGTGAGTACTTTGTGGGTGTCTCTTTCTCAGGGTCATCAGACATCATTCCAACCACAGAAAAGATGTTGCTTATAGTTGGCACTCCTGTCGACAGTGGCATCACTAGGGGGGTGTGGCCTACACCAGGTGATGCGCCCGGAGGGGTGACGCGCATTGGGGGGACTGTGGGACCCCCAAAAAGCAAGTTCACAATGGTGCACACTACCCCCTCGAGTCCATATGTCATTGGATTCATCTCGAGGGGCAGAGTCCAGTGCAACAATCTATTTTGAAATAGCACCTTCCTAGCCAAAGTTATGGCAAAAAACCAAAAAAGCCCCAACAATTTGCATATCACGCACAGCTTACGTGCGAGTAGGTGAACGGACCTTAGTCTTCTGGAAAGGGGAGGCTGATAAGAAGCTGAGGATGCTGGAAGGGACTGATCCAAGAACTACAACCCCCACAAATCACCCCAAGAGGAAATTCCCTCCTAAAAAGTTCCCCTTTGCATTGTTTACTTGTGAGTAACCAGCTGTGATTTGGCTGGTCTGGAAGGTGCAAGGGGGTGCAGTGCAGTCCAGGGGATGCAAGGCTTCAGAATGGTCCTGATCCCAAGCACCTGGAACATGAAAGGGCTCCAGAAGGCAGACCTCCCCCAGCACTGAAACTGGCTTTGCAGGGAAAGGGAATTTTAATTTTTTTATTTCTAAAGCTTTTGTAAAGTCCAAACTTCTCCTTCTACTCAGACCTCATCTGGATCTCCAACCCTATTCCCTCTGAGGTTTAATGCCTTTTTGGGGGAGGGGCAGTTAAGGCAGTTTTTACTTTTAAAATTTTTTTACCGGATGTCCTCTTTTTCCAGGATACATCCTCTTTTTTAGCTTTGTGTCCTGGAAAAGCCTTCCTTGTCCTCCATTTCCTTGTGAGCAGGCAGCATGTAGTGTGCTTGTTATTCATCAATTATATGTAATAAATTATATTTAACAATTTTAATGTTCATAATAATCAATAAACAGTGCAATCCTAACTACGTCTCCTCAAGCTTAGGTCCACTTGTGTTCAGTGGTCTTTCTCCCAGGAAAGTGTCTTTAGGTTTGCAGCCATAGTCTAGGTAATCTTCACATTGGAGGTAGGTCAGATTTGGCTTGGCTAGTGTCCTAAGAGAGTTTTTACCATCTCTTGTAGTATGTAGTATGCATTTCTTAGCTTCATTTGCTTCATCTGCTTGAGTAACACGTACTTTGGCTGGTCAGTTTGAGTTCTCTCAGGCTGTCTACTATAGGATACTTTTGTGTTTTTATCTTGGCTTCTACATAAACCCAAGACAGTGTATAAGCTAATAAGAAAACAAGAATAATCCCAAATAAAGATGCCAAACACCCTCACTAAAAAACGTCAGTAACATTCAAAATAATGAGCAATCCAAGGACTAATTCTGCACTTTACGTCAATGCACAGAACTACTCAGAAAACATGTTTCCAACAAGAAATATCCCTGCACATTCCTTCATTTTTTTCCAAAACAGTTCTTGTGACGCACTATGTTTTGGACTACATAACATAACCTTTTGCAAGGTTGGCAGGTGAATCAGACTTCATCACAGTTACACGTAAGAACTGCTGAACAGTCTACATGATTTAGGAGTGCACCTAAGATTTATTTCAGTGTTCCTCAAAAATATACCGTAATGTGTGAAAGTGACAGACGTGTGTGTGTGTATTCACACTTATGCTACAGTTCCCAGTAAGTCAACCTTGAGTTTGACTTATGTGTCAAATGGCTCTTAGGTCCCAACCAGATGTTGAAATATCTACATAATAATGAGTTTTTTTCCACAGAATAAGTTCAGATTAGGAAGCAATACTTAGGTGGGTTTCCTTCTTCCCTGGGTTTTATGCCATGGACTCTCCAAATATCTCTTTGTACTTGTCACTCTCCTAATCTGTGAGTTTGGATTTTTCCATGTTATTTTTGAATGTGTGACTGGATCTTAATATTCATGAGTTTGGTAGATGAGACAGTGTCCTAAGCTGTTGTCTCAGGGAACTCTACATCACCTCAACCTTTACTCTTACTGGTCCTGGCTTTAAATAGCAGCCAGCTCCACCTCCTTACTAGCGGCAAGTTGGGAGAAAGGCATGAAAGTGGACCTCGTCTGAATTTCTGATGTTTAACCAAGTTGATTGAGCTCAAAAGCACTTATATTCAAAGTATGTTTGCATTGGATTTCCTTGTTATTGATCATTCCAGTTCATATTTGTAGATTTTGGCTGAAGGATGCCTCTGGTAGTAGTGGGACAGTAAATTGTGAGTCCAGAGGATTTGCTTGAGCATTTCTCCACCCCAATTCATGTCATAAATTCTGAGTTCTCCATCACCTTTTTGTAATGCTGTTGCACATTCTACTTGTTAAGTGGCTAAGGGCAAAATCCAGAGTAACTATGGGGAGTCCTTGCTCCAGTGTAAGAACAACTTACTCTGGATTCCAATATGAATTCCAATATGATATGAATTTCCCATAGGTTTTCAGTAAGTCGTGCAGTAACTACAGGTGTACGTAAAGTCTTTTATGTGCTCCCATAGTTTCTCTTTATTTGGGGGTAAGAGCACAATTCTAAATATGTCTACTCAAAAATAAGTCCCATTGTGTTCAATGGGTTTTACTCCCAGGAAAATTTCTTTAGCATTGCAGCCTAAGGGTCCAATTGTAACCAACTTCCCAGCACCCATGCAACTGCATTGCAGACCCGAGGTAAGAAAACATTTTCTAACCTTAAGGATAACGCCATGTTAACCACCTCTCTCCAGGATGCAGCATATATCCTGTTAGCATGACTGTGTTAGTGAAGAAAAATTGGACATGACTGAGCCCTAAACCTTCATAGTGATAGTTTAGTGGAGGAAGAGTGAATGTATTAAAAAATGATGCAATTCTATTGCCAATCTTTTCCTTCTTTGTTACCTTGGTTGTACTGTAGTACAGTGTGTGTGTGTATGTGTGTGTGTGTATATATATATATATATATATATATATATATATATATATATATATATATATAAATTCCCCGTTACTAGAGTTGTGATAGAACAACCATAATCCCTTTGCTTTCTTTTTCAAAATGATGGGGAGGGGGAATGCTGTGTTTTGTCCCCAAGGATTTGTTTTACAAGAGATTCCTTGGAAATCTGGCAAGTGAATCCCCTGTTGAGTAAAGTGCAAATCCTCATGTAGAAGCTTTGTGCTGCTGAAGGCTGACCCGTGCTAGAAATGTCAGAGGCTGCTTGCCTGCTGCAGGTTGCTACTGGTGCTGAGATGCAGTGTTGACAGAGGGGATGAAGATAACCAAAAGTCTAGATGATTATCTTGGCATTTGACAGAATAGATCAGCTTGCCTTTTGTTTGTAAGCAGGCACTGTGTATGCGCATGGGATGGCTCGGTCCACGTTCATTTTCTTTTAATACGTATATACCGGTATATATCTTTATACATACAGTGGTGCCTCAAATAAAGAGCTTAATTCATTCTGGAAGCATGCTCTTTAAGTGAAACGCTCTTTAAGTGAAGCAGATTTTCCCATAGGAAACAATGGAAACTCAGACGATTGGTTCCACAACCCCCAAAATATTCATATAAAGTTATTAACTGTATGTAAAAATGATGACAAAACTCTGGCATTGAATTCAAAACATGCATTCAATGTACATGATCCTATGAAGTCTACTTAGGCTGCAATCCTAAAGACACTTTCCTGGGAGTAAGCCCCATTTAACATAATGGGGCTTACTTCTGGGTAGACATGGTTAAGAGGCTGCAATCAAAGACTTTCCTGGGAGTAAGCCCCATTTAACACAATGGGGCTTACTTCTGAGTAGACATGGTTGGGAGGCTGCAATCGAAGATACTTTCCTGGGAGGCTTACCTGGGCTGCTGCTGCTGGAGGTTCAAGGTGGCCAGTGGGGGCAGTTAGAGGCAGCAGTGCTGGCCGGCAGCCCTTTTAAAGACCCTTCACATGGAGCTTCAGGGCTCCATGTGCGCTTGCCCACAGTGCCCACATGTGCCCACAGTGCACTTGCTTGTTAAGTGAAGCAGAACTTGTTATGTGAAGCAAGATTTCTTGGAAATTTATACTTGTTATGTGAAACGCTTGTTCAGCAAGACGCTTGTTATGAGACGCACAGGTAGGCATGTTCATTCTCGTACAGTGGCCATTCATGTTGAGTCAAATCTGTTTATTAAAAAATCTATGTATGACAAGGTTGGACCTATATTCTGACTTGGTAACATTGTGAACAAGTGCTGGCCTCAGTGAAGCCCAACATAATGCAAGTGACTCCAGCATTCATGGAAACTTCTGAAATCAGGTTTTGTGTGTTGTGTGTTCCAATGCTAATTGTTTGGAAAAGAAAACTTGCCCCTGAAAGGAAATTGAAAACATTTCACCATGCTTATAACTGCTGCAAAAACAGGAAACAAATTCACATCTATGAAAGTCACAAGATAAGAGCTGGATTGCAACTTGCTTTGGAGAACAAATGACAAACAACAAGAACACTTGTTGCTAACATTCCGATCTGAACAACATTCACTTATAAGAAGATCCAGTTGGAAAAATCATGGGAATTCCATATTATGCAACCCCAAAAGGCAGTAACCTAATCATTTTTTTTCACTTAAAAGTTGTGGACACAACAGTGATGAAATGAACCCGTTTTCTGTCACAAGCTAAAACTTTTGATAAACTAATTGTGTAAACAATTCAACATGTCTTGTTCACAATACAGGTGTCCCCCACTTTCTGATGGATTGTTTTCTGATGGTTCCGCTTTTCCAACAAAAAGGGCAACTTTTTCACCGTTTGTACCCTATGGTGACGGTGTTGTGGATTGGAGTTTCATGCAATCCATGGTGGATGTGATTTGGGGAAACCTGGTTAGCCTGTTGCAGGGATGCTGCTTTTCCCACCAAAGTGGTCCCTATTTATCTACTTGGATTTGCATGCTTTTGAACTGCTAGGTTGGCAGGAGCTCAGCTAAGGATGGGCGCTTACCCCATCTAGCAGTATTCGTGTCTTGAACTGCTGGGCTGCTGAGCAGAATTCCAGTCAAGGAGTGTTCTAACCCTAGCATGCTAACCACTGCGCCACTGCACCCCCCTGGTTCAGCTCTTTCAACACCTTTCAATTATACCTAGGACCAGGGGCATACCAATGCTGCTGCATGCCCATGGCATGCATGATGTCAGGACACCATGTGGTGTCATGCCATCATCATGCACATAGGCTCTTCTTAGCCGGCTGGAAAAACCCTTTGGCCATCTCCAAAGAGCACATGCATGACTCACTTGCAGCCATGCACGTGCCCTTCACAGCCAGCCTCAGGGTTTTTCTGGCTGGCTGCAAAGAGCATTTGCCCAGCTCAGAAACGGAGTCACACACCTGCACTTCCGAACCAGCTGCATTCCCTGGCTGGTTCTGGGAACTGCGCATTTGCCCTTCTGAACCGTCCAGGGAGCATTCCCCAGCTGGATCAGAAGGGCGCATGAGCTGCTCAGCTGAAGCTCAGCTGAAGCCATGCACATGCCCTTCTGAGCCAGTTAGGGAGTCTTATCCAACTGGCATAGAAGGGTGCTGGAGTGGGGGAATTCTAGGTGGGTGGGTATGCATTTGTCTGTCAATGTATACATGCCCATGACATGAGATACCTTGTGCTATATAAGTGGTATGCCTCTGCTCAGGACTCATTCATTCAACACATGCTTCACTCTTTCAACCTCTCTCTCCTGGTCTAAAGGCTAAAATTGTCTTTCCTGATGCACACGACATGGTAATCAAACTGTTTTTGACATATCTTTACGACGTTCTGTTCTTTATGACCATCATTCAAATACATAATATATTCATTATCCATACATGACATGTCTTTGTTCATTTTACTATAATTTGTTATGTATTTTGGCTATGTGTTAATAAAAACAGTATGTGTTAGCCTATTTAGGCTTTGCGAGTGATTTTTATGACTTTTTTGGTGACAATTTTGCATTTGCAACCTGGAAAAGACTCGGTTCCACTTTTCAAAGGTTTTCACTTTTGGACATCCCTAGGTAAGGTAAAGATAAGGGAAAGGTCCCTGGCAAGTTGCCCTGTGAGCCATGACTGGCTGCAAGTTGCCCAGCTTCCTATACAGACACCAGCCACAGCTGTTATGCTCATCCCTGAGTCAGCCAAGAGCCAGCCCTGTCCAAACTCTCCTCCATGGTCACACGGCCAGCTTGACTGCATGGAATGCTGTTTACCTTCCCACCGAGGTGGTACCTATTTATCTGTTTGCATTTGCATGCTTTCAAACTGCTAGGTTGGCAGGAGCTGGGCTAAGGACAGGATTTCACTCCATCTTGTAGCATCCAGCTCTCAAACCTCAGCATGATGCATGACTGGCATAGTATCTTAACTAGCTGAGCCACTACAGCCCTACAGCTCCAGTCCTTAACCTGTCCAATAAGTGGGGGATGCCTGCCCACCCAGAAGCAGGCATTTTTTGATTTCTTGGCTGAAGTCACCATCTGTAGTGATTGAACCTCCAGTCAGTCTGGCATAAACCCCAACATGAGTCCTGTACTGAACTGGGGGTGACACAAAAATGTCGTAAGGCACTTCTGAGCCTCTCTGAAGGTGGTGGTTGGCCAGTGCATAGACATAGACATGCGCTGACCTCACAGGAATATGCCAGGTGAGTTATGCCAGCCTAAATTGGCTAGGATTGTGCCCTAATAAACATGTACAAGTTGGTTGCCATTTCAGAATTATGCCTGATTCAATCTGCAATAGTACAGCGTACATTATTACGGTAATACTTTTGGCGTATGTAGGTAGGTACTGTAAATTTTCTTTTTTCACACATGCAATGCACTCTGGTTTTATAACAAATAATGGTCCAAAGTAATGGGCCACTTTCAGCAGTGGATCTAATTCTCTGCTCCCTTACGTAGCCTTATAACAGTGGAAGTATTTTACCATCTTTACGTCAAGGTTGCATACTGCTGAGCCACTGGCAGAAACTGAGGTCACTATCCTAACCAATTTTCCAACTCCAAGTTAAGGGCAATGCAACTCTGAGGCTAAGGGAACAAACATTGTCTTACTTTGAGGAGGCCTCTGTGACTGCCCTCAACTGCAGGATGTTGATCCAGTTCTAAATTTAAGTTCTCTTATGGTTAACAGTCTGCATGTTGGGTGTTTGATTTGCACAATATGCGGCAAAATTAGTTGACATGTCCTCTTTATGATCAAAATCTTTTCAAAATATTATAATTGGTCATGTTTATCATCAGAAAGGTATATGAAGGAGTAATCTTGGTAAGCTGTTTGGTGCCAGTGGGCTCTTTTCTGCATTCAACCTTGGCTTCTGTAAAAATAACTTTATAAATGCAATAAATAAAATTTGAACATTACATAAGGTCCAAAAATACATAATCTGACCCTGAATTTTAGAGAAAATAAGAGAAATTTTAAAATTAAATTTAGTTTGTCTTCCTTTTAAAAAGAAATGAGAATTGATTAAACATGGCATACAAAGCCCTAATTAGAATGGAAAATGAAAATATAGAGAACTGGACACAAAAGGAAGATAAAAAATTATAGGACACAAAAGGAAGATTGGGGAAAATTATATTTCCAACAATATATTTCATTGGGACCCTTCTCCCGCTGACTTTTATCAGAGTATGGAGAGGAAAGGGAACTTGGATGAGGCAGGATTTGGCTAGATGAGTGAAGTTTGCTTGAAAGGGAAGCTGAAAAATGTTGGAGAAAAGGGAAGGAGGCTAAGCTGAAGAATCCTGCTTTGGCTTAGATTTTAAACTGGAGAAGAATATGGACATTAGCAACAGTGCCTGCATCTATGAAATTAACATTATGAGTGCTTGCGTTCATTTCTGCATCCAACGGTGGCAAACTTCACTTTAATTTCTAGTGTACTGTTATGTCAAATCCATAGGAAGACATTGCAAGATTCCTATACATAATTATTTGCATATTCCTATTTATAATTATATGTCTAAGGGCAAAATTAGATGTGGTGAGGGAGTTCTGCTAACGGAATTCCTCTATTTCTTTTTATTTTCTTTTTAAAAAGCTACACTACAGTCCTCACCTCCAGTTAATAAGACTAGGCTGATCTGGAGGTGTCACAAAAGTGTTGTAAGGCAATTCTGCCCCTCTCCTAGAAGGGTTAGGCACTGCATAGGTAGACATTGACCTTCCCACACTACCATGGGAAAATATTCCAGATGAGTCATGCCAGTCTAAATTGGTTAGGATTGCGCCCGATGTCAGATACCTAGGGATGGGCAATTTTGATTGGGACCATGGCCCAGAGGGTAAAAGTTTAACCCTTTCCTCCCACATCTCAGACATGAATCTCACCCCCTATCAAACTGCTTTTCATCCACAGAGAAGAAAACATTTGAACAAAACAGTGGTGTCCATATGTTTTCCATTTTATCACTAACAACTTTGGGGAAGATAAGTTGAGGAACTGACCCCTTCTTCCTCCCCCCACTGTCAAACTGTAAATCAAACTGACCACCACCACCCAACTGTGGCTACTTTCAAGAAATATTCATAAATTCCCGCTTGAATTCATAAACAGGCCAAAGCATTAAAGTTTCTCAAAAAAGTTTCTCAAAACATCAGGTTTGTGCTGAGTTTTACTTTCTGCTAATTAGCAAAACAATTAATTCCTAGAAATTCTGCCTGTTTTTTTTTTCCTCTCAGTGCTACAGACACACTTGTATCGTTGCCAGAAAAGGCTCTGAATAGCACTTTGTTTCAGGATATCAGCTTGACTTTGCTGTATCAGAAGAGATTCCTCCTACAAAATTCTTTTAAATTGCACAGCCATCAAGGTATTGCCAAAACAAACAAACAAGTGCGTTTTTTTTCATTGCCAAAAGAAAGTGTTGTTGTAACAATGATGTAGTAGCTATGCAGAGAAATCCTGGTGGGACGGAAGTGCACCGAGTTAGTCTGCTAAGCTTCAGACAACAACAGGTCCGCGGGGATGTGAAAATGAGTGCAAATGAGTTGTTTTGAAGGGAAGTATTTTACATTGGCTTCCTGTCTTTAAGCACCGTGGAATGGTCTTACATGCTTTGTGCTGGATGAAAGGATGTTTGAAGACAGAACATTCATGCTGCAAGTACAGTTCTGATTCAGTACAGTTCATGATGTTGATACAGAAAGGGTGCTTCCAGTTTTTGCGCCAATAGTAATAGCCAAACAGGAAATGCCTCATAGACAAGATACTTCCTGTTGCAGGTGTTGAGAGCTACTGTAACTGTTTTTGCATGACAGCAGTTTGGTCTCCTCCTATGCCAAGTTTGCTAGTTCATGTGGTCTAGAAGGAGATGATCCAGAACATCTCCCACCCAAGCTCAGCATATCCATGAGGCTGGCCAGGAGAGAAGGTGAACGATACAGGTGATCCCTGTATTGTTTCCATTTGATTTGCATTGTTATTGTGTGGAGTGTACATCGTCCAACCCTACCTCCCCACTCAACTCCCCCAGTTTAGCTCTGTCCTAGTCTGCATGTGCACATCCAACTTTCCAAATACATCTGTAGACTGACCATCTGTTGATGGTCGCCTATTCTGCAGAAACAAAGAAAAGCAGATGTGATTATGACAACCCTATCAGAGGTGCCTGCAGGGCAAGGAATAAGGTTTGTAAAACATGCCCAGACAGCCTGAACAAGTAAAGGTGTGCTACGTCCCCCAGGGAATACTAACAGCAGAAAACCTTTATCGTAACTGATAGACTTGGTAACAGATAGCTTTGTCTGTGTCTTATGGCCCAATTTTAAGGAGGGCCTACCCCAGCAGAACACATGTTCTGCTAATGCACACTGGTGCAAAAATGCTTGAAAGCATTTTGCTGCAGCACAAAGCCCGGGCACTCTCAGCCTTCCCACTGATGCTGGTGGTCCTTAGTAGATCAGTACCCAAGAGAAGGTGGGAAGTAACAAATTCTGTCTCTGCGGTTTTATTGTATGCCATCGCGATGATGTTGATTCAAGGGTATCAATGAGATTCTCAGATGGGTTATCCCTGCAATCCAGAATAACTACGAGAAGACGTAAGTGTCACTTACTCTGGATTGCTCTATGCATTTCCCATAAGTTTCCCATAGGTGGCACCATAACTACGTTGGTGTAAAAGGTCCCATAGATACTTGGGATTGTAGCCTACGATACAGTAGATACTTGGGATTGTAGCCAATGATATGTAGCCTTCAGGTGTGTGATTCCAAAATTGTCAGCCTTCTGAGCCTGTTAGGCCTCAAAGAACAGGACCTGGACTCATTTCTCATTTTCCCCTCTTCTCCTTCCCACCAACAGTAATAGTGCCATGACTGCAGGAGAGCCACTTGCTCTCCATGATTTTCAATTTGCTGGGCTATGAGAGAATGAAGAGGGCCAGTTTGTCCCAGTATCAGCATAACAAAAACTGCCACAATCCTCTGCTTTTTATTGGCTGACTGGTGGCTACTGGAGCAATGGAACAAGAACAGAGCTTCTCAGCCCCCAGCCAGGCACACAAAACTTAACAAAGAGAGCAACACTCAGTGTCAGTTCACAATAGGCTGCTTGCCAGTCCTTGGGTCTCAGCAGCTCCCAGACTCAGCCATCCCTACAGAGATACCACTGACGCCAGGCCTGCAGAAAGTGATACAATAACCTGTTGCATCCATACTTTGGTAGAAATGTGAACGTGATGGGTAAAGTCTAAGATCCCAGCTAGTTAAAATTCTTTTGTTTTCCATCTTCCCATCACCAACATTTTAAACTATGTTTTAAGAGTCAGTTTTTACACTACAGTAAAGGCAGTGGGGGTGGGGGCTCTTTTGAGTGAACTTGCATCAGAAGGTGCTGTAAAAGTGTTGGAGTATAATTTGGATTTTAAAAGGGAGATAAAGACACAATCGGCGTGAAATAAATTGCTCAGTATTAGGGTCTTATATATGAGCACAATCCTAACCATGTCTATTCAAAAATAAGCCCCATTGTGTTCAATTGGTCTTACTCCCAGGAAAGTGTCTTCAGGTGTGCAGCCTATATGTGACTTGAGGCTCACAGGATACAAAACCTGTACTTGCATGGTAGGCATAAAAGACCATGTGTTTGGGGACCATCCCATCTCAGCAGCCAGACTGACAGGATTTCATCAGCAACTGATCAATTGTACACACCAGAACCAGCCCCAAGACACCACAAAGTAGCAAACAGATTCGTCTTGTGCTGCTACTTTCCCAGAATCAACGTGACTGTTCTAAGACCATTGCCCTGGATGGCTCTCCCACTATAATTGATCTCACCTCCTCCTTTTCCAAGCCTAGCACTTCTTGCAATCTGTGATGCACCACATGATGTTGTCAACGGACAACCCAGACCAGTGCCAATCTGGCTTGTCTTCTCATTTATAGTGGTCACATCAATGCTCAGGAGCAGAGGATCCACAGGCTTTCAGAGTTGTTCCAGAGCCAATAATTCATACTTATGGATGAAGGACATGTTAAACATGTTTTGTCTCCATGTTTACTATTGCAGGTCGTTTTCAGTTATCTGTGTGTTTAGTGCTGTTGGCAGGTTACAGAGGGCCCTCGGAAAATGGACTGCAGTGGGCTTCTATGAGCACAATTCTTACCATTTCTACTCAAAAGTTAGCCCCATTGTGTTCAATGCATCTTACTCCCAGGAAAGTGTCTTTAGGATTGCAGCCAAGGCACCTCAGTTGTTGCCATGGGTATTACATGTTCCAACAGTCAACTTAGGTAGCCTTTGGTTTGTTGGGTACAGTTTGGCAAACTCCTGACACAGTGAGGGTGCAATGCTAACAAATTTAGGTTGACCTCACTCACATGGCATATATTTCCGTTGTGGTATGGGGATGCCGCATAACAGTGATGGGATTCAAAGAAATTAACAACTGGTTCTCTGCCCATCTGGCAGCCACTTTTAAATGGCTATTTTTAAACTTTATATGTCCTATCTCTTGTTAACAACCGGTTCTATAGAGTAGGTGCGAGCCTGCAAGAGCCTACCATTGCCGCATATGCCTGTCACGTATGCCTGTGGGGATGTCACATAACCCTAAGTAGCCTAACCACTCTCCCAAGAGTGGGTTAGAAGTGCCTAACAGCAATTTATGACATCCCCAGGTTAGCACAGGACTTAAGACAGGGCTTATGCCAGCCTAAATGGAGCTTAAGATTGCAGCCCATGGATCATGGATTTGCTACAGCCACCAAAGTTTTTCTCATTTATGTCTCAATTTTAGTGGGAGTTTTTCCTCAAACTTGAGTCTAACCCATTGAGCGCAGCATGATCCTAAGCAGCATGACTGAGTGCAGCATGATCCTAAACAGCATTGAGTGCAACGTGATCCTAAGCTGCATGGAGTGCAGCATTGACTGCAGCATGATGCTAAGCAGGGATATTCATGGGATTTACTCCTTGCTAGTGTGCTTCAAATTATCAGCCTTAATATAATTAACAGAACAGAATAGGATGTTCTTATTGACACGGGGAAGTTTTTTGTTCTTCCAGCACTTTCAGCATGAAAGGAGGCAAACTATTCAGAGATTTCAGCAAATTGAGCTATGTGTCTAATAGTCTGAAAAACTCTGGAACGGGACTTTTCAGATTTTAAATGAACTGTTATCTCTTGGAGAAAAGGACAGCATCTGCAGTGGATTAATTATTTGTTAATTAATCCACTTAATTTATTTGTGCTTGAACAGCCACTGCCACATTTCTGGGGCCTTTGGCCAAATGCTTCAGTGACTTCAGTGGAGCCAGGATGTCACCTTTATGACTGAGGACCATGTTTGACTTCTTAAATGTTTATTGTAACAGCAGCCACCATTGCCTGCCTGCCTCAAACATTTACCAGAGCTCTATTGTTCTTTTGTGTTGACCCTCTGTTGTTTATGATATTTTTAAAGTATCCACATAATAGCTTTCCTGGCATTAGTATCTGGAATTAATTTGATTTATATTAACAGCAGGAGATGAATAAGGAATTTTAACTATTTAGCACAAAAATAATGAAATGCTTATGTATGTTCTTTAGAAAAAAAAACAGAATCACACAAAAGTAACACATGTAATAGGCAAATGTTATGCATATTTTAAATCTGCTATCACTACATGTTATTTGCTATCTAGACCACCCAGTGGTGTAGCTGTATGGGGAACAGCGTGGTAAGTACTGCAGGTTATGCTACACTTCATTTACCTGTTGGAGTCACTCCCTCTAGTACATATGCCTTGCTGTCACAATGACAGCAATGCACAGGTGTGTGCCAGACCAAATCTCCTGTGAATTCCACTGCTGCCTGTAATAGCTATGATGCTGAGTGGGAGGAGCCACTTCTATGGCATCTTGGGGCACATTCACTACTTGCCATACCATCCACCTGTATCTATTCCATTGACAGTGCAATTGTAACTTGCACTGGAACAGGCAGGCTGGAATACCTGCATTGTATCCAGCATAAGTTATGGGGCCTCCCCTGCCCTCCCCTTCCCATGGGGAAGGGGAGGCTTGTCCCCTTATCTGCAGTAAGACTAAAGCAGCTCCAATGGACCTTGGATCATCTCTATATACCAGCTCTAGAGAAGATAGGAGCAGCCAGAGGTTGCTCCTGTCTACCAGGAAAGTGAGGCTAAGATACAGCATAATTGCAAGATCCAAGCCACACTTCATGATCCCTGTCCTCCCACCCATGATCCTTCCCACCACCTGCCCTCCCCCACCCTTGAACACTCCCCACCACCCTTCCCCGGCCCTCTCCAAACCCTTCTCCAAACTCACCTCTTGTGCTAGTCTAAAGAAGTGCAGACAGATGGAAGGAAATCAGTGCATGACCTTGTACTGGCCTATGCTTCCCCACAGCTGCAAATTTACCATTTGCTATACTACTAGGTTGGTGCAAGGGATTTTTGTTGATCTAGGGTGCTCTGGATTGTGCTCTGAGACTATCAGAGCTTCTCAGAATGAGTAGTTTTATTTTATTTTATTTATTTTATTTTAAAAATTTATATCCTGCCTTTCTCGGGCTATTTAGCCTGACTCAAGGTGGTAGACATAAAACATAATTAAAAACATTAATAGTTCAATACAATAAAAACAATTAAAACATATAGGCTAAAAGAATATACGTTAAAAACAATAAAACAACACCCCCCAACCTCTGCCCCATTAAAACCTCTCCCCATGTGTCACTGACTTGGTGCCTACTGAGCATGCTCTGGAGCAGCCCAGGCTTCAGAATAGTTGGGGCAGCCCAGCTAGGATACTCCTCAATGCCCTTACTCTGGACTGTGTCATTACACACCTAATTCCACACAGAAGTGATTTCCACACGTCACCCTGTTTCTTTCAAATATGTAATGAGAAAGATCAGCAAGTCTTTTCAATATGGACCTTTTTAACACATGCATCTGTACTTCTTGCAAGGGTAACATCACAGAAAGTTATGCAAATCTATCTGTTCTCGAGAGTAAGAAGGAGGACCATTATTACCTTTGATAGATTTAGCAATCCAATGTCATCTTCACCATGCAATACACTGATCAATAAGTAAAGTACACCTTTGTCTCCTCAGAGATGTGGTCAGTTTAAAATGGCATTTACAAAAATCTGTGTTTGTTTTCCCACTGTGAATGTTGTGTAATGTTGATAACTGACTTAATTTGAGTTAACTGCTGTGCATAAAATATGCACCATTGTGATAAGATAACATTGTCACTTTTGATGCTGTTTTGCTGTGCATGTACAGTATGCTGATTCAGTTCATACACATGGGTTTCATGTGCCAGTTAGATGGCTGTAAAAATGTGCTATCAAACCCTATGGGATTTGTGTATGAAACTGTATTATCTACACCCAGTAAAGCTTAACATTTTCATTTACAATTCTTATCTCCTGAAGGTCACACTGGTCTAAATTAAAGACAATGTGCCAAAGCTATTTATAAATAAGAAAAAAAATAAGAGCAATTTATAAAAAATCACATTTGTTTCAAAGATGCAAGTGAGAACAGTGCCCAAAAAAATGTGAACTGGATAAAGCTCATGAAACATTTTTAAAAGTACTTACTGTATAAAAATGCTACAATCTTTTATAGGCAAAAGGGACAAAGAAAGGGAATAGGAGAAAAGTGGTGGTGGTGGCGGATGATGATGATGATAAAATGTCTAACAGGTCTGGCAAGTGTCTGGAAAGCCAACCATTAGTACATTGCTGGCAGTGGAAATCCTTAGCTAAATTATCTATAAATCATATACAACACAAGAAGGGTCTCTTTCTTATTGTCTGCTTGATATGCAAATTAAAATTTTTGAGGCCACTAAAGACACCGGCTTTGGCAGAAGGGCCACATTGTCTTTCTGATATTGTATTGGAAGGCAAAAGAAAGAAAGAATTGATTTACACTTCAAATTTGAATAAATTTACATAAATGAATATATTCAAACTTGTGAATGAATGAATTCAAATCAGTTCATAAACACACAGAGAGAGGGTGATCTTCAAACCCATTCATAAGCACTTTCATGCACAAGAGAGGAGGTGTGTCAGCCTCCCCAGCCCTCAAGATACCAAGGCGTGGAAAGGGGGCCTGCTAAGGGTCAGATGGAGACATGCTAAGGGCTGCATCTGGCCCCAGGGCTGGAGTTTGGAGACCTCTGCCCTAAAGACGAAATAGTGTTTTTCCCTGTTAAATCCAGATGGTGGCTTCAAGTTTGCTACAAAACACAGAAGACAACAATTCTCCAGATATCTTTCTTGAAGCTTGTATTATCAATGAATTCCTGTGGTATCAGCAAAACTCGAGACCACACATCCGGCTAGTATCTTAATTGCAATATCTACACAACCCAAAACGCAAATGCAATGATATATGTAAAATTAGATTCCAGTCCCTCCCCACACCCCCGCCATCCTCACCTTCTAAACCTCCAAGAGTCCGGAAAGTCTTTCAGCATTCCTGCTGAGTTACATAAGACATCAGAAGTAGATAACATTGTATGGTCCAAGTTGAAAATGTGGAATATTTCGTGCTACCATACAGAAAGGCATGAAGGAATGTGCTCCACATATCAGAGGTAGCAAATGGGAATCTGCAGAAGCAGAACTTTACGGAGGTCCAGAGCTATATACTGTGCAGAGATTTGACCTGTTTGTTTCCTTTTGGTTTTCAAAACAAGACAAGAAATTATTACTGGCAGACAGAAAAAAATGTACATAGGCAACCTTTGATAGAGCCTGGAGGGATTATTTCCAATGGTCTTGGGTGACTGTAATGATGGATTGTTATTGCATTTTCTTCATAATTGCTCAACTATCATTTCTAAATAAATATGAGTAGGGAATTTAGTTTGGATTGGGCTATAATATCTTGATGAAACCAATTTGTAAATTGGTATTAAATGAGGCAAAATAGGCAAAATATTTATGTCTATAAAAAGATTTTTAGAGGCTCTTTTTGTTTCATTTGAATATGCAAATATATGGAATATTTTTTACTATACAAATAAATATTATTTTTGCATAGTTGCTTCAGCATGATGCCCAGAAAAGAAAATTTTTATCAAACACCAGCTGAATTTACCAATGCAGCTGGGCACTGGCGAGCACCACAGGGTACTGGGAGAACACCAGTGGGTAACTGGGCATTGCTGAGCACCAAGAGGTACCGGGCATCCCTAATGGGCACCAGACACCACCATACAATGGACAGCAGGCACCACTGGGCAACTCCAGGCACCACTGCAAGTGGGCAGTGAATCACACTGGGCCCTACTGGGCACTAGGCATCTGTAACAGGCAGCAGCAGGCAGCACTAGGCATCACCAGGCATCAGTAGACAGTGAGCACCAGTGGACACCACAGGGCAGCAGACACCACCAGGCAGCAGGGCTCAAATTGCACCCATACAGGGCACCAGGAACCAGCTGAACCATACCGGGCACCAGGAACCACCACTGGGTAGCAGGCACAAGGTACCACCAGACATTCCTATTGGGCAGCAGGCAGCACCGTGCAGCACTGTGCAGCACTAGGCACTGGGCATGCTTGCCAGGCTCCAATCACCAGGCACAGGGCACCAGGCACCATCAGGTCCTGTGCATCTCTACTGGGCACTGGGCACCAGTGGGTATTGGGCATCACCCGGCACCAATTGGCAACACGCATTCCTACTGGGCACTGGGCACCAGGCACCATCAGACAGTGAGCACCAGCAGGCACCAGTGAGCAGCAGGCACCACCGGGCAGTGGGTACTAGGCACCCCTACTAAGCAAAGGGCAATCTTATCAGGCACCACTAGGCATTGGGCACCAATGTGCAGTGGGCACCACTGGGCACCACCGAGCACTGAGCATCCCTACCACGCAACAGTGGGCAGCAGCAGGCAGTAGGCACCATTGGGCCCCAATGGGTACAACTTTGCACCCCTACTGAGTACCAGGCATCCCTGCTGGGCATCAGACACGGAGCATTACCAGGCACTCAGCACTAGTGGACAGTCCTTGGCAGCAGCTACCACTGGGCATTGGCACCGCCAGGCACCAAATTGGTTCTTAATGGGTCCTTACATCACAGAAGGAATACGCTCCCCAAATTTCCTGCTTCTAAGTCCAGAGATTGGGGCTAGTCAGTCTTTGATGTTAGGTATAGGACCAATATGCATTGCACCCCTTTTCACCCCCGTAAGTGTTAAATTTCTAAAAATCTGTTTTTGGTAAGTGTTCACGTCATGAAAGAAATATCCTCCCCAAATATCATGCTTCCAGGTCAAGGGTTTGGGGCAAGGTGTTGATCAGTCAGTGTAAATTATAGGGAGGAAAATGCATTGTGCCCCCTTTCATCCCCTTCCAGTTTGAATTTCCCAAAATTTGGTTTTTAGTGGGTATTCACAGAAGGAATACCCTCCCCAAATTTCACACTTCTCGGTCCAGCAGTTTTGGCTGGGCATTGATGAGTGAGTGAGTGAATCAGTCAGTGACTCTTCAGTTTTATATACAAAGATAGAATACAATGTTGTTCTGAGTATTAGGCTTTATTGATAGCAAACCCAGAGGTTTCCTTCAGTTAAGGAAACATATGTTCCCTTGCTTGGGTGTGGGTAAGCCTCCACTATCTTTATGGGTTTACCCAAATATGCACCAGTGATTTTGCTAGCGCAAGGCCAAGAAGGCCACTGCTGCTGAAATTACCTTCTGGCCTCAGTTCACCACCACTACCACAACTCTTGAACTTGACTTGGCTCTGTTATCCCCTTCCCCACTCTTCTCTGCACACCTCTGTCCTTCTCTCCTTCATCTCCTTCACTCACTGGAGCTGGGGACTTTCCTGGTTTTGCTGCCTCATGGCTTCTCTACACTTTCAGCAGCGGCCTGCTTGCACAGCTGAAGAATGAGTTCCTGCAGGACCATTGTCCTAATGAGTTCCTAACCTGATTATTAAAGGTTCTGACGGATGCCTTTTGATTTAAATGAACATGTATGTCCATATCTGGATTCACTACTTGTGTGCACCCCAATTGGCAATGTGACCACCACTCCGTTGGAGCTCAAATGGATTGAGCTCCAACTCAGAGCTGATTTCAAATGGATTCTTATTTTTGCAGATTTTCTCCATATTCTTATCAAAAACATAGATTAACTGGATAAATGTGAGCAACCAAGCAAATAATAAATTTGAGTATAATCTATGAATGATTATATGTGTATATTTCTTTCATAACTTACTACTAAAAAAAAGAACAAGGTCACTGAATGAAATTAATTACCTGTATCTAACGACTAAACATTCTGAGTGTTTGAAGTTTAATGTCAAGTTTTGTAACATCAGAGGAAGGTGGATCAAAGAAATTAAGATTAAAGTGAATGAATATCCCAAAGGAAGCAAGTTCAAGTCCAAAGATTTGCCAAAGGATTAAGCTGTGTGACTACTAACAACTACGTACTCCCATTATTTGCCTGCCTTTTAAACTTTAGTGACATAGGCTGCAATCCTAACCTGCACTGCGGCTGGTCTAAGCCCTAGCAGAAGTCCCATGCTGACCTGGGGGTGTCACAAAAGTGCCACAAGGCATTTCTGCCCCACTCCCAGGGTGGGGGTGGGGTAGATCACTGCAAAAGCATACACCAACCTCCCTATACCGCCATGAGAAGATATGCCAAGTGAGTTATGCCAGCCTAAATTGACTAGGATTGTGCCCATACTAAACATCTGTTTTACATGTAAATCTCCATGACTATGGCTATAATCCAGAGTAACTACGGGACATAGTAACACCGATTTATTTACAGTGCCCCTTATGGGAAACTTATGGGAAATGCATAGAGCAATCCAGAATAAGTGCCTCTTACGTCTTCACGTAGTTACTCTGGATTGTAGGGTAAAAGTCGTATTCTGCTCTGCACGTGAAAATCTCATTCATCAAAATGGGAAACTTCTTTACAGTGTGGGTTATTACTGGAATGTATTCCATACTAGCCCTCTCTCAGTATGTACTAGACGTGTGTGGTCCATTCTTTTGACATCTCTAATTTGACAGTATAATAGTCTTCTTATTTGACTTTGGTCTTCTTGCTGACCCTTAGCAGTTTTCTGGCTATGAGCTTTAAGAAGTTCCATCTTAATCTATCATCAAAGGATCAAAAGCGGCGTTAGAATGTGGTGTTATCATCTCTCTGTGTGTATGACTGTCTTTAAATGTCCAAAGACAGTCTTTGAAAATGGACACGTATGTTTCGTTCTTTAGTATAATGTTAAAATGGCTGTGATTTACATAAAACATTTACACCACTTGTTGGTGAGATGTTTGTTTCTCTTGATGTTTACTTATACTAATGACAGCTGTCATTGAAAGACCTTGAGCAGGAAAGAGATCTATGCATACCTCTTTCCAAAAGTAACGAAATAATTTGGTTAATTTTCCAAAACTTTCCAAAATAAATCAAATGGGCTGGTTGGCTCATCCTAGTTGTATGCTTTTTATAAAAAAAAAAGGCTTTGTGTAACATGTCAATTGATTGGCACATGTATTGTCATTCTGCGGCTAATAAATAATTGATATATTAATCTAATGGCTATCACCATGTTTTACTTATATATACAACTTACAACCTCCTAAAAATGCTTTTGATTTTAAAAAACAATAATTACAGTTACAGGACAACAAAGGATGCAATCCTAACCTAGGCCAGCACAACCCATTGGTCTTCCTGTTCCCATGTTGATATAAGGTGACAAGTGCATGTCTGTGCACTGGCCTATCCCTCCCCCAGAAGTGGCACAGAAGTGTCTTACAGCATTTTGTGACGTTCCCAGGTCAGCACAGGACTTGTGCTGAGGTTTATGCCGGCCTATATGGAGCTTAGGATAGCAGCCAAAGACTTGCATTTTTCTGGTTACTGCTCTTTTATCATTGGCTTTTATCTTTTATTTTTATATGGATGGTTTTTAATAACTTGAGGGAAGTTATTATGCAAAAAAGTACAGCTAAAAATGTTTGTAGGCATGCAGCATGTACTCTGAGCCAGTTTGGAACAAGGGCTTGAGCAAAGGAGAAAGTTGACGTGGTTTGGGGGAAAAAAAACCCAAAAAACTGAGAACATGGCAATATGATCATTGTGATATCAGTGCACAAAAACGCTGCCAAGGAAGGAAAGGAAGAGGATTCTTTGGGTTATCAAGGAAAATGTGACAAAAAGACTAAAATTAAAGATGGAAAGAATTTTGACTAGACTTTGGGATTCAGGGCTTAAAAAATTCCTTGCCTTTAGATTAGAATTTGGCATAGGTCATCAAAGTAGTTGAGACAATGTCTTTCAAGCACATACAGGAAAAGATAGAAGTAAGAATGAAGGGAAACAGCTATCGTGATACAGAAGCCAAATCACTTCAGCTCAGTTTTTTTCCAGCCTTTTCCAAACAAAGCTTCACTGGTTGTCAATGAATTAATGTGATTGCACACTCACAAGAAGACCTCTGCAGTATGGAGGTATGGCATGTGGTACTTGGTTGGTCCACTGCCACGCTGATCCAATGGTGAGCCCTTTTGATGGTGAGCCCTTTTGGAACAGGGACCAATTAGCTATTACTTAGCTATTAATTTTTTTTTGTTTTCTTGTAAACCGCTTTGTGAACTTTCAGTTGTAAAGTATTGGATTGGATTGGAATAGACAGACAGACAGACACTCTAATGGTACAGACAATGACTGCAGTGGTCTGGCTTTTAATCAGACCTAAATAAGCCTTCCTTTGCTACAGGGATAACAGTGGAGGCAAGTCCTGCCATGACACAACCTGGAGCACCACCATTGCCAGCATTGCCTCTCCCCCTGAGAAGAAAAAAAGCCCCACCAGCAGGGTGATCATGTGTTGCCTTTTTTAAAAAGAAATATCATGAATTTTAGCCTTGGTCCTGGAAAAAAGACATATATGTCCTCCTTTTCCTTGTAAGCAGGCAGCCTGTAACCTTCTTGGAATTAATAAATTATATGAAATAGTTTTACATTTAATATTAAGTAATAAATACAGGGCACAATCCTAACAAATTTAAGCCAGCCTAACTCACATGGCATATCTTTTCATGGTGGGGGGAGCTTGGCATACTGTATGCCTGTGCTTGTCTAACCCCTCCACAAGTGGGGCAGTAGTGCCTTATAGCAGGAGTCCTCAACTCCCAGTCCACGGCCCAGTGCCAGTTCGCAGCACCTTACCCACTGGGCCATGCTGGCACTGGGTCCCAGACTGGAGGCAGGAGTCCTGGAGGCTCTCAGCCCTGGCGGCTCTCAGCCCTTGCTGTGCAGGCGTAGCCTGGCTACCAGGCTGCACCTGCACAGTTTGTCATGGCTGTGATGCAAGCCAGGCTAAGTCTGCCCAGCTCGTCTCACAGTCAGGGTGAACGGTGCAAGCGCAGCCCAGATGTGCCTATGAAGTTTTCCCAGGTGGAGAATTTCAGCCAGATGGAACTGTGCATGGGCATCCTCCTGGGCTGTGGGAAACATTTTCCCATGGAACTGGGTCATGGTCCTCAGAAGGTTGAAGACCACAGCCTTACAGCACTTTTGTGACACCGCTCCCCCCCAGTCAGCACAGACGTATGCCAGGGCTTATGCTGGCCTAACTGGAGGTTAGGAATGCAGCCATAGTGTTTAACTTAAGCAATATAAATATTAAGCAATATAAAATAAATATTAAATTAAGCAATATATAATATTGAAAAAATATATGAGTCTTTTTAGTTTCTATTTTTGTCATGCCGTACATTTTTCTTAGAACCTGTCCTACATTTTGGGAGGATCACGTTCTCTTTTTTGTTTATGGCATATGGTCACCCTGCTCACCATGCTCCTTATACAATTTTCTGAAATCATCCAAAGTGTGGGACTTCTAATTTTATTTAAAAGGACATCACATTATTGTAACCTTGTGCATCCTCTTCTCATCTGCTCTTCCTTTGCACTTCAGAGGAAAGTGAAAACAATTTGCTTACACATTAAGAAAAAAACCAACAGTTTCTCATTCTGGAAATTGAAGTATGTTGGCCAATTATCATTACCAAAACAAAGTATCAAACCACACTTGGGGTTTGAGACAAAACTGAATTTGGATTTAAAGATACACTTGGGCAGTCCCAGTAGAATCTTCAAATTCTTCTTTTTGAGTGACAGCATTACAAACTGCTTTTCAAACTTTGGGGAAAATATGCTTCTTGTTAGTAAATGGGTTCCTTGGAGAAAGGACAATATTAAAATGTGAAAAAATTACTATATTGCAGATAGCTTGCTTTTTTCTGTATTGGATGAAGGATGCAATCCTAAGGACACTTTCCTGGGAGTAAGACCCATTGAACATAATGGGGCTTATTTTTGAGTAGACATGGTTAGGCTTGTCCTGGAAGAGTCTTTCTGTGTCAGAGAACAATTTATTTTGCTTCGTAAAATGCTTTGTGAACTTTAATTTTTTTTCTTTTTGTGAAAACAGTATGTATATAGAGTAGTTAATATTATTTCATCTGTGCCTGCTCCATTGAAAATCAGTATGGCATATATTTTCTTGTCTCTAAATCTGTGGCTCAAAACCTTTCAGCCAAAAAGACAATAAGTCAGGAGCCCTTATGGTCTATTGAGACTGTCTCTGTAAAAATGTTGTGACAACCTATCTGGACACTTAACCAGTGGTGGGCTCCAGCAGGTTCGCACCTACTCTATAGAACCGGTTCTTAACAAGAGATAGGACATATAAAGTTTAAAAATAGCCATTTAAAAGTGGCTGCCAGATGGGCAGAGAACCGGTTCTTAATTTTTTTGAAGCCCATCACTGCACTTAACCCCAAAAGATAATCAAGTCCCAGAGCACCAACCTACACTCTGTAGTCTAAAACAAAAAGGAAACAAGAACGAATGGGCACATACTTCATACAATGAACATATTCTTCTTTGTTTGTCTACCAAATGGCTCAGAAGGTAAATATGCATGGAATTCCTGGATTTTCCAGATCCCTTGTTTGGGTGCATGACACACACAGCTAAACTTTTGATTGGCTCCTTGCATATTCATGCTCATGTAGACAGTCATTGTCCTTCTATGGAAAAAGTGCTGGTACACTTAACAAATAAATGTATTAGAAAGGTGGTTTCAGTGTTAGTCGTCAGACAGCCAATAATGTGGGCATGAGTCACATTGAGGCCACACTGATGTAATAACTTTCACCTGGTATTGGAGGGCAACAGATCCTGATACTCAGAACAAAATGTCATAATCAAGATATGCATAAGGTCTGAAATTTACCATTTTAGATGAATTTACCCTAAAAATTTATCATTTAAGTGACTTTTTTGTGGGTTTATAGTTTTGGTAATGCTGTCTGCACTGTTTATGTCTTCTGTATAATCTTAAAAAGATATCAACCATTTTCAACCAATGTGCTGTGGCACACCAATGTGCCATGAATGGCCTGCAGGTATGCCATGGGAATGTGGAGAAGGTCATTCCTGAGTAGGTTCATTGGGGAATGGGAACCACCACTAAAACCATGATGTGCCTTGTCAGTTGACAAAAAATTGATGGTGTACCTTGACAGTTTTAGGGCCTTGTCAGTGTTCTGTGAGATGAAAAAAGTCAACATCAGGGATGACAATTTTTGACCAGTAGAGAGGTTGAAAGAGTGAAGCATGTGTTGAATGAATGAGTCCTGGTTACAACTGTATGGTGTTGAAAGACCAGACTGTGAGAAAATGAACAATTAGAAATTGAATATTGTATCTTAATACTCATTTTAAGAAACCAAACTCATTTTAAATGATAAAATATATCTTTTAAAAACTGGTGGTGTTCATAAGAAAAGAGCATTCACACTTTTGTGGTACAGTATTGATAGTTTCTTTGCAAATGGGAATTCTTCACTCAGTCACTAGATGGCAGCAAGTTCGATTCATCAGTTTGAGCATCGAAATAAAAGTTTAGCGACCAAACTGTAGCAATACTTATTTCTTTCAGGCCATGCATCCTTGAATCTGACAAAGAAGCTTAGACACAACTATTGAAACCTGTAGCTGCAATCCTAAACATCTTTTCCTGGGAGTAAGTCCCACTAAATATAATGGAACTTAACTTCTGATATGCATAGGATTGCACTCCCAAGTTTTAGCAATCCATTCACTCGGTGCCGGATTTACATATAAGCTAAACGGCCCCATTCTCTAAGGAAGTGGTTCTCAATCTTCCTAACGCCGTGACCCCTTTATAAGTTCCTCATGTTGTGGGGACCCCCAACCATAAAATTATTTTCATTGCTACTTTATAACTGTAATTTTGCTACTGTTATGAATCGTAATGTAAATATCCGATATGCAGGATGTATTTTCATTGTTACAAATGAAATGTGTGTTCTATGCACACATTGAACACAATGGGATTTATTTCAGAGTAGGCATGCATAGGATTGGGCCCTGAGGCTGCAATCCTATCCATATTTACATGGGAGTAAAGGCCACCCTGACTATAATGGGATTTATTTCAGAGTAGGCATGTATAGGATTGGGCCCTGAGGCTGTCAGTCAGCCCCCAGTGCATGTGCACCTACAGCTGGAGATCTGGCAAGCCTGACCTGGCTCCCTGCACCAGGGGTCTTTCGGCGACCCCCAGGAAAGCTCTAGGCGACCCCAAAGGGGTCCTGACCCCCACTTTGAGAAACACTGCTCTAAGGTGTTCGCAAAAAATTTAAAGGAAAAAAAAATTGGATGTACATTTCCAAAATATAAGATAAAAACAAATAAATCCAACATACATATTTTGTTACGTGCAAATGGCTTTCAATACCTATTAGGTCCATAAATTACCATATAGCATATATTCAACACAAGAAAACAGCATCAATTTGTTATTGACAAAGGACAGCTGGACATATAAAGGGCCCCATTACCTTCAATAGCTTAGGGCCTCATCAAACCTAAATCCAGCCCTGCATTCGCTACACGTAGGAACAGTAAGCAACTTCCAATGGCTTAGTTGACTGGAAGTAGAAGACTAAAAACTGTATTTTTACAGGAATTTCAAATGTTACTTTCTTCTGCAGTCTGCAATAACATTGGGATTTATTTATTTATTTAACTGTGTTTCTGTCCTCTCTTTCTCTCCAAAGAGACCCAATCACACTTCTCATTAAATTTGATTTTATTATGGGGGAGAGTCTAAAATATACTTCAACCCCAGAAAGCACATAGATACTTTAGCTATGCCACTAGCTGGGGGAGGCAACAAAACAAATAGTTTGCAAACTACTGGATAGGAAGAGAAAGGTTTTCCTGAATTTTCTTTTTCTAAAAAGATAATGCCTGAGGTTACTTCCAGTTGTGACATCACAGGGCAACATTTTAATCTTTGCATCATTAGCTAAACACCTGGCAAAACCAAAAACAAAAAAACCCCAAAAAACCATAAGGGACTCCTTGCTCCTAAGAAAATGATTCTGCTTTAAAGGCCAGTGCTATTTTCATGCTCCCTATATGCAGGGACAAATTTAACTGGGCTCCATAGTACCTTTTTAGTGGTGGAAGCTCAGAAATACGTTTTTTTATTTTAAAAAAAAAGTCTTCTGAATGGAGATAAGGACTTTTTAGAGGAGAGGGGAGGCCAATAGAGGGGGCTCAAATCCTCCCATACTCTGCCAGAGACCAGTGCGTCCCCCCAGGAAAATAAATAATTCTCCTGATTGTGGTGGTTCCATGACTGTGCTACCACTGTCATCACCCTTCACCACTCATGCAAACACTTACCTGGATCCCAATCCACTGTAGGGGTTTGAGAGGCACTGATGTAATTTATATCATATAAGTTTATTAAAAGGGGAAAATGGGAAAGAATGATAGCAAAACTTAAGAATGCAAGTTAGGAATACATCAGGCTTATAGAAAACAACACTGCTAAGAGTACAGTCCTAAGATTGTGCTGGACCAGTTTAAGTCCCTTCAGAGACAGCCACAGCATGGGCCTGTCCACAGATGGCAGATCTGGCTCCTCCATGTTGTTAAGTTTGCACCAGTAGCAAACTACTAGCATAAAGTTTTTGAAGAGGGCAGAAGACAATATTCTGGCAATGTTCTGTCATCTGAAGAGGACAGGTGACAAGTGGGCCAGTGGGCAAGCCAGGCCCAGAATGGGGTAGTGCCAGGATCCAGCACTTAGACTGGATCCTAACCCCCTCCCCCATTCTGGGTGGCCTTGCCTCATGTTGGGCCACTCAGATCTGCACCATCAGCTAAGATAGTACAGATCTGAGTAGCCCCATTTGGCCTACTGCTGCATTACTCAGAGTAATGGGAATTAATTCTCCTTGCCCTGAGCTGTGTCACAGCCAACCCTAGCCCTGATCTGATAATCCTGCCAGCCTTCCTGCTCTAGGACAGGTTAGAATTGGGGTGTTAATCTCCTGGTTAAATATTAGCCAACCTTCCCTTAGCTGCATAGCTTCAAAGCATATGCACTGTACTGGAATGCTACCTGGACCACTGGAACCAGCATGCTATGTCCAACATATAGAGATCATTTAGCACAACCCCCAGGGTAACGTAGCTCATCTTCCTTTGGGTCACCTCTTAAAGGTTCCAGGCAAACAGAGACTGAGCTACTGAATAGTCTCAAAAACTGATGTGATTCATTCCCACCTACTCCCAACTTGTGAGCAGAGCTGAAGCCAGTTCATAATTAATGGTCCCAGAGCCTGCCTGGCAGAACTCCAAAAAATCTGATAATACAGGTGCTTTGCATAACACAATTTCAGTGGCCAGTTTACTCTCTGGCACCAGAGCCTGGGGAAATCACTGCAATTTGATAACCCTCCCAGCTGTTCTCACTGAACATTATCATCTTTTCTCCTGGCAGATGGGATGGGTTTTTATCACAAAACAGGATCAGAGGTTCCACATTAAAACAAGAGCCCAGATTCTTTGTAACTGATGTGTCAAGTGCCTCTGCTCATCCAGAAGTGTTGGCCAATGTTGCACTTTCTCCACCTCGCTTTTCTTGGATTTGAAAAGAAAAAAGGAGGCAGAGCAAAAGCAGAAGTGTTGAGAACTAAAGCTGGTGTTCCAGAGATGGAGGGGAACAATGAGATGAAGACAGAGAGGAGAAGGCCTCCCTGGCAAATCTGAAGCAACTGCCTCAGCCAACCCCTTAGTCAAATCAGGATTATTGCTGTAAGAAAATGGATCATCTAGTACAGTGGCTCCCAAACTGTGGTTGAGATATAGGATTTATGGTTGGGCTCATGACCTAATTATGGGTATGTCCCCAAAGGGTGATCAAGAGATCAGAAAACTAATTTTCTCAAACCCTGAGGCTATTAAAAATATCAGGTATTGTAGATGCTAACAACCCTGTAAAATGTTCAGGTGGGATGGAAGGGAGGCCCTACAAAGAAAGGTTGGGGGAAGTTGGGATGTTCAGCCTGGAGAAGAGAAGGCTGAGAGGAGACCTAATCATGCTCTTCAGATACTTGAAGGGCTATCATATGGAAGAAGGGGCTCATTTCAGTGGTGGGCTCTCCAGTGTATGGTACATTTTTATCCTGCTTCTTCCATTATGTACTATTAGCAAGGCCTGAGTTTAGTGGATAATCAGCTGGTGGAAGGGGGAGCTTCATTTTTCTACAGCAAATGCCCCCCAAATTGCTATTTATTTCATTTTATCTCCAGCCTGAATCCAAAACAGAAAGTAAGCCTGGCTTGGATCAGGACCACAGTAAGGGCATAAGACCATAATCTTAGAATGGACTTAATTGAGCTACCTTATTTTGGGGGGAAAAATGTGCAAAAGCCAATGATGTGCTTAAGGTCAAGGGTAGATTTTTAAAAAAAGTTTCAATGCAGGAAAGAAAATGGATTGATATACTATTGAGACATAATCAACATTTATATCCACCTGCAGTAGAGTTGTGCAGTAATCGCTCATGTTTTCAGATGAAACCTGTGGGGGACTGTTGCTATCTCCACATCCTACTGTTTTTCTGAAGTCTGCCAATCTGTAGACATGTTGCTTCTCCTCTTATCATTTTCTTTTCTTTGTGGCCTGCAACATTTATTGATAGCTAACTTTTTGGAGGCGTTTTGACATCTCTCTGAGTGCTGCCCTACTGAAATGAACTGGTGAGACTTTGCTGCAGGGAATCCCTGCAGTTCGTGAATGACAGGCATCTGTATTATGATTAATGGGCTTGACGTCATTTGTGAGATGAAGGAATTTCAAGAAAAATCATCAACAGCCAAGCCAATGCAGGTTCAAGCTTTCCCAGTGGCCAAATTCCTTTTCAGCTGCTGTGCAAAGACTCCAGATTGCAAAGTCGATGCTTATCTTCAAAAAACAGGAGTTTCACCTGCCAACTGAGTCAAGGCAAGTTGGATTTCCTACGTACAGGTGATCGTAGCCTTGTTCTGAATATATCTCCAAGGGATTTTCATTTTGTTTGTTCAAGTGTTGTGCAAGCCAGGGGTGGGAACAGCCCTTGACCTATAGACTTGCATCTGATTCCTAAAAATTCCAGCTGATTTGCAGCATCCTATGCATTCCTGCTCAGAACTAACAGCCTGTGTCATATTCAACACAAGTTAGGAGGTGGCTGTGGTACAATGCAGAGTAAGGGACTTGTGTTCCCTTGCAAACTTCTCAGCCTTTTCAATGGGACTGCAATGGAGGATGGTTAGGATCCAACCAAAGTGTCAGAGGCACTACCATACCCCCTGCCATGTCCAGCCTGCCCTCCCCTGTCTTGTAATGATCCAGCTATTTGAGAAATGTTTTTCCCACCTTTTCTTTGCCAAAGAAACAATACCACCTGATGGATTTAACATCTCCTTAGAACAGTGCTTCCTTACAGCCAGCACTGCACTCCTGAGTTATCAAGGCTGCAGTTCTCTTTTTAAAAAAACAAAGATAGCCTTGCAAAGTGCTCACTGCACTCCCCCCATCACTAAAAATTGTAGCACTGGCTGCAGATTGTAGAAATCCCACTCCTATCTTTGGTAGCAGTGTGATCCTGGGGCTCATGTTGCTGCTTTCCCCCTCACCACCTCTTAAAGGGGCATTAGCAGTGGTGGGCTTCAGGGGGTTCTCACAGGTTCTGTAGAACCCTTTGCTAATGAGCACTTGGTTCTGAGAACCGGTTACTAATGGGACATAAAACCTGTTGTTAATTTAGGTTATTAGGACATAGTACCTGTGAGAACCCCCTGAAGCCCACCACTGCTTACTCCTAGGAATGTACTGAAATTTAAAAATTAAAGTACATCATCTTCAGGGTGACCATATGACCAGAAAAACCCAGATTTGTCCAGATTTTTAGCCTCCTGTCCGGTGTCCTACATTTTGGCTTCATTGTCCTACACTTTGGCTTCTTTTTTTTACTTCACAATGGTGCGCAGTACCCCATCAAGTCATATGTCGTTGTATTCATATTGAAGAGCAGAATCCAATTCAATAATCAGTTTTGAGATATCTCCTTCCTATCAAATGTTATGGCCAAAAAACCAAAAAACAAAAATATAAAAACAAAAAATTACATTTTTTGGCATTTTTTTAAAGCGGGTAGGAATTTTGGCTTTGCGGGGTAGGAATTTTGGCCTTGGTGTTCAGGGATTTGGGGTCTATCTATCTATCTACAGTATTTATATACCGCTTTTCAACTGAAAAGTTCACAAAGCGGTTTACAAGAAAATGAAAAAAATTAATAGCTAATTACTAGCTAATGGGTCCCTGTCCCAAAAGGGCTCACAATCTAAAGTGCAAAAAGAACACCAGCAGAAGCCACTAGAACAGACATTGCTGGGGTGTGCAGGGCCAGTTACTCTCCCCCTGCTAAATAAAAGAGAAACACCCACTTGAAAGAGTGTCTCTTGCCCAGTAAGCCAGGGGTCTGGTATCTGGTCACCCTGTCTTAAACATAGTTGTCTTTATTTATGCCTGCAGATCATATTGCTGTTTCTGGGACCCAGAAAGTCTTAGGTGGCTTCTAATTTTATTTTAGGGGTAGTTGTTGAAGGAATATATGAACTCAATACAATTGAGCTCTGAAAGAAAGAAAGTCACCTCTGACAGACTGATGAACAAAATGTTGTCTATCAAGTCCCACTTACAGCACTGATGGGATCATACGAGGTCAAAGAATGTAGGATAAGTGATTTGCTAAGATCTGAAAGGAGGTTAGAGTAGATATTCAAGGGTGAAAAAAATGTCTGTCCTAACCTTTCTTTCCCCACCCACACCATCACACACTTATAATCCATTAATTCCAATGCTGAACTATTTTGCAAGACTACCTATTCAGAACTGAGACAAAGCACAGGAAAGCACAATATCCTTTCTGCACATTCCACCTCTCCATTACTCCTCGCTTCTACCCATTATTATTCAGTCTTTTTTGTGTGTTTCCAAAAATCTTTCCCACCAAGGAAAATCAGTTGGTGGACAGCTGCTTAATTCTTCTTAGGTTTATTTTTCCCATCTGGGGCCAGAAAAAATGTTAATCTTTGATCTCATTGATCTTTCACCTTCCACTCCCATATCCTATATTCAAGCAGGATGGCACTAATGCTGGTTGTCACTTCCTAATATCCTTCTCAAACCTCTTTCTGCTATGTGGTTCCACTACTTCTGATGTGCAGACCTAGCCAGGCAATTTCTGTTCAGAACTCTTTGATGAGTGAACTCCTGAGCCTTACTGTAAAACATTAGGGGTGGCAGGTGGCATGCTGGTATTGCTCTTATAGAAATTTTCGCTGTTGCACTGGAAGAAGAGGATATGGCAGGTGTGTCCTACAAAATGAGGAAGGCTGGGCTGGAGAGATATTGTGATGCTGATTGCTCTGAGCTCCTGAAAAACCAGGGATGACTACTCAACTCAATCTATGTTGAGATGGGGATTTGGTTGTTGAGTAAAACTAGCTGGTGGAAGGTGATGCTTAAGCATGAGTTCTTCTCATGCTTACTTACTGTTCCCCGCAAATGCTCTTCTGAATTGCTTTTAAACATTTTTTTCCCAAACTAGGAACCAGAATTTGAAGTTGATTTGATGGGGAGAAAATGGCCTTGGGCAAGGGAAATTTACAGGAAAAAAAGCTGGTGGGTGGGTTAAGTGAGATGGGTTAAGGACTCTCCTCCATCCACAAACCCTGTCTTTCAAGTGATCTGTTGTGGTCCGTGTTGGTGATCTCTGAAAAATGGCACAACCTATAGTTAGGCTCACCATAAGCCCCAGAAAACCGGGACTGTCCCAGTTTTCGGGGATTGCTTTCACATACTGGCATGTTTGACAGGGGGACCTGTCCCATTTTAGTGGAAGAGAATTATGGCAATATATACCTATAATTGTTTTGTTTGCATGTGTGTTCCTGTAAAATGAGGGTCAGCAAACCTGGGTTGTTACTATCCAGAAAATCTTTGAAAGCCTTGTTCAGGATGACTTTATCAGAAGTCTCCCTTGTTTAGCAAGTGCCATGGTTACAAGCCTCATTCCACTGATGATATTCACATGCAGGAAACAACGCAAAGAAAACAGGATTTGCATGGCTCCGACTCTACTGCCCCAAGAATTCCAGGAAGTGATTATACTTTATGAAACTGTCTGTGCTCCGCTAGATTGTCTATCGCTTTTAAGGTCAACCCGTATCATGCTGCGTTTGAAATGCCCTTTGTGTAACGAAGAATGTTTATGAACTGGAGTACATGCCGTATTGTTCTCCCTGCAATTCAGTCGGAAGGTGCTGTGTTGGTGCCTGTTCGACAGGATGGCATGAAGAATCTATCATAGGCTCTTTTGGCATGAACTTGGGCACCTTTCAAAGGAAGAATGTCCACCGTGACAGCTGAAATGTGGCAGTGCATGGAGAGAGTCACGAAGGCAGCCAGTGTTCAATGTGAGGAATGCAGAGGCTTCGGCCATTGTGCTGCGCGCATACGAAGTTTGTTTGCATTATGAGCTTCCTGCAACAAGTCCACCTGAGGTTCATGGTGAGGCTCTGTTCCAGTATCCGCTGCTCTTTCACCTTTTGGGAGCCAAAAAATCCATAAGGCTTTACTCTCTTCTAAGACAGCAGCCACAGCTTTTAAGCAAGAGAAAGCTGGAAAGTGGCCCTACAGTCCGGGTTTTCCCTACGTGGAAGCTGCAGCCTTTGAAGAACAGGAAGAAACATAGCTGGTGCCTGCCAACATGCTCCCTGAAATGAGAAGCAAACAATGGGTTTCCAAAGCATTTGGACTTCTGCAGCGCTACGCACACAATAATTCCTAATGCCTGGCATCGGTTTCATAATATGGGGCCACTGATTGTACATGTGTCTTGCACACAGTCCTGCTTTGGGCTCTGAGCCAGATAGAACAGCACCAAGAGAATATCCTAGCAATGTTTAATTTGGAACTTGCAGGTGTCAAGACAGTCCTAAACTCACTCTGCCAATAAATTTTGTATATGCAGGTGTATTGCAGTCCAATGGGGCTGTGGGTTGTGCAAGCAGTTAAGACATTATGCCTGTTAACCAGCGGGCCAAAGTTCGAGACCTGGGTTGGCTCCACAAGACAGGGTGAGCTCCTGTCCTTAGCCCTGCTCTGCGACGCCAGCTGGATCCAATCATATCAGCTCTGCCTTTCCATTGGACTAATTCAGTGGCGTGGAGAGGGGGGATTTGCTGCTTGGGTGACAGCCTATCCTCCATAACAATCCAACCCAGGCTTTCATGCTTCGCATGCAGCGTATGCAGCACCGAGCACGATACCATAGTCCTCCAATACTGACGGAGGCCTGCTTTTTTTTTATTGCAGTCCAATTATATATATACAACTGTATATACAGCCTAAGCAGACTGATTTGGGGGGAGAGTCCCAAGTATACAAGCCTCTGCTACTGCAATGGGTCTATTCATATCTCCACCATATATTTTGCTTATTCAGTACCAAATTGACCCAAGAAGGTGGATAAGAACCTGCAAGGGCAATAGGACATTAGCAAAGCGGCTGGCAGTGGTACTGTTCCCATCCTGGTCTCAACACACCCTTCTCTCTACTTCAGTCTCTGCTCTATTCTCTCTCCCAATTCACCCCCATGCCAATTTAGTGATGCCCTGGCTTTAACAGGGGCCTAGGGTCACTAATTGTGGTGCTGGCCCAACCTTGCATAGAATACTGTTTCAAATTTTGCAATCACCATAAAGCTGCATTGCTGGAACACAAGTTTTTTCAGCACAACTGATCTGTAAGACTAGGCTGTGAGTCTCTTATCTAGTTAAAACATGAAAAGTCTAAGATTATACCTGGCAAGATCACACCAGAGGTTCATATAGGGTGAAATCCAGAGTAACTATGGGGAGTCCTTGCTCTGGAGTAAGAACAAGTTACTCTGGATTGCAATATGAATTTTCCATAGGTTTTCACTAGGTGGTGCGGTAACTATGGGTGCACATGACTACGGGTCTTATGTGTTCCCATAGTCACTCTGGATTGTGCCCATAGTCCAGCATGTTGAATCCCAAAGTGGCCAGCTAGATATATCTGCATCTAGGAAACAGATCATGTCATCAGGTAACCCCCTCATCCTTCCCTACTTCCCAGCAACTTATATTTAGGATCAAATTAACCTGTGGCTGGGCTTGAGCTGAGGGGCCTCTGCTTGGCTGGGGAGGAAGGGGTGTGCTAGTGGATACCTCATGCCACTGGTCCAGCTGGTGCTGCAAGGGTGCAAAGAGGAGGTGCAATGAAGAGTTGCACCTCCTGCTTCCACAGCTGGGCTGAAGGGCAGCTGTGTGCAGACAAATCTCAGTCCAATCACACTGAATGAGATTGGCTCTGTGGTCTCCATTCTGCCCACTCCCCAGAAGCAACATGGGGCATCCAGCCATGCTGGTGCAGCTTGGCCCCCACTTACAAACTCCACAGCTTGGCTCCTTGTTGCTTGGACAGGGTATTCATGGCCATCTGCCACAAGCTACAGGTTTTGGCTCGGGCTTTGTACATCAGTACTGTGGTGGGTAAAATGATGGTCCTCTTATTCCTGTGGGACTCCTTGACTTCAGAGGCTGCAATCCTAAACACACTTTCCTGGGAGTAAGACTCACTGAGCATAACGGGGCTTACTTCTGAGTAGACATGCTTAGGATTGTAGCCTTAGTCAACCAAATGTATAATGTGTCCTTGAGCCCAATCATATCTTTCCCACTTCCAATACAGCCATGCCAAAAATCTGCAATATCCAGCATGGGGGAAGGGACTTGATTAAATGCCCTTTAAATCCCCTTACCCCACCCTATGGTGGGTAAATAAATTATGGATTTCATAAGTAGATAATTCTTATATAACTTTATCTCCTTTTCTCTTTTTGTTGGAATATTAAAATAAGACTAGATTCTTTTGGATAGATCTTTAGATGGTGAGAACCGGCCTCAGACTGGTGGATTTAGAGTTCTGTGCTTGCCTTATAATGTCATTTTTCTATTCTTATTATGTTTTTATTTTCTGTTCTTTTTTCTTTTTCTCTCTCCCTAATACTTTTGCTTTGTTTTTTGATAAAATTAATAAAATAAAATCAAAATTGAAAAAATAAACTTGTTCCACCAACATGTTTCCTCAGACTTGTACCAACTCGGTTGCTGACACAGTTCAGAGAAGAAAGGGATTGCAAGGATGTAAAGAAGAGAATAGGATCCTTCGTGTGCTATTGCTGCAGGTTCCACCACTGCTCCTCACCCCATGCCCATTCCTCTTTCCTGCCCAATTTTGTCCCCTTCTTTCCCATCCAGCAAGTGCAGCAGAAACCACCATTTGCTGCAGAATGTGGCCACCTGTTCTTCAGTGTTTTCCAAAATGATTGTCAGTGGAGTACTTCACATGCTGTCAAGGGCCATTTTGTAACAGTGGAAGAGTCTCCCTTGGTCGCAATGGTCTCCATGCAGCAGCCCATAGAATAGGGCTATTAGAGGCAGTCTGCCTCTGAATCTGGAGGCAGCATATAGTCATTATGACTCACAGCCACTGATGATCATATCCTCCATGAATCCATCTACATTCTCTTTGTGGCCACCAGGGCACACCTTGCGGCAATGAATTTGCAACATTACTGGTGCAGAATTAGCCAAAGGCGTGTGGTTTCTGACAAACATTCATAGCGACTGACGAACTGCTTTCTCATATAGGCAGTCAGGAAATGGCAGGTGGAGGTGTGAACAGGGTATAGATACGAGTATTTCATAATGGAAAACTTCCCTAGAAAAGTGAGCGGCTGCATTGTCCTTGATGGCATGACTTGATGGTTTCTGGGGTGTGTGTTTTCTGAGAGAGACACTGACTAGCATTCAATCTGGGGGTGGGAGAGAAACTTGAAGGGAAATTATGAGGAAGAGACACTCTCCCAAGGCTTAGGCACCTTTTGCATTGCAAAGCTGTAAAGAATAATTTGAAATTGGACAATTACATAATAATAATAAAATAGAATATCCACTATCTTTCTAACAGAATATCTACTGAGGAATGCTTGGCCAAGCCTAAACTGAAAAAGAAATCAGATCTGAACTGGGATGAGAGGTACGCAAAAAGAAGTTACGTCCTAACATTGTTTGCTAAATTATAGGTATCTACAAGCCCAAACCTGATACTTTGTTATATTTTAGAAGGTGCTAAGAGTATACTTTAGGGGTGTGGAGAATCAATACCAATTCACAAAATAACATATTCCTATGTTGCAATTGGATTGGAAAGAGAGCTGTGTTATTGGCTCTTTGTTTGCTAAATAAATAATTCTAAATAATAATTTACACTATAATTTTATCTTAGAACTAGCTGAATTTACCTGATGTTGGAGGAGTAAAATTTCAAGAATATTTGTGAGCCCTGGACATAGCTAGGCACCAGCAGGCACTTCTGGTCACTGCTGGGCACTGGCACCAGCACCAGACATGACAGGCACTGCACATCCCTACTGGGCAGTGGGCACCACCGGGTGGCAGCAGGCCGCACTGGGCACCACCAGGCATCCTACCAAATGCTGGGCATCCCTACCAAGCAGCAGGCAACACCAGCCAAATTTGTTTTTAGTGGGTCCTTTACATCACAGAAGGAATATGCTCCTTAGGTTTCATGCTTCTAAATCCAAGGGTTGGGGCTGGATAGTGATCAGTCCACCTTCAGTGCTAAGCATAGGGACAAAAACATGTTGCACCCCTTATCAACTCCTCAGGGGTCAAACCTCAAACTGATTGTTTGAGACAGTGCTCATGTCATGGAAGGAATATGCTCCCCAAATTTCATGTCTCTACGTCCTGTGGTTGAGGCTGGAAGTTGAGGCTGGTCTCTGGAAGTTGAGGCTGGAAGTTGATTTCACGTCTCTAGGTCCAGTGGTTGAGGCTGGTCAGAAATTCTTCAATGTTAAGTACTGTATAGGGATGAAAACAGATTGCTCCTTTTCACCCCCTTCCAGTTTAAATAACAAAAAACTGTTCTTAGTAGGTTCTTTCCCCTTTTCATCCCTAGATCACGCAAGATCATGTTTCTAGGTCTTGTGGTTACAGCTGGCTGTTGTTGAGTCAGTCAGTGAGTCTGTCAGTGACCCTTTGATTATATATATATATATATATATATATATATATATATATATATATATATATATATATATATATATATATATATATATATATATATATATATATATAATGGACAAATTAAGCATTTCCCCTTGCAAGTGCAAATTCCCAAACCCAAGGAATGCAAGGGTGGAGAGAACATTTGTAGGAAAGAATCAATACATGAGATTGTGGGTGCTTTAGTCCTCTGGCATCTACCAAATCTACCCAGCAAATCCACTTGAGGGTACTTTTCCCCTAAGCCAGCCTTTTTTCCTGTTTCAGAGATTACCATACACATTAGCCACTTACAGAAAGCTTGTAAATCTGTCCACAGCTATTTACAGTCAATCATTGAGGGTGACTGACTGTTTATATTTTTGTCTCTAGTGAATACATTTCTGTAAGTCTGCACACAACCTTGTCAAATGTTCTTTCCCCGTACAAGAAATCTGAGTCACAAACACTGCCAGCAACAGAATCTACATGTAAGTATTTTTGAATGATGGACACGCAGCAAACACTATGAGTGGTCATAGTTGCAATAATGAAAAATAAAATGTCTACACCCCATGGAATGCAAGCTCTTGAAATGTAAGTTTCCTGTATTTGTGTTGTACAAATCACAGGGTCTTTCTTGGATAGTTTTCCCCTTATTGTGAAACTTTGGGAATTTGAAAATTTTTATCAAGTCATTGGGTACAACAAAGACACTTTATGAGAAGTGTCCATCTGAGGAGACAAGAAAAAAAATTAATTAAGAATTCAGTCCTCAAAACTTTGCTCAACTTGAGTTCATGTCTTAAATGTAATTCCACATACCATATATACTCGAATATAAGCCGACCCGAGTATAAACCGAGGCACCTAATTTTACCACAAAAACTGGGAAAACTTATTGACTCGAGTATCAGCCGAGGGTGGGATATGCAGCAGGTACTGATACTGGTCCTTTTCCTTGTAGCCTTCTTGGAACTCATAGGCTGCATTCCTAAGCACACTTTCCTGGGAGTAAGCCTCATTGTACTTAGTGAGGCTTACTTCAGAGTAGACATGCATAGGACAGGGTGACCAGATGTCACCCAGACAAAATTCCTGAACCCCAAGAACAAAATTCCTACCCCTCAGGCCAAAATTTCTACCTGCTTAAAAAAAATTGCCAAAAATGTATTTTTTATAGTTTGTTTTTGTTTTTTGGCCATAACCAGTGGTGGGCTCCAGCAGGTTCGCACCTACTCTATAGAACCGGTTCTTAACAAGAGATAGGACATATAAAGTTTAAAAATAGTCATTTAAAAGTGGCTGCCAGATGGGCAGAGAACCGGTTCTTAAATTTTTTGAAGCCCATCACTGGCCATAACCTTTGATAGGAAGGAGATATCTCAAAACTGATTTTTGCATTGGATTCTGCTCTTCAATACGAATCCAACAGTATATGACGTGATGGGGTTTGATCCTGCCACTTTTCAGTTCAGCAGAGTATAAGCCGAGGGGGCTTTTTGGGCCCATTTTTGAGGACCAAAAATTCAGCTTATACTCGAGTATATATGGTATGCATCAATGAATCAATCCACATCTGCACAAGGCTTTACTTTGGGATCAAACACTCTCAGACACATGACTCATCTATCTATGGATCTTCAGTTCACACCCTTGGGCAAAACCCTTAGGTGAGTCTCCAGTGACACACCTGGCCTTCCCCCACCCCATGCAAAATGAGCATTATTACCCTGGAAAGGTAAAGGGGAGTGGCTGTGTGCTCCTCCAGCACTGCAGTGTGAGTAGAGGTGCTAAAGGGGACCAGCATCTCCTACTTTGTACATTTTCCTGTAGATCTCACAGTTGGGCTCCTCAAACAGCTGTGGCAGCAGGAGGTGCTCTAGACCAGTGGTCCTCAACCTTTTGAGGACCACGACCTGGGTCTGTGGGGAAAAAATTTCCCATAGCCTGGGGAGGATGCACATGCGCAGTTGCAGATGGAACTGCGCATTCACATCAGCTCAGCGGGGCTACTCCTGCCCAGTTTTCCCCACAACTGGGGAGAAACCAGGGAGACACCAGGCACAGCCAGGTGTCAGGCTGCGCCTGCCCAGTTCTCCCCAGCTGAGGAGAGAATTGCGCAGGTGCAGCTGAGCACTGGGCTGCACCTGCATAGTTCTCCCTGCAGCTGGGGAGAACCGCGCAGGTGCAGCCTGACATCTGGCTGTGCCTTCCAGGTGGGGCCAGGCTGGGGCCGAATGCAGCCCTGGCTCTTGCTCCTGCTCCAGGCCTGCAGCTTGGCAGCCAAGGCACCACAGACCGGCATTGGCCCACAGACTTGGGGTTGAGGACCCCTGCTCTAGGCTCTTCAGGATTTGAGTGGATGGGCTTTTTAATGGCTCTGATGTCATCCTTGCAACCAGTAAAGCTATATCCAAACTAGTGAAAGAAATACAATCCCATCAATTTTGTCTCCTGACAAGCAACTGCATTTCTGAACTAAGAGAAATAGTTCAGAAATAAGAGCATTTCTAGTTCAGAAACCTCTTTACCTGGGAGGGTGAAGTATGTAAGCATTTGCACCTTTTTAGCCCATCTTTTATATAGAAATCTTACACCAGTGCAATGTCCAAAAATCCAGTTTCGTCTTGTTCTGTGTCTTTAATGGATGGTTGCACAAGCCCCCTTTTAAAGAAGGATTCATCCAGCTCGTTCAATCAATATTTAATGAAATAAATGTATACCTTGCACACATACTGTTCTGAAAAGTATTTGCAAACAGATCATGGTTAACAATGGTTTGCAGGGAAAAATAGCCAAACTTGTTCTCAGCCCAGCAGGAGTGAAAGCAGTTTCCTGTCTTCAGATGTTTAATATACACAGCAGCTAAGTAAAAAACATGGGGGCAACATATTGCTCCTAAAATAGGCATTTAGGGTAACACTCTTTCAACATAGTGGCTGCTGAAGGAAGCAGGATATTTTTGTATATTTTTACTCCCCTCTCAGAGTGTGCAGTTGGTTTGAAATGGAACCAGTGATTATTTTCCTACAACCATCCCTTGAATTCCCTGGATTAATGAGAGAAGCCACAAAGTGTGCAGCGCTGACAGATGGGTAACAAATGTTATTTAACACTTGCATCAAGCTCTTTGCTTTCTGTTCAAAGAACTTTGTCTGCAGATCTCCTAGTTGTACTTTGATTCACCTAAATGCTTTTCTTACAAGCCAAATAACAAAAGACGATTGGAGTGAAAATCTCTCTCATGGATGCTATTTGCAAGGGTGGAAAGAATGTCTTAATGTTACAAGAGCAGATCCTTATAATTTCAGATCACATACAAGAACATAGGACAAGCCCTGCTGGATCACGCCAAGGGCTCATCTACTCCAGCATCCTATTTTTCACAGTGGCCTACCTACTGTCTTAGGATAGTCACATGAAGGAGAGAACATGTTTCTCTTCCGAACATTTCACCCTGCAACTGGTATTCAGGGGCTTCTGCCTCTGAACCTGGGGGTACTGAATAACTCTCATTACTAGTAATGAGAGCAATCCTGCATGGATTTGTCCAATTCCCTTTTAAAGCTATCCAGATAGGGTTGCCATTATGTCCTAAAAAACAGGGACAATCCCAATTTGGGGGGATTGTGTTCACATACTGGTAAATGGGAAACAGGGTCCTGTCCCAATTTTGTGGAAGAGAATTATGGCAACCCTACATTCAGACTACTGAATATTACTACATCTTTTGGCAACAAATTCCACAAATTATTCATGTGCTGTACCTATACAGAGTCTCCACTTTTCCCACCTGCCACTTCTAACTGCCTCTGGATCAATGAGAAAGCCAAGCTGAGGGGAGGCAAGAGGCAAACATTTTCTGCTCTCATTTCCAACTCCCTCGGGGCCTGTGAGGTGGCCAAGCTGAGAAGAGGCAAGAGGTGGTTGGGAAAGGGTCGTGCAGCCTCCGTCTTTTCCACCTGCCATTTCCAACTGCCTCTGAGCCAGAGAAGAGGCCAAGCTGAAGAGGCAGAACCGTCTCCACCTGAATTTTCTACCTGCCGTTTCCAATTGTCTTTTGCTTTGCTGTCGCATACCATATTGAAGGAGTAATATGTCATTTTAAAAAAATCTTGGTCCAGCTGGCCATGCTGCTAATACCTTGTAAGAGTCCCTTTCTGTAGGATTTGGGAGCTTATTTTATTTAGTAGAGTCTGATTTGAAAGGCTTTGAAGATTTGTAGATTTCTACAAATCTACAAAGAAAGGCTTTGTAGATTTGAAAGGCTTTGTTTTCTACCATGGCTGTTTTTCTACTGTTTTTATATAGGCGCACTCAAAAAAATAACAAAAATCAGACCAGAGTAATCTTTATGAAGATTTACTAAAAGAATTTTTATGCAGATTCATATATACAACATCTGGTTTTCAGCAGAGTTACTACTACTTGAGTGAACCTACCTCAGGTTCTTGCTTTCACGGAGGTTTGTGAGCAACTGCTCCTGAGCAGTTCTAACTGTCTAAATGACACTTCCAACTGTCAGTGAACACCTGGCCCAACTGTCAAATATCTCCTTATATCGGCATGCAGTGATCTTCCGCCCCACTACTAGCTCAATCAAGTTGGTGTTGCACTTTCCAACACTTTCCAGGGTTACAGGACAAGGTGGTCAAGAATTTGGAAGGCGAAAGAGGATGTTACGTCCCAGCAGCAGAGAAAGATGAACTATCTTCACCTTGTAGTGTCTGTCCACTTCAGTGATGCAGCTTCAAAAGGCAGTTGTTCTCCGGAGGAGTGGCATCTTATTAACACCTTTCAGTAGTAAAAAAAAAAATGCCTTCAGTGACATATTGAGAGATGCTTCATTGGGAGTATCCATCAGTTGTATCTGACCCTGCGATTGTGCAGAAACAACACAAGGAAAAAGAAAAATGTGCTGAATGAAGAAGTAAAGTTGGTCTTTGGGGAGGATGTGCACAATTTAATTTCACTTCAGAAGATCTGCCAGAACATTCTAAAAGGCACTTCCTGTTTGGCAAATAAATGGAAATGCTTTCCAGACTTTTGGCTTTCCAAAGCATCCAAAACACAGCCTCTCAGCACTGCAGCACACCTCTAAAATGCAACCAAAAGACACTTTTGGTCACATTTTGGAGGTCAGTCTGGGTCTGCATCTGGGTGCTTTAAAATCTGAAGATGCCAAATCTGCAGATAAGGAGGGCCCTTCCTTTGATCTATCATAAATCTCTCAACTTGTTTAATTGAATAACTGCTGATTTTAAAATGGCCCTGGTTGTCTCTCTTGTTCTACATGTCAGGCATGCTTTACAGCACAACGCCAGTGCCGCACTCCAGCCTCACCACAGGTGTAGGCATTGTACAAGTGATATAAAAGAGCTAGCATTGAGGCCACTGTAGTGGTGGAAAAGCTCTGCCAGCCAGTAGACACTGACTTCAGCACCAGTAGATTCACTGCTGGAATATTGCATAGTAAGATTACCCACTATGTGCTGGGGAGGCTTTTTGGGACAGGGGAGAGCAGAGGGAAGGCAGAGAGGGGTGGAACAAGGATAGGATTGGGATTGGGATCAGAGCCTGCTGCCACAATCTATGCCCCTTCCTGAGCCACAGAGACCAACAGGATTGTGTTTTTTGCGGGATGGTGGTTGTGTTTTTTTTTTAGCTCTCTGATATCTTCCTTGTGGTTTGGTGGCCAGAATTGTACCTTGTATTCCAAATGTGGCCACACCATAGAATTTATATACAAGCAATATAATTTTAGCAGTCTAAAGAGCACAATCCTAACCATGTCTACTCAAAAGTAAGCCCCACTGTGTTCAATGGGTCTTACTCCCAGGAAAGTGACTTCAGGATTGCAGTCTTATTCTTGTTTTCTTTCCTAATGACTCCTAGCATGGAATCTGATACTTTTTTTTAGTAACCACCACTCACTGAGTTAATGTTTGTATTGAGCTCTTCACTTGGACCCCAATATCTCTTTCCACATTCATCACAGTTTAGACCCCATCAACATTCACATGAGGTTGGAGTTTTTATCTGTCTGAATAAGTATAATTTCACACTTATTTACATTGAACAGCAGTGGGCCTCTTAATTCCTGTTATTTCTCAACATGCATTCTCAGAGTTTTGACAGCAATAGAATTTATGGCATATTTTTTCCTCTATTCTATTTGCTCTTATCAGCTCTTTCAATGTTTTTATGTTAATGCATGGGGAAATATGAGAAATATTTGATGGGTTGGCATAATTTTTAAAGTGAACATGCAGACTTCCAAAGACAAATCTGCAGTTCCCCGTTATATATCTGGTGCTGGACAGTCTACAGGTTCAGACTTAATCAGTCCAATGTTCTAACCATGGTTAGGTATTAGGGAGTAGACTTAGAGCACAATCCAGAGTAACTACGGGGAGTCCTTGCTCCAACGTAAGAACAATTTCTCTGGATTGCAATATGAATTTCCCATAGGTTTTCACTAGGTGATGCCATATCTTCATTGATGTAAATGTATCTTCCGTGCTCCCGTAATTACTCTTGGACTCTATATGGACTTAATGCAGCCCAATGCCTTAATCCTGGGAAGAAGACAGGGAGCATGCTGCAGGTTTCACATGCTCTTTCCCCCACCATTCTGTTGCGCTTATATAGCTTTTTCAGATTGGTTCATGATGTTACTTTTTTTGTATCAGCATTTTTATTAAACATGATGCGCACAAACCATATCCAAAAGTAGAATTTGTAGACCACAAAGTGGTCATGATCATTAAACCAAAGTTAGTGGTTTATGAAGGAATATATCAGCATCAGGTCTGCATCATTTCAGGCTACAGCTGTGATAAACAAAACCCTTCTATACCTCTCAAAATTGGCATTTTCAGGGAAGGGGACTGGGACCTGCCAAGTCTAAGCCAGTAGTTTTCAACCACTGGGCCATTGTACATTAGTATGTTGTAAACAGTCTTCAAATATGTTGTGGATGTTTGAGGAGAGTCAAATATGGCGATTATATATCCTCTTTTCCATCCTCTTTTTTATAGCCTCATGTCCTGGAAAAAAAACTACATTGTCCTCCTTTCCCTTGTGAGCAAGTAGTATGTAGCCTTCTTGTAATTAATAAATTAGATTGAATAAATATCAAATACAGTGGCGCCTCACGTAACAGAATTAATTCGTTCCAGAGGCAGTTTCTTTACGTGAAACTTTCTTTACGTGAAGCGGATTTTCCCATAGGAAATAATGGAAACGCAGACAATTGGTTCCACAACCCCAAAAATATTCATATAAAATATTAACTGGATGTAAAAATGATGACAGAACACTGGGATTGAATTCAAAATATGCATTCAGTGTGCATGATCTTATGAAGTCTACTTAGGCTGCAGTTCTAAAGACACTTTCCTGAGAGTAAGACCCATTTAACACAATGGGGCTTACTTCCGAGTAGACATGGTTAGGAGGCTGCAATCCAAGACACCTTCAAAGTGTCTCCCCACTTTCTCCTTCTCTCCATCCTGAGCCTCTCTCTCCCCTGCTCCCATCTTCCTAGCCCTGAGCTTCCCTCTTCTCCACCGCTCTTCTCTCCCTCTGCCCAGTGGACACCTGGCCACAGGAGGAACAGCGCAGAAGTGTTGCTTTCACTATGGGCAGGTGCGCTAGGCAGCCCTGACGCTTTTTAAACAGGTTGCCAGCCAGCGCGTCTACCCCAACTGCCAACAAATGTATTCTTTACATGAAGCACTTTCTTTACGTGAAGCAGAATCCTAGACAAATTTTTGTTTGTTACGTGAAACTTACTTTATGGGAGGCGTTCTTTACGTGGGGTGCCACTGTAATAGTTTTAAATTTAATAAGTAACCTAGATTTTTTTTTTTAATTAACAATATGAAAGCAATATATACGAATGTTTTAAGCTTTTGTTTTGTCATTTCCTCCATTTTTCTTGGGTGTAGTACATTTGGGAGGGGGCTTGTCCTCTCTTTTGAGTTATGACATATGATCATGCTATTTATTATTTGAGTAAAGGGGGATGTGAGCCCCCACAAGCAGTGCAATGTGCCTTGTCAATTGTCAAAATCAGATGGTGTGACTTGGCTTTGCTAGTATCTTCTCAGAGTGCTGTGGGATTAAAAAGGTAGAAAATTACTTGTCTATACAATGGTTTTAATGCTAGAGAGCTCTCCAACTCATGTACACATACAGAGTTTTCTGCTTTTCAGTGCAAACTGTATAACTATCAGAGACTGCAATCCTAAGCTCCAGTTAGGCAGGCATAAGTCCTGAAACAAGTCCCATGCTGATCTGGCTGTGTCACGAAAGTGCAATAAGGCTCTTTTGCCCCACTCCTGGGGAGATTAGTCCAATGCACACAGGAATGGGAAGAGCAGTGAGTTATCATGGCCTAACTTGGTTAGGTTTACACCCTCATCTTCTTCACCTTTATTAACCTATATTTTTATGCAAGAATGAATGGAAACATGATTTTGAAACACCCAAGAGTCTTGGTAGCATCTTACAGGCTAAAAGGCCTATTTCCACATGAGCTTTCATGAACTACAGTCCACTTCAAAAGAGATTTGATATGTAAGAGGGAATATTAAAGGGGAAAAAAAGATAAGTGAAACTTTTATTGGGTATTTATGTTGATATAAAAATATGTGGACTCTTCCATTACACAGAAGTCTTCATTTAACAGTCTAAAAGAAATTATTCCCAACATAAATGAGGAGGGCAAGTTGCTGAAGATCTTTGACTGCCCTCCTGCATGCTGAACTGCTCCTGGGTCCCACCACAGTGGATTTACTGGGTCCCACCACAGCCATTGATAGCTCAGGATTAACTTGACCATATGGACCCCCTGATAGTTGGACACAACTCCAGTGCCCTACTAGGCAGGCCTCTGCAGCCTGCCCAAGACAGCAGTTTTCTCATTCAAATGAAAGAAAAACAGTATGGCTCTGCTGGGAAAAGCCAAAGGCTCATCTAATTCAGCATCTGTTTCAGTGGCCAGCTGGATGCTTCACAAGCAAGAGAGATAGGAATATTTAAATCCCTCTTCCTTACACATGGTATTCAGAGATCTTTGAAGGGAGCATTGCACATAGGTAGCATATGACTGTCATAACTAATTGCCATTGGTAGACTTGGCCTATATGATTTGTCCTTCATGCAAAACTGTTTGCTTTATGAAAAAAGTGGCCTAATCTCCAAATTTCAGCCAATAGAGACGATATGTAATTGAATAGTTTGGCCAGCAGGGGTCAACCACAGTCTGTAATGTGAGCACTAGTTTCAGTCCTATTTCTTTCTGATCAAGGCATTTCATGCAATGTCTTGAAATGTGTGTAATGTGTGCATGTGCCTACATCTAAGTAGATTCTTGCAGTTAAAAATAAAAGCTAACCTTCTGCGCTTTCAGTGTTTACACGACTCTTCTAAGATTTGATGTGTCTGCGGATACATGCTTAGCAGCTGCTGCTCCGCACATCATCACAAACCCCAATGTTATTCCAGTGCAGTGAAGGAGGTTTGCCAGCGTTGTACAGACATCTGGTCACATTTGTGAAATTCAAGTGAAAATCTATTCAGCCTCACTAATTAACTCGTGGTACCAGTGAATAGTGAATTATCAATCCTAATTTTTACAAATGACATCAGTGCTGGACCACCTGTGAGGAGGGTGAAGGTTCTGCTTTGAGTGGCAGATGTTGGAGATGTCCTGTATCTTCCTGTCATCACCTGAAATCTGTTGTCTCCCTGCCTGTCTAGAGACTGTCTATGAGGCTGGACACGGGGAGGAACTTTTTAACTGCGAGAGTTGCCTGGCACTTGAACAGCCACCCTTGCTTTGTTGCGGGTTCTCCCTTATTGGAGGCACAAAGCAATGGATGGGTACCTAGGTATGGGTGGTGCAATGCATGTGGTGAGAACTCCCTTATTGGCTTCCCATCTCCTCCTCATGTACAATTGGGGTTTCACAATCTATGATGATTTCTTATAACTTTATAAGCAAAAAGGCATGGCATTTCGCCCCAAAAACCAAGTGTACAATCTAAATGTTGACAGTAGTGGAGACAATGAAGAATGGGAAATGGAAGACAAAAAGAAATTTGAGGAACAAAGGATGCCATTTGATCCAGCCCAGAATTTTGCCTAATTGGGTCCACTGCCTCTGCCCCCACTCCTACCTCCCCCCCCCCAAAAATTGTAGGTACTTATCCCACTCTTTCCACAAGTTCTTTGATTACAAAAGTGCAGGACTTGCACTTTCTTCATTTGCATGGTCTCGTACATCAAAACAGAAATCCTTCACCTCTATGTCTCAAGTAACTGAGCCCAGAACAAGGTAAAAATGCCACTGATTGACTTTCTGTTCATTTTTAACAGGCAGAAAACAGATCAATTCTGGCTTCATTCATGGCAGGCTGGAGGGAGGGAGCTGCAAATGTGTTGAAGTGCAGCCTGAATCTATGCCTTTTCCCCCTCCATGTGTTGCTAGTGGAATCTGCATCATTTCACCGAATGGATGTGCTCTACTGAAGGGGTTAATTTGTGTGAGAAAGCATAGCTTCATGTTCTTCAGCTTGATTGTAGCTCAGGATAAAAATTAAACAAGTCATAGGTTTCAGGGAAAATGTGAGTTTCTAAGAGTGAGTCTAGGCAAGAAAGAATCAATCCTAGGCAGGAGATAACATGCCTTTACTATCCCACCTGATATACCTATTGATTTATGTGTTCTGAAATATGTATGTTTGTGTGATGAACCAGCATGTCCTTCTTGAGACCTGCAGGTTGTTTACAGTGCAAAAAGCTGCAGTATAAGGGCAGCTGTCTGTGTCTTTCACTGTTTAATGACTGCAAAAGCCATTGGTATGTAGATTGTGTTTTGGGTCACTGCATGACAGCAATAGTAGCAAAAAGGTGTCACAAATACAGAAAGGCTAGAGAATAATATGCATGTGTTCTGTCTTTCATTATGCAGCACAAAATGGAATACATGACTTCATGTTAGCTTTGTAAGATTGCTGTAATCTGAATTTTTATATTGCCACAAGAGTGTTAATGCAATTTTACAAAATTCAGCAAAAGGAATATGTATGAATATCAAAGAGCACAAACAGTGGCTGACTATATGGGAAACCATGTGTTGAGACATTGGCTATTATTTTTCTTTCTTCTGCTCTATAAAATCCTCATATTCATTTAAATGCCAGAATGCTCTTAGCTCAACATTTAGGGAACAATTTCAGGCACAGGAAAGGTTACCAGTGCCCAATGAGATAGGCACCACAGGCAATGAGATAGGCACATTGTTGATTAGATCAAATGACAATGCTAGCGTCACTAATGAATGCGGTGACAGGACAATCTGGACAGATAGGGTACCGTGAGCTAAGGGAAGCTGTTTCCTCAACAGAATCCAATCCACTGCAGGTGAGTTATGACTGGGCTCCCTCACTTCATCCTGAGAACCTGGTCTGAGCCAGGGCAGGTCTCAGGAAATGGAGAGGCCAGAACTTGCAAAGACAGCCAGCAAATTTTTATAAGCCCAGTTTAAGATGCTGTGATGAGAAAAGAAGGCAGACAGAAGATACTTGCTCCAGAAGTAAGGGGGCCTGAATAGTCCTGGGAACCTGCTCACTTGCAGGGAGGATTAACTGCTATTGGGCTGAAGGAAATTTGATGGGATTCCAGTGTTATGACTTTGACACAAACTTCATAGAAAAATGCATCAGATGAACAAAACTTTGCAATTTTGCCTTTTTCTCTTTAGCCTGTCAGCCATGTGGCACTATGGTCTCCCTTCTTCCTTGTTGTTAGCCACAGAGTGTGCTTGACCACTGATCAACAACTTCAAATAACAATCAAGAATCTTCATCAATCACACTTCAGTGCCTTCTTCCACCCCAGTCCATATCTGTAATCCGGGCTGACCCAAGCCCTTCTCATAGCATGCCGGATACCCAACAATTTGCCAAATTCTACCACCCCCACTCTGTAAAGTTCAAGCTCAACAATCTCAACACCTCCACATTTTTCTTTCTCCATATGTCTCTTCAGTTATCAATCCAGGGAGTAGTAGTAGTAATTGGAGCAGTGGAGGCAAGTAGGTGAACAGAAATTGACACACACATAGCCCACCAGAGAGACCATGAGTTGGAAGGGTGAACCCTGTGTTTCATTAGGGCCAGTCCAACTATAAGATATGAATGCATGTGAGTGGGGGGGGGGAATTATACCCCATTCTTTGCATATCTACTCATAAGTACATTCCACTGACTTTTAGGATAGCTCTTATAGGATTGCAGCCTTATGCATCTCACGTTTTTAAAGACAAAAAGTCAAGCTTTTAGAGAATCAGTATATTATAGTGGTGAGTTTCAAATCAGCCATGAAGCTTCCTGGATGACCTGGGCCAGCTGCAAACTCCGAACCCAATTTTCTCCACAGGATGGTTTTAAGAACAAAAAGAGGAAAGAACAACATGTGCTGCCCTGAGCACCCTGAAAGGAAAAAGGGCTAAATAAATAATAAATAAATAAATAAATAAATAAATGCATGAACACCACCATGTCAATACACATAAGATAGTAAGCAAAGTATGCAGCAATTTGACAACTTTTGATTCCATTTGAAATATCAACAAATTGAAAGAGCAGGCAATTTTAGAAATATACTGCCAACTCAATAAAGTAAACAGAAACTGTTGCCCCATCATTCTCTTTTTTCTTAGTTGCAGTCATATTTTTGCTTTCTACAGTTTCAGTAGACATAATTCAACAATTATTTTTAAAAATTTAAAAGTTAATTAATGGGTGCTTATGTTTGATTGGTTCATTCTTACTGCCAGTAGCAGAAATAATCACTTTCAATTTTGCACACTTGACATTGAAAGTGCTGTGTGGCTTTTATGCTGTGTGTATGTACATTATTGAATATCTAATAGAAAGGGGAGAGTTGCTCATTTTCCAATTGAATCTGTATTCCATACACTGTAGATTTCATATTGAAGACTGCAGTCCTGTGCACACTTTCCTAGGACTAGGCTCCATTTAATACAATGGAATTTATTTCTGGGGAGACATGAAGAAAATTGAGCTACAGACACAGAAAATGGCACGGGACACTTTTAACTTCCTGTGGGAAATCACTTTTTGATCCGGTCATTATTTCTGTTAGTTTCCTTAACTTTTCATTTATTAAGGACTTTTTTTATTCTAAGAATGATTTGGACTAAATTCTTTTTGTTCCAAGTAATGCTCTCTCATCAACCTTTGCATCATCTCACAATTTTCTTTTCTTTGGTAGCTTAGAACATTTTCTCATGCCATTATTAGGAAAAATAAAGTAATGTTATCGCAGTTCCTTCAACCATTAATTATACAATTATTAAGCCATTCCACAGCTCACCAACTCTGAGAATTACCTGATATTCCCACCAGACAGGTCAACCACTTTATAAAGACAAATAAATTTTTTCTGTAACAATCTGACTGCACTATTAGTATGGAAAGGCTAAAGAACATTTCAGACATTACAAAGGCTGAGACATTACAGCATCCTCTCTGATTCCATAACTTCTGGTTCCCAGAAAGTAGGTATGTCCAAAAATAAATATGAAGGGAGAAACTCTTTCCCAGGGCTTCACAGGGACACACAGTCCAGGATTATTGAGCTCTTTCTGCAAAGCATCCTCAGATGGTCATCTTAATCTGGACAAAACTGAGAGGGAATAAAAATCAATAATTCTGGCACACTGCCTCCAACTTTGCCCATGCAATAGGAATGGTATTTATTTTCTCATTGTATGGATGGCTTTTTTTACTGTGCAATGAATTTATACCTACTAGTATTACAGCCTGCCTATTGTATCTGACTGGAAAAACACAGATCTGCTTCTTGTGGGGTGTGGAAAAGCTGGCATTCGATACATGAATAAATAGTGTATTCCCATTCTAAGCTTCTACTGTCTCATTGATAGGGGAAACTTGTGTAAGTCCCATCACAGAAGATTCATGTGCTCTAGCTGCAGTTCACAATCTCATTGAGGAAATGAGTGTGAGTCCTCTGGTTGCATATCACCCCAGTACTCAAAATCATTTGCATATATTGTTATTTATTGGGCTGTGGGTGGCGCAAGTGGTTAAGACACTGCCTGTTAACCAGCAGGCCAGAGTTCAAGACCCGGGTCGGCCCCACAAGACAGGGTGAGCTCCTGTCCTTAGCCCAGCTCTGCGACGCCAGCTGGATCCAATCGTATCGGCTCTGCCTTTCCATTGGACTAATTCAGTGGCCTGGAGAGGGGGGATTTGCTGCTTGGGTAACAGCCTATCCTCCATAAGAATCCAACCCAGGCTTTCGTGCTTTGCATGCAGCATATGCAGCGCCAAGCATGATACCGTAGTCTTTCAAGACTGATGGAGGCCTGCTTTATTTATCATGCACAAAGCTATCTGCAGGCTGTGTTCTTAGGAAACAATCCCACAACCTTTGCATGCATTGCCTTTTATAAACCTGGGTAATTTTCTAAAGATGTTGCACAACCAAAAAAAAGTTTTATTGTCTGTGACAATAGTAAAGTAAAAAGTTTTTAAATTAAAAGTGTGCTTTTAGACTTGAAAACTGTGTTAAAGTTAAAATTTTCAGGATAATTTGGTAAGTCATGTTAACAGACCTTAGGACGATTACTTAGTTTTTATTATAACCACTTCACTTAAAGTACCTATTTTCGTTCATGAAATATTGGAATACATGATCAAATGTGGCTTTTGGTATTCCAAAGAAGTCCATTATAAAATTCTCTTTCAAAAAATGTGGGCCTGTAGCTTTAAATTCAGTCTCCCTCCCCAGGATTTATTAGAAGATCTAAGGTTTGGGCTTTTTAATGGAATATTCTTGTTGAGAAGTATTTGACAGCAGGGGAGAGATAATTTATTCCCAATCCCATATTTTCAACCCAAAGACCATGTCTATTTTAAAGTAATAATATAATTGTTTTTATTATAAGGCAGTTAAACCACTTGAATCACTCAAGCCCAGGCTTGCAAAAATTTTCATACTCTATACATTTTCTCGCATATTAATGTGGATGGGTGACTTGGTTCTTTTTTGCTGAATATATGTAGAGAAAACCAACTGACTTTATAAGGGCTAGATAGATACACCATATAAACTTAAAATTAGATATGCAACCTAAAATCAATCACCAGCTTTGCTAATAAATGGACAACCTTTGCTTCAATCTTTTGCTTTTTCTTTGCTTCTGCACTTCATCTTACAAGACCACCCTTTGTTCGATTTAGGGTGCAATCCAGAGTAACTACGGGAAGTCCTTGCTCCGGTGTAAGAACAATTTACTCTGGATTGCAATAAAAATTTCCCATAGGTTTTCACTAGGTGGTGCAGTAACTACAGGTGCATGTAATGTCTCTTATGTGCTCCCTTAGTTACTCTGGATTCAAAAAACCAGCTTTCGTTTTCATCTTCCAACTGAGAGCAACCACTGTTGTCTAAGAGCACAATCCTAACCATGTCTACTCAGATGTAAGCCCCATTGTGTCCAATGGGTCTTGCTCCCAGGAAAGTGTCTTTAGGATTGCAGTCTAAGTCCAGTTGCTTTTTACATCTTTTGCACATCTTTTGCACCATGGTTATTCATTTCATTCACTATGTTTTCTCCAGGTACAGAAAATCTGTTCCCCAAACATCTGAAGTAGTAAAAAAAATAAGTGAAGAAGACCAAAGATCCGTACTCAGCTACTCATTTCTGTGTGAATAGAATCTTGGTTTCATTTACAGCACAAGCCATGTACCCCATAGATAAATTATATTTGCATTTAATGAAACATGTGAATGAAGGTGCAGACTAACAATTGTAGCTGATTACAAAGCTGTAGCTGGGTGCAGATAAACATATGAACATTCCAATAGTCTAATTCAAATAAGTCAACAGCATACATTTTCCATTCCATTGTAAGACTATTACAAATGACAGACCTTTAGGCCATTATGGAAAGAATCTTTTCTTTACCCTCCCCTGTTGTGGGTTTATTACCACCACCATCATCATAAATTTTGCTTAACATCCAGCTGGAGAAGAGCTTTAGTAAACATAAGTTTGCCCACTTATGTTGTTATTGGCCCTCACAAAGGCCATGTGCACTGTCCCTTTTGGATTTTTTTTAACAGTTGCCTGTAATATTTGTCTTTTTCATCTTGTCATTCGTAAATTGAAGTCCTGCTGCCCTCTAGTGACCATGGACCAGTTTCACTTAAGAGTAGACCATCATTTTAAGAATTGTTGAATGCTACTAATAGCTCTTCCTAGTTTTCTTTTAGAAGAATGTAAAATGGCATTTATAGTTGAATGCAGGAACTTGGTGCAACTTTGAAAAATTCCTTTAAAAATAGGGATCTTTAGTTTTTTTAATTACTCTGATAAACATGAGATATCTCATGTAAACATCATGCATAATGCATGATTATGTCTTTATTACATCATGCATAAACATCATGCATGATGATGGCTTTATTACCAATGATACCAATCACAGGGAGGAAAATGTTTAAGTGATATATTTGGAAAAGTGTTTTTACCCTGATACCAAGGAACTATTATTAATGGATAAGGTCATGGCTTATATACTCACAAATAGGTTCCACTGTGTTTCATGGGACTTGTGGCTCAATGCTTTCCAATTTTACAGTGCTGATAAAGTCATGTCAATAGTGCACAATGCTGTATCCAAAAAGGAGGAGGGCAGTCATAGGGGCTTCTTAAAGGTAAGGGAATGTTTGTTCCCTGATCTTGAGGATGCATTTGTGGCTGCATCAGTGCTGGAAAGTAAGTTGGATAGGATTGGGCCCTTACTCCCAATATGCATAGCAAGTATGCATAGCATTGGGGCCTGGGTGAAATTGATAGTGCCTTCTGTTTTCTCTCTGCATTTGAGTGATTCTGCACAAAGAATATCAATCAGTGTTGACAGATGTGCAAATATTCTCATGCATGCATGAGAATCAATGACCTATGTGCAGAGTGTTTGATTTATGCACTCTCATACCAAAAAAAATATTCTGTAATAAATTTGAGCAAGGAAAAGAATCAGGGCCTTTTCTGTAGTACCTGGATTGTAGAATAGCCTCCCAGAGACATTCCCCTCTCTCCATCTCATAGTGTAATCCTAAGCACGTCTACTCAGAAGTAAATCTTACTGTGTTCAATATGACTTACTCCCAAATTAGTTGTTTAAAGGATTGTACTCAATTAGATTTTAGTTTAAGCAAGCAAGATTGTCTTATTTCAGCAGACTGTAGATGGCTGATTGGTTTCTGCACATGAATTTTGATATGTTGGTGCTATGGTATGTTGGCACTTAGATTTAATATAATAATTAAGGACAGTCCGGTAGATACTTCTCTGACAGTAAGCACCATTGAACACTGTGCATATGTGTAGAAGATTTCCCTGTGAATTGCATGTCTTATATAACTTAATAGATGGAGCTTGTTAGTTGCTTTGCGTACGTTGTGGGTAGGGGAAAGGGTGAGGATGGGACATTAATTCATTGGTCAGAGTACCCAGGTTCAATCTTTGGCATCTCTGAGTGAGACAAGGAAAGATCATCACCTGAAACCCTTGAGAGCTATATGTTAAAAGTGGCATACGAGTGTATGAAACGGGAAGCTTCTCAGTGTGATTCATATATTTATTCAGAAACATGTCCGACTGAGTTCAGTCAGAATTCCAGCCTTAGACTCCATGAAGTCTAACAGCTCAATCCAATATTCCACTGGCACTGAGTGTCACAAATATGCTGTAAGGTTTGTCTGCAGCCATTAGCACCAGACCAGCATCAGAGTTGGCACTGGGAAAACACAGGTTGGAAACCAGCAGACTGCCATCCAAAACTCTGTGTGAAGCACAGTATGTGGAGAAGTGGACAAGTGAAGGAGGTAGAGAGAGGCAGGGAAAGCCATAACAAAGGAGAAGGCAAGAGGGGATTTACCTCCAAATCTAGAGTAACTACAGGAGCACATAAGAGACTTTCTGTACACCCGTAGTTACTGCACCACCTAGTGAAAACCTATGGGAAATTCATATTGGAATCCAGAGTAAGTTGTTCTCCATAGTTACTCTGGATTTTGCCCTTGGACTGGTGGAGCCTTGCTTTGCTTGATGCTGAGTCCTATGTTGGCTCAAAAGAGGCATCTTTGCACCAGCTAAAATAACCATTGCAAAAGTTGGGGGATCCCGCAGTGGGGATCCTTTTCTAGAGGAAAGAGACAACTGTTGCTTTTCCCTGAAAAGTCACCAGTGAATGCCCATCATTTTGAGTATGCTATGGCAGTAATTTTTGGTGCCACTGCAGCCTTCCACACTAGGCAGCCCAGGATTGGGCTATAAGACTCCATGGTACCCTGTACTGGATAATTCTGAATTTTAATGATTCCAAATCAGCAATAGTTTAAATATCATAATTATTAATTTTATAACACAAAAATGCAACAAAAATATAAATTTACTATGCACAAATAAAAACTGAATGGTTATGAAATGGTTAGGAAAGGCTTCTCATAACAAATTCCAGCAATCCAACTTAGAATTGGAAATGAAGAGGGCATTCAGGACATAGTTGGCAACAGATTTCCAAGCCTCCAGTAATTTCCTCTGATTCTTAGTGCTCTAGAGATTCTTCTTCACTGGTAGATAAGAAATGCCAAACTTCATTAGGGATATTTGTTTTTAATCTTGCTTTCATTTAGACAAGGTAAGGCTTGCAATGCTTAGTTTTCTCTCTTGATAATAGATGTGGTATCAAATTCTCTGTTTCCATTTTTGTAATATTAGAAGCTATCTAATTTAGAGATATGAATAAAAGGAGGGGTTTTGTACCCATAGCTTCCCAGATCTCATCAAATGATAGCATTCTTACACACACAAAAAGATTAAAATTAATCCCATAATCCCCTTATTTGCCCAAACTGAAAGTTACCAACTGCCCATGTAGATTATATGTCATCTATTACTAACACTGAAGCAAACGGAAATGCAGGTAATTATTTTCTACTTATCCTATTGTTCCAAAAGTGCATTAACAATACAGTTATTTCTTCAGCTGTAATGTTCTCTTTTATAGTTCTTTTAATAGCATAAGAGATAGCTTTTTGACAAAGAGAAACCCTACTGCGAGTATTTTAATTTTAATGTCATTTCACTTTAAATTTTAATTATAATTTCATTTTCTTTTATCGATTTTGGTGGTAAGAATTTGCAATTATTTCTATTATAATTAGTATCTATGTAAGATCTCTACATAGGTGTAGTGAAAGGGCTGTAGTGGCTCAGGGCACAATCCAGAGCAAGTTCAACCTGCTCTGCCCTAACTGCTCTCTCCTAACTATTCTGTATCCAGAGCAGAAAGTTATGCTGCATCCAGAGAGTCAGGAAGCCTGGGCTGCCCTAACTGCTCCAGAGCATGCTAAGTCAGTGACAGCTGGGGAGGGCTTGCTCCTGAGTAGACCCCCCCTCAGATCACACTGAAGAAAAAACAGCTGTGGTGCCTACATTATAAGGAAGCCCAGCAGTTCCTGACAACCAGTTACAGCTGCAGTTCTTCTAGTGCAAGATGGATGTTTGGAGTGGCCTGCTGTATCCTGAGGTTAGTGGGCTGCCATAGTTGTGCCATATCCTGAGGTTGAGAGGCAGGGATTGCAGCTAGGCTGGCCAAGAACTCAGATTTTTGGTCAACACTACCATTCTTACTCAGGCCTTATCATGGACCCCTATGGGTCTACTCATTACTATACCTGCTCCTGAGGTGGTATATCTCTGAGGAACTGGAAGAGGGCATTTCTGCCTTGAAACAGGCTTTGGATACAGAGTAACTGCTCTGCCCTAGGCAATGCTAAACATGCCCTCAACATGCCTCTCCTGAGCTGCTTAGGCTGCCCCAGTTAGGACAGAGCAGGTCCACCTCTCTTAGGGCACCCTATCTTGCCTTGCTCTGCCCTAAGCCTCTTCCAGAGTAACTGGGCTGGAGCATCTTGCAGTTGCTCCACCCTAGTGATAGATAGGGCAACCCAAGGGCTCTTATGTGGACAGATTAGTTGCTCTGGATTGTGCTGTTAGTGGTTAAGACAGCATGTCTATCAACCAGCAGGCTCGGGTTCAACACCCTGGTGCTACAAGACAGAGTGAGCCCCCATCCCTTGCCCATTTCCTGCCAACCTTGCAGTTCGAACGCGTGGGCATGCAAGTAGATAAATAGGTACGGTTTTTGGTGGGAAGGTAACTGTGTTCCAGGTGCATCAGCGTATCATAATGCCAGCCACATGACCACAGAAGTGTCTTTGGACAACATTGGCTCTTCGGCTTAGAAACAGAGATGAGCACCACACCCTACAGTTGGTCATGATAAGCAGTACAACCTGTAGGGGATACATTTACAATCTTTTTGGTTATAGCAGCACATGAAACAGAAATAAAACACAGTTAGCACCAACACCAGTGAGGAGACTCAGAATCCAATCCTGAGCTCACAGAGCCTGTCCTGTGCTGGCGCTGAGTGTTGCAAACATGCCATAAGGCACATCTGCAACCCTTAGTGCCTGCCCAGTGCCATTAGTGGAAAGAGCCAGTGGGAAGATGGTGAGGTAGAGCTGGTGGGAAGCTGTGTGGTTGCCCAAACCACCAGGCGACAGAGTTGTAAGTGGGGGCATGAAGGGAGGCAAGGAGAAGGCATGTTGGGTGGAGGAGGCATGGCAGGAGAAGGAACTGGGCGGCAAGGGGTGGGATGAAGGAACTGAGCTCTGCTGGATCCAGAGCCTCCTTGAGGTCCAGCACAGAGGCTCTTGATTCTGCAGTAGCCCTAGACAGCCCAAGGGCAGCCCACAGAGTAGATTTTAAAAGTTTGCATGACTCCTGAAGTTATAGAATTAGTTTGACAGCCATGGGTGAAAAGTTTGTGTAGTCAATCCTCTTCCCATTATCTGAAGTATGAGTTTAATTTTTTCCCCATCTTGGTTTCTGGCATTTATGATCTCCCACTGCTTTAAACAAAAATACATTCTTTCACATTGATGGCAAATTTTAACAAACATTTTTTTCCTGCCCACCTTTAGCTTCTATCAATCAGGCTTTTATGTAACAATGGTTCATTTCCAGCACTGAAATCTGTTCTTCAGAGCAGCTATTAGCAGTCACAAGTCTGAATCAGAGGCTTTGCTGCCTATTATTTCTGATATACGTAATTTAGTGATAGACAGAATTTAATGAACAACTCCTGAACAATGAACATGAGTCTTGAGCTATAAGCCAGAAAATTGGGACATCTATGTTAGTGGTCTGGCAAGGCAGCAGACAGATTTTGCACCTTTTGACCATACCATTAGTTGGTATGGGAGGAGTTCTTACATCCTCTGCAGAAAATGTATTTCTCTAGTAATAGGATCTAAAATTTACCTTGCATTAATAGAATCTAATATCAAATGAGTAGTTCAGTATATGTACACAGGAACCAACTCTGAAAGACTTAGGCTGCAATCCAGAGCAAATTCAGCCTGCTCTGACCTAACTGCACTCTCCTAACTATTCTGTATCCAGAGCAGAAAGTTATGCTGCATCCAGAGAGTCAGGAAGCCTGGGCTGCCCTAACTGCTCCAGAGCATGCTAAGTAATTGACACAAGGGGAAGACTTGCTCCTGAGGAGACACCCCTCAGATCACACTGAACAAGGAACAGCTGTGGTGCCTACAGTGGTGACATGACTCTGCACATCACCTGGTGCGGAAGTCTGTGCGTCATCCCTGGGATGCGCCCCCCCCCCCCCACCTGGACTGCACAGTCACCAAAGTTGGCGCCTGCGCAGTTGTTTCTGAAGCCAACTGGCTTCAGAAAGAGTACTGCGTAGGCACCATCTCTGACATCTGCGCAGTAGTTTTCTGAAGCCTTTTGGCTTCAGGGGAGACTGTGCAGGCGTCAGAGTTGGTGCCTGTGCAGTACTCTTTCTGAAGCCATTCGGCTGCCGCTCTGCCTCCTGAGTGAGGCCGAATGGCTGTGCAGAGGCGCGGACTTTCTCTGCTCTAAGGAAGTCTCCTCTGAAGCTGTTCGGCATGCTCAGTGTGTTTCTGCGCAGTGCACCTCAGATGGCCGTTCAGGCCAGCTCCTCAGACAAGTGGCAGCTTCTGGCTGATTCTCCGCCTTGGAGCAGGCCTGAATGGGGGTGCTGACGCCCGGGGCCTGCCAAAGGACAGTCAAACTCCTCTGGCACATCACCCCATACGGAGCGCATCCCCAATGCAGCCCACACCAGCCGCACCAGTCTGGTGACGCCACTGGGTGCCTGCCTTATAAGGAGTCCCTGATGAGATGCCAGTACATTCTACAGTGAATACAAGGGGCTTCTTGGAGTGGCCTGCTGTATCCTGAGGTTTGTGGGCAGCCGTAGTTTGTTCCATATCCTGAGGTTGAGAGGAAGGGGTTGCAGCTAGGCTGGCCAAGAACTCAGATTTTTGGTCAACGCTGCCATTCTTACTCGGGCCCTATCATGGACCCCTATGGGTCTACTCATTACTATACCTGCTCCTGAGGTGGTATAACTCTAAGGGCTGGAAGAGGGCATTTCTGCCTTGGAAACAGGCTTTGGATACAGAGTAACTGCTCTGCCCTAGGCAATGCTAAACATGCCCTCAACTTGCCTCTCCTGAGCTGCTTAGGCTGCCCCAGTTAGGGCAGAGCAGGTCCACCTCTCTTAGGGCACCCTATCTTGCCTTGCTCTGCCCTAAGCCTCCTTCAGAGTAACTGGGCTGGAGCATCTTGCAGTTGCTCCAACCAAGGTGTTAGATAGGGCAACCTAAGGGCTCTTATGTGGACAGATTAGTTGCTCTGGATTGGGCTGTTATGCAATGAATCCTCATGATTACCCAAAAGTAAATCCCATTCTGACCATATGACCAGAAATTTCCAGATTTGTCCTCTTTTTTAGCCTCCTGTCCAGTTGTCCTGCAAAAGGGCTTTACTGTCCTCCATTTTGGCTTCATTTTGGAACATTGCAATGATGTACAGTACCCGATTATGTCATAGTCATTGGATTCATATTGAAGAGTCCAAGGCAAAAATCAGTTTTGATATATCTCCTTCCTATCAAAAGTTATGGCCCAAAAACTTAAAATAAAAAATATGCATTGAGATCTATGGGGAAGTAAAGTGCTCAATATCATGGCTTTATTTGTGAGTAGGCAAACGTGCCACTGTCTGTCATAAAAGTCAGACTGAGAGGAATCCAAGACCTTGTCATCCTTTTGAGGTTGGGTATCAGGTTACCCTGGATCAAAGGTGCTAGCACCTAGGTAAATATGTATAGAACTGCTAACTTAACAGTGATACCTTAAATGTATAAGTTCACCTCCCAGTTTGTAGTGTGATCAAAGTACAGGTATCTCCCACTTTCTGACAATTTGTTTTCTGATGATCCACTCTTTCAGTACTTTCAGTTAAACTCAGAATTCATTCATTCAATGCATGTTCTGCTCTTTCAGCCTCTCTCTGCTGTTCAAAAGGCCAAAATTGCCCTACCCCACATTGTAGCTTCTGATCTAATCCCATTCAGTATGACTTATGACTTAATGAGAATCCATTTGCAGAAATCTATGAGCACAATCCTAAACATGCCTACTCAAAAAGTAAGACCCATTGTGTTTGATGGGTCCTACTCCCAAGAAAGTGTCTTTAGGATTGCAGCCTATGTGTGTCAGCAGGAATTTGCAAGATAAAAGGGGCATTTGCAATCTGCTAAGAAAAAGCAAAAGAAAAGTACAGGAAGCAACTTTTATAAACTAAAAAAGATTGTGTTCCACTTTTCAACAGTTTTCACTTTTGGATGGTGCTCTGGTCCCTAACCCTCCAATAAGTGGGGCATGCCTGTACCTGGGGTATCAAACTTGTTTCATGCAATGAGCTGAATAGCCCACCTAGAGGGATTTTGGCAACTTCTATCAGTGACCTAGAGTCAGACATGCAAGCAACATGAAGTCAAGTGCTCATAGATATGGTCAGATGTGGATATATTTAAAGTCAAGTCAGGTCAAGATGAACCTGCTGAGTCCTGGAAGAACAATCCTGCCTCTTTTATTCCATTTTTTCAGCTTTGGCTGATCCCCCCCCCCCCAGGACTCCAATGCCCAGAGAAGCTCTGACTGTGAATCCTGTGATCCAGACACGAATATGAATATGAGCCTCTCAGTTCTCAGTAAACAACAGCTCAGTAATCTTCACATAATTTCATACAACAAAACATACTAGAAAATCTCCATCAAACACTGATATACAGTATAATTAAAGGCTTTGAAGTGCAAACAAAGCTCTTGGGTTTTTAATAGAGGCAATTACCTAACCTCTGTCAGTGACCTATCCACTGATTTTGGGGGTAAGAATCAAGTTTGAACTACTCCCTATAAAACTCATAATTTTTATGCTTTTCATAGGTTAAAATATTTCTATATGGTTTTGTAATCTTCACTGCATGGTAGTCACAAATATTTTGGATTTTGATAACAGTTTTCTCAGATGAGAAGGATTAGATAATTACAGGGCACAATCCTATCCAGCTTTCCAACATTGGCACAGCTATGCCAGTAGGCAACGTTTGTTCCCTTTCCTCTGTGGTGCACTGCTTGGACGCCAGTCCTGGAATTTGATTAGGATCATGCCTACAATGAATTGTTCATATCACAAGAGCAAGTGTGTGTGCGTGTGCATTTGTGGTGCCTCTTTAAACTTGGTCACTGGTTGGGCAGCCCAAACCTAAGCTGCAGTGCCAAACTGGCTGCTGGCCAGCCTGCAAAAGTGGTGGGAAATATCAAAAGCCCAATACAGTATTTGATACAGATTAGTTGGCACATGTGGACGGATTGGCCTGCATGAGGTATGTAATGTGGGATTCACTGGGCACAAATGCCAATGGCATAGGTTACTGCTTTCGTCCTGTGTTAAAGTGATCAACATGGAAAGATGTTGGAAGGAAGGGGACAAAGTATACAGTCCTATATAGCTTCTGTTCCTTCCAGAAGGCTTATAGGGGTTGATTGATTACAGATTTGTTTAACTATGAAAATGGGTACCACAGAGAGTCCAAGAACGCATCCCCCACAGATACAAAGGCCCACTGTAATTTAAAATATTTAGGTCTTCACATCCCATTTACACTGCAAACACTATAAACTTCTCTTTTATACTTGATACATGATTCAGGAAAACAGCTTGCTACTGGATTTGGTGAAAGGAATAGAGGGTGATGAAGAGTAAAGTTGCAATCCTAAATACACTTTCCTGGGAGTAAGACCCATTGAACCCAATGGGGCTTACTTTTGAGTAAACTTGGTTAGGATGGTGCTCAAAAGGAAACATTGGTAACATGAGGAATATCAGTTCATGAAAGAAGCTTCCTAATTAGGAATGTTATTTGTCTGACATTGTGACCTATATACAGTAATTGTCTCTACCAGTCCAACCTTGTTATACACTGATTTTTTAATACTTGGATTTGACTCAATACAAATGGCCACTGCAAATCACAGTTTTAAAAACTGCTTTTCTACTACTGTAGAGAGGTAGTCATGCCAGCAATCATTCCATTATCCAGTCCCAGAATCAAACCCTGCAGAATCAAACCCTGCAATATCCCTGCAGATATTGATGCACTACCTCATTCTATTTGGTGCCATTGAGGAAAGAAACCTGGAAGTGGTCTTTAAACCTATTATTTCTATTGTTTTCTTTATAAACATTTTTTTTAATCCTTGGGAGGTTTTGAAACAGAACCCAAGTGGATAACAAGAGACACTGTAAATGATATATGAACAATAATCCATGAACAATCCATGAACAATCTTGAACTCCCAGAGTCCTGCTACATATGGTAAATAGTCTTTTGCCTAAACTGTTTTTGTTTGTTTGTTTTTGGGGTTTTTTGTGCTCTCAAGTCAGATCCTTGCAGTAGAGCCACATTTTAGTCTTGTCAGAAGAATATAATCAGCAGAATATTGATGTGATGGGCATTTTGGCAGGTGTGGTGCACTGCCCTGTACTTGAAAAGACCTATGCAATCACAAAAATCCAATCTTTTTTATTCATACCAAAAATATTCATGTTTTGAGATAGAGGTGACACACTTGTTACCAGTTATTGTAAATGTGAACAATATAGCTTGACTTTTCAAAGCCTTTAAGAAGATAATTTAGACCTTTTCCCCAATTGTTCTCGTAGCTTGCCTGGAAGTAATCTACCTGTCTAAGAAACACATTTGTAGGATCTTTGTGACTTCCTTCAAAAGAAGTTTCTTTCTTATCACTCTGAAATGTTTTGTGCCCCAAGTTGGTGATATTTTACTATTTCTTTTGCCAATTTCATGATTATGAACCAACAAAAATCAGTCTGGCTTTTATTACTTTGGCAGTGCAGTCCTAACCTGGCCTTCTGCAGCAGAATGCACATTCTGCTGATGGGAGAGCCACTGTGGCAATGCATGGGGCTGGCAAGGCCTCCCAGCACCAGTGCTGGTAAGTTGGCAGCAGGTACAGATATGGTAGGAAGACAGGGCAGAAAGGAGGAGGAAAAGAGGCAAGTCTAGGCAGGGAGAGTGATGGAAAAGTGGTGGAAGGGGAATGAGGGGCAGTTATCAGTGGCACTTGCATGTACTAAAATCCTAATCATATTCCTTGATCAAACAGCAAACTGTGTTGAAAATAAGTATTGGCATCCATCAGTCTCAAAAGACTATGGTATCGTGCTTGACGCTATATGCAAAGCACAAAGGCCTGGTTAGATTAATATGGAGGATAGGTTGTTACCCAAGCAGCAAATCCCCCCTTTCCATGCCACTGAAATAGTCCAATGGAACGGCAGAGCCAATACAATTGGTTCCAGCTGCATCGCTGGAATTGGTTCCATCTGGGCCAAGGACAGGAGCTTACCCTGTCTTGTGGGGACCCGGGTCTCGAACCCTGGCCTGCTGGTTAACAGGCACAGTGTCTTAACCACTTGCGCCACCCACAGCCCTTGTTGAAAATAAAGAATGGTATATAAACAAATATGCTTGAAAATTAAATTGATTGTGTGGAAGCATATGTGTTAAACTGGTAACAGCTCAAATACAATGGGAAGAAGAGAGCTTTATTGAATGGTTGGCACTGCCACCAAGAAAAAAACCTTTTTGCTGTGTCAGTGTGTATATGCAGTGTTTATATTTGCAGTGTCTGTACTACTACAGTGCTATGGAATATTCTTAATTATAAACTCTTATATAAATGGGGTGTTACAACTGGTTTGCCTTGCATAGGACGCAAAAGAGGCTGGCATTGGCTCTGTATATAGCACCCAATGAAAGTGTCAGTTCACACAAATATGGGGACCACTGTTATGTGTGAACATTCAGCTTTGAAAAAAACAAAGTCTGTACAATTGATGGTGTACAAGAAAGTGACTGGGAAAAGAGACTGCATGATATTTATTCCTATTCATGATTATTGCAGGTAGATCTGTCTCTTTTGAATTATATGTATAAATCAGAAATGTAATATCTCACATACTATAATGTCTTACTTTTTAATGTACAACAATCCACACTTATTCATGTACAACAATCCTGCCTTACTCCAAAGAAAGTGAGGAAAGGATTCCAGCCTCAGAGAGCCCGATCCTATGGATGCCTACACAGGAGCAAGCCCCATTATAGGCAAAGTGATCCTTTGAGATCTTTTCTCAGACCACCTTGGGTCTGGCTGGCTGTAGCCGCTTTGGGTCCACATCGTAGAGAAAGGTGGGGTAGAAATCCTTTAAATAAATAAATAAAAATTGCCTCTGGAAGGCAATCTCCCATCTTTTTTCAGGGAGAGCTGAAGTTTGTAAAGAGGGATGAAAAGGTTGCTGCTGATGAGGTACAAATTGCTGCTAAGCTTCAGCAGCAATCTTTGCAGCCAGCTGGGATGAAGGGATCACCATCCCATTGCTCCCTGCTAGCTACGTCACTACTCCCACCAGCCCGGGGCATGATCAGAAGTAGGTCTTATTTTCAGGGTAGATATATTGTAGGAATCCTAAAAATAGTACTAGGTCTTATTTTCAGGGTAGATCTTATTTTCAGGGAAACAAGATATGAGAGACACAGAGAGACCATGACTGCTCTTACATTGACTACATGACCCAACACATTATAGCTGTCCCTTTGCTCTTCAGATAGGACAGTTACAACCACAACTGACTTGGCAAGCTCTGGGCAAAATCCTATGCGTGTTTACTCAGAAATAAGTCTATCTATCTATCTATCTATCTATCTATCTATCTATCTATCTATCTATCTATCTATCTATCTATCTATCTATCTAGAGTATTTATATACCACTTTTAATCTAAAAAGTTCACAAAGTGGTTTACAAACAAAATGAAAAAATTAATAGCGATTGGGTCCCTGTCCCAAAAGGGCTCACAATCTAAAATGCAGTCCTAATGTGTTCAATGGGAATTGCTCTCAGGAAAGTGTGGATAGGATTCTAGTCTTAGACACCAAAGCTTAACTGATGGATGCAATGTGTTGGAGCTCCATGTATAGTCTAATAGAGAAAGGCAAAAAACCTAGGAGGGTGGATAGTCAGAAAGTTCCGAGTGCTTTCAGGGGTACCTACTTCCCACAATAAGAAATATGCTTTTATATCAACAGTGTTTGCTTAGGAAACTGCCATCAAAGCATTCCCTTAAAAATCATTCAACAAATGCTCTATAGAAGACAAGAGGTCCCATGATGTTTTTGCTCTTTCACATATTTGAATTATTTGTGTATATATAATTAACCACAAAGGTCAAATGTTCCCACATCCTGAAAAATGAAGGAATATAAGATTATCATTTTTTAACCACATGATATTGTAACTTGACCTGTATTGTGTGAACAAATCCTCAGGACTTGCTTGGATTGTACGCCAGCAAGCCAGCGAAGTAAATATACCAACAGGCTTTCATTGTTAATCAAGCCATTTAGCTTTTGGTGCTAGCTACAAATTCTTTCTCAATTTATAATTAAAGGTGTATTAACAATAGCAAGCCTCAAGTCAAGCAGTTGCTGTGTGGGAGGATTCTGAAAACACTTATTCACACAGCAACTTCCTTTCATTTTTGAAATTCTTGCATTCATCCCTTGCAAGGTATTATTGGAACAGAACAGCTCTGCAATGGAATAAACATACTAAAAGATCCTAGTAAGAATGACAACATTTGTATGACTTGATGATATGGGCATATGTTGGAAAGGATTTCACAACACACAACAAAAAAGAAATTGAGTGCCTTGTATGTGCTTGCATATTTGATATAAATATCTAACCAACAAAATACGCACCATGATCTATTTTATTTTAATGGTATAATTGTGGGGATTTGAAATTTGAAGGATGCTATCTTAGTGAGTGCTCTCCAAATGAGATCATGCTAGAGAGACATTGGATGGAGCCCTAAGGCTGCAGTCCCATGCACACTTTCCTGGGGGTAAACACTTCTGAATACTAAGGGACTTATATCTGAGTAGACATGTCTAGGTTTGTGTTATAAGCAAGTTTTTTTAACATCTGACATTACATGGCATTTTAATCTGCTACTGAATTACAATGCCGTTTAGGAAACTAGGTTCTTTTGTGTGCCAGACTACTTCAACAGGGCAAAGATTATGTTCCCCAAAAGTCAAGTACAGTGGTACCTTGAGTAACGAATGCCCTGGGTGGAGTATGTTCCGGGTAGCAAACAGTGAGTTCCAGGATGCCCCTGCCTTGGGTAACAAAGCTGGACTCAGGTAATGAACACTGACTGGCAGCCTTTGAAATTTTAAATGGCTGCCAGCCAGCGCTCAGAGCAGGGACCCTCGGCTCACCTGCTTTCTCCCCCACCCGCCTCCAGGCTGCGTCTGGGGGTTTCCCCATGGCCACAGAGGCTTTCCCTGCCTCCGGATGGTTCTCCGGCTCTCCAACAGCAGAGGATTCCCTGTGCGCGCGCCTCTCCAATCCCTCTGATTCCCAACATCAACAGGCATTTCTTGGTTGGCATGCGCATAGACTATAAAGCACATAGAGTGGATAGTCTATGGTATGCACCACAGACTATAGACTCTGGGTGCTTTATAGTCTATGTACGCCAACCAGGAAATGCCTGTTGATGTTGGGAATCAGAGGGGTGTGCACAAGGAAGCCCCTCACTTGGCTGCTGGGGAAACGGGGGAACCCTCCAGAGGCAGGGAAAGCCTCTGTGGCCATGGGGATACCTTCAGATGCAGCCTACTCAGAAGTAAGCCCAGAGGTGGGCACTGGGGGGGACGCACCTACGCGCCAGTACCGGTTCTTGGAATTTTCCAGCGCTGGCAAGTAGGCTATGGGGCGAGGGCCAAGAATTGTTGAGGACCGGTACGCAGGGCTGGGAGGGTGACTGGTGGCATTGGGAGCCACCATCTTTAAATCGCGCGCGGATACAGCTCCGCGCGCGAAAACCGAGGTGGAGGCTTTTCTCTCCACCTCTTGGCCAATCAGCGGCTCTTCTGAGCGCTCTAACTGTGATTGGCCAGGAGGAGGCGCCTCCAGCCAATCACAGAGCGCTCACAAGAGCCCCTGATTGGCTAAGAGAAGCCAGCCTGCGCGCACAATTCAAATGTGTGCGCATAGGCTGGCTTCCCCCACCCCCTCCCACCTCTGCACTGCCTGAGCGGGCTCAGCAGGGAGCCTGCTGCAGCCTCCCCGGCCTTCCCCGGGCCCTATCCCTCCCTCCCCCCTCCCCCTCCACCATAGTCCTGGGAGGCTCCAAGGCTGCAGCCTGCGGAGCTCCCATCTCTCCCCTCCCACCTTCCCCCATCATGCTCCTGGCCTCCGTGGCCTGGAGCCAGGCTGCAAAGGCCCCTGGCCTCCCCCATGCCTCTGCTCCTGACCATCTCTGCAAGGTACGTTCACCCCTCTCTTTCTGTCTGCCTGGTCCCCCTTCTCTGCCCCCCAATGTCCTCCCTCAGTTTTCCCTCTCTGCCCCCCAGTGTCCAGCCTCAGTTTCCCCTCTCTGCCCCCCAGTGTCCAGCCTCAGTTTCCCCTCTCTGCCCCCCAGTGTCCAGCCTCAGTTTCCCCTCTCTAACCCCCAGTGTCCTGCCTCAGTTTCCCCTCTCTGCCCCCCAGTGTCCTGCCTCAGTTTCCCCTCTCTGCCCCCCAGTGTCCTGCCTCAGTTTTCCCTCTCTGCCCCCCCAGTGTCCTGCCTCAGTTTCCCCTCTCTGCCCCCCAGTGTCCTGCCTCAGTTTCCCTTCTCTGCCTTGTGTTTCCCCCTTCTCTGCCTTCTCTGTCTTGTGTTGCAGTGCTTTCAGGGCATCTTACATGTATGTGTCAGGATCATGCTGTTTTGTGTTGCAGTGCTTTCAGGGCATCTCACATGTACGTGTCAGGTTCATGCTGTGTTGTGTTGCTTTCTTTCAGGGCATCTCACATGTACGTGTCAGGTTCATGCTGTGTTGTGTTTCATTGCTATCAGCACACCTTACATGTATGTGTCAGGATCATGCTGTTTTGTGTTGCATTGCTTTCAGGGCATCTCACATGTATGTGTCAGGATCATGCTGTTTTGTGTTGCATTGGTTTCAGGGCATCTCACATGTATGTGTCAGGATCATGCTGTTTTGTGTTGCATTGCTTTCAGGGCATCTTACGTGTATGTGTCAGGATCATGCTGTTTTGTGTTGCATTGCTTTCAGGGCATCTTACATGTATGTGTCAGGATCATTTTTTCCAAACTATAGTCCGGACCCTGACAGTGTCTGAGGGACAGTGAACCAGACCCCTCTTTAAAAAGTTTGAGGACCCCTGCACTAGGAGCTCTCCCAGCTTCTAATTAGCTGCACACACATGCACTGTGATTTTTTCATAATATTTCAGTAGCGGCTAGCTGGGGCTAACCGCTACTGGTCCTAGCAAGCCCCCAATGCCCCCGCTCACTCTCCCTCCCCCTGGAATTGGCTCTGAAGATCCCCCACTGCTCCCCAGACACCCTTCCACCCCCCACAATGCCTGTGCACTGCAGCCTGAGAGCCCAACCTGACTACTCAGGAGTAAGTCCCATGATAGTCAATGGGACTTACTCCCAGGAAAGTGTAGTTGGCACTGCAGCCTGAAGACCAACCTGACTACTCAGTAGTCAGCCAACCTGACTACTCAGAAGTAATTTTAGTTTTCTAAATTTTTAAATTTTTTTATTAAAAACCTCCTTGGCCCCGCCCCTGACGTGGCCCCGCCCCTTGACCCGGCATGGCCCTGCCCACTTCCGGAGAACCGGTTCTTGGGCCAGGCCGGGCTCACCACTGAGTAAGCCCCATAGTGCTCAATGGGACTTACTCCCAGGAAAATGTCTTTAGGATTGCACCCCTGCTTGTCTTTAGGATTGCACCCCCTGCTTGTCTTTAAGGTTGCACCCCTGCTTGTCTTTAGAATTGCAGCCTAAGTAGACTTCATAGGATCATGCACATTAAATGCATGTTTTGAATTCAATTCCAGTGTTTTGTCATCATTTTTACATACAGTTAATAATTTTTATATGAATATTTTTTGGGGTTGTGGAACCAATTAACTGAGTTTCCATTATTTCCTATGGGAAAATCCGCTTCACGTAAAGAACGTTTCACGTAACAAACATGCCTCCGGAATGAATTAAATTTGTTATTTGAGGCGCCACTGTATGGTGTGAAATAGAACTACAGGAATTCAGCTATGTCCAAGAGGCAGGAAACTGGTGAGAATTAGCCTCATGACAGGACATTATTAGAATCATTAATTTCAGTGGTTCAAGTTTCACTTTCTTTGGACACAACCCATTAAAAAGTGTGAACTCAGAGCACAATTCTATACATATCTACTCAGAAGTTAGCCCCACTGAGTTTAGTGTGACATCCTCCAATGCAAGTGTTTATAGGATTGCAACCTCAATTTAAGCACACTAAAAATATCACAGAATATCAGCACCTTGGCAAGGCTCAAATAGGTACCGTATATACTCGCATATAAGCCTTTTTTGGAGCTTATAATGCTCCCTCGGCTTATATGGGGGTCAAGCAGCCAGCTAGTCCAGTAGGAGTTCCCAGGAAGAGCAGGTTTCTTTATATTCTTCCTCCTTCTCCTCCCTTTCCCCAGAGGCTCCTCCATCCTCCCCCACCCTCCTTTCCTATGAAGCTCAAACAAGTCGGTGTCCAAATAAGCAGGTATACTATCCAGTCAGGGTGAGAAGAATTTTCTGCCCTGAAGTCTTGGAAGGGGCTATTAAGGAAGGGTCTCTCTGGGGCTCGCTGAAGTCTATTAAGGAAGGTTCTATTAACCCTGGGGGCTATTAAGGATGGGTCTCTCTGCTAAACATCTTATTTTGGTTAAAAATCTTATTCATCGCAAGTTTTGAGGAGGTATGTTTGCAAAGGGAGGGTCTATACAAATGATGTCCCCTCCCTCCTCCCATTGTGTATGCTGAGTCAGGCAGGTTCATAGACACCCAACTAAGAGAGGACCTTTGAGTGCCTGCACTCCTCTCCATCCACTGCCTTTGCATGCCTGTGCATGCCTGCTCAGAAGCAAATCCCATCCTAGTCAATGGAGTTTACTCCCAGGTAGGTGTGGATAGGATGGCAGCATTAGAACCCAATCCTCTCCATGCCTGCTCAGAAGTATTCCCATCCTAGTCAATGGAGTTGACTTCCAGGTAGGTGTGGATAGGATGGCAGCCTCAGAGCCCAATCCTCTCCATGCCTGCTCAGAAGTAATCCCATCCTAGTCAATGGAGCTTACTCCCAGGAAGGTGTAGATAGGATAGCAGCCTCAGAGCCCAATCCTCTCCATGCTTGCTCAGAAACAAGTACAGAGTGACCATATGTCCTCTTTTCCCAAGACAGGTCCTCTTTTTTAGTCTTGTATCTTGGTAGGGAAAAAAAAACATTGCCCTTTTTTCTTTGTTTGCTGGCAGCACTGAGCCATCCTGGTCAAAGGACTGACTCCCAGGGAAGCACTGACTGACCATATGTCCTCTTTTCCCAGGACAGGCTCTCTTTTAACTCTTGTGTCCTGGGAAAATATCTTTACATTTACCGGTAACCTACTGATGCCTCAGTAAATGTTATTTTATTGGTATCTATTTTTATGGTATTTTGATATGTACCAGGAGCTGCTGCATTTCCCACCCTCGGCTTATATGCGGGTCAATAAGTTTTCCCAGTTTTTTTGTGGTAAAGTAAGGTGCCTCGGCTTATACGTGGGTCGGCTTATATGCGAGTATATACGTTAACTGGCTTCTAGCTTTCTTGAATGGAATTCAGAGAATTTGTACACCGCAGGCACATTGCTCAAGAGGTCTTATACTGATCTGGTACATATAGCAAAATTTCATTTTTCAAAAATCCATTATGTGGGTGAGAACGAAGCAGGGGCAGCACAACCTCAGTCCGTGGCATAAGTGGTTTCTTTGGCAACCGGCACATCCAATTGCCTTGCATTTCGCACATGGCAACTAAAGTGTAAATGCAGTTATTCTCGTATTTAGTCTACAAGTTGGACGTAGTTTGTCTGCTTCATTGCATGCATCATCTTTAATGTGCCTTGACATTGAAGTACTCTAGAGAGGCTTCTGGATCCATACTGCTCCTCTCAAAGGAGGGAAGGGTTAGAGAGGTGAAAGAGCTTAAGTATGTTCCTATAGGCATCAAAGCTGAGGTAGGCAGAAGAAGGACATCAGCAGTCTGAGTTGTCCTTCTTAAGGACACACAGAGCTTAAGTATATTTCTATAGGCATCAAAGCTGAGGTAGGCAGAGGAAGGACATCAACAGTCTGTGTTCACCTGGGGAGGGGTAAAACTAACTTGCTAAGTTTCTAGCAGAGACCAGAAGGAACACATATTCCAGCAGGGCAGTTTGGGGTATGAGATACCATGAGACCCGTTTTCCCTGGGCTACATTACCAGAAGAGGGCCTCCACATAGGATGCTGGACAGCCATGTCAAGCGGAGAGCCAAAGTGGAAGGGGTGATATAAAACCAGGTATTCAACATCCTCCTTTTTCTGTTCTTTTGAAGAGGCCCAATAAAAATACCATGAAGTGTACCGTGTAGATGCATGGTGTGTAGATGAGTTTCACCAGCCTCTTAAAAATAAGGCTCCTCTTGGGAGGGGCAGATGAAGATGACCACAAACAGTCATTCACAGGAAAATGTGTGTAGATGCATGCAATGGAACATGTGAATGTCTCTAATATCATACTCTAAACTACCTTACAAAAAGAAACTGTTAACAATTGCATGTAGGCCTATGTTACTGTGATATTTTGAAAATCAAATGAGGGAGATCTTCATGACAATAAATTTTATTACCTGTTCTTCCAGGCAATGGGGGACCATTGCAGTTTCATGGCTCGTCCTGGACAGAAAATAGGGCTGATAAGAAACAAACACTGCCCCCCCCCACCCCATCTCTATTATTCCTGAACACTATACAAGCTGCAGTAGCAATTATCCCTATTTCTCAAAAAACAAAAAGCTTTTCTTCTTCCATTTGCTTGGTACTCATTGATTTAATTACTGCAGTTCTGAAAGCTACTTACATGAAATGCCTTTTGTGGTGAATGTGAGACAAAAGATGATTGCACAATCAGTGTTCCCAAAGAATAGAAGCAGGGAGAACACGCTATGTGAGAGGTGTGTTCATACACCCAGGAAGTCATAAGGTGCAATCTTAACCAGTTTAAGCCAGCCCAACTCACTTGTCTCCCCTTTCTTGTGGCGGTGTGAGAAACATGGCACATATTTGTGCACTGGCTTAACTCCCACAGGAGTAGAGCAGATTTGCTTTAATATCACTTTTGCTGTACCCTGAGGCCAGCAAGGAACTTGTGCCAGGGCTTGTGCCAGATTAATTGGGGATTAGGATTGCATACACTGGAAGGAAGTAGGTGCCCAAGTGGAGAACCCTCAGATGGATCCTCAAGCCCTGGAGAATGAGCCACACACCCACAGACTTGCCTGGTTGCCCAAGGTACAGGGACGGGGGGCAATTTGTCCCCCCAAATTGTATGGGTTGCCCAGAAATTCCTCAGCTCAGCATTTGGGCTGGTGGCAACACTGGCCCCAGTCATTTTATGTAGCACGGCTACAAAGGAGTCTGTCTTTTCAAAAACCTATACAACTCTAAGGTAACTACAGACATCCCTCATTTATTGGACAGGCTAGGGACTGGAGCACCGTTCAAAAGTGAAAACTGTTGAAAAGTGGAACCCAGTCTTTTTCAGCTTGCAAATGCAAAATTTTCACCAAAAAAGACATAAATGTCTCTTGCAAGAGCCTAAATAACATATACATTAACACATAGCCAAAATACATAACAAATTACAGTAAAATGAACAAAGGCATGTGTGGGCAATGAATTGTGTGATGGTTGTTTACTGAAAGACACAAGGAAATTCTAAAAACAGTTTGGAACAGTCACCATGTCACATGCAAATCAACATAAGGGATTTCACCTTTTGGACCAGCACAGAGTGGTTGAAAGTGTGGAACATGTGTTGAATGTATAATTTCTGGGTATAATTGAAAGGTATTGAAAGAGCGGAACCATCAGAAAACAAACCATCAGAAAGTGGAAGGAGGATGCCTGTAATTCCAGTCTGGGGCTGCGAGCAAGCAGCAAGGCAGGTGCAAACTACTGTAGACAAAACTATCATTGTTTTCTTGTCTGGTCTCCTATTGCAGTTGCCTATTTCTAGGAGTTGCCCTTAGAAGTGGCTTGGCATACAAAAAATCAGCTGGGGAAGCTTTTGCTATTGCTTTACCATACTAGAAGTTACACCCTGGGAACCACAAAGAATTTGGAAGAGTTTGATGCCAGTAGACCTCTTCTAACACAGCAAGCCATTTTAGCTGCAATGGCATGAATTTCTGTATGCAGTTCAGCAACTGAAACGGCCCCAGGCTATCAGGCAGATCTGGATTCAGCCATACACCATACAGAGTGCAAGGAACTCTCTCTCACCCAACCCGCTTCTAAATTCTATTTACTAAAATAAAAATTAAAGAACCTATAAACATGACTCTTCATGTCTCATTTATATTGCCTTCACTTAAAAAGAATAATAGATTTTGTCACCTTGCCATGAGTATTTTTTTCCTAGCAGACCTTATTATTACTGGTGGGCATATGTTCATAAGGGAAATAAACAGATGCTCTGCTGATACAATGCAGGTTGAAATGTGATTTGGAAAGCCATTGAGCAGATATTTGACAAACTTCCTACTAAAAATAAATCTGAATTCATCATTTCAAATTAGAGTTGGTTGGGCTTTGTTGTCTTCACCCCCTTCTCAGTATCTCATTTAACCTTAAGTTGAAGGAAATAATAGGAAATGAATGAGAATGTAGCAGATGGCTGGAAAACTAATTGTCAGTAATACAGGAATTGCTGTGCTTCATCATGTAGTCTCTGGTTGTGACCAGCGGTGGAGGCTTCCACAGGAAATGCAAGATGCTGTCATTGCCCAAGGAGCCTGAAAGCTTAATCCTGTATGTCTGTCCCCCACACATCTTCAGCATGCAGCCACACATTGCATGCTGTGGTTGGGGATGGTGATCAGAAGGCTTGAAAGAAAGAAGGATACATAGTTTCCTCTTTCCTCTCCATAGACCTCTTGATAACCTGTATTTCAATGGCAAGCCAGGCAGGTTTCATAGCTGGTATAATTTGAAGACAGGAAAAACTGGTTAAAAAGAAAGGCTAGAATCCTGGTGAATGCTACTCCTTGATCTATCCCTTACCCTCCTTTGAACCACCCAGATTTTCCTTGCCACCACACCAGTGGTGGGCCGAAGCCGGTTTGGGCCAGATCACCCGAACCGCTTCCTAGTTCTGACCCCCTGCCACTGATTCAGTGGGGGGGGGGGGTCAGAAAACCGGGCGAACCAGTTCAGCACGCCCGAGGAAGCACACCACTGTGCCTGCACCAACCTTAGCGCATGTGCAGTGCGCCAGGGTTGGGGCCCACCTCTCGCCTTGCCCCGCCCCTGACCACGGCCCTGACCCCTGACCCCGGCCTGGCCCCTCCCACTTCCAGGGAACCGGTTGTTGGGCCAGGTCGGGCCCACCCCTGCACCCCACCCATGCTTTGCTGTCACTGCTTGTAAGGCCAATGCAACTGAGATCCTGCCATCATGGCTCTGAGTGGCACAGTGATGTTGCACTGCACATGCCATCATTGGGCCTTTGACAACAGTGGGACGGTATTCCTGCTCTTACAAATGGGTGAGAGGATTGGACCGTGACTCACAAAGCTCCCTAAATACCGTTTCAGTGGTCACTCCATGAATACTGATAATGATAATAGAGTTGCAAGAATAGAAAGGGCAGAAGGTAGGACAGAAAGTGAATTATATAGGAGTGGACGGTAGGCATACAGGTTGAATTTCCCCATTTGCAACAATTGGTTCCAGGTACCTCTGTGATTACCTATTTTGTGTTAAGCAACAGCAATTAGTTACCATGCCATAATTAGTTATCATGCCATGGTAGGCAATAAATCATGGTGAATCAAGGTCCCTTTTAAGTGGCTTAAAACTTCAGTTCAGAGGCAATTAAGAAGTGATTATCAGTTTGGGGAAGGAAGGAGATCTGCCTCCCAACGGAATCAGAAACAAAACTGACCCCTTTGTGAACTTTTCTAAGACAAGCTGAATTGCCTGCCATGGTGCCGTGGTAAGCAGGCTGCCTTTAAGCCATTAACTGCTACTTAAGGTATGTTTATCTTTCAATTTAAAGAGTCAACCTCATTTGCTTTGAGACAAAATCACATATAAATAAATTGAATATCATTAGGTTGCACCTGTACAAGCCTCAGAGCATAGGAAGGAACTGGTCTTGTGAAGAGAAAAAAGTAAAAAGCCTCTGGATTGGCTAGACCACATGTTAAAAAAAAGAACTCAGCATTTTGCTTCATCCTGGCAATGGACAGCAGCTGAGTCTACTGTGAAAAATCAACATCCCTCATCTGGTTCCATGGTCCCAACTCAAAAGCACTTGTAAGCAGTGCTCAAAATACATGCTGCTGAAATGTGGGATAAAGGTTTTAAATAATGACTTAATAATAACTTTAAAAGAATGTCTGTGGCTTCTAGTATGCTACCACAGATGACTGCCTTTCAAGCAGAATTTTGAATGAGTAATGTCATGTTACCCAGCTACAAATGAATATGTGATCCAATAGATTTGGACTATCCATGGTTATCTGACCTCAGTTATCTGTGTCAAATAAGATTGTATGTGATGTTCCTCAGAGTATGATAACTACAGTTACCCCCAAATCCAGAGTAACTAGGGGAGCACATAAGAGACATTACGTGCACCCATAGTTACTGCACCACCTAGTGAAAACCTATGGGAAATTCATATTGGAATCCAGGGTAAGTTGTTCTTACACCGGAGCAAAGACTCCCCATAGTTACTCTGGATTTTGCCCTTAGTCTGTGGCTGCAATCCAAAGGACACTTTCCTGGGAGTAAGATCCATTGGACACAATGGGGCTTACTTTTGAGTAGATATTGATAGGATTGTGCTCTATGATAGTCTAATGGAATGCATAGTAACAAACAATGTCCTGTATGATGGCCCAATTCTATGGACCTGCTGTGGTGCTGGAGATTGCATGCTGCTGCAAACGTTGACCCAATATTTCATGCAGCCAGGCCACCATTCCAACCAGGGGACAACTAATAATCTTGGAACTGAACAAAATGGAAGTGTCATGAATTACATTTCCTTGTTTAGCATGTCTCAGTATGAGGCTGTCCTATGTGTGTCTCAAAAAGGCAGGTTTCTTATCCCCATAGTCACAAGAAAGACCACGAAATGCTTGGGTATCCTCCCCAGTCCAGCAAGTGATCTGAGTCCAGCAAGTCACAATTCTGCTATGACCTTGGAGAAAACATCCCAGTGATATCTGCTCTGTTGCCATGCTAGCCTCCTCAACAATCTGCCTGTAAAAAAAAATAAAAGCTTCAGATCACTTTCAGGTACAAAAACTGTACATGGGGGTAAAAAAACCTGCAAGCTGAAGGGCAGTCTTTGTTAACAGGGGCCATGTCAGATCTTCAACAATGATATCAAGCTCTGATATTACTGAAGAAACAGGACTGAAGAAATGAATTCCCCAGAACTAACCAGCTGTCTTTTTGGCCTGTGCACACAATGGGATTTCCACATGAAATGTGTTGCTGTGGATTATCGGCTAAAAAAGAATGTTGAACACTGTTTATGTCCCTTTCATAGAATCATAGAATCCTAGAGTTGGAAGGGACCTAGTAGGTCATCTAGTCCAACCCCCTGCCTGCAGCAGGAAATCCCCCTAGAGTATCCCCGACAGGTGCTCGTTGAGCCTTTGCTTGAAGATCCCCGTGAGGGAGAGTCCAGCATCTCCCTTGGCAATCTGTTCCACTGCCGAACCGCCCTCACCATCAGGAATTTTTCCGGATATCTAACCGGAATCTCCTCTCTTGCAGTTTGTACCCATTGGTTCTAGTTCTGCTTTCAGAAGCAGCTATGAACAAATGAACCCCATCCTCCCTATGACAGCCCTTCAGGTATCTGAAGAGGGCAATCATGTCTCCTCTCAGCCTCCTCTTCTCCAGGCTGAACATCCCAAGTTCCCCCAACCTTTCCTCATAGGGTTCCCTTCCATCCCACTGACCATTCTTGTTGCTCTCCTCTGGACTTGCTCCAGTTTGGCTGCATCTTTCTTCAAGTGAGGTGCCCAGAACTGAACACAGTACTCAAGGTGAGGTCTCACCAATGCCGAATAAAGAGGAACTAGAACTTCTCGTGACTTGGAAGCTACAGTCCTCTTAATGCAGCCTAAAATGGCATTTGCTTTCTTTGCAGTCACATCACACTGCTGACTCATGTTCAGCTTGTGAGTTCTTAAGATGTCCTTTTCTTTTTAGCAGCATTTTTACTGGAAGCATAAAGTAGCTCTTTGCAATTGGATTTTTAATACAAATTTAAACACTATATTGGAATGATCATTTGCATTACAAATGCATTTTCTCTTTATTGCAAAGATACCAACACAAATAGAAGCTGAGAGGCAAATTAAGCCCCAATTTACATGCCAAATTTATTTTATTTACTAATAAATAATTTATTTTATTGACTAATCATTTATTTTATCATTTATTTTATTTACTAATAAAAATAAATTGTTTTTATTCCAATAATTATAATTATTTAAATATTTTTCTTCAATATTTAATTTTTTAAAAAGTTTTGCTCCCGCTGTTTGCTTCACCTGATATCATTCTATTAGTAATTAAATATAATTTTAAAAGTTTGCATGTGCATGCATATATAGACTGCTGGCCACATCACCCTCACATTTATAAATGTTAAAAAATGGTGTGCATACATGCACATGCATGCATCTACAGAACCACATGGAGGGAAAAGCACAGCTGTTTGGGTTTGAGTACATGTGTGTGCTCACACATACGTGTGTGCATGTATAAATGAACACACCTAGAGAAAAACCAGGATGGTATAGTGGTTAGAGAACTGGACTGAGATCTGCTTTCAGCAGTGAAGCTTTCTAGATGAGCTTGGGTCAGTCACTCACTTTCAGCCTCTCCTACCTAATTGGGTTGTTGTGAGGACAAAAGAATAAAATTTGTAAGCCATTTTGGGCATTTGCTTTGGAATGGGAAATGTGGGCTATAAATCCCTTAAAAAACATTTTCACTAATTTCTAATGTAGTACAGTTTCTAAATGATTGAGCTTATATGAATCAGAAACTCCCTAGTTTGAACCTTCTGTCTTGAATTTATTAAGGCTGGAATCCTAAACTCCAGTTTGGAGCTCAGGCCAGCTTAAGCACTGGCATAAGTCTGGTGCTGACCTGGGGGTGTCACAAACCCTACATCTCCATGACTATGGGAAGACTGATGAGTGGTGCAAGCCCAAAGTAGGATTGTACCCTAAGTCAATGTTCCACAATCTGTTTTGCATTACAAGTGTCTATTTTGCATTCTGCTAATGTATGCAGAAACCCTCTTTTCTCCTAGAGGCATGATTTGGGAGATGCCACCACAATCAATCCCCACCCCCACAACTACTTACAAAGGTTCCAACCCTCCTATAAAATTTGATAACCTCCTCCTTATCCTGAGGAGACCTCCAACTGCCTCACTAGTCCTGAAGGATGCAGCGCCAGACTATTCAGCATCACTATATCATTGGGGCGCTGCCACAATTCTGTCTCAGAACCTTTATTGGCATTTTTAAGAACAAGGCATAAAGATATAGAATCATAGATAAAACCAATCACAACTCCATAGGAGATAAAGGTAAAGGACCCAAAGGACAGTCCATTTCCACAAGTCTGGTAACATGACTACAACGTCTCAAAAGATATTATAAGAAGATCCCCATAGTCTCAGTTAAGGTTGAATTCTTAGATTTTAACAAGTTCTTCAGTAAAGGTTGTCCAAACAACTTGCCCATTTCCTCAAGTATGGCAGCTACAGTTAGACTGAGCTGGCCACTAATGAGCTATTATTGTGTGGAATAACTTTTATTTATAGGCTGTGGGTGGCACAAGTGGCTAAGACACTGTGCCTGTTAACCAGCAGGCCAAGGTTTGAGACCCGGGTCAGCCCCACAAGACAGGGTGAGCTCCTGTCCTTAGCCCAGCTCTGCGAGACCAACTGGATCCAATTGTACTGGCTCTGCCTTTCCAGAGGGGGGATTTGCTGCTTGGGTAACAGCCTATCCTCCATAACAATCCAACCCAGGCTTTCATGCTTCACATGCAGCGTATGCAGTGCAGAGCACGATACCATAGTCTTTCAAGACTGACGGAGGTCATGCTAACTTTTATTTCAAAGATTTTTAAGAGAAAGACCAGCTGAAAAGCAGGGATAAAAGATGAAACTTGCTACCAATGCAATTTCCAGTTGTCCTAGAGAGCACTCTTTCCTTTTAAACACCTTCTTGGCCAACTGGGAAAGATGGATTTTCCCCCCTTTAAATACATGTTCAGAAATGGAGGGCAGTTTGCCATGAATATATATACTTTCATTCATGCTCAGTCTTTGCTCACTGTTTCTTGCAAGAGTGAGAAGTTAATGACTGGTGGGGACAAGCCTGCCAAGGCATTCATAGGCTTGACAGGAGATGGCTTCTGTTTGTGAAAAAGTATTTGAGGAGCTGCCATGTCAAAAGAGCATAAGGTATAAGTTGGAAACGCTTCTGAAACTTTCACCCTGCCTTGAGGGTGGGAGGGGAGGAAAAACCTGGTTTCGAGGATAATCCCATCTTCTCCTGCAGTGCTGTGATATTCAGAAATATGGAAGGGGAGAAATTCATTTCAGCATTTGTGTGGGTAGTTATTTTAGCAATATTTGTACTGTGCTGATATGCTTGAACAGCCGGAGGAGGGAGATAAACAGCTTCAACTAAATATTAACTACTGAGATCCTAAGCTCATTCTCCTGTAATGGAAATTTCAATGAAATTTAAGAAATTACAGCACAGGAGAATCCTAGAGGTTGCATTGAATTTGTTGTATCTGGCATTCATGGAACACTTTGTGTCTGATGTGACTTTATAGTAACAGGATTCAATGAAACATTCTTGTTTGATCAAGTATCTGAAAAAACACATATCAAGTAATCATATTTGTATAGCATTAGAACAGAGTTGTTTGAACACATAAAACACTTTGTTCCAATTATGCTTATGTACATACTGTATTCCGAAAAATGATTGTTATTACATACCTACAAAATGGAGCTGGGAAGCTGGGGCTGAGAGGAAGTATCTTGTCTACGGTCACCTAGGAATCTAGATAGTCCAGGACAGCAATCTTTGAGCATTTCAGCCAGGGATCCCCTTCTGAGAATGACGGTCTGTCCAGGAGCCCTTAGATGTGATGTCATCAACTTGGAATTGACATCTCTGGGACGTAAGAGCTCCTCCATGTCTACTCCATGTTTACCTATTGTGTTCAAAGAAACTTACTCCACGAGAAGCAGCCTGAGTGCCCCGTTCCAAGATGGTGGCACCAAGTGCCAGATTCCAAGATGGCATCACCCAGATTTTTGGAACCCTCCTAAAAGTCACAACCCCCAACCGGAGATCCTGACCCCCACTTTGAAAACCACTGGTCCAGTAGAAGTAAGTTGAGAACTTTTTAATTTACCTCTCCATGCTGTGTCATAAGAACACCTTGTTAGCTCTCAGAATATTCAGACCCATTGGTAAGTACTGAGTTAAGGAAATCTTTTTTGTGGCATAAGGCAGTTGAGTTTTGCTTTTCTGGTTATTTGGCTATAGCTTTTGATATAACACAGATATTTCAGTGTGGTTTATTTCATTGTTTATTATGCATCAAATGGTACACAAGATATTATTCATAAAAACCATGATTGCCACAATTTTGGTCACTTGTGGTTGTCATGTCCCCACAAAGGGTGTCACCTTACTATCACTTTATTGGTTCCATGCTGTGCCATAATAGCATTATTAGCTATTCATTAGCTCTTCAAACACACAGTGCAATTCTCACTTGTGCTGGAATGTGCAGGCTGGTTCAGCTTGAGCAATATCCAATGCAAGCCTTGGATTCCAGTGGGTTCAATGGGTCTACTCGGATCTGTGCCAGCTCTAGAACAGATGGGATGGATCTACAACAGTTGGGATCCAGCATATTGCCAGGTCCGGCATATCACCATGTCCCAGCCCTGCTACCTGCTCCTCATCCTCCCCTGAAATGCTCTTCTCCTAGCTTCCCCATACCCTTGAACACCCCTTTTCACGTCTACATGCAAATAGCTCTTTCCAGACATATCCTCTCCTCCCATCAATGCTGGTCTTCCGAGTGGCCGCAGTGGGCTTTTTTCATATTTGCGGAGGTAAACAGATGTGTTGGTCCCCAAAGTTACCTAGCTCAGATTTTTAAAATACCCACAGATAGCTTTGTGAATAAGGTATTTCAACTTTAAAATCAATTGTATGTGTTAGGTGCTGTTACAGTTACTGTCTTTAGAATTGACTGAGGCAGGCTTGATGGAAGTGGAAATCTACCATGCTGCTTAGGGCAGTATTATGTACATGCATTCTCATTTCTTCTGGAAAGAACTGCCACCTGATACATGTTGTTTTGCCCATCAGGCTTTGAACTCTGATAAAGCCTTTAGGCCCTACTGTGAACACAAGCACACAAAGTATGCCCTAACAGAGCGCCTGCGCGGAGGTTAAAAAGGCCATGGTCTGATAGGATTTTGCAGCGGTCGCTTGAAAACAAAGGCTGGCAAAACCGCCTCTACACTGATGGCTGTTAAAAGCATCCAAATCAGTAAACAGAGTCATTGGCTTTCACATTATTCCAGAAGGGTCCAAACCTCTCCCTGTCTTGCCAGTAAAACAGATCAAAATGACATTGTCATGGATGCAGCCACACCTCAGCTGGAAGTCAAATCTGCATTGTGCTGGCAGATTATGTGCATGCAACTAAAAAGTTATGACACATGCTATGACCATTGGATAGGCGAAAGCACAGATAGCACACAGCATCAGGTAAGCCCAGTAATTCAACAGTATATTGCTAACTGCTTGCTGGAAAAGCTCAGCACATAACCTAATTCATCTGCTGACTTTCTCTAGTTTTCAATTCATCTCAAAGTGATCAAGAAATGTTCAGGAATCTGAGGACAGCATGCAAAGCCACACATTAACATAGGTTTGTACTAATGCTAAAACTGGTTTTTTGCTTCTCTCACTCTTCCTGGGTCATTCAGAGTTTCCCTTTTAGAGAAGCAGTACCACATATCCTGAAAAAACATGGAGAATCCCAATTTTTGGGGATGGTGTTCACATATTGGCAAATGGGACAGAGGTTCCTGCCCCAGTTTTGTGGAAGAGAATTATGGTAACCCTAAGTACACAAAACAAATGGAAATTGCTTGTGTAAATCAAAGGAAAATAAGGGGGCAGGGACTAGAACTAGTGAATCCAACCCATCCCACAGCCTTCCCACACCAACATTGGCCTTCTACTATTCCCTTCTGCCTCCCCCCCTCCCCCCAACATCCTTCTTTGGCCTTCTACTATTCCCTTCTGCTATTCCCTTCTACTATTCCCTTCTGAAACAGAACAACCCATCGGCAATGTAGTACCCCCCCTCAAACCACATCCCCAGCAGGCAAAAGTCCAATGGATGAATGGGAAGCAGCCGAAAAGCCGACTCAACGTCCATCTTGGCCATGAAGGCCCCGGGCCCACAAGTCCACAAAAGGCGAACAGCTTCATCCAATGATGTATACCTGACTGAGCACAGGTGAGGGGGAATCCCATCATTAACAGAGTCCCCTTTGGGAAATGATAAATGATGGATAAGGCGAAACTGACCGGGCGCCTTTTTGGGAACCACCCCTAAAGGGGAAACCCTCAAATTTGGCAAGGGGGGAGAAGAAAAAGGGCCAAGCACCCGTCCGGCAGCGACCTCCTTAGCCAACTTCTGCCATACCACCCCTTCCATACCAATGACAGATTTGAGGTTGGGAGCCCAAAAGGGGGAACCTGGGCAGGGAGAAGGAATACGAAACCCATCCCGAAACCCCCGCAACAAATAACCTGCTGCAGTCTTATTAGGGTAGGCAGACAAAAGAGCAGACAAAACCTCAACTTTAATCGGGGACGGCCCCTTTTCCTGCAGCTGGAGGAGGAGGGGGGGCTGGTTACCCCCACCTTTTTTACCACCTTTTCCCCCCATGCTGGCATAACTCTTATCTCTGGGGCAGCTGACTGCAGAGTGCTTCCCCTTGCACACTGCACACTGGTGGCTGAAAGGGCAGCCCCCCCTGGTGCAGGCCCCAGTTGAGCTGAATTCATAGCACGGCCATTGCCCTTGAACACCCGAGGCGCCCGAAGACGCCTTGGGTTGTGACAAGTTACGTGCTATGAGGTGACCGCTATCAGAGCGATCACCCTGGACAGGTTTGGCAGTAGCCACAACCTGCATCCACAGCTCGAACTTGGGGACCGACCAGTCCAAGGATGGGTCATTTGCAGCCCGCATCCTGAAATTCTGGTCGTACTGCAACCAGGCATTCCCCCCAAAATCTCTAAGTGTCCGGTGGACAATATCAAGATATTTGATCAGAGCCAGAGCCCTCTTTGGCCTGAGCTGGACAACAATGGCCATACAGATGCAATATCCATTTAACCAGTTGGTCCAGTTGTGATCTATCTTGCGTCTGCGAGACGCCTCAAGATCACGCTCGGGCTCCCCCACCTTAGGAACCCGCTCAGGCTCTACCTGGAGAAGACTAAAGAGATTGACATAGTCGCCTCTCCAAATCTTTTCCTTGACCAACATGGCAAGGTGACCACCCAAAGGCAAGTCAATACTGCCATAAGGACGGTCCTCGGGACCATCCTCATAGTCAGAGTGCCTGGCCAATCGGTAGACCTCCTCCCAAGTCGGACCATAAGGCACCCCCACCCTCGAGCAGTCCCCATCATAGGCGGACCGGCGAGGGGGATGTGGTAAACCCCAACCATACCAGGGGTTGTCAGGTGGGCCCATGCCAAAGGATGGCCAGGTGTAACAAGGACCACCCCAGCCCGGGACCCACCAAGGCATGGCCGGTGCAGGCTGTTTCGCAGGTGGAGGCGCACACCCATATGGCTCCTCCCAACACCCAACCACTTCAGGATAATCATCAACCTCCTCCTCCACACCTGTCGCAGCCCCGCCTAAGGAGGAGGAAGGGGCACTGGACACACCTGGTTGTACCTGAGGGGGCTCCTGGGCCAAAGGCCTCTGGCTGCCGGACCTGGAAGGGCAAGCCATGAACATTAGTGCCCCCCTCCCCTTCCTGGTAAACACACGAGAAGCAGGGGCAGCTGTTGACACAGAGGCCCCATCACCTCTGCTCGCCTCCCGCTCCTTAGCCTCCCTCTCCAAGGCCTTGCACTTTTCCACCAAGGCCCTGTGGTCAAGGGCTTCCAACTCCTCGTCCGAGGAAGTTGGCTCAGGGGGAGGTGGAGAAGGCGTGGGGGGTTGAGGGGCCTTACCTCCCCGTTTTTGAACCCGTTTTCCCATGTGTCCACCAGCAAGAAAGAACCCACACCCCGAATGTGATCTTTATTTGTACTGTAAAGGATATGGGCTGCCAATGGCAGCAACAGGAACCGCAACAGCAGGTACAGCAGAGGCCCAGCAACAGGAGCAACAGAAGAATCAAATGATGTCTACGGATCCCACGCAGTCACTGAACCAAAAAACCCCAATAGGGGGAGGGGGAGGTCGAAGACCAACCCTCCAAGTAAAAGCCCAGTGAGAAGGGGAAGGCTTAAGGCCCAAATCCCCTTGATTGTTACCCAAAGGCTGCCTACCAACCCCTCAAAATGGCTGCCACCACGAGGCAACCCGTAAAATGGCTGCCTCCAAGATGGCCGCCACCACGAGGTAACCTACAAAATGGCCGCCGCTCAAAATGGCGGCCACGCGCCACGCGGCGCAGAAGACCAGGGCCTCAGCCCACCAAAATGGCGGGGAGGCCAAGCACTAAAGCTACAGACCCTCCCTCCAAGGGGGCCGCGACAAGACGCTCAAGCCCAGCAGCAGCCACTGCCGTCGTGCGCCCAAGACACTCCACGGAGGCGTCCCCGAAGGACGAAACCTGCTCCGCAGAGAAGCCACCGCTGGGGGACGAAAGGCCCCACAAGGAGAGGCGTTCTGCGGGGAGCTCCAGGAACAAGCTGGAGAAGCTCCTCACAGGTCGCCGCTCTGGCGAGGACTGAGGGGAAGCGGGAGAACGCGCCCGCTCAAGCCCCAGTCCACACCCCCTTGGCCCTAAGCAGCCAATCGGCTGCTAGCATCTCCTCCGGCCAGACCACTCCGCGGGGGGGGGGGGCAAAGTGGGCAAGCCCATTAAGGGGCTTGCATCATTATAGTTATTCACATAACGTAGGTAGTGCTTGTTTAACACTAGTTCTGTTAGTGCTACAAGCCCATAAGTTTGGGCTGAAAATAATTTTTTTTAAATTACATTGAAAGCTGGTTGGAATGAGACAAGGGTTACAAGACAATTCCTATTACTTTGACACAAATATGAGACAGTGTTGATGATTTTGAACATGAATTTGTCCTCAAACACAACACAGATTTGTCCTCATAAATAGCACAATCCAGTACATTTCTTTTCACAGTTTCACCCAAGTGAATTCACTGGACCTTATACGTACCAAGCTAAGTATGGACAGCAGTGATATTTGAACATTTTATCCTGGGACCCCCTTCTGAGAATGACAATCTCTCCAGAACCCCTTGGAAATCATGTCCTGGTTGGAAGTGACATTAAAGATACCCTGTGCCAGATTCAAAGGTAAAAGCTGCACCCAGCTTTTCACAAGCCCCCTGACTGACAGGATGCAGGCAAGTGGAGCACTGGTCTATGGCCCAACCCCATCAGAGGGCTCACCTGCCCAGTCCAGTACACAATAGGAGCAAGCAAGTACCATGTGTTGCACTCCCTCTGGTCTAACATTAAAATTCCCAAATTCATACTTATATGGTAGCTCATTACTTGAATATTCATATCTACCAAATGCCAACCTAAAAAAAGCTTTGCCTAAGTGAACTTCATGCAAATGAGCTTCACACATATTGAGCAGCTACTGAAAACTTCTTCCTACATTTCCAGCCATTCAAGCATAGTGCACAAATGACACAACTGAGAAGATGGTATTGGCCGGTGTTAGGGATCACACAGCATATAGGAAAGAACATGATTCTCATGATTATGATTTTCTTCTGCAGTTCTTACATAGTGTCTTTTGTACATAGTCATAGTATATAGTGTCTTTTGATTTCTTGGCTGCAATCGCTGTCTGCAGTGATCTTAGATCCCAGAAAAATAAACTCTGTCGTGATTTCTATTTCTCCCCCTTCTATTTGCCATTGCTGCATATCAGCATACAAACTGGTAATCCACAGTGGAAGTGTTCCTCCAATTAGTATGGGGCAAAAATTTCCTGAACCTTTAGGAGACCGGGGTTGCACAGAAACAGAATAGCAAGCAATTTGGCCTGAAAGAGAAGTTTTTAAGCATTCTCACACACTGATGTCTGCTCCAGTGATGGGCTTGAAAGAAATTAAGAACCAGTTCTCTGCCCATCTGGCAGCCACTTTTAAATGGCTATTTTTCAACTTTATATGTCCTATCTCTCATTAACAACCGGTTCTATAGAGTAGGTGCGAACCTGTTAGAGCCCACCACTGGTCTGCTCCCAAAACACTTTCACAAAAAAGCTAATGAAACACAATCCCAGATGTATGGTGGGTGGTGACAAGCAAACAAATTCATAACTTAAGCACTAATAGTATTCAGCACAGAATGGTAGCAAATTCTGTTCTCTGCTCCAACACACTTTTGGCCTAACCCTAACTTCTAGTAGTGCCAATGGAATGTGTGGTCCATCCGTGTGCAGTTTTACAAAACTACTGTAATATGCTTTGAACACCAGATGTGCTAGAGCAAATGCTGAAGCCTCCTTGCTGGAGCCCAACCAGACAAGCCCTATGCAGAGAGGAAGAAGAGTGGGGAACGGTAGAAAGGCTCCAGAGGGGCAGAAGGATCGGAAACACCAGTGTGCGCCATATCCTATCCCTTTGCCAAGTCATTTCCCCCGATGGATCTACACTTGCTTGCTGACACGGGTTTGCATTGACTTATTGTGGGTGATGGGGCAAGGGGACAAATAAGAGACTTTCAGCAGCAAAAACTCTCCCATGGACTACTGCGTGGCCCATAGTTGCACTGCTGCATCTGCATGTAGGAATTCAGTTCAGATGGGACTGCTCTCCATGTATTTGCTTTACTGAAGTTGCTACTGTCACCATCAGCGACCACCATATCAACAACTGAATAAGGTTCTCTTTTTAAAAAACTGTTGACAAGGAATTTATAAAAACATCTTCTTGGGATATATAGCTTGGCCATACATTGACTGCATTTTATCCAGCACATTTTGTTTCCAATGGAAATTCTTGGAAATTATTTTACAATATTTGTATATATTGTAATTTTCACTATGTATTACTAAGAACTCAGAGTTTTAAATAAAAGTTCATCATTTACTTTTAATGAGATTAACCAGAATTTTTTGGGTCAGGAAGTATATTAATTTGACTGACTTTCACTTCAGAATCCAAAGAAGGGCCTCTCCTGAAAAACTTCATGAACAGTCTTTATGAGGTGAGGCAGATTATGAACATCAGGAATCTCACATTTTTACCAAGAGTGTTTCCAGCAACCAGAGGAAAAGAATGGTATACAGTATTTTCAATTTAAATTTTCAAACCACTTGTAAGACTCAGCTAGTCCAATTTACTTTCTTTGCTAAGGTAACTTGGTACTGTGTAGAAATTCTTCAACATTGGGCAATTTAGAATTACTTTATGTATCATGACTGAAATTTTCCTTACAATCCAGAGTAACTACGGGAGCACATAAGAGACATTACATGTACCCGTAGTTACTGCACTACCTAGTGAAAACCTTTGGGAAATTCATATTGCAATCCAGAGCAAATTGTTCTTACACTGGAGCAAGGACTCCCCGTAGTTACTCTGGATTGCGCCCTAAGTTTCATGTGGATTCACTAAAAATAAGATGTCAGCTTCCAACCTGACGAAAAGAATATTCTTTTAGGAATTCAGAAACCATTCATTTATTTATCAAGATATGTAAACTACTTTGTGAGCTACATTTTCGTAAAAAGAGAGGAATATAAGTAGTAGTAGTAGCAGCAGCAGCAGCAGCAGTAGTAGTAGTAGTAGTAGTAGTAGCAGTAGTAGTAGTAGTAGCAGTGGTAACTGGACAAGAAGCACTCTTTCAAGTGGGTGTTCTTTTATTTAGCAGGGGAAGAGTAACTGGCCCCACTCACCACAGCAGTGTCACCCCAGCAATGGCTGCAATCCTATACACACTTTCCTGAGAATAAGTTCCATAGAAGACAATTGAACTTCCTTCTGAGTAGACATGATCAGAATTGCACCCAATGTCTGTTAGAGTGGCTTCTGCTGGTGTTCTTTTGCATTTTAGATTGTAAGGTCTTTTGGGACAGGGAGGGAGCCATTAATTTTTTTCATTTTCTTTTTAAACTGCTTTGTGAACTTTCTAGCTGAAAAGTGATATAAATACTGTAGATAGTAGTAGTCATGAAGATGTAGTAGTAAAGATGATGATTTTTAAATTATTAAAATACTTTTTTATTTTTAAAATAAAGGGAATTCCAAAAAAACACCTACTTCTGCTTCATTGATTATGCTAAAGACTTTGACTAAGCAGATCATAACAAATTGTGGCAAGTTCTTAAAGAGATGGGACTGCCAGATCATCGTATTGGTCCTCTGAGAAACTTGTATGTGAGCTAAGAAGCAACAATCAGATCCAAGTATGGAAAAACAAATTGGTTTAAAATTGGGAAAGACGTGCAACAAGGCTGTATATTTTCACCTTGTATATTTAATTTATATGGAGAGTACATTATGAGAAATCACAAGCTGGAATTAAGAACTGGATGAATCACAAGCTGGAATTAAGATTGCTGGGAGAAATATCAATAACTTCAGATACGCAGATGATACCATTCTAATGGCAGAAAGTGAGGAGGAACTAAGGAACCTCTTGATGAGGGTGAAAGAAGAAAGTGCAAAATGTGGCTTAAAAATAAACATTAAAAAACCAAGATCATGGTTTCTGGTCCTATTAATTTTTGGCAAATAGAAGGGGAAGAAATAGAAGTTGTGACAGAATTTATTTTTCTTGGCTCTAAGATCATCACAGACAGGGACTGCAGCCAAGAAATCCAATGATACCAGTTTCTAGGGAGGAAAGCTACAGCAGCGCCAGACTAATTAAAAGTCTAAACATCACCTTGCTGACAAAGATCTGCCTAGTTAAAGCTATGGTTTCCCCTGTGGTAATGTATGTCTGTGAGAGCTGAACCATAATGTATGTCTGTGAGAGCTGAACCATTATGTACCCACTTCAGGTGGGTAGTGCTGAAGGATAGATGCCTGCTAGTTGTGACCAACTCTAGGGAGTGATGCTCATTTCCATTTCTGAGCTGAAGAGACAGCATTGTCCAAAGATACTTCCGTGGTTATGTGGCCGTCATGATTATACACCAAGGCAAATGGAACACTGTTACCTTCCCACCAAGGTGGTACCTGTTTATCTACTTGCATTTACATGCTTTTGAACTGCTAGGTTGACAGGAACTGGGGTGAGAACTGGAAACTTCATCTTGCAGTACTCAGGTCTCAAACCACTGACCTGCTGATCTTCAGGTGGGTAGGCACAGTGCCTTAAACCACCAAGCCACTGGGGCCCCAGTTATAAATATAGTTATTAGTAAAAAGTACTGTATACATAGTTATTGGTGAGAAGTTATAGTTGTTAGTAAAAAGACTTAGCAGGTTTTGATTGACATAATTCATCAGATCCCCATGCTTGCCCATAATGATCCCCATGCTTGCCCATGCTTGCTACATAATTGGTTGCTACTACTCTGCCCTTCTCCAGCAACAGTCACTGAATGGCCATAACAATGAGAAAAGCACAGTGGGTTTCCAGACTCTGCATTGGGTGCAGACAATGCAGTGGGTGGACACGGCATTGCACCCAAGGGAGAGAAGAAGACACAGAAGACATTCATTCGCTACCTTCTCAAGGAGTAGCCTGGATGATGTTTGATTTGTTCTTTGTCAGCACAGGAGAAAATTCTCAAGTGTTCGTTTGCTGCTCTGTGGTAGATTTAAGCAACATTTCTTATCATCATGTTCCATTCAACAGTCTTTACAAAAGCTCAAGTAACAAGGGTGTTACTAATATCGTTGCTTCTCAAGAGAATTGCTAATTTGCTTTCAAATATTTCACTAGTGAATCAACCTTTATACCTTCCTTAAACATGTAAAAGCAAGTCAACTGCTCAATACTGTTGTGGTTCCTTTTGCAATGCTGCTGTTAGCAGTAGGAAGACAGTATACAAAATCAAGCTTTTAATTAGATGGGGTTTGTAAGTAATTCTACAATTAAATTTTAACTCCATAAGGAAATGTACAGTTCCCATATAATGGTTCTAAAATAATACATTTTCTTGTGCTGTACAGACCAATAATCAATAATTGGTTTGTTAAGGAGGTTTTAATTGATAGTCTACCATGTTACAAATACACTTTAAAAAAGAGCCTTCTGTGGTTATATAGTAACTAGTGTAATGAACCTGCTATTGCCGGAGTAAAATTTCAAGAATACTTGTAGGCCCTGTCAGTCTTCAATGTTCAGTATAGGAAGAAAATATGTTGCACCCCTTTTCACACCCTTAGGGATTAATATTCAAAAATCAGTTCTTATTGGTTGCTCATTTGATGGAAGGGATACACTCCCCAAATTTCAGGTTTCTAGGTCCAGGGATTGGGGGAGGGCATTGATCAGTCAGTGATTTTTTTCAATGTAAAGTATAGTGAGGAAAATGTGTTACACCCTGTTTCACCCACTTCTGGTTGGAATATTGATTCTTAGTGGGTGCCTCTGTCATGGAACAAATACCCTTCCCTAATTCCATGCTTCTACTGTATGTCCGACAGTTTTGGCTGGGCATTGGTGAGTGAGCCAGCCAGCCAGCCAATCAGTCTCTCAGTCAGTCAGTCAGTGACCTTTCAGTTTTATATATGGAGAGAGAGAAAAAGAGCAGAAGATATTACAGCTTCATGGCTTAATGAGGAAATAATGTTTTGTATGTGAAAGGTTAACATTGAGTTATTTTAACATTTTGTGATGAGATCTTGCTCCAAGTAACATTTTGGGACCAAGAGGAGTTTTTCCCTAACCTCCTTGCCTTCTCACCCTCAGCTAGTAGGTTCTCATGAAACAATTCAAAAACTCATAAAAGCTCAGCAGCTGATTGCTTGCCATTTTCTAAATGATTCAGGCCACAGCTAATTTTGCTAATGTTGGATTTTCCACTGCTTGCTAAGTCTTAAAACCTCCTCCTCCTCCTCAAGTATCTATACATAAGCACACCATTTAAGATCACCATAGGTAGGCTTGAAATAATATACATACAACTGGAAACAGCATTACAATTAAAATACAAGAATACGTATATTATTTGTGAAAAGATCAAGGACCACATGACCTCTAACCATGAAAGGAAGAAAATAGTTCTAAAAACGTATAGAAACACATTCCTAGATGGTAAAAACTGAGACAAAGCACAAACAGACTTGCATATTTAAATGGGTTTTGGGAATCATAGCCCAAAATTGGGTCCAAATTGAAAGGCAGAGGAAGGCCTCCAAAGCTGCTTGAGGACTTATTAGACAAACAACAATGAAGGAATTAAGAGACGTCTCCAGTGTAGAAACTTCAACTGGAAATATGAATTTTCCAAATAACAAAATTCTGCTTTTCAAAGCAGAATCCTGATGTGGACCCCAATATCTGGATCTTTTCCAAGGACCTGCTGCCATAAGCTCTAGCCATTTTAACTGGAGGTTTGTAAGACTCTGGGGCTATTTTCATTGGAACAGAACAAGTGAAGCTCACGTTCCTGACCATATGTCCCTTTTTGGATTTTAATTCACAATTCCTTTTCAGGTCAACTAGATTGACACCTCTCTCTCTCTCTCTCTCTCTCTCTCTCTCTCTCTCTCTCTCTCTCTCTCTCTCTCTGTGTGTGTGTGTGTGTGTGTGTGTGTGTGTGTGTGTGTGTGTGTGTTTCTCTGCAGACGAGAAACGAGAAACGAGAAACAAGAGAGAGAGACGAGCAAACTTTTTGCTTAGTTGCATATCTGATGGTTTCAAAGACTGAACAGCATTTAAAATTAACACCCACGAGCTGTAACAATATGTGGGAACTGAATAGAAAAGCCAACGAAAGAACAGTCTAAAATTGTTAAGTTATGACTAGATTCGTGCTCCTTCTCCTGGTTCCCCAGAGGAATCTCATATTTCAACATGATGTCAAAGGAAAGTTTGCCTAAAATGTTTTTTTTTTAATTCAAGATTAATGCATTGGATCCCAAACTAGTTGAACTTCAGAAGAATTGGCATGGTACATCTCCCAGGCTCCCAGGTTTTCTTCGATTGTGGAGATGTATAAATAGTTTATTTACAATAAATAGTAAGCAAAGTGATGATTAGAAAGAGGTAAATATGAATAGATGTTCTTTAGATGCCATCCATGTGACAACGTGGCCAACAGCTGGTTCTTTTGTTACATTGTCAGAAGGCTAGAATCAAGTATATTTACATTTGCAATGCATTCCCAATGTAAGGGATTGAGTGTTCCCTTGCCTTGAGGAGTCCTCTGTGAGTGCACTCCCAGTGCATGATACAGTATTTGTCCATTGGCGCAACAGTGTTGGCACTGGAAAGTTGGATAAGATTGTGTATCTAGTTGCCAAAGGGTCTGCTCAGCCCACCTGCCAATTATTTTGCTGGCATAAGTCTGGGTTAGGAAAGGGAGATAGGATCTGGTGTGCATGACTTCTGCCAAAATCCTCCCCCTTTTGCCTTCTACTTCAACCCACGTCCTGCCACAATCTTCCCACAGATCCACCACCACCAGCATTGTATCTTCACTGGCAGAAAACCTGGGTAGTTCTGGCATATGCACAGTTTCTCCAGCCATTTCCATTGACAACTCCATAGTGTGCAAAGGCGGTGTAGCTATTGTGCAATCACAAAATGACTGACAACAGCAGATTGCTAGGTCTGCTGCTGTAAGTACCCCATAAGATTGGAACGTCAAGGTATCTTTTTCTCCTAGTTCTTTGTTAAATCAAAGTGCCATTTTTTCTTCCTGAGATGTGGAGGAAAGCTGAGTGTTTATAAAGAAACACTAAAGGGATAAGAATGCATGGCAACCATTGATTTTATTTTACAAATGTACACCAGCTTAAATCCACCCCGCAACATGATTGGATTTCTCAGAACCTATATACATTCATTGTGACTTATTCTCCAAGCAGCAGTTGCAGAACATCTGCCCAAATATTACAATACATATCTGGGCTGTTGCAATCATTGCCCGCAGTCAGGAAATTACTGATGTTGAATGGCACAATAAGATATACAAAGCCCCTGTACTGATGTGCAATATCAGCCTGGGAAAATACTTAACAAGGGACATTCACCAGGTCACCCACTCAGTAATGAAAACAAAATAATTTGGATTAAAAGCCAGATGTCCTGCTGGTTCATGTAAAGGATTCTGGGCTGCACTGGAAGCTGAACAATATCAGTAGGCAAAACTGGATCTAGGAGGATTAAATCGGTTACAAGAAGCAATAGCAGATTAATCAAATGATGAGAATGCGCTTTCCCAAGAGAGAGACATGGGGGCAATCCTGTTAAGAGGCGGAAGCATAAGGGAGACAATATGATTTTTTTTAACATGTAAAGCTCAATGAATACAAAATAGCTGTCTTTCAAAAGCAATGGACTCTGATCTTTCATGTCACCCCTCCCTTGTATGCTGCTAGAGAGAGAACTGACAATTGGGAAGGACATGTTATATTTTAACATGTTGAAAACATTATACACCAGCATTTTAAGGAGGAAAATAGGATTAGTTTGTGCAGTGCTGCTTAACAGTACATGGCTGCTTTAACAAAAATTAATTATTTATCGCCTGTGTTTGTAATTCAGTTAGTTCACAATCCTAACTGTGTTCAGGGACTTGCACCATCCTAGGAAGGTCCCTCTGACAACAAATAGCATTATAAATTTCTTCACAAAAATCTCCCATTCCAACTTTAGCTCCATTCTTCTTGCACCCAGTCGAATGCTGTAGATCAACCCTTGTTTGTGTTCTGTTGTTATTACTTGGAACTATAAAAGCAATAAGGCAGTCAGTTCAACTAGGATCTGGTGACCATGGTTCTTCAATTAACCCGACAATCCAGGGTAACTACAGGAAGACGTTAGAGGCACTTAATATGGATTGCTTTATTCATTTCCCATAGGTGGCACCATTTCTACATCGGTGTAAAAGGTCCCGTAGTTACTCTGGATTGTAGCCTTACTCAGCTATTATAATCTCCATGAGCCAGTCACTCTCATCCTATCTCCTCATAGAGTTATTGTGAGGTTACAGTGGGAGAAGAGAATGAGGGATATTGTACCTAGTTCCTAAGTCAAAGGATGTGATTGATATGTATTTTATAACATTTTCTTATCTATAATGAATGCATCTGAATGCCAGGTCTTGTCTCAAGTTCCTCTGAGGCATCAGGTGGGCCACTGTAAAATCCAGATGGTGACTAGTTGGGTCACTGGCTTGACTCAGTAAGGCCAACAGAATAAGAATCGAGAATAAAGATCTAGTTTCTAATATAAAATGAGTCATAAATGGATTGTGTGCTTCAGTTGAAAACACTAATGACAAACCGCAAGGATGCACAATACACTCCCAGTGAGGATGCAGGAGGAATATGTAAGAAAATGGATGCCTTTTTCAGTGAATTCACTGAAACTCCTTCTGTTGTGTGGTGATTTTACAAAGCTTTGAAAGTCCATTTCCAGAGCACTCAGCTCCGCATTCCTGTCACTAGATGAACAAGAAGTCATAATGCAAGGAAAAAGGCCTTGGGGGAATTCCTGAATGCTTTCATCTTACATTTTTTATTTTTGCTTGCTTGGAGCAGCTTCAGTCACTCCCCAAAAAAGGCAACAAGCCAAATGTGCCATCATTTTTGATAACAGCTTTGCAAGGTCCTATGGAGAATTTGAGTAGGAAACCGATTCAGGGTGGTTGAACATCTATGCTTGATGCATTTTATCTATTGGATGCTGCAAGCAGTCAAATCTAGTGACTGATGTTGTGGGGACTGGCAATCAGTTAGAGACATAGTGAAGACTAGATCCCAAGGAAGTAAGGATTTCACAAGAACCACGTAGTCTGAAGGAAAGACTTATCAACCTTTTGTCTATTCTTTGGAAGCAGGTCTAGAAATGGCCTCTTACAGCCTTATTCAATGCCAAAGGCATGTCTGTGATATCTGGTGGACCATGGGCACTGCATGGCAGTTCTGATGCTCTTCTGTCTCACAGACTCATAATGGCCAATCTTAACCATGGGAAATGCCAGCATAGTGCTATGTATGATGGTGCACCAAAAATCCTGCCTGCACAGAAGTCTCTCCACCAGTGGGCCCTACACAGTGCAGCAGCCAGAAAGCATTGCACCATTGTTAATAGGGTACACACCCAGAGGTGGGCAGATACCCGTACCACGCCCGTACCGGGTCTTCCACCAGGGCGGACGACAGCGAACCAGCCAGACCCGCGGCTGCAAGAGCCGCAGGGACCGGTACGCCAGCTTCCGCCAGCGCCGGGTCTCCTGGGGCTCGCCACCAGGAAGCTTTGTGCGTGTGCGTCCAGCGTGGCGTGGAGAGGGGGGATTTGCTGCTTGGGTAACAGCCTATCCTCCATAATCCAACCCAGGCTTTCATGCTTCGCATGCAGCATATGCAGCACCAAGCATGATACCATAGTCTTTCAAGACTGACAGAGGCCTGCTTTTTTTTCCAAAGGGCAGGGACAGAGAGAGTAGTTAAAATAAATTTACATACACTACCGTACATCAGCAGCAGACCCATTTTTCCCCCACAGTTGGTTTTTGGGGAGCAAGGGGGAATTCAACACAAGTCTTTTAGAGTCACAAAGAAGCGACTCAGCACTCGGAAAGTGTCTCTGTTACGACTTTTTCAAATTGAATTGCAGAGGGGCAGACTTGACTCAGATCAGTCCCTGCTGGATTTTCTCATCACTTGCTTTTGGGGGACACAGCACTTTTCAGTTGGGAGACTCTTGTGCATCGTGTGAATATACAAGCAAATTGCCTGTCACAGTGAGCATGGGTTTTAATACATGTGATAACTCTGCAAGTTCTTCCACAGAAGAAAGTATCCCAAAAAATTTCTTTTAAAATCAATCAATCAACAGTATGTGAATATTGCTTTTCAACAAATGTTCACAAAGCGGCTTACAGAAAAAATGCACTCACTAGTGGCTAATGGCAGCCTGTCCCAAAAGGATTCACAATCGAAAAAGATGCAAAAGAACAACAGTGAAAACCATTATAACAGTGGAAGAGATTGGTGGGGTAAGGTGGGCCGTTACTCTTTCCCTGCTAAACTAAAGAGGAACCCTCTCTTTAAAAAGTGCTTCTTGCCCAGTTAGCACGATACAACTAGGAAGGGAAAGGAGTAAAAGGAAAGGAGATGAAGTAAAGTAGTGGAGCACACAGTTCCAGGTTGACTGTATCTAGCGTGGAAAGAAGAGAACATTCATACTAGAAATCAGAACAAGAGTGTAATTCTGGTATAGCCTCAAACACTATGTAAGTTCCTTTGAGAGACAGCCATACAATGAATGTACCATGGTGCCTAAAAATGCAAGAGCACTACCTAATTCAGGCTGCCACCCTACATATACATACTTAGGATAAGCACCACCAAACACAGTAGGATCTGTCTCCGAATAGCCTGTATTGTACTGCACAATTAGTAGTAAGAGAAAAAAAATTATATTCAGGTGAGTTATGAAAAAGTTCGTGATCATGCATTTCAGATACACTAATGAGACAACTGAGTATAAACTGAGTATAAACAACTAAGTATAAACAAGTCTATTTTATTTTTAATACATTTATTAAATAGCTGGAAATTTTGGCTCTGTAACAAGAGGAAACAACATATCCTGTTGTACATCTCTGTAGATATGTAAATTGACCACCTTCCACATCCATTTAATGTATCTGAACCAGGTTGTGACTTATGAAAGCATAAGCAATGATAAATCAGTTAGCCTTTGATGTCTCCCAGCACTTTGTCTTTATAATTAATTTTATCTTCACTTTTAATTAATATTTTATGAAGGGCTGGATCTAAAGCCCATTAAAGTGCACAGATTCTCTTGCCGATCAGAGGATTATGAATTGGGCCTAAAGAGACTGTGTTGGGTGTTTTCTCCCCTTTGAAATCAAGAATGGTTTAAGTTAATGGAGAAAAGTTGGGTTTCTGTAAATTATCTCATCTGCTTTTTTACAATATTGTTATCAAACCGACTGTAATATTTAAATAGCAGAGCTATCAAATGTTCATTGGTAAAATGCAGAGGACACCAATCATCTAAAAGACAAACTGCTGATACAAGGCAGCTATCTTTTCCACTGATGTAACTGATGTAAACGGCTTTAGCATCTGATAGCCCTAGGCCAGGATGGCATGCCGAGGGACGTCATGTGTATCTTAAGCTTTTGAAATGATCCTGTTATGAATTCCTGGGCTGGAGGGGAACAGATGATGAGACCGCAGCTTCCTTTACATTAATTCAGCATTTCTGCTAAGAGGATATAAAATAAATTAAGCGGCAACTTGAAAATGCCAAGCTTACATGTTCTTTTTATTTAATGTAATTATTATTAAGCATGTGGGCATTGAGAGAACTAGAAGGAACTCGTTGACGTTGGTTGGTATAACGTCTGCTTTGAAAAGGCACTCGTGGGCTTAGGTGAGGGAGGGAGGGAGGGAGGGAGGGATGATGGTCATGAAACACATCTAGAAAAGTAGCTGCATTTATCCATCAAAGCAAAAAGAATAAAGATTCTTTTGGCATCTTAAAAAAATTATATATTTATATTGGCATCATCTTTCACGGAACAAGGTCTATTTCATCAGATGCACAAAATGATGATGATGATGATGATGATGATGATGATGATGATGATGATGATGATGATATAGATGCACCTAGTTCAGTAAAGGAAAAAATCAGCACAAGTTGATATTCAAATTTAAAGGCAGAGGCATCATAAGGGGTTATGAGGTGTTATTATTAGGGGTTATCATTAGAGGCATCATTAGAGGACTATGCATTAGAGGACTATGCATCACATTTGGCAAGGTGATGCATGAAGAGTGGAACAGCATGCACTAAAACCTATTCTCTCTTTTTGAACCCACCCTGTTATTTTTCTCTCCTTAGACATATGTTAGTTATGGGGATGTCTGAGGAGGTCCATAGGCCACCAGGCAGCGTACTCAGAAAATGTTTTTACTTACTTCTGGCAAGGTGAGTAAATCCTGACCCCCCATCCCCAAACCACTGGATGGAGCCTACACTCCTTCAGTATGGGTGCATCACTGGTGAGATAGGATTTGGCTGTAAGTCTGGCTTATCAAAACAAGCAGTACATGGATTAATAATGGAACCTAGTATTCACCCTGAGATAAGGGACTTGATCAAGAACATCCCAGAGAGACTGCTTAGGAACTTCTCAAACAGAGTGCAGTGCAATCAGATCTTCCTTGACCTCTTACAACGGTTGAAGGCGATAAGCTTAAACTAATGATCTTCAGCTCTGATTCAGTGTGATAACACTTAATAGGGGGAATAGATAGTAGCTGGCTGCTTCCTCCAAGATAAATGTTTGCATCTCACCCACCTATCCGTAAACATGTGAGTGTGTAAATGAATTGTGTACCACTTATAATCCATGCCCCTTGTCTCACATATTACTGAGATACATGGGCAAAAGTTTTTTTCTCCAATATGAACTGTTTGCATTTTGCATGTATATATCCATCATCATCACTCTCTATTGCTTGTCTCCAATAAAGTAAGCTGTCACCCAGAGACACAGATGCCAAAATAAATGTGCTTCAGGGTGCAACAAGACACTTGCTTCTGATGCAACAAACTCAACTATCCCCCTGCAAATTTGGAGCTACTTTGTGACACCTTCTTTGTAATATCACATGAACATCATCACATTCACCTGCTTTCTCCAGATGGTTTTTGTTCTCCATTTGCTTTCAAACCAAGTGACAGTGTGCATGAAGCCTTGATGCAGATTTCTACAAAGATATCACTCTATGTTGTCTCTCAAAGTATAGGGATGGTAACACAGTGCTGCCTTGTAAGATGAACACAATTTGTTCTGGAAGCATGTTCATCTTACAAAGTGTTCTTTATACAAAGCAGATTTTCCCGTAGGAAATAATGGAAACTCAAACAATTGGTTCCACAACCCAAAAATATTCATGTAAAAGTATTAACTGTATGTAAAAATAATGACAAAACACTGTAATTGAATTCAAAATGCTGTAATATAATACAGAATACAATTACTGTAATATTAATAAAAACACTGTAATGTAATGTAATGTAATGTAAAACAGAAAAGAAAAACCTTTATGGCCAAGGATAAGTAATTTTCCCTAAAATAGACACTAGTGTTTTTTTGAGAAACTTTAATAAGGAACCTTCTAATGATACTTGCTTTTGACTCTTTTTGAGGATTTCACAGAAATATTACATTGCATTGTCATTAGGGCATCCCAGGCTTCCTGATTCTCTGGATGCAGCATAACTTTCTACTCTGGATTCAGAAAAGTTGGGGAAGCCCAGCTAGGACACACCTCCCTGCCCTAACTCTGGATTGTGCCCTCAAATAGGATGAATTTGAGCAAATGCACATTATACATCTGTTAGATTTGATGTTGGTTGGGGATGGGGATCAAGGTATCCATTCCAATTTTCAAGAGGGACATGAATTCAGTGGTTATCCCTTCCTTCCTTTAAAATGTCTTCAAGAGCAACAACAATAATAAATTGCCACAATGCTTTCGTTTTTAACCAAAAGCATCAGAAGGCTGTTATTTCAACTGAACTTCTGCCCATCCCTATGGCAACTAATGGCAACATTTAATGTTCTCTATATATACACCAAAAAATGTAACGTGCTCCCCCGCTACTCTTTTCTTTTTATGCTAAAATCACTCAATGCCACCTACACAATTCAGAGATTGCAACTAAACTAAAATGCATCAGAAGTGCATTGACAGAGCAAAGTGATGGCTCAAATATAGTTTTGTGGATTGTGAATACAGAAAAGACATGCATGACTTGTGACCCATTCAGCTTGGACAGTGTGCTATCAGGAACTCTCTCCTGTTTTCGTAGACCTATACAGGTAGCAAATGAATCTGTGGATATGGGATCTGCGGATACCGATTTGGAGTCAGTTTAATGGGCTTCTTCTGCAGCTCCTAGATGTCTAATCCTGATTCTGATCTTACACGGGATCTATCCTTTCTTTTCATCCTTTCAGTTTAATTTCATCCTTTCAGTTTAATTTCAGCTGAGCTTTGCAAGGTATGAACATGTCACAAAAGAAAATCCCATGGCACATCTTCCAGATTCTGTTTAGTCCAGCAAGAGCATGGTCATCAAACCCAGTTTTATTGGTAATTCTACTTTGAAGTTTAGATGCCACCTCTCTGTTCGACATCATCCGTTAACAATCCAATTCTATGCAGACCCCATGGAACTGGACATCATACTGCTCAGCAGATCCCACAAGGCTACAATGAGAAAACAGTAAGTAGGCATACCCAGACACAGGCTGGGTGACATGAATAAAAGAATCAAGTCAGGGCAATTCAAGTACAGGGTTAATGTATAGAATGGAAGACAGAGTGCCTTTACCGTTAAGCGTTGTACAGGGAATTTTGGCAGGTGCTGCTTTTTAAATCCTTCTATGTTGAGTTAAACCTGCCTAAATTCTCACATCTATGCAGTCCAGTTACAGGCACTCTGTCCGTCATGCTATGTGGTCGCCCTGCTCAAGTATTTTTCAATCTTCCACAAGATTCACAAGTTTCCAAGCAAAAAACACACATTTTTGCGACTTGTTTTCCAAGTCGCGTTCCCAGCACTTCCTTTTCTAAACTGAAAAGTGCTACGAAAACTGAACACAGACACTTCACAATGACCAACTGAGATAAATCTCTATTTCATACAATGGGTTCCTAATTCAAAAGTCCCTGTTCGCCATCTCTTTGTAACAGAAAAGCTATCATGATATCAAGTCTCAAACTAGGGATGTAAAAAAGGCAAATTTTTGCACTTTTTGTTCTATGGTTCTTTTTTCAAATGATTGCCTTGATACATCTGTATGTTTTTCTTGTATGTTTTCTGTAATGTCTCATGTGTACATATCAAACCAATACAGAACAAAGCTTTTGCTGTCAGCCCTTTAAAGCACAAGATTAATAATTACAGCAGCCTATAGGTGATTTTTGACAGCTAAGTGGCTTAAAACTTTTATTTCGCTTCTTGTTTCTTTTGAATGTCTCCCTCAGGAAACAGCTCTGTGTAATAATCACCTTGCCTACACTTTTCTTCAGCTGCCCAGCCTTTCTCTCTCTCATGTTCTTTTTTGGCTAATGTGAATGTTTGTCAGCAGCAAGTTTCTTTTTCTTTCAGTTTCTGAGTCATTATAGCCACAGTTATATTCACAATAAAGAGTTCAGAGCAGAGAGGTGGAAAAGAAAACTCTTGCCAACGTGTTAGTGCATACTGGAAAGCCACAAGGTCGCTTTCTTGGAAATGCCAGATGCCCAATTATTGTCCTTTTAAAATCAAACCAATCAATCATTAGCTTATTAAATTTAACATTTGAAATCTTGGATCTGTGTGCGTGCACACATTTCCATTCAAAAATTTCCCTGATCCAAGTTAGAGAGACAAAATTTAGATATGAAGGGAACTTCAGATGGTCAAATATTCTGTACTATACATATACCCACTTATTTGGCCTTATTTTTACTTATTTCAATATTTTATATACTACCTTTCTCTGTGTTTAGACAGCCTTTAAGACAGTTTATATAAACCACCATTTTTACTTTGGAGTTTTACAAATATATTATGTGACCCACAGAATCCTCAATCACCAGAAGTTGCCTTCACATCTATGCTGGCTCCAGATTCAGTAGGCAATCATAAATCAAGCCAGAACAGGTCTTGAAGGTATTCTCCTATCTTTTCTGGCTGGACTTCTCACATATTCCCATACCTCTCTCAATGCATGGCAAATCAGCTCACCAGCAACTCTGTCCTGCCACAACCAGAGTGACCATATGTCCTTTTCCAGTGGTGGGCTTCAGGGGATTCTCACAGGTTCTATAGAATCCTTTGCTAATGAGCGCCTGGTTCTGAGAACTGGTTACTAATGGGACATAGAACCTGTTGTTAATTTAGGTTATTAGGACATAGAACCTGTTGTTAATTTATTTGAATCTCACCACTGCTTTTAGCTCCAAGTAAAGTTGCCATAAAGCTCTTCCACAAAATTGGGACAGGACCCTCTGTCCCATCTGCCAGTATGTGAATACAATCCCCCCCAAATTGGGATTGTTCCTGTTTTTCAGGACGTATGGCAGCATTACTCCAGGACATGTCTGGATTTTACCATTGTGTCCAGGAAAAATCTTCAATTTCCTCCTTTTACTTGTAAGTGGCCAGAATGTATTCTTCTTGTAATTAATAAATTTCTATGTAATAATTATAGGTAGTAGTTTTAAATTTAATAATAAGTAATATAGTGTTTAAGGACTGTAGTGGTTCTGTGGTTTAGTCACCATGCCTAAACAAGATGAGTGAGCTCCCATCCCTTAACCAGCTCCTGCCAACCAAGCAGTTCAAAAGCATGGAAGTGCAAGTAGATATACAGGTACCACCTGGTAGGAAGGTAACAGCATTCTATGTGTTTTAGTGTACAAGTCACATTACCTCAGAGGCATCTTTGGACAATGCTGGCTCCGTGGCTTTAGTAACGGGATCAGCACCGTTTCCTGAAGTCACAACTAGCAGGATAATCTGTGGGGGATACCTTTATCTCTAATATAGTGTTTAAATTAAGCTCATGAAAGCAATCTATATATAAAAAACTGAAAGGTTACCAACGGACTGACCTACTCACTCACCCACCAATGCTCAGCCAAAACTGCCAGACCTAGAAGCATGAAATATGGGGAAGGTATGCCTTCTAGGATAGGGGCACCCACTAAGAACTGGTTTTTGGAAATTCAGACTGGAAGGGGGTGAAAAGAGGCACAATGCAAAGCATTTTCCTCCCTAGACTTCACATTGAAAAACTGCTAACTGATCCGACATCCTGCTCCAGCCCCTGGACCTAGAAGCATGAACACACTAACACTCACTAGCCCATCTTCTAAAGATGAATTGATCCACTGTTTATCAAAGCAATTTACAATCTTTTTCATCTCATAGCATACTGACAAGGTGCTAAAATGGTCAAGGTATACCATCAGTTTTTAGACCATTGACAAGGCACATCATGCTGCTGATGGGGTTCTATTAATAATTGATTCTATAGGTTCTATTAATAACTGATTCTTCCCCCAAACTTCTGTTGCACACCTTCAGACCATTTGAAACATACCAGTGTGCCATGCCACACTGGTTGAAAATCACTCATTTATCGTATAGATTTATGCTGCAATCCTAAAGACACTATCCTGGGAGTAAGACTCATTGACTACAATGGGACTTACTTTTGAGTAGACATGGTTAGGATTGTGCTGTTATAATCCTACTGCACATATGGAGCATATAGAAATTATCATACTGAATGAAGCCAGTAGATGTGCAGTCCAACTTGCCATCTTTTGGAAATGCAAGATGAACCATGAGGAGTTATAGCAAACTCTGAAATGATGAGCCTTATGTAACATGCTGTGTACATTTTTATAGCTCTTTTTCTATTCAAACAATAATTCTCATACCATTTTTATTTGTTGCTAAAATGGAAAAATATTGAAATATCTAGAACTGAATGGAGTTTAGTTTTTCCTCACTTCTTGAATAACACTCATGTTGCTTCCTGTGCAAGAGGCACTGTTCAGTTCCTGTATGGAAACCTGTATGAATACCCAGCAGTACTTCAGTTAAAATAAGATAGCATGTAGATCGTCAGACACCCTGCAGAAAATTATAGTCTAAGAAAAATGTCCTCAGAGCCAATGAGATATTTATTTTTATTTTCAAGTTTCATCAGAACTTATGTAACATGCTAAATGTTCCTAAACTTTAAAATGACTCACAGAAAAAAAATCCAAGTCTATTTTAAAGGGATGAGATCATATACTTTCTTTAGAGGTAGAAAAATGAATTCTGTTACTGAGTGTTTATAAATCATCAATAATACTTGAAACTTATAAGACTTGAAACCAAGTCTACACTAGTGATGTAGACTCCTTCTCATGTCTCACTTGTTTTGTCAGCCTTGTGAATCAACTCATCCTGGACCAAGAGACAATAATTACTCATGACCAACTTGGGTCTCAAAGTGTTCTATATGTCAGTATTGCTATGAGTGTGTTCATGCTAACTTATTTTCCCAGGAAGCACCACAAGACATAATAGGAGCTCAGGAAGCAAACATGATTACCCAAACATGGCAGGATGGGCCTGCCCATGTTGCCCAGTGATCATTCTGTGGCTGGTGGCTTCAGACTTGTCTGTGACACTTTGATCACTGCCGATCAACAGGGTGGTGGGAAGCAGGTATCTGGATGTGCCTGCCATCAGTATAGGATTGCCTTTTGTGCCAGAAAACAGGGACGATCCTGATTTGGGGGGATTGTGTTCACATCCTGGGAAATGGGACAGAGAATCTTGTCCCAATTTTGTGGAAGAGAATTATGGCAACCCTGCATCATAGAGTGTTTACAATTCACACACACACACACACACACACACACACACACACACACCACCCTGTTTTCTTTAAGTGTGGTTCAGAGACTTAAGAAGATGTGAATCATGACTCGAGACTCAGACATGAATCAAGAATTTGATCAAGGACCTGAGACATGCTTGAGATTTGGGGTTCAGGATTTGAATACATCATCAGTAAAAACCTCACACACCAGGCCTAGAAACAGGAAGGACTTTATATTCCCACTGCAAAAAATTGTGGGGTGCTCTAGTAGTCAAGAGGGCAGTGAAGCTATTTTGGGAATGACATGCAGGTCTACCAGCTGAATGTTTGCCAGTTTTTTGTATCTGGCGATTTGGATCATATTGCAAGCGATTAGCACAATACCACTTGGTTTGGATTCCCCCCATCCAACCCCCTCCCCCATGACGCTCGCCTGAGCAATTGTGTTGCCATGCACTTTCAAAGGGAAAGGGGAAAAAAACCAGGAACTGCATTGGAAGGAGAAAAAAAGGCACTCTGCATTTCATTCTAGAAAATAGCTACCAATTATAATTACTCACCCCGGCTGAGAAGAGAAGTGGGGTTGCTCTGAACCACCAGGCACATTTTGTCATGATTAGAAAATACTCCACACCTTTGGCAGAACAGTGAAGGAGACAGTGGAATAATTTTGCATGCAAATGAAATTGAGGGGGTAGCAGGAAGAGAACAAGAAAGGCAGTAAAACAAGGCTTGCTTTTTCTTTCTTTCCCTTTTCTTATATTAGCAGATTAATGCATTGGGAGGGAAGGGATCTCCTCTCAAACCTGTGCAAAGGGATATCAGTTCATCACAAGATACAACACCGAGTTGATTGCCTTTTTCTTCTCAACTTTGTTTTGTGCCTGAAGTAACTATTAGAATTGACTTGATAGCATTTAGAAGCAATTTGAACTCGGCTTAGTTTTACTTCCTGGAGCAATAGAAGGCAAAGGGGGCCAAAATATTGGTAAGTACCTTTCTAGTATAAACAGCGGGTTCTATTTCCTTTTTTGCAGAAACTGTATAGATTGCTCCTTATCCTTGTCTGGATGTATCTTTTTTTTAGAAAAGCATAAGATGATGTGTATTTTGGCATGCATATCTCTGGCAGATCTTCCTACTTATATTTCCCAGACCTAAAGGAATTTTTAAAGATGTGAAAAGTGTAACTTTTGCACTCACTGAGCATCACTGAGACATTTTGCCCATACCTCTCCGGGTGATATGGGAGTGTATAAGAGAAGCAGAATTGAAACCAACCAGGAGCACTTCTTGATAAGAATAGGGGTGGTCGGTGAACCGTTTCATGTATGTTTCACGGCTTTGCAGTTGACTGTAAGGTGCGTTTATAGCCTTATATTACCATAATGTTATATGGCAGCGGGGAGGAAGACGGGTGAAAGTAAATGATTAAGCAAGACAGAATGGTGTGAGTTAATCATTGCAGCATTTTTAAGCAATTCTGTTCTAAGACGCAGCAAAAGCAAAAAGGAAAAAAATAGTGGATCAAAACAAGCATATTCATAAGGTATTTTAATATTTATCCTTGGGAAAATCCTTGGGAAAGTTTGATCACAAGTGAGAGCCGGTGGTCTGTTCCTCCAGATTGGAAAGTGAGTGGGTGTAGTGAAGAGGGTAGTGTCACCTTCCGTTGCTTAGTAACAACTCTTGGCCGTTCTGATATCAGATAAAAGAAGTCCAATCGATGTTATACATTATTCATCTTCGTTTCAATCAAACAATTCAAATTATTTGCTTACACTGGTGGGATATTTACTCAGAACAAAAGAATCCTTGCTGGAAACTACTGGACTTTTCAACCCAGGCAGGCAGCCCTTGACGTTTCTTTGCAGTAAGTATGATTTGGGGTTTGCATGTGATGCTGCAGGAAACCACACTGAAGAATTACAGTAACTGCAAAAGTTTGCTCATTGGGATAAAGCTTGCTAGTAGGGGAGTCTCCTGCCTAGTGCCTGACAGTGCAAACCTATGCATATTTATTCAGAAGTAAGTCCAGTTGTGTTTAGAGTATATATGTTATATACTTTCAGTGTTTTTAGTATATATTAGAAAGTGGAGAATGTATATATCATATACTTTCAGTGTAGTCCGAAGATCAAATAAGCCAGTAAGCATTGAGAAAATAGGAATAATCCGTTGAAAATTGACCATAACAGAAGTGTTAAATGAATATTTGTTTTTTTCACAAGTGCTGTGATATATGCAGTAAAATCCAGGGGTGCCTAAAATCCTTAAGAAATCCTGCATACTAAATATAATGTGATGTCTGAAGGAAAAGGAAATTCAGGGAAGCAATGGGTAGAAGACAGAGCAGGAGCATCCACTGTTTATTTTGACTGTCCCTGTGCTGAATAGCACTGGAGTTCAGGGGAGTATTAACACCAAACACTTATATGTAATTCTGTATGCAGAACCTTTGACAGTGTCGCCAGTATTTTTTTTTAAAGCTGGTGGTATGGAATTGCATTAATTAATGTCCTGCTGCCATTTTTTTCTTCATTGTGGAGTGTTAGTGACTCATCACTAGCACAGCATAATCGAAAACTGTCAGGACCAGGCAAAAATAATTTTTGTGCGTCATAATTTATAACAGGGTTGAGGGACTGTCGGGCTGTTTATAAAAATTAATGTGAAAAGCACAATAATGATACTGTACAAGTGGATAGTCTTAAGAGGCATATGCAACAGGTGGTTAAAAAGTGGATATTTTAAAATCCCCCAACACATTGCAAAAATCAATGTTTCATTGGCTATAGTGGAAAAATGTCAATGTGTTATTAAAAAAATGGGTGATAGGTAAAAGAAGTTTTACAAAATTCTTATTTGTCCCAATACAGGAAAGTTAGATTTTGTATGGAAATGTTTAACCTGTTTAAGATTTAGGAGTTTGTTTCCTTTGTTTCAGGAGATTGACTGCATTGCCTTGAAGAGGGAAAGAGGAATTGCCAACAAATCCCTCCATGATGGACAGTCCCTTCAAGATGGACTACTTGTTAGATGTGGACGCTGCTTACAGACTATTTTACAGTCAAGGAGCTCAAGGTAATATCATTTGAAGTGGTGTGTTTGTATGTGTTTGTATGTGTGTGAATATAAAGTACACAAGCTAAAAACACGGTTGCCCTCTGGTGGAATAGGTATGAGGGATGGAACTTCCCTCTTTAACAGAGCCCATGAATTGGAGGACATAATGAGGCTGTTTGGTGGTGTCTCTTAGGGTGCAGTCCTAACATGAGCCAGAATAGGGTGCAATCCTAACATGGTGCAATCCTAACATGAGCTGGAACATTTCCCCTTAAACCAGGAAAAGCTATTCTGGGGCTACTCAGACCTTTACCATTTCAATTCAATCGGCAGCACAAAGCCAAGCTGCCCAGGACTGCCCAGGAATGAGGTTAGGATCTGGCATAAATGCCCCCCATGACCCCAGACCTGCATTCCAGTCTGGCACAGCCAGTGCAAATGCACCCTTTCCAGGCCCCGCAATAGAGCAGCAAGGCCAGCACATGTCCGTGTGCTATCCTAACTGCACTTACGTTGGCACGAACATGTTTACAGCAAAAGGGACTTTATTACATGTTTCTAAAAAGGCACAGTGGCTTCCCTCCTGCACTCACCAGCCCCTATTTCTCCCTTAAACCCACCACAAGCCATCAGAATTATAAATGGACCTCAGGGCAAATTCTGCCCACTGCCAAAGCATCTGGCAATACAAAGAACGTCAGGGTTTGAAAGGGGGAATAAATGGACTGTACATAATCAAGTGGCATCATTTTATTGGTGGTTTACCTCTTAATGAGTGTCATTTATTGAAAAGGAGATCAGATTACCCATAAAAAACTTCCTATTGTATTTCAACATGCTTTCAGTGTAATTGCTGGAAGTGGTGTGCTTGTACTGTAAGGTTAGGTGGAGGGAAAAGGCTGTGCATCAAGGATCCAAGGTCCCAAAGTATTGCCTCTCCATTGGGTTTCTCCACAACTGTTTCTTGGTCCTTCATGCCCTCCTAGACTTCCCTACTCCCAGTGTAAGCAGTTCTGTTTAGCCCACATACACTTCAAATTGCACCTCATGATGGTAGTACATTAGCTATGCAAGAGTCAAAAGAGGTTGGCTTGGGAGAAACAAAATAGTCCTACATCCTTGAGATGGCTGCATTGCTGCCCTGATTCCTTGTGGGCTTTTCCATGTGCTTCAGAGGAAGTTGTCCAATCCCTCCATGAATGAATCCTCCGTACCCCTTTCACCGTCCGAGTTAGTGGCGGAAGCGATTGTAACAACCCATCACATTTTGGGAAGAGGACAACTCTTATATGGTAACGGCAGGGAATATTTTCTATACTGGATATATAATTTTATAATTGGATATGCCAATTTTAATTTAAAATTTTATATGGTTATTTTTATATTGTTATTCATTCTATAATAAAGCCAAATTTCACAGAAGCAAGTGTAATGTGGAGTCATCTTTATCAGCCCAAATAATCTGTATCTAATATTTTCTTATTGTGCGGACTCCAAATAGGGTTATAAAAAAATTATATCACTACTCACAGAAGCGGCATGAACCTGGAATGCTGCCTTGGTGGTTTAGTGGTGTCATGGTGGTGGTTACTGTGCTGTTGTACAGGTTGCACAAACCAGGGAGTGCAGGACTTAACAGATTTTTTAAAACAGAACAAACAAGGAAGCACCTTTGGTCTCATAGTCCTCATACATAGAACTGGAAGGTCTGCACTCTGGTTCATGAAAACTATGAAACAGCACAGTAAGGAGATGCACAATCTGTTTCCTGTTCAAATGAGCAGGAAATTGATTGATGTAACTTGTATCTGCAGCAGGCCGGAGGGAGGCAGCAGTTGCAGATTTAGAATAAAGGGCAACCCAAATCCATTGCCTCCTCACCCCTCCTCTGCCATCAATATCTGACTTCAGGTTACCTCAGAGCTAGGATGCAGCAACTGCTCATATATCTATCCCATCCTTTCTCCAAGGAGCTCAGAATACCGTATATATGTGGGAAGTTTTTATCTGCACAACAACCCTGCAAGGTGGGTTAGACTGAGAATGTACATCCAGGGAGCTTCATGACTGACTGGCGATACAAATGCAGAGCTCCCACCATCCATGTCAACACACTCACTACACTTGCAGCGAAACAAGACATTGTGTATAATGTAGAATATATCGTGCTTGCAGAATTCTCTGTACGATAGGGATAGATTGGGGTGAGAAGTGAGCCCCAGGGCCCACAGTCATAAAAAACCCAACTGGTCAGGCTGTGCCTTTAGCCACCAGCACTACTAAGACCTGATGCAACCTCAAAGAGTGGGCAAGGGGTATCATGGAGAACTGAATTGAGGCATTTGCTCCAACTCCGCCAGAAACCAGATGTTGGCATCGATGAGTAATTTCAACACTCATGCCACTATTTGAACCACTGCATGATGATATGTTGGACTAATACTGTTTTTTTGGAAACTCACCTTCTGGGAAAAGCATGCACTGACCATAACTTTTAGACTGTCCATCAGTCAATATATTCTAGAGAAGTATAAATATTTGCTTATACCTGGAATGAATGAGTTAGATTCGGTTCTGGATCATAATCTCTTACAGTCAGCCAGGGAAGAGCAGATAATAAGGTGGCTCTGGCTTGCAGGAATAAGTGTACATCATCCAATAAATATACTGAAGGTGTAGTAAAAAATAATGGCTACTATCATTCCTGGGAGTAAGTACTATTAAACACAGTGGGACTTACTTTGGAGTAGACATGCTTTGGATTGAACTGGGCAGCTATAAAGTACCATATTGAAAATATCCTGGATACATATCCTGGAAATATCCTGAATATCCGGGCAGCAGATGGTATAACCTTCTTGAAATATACCACGTATATGTGGGGGAAGAGCAGTTTTGAATCCTCTCATATCTTTTTTTAAAAAAGAAAACCTTCCCTGCAAGTAGAAAAGGAGCATAGCAGGGAGATGACTGGGTTAGAGCCTTTCACCTTCCTATGCTAATGTTCTACTTGCAGAAAGTTTGCTTGCTTTACCCAAGGAATTATATTTTTCTTCACTGCCACCAGTAATCTGAAGTCACACAATCCGCTTTACCGGTTCAATATCTACCAGCTCATTCTGCTGCATGTATAGAACTAGCTTTAATAAAAAGGGGGCAAATTAAACAGGAGGTATGTATGACTCATGCAAGTAGCTGAACAGGATGCTAATTGGCCAAAATGTCATTTTCTCAGCAAGATACTGCACCAAAATCCCAGATCACTTCAATGTTCTAAGTTCATATTCAATTCTGAAGTTCTTAAAGGATCAGAATGAGTTGCCTAGAAAATATTTAAGGAAAACGAGATTGCAAATAAATAGATGAATTTCAGATTTTACTTACCGGTATTTTCTCCCTGGTACATTCATTCAGTTCCATCTCTCTTTGCACCAGCAGGTGGCATAGCAAGTGAATACGACTCCTCACTCCTTGCTTCAGCTTCTTGACAGCTATGAATTTCTGCTATGCCTAATAACTGAATAAAGTGTTCTTAAAGGGTGCAATGCTATCCATGGCTACTCAGAAGTAAGCAACATTGTGTGGTCTTACTACCAGGAAAGTGTGCTTAGGATTGCAGCCAATGAAGCTAATTTGAGTAGACATGGTTAGGATTGTGGTCTTTGGGCACAATCCAGAGTAACTACGGGGAGTCCTTGCTCCAGTGTAAGAACAATTTACTCTGGATTGCAATATGAATTTCCCATAGGTTTTCACTAGGTGGTGCAGTAACTGCGGGTGCATGTAATGCCCTTACGTGCTCCCATAGTTACTCTGGATTGTAGGGTTAGTCAAACAACATGTCTTAGGGCACAATCTAGGGTAACTACGGGATCTTTTATGCCAACGTAGATATGGAGCCACCCATGGGAAACCTATGGGAAATGCATAGAGCAATCCAGAGTAAGTGCCCCTTATGTCTTTCCATACTTACTCTGGATTGTAGAGTCAAACTGATTAATCAACTGATTAAACAGTTTCTTGATTTCACAGCTTTGCAGTACTGCAGCAACCTGAGGGAGGTGCAAATATAAGGTTCCCCTTGCTGAAAATAAAACAGAGACCTGCTCCTCCAAAATTATTATTATTATTAGGAATACAATTCACATGTGCAACATATGCAGCTTTGACTGATCTGGGAGCCTTTGGATTTCTGCTATCCAGAAATATTTCAGGCTTTGGAAGACTGACAAAAATCTGTGGGTCCTGATTTAATATTGATGGCTGAAGGGGACCCAGAGGGGATCTAAGGATATAACAGCACACTCCCAAGACCAGGCTCCAGCAATGCTAAAATGGATACTGGATCCTATGGATGCCAGGCTAGGGCTGGAAGTCTCCTTGGGATAAGAGATCATTTAAACCCTTATTCCAGGTAATGCAGCCATGACATAAATGGGTCTCTTCAGATCTGCAGATGCTGACCCAAGGAGGCCATATTAGGCTACCTGGGCCAGGAGGGTGCACAGCATATGGCAGCAGGACCTACCACCATCTCCACCTTCTCCTGGGCTCTATCTCCCCTCCCATTGCCCTCTCTCCTCCCCATTCTGCCCCCCACCCACCCCACACCAACAAGTCTCACCAGCAACTGCTACTGGCTGTCTGCCCACACTATACTGAGGGCCAGCACCAACTGGCACTGGCCCAGTACCAGTTGCCTCTTCCCTCTGGCTGCCACAGACATGCCTTACAGCATGATTGTGAGACCAAACACTGGAACTAGAATTTAGTGCTACCTCTACGGTGGATTAAGATTGTATTCTAAGTGGGCTTGCACTTGGTTGCAGATTACATTTTAACAAAGAGCCAGCATTGTCTGAAGGTGCCTCCATGGTCTTGTGGCCAGTATAACTAAATGTCAGTAGCACATGGAACACAGTTACCTTCCCCCCAAGTGGTACCTGTCGCATTTACATGCTTTCAAACCACAAGATTGGCCGGAGCTGGGCAAGTGATGGAAGCTCATTCTGTTGTGCAGTACTTGGGTCTCGAATCACTGAAAGTAGGAAAATATTTCTCTTGAAAGCAGGAAAATTATATGGATATCCAGAGAGAACAAGTATTAAGGTTTCCTGTACCCGCAAGTTCTTAGGGGATGGATTTTGTCACATGGTTAAACCTACTCCATTTGAGCCCCACTAATAAAGTGGTGGACCAGAGAGTTCATTGCTTTCAATAACTTAAAGGTTATCCTGTTGGCTTTCTTGGGATCTGAATCCTGTTGCTATCAGTCCTGGAGGCCATCACATTTCTGGTCTGGTGGGCATCCAACACAACATCCACATGGGCATGAGTGTATATTGGAAATTACGGTAAAACTACAAGGCAGCACATGGAGTTTGCAAAACCACAGGACCCTATTTAGTTTGATCTACATTTACAGCCTTAACTAGCAGCAGCTCTGGCTACATTAATCATTGTTGGCAGGCAGACTACCCAGACTTTTGCCTGGGTGACAGGTGCCACTAGGATCAAAGGAAAAGACAGAGAGAATAACTGCAAATAGACAGCAGCATCGGTAACACATGTTCCCCGATCAAGATGCATACTTGGTGTTTGTAGGAAAGAGCAGTGGCCCCAGAGTGCACATACAGCAGTACACTGTGGAGGGTGTGGATATCATAGCTCAGAATGGCATTTCAGGGGAGCCTAAATTGGTTAGGATTGAGCCCTGAGGCTTACTCCCAGGAAAATATGGATTACAGGCTGAGTGACCCATTCCAAGATGCCAACAACCAGTGCCAGATTCCAAGAATATGGCACCCGTTCTTAACTAAAATGAAGTAATGTCACCCCCAGGGAGGTCCCAATCCTCATTTTGGGAACCATTGGCTCAGAGTATTATCTCCCTCCTAGATGTGAGTACTATGGAGTTCTGTGAGAAATTGTCACAGTGGTGCTGTCCTGAAAATGGTGAAAAGAAGTTCCACCCAATTATCACTCAGCACCATTTTCCAGAATATTATTTTCCATATATGCTGCTAAATTATTAGATCTTCACATTCTTTCTCAAGAAATCCAGTGCTTTGTCAAGATCTCCTAATCAATGTATATATTCAGGAAAAAAAAATATTAAATAGGAACAAGAGAAGATTCTCCCTGGAAATTCTCGTATCAATCTTTCATGTTGTTGTCTTTTCCACCAGTTCCAGCTCATTTCACATCTCTAATACTCCAGTTATAGCTTTCTTGCACTTTGAATAAAATACCATGTGTTTTGTAGACTTGGTGGAAGACAAAGAACTACAGTTTAATTTTCTCCCAGACTGACAGTACAAATAGCAATGTCTGATAAAATATACAGTTTATACATGCATATGGAAGAATATTGATTTAGATTTCTGTAAGGGAATGGATAACATCTATCAAGCATTTCAGAAACCTCAGAATGTATACATATATCTTTTTGAGAAAAAGATCTTACCTATGAAACAAACTGTGATTTATTCACCCTCTTTTAGAAAACTTAACTTACGTACTTGACAGCAAATTGCAGTGCAAATGCAGATGATTACTTAATGAGCGCTTTTGCTGTCATGATGAAAATAAGAGGTAGAGGAATTTTTAAAAATCTCTTACAGCGCAAGCCTAAATATGTTTACTCAGAAGTAAGTCCCACTCTGTTCAATAGGATTTACTTCCTTGTAAATGTGCATAGGATCATCGCCTCAATTAGCATCATTGCTATCCCAATTAAAATTAGTTCATACATGTCCCCAAGAGAATAGCTTGATCAAAACACATCCCAAGAAATGTTTTTTTCCTCTGAAACTCCAAGGGATTTTTAAGACAAAGAATTGTGCATTTCTCAATGGGTGTTGCCAGGTGGTTGAAGTTTCTTTCAACCACAGACTTCAAAAGCGGGTTTTTCTCAATGCTCTTTAAGCCAAACAATTCAAGATGTTTTCAAATTCACAAATCAATGTAAACAAAACCACCTTAGGGTGAACCTCCTGCCTGTTGAAAATAGAAGCACCATAAATGGATATTCTTGAAGGAGATTTTCTTTAGGCCTGGAAGCACAAGTCCAGATGCATTATAATTCTAGTTATGAGTTATTGCTAGGGTGTTGGTTTCCATTGAGTAACCTAATAGCCCGATCCAATGCTGTTCATGATAGTAGGGCTCCTGCAGCACCACAACAGATACTATGTGATCCCTGCATGCAGCAGGCAGTCTGCTTGCCATCTACTCAAGACAGGATGATCATAGGATCAGGAATTTCCAGATTTGTCCTCTTTTTTAGCCTTCTCTCTGGGTGTTTTCCAAAAGGGCTTCATTTTGAAACTTTGCAATGGTGGGCAGTACCCCATCATGTCATATGTGGTTGGATTTGTATTGAAGAGCAGAATCCAATGCAACAATCAATGCAACAATTTTGGATGCAACAATCCAATGCAACAATCAATGCAACAAACAATGCAACAGTTTTGAAATATCTCCTTCCTATTAAAAGTTATGGCCAGAAAACTAAAAATAAAACGTGCCCAATATCGTGGCTTTACTCATGAGTAAGCAAATGTGCCATTGTCCTCTGGAAAGGCCAGGCTGAGAGAATCCAAGATCTTGTCCACCTTTTGGGGCCTCTGGTCACCCTGACTTGGGGGGAAGAGACATTATCCCCTTCCTCCACATAAAAGAGCAATGGGGCTACTCCTTCCTGAACTGATTCTCAAACCAGTGCAGAAAGAAGCCTCTGTGTAAGGGCAAAATGCCCTTCATGCAGGCTTTGGACCAAGTGGCCTGCCTGTTCCAGTGCAAATTAGGACTGCACTGAAATACTGTAAAACAATGATAGTAAAGTCCTGAAAGCTCTGAACAACTGGGTAAATAGAGTGGTCACAGGCACATCGGTCAAAACAGGCATATGTGTCAAATAAGTGGGCTGGAAAAACTAATCTTATTCTTCATATTATTATAAACACAATCTTAAGCTTGGACCATCTCATCAAATGCTCAGAACATTAGGTGCTGACTGTGATCTCTGGTTCACTGCAATGCCATTCATAATCAAGTAATCATTAGGCATTCATCTCTTAAAGAATCTAAGGGTGCAATCCAGAGTAACTACGGGGAGTTCTTGCTCCGGTGTAAGAACAATTTGCTCTGGATTGCAATATGAATTTTCCATAGGTTTTCATTAGGTGGTGCAGTAACTATGGGTACACGTAATGTCTCTTACGTGCTTCCGTAGTTACTCTGGATTGTAAGGTAAATTAGGTTTAGATTTCAAAATTAGGTTGAATGCCTGATTTTTTTATCTTCTCTTCAAACTCATTTTTCACCATGCTTGGATTGGACTAAAAATGCAGATGATGCTTTGATATTTAATACTAACTAAACTAGATCCTAACCATCACTCTGGGTCTTTCTAGATACCTATTCTTTACATGATTGGTAATGGTACCATACAAGAAGAGAATCAAGAGGAACATCTTAGGACAAGGATCAAATTCTGAATCTAAAATACTGCCCACTTCTCACAAATCCACTTGCTCATAAGATAATCTGGGGAGGTTCTCCTTTGCCCAACTTCAGTGGCTCAACTGGTAGTGATCTATAAGACTTCTCTGTGGTGGCCTCAGGATGTGGAACTCTACACTTTTCCTCAAGATATCTATACCTTGTGAAACCCTTATTTTCTCTGCAGAATTAATATGAGCTGTACAGTAGGGTCTGCTGTTGGTTCACATTTAATGAGCTGGGCAATAGTTTTATCTGCAGCATTATAGTCTGGCTCATATGTTCTGGTATATTTGTGTGTGTGCATGCTACATGCTACTCTTTTATTACATTTTTAATTAGTGTATTTTATTCTTTATTGTAAATTTCCCTGGGCTGTCTTATAATTAGGAAATGAGATGTTAATTTTGTGGGGGAGGGGGAAGATGCAGGCTTTTGTTGGAAACTATTTGTAAGAAAGGAAACCACAAGTTACCCTCTTTCATGTCAAGTTCATGCTTTATACATAAACCAGTCCAAAATACAGCTAAAAACTCAATTCTGGTTTCACCAACAGTAACAATTCACTGCAAAATCAGTTCTAGTGTATATGTTCTCTAATTAGGAGAAAAATTGATTTTAATATTAAAAGTACACCTGCAGATAGAGTGTGAAGCTCAACGTTTTGTGTTCCAATTCTTTGTCAGAATACAAATACTGATTTACTTCCCACATCCTTCCCACAGTACATTTCTTCCAAGGCTTCTTATCTCCTTAGCAAGGCAAGGGTTTGGGAACAACAACAAACAAACAAGGGTTTAGGAATTCTGTATCTGCAGAATTCATGTACCTCCACCTACCTTCAAGTCCTCACTGTTGTGTCTAGCATCCCTCTTTATGGGATGCTGTTCATTGTAGTAGATTCAGGGTAGTAGATAGTAGGATGCTGCTCAACTCTAAAGATCTCTCTTTATGGGATGCTAGACCACTTCAATTCTATGGGATGCTAGAGCACCTCAGTTCCATCTGGAGCCTATAAGTGGGAATGTTCAGGAATGAAAAATAAAATCCCTTTGTGTGGAAACTGTATCTCAGGAAGTTGAGCTAGAACCCTTGATCCTGATATCTAGGGGAGAGAGAGAGAGAGCACATACAGCTCTGAGAGAACACTTACTGAGTTCCTACAGGAAGGGCCTGATGGGGCTAATCCTGCCCCATAAGAGCACAAGCCATATTAACATATAGAATTTGCAAATAGTGAGTTCTTATTTGAGTTACAATTTTCAAGTTCTGTGCTGCAGATACTCATGCAGTGAGTGATGCTCATGCAACCCCAATGGGCTGAGCTGTCTGGAATAACACTGAAGATAGCAGCAGCACTTACTCTTCCATCCTGCCAGCACAGAGGAAGAGGAAGGGAGCTTCCTTTCTGGCAGCTTCCTCAGTAATTTGGGGGATATACACTCAGGTCTAAATCCAAGCCTTGTCGCAGGGCCTAGTGCAACCTGGCCCTGTCATAAGTCATACAAATCTGAGAATTACGTTGTACCAGTACTTCTAGCCAGGAATTATTAGTACTTTTATGCTATACATCTACCCAACTTTGCTGTATTTCTGTACTTCCCATATCAATACCAACAAAAAATTATGAACGAAACGTACATTGCTACTTTAAAGTTTATATATACACTTTCACCAGGAACAAGGAAATACCTGGATCTGTACTGGAAATATCTGGATCTGTACTTAGATTGTGAACCTTTTGGGACAGGTGAACCTGTCCCCTGCCACTGGTTATTTCATTTTCTCTGTAAACCACTTTGTGAAGTTGTAGTTGAAATGTGGTCTATAAACATTGTAGATGATGATGGTGATGGGTTAATCTGCTGCCTATTCAAACTCCTCAGAACCTGTTGAAAACACTTTTCTAAGGATAGTCTGGTCTAGTCAACTATTTCTATGCTGGGTGGCAGAAATTCTGAATCATGTGACCTTTTCCATTCTTGTTTTATCACCATACCCTGACATTCCTCTTGCAGCTTCTTCTATATCTAGATATAAATTCTAAATTGGATTTCACAATAAACTTGGCTAGAAAAATGGAAACCCAGGTTGATGAGATGCAGCACTTATAGGAGAGATATTCAGTGTTGTGTAGACTTATTTATAGCCTAGCTTTTCCCCATCATGGAACTCAAGGGATCATCAAGTGGTCACCCATCCAGGTACTGACCAGACTTAGAACTGTTTAATTTCAGTTAAGTGGCAGTCTCACACTATCACTATCCTATTACAGATCAAACCATGAGACCACAAGACACAGCTGCTGGAGACACAGCTTTCCACGCATTCATGAGTTTTCTTGGGTGGACTTCCTTGCTGGATGATTGCAATATCAGATGACATGCCATTAGTAAAATGAATCTGTGCCTTGAAAGTGAGCTATGAACAAGGAAACACCCAATTAAAACCTCACTTCCATATTAAGGTCTCTTGCAACACAATCCCATGCATGTCTACTCAGAAGTATATCACACCTAGGGTTGCCATATGACCCGAAAAACAGGGACAATCCTGATTTTGGAGGATTGTGTTCACATACTGGCAAGTGGACAGAGAGTCCTGTCCTGCTTTTGTGGAAGAGAATTATGACAACCATAGTCACACCCATATGACCAAATTGCTATCAACTGCACAATAATGTGAGAATGGGCAACTTCAAGACAGTATTCCTCTACCTCAGCCAGTATTTCCAGATGTATTTTAGTTTTAAGGGGACAGCCTTGTCTTTTAAATTGGATGTTTAAAGGAACTGTCTCCTGGAACAAGAAACAGAAAGCAGCCCCTACTCATAACTCTCCTAGAGTGAGGGCAGGAGCCACAAGGTTATTTGATGGATGGATTTATTTATTTAAAGGGGATTTATACCCTTTCTTTTCCATTCCAACACAAATGCCCAAGGTGGGGTACAAAGTTTTTATTCTCTTGTCTTCACAACAACCTTTTGTGGTAGGTGAGGCTGAGAGTGAATGACTGGTGCAAGGTCACCCAGGAAGCTTCACGGCCAAGGACGGAATTAAACCTAAACAGGACACCATCCTAGCTCACCCTTCAGCTTCATGGACTGTGCAATCAAGCTGTGGTTTCCATGAGTTCAATGTTGTCCAAACAGCTGCTGACCAACTCTCTGGTGTTGGGTCTAGTAAAGTCCTGCACCCTGCCAGTCTCCAGTGTCTTCTGCTCTTGGCAATAAAATTCTGTGGTTGACTCCCAGCTCAGTCCTTGGCACTGCCCACATGGCAGGTGCATCAGGCAGGCAGCAGAGCTTCTGATCCACCTTGACCTGCAGTTCTGTCGGGCTTGCAATGAGCATCCATTGGGCACTGAGGCCTTCAATCAGGCCTGAAAACCAGCTGCCTTGTTGGGCTTGGATAGATCCCACATGGGGTCTGCCTTGCTCTGCTCCTGGGGACTGCTGCAGGATGACCATATGTCATAGCCACATAAAAAAGAAAAAATGTAGGACACCCAAGAAAAATGTAGGACATAACAAAACAAACGGTAAAAACTCTCATATATATTGCTTTCATGCTATTAACTGAGACATTGTGTTGCTCATTATTAAATTCAAAACGATCACATGTAATTTATGACATCTCATTTATTAATTCCAAGATGGCCAGATGCTGCCTGCTGACAAGGAAAAGGAAGACAATAAAAAAATTTTTCCAGGACACAAGGCTTAATAAAGAGGATGTGTCCTGTAAAAAGAAGACAGATGGACACCCTGATTATATGTAATTTCTTAAATCCAAGAAGACTACATGCTGGATGCTCACAAGGAAAAGGAGGGCAATAAAGATTTTTTTCCCAGGACATAATGCTAAAAAAAGAGGACGTGTCCTGGAAAAAGAGGACAGATGGACACTCTAATTATTTCTTAATTCCAAGAAATTCCAAACGCTGGTTGCTCAAAAGAAGGGCAATAAAGATTTTTTTCCAGGATGCATGGCTAAAAAAAAGAGGACGTGTCCTGGAAAAAGAGGACTTGTGGTCACCCTGGGTGGTGGTGGTGGTGGTGGTGGTGTCAGGCTTTGCAGCTCAGCTCCAGTCCAGAGATCCTTAACGGGTTTTCCTTTCCTCTCCTTCTCCCTCTCTCTGTCTCTCTCTCTCTTTTTCTATCCCTGCTTCTTTCTCTCTCTCTTCCCTTCCTCCCCTCCCCCTGCGTGTGCGCCCTCCTCCTCCTCCTCCTCCTCTGCACCCCTCTGTCTCCTTCCACCCTTCTCAGCTCGCCGGGCGACCCTGCTCACTGTACCCACATTAATGGCGGCATCATCGGAGGAGGACATCGACCGGCGACCCATCCGGAGAGTGCGCTCCAAGAGTGACACCCCTTACCTCGCAGAGGCCAGGATCTCCTTCAACCTCGAGGCAGGTGAGTAGCTGCATCCCCTCCCAGCCCTCCAGCCCTCGCCCTGCTGCTGCTGCTGCTGCTGCTGATGGGGACAGGCTGGACACCCCAACACACACGCCCTTTGTGTCTGCCAGGGATGGAGCTGATGCTGAGGCTGATGCAGGAATGTGCCTCCCTCCCTGCCATGTCCTGGCACACTGTCTGTCACCCTCCCCCTCCTGGCACACACCATGCACATGATGATTACCAAGCCCCAAATCCTCCCCCTCCACACTTGTTTGGGTGCCTCCCAGTCTGGAACTGCAGGCAGTGTGCAGTGATGGTGACCTCAAAGTTGGGAGAGATGCTCACACCCACCCCTAGGCAGAGCTGTCACTGCCAGCCTGGTGACACCCTCCTTGCAGTGTGCTTGCAGAGTCTCCCTCCTCAGCCTTCCCCATTTCTCACACTCCCTTCTCCCACCTCAGCCTTCCTCATCTCTCACACTCCCTCCTCAGCCTTCCTCATCTTCTCACACTCCCTCCTCAGCCTTCTTCATCTCTCACACTCCCACCTCAGCCTTCCCCATCTCTCACATTCCCTTCTCCCTCCTCAGCCTTACCCATCTCTCACACTCCCTTCTCCCACCTCAGCCTTCCCCATCTCTCACACTCCCTTCACACTCCCTCCCCAGCCTTCCTATCTCTCTGTTCCCACACCCTGCATTGCATGGGATTTTTCTCTGCATCACTATCAGAGGGTGATGCATCCAACACCTGCTGGAGTCCAGACTCCCCTCCCCACAAACTGTCCTTCCATCCTCTCTTGGCCTTCTGGTTTCTCATCTTGTCTCTCCTCAGGTTTCCTACCCTCCCTCTTTCTGCTCTCTAGACATCTTCCAAACCAACTTTCCAACCTTGATATAGCTTGTGTCAAACTGAATGTGCCACTAAAATTGAATGTTGGGAGAGTTAGGACTGACAAAAGAAGATATATCTTTACCAAGAGTGTAATTAGTCTGCAGAACTCCTTGCCACAGGATGTGGTGATGGCATCCAGCCTCAATGCCTTTAAGAAGGGATGGGACAAATTCTTAGAGGAAAGGACCATCACTGGTTACAAGTCAAGTTGGGTGTGCGTATTGATTGATTGATGGATGGATGGATGGATGGATGGATGGATGGATGGATTGAGGCAAACTCAAAATGCCAGATGCAGGAACAACACCTGGATGCAGGTCTTGTATGCTTCCCGAGACATCTGGTGAGACATAAGATACAGAAATCTAGATTAGATGGGCCTTTGGCCTGATCCAATGGAGGCTCTTATTATGTTCTTAGGTGCCATTGGGGCATCTCCTGCATCCTGCACGTGGGGCAGGAGGGCAGCCACAGAGGCCTCCTCAAAGTAAAGCAATGGTTGTTTTACCTTGAGTTGTGTTACCTTTACGACAGTGCTGGAAAGTTGGTTAGGATTGTGCCCTCAACCTACTATCCCTTCACACGCCCCTTCTGATGCTACCTGCTTTTTTGCTACCTTTTCTTGGCCCATTTACCAGCTGCTTAACATACAGGAATATACAGCCCAATTCTATGCATGCCTGCTCAGAAGTACGTTTCTCTGAGTTCTTACTCCCAGAAAGCATGCATAGGATTGCAGCCCAAGGTGTAGCCCAAATCCTATCCAACTTTCCAGCCCTGGTGTAGCCATTCCAGTGGGATATGCACTGCATCCTGTGGCGGGACAGTAGTTACAAAGTCCTCCACAAGGTAAGGGAATATGGGTTTCCTTGTGGAGGGGCTGCATGGTCGTAGCACCAATGCTGGAAAGTTGAATAGTATTGGGCCCTAAGACTAAAAACCTTAGAAGCCTTATGGAGTGAGGGGCCATCTGCATATGATTGTGTTTCAGTTCCATGAAGTTTGTTCTTCTGATATGACAATGTGTTCTAGGGAACTTTTCCCTGGTGCATGTCGTGGTTAGGATCAGAGCCTGTTAAAAAAATGGCAACCTTATTCTTTTGCCTGGTCCTACCTCCAGAAAAACATTGCCCTTTCGTGCCTCTGCTTTATTCTTAGTGCTCCTAATTAGCCTTTTGTTCAATAATTTCATTAATTCTTTCTGTTTTTACCTTATTTTCACAATGACCTTTGCTGTACTTTAAGTTATCCCACATCAGCATTTCCCTTTCCTACATTTTCCAGTACTCTTCAGACTCTTGGAGTTCCACTTGACCATAATTTTCATTTCCCTAGCTTTTCTCCTATTTCATATATATCTAAGGCTGTACTTCTTTGCCCAAAGCACCATCTCCTGGTGACCTCCACAGAAAGAAGGGTCTGGACCATCTTAGGCTCCAATACTATTTGACTTTCTAGCACTGATGCAGCCACAGCACAGACCTGAGACAAGAGAGAAAACATTCTCTTATCTGATTGAGGCTTCTATGATTGCGCCGCTACCACCACATTGGTGGTATCATTCCATGCCCTGCTGGAATGGCTGCGCTGATGCTAGAAAGTTGGATAGGATGAAGCCCTTAGATAGAAATCTAAGCTGAATACCTTTCTTGCACCAGTAGGCACAGATATGTCTCACCATCAACTGACATCCCTGTAGGTTTGGGCAGCACAGCTTTGTTCTCCAACAGATATAACCAACAGTTGGTTATATCTAGTGGTGGGATTCAAATAAATTAACAACAGGTTCTATATCCTAATAACCTAAATTAGCAACAGTTTCTCAGTCCCATTAGTAACCGGTTCTCAGAACCAGGTGCTCATTAGCAAAGGGTTCTGTAGAACCTGTGAGAACCCCCTGAAGCCCACCACTGGACTATATCTGATTATTTATGGAGACTGACAGAGAAACAAATGTGCTTAAAAGCCCTGCTCATTTTGCTGGAATTTCTTCAGCTTAAAAGATTGATGAGAAATTTAAGGGTGGGGGGGGAAGAGTTTTACGGGTGAAATTTTGTGGTTGTCCCCTACCCCAGCCCTCTTAATGAAACTTGGGTGTGTATTTCCCTGTCACCACCCACTTTCTGCCTTATTGCACCTAGTAAGATGTAAAATGCAAATTGTGTACATTCATTGATCTGTTGATTGCTCTGGGTGACAGGTCATTAATTTCTTTCTGATCATTAAGAACTTTTCTGGTAAAGAAATCTGTGGTTGTCATAGACGTATTTTTGTAATTCTGGAACCAAAATGTGATGTCAAATGGTTTTGATTCTTTTAAAAATGTGACTTCAGTAGAGTGGTGGTTGTGGATGTGAATGATGGGAGGGCATGACTGTGCCTGGTCTCCAGACGGGTAATTTGGTGGACACTATTGTCGTGGATAATGCTGTCATGCTGTTATAAACAGATTAGCAGTTGAGAGGAAGGCACCATGCAGTCACTTAATGTCTTCATCTTTTAACCTTGCAGTTCCTTCTCTAGAAGGAGAGTTCATAAAGAAGGCTTCCAGCCTTTAATCCCTGGTCAAGCATGGAAAAAGTGCTTACTTGTTACCGCTTTCCCATGAAATCATGGCTAACAAATTTAGTAATGTCATGTGTAAGAACTCATAATTGTGTGCATACTCTCATTAGAGTCACTCAAAGAAATATCTCTTCTTGGGAATATAAACAGCCCACTGAGTGCAGTACTGGGGGATGTTTTCATTAATCCTTCTTCCATTTGATGCTTTGAATTAAAAAAAAAGAGAGAGAGATGAAAATTGGTTGCTAAGCAATGTTTACATTAATGAGCAGGAAGCCTCTAAAATGAGCATGTAGTCGACATTTAATTCTTCCTTTTTCATCATCAAATTTAAAACAAGTGTCCTTAAACTGTATAAGGACCAACTTTTGACTAAACAAACAAATCCCTACAAATGTCATATGACAGAAACTTGTGACTTAATTTTTAAAAAAATTAAAAATCCCAATAAGGTAAGGTAATATGGATTCTGGCATCAAACATTGTGGAAGGATTTGGCATTATTTTTCAAAGAGACATGCCACATATCTATCTATCTAGCAGCAGGCCTCCATCAGTCTTGAGAGACTATGGTATCATGCTCTGCACTGCATACGCTGCATGCAAAGCACAAAAGCCTGGGTTAGATTGTTATGGAGGATAGGCTGTTACCCAAGCAGCAAATCCCCCCTCTCCACGCCACTGAATTAGTCCAATGGAAAGGCAGAGCCAATACGATTGGATCCAGCTGGCATCGCAGAGCTGGGCTAAGGACAGGAGCTCACCCTGTCTTGTGGAGCCAACCCAGGTCTTGAACCCTGGCCTGCTGGTTAACAGGCACAGTGACTTAACCGTTTGCGCCACCCTCAGCCCACTATCTGTCTGTCTGTCAAAGAGACAAAAGATGTATCTAAAAGCTGCTGTCTAATCATACCTTTAATTCAGATTAGGCAAAAAAATCTGAAATAAGATTCCATGCTGAAGAGTTTTGAAGGCTTTGAAGATTTGGTGTCTTTTTGGCTAGTCCTGATAAAGGTATTGCTACCCTGAGGCCTTTGGATATTTTCTAATGGAGCAATACAGCTGTCTAAAATTTTTATGTGCTTTGAAATATTGATACATGGGGCTTCTTACCCACTTATTGCTTTTTGTGTGATGTAACCATTGCAGGATGCCGATCCTAGATGTGTATGTACTGTTCTTCAACTGACCTTTCTGTTGGAGCTACAGATCAAGTTTTTTGGAGTTTCCTTTTTGACTGGTTCACTGTCATGTTCATGGTTGGAAAGTTAAGTAACTGTAGAACTGAATCCTGATGAAAGAAAGGAAGGAAGAAAAAATGCAAGGGTATTTGAACATTAGGCGCTGTTCATTCTGTTGTGGTGCTGAATTGAATGTAGCTGGTGAAAGAAACAGACATCTTGCAGCAGTGGATTGTTTTAAGAAATCAGATGGGTGTGCTGTGAATTCATCAAGGCCTTCCCAATATGTATCCAAATGTGTACTAAGAGATTTGGAAAGAGAAATTTCTTCCGTTCAGCAGTGCAAATCAGAATTAAAAAATTACAAGAGGCACTGGAAACATCCTCCACCTTGCCTCTGACTCAATGCACTGATTATTACAACTCCTGCTGCTCAGTTGCTGCTTGCATTGCTGTTTTGCCTGCCAGCTGCTACTTCTAGGCTTCTTTGATCTGGTCATTGTTTTGTCCTAAGACAGCAGCTTGAATAAGCTGCATCAGGATGGAGAGTTTGCTTATATGTGGGTTTGATGCACCCTCCTACGATTAGGTCTGATTGCAAATATACATTCCCATTCTTTGCAAAAGAAATGGCTGAGAGCCAACAGTTTTGTTTACCTCTTTGAGCTATAAGTTATAATTATAATATTACTGCTGTTATTTGTGTTGCCAAACAGTTGAGAAGTTGCACATGCAGAGCCAATTATGCAGTTTGGGAATAGCAAGGATTTCCTCTCTTTTTCCAAAGCAATTAAACAGAGCAACCTTTTGACTTTCTTTCTAATCAGATTAATTTAATAATTTGCCTTCTGTTTTGCATGGCAGTCTTTCATTAGTCCTTAGTAAATTTTTTATTTTGGTGCATAACTACCAAATATGTATTACATGTGCTATTGCCATTGTGATAACCTATGTATCTATGTATCTAGAATTCTTAAGTCCTTGAGCAGATCTCTTGGAAAACAAAGTCATTCTATTTTGAATGTTTAGGCCAAGGGTCCTCAAACTTTTTAAACAGGGGGCCACTTCACTGTACCTCAGACACTGTCAGGGGCCGGACTTTTGGAGGACCTTGTCCTACATTTTAAAAACACTCCCTGGAGTCTGACCTTTGGGGTCTGATGGAGCCTCTGGTGTTGAGGCGGCAGAGGCATGGAGGACCAGCGCGGATGGCTTTAAACCCCCCCCCCCCGGCTGGCCGGGGAGAGGCTGCTGCTGCTGCTTCACGGTGGTGCTGCGCGAACTCCCCTGAGCCCCTCCATCCCATGCATTCTTACACACACACACACACACACACACCCCATACATTCTTACACACACATACACTCACACACAAGCACACACACCAGCTCACCTGCAGAGGCGCTGGTGTGCGCACTGGTCAGGGAGACCCTGGCGCTGCGGATAAGTGGCTGGAGGCGCACGCGCCAGCCAGAGCTCTCCTGAGCCCCCCAGCCGGCTGGGGAGAGGCTGCTGCCTCCCTGGTCTTTGTAGACACTGGGGGGCCGAAGATCCACCAGCCGCGGGCAGCCATTTATGAAGGGAAGACTGTGCACACAGTCTCCCTTATCCTTTGAGCTCCGCTGGAGAGCTGCAGGGCTTCTCCATGGGTGACCCCATGAAGTGAAAGTGACTTCCTGGGGTCAGCCGAGGATAGCCCATGGAGAAGCCCTGCAGCTCTCCAGCAGAGCTCAAATAGGGAGACTGTGCGTGCATGTGCAGTCTTCCCTTTGGAAATGGCTGCCGCAGCTGGCGGATCTTAGCCACTGCAGCCTTCAACTCCCCCCCCCACTCCTCACAAAGCTCCTCCCAAACCCCCCAAAAGGCCAGTGGCCCGGATTGAGGCCCCTGGCGGGCCGGATCCGGCCCCCAGGCCGTAGTTTGAGAACCTCTGGTTTAGGCCATCCTCCTGTAAATCATTATCATGTCTATATACAATTTCGTTTCATTTTTAATAAGTCATAATAATGCCTATACATGTAAGGGGAATTGTGCTCTTGATGGTTTGTTGGCAAAAAGGCCATTACTGATGAATTTGCCTGTATAGGCCTCATGTATGGGAACTATGCAAGAATATGGTCAGAGAACTAGTTGATCATGGCCTAATCATGCAGAACCAGTCACAGAAGGCAATTCTAATGTTTTGGCCTCATTCTCATCAGTGAGTTGTATACTTACCCATATGTACTCAAATCTCATATGCATTTGAATCTAATGCACATCCCAATTTCAAAAGTCTTGAGATAAAAAAGTTTGCAGATAATTGTAGTACGCAGCTACAAAGCTGATGAAAAATTAATTTTACTGCATACAACAATAGGTTCACAGGTGGGCAGAGGCCTATTCGCTCCGGTCCCCGGGAATAGGGTCTTCCAAATCCCCAGCTGCTGGAGAGCCTGTAGCAGCGGCAGGGGGCTCAACCAAGGGGACCAGTTTGCCAGCAGTTAAAGGCTCCAGCACGGCGCGTCTTTCCTCCAGCACGGAGCAGCAGCTGGCTGGAGGAGAACACAGCCTCCCCGACCCCTTTTTCTTTTTAACTCTTGCCTGCCTCCTTTCCATGATAGAGCCTCTTTCCTTAGCCTGGTGACTACAATACTAACCATGTCTACTCAAAAGTAAGCCCTATTGTGTTCAATGGGTTTTACTCCCAGGAAACTGTCTCTAGCATTCCTCCCTTCTTTCCAGGATTCTTTTCTCAGCCTGGTGACTACAATCCTAACCATGTCTACTCAAAAGTAAGCCCTATTGTGCTCAATGGGTCTTACTCCCAGGAAACTGTCTCTAGCATTTCTCCCTTCTTTCCAGGATAGATCTTCTTTTCTCAGCCTGGTGATTACAATCCTAACCATGTCTACTCAAAAGTAAGCCCTATTGTGCTCAATGGGTCTTACTCCCAGGAAAGTGTGGACAGGGTGCATCCTCAGGGAGCTAGGCTAGGCAGGTCTACTCAGAAGTAGGTCCCATTACAATCAGTGGGTCTTACTCCCAGGAAAGTGTAAACAGGGTGCAGCCTGAGAGCCCAATCCTATGCATGACTACTCAGAGGTAAGTTCCAGGACAGTCAATGGGTCTTACTCCCAGGCAAGTGTGGCTAGAACTGCAGCCTGAGTACCCTATCCTATGCATGCCTACTCTGAAGTAAGTCCCATGACAGTCAATGGGGCTTACTCCCAGGCAAGTGTGGCTAGAACTGCAGCCTGAGTATCCTATCCTATGCATGCCTACTCTGAAGTAAGTCCCATGACAGTCAATGGGGCTTACTCCTAAGCAAGTGTGGCTAGAACTGCAACCTGAAAACCCTATCCTATGCATGCCTATTCTGAAGTAAGTCCCATGACAGTAAGTCCCACTAACAAAAATTTATTTTTTTTTAAAAAAAAAATTAAATTTTAATTTTTTTAAAAAAAATTCCCCTTTAAATTCTCCCTGGCCCTGCCCCCTGACCCTGGCCACGCCCCCTGACCCTGACTGGCCCTGCCCACTTCTGGGGAACCGGTTCTTGGGGTATGCTGGGCCCACCACTGAATAGGTTATATCAGTGGTTCCCAAACTTATTTGGCCTACTGCCCCCTTTCTAGAAAAAAAATATTACTTAGCGTCCCCTGGAAATTAATTTTTTAAAATTTTAAAAATTTAAATTTTAAATTTTAAAATTCCTGTGATTACTCTTTCACAGGCAGTACTGTATGGAAAACCAAAGGACTGCCCTTAGCCCTGTGATTGTCAGCCTTTTTAACTCAAGACACACTGACAAGGTGCTAAAATGGTCAAGGCACAGTTCTTCTACCACTGATACTGTTCACCTTTCACACAGACCCCACACACACCTGGCTCCACTGCTCCCCTGGATCCTATTGCCTACAAGCTCCCTTGAAGGGGGGAACTCCAGGAGGTGAAGGAGTTTCCATCAGGGGGAGCCCAGAGGAACTCTGGACTCAGGATCTTACTTAACACAGTGCTTATTTTAACACAATGGGGCTTCCTTCTGAGTAGACATGCTCTGAATTGTACTCTCAGAGTCAAATCCCAATTTACACCCTCTGGACTGGGGATCCCCTGCATAGAAGAGGGTGATCTGCATGATGCATAAAATCCACTTAGGCTGCAATCCTAAAGACACTTTCCTAGGAGTAGGACCCATTGATCACAGTGGGGCTTACTTCTGAGTAAGCAGGAGCTGCTTTGCCGGCACTCCGGTGGTGGAGGAGGAGGCAGGGCGCCAGAATGGAAAAGTTGAGCCTCTGCCTGGTCTGACTCCCCACTCCTCCTTCTCCTCTTCCTCTTACTCCTCCTCCTCCACCACCACCAGTGAGCCCTGCAGCCTGATTTATTAAAGCTCTGGGCGGCAGGCTGCAGGAGGAAACAGAGGAGCGAGGTGCACAGGCTTCTCCTCCTTCACACACCTGTGACCATCACCCTGGATCGCTGCAGCGCCCACCAGCAGGCGGTGGTGCCCACTTTGGGAATCACTGGATTATATGATAATAATATAACGACAATGGGTTTATGTTATGATTTTTACCTAATTGCACTAATTTATACAACAATGGGTTTATGTACATTTTTATTACAATGTAGTAAACAAACTAAATACTGACCTATAATGAAAATACTCTATTTACTCAAATCTGTTGCACCTTAGAATCTAAGGTGCACCCCAATTTTGAAGGCTAAATTCAACAGAAAAAGTTGTGTGTTTTTGAATAAATGCAGTATATGTATATAACCTGTAAACTGTGAATATATTCCAGTATAAAGATTTTTTAAAGGGTAAAGGCTTGAATGTTCAAATATTATTCATAGTTTCTGGCCTACATGAACTCGTATTCATATAAGGTATAGGGATACTCTATCAAAGTTTTATCTTTCAATACATGTACCTAATTCGTTCACATTATGCTGGTATCCATATTAATGTCACTACTTATCCTTAAAAGTTTAAGCCAAAATCAATGAAGATAGTTCAACTCCATAGATTATCTGTGGTCTTTAAATAAAGGTCTAGTCACACCTCCTCATCTGGATGTCATGGAGGATGTAAAATCTGGTTCAGAATTCTGAACATTACACTGTATCTACATTAATAAACAGAGGTCTTGTATGTCCAGAAGAAACTGCTGGTCAATATGGTGTCTAACAAAAATGCACAATGTTCACATTGTTCTTCCATTACAGTTCACCCATCCACTGTGATGTGGTAAATTTTCCCAAAGTCTTGGATGTAGATTCATGATGTACCAAAGCTCTCCTGTAATTTCAGTGGAATCAGAATTTTACTCTTTAGCACTTTATAAAAATAAGAGCAACTTTTACTCTTTAGATAAATAAGAGCAACTTCTGCAGTTGTGAGACTCTCGTAGAAGGTCATGCAGATAACGGGAGTTACACAAATGCCTGATCCACAGTAATGAGGAAGTTCTAAAGCTCAGTATCATGAAGTAGTTAAAGGTGAGAACTAATGATCCTATTCTCTGTGCCAGCAGATTCAATATTGCTAGTATTTTGGCTACTAAGAGATGCGTGTGTCAGATGAAGTGTTTCCCAATTAGACTGAAGGTCACACAAAACCAGGAATGGCAGTAAGTTGGAGCCTGATTTGAGATTGACTAGCTTGGAGCCTGTTGTTATTTGCATTCCAGTTATTGTCAAATTTAGCATCTTTTATTTAATTATTTGAAAGACAACTTCTCTTCCCTTTTCATAAAGCTTATTGGGTAATTCTATGATACAGTAAGTGCTGTGACAGCTTAATAGGGCCAACGCAGATCATGGAATGTCATATGTAGCAGTATTGTATAAGCGTTGTCTATGACCACTGGACCAAATGTGCTGGAATAAACTTTGGATTGCTGCCACTTTCTGGCAGCCAGCTGGACTCAGGCAAGCGGGATGAATGGCAGCCCTCATGCCAGGATGATTCTGGGATTTCCTGAACTTGTAGGGCATCTGTTTGAACTTGGCAACCAGTCAGCTCTTTTTGAGTGACATGAAATGCTTACACATAAACCTACCTGAGAACTTCTCTCTGATGTCTTCTCTCTGCATATCTTGCAATATATGTGAAACTGGCAGGTTCAGTAGTTGGAATGCATTTCTTTTTTGTTATGAATTTTAGCCATTGTAAATCACTATGAGTATATTTTTATTTAGAAAGTAGGGTACCCAATAGGGGTTCTCCTCAGGAGCAAGTCTTCCCCAGCTGTCACTGACTTAGCATGCTGTGGAGCAGATAGGGCACCCCAGGCTTCCTGACTCTCTGGATGCAGCATAACTTTCTGTTCTGGATAAAGAATAGTTGGGGCAGCCCAGCTAGGGCTCTCCTCACTGCCCTTACTCTGGATTGTGCCCAAAGTCTTAATCTTATGAATGGATAAGATTCTGTAATCAGTGCGTAAGGCCAACACTGCATATAGGTGATGCACTACCCCTACATCCAAAAAAAATACATATGTCTAAAAACTAAAATCACTTTATGAGAGGCATACAGGAACAGCAGATTTATTCTCCCATCTGACACACACTTCAGGGCATATGCTTAGGTGGAATGGCAGGAAGAATCATCTGTGTTAGGTATTTAAACTGTTATTTTGCTCTTCCAATTTTGTTTGTTTGCTGGCCACCTGTACTTGAATTCGTGCAATTAAATGTGCATAAGATGTGTCCTGATTGTATATACATACTGAGCATTTAGAGATGGTGATAAGGCAGGTTGTCCAGGACAACATATGCCAAGAGTCCTAAGTAAGGGGTAATATCATTGTTTAAGCAGTGCTTTTTTCTAGAAATAAAGGTGGGGTACTCACCATGAAGCTGTTAGAAAGGTGGGGTTAGATAGTACCCCTTACTCACCATGAATATGTTATTTGTAATCATGGGTATGTCTACTCAGGGGCCACAGAGGTTTGGTACTCACCGCAAAGGTGCCAGTACTCAGCACTTGTGAGTACCCTCTCAAAAAAGCCCTGGTTATAAGGTTGAAAAAAATATATAGCTAGCTAGTTATCACTTAAGGAGAAGTGTTAAGAATTATATAGTGTTAATCAGCTATATGCAGAGTAAACTTCCAACTGTGCCAATGCATTCTGTGTTTAGATGGGCACAGTAAGCATTTCTTTGAGGCTTTACTGCCTAACATGGGGGCTGAATTGGCCTTATTATATTTCATCAATTCATTTTTGCAGCATTATGAAAGCAAATTATGTTTTTTCTTGGCATTTGGGATAACACTATTTTTGAAATATCTGGCCGCAGATCATTTTTGGGTCTTCATAAGTCCTTTGAGTGGATTTATAAAAGCATCCTTTCTCAATAAAAGGACTAATAGTCAGTGATTATTTCCTTCAAATCTGGCTTGGATCCTTCAGTCAGTTACTTTAGAATGGTCCCATGCCTACTATAGGGAGAGCAGAAAAGAATAAACCAGTAGGATGACAGAAGCCAGCAAAGTTATTATGGAATAAATGGTTTAAAGATGACATTATTACTTAGGTGGATTTCCTAAGTAATCCCAAGAAAGCAATACCTAGAAATGGGATTTTAAGCAAGGCTTGGATAGAGCTAAAGGACTAGCAAATATATTTTTAGTACTTTTATGAACAAATCCAGCTTGTGTGGATTCTTATTTTATCTTTGTTACAAGACAGAAAAGACAGGGCATTTTTTTGCTGTTCAAGAATTTGAATTGTACAGAAAAGATAGAAAGTCCTTTTAATTAATTCCATGTGTCCCGACACTTGGTTTCCCTATTTTTTGTTGAAACATGGCCCCAGAGTGGTCTTGAAAAGCAATAGTTAAGGTGATCAGGGAAAAAAGGTCAAGATTTTGTGTACTTACTTGCTTTGCCTTTCAGTTTAGAGCAGAGGTGTCCAAACTTTGTGAGAGAAAGAACACATCATCTCTCTGACACTATGCTGGTGGTTGGAAAAATGATTTATATTTCAAATTTGAATAAATTTACATACATTTACATATAACAAATCCAGAAGATTCACTGTACAAGGCTTGTATGAGGGCCGCATTGAGGGCCACATCCCCTGGGCCAGAATTTGGATAGTTCTGTTTTAGGGGGAGGGAATATACACCACAGTTTGGCACAATATTGGTTTTGTCTTTTCAAAGAATTTGTTCATCCTTATCACTGAAGGATGATATTTTTTCAGGTTTGGGGGATAGATATTAACATGAGCAAAGAGGCACCTCTGATAAGGTGTTCACTGGTTGAACTGGAATATATATTATTGTTTTCTGTATAGTTGCATTACTTCAGGCCTGTACAATCTGTGATTGTACAAGCAGACTCATTTTAGCCTACCAGTCCATGCATGATGATGCTTCTTCACCTTGTCAACAGCTCCATCAGTACCAAGCCAACAACAAAAATAGTAGCCCACCCACAACCATCTCCATATTTGCCATTCTTTTACCAGTCTTTTAGGAGTATTTGGCATTTTAGTGCAAATTTCAGGATAGACATCCATGCAGACCTACTGAATAGGTAGTTCCATTGAATTCATTGGGATTTATTTCTGAATAAACATGCATAGGATTGTGCTTAATTTCCTTTCTAGATTCATTGTAAAATTCTCATTTTAATGTACGTGTTCAGATTGAATAACCATGTCCAAAAGCTCATAATTCTTATCAAGTGTGAAATGGTATGCATGTACAATTTATTGTGTGTATTTTAAAATACTTGAATACTTGTACCTAATCCAGTGTACCAAACCTTTCTGTCCAACAGCTCCTGTGACCCACTGGCTACAACATCCCATTAGGGATATAATCCTACACATTATATAGGACAGTGGAGGTTTTTTATGAAGATTTAGTGGCTCCCCTGACTGGTGTCTGCTGTTCCCTGGGGAGCCATGGCTCACAGTTTGTGGCTCACAGTTTGTCAGATCTGTGCTTCCAGGTCAAACATACATGGAGTGTTCCTTTCTATGTATGTTTGATGTGAAACCTATGCATTTTGCAACAAAACATCCAGACCTGAATATAAAATGTACAATGCGAAGTTGACCCAGAGTCCTTGGTTCTACTAACATAAGCCCCAAATTATAAGCAGAGGAAATGCACAGGAAACTGTGAGGAAGTCCTTGTTACACCAGTTGTTTCTGATAGAAGATTCCTTATTCATGTAGAAAGAGGTCCCTATGTCCCTTTCCTCTACTATCCCCAAATTGGTGAGAGAAAATGAGGTTGAAATAAGGTGTTTTTTTTTTAAAAAAAACTACAAATTCAACATAGGTTGCTTTAATGATGTTTGTTTTTCATTTTCATGTATTGTAAGGATTTTAAGGAAGGATGGATTTTTAACCATAATAAATATAAATAATAAAGCATTGCTTTTAAATAAGCATAGAAACAAATACACAAAAAGGTTCACCTTTGAGATGTAGCTCTAAAAAACACAGTTTCAATCATTACTTTAAAATGAGTATGCATGATTGAAAATTCATTTTGCATAGAGTCTAAGAAAAAATTCTCTCTTCTGTGTTAATAATATTAGTTTTAAGTGGATTTTCATCCTTTCATGGGTATTTAAATGTCTGTGAAATTGATTTTTGTTCCCCTAATTCAAAAGATTTCTTCCCCCATATGTATTGTACTTTGACAGTGGAACTGTAGCCTAAGTCATGATAACTGTGCCTACTGAAATCACCTTGATTCTCCAGGTATGAGTAATGACAGCTTCTCATCTCTGAATATAGCTCTCCCTTCAGGTGAATATACTTCAGCAATCACAGTTGCTGGGATCTAAGAAAAAAAAGATAATAGTAAAAATAAGTAGTCTCATAATTTTTACCGTTTAAAATTTCAGTATAATCCATTTGAAATGAAATAATGGAATAATTCCATTTTATAGCTTCATCATCATTTTAATGACAAGCAAATTTAATGACTATTGCAGAAAATCCATTTGAAATCTAAATTGACTTTCAGTTGGCCACAATTTTCTATCCCAAACTCATATTAATTTCATTTGGAAAGAACTGAGTGTGCAAAGCTGTAGAATGTGACGGCTTGCAATTTGTACCTGGCTTTTTAAATAATCCACTAAACTGTCATAGGATTGCATAGATACCTACCATATGTGATAAAGCATGAAGGACGATACGCACCTGGCTGTCAGTGGAAATAAGGCTGGCCAAGGTTATACGGGCTCCAGGCTTTCCACCCACTCCAACAGCATGAACTTAACCTTTGCTTGTCTGGATGGCCTATCCAACTCCTGTGTGGTATAACTGTGTCAAGTGCATGACATCCTGGAGATAGCGCAAGTCCATTGAGCTGGCCTAAGTGCCAGTTATGATTGCGTTAGTAATCCTAACTGGATTGTGTGAAATTTATTACATTTGTGATAAATTTCCTTGTGACTTTTGTAGACTGATTAACAAAATTGTGGTCCATAATTCTTTTAAAAATCAGAGCAAATTATTATCCAAAGATAATAATTATCTGAAGATATATTATCCAAAGATGGCAAAATCTGGCTGCATTTAATAACCAAGGACTGAAAAGCAGTTTGCCTATTTATTTATAACAATGAATGTGACAATTCAAGTACCAATACATCATAGCACAGCTAAAAATAAAGGCAATGTTTGTCTTAACAGAGCTCAGGAAATATTGATTCACTTAGAAATAAATTGTATTTATCATCTGTGGCCCAATCCTGTGAAGTACTTTGAGCTTTTCAGTTCACACTGGCTGGTGCAAACTCAGCTTCCTAGTCTGCAATCCTAAATACACTTTCCTGGGAGTAAGCCCCATAGGATATAATGGGGCTTACTATTGAGTAGACAGGCATAGGATTGCACCTTAATATCTCAGCCTACCAGACAGATGCTGAAAAACATTTCTAGTAAATAGGTGGGTGAAGACTTAGAATGGAAAGGAGTTCTCTGTTTTAATTATGCTGAGGTTTGTTAATTAACTATCTGTTCCCTGTATTGCAGCTTTGTTTCTTTATGATCTCATTGCCTTGGCTCTGATTGCCTTTGATTGTAATTAGATAAAAAGATGCCTAATTAATGTTTTCCCTTAAATACAGATGTCCTTGCCCCAATTTAACTAGGAGCTGTTCTTGTGCAGAAACAGGCTTGGCTAGATCAGGGTGCATGTGCAGGGTGCATGTGCATGAACTCAACAGTTCTCCATGCTCCGTTCACTGGTCGCAGTCAGTCATGAGGCTGAGCTCATGTGCCCTGCTAAAAGTCTTACTGAGTAGCTTTCAGATGCTTTCTCTTCTCAGCTAAATATTTGATTGGTAAGGATCCATGTGCATGGTGACCATATAGAATGGAGGACAGAGTGCATCTACCTTTAACCTTTGCATAAAAGAGGGAATTGAGGCAGGTTTCACTCATCATCAAAGGTTTTTAAAAGCAGCACCTGCCTCAAGTCCCTCTTCTACGCAATGGGTAACCCTTAGATGACCCACCGGATTTTTTGTCCGGCAATTATAATTTATGAATATTAGGCTATTTTTAGATGGTCATCTAATTAAAGGTAGATGCACTCTGTCACACGTTGAGCTTGACACTAGGGGCTAAAATTGTGAAAAACTGGGCATGTATAAATGATAATATCATTGTGTTATATCATTGGAAAGGTAGTTTAATGCAGAATGCAATGAAACAAACTACACTGGACTATCTATATTCTTTCAAAAGTAATGGCCAATTAACCAGAAAATCTATATATATATAAGAGAAAAGTCACTGACTGACTCACTCACTCACTCACTGACTCATCACCACCCTGCCAAAACCGCCAGGCAGAGAAGCGTGAAATTAGGGGTGGGTGTTTGTTCTGTGACCAAGGGGTGCACTAAGAACTGGTTTTCGGAAATTCCAACTGGAAGGGCTGAAAAGGGGCGCAACGCGTTTTCCTCCCTATACTTTGCATTGAGAATTGCTGACTCATCAACATTCCGCCCCAACTGCTGGGCCTGAAGCATGGAATTCTGGGAGGGATCCTTCTGTCACCTGAACACCCACCCAGAACCCATGTGGAGAAATTTAACCCTTCAGGGGCTGAAAAGGGGGCAACGTGTTTTTGTCCTATACTTAACATGGGAGACTGAACAACATCAGCCAATTTTGTGCTCTCTGCCTGGTACACTGGGGGAATGTTGTTCGGAGGAAGAGGTTGCACTGTGGAGGATGCTCCGCATGGGGGGTTGATGCGCATGGGGGAAAGTTGTGCATGGGGGGAAGTTGTGCATGGGGTTGATGCGCATGGGAGAAGTTGCGCATGGGGGTTGATGCACATGGGGGAAGTTGCACATGGGGGGTTGATGCGCATGGGGAAAGTTGTGCATGGGGGGTTGATGCGCATGGGGGGTTGATGCGCATGGGGGAAAGTTGCACATGGGGGGAAGTTGTGCATGGGGGGTTGATGCGCATGGGGGAAGTTGTGTATGGGGGGGATGGCATACGGGGGGATGGCATATGGGGGGATGGCATACGGGGGAATGTTACTCCCGCAACGCAGGTACACTTTTCACTAGTAAAAATATAAAAGACTATGGAACAAAAAGTGGATTTTCTTAACTCAAACTTTCCCTTGATACTGATTGCTCTGAAAGCCAATGATATGTAATTCTGATTCTGTATGGAATTAATAAGATGTTAATATGAATCAGCTCTCATTTCCATATACTGTACATATATCATTATGCAATTACCCATTTTAACTGGGTATAAAGCAGCCATGGGCTGGTCCCATAAATGCCAGCTATGCCACAGACAAATGATTGATCTGATCCCATAAATTGGGCAGATGAGGCTGCAGGACAGAATTTCATTTTCAATCCAAAGCAAAAAAGCATTCAGAATGGCTCCAATAATCCACGTCACAACATCCTTTGCATCTTTGCTGAATGTTTCCCTTGAGACACTGCTTACAGTTTTTTTGAGGCTGTCGCTATTATTAGGTTGTATTTCTACCAATGCAATCTACTAATAGTGACAGCCTTATTCTTAGAGTATCTTTCTGTATTTTAAAAACATAATGGACTCTGCCTATGCAATGTGCAGCACATCCAGTGCCGTTTATTTCCATGGAAGAGAGATGAAGCATGTGCTCAGCTTTCCCACTGAAATCAGTAGCATTTAAAAGCACTTAAAAGTTCACCAGCAGAGACAGCAGAAAATGCCTGGATCTTACCAGAAGTCATACAGCAGTATCATATCCTCTAGCACCACCAGTCAGGGCAGTGAGACATGTTTTTCCAACACTCATTGAATATATATAGAGAGAGAGAGAGAGAGAGAGAGAGAGAGAGAGAGAGTAGATTCTATAGTAGTTTAGTCTGCAATCCTAAACACACTTTCCTGAGAGTAAGTTCCATAGAACAGAATGGAACTTACTTCTGAGTAGACAAGTTTAGAATTGCATCCTAAGTGGCAGAAGTTCTAATGCTTGAAAATGCAATAAATATATTTGAAGTCATTGGGGCAGTGATTTTAAACCTTTATCAACTCATAGCACACTGATACAGCATTAAAATTGTCATGGCATACCATCAATTTTTAGACAATTGACAATGCATACCATGTGGCTGAAGAGGCCTCACACGCCCATTGGCCTTACTGCTAAATGTCCCTTACTCCAAATTTCTATGGTTTTTCTGCAGACCATTTGCATCACACCAGTGTGTCACGGCATATTGGTGGAAAATTGATGTGTTAGGGCAATGTGTGCCAACATGCAGCTCGTGAGCTGCATGCCACGATGTGGCCCTTTTTGATGAAAGCCTCACCACAGCACCCCTCCCACTTCAGTGGTTTTTCAGTCTCCATTATACAGCATTCAACTTCTATTTTGGTGAAGGAGAAACTAGAATAGCATGGCAGGGAGATCAAATTGGCCTGCTGAACCTACTGCTATGTTAGATTTCTGAACCAAACTATTGGTTCTAGGTGAGTTGTGAGCTGATTAGAACTTTCAGAATTTGGGCTGACAGTTGGCGGTTTGATTTGTCAGTTGGAACTGTCAGTTGGAGTTGGCAGTTGGAACTTAGACATTGGTCAGAGCTACAGCGAGCTGTAAACCTCTGAGATACTGATAAGCTCTGAGGTGTTTTAGCCTGTTGGACTTGATTTTACATGTATGACCCGGATTGTCTTGAATTACTCTGATCTGTAAATACAGTTAATAGAAAACTATTCTGCTATGTATATCTTCACTCTTGCACCACGTAATCACTCACTGGACAACAATCAGTCAACATCTTGATATGCTGCTTCTGACTCCTTTCGACTGATCCTGCAAGAATAACTTTGGTAGCTCAAAACCTGGAAGTAATGGGCAGTGGCACCAACACATTACTGCCTGTTACTCCCACATCTGCACAGTCAAGAGTCACACCATGGTCATGCAATCTCCTGGCTGCAAGAAGTTGGACCATCCTGATTTGAGGTCCATTTTGAATTCATCGGAAGTTGTATCACTTTTTTTGGTCAGGTGTCAAGCATTGAGATTCCCTGGGAACCCAACTGCTTGCACAAAATTAGACAGTTCATCCATGATGCTGCATCTCCTTACTATTTACTTTGGATCCTGTCGAAGGAAATATGTAGTCTGATCAGCAAACAGTGCAATTTGTTTCATTACATTAAGCATTAAATTTCCATTCTGATGAAATATAACATGATGTTATTATATTTCATATGTACCCCATTTTCACAAATTTAGCCACTAGATTCAAGCCCAGCTTGTTGCCCCCTAATGTTTGTTGTCTGGTGCAACTGCACCTCATGGACCCCCCCCCCCCCGATATGCCCCAGATATGCCATTGCATGCATACATAAAGCATTTTCAGCTACAGCGTTTAAATATGAATGATTCCAATTTTGACTGATCATGTAGAAAGCCCCCTACCACCACCTTCCAAGTACAACATTGTCCAGCAGAACGCATAGTGGACCTGCTTACTTCCCTGAGATGCTTTCCATGATATAAAAAAGCTGTGAGACTGGTGAAAGTAATAGTACATGTTGTTGCCTTTTGAGCGCATGTTTTTTTTTTGAAGACTTGAATTGGGGGGGGGGTCTTTTTGGGGTCTGTATAGTCAGTTTTGCTTCATGCCTCTTTAAACCTCTCTGAACATTATTGGAGCCATTATTTTTATTTTTATGTTTTGCTCATTCTTTTTGTTGCAGCTGCCTGGAAGAATATTTATATGTATCCATAAAGGCAGTTATTTCAGTCTATAAACAAAACTACTCTGTCCCTGAGGGTTAACCTTTTCCTTCAAGCGATGTTGTCATTGCCCCTTTACATCTCACTGGAATCTGTCCTTTTCTTTTGCTCCTGTCTGCTTTTTCTCCATCCCCTGGATGTCTAAGAGTCTGATCCTATACTATTTCACTGCAGTGATGCAGGGAGTGCATTGCACATTCATAGTACCAACAGTTCTTAGGTGCAGAATATAAGTTCCTTTTCATGGTTGAAGTCCCATTATATCAGCCCCTTATTTCTCAAGAACATGATTTTGGCAGACCAGGTCCATGTAAGCCAAAATGTTGGTATGATGGTGCATCAGTCACCTCCAACCCTGTGATTTCTTCCACCCCTATTTCCGCCTCTAATCATATTTTTGTGCCACATTTTTTACACATGAACTCCGGCTTTGCTGATTTTTTATCACTGCACTTACACTTACACTCATGCTGCATCTATTGATAGTCTATTAATAAAGGGCACCTTCTAACTACAATTGCATAACATAGCAAGAATCTGTCTAGAATCTGATTTTTAAAGAAGCACATAGACAAATTCTCACATGATGTGCTTGAAACTTTAGCCTTAGGTTTAATGCCATTGACCTTTCCGATTTCAGCCACATGCATAGCATGATAGCTGGTCACTGCTGTTCCACAGGTCAATCATTTCCTTTCTACGTAGCTGCCTTTGAGCATGTCTGTGTCACAACAGGGCTGCTGTCTCTCTCAGAGAAAGCTAAAATTTCATCTTCAGATTCAGAGTCAATGCATATATTCATCTTCATATCGATGTACATTGCATTTTTCCATTTGTTCACATAAATAGTTAACAAGAATTTTTAATGACTAACACTGAGCTTAAATCAAAATTCAAAACTAGATTGATTGATTTTTGTGAGAGAGGGAGGTTTGAAACAGGCCATTAAAGTGTGAGTAAAAGGTAAGGTGTTCATAGTTTGAGCCTCAGTTTTACTCATGTATTCTCCATGATTATTACTGTCATGTAGCAGATCTCATAGCTAAGGAGGGAGGAGAGGGAAGGATAATTAATTTTCCTCTTTCAACTACTGTGATCACAAAATCCATTTTTTTGGATTAGAAGTCCTGTAGCAGTGTAGAACTGGAAACTTCTAAGGAAACATCTAACAGGTGCAACACTGTGAAGTTATCAGTTGGGTAGTAAATTGTGGAATTGCTAAGGTTAGGTAGCTCTGTGTGCAAGAACACATCCATTCCAGCTCCTACATAGCAAGCTGTTTTGTATTGTTGCAGATATGAAAAATAACAAGGCCTTTGTTAATAACAGGCCTATAGGATTTATGTGAATCATTTGTACTAATTTTTAATCTATGCCTGAATATATATATGTTTCCTCATGAAAAAAGATCTATTTAAAGCTTTATTGTAACATTTTCCCCTCTCAATATCTCCGTTGTTTATTTCACTTTTTAATGAAGCAGATCTGACTTTTGGTATATCCCAGCCACAGATTATAGAATTTTCTTTGAGATCTTTATCTGAGCAAGAACATGCAATGCATATCTTCTGTTTGTGTTGTTTGTTTTAGGTTTTTTTTAATTACAATGATCAGTTAAAAGTAATAAGCATTTGAAGCCAGCAGCATCCTGTGTAAGCAATTTCAGTCTCTCAATCCACTGGGAATTCAGCAAACACAACAAAATATTGATAAAAATGCATCCCACAATTCAGTTAACTACATGTAATTCATCAAAGCTAATGGATATGTTAGATATGCAGAAACCAGCATGCGATATATAAATGGGACTCATTTTTTAATCCTGAAATGACAGTTCTGATGAATTGCATGATGGCTTGACATAAATGTCAAAAAGTTAGATAATCCAATCATAGTTAAGCAATTTAATGTTCTCTTCATTTCAGTGGGAGATATTTAAGCATGATCAGTCTGCACTTATACATTTTCCAATGAAATCTGAGGCTTAAAACTATGTAACTTTGAATGAATCAAGCCCTATAGAATATATATAGTAAATTCTTGGGAGGGATGCAGTCCTGTCGGTACTTACATGGGAGCAACTTTTCCTGAGGATAGTGGGTTTACTTTGAAGTAAACGTTTGTAGGATTGTAAGAACAGGAAAGGTCAGTGGTATAAGCTGCTAGTTTCTAATTCACAGCAATGAATTAGAAACATTTCTACTACATTTCTACTACATCATTTCTACTACATTTCTACTACATTTCTACTACATCAGATCTGGGAGTTAGATATTTCTTTCGAGACCACCTTTTCAAGCTGAAATTTTGTGTTTTCTGTGGCAGAGAAACATTGAAAAAGTTGAGGATTCATATATCAGGTTCTGTAACTCTACTGCCAATTACAGTTAAATGGTCTGTGATCAGCATAGATTGATAGACATTTTGTGATGCTTTAAATGCACATCAAAAGGGATCTTCAGAGTCTATGTTTTTCAAAGGGGGAACCCCTTAAATTTAGAACACACCAAATTTAGAAGAAGCCAATTCTATACTGGAACAGGCAGTAGTAAAAGATGAGTTCTGCATATAGGAAGTCCCACATCCAGAGGCATAATAAATTATGAAGATAAGACACATTACTCTTCTGTGTAATATCTTGCATACTCCTGCTTCTAAGAGATAAATGTTCAATTAATCTGGAATCCCCCCCCCCCCAATGTCTAGAGGCGCTTGGGAAGAGAAATTGCTGTATAGAGGCTTTAAGGAAAATGAGAATCTAGTTTTCTTCCAGAATAGTCATCTCCTTGGTACTTCCTATACTATGTAAGTTGAAATTTAACAGGAAATCTTCCATTTTTCTCAATTTGAGACATCTGACTGTCCGTACCCCACTTTTCCCATGCCAAAAAGTAAATACCACATTTACTCAAATCTAATGGGCCATCAAATCTAATGCGTACCATATATGTATAATCAAAATATTACACTTACTCAGATCTAATTATCCCTTGAATTTAACATGTACCATGATTTTGGAGACTGAATTCGGCTGGAAAGGTGAGCGTTAGATTCAAGTTAATACAGTATATGTTTCTCATGTACATGTTTCCCATGACAATCTAGGTAGCTAGCAAATCTAGATAGTGACACTAGGGAGACCAACAGAGAGAAGAAGTCAGGAGTAAAGAGGGGAAGTGTCATACTATTCTTTTAGTTTGCATACTTAGACTTAGGCTGCAATCCTAAAGACACTTTCCTGGGAGTAAGCCCCATTGGACACAATGGGGCTTACATCTGAGTAGACATGGTTAGGATTGTGCTCTTAATTACAGTAGGGAACAAAAAGGCTTAGAATAGATTTATTTAGAATAGATTTATTTATTGGCCAAGTATGAATATCACATTTGGAATTTGGTTTCAGCTAATGTCTACATACATACTGGCACTAACTCATAAACAGTAAACAATGAATACAGCAAAACAATAGATAAGGACATTCAATTCAAGTTAAAACACTGCCTCGATATTTACTCAAAAGTCACCTCAGCATAATTATGAGTTCAACATTTTAATGGCACAAGGAAAAAAAAACTGTCCTTGTGCCTAGATGTTTTAGTGTCCTAGATGATATAGTGTCATCTATATGATATATAGTGTCTGTAGTGTCACCTAGATGATACCTGTGTCCTGTATCAGCATCCAGAAGGAAGAAGATCAAACAAGTTGTGTCCAGGGTGTAGAGGGTCTGCAGCAACTGAGGGCTTCAGTGATTGAGTCGAATTTAAGATATTATTGCATTTGTTATTTATATAGTTGCAAGTGTACATTATTAAAAATACTTAAGAATCCATCAGTGGCATTGTTTCATGTGTTGTCATAGTGTCCTTTAGTTTGAAAAATAGACATACCCCCAAATCCAGAGTAACTACGGGAGCACGTGAGCGACTTTGTGTGCACCTGTAGTTACTGCACCAGCTAGTGAAAACCTATGGGAAATTCATATTGGAATCCAGAGTAAGTTGTTCTTACACCGGAGCAAGGACTCCCCATAGTAACTCTGGGTTTTGCCCATACAGAATTTTTTTTACAAATGTTGTCCTTTACAAATGTTGTTTCCCTTCTTTTTTATTTTGGCTTGATCCCAAGATGTTAGATAACAAATAGTCCAGATGTGCATCTCATATCTGTTCAATGAAACAGCTAACAACCAAATGCACATCAGCATTCCCATGAGTCTCCATTGTTCAGTCACTGAAAACTGCACAGAGTTTTAGCGGTTTATTATGCCTTGTGGGTATATTCAAATCATGCAGAGGCACAAAATTCCAGATATGGCTTGGCTTGGCTGCTTCTGTTCTGTTCATGTTCAGAAGCCCTATGCATTGCAACCCACAGATTTTATTATCTAGGTTTTTGTATCTTCAGGGATGAAGTTCCTGGAACATCCCCCAGAAATACTGAGACACAACTGTATTCTTTCTGACACTTCCACTAGAGGCATGTTTTAAATATAGGTACATTGCTTAATAAGAGTCACCAACAACATTTTAATATTTTGATGTCACTCATTTGCCAGCAAAGTTATGGCCTGCAAACTATACAGAAGCACAGTAGTTGTTACTTCTAATAACATGGTAACTGCTGTCATTTAAATCTGTTCTTTGCCACTTAGCAAAACATTGTTTTGATTTGTTTTTGTTTTTTTCACATAACTTATTTTGAAATGAGAAGACAATGGCTTTTTCCCTACCTGTCATATTCTAACCATTTTTTCAATCCTAACTAATTTTTCAACTCCAGGGTAAGGGCAATGCAACTCTGAGATAAGGGAATAAATATTGCCTTACTTGGAGGAGGCCTCTGTGACTGTCCCAGTTGTAGGATGCCATATGGCCCATTAGCACAGATATGCCGGTGCAGGTAACTTGTTAGGACTGCATCATAAAATTCATAAATTCTTAGGTTGCTGTGGCTAAGTGCATACATTTGCAACTTTGCATAAGTTATGTATGCATATGTTTTATGGAAAACTGATGGCCCTTGAATCAGGAACAAACCACAACATCACTCAGATTCTTTCAGAGCAAAAGATTCAGAGCAAAAAAACATAGGATATCATTCTGATTGCCTTAGAAAAATCCATCTTAACAATGTTATCCATCTCGGTTATCTATTTTAACACAGATCAGTTAGCATGGACCACAGAAATAATGGCTCAAAACACAGAGATAAGCAAAGAAAAGATTACAGAAAAAGCAACATAATAATTATTGAATTGTAGTTAATTTCTTCAATCCCGATATGGGTTTGGCTTCTTATGATTGATTTCCTGAACTTAAGGTTTGTCATGATTCTGTTTGAACATGTATCAGTCCTGGTAATGAAACCAGAGCAGATACCATTCTTTTCCAACCCTCAGCCTCAAACACCCCTTTTCTATCTTTAAAACAATATGTTATAATTCCAAGTCTTGCTTGAAAAATAACAGTAGCAAATACAAAATTAGGGAGGAGTTCTTTGGTAGCAGCCCTTCATTCATTCTTTACAGGAGAGAGGGTGAATCAGTTCTAATTCTTTTGCACTGGCCTCGGATAATAAAGCCAGAATGCATTAGTTGCATGTACAGTAAAGTAAATAGGAATGCTGCAAACTGTAACAGAAGGATTTTTTCAGATGCATGGCTTTTATGCGTGGGATCAAAGAGCCATGTTGAATCTTAACAAGAGAAACAATCCCATGTGGACTTGAACATTGAACCCTTAGATATCTCTTTCTTTTGGTTTAGCTGCAAGGAGCCCTAAAAGGCTGGGGGGAAACCAGCTAATTCAAATCCTGTTGTGATGAGGTGTCTTGATATGTTCCCAGCTTATCTGTTCTGTGCACTTTATTCATATAGGAAAAGTAGGACCTTTTCTGTTCCCCTGTACATTTTAAAAGGAGGACCTGTTTGAGTGCAGAAGTGTTGATGCCTAAAAGAAAGATAGCAGGCACCGTTCATCCTTGCTGCAGTCATGAGATGCTATGCATATACTTAGTGATGATTTTTGCATGTGTGAATAGGCCATCTTAGATAAAGCATCACAGGTAGAATTTTCATGTCACCTTAGAAGTGTTTTTAAATGGCATCAAATGTTTAGTAGTGAGAAAAACAGTCAGTGAAAAGCATTTGCAGGTATGAACCAGCCTGAACCATATGCATTCTCATTGCATGTACCGTTATGTTGTTTATATGGAAAGATGGCTTACCCCTGCCAACTGGGTGAGGCATTTTTTCAAGTTGGTGCTACCTCTTTTATATCCCAAGGGATTTGCACCGAGGAACTTCCATGAAAATATAGACACTTTCCCTACTCCCAGAGCTGATATTACTTGCAGAGAGGAAAACACAAGACAATATTTGGATGCTTTCTCCTCTTTTTCAAGAAGCATTTCCAGGAAAGGACAACTTACATTGGGGAAAAGGGGAAAAGGATTTTTTATTTTTTATTTTTAAAGCAACTCTATGCTGTGATCACACATCACAGCTACTTCTCTGAGACCTGAAAAATTTATGTGGTTCAGTTCACATCTCTCAAATAGTGTGTACTGTACTTCGAGCCCAGGGTGACCAGATGCCAAACCGAAAATTCCTGAACCCCAAGGCCAAAATTCCTAATCCCAGGCCAAAATTCCTACCCACTAAAAAAAAATGGCCAAAAAATGTATTTTTTTGTTTTTTGACCATAACTTTTGATAGGAAGGACATATCTCAAAACTGATTTTTGCATTGGATTATCCTCTTCAATACGAAGCCAACGACATATGGCATGATGGGGTACTGTGCACTATCGCAACATTTTAAAATGAAGCCAAAATGTAGGACAATGATGCTAAAATATAGGACACCCAGACAGGAGGCTGAAAATCTGGACAAATCTGGGTTTTTCCAGTCATCTGGTCACCCTGTTTGAGCCTGATAGTGTAATGTTAAGCAGTTCTGAGTGAAAACCGATGAACATTCACGTGGAGGGTAGGTGGATAAGTCCCACTGAAGACGGAGGAGTAGGACATATACACACACAAATACATTTGTACAAGCTTCAGTCAATTCCATTTCCAAGACATGCACTTCCACCCTGTCTTTCTTTTGCTCTCTCTCACACAGAAAGTGCACAGTCAACAGAAAGATTAAGATCTTCCTCCTTCTCTACAGAAAGCTGGACTCTGCAAAGAAGAAATCCAATAAAGCCTTTGGGAAATCATATCTTGTGTACTGATCATATTGACAGTCTTCATCATGGTATTAGACATACTTAACAGATACTTTGCATAAATGCTGAGATCCTCCTTTCACATACACACACACACAGAGAGAGAGAGAGAGAGAGAGAGAGTTCTCTTCCTGCTCAGATTTTTCTAAATTGCCTTTTCCACAGCTTTTAATATCAGTATTGGCATTTGAGTCCTATCAGTAAATAATATCTTAAATTTACCTGTCATGGCAGTGTATATTCAGGCAAGTGGAAGTTGGAGGCTGTCATAAATATTGAGAAGAATATTTTAGTAAATCTGTCTCAACTCTCAAAAGGTGAGACAGCTGCAGCTAACTGAAGCAGGAGCTAATTCTTGATACTGTCTCTAACTCATGTTTAATTATTGTTATTGAAGACCCAGAGGAGAGGCATCACCTAGGACTTATTTCAATTGAATTCATCCCGGAATTGAGGCAGTGGAGCAAACATAGATCAGAGGCAGAAAATCAGTCTCACTGATTTTAACTCATCAAGTTAAAAAAAGAGTGCCTTGCTATTCCTACATTGCTCCTTTCCACTTCAGCACAGTCAGTTAAGCAGTGCATACTCATGGAGGCAGTAGGAAAAACTGCCTCAGATTCTATTAGTTTGCAGCTATGGCCTGTGTCCTTCCATGCACTGAAAACAGGTTCCTATGTCAGCAATCATGAGGGTGGAGGAAGGCAGAAATGTTTTCCAGTCCAATCCTAAGGTGCCTGAGGTGCCAGGACTCAGTAGTTCCTTAAGAGAAGACAATTGACCCCCTCTTCTTGAATAAGGGTAGTAGCCACACAATGGTTCTACTTGATTCTGTGGCAACTTTTTGGTTACTCTGCCATCTTCTTCCTCCCCCTTAATGCCTCCACCCCACAACCCCATCCACCCCTGCCCTAGAAAAACTACCCTATATCCCCATTCACCACTCTGCCACCTGGCATTTGGGGTGATGGACCGGAGGAGAACCAGTGCTAGATCAATGCTGGGGACCACAAATGTTCTTTACAGCATGTTTGTGACACCCAGCTGAGGCTTGGTGCCGGCAGTAAGCCCTTGGGCTGTCAGCCTGTTAAGTGCACTCATGGTTGCCTTCCAATATTTTTAAAAAAGACAAAGTAGCTGGCTTCCAATAAAAAAATCGCAAGTGCTTACATCAGCAGTTACTGGGGAGGCAACAGGCGGAGCTGCCTCAGATTGCTGTTTTTACAGTATACAAAAAGAAATGGCATCTGGCTGAAGTTTAAACACCAGTGAGCTAAATTTCCGCTACCAGGGGCAGGGGACACATGAACCTCAAGATAAAGCGTACTGATTAGGGGAAAGAGGCAAGTTATGATTTGAATTTATTTCCTGATTTTCCTGTATTTATTTATTTCCCACAGGTTTTAGCAGTGTATTTGCATATGTTTTTTAAAGACATCCAAGAGCCTTTGTTGAACTGATACATATTTGCTTTCTCTTCTTCCCTCTTTGCAATCATGCTATACCGCAGGATCTCTACAAGCATTTTGGCTAACAGGCCACATTAAATATTTGGCACATTGTTGAGGGCTGAAAAAATTTAAATATAATATTTAAATAAATACATTAGAGATGGAACTCTAATTCTGAGGCCCTCAGAAGACAGTAGGTAAGCCTCTTGGCATCTCCAATTAGGTCTGGGAAAGACCCTTGGAGAACTATTGCCTGTGGGCAGTACTGAGACAGAAGAACTCAGATGTTCTGGTTCAGGATAAGGAAGCTTCCAATGTTCCAGGAGGACACTAGGAGCACAATCCTAACCATGTCTACTCAAAAGTAAGCCCCATTGTGTTCAGTGAATCTTATTCCCAGGAAAGTGTCTTTAGGATTGCAGCCTCAGTATGAGTTTCAGTACTCAGAACCTCCAAAAAAGTCTTGGTACCTTTCTTTGCATTAAAAGGCACAATCTTAACATTTGAGCATTGCTCTCCCAGTAAGGCATGTGCTGCACCCTGCAGTTGGGGTGCAATCATGGAGCCTCCTCAAAGTAATGGAATCTTTGTTCCCTAACATCAAAGTTGCATTGTCCTTATGTCAGTGTTGGAAAGTTAGTTATAACTGTGCTGTATAATATACCGCATGGACACCCATGGTCAAATAAATATTATGGAAGTTCTTTGAGCTGCAAAGTTGGTCTGAATTAGGCTTGGATACCTTCTCTTCCTGCATCACTACAGGTGAAGCTGAGCTAATCAAGTATAAAGGAGCTCTTGAATTTCACTCTCGTCTCTTCTCCTGAACGCCTCGATCACCTTGGCAACTCACCTTCCGCCGACTGCAATGTCAGCGCAAGTCTGCCGATTTTGGAGATGCCGCTTCTCATTCAGACAGCCACAAGAACAAATGAAATCCATTTGGTTCTTTATCTCTGTGCTTCTATAGCACCATGATTCTCACCAGTATAATGAGCACAATGAAATGCAACGATACCTGCGACCTTCAGAGTTTTCATCCACTTAAGTTGAGCTCTGTGGCAGTCCACATCTCCCATTTTTAGATCTTATCTCCCATTTTTCTGCAAGCCCCCAGCTTCGTCAGACTTGCATCAGATATAGAGCTGGAATAGATCCAAGGAGACCCATTACAATTAGGCAGCCTACCAAGGAATAAGTAAAAATATTTTTTTCCTTTGCTTCTGCAGGCTGTCTATTCACACACCCCACCACAGCATGGTCCATTGGTGCAACTGCATGCTATAACATGGTCGCATGGCATGGCAGCTAGTCTGGCTTGCCACAGGCTCTGGTTGGATTATCATGATCCCACTCAGCCTTCTTTTGAACTTAACTTGAAAAAATCTCTCTGCAGATGGTCCACACTGGATAGACTCCTCCACAATCATTGGTTCTCATCTCCTTGCTCTTTTTCAGCTTTCTTTTAATCAGGAAAATCCAAAAAGGAGAACGAGTAGCAGCTTTGGATTCATCAGAAGTGGATCAATTAGTAGTGATTTATGTGCCTCTAATGTGCCCCCCTCATTCCCACCATGCTGCTTTCATGGATCATTCACCACATCTCATTAGCAGGCCTCCCATGATCCCACCTAGAGAGGTGGTTGTCCAAACTAGCAAGGAAGGCTGGTTATAGTCCTGACCCCATGCCACTGCCCTGAACCAACCCTCTCTCCCACATTTTCTTTTTGGGTAAAAAGATGATGAGAATCCCTATCATGATATTCCCATCTACTATGGTATATGAAACATGCTGAAAAACAGGCCGGAGGGCTGATTTCATTATTGCCATACATGTTGCAGCCTAACTGTCTTGTGCCATGACTTGATGAAAGACTTTGCTCAAAATTCACCCTCTTATTTCTCTGCTTTCTTTTCTCTTCCCCCATTCTCTTTGCAGAAGCTTTTGTATCAGGGTCTTAGGACAAGAACATGATTCTCCTCTTCCTTCTATTCATTCAAACTTTCATTTTCTTTCCCTTCCCATCAGCCTTTCTAGTCACATGTTCTAACTCTGTATCTTGGGATCATAGTGTGGAGTTGTGATTTTCAACCAGATGGTACACAAGTGTGCCTCAAGAGTTTGGAAAGAGGGTTATTTTTTTAAATAGGGACATTGGGGGATGCGCATCTCCAACCAGCAATTTGGTGTGTCTTGTCAATTGTCAAAGATTGATGGTGTAGCTTGTCAATTTTAGCACCCTGTCATTGGGCTATGAGATTAAAATGTTGAAAATCGTAACTCTGAACTTTATTTGGTGTGCTGATTCTGGTCAAGGGACAATTGCAGAGATCTGCCTATGGCATATGGCAAGTTGTGGAATGTGGCTTTTGAGGTGTGGGTGGCTGTGCAGGTAACCATGATGAGTTATCGTCTTTGTTGCTAAAAGAAATTTTTATTTGTCTGGCAGAAGGAACTTTTTGAGTGCTGTGATAACCTGATCCAGAAGTGAAGAAGTAGCAGCCAGCTGTCAGTTGAGTGGTTTTTATGAGTGATTACTGTATTGAATTTAAAATAGAAAAAAGCCTATGTCAAGTGGCACCGATGACTCACTGGGATGTGGATGATTCAAGTCAGCTCTTTGAAATTCTGCATGAGGTGTCACAAGCCCCCACAGTTACTGTCTCTGCAGATTTCTAGGTGGCATGGAGGGAGTTGAAATATTACCACAATGACGTGACATTTAAAATTGCATCCACTCTGTCAGCGGCAATAAGTAAAGCCTGCACCACTTGTCCATATCTACATATAGCCCTGTTGATCATTCCACTTAATGTATATTGAGTGTTAGATCCTTGCTATTCGCTTACTTTGGGCATGGACAAGTCTGTATGATAATTTTCTAAAACAGGCAAATTTTTTATTAACCTTTTTCTTCTTTTAAGTGTTGTCCTGTTTGGGTTTTATTAACCCATTGGTTAATAAGCCCATCTCTTTTAAATGTAGGATGGAGCGCAGAACAATGCACCTTGAATGCCTTGTTGCAGGATAACCATAGCCTTCGCTTGCATATGGCAAATGTGTGGAGAGGTGAATGAAAGGGGAAACCGTGTCCAGGACCCCCACAACAGACATAATGTTCATTTCCTTGCCCTAAAACCACACTCAAAAGAGACAGCCTCCTTGTGATCTGAAGCATAATTGCATGCTATATGCATTAGGACAGGACTGCTGTCCTGTGTTTGGTGCTTTGGTGTTTGGACACGGCTTGCCACGGCTCTCACTGCCTCACAACATGTTCATTATACACTTGAAGATCAGATATGAAAAATGGCTTATTCAACTGATCCCATTTAATAATTTGGCTGCTCCCTACATAATGGTTTCAAGTTCATACCGTTTTAAAAGAAATCACTGCTGAAGAAGATTTCTCTTTAGACCAGAACGGGGGGGGGGGGGGGGTTGAGATTTCTTTAGATGTCATTAATAAACCAATAGTGAGGTGGCTTTGCATTTTGATCTTTGAAAGTGTCCCCATATATTGTAATTATTTGTTCAAGATCAATAAGTTGTCTTTCCTCTTAGAAACTAATAGCCCACTCTTATCCTTCTCCCTCCCCCTTTGCTGATACAGCCACACCAAAGGTAGTGGATGAGGGTAGATCGAGGCTTTGGAGCTGACACAGGTTTTAAATGTCTTACATGTGCATAAGCCTCCTATTCTGCAACGGCGCTCTTCAGAACTGCGCCAACAATTTTGCTGGTGCAAGTCTGAAGAGAAAAGGAGGCAGGAAGGCTGTGGATGCTACATCAGCATCACTGCAGTCTCTGGGCTGGCTCTGGATAGGATTTAGTTGGAAAAGTGCAAAGTATCTTTACAATCACAGAACTCATATATTTCAAATCATCATTCAGCCTCAAAGTTACCCTGAGATGTCTTCTTGGTATGCTGTCCTTCAAATTTTTGTAGCGTTTAGAGTGGGGAGGAGGCTTTGAGCTGGCCTGCACATTGCCATATTCCTGTGGCAGATGGCTTCTGCGAGGCAAGTACCAAAACTAGCACCAGTCCAAAACTCTCATGACACTGGGAGCAACATGTCTAATGCTGCACCTCCACTAGGTGATCTGCCACCCTCAGCTCCCTCCAGTCTCCAATACTCCAGCTCAACTCTCATATCTTCTACATAGCTCATCTTCTGGTCTATCTCCTCTACTTCCTTTTTCCATCCAAGGAGTGAAAGGAGAAGAGGAGCAATGAAGGCAAGTAGGCAGAGAGAGGCACCCCCCCCCACTAGCCTAACCTACAGTTGGTCTCATGGATGAGCAGTCCAGACACCAAGACACATAAAATCATCTTAGTCAAGGGCAGATGTTTCTAGAGACATTGGTCATTGCCCAGCTACATCAGTGTCGCAACTAATTGTGGGGAGTCACCATATGGATGCAGCCTCTGGTGTGACTTGGGACCAGTTCACAGACCCTCTTAGTAAAATTCTAGTTTAATGGCTCAAAGGCCTCAAAAGTATGATTACAAATTAGAAGTTTTTATCACTGCTGTCTGTGGAGAAACACCAAATATCTCTGGAGCACAGATTTAATAGAACTGCAGATATTTGACAATTTTTTTTATTTTTGGCCAGCAGGGAAAGGCAACAAATTGGAACATGTGTGAACAAAAAATAGCCAAAAAGGGGGGGAAATGAAAGGAAGGCAATAGCATTTCAGAATAAAATCCTCTGAGGACAATCTGGATATGATCACAAATGTGTGGCTGATGAGATCTGCCATCCAGTGACCCCAGCGTTATGACAAAGAAGGCATTGTGACCATATTAGCAACCCTGGGGCTTTTTATTCCTGGCAATGCCAATCATAAAAATATTCAAGTCCATTCTTATTTATCATTTAAAAAAAAAAAAGAATTGAGGTTTTTTCTGGTCAGTGGGAAAAATCCTAAATTTGATCATGCTTTGTTTCCCCTTTTGCCCTCACTAGATGAACTGAATGTTGGTACACAGAGAGAGACAGAGAGAGAGAGAGAGTTTCAGCAGTTTGTTCTGTTGCAGTGCCCTGGGCAGTGCTTTTGTAAAATATTTGAAGCAGTGAGTCCTAAGACAATTTCTTTTTAAATGCTGAAAAGGGGGATCATAACCAGGGTGAGCTAATGGGTGTGTCATTCCCTGCAGAATTCAGATTTACTGCACTTAGGAGATTTTCTGTTCTCAAAATTGCCTGTTTCATTTATGACAAAACAGATGCCAGTGACAGAACGTGTGCCTTTAAAATAGGAAAATGTCTAGTTAAAAAAATGAGTTAAGGGTTCTAGTGGAATCACTAGGGTTTGTGTCATGAGGGTTTGTGTCATGAGAACATGAGGCCAACAAATCACCCTCATGATGGACTTCCTTGCAAGCAGTGGGTGAGCCAACATCCCAGACAGTGAGTGTGGTGATGTACCCACTGAGTTTTTTTGTTATAACTTTGATAGAATAAAGATATTTAAGTGTGTTCATTGCATTCTGCATGGAATTGAGCATCAACTGATATTCAACATGATGGTACCAAGATGGTACCAAATTACCAAGATTTTTAGAATTAACTTAGTGATGCTCTCTCTTGTTGTGTCACCCAATATGGGCTTCACCACAAGTTGATTCCCCTTTCCTAGAGTAATATTGATGTGGACTTTTATATTATTATTGTTTGTCTTGAAATTTCACTTGCTTTTTCTTTGTTTTACGCAGAGAAGCATTTTCTAGTTATTATCCCATTCTTTTTTTTTTTTACCTCCTGGCAACAGTGATGACTGGTTATTGTAGCAAAAGTGTCTGACTGATACTGTTGTTGACTTGTAAGTCTTTCCCCTCTTGTTTGTATAATTCAAATATTAAGGATACAGTTAAAGTGTACAATGTAACTGTTAGATATTTTGATCAATAGATTGAATATTGGCCAAATTTGAACAGCTTTGCTAAGTTAATAAAAATAGCTAGAAAAGGGTCATCGTGTAGCATCCCTTGCATATTAGCTTGTTATTGAACAAGGGAGACCTATTAAATGGTTCTGTGTCAATGTGAAGCTGCTTTCATTATATGACTAGATATGTAAGCTTTGTCTAACCAATCAGAAATAGTAGACTTTAACATTATTAACTCAAGGGAAGCATTCAGTGTTATAATCAGGTGGCTAGATTTTATAGTTGGGGTGTGATTAATTGCTTTGGATCCTTGGTTTATGACTCAGTAGCAGGTGGCTACATAGTGTGATGCCAAAGATATCAGTAAAGTCAAAAAATAAACAATAATCTAAATTAGAGATTACAAAGGGATTTAGAGGTTCTAAATTTGTTAGAAATTTAGAAGACACTAATAAAATTGCATTAAATGGGACATCAAGGATTGACAGGGTCAGGCACTGGTCAAGAGTCCATACACATAAGAACCCATCTGGCCAAACTGATACTTGAAGCCCAGTACGATTGCTGGGGGAGGAACATTATTCCATTATGCTTCATCTGATTTGCTGCCTGTCCAATATAAATATTGTTTTGCTGTAATGTTTTAACAATGTTTTTGCTTTTTGTGATTCACCTTGAGATTTTCAAGTTAAAGATGGGAGATAAAACAAATAAATGTAAAGCAGGCCTCCGTCAGTCTTGAAAGACTATGGTATCATGCTCGGCGCTGCATGCAAAGCACAAAAGCCTGGGTTACATTGTTATGGAGGATTGGCTGTTACCCAAGCAGCAAATCCCCCCTCTCCATGCCACTTAATTAGTCCAGTGGAAAGGCAGAGCCAATACGATTGGATCCAGCTGGCGTCGCAGAGCTGGGCTAAGGACAGGAGCTCACCCTGTCTTGTGGGGCCAACCCAGGTCTTGAACCCTGGCCTGCTGGTTAACAGGCACAGTTCTTAGCCACTTGTGCCACCCACAGCCCACAAATAAATGTAAATGTTAGTTGTATTACTATTGTAAAGGGCTGTGGGTGGCGCAAGCGATAAAGACGCTGTGCCTGTTAACCAAAAGGCCAGGGTTCGATTCCCGGGTCAGCCCCACAAGACAGGGTGAGCTCTTGTCCTTAGCCCAGCTCTGCGGTGCCAGCTGGATCCAATCGTATTGGCTCTGCCTTTCCATTGGACTAATTCAGTAGCATGGAGAGGGGGGATTTGCTGCTTGGGTAACAGCCTATCCTCCATAACAATCCAACCCAGGCTTTCGTGCCTCACATGCAGTGTATGCAGCACCGAGCATGATACCATAGTCTTCCAAGACTGATGGAGGCCTGCTCTATTGTAAAACATCACTTAGAGGATAATCCTAAGTGAGCCCTAGGCTGGCATAAATCCCTTTTGCATCTTTTCCCAAGTAAGCTTTGCTGAGAGGTCTACTGAGTAGACCCATTTGAGGTTGCTCCTGTGTAACTTGGCATAAGGGGAAATGTTTTTCCAACTTCCCCACCTCTGGCAACATGGCAGCAGCCCCAAATGTGAGCTTCATGAAGCGCAGGTCAACTAGCCTACCTGTTTTAGTGCAATCTAATATTGCACTAGAGACTAAGATTTTAAGAGAGTCTAAGAGAGAGTCTAAGATTGCACTATAACTGCTCAGTGACATGCATGTCTACTCAGAAGTAAGCTTAATTTATTTGAATGGAACTTACAGGTAAGCATGTGTGGATTTGCAACATAAACGTACAATACAGATGAGACAGAATTTAGATATGGAAATTAAATAGGTGAAGCTACTTTTAAAAATCCACAACAAGCTAGCAAAGTGGCATTCTGATTTATCTATAAATCAAGCATATTATATTATATTTTTTACATTATGCATAAGATCTAATTGAATTAATTTGTTCAGTGTCAGCATTTATCTAGGGTAAGATCAATGCTGTTTCTTCCACCAGGAAGGTCTGTTGGCCAGAATCTAGGAATGTGTTATCCATTTACTCTGCTATGATTGACAGAAGTAGCATTTCTCTACAGCAGGCATCAGAAGACCCCTGCAGATAAACCAAGACCACCAACTGATTTCCCATAAATAATGGAAAGGCTGTGATGCTGAGCTCATTTCACTGGGCTGAATTTAAACCAGTGACCTCAGTATGAACCTTACCGCATCTCTTTGCTCCATCATGTATCCAACTGACAAACTTGCTCAGTGTTTCCAACTTGTCTGCCGGTGTTTTCACTCTCTCTTTTGGCCTCCTGTCCAACGAAGCATACATAGAACAACAACATTTGTTGAAGTTGTAAGCTGCATGTTGCTAATTGGATTGGTGATGGTACCTTCCTGAATTGTGAGATCAGGTAAAAATTTCAGTGCAAGACCAGGCTCAGTGATGGAAAAGCAAAAAGTCCAATGGTACCTGCTACATGTTTCTTTTTGGTATCTCCATTGTACGTTACTGTACCATGTCTCTTTTATTGAGACATGCAGTGGTGGAAGCAGGCAAGTGTGATAAGAAATGAAAATTTTCCTTTCAGATCTGCAGCAGAAACTCAGTGGAATTTTGATGAAATTGGATGAAATTGGATAAAAGGATCAACTATTAGCCGTTATCAGGCACTGTAGTTAATCTGTGGAATATCTTATTACAAAAAGTGGTAATGGCCTCCATGGTGTACAGCATGGATGGTGCTGGCCCTGAGTTACAGGATCATTCTTCAGTTTAGCCTCACATGTCCTTCATGTAAGGCTTGCAGAACAATCCTAACCATGTCTACTCAAAGTAAACCCCACTGTGTTCAATGGGTCTTACTTCCAGGAAAATGTCTTTAGGATTGCAGCCTTACAGCCTTACATGCTCTGCCTCATGGGTTGTCAAGATCACTTGGGTATTTTAACCTAACCTGGTTAGTGAGGCAGAGGTGTCCAGTCTGGACACATGCCAGCTCTGCCTGGAGGAACACAACTGACCATGTGCTGGTTCCTAATGGTAGTGATCCTAGGATAGTCACCAACCCACTTTGAGGCAGAGGAGGGGAAATCTGGGAGTTTCACCACAGACCTATGGTGGTCACAGTGGTTTGATATGGTGGTTACAGTGTTTGGAATAGAATTTAATTGTTGAGGAAAAGTTGGCATGGCCCTGCTTAGGTAATAGATTCCATTTTCTTTCGGCAAGGAGCCCAGTTACCTCTAGTAATATTGGCAGACTCAGAGCTTTTAATGTTGGTGTTGCAAATATATTTCTCAGCTGCCGTTCTTTGGCACATTCTGAAATACAGAATATTTTATGTAAATTGAAAGTCAGTTTGATGAGAAAGAATAGGTAGCATGCGAATCAAGTCTCAAGTTAAATGGAGTAGACTTTACACAAGAGAGACAACCTCTACCTCTAGTCATTGATTTGAGCAGAGGTTTAGGAAAGCAAAAGCAATTAATCAGGTGACATGAGAAGGTCTTGTACTATATCAGAGGTTGGTTATAGAACCAAATGTGATTAGACACAATTGAGTGCCTGAAATAACTTTCAACATCATGTGTTATGAGAAAGCCATGGGGACTGAAAGACTGAGCCTGTCACAGTCAGTTGGTTTGCCCATTCTCAAAATTTTGACTGTCTTTTCTGTGTTCATTGGTTCTCTTATAATCTCTGCCTGCCAGTTTTCCAGTGTACTTCATGCATGTGCAGGGTATATAAAGCAGGCCTCCATCAGTCTCGAAAGACTATGGTATCATGCTCTGCGCTGCATATGCTGCATGCGAAGCACAAAAGCCTGGATTAGATTGTTATGGAGGATATGCTGTTACCCAAGCAGCAAATCCCCCCTCTCCACGCCACTGAATTAGTCCAATGGAAAGGCAGAGCCAATACGATTGGATCCAGCTGGTGTTGCAGAGCTGGGCTAAGGACAGGAGCTCATCCTGTCTTGAGGGGCCAACCCTGGCCAACCCGGTCTTGAACCCTGGCCTGCTGGTTAACAGGCACAATGACTTAACCACTTGTGCCACCCACAGCCCATATATATTCATATATTATATATCACATATATTACATATATTAGCAAAAATATATGCATGTTGTAATTGCAATTTACATAAAATTCCCCCCATATGCTATTCTCCCATTGTGCAATACCCTCCATGTGAATCACCTTCCGGGTGCTTCACGGGTGGGGGAGAGAGGGGGGAGGGAGAATGACTGGATGGATGGATTCCACTTTTGTTTAAAGGGAAAGCATAAACCAAGGATGACCTTCATTTGCAGTCCCACTAATCCAGTGTTTCTCAAAGTGGGGGTCAGGACCCCTTTGGGGGGTCCCCTAGAGTTTTCCTGGGGGTCGCCAAAAGACCCCTGGTGCAGGGGGCCAGGTCAGGCTTGCCACATCTCTGGCTGTAGCTGCGCACATGCCGGGGCTGACTGACAGCCTCAGGGCCCAATCCTATGCATGCCTACTCTGAAATAAATCCCATTGTGTTCAACGTGTGCATAGAACACACATTTCATTTGTAACAAAGAAAATAATCCTGCATACCAGATATTTACATTACAGTTCATAACAGTATCAAAATTTCAGTTATAAAGTAGCAACGAAAATAATTTTATGGTTGGGGGTCCCCACATTATAAAGAGGTCACGGCATTAGGAAGATTGAGAACCACTGCTCTAATCTATCCAGAAGTCCTACACTTCCACATCAGAAGAAACCATGAGTGGACACAGTAAGGAACCAGACGATCTGCTTTCCACTCACTTTTAGAGTGAGAAACAGATCAATGCAGCTTGCACTCATAGGAAGCTGGAGAGGGGTGGCAGAGGCAGCTGATTTGGGCCTAGAAACAGCCAATGTTAGTGCTAGCTCAAGAAGCATTTATAGCTCAGAAATCCTCCTGTTACCCCCACAGTCACACCTACTTAATCTAAGAAGCAAGTAAGCAATTCTGTTCCTTTTACTGGATTTGGAGTGCAATCCTAACCATGTCTACTCAAAAGTAAGCCCCATTGTATTCAATGGGTCTTACTCCCAGGAAACTGTGTTTAGGATTGCAGCCAATGTCAGATGTCTAACATCTGTAGATGCTACATCCATAACATTAGATATTACATCCAACATCTATAATGTAGTCTAGGTCTCTCAAGTATTGCTTTCATCCCTTCTATTTGTTTTCTGAAGGGGTGAAAATTATTCTGTGGTCTTTCTAAATATGTGCATGTTTTATATTCCAGGACTCCTCAATCCTTGGTCCATGGCCCAGTGCCAGTCTGCAGCACCCTAGCTACTGGGCCACGCTGGCACTGGGCCCCGGACCAGAGGCAGGAGCCCTGGGGGTGCTCAGCCCCAACCCAGCCTAGCTTCTCCCCGGCTACAAGGCAAGCCAGGCTGTGCCCAGTTCACCTCGCAGCCAGGTAAAAACTGCACAAGCACAACCTGGCTACTGAGCTGTGCCTGTGCAGTTTGCTCTGTCTGTCGGGCAAAGTGCGCAGGCACAGTTCGTCCTGGGGCCAGGGCAAACTATGCCTGTGCATCCTGCTCAGGCTGTGGGAAAATTTTTTTTCACAGGGTTGATGACCACTGCTATATGTAATCAAAGAAAATGAATTTAAGTATATGAATTTTTTGTGTCAGAATTTAGAACATTGCTATCCCTAATTTTAAACTTACAGGAAAAAGTCTGTTCATGCCAGTTGACCAGGAAGTAGAGAAAATAGCAGCTCTAGAAGTAGTCCCATGGCAATGTTTTGTGCCCATGTTCCCTTTCATGGTTTCTTCTGACAAGGGTCCACCTGTGGCAGTTTCGTGAAAACTCTGGTTCACCAGCATTCTGCTACTGCTGTGGAGGCCGCAGTCTGACATCCTATTCTCTTCAGATCTGGCTTTCCCACTGACGAAATATGAAAGCAGAAAAAAGTCAATAAGACATGCTGTTCTACAAGAGGTAGAATATCTCAATTAGCAGAAATAGTGCTCTGGTTCCTCCATCTTCCTCCAAGCAACAGATCAACTCTTTACCGCTTACCTCTAGCTAGGTCCTACTTTCTTCACCTTAGTAATATTATTTTTAGCTGCCTTTTATCGTGTCTTCCAGCCAGCTTAGTCATCCAGAGTTACCCCTGCCAACCCAGCCAATTTGGCCATCTGTTTTTTTCCCCTCTTTAAAAAAATTTGGCTTCTACTCCTTGAACTTGCCTTTCTTTTGGCAGGTTGCCTTGAAATTGTGTCTCTTCACCACTTATTGGTCCCTACGTCATATTTGGTTGTCTCTTCAAACAAGTCAGCCGTAGTTATCAGCAGTCGAACGGTGAAAGATAACGCAGGCATCTCCATTCTGGCTGCTGGCACAGAATGTTACAGACTCCAGAATAAAAAAATAAAACCTTTACAAAATACAACTGGTTCAAAGATAACAGACGTATAGGATAGACATGCACAATGGTAGCAATTACATTAAAAGGCAGTACACGATACACGCTGCTTGCTTTTGTTTTATTTTAATTACATTTCAGATAAAGATAACATTGCTGAACCCATTGAACACTGTATCCTTCTCTAAACCTGCTTTCATCTTCATTTCTTTCTTGTTTAATTTTGCATATTGAAAACAAGCACATTGTGGTAAATTTCTGTTTGCTTCATTTTAGAGTTCCTTTTAACGCTAAATTTATGCATGTTAGTAAGAAAAGGATGGAGAAATGGGAGGGATGTTTATTTTTACACTTGCAACATGAAGGCTAAGTGCAGTACATTTTAAATAAAGAGGCTTCAGTAATAAGATGTTCTTTATAAGTGTTTTTTCCTTACTCATTTTAACTCTTTTCGTTTGGAGCCCATGGGAGATCTAAAGGGGTAGGTCACATATTCTGGCCCCACCACACATAACTGAGGATGTGGGGGCAGAATGGCATACTTGGTAGTGGTGCTGATAATGTTGGTGATGATAATGTTTCCTAACCCATAAATCACAGCAAAATGCAGAATGAGTGACTGCTAATGTGACCCATATATAATGAACTCCAAAACCTCTACAATAGCAGATGTCACAGGATTCAGATGCCATGGGACTTTGGACAGTACAGATGTTCATACAGTATGTCTGAACCATCTGTTTATTGTTTTTATAAGATACACAGAGGTAGTTATATGGAGCACCAGATTATTGTCCTATCCACACAAAACACTTTCAGATTTGGTTCTTTGTAACATTGGATCCTTATTTCCTCCCCCCCCTCCCCCAAGGAAATAGGTTCTGTACTGTTTCTGCTATTTCTTAGCAGACAGTGAATCTAGTAATCAATTTGTGGCTCAAATGAACCCACCGTCTCATCTTTTCAGAACATGTATAGTGAAATGTTGAATTCCCTGATCAACAGGCACCAATGGCATATTGCACAAGCTGTAATTTCCAGTCTACAAGTCTATAATTTCCAGTAGCCCAAAGTAGAGTATATTACAGGAGTTCAGATCACTGTAGCTGTATGAGTGCTTTCTTCAGCTGGTACAACAACTGAAATTGGGCAAAAATATTTCTAACAATACTTGTCATCCAGAAGCACTCCTAGCTGGCATCCCCGATCTTTCAAGAGGAATACAACTATGTCCAAAATTAGGTGTAAAGTTGTGAGTTTCAATAGCTAGAGTTGCTATTTCAGTAGCTGGAGTACCAGAAGTTTAAACACTGCCATATGAAAGGATTAAAAACAAATAGGAAAACACCTGGTTACTTGGAGTGCACAGATAACACTTTCTTCTTATGTATGAACACTTGAGTAAGCCATGCCATGAACGCTTTCCCACTCTCCTAAACTGTAACATCTGGTAATTAATTAAAAGAATGTTACTAAGTGTTCGGCACGGTGTCAGACATATGGATACAAACGCAAGATCATCAGGGTCAAGCAGATAGAAGAGTTGTGGGTGGAAAAAAATGAGGAAAACATCTGTATAGCAGTAAAGTGCCTTGGATGACTTTAGTGCCAACCATACCAGGGTCTGTTTTGATCTGCATACACAGCAAGATGAGAGTTTAGAAATACAGAATGTAAATACATTCCTGATGTTTTTGAAGCAAGCATCACCTCTAAATCAGCCTGAGGCCATCTTCATGCTAAGCTGAGCTCCAACTGATTTGCAGCTATATGAGTGTAAGCAGTACAGCCATCTGGCTACTCTCTGTTCACCATCTTCCTCTCTGCTAACTAATCTGAATTGGTGGACACTGAACCATAAAGTTTTGGGGGTTTTTATCTCTTTTTTTGACTGAAGAACATTTCTTCATCAGTCAATTTTTTGGGAGTCTTTCTTCTCAATTGACTATTATGCTTAGGATCATCATTTTTCTGATGATGAGCATTGACTGGTGATAATAGGAAACCTGGACACCAAGCGTGCAAATATTCAGTAAGGATGGTAATATTAAGTGGACCATAACAATACAGCACTATATATTGAAAGATGAACTATGTAAAGTAGCTTCTTCTTTATCTGGCTTGAAGGAACAGTTTCTCCACCCATGTTTTGCTTTGGTTGTGATGAACAGTTGCAGTATCTCTGTTGACAATGGGTGCATTAAAATGGGGAAGCTGGAATCAGATTCCATAATCAGTGCTAGGGATTGAAGAACTATTGTGTTTTGGGTGCAAAAGGCCTCCGGTGCAATCCTTAGCATCTTCAGATCAAACTGGGAAAGACCCTGCATAGATAGTCAGTGCCAATCAATAAAAGCAACAGTGAGCTAATTTGTCCCATTCTGACTACCCATTTCCACCTATCTTGTGTCTCTTCACAACAACCCTTTGAGGTAGCAGCCCGAACCGGGTCAGCCTTAGGAGCTGTGGGACAAGACAGAAGAGTCTATGCACGATTATATCAAGAATTCAGTTTTGATTATGGGAACTTCGTTGAAAAGCAGTTTGTCCTATATTGACCAAACTAATTAAGAAGCTCAAATGAAGAGAATCCAAAAAGCAGGATAAATGGCTTCTTCATGCCCTGGGTGTGCATGTACCACTCTGTAACATGTGCTCCTTTTCAGTTTGGAGAGGCGTGTAGTGCATTTCCTCCTACATTTGACTACTATAGTATGGCACTTTTAAAATTATCTCTCAACAAAACAGAATGAGATAACCTAATTTTATGTTAATTAATTTCGACAGATATGGCTCCTTTTTATTTATTTATTTTAAATGTAACTCGGCATTTTGGGAAAATCAATGACATCTGCCATTTTAAGAAAACAGATTGAAATCATTTTTAAGAAACACAAGGGAAATCATTTTAAAACTGTAAGTAGTTTTCAATTTTTGAAAATGGATGCTGAAAGTGCTCCTTTCCAGCCTCTGCAATTACCGAGGAAGATCTGCTTCATATGTCCGCTTGGCAAGTACCGTTGTTACAGTGAAAGTAGAGTTTTCCAAAGAGGCACGTGGGTGGGAGTCTTGCTTTAAAATACTTTGAAATAGATCAGAAAAGTATCTCCAAAAGAACACAATTACTTGAATGTGTGTGTGGCAGCCCTTTGAGTCCTGCTACAGTGCTTTGGGTCCTACAACTGGGTTTGCATAAGGGTCAGCCAATTCCCCCCATGACGCCAACTGGAAGGCTCACTTCAAAAAGTAAGTTGGGGTCAGTTCACCATTCACATGTTTACCCACATGCATCCATGTGTATGCACTAACTCTCCTCTCTATTATGCCAATCACTGAGTAGTCTCGCCAACCATTTTTTTTCACTGGTAAGTAAGTAAGGAAGGAAGGAAGGAAGGAAGGAACACCTATCTGCTTTCGTGGGGTTTTGTGGGAATGTTGAGTTTGCTAAGAAGTAGAAGCTTCTCAGTTTGTAATTACATATTCTAACCAAACAACACAATATATGCAAACACAAGAAGATATGTACCGGTAACTATCAAGCTTGGAATCCAAGAAAATATGTCCAAGTCAACTTCTTTTTTTATGATTGATGCTCTGGGGAAGTATTTTATTTATTTAAAAATTTATAACTCATCTTTCATCTTAAAATATAAATGCCCAAGGTAGTTCTCAGTGCAAGAAAGTACAATAAAAGCCCATAAAATTTTTATTTTATTTTACCACTCATTAATTAAAAACTTTCATTAAACTTTAATTTAAATTTTTGATAAGTTTAATTAGAATACTGGAGCTAACTTGGTTCCATAATTCATGGCTCATCATTTGGACATATCTGTTCTAGATTATATGGAGCAATAAAGTGCTCTTTTGTCAGTAAAACCCTAAGAATAATTTTGAATCTATATTAATTAAATTCCAATGTACATGGGGTAGTATCTTCCAGGAAAAAATAGTCTTTCTGTACTTACAATAGTCTGAAAGTATTTTAATAAAATATGATCCAATTAATTTTATTTATATATAGCAAAAAAAGAAAAATAATAGATATACTATTTTATACATTTACAACATTTACAATCTTACAAGATAACTTTCTAAATAGATAATGTCTAATGGTTCAGATTGAATTATCCGATATATTTTATGAATTGATAGCAAATAAGATTCCTCTGTGACTTAGGTGGTTTTTTTAAACAATTAAAGCAGATGTTATTGGTAACAGTCTCAGCCACAATAATTTAAAAATCATAGCTTCTATCTTTTTATTTTTTTAATAATGCTGCAATTAAAGAATTACCTTTTCTATCCCATATTTCAAGCACCTTCTTTAAAGAGCGGAAGCCTCTTTCATTTTTCTTTAAGCCTTTTTCACACTCACAAGACAACTCTTATTCTATTAAATGGATTCGGTTGTTGAAAACATTTAGCTGATGTAATTTGAAGCTTTTTTGAAAATGAAAAGAATTCAGTTACTTGAAAAAGTGTTGGAGATAATCCACAATAAACCATACTTTGTAAGCTCTTAAGTACCATAAATTCAAGTTCAAATGGCAAAAATCTTGGGTGATCAGTACTTCTGAACTGTAATCTTGGATAAACCATTTAGGAAACTGCCTTATTCCAAGTCAGTTAATTTGTCCAGGCAGTTAATTTGACATTTCAGGCAGGATTTCATGGATTTCAGGCAGGAATTTTTTTAACTGGTGAAGTTAGGGATTGAACTTTCCACATGCTCTTCCCTATAGCTACTGTTAATACTTATAATAAATCAATATTAATCTATTACCATAATACTGTGCTGCTGAGCAGATTCTACTAGCACCATCCTATTAATGTCTACTCAAAGTTCTATTGAATTCAATGGGACTTACTCCAGTGGTGGGCTCCAAGAGGGTCACACCTACTCTATAGAACCAGTTGTTAACGAGAGATAGGGCATATAAAGTTTAAAAATATCCATTTAAAAGTGGCTGCCAGATGGGCATAGAACTGTTAATTTCTTTGAATCCCATCACTGACTTATTCCCAGGTAAGCCTCTATAAGCAGTGTTTTTAATATCAGGATGGGACCCACTAGGTGGTGTCACAGGTTAATCTTCATTCATTTTAAATTGATAAAATTGGTCAGACTGTCATTTTAAAAAGTAGGACCCAGTTCAGGAAGATTTGAGAACTACTGGTCTATAGAATTGCAGCCTAAATCATCCATGAAGTTCATCAGAGAACTCTGGCAAGACATTCTGTTTCATCCACACCAAACATTCAGGATTGATTTAGGTTTAAAGCAAGATCATGGTATGTTGTAATCTGCTTTAAGCATGAGAGAGCAGAAAAGGAATGTAAATTAATGAATAAGATACTTCAGACACTATAATTCAACATTTATTATTCCAGTAGAGAAATCCTGCGAGAGCTAGCAGTGAGATCGGCCTGTCAAGCGACAGATCTCTTGGCTATTTACATATTGCTACGTAGACATTTGGTATACACTGTGGTTTTATGACCTGCCTAAGGCCACAAAAAATAGAGTATTTATTAAAATATTACACATACTTCAAGTACCATTTGAAGCCTGTGTGGGAGTGGATAGCTGGCTTGCAAAAGATACTGTTATGTCTCATAAATTTTTTTTCTCATATACTGAGAAAGCAGAAAAAGATTTTTAGATAATGCAAATATAACAATGTGAAATCTGGAATTATTTGCCCTAATTAAAAGTTGATTTTAATTTATAGATGTGCATGCTGGCATAGCTAGAAAGGTGCAGGGGATAGCAGTTGCACCAGGAAGCGCTTTAGGAGGGCAACAAGCTGAGCTTGACACTAGTGGCAAAAATTGTGAAAAATTGGTTATGTATGAATAATACCATCATGTTATATATTATTGGAAATGTATAATTTAATGCAAAGTGCAATGAAACAAACTGTAGTGGAAACTAACTGTATTAGAATATCATATTCTATCAAAAGTTATGGCCAGAAAATTCACCAGAAAATGAAATCATCAAATCCCTATGGAACAAAAAGTGTATTTTGAAAACTCAAAATGGACTCATGAGACTGATTGCTCTGACAGCCAATGAGATGTAATTAGGATACAATATGGAGCTAACAGGGGTGTCGCTAGGGTTTGTGTCACCAATATATAACTGATAATATAGGATAAAAAAAGTTAAAGTCCTGAGCTGAGATTTAGCTTGCTTAGTTCTTGATGAATACCTTTGCTGAGTCTTCAGGAACCAGAAATCTTCTGAAACCCTGGATAATAGTTTCTTGAAAAGTATTTTTTAAAATAAGAATAATAAAATCATGTTTATTCAAGCATGGAGTACTACCTAAGGGATTGCTGTTTCATATATGAAAAACTCTTCAGAAAATGCAAGCATATCAATCAAAATGACAAACTTAAAAAATGTTCCTGTCATTGAGGTTCTGTGAAAAGTTCCCTCTAAAAAGTCATGATCATTTGAGTCTGACTCAAAAGTCATGAAATCATCTTGTTGAATATACTCCTGGGAATTAAGTAACACCTACACGGTTTGATGATTGACACTGTGTGACTACCTAAGATAATAATTTGATGAGTTACAATAAGAACACATTTAACATGCTTGGTATCCAAAGTATAGAGAATTTAATAATTTGTAGCCTTCCTTTGGATTTATTCTTTCATAATAAAGACATTAAGACTGGACTCCCTGGAATGAATTATATTTGAGTAATCCTTGAAGTATTTTATTTAACTATGGGCACAATCCAGAATAACTATGGGGAGTCCTCGCTCCAATGTAAGAACAATTTGCTCTGGATTGCAATATGTATTTCCCATAGGTTTTCACTAGGTGGTGCAGTAACTACGGGTGCATGTAATGTCTCGTACATGTTCCCGTAGTTACTCTGGATTGTACTGATAGCCTCTTTCATTTAAACCTCCCCGTCACAAACCTTTTACACCCTGTGTTCTATGCAAATAATTTAACATGATTCAAAATTCCCCAGATCTGTATAATGCGCACATACCCCCAATAATCCCAATTTGCTATGTTCAAAATTTTCTGAACAGAGAACTTTATACATTCTGGAAAAACCTTTAGACATTGAGAAAAGTTACCACCTCTTTGTTTTCTTCCCCCACTGTGGTTAACACTTCAGGATTAACTATTCAGGAAGAAATATCCTGCAAGTCATTCCAGCTGCTAAACTATTTAATTGAATAAGCACTGTTGATTTTCTCATTGAGTTTCCTGAAATAAGATATTGCAGTTTTTGTAATGTAAACCCATACAGAGGGATTTAAATGGGTGCCTATGGACCAGTCTGTCCAAGACTGAAAGGCATATGGCTGGTTTCATGGAAAAGATGAATTGTCCTTCACACACACCCCTTTGGCCTCCCTTCCACCAGAATTGAGAGCAAGTGGGAAGATGATTCAGAGGAATCCATCAAAGGAAGGAAGGGGGAACTGGCATCACTTTCCACCATCCCTCTTTGTCCACAGCTGGCTGTTGTTGATATGGGTGTAGACAGGGAGAGGGAGAGCAGTAATCTCGAATCCACCTCTTTACTCAAAGCTCTAGTGTTCCCCCATTCCCAATACTCTCTACTCTAGTTTTCTCCACTCCCCATGGTATCTTCTTTTCCAAAATCACCAGTCTTTTTAGACAGGACCCGAGTCAGGGGGCAGAGCAGGGGGTCCAGAGCCCAGGGCCAATAGGGGTCTGCAGCCCCAATGCGTAAGCACAATGTTCATGTGTGTGCGCACTAAGGGTCCACATCCCAGTGCTGGGCAGACCTGCCTAACACTGGGCTGCAGAGCAGTCCTAATGCACATGTGCAAGGGGTTACACATGCACATTAGGGTTCCCTGGCTGGAGAGGACTAGAGGGGCAAGGGGGGGGAACCTGGGGCTTTGTTCCAGGTTTCTCTTCTCTTGTCCCACCTGATCCTTGAGGGGAGAATTATGGCAACCCTGGCTGTATGCTGTATTGATCTGCATAATTCAGTGGTACTTAAGCATAGCACACCAGGACACACTTCTGAGAATGGCAATCTGTATCCCTCCCCACCTCCCTTGCCATAATTGGGTTGCCATAATTCTCTTCCTCAAAACTGGGACAGGACCCACCATCAAACTTGCCAGTATGTGGACAAATTCCCTGAAAACTGGGACAGTCCTGGTTTTCTGGGATGTATGGCAACCCTACCTCTGGAAGTGATGTCATGGCATGACATAAAATGGGAAGTGACATCATCTTGGTACCAGAGTTCATCCATGTCTACTTGGAAGTAAGTTCCATTTTGTTTAACTGCTTTCCTCACTCCCAGGAAAGCAGTCTGAGTGCCCCATTCCAAAATAGTGGTGTCCAGTGCCAGATTCCGAGATGGTGACACCCAGCTTTTCACAATCCCCTTAAAATGAAGTAGCAACCCCCAATGGGGTCCTGACCTTCACTTCGAGTATCACTGGCATCATAGATGCTATTATTTAAGTCTATGGTATAACTACATTTAAAATGGGCAACAACTTGCCAGCCACTTATGAGTTGTGTGGTTTTCAGTGGGAGAATTCAGGCCACATGCTGAACTCTCCTATTGAAAAGAAAAGATAATTAAAAGTGGGTAGCTTTAGGTGGATTGAGCCCAGTGCTTTAAACCTTTTACATATCATAGATTAGTGTAATTGCATCTTTTCTTAGAAGTGAAAGAATGCGACTCACACTGAGAAAATTATATTTGTCTAGTACTGGAAGACAAATGGTTAGACATAAGAAATACATGTCTAACCTGCACTTAAGTAATACATTCAGCTTTAGTGCTTCGTCCCCCCATGTGTGGAAAACAATCCCCAATGCATGCACAACAACCCCCATGCGCACAAACCCCTCATGCACAACGTCCCCATGCACAACATCCCCCATGCATATCATCCCCCATTCGCATCATCCCCATGCACATAAAAATCCCATGTACACTGTCCTCCCATGCGCATCGTGCCCCCTTGCGCAAGGTTCCTCCATGCGCAAGATCCCCCCATGTACAACATCCACCCATGCTTATTAAACCCCCATGTGCAACAGCCCCCATGTGCAACAGCCCTCCCAGTGCATTAGGCACCGGGCACCAAATTGGCTGGATGTTGATTAGTCAGTCTTCAATGTTAAGTATAGGACAGAAACACGTTGCACTCCTTTTCACTCCCCTAAGGATTAAATTCCTAAACAATGGTTCTTGATGGGTGTTGATATCACAGAAGGAACACTCCCCAAATTTAAGGGTTCTGGTTCCAGGGGTTGGGGCAGAACATCCATCAGTCAGAGATTCTTCAATGTAAAGTATAGGGAGAAAAACGTGTTGTGCCCCTTTTCACTCCCTTCCTGTTGGAATTTCAGAAAACCAGTTCTTAATGGGTGCCTCCATCATGGAAGGAATACCCTCCCCAAATTGCATGCTTCTAGGTCCAGCAGTTTTGACTGGACATTGATGAGTGAGTGAGTGAGTGAGTGAGTGAGTCAATCAGTCAGTCAGTCAGTCACTGTTCAATTTTCATAAATATAGATTATGAATTCCTGACCACACAATCCAATACACATTTACTAGAATTCTTACTATTTTAGTGGCAGGTGTTTTGCAAAGGCTGGTATATACAAGCAGCTGAAACCAACTTGCATGGTTTTAACCTAGTGGGGAGAAAGATGATGCAGGAATATTTTCTTTTCATTCATTGATTTGCAGTATTTATAGCCTTTCTCCTTGAAGCAACACAGTGTGGCATTTTTTAAAAAATAAATGAATAAATATCAGTAAGTGAATATCCATAAGTAAATATCAGTAATATTCATCAGAATGTTAAAGGTGTCTGAAAAAGTGTCGTGGAAATTGTACGTAATTGTAATTGTATTAATAAAGTTTACAAAGAAAAGAAGAGCCATTACTGAGTTATTACTGGAAAAATTTGTCTGACTTCCACTTAGCCCAGTGATTTTTCAACCAGTGTGCTGTGGCACACTGGTATGCTGCAGATAGTCTTGATGTATGTTGCAGGAATTTGGGAATTGTCATTACCGTAATAGGAAAATAGGGGGATTTGAACAGCCTGGTGTGCCTTGTCAATGGTAAAAACAACTGATGATGTGCCTAGACAATTCCATTGTCTTGTTAGTGTGCCATGAGATAAAAAAGGTTGAAAATCAGTAACGACTGTTTTTTAATCGTGTAGGAAATAGCTGGAAAATTGAGGCATTCTAACAACACCAACCTAACAGCAAAGTCCAAAAGCCATATAGATTCATCCATATGATGCCATTGCTTGAAATGTGCAAAAGAGAGACAAAGCATATTCCTCTTGAATAGGCATGTACTATTCAAACAAGAACTCTCTACAGTTTAGCTAATCCCTGAAATGGACAATCCAGCAAAAATCCCAATCTGGTTGCATACAACAATGCGGACAGCCCTCCTTCTAATCTTCACCAGACTGAGAGAAACTGATGCTCCATTGTATCATCCTGAGCATTATACACTGTATAATCCTGAGCATTAGTTCTTTGCAGTGCATTGCTGAGCTTGAATGAGCAAGGAGAGAAATTAGATTCTTTCCTCTGCAGTGTTAACAGGCAATTGACTCTAAATAGTTTGTGTGTATTTATGAAAAGTGTTTGTTTTGCTGTCTTTGTATAGAATAGACAAATCTCTCTGTCTATAGGATATCACAGGTACACAAACACAGGCTTTTGAGGGGGGGAACGATTCCTTCTTGAGTGTGTTTTAGCACTCAGATCAGAACCAATCTGGCGGTGTTATGAAACACCTGCCCTTTGAAATGAGGCAGTTTTACCTACTCACAAGTAAACATGCACTTGTGGTTGTTTCACTTTCCATAGGGCTCAATACGTTTTCTTTGTCAGTTTCATGCACCATGTGTAGCAGAGGCAAACTTACATGGTGACCCACAGTTTCGGAAACACACACTTTCTGGTGAGGATCATCCTTGTGCGATTATTTCTTACCCCCTCACAAATGGTTGGGAAAGGAGTGCCATGGCTTGTGCCACAATACCTGCTTGTGGTTTGAGTGATTCCTCCACAGTGGAGTAGGAATGCTTCAATACTGACACCATCCGGTTAGCTTGGAAAGTCTTCCTAGCATGCTGCTTTTTATTTTACAGTGTTCTCTGTGACAAATTGAGGACAAATCAATGAGTCTGTCTCTAATTATTATTTTATTGCCGGCTATTCTTCCTCTCATTCATACTTGGTACCCCCTGCTGTTGAAGACCTGTTATAATTTTAGAAAACATCACATGAATAAAATTTCAGTAGCTCTTACGGCAGAATCAGTTTTGACTCCGGCAGTTGACAAATGGTACCTTAGTTCAGTTTCTGCATAAACAGAATTCAACCCTTCCATTAATATTAACTTGAAAAGTCTCACAGAGTAATAGCTGCAATTTGTGCCGAAAAGTGCTCCTTTCACAGTTCCAGTTAAGGTTTCATATATTGAATCTGTGGAGACAGAGTTATCTTCCTCCATTTCAGAATCAGCAATCTTGGAGAGGCTGCATCATTGTTGTGCAAAATCCGTAAGGGTTTGCAAATATTCTTCTTGCAGTAGTAAGAAAATGGTGCCGCGTAACAAAGCATGGAAGTTCTCCTTTAACAAGCATTGTTGGTGGAAACGGTAAATTAAATGAATGTCCATTCTCTAGAGAAAGGAAATTGACAATAAATGCAAGCGCACATGGTGGGTTAATAATATGACAGTTTCATGTTTGAATTGACAATAGGTGATAAACGGAATGTGGGAAGTGATTTGCATCAGTTGTCTTGTGAACAGTCACCACAAATCATGGTGTCTTTTCATGCCAGAACAAAACCTTCCAATGGAAGTTACACTGAAAAGTGATGGGAGAGGCACTGATCAGTGAGGATTCTGGAAATGTGTGAATTTTACATAAAGGGCATGAAATTCAAAAATGACATTATGAGCACAATCCTAATCATGTCTACTCAAAAGTAAGCTCCATTGTGTTCAATTGATCTTTCAGGAATGTGTCTTTAGGATTGCAGACTAACCCTACAATCCAGAGTAACTACGGGAGCACGTAAGAGACATTACGTGGACCTGGACTTACTGCACCACCTAGTGATAACCTATGGGAAATTCATATTGCAATCCAAAGTAAATTGATCTTACACCAGAGCAAGGATTCCCCGTAGTTACTCTGGATTGTGCCCTAAGAATGCCTTTTAGTTGTAGTGTGCCACTTCTGAATGGTGAGGCCTCCACAACAAAATGTCCATTCTAACTGACATCCTGTTTACATACAAAAAATTGTGGAATATACAAACTAAATTAAACATCATTTGGGAAACTTTGTCCTCTTTTGCAGTTGTGACCATGGCTAAAGGGGATAGGCAAAATAAGAGAAGTGCCAGAGGGAGATGCTACCAACGTGCTGGAAGAGCCCACTTACCATGCAAGCTGTCCTTTCATCAGCACATCTTCCAACATCACTCTTAGCTGAACTCAGCAGAAGCAGCACTGCTGAAAGGGTGGCCTGCGTGATAACTGGGCTCTCCCATTTCTTGAAAATATGATCAATATTTGCATACTCTCTCTTCTGTCATTTTCCGCTAATGAGTTCCCGCATAAGAACAAAGTGCTTGTTTCTGCCCATCATCTGCTAAAATGATGTTACTTCTTGCTTTATCTTGCTTTATCAGATTGGACTGCTGTTGACTCTAGATCATCGTTCTGAAAGTGGTGGGTCACAACCCACCATAGCATAGTAAGGGACCTACCTTACTTCACACTGTAGTGAAAATTGCCCAATTATTCCTACCTCTGCTTACCAATATGTGAAAACCCTGTTTCCACGTCTGCTAAGAGCCTCTGGATAGCTTCACTCGATCATATTTTGAAAGAATCTTATCTGGTTGTCTTTGGAACAGTTCTCCTGCATTGGAATTATGCAAGACCTTTAAATTAGACTTGCCACAGACCAGCCCCCAATCTCTGCAGGTACTAATAGCTTTCCATCTCAGTAGTTTGATGCCAGAGAACAGAGTTCAACTATGACATTCCTGTTTATATTTCCAAGTAGCAAATATAGGTTGCTGGCCTTAGGATGTGGTTGAGACAGAATAATGCAATGAGTCAAATCTCACTTGAAATAACAATAACACACTTTTTGGCATTATTTTTAATCGAAATTTCTTTGTGGCATGTGCAATAAAGGAACGCATTGGTTCATATCCAGTTTTAATAAAAGCAGAATTATCCACTAATGGGAGATGGAGTTTCAAGCTGTTGGAAAAATACAGGTTTGATACGCTTGACAACCCTGGATGCAAAATGCTGTACCTTCAGAGCAGCAGGTTTGGCGATGAAGAGATCCCTGCAGTGACTCCAAATAAGTTGACCTTGAAGGTAGATACAGTTTTCGTGACTTTGCACATAAGACTCCATGCTTTGCTGTGAATTTAATGGTTGTGAATCACCGTGATCCCCACTAACACAGGAAGGTACAAGATTAGAATAAATATTCACAAAACAGTGGGCAGTAACTGTTGTTTTAATTACTGGGTGCAAAGTGTGAGAAGCTATAATGGTGTTTAGTCATGTCTTTGGCATAGATAAAAATGTTATCAAGAGGAGTGTCAGTTAATACTGACACTGTATGGTTATCATACAGCATACTGTATGGTTAGATTTTCCAAACAGCCAGAAAAAAAGATTTTCCAAAGTAATTATAGGATCTTTTATACCAACATAGTTATGGTGCCACCTATGCAAAAACTTTGGGAAATGCATAGAGCAATTCAGAGTAAGTGCCTCTTATAGGGTTACCCCCAAATCCAGAGTAACTACAGGACCAAGTAAGAGACTTTATGTGCACCCGTAGTTACTGCACTACCTAGTGAAAACCTATGGGAAATTCATATTGGCATCCAGAGTAAGTTGTTCTTACACCAGAGCAAGGACTCCCTGTAGTTACTCTGGATTTTGCCCTAGTCTTACTTTTCAGATGATTTCTTTTTGTTCATCTAATGCAGTAGTCTTTATGCTTTTTTGGCAGGAGGGCCACATTGTCTTTCTGATCATGTACTGGACACTGGAATTTAAAAAAATTGATTTAGATTTAAAATGTGAATGAATTTACATAAACGAATATATTAGTGATGGAACTTGTGAATGAACTAATGAATTCAAATAAGTTCATAAATACATTCCGACACAGAGGGAGAGGGTAACCTTCAAACCAGTTTATAAGCACTTTCATACACAGAGAGGAGGTGTGTGCAGCCTCCTCAGCCCTCAAAATACCCTCTTAAGGTGTGGAGAGCAGAGCTCCCCTTGCCTCTGGAGGATTATAGGGCTTGCCCAAGGGCAGGATGGAGGCTTGCCAAGGGCTGCATCTGGCCCCAGGGCTGGGGTTTGAAGAATGTAACGGAAACAGCTACCTCTAACTTTCCTTGAATGAAAGGGAAAACATTTGGTGCAGAGATCATCAAACCATGTGCAGATGTGCCAGTCACATCTGGAAAAGGTTGTCTGGAAAAGGGAAAACATTTGGTGCAGAGATCATCAAACCATGGGCAGATGTGGCAGTCACATCTGGAAAAGGTTGTCTGCAAGTCCACATTTGATGATTCTGATCCATTTGCATCTTTGAAAGTTCATATCTTGCAGGGACATTTCTATCTATGAAAGTTCACATCTTGAAAGGTCATAAGTTGCAGACTTACTATATGAGATCCTTATCATCATGCTGGGTAACTGGGCCAACGAAATGGCTTCTCTGGGCTGCACCCTGCACACTGGCCTTATGTTTGAAACCCTGATTTAGCACATGCATCCTTAGAGAGCCCTCACGCAGTCCCTTTCCATGCCAGAGAGAACATCTGTATAGAAGTGAATAGATGGCTTAAGTACAGGTATCCCCTCTTTGACATTTCATTTTCTGACGATCCATTCTTTCAACACTGTTCAATTATACCCTTTCAATTATTATGAATAAATGAATTTTTTCAATGCATGTTCTGTTTTTTCAACCTCTCTCTGTTGTTCTACGTGCCAAAATTGCCCTCCCTCATGTTGTAGTCCCTGGTCTAATCCTCATAAACTGCTTCCTACCTTGAAACCTTTCAGAGAAGCCTAAAAGTATTTCTATTCAAAAAGGCCTTCTGAGCTTTCAGCCTTTTTAAATGTGTTGATGCTTGTTTTTAAAGATGCTGCTGCCTCCTGTGACCGTTTTTGTTACATATTTTTATTATACTATTTTTAACAGTTGTTTTTAATGTGGATGTATTTATTGTCTTCTGTTTTTTATACTGATGTTTCAATTTTTTTTAATTGATACTGTTATTTTTAATGGTTTTGAAGTTTTTAATGGACTTCTTGGAATTGTAAGCCGCTTTGATTTCCTTTGGGAAAAAGTCGGGATATAAATAAAGTTGTATTACTATTCCCAAAGGAGTTAATGAGAAACCATTTGCAGAACTCTTTGGGTGGCAGCAAGAATTTGTAAGATAAAAGGGGCATTTGTAATTTGCTACTTAACCTGTTGTTAATTTAGGTTATTAGGATATAGAACCTGTTGTTAATTTATTTGAATCCCACCTCTGGTATTAGGGTGATTAGTCAGTTCCATATCCTACATGTTAGAAGGATGTAGGGCAAGTGAGCTGCCCTGCAGAGAGGTGAGGCATATGGCTGAGTCCTAGTTCTCCAGCTTCTGCCATGCTAGGTTGCTTTGTTTAAAACAACAGGCATTATATGATTATCAAGTTATTTTTAGCCCCATTGGTTGTATGATGGACTAGCAGTTCATATTATATTGGATTATTGTGTAATTCCTGCCTCCCTTAAAGATCTTCAACACTGGTATTCCAAAAGGAAACACCAAAAACTTCATCTCTTTGTTTAAAAGGAGAAATTTCAGTTTTGCCTCTCTTTTTATTTGATTTGTTCTCTTGTTTCTCCTTCTGTTAGTCAAAAACCCATTATTGTGCTGCTTTGTCCAATTCTGTGTTAACATTACAGCCTAATTAAACTTGGTTTGTTTCTGTGGTTGTGGTTTTCATTACAATGATAAAGGAAATCTCATAAAAACATTGATTTATTTTATTGCTACAGTGAGAGGTCCTTTAGGAATTGACCATATGAAGCTGCTGAAACCATTTTAATAGCAAGCACAGCTTGGTATTCTGCATATCTATGACAGAAGTGGGGCTGGGTTTCTTGGAGCTAACTTCCATCTATATGCATATGGAATTGCAGCATTTCATCGGCTTCTTCTTCTTCAGCTGGATCAGTTTAAAACACAATCCTGTCCCCCTGTGTGGAGAACACAATCCTGTATGGAGCATACAATCCACTAGCACAGGCTGCCATAAATGTGCCATAAAGCAAATCAACAGTGGCGTTCCAGATCATGTAAAACAGATCCAGGAGTGGTTTTTCCATGAACAGCAACACCTTTGTAAAGCACCCACACTCCTTGTCCTTAGATCCAATCACTGCTTTGAAAGCAAAGGCTGTCGCAGCCACGACCAGCTCTAAATGCAAGGTACATTACACAGCCATCTTAGCCTGTTCTCTGAGGTCATCTGAGTGGACCCTGTTGGTTGTGTTCCGAGGGTCATGGGAATGACAGCTAGAAACAGGGCATTCTTGGTGATGGTGGCTGTATTTTGGAACTTCTTCCCCTCTGAACTCCTTAATCTTCCGGTGGGGTCTACAGGCTTTTTTTCATAAATTCAGAAAAGGCTTTGAAGCCTCAAAATGGCTGCGTTTTGAATTATCTTTTACTGGGTATTTTTATTGTTATCTATTCTGGATGGCATTTGGGGAGAAAGGCAGAATACAAATCTAATAAATAAATCACTGCATCTGAAAATCTTATTTTACCTCCTCTCCAGGAACGGCAATGCATGTTGTGACAGCATAAAGTTAGTAGCACCATTACTAGTATGAGAGCACAATCCTAACCCACGTCTAGTCAAAAGTAAGCCCCATTGTGTTCAATGGGTCTTACTCCCAGGAAAGTGTCTTTAGGATTACAACCTTAGCTACATTATAGTAGCACTACGGTACTTAGAAGTTGGGGATTTTTATCCACCAACGAGCTCAAGGTGGTGCACATGGCTCCTTCCTTTGTCCTCATACAACAATCCTGTGAGGCAGGTTTGGCTGAATGATAGCAACTAGCCCACAATCACCCAGGAAGCTTCATGGCTGAGTGGGGACTTGAACCTTGATCTTCTGTGTCTTAAGTCCAACTCTGAAACCTCTACACCATCCTGCCCAAAGAGTGCAAAAAGAATAGTAAAAATGTACTCTGAATTTTTTTTTAATTCTCAAATGCAAACTGTTCTGTGCCATTTTTCAGGTGTAGCTCTTTGTTAGGCAGTGCCATGTGTCTCTGATTCTTTTCTGAATGTATCAGTTTGTATGTGCACCATCATGCCAAACACGTTTGCCAAAACTGTGAAGCGCTTTCGCGCGACGTGAAAGCTCAATTACCTGAACAGCTTGTTAATGTCATTCTCGCCTCTGGTTGTGTGAATGAGAAGACTGGAGAATGCACTATGGAATTGTTCATTGTGCCAGTGTATGTGGAAATCACCATAGGGAAGGGCTGGATATTGTCAGCTTCTACCAACTTCTGCTTTACTCTGCAGAATGGCTTGCCAGCTAAGGTTGCAGCGATGTGAGATGATTCAATTCCCAGCTTCATGTCCCATGTTGCATACAACATAATACCTCTACTGTGAATGCACTGCGATCTGAGATCTGTTCCTTGTGTTTCTAAATTATTCCTGGCACCCTTGTTTTGTTGTATTAAATATAGCGTGTGCCACCTGTGATAAGAGAAATCAGTGATTCCCAGTCCCGGCTTGTGTTTGCACTAAAAAGTCCCAATGTGAGCAAAGGGCCCTCTTCTGATTTATAATTTGATTGCTGACTGCTGTGAAAAGCACTTCAGTCCTTTCTACAGTGGTTTTCAGTTGACGTGGAGATATACAAGGAAGTGACTAAAGCTGCAGTCCTAAACACACTTTCCTGGGAGTAGGACCCATTAAACACAATGGGGATTACTTTTGAGTAGACATGTTTAGGATTGTGCCATTGGGGTGCAAGTCTAACCATGTCTACTCTAAAGTAAGCCCTATTGTGTTCAATAGGTCTGACTCCCAGGAAAGTGTCTTTAGGATTGTAGCCTAAGGATATTTCTTTAATAGAAAAGGTTTCAGTGGAAAGAGATGATGATGCCAAATATGTAAATATCTATTTCCCCGACTCCATTCAGCAGGAATGCTGGTATCAGTGGAGTTAATTTCTGGTTCTGCTGCAGGGTTTCAAGGATTGCTGGTTATTAAAGTGTATTTTTATTCCTTGGGCCATATTCATTTGCTCTCCAATAAATCCAGTTATACATAATCCTATTTGAAGCACATGGATTAAATACTAATGACCCTAAAATTGAATATGAAAGCTTTTACCAGGTGAGTTAATGGATTTGAAACAGTAGTACTAGCAAGTGTTCAGCATATCTGTATCAAAAGAAAACAATCTATAACTTCTCACCTTTCTTATCTCAAATGACAGTAACAAGGAACCAATGGCTTTCATACAAATATATTTGAAACAGCAATGAAGACAGCATAGTAAAAACAAAACTAACATTGCAAGGAAGGGAAGAGTCATATTTTTACAGATATAAGCAGAACCACAACCAGTTTGTCAACAATTCTCAGAACTTTCCTGAAAATATAAATCAACTGATACGTATTTCTATTGATCTCCATTGAGTCAAGTTGCTGATTTATTGCAGTACACAAAATTTGAATATCAATATGGTTCATCCCTTGTCATTTTTGTAATCAGCTGCAGGTTTCAATTTTGCAGCCTTTCTTGCAGTTGATCCTGATTCACATGAGGATTGCTTCTTGTCGGACTTGTCCATTCTTCAGTATTTATCCAAATCTGTTGTAAGAGAAGACGTGTGCAAACCCAAATAGAATAAAATAAGAAGGTGTATGCAGGGTGGCCAGATGCCGAAGCCAAAATTTCCTGCCAGGTCCCACAAAATTCCTACCCCCCCAAGCCAAAATTCCTATGGTGTATATGGGGGATGGTACATATGGAGATGTTGTATGGGGATATTGCATATGGGGGATGATGTGCATGGGGGTGTTGCATATTGTGCACATGGGGGACAGTGTGCATGAGGGGACGGTGCACATGAGGAGTTGATGAGCATGAGAGGTATTGCACATGGGGGGTGTTGCACATGGGGGGACGGTGCGCATGGGGCGACGGTGCACTTGGGGGGTGTTGTACGGGGGGATTGTGCATGGGGGGAATGATGTGCAGTGGAGGATGCCATATGGGGGAATTTTACTCCCGCAACATGGGTCCGTTTTCACCAGTAAATAATATATACCGGTATATCAATCATACCAGCAGAGCTAAACCAGCCCTGTGAAAATGAAATTCCTGACAAAGGATCTGAGCAACGAATGACAGAGATATTGCCTTATTGGTTATATACTGGACCAGGGTTTGTTTAGCTGATTTAGTTGCATGCTATTGTTTTAATGTGTTTTCTAACTATTGTGATCTTTGCATTCTGTTGTTTACTGTGATTTGTCTGCCCACTATCTGCCCACTCCCATTCTATTCTATCCCTATTCATTTGTATTGTGGTGGAACCACACTGAAAAGAGAGTGCTATTCCTGGGAGGAGGGATCAGTGTATTGGAGGGGATTTATATGAAATACCCATATATCTCTGTAATCCTCCCACTTTACAATGAGTTTACTCAGACCATAACCAGCTCTTCAGCTTGCACAAATCCTAGGAGAGAAAGGGCAGGAAGAGACTTAAAAAGAAGTACAGGGTCCAACACACACCATTGCCACCAGATCCACTCTGTCCTGCAGCCTCCCTGCCCCTGTTCCCTGTTTCATCCTTCCCTGTACTTACTGTTGCCTTACCTGCTGTGTCAGTGTCAGCGAGGGTCATTAGCCTCTGGCAAACCCAAATATTCCCAAAATAACAAAATCTTATGATAACCAGATTCAGTACCAATATCAGAAATTGCTTCTCAATCCCAAATATGATTGGCTGTTTATGTGTATTATGGAGGATTTTCCACATTTTCCTTGTGTGGATTTGTAAGCTATAAATTGCCTTGATGGGCCCATTGGGGACAAAATTGGATTGGACAGGGCAGGAAGCTTTCCCCTTGCAAAAGAAAGGCACATTGCATTGTCTGAGGAGGCACTTTGCTTTTAGGCTCTTTTAAAAAATATTTCTTACCTCCCAGTGCAGGGTGACCAGATGCCAAACCTCAAAAGGAGGACAAATTCTTTGATTCCTCTCAGCCTGGCCTTTCCGGTGGACAGTGGCACATTTGCCTACTCATGAGTAAAGCCACGATATTGGGCACTTTCACTTGCCCCTAGAGCTCAATGCATATTTTTTATTTTTAGTTTTGGGGCCATAACTTTTGATAGGAAGGAGATTTTTCACTGCCAATTTTTGCATTCGATTCTCCTCTTCAATATGAATCCAACGACATATGACATGATGGGGAACTGCACACCATTGCAAAGTTTCAAAATGAAGACAAAATTGAGGACAGTGAAGCCCTTATGGAGGACAACTGGACAGGAGGCTAAAAAAGAGGACAAATCCGGAAATTTCCAGTCATATGATCACCCTGTCCACCCTTTCGCACTGGAAAGTCAGATTAGGCCCTAAGTTAGGACGGCAATGCCATTTGTCAATTTTTGGTTTTGCTTTACTTGCTTCTTTTGACACATCGTTCTTGGTTTACGTTTATTTTGTATAATATTGAATTATCAAGCAAAAAGTATGCATGCGTATGCACACTTATCTATTTGAGGATCTTTCTGTTGCTTTTCATGATTATAATCTGATGATTATATATATATTGCTTTTCATGATTATAGGAAACAGTTCCTTAACACGCCTTCTTTGCCTTCACAACTTATAAGTTCTACCTTAGAAGGATCAGAGGACATCTGCCTCTCAGATTCTTAACTGAAAAAAAGATTTACAGTAATTACCACTAAGGGCCACCTTTTTCTGCCTGGCTTTACTTCTAATATGCCAGCAGTTGCAAAGGACAAGCAGTGTAACAAGGCAAGCGGTTCTGGAGGCCAAATTAGTTTTTGACACTCTCCTCTCATTTATCTGTACTGTAGATTTGTTTTCTTATGCCCCCTTGTGGTCTTATTTGTTTTTGCTCTTAGTAGGAATGCAGGTGTTGTTGTTTTTTTCTCCAAAATGTCAAAATATAATCTGACCTCATTGCAGTGCCTTCTCAGAAATTCTCTCTAGAGAATATGGATCAATAAAATTACCATTCCTTCCCCCCCAAAAAAAAACATGGTGCCATAGTGACAATGCTGTAATGGTGCATTTTAAGTGACAGATGCAACTATCTGAAGTTACAAGATCTTTCTTGGTAGAAGTGAATTAGTCAACTTGTATTGTTAGGCATCTATGTGTATACATATGCCAGGGCAGCGGGCACTGGATGGCAGGCACCAGTGGACACTGTGATTTCACTGAAATATTTCATTAAAATCTTATCATAAAATAAATAAATTTGTACAACTTGAGGAGAAAAAAAAAACTTCTGCTACAGGTTTATCCAGAACGTTACATGTATGATATGCAGGAACTTGGCTGATGATTGAGTACAATAGGTACTTTTTGTAATGACAGGTGTTTGAGCTTCAACCAGCGAAAGTGAACTTCATTGAAAAACTGTGGATAAAAAAGCAAGGCTTGCACAAGAGAAGCAGTGGTTTAAAACAACAAAATATTATTCCCTTGCATGCTAGAATATACATTTGTTGTCTTTCATGACTGAAAACAAAATGTTCGGTGAAGGAAAGATCATTTGTTTGTCTGCACCATCAGCACCTGTCTTTGATAGTAAAAAAAACCCAGCAGATATCATGACTATAACCAGAATGAATGCCTGGATCATCCAGGGGCAGGAGGGGGCTTAATAGCGGCTTGATTTCTCAGCAGAAACTTCAGCCAAGTTGGTGGTTTCTGAAACTCTGGCATTTCAGCCCAGGATCTTCTTTCAAACTTAAGAATCTGTCCTGACCCTCCTGTCAACTTACTAGAATGTGAATGTGATGTCATCAACCTGGCAGTGTTGTCATAACTGGAAGTGACACCACTGTGATGTCAGGACCCCTTCCATGTCTAACTGCAAGTAAGTCCCATTGTGTTCAATGAGACTCCCATGAAAGCATGGATTGCAGACAGTGCTCCATCTTCTGCATATCTACTTGGAAGTATGTCCCTTTGAGCACAAGGAAAGCATATACTTTACACCCAGGAAAGTATGGATTGATGCCTGAGTGTCCAATACATTGTATGTCTACTCAGAAGTCAGCTCCTTTCTAGCCTCCCTCTGCTCCAAGTGAGTTTGCAAAGCATTACAACCTCCACTTATGTGCAATGCTGTAGGATGCTGGAGCATTGCAGTGGAGGGGAAAGGCTGGAGGGACCTGTTGCAAGATGGAGGGCAGAGCACCACTTGCCATGCCCAAGATGGATCTGCTCTGGTTGTTGGATCTATTTGGCAGGAGTTCAGGGATGCCTGATGTCTTCCCTCGACTTCTAAGGCTCTCCCTCCTTCACTCCTTCCCCACACTGCATTGCCACAGGGCAGCTCAGGATAGAGAAGCTGCTGCTGCACATGCTTGTCGTCCGCTCACACCTCACAGTGAGTCTGGGTGCTGCCATTTTGGAATCTGGCACTGCTGGAGCTTGTGCCAGGCTCCAAGATGGCAGCACTGAACTTTTCACAACCCCCCAAGTGAAATGAGGTCACAATCCCCCAAGGAGGTTCCAACCCCTACTTTAAGTAGCGCTGGACTAGGCAGCCATTGCACTGTAGCACGCTCAGGAAAGGGAAGGAAACAGATGGTGGCAATCCAACCTTTGCTGTTAGCTGACAGGCAGCAGCTGAGACATTTGTTTGTTTGTTTTTTGTTTGTTTGTTTGTTTGGGGGATTTATTCCATGCTAACACAAATGCCCGACACAGTTTACATATTCAATGCAGGGGGTGCTTCTTTAATCCTTTCCAGTAATCCACCCATACAAGTACATCATTCACACACAGCCTCCAATCTGGATTACATACTAATGACCCTAAACTATGAGTCCAGTGTCACATTCTTGGAAGAGACAAGTTAAGAAAAGAAAAAATGCAAGCAGTTTTAACTCAGCTCTCCAATATAATTATAGGGTATGGAGGGAACTGTCACTAAATTATTTGCAATGTGTTTTTATTATTAGCTCCTTTGAGATTTTTAACCAGAAAGTAAAGTGAAATAGACATTTTCTGAACAAATTAGGGAACAGGAGCAAATGAAGCTCATAATGGCAACTAATACTGTGTGACAAAATAGATACATACTAAGCTGGGAGCGTTCAGCCAATGGAAGCCACATCTTCTAGCTGGCTTGGAGCCAATTGCTTGCTCCAAGGAGATGCTTCAGAAGAGGTAATAGGAGGCAAAACAATCTACCCTCCAAGCCATCTTCAACAAGAAGCCTGTGGTTCGCAAGGTTTCCTCCTGGAGTGGCTCATCCCATCATTTGTCATTGCTGTCTTCTAGGAAGAGCGACAATCATGGCAGCCATTTACATAACAAGCTCCAGCATAATGCTGGATTGAGGTTTGGAAAAAGTTCCCACCTCCATGAGTGCTGCTTACAATTCTGCATCCCTGTGCTGAGATCAGCTTGAAAGAAACACAGCACAGTAGGTTCCGCTTAGTACAGGGAGGGCTTTTTCAAGACACAGTGTTCTTCCAGTTGTCCTACAGAGTACAATACGGGGAACCCATCTAAATCTTTGTGTTACAACAACCTACTACAGCACTGTTTCACACACCACTCCTTTTTTCCTAGGAACAGAACTGCAGCATGTAGGCAATATTGATATATATTAAGCAGTGGTATTCAAGCATTTCAGCCCAGGACCTCTTACTGAGAATGAAAATCTGTCCAGGACTCCCCGAAAGTGATATAATGGCTGGAAGTGACATTAAAGGTGCCCAGTGCCAGATGTCAAGAAAAACCCAGTTTTTCATGTCCCCCTGAAATGAAGTCATGACCCCACTTTGAAGATAACTGATATAAAGCCTCTGCCTATCTCTCTTCCAGTACTGTAAAGTCCACGCTAACAACTAGCATTGTCTAACTTTCTGATTACGGTAACTTTGAGACCACGGCAAAAGTTCAGTGTGTTGTTTCTAATTCAAATCTGCATTTTAATTAGGAGACTCTAGAATGGAGAAAAGTAGTAAAAGAACTCTTCTACTTGCTTGAGATTTAACACAAAGGACTGAAAACATACTTGCGCAGTTGAAAAAGTACTTCCATTTGCTATATAACATATAACATATAACTTCTAATTTGTTCTCAGCTATTATACAGATTCTTGGATCAGTGCTTTGGAAATGGCTCCTTCTGAGTTTTGGATTATATGTTTTCCCAGACCATTGGGTAAACTTGATTTATGTTTATTCCATATATTGAATCCAATTTTGTTAATTTTATACTCCTGTTTCCATATGCTGCATGTGTGATGTATAATTTTGGTCTATGTCACTGTCTACATTTACAGAAACTCCCAGTGACGTATGATCCATAATTAACAGGTTGTTTATTCCAGCTTCCAGTGCAATAGGAAAGGTGATAAATATTTTTCACACAAGGAAAGATTTTAGAGAGGACACTTTGTCAACTGATCTATCTAATTCAACATGCAGAAGCTTTCCTCTCTGCAACATTAATTATTCCCTAAGCAGAAGACTGTTAATTTGATTCAAAATCCTGTTCTGTATTGCTTGCTTGGCCAATCAAATTGAATTTCTTGTGGACTGTAATTCATGAGAATGGAGGCTGTTGAAATGAGACACATGTTTCCATTACAGTGATTAAGAAAGATTCATCATTCCAAAATAATGTGGTTTTTTGTTTTTCACGGGAAGAGCTGTAGTGGGGAGAGAGGTTTTCTTACACTTTGCATCACAACAGTGTTTTGTTTTCAAACTGTATTCCTAGAAATCCAAGGCTCCTTTGGAAGCTTATTGTGGCCTCCTTGATGAGAAGAGAAGCTAGTGGAATCCTAACCAAGTCTACTCAAAAGTAAGCCCATTGTTTTCAATGGGTCTTACTCCCAGGGAAGTATCTTTAGGATTGCAGCCGAAGATGCTTAAAAGGTGGACAAGATACCTAATTGCCCAACATTGTGCATGTGCTGTCCAGCCTGTGAAAAATGTATCTGTTGTGTTCTCTAGCTATAGCCACAACTTTTTTGTACCAATTTTAGTCTGAAAAAGACATTGTCATGTAATAATTGTGTTAGACAAGAATTGGGAAAATCTAGCTTCATGCCAGAGGGCACCAAGCATCCCTACTGGGCACAACCAGGCACCTGTATCGAGCACTTGGCATCTTCAAGGGCACCACTGTTCAGCAAAACAACTCACTGTATAATGCTGGGCAAATCAGTCTCTCTTAGTCCAACCCACCTCCTGGAATTGTTATGTGGGCAAAGTGGGTGGGGGAAGTCATGTACATCATTCCAAGCAACATGGAGGAAAGCAATATAAAAATGTGGCAAATAATTATAATCTGAAATTCCACTCAAAAGAATCACATTTTTGGAAGGGACAGTTTTAGGAGAATGCATAAGGACTCATATTTCATCCAGATGGTTGTCAAGAAATATCATGTAGAAGAACATTTTCAACCATTGCATAAAAAGCATTGGAAGCAACATTTATAAACTAAAAAAGACTGGGTTCCACTTTTCAACCATTTCTGCTTTTCAATAATGCTCTGGTCTCTAATCTGTTAAATGAGCGGTGGATGCCTTTATGTGGCGTTAAGCACGTTTGGCCACCCTTGAAATAGAGCTTGTGGCAGCCTAAGTGCATCTGGGGATTGCTCCCTTAAATGCCACGTGGTCCCATCCTTTTAGCAACAGCCGTTAAGAACGCGCTATGTCTTTGCCATTCCACCTACTCCTCATCATACATATTGCCAGAATTATTCAGTGCCTGAGCACCTTCCTTAGAATGGTGTCAAATTTAAGGCTAACTGACAAAGCAAAAATAGCTGTTTCAGTGGGATTGCTATCTTGAGTAGAAAATGAGAGACGTTTCTTCCCCATCTCCTGCCAACAGCACCCACAGACCATTTCTGTGAAAACGTTAAAGGCTCATTTGTTAACTCAAAGTTTTCTGACACCTTAATCATGGAGATTATTTTTATATGAAGGATTTCCATAATTGGGTGACTGCCCGGTATGGCAAAAGGTATTAGATGAGTTGGAGCATGAAGGTACTGATTTGTTGAAGAGTGTGGGTGGGTTTGGTGCTTTAAAGTAGTTCTCAGCTTCTGAATTTCAGAAAAAGTTGACCTCTGAGGATTAAGGAATAGTTAGGAAGGAGCCAAAAGCTATATATTGTATTTCCTATTCCTTTTTTCTAGGTGGCACCAGATGACTATTCATGCTCTGGGCCTACATGTTGCAAATCCGTAGTATGCATAAGCAGCGAGTGGGCTGATAACACATTGTTAGAAGCAACATGGGAAGTTGTTCTCGTAATACTTGAAGAGAGGAATCATGAGCATAAGGCAGCAATGTAGTACGTCTCATGCACATACACACTGTTCAAAGTTTACTGAGGAATAATGTTTGAATTCACTTGTAAATGTGCATTGGAACCCAAAGAATAGGCTTGCCTAGATCTATTTTCCAGCCTAGACTTGAGGCATAGCATTCTGACTTATTCAGACCACTGGCCAATGGGACGCAATCCTAACAAATTTAGGCCAACCTAACTCACATGGCATATCTTTCCATGTGGGAGGTTGGCGTATGCCTTTGCAGTGGCCTAATCCTCCCGCAAGTGGGGCAGAAATGCCTTATGGCACTTTTGTAACACCTCCAGGTCAGCACAGTATAAGTTCTGCCAGGGCTTATGCCGGCCTCACTGGAGGTTAGGATTGCAGCACTGATATCAGTCTTATGTCCCCTGATTGCAGTTCTCTAATGTTCTAATCACAAGAAGTATCTTTCCTAATCCTCTTTGTAGATACAAGGGATTGAATTGAGAGGGACTTTCTGCTGGCAAAGCATACAGAGATGTGACAGTGAACTTAAAAATTCAGAAACTTACACACCACAGCCACACATAATACATAACACACACATAACACATAATCAATGAGTTTAGATTATAATACACATGCACACACAGAGCAGTGATGGGCCCAGCCTCCCCAAAGATCCAGTTCGCCGGAAGTTTGAGGGCTGGGCCGGGGTCACGGGGCGGGGATCACAGGGCGGGGCAGGGGGCGGGCCCTAACTACGCCACACTGCGCAGTCTCTTGAAGCTGAGCTCGGCTTCAGGAGAGTCAGTGCGCATGCGTCCAGCTGGATGCACGCGCACTAAGTCTCCTGGGGCTTGCAGGCGACTAAGACGCAGGCGCACTAAGCCTCCTGGAGCCGAGCCCCAGGAGACGCGGTGGCCAGTAGCGAACCAGTCCCCGCGGCTCTTGCAGCCACAGCTCTGAACGGCTCGCCACCGTCCGCCGAGGGGGAAGATCCGGTTCGGACGAGTAGGCCCGAACCGGCATCTGCCCACCTCTGACACAGAGTGAGTGAGTGAGTGAGTGAGAGTGAGAGAGAGAGAGAGAGAGAGAGAGAGATTTTCTATCTACATCCATAATTTTTGGTGTGATTTTATTTTAAGAAGGAACAGGAGAGATATTTTAGCATATTCTCAGGCAATTAGAAAGAACAAAGAGACTGTATTTTCTACTAAAGTGTAAAAACGCTTTCCATTAAAAAGAATCACAAGGGAATAGCAATCTTCTCCTACTGGGATATGGTTGGATTTTAATTATAAATGTATTGTATGCGTAGCATTGCCTGATAGGATATTAGATCTTCTTTTAGCAATCATGATCAGCTTCATTTGAACCAAAAGATAACCCAAAGTCATACTGTTGTGTCAACAAAACACCAGAAACAAAATTTCATTGCAAAATTACTGTGCAGATCCAAAGCTGTCAAATGTTAAACTTGTAAATGGGCTTTAAAAAAAATTCTGCCTGCCCCAAATATTGCTCTGAATATTTTTTCTCACATGAGGTGCTTTCACATTGCAATTGTGAACCTGCCACAGTGGCATCAGGGGCCAGGACTACAAAATGCAGACCTTTGTCCAAAAAGCATCACTTCCAGTTTTCACACACATAAAAAGACTTAAGAGTGCTTCTACTTACTTACGTACTTACTTACTTACTTTCTCTCTCTCTCGCTCTCTTTCTTTCTTTTTCATTTTGATGGCCTCTGAAGCCTTCTGGGGTTAGGGATTTCCGGGGCAGCATTCATTGTCCTTCCTTTCGGGGTCTTCTATGGCCTCAAAAATTGGCTTGAAACGGTCTGCCCCAAAAAGAAAAAATGCTGGTAGGGGAAGGGTTGCAGCACTGCTTTCCTTGCAGTGGCCACCTGGGGTTCTCTCTGACCCCCACCCAGGTACACCAGTGTTATATTGTTATACCAGCTGGTTGGGATACAAGCTGGACAAGCTGGTTGGGATACATGGTGGAGATCTGACCTGGTTTGCACATCTTTCAGTAAGATTCAGGATCTCTCCTGAATACAGTATATTTTAAAAATCAGTTTCATTTTACTGCTTTTCAGTTTTGAAGTATAGAGGAATTTCCAGAATTCTATAGCAAAGAATATCCCTTTTCTCAAACCTATTATCCTTTCATAATAATAAATGTTGTTACAAAGTGTATAAAAATTAATTGCTTATTTTTTCATTTATCTTAATCAAATATCCATATAACTTTTTGGTTATTATATCATTTAGGGCCTTTTGAGTATTCCAGGTGTCATTTAGTAAAAGGGGTGTCACGATTTAAGAAAAACTTAAAGACTTGGCGCTATATTACAAGAGATGAAAAATGCAAATGTGGGGAATTGCAGAACCCTGAACATTTATTGACATGCTGTAATCTTAATGGTTCATGCACGATGAAGGATTTGTTCCAGGCCAATGAAAAAGCCATTCATATCACTATTTTCTGGACCTCATTGGGAATGTAAGTGTTTCGATTTGAATCCCAAACTTGTTATAGTCTTGAAATGTATTGTTTAGATTTCACCTCAATTTTTAATTTCTAATTTTTAATTAATCTTTAAAAAATTTTAATGTAAGATGTTCTGGACTCGGTAAATAAATAAATCTGGAAAATGCAGTGGCAACAACATCAAAACAACTTCGAGCAGACTTGGTTTCTGTGATCAGGAACTTTTCACATACAAAATAGAGCACATCATGCATTATGCAATTCCCTCGCCTTCTCTGACAGAGCTTTTAAGAATTATTTGACATGTTTTTATGATCTTTATATGACAATTATCCTTGATCATCTACATGAAAAAATCTCCTAAAACCTTATACTGCAATAATGTATTTACTTAGGTTAATCTCTACCATTTTCATTTTAAATAGCTGCTCCCCCCCTTTGTTCCAAATCTGTAAATTGCTTTTGATCAAAGCAAGCACTACCTGAAAATTGAGTATGACTGCAGTGTTTTGTTTTGTTCTTGCCTTTAAACTTCTAAATTACATAATCTAGTCTGTTGATATAAAAGACACTGCTATTTCTCCTTTCAGTACATATAATGTTACGAATAGCCTTAGAATAATTTCACAAGTCTTAGGCATTCAAACACAGGTTGTCTGTCCATGAGACCCTGAGAAATGGTCCATGCAGTCTCAAAAAAAATCTTCTTTGATCACTTACAGTGTCGAGGTGTCTTCCAAGCAAGCACTACCGGGATCACTAGAGACAGCAAAGAACCCACCCACAGCAGACAACAAAAGCAGTAATCTACAAATCTCTATAAATCTAATAAATGTTACAAATTTAGTTGTACTTTTTGCATAAAAGCAATACGGGACTGCAAGCAGTCCACGATGATACTGCTTTAAATTCTAGAGTCCTGTTTCATAGAATCATAGAATCATGAAGTTGGAAGCAAACCAGTAGGTCATCTAGTCCAGCCCCCTGCCTAATGCAGGAAATCCTCCTAGAGCATTTCCGACAGGTGCTAGTTGAGCTTCTGCTTGAAGATCCCCAGTGAGGGAGAGTCCACCACCTCCCTCAGCAATCTGTTCCACTGCCGAACCACCCTCACTGTCAGGAATATTTTCCGGATATTAGAGGCAGCTATGAACAAATGAGCCCCTTCCTCCATATGAGAGCCCTTAAAGTATCTGAAGAGGGCAATCACGTCCCCTCTCATCCTTCTCTTCTCCAGGCTGAACATACCAGGTTCCCCCAACCTTTCCTCGATGGGCTTCCCTTCCATCCCACTGATCATTCTTGTCACTCTCCTCTGGACTTGCTCCAGTTTGCCTGCATCTTTCTTAAAGTGAGGTGCCCAGAACTGAACACAGTACTCAGGGTGAGGTCCAGTGGTGGGCCCAGGCCGGTTCGGGCGGGTTCGCCCGAACCTGTTCCTAATTTTGGCCCGCCACTAGCAATCCGGTTGCTAGCAGTGGGCCAAAACCTGGGCAAACCGGTTCGCCCAGGCAAGCCCACCACTGTGCCTGCGTCAACATTGACACATGCGCAGTCACGTCCTTTTCAGGACACGACTGTGCTTGCATTAATCCAAGCGCAATCGCGTCCAGAGCAGGACGCGACTGCACTTGCATCAAGATTGACGCAAGTGCAGTCGCCTCCTCTTTAGGACGTGACTGCATCAGGGTTGGGGCCCACCCCTCACCCCGCCCACCCACAGCCGGAGAGAAGCGCAGAGCAGAGCAGCCTCCCTGGCCCCGCCCCTGACCCTCCCCGCCCCTGACCTTTGACCCCGGCCCGGCCCGCCCACTTCCAGCGAACCAGTTGTTGGGCCAGGCCGGGCCCACTTCTGGTGAAGTCTTACCAATGCAGAGTAAAGAGGAACTATTACTTCTCGCGATTTGAAAGCTACAGTCCTGTGAATGCAGGCTAAAATGGCATTTGCCTTCTATGCAGACACATCACACTACTGACTCATGTTTATTTTGTAATCCACGGGGACTCCAAGGTCCCGCTCACATGTTGTGCTGCCAAGCCAAGTATCCCCCATTTTATACCTGTGTTTTTGGTTTTATTGCCTAAGTGCAGAATCTTGCACTTTTCCCTGCTGAAATTAATTCTATTTGTTACAGCCCAGTATTCACACACACACAACCACTCATCACTTTACCATGTGTCTGCCCAGAGTATTCAATCTGTTAGGTCACTGTTGGTTAACATTTGGTTCTGGTGTCATCATAGCCCACATAACTAAGGGTGCAATCCTAACCTAGGTGGGGACAACTCATCAGTCTTCCCATTCCCATGGTGATATAGGATGGCAAGCACATGTCTGTGCACTAACCTAACCCTCCCCAACAGGTGGTGCAGAAGTGTCTTACAGCACTTTTGCGCTTATCTAGGTCAGCACAATATTATGCTGTGGCTTTGGTCAGCCTAAATGGAGGTTAGGAAAGCAGCCTGCACTTGTGAGTACTGAGTTGCAAAATGTGTGCAGTTTGTGAGGTTCACTCAAATGAAACAGATGCATAAGCTACCATTGTTTGACATATATGTTTGATGATTTGTTGATATTTGATATTTTTGATACTATGGATGCATGGACTTCAAAAAAGTTTGCATATTTGCAGTCATGTGGCTCATGAGCTCTTTTCATTTATTGTTGTACTAATGAAGATATAGTTTATATAATTAACTATGGCTGCAATCCTACTTTCCAGGGTGTAAGACCCATTGAACACAATGGGGCTTACTTCTGAGTAGAGATGGTTAGGATTGTGCTGTTTATCTTTGCAATTTTAGAGTTTTCTCTAGTGTTTTTCATAGAGTTTTCTCTAGTGTGTATCATATAGTGTTTATCATATATGCTTTTTATTGATGGTTATGGATATGGTTGATGGTTTTTATTTTTATTGATGGTTTTGATATGGTTGGTTGTGTCATTTTAATTTAGAGTATTCTTTCATTTACTTCTTTGTTTGTTTATTCCAGTGGCATAGCTAAGAGGGTTAGGGCGATAGTAGCTGCACTGTGCAACAAGCTTTAGGGAGGCAACAAGTTGAGCTTGACGTTAGTGGCCAAATTTGTCGAAAACAGGGCAGGTATGAATAACAATATCGTCTTGTTATATATCATTGCAAAGGTAATTTAATGCAGAATGCAATGAAACAATTGAAACATATTCTTTGAAAAGTTATTTAACAGAAAATGAAAAAGCTAATTGGAACAGAAACTCAAAGCTGACCTTTGAGAGCCAATGACATGGAATTATGACACAGCATGGAACTTTTTTAACGTGTCAGCTCCTATTTCCACATACCATAATACAGTTACTCCTGCTAAACTAGATAAAGAGGAATTTTAAGTAGTGCTCCTCTTATATATACCAGGGATAGAATAACTACATATCTTTGTCCCAGCCAATAAAGGTCTGTGGGTGGCGCATGTGGTTAAGACACTGTGCCTGTTAACCAGCAGGCCAGGGTTCAAGACCCAGGTTGGCCCCACAAGACAGGGTGAGCTCCTGTCCTTAACCCAGCTCTGCGACGCCAGCTGGATCCAATTGTATCGGCTCTGCCTTTCCATTGGACTAATTCAGTGGTGTGGAGTGGGGGGATTTGCTGCTTGGGTAACAGCCTATCCTCCATAACAATCCAACCAAGGCTTTCGTGCTTCGCATGCAGCGTATGCAGTGCCGAGCACAATACCATAGTCTTTCAAGACTGGAGACCTGCTTACTGCATGAGTGGTGAGCTGCTGGGGAAGGAGGTGGGAGGAAATTTCTGACAATTTTCTTTTTTTCAAAAGCCTGGGCATGGCTTCTCTTCCAGTAGTGACATTACTTCCAACGCAACATTTTGAGCTTTGCACCAGGTTACATGATCATTAGCTGAGCCCTGGTTTATCCATCATATGTTCACATCTATACAATGCATTACACTTTCTAGATCCATATCTGATTCCATGCAAGCTAACCTGAAGATGAGTTTTGCACTGATTGTTTCAAAACATTTTGGACTAGGGATTAGACTTCTCCTTTTCCAATTAATTATGTTAACACTAATCCCCTGAACCATATAGAGGGAAACATCAGTGAACACAGCTTGTTAGTACTTTATTGGCCCTGAATCCAAGGGAAGAATCAAAGACAATGGCTGCTGACACAGCGTATAAATCCTTTAGTCTGACACACAGGAGATTCCCCTCCGTGACCAAGAAGACAATGTTTACTTTATACTGATTGCTTCCTGGATTGCTGATCAGACTGACTGGGGAGCTGAGAAATCCCCATCCTGCGGGTAGCATTTCCATCAATTAGTCAAGACTAGCAATTATTATTACATATTAATGCTATCCTGCAAGTCAATTTGGTTGTTGCTGTTTAAGCTTGAGCACCATCTTGTGTATATATTAAAAATTACAATTTGAATCATAATGCATAATGTTGGTCTGATGGATGTTTAAATGTTTAATCTGTCTTTATTTAAAACTGTAACAAATTAAGATTATACGTAAAGATTTCCAGTTAAATAAATACGTTAATGCTGATAAGTTATATAAACACTGATAAGTTATATGTGCACTGTAGATTGATAAGTTATATGACCGTCTTGAACGGTCTCATCATCTTGAGCTGTGTGCCACTGAGTGGCCAGTAACTTTTTTTGCTTTTCATCTCCTTTTCAAGAAAAACGGCAAAAAAAAGTCAGCCACTCCAATAATCTTGCAGACCATTTGGTGTATTTGGTTGTGATGTTGTGATATCATTGTAATTACCCTATTTACTCATAACACTCACCTTTTTCATCCAAATTTAGACTCCAAAATGGAGGTGTGCATTAGATTTGATGGCGCATTCGATTCTAGTAAATAGAGGTGTTTTTATTATAAATATAGATCAGTGTTTCGTTTGACAGTTTACTATATTGTGAATGAAATGTAAATAAACCCATTGTTGTATAAAGTAGTGCAATTAGGTAAAAATCATAACATCAATCTGTAGCCCATTTTATTATTATCGTGTAACTCATTATTATATGCAGTAAAATTAAATTTTGTACCTGCTTTACAGCTGTGCATTACAATTGCCATAAACACTAAAAAAATCTTGTGCCTTTTAAAATAGGGAAGTGCATTAGATTTGAGTAAAAACAGTACTTCCAGGTCAGATACTATTACTTCCAAGGGACTTAGTTGTGAGTTATGGTCCCAGGTGCCGGAGTGGCCAGCTATCCCCAGGAAGCAGAGTCTGTGCACCCAATCCTATTTAGGTAATGCTGCAATCCTAAAGATACTTTCCTGGAATTAAGACCCACTGAAAACAATGTGGCTTGCTTTTGAGTAGATGTGGTTAGGATTGTGCTCTAAATAAGTACTCCCCATTGCCCATACCTTATTCTGTTGATGGAGAGGAGCAGCAAGAGTGAAACATTATGCAAACATGCCCAGATGCTCCATCTCTGACATCCATGACTACCTCAGAAGGAGAGCATGCAAGCATTTTAGAGGCAAAAACAATTCTCTGACACCCTTCCCTCTCATCATCCTTCCCCTTTGTGATCCAGGATGCAGCCTATATCCCTATAATGTACCAGTGATGTGTGAAGCAGCAGCCCATCTGTCCTCCTTGTTTGTTCTGAGCTCCATTTGAAAGCTGCATTACTTTGCCATTTTAGTTGGCACATGGAGGAAGAACACAGTGGCTGCTGCTCTCCCACCTCTTCATCCCATAAACTACATGGAAGCTACCTAGAAAGCAGAAGGGGGGAGCAATAGACACCATAAGGAGTAGGTAGGAGACTAGGAGCACAATTCTAACCATGTCTACTCAAAAGTAAGCCTCATTGTGTTCAATGGGTCTTACTCCCAGGAAAGTGTCTTTAGGATTGCAGCCTAGGTGTGAAGGCTTCAAGGGTTGGCCATGTGAGCTTTTACAGAGGTCTATCCCTTTGCCCATAGGCTGACTTGGCCAACCTCAGGATGCTATGCATACTTCATTGGCATAGATACATCACTGCTGGTACATTGGATAGGATTGGGTCCTTACAGCCCAATCCTATCTAAGCACTGCACCGGCAGAATGCATATGCATTGTCACAACAGGTCAAGAAAATGCTTGGCAACAAATCAGAGCACTGATGTGCCAGCAGGAAGACCAAAGGCTTACAACACATATGGCCAAGGTGAGGAAGGATAGCCAGGAAGTAGATGGACCAGGTCAGCAGGGGGACAGGATCAGGAGCACTGGTATGTGCCATATCCAAATTCCCTTCCCTGGCCTGATTCACATGTACTGATCAACATGGACTTGTATATTATTATGTCTCTGCACTTACACATTGAAATTGCAATGCTCTCATAAATCACAAGAGGGCAATGGCATTCAAGAAGCACATAATCTAATTTAGTAAGTACTACTCCCTATATAGGAGCTGTCCTACATCCAGATTACTGGGAATTATTTCAATTATTGTTGCAGGTAAACTTGGCCGTTAAGAAAAGCACATCTGAGCATTTCTTCTTAGAAACAAGCATGTTGCTGGAAGTGAGCAGGAGTCAAATAACTGATCACAAGTTATCAGTATTGCATTTGAAGATATATAGTGTCCCCTGCAGGTTTTACTGCTAGTGGTGACTAACCGCATAGTTCGGTGCTTGTCCCCATTTCTAAGCTGAACAGACAGAGCTTTTCATAGATGTGGTCATGTGGCCAGGATGATTAAATGCAAAAGCTCACAAAATGCTGTTACCTTCCCATCAAGGTGGTACCTATTTATCAGTAGGTACATTGTACAATAGGTACATGCTTGCATTTTGCATGCTTTCGAACTGATAGGTTGGCAGGAGCTGGGCCACTGATATGAGCTCACTCCATTTCGTAGTATGGGTTTATTCAAAAACTGGTTTGGGAGCAGTTGATATATTTCATTCAAAATTTCAGCACGCACTTGCCTGATAGCAGCACAAAACCTCAGGGCTTCTTCTCACAACACCCCCAGAAAGTTTGAACATAATAAACACCTGGATGAAGCTAGCTGAGATGGGAACTTTCCTTTGCACTTGTTCATTACCCAAGTGGGATTCTGTAGAGTAGGTCAGTTTGCACAGAACTACACAATCCCAGCAGTTGAAAGGGAAGATATGGGCACTGAGAGAGGCAAGACAGGGTGTGATAAGGTGGCATTTTTTTTGGTCCGGTCCCCAACACTTCCCTAAAATTTGGATACTCCTTTAATTGATGGATGTGCCACTCTCTAATTAGAATGGAATCTGGACTCTACATCACAACTCAGGGCACCAAATGTTCCAAATACATTCCTCAAACAAAACCAAATAGCTCAGCACAGCCTATTCAGAATTATTTTCTGGGGCTGCTTGTATATTTAAGAAATGATAGTTATGAAATTGCCCTTACCTCATGCTCTGTGTGGGGGAGAGTGCACTTAATGTTCAGGTTAGAAATTACAGATGACTTGCCAGCTTAATTTTCATGGCATTACCTAAAATTAATTTGCATCTTAAACAGAATTTACCTCAAAGTAAAAAAATAAAAAGACAAATACACTCCTTTTCATCATGTGGATAATATTTTAGAGCAGCTAATATTAAATTTCTCCTTGTTATAAATTATTTCCCCTCTCCCTTTCATGGACAACGTAATTGGTAGTTCTGGAACCAAGCTTAGAAGTTAAAAGCAAATATACCCTCTCCTCCATCAACAAGTATGAGAAGACATCAATTAACTCATCATTGCTTTAATGAACTAGAAAATATGACTCTGAGTTACTTCATGGTCTGCAGGCTGCACTGTTGCAGGCAATGGGTACTTTGCCAAAGCATGTTGAATTGATCCTGGAAAAAATGCTTCATTGTTACTAAATGATTTTTGCATTGCACAGAAGTTGCTGTGTAACAATACCGTGCTTGTCAACCATCCAGTCAACTCTGAGAATCTTCTTGATTTTCATGTATATGTTATTGTCATTACTATGTGTACTTTCATTTAACATCACCAACTTAACAACTGGGGATATATGAGCATCTCTTTGCATCCCTCAAAAAATCATCACTGGGATCTCTCACAGTGAGCTGCAAAATAGGAACTATTGCTGGGGCAGGTAGAAGGCAGAATAAATGAATGTGGTGAGCACAACTGGAGCTAGAAAAGTACAGCTTAGTCATATTCTTTGGCTTTGTCATTGGCCTGTGATCCTCATGCAGAGTGACCATATGTAATAACCAAAAAAGAGGATAAGGCCATGCCAAAATGTAGTATATAAAAAAATGAGTATATAAAAGCTACAAGACACACACACACACACAAAATAAAATTGTTTTATATATACATATTTATAAATAAATATATATACATATATATAAATAAAATTGTTTTCTCACCCTCCATGGGTGGTATATGTATGTTATCCTCAATCTCAGGTCCTCTACCAGAGGCCTGGGAGTTTGAGGGTTCTGTGCAGTATCTTAGTTGTTCCTAGCAGTGCGCTTTTCTGGATTGGGTGTTCTGATGTCCTTCCTGGGATCTCTTGGAGCCATTCTTCCAGCTTGGGTGTCACAGCCCTTAGTGCTCCAATCACTACTGGGATCACATTCACCTTTACTTGCAACAGTCTTTCTAATTCCTCCTTTAAACCCTGATACTTTTCCACCTTTTCATGCTCTTTTTTCCTGATGTTGCTGTCATTTGGTATTGCTACATCTATCACCAGGGCTGTCTTCTGGGCCTTATCTACCATCACAATGTCTGGCTGGTTAGCCAGTACCTTCTTGTCTGTCTGAATATGGAAGTCCCACGGGACCTTAGCCCTGTCATTCTCCACAACCTTCAGGGGGGTCTCCCATCTGGTTTTGGGAGGGGTTAGTCCATAGGCTGAGCAGATGTTCCTATACACGATGCCGGCTACTTGGTTGTGCCGTTCGATGTATGCTGTTCCTGCCTGCATCTTACATCCTGCCACGATGTGTTGGATTGTTTCTGATGTTACTCTGCACAGCCTGTACTTTGGGTCTTCTCTTGTATGGTAAATCCCCAATTCTATGGATCTGGTCCTTAGTGCCTGTTCTAGTGCTGCCATGATGAGGGCTTCAGTCAGTGGTGGGCTCCAGCAGGTTCGCACCTACTCTATAGAACCGGTTGTTAACAAGAGATGGGACATATAAAGTTTAAAAATAGCCGTTTAAAAGTGGCTGCCAGATGGGCAGAGAACCGGTTGTTAATTTCTTTTATGCCCATCACTGGCTTCAGTGCTATCTTTGAAGCCAGCTTTTTCCAGCCACTGATAGGATTTCTCAATGTCAGCGTCTTCAGTATATATATATATACCGTGAATATATAGGTGAATGTCGTTGAAGGACATTCAACAACTTATGGACCGTTTTAGCAAAGCCTGCCAAGACTTTGGACTAACAATCAGCCTGAAGAAAACACAAGTCATGGGTCAGGGTGTGGATCCACCTCCCTGTATCACAATCTCTGAACATGAACTGGAGGTTGTCCATGACTTTGTGTACCTTGGCTCAACTATCTCTGACACTCTCTCCTTAGACTCTGAGCTGAATAAACGCATTGGTAAAGCGGCTACTACATTCTCCAGGCTTACGAAGAGAGTATGGCTTAATAAGAAGCTGACAGAATATACAAAGATCCAGGTCTATAGAGCTTGCGTCCTGAGCACACTCTTGTACTGCAGTGAGTCTTGGACCCTTTATGCATGGCAGGAGAGGAAGCTGAACACCTTCCATATGCGCTGTCTCCGACGTATTCTTGGAATCACCTGGCATGACAAAGTCTCAAATGACACAGTATTGGAACGTGCTGGAATCTCTAGCATGTTCACACTTCTGAAACAGCGGCGTCTACGCTGGCTTGGGCATGTCGTGAGAATGGCTGATGGTCAGATTCCAAAAGATCTCTTATATGGAGAATTAGTGCAGGGAAAGCGCCCAAGAAGGAGACCACAGCTGCGATACAAGGACATCTGCAAGAGGGATCTAAAGGCCTTGGGAATGGACATCAACAGCTGGGAAACCTTGACCTCTGACCGTTCAGCGTGGAGGCAAAAGACCCAGCATGGCCTTCTCCAACTGGAAGAGACACTTGTTCGGCAGGCTGAAGCAAAGAGACAGACCCGAAAGCAGCAAAACCTGGAGCCTGGGCAGGGGACGGAATTTATTTGTCCTCAGTGTGGAAGGGATGGCCACTCTCACATTGGCCTCTTTAGTCACACTAGATGTTGTTTCAGGACCTCCAATCAGAGCACAATACCATAGCCTTTCGAGACTGAAGGATGCCAATAATAATAGGTGAATGTGAACGGTATATATATATAGGTGAATGTGATCCCAATAGTGATTAGAGCACTAAGGGCTGTGACACCCAAGCTGGAAGAATGGCTCCAACAGATCCCAGAAAGGATATCAGAACACTCGATCCAAAAAAGTGCACTGCTAGGAACAGCTAAGATATTGCACAGAACCCTCAAACTCCCAGGCCTCTGGTAGAGGACCCGAGATTGAGGATAACATACATACACCACCCATTAATGTTGTTAATTTAAATTCTATGGCTCAGGGTGACCAGATGCCCAAACCTCAAAAGAAGGACAAGGTCTTGGATTCCTCTCAGCTTGGCCTTTCTGGCGGACAATGGCACCAGTGATGGGCTTCAAAGAAATTAAGAACCGGTTCTCTGTCCATCTGGCAGCCACTTTTAAATGGCTATTTTTAAACTTTATATGTACTATCTCTTGTTAAGAACTGGTTCTATAGAGTAGGTGCGAACCTGCTGGTGCCCACCACTGAATGGCACGTTTGCCTACCCATGAGTAAAGCCACAATATTGGGCACTTTCACTTCCCATAGAGCTCAAAGCATATTTTTTCGTTTTAGTTTTTTGGCCATAATGTTTGATAGAAATGTTTCAAAACTGATTTTTGCATTGTATTCAGTTCTTCAATACAAATCCAATAACATATGATATGATGGGGCACTGAACACCATTGCAAAGTTCCAAAATGAAGCCAAAATGGAGGACAAAGAAGCCCTTTTGAAGGACAACCAGACAGGAGGCTAAACAAGAGGACAAATCCAGAAATTTCTGGTGATATGGTCACCCTGCTGTGGCTGCAATCCTAAAGACAGTTTCCTGGGAATAAGACCCATTGAATACAGTGGGGCTTATTTTTGAGTAGACATGCTTAGGATTGTGCTTATATGCTTAACATTGAATTTAAAACTATTAATATAATATATTACATATAATTTGTGAATTACAAGAAGGCTACGTGCTGCCTGCTCATATGAAAAAGTAGGGGAAATGAAGATTTTTTTTTCTCAGGACAGAATGCTAGGAAAAGAGGACATGTCCTGCAAAAACAGGACATATGGTCACCCTGCCCTCATATAGTCATACATTTGCCACCTTATTCAGATTTTTATTATCAGATGCACAGCACCACCAATGTATACATTAATGTGCTTCTGAAGAATGGCTTTGATGCTGCATTCAGAACTGCACAGCTGGAAAATTATCTTCTCTTTAGTATCCTTCATTTCAGCGTAAAATGATGAAAGAACTTGATGAAGAAATGATTGAGGTTTACCCAACAGGGAGAAGAGTTGCACAGTCACTAAGAATATTCAATAAGAATTTGCAAGCCATTGGGTCTACATTGTAGCTTGGACGTGACTCATGTTTGCATCTTCACAAAGAGATGGAGTGGTTGATGCATTTGCAGCAAGTGAGCCTTTAGGATGGTTCACACCACAGCAAGTGAAATTACCAATGAAAACAAACAGGGTGCATCAGAAGAGCCTTACTGGGAAGGAGAATAGGGTGCTCCATGCTTGGTGCAGCTCTTCTCTTCCATGAGGATCAGTGAACTGCAATGCTTCTCTGCTCAGTCTGTACCATGTGAGAAGTTGGTACCTACTTATGACACTAGAAGTGTGACACGCAAAGAAAAAAAAAGATCATGAGTTTCACCAGCCACAATTTTCTCAAGAGAAAGAAATCAAAGTATGCTGTTTCTGTCTACGTGCCAATGACAGCTGTCTGCTTTTGAGAGCCTCATCTAACAAAAGCAGACAAGGCAAGCACAAATTTTGAACACAAACATGTAATAATCTCAGTTTACAATCTGAGCAAGAGGAAGAATTGCAAGGTGAGGAGGCTTCCTCAGATTACATGTGGAGATTTGTGAGCTGGGAAATTTTTAATCCTGAGCCTGTGTATTTCAAATGTTAACATCATCGATATTTGTTACCAGCATTTGTTTTTAAAAGGCACTTTCATTAGGCACTGGATCATGAATTATCCCTAACGTTAAATTGGCAAATATATGTTTAAAGTAGCATGCAGATCTTCCCCACCCATACAGTGACTGTATAATGGTGATTTTTTAAGCCATTGTGTGATGGTACACTGGTGTGTCATGGATGGTCTACAGGTGTGCCACAAGATTTTAGAAAGGGTCATGTAGGGCAATTGTGGGATTTCAGCCCACCACCAGAATCACCAGTCAAGATAGATAGATTAGATAGATTTATTTATTGGCCAAGTATGAACTCCATACCCGGAATTTGGCTTCGGCAATGGCTGCAGAAATACAAACACCAACTCACAAATAACAAACAATACCTACAGAGCATACAATCAGATAAGAACACTATTCAGTATTTTCCAATAGTCCCTCAGCATAGTTGATGGTTCAGCAATTTAATGGCACAAGGAAATGGTCAAAAACTGATGGTGTACCTTGACAATTTTAGATCCTTGTCAGTGTGTCATGAGGGTTGTCAGGTTTGAAAATTGTCAGGGTTATTTCTATATAATATTTGCTTGAATCATTTGAATACATTTGACTTCTTCTCAGAGTGTACCTTGTATTGATTCTCATTAGCTTCCACTGCTAGTGCAACATACTCTTAATGCTTCTGACATTCCTTTACAATTTATTTACCAAAAAGCAAAGTATCTCCCAGGCCTATGTAATATTTTAATTGTTTGAAAATAATAGTTTTGGTACTAATTACAGAATAACACTATCCACCATTATCTGCAATTAAATTTGCAATACTTGACAATTAGAATACATATTATCATAAGAAGTGTAGTTTGCATTTTTTTATTTGCGTATTCTGTGATGTAGAATCTGTAATTATAATAGCTAGGAATCATCCATTTGGGGCCTTTTTCTATGATTACATTAATTGAATAATTTAAGTTACTAGACTTCAGAAGCAAGTTTGCTATCGATTAAAGGACTTTGCAGTGTTATTATCATTAGGCCCAACTTTTGATTGCAAAGAGTCTTCAAGGTATATGAAGGCTCATTCATGCTTAAGAGTATTGTGTGAGAATGCATGTGTCTCTGTGATAACAAAATAACACAATGTTGCTTTCTGCACTTCTCATTTTTGCAAATCAGAACAAAACCCCAAATGTGTGAAAAATAAAATAATTTTCTAACCCATTTATATTGGTTACTGTAGGCTGATGAGCTGGACAGGAGGGAGGGGTGCATGGATAATGACTAAGGCTGCATCTGCTGACACAATGACCAGATGACTGGAAAAACCCGGATTTGTCTGGATTTTTAGCCTCCTGTCCAGGTGTCCTACATTTTGGCATCATTGTCCTACATTTTGGCTTCATTTTGAAATTTCACGATAGTGCACAGTACCCCATCATGCCATATGTCGTTGATTCGTATTGAAGAGCAGAATCCAATGCAACAATCAGTTTTGAGCTATCTCCTTCCTATCCAAAGTTATGGTCAAAAAAACAGAAAAACAAAAACAAAAACATACATTTTTGGCAATTTTTTTAAGTGGGTAGGAATTTTGGCCTGGGATTAGGAATTTTGGCTCTGGGGTTCAGGAGTTTTGGGTTTGGCATCTGGTCACCCTGCTGACACTGTACCACCAGTATCACCAACTTAGTACTTATTAAAGGTATTATAATTTATAATTATTATATTTAAAAAAAACTAAATTATGATTTATAAAAATGTGACCTTGGAATAAAAACACATAACACAGCTTTCTTCACTTCTCATTTTTGTTTCAAAAAGAAATATGTAGAAAAAGAAAGAAAAAGAAAAATCACACAAGTGTTCATGCTTTAGTTTTTGAACTGACATATCAAAAGGAATGTCTAAATTTCTCCTGTAGCAAGCCCTAATGCTCTACAGCTCTGCACTGACAACAGTGCCTTTCTAATTAAATTGGTTAGGAATAATAGTACCCAATTGTTTCCAATTTTGTAATATCATGCAAGAGAATTTAACAAAAACAGAAAAAGGACACAATGTTGGTCATTTCCATATTTAAACAAGCTAAACTCATTATCCTGATGTCATTTTTTCAACCTTAGGCCCATTGGGGTTTGATCTAGAGGTTTGACCACAGAAAGTGGAATTGCTTCATCTGCAGGGAATGAGAGCATATAATCCTTTTCCTCCCTCCCACCCACCCCCCCACCCTACTGCACACTGCCCAGAATTGCAGCTAAGGCTGCAATCCTAAAGACACTTTCCGGGGAGTCAGACCTACTGAACACAATGAGACTTACGTTTGAGTAGACATGGTTAGGACTGTACTCTAAGGAGCACAATCCAGAGTAATTACGGGGAGTCCTTGCTCCAGTGTAAGAACAATTTACTCTGGATTGCAATATGAATTTCCCATAGGTTTTCATTAGGTGGTGCAGTAACTACGGATGCACGTAATGTCTCTTATGTGCTCCCATAGTTACTCTGGATTTGTGAGCCTTAACCATTCAGTTAAAAAACGGCTCATGGGACTAACTACAGAGAGCATTTCCAATTTCCTGAGAGGTGATGCTGTGTCAACCATTATAGGACATAATAGCTGCAGTTGTAGTGACAGATCGTGGATATCCACCATAGGCATTAACAGTTTTATCCCCCTTAGAAAATTAGAATGTAGATTTTAAAATCCCCTAATGGACAAGCCAGTCCTATAAATAATATAAATGCATCCTTTGGACCTTGCAGTTCACCACAACAAGCCTCTTGAATTTATCCTTCTCCGACTCATTTGGCTAATTTAACTAATTAAATACTTTCAGTCATGGCTAGTGCCCAAAAAGGACTGCAGATGTCTGCATGTCGCAAGCTATCTGCACCCTTCTGTCCACTCCTGCAGCTGAATCTTATTGGTCTATATAGGGTCCTTCAGTAGGGCAAGATAAAAAAAAGGGGGGCATTTTGTGGGACATTTTATGTGTATATGGATGCAGCTCATTATTGCTCCACACAGAATGAATAATGCTGTAGGTTAGAACAAATGCATGTCTTGTTCAGCAAGGATAATCTTATTCTGGCACATGATTGCCCCATAGAATAAAACAGGTGATCCTTATTCCAGAACCTTCTAATTCCTTGCCATTCCACAGATCTGACAGTAGATCTGTTCACAAAGATTTGGATAGGGTGATTCAAAATGAATGGGACAAAAACGCAAGCAACCTTCAATTGCAGTAATGGATTTAATTTGATTTAATTTAATTACAGTACAAATTTTATCTGGCAACAACGAAAAGTCTGCTATTATCGAAAATAATAATTAATAGGCCTTGTTTGTCCCCCCCCCTTTTTCCCTCAGGCCTGGTTTTCAAACAGTGTTCCCCCCCCTCCTCTTTTCCAGACCAGAATTGGGTCCCAGATCCACTCACTGTGCCCTGGTTCGATCCTCCTGGGATGCGGTTGGCCCTTGCCACTTAGTGGGTGAGCGCGAGAGGACAGGTCCCTTGGGATGCTCTGAATTCAACAACTTTTATTTAATTTCTTCACACTGATACTTCAGTTCAAGGTTTTTGGAAAATAAGCTCTTCCATTAGTCAATTGTTTAAGGAGCTTCTGTTGCTTTGCTCCTGGGTTATACGACCTTCTGCAGTTGCTTATAGGCGCATAGTATCCCCAAAGGGAATGTATTTTTTAATGTGTAAAATATTATGTGTTTCTATTTGCAGGAGAGGAAAAAAACATAAAAGCCTTTGAGAGAGCAAGAAGTAATGGAAATTATTATATTTTCTTATTAAAAAGCATTTATCAATGCACTGTTTTTCAACATATCTTTATGGGCACAAAGAGACAAAGAATACCAAGGCAAATTTTAGACCGCCTGGAATTTTGAAAGAGTTTTGAATCTGTTGTATTTAGGGTTGACAGTGACCCCACAGGATACTTTGACATTTTGGTGCCGCAGGAGTCCCGACACTGCGGTCTGCATAAGGATTGTGCTGCCTACCATGCTGGCTCTCTGACACAAGGATTTAACTTACTCTGAGGCATGTTTTCCTTTCACCAATGGAGCCTACAAGATGAGCTTCTCCCTAGTAAATCCAGTCAGCTTGTTAAATGATTGAGAACAGAACCCGAATCTCCCCTTTTGCAGAGCACCTTTCCTTGCCATCATTCCTCTCTGAATGAGGTCAGCTTAACCTTTAATATACTACAGATCTTCTAATCTGAAATCAGTATTTCCCCTTCCCCAGTACAATTTATACCATTTGCTTCTATGGCCAAGCAGGTCTTGCCATATCAGATAATATTTCCATATAAGGGGAAAGCAAAGTAGGTCACTTTTGAGGGTTTCTAAAGGTGCGTTATATGTCTTTTTTCCTTCCCTGGAGGCTGGAAGATAAGTCTGGATGTGTTTTTTTTTTAAAAAATAAAAAACAGAGCTGCCCAAAACTGCCTAATATTTTCTTGCACATTGTGTTAACATTTGTTTGCTTGAGATGCTTTGATAAGATTGTTCAGCATTCCCATTATTGAGAAACACCTCTAATCCTTTTGATTTACATTCTGGCTATTCAGAAATCAATGGTAACATTTATTTGAATATAACTAACTTAGGGTGCAATCTTAATCTAATTTGCACCCCGGTATAGCTGTACCAGTGTGGCATGTGCTTGATCCTGCATTTGAGAGGGCAGTCATGGAAGCCTCTTCGGGATTGCGAGCGCAATCCTGAGATTGCGCTGGGCCAGCACAAGTCCCTTAACACCAGAAGAAATATTTAGTGGGGCTCTAGCAGCTCAAAACTATGTACAGTGGTACCTTGCATAACAAGTGCCTCATATAAAGAGTGATTCACATAACAAGCACAAATTCCCAGTGGGAGTGTGCTCCACTTAACAAGTCGGCTTCAATCATTTTGAATCACCCTGTCCAAATCTTTGTGAACAGGTCTACTGTCAGATCTGTGGAATGGCAAGGATTTAGAAGGTTCTGGAATAAGGTCTGTTTTATTCTATGGGGCAATCATGTGCTAGAAAAAGATTATCCTTGGTAACTGCCCACAAGTTGCTCTGCACAGAGTCTGTTTTAAAGGGCTGCCGGCCAGCACGCTGCTGCCTCTAACTGCCCCCAACTTGGGGGCAGTTGCCTGGGGGCGCCAGAGGCAGCTTCCCCTAACTATCCCCAAGTACCCCAATCAGCCTCCAGCAGCAGCCCAGGTAAGCCCGCTATCCTCCATGCACCTCCTAACCATGTCTACTGAGAAGTAAGCCTCACTGTGTTCAATGGGGCTTACTCCCAGGAAAGTGTTTTTGATTGCAGCCTCCTAAGGACATGACAGGATAAAAGCTAAAATCACTCATATATATTTCTTTCTTGTAGTGAATTTAAACACTATAGCTGCAATCCTAAAAACACTGTCCTGGAAATAAAACACACTGAACACAATGGAGTTTACGTTTGAATAGACATGATTAGGATTGTGTTCTAAATTATTATTAAATATAATAACATTTATGTAATATATCATTACACATTTAATTTATTGCCTATAATGAATTAATTACAAGATGGCTACATGCTACCTTCTCACAAGAAAAAGGTCAAAGAAAATTTTTTTCCCAGAACCCAAGGCTAAAAAAAAAAGACATGTCCTGAAAAAAGAGGACATATGGTCACCCTGTTTCAAATTCTATGAAACAGTCAATACTGGCAAAATGCTTGTTCTCCGAGTGCAAAGAGCCTATCGTTAGCAATACCTCAGCATTGAAAAGCAGCTTTGTGGCCCCTGCACATTATCCAGGTGTGTGCACAATTATAAGCTGCATATAAGAGGAAAAATAACAATACAATAGTCTTCCCCTACAATCTACGGGAGCACTACGAGACATTATGTGCATCCTTAGTTACTGCACCACATAGTGAAAACCTATGGGAAATTCATATTGCAATCCAGAGCAAATTGTTCTAACACTGGACCAAGGACTCCCCGTAGTTACTCTGGATTTCACCCTTCAAAACTCATGAGAAAAACGGGATGTGGGAAGGTGTCATTTTCAAAACTGGATCACTGAATATAGTAAAACTCAAATATTTTTCATTTAATGGTGTTGGTATCATTTCTAAAAGACACATCTGTATGCATTTGCAGGTGGCTTGAAACCCATTTAAAACTGAAAGCGTGAAAACATTAGGCTTTTTTCTAAAAAAAATTGTTTGATTGGTTAGATTCCTCTCTGTTAAATGCAAGACCAGATGAACAAAATGGAACAGGAACATTCTGGTTTATACCAGAACACCCACATACTGTATCCTCAGCATACTGTCTGACAAGTAGGAACGGACCCAAACCCTGGAATTAGACCTTGCTTCCAGTCTGGCCCTTTGCAAGGTGGGTTTAGCTCTAGCAGAGATCCACTACTTCTGAAGCTTGTTTGCTATAAAAAATTCCACAAAAGCAAGGCAATGCAGCAGCTAGAGGGGATGCTCTGCCTCTGTTTTGCATTAGCCACCTGGAATGGCTTTGAACAGGTGAGGCCACTTGCATGGTGCATTCAGACACCTGCAAAACTTAATGCTGTGATTTCTAGTAGGAAGCTAGAACTACAGGAAGAAACCTAAATGTTCAAAAGCGCACATTTCATGTGGATCACAAGAAACAAAAGTTTCAATTCCCAGAGAGCCTATCACACAAGTCAGTGATTGCCCAGGTAACACACAGCTATGGTTTCATATTATATGATCAAGCCTTGTACACTTCGCCAGCCTCTCAATTCCTCTGCTCATGTAGTCCACTTTTGACAACATAAAAATCATTAAAGTCACAACCCAATCCTGAGCTGTACAGTGGGCCCCTGGGGCCAAAATGACTGCAGCTGTGAGCCAGAATCAGGGTGATGATATGTCATAACCAAAAAAGAGGATAAGGACCCCTAAGAAAAATACAGGACCTGACAAAATAAAAGCTAAAACTCATATATATTGCTTTCATGTGCTTACCGTAATTAAAACACTATGGGTGAAATCCAGAGTAACTACGGGGCGTCCTTGGTCCAAGGTAAGAACAAGTTACTCTGGATTGCAATATGAATTTCCCATAGGTTTTCACTAGGTCTCTTATGTGCTCCTGTAGTTACTCTGGATTGTGCCCTATGGCTGCAATCCTAACCACACTTTCCTGGGAGTAAGCTCCATTGATTATAATGGAGCAACTGTATGTACTATATGCTAAACAGTATATATATTGACTATATACGTCTGAGTAGACAAGCATAGGATTGGGCTCTATATTACTTATTATTAAATTTAAAACTATTATATATAATTTATTAATTCCAAGAAGTAATTAATGTGTTTCCTGCTCACAAGGAAGTTTTCTTCCAGGAAATCCAGGACATGTCCTAGAAAAAGGGCATATTTAAAGAGGTCACCCTGGGCTAGGATGGTGTAAAGGTCAGGGAGTTGGACTGAGACCTGGAAGATCCAGGTTCAAATCCCTCCTTGGCCATGAAGCTTCCTTGACGACCATGGCCAATCACTCACGCTCAGCCTCACCTCCCTCACAAGGTTGTTGTGAGGAGAGCAGGAGGAGAGTAACGTATGCTGCAATCCTAAAGACACTTTCCTGGGAGTGAAAACAATGGAGATTACTTTTGAGTAGACATGCTTAGGATTGTGCTCTAAAGCTTTGTTTTGTTGACATGGGGAAGGTGGGGTATGTATGTATGTATACATGTATTAAATATTGCAGCCAATGCTCAGGTGGCAGCGACTAGCAGCTCTTCAGGGGAAAGGAACATTAGTTATTCCCCTGAATAAGGGATCCGGTCCTCCAGTGGCTATTTTGCATGCAGAGAAATCAGGATCCAGTTGAACAGTTTCACTGATCCCATCCCCTCCTGCCCCATCCTCTCTCTTCACCCCACCTTCCCTCACCCCAGAACACCTCCCTCTGCTTCCCCCCCCCCCCACACACACACACCTCTTTGCTGCCGATAAGCAATGGATGTCCTCAAGGTGGTGTGTGATAGGCTTCTGGCCAGTGCTGGCTCAGTGTGAACTGGTGCTGAGCTGGTGTGAACTGGAGCTGAGCTGGTGCCAGTGCTTATCCTGTACATCATTGACATGCTTTGCAGCATATTTGCAACACTCAGTTCCAGTGGAGAATTGGCACTGGTTGTCTGAGTTGGGCTTCAGTCTCACTCAGTTCAGTGAGGCTTATTTGCTAGTAAGGGGCACATAGACATATTTTATGCAATAACAGGGTGGAGAGGAGGGCATCTGGGGACTGTGAAGGGGACAGTTCAGTGACAGCATCGTCTGCTGAAACCAGCCCCCTTTCTGAGCCCAATCTGCCTTCATGTGTCCACGCAGACTTGCACCAGCAGTACTAGCACAGGTTTGAGTTGACCCACTTGATTAGCAAGATGGCTTACTCCAAAGGAAGGGAACAAATGCTGCTTCCCCAGCGTCTGGAGGTTAACACTCCCCAGAGGATGCAGCAGCCACCATATTGCTGCCATTGCATTGCCACAGGGGAGTCAAGTAGGAGCCGGCAGTTAAAAACTTTAAGCCACATTGTGGGAGAAGTATTCAGGAACAAGCTGAATTAGAACTGCAGCCTTGCATGCTATGCACACATGGGCAGCATCTTGCATTTAATATATGTCAGTCCCTGATGAAGGAACAAAAAATAGACACTTTCAACCATATCATGTAGCATTTGGCTTAAGTAAACTGACTATAAATGGCTATTGGAAAAAATCTCCCCAACCCACCAAAATCAATGGGCATAATTGCACAGACCTATATTGCCTTTTAGTTTCATCACTTTGAGTCTTCTTTGGTTCCTTACATGTGATTATGGCTGCAATCCTAACAAATTTAGGCCAGCCTAACTGACATGGCCTATCTTTCCCTGGTTGGTGTGGGGAGGTCAGCATATGTCTGTGCAGTGGCTTAACTCCCCACAAATCAGTGATGGGATTCAAAGAAATTAACAACTGGTTCTATGCCCATCTGGCAGCCACTTTTAAATGGCTAATTTTAAACTTAATATGTCCTATCTCTCGTTAATAACCAGTATAGAGTAGGTGCGAACCTGCTGGAGCCCACCACTGCCACAAGTGTGGCAGAAGTGTCATAAGTAACTTTTATGACACACACAAGTCTGCACAGGATTTATGCTAGGGCTTTATGTTGGCCTAACTGGAGCTTAGGATTGCAGCCTATAACTTTTAATCAGCAGGCTGTTAACACTTAGCAGAATCCAAGGTTGAGCATTTGCTTTCTTGCAGCCCTATCATGTTCCAGTTTTGATCCATCCTGAAGCAACAATCCCTTTCACAAATTATACTTTCAAGCTCAATGCCTTGAGGCCGAACTGCAGAACAGAAAAGGATAACAAGGTGCTACTCCATGCAAGGAATCTTCTACAGAGGAGACCTGTCATCTAAAACTCAGTGTATTATTTATTGCATATAGGCTGTGGGTGGTGCAAGTGGTTAAGACGCAGTGCCTGTTAACCAGCAGGCCAGGGTTCGAGACCCGGGTTGGCCCCACAAGACAGGGTGAGCTCCTGTCCTTAGCCCAGCTCTGCGACGCCAGCTGGATCCAATCGTATTGGCTCTGCCTTTCCACTGGACTAATTCAGTGGCGTGGAGAGGGGGGATTTGCTGCTTGGGTAACAACCTATCCTCCATAACAATCCAACCCAGGCTTTCGTGTTTCGCATGCAGCGTATGCAGCGCCGAGCACGATACCATAGTCTCTCAAGACTGATGGAGGCCTGCTATTTATTGCATGTGACAGCATGTGTGGTTATGCAAGTTAAATGGAGGAAGGAGTAATAGAGTTCACTTTCAATATGCAGAAGTATCTTTTGATTCTAGGAAAAATGTCAAAGTATAAAGACTGTGTTTTTCTGAATTAATATGTGCAGTCTGCAACAGACTGTTCAAGTGTTTTGTTTGTGATCACCGTCATGTGATTTCTGAAACAGGTACAAAGGTCTCTTGTTTTCCCAGCAAACTACATGTTGAATCCAGGTGTTTACATTACAGAAAATGGACTCCAGTGCTGGGCACCAAGCTCATACTCAGTTAAATGTACAGTAATAGGTCTTGTCAGTTGTTGTTTTATTATTATTATTTCTATTCATAATTTTTTATATTTTCCTTTGATCAGTAGAGGTGATGCAATTATGGGATTTGCTGGGATGCAAATCAGAATTGATGATAGAGCTGAACTCGAAATGCACCTAACAAGTAATTTGTATAGGTTTGGAGACTGGTGGAAAAAAATTGAAATGTTGTATGCTGATGGCTTTTTCAGATCATCATAGGTTGGTCACCAAGGGATGATGTTCTCTAATCAGGGGTGATAGAAGGTGCTGGATGAAAGTACTGTATAATGAAAGGTACAGTTTTCTATGTTAGTATTTTTCTCACTGTATTGGGGGAAAGATATTCTGGGTATAATAGACTCCCAGTGGCTGTTTCAGTTTGTCACAAGACGAAACCCTTTCCGGACATGTTGCTTTGCCAGTTTGTGAGTTCTTCTAAGGTCATTTTCTAATTGTTTCAAATTAGAAACAATTCTGGCAACTCAGCTCCAGGAATTCCTGAATGCAGCTGATTATCTGGACCTATTTCAGACTGGCTTCTGCCCAGAGTTTGGGACTGAAACAGCTTTACTTAATCTAATGACCCATATTAGAAACTAGATGTGGGAGTGTATCCCTTTGGTTCTGCTGGACTTCCAGTGACTTTGATGCCATTGACCCCATTTGGATGTAGGCACCCTGTTTTGTAATAGTTTCACCATATTCAGCATTGGTCAGACCTCACCTTGAGTACTGTGTCCAGTTCTGGGCACCTCACTTTAAGAAAGATGCAGCCAAACTGGAGCAAGTCCAGAGGAGAGCAACAAGAATGATCAGTGGGATGGAAGGGAAGCCCTACGAGGAAAGGTTGGGGGAACTTGGGATGTTCAGCCTGGAGAAGAGGAGGCTGAGAGGAGACATGATTGCCCTCTTCAGATACCTGAAGGGCTGTCAAAGGGAGGATGGGGTTCATTTGTTCATAGCTGCTTCTGAAAGCAAAACTAGAACCAATGGGTACAAACTGCAAGAGAGGAGATTCCGGTTGGATATCCGGAAAAATTCCTGACGGTGAGGGTGGTTCGGCAGTGGAACCGATTGCCAAGGGAGGTGATGGACTCTCCCTCACTGGGGATCTTCAAGCAGAGGCTCAACGAGCACCTGTCGGGGATGCTCTAGGGGGATTTCCTGCTGCAGGCGGGGGGTTGGTCTAGATGACCTACTAGGTCCCTTCCAACTCTATGATTCTATGATTCTATGATTCATCCTTTCCAGAAAGCAAATTTCAAAATTGGGGAATTTCTTATTGAAACAGACCTATGGCATGCCACAAGGCTTAATCTTGTCCTCCATGCTGCTTACATCTACACAAAACCATTCAGGTCGGTTATCTGGGCTTCAGTGCCACGAGAATACAGATGGCATTCAACTCTGTATCACTACTCCATTTGGTGCTGAGGAAGACTGGAGTGATTTTTTTAAAATCACTGTGAGTTACCATGAGTGCCACCCAGTGGGAACAGAAATGTGAGAAATACTGTACTTTAAACAAGTGATTAATTTAATTTTAATCACTTGTATTTGTAATAAAATCACAAATAATATTTTTCTTGGAGGGCTGAGACCATCTTGAACTATCAAGAAGAGATAAATATATTTCCTCTTGTGTTATTGTATGCCTATTCAATTGTTGGACAAAATTCTTGAACTATTCCAGATTTTATATGCCCCTGATCCAGCTTAGAAGATTGTCAGCAGTGTACTGCCATTGAGCAGCTTGTCAGTAGACGCTTTATGGAAAATTATGTTCTTGATCTTGAGAGAGAATATGAAGAGGGAAAGTGATCAATTAATTTAAGTGGAGAAGCCATTAAGCCAATTGAGTAGAGAAATCCATTAGCCAGATCAAATGGATAAAAAGACACTAATTAATAGGAATAGTACAGTATAAATAAAATAGAGCTGACGATCAGTAACAGCATTAAAAATGGTTGAGCTGCAGAAATCAGTCACTGAAGTGGATCCAAAATCAAATAAGTGTTCCATCCAGAAAATCCCTCATATGTGCGTGTTTTTTTAAATACCAGTCTCTAGGTTATGAAGAAGAACCAAAAAACAATAATTTAAAGAACCAGTGTGGTGATAGCTGGAGAGGGCCTGGATTGGGTTCAAATCCTAGTCGTGAAGCTTGAATGGTTTTTTTTACCTGCGAATGAAATAAATCAATGTAATTTAATTTATTGTGAGGATAAAATGAGGGATTCCAATGTATGCTGCTCTGAATTCCCTTATATGGAGAAGAGTAGGATACAAAATGCTATCAATAATAAATAGCACAGAACTGAGTGGCACAAAGATTCCACTTTTTCACAAAAAAGTTATCTGTGGGAACTCTTTGGACTAATTTTGCTTTGCAGACAGGAAGGACAGAGTTTTCTTTCTTGATGATCTTGCAGTTATACAGAATCTCAAAATGCATACATCCCCAATTAGTTACAGACAAAGCGTGAATCCAGAGGTTGGCAGTATTTGCCCATGTGTATTTTCTTCAGTACTACCTATAGGCTTGGATTTACTGTCTAATTTGGATCAGTGTGGTTCAAGCTGAACAGTCTGCAAATCCTTATTTGCCTGAAAGGAACAAACAACAACACAACATCTGGTTTATTACAACATATGTTACTGTGATCTTAAGAATATGTGTTAGTTTCCTCTGCTCAGTGTAACCACCACATCACGCTCACTCATTCATTCAAGCCCCACAACAGCCTTAGCATAGTTTGAATTATATAATTGTGCTGCTTTGAATCATGTGACGGGCTGACTAATTCCCTGCAGAAGGAAACAAACTGCATATTAAAAAGCTGAACAAATAGTGTTTGACACAACAACTTTCCACCTCCACCCCCCAAAAAGTAGCATGGTAATTCATGGAACTGCATCTGATGGCACTAATTACTGCTGCAGCCACCGGAAGGTTTGATATCTAGTAGAGAGCCTTTCCGTTTGACAAGGAAAAGGCAAGGGAGAACAGGCTGGACCTGTGGTTTGTTTTCCCTTGCCTTTGTGAGCAAGTCCTGCTTTTGAAACTGGTTGCATCTAATCTCCTATGAAAGAAATTGCTCCTTGGAGACCTCAGCCAGGAGCTAGGAAGCATTGCCTGGTCGAGGTAAGCACAGCAATCATGTTTCTTACAGCTTCCACACTTTAAATGCATGATTACTTTTTGTTGTTTCCTTTTTGTTGACCGTATATAAGAAAGAGAGGTGGGAAAAAGAGGGTTACAACTGGTGCCTCGTGTAACCACCGCAAAGGGTCTCTTACTGATTTATAGGTAATACAGAATGAGAGCCAAAATTCTGAACATCAGCTTTTGTTTTGTCTGACTTAGATTCATTGCTCAGGTTTCTTTGTCTAGAGAATTTATTTGTGAAGAATTAAAACCTGGAGAATCAAACCCCCTCCCCCCAAGAAAAATTAAACTACCTCCAAAAAAGAATTGACATCCTGATATCGTGAATCTATAGAATGTGCCTGTTTTTCAAGCGTAACACTGAAACAGACTGTTGCTCTCTACAGAGAGAGAGAGAGAAAAAAGTATGAAGGAAGCTTTGTAGTCTCAGATCAGGTAGGCAAAATTATAAATCATACATCTTTGTTGCTTTACAATTTAGGGAGTTGTTTATTTTTTTTCCTCTCTGCACTGTGGATCATAGCTATTTTGCTTGGGCGTGCAAAATTACCTTATTGATTGTGTTGTTCAAGTAGCTGTTAATGGTAATAATGACAGTTGCCAGTGTTTACCCAAACCCCAGTTTGTAGAAATGAATGGAGATCAGCAATGGTTCTGACAAGCAATGTTACTGTCAGGATTTGTGGATCCTTGCAGTTCTGACCGTGATTGAAGTGTCTGATGGACTCCAACATAGGTGAACCTCTGGAGAACTCCAAGAGAATGATTTAGAAGACATAGAAAACACCCATACAGGAGCCTTTGGGAGCCTCTGTTGCAATTAAGGTTGGAAACAAAAAGGGATAGAAAATTCTTTAAGTACTGATACTTTTGATGCAGTTGCTGGCACATGAGAGGGTTTTGCTGTGACGTGGTCAACTTATAGCTCAAGCCTAGCCCAAACAGCACATAGAACACACTGCTGCTTCTGAAATGCATGCTGTATTCTTTGGGTGGAGAATCAAATGGTCTCAAAGAGTCAAATAAAACTTTTTCTTACTTACCTCCTCATAGACTGGTGGTATTCAAACTGGGAGGTGCTGACCCCTCCCCCCACTTGTGTAATGGTGCCATATTCTCTTTAAGGGGTGGGGAAAGGGAGAAAGCATCAATGTAATCCCCAGGATTGTGCCCCTCCAGGGGAGAGGGGCTCTTTTTAGGCTAAACTCAAGGGCTGTCAGGGTCCAGAAGGTTTGACTATTCCCATGAAGTGCTTGCAGGGCCACCCCATGCCTTCACTTGAAAGCGTGAGATCCTGGGGGTTGCCTTGCTGCCCTAGCCCTCCTCACAAAGACTTAGAGTACAATCCTAACCATGTCCACTCAAAAATAAGTCCCATTGTGTTCAATGGGTCTTACTCCTGGGAAAGTGTCTTTAGGATTGCAGCTTTACTTAGGGAGTAAATCTAAGTACCAAAATTTGAGTACCACTGCAATAGTCCAACAATTGGCTTCCAATTGTTCTCCTTAGACCTACACCAGCTAATTCACTGGCTTCAGTCTGAGGAAACCAAGGTGACCAGATGCCTGAACCTAAAAATGAGGAGAAGGTCTTGGATTCCTCTCAGCCTGACCTTTCTGGCAGACAATGGCATATTTGCCTACTCATGAGTAAAGCTGTGAAATTGGGCACTTTCATTTTCCCATAGAGCTCAATGCATATTTTTGATCTTTCGTTTTTTTTGGCCACTGCACACCATTGCAAGTTCCAAAATGAAGCCAAAATGAAAGAAATGAAGCCCTTTGGAGGACACCTGGATAGAAGGCTTAAAAAAAGGACAAATCTGGAAAAATCCGGTCATATGGTTACACTGGAGGAAACTCAGAGGGCATTTTGAGACATAGAGAGGTGGATAGGCTCTTGCCGTGTGCTGCAAAGGTCTTATCTGAGGTCAACTTACCTACCAAGTTGACCCTGCCCTGTCTGGCTCCTGCTCCCAATCTATCTGTTCTATGGTGCATCAGGGAGCTACTGTCACATGTGTGGGTCCTCTGGGAGTATGCCTGAAGCATACATGCAGCAGCACAGCCTTTTTTTCCTTTCAATTTTAACTGTTCTGCATCTAAGTGAGAATGATCACATAACACAGAATGAAAAGCAACATGTTCACAAATGGACAACCAGATTTTGCTGCTGATCACCATGGAATAAGGGACACCTAGTAACTGCAGCATATGTACTTCATGCTGTTTGCAAGTCAGTGACAGAGACCCGAGGGGCTGCCACTTCAACACTTAGCAGCTCCTAGCTTGGATGATATCATCAGAGACCTGCACAGCAGGCTCCCACTACCCACTCAGCAGATATGTACCCACATCCCCTGTGACAATCACTGGCATCAGCACTGGTCCCTCTTTCCCACTCAGTAATACTCAAAAAATGACAGAAGCTGATATTACAAACTGCTGCTGAAAATAAAGACAACATATAAAAAAGATTTATGTTGGAAAAAATGAAACAGGTCAAAAAGATCAATCTCCGTTAACAAAAAGTATAAAAAAGTGTATAATTATACTCTTTTATACTAATGTTTTTGTTTCAACAGATCTCTGTCAGTATGCCCATAGTACATGTGTAATTTTTCAGCTGTTGCAGCCATCCCAGAAGCATTAGGGTGACTGCAAAACTACAGGTGTCCCTTGTTATCTACAACAGTTCCATTCCAGAACCTTCTGTGGATTAAAAAAATCAGTTTATAAAGAAAACAATGGAAAACTAGGTTTAAAGACCCACTTCCATGTTTCTTGCTCCTCTGCTGTGCCCAATGGAATATGGTAACGCATCAATATCTGCAGGGGTTTGATTCTGGTACTAAAAAATGGAATGTTTGCTTGCATGAATACCTCTCTACAGTAGTAGAAAAGCAGTTTTTTTAACAGTGGCCATTTGTGTTAAGTCAAATCTGTGTACTGAACAATTTCTGTATAACAAGATTGGTCCTGTATAACAAGGTTGGTCCTGTATAGCTAATCGATCAGGCATTAGATGCATGTAACTACCATGATTTTGATATCATTTGCACAAATATCATTAAGTGCAGGATGCTTGGATGCACTTATGCTATGATCTTCAAGGGTTAATGGCAAATCTGACAAGCATGAGTTAGCTGTTGGGGGAAAAAAAGGTTTAGAATCATGAGACTTGAGACACAGCTATGGACTTGAGCTGCTTTTTGCTGGCTCTTAGGTTTCTAATACTCGTACCTTTCTTTGCTATTTGTTTTCCCAGTAGTCCTCTGAATTCTGGTAATGAAAAACATCCTGAAAGTTTTTAGTATGTGCTGCCTTTATGATTGCTTAATGCTTACCCTTTGCAGACAGAGCAAAGCTAATAGTAGTCAGTTCGGGACAAAGCTGATGCTTGCAATGGGACGGTTTGCTGCCCTTCTTGTCAAAGTACAGTTAAGGTCCACTCCTGCAGAGGCATGGTGACCATATGACCAGATTTTTCCAGATTTGTCCTCTTTTTTAGCCTTCTGTCCTGGTGTCCTCCAAAAAGGCTTAATTGCCCCCCATATATGCTTCATTTTGGAACTTTGCAGTGGTGTCCATCATATCATATGTTGTTGGATTCATATTGAAGAGCAGAATCCAATGCAAAAATCAGTTTGAAATATCTCCTTCCTATCAAAATATGTGGACAAAAAACTAAAAATCAAAAATATGCATTGAGCTCTATGGGAAAGTGAAAATGCCCAATATCATGGCTTTACTCGTGAGTAGGCAAACAAGCCATCGTCCGCCAGAAAAGCCAGACTGAGAAGAATCCAAGACCTTGTCCTCCTTTTGAGGTTTGGGCATCTGGTCACCCTGTGCAGAGGTATGAATTAAAAGCCCCTTGCTACTGTGTGGCTCTCTCTACCAGAGAGCTCCGTCCTTTAAAGTTACAACAAACCCAGGGAAGCAAAGAGTTTCAATAAAATAATGCCCATTCTTTGTCAGTGATTATCCCTTCCTTCCTATCAGAGATGGGAAAGAGAGCCTAGTCCTGCCACTCCCTCCCATTAAGTGCAAGAGGAAAACACTAACCCTAGAAGCTTCCTGCTGCTTGCCCAGTCAGAAAGATGGCCCCATAAGGATTTTTCAGACCACAAAACAGTAAGAAGCCTAGCCAGACACAGACTGAATTGTGTCTTCACGCATGGGGAGAAGTTCTGAGTCAGGGTCAACACAGACTCAAGTGTTTTTCAGAGACTTCTATGCAAGCAAGTTATGAGTCAATGAGGACTCAAATGTAACAAATTTATGCTGCATAATTCATCTGGCATATCTTCCCATGGTTGTTTAGGAAGGTTGGCATAAGCCAGTGTTTGCCCAAAACTGCAGTTTGTAGAAATGGAGACTAGCAGTGGTTCTGACAAGCAGTTTCTGGATTCCTGTCTGGATTTGTGGCCTAACCCTTTTGTACTGTGCACTAACTCCTGTGCACTGGCCTAACTCACCTAGGAATGAGGCATAAGTGCCTTACAGCACCTTTGTGACATCCCCAGGTTAGCACAGGACTTATGCTGGCCTAACTGGAGGTTATGACTGCAGCCTGAGTCAGTGAAAAATTCATACTTTTGAGACTCGAGTCCAAATCACCTGCTCGTTACACTCAAGTCAGTATGGCAATAACTCCAGTATCTCAAAGGTCTGTGGCAAGTGACTCAAAAATGACTCCCCGCTCACGTAGACTTGAGTCTGTCTGTGTTTTAGTGTGCTGGATTACATTTTTCACAGTGTGAAAAATTTTGTGTGCTATCAATCAGACCATGCAAGCAGCAGAGAAGTTCAAGCCAGGAAACAGGGAAGGGTTAATGTAGGAGGGAAAGAGATCATTCAGAAAAACAACTTGGTTGCGGCAGAAGAACATGAGGTGGCAGAGGTGGCAGATGACATGAGTGCACATTCCACCAGTCCACCTGAGGCAGCTGCCAGTAATGATTATATGGTCAGCAGATTGAGGTGAACAACCTCGGACGCCTTTCACACTGAGAGTGCAATCCTAACCAATTTAGGCCAGCACAACTCTCCTGTTCCCCATTCCTGTGGTGGTGTAGGGAGGCCACACATGTCTGTACACTGGCTTATGCCCACCAGGAGTGGTGCAAACGTGCCTTACACCACTTCTGCAACAGCATGGGTTGTGCAGACATAATTCGAGGAATGCAGCCTTACAGCACAATCCAGAATAACTACAGGAGCTCTTACATTGACATAAAAACATTTACTGTGGATTGCTCTATGAATTTCCCATAGGTTTCCACGAGGTGGCGCCGTAACTACGTCAACGTAAATGTCTCTTCTGCAGTTACTCTGGATTGTGCTGTTAGTACGTAAATGTCTCTCCTGTCGTTACTCTGGATTGTGCTGTTAGTCTCCCTCTATCCTGCTGCAGGTGGGCCAGCTGTACCCCATTTAATTGTCCTACAATAGCCTGTGACAGTTCCACAAACCAACCACCTCGACAGTTGCTGCTGAATCTAACATCCACAAGTATTTCTCTGTAATGGTACTTGGTATTTTAATTAGCCAAAGCCTTCTCTTAGGGAAAAGCCTGTATTTCTGCCATCATCAGATGAAAATGATCCCTATAATTCAACATATACAGTGACTTGCAAATCTATATTCAGATTTGTTCCCCTAGTTAGGAAGGAAAGGCAGATAGGAATCCAGCCTCCCTTGTTCCCTGGTGCTCTTTTTATGCTTCTCAAACAAATGCTGTGTTTGAGGGTAAATGGCACAGAGGAGCAGGAACATCTGCTAGCTAAGAAATATCAGGGAGGTCAATATGGAGTTACTGCTGCTGTTACTGCTCACTCTGCCGAAGACCTTCAACGACTTATGGACCGTTTTAGCAAAGCCTGCCAAGACTTTGGACTAACAATCAGCCTGAAGAAAACACAAGTCATGGGTCAGGGTGTGGATCCACCTCCCTGTATCACAATCTCTGAACATGAACTGGAGGTTGTCCATGACTTTGTGTACCTTGGCTCAACTATCTCTGACACTCTCTCCTTAGACTCTGAGCTGAATAAACGCATTGGTAAAGCAGCTACTACATTCTCCAGGCTTACAAAGAGAGTATGGCTTAATAAGAAGCTGACAGAACATACAAAGATCCAGGTCTATAGAGCTTGCGTCCTGAGCACACTCTTGTAGTGCAGTGAGTCTTGGACCCTTTATGCATGGCAGGAGAGGAAGCTGAACACCTTCCATATGCGCTGTCTCCGACGTATTCTTGGCATCACCTGGCGTGACAAAGTCTCAAATGACGCAGTCTTGGAACGTGCTGGAATCTCTAGCATGTTCACACTTCTGAAACAGCGGCGTCTACGCTGGCTTGGGCATGTCGTGAGAATGGCTGATGGTCGGATTCCAAAAGATCTCTTATATGGAGAATTAGTGCAGGGAAAGCGCCCAAGAAGGAGACCACAGTTGCGATACAAGGACATCTGCAAGAGGGATCTAAAGGCCTTGGGAATGGACATTAACAGCTGGGAAACCTTGACCTCTGACCGTTCAGCGTGGAGGCAAAAGACCCAGCATGGCCTTCTCCAACTGGAAGAGACACTTGTTCGGCAGGCTGAAGCAAAGAGGCAGACCCGAAAGCAGCGAAACCTGGAGCCTGGGCAGGGGACGGAATTTATTTGTCCTCAGTGTGGAAGGGATGGACACTCTCAAATTGGCCTCTTTGGTCACACTAGATGTTGTTTCAGGACCTCCAGTCAGAGCACGATACCATAGTCTTTCGAGACTGAAGGATGCCAATACTTATACAATATGGAGTAGGAGGACTCTTGCTGTGGCAGCTTGTTTACAGTTTTACATTACTGTTTTTATGGTGAAATATCTCTCACTTTAGATTTTCTTGTGTGCAAAATATTATATTAATGGAATATTTGACTTTGATCACCACTGATTACCTGTTTTAGTGTTGTGAATTAAGAGTACCTGATCTAGCAACTCAAATGAAGGTTTGTGCTGTTTCGCTATATTCAGGCTGTCCAAGTATTGGACTCATGGAATATAGTCAGAAGGTTGATACCCCCAAAGCCACTATTTTATGCCTGATGGCCAACACCATTATTTTGCTCTCTTTCCATTCAGTATATCACATACTTCTAGAAAAACAAGTACTCTATATCTGGACCTGGCACAGGGTGACTGCCACTTCTCGCTGTCTCTCTCAAGATGTAATTTTGGCCAGCACAACACCAGCACCAATTTAGGCCAGCACAACACACCTGTCTCCCCATTCCTGTGGTGGTATGATGAGGCTGGTGCATTCTGTGCACTGGCCTAACCCTTTCAAAAGTGGTGCAGAAGTACCTTATGGCACCTTTGTGACATCCCATGGCCAGCACAGGAGTTGTGCTGGCCTCACTAGGGCTTTGGATTTACTTCAGCAGGCCTCTGTCAGTCTTGAGAGACTATGGTATCGTGCTCAGCGCTGCATACGCTGCATGCGAAGCACGAAAGCCTGGGTTGGATAATTATGGAGGATAGGCTGTTACCCAAGCAGCAAATCCCCCCTCTCCACGCCACTGAATTAATCCAATGGAAAGGCAGAGCCAATACGATTGGATCCAGCTGGCGTCGCAGAGCTGGGCTAAGGACAGGAGCTCACCCTGTCTTGTGGGGCCGACCTGGGTCTTGAACCCTGGCCTGCTGGTTAACAGGCACAGCGTCTTTACCGCTTGCACCACCCACAGCCCACAACTCTGAATTATCACCCTGCTTCTTGATCCCTGCTAATTGGGCAAGAGGCACTCTTTCAAGTGGATGTTCCTCTTTTATTTAGCAGGGGGAGAGTAACTGGCCCCAACACCCCCCCAGCAATGTCTGTTCAAGTGGCTGCTGCTGGTGTTCTTTTTTGCATTTTAGATTGTGAGCCCGTTTGGGACAGGGACCTATTAGCTATTATTTTTTCATTTTCTTTGTAAACCGCTTCGTGAACTTTTTAGTTGAAAAGTGGTATATAAATTCTGTAGATGTAGATGTCTGATTGACAGGAACACAAAATAAGGTTTTTCTATTTCATTGATTTGTTCTGTGAATGCCCTCCCCAGGGCCGGATTTAGGTTTGGTGAGGTCATAAGCTAATGAAGGTAATGGAGCCCATTATGTCCAGCTATCCTTTGTCAACAACAAATTATCGCAGTTTTTTGTGTTGAATACACGCTCTATGGTAATTTATGGACCTAATAGATATCTAAAGCCATGTATTTTATCAAAGTAATTGTTGAACTGAAATACAATTTAAATTTTTTTTGGGGGGGGGGAGAGTAGGACTCTAAACAATAGCTTGCTTAGCTTATACATAAATCTGGCACTGGTCCTCCCCAAGAAACCCGATCTGTGTACCATTAATATCAGCTAGATATAGAGGCAAATGGCTTTCTGAGAATCAGTAGCATTAAAAAAGGATTTTAAAAGGCATCAATCATTTATAGCCAACACTGTGTAAGTGAAATACACAGTTTTAAATAAAATGCTGTTTATGGAGAGTTTCCAAGACGTAGTGCTAATAAATTCAGGTAGGCTGGAGTTATTAATTCCTGAGGCTCAAATAATAGAACTGTGACAATGTTTTAAATTACAATATTATTAATTACTTTTTAAAAGAGAAACAATTTCAAACACATTATTTACTCAAATCTAATGCACCATTGAATCTAATGCACACCATGATTTTAATGACTTGAGATTTTAAAAAATGTTTACTGGCGAGGTTAATGTGCAGCTGCAAAACAGGTATAAAATTAAATTTTACTGCATACACCAGTGACTTCTATGATGATAATATGACAATATATTTGTTATGATTTTTATCTACCGTAATTGCACTACTATATACAACAATGGGTTTATGTTTCGTTTTTAGTTACAATGTAGTAAATTGTTAAATTAAATGCTGACCTATACTTAGAATAAAAATACTGCATTTTCTTGAATGAAATGCATCATAGAATCTAATGTGCACTCTGATTTTGGAGACTATATTCAGCTGACAAAGATTATGGTATAATATTTATGGTATAAATATGGGGTGTGTGTGTGTGTGTGTGTGTGTGTGTGTTTATTTATTCATTCATTCATTCATTCATTTCATTTCATTTATATCCCGCCTTTCCTCCCCTGCAAGAGGGAGCTCAAGGCAGCTAACATCAGGCTAACATACATATAAAGAGAGAGAGAGAGAGAGAGAGAGAAAAAAAGAATATTCTTGGCAGACACATGCAGAATACTCGTAAGATAGATGCTTTAATGCTGGCATCACGGATGTTGTCAGACGTCAACCAGGTCAGGCATTGATTAGAGTCCACAACCATCAAGAGGGGCCATCCAATGAGGCTGAGTTCTCAGTAACAGCCAAAATATCTCCCAAGACACAATTATTAGGAATGAGGCCCCCAGCAAAACAAGCCCTGGCTGATAGAACAATCATATGTTGAGCAAGCACACTAGCCTATAAAATTTTGTTATGTTACGTTCACTGTTATGTTCCGTGTCTGTCATTGTGGATTGGCTGCGGCCACATTTGTGCTAAGCTTTCCTGCTTTAGAGATGTTTTGCTTTCCTTCCCATGAGGCATGCTTGTTATGTAAAGCTGACACTGGGCCTCTTGCCCTGCTGCTGAATTTTATGCTATTGCCTCTGTGCAGAACCACTCTCAAAAGCAAATGTCAGAATGAAAAGCCAATTAGAGTGATTTAGACCGTAGCATTCAGTTTTCAGAAATGATTGTCAGTATATCTTCCATGTGTGTTTCTTGGACTTCTTGTTCTTCATGGAATGGTCTGCAGAAGATACACAAATTTCCAAGTTAATCAAGGGCCATTTCCTTTTCATATAAAAAAGTTATATTAACTTGTATAAGCATTTTAGATCTGTTTAGGCTTTTTGTTTTTTTCTTTCAGTAACATGTTTAACATTTTTAAACATTCAAGGTGGTTTCATAGCATCATAGACTAACAACTTAAGTGTCCAATCCTGTCCAGCTTTTTAGCACCAGTGCAGCCTCAATGCTCCATCTGGCAGTGTCATCGTCTGTCCGTCCATCTCCCCCCCCCACCCCCACACACACACAGAATGCATTGCATACCCAATTGACAAGGCTGCATCAGCATTGGAAAGTGGGAACGGACTTAAATCCTAAATCACATCTGAGGGTTGCAATACCTGTTTGGTCTCACCACAAACCTGAAATCCAAGGCCAGTTGCTGTCATATAATTGTGCAAAATGGATTGTATAGGGTTCAAAAGAATATATGTCATTTGTGCAGCAACACTATTTTGTTGTTTGGATGCTTAGACCTAGATTAACTTTATTTTTAGTATTACTGGCTTGGGTTAAGGGAGGAAAGATGGGAATTAATCTCCGCCCAATGACATCCTTAGAAAGAAAATTCTTTTAAAATATCCATTCAATTACATGTTCTATAAAGAGTAACTTACAGCATGACAAAACCCCAGGGGTTAGATGTGATGATGAATAGGGAAAGAAAGAAAGAAGAAAAAGAAGACTTGACCTAATCCAGTCCCCATGCTTGTGCAACACGGTATTATTAGCTAACATAAGACAATACAATTCTTAGATTTTCTTTGTTATGTCTTATTTATAATACTCCATTTTTATATCTGGATCCAAGAAGCATTTGTCTTTTGCATCTGTCAGTTATGCATTGTGTGGGTGTTTCTGCTTGCTTAAATACCCAGGCAAGAACTGTACCCTCTGCTGAGTTGACAAGAACTCTATACTTTTAATTGCCAGATCACTTGAAAGAAACGGGCAACTAATTACTGCTGATGTTGAAGGGTGGAGCTGGGACTCTTGTGAATCAGAAGTTTAAATTCACACAGTTTGGGTATTGACAGAATATTGACCTAGGGTATTGACCTAGGAAAAATTTTGTCCGTGGAAAGGACTGAAATTTTGTTGCATCAAAACAGTTAGAAGGGAGGTCATCTAGTCCAACCCCCTTCTTGCAGCAGGAGAGATGGGGCCCTGTCACCCATGGCAGATCACATCCTGCACTATACTCTTGTTACACCTCTGGGTATTGATACATCTGTAGATCAATGTTTCTCACAGTGGAGGTTGGAACCCCTTTGGGGGTTGCAATTTCATTTCTGGGGAGCTGCGAAAAGCCTATAAGATTAATACTGACTACCTTTAAGTAGAAATAACAGCCCCTGATACTTAATCCAAAAATGTGCTAAAATTTTGAGAAAATATGCACAGTGTATGTGCCTAAAAATCATTCCTATTCTTGTAGAACATCACCAGAAAGGACAGCTGCACTGCAAAGACTAAAGGCTTTTTTGTAGGTAGTCTCCTATTCAGGTGCTGGGCCAAGTGGGCCAAGAAGACCCACTTAACTTCAGTGAGGAAGCTATAACAGCAGTACTAATGGATTTGTATCATATCAATTTCTAGTTGCTTCATCTGGGAAAATATTAGTCCTGCCTTTCAGAAGCACTAGGATTTTAGTTACTAGATTTTATTTTCTCTGTTATCAGCTTTGTGAACTGTTTGTTGAAATAAATACTGAATGACTGAATGATAAATTGATTCATTCATTCATTCATTTGTCCATGGTGGAATATTACATTTTTAATGTTTCTAGAAATAGGTGGATTTTGAGATACTGTACTTAGTGCATATACATTTCCAGTATACAGACAATGTTGTGCGTTCTCCTATTTTCAGCCATGCAGAATGAATATGTGCTGACGTGTATGTGGATTTGCATGCTGTTGGTCATATTACGAGTGCTTAACTCTTTCTGTGATCATCTGTTTCCAGGCTTTTGTATGCAACTTTTAGCTTGCTTGCTTTTCTTGCTTTGCCACCTTAATTTCATTTTCCTTTGCTAGGGTTGGCATATGTCCTGAAAAACAGGAACAATCCCAATTTTTGAGGACTGTGTTCACATACTGGCAAATGGGACACAGGGTCCTGTCCTGATTTTGTGGAAGAAAATTATGACAACCCTATCCTTTGCCAATATAAGATCTTCCTCTGTGCATGTAAAAGGACACTGTAAGAGCTGGAGCATATGTGGGGTGGTTTGTTCTGCAGATTCACACAGGCCATCTTTCATGTTATATCTCCATCTCCTTAGGTTTTCCTTAGATGTTCCTGCCCCAAGGATTTCCATACAGACTATGGTTGTTATTGGCCAGGCAGAGGGCATGTGTATACAGACACTGGGCCCATTCAGTTGGCATCTCCCCACTCTCTTTCCATAGGTCCATGGCAGTCTGTGGCAAGTTTCTAAGGAAACTATGATATCATTCTCGACTGTGGAAGTTGATGGCCATGCAGTGGGTGGGCTTGTAGAGATGTCGCTTTAATCCACTCTTTCTGCACTGCACTTTCCTGATGGAATTTAGGAGGAGAGAGACTAGCTAAATAGTTCACATTTTTGTATTGGTGTCAGTTTTAAACGTCCTGTAACCAGTCTTGCTGTTTTATTTAAGGCCACATCTATTTGCTTTGCATGTTTAGATCTATGCCAAACTGAGCTGGCATATTCTCCAGCTTAGTGGCATAAAGCTAAATGCTAAAGCATTAAAACTCCAGACATGCGCAGTCAGCTCAAAGCGCTCCAGAGGTGAAACTCCAGGCATGCGCAGTCAGCTCAAAGAGCAGGTGAATGGAGTGGTCATATTGCTCTGCTCTGAGAAGGAGCAGGCTGCTCCTTCTTGGAGTAGAGCAGTCTGAGCAGTGGGGACACTGGGGCCATCTGGGGACACCAGGGCCACAGGGGAGGTGCACTGGGATGCTTCCAGAGGAGTGTCAAAATTCTCTGGCGTGGCACCCCCCCAGGGGCACATCACCCAGTGCACGGCGCACTAGTTGTAACACCCTAGCAACACCCCTGGCTCCTTGTGTTCATTATTGTGTTCATTATTTTCCTCAGGGTATTATTACTGGCAAAAACTTTCTGTTTAGTGTTAGAACAGTGGTTCTTAAAGGCAAGTGTACAATCTACAGTTACTTTATATGTTTTGGGTAGCACAGTGTTCTAATCTATTTCCATTCCACCAAAACTATTCTTGATGCCTCCTGATTTTTCAGACAGATAGTGCAAAGTTGTGTCTTTAGGAAGTTGGGTTTTAGCTGATTATCTCTGTAATATATTTCCAGAGCATCAGTCAGGCTTTTTTCCACAGCCTGTTCTGCTATTCTGTGTAGCAACTGCCAGATCATCTGCACTGACAAATCTTCTGGTGGCTTCTGGCAGCAGTTCAATATGTTGAACCACATAGGATCTAGCATACTGTGTTGTGGTAGACTGTTTCTTTGGTTCTCCAGTGGCTGCTTTGTCCCTGGAAATCTACAAAAACTCTACAATTTTTTAGTAAACAGTCGATAATTTGTGTAACTTTAAAATTCTTTGTAACTGCAGAGATAATGACAAGATCCTAACTTCCAATTAGACCAGCATAAGTCATGTGCTGACTGGAAGGTGTCACAAAACTGTCATAGGCCTATATCCTAAAGTCAAATTAAGCCCCTTGCTCCGGAGCAGTTAAAATGACTTTCCATAAAATAACACTAGAGGGTGACGTAACTGCATGGACCCGTAACTGCTATGGATTTTGCCCATAATCTGTCCCACTCATTTGTCCCACTCTGGCCACTGCACAGCCATATGCCAACCTCCCCGTACTCCCATGGAAAGATATGAATGTGAGTAATGCCGGCCTAAATTGGTTAGAATTACGCACTTAGGCTGCAGTCTTAAACTGCAGATAGGCTGGCATAAGCCCTGGCTGACCTGGGGTGTCACAAATATCTGCTCCACTCTTTGGGGGGGGGGATAGGCCAGTGCACAGATATGTACTGGTCTCCCCACACTACCATGGAAGATATCCCAAGTGAGTTATGCTGGCCTAAATTGGTTAGGATTGCACCATTTCTCGTGAGGTGGCTGAGAGGAAATTATAACCCCCATTTCCCCTATCAAAATGCAGAGTTCTAGCCACATTGGCAGTTACTGAAAGCTGACGAAAGATAAATTTGCTGACCTTCCATATTGAAAAGGAATTTTACAGCAATGAAGTGAAAACTTCCCTCAAAAATTTGCAAAAGAAAAAACCCACCCACTTTGCCTTTACAGTATTCCAGATGCTTCGTCTGAATAAGCTTCATTGACCTGGAATACTGAAGTGCACCAACATTCTCGCTGAAGCATAGTTAATGCTTTTAATAGGGTTTGTTTCAGAATGTTTGGTTTGAATTTCAATGTATTTCACATTGCGAGTGGATGAAGAGAGCATTTAAAGATGAAAAGCACATATTTAAGTATATATTTGTATGTATTAAACATGCACTGCAGTTTCATGACTCATAAAACTGATGTTTTTGAAGCCCAGTCTTGTCCTTCCTCCTCCTCCCCATGGCTAGTGCAACATGACTGACAGCTGCTGCCAGTGGCAGGAAAGGGGTGGGGGAGGCTTACAGATGTATAAGGAGATTTACATCAACCCACAATGGGTCTCCTTGGACCTACTTAGCAATTTCAGGAGCATGCCTTTGAGGAAAGGAAGGGGTTGGGACAAGGAAAGATAGGATCTGGAAGTGTTGAATATTATTTTAACAAAGAATATTCATTTTCTTATCTTAATAAAGAAAAGTTTTTATTTTATAACCATTTAGAAATATGTTTTCTTTTACCAAAGATATTAATTATTTATAAAAATGGGAAATGTTCGAGAAAAGTATTTTTAAAGAATTAAATAAACCCTATCATTCAAACAGACCAAGAACTACTATAGTAATTCTTCAAACCATTAGTTTTCTCTAGGTTCATTTTGCTCTTTTTTATTGCATTTATGAAGGGTAAACAATGCTTATTTCTCTTTTATTTGAAAGCTCCATGGAGGGCATGCATATTGTTCTGACTGTTAACGAAACTAGCCCTCTCTCAGTATGGCAGAGAATTGATGACATGTGTGGCAGAGCAAAAATAAACAGCCTTTCTCTATGTGCCTTGTGCTCTCTACCAGTCCTTGGTGAAAGTGCAAGCATCTGCATGGGACCTGGGAATTTGACAGTGAAAAATGAGGAGCTGAGGATGGAGTCATTAAATAATCTTTGTGTTTCTTCTATCACATATATAGGATCGTGGCTGCTTGGGCCATATTTCAGCAATCAGACATGTGCATTCTGTCAGCATTTCCAACCCACAGGGCACCCATATGGTCCTCTGCACTGCAGATCCAAGAGGTGCTTATATCTGCATTCAAGGACACATTGTCCACACTGACCTCCCACTTCGTTTTTTCTTCTCTGTGATATTTTCCTCTATTTCCAATTTAGCAGTAAAGCACTAAGGAGGTGCTCATTCAGGTGTGTCCACAGAATAACAATACTAATGTATGTATGATAACATCACAATCCTATGCATGCCTACTCAGAAATAAGGCCTATGGTGTTCAGTGTATATGTACAGGATTTCAGCCTAAATCCCATCCATAATCTCCTGCATTTGATCAATATACCTCATACAGTTACCCACAGTTATGCAACATAAGAATCTTACTTGAGTTAAGGACTCACCCACCAAGCCTCACACAGCTTTCTCGGGTTTTGTGAAAACTTTTTTTTTACTACCTCCCTAAGATTAACAAAAAAAAACTGCTGGCTGGATTTTGCTTTGTAAGCAATAAATTGTGTAGGACCAAATTAGCCTTCTGTGTCTCTTGTGCATTCAATATCAAATACAGTTGATCAGTGAGTAGTTAAAGTTAGCAGGAATAAACAAGCTGGAATACTAGGAAAACGAAGTTCTGTAAACGTATATTTCACTCACATTTGCCATGAAATTTCAAGGAGCCCTCCATATATGTGAATCCCATATCTGGGCCCAGCATGCCTCTCCAGAGGGTCCTCTGAGGGCTACACAGAGGCTGTGTACAACTGTCCACAGTTCAGATTGAGTCTTGGAGTGCAAAATATGACTTCTAGTTTCACAGAGAAACCAGAAGTGATGTTCTTAATGCCTTATAAACTACTGACAGGCCTAGGAAACTTTGGCAGGGCTGATGAGCTCAGAAGTCCCTCCAGAAGGGGCTTCCCTTGACTCCAGGGGATCTATAACTTGTAGATCAGTGTTCACCCATATTGTGGTTTTGGCTATCTGTGGGGATTCTGGAACACATCTGAGTCCCTATGGTTAGCTCCATGCATTGTCCTAGGAATCTTGGCCTTTGGCACCTGATTACATCTCCTACAAACCAGTAACCAATAACCAGTTCCAATGGAAGGCCTGGGAAACCAAACCCAAGCAACCTCAAAGTTAGACCACCTCAGGAGCAGGAATAAATCTGAGTAGACCCATAGAGGTCCATGATAAGCCAGAATAAAAATGGAAGCATTGGCATAAAATTTTAAGTTATTGGCCAGCCTACCTGACACAACTCTGACAGCCCACCAACCTCAGGATACAGCCAGCCACTCCGACAATCCCCTTGTATCCTTGTAGCATTACAGTTACTGCTGTACAGCTTTCTTCTCTGGCTGCAGCCTACTTGGGGCAGCCTAGCTGGGCCATGCTCACTGCCTTAACTCTGGATTGCACCCTTAAAAATTTAATTTATCAATAATCAACCATACCGCTTTTCAACAAAAAGTTCACAAAGCAGTTTACAGAGAAAATAAAATAACTAATGGCTACTGGCTCCCTGTCCCAAAAGGTCTCACAATCTAAAAAGATATCAAAGAATACCACAAAGTTGTCCATGTTCAAAGAATCAAGAAACAGTGTCACAAAATGATCCATGTACATTAAATCAAATTGTCACACAGATATTTATGTAAATGATACATTTCAAGGGAAGAGCCAGAAATGAGAACTTCTTTCATCATTTCTGGAAAACCTGAGAGAAAACAGTCTGCTGGTTGACAGAGCTTTGAAATTTGGTTGGAAGGGCCCAATAGATCCTGACTTGTACCTAACTTGGACAACCAAATGCCAGTCTTTGGTCCCAAAAGGTAGGAAGAATTTGCCAAATGTTATTTCCTTTGTGAGCAAGTTTTATGAAGTCACTTAGGTGCAATATAAGTAGGTGCAATATAAGTCATGAAAGATGAGCCTATGTTGGGAATGGGGAAATAATGGACTTCAGTTTTCTCTATAAAGCCATGAATCCCATCCCTTAAGCATCTCTACTTCTCTCCTTGCTCTTCTAGCACAAGAGTCTTTTCGTGTCCACGTCCATGATGTACAGAGGAGCTTGTAGTTCTGCAGGACAAGAATGAAATCCAGAGAAAACATTAATTATATTGTCAGAAAAATGCCTTTCTTCATTTTAATACTCTGTATTGCTAAGACACTCTGTTTGTTAACCAGCAGGCCAGGATTCAAGACCCACAAGACAGGGTGAGCTCCTGTCCTTAGCCCAGCTCTGCGACACCAGCTGGATCCAATCGTATTGGCTCTGCCTTTTCATTGGACTAATTCAGTGGTGTGGAGAGGGGGGATTTGCTGCTTGGTTAACAGCCTATCCTCCATAACAATCCAACCCAGGCTTTCGTGCTTCGCATGCAGCGTATGCAGTGCCGAGCACGATACCATAGTCTTCCAAGACTGAAAGAGGCCTGCTGCTAGCCATCTAAAGGTTACAAACAGAACAGCATTCTATTTGTGGAATAGAAACTGGTTTGTCTTTGAGGGGAGGTTCTTTTTAATTCCAAGGAAATTTTAGTGCAATGAACACGAGACTGACAATTTATGCTAAGTTGAGCACAATGTAGGCAGATGCTGTGAAAGCATCTGCTCATTTCTCTACCTTAGTTTTTTTAATATTCAGCCACCTCTCAGCTGTCGAGTGTCTCATTATTATGCTCCCGGTAAGGCAGATATTCTCTCAAACAATGGACTGGCTCACAGACCAACTTGTCCACTCATTTTTGCCATTTTTTCCTTTATTGTTCAAGTCACTCTTCCATTACTGTTCAGAAAGAACTCTGTTCACTCAGTCTTAACCTTAACCCAGCGAAGTGGGCCACACAGAGCGACATGCACAGGAAGCTACCATGCTACCTTGTTTTTATTTATATACACAAAAATTCATGAATGGAGTGCAGCCAATGAGATCTACACCCGTTGTTTGAACCTGGTGCAAAGACTGTGGCTGCAATCCTAACCACATCTTCCTGGGAGTAAGTATTAGTGAACTCAATGGAACATACTTAGGTATCACACTGTGTATTAGAAGACCCCTCAACTGATGATTGTGAGAACCATAAAGGAACCTAGAAGGGAGAATGGTCTCTGGTAGACATAATACATGGATAATCCTAATTAGTCTTCCTCCTGCATGAAGCAGGGACTCATGCTTGCACTGTGGACATGCTGCAAGGAAGAATATGAATTTAAAGAAATGAATTTTTAAAAAAATGTTTACATATTTTTACAGTGAATTTACAATGTAAATTTAAAGAATTTAAATTTGCAATGAATTTAAAGAAAAATATGTTTACACTTCCCAAATAGGCAGTTTGAATGTTGTGGCCATTTAGTACATTTGTGGCAGTTTAGTCCTCGCATGTAGTCCCATATATATGGCACTTTTTGAATTGACTTGATCATATTCATCTTTCTCTTATATAGGTTATCCATTGGGGTGAGGGCTGAATCTTCCATCAGTACAAATGAACTGAATGAGACTTGACAGTGCACTGCAGCGCTGTAACTGTTTATCTTTTTCTTGCTTTCTTGCTGTTTTGCTCTCTCTCATTCCTTCAATGTCCAGGATCATGTTTGATCTTGTTTGTTTTTGTTCAGTTTTTTTATTTCACACTTAAGCATACATTCAGCAGCAAGAGCCATCCCATCTTAAATAATGTGGCATTTCTTGGAGGGCAAAATTTCCTTGGGTCAGCTGTGGCCAGCAGAGATTGACAAAAGAATGTACTTCAGATGAAGTTTTTGCTTCAGTGTTACAGTCTTTGTAGTGATCTATAGTAAAATACCCTGCCTGGACTCCAAGTATCCAAGGGTCATACTGTAGTTGTTCAGATCGGCTTTGCAAAAAGAAAGAGAGGGCATTCATCCCAGGATTACTGCTCCGAACACCCTCAGTAAGTCTGTTCTTCTTGGTGACCCTTGGGCCACATTACAATGGGGAAGGAGGAATTGATTTTGGGAAGAACTTGCCCTCATGTCACTAACTACTGCTGGCCATTATCAATGGGTATCTTTGTGAACCACAGGACTGATATAGTGCTGAAAAGAGATACCAGGATTGGTTACAAGAGCAGGAACAAAAAGAATTGTTAAAGGTAGGAGGGGAACTATTTCCACTCAATATATAGCATGGGAGCCTTTGGCTGCAATCCTAAAGACACTTTCCTGAGAGTAAGAGCCACTGAACAAATGTGGCTTACTTTTTAAGAGACATGGTTAGGATTGTGCTCTTTAATTCTCTTATGGTAGGGACTGATGGTTGGCTCAGGGGTCCAATATTGCCCACAGAACATTCTCATCAGTCCTCTGGCAAAGCCCAAATTCTCGATAACCCTTCTCAGAACTGATTCCGATATGAGTACTAAATAAAATATTCTTCTTGTTGTTTAGTTGTTCAGTTGTGTCTGACTCTTTGTGGACTGCAGCATGCCAAGTCTGCACGCCCATGGACTGCAGCACGCCAGGTCCCCCTATTCTTCAGCTTCCAAAGTCCATCCAAATTCATGTTCATTGCCTCGGTGACACTATCTAACCACCTCATCCTCTGCTGTCTCTTCCTCCTTTTGTGTACAGTTTTTCCCCGCATCACACTCTTTTCTAAGGAGTCCTCCCTTTGCATGATGTGACGAAAATATTTGAGCTTCAAGTGTTCTTAGAGGGAGGAAATGCAAAATTTCTTCAGGTGCCAGGTTGCCTATAGAAAATATCCCCTGTCCCTTGGATTCAGAGCCAGTCATGGCTGCAAAAACCAAAGCAGACGTCTGATCCAGCAGAGCTCTTATGTACTTATGTATCACTTAAGGATGTGTGACTGGGTCAAAAGCCAAGGGTGATGGTGTGCTTTGTAGGGGCATCCCAGCTCTTGAAGAAACTTAGTGTGTCCCCACACCAGGGGCACAAAGACAAAAAACAAATACATTCATCCTCTGCTTTCTGACAATTTGTCTTTGATGATCCATTCTTTCAACACCTTTCAATTATATCCAGAACTCATTTGTTCAATGCATGTTCTGCTCTTTCAACCTGTCTCTTTTGTTCTAAAGGCCAAAATTGCCTTCCCCACGTTGTCTGTCTTGTCTGTCTATCCATCCAATCTAAACACTGGTATATAACTTTCATGTCGTTAACTATATAACTTACTGAAACCAAAACTATTGGGTGTGTGTGTGTATGTGTGTGTGTGTGTGTGTGTGTGTGTGTGTGTGTGTGTCCCACTTATTGGACGGGTTAGGGAGTGGAGCAGTGTCCAAAAGTGAAAACTGTTGAAAAGTGGAACCCAGACTTTTTTAGCTTGCAAATGCAAAATTTGCACCAAAAAAGACATAAACATTACTTGCAAAAAATCTAAATAACATGTTTATTAACACATAGCCAAAATACATAACAAATTACAATAAAATGAACAAAGGCATGTGTGGGGAATATCATGTACTGTATTTGAATGATGGTTATTTATTGAAGAAACTCATAAGTTTGATCACTATAAATCAACATCAGGGAAGATAATTTTAGCCTTTGGACCAGCAGAGAGGGGTTGAAAGAGTGAAGCATGTGTTGAATGAATGAGTACTGGGTAGAATTGAAAGGTGTTGAAAGAGCGAAACTGTCCAAAAACAAAGCATCAGAAAGTGGCCTGTACTACAGGAATGAGAAGAATTCTCCCGGGAAAAGGAGGACAATGAAGATTTTTTTTTGGATGGAAGGGAGGAGGTGTCCTGGAAAAAGAGGACAGGTGGGCACCCAGGGGTGTCAAAAAGAGGACAGGTGGGCACCCATGGGAGGCAAAAAGAGGACAGGTGGGCACCCAGGGGTGTCAAAAAGAGGACAGGTGGGCACCCATGGGAGGCAAAAAGAGGACAGGTGGGCACCCAGGGGTGTCAAAAAGAGGACAGGTGGGCACCCATGGGAGGCAAAAAGAGGACAGGTGGGCACCCAGGGGTGTCAAAAAGAGGACAGGTGGGCACCCATGGGAGGCAAAAAGAGGACAGGTGGGCACCCAGGGGTGTCAAAAAGAGGACAGGTGGGCACCCATGGGAGGCAAAAAGAGGACAGGTGGGCACCCAGGGGTGTCATCCACCCCAGGGTCCCCCTCCCAGCCATGACCCTCCCCTGGAGTCCTGGAGTGTGTCTGAGGTGGCTGAGCTGAGCTTGAGCTGAGCTGAGGGGGAGTGAGTGGCAGGCGGAGGCGGGCTGTGGCGGCTGCCGGTCTCCCTCACTCCGCTCCACAGGGCAGGCAGAGGCAGGCAGGAGCCCGGGATGCTGACCGTGCCCTGCTCCTCCTCCTCCTGCTGCGGCCACAGGGATGGCTCAGCCTCAGCCGGCCGGAGCTTGGCGAAGCCCCCGCGAAGAGCCCTGTGCCTCCTGAGGATGAGGCCGCCCGAGGAGCCCGTCAGGAACAACAACAGCAACAGCAACAGCAGCAGCAGCAGCAGCAGCGTCTCCCTGGCCCAGCTCCACAGCCACATCGGAAAGGAGATCAAGCACATCTGCCGACACTGCAGCCGCCGCCAGCAAGCCCGCCAGGGTGAGTGAGGGAGGGAGGCAGGCAAGAGGAGAGGCTCTGCTGAGGGAAGGAAGGAAGAAGGGCAGCCCTGCCTCGCCTCACCTCACACCACATACTGGATGCTCAGCAGCTCCTTCCTTAATGGACTTGGGGCACAATGCTATCCAGGTCTACTCAGAAGTAAGTCCCATTGTGTTCAATGGGTCTTACTCCCAGGAAAGTGTCCATAGGAACCAGCTGGCCACATGGACACTTTTCCCAGGACATGTCCTCTTTTCCCAAGTCATGTCCTCCTTTGTCTTTCCCCAGGACTTGTCCTGCTTTCCCTCTTTTCAGGATGAGCATATGTCTTCTTCTCCAAGGACATGTCCTCTTTTTTCAGGACATGTCCTCTTTTCCCTAACCATGTCCTCCTTTCTCTTTCCCCAGGACATGTCCTCTTTTTCAGAGTGACCATCTGTCCTCTTTTCCCAAGACATGTCCTTTTTTCCCTGGATGTGTCCTCTTTTTCAGGATTACCATATGTCCTCTTTGCCTAGGACACATCCTCTTCTTGAGCCTTCTGTCCTCTCAAAAAATCTTCATTGTCCTCCTTTTCCTCATGAGCAGGCAGCATGGACCCTTCTTGCAATTAATAAATTACACGTAATAAATTATATGCAATTGTTTTAAATTCAATCATCAGTAATACAGAGCACAATCCTAAGTATGTCTACTCTGAAGTAAGCCCCTTTGTGCTCAACGGGTCTCACTTCCAGGAAAATGTGTTTAGGAGTGCAGCTTTAGTGTTTTAATTAAGTACATGAAAGCCAATATGTAAGAGTGTTTTTTAGCTTTTATTTTGCAGTGTACTACAATTTTCTGGGGTGTCCTACATTTTGAGGGGGCCTTGTCCTCTTTTCCGGTTATGACATCTGGTCACCCTATTCTGGAATCAATGGGTCTGGCAGCTATTTGGCAATGATGCTCAGTGGGGAGAGTAAAGCAGGCATTTTACCGCCAGTTACTCATGAGACCTTTTTTTGTAGAGTTCTTGTAGAAACAGCTTGCCATCATCATCATCATCATCATCATCATCATCATCTTCACAAATTCTGACTTCACAAATTCACATCTTCACAAATTCTGACATCTGAGCTTCAACTTTTTCCCTCTCCCCTTTCCAGCTGACAAGCAAGAGTTTGCATGACTCTGGCTTTAACCCTAATCACACTTTCCTGGAAGTAAGCCCCATTGACTTTAATGAGACTTAGATCTGAGTAGTCGTTTATAGGATTGGGCTGTTTATGATTTGGTAGGCTGTTTGCTGTGGATTCAATCTCTTGTGATCTTTCACTGCGTTGTCACCTTCAAACGCACTGGACGTGTACGGAGGTCTTGGCTGGCATCTTCTTGGGCTTAGTTTAGCACATTTTGTTGGACCGTTCCAACATCCTTTGCTGTTGCCATTTTCCTTCTGACACTGAGTGTCAAATTCTGAAGGGTGCATTCAGATAGAGTCAAGTAGACTCTCAGGGGTTTATATACAGGTAAGCGGATTGTTTCTGTGTGTATTTAAGAACAACTGAAATGTTTTGAACATTCAACAATGTTTTGAGCATTTTGTCAGTGAGCAACTGAAACACTCAAGAAAAGATACAAGTAGCACAATATCAGTGGAACAAAAACTCTATTTACACATCGCCAGCCATATCCTTGTGCTACGAGAAAGGGGAGGAGGGAAGAGAGGTCATGATTTTATAATTAATTTAGATATACAGTTCTTCAGTTGGGACCACCTCAGATCAGTACACTGAGACTGAGCTCATTTCCTGAAGGTCAGTGAAAGACTTTCGATTGCAAATCTGATTAGGAAAACATCATGACTACGAGATCTGGTTGCTGTCTGCAGTTAGTTGTGCTCCATTTCACCCTTTTTGAATCTCAGGATGAATTGTGAATGATTAAAAAAGCAATTGGTTCATTCTGCTCAGAAGAACCAAATATTGCTAGATTTTGGCATCTTGTCATCCGAGCAGTGCAATTGTTATGACATAGCAATAGTTTTGGTTTTTTAATGACTTTTAACAAATGGAGACTTTCTCATGTATGGTAATTACAGTTCTGTTGAGCTGCAACTAAATTGTTTTGTTTTGTGTAGAGGCAACAGGATAGCTTTTTTATATACGGTGGTTTAAAATCTCTTTTATGTAGTTATATCCAGGAGAGTACTTGGCATATGCTCCTTCTTCATTTTTGGGTATGATTCCCTCTTCCCCTTCTGCTTATTACAGGTGACAGCAAAGTCCCCTGAAAATTAAACCTAAAGATTTGCAAGGCAGGAGCAGCAAGTTGCTTGCATGATTCATTTATCCCCTATAGCGGGCTAAGCCACATTAAAAATATGCCCTGCATGTTTTAATGTAATTCATCTTTAAAGGCATTGCATCAACCTCTTTATCAGCCGCCTTGCCTTTAAATTTCTGAATGCAAGTGTAAGAGGGAAAGAACTGTACTTCAGTATGTGAATGCCTGCAAAAATCAGCCCTTCAGTTGGTCTTGGAGATCAAGCAGCACTTTCAGGAGTGGGCAACATTCTTGATTGACCTCCCCCCACCCATGATAATGGTGCTTACCTCTACCACCCCAGATTTAACCTATGTCCATGCCCTTTCCCCAGCCATCAGCCTCTGCCCTTTAAAAAAAGGCCAAAGCAGAAGTGAATAGCTGGGGAAAGGAGGTAGTGGCTGGAATAAGTGCTGCTAATGGGGGATTGGGGTCCAAACAAGTATGCAGTGTACTGTAATCATCTAAGCTGTGGAAATAAAAAAGGCAAATGGGATGCACCATACACACTTTCTTTTTTTAAATAGCAGAGAGTGGTTTGGCCTAAGCAAATACTTAAGTTGGGTTTCTACATGCATATCTTTAAACAAGACTTTAGTTTGACTCTAGTTCCAGATACATTTCCAGAGATTTGCATGTGCTCAGTAATCCAGTGTGTTTTTATGTCCGTTGGTGGTGTTATTTGGCAGTGAGATGCTGTTAGTGGTCTTCCATTTGAAATGAGCAAACTAGTAACATTCGAAATATAGAAAAACACAACAGAAATAAAATGTTCAAGCTGAAAGATCTTTCAGAAGTCCTGTAATCATTATTTTATCAGAGTGTACGAGGTACATTAAGATATTTCATTAGCATAGATTTTCTGATGCTTGATGTTGATTGTAGAGGGTACTAGTTTTCAGTCCCCCTAGACACGTAAGCTACAATCTTTTCCCCACACACTTGAATCTTTGCAAAGTTACTTGAATCTCTGCATCTGTGCTCTTGTACAAGTTTATTTCAGTGGGAACAGGTCCAAAGGAATTGCCAGTGGAATGAATCCAGTCCTAATAACCACAAGGGATTTGAGTCCTTGCAGCAAAGTGGAATCAAAACATGTTGACTGGAAAAGACTTAAGAGTCATCTGATCTGAACCTCATGGAACTCCATGCACCACTTGTCAAAAGAGGGCATGTTTTCCAAGAGTGTCCCATAGGTGAAGAATATTAATAAACCAGTTCCTGTTTTTCACAGATGGGATAGATTCACAGCTATAGTTCTTTTGAACATGGAGAGGTGACTCAGAGAATGGCAAAATATTTACCAGTATATGCCACTTATCAAGAATAGAAAGAGTTCACAAAGCAGTTGACATAGCTAAATAAATAGTTCCCTGTCTAGAGGACTAACTAACTCATGGATGACCAAACTTTCAACTCCTGGCCTCTTAACAGTTAAGAATATTGGAAGAACCTCCACTGGGTCAGGCCAAAGGCCCATCTAGTTCAGCTTCCTGTATCACACAGCAGCCCACCAGATGCTTCAGGGAGCACAGAAGACACCTGCATCCAGGTGCCCCCCGCCCACATCTGGCTTTTTGATGTTTTCCATCACTACATATGGCTTGTAACACATGATTCTTCTTTCCTAGAAGTTTGTCCAATCCCTTCTTAAAAGCATTGAAGCTAGATGCCATCACCACACCACATCACCATTGTGTAGGACTCTGCAACAGGCTAGTCAGATTTCCCCAAAATCATATCAACCATGGTTTGGATGATACCAACCCAGAACAAGTGGACCTTGCCAAATGCTGAGGAAGTTTCCTTTGTAGAAGAGGGAAGTAAAAAAAACTGTGTAAGCTGCCGTGGGCATTTTTATTGGCATGGGAAAGGTGGAGTGTTAATTCCTAAAATAAATAAATTTCAGCAGGTATAGCTTGTCAGATGACACTGCACCTGTTGAAATCACTTCCTCTACACAATGGTTAAAGGTCCAGGACCTCTAAAGTTCAAAGGTTGGCCAACCCTAGGGGGATGATATGTCACAACCAGAAAAGAGGACAAGGAATCCCAAAATGCAGGACATCAAAGAAAAACATAGGCTGCAACAAAATAAAAGCTAAAAACATATACATTGCTTTCATGTGGTTAATTTAAAAACTACAGTATTGGGTGGCGCAAGTGGTTAAGATGCTGTGCCTGTTAACCAGCAGGCCAGGGTTGAAGACCCGGGTCCCCACAAGACAGGGCGAACTACTGTCCTTAGCCCAGCCCTGCGACGCAGCTGGAACCAATCGTATCAGCTCTGCTGTTCCATTGGACTATTTCAGTGCATGGAGAGGGGGGATTTGCTGCTTGGGTAACAGCCTATCCTTCATATCAATCTACCCAGGCTTTCGTGCTTCGCATACAGCGTCAAGCACAATACCATAGTCTTTCAAGACTGATGGATGCCATTGCTTACTTATTAAATTTAAAACTGTTATATATATTACATTTATTAATTACAAGGGAAAGGAGGACATTGAAGTATTTTTCTGAGACACAAGGCTAAAATCTAGGACTTGTCCTGGAAAATTGGGACATATAGTCAACCCAGTTTAAAAAGTCAACCCAGTAAAAAGTCAAAAAGACATAAAAGAAACATACCTGCAAACAATCCCTGCAAAAACTGGGTATCTTTTCCAGTATTCCACTTACAAATATAGACTATCTATGAAAAATAGGAAGTATTTGGGCATCGCAAGTATTCTTCAAGGATTTCACTGAGGAATTACATCTGATTTGCTTACCATTATCATTGCTGGTTGATCATGTCCCAAATATATAAGGAAGTACTGTATGCAAGTTTAAACTCTGGGTAATTAGAATTAGGAATACCTTTCTTCACTGCAAGAGAAACTTGTAATTCCCAAGACTCTGTGTTTAGCTGCTTAAAAAGCAGATTCTTAGAAAAATTTGCTTTGCTGTTAAATGAAATATTTGCTATTTAGTAAAACATAGTGATTAATTTGCTACAAAAAGGGTAATTATTGAATCAAATTGTTATCTTCCAAGGCAGGTTGTAAACCCAACAGTTTGTCTCCGTGGCTATGTTTTCCCATTATGGTTCAGGGATTTTAAGTCTTGCCTGACCAGCACTAGAATGAAGATAAGAGAGGCAGCTGCTAAGTATTTGCAGCCCTTTATGATCACACCTATTCAGAAGAGCCTTAATCCAATCTAAGTGTGTCTTGAACAATGGAAGAAAAAACAACAACTGTGAAGGACAAAATAGAAAAGCTACAGCAGATCTTCAGCTTTATAGGGACATTTAGGAGAAAGGAGGGGAAATGCAAAATTTGATGGTGTGGAGTTCAGGTTTCCATGGGGCATTTGCACACAGCCATAGTCTACTCACTGCAATGGTAGATACGTGTCTGGGCTGAACAACCGGATTGCAAACGGGCACTTAAACTTTCATAATTGAATTTTCATGTATACAAGAATAAAAGGTTCATGTACTTCAAAAACCACCAAATCTGGGAAAAGGCTAATCTCTCTGATGTCTAGTTGTATTTATGAAGGGAGTATGTATAAATATAAAAGAAAAGTCACTGACTCACTGAATGACTTACTGAATGACTCACTCATCAACACCCTGCCAAAACTGCTGGGCTTAGAAGCGTGAAATTTGGGAAGGGTGTTCCTTCCATGACTGAGGGTGCACTAAGAACCGGTTTTTGGAAATTTCAACTGGAAGGGGATGAAATGGGGTGCAACGCATTTTCCTCCCTGTACTTTACATTGAAGAATTCATCAACTCATCAACATTCCACCCCAATCCCTGGACCTGGAAGCATGAAATTTGGGGAGGGTGTTCATTCTGTCACATGAACACTCACCAAGAACCAATGTGGAGAAATTTAACCCTTAAGCGGATGAAAAGGGGTGCAACGTGTTTTTGTCCTATATTTAGCATGCAAGACTGACCAACCTACAGCCATTTTGGTGCTCAGGGCCCGGTACAGTGGGGGGATGTTGTTCGGATGAAGGGGCTGCACTGGGGAGGATGCTGCACATGGGGGGTTTGCGCATGGGGGAGTTGCACATGGGGAGATGATGCTCATGGAGGATGTTGCGCATGGGGAGATTATGTGCATGGGGAGGTAATTGCGCATGCAGGGTTGTTGCGCATGCGGGGTCGATGCGCATGGGGGGGTCGATGCGCATGGGGGATTGATGTGCATGGGGGATTGATGTGCATGGTGGGATGTTGTGCATGGGGGTTGATGTGCATGAGACATTGATGCACCATGGGGGGATGGCATATGGGGGAATTATATTCCCATAATGCAGGTACGCTTTTCACTAGTTGTGTATATGGGAAAACATCTAATCCTGTGAACTCCTGGTTGCAAATGATGGTGAAGACCAGAAATTGGTTTACTACTTAATTAAAAATAAGGCATACATTGAACATTGATCAGCTTTACTGGTGTAGGCTGAGGGATAAATCAGTTGCCCAGAAATAAATTGTCTTTTTGCTCACAGCATATTTTGTAGACAAAATGCAGGTCCTTTTTTGCTGTTCTTTGTCTGGCAAATATATTTGTACAGTCAAGTAACTCAGAGAAGTATGATAAATGAGGATGTTTCCTCTGAACTTTGTGTACTGTCAAATCCCTGTGGAATATTGTTTATTTTTAAAGAACTCTGAGGTCTCATAAGAGCAGGTAAGAAATACTGGGGGCTGGACTTTTTGTTTAAACATAGTTTTGTGCTTGGAGCTTTCCCTAAAGAGGATTTGTGAAGCCCCTGGTGAGCTGGTTAACTATAAGTTTGCTAAGTCTCAAGAGTTTTGCAATTTTGATGTTTTCTTTTGCCTTAGATCCATCTGGTGGATTTATGTACGGTCAGCCTAAGACAGTGGTATTTGAGCATTTCAGCCTGGGACCCTCTTCTGAGAATGACAATGTCTGGGTTCCCCGGAAGTGATGTCATGGCTGGAAGTGACATTAAAGTGCCCAGTGCCAGATTCCAAGATGACTGTATCCAGTTTTTTACGAACCCCCTGAAATGAAATTGTAACCCCGTATGTTAGTGATTTTCAACCAGTGTGCCATGGCACACTGGTGTGACATGGATAGTTCTCAGGTGTGCCACAGGAATTTGGAGATTGACATTCATTAATAGGAAAAATGGGGATTTGAATGGTCTTGTAAGCCTCATCAATGGTAAAAAGAACTGATGGTGTGCCTTGACAATTTCAGTGCCTTGTTAAGTGTGCCGTGTGATGAAAAAGATTGAAAATCACTGCCCTATGGGGTCCCAATCCCCACTTTGAAGACCACTTTGGAGTCCCAATCCCTACTTTTAAGATGTGTCTTCTCAACCTACTTTAAGGGCTAACAAAGCTTTTTTTCTTACCTCACATCCTGTGTCTAAGTTGGAATAGGGAAAAAAACTGCTTGAAAGCAGCAGAGCATAGTGGGCAACCCATTCATTCAGTTTGGCCTTCTGATACCTTTGGTCCATTGATGTATCTTTAAGAGCATTCTTGCTCCATTATCCAAAAGCATAGTGTCCCTTCATAATTTAATGCCTTGTTAGAGTGCCATGAAACAAAAAAGGTGGGAAATCACTGCTCAGGTGAAGGAATCCCCAGATTTGCCTCAAAGGTAATATTTGCATTTCAAAATTTTTGCATTTCATTATACCTTTACACAAAGGTAATCCTTGAACTTCAACAAATCAAGATAAAAACATTTATGCATGATAAATGATTCAAAAATGAAGAAATGGTTCAAAAATGGTTTAAAAATTCAAGAATCAAGAAATTGCACTGATGTCTGTTAGGTTTTCACCCCAGTTCCTAGAGCAGTGTTTTTCAACCAGTGTGCTTCGGCACACTGGTGCGCTGTGGGAATTTGGGGATTGACGTTCAATAATAGGAAAATTGGGAGATTTGAACAGTCTGGTGTGCCTTGTCAATGATAAAAACAATTAATTGTGTGCCTTGACAATTTCAGTGACTTGTTAAGTGTGCCGTGAGATGAAAAAGGTTGAAAATCATGTCCTAGAGTATGACACATCATACTCTTTTCTGCCTATGAATGCACTGTAGTAAACCACTGGCTTATTAGTAATGGTTGAAGTCCTGCTTCCCGCCTGCTTTCTGTGCACAATTAGTGTGGCATGAGTCAGGGGAATATGAAAACTCTTAGGGCTGAGAAAGTGAGAAGACATATTATTACCTTTGCAGAAAAAGCCCAAGTTCAAAGATCAAGAGGACTTTTGCGCTGTGATGTGAGGAAAATCAATTAGGAGTTGCATCATACTTGCGGATTATGAACAGAGAGCAAGAGGGATTGAGTTGATTACATGTTTGCTAAGGCAACCTTAGAATGGATTCAACTAGCAAGGAAGCTATTCAAACAAGGAAATAAAAACAATCCCAACATCATTCATAAGGGCCTTATCAAACAGGTACAATAAGCCCTTTTATCAAGACTTAATTCCTCTGCCTGGGGCAAGTAATTAACTACCAATAGTCCTTCAATGAATAATAATTCATAGCCCAATTACTGCCAGGGGCAGAAAGTTCAAGCCCCTAAATAAAATGGCTATGCACAATCAAATATTTTACCAGGCTTTGGCTGATATGAAGAAGTATCATGGCAAGAGCAGTCCGCCAATCATATATCAGAATAGCTATATGTTTCTAGAAGGTACTTGGGCATGAAAGGTGATACGTTAGAGAGTTTCTGTTGGAAAATTGGATATGACAGATAATATGGAATTCTTATAAAGCTGGATTAAAGTGCAATGTCCATCAGGTTCAGGTTCACTCTTAGAGCTATTTTCTTTGTTTTCTATGAAAGAAGCTTGCAGTGGTAAGAGAAAATAGAGTGTTACAAAACTCACTGTGATTCCTACTGGTCTGGTTGGTCAGTGGTTATAACTGGAATCCTAAAGACACTTTCCTGGGAGTAAGACCATTGAATACAATGGGACTTACGTTTGAGTAGAATTGTGCTCTATTCCTGCAATCCTGAACTGCACTTAGGCTAGCATGTCTAGCACTACGCTGGTCTAATTCCAAGATTGGCTAGCCAAGCGGCACCAGAAGGAGCATGGGCCGGTATAAAATTTGATCAATTGATTTGATTGAAGGGGACTGCTGGATCTTTATCTGTTCTGTGTTTTATATATTTTTAGCTGCTTTCAATTTTTATTTATGTTGGCCTAATTTATTCTGGTTCAAGATTTTATTGTATATGTATTTATTATATTGTAAACCACCTTGGGCTCTAGGTTTTGTTTCCTGGGGAAGGGAAATTTGTAAATATATATAAATACAAATATATACATTTGCAAATTTAAAAAATGTATCAGACAAGGGAAGTTCTTCCTGCTTTGTTGTGATTATTGTCCCAGCCAGGGACTGCTTGCTGTGCAGATAAAAATCCAATTATGCATATCCACCATTGCTACCAGTGCAGCAGTAACAGTGGGTAAGGCTGGTGGTTTTCAGTTCTTACAAGTGGAATTGCTGTTTCCGTTCTCTGGCAATAAAGCAGGAGGAGTGGGAATGACAGAAACCAGTCATTTTATTTTTGGAAGAGTTGTAGGAGAGAGAAAGAAAAGAGCAGACCAGGAGTGATCCTGCATCCTTTTAAATTAGAGATGGTGGATATGCCTTGGGAATTATGGGTTGGTGTGTTGGTACCAAATCTGAAAAAAAGCTGAATTGTTGAGGAATGTTGCAGTTGTACCCATTCAAAACACTTTCCTAAAGTGAAATGTCTTATGGTACCTTGAGAAAAAGAGAGGAGGTACCAGAGGAAGCTGCCTTTGGATTCCCCTACCCTTCTATATATTCTTGTATGTCTTACTAGTAGCAGCCCATAACTGTCACTTGCGGAGGTACAATATAACAGAATTCATCAGTTAAAAAAAACCACCTCCTTTCCATAGTCTCAAATCCTAGCTTGCAGGTTGACAGGCATGGCATTTTAACCACTGAGCCACTACAGTCCAGTTTTATGTAGAAATATTTTATTCTTATATATTGCCAGGGGTCTTTTTCAGGGTATATGTACCTGTATTAAGTACCAGCACTTCTGTGGGTGAATACCGGCACATACACAAATAGGTACACATCCTCAGGTGAGTACCTGTGAGTACTGGCACCTATTTTCCAGAAAATTAGTACTGTACATCACTGTATAGAAGAATTACTGTAAAGTATATAAGAATTATTGTACAACATAACTACAACGTATATGCAGAAACTACAAATACTGTATTAAGTTTCTGAAATAAGGATGCCAAGCTGATAATCTGGCAGAATTCCCTGACCAGAACACTGTGGATAAAGTTTGGGTCACATGCTTCCTGTGCATCATTCATCACCTGTGTATTATGCCTGATGGGTCCAGGAAAATGCAGAAAGTTGGCCAGTGGAAACTAACAGATTTTATTATAGTAGTACAAATATGTGTGCTGTGGAAATGTAGATATAGGTCTACAGAATCTTTCCCAGCTGTCTGGTCAGATCTAGTCTGCTGACAGAAGCTAGGCAATAGAAGGCTAACAGGTAGAATCCTAACAGATACTACTTTTTTGATTCTTTGATGGGTATAATAATCCCAGTATATTTTGACAGCATATCATGAGCTCAACATTGGGTTCATATTCTGGTGATGGAACACTTTCTTCGCATGCAGAAGGTCCCATGTTCAATCCCCAGACTTTCTAGTTAAAATGATCTTGAGTAACACAGTTAGAAAAAGACCTCTGCCTGAATCCTTGGAGAGCTTTTGCCTTTCACAGTAGACAATATCAGCCTAGATGGACTAATGGTCTGACTCACCATAAATCAGCTTCCTATGTGCTTATCTCTAGTAAGCATCTGTTCTGGTCAATACCCTCAGATAACAAGTCATGTGTGAAGATCTACAGTATATAGGCTGGTACAGAGAGAGAATTTTGCTGCCTAGTGTGTTATTAATCCTTCTGTTAACTGAAGGGTCAGGCACTTGTGATTAAAGTGTCACTAAGTACATCTTGATGATATTATTGTCAATAATTTGCCTAGTGATGGAGCCCAAGTGCACATTCACAGAATAAATGGGCTATAGAATTGCCAGTGTGGTCTGTTGTGTCCATAATTCAGAGCTGAGAACATTCTCCAAGTCATTTGTGAGCCATGGTGATACCTCTTATCCATATTATATGGAATGTCTCAGAACACATTGATGACAACAATGTGTATCACATTTAGATATAGTGATACTAAAATAGGCTCAGATGATCACAGTTATGATCACAGCCAAATTCACAAATAAATTGCTGACACACTGCCCATTGTTTAATTATGAACTTAAAATCCTAATGTTACATAGTGAATTCTTAGTTGGATAGAAACATTTATCAGTACAAAGTTAGTCTATGCCATGCTTCCAAAAAACTGTGCAACATAAAATATATAAACAGTATGCAGGAGTTTCATAAAAGGAGCAACAGAAGCTTTGTACTGAGAAAGGTCATTTGTAACAAGTAAGTCTGGAAAGGACAGAAAAAGAATAATGTTCAAAAAGAAAATGTTCTGGTGCTCATTTCATTAAAGCATTAGATTTGGAGGAAAGAAGAGACAGGTTTAAATTTTTCCTTAGCCATATGCTCACTTACAGTGCAGACCTGCACATATTTACCTTACCTTGGGGTTGCATTGTAGTTGCATTGGTTCTGGAAAGTTGGTTAGTATTGGGTCCTGAAATTGATATGCATACTGTCCTTGAGTTGTATTGATGACAAATATCAGTATTGTATAAAACTTTCTGAATAAGTCATATGTTAGCAGGCCTCTGTCAGTCTTGAAAGACTATGGTATCGTGTTTGGCGCTGCATACGCTGCATGCGAAGCATGAAAGCCTGGGTTGGATTGTTATGGAGGATAGGCTGTTACCCAAGCAGCAAATCCCCCCTCTCCATGCCACTGAATTAGTCCAATAGAAAGGCAGAGCCAATACAATTGGATCCAGCTGGCGTCGCAGAGCTGGGCTAAGGACAGGAGCTCACCCTGTCTTGTGGGGCCGACCCGGATCTTGAACCCTGGCCTGCTGGTTAACAGGCACAGCGTCTTAACCGCTTGCACCACCCACAGTCCCAAGTCATATACTGGTACGTAAAAAGTAAAGAGATGGAAGATTTAAAAAGATAAATTTGAAAGAATATGATTCACTCTAACAATATACTTTTTATGGTAAAAACTGCTTCTGATGTCTAGTGTTTCTACACAAATTCATGTGATCTGCACTTAATATGACAGTTTGCTCACCACTGTAAGGGTTTCAAGTGAATTAATTCTGCAAAACAATCGAGACCGATTGGATACCAAAGTGTTGCTGATGCTATAAGATTGGCAAGAGAAAAAGCAATGCAACCATTCAGTTGTATATGCTATGAAAGGCCACTAGAAACCATAGCAAGCAGTGACATCATAATATGATCATGCAGGCCACATACAATGCAAAGATCCTAGTCAAAACAAAATAATACCAGGGATCAAATATTATGTAGAGTAATGTAAGTTTAAATATTTAGAGCATGTTTTCATAGTTCTCAGACTTCTATCATGCTGTCTTTTGGTTGTCCTTTTTCTATGAACTAAAATGCTTCACCAGCATCACAGAGAAGAAGCCCAATGAGCCCTCACAGTAATTTTAGTTGCTTATTTTTTAGTCTTTTGCAGTCATATGATATTTTAGATATCAACCATATCTCTGAATAGCAGTTATACTGTAGCCTCTCTATAATCCAGTGATTCCCAAACATCTTGGACTGGTGATTCCTCAGTCTTCTGGCTATTGGCCACAGAGTCCCCATTAGGGTTACAATCCTATGTATTCTAAAGGACAGCAGGTTTTTTGTGAGGATCCTGCTACTCTCCTTGCTGGTTTCTATAGCTCCCCAAGAAGCCATAGTTCACAGTTTGGGAATTACTGGACTTTGATATTGTGGCATGAAGATAATCTATTTTACAATCAATTTTATTTTTAACTGTTGTAAAAATGTATTTCCTGCATTGTTATAGGCATGTTAGACCCTATAGTATTTATATCAATTTAATAATTTGTTGCCCCAGAATGTGGATTTCTTTACTGGTATAACACAGAATATCAGTCATCTTGTTTCTCATTGAATCCCAGGAAAGTGTATACCAGTATATATAGAATTGTAGCCTCAGTTGCATAATCAAAAAATTGCACATGTGAACTCTTGATTGAATAGCATCCAGCCCAGTGATTTATTACATCTTTGTACATCAGTTCTAATCTAGAAGGCGTTATCCTGTACTACCTGTGGAGGCAGATTTCTAAAGTGACATTTGCATGTCATTTGCTGTAAAAGATTAATAGCAAGTCTTAAGCTCATTCAAGCATCCCTTCCATCTCTTTATTTTTCACTGACAGTGTCTTTTTGTCACAAATGATAACTCTAGAAAGTAGGTCAATGTGACCTATTTAACATTACGTGGAAGGTCAGAAAGAATGAACAAGTGAAGAGGAAGAAAGCCCCAAGAACAGCATATACTTAACACAGTTATTTGCATCTCGATATAGTGTGTTGCAAGTGGATGGTCTGTCAACAGCTCTAAATTGATCAGTTCTAGTAAGCTGACAGCAAAACAGGGAGTCTTTGCATTATCTCAGAGAAAAGCCTGACAACAGTTTCATTATTCTCATCATTTCTGTCCAAGTCTAAAAGTGCTAAAACCTGTGGACACCCTTTCTATCAGGGTTACTGGGGCCAATCCAGCCAAAGTTAAAGAGTGTTTAAATCCCATTTGTTTCAGTAAGAGAAGTAAGCATACAGGTATAACCTAATTATCAAATGATATTCATTAGAATTTTACCTGAATGCAAATTAGGTTGGCCCTATAAATTAAAAGTTAAACATTTGTAGGCAAGCACAAGCCTACATATGGTAATGCCTCTCCCTCTCCAGGATTTAGAAAAGTTATAGTTCAGCTTGGAGGCAGAACTTTCCTTTCCCACTTGAGCAGCACAATAATGCAAAGCAATGTTTATAGTGTTCTTTTTTATTGAGAAAACCTTTTCTTTTTCTTTGCCTTAGTACTGCAATTAACTAGAACACACAAGTATGTGAAATATTTGGTATAAAGTTTAAATTCAGGAAAAAAAATGCTGTTATTTGCACTAGGGCACAATCCAGAGCAAGTTCAGCCTGCTCTGCCCTAACTGCACTCTCCTAACTATTCTGTATCCAGAGCAGAAAGTTATGCTGCATCCAGAGAGTCAGGAAGCCTGGGCTGCCCTAACTACTCCAGAGCATGCTAAGTCAGTGACACATGGGGAGGACTTGCTCCTGAGGAGACACCCCTCAGATCACACTGAACAAGGAACAGCTGTGGTGCCTACAGTGGTGACACGACTCTGCGCATCACCCAGTGTGGAAGTCTATGCGTCACCCCTGGGATGCACGCATCCTCCACCTGGACTGCGCAGGCGCCAAAGTTGGCGCCTGCGCAGTTGTTTCTGAAGCCAACTGGCTTCAGAAAGAGTACTGCGCAGGCACCATCTCTGACACCTATGCAGTACTTTTCTGAAGTCTTTCAGCTTCAGAGGAGACTGTGCAGGCGTCAGAGTTGTGCCTGTGCAGTACTCTTTCTGAAGCCATTTGGCTGCCGCTCTGCCTCTTGAGGCCGAATGGCCATGCAGACTTCCTCCGCTCTAAGGAAGTCTCCTCTGAAGCTGTTCGGCATGCTCAGTGTGTTTCTGCACAGTGCACCTCAGATGGCCGTTCGGGCCTGCTCCACGGATAAGTGGCAGCTTCTGGCTGCTGCTCTGCCTTGGGCATGCTGACGCCTGGGGCCTGCCAAAGGACAGTCAAACTCCTCCAGCGCATCACCCCATACGGAGCGCATCACCCAATGCAGCCCACACCAGCCGCACCAGTCTGGTGACGCCGCTGGGTGCCTGCCTTATAAGGAGTCTCTGATGAGATGCCAGTACATTCTACAGTGAATACAAGGGGCTTCTTGGAGTGGCCTGCTGTATCCTGAGGTTTGTGGGCAGCCGTAGTTTGTTCCATATCCTGAGGTTGAGAGGCAGGGGTTGCAGCTAGGCTGGCCAAGAACTCAGATTTTTGGTCAGCACTGCCATTCTTACTCGGGCCTTATCATGGACCCCTATGGGTCTACTCATTACTATACCTGCTCCTGAGGTGGTATAACTCTGAGGGCTGTAAGAGGGCATTTCTGCCTTGGAAACAGGCTCTGGGTTCAGAGTAACTGCTCTGCCCTAGGCAATGCTAAACATGCCCTCAACAGGCCTCTCCTGAGCTGCTTAGGCTGCCCCAGTTAGGGCAGAGCAGGTCCACCTCTCTTAGGGCACCCTATGTTGCCTTGCTCTGCCCTAAGCCTCTTCCAGAGTAACTGGGGTGGAGCATCTTGCAGTTGCTCCACCCTAGTGATAGATAGGGCAACCCAAGGGCTCTTATGTGGACAGATTAGTTGCTCTGGATTGTGCTGCTAGTGAAGTTTGTGTTCAGAATTAGTTTTGTTTTGGGAAGATAAAGCACTACTGGAAAACAGTTGGGTGGCAGGGAAGATTTGTGATTTTCAATGAAAGGGAAAACAGACAGTGGATGCTTATTCTTTTCTTTGTTGTGTTTGCATTCAGTTTAGTCATCTGAGGACATAATTTCTAGTGGCATATGGATTATCCAGAATGAAAAAAGTTGCTTCATTGTTACCTTCACACCAAAGCACTGTAGTAGCATGTGAGAGATGGGACTTGTGGCTGAATTTAGGAGTAGCTATTCTTACATATTAAAAGCTTTAAGAAGCTGGGAAAGAAATTTCTTTCTACTTGTTTGCATAGAACTTTGCATAAATGCAGATTTCTAGATCCATCCATGCAAGTGCATAATGTGACAAGGATAAATCAAGCATGCAGAATGAATGGCAGAATCAAAAAAGGGTCTACTAATGTCATTTTTTAAATATACATATTCAAAAGTAGAAGCTCTTGCTTCTATCATGAACTCATAAGTAGGTCTTAGGCAACTTAGAATTCCCTCAGTCTCAGGCCTCCATGGGAAAAATGTAGGTAATATATATTACCTGCTTTACAGAATTGTTGTAAATGTTGAGAAAAAATACCCAAGGTATTTTGAATACCATATTTCACTATATAAATATACTATGTACGTAAGTAGATGGCTAAATATACAGGTATACCACACTTTCTGATGGTTCATTTTATGATGTTCCTCTCTTTCAACACCTTTCAATTATATCCAGAAATCATTCATTTCACGCATGTTCCACTCTTTCAACCTCTCTGCTGTTCTTAAGGCTAAAATTGCCCTTCTCCATATTTATTTGCATATGACGTGATTCAGACTGGTTTGGGAATATGTGTGAGAGAGAATAAAGAGTGCACATGGCCACATTAGCTAGCTCCTGTCTTTTCCTATTCCCAAAAGTGTTTTAATGAGAGTCCATTTAGATAAATCTTGGTGCAACAGCAAGACAAAAAGGGCACACAATTTGCTAGCTAAAAAAGCAAAGAAAATAATACAATCGTAACTTATTTAGATTATTAGATTTTGTCTCAAAGTGACCTAGGTTGGCTCTTTAAATTGAAAGAAAAGCTTCCCTTGCTGGGCAGCCTGGCAGGCAATTATCTCATCTTAAAAGGTTGTGAACTTTCATTTTGGTTCTGAGTAGAACCCAAACTCCATTCCTCCCAAGTGATTATTGCTCTCAGCTGCAACTGCTTAAAATTTGCGAAGAGCTCAGCTCCTGCAGAGCAGTCAGTAGCCACTTCAAATAGAATTGGAGTCATTTTTGACTTGTTATCATGGTAACTAATTGCCTTTGTATAACAAGAAAATAGTTAATTATGCCTTTTTGGGAACCAAATGTCACAAATGGGCAGGCTCAACCTGTATTTGTAAATTTAAAAAAACCAGGTTTTACGCAGCTATGGTCCTTAAGCATCAGATAAGCGGGGGACACATACAGGCACATTCCACGTAACAACGTACCACTTAATGACAGGCTGCATATATAATGGTGGTAAAAGCACCAGAAAGAGGCTCTTGCCCTACAATCCAGAGTAACTACAGGAAGACATAAGAAGCACTTACTCTGAATTGCTCTATACATTTCCCATAGGTGGCACCATAACTACATCGGTGTAAAAGGTCCTGTCGTGACTCTGGATTGTAGCCTTAGTGAGGAAATTGGGTCTCCCATAACCTCCAGCAGAGTGCCTATGGTTATTAATGCAAAGAAGAGTAAATCACTCAGAACAGCAAAGAGCAGTGCATGTTTATACTGAAGGCTCACTTAAAAACCGAAATGCATAAGAACAGCAAATGCAGAACATATCCATGTTGTTAAGTGGGCACATCTATATTAATGTCTAGTTCATGTAGAGTAATCACTTTAGTGGGGAAATAAATTCCTTGGAGACATTAGCGAAGTGGTAAAGTCTCCAAGGTTTTGGAGTGAACAGAAGCTAACATTTTGGAGTGAGTCAGCAGCATATCGTTGGCCTTGAAATACAATGGCGTAAGTGCAAATCCTACCAAATTGAATTTGAATTGAATTTGACCAAATTAAAACTGGAAGTTTTCCTAATCACTTGACCATTGTACGTTATTAATACTTGGAGAAATTGCTGAAACTACATGTATGCTGGCTTTAAACCTATCATATGCTGGTCATGTGAAGCTGCCACCATGCACAGGGTGATGCATCTGTGGTAGAGAACCAGAAACGTACAAAAAAGCCATTTTTGTTGTAGAATGCCCAGTCCAAGGCTGCAATCCTAAAGAGACTTTCATGGGATTAAGACCCATTGAATACAATGAGGCTTACTTCTGAGTAGACATGGTTAGGATTGTGCTCCAAATCCAGCTCACCACAAACTGGGAGTGACTAATGTGGCTACTGTGCATTCACAAGGTTTAGTAAGTACACCGTTAGTTGTTAATAAATCAGTTGTCAATAACCAGAAAAAGTTACTGAACAAAGAAATTGAAAGTACTGTTTCCAATCCCAGAGGGTTTACATCTAAAAACAGACTCTAAAAAAACATCAGCAAACAACCTCTTTGAAAAGATTGCTATGCTGAGGTGAATAGGGATAGTTGCTCTCTCCTAAATATAACTGCCCCTTAAAACATGCTTAGCATTTAACAGACGTGAAACAACTCATGAAGCTGGTCTTTAATGAATCATATGCATAAATGCGCGTAAATATGGACTCAGAAATATGTCCCATTGTGTTCAACAGGACTTACTACTGAACAGGATTGCAGCCTGAATGTGATAATGAAAAAGTCCATTTCAGCCTGGCAAGCAGTGTTGAAATAATAATAATGTAAGAGTTTTTTAATTTACCATGAGGAAATGATTCTTGTTTTATTTTGTTTCTGCTGTTCCTGCATAAAGTGGTTCCCCCCTTGAATAAAAAGAACACTGTTAGCCTTTTTGGTGCTGTATATCTACGATGTGTATTTGTCAGAAGGATTGTTAACACATCTATTCTAGTTGAGATCACTGTTGCTACAGTGGTAACCAAATAATATACTGTATCCTTCTTTTTGTCAAAAGTGCCCTGGGTAGGGTAAAGAGAGGCATACATATAGCAACTGTGTGTTTTTACACAACTGACTGCAATTCATTGAGGAATTAAACACAAGCAAGTGGGAGCAGGTGGTGATGTGGACGTGATGCTGCTTTCATGCTTGTCAGTGATGGGTTTTATTATTGAAGTCAGGCTGGGTAGCAACCCTCACAGCACTATTCCCAGCCAGCTTGGAAAGCTGTTTTTAATTCACTGTTTCTGGCCCAGCAGTGCATAATTTCTGACCCACTAATGCAATTCAGTCCAGACAGTCAGCACAACCTGAGTTAAGTATGCTTAAAATTTAAAACCCCAGGGCACTTTTTTCTTTAAATAAAATTGGACTTCCTCTAATTACATCTTTTTTTGTAGAGAGAACAAAATGGAATAAAAATGTTTTATTACCCCCCAAAATGAATGAAAGTTCTACTGAGTAGTTTTAAATGCAGCTTTCTCACTAGTCTTCCCAGCACAACCAAGCAACTTGAGAGGTTTGATTCAGCAGACCTAAATTACTTCAGTAAGATGTCACACCCCAGAAGGCTTTCTGGCCGCATAAATCATTTTCTAGTCAAATCAGCTTTGCTATGTGCCTTCATGTGAAAGCCACACCAAACCAAATGGCTTTACTGCTCAACCTTTCTCTAAAAAGAAAAAAAATCTTACCAAATGCTTCCCAATTCCCCAAAGAACTGAGTAGATTTTTGCTCCTTCTGTTTTTGCATGTCTTGAGCCAAGTACAATTAAACATAACACAAATTACAATTTTCTTCCCATTTAGTGTTTCATTGTAACAGCCAGACACTGAAATGTAAGACAGATGTGCTGCACATTTTCCCAAATGTGGAGAAATTATATTTTTAAAAAATCAGTAGCTTAAGATGTTAAGGCAAACTGAAGAAGATTTAAAGAAAAATAAGCATATTTTAAAGCAAAGAACAGGAGAAGAGAGAGATGGCTATGACTTTGGAGGTTTAACTCCTACAAGTTAGCTTGGAAAACCTGCAAAAGTATGTTAAGTTTATGAATCAGATTTTCCTGTATTTTACACGCTTGAGGTTTTATGCTTCAATATTGGTTCAGTTAAGCTTAGCTGTTTACTAATGGCATTCTCATTTTGGGATGTGGAAGGACGGATGAAAAAGAGTAGGGAGAATGCAAAATAAATTCAACTATCTGAGCATCCATTCCTTGCATAATTTAGTACATCTCAATCATGTCCCACCTCAAGCGCCTCTTCTCTCGACCGAAGAGAATAAGACGCTGTAGCCTTTCCTCAGACCAAAGGTGTCTCAAACCATTGAATCATTTTGGCCACTCTCTTCTGGACCTTCTCCATTTCCTCTATATTTCAAACAGGATATAGAGGAAGTGGAGAAGAGTCATCTGGGATTTGAAGGTTGTTCACATCTACACACATCCCTCATAGCTTATAACCTGCAATAGTCCTTTCCTCAAAGAATTTGAAAAAAATCCCTTCTTAAAGGCACTGAGGATAGATACCATCACCACATGCAAATCACCCAAAGGTTCCTGGAAAACCTGTTCCAGGAGCTTGGGAGCTGTTTTCATGATAACCAGACATCCTCTTTTCCTTGGACATGTCCTCTTTTATAGCATTGTGCCCTGGAAAAGAACTTCAGTGTCCTCCTTTTCCCTGTGAGCAGGTAGCCTTCTTGTAATTAATGAATTATGGCTGCAATTGTAACCATACGTTTTTGGGAGCAAGTACTATTGAACACAATGGGACTAACTTCTGGGTAGACATGCTTAGGATTCCACAGTATATATAATAAATTATATGTAATAGTTTTAAATTCCATAGAGGTTTCCTTCTGAAACCTCCACAGCAATCCTCAAACCTTGGAAAAATCTAAAAATATGGATTGTGACCTACTTCTAGCTTTGTGATTGAAATGCAGGGTTTGGGGAACGTTGGTGGTGGAGTGAACACATGGGTGAGATGGCTGTAGGAGGGGGGCACTTAGGCAGTTTCTTAACCTTTCTCCCTGGAAGCTCAGCCTAGCTGTAGAGATGTTAGGATGCAGTGCAGATTGCTCCTGGAAAAGAAGCATTTGAGCCATTTGGACTGCTGCCATGTTACCTGGAGTCAGTATTGTAGCCAAGAATTTGCAGAGGGTAGCAGTTGCACCAGGTAGCAATCTAGGTAAGATAAAGGTCCCTAACAGATATCAAGGTGTTACCTATTTATCTACTTGCATTTGCATGCTTTTGAACTGCTAGGTTGGCAGGAGCTAGGCTAAGAATGGGAGCTCACTCCATCTTGCAGCATCCAGGTCTTGAACCCCAGCCTCTCTGATGAAAGGAACAGCATCTTAACCAGCTGAGCCACAGGTAGCAATCTATAGGGGGCAACAAGCTGAGCTTGACACTGGTGGCTAAAATTGTGAAAAATGGGGTATGTATATGAATAATAATGCCACCGTGTTATATCATTGGAAAGGTAATTTAATTAAGAATGCAGTGAAACAAACTGCATTGGAATATATTCTATCAAATGTTATAGCCAGTTAACCAGAAAATAAAAACAGCTGACTATGGAACAGAAAGTGGATTTTCTTAACTCAAAACTCACCTAAGAGACTACGGTAATTGCTCTGAGAGCTAATAAAATGTAATTCTAGTACAATATGGAACTATTAAGGAATTATTAGTCAGCTCCTATTTCTATATATTATAATAAAGTTATCCCTGCTAACTAGGTAAAGAGGCACTTCTGAGTGGTGCACCTCTTATAATTATGGGGGGGAGGAAACCATCCCTCTTTATCTCTAACCAATAAGGAGCACACTTTTATTTATTTACTTATTTACTTTATTAACCTTGATTTTGTTATATGGGGAAGGGTTACAAAAATTTTTGGCCCCAGATAGATAGGTGCATTAGCTATCACTAGCTATTTTTAGCTAGTGCATCTGCTTTCTGAGGTGTGGTAATGGCAACAGTGGATATGGCATTATCCGTGATAACACTGGGAGTTGGAAAAACTCATCGACGGGTGCCTGGTGCCAATACTATGCTTATTATCATTCAAGTGCCATATCAAGATGACTCTCTTCTATTCCTTCTTGTACAATTAGATTGAGATTGTACCTTTGTCCTGCAGATCTTTTGCTGGTTTATTGATGCTACTATTTTAAGCTGCTGTTTTTGACTGATAATTGCAGTTGCTTTTTGTATTGTTTTGTAAGCCCCCTTGGATACTACAACAGAGAGGCAGGATGAAAAATCTTTTAATAACACAGTAAATGAAAGGAATGTCTGTTATTTTATCTGAATGTTCTGAAAAGAGGGACAACTACGTAATTAAATGAGAGAATGACCCTTAGTTAAAAAGAATATGTGCAACTGCTAGGATGGACCTAGCAAACCTGGATTCAGTTACCCACAGATTATTTACATTCAAATTGTACTACTATTTCAATACTCTCTTATAGGTGCTATCTTTAATTTTTTTCTCCAGTGTCCTTCCTTTTTCCTTCCTCTTTCTCTCCATCTATATCTCTATGTATGTCTCTCTTTCTGTTTGTTCTTTAATTCAAATCTGCCATTTCCTTTTTAACCCCCCTCCCATTTTATTTATAAAAATACTTCAAAGGCTTACATAATCCCAAAGTGAAAATGTCTTTTGAACTTGAGAGATCACCTTACCAGATTATCCGTTTGTTGAAGGTGTCATGCAAAGGGCAAGTGTTACTATTAATACTTGCCTTTATCAGCCCAACAAGAACTTGGTTTAGAAACAGAACCTTTCTCTGGGAAGGGGGAAATGCTGTCAATGTACTGACATACTCTTACCTTTCCTCTTTCATTCATGAAAACATAGCTGAAGAAGTGGAGAGACTGGCTGCCATGCGCTCGGATTCACTGGTTCCAGGGACCCACACCCCTCCCATTAGGAGGAGAAGCAAGTTTGCTACGCTAGGAAGAATTTTTAAGCCATGGAAGTGGAGGAAGAAGAAGAGTGAGAAGTTCAAGCACACCTCAGCAGGTAATTAGAACCTTGCTTGCTTTCTGTGATTGATGAGTAGCTTTTAAGGGAAGACTAGGAAAACAGAATTTGATTGTTAGTATGCCTTCATAGTAGACAACAAGAAGTATCTATGCTGTAGTCTAAACATCCTTAGTGCTCACCAATCTTGCAAACCATACGGTATTTCTGCACATATTGATCATCACCTGTCCACACAATAGATGCAAACCATCGGCTGTATTCAGATGCCACAAAGCCAATGACAAGGTCATTCTGAATGTCAAAATGGATATGTGCTTGAAAGCCTTTCCCTTTTACACTGAATTTTAGTGTAAAATTTAGTGTAGTCTGCTGAATTTTAGGCACACACAAAAATCAGCCTGAGACCAGAGGCAAGTTTCAAGAAGTTTTACTCAAAATTTATGTTGGTTTACATTTACAGCATCTGGTTTTGACCAGAGTCCCTCTCACTTTAATTGACAAGGAACCCTAAGCAGCTCCTGCTTGCACCGAGGTCTAAAATAGAGAGAGTGAAGCTATCAGTTGTTCCAACTGTACCACACCTGGTCCAAATGTGCTGCCCCTTTCTGACTTATGCAAATCTTGGTTATCATATTCTAACATTTTGAGCAGATGATTAAAAAAAACAGCCACATGATGAAGGAGTGACCCTGGTCAGGACAAGAGCAGTTGGGAATGGTATGGTTTATTCTTTGTTGATTGCCCCCAAAGGATCAATTTGCTGCTAAAGTGATCATTTCTTTAAATGGCAAAAGAATTCTGAGCTTTCTTCATTTGGTGGAGCACTTTCTCAAATTTTTTCACCACCTGCAGAAGATAATCATATTGATTTAATCATAATGATTGATTTAATCATATTGATTTAATCATAATGATTGATTTAATCATATTGATTTAATCATATTTATGGTACAACTGGTTTTTATAAATCATTTTCTCTGGTTTGTATTTGCTGATATCTTTACCTTCCTTCCCCCTCATTTTCTCCCTGTGATAACTAGGTCTATTTCAGTCTGATTTCTCAGGCTAAAGTTAGCTGAACTCAGGCTAAAGTTGGCTGAACCAGGCTCAGTAATGTTCATATTTAATAGGAAGATTTTTAACAGAGCCTTCTGTCTGTGTCAGCCAACTTACAAATGTGCCCACAAATACCTAGGTTTGTTACCTAGTGCTGTCTGGAGACATCTCTGTGGTTATGTGGCCGGCTTGACTAAATGTCAAAGCACTCAGATCACTGATATCTTCCCACCAACGTGATACCTGCTTATCTAGTTGCATTTCCATGCTTTCAAACTGCTAGGTTGGCAGGAGCAGGGCAAGAGATGGGAACTCATTCCGTCTTGAAGCACCCAAGTCTGAAACCCCGGCCTACTGGCTGACAGGCATAACATCTTACTCGCTGAGCCACTTGCAGCTAGTTAAGGGGTGCTAATTAAGCCATAAGTATCCTGGAGCTTGATCCAGAAGTATTTTCCACTTTCCAGGGAGTAGAAATTGGATTATGTTTTTCTTTGACATTCATTTGCTTGAAAGTATGAAATTTACAGGGAGCCAGACCCATCCATTGCAATAGCCAGCTATTTCAAGATACATACATCCTGACTTCTGAACAAATATCTGGAGCAGAACTAGTGTGTCCCTCAAGAATTAAATAATATCTTCACTTATCATGCTTCGTTGTACATGATAAGTGTTGGTGTTTAGGCTTCTGTGTTGGCCTGTTCTCATCAACATTGGGAAGTATTTCTACTTACACAGTAGAGGTATACAGGTGCATCTTTTACACTCTGAACTTTTCATCATCAGAAGCTATTTTGCTTGGCTGTTTCAGAGGCAGATGTGAGACAGTAATGTCCTATCCATTGCCAGGTATGGGTCCAACTTCCATTTCACTCCTCTCCTGTCAGAGTTGTCTTGAACATATAGCAGTCTTATGCTAAGTGAGATCACAGATCTATCACCATCAATATTGTCCATACTGACTGTCACCACCTGTGTTTCCAACTTAAGAGATGTCATGGATTTGAACCTGTTGTCCCCCACTGTTTTCTGTGCTAGCTTCTCAGTTAGATCATTAGGCAAGAGTGATAGAACCTGCATTTGCCATTTTTCTAGCCCTATCCCAATTTTCTTTTTATAGTTTAATTTCCAATTTCCATTAATACTGTATCAAATAGTGCTTCAAATATAATTTTCAATAATGCTGCATCAAATAGTGCAGTACTCCCAAAAGTCTGGTACCAATATCTCCCAATAGTCAGGATGAGGCAATCAAACTGTTCGAGTCACCCAAGTGATATAAGTTATGCCTTAAGTTGGTATAGGTCTCCATCTCCTCCATATGGACAAAATCCAGAGTAACTTGCTCCAGTGTAAGAACAACTTACTCTGGATTCTAATATGAATTTCCCATAGGTTTTTCACTAGGTGGTGCAGTAACTACGGGTGCATGAAAAGTCTCTTACGTGCTCCTGTAGTTACTCTGGATTTGGGCGTATGTCTCTCATTCTTACCTTGGCGGGAGGGGCAAGAGGATCTTCCTGTACTTACTACAGCGGGCTCCTCAAGCCCCACAATCACATGGCAGGCTCATTCCTGCCTTCTGAACACTGCCTGTTGCTGTTAAAAGGTAGTGTGAAAAGAGATCCTGGCTGGATGATTGTGATCCAAAGAGCCATCCTTTGCCTTTCATAAGTCAGCTGGTGAAATTACAAACTGCATATACAGTAAATCCTTGAACCTTGTTTTGAAAACTCGTTCATACTTTAAAATGTTTGTAAGTCCAACACCATTGATGTCAATGCATGTTTCACCCAGTTTGAAAAAGCAGTGTAAATTAAATAACTTTTACTGTTAAAACTACATTTACTGTTAATACTATTTATTGTTTGTTAATATTTTTTACAGAACTGTTTGCTACATGGAACTCAGATAAGAGTAGTGTTGTAATTACATTTGGTCAACCATGAGCTTAGGTTATGTTTATGATCTCTTCTGATTGGAAATTAATTGATTAGAATGGGTGCCTAATTTCATTTTTCTTCATGCCAGAAAATATTCTTTTAGTTATGCAGTGCTTTTTTTCCCTTCTGACTTTGCTTTTGAGAAGCTATTGGTGTCAAAGTGATGTGTGCAAAAAAATTTGACTCTGTGTTTTCCATCAGTCTTCCCTGTTCCTTAGCAAGACAGTCCCATTGAGACTTTACACAGATTTTCATAAAGCTGATCCCTACACCAGTTTTGGAAACAAGGCACTGATAATCTACAGCTGCAATCCTAAAGACATTTTCTTTGGAGTAAGACCCATTGAACATACTGGGGCTTACTTTTGAGTAGACATGGTAAGGCTAGAGCTCTATACTATTCTATAGTAGCAGGAATGGAATGTTACAAACCCTGCCCGATAACAGAAATCAAATCAAAGTTCATTTAGTAACTGATAAAATAAATCTTGATATGGTTATTACTTTAATTTCCAAAGTAAATCAAGACCAACCCCAGGAGAGCATGGTAATGAGAGCTACCATGTAGTTATGGATAATCCTTTGGTGTATGGATAAATGTCTTTAGAAAAATATAATTTCCATCAGTCTCCTGAGGAAATGCACACAGCTTTTCCCATTTGAAGTTTATAAATTAGGACAGGAAACAATAATAGCTTGAGGGAACAAGCAATAGGTTTACATATATTTGATATGTGTTTATATAATACACATTTATATTCTTCTCATTGCAATATCCACATACAACTTAGAAATCAAAACTAAATTTCATAGTATCCAGTTTTACAAAGGACTTTTATCCATAAACACACTCATGTCAAAATCCATATACCAGTAATAATTTTTCTGTAGCTGACACGTTTTGTACGTTTCTTGGTAATAATTTAGGAATTTTTTTTAAGTATAGTAAGTCAGTCGTGGTCACAAAGAAAAGCTTACTGATAAATGTATTCAAATTACCTTAATTATAGTCAACTTAAAATATTCTTGTCCTGTGCTTGATGAGGTCTTTGGTAAATGAGTTGTTTTACCTCTGCTATTAATTTTATTCTAATCCTACAGACACAAAAGAACAAAAATTTAGATTTAGAACAGTGCCCTGTAGATTCTGAATTGCCATTGAAAAACATGGAGTGGGAATCCCCATCTGCAGTACCAAATGTAAAATGACATTCTATGGTTATTGATTTATTTAAAAGATTCATATACTGTTTTTATTAAAGTGGTGTACAATATATATCGCATAAAATTTAAAACATATAAAATACTATATTATTTAGCTATCTTGAGGGTGCTGTCAAAGCACAGGCCCACAGAACTATATCCTTGGACTGTAATCCTGTATAAGTTACATGGGAGTAGGTCCTATTGAAGTCAGTGGGACTTACTTTTGGGGAGACATGCATAAGATTGGGCAGTTGAGGTGGTGAGAGATTCTACATGTTTATGTAATTTCTGCATTGGGCTTAATTCTAGATTTGTCCCAGAAACATTTATAGGTAACATACGCCATCCCCCCCCCCCCACTGTGCATCATCCCCCCATGCGCACCGTCCTCCATGCACATCATTGCCCATGTGCACTACGACATCCCCCATGTGTACCATAGGCAACACCCTCTATGCGCATCATCCCCATGTGCAATTCCATGGACAACATCCCCTATGCGCATCATCTCCCCCATGCACAACATCTCCCCATGCACACCATCTTGCCATGCACATCATTCCATGTGCGTCATCCCCCATGTGCAACCCCCCTTCACAATACCCCCATAGATCACCCCATGCACACTGTTCCCCCATGTTCACCGTCCCCTGTGTGCAACACCCCCATGCACAATACCCCCATTCAACAATGCACCCCATACCCCCAATATGCACTGTCCTCCCAGTGTGCACTGTCCGCCCATGCGCACCATTCCCTATGCGCAGCATACAACATCCCCCCATGCACATCATCTCCCCCATGTGCACCATCACCCCATGCTCACCATCACCCCATACGCACCCTCCCTCCCAGTGCATCAGCTGGATTTTGATCAGTCAGTCTTCCATGCTAAATATAGGACAAAAATACATTGCACCCCTTTTCAGTCCCTTGAGGGTTAAATTTATCAGCATCAGTTCTTGGTGGGTGTTGATGTCACAGAAGGAACACCCTCCCCAAATTTAATGCTTCTAGTTCCAGGGGTAGGGGCAGAGGATCCCTCAGTCACTAAGTCTTCAATGCAAATTATAGGGAGGAAAACACGTTGCACCCCATTTCACTCCCTTCCCGCTGGAATTTCTGAAAACCCATTCTTACTGTGTGCCTCCATCACAGAAGAACATCCCCTCCAAATTTCACACTTCTAGGTCCAGCGGTTTTGGCTGGTTGTTGATGAATGCGTCAGTGAGGGAGTCAGTGACTTTTCAGTTTCATATATATAGATGAGCAGGAACCAATTATAAGAACATAGAAAGACGGTTTCCCGAAAATGGACTGTTGTCAGCCCATACCTGATGCCCAGAGAAAAGGAAACCCTGTCTATGAACCCATTCTGGGGCTTAGGAAGACAGGCCTGCAGCGGAAGGCTTAGGAAGACAGGCCTGTGCCTTTCACAACACTAACCTTAATGCTCAGATTGTTTGTTTGTTTGTGGGATTTATACCTCACCATTCCCATGCCAAAGGAAAGGTCTAAACTGGCTTACAAAGCGTTTCTGTTTTTGTTCTCACAACAACACTGTGAGGTAGATGATGCTGAGGGTGAGTAACTGGCCTAACATCAACCAAGAAGTTTCCTAGCTGAGTGAAAATTTGAACATGGATCTTCCAGGGCTCAGTCCCGACTCCTTCATCCCTACACCATCCTAGCACTCAATCAGGATGTGACAGATCACACAATATGTGAAGCAGTTATGCTCAATAACATGTACATATAGAAAAGGCCTTGTAGACTGTTCAATTATCTATTCACTTTGACACAGGCAATACTTTTGTAGCAGTTTCCTATTTTTGTATGTGAATTTGCAAATTCAGACTTTTGATGAAAAAAGATGTTTATGGTTCTCTATGCCTGAATTTTTTGTGCCTTCTTGAAAATTTGCTGCATAGCATATTTTCAGCCATTAAGATGTAGACTTTCCTTTACTGGATTGAAAAGCCTTTTTAAGAATGTACTAACCCCTCATGTCATTCCTGTAATGGCACATTTGTGAAAAAAGGATCCTTAAATGCGTCTGAGCTTACAGGAAAGGAATGTTTAATAAGGTATTTGGATTTTATGCTAATTACACTTCCAGCTGCTATAAAGATTATATGCAACAATCCCAAACAGCAGTTCTGTAACGTCATTGTGCAGTAGCATCATCCTGCAAATCTAACAAATAAGTCAACCTGCAAGGAAAAGAATGATAAAAGCAGTTTTAGAAAGGAAAATTGTACCTGGAAGTCCTGCAGCATTTACTGTATATATGCACGCACATGCACACACAGTGTGTTTAAAAATAATTTACAAATAAATATAATGATAATGTTAATAAATACCAGGATCTGAAGGTTGTTTCTTTAAAATATGCTGCTTATGTGTTAGACAGGATTTGTTTCAGATGCAGCTGTCACACTGACAAAATGTGCAGCCTTCACAGCAGTATAAAGTCTTGGGGATTTAGCCCCTACCTTTTTTTAAAATGCTATTTTGTCTTAAGAAATAAGCTCAGATATATTTTATAATTTCCTGAATGTGCAACTCACATTTGGATACAGCTCAGTGGACCCCCAAATTTGTATGATTTGATTTTATGTGGAATTTGGTATCCATGATGATTCTATGAACAAAACCTCTGCAGATAACAAGGGGTCCACCTGTTACCCCACTCCTGGCATCTCCAGACAGGTCAGAGAAAAATTCCTGCCAAAAACTCTTGGGGTGACTTAGGGCAAAATCCATAGCAGTTATGGGTCCACACAGTTACGTCACCCTCTGGTGTTATGGAAAGTCATTTTAACTGCTCCGGAGCAAGGGGCTTAATTTCACTTTAGGATATAAGTGATAGAAGATATCACTTAGCCATCTTCTGTTTCTAAATACTGTACGTTAAGGAAGCAATTCTAGTCTGCGTCAGAGCATTTGATAATGGAACAATAGCAATTTCACTCATGCACCAAAAGGTATGAGGTAAATTAAGCTTCACTCTTTCCTTACTGGAAAGTTTTTAGGGGTTTCATTTGTTTCTTTTTAATTCTAGAATGTATCTTTTAGTCAACATTGCTGGCAGTGGAATAAGTGAAGTTGACATCCCTCAGGCAAAAATGTTGGACTACATTGATTGAATTGCACTATTCCACTGACCTCCTGCATGTCTGACCCATATTTAATGTGGCTGTTATCTTAGAGAGTCTGTCATACAGTGACTTGAATTGTCAGGGTCCTTATGATTCTGGTACTCAACTGGTGAGTACAATTAAAAAAACAGTCCTAACTCAAAGCATTGCACAAACAAAAACATATTGGTAACTCTGTAGAAACCTATTGAAAATTATTGGCTAATTTTACTTGATGTCTGTCTAAAGGGACTGACTACTCCCTCAGTAAAATTTCCACATAACTGGAACTTCATTTTGGCCATAGGTTTTTTATAGCTTCAAGCACAAGGCTGACACTACATAAATGTTAAGAGTGAAGTTCTTTGCTTGCAAGTTCATGTTATATGCAAATGCACTATGATCTATCTCTTTGCTAAAATGTGTTGTAAGCATATGGAACACTTACAGTGTCCAGTTGTTACAAGCAGAGTACTTAGTTTGCCAAGTACATTTTCTACTGCAGTAGGAAATCCTTTTGATCATTCTTTGCGCATTATCCCCAATGGGTACCAGTATGCATAAGGAGTGGGTAGGTATGGAGCAGACATTCACAATGGCAAGTCTTACCCTCTCTGGTGATGTATGTGCAAAGTCCAACTTCTCCTTTCCTGAAATCAATGTTTGTCAGTCAGATCAAATGCTAAACAAGGGGAAAGTTCATATCCACAATTACCACTCACAACACGATCCTAACTCCCAGTTAAGCTGGCAAAAGTCTCACCACAAGTCCCATGCTGACCTGAGGGTGTCACAAAAATACCACAAGGCACTTCTATACCACTCATTGGGGATTTGGCCAGTAAATAGACATACACTGGCCTCCCCACACCACCGCGGGAATGATTAAATTGGTTAGGATTTTGCCCCCAGAATGGCAATAGCAGACATGTAGGGAGCAGGCCTAGCCAGAGCAATAATCTTGCCTTCTCCCGCCCCCTGATCCCCTGCCCATTCATGAGAGAATTGTGTGAAGAGGGGTTTTTCTATTTATCAATTAAGATTTTGAAAATTCTATCAGTCATTTTCATTGGGGTTTTATTTGAGAATTCCACATTGATGATATAATTTCCTTGGAATGGAGAATGCTGGTACATTATTTAGTAATATATAGTGGATACGTTGCTTACATCGTCAGAATTGGTTTACCATTTACAGAAAAAAAATCACTGTGATATACAGATGGTTTGTACTGCTACTGGCCCATAATTAAAAGATTGAAAATGAGAGGATTTTTTAAAACAAGAAGATAAATCCAGTGCTGGGCTTACATAATCTTACCAAGCTTTTTCTGCAGCTGTTTGTCTGCTTTGGCTCAAGATAATTAGGTAGAACAAGTAGATGCATGATACTAGAGAAGCTGTGATATGTTGCTTCTTTTGACCTCTTCCCTATTCTACCCCATCTTATGTCTATAAGGGACATTCAGCTGTGGCATGGAATGCAGTGCAGAGGGGCAGCAGAGTGAGGGAAACTACCAGGAGCTGGCAGGACACTTGCTAGCAGAGCATTCCTTCACTCTTGGTGTCCTCCTAACTTCCATATATTCCTATACCCCACCACCAGCTTGCATTTATCTCATGCTGCTGTTAAGGGTTCCTTGACCCTCAGCAGTTTTTTGGGGTGGATTCAGTGCCTTCTATAAGGAGGGTGTCTTTTAGGCATCAGTAAATGGAAGCCAACACTCTTTCAGTTGTACAGCCTTCCCTTGGATAGATGTAAGAAGAGATTGTAATTAATATGTAAACTAGATCTCTTTCCTGTCACACTGCATCATTTAGCCTGACATCTTAATCCATTTTATGATATTCATGGATGTAAGTCTGATTAACTTTGCTGTGTCTTCCACTGTTAACCTAGATTGCATTGAGAAGCTTGTCTGTGCTAGGAGTTTACTGTGGTGAGTTCTGAATTGACACTGATGTAGTCAGTAGGTGCTGTCAAGCAGAAATGCTAAAAACATGTGGTAATCCATATACAGTGGTTCCTCACATAAAGAGCTTAATTCATTCCGGAGGCATGCTCTTTAAGTGAAACGCTCTTTAAGTGAAGCAGATTTTTCCATAGGAAATAATGGAAACTCAGACGATTGGTTCCACAACCCCCAAAATATTCATATAAAAATATTATCTGTATGTAAAAATGATGACAAAATACCGGATTGAATTCAAAACATGCATTCAGTGTGTATGATCCTATGAAGTCTACTTAGGCTGCAATCCTAAAGACACTTTCCTGGGAGTAAGACTCATTTAACACAAAAGGGCTTACTTCTGGGTAGACATGGTTAGGAGACTGCAATCAAAGACACTGGGAGTAAGCCCCATTTAACACATTGGGCGTACTTCTGAGTAGACATGGTTAGGGGGCTGCAATCAAAGACACTTTCCTGGGAGGCTTACCTGGGCTGCTGCTGGAGGTTCAAGGTGGTCGGTGGCACTTGGGGGCAGCTGCCTCTGGCACCCCCAGGCCAGAGTTGAGGGCAGTTAGAGGTAGCAGCACTGGCCAGCAGCCCTTTTAATGAGCCTCCGTGCGGAGCGTCAGGGCTGCATACCACGCATGCCCATACCACGCTTGCTTGTTAAGTGAAGTGGAACTTGTTATGTGAAGCAAGATTTCTTGAAAATTTTTTCTTGTTATGTGAAATGCTTGTTAAGCGAGGTATCACTGTACTGCTCTGTGCACTCCCAGCCATCAGAATTAGCTACTTTTTGAACTTTTCAAAGATGTCTCTGTGTAGGCTCATGGGTGTCTGTAAAATATTAAAGAATGAACTGGAACAGACAGTATGATGATGGATAATCAGAGAAAAAGATCAAGATTATTTAAAAAAATAACTTGCTGGCAATAGTGAAGGACACAGTTGTGTCTCTACTAGAATTTGAAGGATTGGAAAGTGCAAAAGGAATGTGCAAATCTCTTTATTTTTCTTGACACGTATGTTCAAAGTAAATATAACTTTTATCTACTCCAGGAATTTTTAAAAAAGGGAAAATCGCTCCATGTATCTGCAGCTGATTCCTCTGAGAACAAGAAAATAACCCCTTGCAAAAACCAAATGTCTTTTTCCACTTTAGAAAGAACTGTGGATTTCATTTGGGCCCATATATGCTTCCTTTTAAAAGGTCAAAAATACAGCCATCGTGTGATTTTAATAGTGGAATATCATAATAGATTATTAATTTAAGGCACTAACTACAAATGACACATGGTTTTCCTTCAAAATTTCCTTTTTAAAAAATCAAATTCAGGTACAAAGACTGAAATCTGGAATGGATGACCAGAGGAGGGGGAATAAGCCTGGCAATGGGAAAGATGTCAAGGTACAATATCTTAGTGACACGGTTAGCAGAAAAGATATAGGAAGAGGAACTGAACATCTGCTCTAAATAGCAGAAGCTGCATTTGGTAAAATAAGATATTTTCAGAGACAAACTACATGCAGTATGAAACTTAAAGAAATTTTTGGACTAAACTAGAATGGTTTAATCAGCATGATCACTTATACATCTAGCTGTTTTGTTTTTTAAACATCAGCAGCATTTCTGAAATGCACTTTGAGTAAAGGAACTCAAGTAATCTTGCAGACGGAGAAGGGAAGCTGCTGATTTAGAAAGTATGTCTTGCAGTAATGGGCTAAAAGTAGCAGAAATGGATTTGAGCTATTCAGAGGTTCCTAAATGGACTGAGGATCTCTGGAAGAAAATGTGAAAATATCATTCATTCTGATTTATTTCTTCCCACTTTATATCATTATAGTAAACTGAATGACAATCTGATTAAAAACTCCATCATAAAACACAGGCAGAAGAATATCAATTTAAAATGCACACTTTAAACATGGGTAAAATTAACATAATGGTGGATTTAGAATAAGCACCAGACAATCAACTAAAAGATCCAGCACTGATCTGACAAAATGTAAAGGCTTGCTGAAACATGTAGATTTAGGTGGGTTCTAAATACCCCCCCACACCCACACAACAGAAGGCTTTTTTCCACTGAGTCATTCCATACTTTAGATGCCACTATAGCAGTGGTTTCCAAACTGGTGGGTTGTAACCCACCACCCAGGGAAGCACTAGGGGCAGGGAGGGGGAAGGTAGCAATGTGATTCCTCAAGCTCTTTGGGGTTTTGTTCCTTTTTATATTTTTTCAAGCACAGGGAACCCTATAGAGGGACCCTCCAGACCTTCCAGGACTGTAGTGATGGCTGCTGCTGGTTAATTAAAAAAATTCCTTCCATCCCCAGCAGCTCATGCTCCATCCCCTGCAGCATGTAGAGTGCTCCCAACTCACTTGTAGTATTTTAGGAAGCACTGCACTGTAGACAAGTCTTCATATCTCATACCTGTCCTTAGTATTTATAAGATTTACGCACCACACTTGGCAACTTAGTTTTCCTATGCATGTCTGCTACCAGCACACTTTCCATATTCTGTGGAAAGGTGCTTTTCTGGTGATATACTACCAAAAATACTCACATTATCACAAAAATACATGCATGCTACAGAAATAAGCTTTCATGTATAGCAGCATGCATTCTGATTGTTGAAATATATTGTAAAAATTGCAGTCACTACTGTGCCTGATATGTGTAACATGTGGATCTATCCCTATGGACTTGTTTCTCAGAACTACTGAATTCTTGATTTCCTCATCCTTCCACTAGGAGTTAATTAAGATCTGTTTGTCATTATTCTACTTATTCTGAAGAATCAGCCATTACAGTGCTAACATGCAGGTTTAGTATCCATATCCAAAGGGATTATGTTAACCCTGCCTGATATAAGCCTAACTTTGTTCTTCCTTTTGTAGATTAGTGAAGATATTTTTCCCTTGAACTTGGGAAATCATAGTAGTATATCATCATAAAAGTCCACCATAGTATTAACAGTTTATTTCTGGTATAAAAGTTTATTTCTGTTAATTTTTATTTTTTTAAAAATGCAGGGAATTTGCACATATGTCTTGTAGCTAGTAATGTAGCAAGGAAAATATTCACCAACTCAGAGTGTTTCTATTTTGGACAGTTAGGAAATGAATCCTACATATGTACTATTCTTGCCAAATGCATATGCTTAAGAATCTTTCTTATTATAATTCCTGTCAATGAATCAAAATGTAATGCAAGTATAGGCTCTAAGATCATGCATCCTCTGTTTAGTCTGGACCAATGTCGTTGATGCCAGAACCACAATGACGCATTCTGCTGAATTCATGGGATTATATAAGCAAAATGTTTCTTCTTTCATAGCACATTCTCTGCAGCTATATTTAAAGCATGAAATTCATAGCAGAAACCCTCTCAAGGATCATTGCTTGAGCTCTATCCCATCCCCCTTATATATTGCTGAAGGCATTATTCTGACTGCTGTATGCTATATTCATTTTTGTCATAGCCCATTCTGCACCAGTTTAAAGTGCAGTTGGCAGCACAGTCCTAACGTGGTAGAACAGGCAGGGCAGTGTGCCTGTGCAGTATCCAATGCAATGTTGGGGCTGCTGCTGCGCTACCATGGGGCAAAAGAGAAAGGTTCCTCACCCCGGGTTATATAGCAGCAGCACCATTGGTCTACTCAGATCTGCACCATTAATTTTGGTGGCACAAATCTGAGCAGTCTTGGACTGTCCCACAATGCTTGGGAACTAGTCTAGGATCTGGCACTAGTGTAGAGAACCAGCCTTCTCTCCCACATCCCCAGCCACCCACCCACAAATCCACCTGCCTTCCCCTATCCTGAAACTCTAAAGCAAAATTATTTTTAAAAGCTATTAAAGTAGTAAATTGAAAAGGCTTAAAAACACTTCCCTGTGTGACATTTCCATATACTGTCAAGAGTTATATTCCTGTTAATTTTCTACTACTGAATATTGTTTAAAACAGACTTTCTAATGTTGTGCAACCACTGTAAAAAATGAAAAAGTAACAAAAATGTAAAAATAATTTTCTATAAGAGTGTCATATTTCATGTTTAGTCTAAGGTGGTGGTTCTCAAACGTTTTAGAGCTGGGACACCCTTCTTAGAATGACAGTTAATGAGGACCCACTAGAAGTGATGCCATTAACCAGGTAGTGCTGTCATAGATAAAAGTGACACCATCAATTTAGACTTCAAACCTATGCTGTGATTAGTCAAAAGTCCCATTACACAGTGTGCTCGTTCTGTTATTTTTGCATAGCTTGAAATTAAACGGTTTCAACTCAGAAGATTTGCATCCTTCTCCAATCATATAGCCCTCCTTCCTTTGTAGCATTCCATCTTTCCACCTTTTTAAGGCAGAACACCATGTCTCTCTCATAACTGGAACATACTCTGTCCACAAGTTACCAGTATGTACCCTGTATATTCAGCTGTGTATTTTCAAAGGCAGCAGTGCTAAGTGCTATGCAACCCACCTGAAATTAGTTCATGAACCATCTAGTTTTTTCCAACTCACAATTTGAGAACGTTTGTCTAAGGAATTCAAACAGAAGAAAATTATAAAGGTTTCAAGCTCAGTTATAATTTAGAATAACTTACTTAATGCAGCCATGCAGCTGGCAAAAGATTCCTGTGCAACAGATATATTTGAGGTATTCATTGAAGTCAAAGGGGAATGTTCTTTGCCCTCAGATATCATTTTAATAGCAAACAGAGACAGTTATTTGTCACCCACTCAGATTCTTTTAATACTCCTAAATCTATAGTATAGATTCCTGGTTGTTCTATATCAGATGAGCTATTCTGTGAAAGAATGTTTACACAGTCATCTGGTAAAAAATAAAAATGTATTTTGAAAGGTACTCTCTAATGAATCCTCTCCATGCAAAAAGAATTTGAAAAGAGCCGTTTCCAACATCCTCTCTTTCTCCTCCCTCAGATTAGCATCTAACGTAGCATTTTAAATGAATTTAGATGCAAGTCAATCACATGTCCTCTTGAGATGAGCAGCAAGAATTTTCTATCAAAAGGAAAACAATTGGATTAAAGATTTCTATTGTTCTAAAGAACTTGCTGTATTCAAGAAATCGTTAGACAAGAGCAAGATTTAACCTGCTATGATTTCTGAATAAGTGAAAATATTTTGATGCATGTCTGCTGTGGGAATGTTATGAGAGTTGAATGAAAACATCCTCGTCATGCTACTTTATACACTCCTTCATTTCAAAGATGAAAACAGACATGGATTCATAAGACTACCTCTATTTTCATATTAATTTGTTCCTAAGTTTGTACCCTGTCCCAGGCCTGTATGCATTTATATTTGAAGGTTGATTTCCACAGCTGTGTGGAATATTCATTTGCATTGCAATGGCCTTTCACGTTCTCTTTTAAAATGAACAAAAGTGCCTATTTTTAATTTAAAGATATGCTAAAAATATACCGGTAATTGTTCAACAATGTTTCTTTTTTATCAGTGGCTCAAAATTTCACCAGCATCTGAAAAGGAAGACTATTTACTATAAAGATGGGACTGTGATATCTATGAGGGTTCTATTCTCATGCTAAAAATATACCGGTAATTGTTCAACAATTTTTTTTATCAGTGGCTCAAAATTTCACCAATATCTGAAAAGGAAGACTATTTACTATAAAGATGGGACCATGATATCTATGAGGGTTCTACTCTCATGATACCATAGTCTTCCTAGACTGACGGAAGCCTGCTACTCTGGAATCTCCTGTAAATACCAAAAACTGTGGATACCAGGAGCCAAATCAATGTATACCAAGAGGCTGGTATTGTAAAAGTGTACCAAAACTTGGTTTCCTACCTTCATGTTGCCAACAAGCACAGTTTCTCAGCCTGCAGTGCTATTTTTAGAGTTGAAAGACCCACCGCCAGGTTGCACAAAAAATCTTGGCTCCTCCCACCTTCACCCCAGCTTCATTTCCTCCTCTTTTTTCCCCCCAAAGTATACATCTAATGACTATCAGAGTGCCAGCATAGGAACTGGGCTTGAGACTAGGTCATTCTACTGTGTTCCTATGTGGCTTGTTCCAAATAAGGAAGTTTTACAGTTAAATGTGCTGAATGTACGGTATTCATATTTGCAAGAAATATGTTACTATGTAAACAGCAAATTCTAAACTGAAACCCATTAATGTGAAATCAATGGGTAGGGGAATTTTTTTTCAAAAAATACAGAGAAAAATGGCTTTGAATATGTTTCTTCCAAACAGATTTTTGTTCCTGATATCTAAAATTATCTTTAATTAGGATTGTATAACCTTGCATGAAAACTGCTGACAATGAGAACTGGCAAACACATCCAGCTCCTGGCTTTAATTATAGTAAGCCCTTCGTTGCCAGAAGTAAGGGATGGTGCATTAAGGCTTTTTAACATTTAATCAGGAGGATGTTATATAATTGTCTTCAATATCGGCAGGCAAAAATTAGAAAGAAAAGGGGGAAACAATTCTGTTCTTAACACAGTCATTTGTTACAGATTAAAGACTTTCAGAAACAAAACTTGCAAAAAAAGACCACAGAATCGTTCTCCTGAATTTGACACAGATATTAGGCATGTCTTTATGAATGCCAGAAAGAACCATAGACAGATGCCCTCTCAAGCCATCCAGCTGAGCTGTTCATACTGATTTTCCTACCTTCCAGCTTTTGGCAAAATCAGAAGTGACATTCTTATGCCTTAAGCTTTTATTTTATTATCTTATGCCTTAACCTAATTTCTCTTGAATCCTTCAAAACTGAGAGCATTGAACTGTGACCTTCAGGTTCCAGCACGTTTGGAATGATTTATAGGATAAATGGTATTATAGATGTGAGAATCTGTCATGTTCCTGTATTTCTGCTAATTAGATACCATTCTACATAGGAACAAGTGAATGATCATCAGATTAGTATGGTTAAGCAAGTTATGGAAAATGTATACCTGACTGCATATGAGATCTGTGTGTATCTCCTTTTGTCATTAATATTCCAAGCCACAGGTCAGACTAGCACATCTGGTTCACTGCCAAACTAGAGTGAGAGGAGAAGGAAAAAGTGAGAGAAGGAAAAAATAAAAGGCTAAGGAGAAAGTGAGCTCAAGCTTGCAAACATCCTGTCAAATTGCCAGGTGCTCTTCTCAGGAAATGGGAGATCATAGAGGCCCTGATGATGACAACAGCTAGTGGATACCAGTTTCTAAGTTCTCTTTTAAAAAATATTTATCCTATCAAGAACTAAGAGATACTTCAGAAGCCAGACATAGCAGCCTTATACTCTCTTTAGTCCTACCAATAATGACATGAAGCTTAAGGCTTGTGGTACTAAAAGAAAAAATGAAAAGTCACACTTCATTTCCTCTACCTTCACCAGGCATTCTGCCTGTAGGGAAAAGGGAGATTACTATTGTGCAGGGGTGTCAAACTCATTTCATACAGAGGGCCACACTAGCATTAATGGTGTCTCCCGAGGGCTGCAATCCAATTTTTTGCATGTCTCCTCAGAAGTGCCCTCCTTTCTCCTGGGCTCTTTCTCCCACCTTGGGAAGCTGCTGCTGCTTTGCATGAGCCCTCCTTCCTCCTGGGCTCTTTCTCCGGTTCAAAATCAAGTGTGCCGCCACCACTACTGAGCTGCTTCTGGGGGTGGGAGATCACTCGAGGGCCACATGTGTGCCGGCAAAGGGCAGCATGCGGCCCTCGGGCTGCCAGTTTGACATGGCTTCTCTAGTGATCCATGTCTTATCACATATGCTTATGGGCCTGAGTAGTATGCCCAGTAGTCTACTGGGATGGCAACTTCAGCTATTGCACCCATATACTGCACCCATATACTTGTATAGTGCTGGCAATAGGTTAAGAGCTTTTGAGCAGAGCCCTGCACTTGGCCTCCCCTGGCATTTCTGTCAACCTCCTAATGGGGTACTGGCATGGGCCCTCAACCAATATCCAGCCTGGCCATCATCTGATGCAACTCTTGTCCATATTAGGTTTCCTAGAGAAGAGAGGTGGTAATGCAAGAGAGTTGCATGTCTGCTGTACAGCACCCTGAAAGCACTGAAGCTGTCCTGAGCAAGATGCCCATTATTTTATGTAGAGGTTTGTCTGAGGTAACAGGTCAGGGTTCAAGACTTGAGTGCTACAAGACAGAGTGAGCTTTCTTCCCTTGCCGAGCTCCTATCAACCTAGAAGTTCAAAGCATAAAAATGCAAAGAGATAAATAGATATTACCTCAGTGGGAAGGCAACTGTTCTGTGCACTTTAGCATTTAGTCATGCTGGCCACATAACCACAGAGTAAGTTTGTCATAATTCTTTTCCACAAAAATTGGGACAGGACCCAATACGGGCACACTTGGCTGCAAATGAACACAAATCGAAACATTTCGCAACCCTACCACAGAGGCATCTCTGGACAGTGATGGCTCTTTGGTGTAGAAACATGGTTGAGCACTGCACTATATAGTTGATCACAACTAGCAGTATAACCTGCAAGGGACACCTTTACCCTTACTTTGTTTGCGGTAAGTACCCTCCTTGGGTGACAGATCTCACATCTGGTGATCCTCTGAGATACAGGAAGCTGGCCTGATCCAGCAGAAATCTTAGGTTCTCATGGTATTTTTTTTTTTCCTTGATTGCGGGTATAGAAAAGATAGCAGGTAAAAGACTGAGCTACAAACCAGGTCCTAGTTTGAAAAATCTCTTCACTGCTATGGATTCTCAGAAGATGACCTTAAAAAATAATCTAATTTGCATAAATTATAATTGCTGGTCACTGGATCTGGTTGGTCATCTAAGGGGTACACAAGCCATTCCTTCTCAAACTTAGGTGCAATAATGATAATGGTAATAATAGTTACCATGGAGGCTACAGCAAGATAACCCATGTGACATATTTGAAACATCTGAAAGTACTATATAGACATAAAGTATTATTACCATTAAAACAGAAAATACGTGGTCCATCTTATCTATTATTCTAAGATCCTCTCCAAAGCTACCATTAAAAACCAGAGGGAAATTTTGCCCTTTGGACGTGCTATATAAATCAGATTGAATAAAATAATGATGAAATTCTGTTAAGAATAAACTAATCTGTTGGAGGATGATGGTAATGTTTCAAGAACTAAAATGTTAGACGTCTACCAAAGTCATTCCTTGATTCCATTAATTCATTTCACAACAAGTAGATCAGTTAATATCTGTGCATTTTATCTACTGTATAACTGAAGCAGATGGCTCTGAGATATCTAAAAATACCAAATTGCTTTCATGGGATTTTTGTTATTTATTTTGTTTCTTTTTGCAAGTGCAGAGCTTCATTACATTCTGGAGGAAGCCATTTGCCTTTTCTTTTGCCATTAAATAAATAAATGTATCATAAAAGTTATGATTTCATTGTTGTTTAATGAGGTTGACACTTGTTCTTTGCTAAGGCTTCCATCCTCTATTGCAGTTGCCTCTTTTAGTTTTGGCAGCAATAATGTAATAAGGCAGTGCAAAAAAAAAATTAGTCCAGAGGCCTTGAAAAACTGAAAGCAAAAGACCATTTGATTTCCAGTACATTCACAACATAGTACAAGCTACCATGGAGGATGCTTCAGATGTAACATTTTACACTGTCAGGCCTGTGGAAACTGTCAGCTGTGACATCAGCTCTTTCAAATGGGATGTTTCTTTCATGTAGACAAATCTGCATCTTACACAACAACAGTTAATAATTTTCTGTGATGAGGAAATCCGATGGTGCTTGAGTCAAGTCTAAAGTCAGTGCCCCCTGAAACTCGGCTCAAAAACAAGTCATAATGGGGGCACTTTCCAAGTCGCTGAATCACCTCCTTCAGAATTTGATAGATTCCATTCAATTCAAAAGTGGCCAGCGTGCCTGCATTGTATCCAACACATAGTTGGGACTGCTAATGCGCTATTCTGGAGCAAGGGGAAGCTTTTCTCTTACATTTGGTAATGCATCAGCAGCCCCAATGGGTCTACTCAGAGATGCACCAATTTTAGTGGCACAGAACCAAGCATCTCTGGACTGATGCAGACTGTGAAACAGGGCTTGGATCCAGCATAAGTACAAGGTGCCAGCCCTACATCCCTCTCCCCGGCTGCCCACTCACTGCCTGCCCAATTCCTGCCTTGAAATGCCTCCCACCCACCTTCCTGCACACCCCCTGTTCCTGTACTGGCTAAGGTTCACCTGCTGCCAGGGCTTTCCAAGGAGGCCAGCTCCCTACACCTTCTGTCCAGGTGATGCAAACATGCTTTATGGCACATTTGCAACATACCTGTATTGCAATGTTTAAAAAAGCTTTTGTTTTAAAAAATTTTAATTAATGCCAGGCTGGTGCGTTTTCATTTGCTTTTTATGTAATTTGGCTGCAACATTGTTTTTAATATGTTTTTATATAGTGTAATTTTATGTACTATATTTTATGTATAAACTTTCACTGCAATCCTAAGCAGGTCTACTCAGAAGTAAGTTCTATTGTATTCAATGAGACCTACTTCCAGGAAAGTGTGTTCAGGATTGCAGCCTTAGTCAACCATCTTGAGTCCCACTTGCAGGATTGAATGGATGGATGGATGGATGGATGGATGGATGGGCTGGTGCAAGGACCCATTGTCTACTCTGGATTGCACACTTAATTGTCTAAATTCCGAAACCAAAAATAAATTCCAAAACCAAATGTAATTTGGTTTTGTTTGCAAGTTCTTTCAGATTTCCTTGCTTTGTGAGCAGCTTTTGGTTTATGTCACTTCATATAATTTCGTAGATAAGTTAACATATTTATCTACTAATTTATCTACCAATTATATTATATCTACCAAATTAACATATGTCACAATACATTGCCAAGTGCAATTCATATTTACAACTAAAAAGCTGCTATTTGGCCACATTTAAATATTTGGTTAAAAAAAATATAAAATGCCGAGAGTTAATAGCCTTAAATTACATGTATTGCAGCAAAACAGAAGGGTGGAAATATGTACCTTCTTACTGTCTTAGCAACAACTGATAAAAATAAATCCTTGGATCTTCAAAGGATTCTTTGAGGATTATGTTGACTACCTTGGAAATATATTTAATATAAATGATGTGATTTGTTTTGTCAGTGAGTTGTTTTGTCAAATGAATTGATTTGTTTTGTCAGTTCTTCATGACTTTTACATTATAGATGTAAAAGCACTGCAGTAGGTGTTAAGTGCTGGCTACAGGGCTCAGTGGTTAAAGATGCTGTGCTGTGATGGTGCTGGAAGTCAGAAGATTGCCATTTTGAAACCTGATTACCGCACAATGGTGTGAGCTCCTGTTACTTGCCCAGAACAAATGTGAAAGCCCAGTCCCACCTCTTCCTTACCACCTGCCCACCCCAGAAACATTCTTTATCCACCCTCTCGCATACGCCAAAATATGATTAAGCTGTTAATAAATTAAACCTTGTTAATCAATTAAACGTAAAATGATTAACTAGCGAAATGTACCTGCATTGCGGGAGTAAATTTCAAGAATATTTGCACTATCCCTGTGCACCACCCCCTATGCACCATTCTAGACTTTCAGCCCAATCCAGAGCAACTAATCTGTCCACATAAGAGCCCTTAGGTTGCCTTATCTAACACCTTGGTTGGAGCAACTGCAAGATGCTCCAGCCCAGTTACTCTGAAGGAGGCTTAGGGCAGAGCAAGGCAAGATAGGGTGCCCTAAGAGAGGTGGACCTGCTCTACCCTAACTGGGGCAGCCTAAGCAGCTCAGGAGAGGCAAGTTGAGGGCATGTTTAGCATTGCCTAGGGCAGAGCAGTTACTCTGTATCCAAAGCCTGTTTCCAAGGCAGAAATGCCCTCTTCCAGCCCTCAGAGTTATACCACCTCAGGAGCAGGTATAGTAATGAGTAGACCCATAGGGGTCCATGATAAGGCCCGAGTAAGAATGGCAGTGCTGACCAAAAATCTGAGTTCTTGGCCAGCCTAGCTGCAACCCCTTCCTCTCAACCTCAGGATATGGAACAAACTACGGCTGCCCACAAACCTCAGGATACAGCAGGCCACTCCAAGAAGCCCCTTGTATTCACTGTAGAATGTACTGGCATCTCATCAGGGACTCCTTCTAAGGCAGGCACCCAGTGGCGTCACCAGACTGGTGCGCCTGGTGTGGGCTGCATTGGGGATGTGCTCTGTATGGGGTGATGGGCTGGACGAGTTTGACTGTCCTTTGGCAGGCCGCGGGTGTCAGCACACCCATTCAGGCCTGCTCCAAGGCGGAGAATCAGCCAGAAGCTGACACTTGTCTGAGAGCCATCTGAGGTGCACTGCGCAGAAACACACTGAGCATGCCGAACAGCTTCAGAGGAGACTTCCTTAGAGCAGAGAAAGTCCGCGCCTCTGCACAGCCATTCGGCCTCACTCAGGAGGCGGAGCGGCAGCCGAATGGCTTCAGAAAGAGTACTGCACAGGCACCAACTCTGACGCCTGCACAGTCTCCCCCAAAGCCAAAAGGCTTCAGAAAAGTACTGTGCAGGTGTCAGAGATGGTGCCTGTGCAGTACTCTTTCTGAAGCCAGTTGGCTTCAGAAACAACTGCGCAGGCGCCAACTTTGGTGACTGTGCAGTCCAGGTGGGGGGGGGCGCATCCCAGGGATGACGCACAGACTTCCGCACCAGGTGATGTGCAGAGTCATGTCACCACTGTAGGCACCACAGCTGTTCCTTGTTCAGTGTGATCTGAGGGGTGTCTCCTCAGGAGCAAGTCTTCCCCTTGTGTCAATTACTTAGCATGCTCTGGAGCAGTTAGGGCAGCCCAGGCTTCCTGACTCTCTGGATTCAGCATAACTTTCTGCTCTGGATACAGAATAGTTAGGAGAGTGCAGTTAGGTCAGAGCAGGCTGAATTTGCTCTGGATTGCAGCCTAGATTTTATTAGTCTTCAGTGTTAAGTTTTGGATTCATTTCATTCAGACATTCATTTCATTAGAAAGGCTTGAAAACCAGCTTTCCATAGGGATGAGTTCCTCTTTTCTGTAGCAGGAACTGTGAGTTCCTTCCTTGGTTTTCCCTTTCCTTAGATTTGCGTCAGTCTGTATTTATAGGGGCAGCTGGGAGGCTGGCAAGGATACAAGAAGCTGTAAGTACAACAATTTTCAGGAAAAATTATACAGGGTTAAATTGTTTAATTAAAGTCCTTCATTAAACAGCCTAATGCTGGGTCAGGAGCTCATGAGTAGAAGCAGAATGGTGAAGAGGAAGTGAGTGCCTGTAAACTTTCTGTTACCATTTTTATTTTGTTTTACGTAGTACATTGAGAAGTGGAAATCTACTGAGTTGAAATTACACTGAAATTCTGAGAAAGGTCAAGAGAACAGGTTCAAGTAATTTTAAGTTCACTTTTCCTGAGACATTTTGAGACAATGCTATTTCATTATAGGACCTTCATCTATAGAGCCATACCCCCAAATCCAGAGTAACTACGGGAGCACATAAGAGACTTTACATGCACCCATAGTTACTGCACCACCTAGTGAAAACCTATGGGAAATTCACATTGCAATCCAGGGTAAGTTGTTCTTACACCATAGCAACCTTTTAATCATTCCAGCCTGCGGTGGTTAAGATTAGACAGCTTTGTGTTTTAAAAAATATGGACTGTACTTCCTGTGCTTACTTAAGATCTAAAGATCTTCCTTTTTACCTTCGCAGAAATGATGATCTGGGCATCAATGTGCCTACATATTTCATTACTACAGATGACAAATATTGATCCTCCTTGTAGAACCATCTGCTTGAATATTTTATGCATTTGCTATAAAAAGTGCACTTCTGTGAGAAAAAACTACAAAATATAGAGATATATAGGGATGAATGCTTTTTTTGGCTTGTTTGCAGTGTTTTTGAAGCTTTGGTCATCTGAAAAATGTATCCTGCATGCTCAGTTAAAACTACCTGGGCTTCATCAAATTAATTATTCGTGGATAATGTGCTGCTGATCACGGTACTGCTTGAATGACAAAACTTACTATATAGTGAGTTCTGTGTATTCATGAGACAGTGCTGTCATGCTACAGGGTATTATATCATGCTGGAGAAACCATGCAATAAGGGAAACTTTCGATTACTTTCTCTTGAAGGGTATTAGAGATTACAAAGGATAGCAGCAAGTCATATAAGGAAAAGGTGAAGGAGTAGGTATTTTTATCCTAGGGGAAAAAGAAGATTAAGGGCAGTAGTATAAATAGAATGGACATCATGAGCTCTGCCCAGGGGATGCAGCACCTTAGGGCACCTTAAGTCAGAATTGATGTGCTTCCTGTCAAGAGAAGGAAAAGTATTCAGTGCCTTTTCCATCGCACATTTGCCAACATTTCTTCAATGCTCATCCATAAGCTCCAGCTTTCTTGTTGTTTTCCTTTCTCAACTTTCCTTCCCCATCCCGAGCCCCCCCCCCCCAAAATTTTTTTTATTCACGTTCAGTTTAATTCAGGATGGTTAACTTTGAAAAGAACAATTATGTTGACAACATATATCCATGGTAATTATTATAATGTATTTTGCAATAAAATATGTTTGCCAAAGGGTTTTCATTTCACTACATTCTAATTCGTCTTTCTGGTGGGAAAAAATAAGATTTATTATTTCTTTGGTGATGAATTTGGTGTCTGCCTGAGTGCAAAAACTGCTGGTTAATAATTTGTATTAAATGAAAACATTGTGGGAGGAAGGCATGTCTTTTTAAGAACAGGTTGGCAGTAGAATGAGCTTTCAGTGGTGATTGAGAAGAATGCCTTGAACAGTAATGTAAACAGCCAGTTTTTGTGGTTGTGGCGCTGTTTTCTGTTTGTTTCTTTTTCTTTCATTCTACCACTCTTAACTAGTTTCACCATTTGTTAGGTTTCCTTCATCTGTTCATGGTGTCAGGAGATAGCCTTTTTTCCCTTGGTTGGACATGGCTTTGAGAATTAGCCATATAGCCATATCTCTGAGGAAAAGCTGCAGGAGAAATCATTGAAAATTACAACTGCAATCCTAAAGACACTTTCCTGGGAGTAAGACCCATTGAACACAATGGGGCTTGCTTTTGAGTAGACACGGTTAGGACTGTGCTCTACAAACATGTTCTAACTCATGAAAATGAAACTTCTTCCATTATAAAAGTACTAGTTGTTTGCAAGAAGTTACATAGACATGGATGGATGTTGCCATGGAAAGATAGTCAGGGCCCTCTTTCATGAAGTCAACTAAGGCATTTGCCTCAGGCGGTGGATTGGGGGATCCCCTGCCTCCATTGCCCTCAAGAGTTCCTCGTCATCCTCCTGCATCCATTGAAGGGACAGGATTCAGTGACAATATATTATTTTCTCTTCTTCTTTTGCTCATATATTTATCTGTAGGATGTACTACATTTTGTCCTACATTAAAATTTTTTCGCTTACCTGGGGTCTGTGGAGTCCTTCTGGGGGGTGTGGGAGTGTGATTGGGGGACACTGGGGGGCACTGGGGCTCGTTAGCAGCAGCAGCAGTTAGACGCTGCTAACCGCTGCTAAAATATTAGAAATAAATCAGTGCACATGCGCTAGCAGCTAATTTGTGCCCGACGGAGGTCCTGGAGAGTCTCTGCGTAGGTGGAGACCTCAATTGACCTCCACCGGGACTGTCACTAGGTGCGTGCCAACGGAGGTCAATTGAGGTCTGAGTTTCAAACTTTCTTTTTTTGAAGTAACATGTCATTCGATTCTTCACGTACCCCATTTTTCAAAACATATACCAATATCTGAGTAACTTTTGCAGTTTGTTTTCAAGCTCGTTAGAAATTTCCTTTTCCTGTGGATGGTTTCTTCTTGATTGCTTTCCCTTTATGAGAAAGGCTTGCATCTGTCTCATTTGTAGTTCTCTAGTATAATTCTTTCAATTAATTATCTCTTTCAGAGTTCAGTTTCTTACCATGTGGATTTATGTGGTTTTGCAGGATTTTGAACTCTAAGCCATCCTTCTGGTGACTTTTCTATCATGAGCAGTGCACTGATTAAATACCATTAAAATTTTTTTCAGCTCATTCTTTCATCTAATGAGTTTCTTTTCCACCTCTTTATGTAGTATTATTCCACTTATTCAGGGTTCATTTCCAAGGACCCATATGCAAGTTGGAAAGTACCTAAGACCAAAATGCTTGATAATTAATTTGATATCTACATCAGGCTAGGACCAACTGTGAACATTTGCTTATTTATGTCATATGGCTTTGTTTCTCCCTTAGGACATATTTTAAGTAAATCTCCTACAAACAACAAACTTGTGAGGCAGATTTATTATTTTGCATTTTGCTGATAAGAATACAAGGTTGAGAGATTATGGCATGCCCAAGATAATTCAATAAATCCACCACAGAGCAATTTAAATGAATGTTGAAGTCTAAAACTCTCTATTCACTCTCTGTAAAAAGTGGTATCTAATAGTTATACAAGCCCTACAATGTTATTATTATTATCCATAAATACACAGCGAACAATTTCGTGCTGGTTTCATTCACATCACCAGCCGGACCCTTCCCAAGAGTCTAGTTCTATGTGATGTAGCGGCGTATTATTCGTGCTGATCCCAGAAGAGCGGCTTTCTGCAGTTGGCAGAGTGATATTTTGTCAATGCCAATAGTTTTCAGGTGCCTGCCAAGGTCTTTGGGCACTGCACCGAGTGTGCCAATTACCACTGGAACCACCTGCACTGGCTTACACCAGATACGCTGTAATTCAATTCTTAGGTCTTGGTAGCGGGAGATCTTTTCCAGTTGTTTCTCCTCAATTCTGCTGTCACCTGGTGTGGCGATGTCAACAAGCCACACCTGACTGCTTTCTATGATGGTGATATCTGGAGTATTGTGTTCTAAGATCTTGTCCATCTGTATCCTGAAGTCCCACAGAAGCTTGACCTACTCATTTGCAACCACTTTTTCAGGCTTGTGGTCCCACCAGTTTTTTGCCACTGGCAGATGATACTTTTGGCATAGATTCCAGTGGATCATCTGGGCAACAGAGTCGTGCCTCAGTTTGTAGTCAGTCTGCGCGATCTTCTTGCAGCCACTTAGAATGTGGTCAATGGTTTCATCCACTTCTTTGCAGAACCGGCATTTTGGGTCTTTGGCTAATTTTTCAATTCTGACCTTGATGGCATTTGTCCTGATTGCCTGTTCTTGAGCAGCAAGTATCAGGCCTTCCGTCTCCTTCTTCAGTGTTCCACTCGTTGTTGTTGTTGTTGTTGTTGTTGTTGTTGTTGTTGTTGTTGTTGTTGTTGTTGTTATTAATTGTAATACACAGCAAACAACTTCATGCTGGTTTCTGTCACATTAACAGTTGGACACTTTCCAAGTGTCTAGTACTGTGTGATGTAGTGGCGTATAATACATGCAGAGCCTAGAAAAGCGGCTTTTCGCAGTTGACAGAGTGATATTTTGTCAATGCAATAGTTTTCAAGTGCCTGTCAAGGTCTTTTAGCACTGCACCTAGTGTGCCAATTATCACTGGAACCACCTGCACTGGCGCACTGCACATTGAATTGCAATTCGCTGCAAATCAATTTTTAGATCATTATTATTATTGATTGATTATTAATAATCATTAAGAATTATTAAGAATTAATTCTTATTCTCCTTCAGTGTTATAAAATACTTTACATCTATGAAACTATACGTCTTCCACTCCAAAGAATACATGGATTTTGAAAATAAAATTTAAAATGTGGACTACAAAGCCACAACATCATTTATCCGCAATGGGTCTGCAGGGGGCTTATTTCTCCTAATAAAATCTTAATCGAGCTTTTTCCTGCTCTTCAAGCAGACCATCATACTGGGCTTTAAAGAAGTTGATGCCTAACCAGTATAACAACCAGTATAACAAAAGAAAATATGTTTGCATCGTCTCTTATAGATTGATATTCTTCAACCAGTTCTAACCTCTCATTAGACAAGTTCTTAGTTCTGCCATTCACATGGTGCCTTTTAGAACTGCTGCACTGGTATGCTATTATCCAAGTCTTGTTAGGAAGAAAGAAGAAATATTATATTTATTTCTGAATACTGACATTGAGCATTGTCTTTATGTTGCCCCACAGACAGAAACACACTGGCAGTTTAGTAACTAGTCTGGTTTGGTATAGAACAGCGTTTCTCAAAGTTGGGGTTGGGACCCCTTTTGGGGTCGCCTAGAGGTTTCCTGGGGGTCGCTGGTGCAGGGGGCCAGGTCAGGCTTGCCAGACCTCCGGATGTAGCTGCACATGCACTGGGGCTGACTGACAGCCTCAGGGCCCAATCCTATGCATGCCTACTCTGAAATAAATCCCATTATAGTCGGGGGGCCTTTACTCCCATGTAAATATGGATAGGATTGCAGCCTCAGGGCCCAGTCCTATGCCCAATCCTCTGAAATAAATCCCATTGTGTTCAATGTGTGCATAGAACACACATTTCATTTGTAACAATGAAAATACATCCTGTATATTGGATATTTACATTACGATTCATAACAGTAGCAAAATTACAGTTATAAAGTAGCAACAAAAATAATTTTATGGTTGGGGGTCCCCACAACATGAGGAGCTTATAAAGGGGTCACGGCATTAGGAAGATTGAGAACCACTGGTATAGAAAGTAATTTGCTAGCTCTGGCCTTCCTCTCCTCTTCCTGATTCCTTTTTTTAAAATTGGAGTTGTGAATATTCAGCAATTGGAGCAATTGGAGTTGTGAATATTCAGATTATTTAATTTTTTATCTACTTCCGCCACCCGCTCTGTTTTACGTATTTTAACTTCATGGTTTGTATTCAATGCTAATAATGTTGGTGTTGTTCTGAGACAGAATTTTTCTTATTTTTAGGATCCTTCATATAATTTTATCCTTTTGGTTTTTGGTATTCAACTTATTTTTCTCCTTTTAGCTCATTTTAACCATATGTATATTTACTGTTCTGATGTGTATCATGCCAATACATTGGCAATCATGCCAATAAAGGTATTTGAAATTGAAATTTGTTAGCTGCCAAATTTTATCCAAGTGGACACAAAGGAATTTTTTTCTTGAAGAGTAAACTATTGGTTTGTGGCAAGCATTGAAGAAGCATGTGTAGAATCCTGTTATTAATAACAGAAAAAACACAGCAGTGCCGCAAGGGATCTAAGGACCCTTGTGTTGTGCCCAGGTAATCACCCAAATCAATCTACCTGCCATTTATATTATCTACAAGTTAGCCTCAAATAATAGCTAGTGTTTGTAACTCCAAGAAGCATTCTTTCTTTCAGCTTCTGTCTTGCTCACTAATTATTTTTAAGGAGAGAATATGTCTACTGAATACTTCGTTACATCTAGTCTTCCCATTTAGGACAATGCATGTCTAAAAGCTAGTGCCTGACATATAATCCTAAAAAGATGGATTCAGTACCTGAAATGACATTGTTACAAGAAACCATTTGTTTGTTTCACTCAAATATGGGAGAACTTTTGTCTGAGTTCAGAGGAGTGTCTTAAAATCTGTTACTATAAAAAAAATTAAATTGAAGATCATGCTGAAGGATGTTTGTGTAGATTACACTTGAGGATATTAAGTAATAGAGATACCTTTTTTTTACCATTGCTGCGTCTTCTGATAAATTGCTCATGGTCCCTGTAGTTTGGCAGCACCAGACCTGCAGAGATAAACCAAGGCCAGATAATACAGGCCAGGGGTTAAGAATTGGTCAAGTAATGTTAGTCATGCGTCAAGCAGTCCTGCACCTAGACCTACAGCACAGAACAATGAGCAAATGTTTCAACCAGTTGCAAAAGAGAGAGTAAGGGTGCAATCCTAACCAATTTAGGCCCACCCCTGCTAACCGAGCAAGAAGAACTCTTTCAAGTGAATGTTCCTCTTTTATTTAGCAGGGGGAGAGTAACTGGCCCTACACACCCCAGCAGTGTCTGTTCAAGTGGCTTCTGCTGGTGTTGTTTTTTGCATTTCAGATTGTGAGCCCTTTTGGGACAGGGATCCATTAGCTTTTAATTAGCTATTATTATTTTTCCATTTTCTTTGTAAACCACTTTGTGAACTTGTTAGTTGAAAAGCGGTATATAAATACTGTAGATAGATGTAGATAGATATCCTAAAGTCAAATTAAGCCCTTTGATCCAGAGCAGTTAAGGTGACTTTCCATAAGATAACATTAGAGGGTGACGTAACTGCGTGGACCTGTAACTGTTCTGGATTTTGCCCTTAGGCTGGCACATCTCACTCACTCCCAGTTCCCAAGGTGGTATGTGGAGGTCAATGCATTTATGTGTACTGGTCTAACCCCAGGGATGTCACAAAAATTCTGTCTGGCACATTTGTGACACCCGCCAAGCTAGCATGGAACTTAAGCCAAGACTTATCTGGTGGTTTGGATTGCATCTTAAGAAAGTTAGCAGGAGATTCTCTTTTTGCTGTTCAGCCCCAATTATTACATATACCCTGTACCCTAAGTAGGTGACTTTCAGTGCAATCCTAATCCCTGGTTAGGCTGGCACTAGTACAACTCCCCTACAAGTCCTGTGCAGGCATGATGGTGTCACAAAAGTGCCATAAGGCACTTATGCACTGGCCTCTCCATGCCGCAGTAAGAACCGGAAGATGCATGAGTTGTGCTGGCCTAAATTGGTTAGGATTTTGCCCTCTGCCTGGTAATGAGCTTTCTTAATGCAAAAAGCTAATGCTCAAAATAGTTTTCCGTGTCTGACAATTTTATTGAAATGCTGCACCTGCCTCTCAGTGGGAACTGGTATTTTGGGAAATAAATTCGGCAGTTCTGACATCTTAGAAACATATTGGGCACAGCATATACAATTTTCTCTTGCAATGAACAGGAAATAAAAGATTTGCAAAGTTCCTGAAAGGTTATCTGAACAAAAACAGATCATTCTTTAATGGGATCTGGTACCACTGAAGTTGTACCCTTGTCACTGATTATAATGGCCTCAGGTTCAAAATTTTATTGTGCACTGAAAACCATTGTGAAACAAGCTGCCAAATGAAAAACATGAACAGCTATTAGGAAGACATTTCTTCATCTTTAGTGTCATTTGAGCATCAGAGTACCATTGTATAGTAGAGGATATTGTAAAGAATAGCCAGGAAATCATTAGAAAAACTGGAGAACTGCCAAATACATTTAAAATGTACATTTAAAAGTCCATCACTTATATCCTGATGTCATTATCTTATGGTTTGAAAGTTTAGTGTTACAAACTTTGCAGGTTTGGTGTTACAGAATCAATCTCATGTCCAATTTTCTTCTAATGGTCCAATCCTGTCTGCTGACACAGAGCTTGCAGGTAGGGCTTAGGGAGGGCAGGGGGGAAGTGGGAGGTACAAGTGCATACAGAGTAAGAAGGAATTTAAGAACTAGAAGTACAACAAAAATAAAAAAAACTTGTTGGAAATTTCCCAATCTTTAAAAATGATCTGTTGTTGTAACTATGTCTTTTTTTTCTCTTTTTGGTAGCACTTGAAAGAAAAATATCAATGAGGCAAAGTAGAGAAGAGCTTATCAAACGAGGAGTGTTGAAAGAAATTTTTGATAAAGGTAAGGGACATTGTTAACTTAGCACTGAATGAGAAATAAGACTTTATTTTAGCAAAGAATGTATTGTTAGAACACAAAATTGTCTGATAGGGATTTTTGACTGTTCTTCCCTACAGAGATAGGGTGAACCCTCCATACTATAGGAATAAAACAACAGCAACAAAATCTATTAAGAAGCTGTTTTTATATTAAAGTCACAGTGTTCCTTGAAAAGCAGTGCAACATTTCTTACAGAAAAAATCTTTTTTCCAGTTCATTGATGCATGTGAAAAATGGCCTTGTAGTAGATGCTGTATTGATCATTCACTGCACAAAACAGAGTTTTTTAAAAAGGCCAGTAGAAAACTGTTGGAACCTATTTCACTGAATTTAGTTCTTCCTTTACATGCATTAATAAAATTCAAATCATGTTTCAAAGCCTGATAATGTTCACATGGTTTATTTGGGCTATCACAAATCAAGTAGCTCAGTTCAGCTCATATTTAGCACTTCACAGGGCAATCCAAACTTCCCCTTAGGTCAGCTTAAGTCCTGTCATTGACCTAGGAGTGTTGTAAAAGTGCTGTAAGTCACTCTTATGCTACACTAGTGGTATGTAGGTTGATACACAGAGGTATGCCAACAGCTGTGACACCCTGTGACTCCACTGGAACAGTGTGGAGGGAGAGCATAACTGCTTGTCATTCCCTGCCCTCCTGTCCTCCCTGCCCTCCCTGCCCTCCTGTCCTCAGGCCTGTCCTCCAATAAGTAGGAATCACATGTAGAAACTTTTAAGAATCATTCTTTGGGCCACTCACTCTTAGCCTCACTTACTCATTTCATACAGTTGACTCATTTCAGACATAAAGCCTGAAAAGGGCTAAAAGTGATGACATTAAGCTAAAGAGTAGGCCTCCGTCAGTCTTGAAAGACTATGGTATCATGCTCGGAAGCATGAAAGCCTGGGTTGGATTTTTTATGGAGGATAGACTGTTACCCAAGCAGCAAATCCCCCCTCTCCACACCACTGAATTACTCCAATGGAAAGGCATTGCCAATACAATTGGATCCAGCTGGCGTCGCAGAGCTGGGCTAAGGACAGGAGCTCACCCTGTCTTGTGGGGCCGACCCGGGTCTCAAACCCTGGCCTGCTGGTTAACAGGCACAGCATCTTAACTGCTTGTGCCACCCACACTAAAAGTGTCATTAAACACTTTTTTCTTACCTGGGAGCTCGTTAGCTGAATTATCACTATAATGTGGTCAAGTACTGTGACTTCAATGGGCATGTTGCCTCCTGAAACTGATTATTGATGAAGGCTTTTTTAATTAACTTTTCTCATTTTTCTTGAAATATCATTAGGATGTCTTTCCTTCCTTCTTGAGACATTTTCCACCCTTAAAACCAGATTGTCTTGAATATCATTAAGGGCAAAATCCAGAGTAACTACGGGGAGTCCTTGCTCCAATGTAAGAATAATTTACTCTGGATTGCAATATGAATTTCTCATAGGTTTTCATTAGGAGGTGCAGTAACTACGGGTGCACATAATGTAACGTGCTCCCTTAGTTACTCTAGATTTGGGGGTAAGACTATTGGAAATACTATTTTTTCAGTCATATATGCTTGCTTACCAGCTGAAGTGGGAATTTTGGGACTCAAGATCAAACCAATGGCAGGAGGTTGGTTTTAAATTCCCCCTGCTTCCATGCAAGTTTAGATTATGTATCAGAGCTAGTAATTTGGCAGTTTGAAGTTTGTATCCATTTAAGTAGCACAGACAAATAAACAAAGGCTATTTTTAAATTTTTCCCTAGCTGTTCAGGAAACAATCAGACTACAGGAGTACTGGTTCATACAAATGTTTCTTCATAGAAAATGTTGTGGGTTTTTTGGTCCTTCATGCAAAGGGTTTTGCAAAAGTTTTTTGCTCCTTCATAGGAAAAGAGCAGATTAAAAGCAAGAAGGGACAATTCGGTACACTTGCAGTTCTACTGCTTTATTTCCATTTTGGAAAGCGTCCACGTTGCCAATCATTCTACTCAAACAAGGGCCAGTTGCCATACATAACTGGCAAGAAGATATGGTGCTCTTACACATTTATCTTAACCGAACTGTGAGATGTGCAGTTCCTAGTAGTCCACTAGCGTAAATTGAGAATAATATAACTGAAGTGAGTTTTGATATAAAAGACAGATTATCCTGAGGTTAAATTAGAATTGTATTGTTAACAGCAAGCTCAGCCTCCTAGTTCTTGAAAAATGACCTTCCTTTTTTATTCTACTGGGAACTGGGAAGCCTACCACACAGATTTCTTCTGATTATCATTTTACTGTCCCACTGTCTCCATAATCCTCTCCAAATCCTACACTAATAATCAGAAAAACCAAGAGCTTATAATCTCAATAATTCTAGGAACAAGAATCAGGAAAGTCTACCTTCTCAAGCATTGTTAAAGGGCCAAAGCATAATTTTCAGGCTCTATTACTGCTGATATTTAGAAATATTTTTCACCATTTTTCATAGACAAAAAGAAATACGGTAAGTGGGTACCAAGCGATACTGAAATGTATACAGTTCTTTCCCATTTTTGCCATTGGTCAAATATGTACATCAGAAGTGTCCCTTCTATGTTTTGTTGCCCTACAGTGTTCTGCTCCCCAAAAAATGTTTGGGAAAATGAAATTTTAATTTCATTTAAAGTCCAAAAAAAAGCTTTCGGGGCTATCATGAACAGGCTTACAGTGAATGTGAAAAAACATTCATGATATTCTGTCAGTTGATATTCTGTCAGTTGACTTAAGAGATTATCTTTAATTTATCACTGTATATGTAAAACACCAGATATAAGGAGGCCGGGAGCGCAGAAGGCTTGTTTAAACACATATGTCTTTGGGCCTTGCCTGAATTTTTCTAGGAAATATGGGAATGTGTGGAAAAATAAGATTTTCCAAGTAACTAGCTTGCATTGGTGGCGCAAGCAGTTAAGACACTGTGCCTGTTAACCAGCAGGCCAGGGTTCGAGACCCTGGTCGGCCACACAAGAGAGGGTGAGCTCCTGTCCTTAGCCCAGCTCTGCGACGCCAGCTGGATCCAATTGTATTGGCTCTGCCTTTCCACTGGACTAATTCAGTGGCATGGAGAGGGGGGATTTGCTGCTTGGGTAACAGCCTATTCTCCATAACAATCCAACCCAGGCTTTCGTGCTTTGCATGCAGCGTATGCAGTGCCAAGCACGATACCATAGTCTTTCAAGACTAACAGAGGCCTGAGCTTGTGAAAACCTTATAGCTCTTTCTTATAATGTGTTATTAATGTGCTGTCTTCCAGATGGAGAACTTTCCATACAAAATGAAGAAGGATCATTGGAGAATGGGCAGGCCTTGAGTTCCAGCCAGATTTCCCTGCCATCCCTATCAGAATTGGAGCCATGTTCAGCAACAGGAGATCCCTGTTCATATGATGTACTCCCAACTCCAGAGATCATGGATGGAACAGGTACCCTTTGAGTTTCATAAGCCACACAAGAAATCATAAGATGCAACCATATTACTATTTTTAATAAAATAACCAGAGTGATGTTCACAAACAGACAGCCACTAGAACCAGATCCAAATAGAAAAGAGATTTATATTAATAACAATTGCTTAAACAAGTAAATGCAAAGTGCAGGTTTATTACTGTTTTCATATTGATTTTGGCATGTACAATGTTTCACATCGTTTTTTCTCTTTTAAACTGACTTGCTCAAACTACTATACGTTTTTAGCAGCGACTGTTTCTAGATATTTAGGCAGTATCATATTTCCAGCATGAGATCTCTCTCTCACACACATAAGCACACATGCACACAGACATTATATAATGTTGACAGTTGTTATCTGTGGCAAATTATCTGATTTTTGTTCTGTATAAGTAGCAGCCTAAATACTCGTAATAACTTATAAGTAGAGGTGTTTTTATTTTTTTTTACAGATTTTGTTTACAGGGAAAAGTACAAAAAATGACATTGTGTGTTTATAAATTATACTAATTTTAAAAGTATACAGTACTAGATATATGGTTTAGGTGGTATAGCATCAACAGATGCAACCACAGTCATTACACAGTCAGTTAAGTATTACAAAATACTTACAGTAATTTTTTATTTTACAAAAATGAGAAGTACAGAAAGCAGCTTTCAGTGCTTATCACTGAAAATTATATATCTGTTGATAATCAGTTCCTTATCTATGGCTAAGAGCTATGTCATAAACACTTCTGACACTCTCTCTCTCTCTCTCTCTCTCTCTCTCTCTCTCTCTCTCTCTCTCTCTCTCTCTCTCTCTCTGCTGGAGTTATATAACCCAGTTAAGGAGTCAGCAATAGGTTTCTCTTGGTTTTACTATTATTCTGGTTATCCAGAAATAAAAAATAAAATACACATAAGATTGACCTAACAGAAGCCCTTGTTTGCTAGGATTAAATGGTACATTTTAAAAATCATTTAGGTTTTAAAATCATTTTTAAAAATTCAAACAGTGCATCGGACAAGCACAAGTTCCTTGTTCCAGTCCCAGAGTGTTATAAAATATTCCTGCCACTCTCTTGAGAGATAGGCCTGTGCAATGAGTTACTTAATGCCAGCCTCCATGTGCTGATGAAGACCCTGGAGTTGGTGAGGTTGTGCTGGCTGTTCCCAGCAGCATTATGGGGTGGGGAAGGGCAAGCAGCAGGCAGGTGTGGGGAACGGGAGTCCAAATCACGGCCAGGACCCAAATCTTGGGCCATATTTTAGCTCTGTTCCCGGGCAGTTCAGGGCAGGCTGCTTGGTTTTGTGCCAACAATCTCAATGGGGCAGATCTGAGTAGCCTCCTTGGGGCTGCGGTGGCGCCATATAGGAATGTGGTATGTTTTACAGGGTACTCTTGAGTCCCTGATGCACAAATGACGTCTGCAGTTCACAAGTGTCCAAGGTAATATGACCAGTGGTGGGCTTCAGCAGGTTCGCACCTACTCCATAGAACGGGTTGTTAACAAGAGATAGGACATATAAAGTTTAAAAATAGCCATTTAAAAGTGGCTGCCTGATGGGCATTGAAACGGTTGTTAATTTCTTTGAATCCCATCACTGAATATGACCTTTAAGGCCATTGTCCTGACCTTTAAAGCCCACTGATGGTGAGGTTTGTCAGACCTTTAAAGCCCTGGTCCTGACCTTTAATGCCCACTGGTCCTGACCTTTAAAGCCCTAAACGGCTCGGGTCCAGGGTATCTGAGGGACCACCTTCTTATGTGCAATCCGACCCGTCACCTAAGGTCATCTGAGGGGGCCCTACTGACTGTGCTGCCACTAAGAGATGTGAGAGGTGTGGTGGCCAGAGATAAGGCCTTCTCGGTGGTGGCACCCCGGCTTTGGAACTCCCTCCCCTTAGAACTGAGGAAAGCTCCCTCAATACAGAGCTTCAGGCAGAGCCTTAAAACCTTTTATTTTAAAAAAGCTTTTTAATGGGGGCAGAGGTTGGGGAGCTGTTGTTTTATTGTTTTTAGTATATATCTTTTAGCTTGTATGTTTTAATTGTTTTTATTGTTCTATTTATGTTTTTAATTATGTTTTATGTCAGCCGCCTTGTGTCAGGCTAATTTGCCTGAGAAGGGCAGGATATAAATTTTTAAAATAAATATAAATAAATAAATATGAAAGAGTTCCTCAGCAGAAAAACCAATGTGAAAAAAGTTCCTTTAATAAAAAAGAAAATAAACCAGTGCCTTCAGAGATATTGTTAAGACTGCTATTTGCAGACATGTTCCTAAACAGCTTGTTAAGTATTGAGCTATGGAGAGATAATGGATATATCTGGAATAGGCACCCCATCTTACAGACCTACACATATTGTATATCAGTCTGAAGTTACGGTACAGAAAGTATAGACTAATTGATGGTAATTAATTTGTGCTGTGTAGTCTGACGTCAGTAAAACAACCCAAGAAAACAAAAGTTAATGAATTTGACCTGAAGTGTTTGACTATGTGGTCAAAGGAGGCAATAAATGTCACTTTTCTTGCCAGAGGAATAAGTTCTGCTGTCTGTTGTGAAAGTGCTTGAATTCATTTTGGCCTATTTGTGAAGAGTTTCACTTTGTTCTTCTTCTTTTATATTACTTTTTTGTATATATTGTTGTCTGAGTAAACACTACTGTTAGTTTTGTTTTAAAATCCACATTGCTGTGCTGCTTTTCTTATCTATCTGCTTCTGCTTTGCTTGTAACTCTGTTGCATCTATGATGTGGTTGTGTCCTCCAGTGTCTGAAGAGAGTCCCACGTCTAGTGAATCTGGAGTCCATCTATCTCAAGATCCTTCATCCAAACCAGTCTTGCTACTTCCCCCTAAAAAACCTGCTGCTTTCTCTGGAGACCATGAGGACACCCCAGTGAAACAGCTCTCCCTTCTCAAACAACCCCCTGCCCTGCCTCCTAAACCCATTGCCAGGATTGCCAATCACTTAGCTGGTAAGTGTTCCAGAATTATGCCATCCCTTCCCTTAGAAATGCTCTCCTTCCTGTGTCTCTATTCAGAACATCGTCTCTATATGGTGTTGTATGTTTGATTTACAAATACAGCAGAACAAATTGTTAACAGATTTTTATCACAATATAAAATAGAATTAAACAGAGATTGTCCTCAGAATGCCTTGAGGCTCTCTGCACTGAAAATATGTATTGATTTTATACAAGTTTGTCAACGTTCTCCCTCCCCAAAAAATAAAACACCTAAAAATGGTGACGTATCCTCTAAAAATGGCTGAGAATCCTCTTTCATCTATAGCCTTCCCTTCAAGGAACAACTGTTTCCAGTGTTGCCTGGGAAAAGGAAAAAAAATCTATCACACCCATTCAAATCTGTGGTGTAAATAAGCTCCTCTATTTCTTCAGGCCCATATACACCAATCATAAACATATTTGTCATCATATAGCTTCTTACAATTACAGCAAGTAGTCATGAAGAAAATTTCATCCTAGTAACTTACTCATTTGAATTTGATTAATGGAAAAACTCTAATAGCTGCTGTCATTAGTTTTTATTTTGTCTGTCCCCAAACATTCCTCTAGCACAGGAGTTCTCAAACTGGTGGGTTGCAACCCACAACCCTCAGAAATCCTGTCTCTGTCCCTAGAAGGGGGAATTTTAAAAATTTTTGTCTTTCTGTAGCAGCCTTTGGAGGTGCAGAGTCCTGTACAGGACTCCTCATACATTAAAATAATGAAAAAATGCTATCACAACCCACTTCCTGGTTATGATTGTGATCCCCTGTTTAAGCTTAGGCTTTGGACATACTCCCCATAGCTAGTAGGACATAGCAGTAATGCTTGATTAAATAAAGTTTAGGTTGTTTCATGGCGTGCTTTGTGGTCACCATGTCTTCTGTGTTCCTTATAACATTTTCTCTTTACTAATCTCATGGACTGTGATCTCCCATTACTGGATTGTTGGAGTTACTTCCAGCTCCGTCCCTATTCGGATAATTTATCAAAGGATATTCCTGTTTCATCTGTCTTGTACTGCAGTTTGTATTGCAGTAAAGGGAATACTGCACCTTCCTAACCAGCAGCTTTATATGCCACTAGCAAAAAGTGTACCCGCGCTGCGGGTGTAACATTTTCCCCTATGCCATCCCCCCATGGCGCAGAAACACCCCATGTGCCACTTCCCTCATGCGCATCATCCCCCATGCGCATCATCCTTCCATGTGCAACATCGCCTCATGCGCAACTTCCCCCATGCGTATCATCCGCCGATGCGCAACTTTCCCCCATGCGCAACTTTCCCCCATGCGCAACTTCCCCCAATGCACAACTTCCCCTCATGCGCAACTTCCCTTCATGCGCAACTTTCCCCCATGTGCAACTTTTCCCCATGCGCATCATCCGCCGATGCGCAACTTCCCCCATGTGCAACTTCCCCATGTGCAACTTTCCCCCATGTGCAACTTTCCCCCATGTGCATCAACCCCCATGCGCAACTTTCCCCCATGCACATCATCCTCCCATGTGCAACTTCCACTCATGCGCAACTTCCCCATGCGCATCATCCCCTCATGCGCAACTTTCCCCATGCGCATCATCCACCGATGCGCAACTTTTCCCCATGTGCAACTTTTCCCCATGCGCAACTTTCGCCCATGCACAACGTTCCCCCATGCACAACTTCCCCCAATGCGCAACTTCCCCCATGTGCATCATCCGCCGATGTGCAACTTTTCCCCATGCGCAACTTTCGCCCATGCACAACGTTCCCCCATGCACATCATCCCTCATTGCGCAACTTCCCCCAATGTGCTACTTCCCCAATGCACAACTTCCCCCATGTGCATCAACCCCCATGCGCAACTTTCCCCCATACGCAACTTTCCACCATGTGCAACATTCCCCCATGCGCAACTTTCCCCCATGCACATCATCCCCCCATGTGCAACTTCCACCCATGCACAACTTCCTCAATGCGCATCATCCCCTCATGCGCAACTTTCCCCATGCGCATCATCCGCCTATGCGCAACTTTTCCCCATGCGCAACTTTCCCCAAGCACATCATCCCCCCATGTGCAACTTCCACCCATGCGCAACTTCCCCATGCGCATCATCCCCTCATGCACAACTTTCACCATGCGCATCATCTGCCGATGCGCAACTTTTCGCCATGCGCAACTTTTCACCATGCGCAACTTTCCCCCATGCACATCATCCCCCCATGTGCAACTTCCACCCATGCGCAACTTCCCCATGCGCATCATCCCCTCATGTGCAACTTTCCCCATGTGCATCATCCGCTGATGCACAACTTTTCCCCATGCACAACTTTTCCCCATGCACAACTCCCCCCATCCGCAACTTCTCCCATCCACAACTTCCCCTCATGCGCAACTTTCCCCCATGCGCATCATCCGCTGATGCGCAACTTTCCCCCGTGTGCAACTTTCCACCATGCGCATCATCCCCCATGCGCAACTTTCCCCCATGTGCATCATCCCCCATATGCATCATACCCTCATGTGCAACTTCCACCCATGTGCAACTTCTACCCATGCGCAACTTCCCCCATGTGCATCATTCCCTCATGCGCAACTTTCCTCCATGCTCAACTTCCTCCCATGCGCAGTTTTCCTCCCATATGCAACTTTCCTACATGCGCAACTTTCCTACATGCGCAGCTTCCCCCCATGCGCAACTTCCCCTCATGGACAATTTCCCCTCATGCGCAGCATCCTCGCCGGCGCAACCTTTTCCTCTGAACAACATCCCCCAGTGCACCAGGGTCTGAGCACCAAATTGGCTGATGTTGTTCAGTCTCCCATGTTAAGTATAGGACAGAAACACGTTGACCCCTTTTCAGCCCCATAAGGGTTAAATTTCCCCACATGGGTTCTTGGTGGGTGTTCAGGTGACAGAAGGAACTCCCAGAATTCCATGCTTCAGGCCCAGCAGTTGGGGCGGAATGTTGCTGAGTCAGCAATTCTCAATGCAAAGTATAGGGAGGAAAATGCGTTGCGTCCCCCTTCCCGCTGGAATTTCCGAAAACCGGTTCTTAGTGCACCCCTCTGTCATGGAAGGAACACCCACCCCAAATTTCACACTTCTAGGCCCAGCGGTTTTGGCAGGGCGGTGATGAGTCAGTCAGTCAGTGAGTCAGTCAGTGACTTTTCTCTTTTATATATATAGATTAACTCTTTTTGTAGAGAAAACTGCAGGAGTAGGGACATAAGCAGTTGTAGACTTCAACTAGATGCATAAAATCCTTGGGGCATTGAACCAGAGACATCAGACTATTCCAGTGGTCATCAAAGTGGACTTCTTTGGGGGTTGCAGCTTCATTCCAGGGGGCTCGCAAAAAGCTGAATTCAGCCATCTTGAAATTTGACACTGGGCACCTTTAATGACACTTCTAGCCATGACATCACTTCTGGGGGTGGGGGGTCCCAGATAGATGGTCATTCTCAGAAGTGGCTCCGGGGTGAAATGTTCAAATACCACTGCTTTATTCCAAGCACAAACCAGGGATGATTGCAGGCAGAATGTAATAATACCACTCAGTGGATAAAGCTTTTCATTTTAGAAAACAATAAAATTAAATATGGTGGGGTGCTATTGTGTGGTCCCCATTTTCTTTCATTTTATCTATACTACTGTGATTAAGGGTGGTCTTACCAGATCTGCCACCTGAATTTGAACAATTGTTACCCTGACTTGCATGCTCACAATGCACCCCATATTCCTGCTCCCCTGTTTTATATTTTGATTGGTATTTTGGAGTTTCAGAAAAATCATAACAAGACTCTGGATCCAATTTTGCATCATCCATGCCCCAAGTCTTGGTGGCAGCCCAATTATATATGCAATAGCACTTAACACAGAGATTCATCTCTCCCACTATGTACATGTAATTTGGGGACAGAAACTACAATCAAAAAACTGTCACAAGTCTTTTATGACTTTGTCATGTTCCAAAAGTTTCATTTATGCAATCTGAAAATGTGGTCCACACCTTGAAGTACAGATCTTTGTGATGTTAAGTCATTTTATTCACTGTTAAGTGTCCTCACAGTATAAAATAGAATTAAACAGATTGCCCTCGGAATGCCTTGAGGCTCTCTGCACTGAAAGCAGGTGGGGGAAGGAATAAAAACCCCCTTTTCATAGTCTGCTGCCCTTTTGTTGCAGCTCACCTTACAAGGGTGCTTTCAGATAGAAAGGAGGACGTTAGTTTATCCATTTTGTAACATGTAGTTTATGGGCGCAATCCAGAGTAACTACAGGGAGTCCTTGCTCCGGTGTAAGAACAATTTGCTCTGGATTGCAATATGAATTTTCCATAGGTTTTCACTAGGTGGTGCAATAACTACGGGTGCATGTAATATCTCTTGCGTGCACCCATAGTTATTCTGGATTGTAAGGCATGTCTAAGTCCCAGTGAAATAAAAGTACAGATGCTTGTTTTCAAGTAAATATGATTTGAATCAAGGTATGAGGTTCAAAAGGTTCCCATTACCAAGATTCTTAATGCTATTATCTGGGGATTTGATTTGATTTGCATGGTTTCTGGAAATGAGCAATCAACTCTAATGAATCAACCTTTCCAGACTTGAAACTAAATTAATCCCATTCCATTGCTAATTTCTCCAGAGGCATACTTGGGCCCTGTATAAAGGAATTCACATAATGAGAATTCTCACAATTGAAATGAAGGCCTTTAGATTTTCAGTATAGTTCCAGCATCTAGATTGGTTTTTATTCTTCATGGGATTGTATTAAGATAACATTAAGACACACTGGATATGATACATTGCTTGGCAATTGCCAAGGTTTCTCCATCCTCAGAAAGAACCACTGTTGATCCCTGAAGGTGCAATCTTAACCCATTCAGGCCAGCATTAACTCATCTGTCACAACTTCCTGTGGTGGTGTGAGGTGGGAGGCCAGCACATGTTCTGCCCCATTCCTGGGGAAGGGGGGGTTAGATGAGTGCACAGGTATGTGCTGGCTTCCCCATACTACCACAGGAAGTTCTGCCAGGTTATTTATGCTGGCCTAAATTGTTTAGGATAGCACCTGAACCACCTTTGTGCCCATGCAATCAAGACTGAGACCAGACCTCACTGCATCCACATTCTGTTCCATTTTTCATGACGACGCTGTCCTGATTGTCTATTTTCAACACCTTTCATCTTTCATTGAAGGTCTTAAGCACACTTGTGCAGATGATAGCACAGCTTCTCCATAACCTATCCTCACCATTTCCAAAGTTTCTGATGCACTCTTACCCAATTTCACAAATCAAAATCAAAATTTTATACCATATACTGTTCCAAATACACTTGCATTTTTCTTAATACAAGGCACTTGAACAGTGTCATAGGAAAGAATGTCTCAAATCTGATGGGCCAAAATGCAAATATACCTGACACCCCATTCCAAATGACCTGGGCCCACTTCACAGAGCCATTCTCAAGCACAGGAGCTTTATTCTCATTATTTTCTGGACAAATCTCTTATGTTACTGAGGAATAGGTTATAGAAATTCTATAGAGTTTTAATCTTAATGTTTAAAAAATGTGTTATGTTTGGTTTAAGTATAAAAGGAGACTTTACTATTGTCTTTTTTCTCCAATGGTGAAGTCTGTGTCACACAGAGGGTGCAACCCTGACTGTATGCCATAAAGCATCTGCCATAAGGCATATCTGCACCTTCCTGGGAGTAAGCCACACTGATGCATGGATGTCTGCGACTCATGGAATTCAGATCCAGCCTCTGCAGTGGTAGAGGAAAGAATATCTGCACTAGCTGTGCTCCACTGATGCAGTGGTCTGGGGCAGGGGGAGATAGGGCAGGAGATGGGAAGGGGCTTTCCAGAATGGGAGGAGAAAAGGCAGATAGTGTTCCTGGAAGTGGGTGGGTGAGTGGGATGGGAGTTGGGCTTGGGTTCTGGCAGATAAGCTTTATATATTTAACTTAATGAGGCTACCCTAATGAATAGCCTCAAGGCTTCAGTGCTTGGTAAAAGACCCAGACTTCACCTGCCTGTACCTGCAGATGGGCCTGTCATAGACAGACTTGGGAAAAACACACCAGAAAAAAGATGCTCTAACATTTAACTCCCTATATCAGGGGTCTCCAAATCTAGCCTTAGGCCCAGATGTGACCTTCGGCAAGCTGTGACTCTCAGCAATCCATCCAGCCCTCAGGCAAGCCCTGTAATGCTCCAGAGGTAATATTTTAGGTTGTAATCTTTTAGGTTTGTTCACCTGAGTACTGACCCATACCTCCAACTCCATTTGCTGAAGATCCTGTTCCTTCTGGGTGGAAGTCATATTGGGTGCAATCCTAACCAATTTAGGCCAGCATAACTACCTAGCATATCTTTCCATAGTGACATGGGGAGGTCAACATATGCCTGTGCAGGCCTAACCCCCCCCCCAGGAGCAGGGCAGAAATGTCTTATGGCACATTCTTAGCATGCTCAGGTTAGCACAGGACTTGTGCCAGCCTAACTGGAGCTTAGGATTGCAGCCTCAAAGACTCATCAGATTCCTGCCAAAGGATAGGGGTGCTGTGGATACCAGAGGGCCCATACAGCACACACTTTCTGAGATCCAGGGCTTTCGAATTTCCTTGTTGCAGCCTCTCTCAGGCACAACATCCTCCCATTGTAGGGAGGAAGCAGATTTTATGTCCAGTGGGACAACCTCAGCAGTTTTCACTGTGCCAGCAGATGATGGATTACTGGGCTTTTCCCAATTCTTATTTCCCCACATACTGTCAGATCCCTTTTCCCCCCTCTTCATCCTCATCAATCCCCTTCTCTTTCCCACTGCTGGTTTTTACTTTCCCTCACATATATCCAGTGATGGGATTCAAAGAAATTAACAACCAGTTCCATGCCCACCTGGAAGCCACTTTTAAATGGCTATTTTTAAACTTAATATGTTCTTTCTCTCGTTAATAACCGGTTCTATAGAGCAGGTGTGAACCTGCTGGAGCCCACCACTGCATATATCTCCTTTGACCGCTCTCTACTCCCCTTCAGTCACCATCCTCTGAGCTGCATCCCCGTTCCTTCTTGCCCTTTCCTCAAGCTCATTTGCCTTGTCCTTCTTTGCATTGTCATAGTCTGCCTACTCTTCTGCCAAACCCAGCTGCTTTTAGAGGCTAATACAGTGGTACCTTGGGTAAAGAGCGACTTGGGTAAAGAGCAAAATTTTCTCAGAAATTTTGACTTGTGCAAAGAGCACTGTCTTGAGTAAAGAGGACTTCTGATGAAGTTTGGAACAGGCTTCCATGGCAAAGGAACCCACAGGGGGGAACAAGAGGACTAGCTTGAGCTATAGTGGGGCCCTGGGCAAAGTTTGGAATTGGCTTCCATGGCCAGGGAACTCATGGAGGTCTGGGGGGAGCAGCCTGAGCCAGGTTTGTATGTGGGGTCTGTGTGTGGCAGTGTGGAAGGTGTTCCTTATCAATGTTCTAGTGCTGCTCCCCATCAGCAGCTTGGGAATGTTAAAGTTGCACAAAAAGACAAAGCCAATGGATAACAGTGACTCCATTAGTGATAGTGAAAGAGCACAATCCTAACCATGGGCACAATCCCGAGTAACTACGGGGAGTCCTTGCTCCACTGTAAGAACAATCTGCTCTGGATTGCAATATGAATTTCTCATAGGTTTTCACTAGGTGGTGCAGTAACTACGGGTGCACGTAAAGTCTCTTACGTGCTCCCATAGTTACTCTGGATTGTAGTCCATGTCTGCTCAGACATAAGCTCCATTGTGTCTAATGGGTCTTACTTCCAGGAAAGTGTCTTTAGGATTGCAGCCAAAGTCATCCCCCTCTCTGTAACCCTCACACCAGCCATGAAAGTTTTCAAAGGTACAGAACAGTTCAGTACTCTACAATATTTTCTTATTGCAGTGTTGTGTTACTGTACATTACAGTGTCGTATTGTGTTATATTACAGTGTTTTGTAATCATTTTTATAAACAGTATTTTTATATGAATATTTTTTTGGTTGTGGAACCAATTGTCTGAGTTTCCATTATTTCCTATGGGAAAATTCGCTTCACGTAAAGAGCGTTTCATGTAACAAGCATGCCTCCGGAATGAATTAAACTTGTTATGAGAGGTGCCACTGTACTAGTCCCACCCCTCCATCTATAACTGATCACTGTCAACTGCGAGTGGTTGCAGCAAAGTGGTGCTGCTTGGCTATGGCTGATTTCATCAGCTGTCACCATGTGCTGCAGCTATGTGGCACTTGGCTCTCCTCGAATTGGCCCAGGGGACCAGATGGACTGCACATGAAGTCATCATCCAGTCTCTCCACCATCCATCCAAATTCCAGTTTACCAAATCAGTGCAAAAATATAATGATGAAGCATTTGTGCTGGCATGATAAATCCAGACCTGGATCAATGACAAAGCCCTCACTTAATCTCTTCATCCTGAATAATGTGTATATTCAATCTAGCCTGAATGTGCAATGGAGACCACACAGAAAGAGAGAACTTAGAAAAGGGGCAAGAGGGTGAGACAGAATTCAGGAGGAAGATGAGTAAAAGGGGGCTACATTTGTGAGAGGTTCAGAATGTAAGAACATAGAATAACCATCTTCTATCTGGCCTGCACCATCTTCCGTCTACTATTTCTCATTTCTCTGTATCTCATGTCCAGTTAAGATAGGTGTATTGATAAACCCACAAAAGGTAAAATACCACATTGCCTACAAGCTGAAACAGAGCCATCAAAAGGCAGGTGAAAGATAAAACGTCTTCTTTCTAAAGAATACACAGACCCTAGGAGCAGAAACCCAGCAAAGATTGGGAGACCGTCTGCTCATCCTTATGGCAGCTCTGTGGGTGTGGTGTGTCCTGCCAAAAGCACAGATTATCTAATTTTTAAAAATGCTTCTGGAATAAGGGCATCATTCACTGAAACAGAGCAGCAGGCCGGCTCTCAGCATTCAGGTTCAGATTCCAATTCTGTAGTAGTAGAAATGTCACATGAGCAATAATGTGTTACAGCATGTTGATACTACCATTCTCCTCGGGCTTCTTCTTAGTGGTTTGTTGAATTTATTCTTTGTTGTCTCGCTTATTTCCATTTTTGCTAGAAGCAGCATTTTTTAAATGCAGGCTGTAGAAAAAACATGCAGATGGTTTGTGGATGTGCATGTAAAAAAGAGAAGAAAGTTCAGCTTTTGCTTGTCCCATTATAAAAAATGCACAATCTTTTTATCTGTTTCTTTAAGACACACTTTGAAACAGAAGCAAACACAATACTGCTGGGGCAATTGGGGTAAATTCAGCCCTCTCAGAAAGAAATGGAAATGTGCTTTCTGACTGAAACCTCACAGAGGAACTGGCAAAACAAAATCAAACAAGATCAGAATATAGGAATGATCCCAGTGGAGCAGATAGTTACTGGATTCAAAGCAGCTTTGAATAACACCCTGGGATGGTGTAGCTGTATATATTGTGAACTTCACAGCTGACTTGAACATACATCTTTCTGATCCCTTTCTGTCCTCTATTTGACACATACCCTACAATCCAGAATAACTACAGGAGCATGTAAGAGACATTACGTGCACCCATCATTATGGCACCACCTAGTGAAAACCTATGGGAAATTCATATTGCCATCCAGAGTAAATTGTTCTTACACGGGAGCAAGGACTCTCCATAGTTACTCTGGATTGCGCCCTTAGGCTGCAATTCTCAAGACACTTTCCTCGGAGTAAGACCCATTGAACACAATGGGGCTCACTTTTGAATAGGCATGTATAGGATTGTGCTCTTAGGGTATAGTCTTAACCATGTTTACTCAGAGGTAAGCCCCATTGTGCTCAATGAACCTTACTCCCAGGAAAGTGCTTAGGATTGCAGCCTTATTCTTCAAATCTGCAAGCATACCCTTGAGATAGTATTGATCCATTTTATCCATTTTGGAGAAGCTCAAAAGAAAGATGTGTTGATTTTAAGAAATAGGAATTTCACAGTCCGCCATTTTAGATTGTTAGGCTTTTTCAAGCAAGCATTATGAAATGAAAATGTCTGATCGCAGCTGCAACACTGCAAGATTATGTATTTAAAATATTAGTGTTTGTAGAGTCCAGTAATTGTTGAAAATACTCTTCTTACTTCCCTGTCACAGGTTTGCCATGATATTTTGTGTTATTAGTAGTGGTATCATAACTTCTACAGGTAGAACTGCTGTATGTGTGTGAGAATACCACGGCCACCTAGATGGAGCTGATGGCTGGGACCTAGTTAAGTTGGAAAGACCCACATAATCACATTCAACCACATGGTGTGGTATTCTCATATAAACTACAATCACATGACAGAGCAATCAGATGGTGGTTCAGTTTGTGAGTGTGAAGATCTGTCTTTTTGTCCTGACACTAAGGATTCATGTCTAAATTTCTTAAAATTTTATATTTTAGATCCTGGTGCCCCTATGAAACTGCCTTGTATGCCAGTCAAACTGTCGCCTCCGCTACCTCCAAAGAAAGTCATGATTTGCATGCCTTTAGGGGGACCAGATCTCTCCCTCACACCTTATTCCATGCAGAAGAGCTCCCAGCAATCTTTGGCTTCACATCATCATACAGTCCTACCGTCACAGTTAGCAGTGCACCAGCATCAGTATGGCAGCCACAGCCCACATTTGCCTTCTGGATCCAGCACGTTACCTATTCACTCTTCCGGGTGTCGGATGATCGAAGAATTGAATAAGACACTGGCCATGACCATGCAAAGGCTAGAAAGGTAATGGGACATTTAGAATTATATTATTTGACTCCAGTAATTCCCAGTCTGTGGCTGCAATCCTAAACAAACTTTCCTGGGAGTAGGCCCCATTGAATACAATAGGCCTTACTTCTGAGTAGACAGGCTTAGGATTGCACTGTAAGTGCCACAAAAAAATAACTGCTTCTGTGTCACAAAAATGCATTTTAGTGAACTAAAAAAATTAAAATCTCTTGTAGTATATACTTCCATAGAAGGCTAACTCTTGTGTCTCTGCATGGTCTACCACCCAGACCTTTCTGCCCAAACTTTCTGCTGTATTTTTACAGCATCTAGTGGACCCAATAATTAGTCAAATGCAGAAATTTTGCAAAATCACCTTCCTTCAGAAGAACAATATGCAGAACAATAGCTTGTTCAGAAACACGAAAGGAAGGGACTCCTGAGGAACAGATGATAGTTAAGATACATTAAAAGTAAACCTTTTGAAGCAGTGTTCGCTTTCCATTTTAATTTAGAAAAAAATTAAAGCTTTAGGAGTAGAGTACTTTCTAATCTGTTATGGAACATAGCCCATAATGGTGATGATGGTTTATCGTGAAATTATCATCATCATCCTCATTTCATTTTCCTGAATAAATATTCTGTAAGAGCTTTTAAAAAAAGAGCAGTTATGAATAGTATATACTATACAAATCACTGGCTTCCTATGGTTTCAGAAATAATACTATAGTACAATAGGCTGCAGTAATTCGGGGGACCATTTCTCAAACACATCTTTGAAAACCATTTGACTTAAAACAATTTACCAGCATTGCCACAAATTGAAATCATTTCAGATTCATGTAATTTGAACTTCCTTTGCTATATTTATTTATATTTAATTTCATGTCTTATATATTTATATTTAATTTCACATTTATATTTAATTTCACATCTCAAAAAATCTTTTGCTTTTCAGTTTTAATAGATTAGGCATGATGGTTAAAGTGATGGTTATAATGATGTTAATCATCATTATGTTACCATTGCTGTCTTCATTTTGTTTGCTGTTTATAGGTCAATCCTCCAGTGCAAGCAGGGAGGATCAGTTTGTCCAGTCATGGACACTTGCGATTCTGTCTCAATTTGGGGACAGGTAGCTGGTCAGTCTGGAAGAGGTTTCATAAGGAACCAGTGCCTGTACACTTTTTTTTGCACATCCTTTTTTGCATGTAGGCATAGTTTCTCAAAATTTTCTCAAAACTAACACATTCCCTCCTGCTCCAGAAGCAATCTGAGTGTTAATGGTCACAATTTGAGGCTGGGTAGGAATTTTTTGCTGAGTGCCATGATTGGCTGTTGGTAAACATTTCTTTTTTGCCTACTTCATCCTGTGGGGATCAGGAGGCTTTATTTGCCAGGTCAACTAACACTGGTCAGTTAGTTGGATTAGAAGTTGTGGGATTAGAGGTTGTGAGCGTGGCCTTTTCATGTGCATCTTGGGGCAACAAAGTCAGGCCAGAACATGTTTCTGGTCCTCGGGCCGAGCATTATGAGGGCCTGTTCCTGATGGCCTTGGCCAGGTCTGTTAGGGTCTGCTTCAGTGGCATGTGGTGGTACTAACCAGCCTGGCTGTCCTAGCTCTTCGTGGGTTTGCCCCACCTGAAAAAGGGGCAAAGCTTTAAGTTTGGTGCATGCCTAACCCAAGGGCACTGGTGTGACCATGATGCTGCTCAGTGATCCAGCTTCCATAGCACAAGTGCTTTGCTGTCACAACAGCTTCAGGTCTCAATATCTCTCACAGCAGCCCTTTCTTCTAGGTCTGTAGTCTCTAGTGTTCATTGGGTGGGGTAAAAATGATAGCTGTTGCAGATGTATGGCTTGGGGCCAGACTAAAATACCATTTGTAATCCAGGTCATCCCCTCAGGTCATCAGAGAAGACCCTGTTAGGTTTCTGGACCTAACCATTGGTTCAAGGTAAGTTGCATGCTGATTGGCTGGCAGAATAATGTCGCTGCCTGAGTGTGCAATCACAGACAAGTATGTGTCATATTCTGGATGGCTGAGTAATGTCTATACCTGGGCAACCAATCAGAGACAAGTATGTGTCACATTCTGATTGGCTGCTGAGTGGTTGCCGTCACCTATATAAGCAGCAGTTGGTCAGTTAGAGCTGAGGCGAGCTGAGAAGCTCTATGGTACTGTGAAAGTACTCTGAGTTGATTTAGTCTGATGGACCTGGTATTTGAGACTTTGGATCGACTTACTGACAAATCAACTTTGGATTGACTTGGATTCTGACTTGGCTTGGGTTGCTGTACTACGTGATTAAATGTGTATGACCTGGAATGTCTTGGATTATCCTGTTAGTTAATACAGTTGATTGAAACTACTCTGCTGTTTGTCTTCACTCTTGCTCCCAGTACCAGTTACAGGACATCAAACAGTCAACACCCTGACAGACCCTTTTATGATTACTGCTGCCTAAGAAGGGGCAAGAACAAGGAGCCAGGGTGACCATATAGAATGGAGGACAGAGTGCCTGTACCTTTAACCATTGCATAGAAGAGGGTATTTAGGCAGGTGCTGCTTTTTAAACCCTTCTATTTTGAACTAAAACTGCCTAAATTCCCCTTTCAATGCAAAGTTTAAAGATACAGACATTATGTCCTCCATTCTATATAGTCACCCTGGAGGCAGCAAGAAATAGGGCCTTTTCAGTAGTGGCACCAACACTGTGGAACACCCTCCCCCTTGACCTAAAAACTGCTCCCTGCCTAGAAACATTCAGGCAGGGCCTGAAAACATTCTTGTCCAGACAAGCCTCCTGAGATCCTGTCCTTTTAATATCTAGTTTTCTTAATTATGAGATAATTGTTCTGGTAGCTCAGGCTATAAGGTGCCACTGCTTTCATCTGTTTTATTGTGATAATTTTATGGTATTTTTTTAATCTTTTATTATACAATGTGTGATCAATAAGTATCAGGACTGATGCCATAGTAAAGGAGCTAAAATACGCAGAGTGAAGCCTCTTGGCAATGATTGACTTCAACCCCAACCATGCATGCACACTAAGTTGTAACGTCCTAGCTCACATCCTCTCTTTACAGCAGTGCTTGGAATGAATGTGGGTAGCTTGTGGTCGTCGCATTGACCATGATAGAGAAAGTTGAGCAGAGAATCTGCATCAAATTTTGCCAAAAGCTTGGCAATACCTACGCAGAGACCTAGCAAAGTTGCAGAAAGTATATGGAGAGGAGTGTATGAGCCACACACAAGTGTACGAGTGGTTCAGATGTTTCCAAGATGGCCAATAAAAGGTTCACAGTGACTAATCTTCTGGGAGACCCGTAACCAGCAGAACTGAGAAAAAAAATATTGCAGATGTACATGCAGTTAAGAGGGGAAATCGTTGAATCACCATCTGTGAGTTATTGGAGGATGTGCAGATTAGTTACAGTTCAGTTCAGTCCATTCTCAGTGAAGATTTAGGTATGAGACGTTTGTCTGCCAAGTTTTGTGCCAAAACTGCTTTCAGCTGATCAAAAAGAAACCCAGGTTTCAGTTGTGCAAGAACTCCTTGATTGTTTCAAGAACGATGAAAACTTTTGGAAAAGGTCATAACAGGTAATGAATCATGACCCCAAAACCAAGGCTTAGTCATTGCAGTGGAAGACCCCAACCTCTCCAATACCAAAGAAAGCACGAATGACTCGAAGCAACGTGAAGACACTGTTGACTGTTTTCTTCTACAACAAGGGGATTGTTCATCATGAGTTTGCTCCACGTGATCAGACAGTAAACAAGGAGCACTACTGTGAGATATTGCAGCATTTGCGGGATGCTATTTATTGGAAAAACCTAAATTGCATGCATCCGGTGAGTGGCAATTGCACCATGATGATGCACTTGCCCATTCAGCAGTTTTTGGCCAAGTACAACATCCCCCAGGTCCGACAGCCACCATATTCCCCAGATCTCACCCCTTGCAACTTTTTCCTCTTTCCAAAAATCAAATCCCTCTTGAAAGGACGAAGATTTCAGGATGTTGAGGAAATCCAAGTGAATACGACGAGGCAGCTGCTGATTATCCCAGAAAACGAGTTCTAGGAATTCTTCCATCAGTGGAAACAGTGCTAGATTAAGTGTGTGGCTTTTGAAGGGGACTACTTTGAAGGAGATTAAATGCCAAATTGTTAAATGTTGTAGTTTTCTTTTTAGTTGCACAGTCCTGATACTTATTGATCATACCTCGTATATTGTTTTATATGTTTTAATTGTCAGATTTTATGAAATGTGATGATAATGTTGTTTTTAATTGATTTTATGTTTTATGTGAGCAGCACTGTGTCCCCATGAGAAATGTGGGAAACCAACAAACAAATAAATGTTGAATCAGACTCAGTTTATCTATCCTGGGCAGTTACTATACAGAAAACAAAAATTAAACACTTACTTCCAGAGGTGATCATAGGATTGGCCCTTTGCTGGACCAAAGTTACATTAGTTGTACATAGCAGCATTTTTATGTAAATTTAAATTTTTTTTGAAAAATATGTTGGTCTGATAAGCTGTTACCTGAAAGTACACGACAGAAGGGTTAAGCCAATCCAATTTACTGCAACCATTTACTGCAGCTACTTTAACTATCCTTCATCTCCCATGACAGTGTTCTAGGGCAGCAGGCCTCCGTCAGTCTTGTGAAAATATGCAAAATTAATAACTGCATGCAAATTTGTTTAATGTACTTAGTTCCTCCTGCAGAATTTGGATTTTATTAGCATAGTACTAAGGTGGTACAAAGTGACACAAAATATACTATTTCCCATAAGCCTGAGGCAGTATATTTAGTTCTAAAATCATATAACAATTATTCCAGTTGCACTTGCTGTCACAATGATGTCTGTTAACTTCGGCAATCCTTAAGAGATTAAAAAGCTGATGACTGTTTCCCTCAAAATAAGCAGTCACCATTTTCATAATGTATGTGGACAGCGCATCACAAAGCTGACACTGCATGATGTTTTTTTAAGTTACTTTGCTGAGAAGTTCTCTATTCTAGTAAATGGGCTAATGTCTCAAAGGAGATTAGGGTAGATTTTCAGAAGAGATGTGCTCCATTTTTAAAAAGTTAGTTACATCAAGCAGTGCCTCTCTTGGATATTTTTGACAATGTTGCTCTTTACAAGCTTTTCTCATACCAAAAGAATATTAAACCCAAAGGAAATATAGTGCAGTGCTTGCTGCAACAAGCTCCAACTGAGATACCTTTAAATTGTATATGTTTATGTAAAAACAGGCTGTCAAAATCATTAAGGTATTAAAGGTCTGACAGCACAATCCTAAAAGTGATGCTGCTGTTGGGTATGGTAGTGCCAAAATGGTTTCCACTGCATCTTGCTGTACAGCATCAGCTGCCAGGGGTCTCCTTGGGGGAGCCTCAATGTCCACGATGGATTTCTCAAGCCTGCACTGGCTTGAGAGACACCATGTTGGGCCAGAGGGCCAAACATAACATTCAGAATCAAGAGGATCCTGAGCATGTAGGTAGACCTTGGCTGCACATTGGGAAGCCAAGTAGACATGCCTTTCATGCCTAAAAATCCAATTCTGCTATTTTGTGTAGACCGTTTAATAAAACAGGAAATGTGGCTGGAACACACTGGGAACACTCTTGCATCACCTCACACTTTTGTTTTCCTTTAAAAGAAGTTTGTGAAGAAAGATTAAGCTGAAGCCTCATTTCCATGGAAAATGATATCTATCTATTTTCTATACTACTTTTCCGCTTAAAAGTTCACAAAGCGCTTTACAAAGAAAATGAAAAGATTAATGACTAATGGGTCCCTGTCACAGTCTAAATAGTCCTCTAATTAAATAGCTCTCTACTTATCTCTGCTTGCTGCCTGAACAGCCCTGACCCCAAACCATCCCAAGTGATCCACAGATAAGAAAAGGAGGTGATTTACACTTGGTTTATTGACAGAAATTTCTTGTCTTGAAGGTGAGGATCTATCGTATGTCTGTGCATTTAATATTTAAAAATCATTCATGTCATGGAATACTGCAGGGCTTTCAAAGGGTACACGTTTTTCTATCAGGATCCTCAAACAGGTGGAGGAAGTAAGGTGCTGGAAAGATGACTTGATTAATGTGACTTTGAGCACAATGCTAACCACGTCAACTCAAAAGTAAGTCCCATTGAGTTCAATGGGTCTTGCTCCCAGGAAACTGTCATTAGAATTGCAGGCTATCCACACTTTTGTGAGAGTAAGCCCCATAGAATACAATAGGACTTACTTCTGAGTAGACTTGCTTAGGATTGCTTAGCTTGCTCTTAGAAAACATGTCATCTCAATATTTTTATTTCTGTCTTTCTGTTTTTTCAAAGCTCTGGTTTACATGGGGGTGACAGTGTCGCAAAAACTGGACCAGGGGGCCATTCAGACATGAGACAAGTGCCAACAGTTGTGATCGAATGCGATGACAATAAAGAAAATGTGCCTCATGAATCGGACTATGAAGATTCTACCTGTCTCTACACAAGAGAAGAGGAGGAGGAGGATGAAGAGGAGGATGAGGATAGCTCATTATTTACAAGTAAGAATCTTCTAGTCCCAAGTGATATTTATTGTATGCAATGTAAAAAATAACCACTACCATACAGAGGTCGTGCTAGCTCAGATTCATACAATTATATTTGAAATTTTCCACATGGTAAAATGGTCTCATTAAAGAGATTCCTAGTGGTTAGAGTGGAAGCTTAAAATTTATATATCTATAAATAAAAAGGAAATGTCTTCTCTCAAAAATGCATGTGAGAAATCCTCACATATGCAAGAAATTTTGCCTGTTTAGCCATTAACTTATCCACATACATTCAAGCATACTTATTCTCCATATTTAATCCCCTTTCATAAGTTCCTTCCACATGTTTAGAGATTGTATGAAGGAGGAAGGGGATATCCTCACTGATCCTGCTTTAAATATCAACATCCAACACCACCCCAACCAGCACGCTTTTGACAGAAGGTCTAGATTAAGAGTCTACATGTGTGCAGTGATTTATACATAAACCACATTTAATCTAATGTTCTCCATGCCCCTGAAATAGTCCAATGGAACAGCAGAGCCGATACAATTGGTTCTAGCTTCGTCGCAGAGCTGGGCTAAGGACAGGAGCTCACCCTGTCATGTGGGGACCCAGGTCTTGAACCCTGGCCTACTGGTTAACAGGCACAGTATCTTAACCACTTGTGCCACCCACAGCATTAAAGTCTTATTATTGTTACTAGGAATATTCCAGCAAGTTTTGATGGAGTTTGGTAGCAGGAAAGATGGAGTTTATCCATTAAACTAATGAGAATCCCTCTCCACTTTATCTCCTTGGATTCTACCTTGTCAATCATTCATATCTTTAGAATGATGACATTATGTGTGTGAAGGACTATGGAGCCAGGACATGAGAGTCGCACCCTGCACCACTGTCCTTCACCCAACCTGCCATCAGTCCCCTGGTCTCTTGCATCATGTCCATGGCAGCAGTAAGCTTTGGATATAAGAGAGGTAGTCCTGGTTAAAGCCAAAACCACTATGGCTGCAATCCTAACCTCCTAATCCTAACCATAGGCATAAGTCCTGTGCTGACCTGGGGATGTCATTAAAGTGCTGTAAGACACTTCTGCACCACTCCTGGGGCAGAGTTAGGCAAGTGCACAGACATGTTCTTGCCTTTTTACATCTCCATGAGAATGGAAAGACCAAGGAGTTGTGCTGGCCTAAATTAGGATTGCATCCTCACATAGTGCTACATCTGTACCTGTCTGGAGCTCATGTACTACTAATATTTGTATAGAGTAGCCTCAGCCAAGGGAATTTTCCCATAAGAAATCTTCAGTTTGGCTCTGAAACTAATGTCTTTAGGAACTGGGGAAGGGCTATTGAATTGGCTTGTATGCAGTTCAGAGTAACGTCTGCCCTCCCAAGCAGGAAAGTTTTTTTTAAAAAATTAAAATAGGAAACCATTCCTGTGTTGCTCTGATCTGGTCACAGGCAGAGTTCTAGATATTGTTCAGTTATCCAGAATCTCTTCTTTCTACCCAAGGTTCCTTGGCAATGAAAGTCTGCAGAAAGGATTCTTTAGCCATCAAACTTAGCAACAGGCCGTCAAAACGAGAACTGGAGGAAAAGAACATTCTCCCCATGCAAACCGATGAGGAGAGGCTTGAGCTAAGGCAGCAAATTGGGACAAAGCTGACAAGGTAAGAACCAAACAGTTTCCAACTCTCCATGGTTGAAGTGGCCTGAGCAAGTCTTCTTTTAAGTGAAAAACTTAAGTGAGCACAACCCACCAAAACAGAAACAGTTTTAATCTTACTGTTCAGTGAATTAAACACATCCTTTTCCCATTAAGAGATGCGGTGACTCAGTGGTTAAAGATGCTGTGGTTACCAAACTGAAGGTTTGTGGTTCGAGATTTAGTCATGTTCATTCAGTATCTCTCTAAAGTTCTAGGTATTATGAGAGAAAGAGGAAAAAAGCTTCCCAATCTTGCTCAAGAAGTGACAATCCATCCCAATGACAAAAGGATATACTTCCGAGTTCCTTTATAACACCCCTGCAACACCAACATAACATTATGTTGGTATTATGGATTCAGCATGGGTGCTAAGCATTAATTTTCAGTGTGGGCCATTAAAATACTGTAGAACAAAGCCCCCTACTGCTCTCTTTAATTGACTCTCTACATCAACTTGTAAAAAGCAAATAGAGAAAAGAATCTTACAGTCCCAATCTTAACTTCCAGTCTTAACTTCTGAATCACATTTCCCATCCATTGTGCCAGAAACTCATGTTCAGCAGAGCAGTGTGGTTTGTGATTTGTATACTATCAGGGTTGCTGCCACAAACAGTGAGCAGCACTGGCTGCATGGCAGTTCCTGTGGCACCAGTAAGTTGATGAAAAGGGTGGGCAGAGAGCAGAGAAAAGGTGAGGGATCAAGCTTCCCACTATGGCTCACATGATAGCAATTGAAGCCTTGTGCTAACAGAACTTGCAATAGGATAAGATTGGGTCATGAAAGTTTTATAAAAATTCTTCATGTGATTTAGCTTAGGAGTAGCAAGTGTTACTGGAAGAATTTGGACAGATCAGAATTAGATCCCATGAAAAAGAAAGATTGCTGTGACAAAAAATAAGCTCATTGGATGATGTATTGAAACTCCTATTTCTGATGTAATGCTTTAAGGCCAAGGACCGATTTGTCATAACTATTAGCATGATAAGATGTGACTGTGAAATAATCCTAAAAGGAAAAATGTATCATTTATAAAACTGTTTGCTGCTTGATGGTTGATAAAGGGAGAGAGAAAGGCAAACACTGTATGGAAGAAATGGGAAGCAAATAGCAGCCAAAGGAACAGGAACAGCCAACTCTCACACATCCCTGCTGGTACCAGACATCTATTTAATTGGACAATTTGGTGACCCTGCACTTTGCAATAAGTTCCTTATTATTTTACTAGCGAAAAGCGTACCCACTTTGCAGGAGTAACATTTCCCCATACGCCATCCTCCCACAGCGCATAAGTCCCCCCACAGCACATCAGTCCCCCCATGCGCATCAGTCCCCCTATGTGCATCAGTCCCCCCATGCGCAACTCCCCCATGCACAACATTGCCACACATCAACACCTTAAGCACAACTTTCCCCATGCACATCAACACCCCATACCCATCAACACCTCATGCACAACTTCCCCATGCGCAACTTCCCCCATGTGCATCAACACCCCATGTGCATCAGTGCCCCATGCGCAACTTCCCCCATGCACATCAGTCCCCCATGCGCATCAACCCCCCATGCACAACATTTCCCCAATGTGCATCACCCCTATGTGCTTCACCTTCCCAATGTGCATCACACTCTAAGTGCATCACCTTCCCATGCGCAACACCTCCATGCACATCATCCTCCACACTGCAACCTCTTCCTCCGAACAACATCCCCCCAGTGCACGAGGCACCGAGCACCAGATTGGCTGGAGGTTGGTCTGTCTTCCATGTTAAGTATAGGACAAAAAAAGTTGACCCCTTTTCAGCCCCTGAAGGGTTAAATTTCTCCACATGTTTCTTGGTGGGAGTTCAGGTGACAGAAGGAACTCCCAGAATTCCATGCTTCAGGCCCAGCAGTTGGAGCGGAATGTTGATGAGTCAGCAATTCTCAATGCAAAGTATAGGGAGGAAAACGCATTGCGCCCCTTTTCACCCCCTTCTTGTTGGAATTTCCGAAAACCAGTTCTTAGTGCACCCCTCCATCACGGAAGGAACACCCACCCCAAATTTCACGCTTCTAGGCCCAGCGGTTTTGGCAGGGCGTTGATGAGTCAGTGAGTCAGTCAGTGAGTCAGTGAGTGACTTTTCTCTTTTACATATATATAGATAATCCATCAACAGTTTAATGAAAGAGTAATGGCAGGAAAATAATATTTTCGGTAAAATGTCAAAAAATAATTAAATTTTCTAGAGTCAAATATGCAGCTAGATATTTGGGAATCAACCCTATTTACTAGCCCATAGTTCTTTCTCCAGTTCTCTTTTGATTCCTTGGGAATTCTGTCCTCTCAGATCCTTAATCCTTAATGTAAATCTAAAGTAGACTAATTAATGGAATGAGGGATAGAATGGGGTGGGTGAAGGGTGTACTGGGGTGACACAGGCTGGGGGGGGCACGATTGTTGTGTGCACCCTTTCCTATATCCTGACTCAATCACAGGACTGCAAACTCCATACAGGGCTTCTCAAACTTTTGTTTGTAATTTAGCTAGTGCAGGTCTGAATAGCCCTATCACCAAAAAGACATCCAGACTACTAACCTGTGCTGGATATGGCAAAGGCCATTTGTTCCAGCTGCACCAGCACAGGATAAGACTGGGCTGTCCAAAATACTATTTATATGAGCTGAATTTTTTCAGGTGATTGTGAGAAAAAGAAATTTGGTCAGAAAAAACTACATTGAATATCTGAGTCATTTGTTGCCCACCCATCTTAGCCTCACCTTTTGGAAAGTTATCTAAATACACACCTTATTAAATATTTCTGCAAGGTATATCACTTTTTATGCCTCTAGGAGACAATTAGTGGCTGCTGAATATGCTATTCAGGGTGACCATATAGAATGGAGAACAGAGTGCTTCTGCCTTTAATCAATTGTATAGAAGAGGGAATTTTGGCAGGTGCTGCTTTTTAAACCCTTCTATGTTGAGTTAAACCTGCCTAAATTCCCTCTTCTATGCAATGCTTAAAGGCACTCCATCCTCCATTCTTATATGGTCACCCTTTATTCACTGGAAGACTTATTACCCATCCATCAAAGGTTCTTCTTCCATAATCCAGGCAGATTTAATGTGTTGACAGATAGAAGTACAGTCAGTGTACCTAGGACCACAGGTGTATAACAGTTAGGACCACCAAAGAGAAAGGAGAACAAAATGCCTGCAGCTTGAATAGTTGTGTGAAGAAGGAAAATTTCCTATTCTGCAAATTATTAAAGGGACAATTAAAAAGGATCAGTAATGCTACACTCCTCTGCTTTTAGCCAGACTGAGCTAAGACCTAGGCTAGAAATATCTTCCTCATTTCAGTTCTTCGTATCAGCAGCTTTTCCTTGTCAAACACTGCAGAGCACTTCTGAAAGGCAAAGAAGCTTGTTGCCATGAGGAATAATTAGTCAATGCCAATCTGAGTCATTATTGGTGTGTCTGTGGTTGTAGCATTACACAGTGTTGTAGTCATTGAGCCACCTTGTGCTCCATGCTTTCCCCAACTGTGCTGCAAATTATTTAGTGTTTTTAATTGCTCAAAAGGTTACTGAAACAATCCTGGGAGGGAACATTAAACAGCAAAATAAGAACATTTTTATTTATTAAGTGCTTTCAGCTACAAGGCACTGCAGCCTTTTGGGAATGAGTATGGAAAGTCCAGTGGAACATACAGATTGGGATCTAATTGCTGCATGACAGTGACAGTTATACATGATAGATAACTTTCATTTCTGTCCACATTTATAGAAATAATCAATGCGGTTAACAGCCCAATTCTAACTAAAAGTTGCACTGGTGAAGCATATATTCCACCAACATGTGCTATTGCAATAACACCATAAATAGTTTTGCAACATCACTGAAGTTGCACTATTGGGAAGGCCAGAGCTTCTACGCTTGCTGGTAGCTACCAGGGTTTCTACAACTCTGTCATAGTAGGTAAGTCTAGCACAGGGGTGGGAGAAGGGCAGGGACAAGATGGGGCAGGGAACAGATTGGGCCTAGGAGAGGCAATGCAACATTAATACCTGGTTCACCATAAGTCCATGTATTTGCAATACGCTAAATAAATAAATAAATGCGCCACCTGTACTGCTGGTATACGTTTGGGCATGTGGCCGTTAGGGCTTACCCTAGGGAAAAAGACAAGGGTCCCCCTATCTCAAGGAACCCTCTCATAGTCAAATTCTCCCATAGGATGAAGTGCAGTTGGTGCTGAATAATTCCTGTGCTAATGTTCAGTAGGATTGGGCTGTAAGGGTGCAATGCAGAGTAACTATGGGGAGTCCTTGCTCTGGTGTAAGAACAATTTACTCTGGATTGCAATATCAATTTCCCATAGGTGGTGCCGTAACTACGTCAACGTAAATGTCTCTTACGTGCTCCCGTAGTTACTCTGGATTGTAGGGTAAGTTTCTTCTGTGCAAGAAGGATAATCTTAGGATAAGGGGAGTAGCTAGCTTCAACTAGTGTGGACTGTGGTGGCCTGAGATCAGTAATTATTTTTGAGATCTTGAGATTCAAGTGTTCTACTTCTAGGCTAATGAGTGGGCTCCCAGTTATGTCCTGATTAACCATTTCAAACTGGCCTCTCTTAGCTGGTAGAATTATAATCCCAAATAATTTGGGCCAATAATCCTGTGCAGGGTTTCAATCCCCATACATAACAGTAACAATACAGACAAAATAAAATAGAATTGATTTATTTATATTTCTGTGCCCCAAATTCAGCTCTAGCCACATGTACAGTGCCAGATTTACATATAAGCTAAATAAGCTATAGCTTAGGGCCCCACATTCTTAGGGACCCCAAAAAAATTTAAAGAAAAAAATTGGGCATTTCCAAAATATAAGATAAAGAACAAATAAAACAAAACCTACGTACAGGTTTTGTTATGTGTAAATGGCTTTAGATACCTATTAGGGCCATAAATTACTATATAGTATATATTCAACACAAAAAACAGCAACAATTTGTAGTTGACAAAGGACAGCTGGATATATAAAGGGCCTCATTACCTTCAATAGCTTAGGGCCTCATCAAATCTAAATCCGGCCCTGCACATGTAAAAATAATAAACTTGAATGCCTGGTTTATTTTGAAATATTTTGAATGCAGTTTGCATTTAATTCACAGTTTCGTATCATGAAATGTGAATATAAACATATTTGAAGTTCCCCCTGAAAAGGATCCCTCTGAAAAGGAAGTAGAACAGAAACAGACATCTGGATTTGGATGCATATTCCAATACACATCCAATTTACAGCCACAGTTACTAATTCAACATGATCCATGTGTAGAAGCCTCATCTAGCACAAGGCTTGTTTTGAGACAGGCAGAAGTGGCGCATAGCCACCCTGGTCTGCTCAGACTTGTGCCATGTCCAGAGGTGGCACAAATCCAAGTAGAGACATAGAAGCTGCTGCATCCTTACCCTGGGGAGGGGAATGAGCCTCCTCTTCCAAGCGTAGAATGGCCACAGCCTTTGAAACTTGTGCTGTATACAGCACAGGCATGCCAGCCTACCTGTTCCAGTGCAAATTAGGACTGTGCTGTCAATCTGTATTTGTGAACATGAAGGCAACCAGAAATGGAGGAACACTCCAAAACTTGCTGACTCTGTAGCAGCCCAGAGTCAGCAGCTACATATAAGGACAGCCTTAATGGTGCGTGCCTTGTATCTATTTTGGTACTCTCTATATTCTTGTTAACATTTTATTCCTCTTTTTTGGAGTATCATTTTAGACTTTACTGTGTTGGAGGTTGCAAGAGGTAACTGTACCAGGATTGATCTGAGTGATCTCAGATCTCCCTGTTTCTCAGTGAAGAAAATTCCATTTATTTGTTTCATTAGGATGTTTAAGTGTTTATAAAGTTAACTATGGTTTGTGCAGTAATTGGGGGGGGGGAAATCTGGAAAAAATAAATTTTTTTTGGATGAACTAATGAAATATTTTACTATAGGTTTTCAAGCTATCATAAGGACTCCTACATTGTTAAAAAAAATCCCCTTCTCCTGACTTCTCCCCACTTTATTTTTCCGTAACCTCTTTTTGGTTGCACAGAATAGCTTTATTCTTAAAAAGACATTGTAGTCCAAAAGCCATAAACTTGCTAGGGTTATAAAACTGTCAGGTCACTGGATGTTCAAGACTTGAATAAGATTTTATCGATGTTCTTGTCAAAATGTCAACATTGCACAATGCATGCTTTTAGTTAATTTCTTGTTTTCTCCAACTGAGCTGCATTGCCTTTATGCCAAATCAGTGGCATAAATTGCCTTAGGCAAGATATTTTCTAGGACTTGTAAATTAGGCAAGTCAGCAATCACATATCAATGCAGATTAGGTGCCCCTTGATGCATTTTAACCAGCCTAATATATAAGAAGTTTGTAGAGTTTTTCACTCTCTCCATGGACTCTTTTGGGCCATGCAGCAATTCAGATCAATACTAGTCATTGTAAATAAATGATGAAAGAAAATTCTAAATTAATTAATCCAGAGTGAAGGAAGAGGTCTGGATTTGATGTATATTTAAAATATGTTTACTTTTTTTAAAAGGCATAATTTGTACATATCAAAAACGTCTATGAAATTTGTAAGACATTTCCTCTACAAACACCAGTCAGTAAAGAGTGCAGTAAGTTAGGTTTAAAAACAATTGTGTGATCCTTACAATTGTTTTAAATTTTCATGTCTCTGCAGACAGTGGAAACCCAGTTTAAGTCCTTCGTTGATATTAATATAGATATTAATATAGAACAACATTGATATTAATATAGAAAGTGGTTCTTAACCTTGTTGGAGGTACTGAACCCCACAAGTTTCATACGTGCATTCAACGAACCCTTCATAGTTGGAAAAATAAAATGTTTTGTCCGTCGTAACAAAGTTATATTAATGCACCTGGCAACCCTGGTGAACGGAACAGACACTCACCTCCACCGAACCCCTGAGACTGACTCACCGAACCCCTGGGGTTCAATCAAACCCAGTTTAAGAACTACTGATATAGAAGATGGGCAGCACAATCCTAATTTGTGCTGGGACAGACTGGCTGGCTTGTCTCTGCTGCATCCAGTTCAAGGTTGGGGCTGCTGGTGCACCAACCCAAAGCAAGGGGAAGCCCTATGAGGAAAGGTTGGGGGAACTTGGGATGTTCAGCCTGGAGAAGAGGAGGCTGAGGGGAGACATGATTGCCCTCTTCAGATACCTGAAGGGCTATCATATGGAGGAAGGGGCTCATTTGTTCTTTGCTGCTTCTGAAATCATAACTAGAACCAATGGGTACAAACTGCAAGAAAGGAGATTCTAGTTGGATATCCTGAAAAAATTCCTGACGGTGAGGGCAGTTCGGCAGTGGAACAGATTGCCAAGGGTGGTGGAGGACTCTTCCTCACTGGGGATCTTCAAGCAGAGGCTCGACAAGCACCTGACAGAGATGCTCTAGGACAGTGGTCTGGGAACAGGGGTAAATTACCCCAAATGGGATAAAAATGAAATTCCTGGGGGTAATGGTCGGTTGCGCTGGTGCGCATACTCTTCTCCTTCTGAAAGCTCCAACAGAGAGCGCTACCACTTCCGCCACGGATAAGTGCTAGCACTCTCCATCAGAGCTTTTGGAAGGGGAAGAGTGTGTGCACATGTGGACAGTACTGTTTTTTAAAATGGTTGCTGCGGCTGGCCGGACTTAGCCGCACTGAGCTGCAGCAACCTGAAACTGCCCCCCAGTATCCCCAAACACCCTCCCAAGCCAAGGGGAGCCACTTACTTTATCTTTACTCAGAAGTAAACCACTTACTTTATGTTTACTCCTGATTTTAAAAATGTAGGACAAAATGTAAGATGTAGGACTTTTAACGTTTTTTTAAAGTTCGGACTTTAGAAAGTCCAGACAATTGAAAATCTGGACTTTTGGGTGACCATTTCCTTCCTTTCAAATCAAGGGGGTAACATCAGCGTATCTAAATATATTTTGGGGTAAAAGGTAAAAAGGTTCCCTGACCCCTGCTCTAGGAGGATTTCCTGCTGCCGGCAGGGGGTTAGACTAGATGACCTACTAGGTCCCTTCCAACTCTAGGGTTCTATGATTGATTTCCCCTTACCCCAGGTAATACAGCAGCAGATGGGGCTATGCAGATCTGCACCATTGAAATCAGTGGCATAAATCTACGTAGCCCATTGTTAGCTCAGGCTGCCTAGGAACACAACTAGGATCCAGCATAAGTCCAGGGACTCCTGGCCCTACCTCTTTCTCTCTACCTGCCTACCTGTCTTTCTCTTGCCCTCTCTGGAAACTGTCCCTCCCGCCTCCATACACACCCAGATCTCAACTCATCCTTTACAGGTCCTGTAGCAGCGCCATGAAGCCAGTGGCACTCCTTGTTCCAGCCTCCTCTTCTCCCTGGGTGGCACAAACATCCCTGCAACATCCCTGGCCCAGGACAAGGGATTTGCACTGACTCAAGGGCCTTTTAGAATTGTAGCCTAAGAAACATATTTTCGGTTCATGTACTTACAATACTACATGGCATAAGGATTAAAGATCCATTATTAACTGTTGGGAATATTCATCTACAGGTATTTCATAAATATTTTCTTTTTAAAAATTCCCGGGGATGACACCACTTCCGGGACAGCATTTTGAGCTTTGTACCGGGCTACATGATCATTAGCTACATCACTGGTAGCCACATTCTATTGATGTTCATTGAGTAAAAAAGTGTTTATAAATATTGATAAAGAAAGCATCTTGCAGCACAATCCTAAGCATGTGTATTCAGAAGTAAGTCTCATTGTGTTCAATGGGGCTTACTCCTATGAAAGCTAGTTTAGGATTGCAGCCTTCAGCTATCTATAAAAATGTCAACTGACCATTAGTATTCCTGATCAAAATAAACAAAAGGTCATTTCTCTCCACTTGTTGTATCACCATAGCATTTATCTCACAAAACTTGTAACTGATGTTGTTGTTGTCATCTGTAGTCCAGGCTGACCATATGGAATCAGAATGACCAGATGATGAACCCAAAATTCTCCCCAAGCTCCCCAAAATTCCTGTCCCCAAGCCAAAATTCCTACCCAGTTAAAAAATATAGGACACCCCAAAAAGGTAGGACAAATGTAGGACATGCTAAAATAAAGCTGTACTGTTTTCCTGTACTTAATTTCAACACTTTTAAAACTGAAAATCTTTTAACATGCATGATTCTGACTCAGATATGTAAGACACCCTCAATGCAGTTTACAGCAACACAACCCAAGCAAGTGACTTCAACATGCATGATTCTGACACATACATGTAAGACTCCGTGTGAACATTGCTCACAAAATAACTTCTTATAGCTTATTATAATTGAAAAGGTTGTAAAAGGTTTATCCTCAGAATGTAAATGTGTCCATTATGACTCCTGGCCTTGGTCCAGTATTGATGCTTATTTCCATTTATAACATTCCATTTCGGTTGTGCTCTGACTTGTTGATGGGATGGGAGGAACAGTTTATAATTACAAGCATGCCTGAAAACATGCAGTATTCTTATTCATCACCTTCAGATCCTTATACACTAATCCTAAAATTAGCTGCTCCAAGCAAGTAAGTGCTTAGTAAATATGCCACCTGGTTCATTGACACCTCACCAGAAAATAATCTGTTCATCAGGTTCAACCTGGAACATAAGATGAGTCTCCACTGGATCAGACCAAAGGCCCATCAGATTCCTGTATCAGATAGCGGCCCACCAGATGCCTCAGGGAGCACATATGACACCTGCATCCAGGTGCCCTCCCCTGCATCTGGCATTTGGAAGTTGCACACTACACATACCCCTCACGGATTGTCATTTAGGAATTTGTTCAAACCCTTCTTAAAGGCTTTAAGGCTAGATGCCATCACCAGGCAGGGAGTTCCTCAGACCAACTATTTCTAGCTGTTAGATGGTGCCTCAGATTGTACTCTTTTTCTATGAATTCACTTAACTTAATTTGGCGGGGGGGAAAACGCTTTCTTAATCTTGGTATTCAAAGTCCTATGTGTGACTTGTTCTCTAACCTCTTTCTTGTTTCTTAATTATCCAATTCCCACCCTTCCATATATTCACTGTACACACATGCTTGGATGGGGTGATATTAATTGTTTAATAGTTTTTAATTGTTTATTTGTATTTAATGTTTTAATTATGTTTTACTGTAAGCCGCTTTGAGTCAGGCTAATGGCCCGAGAAAGGTGGGATATAAAATTTTTAAATAAATAAATGGCTCTTGGAATCCTACTATCATGTAGACCACTGGTCCCCAATCCCCAGCCCGGAAACCAGATGAAGCCCTCGGCGAGCCTCATTATGGCCCCCAGCATGACCCCTCTATTTGGCCCTTGGGCAAACCTTGTAATCCACTCCAAAACATTCTTGTATGTAAATGTATGTAAATTTATTCAAATTTGAAATGTAAATTAGTTTTCTCCCCCCCCCCCCCCCGACACAATGTCAGAGAGATGATATGGCCTTCTACATTGGAGGCCTCTGATGTAGAGGGAAACCTCCCTATCTTTCCATCCTTTGCACTACTCGCCTTGCCCCTGCTGGCCCTGCATGTCCACATGATGCTAGAACATCTACATATAGCCTACATGCATAAAATACAACATGTATAGACCAAAATCATGTAGTTGATCCCTTGGAACCAATCCAAAAACTGATAGTATAATGTTGGCCTCATTCAAGTATGCAGAATGTATGCAGAAATGTATGCAGAGTTCCCAAACGTACATCATTTACTGCTAAAGAATGATACCATCAGAGTAGCATGATATCAGGACAAAAGGGGAATTACTGCTAGAGAATGGAGCACTATGAAATAATTCTATATTATCTTGTGCAACAAAAATTTCAAGCGTATCCTGTTGTTGTGGCAGCCTCGTTGCAGTTCTTCCCCAGCTGTCTTTTGAATAGACGCTGAAGTATGCAGTATTGTGGCTCTTTAGAATCTTTCTATATAGCAGAAGTGAGAAGAATATGGGGGTTCAACTGGAGTTAACTTGCTTTTGCATCAGAAGCACATAAGATCCTATTTACTGTACCTTGTCCAATTTTGCTTTCCAGTGGGATTCAAGTACCCTTTAATGCTTCTCTGGAATTTGTTTCTTGGTTGCCAGGAGTGTTCCTCTTTTTGCAAACTATTCTAATGAGGCTCTTGAAAAGCCATTATGTAACACAATGCAATGCTACAACAGAGCCACACATTGCATTGCTAAGCTGTGCCGCTTTATATTTTTATTCCCAGGCACATCGAGATAAAGAGTCACATCTAATTGCTTTACAGTCCTAAAGTGAACTAACCAGCCATCATATTTGTAATACCGGCTGTAGTGAAAGTATAATCAGCATGATTAGAAGTACTTATTCAGAGTTTTCTGTTTTCAAAGTATACTGAGTACACTTTCATTCTGAGCAAATGTAGTGAGTTCCTGACCTTTCTAGATTTTCTCCAATGGAAATATTTTCCATAGATGCAGTTCCAAAATTTGACTTAAGAATTGTCCCAATTTGTTTATGTCAGCTAACATGGTACAGTAAGCCTTACTCATCTAATTGTAAGTAGTGAGAGCACCATGGCTTTTCTGAACAACTAATTTTTTTAACAGGAACCATATTTTATGTTGAGCAAAGGTGGAAGGATGAAAACATTAATACCCCGTAGACTACTCTTTTCGCCACATACGGTGAATATATGGAGCAGGTCAGGATCATGATGCATAATAACAATTCATTCATTCAATTTATATCCTGCCTTTCTTCCTTAAAAAAAGGAAACTCAGGACAGCTATCTGATATCACAACTCTGATATCCATGTATTCACCATTGGATTTGCTCTGCTTTTATCTATCTTTCTATCTGTCTACCTATCTACAGTACTTATATACCGCTTTTCAACTAAAAAGTTCATAAAGTGTTTCACAAATAGAATGGAAAAGATAGCTAATTAATAGCTAATGGGTCCCTGTCCCAAAAAGGCTCACATTCTAAAAGCAGTTACACACTATACAAAAATAGTTGTAGTTACACACCTGTAGGATTCCTCCATACAACTGGAAATTTTGGGCAATCAGCATTCCTGAAAATTTAAGATGCTATAGATTTATGGGTATGATCAGGAGACTTCTTCTGACAACTCCACAAACCTTGACCCTTCGGGTACCACGACAGGCACTGGCCCTGATGTGAATTATGACATCAAAGTTTATACCAGATGCATGCTGAGTTTTGCAAGATTAAAGCCATGATGCTATCCAGCTAGGAAAGAGTTAACTCCTTTGAAGTTCTCTCCCTCCAGAGCCAGGAGGATGCTAAATTGTATGTGAACTCATTAAGTCAAGGAAATCTTTTGACTCTTTTTTTACTTTATTTTGAATTTTGCCTCTTGATCTCAGGTACAGAATGTGATTGTCTGCTTTTTCTGTTCCATTTTAATCCCCCAAAAAATCTCTTCCTTTGATTTGAATAATACCAACCTGCCTAGTTTTAACCCATGGAGCAATTGGCCTCCCATCTCGGATGCCTTGCATACTATCTAGAGTAGTGGTATAGTGTGTATGTGGTTGTATGGGAGTGTGTGAAGTGGAGAGAACCAAAGCAAGGAGATCAGTCAAGATGCATTTCTGGTGGCAGCTGGGATCTCCCCCACTGATACAGTCAGGGCAGCACAGTACATGTGGTTTTGATGTGGTTTTAGGATGGGAAAAACCCCAGATTTCCTATAGGGAACCATTGTCCTTCTATGTACTACTCTACCAGCTCCTGATAGCAAGTGCCATTGATACAATTGGGAGCAGAGCAAGAGTGCCCTGCCCTTGGGCTGATCACATTTGTTTTTCTGGGGCTTGCCTAGATCTAGATAACTTTTGAATGGAGTCCTAAAAGAGAAAGCTTTACAACTCCCTTCTGAACATCTCTGAGTGACTATGGCTGCAATCCTAAAGACACCTTCCTGGGAGTAAGACCCACTGAACACAAAGGGGCTTACTTTTGAGTAGGCATGGTTAGGCTTGTGCCCTCAGGCAGTTTGTTCCAGGAACAGAGGCAAAATTCCCATTGTCTTGAGCAGGGACAAACTTGTGACTACACACTTCTAGTGTCATCATCTCAACTACTATATTTGTCTCCCTTAACACCACTTTTTCCTGCTTCTTCCAGCATTTGCATCCCAGGATGTGTTTGCTTTCCAGACGACCATTGTACTGCACACTTGCTTTGCTGTAGCTTATTGATATATAATTTTGCTGGAGAGCAAAGTCAGTGACGATTAATTTTTCAATCTGAAATTGAACAAAGAGTTTTTTGGGAGGGGGTGGGGAGGTGGGAAGTAAGTGAGGACTGAGGAGGCAAAGAACCGCTATTGTTCTGGGCAGGCTAACTATGCCTACTTGTTTCTCTGGACTGTTAGCTGCCTTTGTTTTCCCAGCCTCTTTGGACAAGAAGCGTACAGTTTGGAGGCTCACACAGGCATAAGGAGGGAGAGGCACTGAGTTAGTCATACTAGTGAAGTCAGGCATGGAAGGAAGTTCAATAAAGACATCTACATCGTCTAAACTGTCTGCTGATTAGCCTGAGGTGGAGATGGAAAAGGCATGCCTTATATGACACAACATGTTTGCTTTACCCTGGGTTGGTAATAGAGTGGATATGCCAACTATGTAAAATGCAATTGCTTATCTTCCTGCATTATGGGGTAAAGAGAAATGTTTGAACACACTGAATATAGGAGGACATGATATGGTTCAAAAATTGATCCTGGGCTTTTTCCGCAGACGACTGAGCCAGAGACCAACAGCTGAAGAACTGGAGCAGAGGAATATTTTGAAACGTAAGTTACTGCAAGTTTGGATACTGCAAGACTTGGTGAGGCCAGGAGGAACATAGAAGAATCTTGGGGTGTAGTATGGCGCATGAGGCTCCTCTGAGCCAGGGGTAGTGTTCATTCCTGATTTTCTTTCTGCTTTTCCAGATATATTTTATGCCCTTTGACGACAGATTTCTTCTAAAGCCATATTTGTAATGCCTGTTTATAACCAATATCAGCATATTTCGTTTTAAGCTTAGAAGAGAATACATTTGGATCACAAGTAATGTTAAGAATACCCAAAGTAAAATTTAGGGTCAAAATTTGAACTTGCTCCTTTAATCTTACAGCAAAACTACTCAAATTCTAGTATTATTACCATGTCTGATTTATAGCCAACTTTTTAAGTAATGGTTTTTCATACAAACCAATAGGTTTTTATCTATTCTGCATCCCTGAACTAATTACATCAAAAAATGCATGCATAGACATAGAGTGCTTGTACATGGTGGGCCATTTGCTGTGAACCATAGCATCTTTGCCTAAGAAAAGCATAGCAAATACAAATGTATTTGAGTGATAAATGATTGGGTTATGTATAATCAGTAGGAATTCCAAAGCATGGAAATAATAGCTTCCTATTGCTTTACAATATGATCCTAGGCACTTATAATTGAAAATAAACCCAGTGAAATAAGTATGACTTATGCCTTAATTTATATATGCCTTAAAATAAGTATGTCTTAGGCATTAATCAGCAGGTATTTGGCTACAGAGTTGGCTACTAGAAGTTGCTCTTTTAGAAATCAGATGTTTCCATTGGTGTCCATACTTACTCACCTTTCATTCTATTTTGTTCAGATGTCCAATTACTTTTAAGTCACCATCAAGGGAAACCACTTTTCCGTTTGCAGCCCATAAGGCCATGGATAATGCTGATTGGCTGGGTCTTCAGTAATCTTGAAGCCACCTTTCCACCTCCTGAAAAGAATCTTCTGAATTTAAAGAAAACTTTATGGGTGTTTTTAAAATAAATAACAGCCACCAGACTAATGTTTTCTCTGATAAACCTGAAATGCACTTGAAATGGGAAACCATTTGTATCACACAAGTACATTTGTCAGAGAGTTCAGACTAGGTGTTGTTGATTGCTGTCCATCTTCCCCTGTTGTGAGATTTTTTTATCATCAAAATTATTGGTTACGGTGTTGGATTTCAAGAAAAGTGAGCAGAAAAAGGCTCACTCAAGGGACATTACATGTCATCTCCTTCCAATAGTAGGCTCCATGTGACCATCCAATTATCTCCAGAGGCCAAAGGAGCTTCCAGAAAGATGCTAGATGGGCCATTAGAGCGAAAGCAAGGCTGAGAGGAGATGAGAGAATTTTCACTCTCTTGGCACATTGAAGCCACATGAATGGCCTAAGAGCTAAATCATTCTAGTTAATTTTGATAGAAGGCATGACATTTTTATGCAATATACAAGCATTTTAAAAATTGGTATCTTTTTCCACATATGTTCAAATGTGCCTTACTGCAAGTCAGTTCATTTCCAGCTACAGTATAAGATACCTTCTTTAATTATTACGATAACTCTATATGGCATGAAAGTATGTCATGATGGTCCACTTGAAAGCATATGAGGATGCCCTTATGAGATTAGACTAGTTTGCTAATAAGCTTCAGGTTGTGGGATCAAATGCAGTGAAGTTTTGGTGATGCCCTATTACCGCAGTTGTGTATACAATGCCCTTAGGATTCATTCTATAATTATTCCATAGATGTGTAATTTTGCATCAAAATGAGCCTTGAACTGCTAGCCCTATCAAAGTACTCCCAAATGTATCATTCTTCCCATTCCCCACATCAGAGAGGCCCCAATGCACAGAGATAATGGTTGAAAATGCCATGGCTCCAAGCTTAATCACTGGGATAAACAAAAGGCAAGGAATAAAATTCATGCTGACACTTGGGCAGAGCAAAAAGAATTTGGATGCTTTGTAAGGTAGGAAGTGTTGGCCAAAATGATAGCAAAAGTTCACAGTCCTTGGGGCCTTCTTCTCCATCAGAGGGAAGACCTGAAATATTAATAATATAATCAAAATGCCTGCCAGCTTTCGTGTAATCTACATGTCTGATCAGCCCAGCTAGTAGAACTGTCTACATCTTTTCTAGCACGGAATGAGCAAGAGGAACAGGAAGAAAAGCGAGAGATAAAGAGAAGATTAACACGCAAGGTAAGAGGTTACTTGCTTCTACCCTTAGAAAACCCTTAATGCTTTTAATGGACAGTTTAATTCTCTGCTATTTATATACAACATGAGTCTAAATTCTGGTCCAGGGGCCAGATGTGGCCCTGAGCAAGCCTCTGTCTCACCCACAACCAGGCTCCAGTCCCCTGTAGGCTTCTAGCCCACTTGATTAAAAATGACTGAAGCTGTGATCTGGTGATCCTAAATCTAAAATCAATTTCTGATTTCCCAAAAAACCAGAAATAACTTTTTGTGCCCTCTGAAGGCCTTAGTAGGTGCTTGGGAGGTGAGGGAATGGGGTCCATTTGAGAATGTACTTTATTTCTGTGATGTGTATTGGTGATTGAGAAAATCCTGGAAATTTGGGCCCATTTATTCATTCAACTAAGTGACATCTCGGTATATATTTGAATTGTATATTGAATTTCTTTTCTGACCCTCATGCGAGGTATTTGATGTTGCCCTCTGGTTAAAAAGTTTAGAGACCTCTGATATAGAAGTAGAAGACTCTCAAAGCTTCTATCTATCTATCTATCTATCTATCTATCTATCTATCTATCTATCTATCTATATATACACACACACACACATACACACACACACACACACACACAGCCCCACCACCCCCAGCCACTCTCCCATTTAAGTGGCATCACCAGGGTTTGAATATATATAATTGAATATATATATATAATTGAAAAGTCACCCACTTACCAACTACATATATATATATATATATCCCACGGGGGATGATGCACTTGGGGGGGATGTTGTGGATGAACGTTGATGAGCATGGGTCTTAATGTGCATGGGAAATGTTACACATGGGGGTGTTGTGCATGGGGGTTGATGTGCTTGGGGGAATGATGCGCATGGAGGAATGGTGCACATGGAAGGATGGTTCACATGGGGGATTGGTATGCATGGGGGATTGGTGCGCATGGGAGGTTGGTGGGCAGGGGGTTGATGCACACAGGGGGTTGATGTGCATGGGGAGATGTTGTACCTGGTATTGCGCATTGGAGGATGGTGTTCATGACGGGACAGTGCACATAGTACATACGGGGGAACGGTGTACATGGGGTCCCCGTGGGGTGCACATAGGAGGATGTTGTATGGGGGTATTGCACATGGGGGATGATGTGCATGGAGGTGTTGCATGTGGTTCACATAGGGAGAGGGCGGCATGGGGGATGGTGCACATGGGGGACAGTGTGCGTGGGAGGATTTTGTATGGCGGTGTTGCACATGGGGCGGTGTTGCACATGGGGGATGATACGCATGGGCGAATGATGAGCTTGGGGGGTGTTGCATATGGCATTCATGGGGGAAGGTGCGCATGGGGGGAACGATGCGCATGTGGGGGAATGGCATTTGGGGGGAGTTTTACTCCCGCAATGCAGACATGTTTTCACTGGTATTGAATATAAAAAATGAGAGAAAGCTTTCTATGTTCCTAGAAAGAATGACAGCAGCAGTTATGTAGCTGGAGCATGCTTGAATGAAACATCACACTAACCGGTCTGCAGTCTGTCAGGCAGCTATGGCTGCACACTAGGAGCTCAATAAAATACCTGGGGGCTGTGAAAATGGTTGGTGGGGGTTTTCAATCACTTGGCAAATTACTGTGAACAGATTGTGTGATGCACTCGGATTTATAGTTTGCAAGTTATAAAAGCCACTTCAGTGTTACATTTCCTCATTCTTGGTTTATAAATGTTTTCAAGGAAATGTCTAGAAGATGTATATTTTTGTATTATCAGAATGACACCTGTCTCAAAAAGCTTTTATACTGTTCTCAAGAAAGTAGTTCAGAACATAAGCAGATCTGGTTATGCAGCTTCCTGTTTATCCACACCGTGATGTGGAGGGAACCTTACCCAGAATGACATTTCTTTATGCAATGAGTTTCACTAGATGTTACAAGACACAGAGTGAGAATCAGAAACAGGGATATAGTTACTGGCAGTAGTCACATGTAGTCTGCAATGTCTAATTTTGGTCTGAAATGCAGTCTCTTCCTGAACACAAAATAAAATCCTATTGGAGATACATTGATTATATTGATCATGGGGCCAGGGACACTATTATTATTTTAGTGTTCCTAAAAATTAGAATAGATAACAACCATTTTTCTCCCACCGACTGCAGGGTGCAATACACACCCTGTTGGCATGGCTGCATTGGCACTAAATAGTTGGATAAGATCAAGTCTTCATTTTTCATTGGAGGGGGTCATTTGAGGATGGAAACCACCATCTTGTAATCTGGCACTGGACTTTCCTGGGAGTAAATCCCATTGAACACAGACTTACTTCCAAGTAGACATGGAGGAGCTCAGGCATCACAGTGATGCCACATCCCAGTAACTTTGACAGGGGATCCCAGACAGATTTTTAAATTTAAAAAAGGGTCCCAGGTTGAAATGCCAGACTACCGCTGGTAAAGGCAATCGCTCTCGCAATCTCTCGCAATCTCTCTCTCTCTCTCTCTCTCTCTCTCTCTCTCTCTCTCTCTCTCTCTCTCTCTCTCTCTCTCTCTCTATCTATCTAAGCAAAACAATGCTAGGAAATGAATTGCCATGCTCTTTGCTGACCTCCTGCAGGCTCAGATCAGTGCAGCTTGTGAGAAATAATAGGATCTTGAAAGAGGTGTGACTAGCCAGAGGATAAGAAGATTAGGTGAGAAAATAGAAGCAGCCACTAATTTGGATAGAGTGCATTGCTTATGGAAGTAGGAAAAGAGCCAGGGGAAGAGTACTCTTATTATACATCATGAACCCTTTAAGAAGCCATACTCATGACTCTTTGTCTTTCTCCCCCTTCTAATCAACACACACACACAACACATCTTAGTACAAAGGTTTTTGAATTGCAATTGGCTACTCTGCCTCTAGAACTCTTAAAGCCCTTAAGTTTCAGTGTAATTGATGCAACAAACAACAAAAAATGATAATATAGTGGGACATCTTTTCATTGTTGTCACAGTATGAGTATTGGCATCCATCAGTCTCGAAAACTATGGTATTGTGCTCAACACTGCATGCAAAGCATAAAGGCCTGGGTAGATTAATATGGAAGATAGTCTGTTACCCAAGCAGCAAATCCCCCCTCTCCACACCACTGAAATAATCCAATGGAACGGCAGAGCCAATACGATTGGTTCCAGCTGCATCGCAGAGGTGGGCTAAGGACAGGAGCTGGCTAAAGACAAGAGTTCACCCTGTCTTGTGGGGAGCTGGGTCTCGAACCCTGGCCTTCTGGTTAACAGGCACAGTGTCTTAACCACTTGCGCCACCCACAGCCCAATATTAAAAGCTGTAAGTCCACAAGGTCATGCCATTTTGGTTTTCCCTATTTTGCAAGCAGAAATAAACCAGGCTGTATAAAATGTCAACTTGCAAATCAACTTAAGTTTCAACATTTGAAGCCAAAGGCATACTGTTTACAGTAGCATAACTCTGACAATTCAGATAACACAGTATATGGTGAATTTTTTTTTAAAATACCTCATTTAGCTATCCATGTTGTTCATGGGCTACAGCCAAGTGAAAAGATGGCTGTACCACCACCTTTCTTCTCTGGGTGCCTCAGTGTATTCTTGTCTAAAGCTGTTGCTTACAGGAAACTGCTGAAAAATATTAATGTTTTATTGGGAAACAGCTGCTTACTTGACATACATTTCTAGACATATTTCATTTTCATATAGACCAAAATTATCTAGGAAAAATGGAAAATATGTGGAGTTTGACCGCAGTGCAAGTGGCCTTCTGTTTGCATCCAGTCCAACTAATATTTATGGACAGATATATCCAAGGCATTGCTATGATTCAGTTCTTACCCATATTCCTTCCTCTCCGTTCTAGATATCTTGGCCCCAGGCAAAGTTTTCTGCCACACCCAGAACTCATAGTAAAAGGCAGAAAAATGTAAAGGACCAAAGGGCAAACAAATACTCAGTGAGCATATAAAATTCCTAACCCATTCACAATTCTGTATTTCCTCCCAAACCACAACCTTCCTTAGCTATATTTGGCATCCTTACAGAATCTTAACAGTACCTCTAAATTTGGAATTAATTTTTGTTCCATGGTGCACATGCAAGAAGGTTATAAATAAGACGAACCCATAGATGCTGTTTTTCATTATTCCAGAGAAGCAGAATGTGGTGCCATAGTACATAAAACCTACAAAAAACATTATCTTGCTGTGGAGATCCATGTCTCTATTTGGTTTCATTAGAAATGCTCAGAGGTTTTTCCACTGATGAAGCATTTCTTTGATGCCTTAAAGCAGCAGTCTCCAAACCACAGACAGCTGTGTTTGAAAAAAGGCTTCCTGGCAGAGAGTTTTCTATTCTGCACTGCATCATCTTATCTTTCAAGCCAGTCATCCCAAAAACTCATTCCAGGTAGCCACTTTCACTTGGAAGCTGGGGTGCAGACCTGCTGGAACATCAGGCAGTGAAAGCAGCTGCATGCACAAGTTTCTGAAAATAACAGCTTGAAAAATAACATGCTACAGTGCAGAACAAAAAACTCCATGCCACAAAGAAAAGCATTTTTTGAACGCTGGATCTGGTTCAGCTGGGATTTGGCACCATCTGCATTTCAGCATGTCAGCCCCTTCACTACATTCCCTTGGAAAGGCAGCTTCCTTCAAGACCATACTTTCATTTCTCCATGTGGCTAACAGCCCCACTACCCCCAGCCACTCTCCCAGTTAAGTGGCACCACTAAGGTTTGAATCACCTGGTGAAGAAGCACATCAACCCCATGATGGACTCCCTCCCATGCACCTCGGTTATAACATTTGATAGAATAGAAATATTTCAATGGGATTTGTTTAAGTATAGGGTGCACATTAGATTCAGTGGTGTATTAGATTCAAGTAAATGCAGTAAATATCAGTGGTATAATTCCTAAAAATTGTGATTTTTACAGTTGGGGCCAATAGTGGTGTCACCTCAGCCCCATGCGTGGCACTTAGTACAGCCTTCACCCCCTGCATCACCCAAGCAATACCTCTGCCCCATTCCTCTGCCTCACCATCTTTTTGCTCCCACCAACCCATGGTTTTCCTGCAGTCTGATAGCAGCAGGCCTATGATGTAGCTACCATTTGCACTGTTTCTAGAATAGCAGCCAGCAATGTATGCGTAGAACTACCATATGGCTATTTATGACAGCAGAACTTCTGCTATGTGTCATAAGATCCAGTTAGGATTGGAAGGCACATTCCTAATCAATTCAGGCCATCACAACTCACGCATCTCCCTGTCTCCACAGTGGCGTAATTAGGCCTGCACATGCCTGTGAACTGGCCTAACCACCCCCCCCCCCCGGCCAGGAATGGTGCAGAGGTGCCTTGCAGCACTTTTGTGACACTCCCAGGCCAGCACAGGACTTGTGCCAGAATTTATGCCAGCCCAAGTAGAGCTTTTTAAAAAACCAATGGTTAGGCTTACATAAATCCTGGCACAAGTTTTGTTCCGGGAATGTCACAAAAGTGCTCTAAGGCACCTCTGCACCACTTCTAGGGGGTTGAAGACTGTAGTGACTCAGCAGTTAAGATCCGTGCCTATCAACCAGCAGGCCAAGATTCAAGACCCAAGTGCTACAAGATGGAGTGAGCACCTGTCCCTTGCCTAGCTCTTGCCAATCTAGCAACTCAAAAGCATGGAAATGCAAGTAGATAAATAGGTTCCACATCAGTGGGAAGATAACAGCGTTCCATGCATCTGAGCTTTTAGTACAATCCACATGGCCATGGAAGTCTCTTTGGACAACACTGGCTCTTTGGCTCAGAAACAGAGATGAGCACTGCACCCTGCAGTCAGTCGTAGCAGTGCAACCTGTGGGGAATACCTCTACCTTTAACCAGAGGTTAGGATTGCACTGTGAGTGTCAATGTGTCTCTTCAGCGACTGAGTCTCTTCAGTGGTTTCCACCTATAGAATTTTACCAACTCCCATGACTATCTTCTTAGAAGGTTGAGATTTCCATCCTAATTGTCAGATAGAGCCCCTTGCTTTCTTAAGATCTGACTTTCTGCCCCAGTCACCTCTAGAGCAGACTGTATTAATCCCACTATGGCTTTTTTCTGGAACAGCCAGCCCAAGGGTAAGTCACCTAATCGGGTTGGGGGGAAACCTCAAGTAGGCCAGATAAATCCTATAGACATTAAAATTGTATAACATTACCTGCTATTCCATTTTAGAGTGGCACCTTTCATTCCTGAAACATTCCTTCTTCAGTAATTGACTTCATTATTCATGCTAGTGATAGTACAGAGTGAAGCTTACTATTTTTTGAATCTATGTACAAGCTTTTTTTTACTTTGATCACTTGTCATTACAAAAAATATAAATAGAGTATAAGGCTTAAATAAGATTATGCATCTAGACAGCATCCAGAATCAGTAACAAAGCTTGAATTCAGAGATAACACTGATAGTTCATTCTTTATGTGGGGTGGGGGAAACACAAATTATGGCACAATCCTTCTCAAGGTCTGCCCTTCGAAACATGAATTGTGCCAGTACACATTGTTACAATCAGAAAGCTTTTACTCACAAAGTTGTTGCAGTCACAAAATACCAGCTGGAAGGCTAGAGTGGACATCATCCACCAGAGCAGGAAAATCCTGCTCAGGGGAGGTGGAAGGAGATGGTGGTGGGGACAGATTGCGCCTGGAGGGAGCAGGATTGGAGTGAGGCACCACCCCATGGCATATTCTAATTCTTCCTGGGCCCAATTCATAAGTACAGATCTATTCAGACTTGTCCCAGCAATATTGCTGGTGCAAGTCTGTGTTGGTTTGTAGACGCTGCTGGGGCTTACCCCAGGGCAAGAGGACAAATGTTCCCTTACCCCAAGAATACCTTCTGTAGCTCAAAATCTTGCAGGACAGTAACTGTATCAGTGCTGTGGCATCACCACACAGGGATTTGGATAGGATCAAGCTGTTAGTATATGCAACTGTACCTTTGATTTCATCAGCTTTTGGTCCCATCTTTGATATTTAATGTCAGATTTCTGGAGAATTGTAGCTTATATGGTTAAGGCTGCTATGCTGGCAATGACAAAGATAAAAATTCTGCATAAATATTCACTACTTAAAATACAGTGCCAGGATATTTGTATATACAGTGCTTCTCATCATGCAATCAAGAATGCATTCAAAGGACTCGCACCCCTTCTTAGGTTAGTTGCAAACTTTTTTGAAAAACCTAGGAGCCCCCAGCATTTTCTTCATAGGAATGAAGAAAACTGGAGGACACTACTGAAGAAAATCCCTTTCATTCTGCTGACATTAAAAGCTCTGTGCATTCAAGGGGAATAAATCTCTTGGGATCAAGTCCTGCCCTTGGGTGTATACACATAGCAACTGCACCTATATAGACTATAGCCACACTATCTCAGGTTTATGAAAAGCATTTGGCATAGTTGGCCTACTTTTTGATGCTGTTGCTTTTGAATTATTTTAGAATAATGAAGATACTGTAGTTGCCTGACAAGAGGACCCATTCCTATCTCATTTTCCAATTCTGGTACAGCTAAATGCAGCCTTGAGGAAAGGGGAAAAGTTATCTTAACCTGGATGAGGCATCCATAATTTCCCATTCACTGCAGGGGTGCAGTGCATGCCCCACTGGCACGGCTGCATGATGCTTGAAAATTGGATAGGATATATTCTGCCTTTTCCTTCAGATAAATGGAGCATTCCTGGTACCGTTACAGTGGTGAGAGAAAAATGCCAAAATAGGACAAAATACAAGGTCACATATAATAGTAAAAGTCATGAACAATTACAACATATGTGGGTGTTACATAATGTCAAACCAAACTGGTATATGTAACTTAATTAGAATTAACCCCAGTGAACTGCAATGCGGCTTTTACTAAAATTGTTCTAGGAGACCTAAGATTGTTCTGGGGGAAATAAATGCAAAGGTAAATAAATAAATTAATTCAGTCTTGATTTTATTATTAAATAAGTTTAAAGCACATTTTTTAAAGGTATAGCTGTTGCATGACTGGGACCTCCCTGCCTGACTTTTCAAATATAAACATCATGGAGAAGGATCTAAGATGTGCCCCATCTGAATACCCTCACTGTTCAGTAGAGTTGTGAAAGATAAAGTGGTGACTGTGAAGTACAAACATCCATTTATTTCTGTGGTGCGTTTCTTTTAACATGTTTTTGTAAGTGCAAGAAATGGGCAAATAGGGTGGGGAAGAATGAATCTGTGATGCCATTTTTCCCTTTGCTCCTGCAGCTAAGTCAGAGGCCTACAGTGGAAGAACTGCGTGAGAGAAAAATTCTCATCCGCTTCAGCGACTACGTGGAAGTGGCAGATGCTCAGGACTACGACAGGCGGGCTGACAAACCATGGACGCGGCTTACAGCTGCTGATAAAGTATGTAGAAGAAATTTAGGGGAAATTTCTTGGGTTGAGCAGCCATTTACGTGATGTCGCTCAAGGGGCAAAAGATGAAAGAATCTAGTCAAGTTTTGTTCCACAGGCAATGATGAAGTTGAGATAGACTGCACCATGGGGTGGCATGCTGCATAATGCCTCTGACAAGTGACCAGGCAGGGGTGGCATCAGGAGCTAGCTTGAGCCCTGAATTCTCAGTACAGATAAAGTAGAGCACACCGTCAGTCACCATCAAGGAGCAGAGAGGGGTTTCATGGAGAACCAGTGCAGAACTCTGCCTTAGGAGCCTCTGTGCTGTAGTCCCCTTTTGCTTCTTTTTCTTGTTTAGTTGTTTTTTACTTTCTTCTGTAAAGAATTGTTGGCAATTGCTTAAATTTGCATTAATTTGAGTTAAATCAATGGGCTATTTACACTGCCACCGGGCTTAGCATGAAGAAAATTAGGCCTGTAATTATCTGAGAAATATCTTGCTGACAGTATTTAATGCTGGCTATTTTTGCTGAGTAGTTCTACCAGAGGCATACATTTTTCAAGCCGTTCTGCATATCTCTCTCTCTCTCTCTCTCTCTCTCTCTCACACACACACACACACACACACACACACGCAGGCACGCACGCGCATGCACACACCAACATACACATAGACACACACATACATAAACACACACACACACAGAGAGAATACAATACTTACACTGTATTCTGAGCTACTGAATAAAAATCAGTTTATTTTTTCACATGCAAAAAGATTTAACAAACCATGGGCACAATCCAGAATGCACCCTGGGTTACTGCAAATCCCTTGCACCAATCCAGGAAGATCCCAAACATGCCATAAATCATGTTTGCGCCTACTCCCAAGTAAGCTGCACTGATGTGCAGAGCTGCCCCAACCTGCAAAAGCTGCATCCAGCCTCTGCTGCAGCATTTGGAATGACCTCCACATTGGGCAAGCTTGTTCAGTGTGGAGATCTCAGAGGGATGGAGGAGGGAGGGGATAAGGTTGTAGGGGAATGTTCCAGCAGATATGCCAGATCCCAACCCTTTCCCTGGGTGGCATGGGGCAACATCTGTTTGGGTCTGTGCCATCTCCAGAGGCAGGACAGAACCATGTAGACTTGATATGATGGAGTAAACATTCCCTTGCCCTGTGGTTGCACAACAGGAGTCCCAAACAGTCAGACCAACTGGCCTGACTGCTCCAGCACTTAGGAGTGCATTGCATGAATTTTCTGAATCAGTGTCAGTGGCTTATTTATATACTTGATATACTTGGATCAAGAGGAGGGTTTTTGCTTGGGGGGTGTGCCTAGCCACACAAATATTCTTGAAATTTTACTCCTGCAACACAGATACATTTTGTGTACATTTCAACAGGAGTAGTTACAGAAAGGTTTACATAGGAAAATCAACAATAAATGGTTGCCAGTCCTCAGGGGACTCACAGAATAAAAAGAGATTCAGAAGAGACACCAGCAACAGCCACTGGAAAAGATGCCATGCTAAAGTGAAGAGGGACAGTTCCCCTGCCCGTGCTATAACAGGACACTGCTTTGAAAGGGGCCTATCTGCCCAGTTAGCAAGGGTATATTTTACTGATCAAAGGAGGTTACCATGCTCCAAATTCCAGCTGAACTGCTTTGGAGTCTCTTTTTCCAGGGTTCTTGACCAGTTCAGGTTATTTTCTATCTTCTGAATCAGCCCTTGCAGTTACAAAGAGGCACAAATCCCTTCCTGTCTTGCATTTTCATTACAATGAATTAATTTCCTGTCATACATTTTCATTACATATGAATGTACTGTCCTCACATGCAATCAAAGAGAAGGGAGCAGGTCAGCAGCTAGGGCCTTCTAGGAGGTTCTGCAGAGCAGAAGCACTTTGTAGAATAGGGTAGACTGAGGCTGATGCACCAGTGGCCAGTGCAATGTGCAAATAGGATTGGGCACTAGTTTGCTCACATCTCCAATTACATTGTGAAAATAAACAGCAAATGAGATAATATCATCATTGTGAAAAACTACTCCAGATGTGAATGCTAAAGAAGAGGTTGTGTGCACTGTTCTGGATGAATTACCTTTGTAGCTTGGTTGTCCTCCTGTAGTTGGTAGCATGACTGTTCCTTTTTGTAAATGTACTTTATCACATCTTGAGGAAAAAGATCAAACCAATAGCATTCATGGAAGGTGACAGTTTGTTCAACTTAGTAGTTGTCACCTGTCATGCTGAGAGGTTTTTTTTGCCTTTTGAGACCTATAATGCCTTTCAAAAATCCTTTCACACTAGTAGATTTATGAGCAAGATCTGTTAGCATAAACTAACTTCTGGACCAGTTTATGGGCATATCTGGTCTGGAACTATATTCCCAGCAGGAGACACTATATGCATAGGGTTTAAATAGCAGTCAGCCCAAAATTTTATTAATTTTTTTATACATTCAGCCCTTGTATTTGTATTGGCATCCAACACTCCTGAAAGACTATGGTATCATGCTCAACGCAGCATGTAACGCACAAAGGCCTGTCTAGATTGATATGGAAGATAGGCTGTTACCCAAGCAGCAAATCCCCCTTCTCCACACCACTAAAATAGTCCAGTGGAACGGCAGAGCCGATACGATTGGGTCCAGCTGCGTCGCAGAGCTGGGCTAAGGACAGGAGCTCTCCCTGTCTTGTGGGGACCTGGATCTCAAACCCTGGCCTTCTGGTTAACAGGCACAGTGTCTTAACCACATGCACCACCCACAGCCCATGTCTGAACAGAATAATGTCTTAGAAACATTTGTGTTCGTAGCATAATGTTCAGCCCATGTCTGAATGGAATAATGCCTTGGAAACATTTGTGTTCTTAGCAATAAGCCTAAACCAGGGATATCAAGCATAAGGCCTAAGAGCCAAATGCTGAAGAGGAAACATCAGCAAACAGTGTTGCTTGCTGTTCACAGCAAACTGGCCTGTTCACACTGTCACAAAAGTGCTGTAAAGCACTTCCCAATGGAATGAAGAATAGGTGTGCTTGGCCTTCCCACTGGCACCAGAAGATGCACAGACGCCCACCAAAGTAATAGATCCAGCACAGAAGGAGGGTGGAAAGGGGATGGCATGGGCCAGGGGAAGGCAGCAATGGGTGCAGGCCTGAGGGGGTAGGATCATTTGTTCTTCGGTACACTGTATCCTTTTGGGTCTGATCTGGATCCACTTACTTGCACCAGCTAGTGTTTTTAGCTTTCATTTTGTTATGTCCTATATTTCTCTTGAGTATCCTACATTTGGGGACCTTGTCCTCTTTTCCAGTTCTGACATATAGTCACCCTGAGATAGCTCAATGCCAAGCATGAACACAATCTTATCGGACTCTTTAAGTTTGGCAGCTACTGTGAAGATTGATAAAGTTCTTCATGCAATGTCCAAACAGTACAGCTTTCCCAGGGCAAATTAAAAGGCCTCCTAGCCTCAGTCTGGCAGCGTTTATTACAAAGCCCTATTACTTCAGGTGTCTGGCAACACTTTTATGGTAATGGAATAGGGCTGAATATATGCTTGGGGGACTCTTTCATTTATTATTTCTTCATGTGGAGGGTTATTGAACTTTTTTAACTAACAGGCAGAGTGTCCTTTTATGACATTTTATGACATTTAAATTCTATGTATCAATCTGACATGTCCTAAATTTTGGGTCATACCATAGACTCCTGGGACAAAGAAACAATGGCAGTTTCCCCTTTGAAAATAGAAAAGGAATTTGTTGCTTGAATATATAGTTGTTGCTCCACATTTAAAATGTTGATTTTATACCTATGGATGTCAGTCAAAAAAATGACGTCCTCTCCCACTACTGATATCAAGGCACAATCCTTACCATGTCTACTCAAAAGTGAGCTTCGTTGGGTTATGTGTGTCTTAGTCCAAGTAAAGTGTCTTTAGGATTGCAGACATCATAGTATATCAAAATTAGGAAGATTATGTTATGTCGTGAATGGATAGAATATTTATATTTATTTTAGCTTAATTGGAATTGTCAAAGGTTGATCTTCTTGAATTTAAAGACATCTTATTCCTCAAGGCTTTTTATCTTGTTTTATCAGACATGTGCATTTCAGCTGCCACTTGTAATATGGTGTCTCTATTTTTAAAAATATTTTAGCGTTTTGAGTTGCTAGCCACTTTGTGCTGATTTTATGCTTCGGAAAGGCTTGACAGAAATGATATAAATACATTTTTCACTTTCTCATTTCTGACAGCATGTCTATCCATCTGCAGATAGTACGTAAAGTGGGAAGTTACCCATCACTGTTCAGCTATATATTTACATATTTGCTTGTCATTTGCAGGCAGCAATTCGCAAAGAGCTCAATGAATTTAAAAGCACTGAAATGGAAGTTCATGAATTAAGTAGGCATCTAACAAGGTAAGCTGACTCTTTTTGGAGAGTGACCGTGAATAATAAATGATGTATATATGTAATAACTGGTGTATGATGTATGTATGCTTCATATGTAGCCTCATATGTAACCCTGACTATTTGCTATCTGTAGTCATATGAAACATCACTGGTGATGTTAATGCTTTTTGGCGGTGATTGAATCATCAGCTGTTAACATACTTATAAGCAGTTGTAGCAACCATTGTGTTGAACATTTGCCAAGTTCCACTCTAGAAAACTATCCCACTCCTTAACTGCTCCCCATGCTAAGCATGCAGCTATTTAGCCACTCTACATACAACAATCCATCTGTTGGAGCAAGCAGGACACTTCTGTGCTGCAGCTTGGGAGAGGCAAGAGAAAAGTACAGTGGCACCTCATGTAACAAATTTAATTTGTTCCAGAGGTATGCTTGTTACGTGAAACATTCTTTACGTGAAGCAGATTTTTCCATAGGAAATAATGGAAACTCAGACGATTGGTTCCAGAACCCCCAAAATATTCATATCAAAATATTAACTGGATGTAAAAATGATGACAAAACACTAGAACTGAATTCAAAACATGCGTTCAATGTGCATGATCCTATGAAGTCTACTTAGGCTGCAATCCTAAAGACACTTTCCTGGGAGTAAGCCCCATTTAACACAATGGGGCTTACTTCTGGGTAGACATGGTTAGGAGTCTGCAATCTAAGACACTTTCCAAGTGTCTCCCCACTTTCTCCTCTTCATCCTGAGCCTCTCTCTCACCTGCTCTTCTGGCTAGCCCTGAGCCCTGGCTAGCTCTTCTCCACTGCTGTTCTCTCCCTCTGCCCAGCAGATGCCCGGCCACAGGAGAAACAGTGCGGAAGTGTTGCTTTCGCTACGGGCAGGCACGCTAGGCAGCCCTGACGCTTTTTAAAAGGGCTGCCGGGCAGTGCATCTGCCCCAACTGCCAACGAGTGTGTTTGTTACTTGAAGCACAGTTTGTTACATGAAGCAGAATCCTAGAGAAATTTTTCTTTGTTACATGAAACATACTTTACATGAGGTGTTTGTTACGTGAGGTGCCACAGTATCTGGATTTTGACCTGCCAATACTGTGAGCATTTTCATGACAAAATAGTGCTCATATCCAGTGAATTATCCATTTAATGGACTAATGGAAAAAAAGCAGGGCCCACTAAAGCAAAAAAAAAAAATCTATTTTTTGTTAAATTTGGATTTGTCATATACAAATGCATTGAAATCCATGGAGATGTGCATGTGTAAAAATGTATATGATTTGTTTTTAATGAAGAAAATACCTTTGTTTCCAAAGTCTGTTAAATGGATCATTAAATCAAGGGTTCACTGTATTATCAGGGGTAAGTGCATGGCACTATGAAATGAAATGCTACTAGTGCTAGACTACCTTAGGTATTCATTACAACGAAGGAGCTTATCCATGATATTGCCTCTGATTGTCTCTTGTAGAAGGCCATCAATTACTGAAATTGTTATTAATTGTTACTGTAATAACTGTAAGTAAGAAGTCTTATCACCGCATCTCAAGGGAAGCTATATCGCTCCAAGTTTACTCCAATAGAAGGCTGTATAAGAGCACTACTCTATAAGAGCACCACTACATATTTATATAGTAATGCTCTTTTAGTTTTACTTCAGTTGGAACTATATATGGAGTTTTGTGTTTGTATGGTGGATATTTGTGATTTTGAATATTTGTATGAAAATTTTGTCCATATAGGAGACTACTGTTACTGTTGTATCTCAAGAGACCTTTCAGGAAATGAAAGAATTACTGTTGGAATTCAGCCCATATTATATCTTGACAGACAAGTTCAACCTTCTCATTCAGCTCTGTTACAATATTTTGATTTCCATAAGTGCCCCTCCTCCAAACACATCAGATTTTGTATTAGATCCAGATCTGAAGAGGACCCAGCCTGTTGTGTGTGGGTGATCTACCACCACCTGCTTCATATTCATGTATCAGTTTTCAGTGGAAGACTTTTGGAGTTGATAGGTGAGGGTAGTTGGATAATCACCTTCAGAAATCAACACTATAAAGACGCACAACATTTGGAGACAGCTACCTTCCTGAAGAAATTCCAATACATTCTCATTATAAAATCGTTAGGAGGCTAATGAGCTTGTTGTGTCACTATGGTAATGAGTGATTGCATGCTTTTGTAGAGTGGTGAATAAATTATTCTTGAGGATGTCTATGAATGCAATTTAAAGGAAACCTTTACAAATATCTGTTAGCAACACCAATTCTTGTTTTATATACAGTGCAGTTCATTCAAAAGTACAGTGGATCTACCAATAAGTGGTTCTTTGATGCATGCTTTAAAACTATGATTTCTGGGCATTTCTGCCATGTAGGTCAGTCATAGTGTCTTTAATGGGTCTGATATTTTAATGCAACCTTCCCAGGAACTATGCTTGGCAGCCTTTCCTTATCCATCCTATGGCTGAAATCCTATTCATACTTTCCTGGGAGTAAGCTCCATTGATTATAATGGCACTTAGTTCTGAGTAGACAGGCATAGGATTGGGCTCTATGCCTTTGTATTGCCAGTGAAGGCTCCTTTTCCTTAAGTGCTCAAATCTCACCTTTTCATGATTGCCATGTCTGTTTAATGCAACAGATACTGATTGGATATAACATTGCAATTGCAGTATGCAAAAAGGGAACTCTTTCATTTCCCTTTGGAGAAAGCATGAACTCCTGCTGAAGAGGAGAGTCCATACTGCTCTGTTAAGAAATGTCCTTTTGTAAATTATAGTGGAAAGTGGAACTTCACTTTCCAAGTTGTGTAATGTGAAGTGCCCCTCAGATACATGTCAAAAAGTAAGATCTAAAGCAGTAATCTCTCGTTTTCCTAGTACCAGAATTTCTGCTGTTACTTCCCTACCCTTCTTCACGCTGTTCACCAAGCCTATTGGACTCCTTATCTGCCCTGCTTTTTTTGGTTTTCCTTGCTTTCCTGTTGTATCTGGCCCAGAGATTTCCTTCAGCTGAATGGTAAAATAAGTGTATCCACAAGCTGGCATTATGAAATAAAATCATTCATATCATTGAGGAGAGATTCAGAATCCTGTATACTACAGCCTAAACAACCCCCAGCCAAAGTTCTTCTGCCATCTGAGACCATGTGCTAACCACTGCTTTCCTCTCTCCCTTGTGATGTGGCAGCCTCTGCCTCACTTTGTAGATATGGAAGAGGGGTGAAGAGAAAGTGTAGATGAGAGGGGTGGCCTTGCTCAGTGGACTTCAAAATACTTTGTGCCATGACCCCACCATGCTTCCTCCTAGAAGCCTATCAGTCCCTGTCCCCTCACTGCCCATTCCCCACCCCTGTTATGCTCTTCCAGCACTTGGAAGAGTATATATATAACTAATAACCAATATTCTTATTAGAGAGTTCTGAAAATGTTATCATGTAGCCTGGTACTAGTGAAAGCTATTTTAACAAATTGCTAAGAATTTCAGCAGGATTGAGACACCATCTTCTGGTTCCAGAGGGGGTAAACCAAATGCCTCCCCCTTTACCTGGTGGTGCTCTAGAACCATTTTCATTCCCGTAAATTCTCAATCTGCAACTCAAGCTTCACAACCCTATTGTAGTCCCAACCCCATGGTTGAAAGATGCTGCTTACCTGTCTTCATGCATCCACACTTTCTTTTCTGCATTCCTCCTTTTTCCTTTCCAGTGTAGGAAATTAGATGAAGAGGCACAGAAGAGATAAGGAGATAGAATGAAGTGGGTGCTGCCTGTCAATCTGCTTCACGAATGGGCCAGCCGTGGCCTTCTTGTGATTTTAATGCATTGTATTAAAATCACTACAAGATGGTGCTTCTCATTGCTTACTGTGATCTCAGTAGTTATTGTTTTTGTGAATACTAAGTTCTTAATATAATGCAAATCATAGCCTTTATTGGTCCCATTTTGTTTTTATTTTTACACATAGACTTTTCCTGAAACCATGTAGTGAAAGGAAGTTAAGAACTAACCAGGGTCTTTGTGAAACGGTTAAATCTAGTTTCTTTTGAAAATAAGCAGATTTATTTTAATGCACTTTTCTCCCTTTCTTTTCAGGTTTCATAGACCATAGACGTTCACTCCCTGGTGAATACTATGCCATCTTCAAAACGTAACTGAAAAGAACCATAAGTGCTGGTATTGTTTACTTCTCTGTTACGTACAATGTAAATCTTCTGAATTGCCTTTTTAAAAAAATTAATAAAAACAAGAAGATAAAAAGGAAAACTATATTTTCCTGTACTTCGTAGAACTACATCCTAAGACATTGGCACAACTTTCAGCGACTGACATCACCCATGGCAAGAATCATGTCAAGAAATGGGACTTAGATTTAAAATTCTCTGCTGTGTGGGTTCCCCATACTCTCATTTAAGACCAGCCTTTCATGCATCCTGTCTTTCTTGTCACCGGTCACCCCTCCAAGCATCTTTCATCTGACTCCAAAGAAAGCCAAGGCACTTGGTGTTGACCCAAGCATGACCCACTGGACAAAAGCTCTATGAAGGCCTACTCTCATTCTGGGTCAGCACACGTCTACCAAACATTTCTTTCTGTTGGAGAGCACCTTAGAAAGATGAGGAGGGGAAGGACCCACTCTGTGGAACTATCTATCACTGACATTTCCTGAGAATCATCCCTGGAGGATCTTGTGACTGGCTGGCTGGCTGTCACCCTTCTGTTTTGCAATGGAAACGCACGGAGGATTCTTCATCATAAACCACTTTCATTTGAATGACTCCTTCACTGCAAAAGCAATTTTTGAAATGATTACAGATACAGGGATATTAGGTAACAAGCTTACCTTCACAAATAGAACAAAATTGGGCTGCCTTCTACCCTGCTTGATATTTTGTGTATTCCCTTTGCACCTGTGCAGAGGTTAGATGGCAAAGCAGATATGCTGACTAACCAAATCAATATGGTGCACTACTTTTGCCTTCTGTAAAGTGCAAGATGGAGAAGAAATTATCTCAAGATTAACAGTAGGCCAACTGTATGATGAATGCATGGGATTTTTTTATTTAAGAGCAGGGGTTTCTGTTATTTAGAACACTACCTGGTGTAAATAACAAAATATGAATGGCTCAGTGAGAACCAAAGCCTTTGACAAAAAGCTGGATGTGGGGCAATTCTTTGTTTTTGGCTCTTGCAGCTTCCAGAGGGGCCTTTGCACTTGAAAGCATTATGGACCCAGAGCCCAGTTCTATCGGTCAAAGCATTTTGGCTAGAGCCACAAGATGTAAGAAGGATTTTTGATTCATATTTAGCATACTTGATACTTCTGGACCGGAAACCTCATACTCTTTCAATAGCTGAACTCCTAGCCACCTTCATCCCAAACAAACTGTTGTAGCTCTGTTGAATTTAGTTATCTGGTAACTCCACTGGTCTAGGAATCAACCAACAATGGAGCATTGCATTTCTTTAAAGCAGAACAACACTTGGCAACCTGGATGCTTTGCCCACCCTTGAATGTTTATACTACAGCATCCACTCGGGGCTTGTCAAACTGTTATATGAAGCTTCCAACTTATTTACTCTCCATCTGAAATACAAGTTGACAGTGGTCCTCTAGCCCCCACTTGGCATGAAATTAAATTGACATAGCTAGTGATGCTCATGTTCATTCTAAGAGTTCATTGCCAGGAAGTTGAAAATAAATGTTAGAGAATGTGCCTGAGCAAACCTATAGCATGTTTCTGAATGTGGGAGGGTGGGAAAAATTGTGAAATATGAGGGGAATAAGAGCCCAATCCTATGCATGTCTACTCAGAAGTAAGTCTCCTTATAGTAAATTCGACTTACTACCAGGTAAGTGTGGATAGGATTGCATCCTAAGTATCGTATCATCACTGGTCAATGCACCAGGTAAAAGGGCATATAACTATTCTTACTGCAGAGCAGGATGAATTGGAATTCCCATTCTTATGTCCCATCATTAAACACCCATTCAAAACTAAAAAGTGGGGTGAGAAGAACTGCCCACAACTCTCGTTTTGAGAACTATGATCTTTAAGAACTATGATCTGTTCTGGTGAGATTTTATCTACTATAACAGAATTCCATGTTTGGCAACTTTCCTAAGATGATACATTGGTGTCTGCTACCCATTTGCCTTTTCTTTTCAAAAGAAAATTACTATAAAATAATTGTAAGTATTGGTTGATGGGAATGGTTTTCTAAACTTCAAAATTTTCTGACTATTAATAGCCCATATTTGCTGATAATAAGAAGGGCAACATGCAAGGACCTTACCCAGATGTATTCGTGGCACAGTTGGTATTCAGTGGAGAAAAGGACAAATCTTAGCACTAATGTTAAGGAGTTAGGAAGAACTGTCATTTTCATGTTCCAAATGTTGGAACATGAGTGTTGCTCAGTGTCCCTTTAATTAAAATATAAAATTATGGCCTCAGTCACAGAACACATCACTGGAACATTTCCTCCTACCAGTGGCAGAGTACTTGATACTGCAATAAAACACCAGCAGTGAACAAGAAAGTAGATCGATAATAGTTGACTGAATCTGAGTGTAGTCATTGCTACTAATTTGCAGCCCTGCCCTCAGATGAGATGATTATTTCATGGACAGGAACGTTGAAAAGGTTTTTCTGCTTTGCAAGACAGCGATGCAATTAGATGAAGCAAAAGATTGCCATACTATTCTTCCATATTGTTGGCAAGTTTAATTTGTGAGTGGGATGAGCAGTTACAGTAGCTTGGAGTGCATGCTATTTTGGGACATCATATACATTATTTATGATATTTATGTACTTTTTCAAGGTCTGAGGCTGAAAACTGATATGAACATGTGTAAAAAAAAAGTACTAAGGATGACTACATGTGGTGTTTTTGCTACAAATATCCATTTGCTCGCATATGAAAATAAGCTGGTTTGTAAGTGGTGGCTCCCAATGATTGAACCCAGTGGTACTTTTGGAAATAAATCTGCTGCTTCCCTAACCCACCATACTTAATTTAACTGTGTGCAAAGGGAAACTATAAATATTTTCTTGCACAGAAGACAATAGAGCTGTTCGTTTTCTGCAGACAAGTGAACTTTGTTCCAAAACATCTGTTCCGTATGCTCAGTGTTCTTAAAGCATGCAGGTGCAGCTGACTTACACTGCAATCCTAAAGCTACTTTCCTAGGAGTAAGACCCATAGAACACAATTGGACTTACTTTAGAGAAGACGTGGTTAGGATTGCACCCGTACCTGATCAAAGTAAAAAACACTGACCATTTCCATTTAGTAATAAGTAAAGAGAAATTTTCTTGCCTTCTGATGAAGAATGGCTGTTTATCCAGTGAACCCTTTGCATGAAAGTAAATTACTTTTCAAGGTTGCCACAGTGTGTCCAGTTAGCTACATGTCATACTATCACATTGATACATGTGGGTCAAGTCACTGGAACCTTTCTAAGAAAATTAATTTGAAAACATAACCACCTTTCTTGTCAAGGCAAACCAGGTGGCTGCTACTAAAATAATACAACAATTAATACATCAAAATATAGTCAAAGTACCAAGCAACAAATTTATACTGTAGCTCTCTATGCACAACTGTGCAACTTTCCCCTCCACTGAGATGGATGAAAGCACTGCTTTACTATTTCTCAGTAATCATTCAGCTCAAGAGGGTTTGTAAAGGAGACATTCATTTTTGACAAAGGGAGACAGCCCTTTCAGCATTAACAGGAATTCCAGCGCATTTCTATTCACATGCGGGTGTTATCACACCACAAACCTGAATTTCTCTTCAAGTTGTATAGACAAAACATTTCTGCCGATCTGTGAAAAGGTAGTGATTTCAATGGCCATAGTTATTTCTGTAGTGAATGGAAAACAGGGTTGCAAATTATTCTCACCTCCTTCCTGCTCCAGCTGCTTAAGTATATGTAAACAGAAAAACAAGGACAGGATATAGGACACACATACCCCCAACTACCCATACATCTCATTTCTCCAGGACCCAGTGCATTTTCTGGTTATTCTCCGAGTCAAGTGTATGTACATAGTTTTGTCTTTGTATAGGAGTGAATGTGGTGACAGTCAAGCCTGTGATCTTCCAGTATTGTAATTTAACAAATTATGGCTGTATGAAAAAAATAGAACAAATGTAAATACCTAGAGAAAATCCACTAAAACTGGATCTCTATGTCCTAGGTTTTTGTACATATTGAAACTGCATGGTATTTAAATTGTCTCTGATGTATGCAGTTTCTTAAAAAAATCATTTTAAAAGAAAAGAAATACAGTCTGGTCTTTCTTTCTCTGGTCTCTTTTCAGTCTTACTATTCTTATATGAGAAATTGGTACCCAAATGAATTATAAATGAAGGCAAGTGCCTGTCAGTTGTAAAGGGCAGAAACACATGAGCAATGACCTCTGGAGGACTTTCTCAACACCCTGCAGAACTGCCTTATCAAACAGCAAGGCTAATCATGCTGACAGATAGCCTACAGGTGTGAATCAGCATCCGCACAGTAATTTCATTGGGAGTTGATCTATTGCAATACTGTATGATAGAGATTGGGACATCCCTACTTGAGAGAAATGTTTTTAACAACCCATCCTCAGTTTTTCATAAGATGCCCTCTGAGGGCTCTCTAAGGCTTCCAAAAGGCCTTATAAAGCTACTTAGGGCGCAATCCAGAGTAACTATAGGGAGTCCTTGCTCCGACGTATGAACAATTTACTCTGGATTGCAATATGAATTCCCCATAGGTTTTCAGTAGGTGGTGCCATAACTACGTCTACATATATGTCTCTTACATGCTCCCGTAGTTACTCTGGATTGTAGGGTTAGACTACAGTCCTAAAGACACATTCCTGGGAGTAAGTCCCACACAATTGGGCTTAGTTTTGTGTAGACATGGTTAGGATTGTGCTCTTAGTTTATCTGAAATGGCATTTTGAGGCCTTTGGGGAGTCTTAGAAGGCCTTTGGATGGTCAAGGAGGCCAAGGGTGGCCTCTCAAGCCGTAGAAGGCCTCCACATGTGACCAGTAGGAGGGGTGGCATTTTGCAGTCCTTATCCTGGGGTGGCAGAGGCCAAAATTGCCCTAAAACTTGGGAAATCTCACAAACAGGTTGAAAACCACAGCCTCTGCAGTTCTGACAACCATTGCAACAACAAAATAAAGACTGTAGTAAATCCACTGATGGTGGTAAGTGCATTGTGCATAATTAGCTGTTTACTTACAAAATATAAGTTGCTCCTGCTCAACTTCTTTCTACTCCTCAGCGTGGCGCATAACTATTGATGCAGAAGCCTGCCCCAGAATGAACAAGCAGCATGCTCCACAAAAGGAAATCATTTTTTTTGTCTGCACTGCAGAGATGAACTTTCCTCTGACATTTAAATACCAACGTTTGATTGACTTCTGGACACTGGCAAGCTTCTCTCAGCATTTAAAACACTGGTGTTTTAAGTCGCTGCTGTTTGTGTGAAAAGTTCAATAGTTTGTATCTCACGTTGCTGCAAGTTCAAGTACCAGCAGCCTGCCAGAGGAACAGAATACATGTATATTTTTGTAACAGTCTGGCACCTTTGCTTGAAAATAGTGATTCAGAAAAAGCACATGCTTATGAGACTGAGTCCATGTGCATTAATTCACACTGCTGTGGAAGAACAACATAGGGAAAGATTTTGTACTACTAAATACAGAACAACTACTCTGTACGATATTTTTGGACTCGGGCAAAAATGTAAGTGAAGAGAGGTCTACCTAGGTGAGATATTGGAATGGGTGGAACAAAGACAGATGGTTAAAGAACTGTGGGGTTGATGATAATTTAAGACAACCTCAACAGAAGCAACGAAGGAAGAAATCATTTATATATGAGCAAAAAGGGATGGCCACCTTTTGCAGCATAGGTGGAACATTTTAACATGCTAAGTGTGAGATGGCAACAAGCAAGAAACAAAATGCTTTAATCCTTTTCCAACCCAATTTGACAAGACATGGACTTAGGCTGCAATCCTAAAGACACTTTCCTGGGAGTAAGATCTATTGAATACAATGGTGCTTACATCTGAGTAGATATGGTTAGGATTGTGCTCATAATCAGGATTCCCCTCTGAGGAGAGAGAACTGCTCAACTGCTTAGGCTGCAATCCCAACCATGTCTACTCAGAAGTAAGTCCCATTGTGCTCAATGGGTTTTACTCCCAGGAAATTGTTTTCAGGATTGCAGCCTGAGTCTTGTAGGTATGTAAGCTATGACAAGGCAAGGGGAGTAGATATAACAGGGAATACTTTGCCAGAGCGTGTTACTCTTCAGACTGGGGAGCAGGAAGGGAGCCATTATGGTTGAGGCTATTGTTGGAAATACCCATGAGCTCCACTGGGTTACTAAATTGCCCTCTGCCTATTCCTAACACAGGGACTTTCTGAGCATTGATGAATATGTTGCAAAACTAGCCCAAATCACCGTCTTAGTTAAGATAATTTGAATTAAGGGATGTCTTTCTGATGTATAATCCACCCCAAACAAAAATGAAAGCTGCAGGAACCCTTCCATCAAGTTCTTTCATTTTGGCGCCTTTTGGTCTCTCCACAAAGAAGTTAACTTGGAGATTTAAGTCCAATGCTGTTAATAGGACAGATAAGTGCTTGGACTGAGAGCCCTCAGTGTGAATTTAAACCACACCCTTCCACATGTATCTATGTCCTGCATGCCTTTAGTGCAGAGCTATTGGTATATCACAGCTTTCTGTGCTCATTATTCATTAGTCATGCTGGCCACATGACCATGGAGGTCTCTTTCAGACAATACTGGCTCTGTAGTAATAGGGATGAGCACCACTGCCTATTGTCAATCACAACTAGCAGGGCAAATTGAGAAGGACACCTTTACCTTTATTGGTATATCACAATAAGAAAATTAAACCCAGTTCACCAATTATAAATAAACTTTAATCTGATATTTTGGCAGGAGAGGGAGGCAAGAAAAATCTGAAATGTACTCAGACTGAGTGGGCAGGGGTCCCACAATGTTTGTGCCACAGCTCAATTGCTTTGCTCACAATTGCATCAGTGTTATCTTGAGGGATCTGCAAGAGAAAAAACCAGATACTTTGAGAAAAAACCAGATACACTAGGGGTGAAGAGTTGCATTATTCAATGAAAGAGAAAGCAGATTTGGTCTCAGCTTGCGAATGAACCTAGAAAACAAGATTTGATCATGCGTATTCAGCCCATTATATTTTTCCAACTGCTCAATAAAAGATATCCTCTTTATCCAGTTTTCACAACAAGAGAAATATGGATAACGACCACAAGTACAGACACAAAGATCACCTTCTTTCTTACAGTTCTGCATCTGGAAATTTATTCCACCACCACTGAAGTAGATGAGGAGAAAGTTAAATCAGCTCCAAGAACCCATTAGAGCTCACTGTGTTCACAGCTGGGAGCAGAAGGAAGAAGAGAATCAGCTTCCACAGCCCTATGTCAAATTCTAAATAATGCTGGGTTCACCTAGATCATCAATAGACCTTAGCTGCTTCTCCTACCCACATGCTGGAGAAAAGCCCTCAAAGAGAAGAAGGAATAAAGGAAGTACAAAGAGGAGCTCTGTTTGGGGCCACCACTTGGCTACAAACCTCAAGGCTGGATATACTTTCCCTTGTCACTGCAATGGAACCATACCCAACCTCACCATGAGATCAGGAAGCGGCATCAAAATTGATATTGCTGTTAATAACATGCAGAACTTGCCACATAAGCTTCAAGACCTTAAAAAAAGCAGATGAGGATGAATCTGCTTTTTTCCTCTGCTCCAAGTCAGGGATGAAAGAAAGGCAGGCAAAGATGATTTAACATTGGGTATTTAGTTAACTCCCCACCCCACCCCCAAAAATATCTGAGGCCAATGAAGAAAAGGGGGACAGCCACTTTCCTTAGTTTCCCTAGTATTCAGGGCTGTTGGGGTAAGAGCTCAGCTGTTCCTATTCTCATTCAACACTGGCCTAAAATCCAACAAGACATATCAGCAGTTCTCATTTTGTAAATTTATGTCAATTTAATGTACATTTTGGGTACCATCTCACAAACTGTGAAGCAACTACAGTTACATTCAGGCATCCCGTGCTTAAGATGGCACAACTATCCTTGGGGGAAGTATCTGAATTCATAAGCCAAGCCACAGTTATAGCCAGGATTGCCTTTACAGGCTCTTCAACACTGAAGAGTGAGAAATTTATGAACTTCTACAGCCATGTGCTATAAGAAGGAAAGCAAAAACAAACACCTCTAAACTATGGGTAACCAGGTATGCATTTGGAAGTTCAAAACATAGATTAGATGCCAAACTGTGATTGACATCTGAAATTCAGCCGCTACATATTTAAAAAAGGCAAATGTTTTAACTGCTAACCTCTGAAATAGGATAAAAACACCACTATTGGCTTCATCTTGCAAGCACTCACTCTGAAAAATTTAATGGATAAATTTCATACCCTCTGCCTTTCTTGGGACACACCAAAGAATGCCCAAAATACTTACATTTTCCAAAAACTGTGCAATCTTTTCTGCACTATTCAGCGCCATCAGCTTCATTTTAAAGGTTAATAAGATCTCAATAGCAACAAAGACAAGAATTTTGCAGGAACCACTAATTACTTTGTCCCAAACCCTAGAGAAAGTCAGAAACAGAATTGCTTTAAATTTCTTCATCAGTATGAAAACATTTTTTCTTTCCTGATCAAAGCTTTATCTAGTGCTAGTCTTAGAGAATCAGAAGAATTGACATGTCTTTAGTTACATTAGAAATTACAGATTTGTCCTAGCACTATCATCTGACATAGCTATATCTAGGGGATGGTTTAGGCGCATCATCTCCAATACACTTCTGGGAGAATTATCCCTATGAGTGCCCTGAGTAACTAATGATGCAATCCTAACCACACTTTCCTGGGAGTAATTACTAGTGGACACAGTGGGACTTACTTCTGAACAGACATGCTTAGGATTGCACTGTAAGTTGGTGTAATCTTGACTATAGTTCAAATCCAGCCACAGACAATATACTGTATATACTTGTGTATAAGCCTAGTTTTCCAGCACATTTTTCAATGCTGAAAAAGCCCCCCTCAGCTTATATTTGGGTCAGCTTATACTTGTCATAAGATGGGCAAAGAAGTGGATTTCTGTGGTAAAATTAGGTGCCTCGGCTTGCACTTGGGTCAGCTTATACTCGAGTATATACGGTAGCTCATCAGCGCTATCTTCCCTAAGGCCCCAATAGGAATCCGACACATCCAAATAAAGGGCGGTGATGGGGGAAGGACAAAGTAAACAAATGAATATACTTGCTTCTGCAAGCTGGATTCAGGAAGACAGCTAGCAAAACACTTCCTAAACCAGAGATTGTAGGGAAGCTGCCCCATTGCTGAGCATGTTTTCAGATGGGTTAAGAGTCTGCTATCTTCAAGGCTCAAGTATTGTTCCAGAATTTTTGGCTGAAAAACCAATAAGAAGAGAAATGGTTAAAATACACAAAAAGCTCCAACAATTCAGAACATTTGTTTGCATGTCATCAGTGTTTTCTTATGGTGGTTAAGACTGGATTACAGCCTAAATCTTACTGAAAACAATGGGATGGCATAACACCATCTTCAAATAACACCATCTATGTTTGTTGAAATACTTCAACCTGTTGTGCTGAAATACTTTTCAACACCTATAGTTATAGGTGTTGGGAAACAAAAAATGGCACTTTCAAAAATAAATTCAGTTTGACTCATGCAGAAAATATGTCATGATTCTCTCCAAAGCTCAAATTCATCTGGCAAGGTTGCTAAAATTTCTGGTATTCAATGGTTGTACCACCATCCTCTCCCATCCCAAATTATTTAAAGTCACAGAATCACGAAGGTCATCCTAACCATCTAGCATTCCTACATTAGCAAAGAAGCAAACCCCACTGCACCAGTAGGGAACAGTATTCAGTTTCATCTCACCCACAAAGCATGTGGGGCTGCTTTTCAGTGTACTCTGCCTAAATCTGCCTTTTTCTATTAATTGTTGTTATTATTATATTAAAAAGCCAGTTATCAGCTTCGTTATTTTAATCATGCTGAGCTTTTGGTGCAGTACACTGCACCAGAAACAGCATGATTAAAAATACACAGCTTAATGACTGGCTTTTTAAAAATATAAAAAATATAACTGGTTTCTGGAAATAGGGCAAAAAAATCTGCTCAAAGCTTGAGCACATCCTATTTATTTATTACAAGCTTATTTATTACAAGTTACTTGACAATCCATTTTGTCACTTGCTTGTCTGAAATGAACAGTCTTTCTGCTAGTCCCATTTGCTACATAAGTGCACTGCTATCACTGCACTATGATACCAGCTCCCATAATGCTCTCCTGCACATCTCCCATTAAGGGCACTCCATTTTTGTGACCATGGGGGTGTTTACAGAAGTTTGTTAGAAACAGGACAACATAAAGGAACTGCCTTAATATCTATAGCAGGAAATAATGTATATTCTTACCAGCTGTGGTAATGAATCCTTGTATTTATTATTTAACTGGTTCACAAAACTACTAACAAGCCAATAGCAATCAACAGTATCATCCACCATTTCCTCCATCGCTTTAGCAATAGCAAGGAACACTTCATCTTCTGATTCCTGGAAAGCAAAGCAGGCAGGACGTATGGTTACTGGGAAATTTCACACCCTATGAATTCACAGTATGAATAGACTGCAGGCAAGGCAGACCTGAGACATAAAGCATGACTGAAAGTGTTTCATAGTGGAAGCATGTGTGTGTGCTCATGCACATGAGTGCATATATTGAGAGGGAATTCTCTTATATAAGCTAAGTTATTGTGCAAAACATATAATGTGCCATACTTCCAGTTAGGTAGATTACACTATCATCTGTGCATTTCTAGCATGTGTGGCACCACGCAAGTGAAGGACAACTTTTATGAGTGAGAGCAACAGCAGAACAGCAAACCACCCTTACAGAATCCCATCTTTCCTGTCCATTAAGGGTGCAATCCTAAGCACTGTCTACTCAGAAGTAAGCCCCATTGTGTTCAATGGGTCTTACTCCCAGGAAAGTGTCTTTAGGATTGCAGCCTAAGATAGCTAGCAAAAATCCTTTCAGAACAAGATTTCAGAAGTGAAACTTTTACCCAATAAGGAACAATGTACTTCTTAGGAAATCTGTGAAAAAGGGAAGTGTCGGCACTACTTCCAAGATGCAGTCTTTCATTATCTTGAGAAGAAACAGGCTGGCAGCAACATACAGGTGATGTTATCCACTCGGGTTCCGTTCTGGAACCCCCCATAGATTAAAAAAAATCTATGGATAAAAAAACAGTGGAAAAATAGGTTTAAAAGCCCACTTCAAGGTTTCTTGTTCCTCCACTGCACCTAATAGCTTGTGCCTCAATATTTGCAGGGGTTTGATTCTGGGACTAAAGAATGGAATGATCACTTGCATAGCTACCTCTCTACAACAGTAAAAAAAGCAGTTTCTTTAAAAATTGATTTTCAGTGGCCATTCACATTGAGTCAAATCCATGCATAACAACACCTGTGTATAACAAGGTTGGACCTTTATTGTATTTTCTGGGCAATCTAATCCTATCCCCTTGATGAGATGGTAAAACTTCTGTCTGTGGCAACAACCGCACCCTAGACAAGCCACATTGGACAGCTCCAATCCTTATAAGGGAAGATCCAGGTTCAAATTCCTGCTGAACATGAAGCTTCCTGGATGAACCTTAGGCCAGTTTCTACAACTCTGTCCAAATTATGCCACAGGATAGGGTTTTGTGAGGACAAAGGGAAGGAAGGAACAATATATACCACTCTGAGCTCCTTGGAGGAAGAGAAGTATAAAAATGTGAACACTAAACAAAGGTATGCACCATTTTGCTAGAAATCCTGGGATACCACAAGAATTATCATACAAGAAATATTTGGCTTCACAAGCACAAAGGCTCTCTTTCAAAGGGCATAAGGGCTGGGAGCAATCATTCTGTTTCCATCCCCTTTGCACCCCCCAAAAAGACCCCTGCCCAGATCTCTCTCTGTAATATTTCTAGATGATCTAAATATTTTATATAGTGTAAGATAATTTTTGAAATGTAGTATTTCTAGATGGACTAAATTTCATGCTGAAACTTTACCATTGTCCATTTCCTTCACAATTAGCACATTTGCAGAGAGAAGAGAGCAGGATTTGTCGACAAAACATATTACAGGGAGTAAAACAATACAGAACTGACCAATGGATAAGATGAGCTTCGAGGTAGTTTTCCCGACTCCAACTGATGAATCCGGAGAAAAACTTCAACTTGTGGACTAGAATCCTTGATGAAGCGAATTACTTGGAGAGCATGGACTACATCCTTATACTGCTCCTTTCGGTATTTCATCACAAAAGTATGAGACTCATGGTGAGGAGGAAGAATTCCTTTAAAGAGAAAGGACAAGACATTAATATACAGATCTAACTTTGTTATACACAGATTTTTTATTCACAGATTTCTCCTATCTCACCAGCTCCAGAGAATTCTCCATGCTAACCTCCATGCTAACCTCCATGCCATGGAATTCTCCATGCTAACATGCTAATTCTCCACTTAAAAAGGTAACTTCCTTCTTAGCTAAAGTGCTGCAAAATCCTAGACATGGAAATACAAAGATGCTTAGAAGCTCCTCCTTTGGGGGTGAACTTTAGTGTAATTAGATATCACTGATATGCAAGCACAGTAACATGGAAGACAGCAACATATGGTTCAACATACATAAAAGGAGACTGTCTGGTTTGATGGACTCTGATGATAGCAGAATTACTACAAAGTTATACAACAAATAAATGTGACACTTGGTAGAAGATAGCCCAAACTTCCCAATTACTAATGAACAGACATGGATTTTACGGTACCACCACTTTCTGCTCAGTTTCGTTAAAAATTAATTAAAATTTGCCAGTCTGCTAAAAAAAAACCTATCCTCTAATTCCTCAACTTTCAGTGCAGTCCTATTCATGTCTACTTAGAAGTAAGTTCCACTGAGTTCAATGGGGCTTACTCCCAGGAAAGTGCTCTTAGGAACACAGCCATATTCTCTAACACCTCTACATGCATGTGGCTGCATCTACTGACACTCTAACACCTAAATCACCTACCTAATACACTTTTACAGCAATTATAATTTACAAAAATGCATCAGTAAAAAAACACAACTTTCTGCACTTCTTATTGTTGTCAATAAAACCAAAATCTGCTAAAAATAAAACCCAAAAAGCATCCCTCTACTAATAAACATTGGATATTTGAATTTATGAAGCTGACTGTACTAAGTTGAATCAATATTCCATCTAACTTACTGGTATCTCTCCTGATTAACTTCAAGAACTCAGGTGACTTTCCAAGGCTTGTGACCTGACATTCTTTGAACTAGCCAGATTAGAGGCTGTACCAAAGTCCTCCTGCTTACAAATGTTTTATTGCCCTCTTTTAAAGACTGAAACATAAGACAAAATGTAGCTCATAGTAATGAACCTGCAATGTGCAAGGATGCAGCACAGGTGACTAAAAATGCCCCTCCCTCAAGTACTTGGTAGTAAAGTTTCCCAATCTCTGTTCCTGAGCAGGTAAGTTGTCTGGGTACCTTCAAAGGGGAAAATGCTCTGTTCTAAGATTGTATCATGGTCCCATGTGTCATAAGTCATTGCAACAGTTATAATCAAAAAACTAATCTTCATGCATTGCCATACCTAAAAGGACCTTCCATACCAGGGTCCGATACATGGATGGGAGAGGAAATCTTTGACTAAATGTACAAAGCTTCTCAATATCTGTGAAGAAACAAAGCATGTTTTAAAGCTTAAAGAATATCGTGAGCGTCTCTGTTCTCCAACACCGACATGGGGCTCCTGTAATCACAACACACTTTTTAAGTAGGGTTGCCACAAAACCGGGACAGGACACCTCTGTCAAACTTGCCAGTATGCGAACGCAACCCCAAAAACATGTGGAAACCCTATTTTTCAGGCACAACAGTCATTCACTAAGAGCACAATACTAACCATGTCTACCAAAAAGAAAGCTCCATTGTTTTCAGTGGGTCTTACTCCCAGGAAAGTGGCTTTAGGATTGCAGCCTATCTCTCTCACCATGATGTATTACAGAGGATGTTAAAAGGGGAAAGAATCTAAGACACTGCCTTGAGCCCTTTGAAGAAAGAGCAGGAAAGGAATGCCACTAATGATAAAAATAATACTCAGAAGTCTCAACAATTAGATTCAGTTGGATCTAGGGTGCAATCCAGAGTAACTACAGGGAGTCCTTGCTCTGGTATAAGAACAATTTGCTCTGGATTGCAATATGAATTTCCCATAGGTTTTCACTAGCTGACGCAGTAACTACGGGTGCATGTAAAGTCTCTTACGTGCACCTGTAGTTATTCTGGATTGTAGGGTTAATCTCTGATTCAAACAAACCACTGTAGGGTAACAGATTTCATCCAGGAGTAGTTTGTCTGCATGGATCAGCTTTTATTTGGAGCCAGTCTATGAGTTGGGATGAAGTCATCCCCACTTCCCAAGTATAACACCCCAAAACACTGTCTAGCTTATACAGAAGAAAAAAGACTTTTAGGATAAAAGACAAATACACATGACTCCGTTTTCAAATTCACATTATTTTCATTATTTTATAAGAAATTGTGGCTCAGTTTTCCCTAAGAATCAATGGATTTCAATAAGAAATACGTTCCCCTAAGAACAGGGAAATCAGTTGAATCAATGCATTTCTCTTCCTCATGGAAATATTAAAAATTATAACACATACCTAACCGATCATCTTTCAGCAGGATTTCCAGTGATTTCTTTTCTTCAACACCACGAAATCCCACTTTTTCATAATAGACTGACCGGAAATTTCTCTGAGAATCCTCAGCCATGTTTCATTCTGCAAGTGGGATTTAGGAAACAATTGTGGTTACAGTATTTATATTTTAGTATTGTATATCCCCACATCATCTGAATCTACACTCTCACCCGCTTTGTCAGTCACAGTTCACACCTCCATGGATGGGGAAGGGGAGGACAAGTAGACAGGGATGACACCAAGCAAGAAGGCGGGGGGGGGGACACATCTCCACCCCCACTTTCTTTACTTACAAGAGGACTATATCCACCTGTAGTGGGCTGTGGTGGCACAAGTGGTTAAGACACTGTGCCTGTTAACCAGCAGGCCAGAATTCGAGACCCGGGACTTACAAGATGGGGTGAGCTCCCATCCTTCACCCAGGTCTTGCCAACCTAGCAGTTCGAAAGCATGTAAATTCAAGTAGATACATAGGTATCACCTTGGTAGGAAGGTAAAACAGTGTTCCATGTGCTTTTGGCAGTCATGCAGGTCCCATGACCATGGAAGTTTCTTTGGATAACACTGGCTCTAAAGACTTATAAATGGGTACTAGCACCACATCCTACAGTTGGTCATGACTAGCAGTATAACCTGAGGGGACACCTTTTTATACCCACATATGCTTTTCCATGAGGCTTTTGTTTGATATAAACAGAAGCAGCACATGCTTCTACTCGGCATACCATATCTATAGAGAGATGCATCCTTTGTTTTTAAGATGTCTGTTTTAAGTTTTAATGAATTGAATTTTATTGTTGATGTTTTTTATGGATTGTTTTGTAAACTGCCTTGAGTCCCTCTGGGAGAAAGATGGGATATAAATAAAGTTTATTATTATTATTTTACTGAAGCTCCGTGCACAGCCTCCCCTTCGTCTCCTAGCAGCACGTGCTGCTCCTATTCACTTCAAACAGAAGCAGCACAGGAAAGAGGGAGAGAGACTGCACACTTCACTTCCAGTAAGTAAAAGGAATTGAAGAGGGGCTGTAGATAACTTCTTCCTGCCTTCTTGCTTCTTTGTGTGCACTGGATGAAGAGAGAGACATGATCTGGTACTTAAACTTTTTTTCCAGCTCTGACCAAGCTGAAGAACATCAGACCTTCCATAGGAGCAGCAGTCTGTTCACTAACCCCACAGGAGTGCCGCTCCACATGACCATTTCATTTCAGGTAGCTTCATGACAAGGCCGGTCCTGAATCTACCACCATGCAGTGGATACAGAATTCAATGAAATAAATTGCTCTACAGTACTCATTTTCATTAGAAAAATTAACATTTTGGGATATGTACATCCTTTAACCTTAATTCTTCTTCATCCCTAATTCCATATTTGTTATGTAGGAGAAGTGGTGCTTATTTTTAAAAGGCTTTCTCAGTATTTAAACTGCAGAACAGTACAGGTGTCTCTTGTTATCCACTAGGCTAAGGTTCTGTTCTAGAACTTCCCGTGGATTAAAAAATCTGTGTATAAAGGGAACAATGAAAAAATAGGTTTAAAAACCCACTTCCAGGTTTCTTGTTCCTCTACCACACCTAATTGAATAAGATACTGCCTTAATATCTGCAGTAATTTAATTCTGGGACTGAAAAACGGAATCATTGGCATGACTACCTATTTGCAACAGTAGAAAAGCAGTTTTTTAAAACTGTGATTTGCCATTTGTGGCCATTTGTGTTGAGTCAAATCCATGTATAAAAAGTCCATGTATAATAAGATTGGACCTGTATTTGCAAAAACATAACCAGCTCTTGCAGTACAGTATCTTAATTAGCAAAATTCAAGATTTGATAGGAAAGAGCTTATCTTAAATAAGCAAAGTTCAGAATTCAAATTTGTTTAAACAAGATTAAACAAATATCAATTAATAGTTAACTAATATTAACAAATATCAACCAATAGTTAAATATTTAAATACATATTTCCAGTAAGTCTGATGGGGAAAAAAAACTAATACAAAATTGTTACTTTTACACACTGCATAAAGCAGTGGTGCATCCAAGAAGCTGTAGGTGTGTTGTCCATCCTGCCTCAACTGTCCTGCCAGTTTGGCAGAAGGGAAAAGGAGCAAGAAACGGGAAAGTGGCATCAGATGGAGCAGTCAGATGGAGCAGCAGGTGCCCAGAATCTTGCAAGTAACACCAAATATTTTCTCAAGTACTACTGGAAGTACCTGTACCATTCATTGGGAAATACAGAAACAATGTTTCTGAACCAATGGTACTTTATAAGTCATGTCTGGTGGTACTGACAGGACCTCTGGAGTGGATACCTTCCATGGATGTGTTGGTAGAAAGCTTGGCTTGCTGGGCAGAACTCCATAGCATGTTTTTTCCATGCTTGAAAAAAGCCCTCCTGTCCATCCTGAGCCTCTTACTGGCACTCATCGCATCACATCTGGACTTCCAATCTGGAAGTAATTGGTGATTACATCATCACCAGTTATTTTTGGTGGTACCTCCAATAGGTAGACCATGTGAAGGGATGGGTTCAAATGATGGAGAAAGCTGCTCTAGAAAATATCTGGGCAGAGGAAGGGTCACCTGGTCAGGTAGCAAAAGAAGTAGCCAGGAAGCAAATGGGGGGAGGACAGATCACTTGGCCACGTAATAACTATGAGGATGCTGAAGATGAGGAAGATGCTATGGACAGAAAGTGATGCAACTCAGGCTGCATCCCTTTCCATGCTTTCCTGAGAGCAAACCCCCCCCACCCCTGCACAGGGTGATCATAAAATAACCAAAAAAAGAGGACAAATCCTCCCAAAAAATGTAGTATACCCAAGAAAATGTAGGACATAAAATAAAAGCTAAAAACACTCATATTTTTTCCTTTCATATATATGTAATACATAGTGTATATGTATTTTTAAAAAAGCAGGCTTCCGTCAGTCTTGAAAGACTATGGTATCGTGCTCGATGCTGCATACGCTGCATGCGAAGCACGAAAGCCTGGGTTGGATTGTTATGGAGGATAGGCTGTTACCCAAGCAGCAAATCCCCCCTCTCCACGCCACTGAATTAGTCCAATGGAAAGGCAGAGCCAATACAATTGGATCCAGCTGCGTCGCAGAGCTGGGCGAAGGACAGGAGCTCACCCTGTCTTGTGGGGCTGACCTGGATCTCGAACCCTGGCCTGCTGGTTAACAGGCAGAGTCTTAACTGCTTGCGCCACCCACAACTATATGTATTACATGTTTATTTATTGGATTTATACACTGACTTTCTCTGCAAGCAGAATCGTGTGCGTGTGTGTGTGTATGTATGTATGTGTGTGTGTATGGGATATATGTTTTGGTATATATGTAGATATATATATATATAAGGTATATGTGTAAGTGTAGATATGTATGTAGATAGGTAGATATATAGGTGTGTGTGTTTGTGTGTGTGTGTGTGCATAAGAGTGTGAATAAGTATGTGTGTATATATATGTGCATGGGATATATGTGTTGGTATATATGTAGAGAGAGATATATATAAGGTATATGTGTAAGTGTAGGTATATATGTAGATAGGTAGATATATATGTGTATATGTGTGTGTGTGTGTGTGTAAAAGGTAATATAAATTATGTAATCTTTCTATTTAGATGTAATAAATAACATATAATTTATAATGACAAGAAGAAATAATGCTTCCTTTCCTGCTCACAAGGAAAAGGAGAGTGAGGAGGAGGCTGAGAAAGAGGGCGTGTGAGTAGCCCAGTGAGTTCTCAGGAGCTACTCCTGAGTAGGGAAGCGAGGCTCCTGCGGTCAGTCAGAGGCTGCCCCTGAGAGGGAGGTGGGGAGGAGGGGCAGAGGCACCCATGGGTGGGGCAATGCTGGCTCCCCACAGAGACTGCCTGCCTAGGGGGAGGAGACGCCTGAGGGGCAGCAGAGAAGGGGAGGGGAGGTGTCGGTCCGCACCTGCCGGTCCAGAAGGCGCCTCTGCAGCAAGAGCTCCGGCTGGGCCGGACCACGGAACAGAGCAGAGCAGAGCAGAGCAGGCTCCTCCCGCTTCGGCTGCGCAGACTCGGCCCGCCCTGTCAGCCTCTCTACGCCTCAGCCACGCTTTCTTGTGGAGCCCCACTGACTCTGAGGAGCCTTACTCCCGAGGAGGCAGGCAGAGCTCTGACCCACACTCTCCTGGGAGGAAGCCCCATTGGATACAGTGGGACTTACTCATGAGTAGACATGCATAGGATCGGGCTCTGAGGCTGCGGTCCGATCCACACTTTCCTGGGAGTAACCTCCATTGACTGTAATGGGACTTACTTCTGAGTAGGCATGCCCAGGATCAGGCTCTGAGGCTGCGGTCCGATCCACACTTTCCTGGAAGTAACCTCCATTGACTGTAATGGGACTTACTTCTGAGTAGGCGTGCCCAGGATCAGGGTCTGAGGCTGCAGTCCGATCCACACTTTCCTGGGAGTAGTAAGCCCCATTGACTACTATAATGGACTTCTGAGTATATTCATGCCTGGGATATGGATGGGACTTGCTCCTGGGTGGAAACAGAAAGGAAATTAATTGGGAGTTTGGGGTCAAGCCAGGCATCCTCTATTCACCAGGACATGTCCTCTTTTTTTTAGCCTGTATCCTAAAAAAGAATTTATAGTCCAAACCTATGCATGTTTACTCATAACCAGATGGAAATCAGTATACCAGTGTTTTTTATGTCCTGCGTTTTTCTTGGATGTACTACATTTTGGGGTGCTTTGTCCTCCTTTGCATTTATGACAGCTGGTCACCAAGAAATATAAAGGTCACTTCATGCAAATGATAAACCAAACTTTAGTCCCACCCTGAAATCATATACAGGTGGACCTCATTACCTATTAGGGTTCCTTCCGGAACCTCCCATTGAAAAAAAAAATCCTGTGGATTAAAAAACAATGGAAAAATAGGGTTTTTCATCTCAAATAAGGGAAAGGAATTTGAGCAAGGACAGGATGCCGGCATACAAAGTTTAAAAATGAATAAAACAAAAATATTGATTCATTTCTCCTTTCTCTTATTGACAGATAGAGAACAAAGCAAAGCAAATCAATCCTCTTGAAGGGAAGAAATGGCTGCCACTAATCCTGGCCTGGTAAGAGAAATTGGCAGGAACAGTTTGGGCTTCTCCTTCTGGAACACCCTCCAGTTACAGCATGTTCACCTGAGCTTGGAGTAGCCGTACCACACTTGTTTCCTCAGTTTCTAATAAACCCCCAACCTTTCCCTGTACCCATAATATCTTTCCTTCTCCAGGGTTCCTCTGGAAAGCCCAACTAATCTACCCACATCCCTTCTCCCCCTGCATTTTTCCCATCTCTCTGCTTCTCCTTATGGGGAGTTCCTCTAAAGCAGCGGTTCTCAAAGTGGGGTTTGGGACTTCATTTGGGGGGGAGGTCACAAAAAGCCATCTTGGAATCTGGCACTTAGGCTGCTGTCGTGGGTGCAAGTCCCACTGAACACAGTGGGACTTACCATACTTCCTAATAGTCATGGAGGAGTTCTGGCTGTTTAATGTCACTTCCAGCCATGGATTGTTATTCTCAGAAGGAGGTCCTGGGCTGAAATGTTCAAAAACCATTGCTCTAGGGCTCCAATGTGTGTGTGGGGGGGGGAGAGGGGGTCCTCCTGGGTATACTTTTTTCGTTTTTGGTCCTGGATATACTTTCCTGGAAATATGCCTTTTACAAGCACTGGGCTCCCTTCTGGGCTTTAAGCAGGACTCTTTCAGTCTTGAAAGACTATGGTATCGTGCTCAGTGCTGCATACGCTGCATGCAAAGCACGAAAGCCTGGGTTAGATTGTTATGGAGGATATGCTATTACCCAAGCAGCAAATCCCCCTCTCCACGCCACTGAATTAGTCCAATGGAAAGGCAGAGCCGATACGATTGGATCCAGCTGGCGTTGCAGAGCTGGGCTAAGGACAGGAGCTCACCCTGTCTTGTGGGGCCAACCTGGGTCTTGAACCCTGGCCTGCTTGTTAACAAGCACAGTGTCTTAGCCATTTGCGCCACCCACAGCCCTTTAGTGCCTAGATTTATAGTGTCAGTTTGGAGGTTGGAGTGATAGGATCATTGGAGATCCCTGGAAATCTGGAGTTGTAAGCTAGAAATGTGGACTTGCAAAGTTGAGAGGGAAAGTGTATGAGATTGTTTTGTTTTTTCCCCAATTTATAATGGATTTGCCGTTTCTTGGAATCAGAAATGCACTTCTAAGGACGGCAGTCCTGGGCTAGACTGACTTGCTAATAGGACATTTCTCCTTTTCCTTTAGGGTTCAATTTCATTCTCAGATATAACTGTTTTCTTCAGCCGTGAAGAATGGGATCTGCTCAATCCATGCCAAAGGCACATGTATGAGGCTGTCACAATTGAGAATTATGAAAATGTGACCTTTATAGGTAAGAAAGATCCTTTGCCCTATAACAGATAGATGCTCCAATAGGAACCTCTGCTTCATTGGATATTGCCAGAGAGATGGTTGCCAGCCTCTTGCATCTGATGTCCCCATATAGCTATCATTTGACCCCTTACAGCCAGTACAATGTGGGTCTGCTGATGTAGCTCCATTCTGGGGATATGTTGCCATAAATTAGTTGGTTATGCCCTTTGGTGGCGGTGGATGTGTTTTGGAGGACTCCTCCCCATGCATTTGGTCTCAGCTTCAGTTCAGAACAGGAGACCACAAATTTTTTGGCACCTGGGACCAGTTTTGTAGAAGACAATTTTGACATGGATCGGGCAGGGGATAGTTTTGGGAAGACTCAAGCACATTACATTTATTGTGCAATTAATTTCTATTGTTACTGCATTGTAATATACAATGAAAATAGGACTGCAGTGGCTCAGTGGTTAGAACGCTGGGGTTAGAACACTGCTTGACCAGAATTCCGCTCAGCAGGCCAGCAAGACCCGAGTACTGCCAGATGGGGTGAGTTCCCATCCTTAGCCCAGCTCCTGCCAACCTAGCAGTTCAAAAGCATATAAATGCAAGTAGATAAATAGGGACCACCTCAGTGGGAAAGGCAACAGCCTGGCAACAGGCCCCTGCGACAGGCCGGCCAGATATCCCCATGTTGTCTCCATCATGGATTGGAGATTGAAGCGGACATCTCTTACGCAGTACAAACACTGAAGAAGTTTCCTTTTTGTAATATATAATGAAAATTATAACGTAGAATCAGTGGGAAGGAGCCCTGAGCTTATTTTCCTGCAACTAAACAGTCCTATATTGGGTGATGGGCGACAGTGACACTTGAATGATTTATTTATTTATTTATTTGTTTGTTTATTTATATCCCGTCCTCTTCATAAGAACTCAAGATATTATGTCACTTATGTCCAGTCTACTCCATAATATTGTTTTGGTTCTCTGGTGCCAGAACACATCACCTTTCCTTTGCTCATCCACTCCATTTTGACATGGCTCAGTCACCCTGCCTGTGGTTAAGAAGGAGACATCCGATGTTCCCTGCTCCTGCCATCTGAAGAGACTCAGGGCACAATCTTAACCAATTTAGGCCTGTACAATTCACCCAACTCCCCATTTCTGCAGAGGTTTAGGGAGGCCAGCACACTTCTGTGCACTCAGCGAACCCTCCCAGGAGTGGCACCCCAGGCCAGCATTGGACCTCAGGGTGACCAGATGCCAAACGCAAAATCCTTGAGTGGCAAAGCCAAAATTCCTGCCCGTCGGGCAAAATTCCTACCAAAATTCCTGCAATTAAAAAATTGTAGGACACCCCAAAATGTAGGACAAAATGTAGGACATGTTAAAATAAGCTTAAAACACTTGTATTTCTTTCCTGTACTTAATTTCAACACTTTTAAGGTAATACACACATACACACTAGGGGAAGGGGGAGTGGATGCATTCGGGGTGGCTGGTGGAGGGTTTCTCTGGCGTGCGGAAAGTAGGTAAGTAGGAGGTTTCTTGGGGGAGGGGGTAAATGCAGGGCTGGTGGGGGGTTTTCTTTTGGGTAGTGGGCACAGGCAGGGCCAGGGGAGTGGTGGGGGTGGCTGAGGGTAGTGGCTGCTGCAGGCAGCAAGGGTGGCTGGTGGGGGGTTTCTGGGGGAGGGGGAGATTTCTCTGGTGGAAATGGAGGGGGTTTGAAACCCTAGCCACATTTCATCTGGAAATAAGCTCCATTGTCTTTAATGGGGCTTTCTTCAGAGTAGGCATGCATAGGATTGGCCTCTCAGACTGCAATCCTTGCCACATTTTACCTGGGAGTACGCCCCTTTGGTAGTGGCTGGGGGGCAGTGCGTGCACCTGGGGGACCCCCCTGCACTGCGGGCAAGCAGCACGCACCAGCAGGAGCAGCCAGGAAACGGGCTGGCTTTAGGGAAGACCCAGTGTGCATGCAGCTGTAACTGCGCGTGCAATTTTTTTAAAAAATTAAAGCGCCAGCCGAAATTGCCAGCACTAGGGGGAATCCCGGAGGCGCTCTGGGGTTTTCCCCTGCCCTGGAGAGAGGTGGGTTTTAGAGGAGGCCTCCGGGGAATTCCGGAGGTCTGACAACCCTGCTGGACCTGTGCTTGCCTAACCAGAAGTTAGATCAAAGGTCCATCTAGTCCACCTTCCTGCATCTTCCATCTCAGAAAGCCCACAAGGCAACTTGACACCTTCATCCTGGTGTCCTCCCTTGCACTGACATTTTGAGACAGCATAAGAACACCACAGGGCAAAAGGACACCAGCATCCTGGTGATGCCTCTTTTGCACTGGCATTCTGAGGTTATTCAGGTGGCCCTGCCCAGCCACAGACCTGGTGTCACTCTCATTGTTTGGTTCTTCTTGCCTGCTCCACAAGTGGCTAGTTACCCACTTGGGTTGATGTACTGCCACTGCTTCAAACCTTCCCATCTTGAGTCTGTTGGAAGAAACTCTGCATATGCCCTCTGCCATCTGTTCCTCAAGAGTTTCTCCTGTAAGTCTGTAAGGCACTGTATCCCAGCATGAGACTGCAAACCAGTGATTGTGGAATCCCAGTGTAGAGGACACTGCCAAGAGAGAAACAGCATAAATGAAGTGGAATTGAGAGTTCAGATGGGACAACAGTAAGGTCAGATGTCTCTAGGAAATTTGGAACTTCCTCATGTTTAGGAGGTACAAGAATGAAAAATATTTTTCCTTGATGAAGACATTGTAATATGGAGTAGAGATAGAGGTAAATATCTCAGACATGTCAGGGTCTGTGCTGTGGCTCTCCTTATAAGATCCTGGGAAGATGTTTTAAGGTGGCTCTGGGAATTATAGTTTCTGGAAGTTCTCAGAACTGAGCACTGCATAGCTGAGGACTCTGTAGCCACTAGAGGACACACTAACCCAAGGAAGCTGTCCTGTGTAGAATAGGAGGAAGCGGGTGCTATATTACCCCCTTCCCCTCTCAAAGCCCATCTGAGGAGAAGGATATCAGCTCAGACAGCAGCATTAGGAGAGTGGGCCACCCCTCACAGTTCTTCATTAGGTACTTGGTTCACCCTTGACTCAGGAGCTGGAGATCATGGGTAGCACACTTTCCAAACTAACTGCAGGTTCTTAGGTTTTACTGCATTTCCTTTCTTATTTCAACAGTTTCCATTTGGGACCAGGTTGGAAGCAAGAAGGATCAGCCTTCACAGCAAGGAGCCTGTACAAGGGAAAAGCCCTATAAGTGCCAAGAGTGCAGAAAGACCTTCATTAGGCATAATATACTTAAGCTCCATCAGAGAACCCACACAGGGGAGAAACCCTATAAGTGCCAGGAGTGTGGAATGAATTTTAACTGGAGTGGAATTCTGATAAGACACCAGAGAATGCACACAGGGGAGAAACCCTATAAGTGCCAGGAGTGTGGAAAGCCCTTCAGTGACAGTAGTACTCTTATAAGCCACAAGAGAATGCACACAGGGGAGAAACCCAATAAGTGCCAGGAGTGTGGAGTGAACTTCAGTGAGAATTATCACCTTATTAGACACCAGAGAATGCACACAGGGGAAAAACCTATAAATGTCAATAGTTAGAATGACCCTCAGTCATAGTGGTATTCTTATTAGCCATCAAAGAGCACACACAGACAAATAACATTTTAAATGCCTGGAGTGTGTAATGACCATCACTCATAATAATCTTATTAGATACTATAGAACCCACATAGGGAGAAACCCTATAAGTGTAAGGAATATGGAAGGACCTCCAGTCAGAGTGGTAGATTTATTGGCCACTACAGAACTCAAACATTGGAGAAACCTTATACAACTTCAGAGTTTTAAAAATGGTTCAGTGGTAGTCAGGCAACAAAAGTTTCTTTTTTCATTAAACAATTGATGTTTGAAAAGTTTGTGAAATGTTTATCTGAAATACAGGTGAAGGATTGTGCTTGTCTTGTATTTTGAATAATAAAATTGGTCAAAATTTCCCTGTTATTATTTGCTACAGGCTAGAATTGGGTTTGCTTTGGTCACTGAAGAACCAAGTTGGGGTTCTTCACCAATCACTACGATGCTACTCCCCCACACAGTGGTGGGCACCCCTATCTGGCAGGTTCAGGATTTGGGGCTGGGTATTAATCAGTATTCAATGTTAAGTGTAGGCCAAAAATATGTTTCAACATAGTTAAAATTTCTCAACATTGGTTCTTGGTGGGTGTTGATGTCGCAGAAGGAACACCTTCCCCAAATTTCATGCTTCTCGGTCCAGGCGTTGGGGCAGGGCAGTGATCAGTCTCAGGGATTCTTCAATGTAAAGTATAGGGAAGAAAACTTGTTGCGCCCCTTTTCACCCCCCTCCAGTTGGAATTGCCAAAAACTGGTTCTTAGTGGGTGCCTCCATCATGGAAGGAACACCCTACCTCCCAAAATTAACATACGTAGAGGAATAATGGATAAATGTTTCTTGGTTTTCTTAACAACTGACTAAAGTGTATCTAGCTTTCATGGTGGATGCAGTTGGTGCACTCAGGGAAATCAGAAAAAGGAGTTTGTAGGGAAGGATTTTAGGGGTTCTGGCAGCTAACCATTGAAGAGAGAGAGGGAAAAGGGGAGTAGTAAAAGTTTAAGCACAAATAACTACCTGTCCTGACGCATGTTCCTGGGGAAAGGAGAGCAAGAGAAGGGGTCTGAAGGAAGGTCTCTTTAAAAAGGGTTTGGCACTTGTGTTTATGCATGTTAAAACTATGGCCCAGATTGCTTTTCATGTTTGCTGGTGGATTACCAGGTGCTTAATGGAGGTTTGACTGGGAAGGAAGGCGTAGGACCATCTCTTATCAGTTTAAGAGTGGAAAAGTCAATCAGGTTTGCAGGAAAATTATGTAGGTTTTGACACCAAAATACAAAGTCTATAAATATAAGGTAGGAGCAGAGTGACCATATAGAACAGAAAATAGAGTGCCTTTACCATTAACCATTGTATAGAAGAGGGAGTTTAAGCAGGTGCTGCTTTTTAAACCCTTCTAGGTTTAAAACCCACGGGTCGGCCCCACAAGACAGGGTGAGCTCCTGCCTTAGCCCAGCTCTGCGACGCCAGCTGGATCCAATTGTATTGGCTCTGCCTTTCCATTGGACTAATTCAGTGGTGTGGAGAGGGGGGATTTGCTGCTTGGGTAACAGCCTATCCTCCATAACAATCCAACCCAGGCTTTCGTGCTTTGCATGCAGCGTATGCAGCGCTGAGCACGATACCATAGTTTTTCAAGACTGATGGAGGCCTGCATTTTAGGTTGAGTTAAACTTGTCTACATTCCCTCTTCTATGCAATGCTTAAAGGTACAGGCACTTTGTCCTCCATTCTGTATGATCACCCTGGGTAGAAGATGCTCCAACAGTAACTGATAAAACAGAAGTATTATTTCCAGAAGGCAAAGCCAGGCTTAGCAGTGGACATTTGTGTTGTTTTTGCTCAGTTTTATGGCAGACATTTTATACAGTAGGTGGCAGACTTTGATCAGTTTTCCTTTGGCTAAACACGCATGCAACTGACATGCCTTGTCAGTAGATGGCAGTTCACCTTGCATGTTGTAGGCACCTGCTTTAAAGAAACAGGTTTTATTGGTGTCACAAGATTCATAGCATAGGAACCAAAGAGTGCAGAATGGAGAAGGGTTGGGTGTGGCATGGATGGATCAGTAGACAGGTTCGGTGTCAGTGGTACATCCCATGTCCAATCCCAAACCCTCCTAGGCTTGAACCTTGAACCTCCTGCATGGATCAATGTGGACTTGTAAGATCCTTTATGAACATAAAGGGTTACCCAGAGTAAGCCTGTTGCAGCCAAATTAAGAGGCAATCCAGTCCAAAATAAATCCAAGCATAATACCAGGTACTCTGCATTGGGAGGGGATGTTTGGCTGCTGGTGGTCTCCTTGGAGTATTTGTCCTCTTGCCCCAGCATAAGTGACAACAGTCAACTTGGATCTGAAAAGAGGTCTTGAAAAGAGGTGCAAAAGAATCTTGAAATGAGGTCCAAAAGGATCACCCAGAATTGGCAAGAACGTAAAAGTGAATGAAACCCAAATACCCAGGGTGGCTAACAAAGTTTGAGTTCCTCCCTTCCTGTGGTCTTTACATCAACCCTGTGCAGTTGGTTAGTATTAAAGTGGCCCAAGGTCACCCAGGAAGCTTCATGGCTGAAGGAGAATTTGAACCTGTATCTTCCAGGTCTCAATCCAACACCCAAACCACTGCACCATCCTGGCTCCAGATGTGTGATGTAATTCCAGAATGGTCAGAAATTTGACAAAAGCTGCTTTCCCCATCAGTGTATCTCCACATATGGAAAAGCTACGAATTTTTAGCATTTTAAACAATGTGATGCCATGCAACTGTATTCAGAGTTAAGCCAGAGATGCACAGAGGGGTTTACTCTCAGAAAGATAGGAATAGATCCAGCCCCTTCTTATAGCACAAACCCAACCATGTCTACTCAAAAGTAAGCCCCGTTGTGTTCAGTGGGTCTTACTCCCAGGAAAGTGTCTTTAGGATTGCAGCATTAGTGTTCTTTCAGTACAAAACTGTGTCTACTCATCACTCAGGCACATTCAGTGTTCCAAGAACCTGACTATGGGACTGCAGCTTCAGGGTCCAATCCTATCAGTGACCAGATGCCATAATCACAAAAGAGGACAAGAGCTCTCCAAAATGTAGGACACCCAGGAAAAAAGTAGGACATGACAAAATAAATTTCAAAAGACTCATATATATTGCTTTCAAGTGGTTAATTTAAACACCTTTATAGAATACTTATTAAATTTAAAACAATTACATATAATTTACTACATATAGAGCACAATCCCAACCATGTCTACTCAAAAATAAGTCCCATTGTGTTCAATGTGTCTTACTCCCAGGAAAGTGAGTTTAGGATTGCATAGAGCACAATCCTAACCATGTCTACTCAAAAGTAAGCCCCATTGTGTTCAATGGGCCTTACTCCCAGGAAAGTGTCTTTAGGATTGCAGCCATAATCTATTAATTAGAAGAAGCCTACATGCTGCCTGCTCACAAGGAAAAGATCAACTGAGATTTTTTCCAGGACAAAAGGCTAGAAAAGAGGACATGTCCTTGAAAAAGAGGACATATGGTCACCCTGTTCCTATCCGAATTTTCAGTCCTGTGGTGGGGGGGGTAGTATGGAGGTCACTAAAATGAAAGGGTACACCTGTTCCCTTTCTTTAGGATTACATTTTGACTGCACCAACACTGGAAATTTGGGATAGGATTGGGCCCTTAGCCATTGATTGCACTTCAAACTGTCTTAAGTTGTCTTGGCTAAACTACATTCACTTCATCACACATGTTCCTTTGGGAGAATTAAAATTTCTGGGCCAGTTTTCTTCTGCTAATTAGCTCCTAATTAAATAATTGGGTCTAATTGAGCACTGTCCCTCTCTAGAAGCTTTTTCCAAGATGAAACCGCCCTTTCCTGTATAGAATGAGGGTATTTGTCCTGTCCCCAGTTTAGCTTAATGGAGTTGGTGTTTTTTTCAGTTTTGCTTCATATTTTAAGTACTTTTTGCATTTTCTTCACCTACAGTGCAAATGACGAAACTGAACTGGTATATCACCAAACCTTACAAGCACACAAATCTCACACGCGGGAAAAAAATTAATACTATGTGACAATCAGTTGTACAGTGGTAGCATTCAATTTTCTTCCTTCTTTTCATATGTTAATGAAGTGCTTTTCCTTCAAATGACTTTTGGTTTCATGCTACTTTTTTAGGGCTCAAACTCACATCTACAATAGCTGCCTTTGTTCCCAACTTCTTCAGAGCTGCAGTCCAAAGCATTGGAAATTAGTGAAAATCCACAGGTCTTACATATAATTAAATGTTTCATTTTGAGATATTTTTCCTGTTCTTAACTATTAGATGAACTAAATCCATGTCTACATTTTCAGTTAATAATTAACCTCTCATGTGCCCCAATCCTGTCTATGCAGAAGTACATTTCACTGGGTTCCATAAGACCTACTTCTAGGGAAGGAGGTTCCATGGAATCCACTGGAAGTATGCATGACTGTTGCCTTGATGTCGTTGTTTATACTCATGACTCACGGTCAGCAAGATATCTAAGGACTTTTCTGATAGTGGAGACAAAGGGTGAAAACCTACTTTTTATTCCCAAAGTGGCCTGCAAACTATTTCTACAAAAGCTGCTCTTTTCATGGCTTCTTATTGCCTTGGGCTGGCATTATAGGGTGGGTAGACAGAACCATACAAGACATTTTACTTGATTTACCTCTAACATTACTGAGGATGCAATCCTAACCTCCACTTATACCGGCGTAAACCCTGTGCTGACCTGGATGTGTCACGAAAGTCCTTTAAGATACTTTCTTTTAGTGCTGTAAGAAAGTGTGTCACTCCTAGGTGAGGGTCAGGCCATTGCACATACCAGTACATGTTCTTGGCCTCCCTAGATCACCAGGCATATGGGAAGATCGATGAGTTGTGCTGGCCTAGGTTAGGATTGCATAGGTAATTTTATGCATGTACCATTACATAGGTATTGTAACATTACATATGTAATTTTTAAGGATAAACATTATATATGTATGTATTTTTTGGACAAAATGTGTTTCTGATTATGCATTGGCATGTTTTGTTTTCAGCCATCTCTTATCCTCTCAACTGTTGACAACAATTAGTCACATAATAGTAATCATATCTGGTTTTTTTCTTTGTTTCTGCTCACCTCTTATTTTATTGGAGTAACATTTATGACATTTAATGATGCACAGCCAATAAAAAAAAATTGCAAGGCTGACCTTTGAACCATTCAGGATTTGCAAAGACAACAGTCTGGGTGACCAAAAAATGAGATTTATTTGGCACACACACTTTTTGAAGCAGGAGATTTGATTCTTAAATGGTTCTGGGTTTTTTCCAGTGTAATATGTTGTATCTACTATCTCAACAGAGCAGTGGGCATCACTTGCACTCTTTCCTCAGAAACTAGCTGAACACCCTTGGCACCAGCTGGATCACACCCCAATGCTTGTGAGTTCGGTGGCAATGTGATAAAGGTCTACATACTGCACATACAGCAACACATGTGTAAGGATCCTCAGTGCTATCAAGAACCCAGAGGCAATGAAGTTTCTTAAACACCCGGAGGAACTGTATGCACAGAGGCACCTTTTATACTGAATGTTGAAGGTACTGATGTCAGGTGACAGTAGGCCCAATTTTATGTGTTTAGTATAAGCGGGGGACGGACGGATAGGCAGACATGGGCATTCCTATAGACCTATAGATGCTGGAAACCCACAATGATCGGTAGAAAGCAAGTAGCACCAACATATCAGGGTGACCAGATGCCAGGCTGAACCTCAAAAGGAGAAGTGCTTGGATTCATCTCAGCCTGGCCTTTCTGGTGGACAATGGCACATTTCCCTACTCACAAGTAAAGCCGCGATATTGGGCACTTTCACTTTCAATTCATATTTTTGATTTTTAGTTTCATGGCCATAACTTTTGATAGGAAGGAGATATTTCAAAACCGATTTTTGCATTCAGTTCTGCTCTTCAATTTGAATCCAATGACATATGACACAATAGGGTACTGTACACTATTGCAAAGTTCCAGAATGAAGCCAAAATGGAGAACAATAAAGCCCTTTTAGAGGACAATCGGACAGAAGACTTAAAAAGAGGAGAAATCTGGAAAAATTTGGCCATATGATCACTCTGCAACATATATCTGGGAAACAGGTAAATTCAACTTTAGTGTTTTTCACCCAATAGTGCCAATAAACTATGGTGTCACATTATGACCTTTATAACATCAGATTGATATGAATCCCGCCTTAGCTACACTACTGCCTGCTTCATTACTTAATCCATACTGTAATTATATCCTAACAGTCCAGCTGTATCTCTTAGCTCTTCTTTTTCATTATGTGTCCCCGGGGCTGTGCTGAGCGTTAATGAGCTCTTACTTCAGATATAAAAAGGAGGCCTTGAATTAACACAGATGGAGGTTAAATATGGATATTGAGGCTTGGCTGATGCAGAAACTTTGTGGAAACATAAAAGAGAAAAATATAGTGACAGTTTATTGTCATGATCACTGAAAATGTACTTTCTTCTCTTAAATCCCTGGAGGAGAGATGTTTGAAAAATGGAGAAGTCGAGGAAGGTGACAGAGGCCTGTTCATTTGTTATGGGGCTGCGGACACTGCCCAGCTTCAGCATCCATGGATGCCTGTTCGGAAGTCCTGCCTTTCCCATGTTCAGCATTTACCTGCAGCATGAAACACTGAACATGGGGTGAAGTTTCAATATGTGAATCGCCAGTGAGTGTTCCTGCTGAATTAATAACTAATAATTAATAATAATTAATAACCCATGAATTAATAACTTCACATGGGCTAACATACATTAGGAATCTGCAACCACATACAGGAAGAAAACACAGAAAAGCCCATTCACAGCAGAAAGAAAACATTCAAGGAAGAGCCAACAACTGGATTACTCCTCCTTTTACATCTTTATTCATTTAAATTCTTTGTATTTCATCAGTTCAAATATGCCCAAATAGCAAGAAACCATGGTTTAAACTGCACGTTTGCTCATGGCCTACTATAATTAACTACCTTCTCCAAGCAATTTAAAAATACAAAAGAAACACATGGACTCCATCCTTCCAGGGAGCAGAAATAAAAAGAAAGATCTTGCTGCAGCTGAGAACGGGCTACTGTCCTGTTAGAGACAGTCACAGCTTTGCCTCATCCCCAAACCACTTGGCCATAACTTAAATGCCATTTACTTTGCCTTTCTACATTATAGATATATAAAATATAGACTTTTATTTTTTATCACACTCCTTTTGTTTGATAAATAACTTTTTTAAAATAGCTATTGTACACAAAATGCCCATGCACCAACATTTTCAGCATCCTGTATCTTATATATGTTTGTAAAACACAATAAATATATATTTATATATATATTTAATACAGCAGTAAATGTACACTTGGGTTTTTTAAGGTACAAAGAAAAGATCAAAACACAAAAACAGGAAAACAAGGCATCGTTCAAGAACCAGATGATGTGGGGAGTTGCTTTCACTATGGGTAGAAGATGGTATGCTAATTTTCAGGGGAAGTAGCAATATATGTATATGTTTTTTATCCTAGCTCTTTGTTGTTTTAATGTCTTAACTTCACCACTTTCTCTGAGGAGAACAAAAGAAGGCCTTACTTGATCAGACCTGCTTCAATGGAATGAAATGGAAGGATGACACAAGGAGACTTGACTGGTAATTTAAGGACAAAAAATTGAAAACCTCTCAGTTATACGAACTCAGTTATATATGTCAGGCATCTTCAAGTGCATCGCAAGAGAGAGCAGCTGGCACTGCAGCAAACTCCAGTGGAGAATCTTTGATAATTATCTGTCGTCAAATTGTCAGGGTAAATTACAGCTCTAAACAGCACTTTGTTTCTCATCTTGAACCTGCTTTTCCTCTTTTCCATTGATCCTACCTTTGCTGGTCAGCTCCACCCAGTCCCATCCACCTGTCTGGCAGGTGAGTGCACAGAGATCATAAATGCAGCTGTGTGCATCCTGCTGCTGCACACAAGGATCAATGTCATAAGTGAATCCGCAGCTAGTTTCCTCTTCCCCTGCTAATCATGACCAATGCTAAGGGTAGTGGTCATCCCCATAAGGAGGCCAAAGAGCCAGCGTTGTCCTCCTCCGTGTTCATGTGGCCAGCATGACTAAATGCCAAAAGTGCTCAAAATGCTGTTACCTTCCCACCAAAGTGGTACCTATTTATGTACTTGCATTTACATGCTTTGGAATTGCTAGGTTGGCAGGAGTGGAAAAGTAAAGGGAACATGCAGTATTCCAATCTTGAACTCTGACTTGCCAACCTTCAGGCAATCCTTAACCACTGAGCCATCACAACCCTAATACATTACCTAGCTGTGGCTGTGCAAAAGCAACAAAGTTGGCTGGTTGCCTTTAAAACATTTAAAGGCATGTATTTATTAGGTAACATGTATTTATTAGGTAGATACGAAGAGGAAAGAGAAATTGATCCCACTTTACTGAAGAATTTTAGTAAGGAGCTCCCAAAGAGGCTATTTCTATACTTGATGATGTGATGAGATATTAGTATACTTGATGATATGATACGAGAGAGAGAGAGAGAGAAATCATCAGTGATTGTGGAAAACATATTAGATTTTTAAATGCTGTAATTTATTGAGTAACTGTAAAGAACATCAGTAGTCTAAGTGGTTTTTTCCCACTAAAACAACTTTCTATTTTGGATAAATTTTCTAAAATATTCTAAAACAGGATAACACCAGCAACTAACTTGTAGGTTAGTTAGTACATAGGCTAGTACATAGGCTGCCTATGTAGTTAGTACATAGGCTGCCTATGTAGAAAATGCTATACCACTGTAACTGCCATTTTGCTTAACCTTCGCCCACCAAAAATTACATTCAAATCAAAGTAAAGAGCATCTCTGTCTGACTTTTGCTTCGTTGTAAGCTTTCCATCTTCTTGAACAGGGAGTAGTGATAGGAACTTATCTCATCTAGATTTACTGTGTACAGAACAGACCCTCTGTCAAAAGGCAAAATGTTTTGGGGTTTGTTCATAGGAAATGATTGTGAGTAAAGCTGCCAATGAAACACAGCCACCAAGGGAAGCACCAAATCGGGCCATATTGAGCATTGTGCCTTTAGGATTCCTTCCTGAAGTTAGACCTCTCCTGAATAACGTGGCTCGAAGCCAAGATTCAAGCATATACTCTTCAGTGTACCCCAGAGCAGAACCTTCCTTCTTCAGTGTTTATTCTTCAAAGCCTGCATGAATTCACTGCAATTAACTAGTCTATTCCCCATGTAGAATTGAGTTGTATGGCCACATAGAGCTGAATTCACCTCTTGAAAAAATAGCTTTCTCTAAGTGTGAAGGGTGCAAGTTCAAGTGGCATAAACAAAGTGTAATCTATGCTGAAAATCCTTGATTCTCTCCAAGTTTTCTTCACCAATTTTGCACCTTCCTATTACTTAGAAAACTCCTGTACAATGTTCAACACCGTGAAGGGCTACTGAATCAGCCCAAGGGAACAAGTATTCTGTTTATTTTTTGCTTGCTTTTTTAACTTCATGATAACCTTCTGTCTAATCCATATTATTCAAACCATCCTTTATCGTTCCATGCTAATTAGTGCCTAATTTTTACTTTAACTTTACCACGCCTTTTAAATTATGATTCTTTTAATATATCTCATTTATCATTACTATTTTATTTCTTTCATTTAGGAAGATCATTTTGTCTTAAGATATTTTTTCAATCTACTAGTTATGGTTCAGCTTTTTGTTCAGCATTTAAGGTAAACCATCAGGGGCTCTGGGGCTCTTCATTCTTTGGCAGGAAGTTTTCTAAAGGCAGTTGCTTCCTGCCTGGGTTTTCCTGGTCTTGACTGGCAGCCATCTACCATTCAAATTTAAATTTAAATTATAGGAGGGGATGGTCTAGGAGTAGATTCCAACTGCTAGGCACTGCATGGTCTACTGATCCAAATACCATATGGCCCCTACTAAACCTACAATTGGCTCTCTGCATCTTTGACATTATCTGCATTTTGTAAATATCCTAAGCAGATCAGTGATGACGAACACAAGATAAAGATGCAGTACATGGTTTAAAGAGGTGTCTATGCTATAATTACAAGTTTAATTCACATGTTTTGTGTCTTCCTCCTCCCAAATGGAAACTGTAGGAGTCAGTCTAACTCTTGTTTGCACAAATCACAAAATTTCAGCTCCCAGTATAGTTGCCACACTTGGCAAAACTAGAGAGAATAGAGCCCCCTGACAACTTTAAACACTAACAGATTTGTTGTAGTATAAGGTCGTGTGGAATGGACCCACTCAGATGAATTCCTTCACGTAACTGGCAAAGTGGACTCCAATCCAGAGAAGAGTTTACACTACAGTAAACTTTTTTCCTGCTTAAGGTACTAAGAATGCTTTAAAAAAAAATTTGGCCCAGTAGACATAGATTGCTCTCCCTCTGGAACAAAGTTAAACACATTGAAAACTGAGAAGCAGAAAACTAAGAAGAATCACTTATAGACCATTTTTGTACATTCCTAATTTCTCCACAGATCTCTGTAGTTAGCACTGAAAACTTTGCATGAATTTGGAGGATCCTACAAGAAACAATCCACTGTTTTTAGAGCAACCTGTATTTTAAAAATCATTCAAGTCAATTTATGTCACCCAGAAAGAAAAAGAAAAAGAAAATTCTAGAGTCTCCATATGAACTATGAAAACCAAGCTGCCAAATGTTTTTAAGTCATATGACTTAATCATGCCAAGTGTTCTTATTTTGTCTACTAACTGATGCAGAGGTTATATAGATTAGCATGCTCTTATCCAGCGTGGCTGCTAGGAAACATTCATGTCAGAAAGCAGCCTAGTTTTGCCATAAAGGACTTTCCGACATTGCAGCATCTTCACAGCCTTATGATTTGTCAGGAGTGTCCAATAGGACCTTCCTGAACTGTTTTCACAGTAGATAGAATTGAACCAGCTATGCACCTGCAGGATGTAAATACACACCATTCTCCCTACCTAGCATACTATTTTGTAAACAGGTTATACAAGTTTCTCTCAATCTTATCAAACTTCTGAATAACTCTTTCTTCAATCTGTCACAAAGATTTCAAATGCACCTATATCTCAGCACCAACTAAGGAATGTTATTTGAACTGTTCGGAAAGAACGGCACTGATACACCATTTATTTTTCCTTTTTGAGAAGTGACAGAAAGCTAACAGTACAAAGACATTCTGCTCCTGCGCATTGCTTCACTGATCAAGTAGGCAGGACTTAATTCTGGTTCTTCAGTCATAATTGCAATGTTCTGCCATTCACCCAGTTGGTTTGACTTTTTAATGGTGTCCACCACACACAAAGCATAGAGGCAGTCGTCAAAAGTGGCAGCCATGGTGAGTGGCCGTCCATCCCAGGTTCTTCTGTCGTCCTGATCCTCAAATGCCTCCCGGATGGCCTGCACCATCTTTATGGTTCCTCGGAGATAAGGAGATGGGATATCACTGAAGGCCTTCTCTGGTATCAAGGAATTGCTCACCGGTGTGGAATCCTTTAAAAGAAGCTCCTTTTGTGCTGAGCTATTGCTCTGTCCGTACAAATCGGTGCCTACTACAATCAGCCGCCCACTGGATCCTACTACAATAATATCTTGTTTAAATTCCCCAGGGACATTGAAGTTGAGGGTAACAGTGCAGCACACCCCGCCTTCTAAGACCATCTGGAATGTACAAAAGTCATCACTCGTGATTTGGCGTATTCCCTTGATATGGTCCGTCTGTTTCACAAAGGTCTTCAGCAGTCCATGAACTTTCACAGCCTTCTGGCTGGTGAGGAAGGTCAAGAGGTCAATGATGTAGGTCCCAACAGAATGCAAACCCCCACCTCCCATCAGGTCATCGCAGCTCCAGTTGTATTTCTTTCCCAGTAGGCTTCCACTGTGAACTTGTACCTCGCACACAAGCAGCTCTCCAACATAGCCCTCTTGGATCAGCTGTTTCATCTTCACAAAGGCAGGTAGGAAGCGGAGTACATTACCCATTATGCTCATTAGCTTTGGGTAATAGTGGGCGGCAGACATCATCCTGAAGGCATCAAGTGGAGTCGCTGTGCGGTCACAGATGACATTCTTCCCAATCCCTGCCAGACATTAAAAAGAAAGAGGAAGTTTATAAGAGGTGAAAACATCCAATAGCTCTCAATATTGGTTTAGTAATGTAGAAAATATGACTAAGGGAGGCTTATTTTACAAACAAATTGGAAGGAAGTAGCATACATGCTTACTGACCAATCATATCAATGGGTTTGCAGCAGTGGGACACTGTCCTGATGTTGTAAATTGGTTGCCAATGACATGTGGAATGCCCCACTCGTGGTCACTTCAGAGTTGCCACTAGATAGCCACAAGAGCCTTGAAGGTGCACTGCTGCAGCCAGCAGCTTGCACAGGAGTAGGTAAGCTGTTGCAGGGGGTGGGTGAGGAGGGGGAGTAATGGAGTGTTTGGAGGGAGGACTGGGGGCATGTCAAGGATCTAGCATCAGTTTTGCACCCCAACTAATCCCCACTTTTTAAAACCTCCCTGTTCTTTTCCTTTCCTCAGACATATGCCAACAAAATCACTGGCATTAAGTCCAATCATAAGTGCTAAGTCCAAGGATCAGGTCAAAGGTTCATCTAGTTAAGCTTTCTGTATCTCACAGCAGCCCACAAGATGCCTTGGAAAGCCACAAGACACTTGCATCCAGGTGGTCCCCCCATGCATCTGGGATTTTGAGGTTGTTTACATCTATCTATAAACACACACACAATTTCCTATTTCTATTAATATATTCCATATATTAAGGTACTTCCCATTACCTCTCTGCATGCTATAATGCAAGGGTCTCCAAACGTTTTGGCAGGAGGGTCACATCATCTCTCTGACACTGTGTCAGGAGCCAAAAAAACTATTTTACATTTCAAATTTGAACAAATTTACATAAATTTACATATAAAACTGTATTGGAGTGGATTACAGGATTTGCGCAGGTGCCAGATAGAGGGATCTTGATGCTTGCCGAGGGCCACATCTGGCCCCAGGGCAGTAGTTTGGAGACCCCTGAAAAATGTAACAAGAAATCCAATTGGAGCCCAAATTCATGTGAAAATCCATGTGAAGAAAAGCTTCCTGGTGGGAAAATGCTTGAAAACTACACCTTTAGAATGGAAGAGATACTTGCACATATGCATCGGAATATCTTTGCTCCATAGAACAAACTTCCTGTCTTAAATATTTTGATATATCAACCATAGGCATGTGTACCTTCAATTGTGCTTCCTTCTCCAAAGTACAGATTGCCTTTGAAGTGGTGCCTCTGAGGATTTGCCTTTAAAAATCTACTGTCCCCCATTGCTTCGATTCATGTAGAATAAGGTTTGTTTGACTTCACAGAATGAATTCACGGAGCTGACCTACATTCCTTAAATAGGTAAAGTTCCAGCTGTACCTTTGGTTACAGAACTATCCGCCCAAATGTGATTTGTTTAACAAATCTTTTCTAACTGAATAAATCCTCACTGTAGGATTGTAGGTTAGACAAACAGCTAGAAATCTGGAGAGTGTCTCTATGTGCTTGAATAAGCGTATCCATATATTTATATAGCTGAGATATAGAAGACACAATAGCCATGGACGTCCTCTTAAATCTCTACCTGGACTAACTGCTAACTAGACTAGTGGTGTCACCACTGCTGTTGCACAATCTTCAAGTTGGTATCAAATCAGGACACATTTAGAGCTCCAATTTGCTGCTACCTCCCATAAATTGTCCATCTCCAGGATACTTCCCAGACATGCAAGCTGTAACGTGGTGGTAAATGAGAACCAGAATATTTATTGCGAAAGAACATTAGTGTTCTCAGTAATCAGAACTGAGAACAATCAACACAATTCACATGATAATGGCTAGTACCACGCCTGCCTGCCAACCATCATCTCTCTGTGTCTTCCATTTTCTGAAAACTACTTTATCTCTATAAATCCAGATGCTCTTCCTGTGGAGAAAGATTTATTTATTCTATTTATATCTAGGATTGCCATATGGCCCCTAAAACAGGGACAGTCCAGATTTTAGAGGATTGTGTTCACATATTGGCAATTTTGACAGAGGGTCCTGTCCCAGTTATGCCAACCCTATTTACATCTCGCCTTTCTTCCTTAAAGAAGGAAACTCAAGATACACTCATCTTTCTGTGAGTAGCTGAGACAGAAAAGAAAATGAAATGCAGCTGCCCATTTGAAGATCCACTACATAGTCTTTCCTAGGAGTTGAGGACTGTTGTGGAATATTTTAAATAACTTGCCTAACCTATATAGAATCAGGGTTAATTTAGCTCTTTGCTTCCAGGCCTTTCTGATGCACATGACAAGGCCACATCACCCAGCAGGTTGCCTGGAAATGCTGCCAGTCTCACACATAGTGATGCCTCTGTATGCTTTATGCTCTTAAATTGTAAACAAGCAAAGCTCTTTAATCCAATCCTTGTACTGGATTTGCTTCTTCCTCAAAACCCAAACAGCTTTCAGCCCAGTGATTTCCAACCTTTTTTTCCTCATGGCACACTGGCAAGGTACTTAAAAAGTCAAGGCACATCTTAGGTTTTTTACAACTGGCAAGGCATACCATGCTGGCGGTTGAGGTGCTCACATCTCCAGTGGCCCTACTACTTCTTCATCTTCGTTTCATTCCTGCCTAGTTGCGATTAATAAACAATTATCCCACAAACTCATGTGGCACAACTGTCAACATGGCACAGTGGTTGAAATTTGCTAGTGCAGCCAATAAAGAGATTTAGGGCTCAGAATACACTGGTATTTCATTACGGCTCAATCCTAATCAATCCCAGTGTGGTATGTGCTCTATCCTGCAGTTGGGAAGTAGTCACAGAAGCTCCTTATGCCAAGGTAATGTTTGTTCCTTTACCACGGAGTTGCACTGGCCTTACCAAGGAGCCGGAAAATTGGTTAGGATCATGTCCTGAGTGTTTTGTTGTTGTTGTCGTTGTTGTTGTTTTTGAGAAAAATAAGGAAATTTGCACCTTCTTACATGCACGAAGGAAAACAGTAGTCAGTTCAGAGTAGAGAGTCAGAAACAGTAGGGAGTCAGTTGGCCACTAATAGCAATGTTATACATCAATAACCAAACACCCTAGCAAATCTTGCATCCACTACAAACTTGTTGTTTCGTCTTTTGTAAACACGCTTCACAGCCATCTGTTCAACACTGCCGCTTTGTCATGGCTCAGTTACGTGATGATCTGCCAAGTGCCTCACTTGCTTTGCTAGTGGCAGAACTAAAGTTGGGCCATTCTGATTTCATAAACATTTCAGATTATGTAATTTGGGAACAATGATTGCTTTATTTTTACTGGAAGAAATAAATGTGAGTTTCTATTTTCCTTAACTAAACAAACAATTGTCGAGATATTTTCTTTAATATATATGCGGGTCTAGCTCAATATTACTGTTAGCATAAATAGTCCCAATGGGCACCAAAGAGCAATGATATGATCCCAGCTGCACATCCATTCCAGGTCAGCTATGACAACTCAAGAGTCATCCCCTTTGAATAACACAACAAAACTATTTGCATGGCAAAGTGGCATTGCCCAGTCCTTCCCCATGACACTAAAAAGAACCTTTGAGATCTACTTAAATCCTAAATTATTAGTAATGCTATGAGCAGAGGTGTTTTTTTCTAGTGAAAGCAAAACAAAAACACTGAAAACAGCTTCCTGCACTTGTCATTTTTGTGAAGAAAAAAAATGAAAAAATAAAACTGTTTTCTATCTCTTCTACATATTGATCATTGGGTGTGTAGGGGCACAATCCTAACAAATTTTCTAGCTCCAGAGTAAGGGAATGAACATTGCCTTTCCTTGAGGATGTTTCGGGTGACTGCCCCGCAACTGCAGAATGCAGCACATGCCCCTCTGGCACAGCTATGTCAGTGCTGGAAGGTTGGTTAGGATTGTGCTCTGAGTGTGCACATGGGTAATAAATGCGGCTGCATCTGCTGACACTATACTACCTATCAGGGGCATTGCCAGGGTCCATGTCACTTGGTGCAGGACCCCACAGCATCATTCTCTGCACTCTGAAGCCAGCCGCCCTGAGTTACTCAGGGCGGCTGGCTTCAGAGGAGAGCTGTACAGGTGCCAGCATGCATGCCCGCACTTCTGAGCATGTACACTGAGCTCAGAGAGCACTATGGCTGATGGAGGAGTGTTAAACTCCTCCAGCATGTCACCCCCCTGGGGCACATCACCCAGTGCGGCCCGCACCAGCTGCACCAACCGCACCACCCTGACGATGCCCCTGTTAACTATATCATCTACCCAGCACACTTTTAAAGACATTATAATTTATTCAAATATGCCTTGAAATATCTAACTATGAGATATTACAATAAAAATGAGAATATAATATTAGATAAACCTAAGAGGAATGTCTCCTCTCTATCAAATTTACAGCCAAAAAACTAGAAAACAAAATGTATGGATCTTTATGGAAAGTGAAACAGCTATATTGCATGTTTACTCATGAGTATGTGAACTTGCCTTAGTCCATTGGAAAGAGCAGGCTGAGCAGAATCATACAACAGTGGAATGGTCCTGATCCAATGAATTCATTACCCCCCCCCCCCAAAAAAAAAACACCTAAGAAGAAATCTTCCCCAAATTGATGAATGACGTACTCATCTCCCATACTAGGTGTTGCAAACCCTACTGATCCACTGTCAGGATGTGCATCCAAAGTGTCAGGAGATTAGTTTATTCCTCGTTTGTGGCTTCAAATTGTGTTGTTTTTCCCTTCTGGATTATCCACTGGCAGCCTCTGTGGAGCAAGAACCAGCAAAACATAGACAGCTGGTCATATGTTTTGCTGACTCTGGGGACGTCAACGCCAACTAATTGCTTTCTCTACTGCCTCCATCTCCAACAGAAATCAAATGCCTCCCTTCACTAATGGAAAGTAAACATTCACAGTATGTGCTCATTACATTATTAAAAGTTTGCCCACCGCACAAATAACTCTTAAAAGCACAACAAGCATATACAGAATGATAAACAACATGTGCTCAATTTTAAGGGCTCACAACATAGTCATAGTCCTATGCAGAAGCATCAACCATTGTGAGACTTCATTGCATCACTGCCATGATGGAGCTCCTTCCATCCATACAGAATTAAAGTATCATATGACCAGCCTATATGCAATGCCATCAGTAGGGTTGATATCAACCCCATTAACTTTATGTATTTATTTTAATTTAATATTTTTATTATTTAACAGTAAATTATTTTAATAGTAAATTATTTAACAGTACAGCAAGTCACAAAAAAGTATTAGTAACCAGCAAAAAACCAATAACCAACTTGAGAACGAATAAAGAGTTGTAGTATTAGCTCTGATTTCAACCAAGAGCTGATTCATACTTATTGAATCCTGACTCTGTCGTCATCATCATCATCATCATCATCATCATCATCATCATCATATTCATTGGCTCGCAGAACAATCTCAGCAGAATCCTAACTTGTGCTGGAACATGCAGCTATATCCAGTGCAAGTTTTGGGACTGCTACTTTGTACAGCAGGTAAGGGGAGGCTCATCCTCTTCCCTGTAGTAGGGCAACAGCAGCCCCAAGAGGTCTACTTAGGCCATCTCTGTATCTAATGACCACCTCCATTAGATATTTTTGAAGCATTATACAGAAAGGAATCCAAAAGATGTATAACAGAAACAAAGCAATGACATTTAGCTATAATTCACTCCAGACTTCCTTCAATTACTGTCCAGGAAGCTGTTGAGAAAGAAGAGGCCAATTTTTGGCTGATTCAGGAATATGGACATGGAGAAGAGCTTGTCCTGTGTTCCTGCAACACAGGCTGGCTTTAGTTTGCAGCTTCAAAAGAGACAGCTGAACAATTGAGACAAATCCTACATTTTCCTTTTATAACATAAAAGGAAAGTAAACACACACCATAAAAGTACATAATGGCTCTTTTTCTAATTACGTAAATAAAAGCTACAAATCATTTCAGGTAGAGTATTCCACTAAATGGATACTGGGTGGCATGTCCAGAATCCAGGCTATACCTGGATTTCCAAGCAGTGTAGCAACTTTTTGAGAATGATACTATAAGGGGCTTAAGAAAGTCCATTGTATAACAACCAACAGAGAGAGTTCAGGGAATTTTTTGACAATCCTCAAACAAACGGCAAGATTTCATGACATGAGTCCATTTCCTTTGTCCTCACATCACTACCAGGAATCTTATGCCAGTGCCCTTCATGGATTATGCTTTAGTGATATGCTTCACATGATGTGACAAGTTGACGTGGCCAGAATCTAAATTCCTCTCTTGTCAGTATACCCAGTGGCAGTGATATTAAAGACAGCAGCAGGGGGGACAGCTAGTGGAAGGCATTTTCCTTTGGCTTCTCCAGAAAGCGTAAGCTCTAAAGAACAAACAAGGGAAGAAGAAAAATATGGTTGGTGATACATCACAAGAAGGTCTGTGAATTGGAGCCATCCCTGACATACATATGTGTACATATCCAATAAGTGCGCCATTTATTTATTTATTTATTTATTTATTTGATTGTTTTCTACCCTGTCTTTCTCCAAGTAGACCCAAGGCAGCAAACAACAAAATGAAAGCACATACAAATGCACATAAAATACAAATATTTAAAACATTTAAAAATACAAATATTTAAAATCATTAAAAGAACATAATGAAAAACAATCGTATATATTAATATACTTATAATATACGTATTATATCTTCCGCCATATCTTCTACTAGCCATTCTAATTCTTAAATTTCAAAACCAAATTTATACGGTGCATCTTTGAACTCCATTTGGGCCATGGAATTTCCATGCTACAACTGTGTAGGTGCTGAATCATACAACGGAGACAGTGCTAAATACTATGGCTGCAATCCTAAACACACTTCCCTGGGAGTAAGACCCATTGAACACAATGGGGTTTACTTTTGAGTAGACATGGTTAGGATTGTGCTCTATGGCAAGTTCTATGAAAGACAGCAAATCTTTACTTTTTCTGTGTTGTCTTTAATTTGTCCTCGAACCCTAAAATCCAGAGTAACTACGGGAGCACGTAAGAGACATTACATGCACCCATAGTTAACTGCACCAGGTGGTGAAAACCTATGGGAAATTCATATTGCATTCCAGAGTAAATTGTTCTGACACCAGAGCAAGGACTCCCCATAGTTCCTCTGGATTGTGCCCTTAATCTTCATTTCCAACAATTCCCAACTTATTCCTAGCACAAGCTTTCAATGCATGTAAGAGCATAAGAGCCCCTACTGAAGCAGGTCAAGGGACCATCTTCTCCAGTGTCCTGTATTTCACAATGGCCAACCAGATAGCTTGAAAAGAGTAGGATTGGGTCATTATTTAAACTCCATCACAGGAAGGTTCAGTTTATGTTGCCTACATAATTCTCCATATCAGTGGTGGAGTAACAAAAATAAATCCTGATCTAGTATATTAGAAAATTAAGCTGACAGGTCAGGAGAAATGTTTACCCATACATTTTATTGTAATGGGTTATGTTTAAGAGCAAAGGAATATTGGCTGTAGGAATCAACATTTCAAAAGTGAAGCAGTCATTTGAAACCACTTTGAAATCTTTTTAGCTAGAGAGGCAGCTTAGAAATTTTAGCAACATAAATATGTTAAAACATAAATTAGGGATTGGCAAATGAACTCCAGCAACCATACCTGATACAAAGGGGATTCCTGGATATATAATCTGTCAATAAAATTAAGACTACTTGGAGTAGTGCATTCAAAATGATCATGAATTATTAGATGAATCATTGCTGGAAGTGAATGTGGCTGCATGTGAAATTTTTCTATATCCTTTCGGTTGGCCTCTATTATCATAATGAAATCAAGAATGACAGAAAATTGAAGTGGAGTAGGTAGAAGTATGGAAAGTGCTATCCTTTAAAAAACATGCTTCAATATCATTGTTCAATCTTTTAAAAGGAATGAAAATTCTATACAGGGGGAGGACATACTGACAAAATGCCAGGTAAAAATAGTTTTCATGTTATTTGGAAGCAAACTTTGAAACTGAGAATTAATTACGGTAACTCCTTCAGGAATGGGATTAGACCAGGAGCTACAACCCTGGGGGAGGGCAATTTTGGCCTTTAGAACAGCAGAGATGTTGAAAGAACGTAATATGCATTGAATTAATGATTTCTGGATATAATTGAAAGGCGTTGGATATAATTGAAAGTGGATTATCAGAAAATGCACTGTCAGAAAGTGGGGGATACATGTAGATTTGACCAAGTTGCAGACAATTTTAGTACAAACTCAATATTTGCAGGTTATTTACTCCTAGATCAGCAATTAGGGCAATTCCAGTGGCCACCATTAAAGTGGAACATATTTCAAATATGTTGAAGTTCAAGTGTTCACTTAAATGAGAATCCATTTGTATAAATCTTTGTGTGGCAGCAGGAATTTGGAAGATAAAAGGGGCATTTGCAATTTGCTAGCCAAAAAAGCACTGGAAGCAACATTTATAAACATGTTGGGTTCCACTTTTCAACAGTGTTCACTTTTGAATGGTGCTTCAGTCCCTAACCTGTCCAATAAACGGGGGATGCCTGTATTAACATTTTCACCAATAGTGCAACTGCTCATTATCATATTTCATTGTTACTACCTGTTACATCAGTGGTTCTGGAGCATTTCAACCCAGGTCTCCCTTCTGCCCCCTTCCTGAGTCCGATTCACCCATGTCCACCTTATCCTATCCCTCCCCACCCTCCTGGTTTGGTGAGGCTTGCATTGACCGTTGGAACACACAGGAAAACTCTGATCCTCCCCGCCAGTGTACAGACTACAAACATTGTCAAGAAGTGCTTTATGGCAGTTTTACTATGTTCTGCTGGCAATCCATTTAGTTAGGATTGGATCATAAATAATGTATTCCATTGAACTATCACACCTGACTCCTTATGCCAAGTTACTTTGTGAAATTAAGCCACTGCTGTTTCGAAATGGACATAGCTGACTCCCCAGACACAAACTACTACATTACAGAAATAATGCAAATAAATATCTGAATTTTATTTTTAAAAATAGGAATAAATTACTCCTGCAGGAATATATTGCAAGCTTCCATGAATGTGCAAATGGGGGGGTTGTTTGGGAGGCCCCAAACATATCTGCCATTGCTAGCTCCAGTGACGTGGCTAATGATCATGTAGCGTGATGCAAAGCTCAAAATGTTGCCCCAGAAGTGATGTCACAATCAGATGTGCTGTTAGCCCTGAGTGTATTTAAAAAGAAAATTAGGGGAAATCCTGCCACCGCCTCCTCAGCAGTTCACCACCCGTTTGCTCTGTTATAGTACAGTCCAATCCTATGTGTGTGTATGCATAAGTACTGGTAAGTCAAAATTCAGTAGAGCTTACTCCCAGGAAAGTGTGCATAGGATTGTAGTTGTAGCATGTGAGCCTCCAGTTGCTCTTTCCTGGCTTGCAGCATTAGTGGAACAGTGAATTTGTCATGCCTGTTCCACAGTTAATTTCATTCATATGAACAGAACATGAGCCAATTTGGGCCTGTCAAAGTACGTCACTGTAAAAATATACCAGATTATGAACTAAGCTGTAATTCCGTTGCAAACAATGGTGACCTACTTAACAAGAAAAAACTGATTCTACCAATGCTGGACTTCCAGTGCATTTTCTGTTACTTCCACATGTCTTGTTTGGAAAAAGTGAATACAAGGAGCCTTACAGCACAATCCCATAACTGTGTGTGTGTGTGTGTGTGTGTGTCTATATATATATATATATATATATATATATATATATATATATATATATATATATATATATATATATATATATATATATATATATATTTGCATCCCTACAGAGATATTAAAAAACTAGAGATATTCTTTTTTTTTTAATTGACATTTGCTTCCCAACTTTAAATTTCAATATGCAGAATTCCTGGTCTGCAGTGAACACACTCTGTTGTTGTAGATGAGCATATCAAGACATTACTTGCATTTTCTTCTTATAAGGTTACACATCATTAATAGCATTATGGCAAAAAGAACCTGTAATGAGCTCTGAACATTCCAATGTACATATCTGATGCAATATATAAATCCAGCTCTTTGTATTATGCTATTTTTTCATAATCTTTGTAATTCCATGTATGACTTCTAATTATTTTAAATCTTTCCTCTTTCTCCCTGTACAAAAAGATAAACCAGTCAATCCTGCACAATGTAGAGCACAATTCAGCTGATTCCGTCCCAGCCTCATGCTGGATCCAGGGAAGGCTTGCTGAGGGTTGTGCATCTTGATACAAGGGTGTAATCCTAACCAATTTAGACTGCCATAACCCAACAGTTTCCCCGTTCCCATGGTGGCGTGGGGAGGCCAGAACATATCTGTGCACTGGCCTAACACCCCTATGAGTGACACAGAAGTGCTTTATGGCATTTTTGTGACACCTCTAGGCCAGAACAGGATTTGTACTGGGACTTATTCTGGTCTAACTGGGGAATAGGATTGTAGCCATTGTTAAGTCACTTATAATGAAATGTGCCAGTTGTCGACTGGCAAAAAACATTTTTAGGGGTAAGTGAAGTGCAGCAAAGTGCAAAGTAGTGCTTTCTACAGTGATGTTACTTGTTCTACTGGCAGAAGGAGGCTGAAACCCTCTAAACCAGTGGTACATGCTGTAGCAGACAGTCAAGAGCCCTCTCTGTCAACACGTGGCCATAGCATTCAGTCTGGGAGCGCTCTAAGCCCAGCATCCATGCACAGAGCTCTGGGCTGTTCCAAGGAAGAAATAGCATGAACACAAAGAGGAACAGGTTCCTCCTCAATGACATTATAAATATCTCTTGATCATATACAGTAATGGTTTTTACTTCACATTTCTATTCCTGCAGCTGGAGGAGAAGTTGAATTGTGGAAAGGGATTGCATAAAAATCTAAAACCAGGCACAAGAACAAAAGAAACTTGTGAATATAATTCGAGAAAACAAATGTGGAAAAAGAATCCAAGATTGTATCATTTAACCAACAACAGCCAGCGCCTTACAGTTTTCTCATTCACCCATCATTCCTACTTAAGGTTTGGCACCATCATCCATTCTATCACCGTAATCCTGTTATTTGCACACTCTAATTCCTAATTCGTGGGCTGTGGGTGGCACAAGTGGTTAAGACACTGTGCCTGTTAACCAGCAGGCCAGGGTTCGAGACCCAGGTTGGCCCCACAAGACAGGGTGAGCTCCTGTCCTTAGCCCAGCTCTGCGATGCCAGCTGGATCCAATTGTATCGGCTCTGCCTTTCCATTGGACTAATTCAGTGGGGTGGAGAGGGGGTTTGCTGCTTGGGTAACAGCCTATCCTCCATAACAATCTAACCCAGGCTTTTGTGCTTTGCATGCAGCATATGCAACACCGAGCACGATACCATAGTCTTTCAAGACTGACGGAGGCCTGCTTTTTAATTCCTAATTCATATTTCCACAGTTAGCTACTAGCTACTGTTTTCAGACAGTATCACACAGACAGACTCATATAAGCGTAGCTCTTTGGAGTGCTATAATTTACATCCCAACAGGAAACATATGTATTTTCAGACACTAATGACTGGTCTTCTTTGTTTATACACAAGGATTTCCCATTAAAGCTGCAAGGCAAAAGAAAAGGGTTCTTTAGCAGTCATGTTCTGCTCCTCCTCCATTAAGTTCATTACTACTTTGGTATACTGCATTTTGCACGGACTGCAGCTATGGTGAGATTCTTGTTGGGTACCTCTCTCATTCACTGGTTAAAACAGGGATTTTATGTGGTGACAGGCCATTTCCTCGACTTTGTTTTATGGACTGCTGGTTGCAAACTTTCTACAACAATTATGGTGCCAAAATCCAGAATTACTTTCACTTACAACATATTTACTGAAACTGATCCCCAGACAACTCTATCCAACATTAATTTGCACACATTACAATTTTATTCTGGCCAAAAAATATATGTGCATACAGCACATACCTGAAATTTTACATCTTCTTGCCTGATGCACATTTTAGGAATTTATTGCATTTCTAGCCTTCCCTCAACCAAAACTGTCCTTAATGTGGCTTCCAAATGGTGCAATTGAAACCAGAGAAGAATCCAAAAGAATAACAGCAATGAAGCTCAACACAGAGGGGTTTAAAAAGCAGTACCTGCCTCAATTTCCTCTTCTATGCAATGGTTAAAGGTAGAGGCTCTCTGTCCTCCATTCTATATGGTTACCCTGATCAAAGCCCTTACGTTTTCTAAGAAAGCAGAACAGCTACTAAAACCTATGGGAATTTGCACTATAGGCTTTCACTTCTGGTTAACTGGGAGCACACTAAAATCTTCAGAAAGCTCAAAGGAAACAAGAAGGAAAGCAAGCAGAGAAATTCCTAATTCTAGATTTTTTATGCTAACCATGAAAAGAACTGCTTCCTTATCTGAGCAACATCATGGGAGCAAAGCAGCTCTGTGCCAAAGATTAATGCTACGTGATCACCAGTATAAGTAAATCCGGCAAACAAGGTCAATTAGCTTAACAAGACAGAAGAAAGAACCACTAGAAAAACCACAAAAATATCTTTCAATTTCAATGAGAACTGCAGACCATGAACCTCAAGCTTTTCTCAGACCATCAGTTATTGCTTTAAGACTGAGGGCCAGTCAAAGAGAAATACATCCCCCTCCCCAAAAAAGCCCACAATAATAGCATGAGACAGCAGGAATTCCTGCTAACCTCAGACAGGATCATTCAATTCAAAGTGCCATTGATTTTCACAGTAGCAGAACATTCTTTTACAGCTCAGACAAAGGTTATTTAAGCTTACTGTTCAACTCTGGTGTTTACAAAAGAGAACACTGAAAAGATTATTTCATGTTTCTACTGGATGCACAAATTCTCCCACCGGTTTATTACAAAGTAGCAGGGAGTTCTGTAGTTATTAAGTAGGGAATTATTGACAAAAGTGCAGCTTAATGTTCAAAACGGGTAGAACTCCACATATCTACAGTATTTACTCAAATATAACTCTCACCTTTTCCAGCCAAATTCTGTCTCCAAAATCTGGGTGTGCATTAGATTCAATGTTAATTAGAATTGAGTAAATATGGTATTTTGATCATAAGTATAGGGTGTGTATTATATTCGCTGGTGCATTATATTCAAGTAAATACAGTATATAGGTGCAAGCACCTATAAGCCTGCTAAATTCCAGGCATATATCCTACACATGGAAGGTTGTTAAATAATCTCAAAGGTTGTATGGCCGCTATATCCTGATGGGATTGGTTTCTTCCCTTCCTTCAATCAGACAATGTCCTGCTATTGACATGAGAAAGATCAAATTATCTAAATGGTTGGTGGAGCAACTCACTTGTTAAGAGCTATTTAAAGTAAAATAATAAATAGGATTCCACCAAGTAGAAAGGGAAGAATTTTATAACCTTAAAACAAGAGGAACTGACACTATAGACCTGGAGCCTAAGCTAGTAAAAGTTAATCACAACCAAGAAGTGTTAAATGCTTTGGAAGAGGACATCCTTGCAACTAACATATGATCCATGGATTTCAGTATGACATGGATGCAACTAATTTCTGTGGGGTTATGCCCACTGCCCATGGTTTTCTTAAAAGAAAAAGAACTGCGTTGGATCCAGAAGGTGTCTTGGCCAAAAACAGTTAATGAAAATACATTTCACACATCTCTTCAATGCTCCACAAATCGAACTCCAGAGGAATGTCAATATATGCTGCTCCTAGGATAGCTGCCATTTTCAATAATTAACTTTTGTAGACTATAAATTACTTGCATATCCTTCCCAACCTTCAAATAGCTATGGACACCAATTGCTTCTTTTAGTTACCTCATTTCTAAAATATGAAACTTTGAAACCAAGCCAGGAAACATAGCGCTGCCAAATGGAGTCTCCATTGCTAATGGTGGACCCAATTTTTTTCCCTGCATCCAAAAATGCCCCAATTTCTGCTGATTTCCTTGCAGACCAGAGCTTTTCCAGCAGAAAACCAGGAAATACAACGCCAATCACAGACACTCCTAAAGACAAAGAAAATGTACCAACTGCTTTGGATGCTGATAACTTAAAAGGGCCCCAGAGCTGGTTCATCAGTCTGTCATTGCAAGTAGGGAGCACAGCATACATCCACTTGCCTTGCTTTGCCTCATCTAGCTTGTCTTAGCTCAGACATGGCTCTCTGCCAGGCCCTTAAGTCTTTCCTTCCTCTGACCCTTTGATCTGCTTTGGCCCTGATCTTGCTTATTGGGACCATGAGCCATCTCAGCACCTTGGAATGACTTTCACAATAGGAGAAGTCTCTATATCCAAAATCTGTTTCCCAACTTCTGTCTAAGGAACAGCCACTAAAGGCACAAAATGCTCTTTCAATTAAACAAAGACAAGTCAAAACCAGTCCGATGTTTTATTGCTGGTGTTTGTGTTTGAAACACACTTTCACTCCTAGACTCTCTCTCATATTCATTACATCTCATTCCAGCTTTACTTTAAAAAAAAAGCCTCCTACAATTTCCTTTAATTTGTGCATGAAAGATACCCAGGTTCTGAAGTACGTAGATCTATGATGCTCTCACTTTCAGCATCAGTGGTGCCTATTAAAATGGCCAGATAAGAAGTATAAGAAATGTGGAGGAACATTAAATGCAGAGTGAAATTTGATTTTACTGGAGCAAACAGGCTGTTTCACAGCATGATAGTGATTCTCCCAGAGGCATTTTCTGTTATCTATCCATCACTAGGCCTGTTCAACACAAGGAAGAGCTTTCTTTGAGACCTGAAAACTGAGACGGGTCCAACACTAAAACAGATGGAAAGAAAGGGATTTCACACCTTTCTGAGCATCAGCTGTTTTCACATAAAGAATGCTAGGAGTGTGGCACTTGGAGCCAGCAGTTATTTGACTTCCTATTAAAATGTAGAACATTGAACATTTGCAGATAAGCAGTGAGGACCTCAAAGCTGAAGAAACCATCTTTTAATGCAATATTTAATGCAATTTCTTTTACGTACTTTCCCCTCTGAGTACATCTCAAAAATAGAGAGAGAGAGTAAAGGAAAACACACAAGCATTATCTTGCCACCTGGGGGGACTTGAATGTGTTATCAGCCCAACAGAGATGTTCTAAAACAATTATAAGTTGGGAGAGTCCAAAATTTGGCATTTAGAATACAATATGTAAAAAATTTTTCCCAAGTAAAGTGGTACTGTGAGTAAAAAAAAGTAGTGAAAGAAATTCATATTTGGTCACAAGAGCGTCTTACAAGGCCTGTAACTGCATTTGCTCGTGTTCATTCCTGGTTACCCCAATCCCTGCTCAGCTGCCCTATAGCCTTAGCACAGCAGGGAAGGGAAGAGTAAATACTGCAGGTACTTACTTCAATCATCAGAAAACTGTGTAAGTGGCCCTTCTACTCCCAGTTATAGACATTCCAGGCAGTGGTGGCAATGAGCAGGCATATTCATATTCATTAGAGGAAGGGAACCATGCGGTGCTGAATGGTGCAACATTGTGCGGCATCCTGAACTATTCAGAAAGCCATCTGAGACTCCAGAGGAGACTGTTTGGAGGCTCAGAAGGCTGAGTGCTCCAGGATGCCATGTGAGGTGCCAGAGTGCCCAGCTAAGCAAGGAGATGGGTACCTACCTTAAGTGGGTCCTTTATGCTCCAATGTTTATATTTCCCCTTCTATCACTGTCTATCCATCCACATAGGTACAGAGACAGATATATAGATTTGCCTTTGCTTATTTTTCATAGGGCTGATTTTATAACTTCTTGCTGCATGCTTTTTATACAGTTATGTTCTCGTACTTTATTGTTTCCAAATGTTATTATTTTTGCTTTGTTTTCTGTTCTACACCACCCTGGTAACTTCCGATGGGGTGGAAGGGTGGAACAGGTTTTTTAAAAATAAATAAATCAGTCCACAAAAGCTTACACCACACTAATCCTGTTAACCTTTAAAATCTCACTATTTTTTATTATTTAAAATATAAATAATTTTAATCTCATTTTTTTGCATTTGCCATAACAGATTTAGGGCACAATCATAAGAAATTTAGGCTGGCCTAATTAACCTTGCATATCTTTCCTGATGGTGTAGGGAGGTTGGTGTATACCTGTGTATTGGCCCAACCCCACCTCCACCCCACCTACCACCCAGGAATGTGGCAGAATTGACTCATGGCACTTTTGTGACACCCCCAAATCTGCACAGGACTTATGTCAGGGCTCAGGCTGGCCTAAATGGAAGTTAGGATTGAGGCCTTAATTTGTCTACCCCTTTGAAAATGCTAACAGAGGGCATCTCCATATACAGCGGTATCAATTTATATTAAATTGCATGAAATGAGCGGAAGACAGGAGCTCCAGGAAAGGTGATAATTAATATAAAGTCTAATCATCATTAGTGATACCCAAGTCAAAAGATTGGCTGATGGCTACTTAAATATTTGGTTTCCTTTTTACACACATACAAACACAGTGGGTTGACCAAAGGCCCATTCTAGATCTGTGATCCAAGTAAAACTAAATGGGGGCACAATCCTATTCACGTCTATTCAGAAGTAAGCCTAATTGTATTCAATGGAAAGTGTACGTAGGATTGCAGCCTGGGTGAGTTAAGTACTGTACATGTCAAAACTCTTTCTCCAAATGAAATGCTTAACTTGAGCTGGCCTATCTCAGTGGGGCTGATAGAAACCTGTGGGACAGTTAGTGTCATAAATTTATTTTCCTTCAGCACCACATTAAAAGCATTGCCTACCCATGATCACTGTTCTCCCAAGTGTACTGGCTTCATGCAGAGAGCTTTACCACAGTTCAATGAGCATAAAGCAAAACAAAGCAAATAGCACAAAAAATGTTCTGGGGATGACCAGAGAACAGCGTGTCTCCCTCACTCATTGAGGTTTGCAAAAGTATATTCCAACAAAACAAAGAATTTCTATCAAAGGTACCCTTAATGGCAAATACATGGGGGAGGGTTTATATTCCATAGCCAAAGAAGATTTAGGAACTCAGAATTCCTAAAGAATATAATACTGTATATTTTTTCTGTAAGTATTTTTTCTGTAAGAAAAAATAGCTGATTATGTGAAATGCATTTTAATTGCCAACAAACTGTCCTTATGCAGTGTTTTTCTGCATCTCCATAAGACTATGAAAGACATATTAACCTGCTTTCCAAGACCCATCAAATGTCTCTCTTCCTTCCTTCCTTCCTCTCTTTCTTTCTTCCTTCCTCTCTTTCTTTCTTTCTTTCTTTCTTTCTTTTTACACCTTCCACCTCATCTCTCTGTTTAATGAGAAACTGAGAACATAAATCGCTGCAGAGATTCATTAGCATTCTGAAGAGGTCAGAGCTAAAAATTCACACAGTGCAGTTTGGTTAATCACATGTTTCGCTTGCTAAACTAAAGGAAAGGGTGGAGCTGGGCTCATCTAAAAATGAATTTCAAAAGGAAATTCATGATCTGAATTCCTATGACTACCTATTTCTTCAATAGGTAGTCCATTGCTCTGACTACCTATTGCTCCAGAAGACAGACTCATCTAAGCCATTTTACCACAAGTAGGAGACTGGGAAGGTATAGCCCACAATGGGAAGGTATACTTCAGCAACCAGTCACATGCGAAAGGTTAGCTGGAGGATACCTCTGTAATCCTATACTACATCACTGGCACTCCACAAACAGTGCCAACGTGGATATAAAAAAATGATTTTTCTAAAATTAAAAATAGAATATTTTACAGTTAATTGTGAACTATAATTTAAAGATTCAGCTATAATAAAATTCTCTTTAAAAATAATTTGCATTGAAATCTGAATTAAATGCAAACAGATAATCACTTAAAACGAATTCATGACCCCTATCTATGTTATGTTTTATCTTATATCAGTGTTACATTATGATTCTGAGCCTCAGGTAATCCACTGTAACCAGTGGTGGGCACTAACCGGTACGGGCCTACGCGTCCGTACCGCTTCTTCCAATTTCCCTGCCGCTAGCATACTGCCAGCGACAGGGAAACGCAAAACATAGCGGACCAGTACGGTCCGCCATGTTTTGCGCCCACCGCGCCTGCCTAGAAGCGGGCAGGCCGCTTCTAGGCAGGCTCTGCACGAGCGCCGACATCGGCGCTCGCGCAGAGCCTTCCTAGAGGCGGCCTGCCCACTTCTAGGCAGGCTCTGTGCGAGCGCCGACGTCGGCGCTTGCGCAGAGCCTTCCTAGAAGCCAGTGCCAGCTTCTAGGAAGGCTCTGCATGAGCGCCGGTGGCGGCGCTTGCGCAGAGCCTTCCTAAAAGCCGGTGCCAGCTTCTAGGAAGGCTCTGCGTGAGCGCCGGTGGCGGCGCTTGCGCAGAGCCTGCTTAGAAGCTGGCAGGCCGGCTTCTAAGCAGGCACTGCACAGGCGCCAACGTCGCCCCGCCCCTTGCCCCTCCCCAATCCCGCCCCCTCGCCCTGCCCACACACCGCCCACACACCACCCACACACCCGCTCGCCTCGCTCCGCCCACACATGACCCCGGCTGGCCCCTCCCACTTCCGGCGTACCGGATCTTGGGATGGGGCCAGCCCATCTCTGATTGTAACCTAGTAAGTGGTGCCAGATGCAGTGAGCCTCAATGCGGCCTGCAGCAGGACTCCCCAATCAACTTATGGGCAAACCTTGTAATCCTCCGGATCTGTCTCTAATTACACTTATATTAGATTTCTGTAAATTTATTTAAGTTTGAAATGTAAATAAATTTTTCAGCCCCCCCAAAGACAGTATCAGAGAGATGATGCGGCCCTCCTGCCAAAATGTTTGGACACCCCTGCCCTAATCCATTGGATTATTAATGTAGTACCAATAAGGAGAGAAAACACAGTGGGATAAAAGCGTAACAAGTGTCACTTCATTCAGATAAATACAGTATTCTCAATCTCAAGCCAAGAGAGCTATCAAGGAGGCCATAATTAGGTCATGTCTTGCTCTCTGCCAAATGTACTGTTTTCCCAAAATAAATGCATATTATACTTAACCCATTTTTCTTCTTGAAATCAATGGTTCTAAAATCATGAGGGGGGAAATTTGAGCGCTCTCTCTCTCTCTCTCTCTCTCTCTCTCTCTTTCTCTCTCTCTCTCTCTCTCTGAACAAAAGAGTAGCTGGCTTTTGGGTCCTTCTGTTTCCAGCACAAGGAGGCCATGAGGGCAAGAGAGGAGGAAGAGGAGGCATGGTGGTTGATGAGGAATAACCCTGAGGGCAAAGAAAGTGCCCAGCTTGGGCTGTTCTAGCACCATTGAAACATGCTAAGAGGGTGGGCCATGTCCAGTCACCAGTTGAAGTTTCCAACTGCTTTTCATGGGCAGCCCCACACAGGGAGCATTATAATAGTCCAACTAAGCAAACAAATATGATGGCTTTGAGATGGATACACTTAGCATTGCCAAGTAAGGGCACAATCTTAACCAAATTAGGTCACCACAAATCACCCATCTTCCCGTTCCTGTGGTGGTGTGGGGAAGCCTGCGCATGTCTGTGCATTGGCCTAACACCCCTAGGAGTGGTGCCGAAGTACCTTACCACACTTTTGCGACATCCCCAGACCAGCACAGGACTTGTGCTGAGACTTTTACCAGCCAAACTGGGAGTTAGGATTGCAGCCTCAAGTCTGTTAGATTAGGCAGAGTATATCCGCATTCCTCATAGGCAGCATTTTATGTCATCGTGTACTTAGCACATTTTCAGCACATGCCACCTAACATTCTATAATTCCACCAGCTTGCTAATCAGACAGCTGTATGCAAGTGCCAAGTCTGTCTCTTGGGGCTTCTTGATGTGTACAGCCTCTCTCAAACCAGAGCCCAAAGGACATGTGTATATGATGAATATCTAAATGGGGTTTTTCCACTGCCATCCTGAAGAAAAAACCAACGCTCTCTTTTCAAAGTGCTTGCTAATAATGTTAACCCGCTCCATCTGACCAGGAACTTATTTCCTTGGCCCCCAGTTGCCAATAGAAATATCACTCACTTGAGAGACAAGAGCGAGTGCCAGGCGTGAAGGCAAAAGAATGGACCATTCAATAAAGAACTTTCAGTCTCGGCTATTGTCTGGCTTCCAAGAACGGCTTCAATCGACGGACATAGCTCACCCCAGCTGCATCCTGTAGCTTTGCTATGAATATAGTACAATGAGAAAATAAAGCCAAGAACACCTTATCCATTCTTAAAGAAAATGTACTAATTCATATCCCAAACTGCCCTTTTAATATCAAAAACATATACACTGCACATATACATTGCACATATACACTGTGAATAAATGCACATATACACTGAACTTTGCCTGATAAAAAATAACCAAGGGGAACACATGGATTGATCAGCCTAGACACCCCAATCCATAACCTTGTTCTGGAGGACTCTCTGTTTCACCCTCTTCATAAGAGCAAATGACTGAAGAGGGCTATAACCCATGACACCTCAAAGCCAAGTTCAAGTATATTCACACTCAAGCGTACCTTGTTCACAATGACAGTAATTGGCGATAAGATATTCCAGCTTTGCTGTGGTAATTTAACACTTACAGTGACAAAGAAATCTCCATTTAAAAATAAACTGAAGACATAAGTGACAAGCTGTTTTCTATGGCTGCAATCCTAAAGACACTTTCCTGGGAGTAAGACCCATAAAACATAATGGGGCTTACTTTTGAGTAGACATGGTTAGGATTGTTCTCACTGGCTGTGTATTGGAAGCTGTAAATATGACACCAACCTATTAAAGCACAGTTAGCAGTTCACAGTTGTGTAAATGCTCCAAGAGATAAGGTACTCATGGGAGACTGCAACAAGAAATAATGTTCAATTTTAGATAAGAGGTGATAAAATATGTTGCATTAGAGAGGGTTGGTAGATAACATTGTGCCTTCTGAATGGAAGGGACAAAAAATAAAATGTGGGATAGATCTTTTGAGTGTTCAGGTTGCCAACCACTCACTTTCTGAATACAAATTTACACTGGGAGGAAAACAAACTGTTTCATTCATAAAATTGGATGGTATTGTTTATCAAAGTTGTTACTAGTCCAAAGCAGGGTTCTATTGTCATCATATTCAGGGCTGGGCCCGGCCTGGCCCAACAACCCATTCCCCGGAAGTGAGCGGGGCCAGGGGGCGGGGCTGGGGCAGGGCGAGGGGCGGGCCCCAACCCCGCCACAGTATGTGTGCGCCAGGCTTGATGCACGCAGTGTACTTGTGTCATGCTCGGCACAAGCGCAGTGCGTCTCCTGAAGCTCGCGTCAGGAGACGCAGTGCACTTGCGTCAAGCTTGGTCAAGCGAGCTTCAGGAGACACAGTGCACTTGCGTCAAGCTCAGCGCAAGTGCAAGCACTGTCGAGCTAGGCTTGACACAGGCGCAGTGTAGGGCTTCCTGGGCGCGCCAAACTGGTGCGCCCGGTTTTCTGGCCAACCACTAGCCACCGAATCGGTGGCGGGGTGTCAGAAAGAGGAAGCAGTTCAGGCGACCGGCCCAAACCACCCTCTGCCCACCACTGATCATATTCCTATACCCCTAAAGAATAATTGAGTGTGATATAAACATTATTAAGGGTACAAGATAATTATATTGTTTCAGTCATACTTTTAATAGGGCTGTGGGTGGCGCAACTGGTTAAGACACTGTGCCTATTAACCAGGGTTTGAGACCCGGGTCGGTTCCCACAAGACAGGGTGAGCTCCTGTCTTTAGCCCAGCTCTGCGACACAGCTGGAACCAACTGTATGGGCTCTGTTGTTCCATTGGACTATTTCAGTGGCATGGAGAAGTGGGATTTGCTGCTTGGCTAACAGCCTGTCCTTCATTTTAATCTACCTAGGACTTTATGCTTCGCATACTGCATCGAGCATGATGCCATAGTCTTTTGAGACTGATGGATGCCAATACATACATACATACTTTTTAATAAGCAATAGATATAAGTAGATTCAAAAGCTGTCTATTTCTGTAACTGTTTATTATCAGAAATAACATGGAAACATGAAGAGGTAATCAGGGAAGGAAGGGGTGATAAAATATATTTTAAAACTATCCAGTATAGTCTAATTTGGCAATGAGCCCAGAAGCATTGACCTTTATGAATGTGGTACTTGTCAGCTAACACAATAGTTGGAGAAGGTCTCATAACACATGACCTGCTTCTTAAAATTTCTCTCTATCTAGCTGACCTCATCCAACTTCATAGTAAGGTTGGCCCTGCTGCTGTCTGTGCTGATTCCAACAGGTATGGGGATATTTTAAATGCATATCTGATGGATGACGGAGCTTTGATTCAAAATATTGACCACCTGAAACATGCAATATGCGGAAGTATATTTTTTAAAAGATTTAATCACTTGGTCTCTTCATCTCTTCTTTTGTTAGAATCTTTTTCTAGCTCTGGAAAGAATGATTAGTTTCACCACTTCCTACAGAATGATTTGCATAAACACCACTCAGTGACAATTGAGTGGTTTCCTATTATTAATTCAACCTGTAAAAGACATGAGACGCCGTATCATCCCACTATGCAGCTTTCCCGAGATGAATCACTTTTTTCTCAGATTCCTCTGCTTGTTATCAAGTAGGTAAAGAACACAGAAGAAATGATCAAAGAGGAGTTTATTTCACCCAGCTTGTGTCTAGAAGTATGGGCTATTTTTCACTATATGTTAACAAGAAAAGCACTGCACATAGAATCATAGAGCTGGAAGGGACCCAGTGGATCATTTAGTCCAACCCCCTGCCTGTAGCAGGAAATCCTCATCTAGTGGGGACCCCGGCCTTGAACCCTGGCCTGCTGGACATGTACCTTTCTAGTTTTCTGCTGTCACTTTGACTGTTCTTAGCATGTGGCTTCTCTGCTCAGCATTAGCTAACAAAGAACATGGAACAAAATGTGGACCCAAACATGCCTTGGATCAATTCAGAGTATTTAGATAATCAGCACAGAAGCAGCACTATGAATCCAATGCTGGTATTTGCCCTACGCAACTTGTAGCATAGCAGGGCAATCTTGGTCATTGTACCAAGCTTTTAAAGACACCCCCCTAAGATCTATATGGTCACCTCATTCTTCTGATGGGGTGTTTCTTTAGTCATTCATAGTCTACGAACAGTAAGCTCATGTAGCCCCTCAGAATGACACCACTTAGCCCAACCCCACCTAGCCCCAGTCCTGCTCTGCACCCATTTAGTGACTGCAGAAAAAAACTCTGAACATAATGAGAATTTTTGATTGCCATCTTGGAACCGTCCAAAAATTATTCATATTAGCAGCCTTGTTTTTGATCCCCACCTTACTTATACCTAGCATGAAATTTGCCTTTTTCACAACTGCCACACATCGAATTGAAATGTTCATCATACTGTCTTTCACAACCCTCCTATTCGCCCCCTCCAAAAATCTGAAATTTTTGAGGCTCCCGCAAATTGTGACGCCCAGATTATTTGCTGCCTTCAGATACAGAGGCAGCATGCATTTGAATACCAGTCACAGGGGAACAGTCACAGAAGAGAAGTATAGTATGTCCTTAATGTTTGCCAGCAAATGATGTGCTGAACAGCACAGGATCATCCTGGGACATTAAAAGTAAATGCACCAGCCTCTTGATTGTGGGGCCATCAATGCTAATAGCAAGCTGATGTAATACCATATTTCTGACATCCATTAAGATGATTAAGATTTTACAGTCATAATCACCCAATCGCAAAAGGAGGTTTGTTGGCAGACCCTAGAGCAGGGTCTCTAAACCCTGGCCCAGGGGCCAGATGCAGCTTATAACCAGCCCACAGCTAGCCTCTGGTCCTCTAGGAACCTCTGCACTAGTTGATCAAACATAACCGGAACTGTGATGGTGGAGTGGGGGAATGTGCTATATTTCTGTCCTATATTTCTGTATGTTGGTGCTTACAGAAATCCTAGAAATTTGAACCCATTTATTCATTAATTTAAGTTTCAGCTCTAAAGTATGTATTAAAATTTTATTTTCTGGCACTTGACACTGGTAGATATTTGATGTGGCCCTTCGGCCAAAACGTTTGGAGACCATTAGTCTGGAGTTTGGAGACCATTAGTTTGGAGACCAAAAGTGCCATTAGTCTGTCATAACTGCAGATACCAGTCACTTGTATCCTTTGCAGTTCACTGTTATATTTTCCATCCAGAGAAACTAGGTTTTTTTAGGAATTGCCATTGCTGAGACATTTCTGTCCTGCTCCAGGAGTCAAGGTTCTTCCCTCCCAAGCTGGCAACGGACAATCATTTTCAAATTTGCCAGCATACCACAGAAGGGAGGTAAGCAAAAGGAAGGCAATGATGCTCTGAAAAAGAATAATGGCTTATTTTTGACATTTGAGAATGGATCACCTCCTCATAAATAAAAAAACTACACCAACAAAATTACAGTAATAGCTAATTACTGTAGCTACAGTAAAATAGCTACAGTAATAACAGCAGTCACTAGTGTCGGAAGAGGAAGGTGGGTGGGTGAGAGCATGACCCAATTTTGCCTTTGACCTCATGGACAAACATGCACACAGCTTCCTATTCAAACTTTCATATTACCTCCTACCCATGAACCATCTGCTATGAAGCACAAATGATCCATATGCATCATCCACTTCCCACATACCAACGCCATCTGCAATGCTTCTACCCACAGCCTCCCACTCCCAAGTTGCCCTTGGTGAGCTCCTAAAATAATCAGGCAGTCAGGTCTGGAAATTGCTAATTCTGCTGACACACTGTACATCGACAGGGAAAAGGAAAAGGAAGGACTGTAGTTAACATGCAAAGGTGGAGAAGTCAGATGATCCAAACATTTTTCTCAACAGCATCATCACCACTGTCCCACGTGATGCTGAACAAGACACTCTGCTCCACTTCTAGGAGGCTTTACAACATCCAACCCTTTAATTATTTAGGATCATATAGGTACAGTTATTGTTTCAGAGATGTGAGTAAGAAATATCCTGTCCACGACTTAAAAGAGAATCACTCTTTCTTGTTACACAGGTTATAAACAGCAACATGCCACTGATTAATAATGCATCACTTTCTGAATCCTGTCTGGTAGTAGACCAACAGTATTAAAAAAAACCCACTGAGTTATCAGAGGAGTGTTTTCTAGTTAACCAATAAGTTATTTTCCACCCTGCCACAAGGAACTTGTAAATTGCCTTGCTTTTATTGCTTGAGGAAGTGAAGGGGGAAAGAGCGCTTCCAAGTATTGTGAAAACATGTCATTTTTTTCACCTCACATCTCTTACAGTTTCGTTTGGTTTTATGGCCGTATTAAATGCAGCATGTTTGAGCATGTTATTTAGGCAGCTTTACACATTTTCAATGCTTCATGACTCTCTTCGGCAAAGCATTTGCATTAAAACTGTGGTGGGGATTTCAGGCTTGCACGATGTATTTAGTTTTTTACGAGAATCCCCAAAGGTTAAGGACAGTGTTGGTGCCAAGTATTCAAAGGCCCTCAGGCACAAACCCAGCACACACAGAACGGTGTGGGGAACAACACTGCAGTAACTCCAGTGGCAACACTAAGGAAAAGCTTATTTTATCTGCTGCTTAGAAAGTTCTCCCTCATCTCGCTGATGTCCCTTTAGGTACAGTAGCTTCAGGGATCAGTTGGGCGGGCTTCAGAGTCATCTGGGACCTCAACCAAGGTCCATCCTCTCAGCAGTCCTTTCTATCAACCAGACCTTAGTGCAAAAGAGTAGCTCACGAAGACAGAGATACAGTTGGAACTTAGCTCATGAGTCTCTCTCCAAAAGGAATCACTCCCAGATTTCTTCATCTCAACATCCTAATGGGAAAATGGAGAGCTTTTTTGTTGCTCCTATTTGTAAATCACTGGGATCAGAAACTTTGGTAATCTACAGCAAACTCTCTGGAGATCTACAGTAGATTCCAAATCATCATTCCTGGGTGACTTAGGGCCAATCACTCACTCTCACCCACACCTACCTCACAGGGATGTTGTGAGAACAGCAGAACTGAAACTTTGTTAAGTCACCTTGGGCACTTGCGTTGGCATGAGAAGGCAGGGTACAAATAACTTAAATAAAATAATAAATAATAATCTGCCCACCTCCTTGAATTCATTAGATGAAAGCAGAAGCCTTTCTGAAAGTTAATGATAGTCAATAATTGCCCAAATATGGCAATAAATCCAGAAGTTATTTATTACATCAAAACCACAACATTTAGAACAAATTGTGCACAACTGATTGAATTCCACAGTATTAATTTTTCTCTAACATGATGCATGAACATGGTTCACAAACATTAATTTTTCTCTAACATGATGCATGAACATGGTTCACAAACATTAATTTTTCTCTAACATGATGCATGGTTCACAAACAAACCACAACTGGTTTCAAGGGGGATTTCATTGTGTTCCGTTTTTATTCTGCAGTACAATATTCCTGTTCTGGAGTTGTTACACTGAAATGTGAACAGTGCAAGACATACCCTACAATCCAGAGTAACTACGGGAGCACGTAAGAGACATTACGTGTACCCGTAGTTACTGCACCACCAAGTGAAAACCTATGGGAAATTCATATTGCAATCCAGAGCAAATTGTTCTTACACTGGAGCAAAGACTCCCCGTAGTTACTCTGGATTGTGCCCTAAGGCTGTAAAGCTATACTGTACACCATTACTTGGGAGTAAGTGCCACTACACTGACTTAGGACCTATTTCTAAATAAGCACATATAAGATTTAACTGGAAGTCATGTGGTAAGTACCAGTTTCTAATAATAGTTTGCTTTGATAAAACAGCATCATCTGTCATAGATAAGAGCTCCAACACATGCAGTGAAGGCAAACTTTATCTGTCACTGAAGATGTTATGTAAAATAACAGCACAAATATCTGTGAAATGGCTGATTGTGGCTTAGGTTTGAAACCTAAACTTATGATGTCATGATCATCCATGACATCATCTATTGGATCCTGACAGATTGTCATTCTAAAAAGTGGGTCCTGGTGTTAAATTTAAGAATCAGAGTCATAAGGAATACACTTTCTGTTCATAAAAATGACAGTCGAACACCTTTCCCCCTTGATTTTTTATTGAACATGAATGTAACTTCATGTTTCAACAAGCAACCAATTCCAGCAGAATCCTCTACTGGCAACTGAATCCAGCAATTACAGAACCGTGGTTTAATAGGTTCCTGAGACTATCGGCCTCAACAGGGAAAAAGAAAGATTGGCCACGTGAGTTACTAGCACTCCTATTATCACTGCGATTACTTAACATTTCACACTGCATCAGCAGCATGCAAGGCAGGTAACATTCATTTCTAGCAAGAAAACTAGCCTAAGTTCTTGCCAAGAGACAGAAAGAAAACAGAATCATTAAATCAATACATGTGAATGACACAGTAGTGATTTAATTAACTTGAGAGTAGTTTGAGGTGCAAGTATACATTAAAACATTAGGCACCAAATGCAACCTGTTTGAAGCTCTTTAAGCCTTTGCAACAACACTCAGCAGGACTTTTCCACTAAGTGTATAACTCTTGACCATCTTTGGAAAAGGTGGGAAGTGCTTTAAAAATCTAACAAAGAATTTGTGGACACCTACAGATATTAAAGTCATTGAAGCCATGTAAGGTGCCGTATATATTCGAGTATAAGCCGACCCGAGTATAAGCCGAGGCACCTAATTTTACCACAGAAATCCACTTCTTTGCCCATCTTATAACATGCATAAGCTGACCCGAATATAAGCCGAGGGGAGCTTTTTCAGTATAAAAAATGTGCTGAAAAACTAGGCTTATACATGAGTATATACAGTACTTTTAATGGTTCTCCTCCCTGATCCTACATATACTTACGCAGAAGTAAGTCCCGTTCAACTCAATATAGTGAAGTCGCTAGGAGGGTGCGACGGTATCAGGTGAAAAATATGAGGGTGACGTCATTACTGACCAAAATTTTTACCATTTAGGGACATGGTAAATTTCAAAAATTTACCATTATATATAATTTAATGTGTATTTAGAATTCAATGAAAAACCATGTTTAAATATCTCAAAGCTATCAAATGTTATAGCCAAAAAAACCAACAGGGGAGGGATGATGGTACATCACCCAGGGCAGGCCCAAAGAATGGGAGTTGGTCCATCACAGGGTGATGTTCTGGCTTCCTACACAAGGTGACACAAACCCTAGTGATGCCACTGACTCAGAAGGACTTACTTCGAAGTAGATATGCATATGATTGCACTGCTAGTGGGCCCAGTCAACTAATTCAATAAATATAAAGAAAAAATAAATCCCCATTAAATTGTGGAACAATATACTAAGGGCTCAGTCCATAGTAGTTACGGCACTTTCCCATAGGTTTCCACTAAATGGCACCGTAACTGCGTTGATGCAAATCTACCTTGCGGTGACGCATTTAGTGGAATAGTTACTCTGGATTTGGGGACTGGACTGCAATCCTAAAGTCACTTCCCTGAGAGTAAGACCCATTGGACACAATGGAGCTTACTTTTGAGTAAACATGGTTAGGATTGTGCTCATATTGTAAATTATTTAATTTTATTCTTGAGTTCAGAGCTGGTAAAAACATGCTAGGATGAGAGCGCTGGAATGATGGTCAGTTAGCTATTTTAATGCACTAAAATCTCTACTGATGTTTTAGTGAATCCTTTTAATCTCACACTGGGTTGCATGAAATCAATACTTTTCACTTTTCTATCCATTTAAAGTGTCATCACACAAAAGCAGTGTATGTTTAAACAGTTTGGTTTGAATCAGCACAATTAAAATAAGCATACAGACAATACCCAAGGATCAAAACTGTTTACTGCTATGCAATTCAACTTATAGGTAATGTGCTGCAGAAAAAAGATAATTGTGCTTTGATCTGGATGAGGACTAAAAAGGAGGTAGCTCAGGATAACTTCACTCTTGTTGGATGGCCCAATGTGTCCAAAGAGGTTTACTCTCAGGAAAGCGTGTGAATTATTTTAGCCCTACTATCATAATTATTTCAGCAATTAGAACTAAATTTTCCAAAGCTAACAGCATCGACCATGGGTTCACATGGATTTGGAACATCTTGTGCTTGCATTGCATATTACACAAATGGTACCACGTTTCTAGTTTTGTATCTGTTTCCCCATCACCACTTCTCACATTCCAGAGTTGCACAGTTTCTGTGTACTCGCGAAAAAGGATTCATGAAAATCACATTATCTGGATCACAACATATGTATCACACCCAGCAAACTCCTTGATTACATTCTGCCTTGCATTTACTTCAGATTACCATTTTTTCCCTTTATGAAAAAAAGTTTCCCAAGAAGAGAAAATCTTACCTGTGTATTCCTTCTGTCATTTTATCTAAACAAAACAGATTACTGTATTTTCCCTTTCAATCAGCAGCTCTGCAGCTGGCAGCGCTCATGTGCTCATGCGCCACAGCCCTGAAACTCAATCCCATGCATCTTCACTCTAAAGGAAGCTCTACTGAATTCAACAGTAGGTACTTGCTCTCCTCTAAATGTGTTTAGAATGGCAGGCCATTTTCACAGTTGGATTTTACCCTCCAACTTGGTTTTAATTTGCTCATGTCAATCAACAAACTTGGGAATTTGAAGAAAAAATACTACACTTTTTAACTGGAAACCAGGTTGTGATTTAACACTGCTTTGAAGCAGTGGGTTAACTAAGCAACTGGTAGATCTGAAATACTGAATGCAATAGGCAAGACCACTGCTGACAAAATAATATAGAGACTTGCTTATTACTAAAACAACATATGCCTACCTACTCAGGTCACTCTCTATGCAATAAATGAACTTCAATGCAATAGGTTAAACACACACACATACACACACCACTTTTCAAAAAGAATAGTTCACATAGAGGTTTACATATTTAAAATCAATCAATGAATAGTTCCTTGGGCTCACAAGCTTAAAAAAAAGTCAACAGCAACAGCCACTGGAAAAGATGCAATGTTGTAGCAAAGAGGAACACTTTAAAAATGCTACTTTGTGCAAGTAGCAGGGGTTGTGCCCAGTGGTGGGATTCAAATAAATTAACAACAGGTTCTATGTCCTAATAACCTAAATTAACAATAGGTTCTATGTCCCATTAATAACAAGTTCTCAGAAACAGGCACTCATTAGCAAAGGGTTCTATTGAACCTGTGAGAACCCCCTGAAGCCCACCACTGGTTGTGCCTGCTTTTAATATACCACTTCTAATAATAGTCACATTTTACCTAAACTTCTTCTGAATATGGTAGCTTTCAATATAAGCACGGACTCCTGATGAATCCCAACAATTTTGAAAACTATTACTATATTAAAAGGTAACGTTATTCCCTGCAGGTTGTACTTCTGGTCATGAATGACCGACTGTAGGGTGCGGTGCTCATCCCAAATTTCTAAGCTGTAGAGCCAGTGCTGTCTGAAGATGTCTCCATGCTCATGTGGCCAGCATGACTATACACCAAAGCATACAGAAATGTTACTTTCCCACCGAGGCCCTTTATTTCCCTCACATTGCAGAGAAGTGGATGATTTATAATCACACTGCCTAACAATGGCTTTGGCTTTGAAACTTCCAAGACACCATAAAAGGAAAAACTGAAGAGTACATGCTTTTCTTTTTAAAAATAAAATGTACAGTTCTAAGAAAATAGGCAAGTCCTGTTGGCACGATGACAAATGCAACATGATGGAAACTTGACAAATTGGTTCCAGAAGGATATAAAGCTGACCACACTTTTCCACCATGAAGTGGCTTTTTCAGGCACTCAATGGCAGACAACCATTTTTGTCCATTTTGCAACAATTCAACGCATGTTCAACTCTCAGGCAAAAATGGATAGGCCACTTTGCTTCTGGATTGCACTTCATGGCCTCCTGAATCTACCTTCTTGGATAGTTGATAATGATTAGAATAACCCTTCACATGCAATAAGCCAACAGCTTACCAAGGTACTGTGACAAGCAAATACTGTAGGCCCTCTACCGAGATAAACACTAAACAGTGATAAAGAAAAGATTTAAAAAAATCAATATCTTAACTCATGAAATGATGATGCACTTGAGGTTTCATCCTGATAAAAAAGCAAAGAGAAATGTAGATATTTTTGAAAGTGTCTGACAGCTGGCATTTTCCTAAGGCAAAATATTTGCTCTTTGCAATTATTTATTTGAACCTCAAAAGATAAATAATTTGTGGCAAAGATGATCTGGCAGCAACCAGAGGCTAGGGATTAACTTCAGACACACATAAATTATTCCAACTTTGCCTTTATCTTGCTGATGTGTCAAAGGCACATAATCCGTGGATGTACCACGGCAGCTGTTTTAGCTACACTCAGCACTAAAAAATATGAATTTTTAGAAAGAAGTGACAAAAACAAGTCTGCATTCAAGTGAGATACAAAATGAGTCTGTTTTTGGATCTGTGTCCTGAAATTACTAAATCTTAGGGAAAATGTAGTAATTAATTCTAATGAGTGAGTCGATTACAATAATATCTTATAATAAAACAAGATAGTTTGACATCTAATTAATAAATTAAATAGGCTCATTCAGACTCATGATCAGAGCCTGAACAGTCAACCACAAGAGGAATGGTTGAATCTATATATAAGAAATTCACATGAACCTCCAATTGTATACAATGGTTACAAACACTACCAGACATGTTACTATGCATATGCACCCAGTCACAGACCAATGGTCAGGGGAAGGTGGAGAGAAAAGCTTTTCACTGAGCTGTACATGACTACATCCCTCACTTGTAGTCTTGATCCAACATCATTTGTTTAATACTGTACTGATAAAATTTGAATACTATTGCTAACAGCATATTTTAAAAATCTTTGCCCAGGGAGACAAATGTTTTGCAAGATCACATCTGAAGCAACAAGAGATATGTGACTTTACTGTTATCTTTTCAAAATCTCTTCACAGGAATGCTTTACTGATACAATTATTTTTTTAAAAGAGTTAAAATGGCAGACCCTTTCCTTTTATCATACTACTGGGCTACACATTCGATAAGACAATTTCTAGATATGAAGAAGTAGTAGAAAATGTAATAGAAGGATTTTTGCCAGTAACTGGAAGAAGAAAAGTAATCACATCTACGGATGTCAGTTTAAGAATAGCATGGTGAATACAATAATTCTTTTAAGCAAACGGAGTTTTTAAAGCAAGTACAGGGAAGTAAAATATCTACCTTTGCTTTCCATGGGACCTGGAATCCATTTATAATTTACTGGAATAAAATTGAACCCATTAATAATATGGATCAATATATCTGTTTTAGACCTTGAAAACACTTTTTCTTAGCTCTCTTATTGCCTGTGTCAATATTCTGCTGGGATGATGTCAACTGTCAGAATTGTGTAAATGCGCAGTTGAGATGCTGAACATTTGAGACTGGGTTCAGTTGTAACATACAACCATGGCTTATGAGATCTATAGCTAGAAACCTATACAATGTTTCCAACTTCCACATGCACCATAGGAAACCAGGATTTACAGGTTTTTGGTTTTGTTCCTGTTTGCTCAGAGCTCAACTTAAGTTCATTCCCATTTCTATGCTACAGCATCTCAATGCAGACCAATGACACCCTACAATCCAGAGTACCTACATGAGCACGTAAGAGACATTACGTGAACCCGTAGTTACTGCACCACCTAGTGAAAACCTATGGGAAATTTATATTGCAATCCAGAGTAAATTGTTCTTACGTCGGAGCAAGGACTCCCCGTAGTTACTCTGGATTTCGCCCTAAGGCTGCAATCCAGAAGTGCACTTGGGCTGCCCTATCTATCACTGGAGTGGCCCAAGTCCAAAATGGGGCAGCCCAGTTACACTAGAGAAGGGTTGGGGCAGCCTAAGCAAGATGGATCTGGGCTACCCTTGCACAACCCAGGCAGTTCAGGAGAGGCATGTTGAAGACATGTTTAGCACTGCCTCGGGCAGAGCAGTTACTCTGTATCCAGAACCTGGGTATCCACAATTCCAGGGCAGAAATTCCCTCTTCCAGCTCTTCAGTTATACCACCTCAGCAGCAGTTATAGAAATGAGTAGACTCATAGGGATCCATGATAAGGTAGAGTCAAAATGGCAGTGTTGACAAAAAACAGTGTGCAAAGGCATATGCTGACCTCCCTCTAAGGCCAGTGCAAAGGCATACGCTGACCTCCCTACACCACCATAGGAAGATATGCCAGGTGAGTTATGCTGGCCTAAATTGGTTAGGTTTGAACGTAAGAGTGGTATGTCAATGAATTCAAACATAACACTAAATCAGGCAGCCCAGCCTAGTTCGTGGGCTGGTCTAAAACAAAATAATAGTTTAGCTAAAGAAATCATGGTTTCATGTTGTCTAAATACAACCAATATCAATATTCATATTTGTGCGCTTAAAATTCTATTATACTGTAAACTGTATAAGGCTGTAATCCTAAACACACTTTCCTGGGAGTAAGACCCATTGAACACAATGGGGTCTACTTCTGAGTAGACATGGTTAGGATGTGCTTGTTGTCTCATAATTTGAAGGGCAAAAATGTGCCTTAATACTGGACTATGATCCCTTCACTTAGTATGTCATGAAACTGTACTTAATGTTCATTTCATTTCGCTGAAGACAATAATGAAACAAATGCCTTAAAATGGGAACCTGATCATAACCAAATTGATCCTTGTCAAAGATAAGCAAAATAGGTAACATTGATCAGTAATTAAACTTGCACTCTCAAGCATACTAACTCAATTGTGACTGCAGTCCTAACAGCACTTTCCTGGGAGTAAGACCCATTGAACACAATGGGGCTTACATTTGAGTAGGCATGTGAGGATTGTGCTCAATGTCCCATTGAAATCAGTGGTTTATATATGGTTTGTTTCTATATATAAAACAGGCTTATGATTGCACGCTGCATATATAAAATCATAGGAAATTTTAGAAGGCATGACTGTATTCCCCTACCCTCACGAATGGCAAGAGCCTATTAGGCACTGAGATGCTGAATGCTACAAAAAATCCTACAAATGCTTACTTGGAATTAAGTCTAAAGAAACCTCTGGCATTTATGATCAAGGAAATGTGTTGAGAAACAGGCTATACAAGTCTTGTATGCTTTTGGCTAACTAATTATCCATGTTATTTCTAATGAACCTTTAGCATTACTGGTCTGTCTGGTAGTAATGGAGCACTACTGAAGCCTGCCAACAACAATGATGCAATACACACAACTGGCAAGCACCCAACACCGCTTGGTGAAACTAAATAGTCAGGATTTGATTTTAGAATTTGAAAATATTTTTGTCAATTACACAGATGACTGGTTATATATTCTTTCCCCACTTGCCTGCTGTCAAAGGGCCAGTGTTTGACCTCAGCAGCACACAAGGACAGCAAAATTACTTTAATTGATCCTGATAGGGAAAAAAATACACGAGACACAAAATGTCAGTGGAGCTGTTCTACTGTACGGTATATCTATTTTTAAAAATAGAAAACCATAAATTTATATACAGTCCAAGCTGGATATATTTTTAATGGTAAGTACCTAATTGTCAGTACTTCCTTGGAAATATATCAAAAATCAATATATTGGAAATATATTGAAATATATTCCTTGGAAATATATCAAAATCATAATACTTTGCAAATCTTTCCTTTGTCAATATTTCTTGCTCATTTCCCCACTTTGCATCTTATCAACACTGCTTTCTGTGAGATACCTAAAAAATTATGCAAACATGCAGAGGGACCCACTGCAACCCCCAAGATCTTTAACTTGCCCTTCTTTATTATTTATTTTTTATAGTGTCAAAAACTGAACAGCATAAAAATGGGTGGGGGAGAAGTATGCACACATCTGTTTCTGTATTTGCCAGCTTTTTCAGTCTGGGTCATTGTGTATTGAACAGTTGTGTGGTTTGTTTGATGTGAAGACAGTATGCAACTGATCATATTCATCTGCAAGTAATGAAAAGCTTCACCTGCTAAATTTCTATATTTCATGTAGCTCTTAAATTATTTATTTTATTAAGAATAAAATAAATCACTTTTCAACAAAAAGTTTATGAAATAGTTTACAGTGAAACTGAAATAACCAGTAACGAAACTGTTTCACAACATACATAGGGGCAAAGGTCCATGATGCCACACCAGCACCGAGCCACCTCCACACTTACACAGCACCATCAGTCTCGTGCAATGTTGGGATCAACTGGAAAACATTCCAAGGCTCTCCCACCTTCTTATACAGTACTTCCAGGCCTGCCACTACAAATAATTAAATGATTCCCTGGCTCCAAAGGACTCCCACAATTAAGAAAAGGGAAAGAAAAAATGAAAAAGATGTAGAACACCAACAACAGCTACTCAAAAATATACTGTGCTGCAGTGAAAGGCACTGGAATCCCTACCAGAAAAATATAAATTCATGTGAGAGTATTCCAGAATTCTCAGAATTTCTCACAAACCAATTGATGCTGCAATATGAAACAACCACACAGATGGTTGCTTCTGACAAAGGAAATAGAAATTTATTAATGAAAAAAAATTAGAATTAGAGTTACCTTTTCTGGCCCTAATCCCATGCCTTTAAAAGCAACAAGGTACAACAAAAATTAAGCAAGTTAATTTTTTTTGGTAGAATGGATGGAAAAACATCACCTGCTTAATTTCTTAGGCTATAGCTGCAATCAATGGGATAGAAGCAGGCACAGAATTTTGTTCATTCAGAGGCTGTACCCCTGTTGTTATCTCCATTATACCCATTAGCTACTAATTAGTTATTAATTTTTTCATTTTTTGGAAACCGCTTTGTGAACTTTTTAGTTGAAACACGGTATATAAATACGATAGATAGATAGATAGATAGATAGATAGATAGATAGATAGATAGATAGATAGATAGATAGATAGATAGATAGTCCATTTTGGTGAAAGAAACAGTTAAGTCTTTTTAAAACTGAAGCATAGGCGCTTTAGAAAAGAATTACAACTTGAAGAAAATATTGCTGCCTGACTGCCTGCCTGTGGGGAAGGTTCAGCACCAGACTCAATAGGTGTGGAAGGAGCTTCCAATTGAAAAAAAAATTGGAAACCACTTGCAGATGAAGTTAAAAAGTTGTCTTTTCTTGAATAAGACTGTCATTTTACAGTATTCTTTATGAGGCAGTGTATCTCAGAAGCATGAATAATCACAACAAAGGCTGACCTAATCAACGATCCCATTATACAATTTTTTACCTATAAGTTGCAAAGCTTACACACTTCTGAGAAGACAAGCATAGATTGGCACTGTTGGTTTCTGGGCACCCACACAATAGCAAGTGTGTAATGTGTACCCACGAAGTGGTAGAATGTTGGGTTTCCAGACAAAGGTACTCATAGGTATTACTCAACTGTTACCGGGGTGGATCGCACAGCCTTTTCCTCCCACATCTATTGCAAGCACTGTGGGAAACTACATTTTCTCCACAACTGAACTGTCTTATGACTCAACAAATGTAAACTGTAGTAGCTAGCCTCCTACAAAAGACAATGGTCTAAATCAAGCTTTATTATCTGAATCAAGATGGCCTTTCTGAAAACATGAACCTTTCCAGTGCCTATAATTACTAATTTGTATATAGGGGACGTAAAGCAAGCTCATCTTATTTAAAAGGTGCGAATTTTACTCCAGAACATGCATCCTGGGACATATAGGGTGCCTCTTATTTGAGAACACACCAATGAAGCAAGGCAGTATAGAAAAAGTATGGGGACACCTGAATTCAAATCCTGCTCAACCTTGAACTGGAGTGATGATGTTGGGCCACTCATTTTCTCAGTCTAAATTATCTCACAGAGTTGTGAAATATGTTGGCTTGAGTTTCTTGAGGAAGGGTGGATTACTAATATGATAAGTTAAAAAAAATACAAGCATGATATAGCTTCAAAGGACCACATGGAAAAGAGGAATTCAGTTCTGCCCAGGAAGAGAACGTTGGGCATGTTTGGAAAGAATGTGGGTCACAGCTCCTCCCCAAGCTCTGAAAAAGATTGCCTAGGGCTGTGTTTCCTAATTATACTTTATTTTAAGGCTTGCCAAGCCTTAGGCCTTAAACATGGTTTTGGCACCAGGAATCAACCATGGAATGTGTGACGTAAGTTCAGTGGTGCCACTAAGGGTACAGACTATGCCAGGTGATGCAGTTGTGGGAGGGTGACACCAGTACTGGCAAAAATGGTAAAATCTTGGCATTTTAAAAATAATACCATCATATTATATGTCAACATATTATAATTCCATCATATTATACGTCATAATTAAATACAGAATGCAATGAAACAAGTCAGGTTGAAATATCTGTATTCCAAGAAATAACTTTTCATAGAATACATACCAGGAAAACCAGAAGAATAAGAAATCACAACTGCCTTATGTAACAAAAAGTGGATTTTCTTATCTCAAAACTGACCATGAGACTGATTACTCTAAGAGCCAATGAGATGACACAGAAGAAAACCTATCAGGTGTTATTATGAGTCAGCTCTCATTTCCACGGATCAGAGCTAATACTAGAACACTTATTCAGATGTGTGTGATGGTTTTTTTTATGTAGGATGGATACTGGTTTTTCATTGGTTACTGATCTGTTGGGTGACCTGTAATGTTCTATAGTAAAATAAATAAAGTGAATGGGGGTGATACAACTGCATTTAGGTTGTGCATATAATATTGTAATTGATTCTTTATGGTCTGGTACAGGAGGAGTTTCATCATGGGGGAATGCAATGTGTTCTTATATTGGTTGACACAACCAGTGATGGGCGTCAAAGAAATTGACAACCGGTTCTCTGCCCAACTGGCAGCCACTTTTAAATGGCTATTTTTAAACTTTATGTATCCTATTTCTCGTTAACTACTGGTTCTATAGAGTAGGTGCGAACCTGCTGGAGCCCACCACTGGACACAACCCTTGTGATGCCTCTGCATAAGAGAATGTGCAGATAGCCCACCAGATGTTTGGACTGGATTTTTTGGGTGCTCACGAGTTTGAACGCTACCAAAACATTTAAAAACTGATACCATTTTATAAACTTTGTTCCCAGTTGTGTTGCTCATTGCAGTTATTCAGCAGTTATCTTGTCAATGCATATATTGACCATGTATCTCTTTAGGGATTGAGACTAGGGCACTAATAACAACAGAGGTGGTGGTTGTTTTCTTTCACCAAAGGCACTGTATTTCAATTTCCAGGTCTATATATTTTGTGATCTTTTCCAATTGTTTCTCCTCAATTTGGCGATCTCCAAGAAGGGCCTTATCAACAATCACCTGTTTATTTTCAATATTATTAACATTAATGTGAACATTAATATTTTCTGCTTCTAATTTTTCCTTCTTTCAAGGAACTCAGGATAGCATTCATGGTTCCTCCTCTCCTCCCCCAATATACATCTTCACAACAACCCTATGAAGGTTGGATAGGTGAAGAGAGAGAAAAAGAGGCGGGGTGACTCGTCTAAGGTCACCAAGCAGGTTTCATATCTTCTCTATGATAATAAATGCCACAAGTCTGGAATCATGAAGAAGACCTTTTAAGGTAAAGGTGAGACTTCTACAGGTTCAAACACCTTTCATTTTAGAATTAAGCATTGTCTAAATCCAAATAATAAAAGGAATTTAAAAATCATCTTCCAGGGTTTAAGTCAGAGTTTTAAGCCGTTTCCACCCAAAGTTTATACATAACTGGGACCAAATATGTACACCTGTGCACCAGGCAGAAATGGGTTTTAATGTGGTCCAGGAATTGGTTTTGGATGCAAGCACTTGATTCTTCCAGAGCATAAGCAGTATGAATGAGTGTGGCTCTGAGCATGTGCAAAGCTTTCTTCTCCCAAGGAGTAACCAGCAGAGACTCCATCCATAAGACAGGCATCTACAAGATGAAGTCTACAGGACGAAGGACTCTATAGAATGAGCAACCATATGATGGAGTCCATAGGACTCCATAGGATGGAAGACTCCATAGGGTGGGCATCTATAGGCTAGAGTACGCCATTGGATGAAGCCCAAAGGACTAGGATGGAGAACTTCATAGGATGCAGTCCATAGGATGGGCATCTATAGGCTAGAGTACGCCACTGGATGAAGCCCAAAGGACTAAGATGGAGAACTTCATAGGATGCAGTCCATAGGATGAAGGACTCCATAGGGTGAGCATCTATAGGAGAGAGTACTCCACTGGATGAAGCCCAAAGGACTAGGATGGAGAACTTCATAGGATGCAGTCCACAGGATGAAGGACTCCATAGAATGAGCAACCATATGATATTCATAAGACTCCAAAGGATGAAAGACTTCATAGGATGGGCAGCCATTGGGTGGAGGACTCTATTGGGTGGCCATCCATAGAACCCACTCCATATGCGAGTCTGGATAGTGTACCCCATAGAAAGGAGAATACGGGACTAGGACGGAGGAGTTCATAGGATGGCCATCCAAATGACAACATTCATAGGACAGTATAGGAAGGTGGACTCCATAGGATGGAGTCCACAGGACTAGGGTGGAAGACTCCATAGGATGAGCATCTACAGCCTGGAGTCCATAGTACTCTATAGATGGAGTGCTCCATAGGATGGAGTGTGTAGGTCTGGGGTGGAAGACTTCATAGGATGGCCATCCATAGGATGGAGTCCATAGGTCTCTATAGGGTAGGACTCAATAGGATGGGCATGTACAGGATGGAGTGCATTGGCCAGTCTATAGGCTGGGGACTCCATAGGGAAGCGGGATCTCTCCCCCCCAGCCCCGTCCTCACCGAGGGTCTTGACTGCGATCTGCCTGGTGAGGGGCGGCGGCAGGTTGATGCAGACGAGATCCACGTCCTGGTGCAGCAGGACCTCGTCGATGCGGGTGGTGTAGAAGGGGACGCTCATCTCCTTGGCCAGCTCCTCCGCCTCCTCGGGGGTGCGTCCCCAGAGCGCCTTGACCGCGAAGCCCTCGCCCTTCAGCAGCGGGATGATCACCCGGGCGGTCAGGCTGGTGCCGAACACACCCACCCCGGGCAGCATGGCTGCGGACGCCCCGTCCAACACTCGCCCGCACGGCCCGCGTGCCTTCCTCCCGGCTCAGCCTCCTCCTCTTCCTCCTCGCTGCCTAGAGCTGCGGAGCGGCAGGTCCCCGACGGGGAGCGCTGTCCAGGGCCCGTGGCGCCGGATCCCTGCGGCAGAGGCTGGCAGCGGGCCCTGCTGCTGGGCTCCCCCGCCCTACAGGCGCAGCCCCGGCCCCACGACGCCCCTCCATGGCCCCAGCATCTCAGGCACAGCCACACCGCAGCACGGACGGGGCCCCTCCAGGATAAGGTCTAGAACGACGGGGATCAGAGAGAGAAGGCGAAGGGCTGGCAGCGGTGGCTGCTGCAGGGCTACCTCCCCTGGGCACTCAGCAGCATCCTCCTCATCCTCCTCTTCCTCCTCCTCCTCTTCATCACCAGCATCCTCCCCAACAAGTGGCTCCAAGAAGAAGCAGCAGCAGCAGCACCCCAGACGGGTCTTAATGCTGCTCTGCCATGTTCATTCACATCACATCACCACACTGAGCACTGGGGAGAAGGGAGGAGTTTCTGCTGCTGCTGCTGCTGCTGCTGCCACTGCCTGCCAGCCAGGGGGTTTTCCTGCAACGCCCTCTGCGTGTCATTGGCCGCCACCGTCGGGGCTCAGAGGGACTCACTGGCCCTGCCTGCCTCCCTGCCTGACTGCCTGCCTGTGGGGAAGGTTCAGCACCAGCCTGAGAGCGCCTGCAGGATGACACCCTCCACTAAATGGGGCTTACTTCTGAGTAGGCAGGCAGAGCAGCTGCAATCAGAAACATGTTTACCTGGGAAGAAGCACCACTGACTACAGTGGGATTTATTTCTGAAATAGCAAAAAAGTACTCGCGTTGTGCGAGTAAAATATCGCCCTATGCACCATCCTCCCATTGCACATCATCCCTCATGCGCAACATCCCCCCATGCACAACAACCCCCATGCACATCAACTCCCCATGCACACCCCCTATGTGCAGCATCCCCCATGTAACCCCCATCCCCCCATATGCATCCACCTTCCATGCATACCAATCCCCCATGCACAACCATCCCCTATGTGCTTCAGTTCCCCATGTGCAACATTCCCCCATGCGCACCACCCTCCCATGCACACCATCTCTCCATGCACACCAACCCTCCCATGTAAACCATCTCCCATGAGCACCGCACTCCCATGCGCACCACCCTCCCATGCACATCACCCTCCATGCACACCATCCCTCTATGCTCACCTTCCCCCATGTGCATCAACTCCTATGTGCATCTTCCCCCCTGTGCATCAACCTCCTCCAAGTGCATCATCCTCCATGCATAACACCCCCCACATGCACATCACCCTGCCCTGCACAACATCCCCCCATGCGCACCCTCCCTCCCAGTGCATCAGGCAGCAGGCACCAAAGTCGCTGGATGCTGATCAGTCAGTATTCAATGAAGTATAGAACAGAAACACATTGCACCCCTTTTCACCCCCTTAAGGGTTAAATTTCTCAACATTAGTTCATGGTGGGTGTTGATGTCACAGAAAGAACATTGGGCCCAAATTTCATGCTTGTAGGTCCAGGGGTTTTGGCTGGGCATTGATAAGTCAGTCAGTCAGTCAGTCAGTGACTTTTCAATTTTATATATATAGATAGGCATGCAGAGGATTAAGATGCAATCCTAACCATGCTTACCTAAGAAAAAAGCTCAATTGACTACAATGGGACTTGGATCTGAGTAGGCGTGCATAGGATTGGAGTGGCAATCCTAACCACATTTACCTGGGAGGAAGAGACATTGACTACAAAGGGATTTATTTCTGAGTTGACATGCAGATCCTAACCACATTTACCTGAGAAAAAGCTTCATTGACTACAATGGGACTTGCATCTGAGTAGGGATGCATAGGATTAAGATGCAATCTTAATTACGCTTAATTACCTGGTAAGCTCTATTTACTTAGAAAGGATTTACTTCCGTTTAGGCATGCATAAATTGGGGTGTCTGGCTGCAATCCTAATAATACTTTCCTGAGAGTATGTTCATTGACTAAAATGGGACTTATTTTTGAGTAGATTTGAGGATTGCAGGTGTCAGGCTGCAAGCCTAATAATAGGTATTAAGGCTGCAATCCTAAATACACTTTCCTGGAAGTAGGCTGCACTGAATACATGTCTGAGTAGATATGGTTAGGATTGCACTGTTTGAGTAAGCTCCCCTGACTAAAATGGGACTTACTTATGAGTAAGCATAGGATTGGATCTGCACTACTTACCAGATAGTAAGTCCCCTTGATTAAAATTGGGCTTACTTATGAATGGAATGGGCCACATAGCAGCTACACACTGGCCCTGGAAAGTTGATTATTTGGCCCTTGGTCTCATGCTACAAATATCTCCTCTGCATGCTTGAAAAATACATGTGGTTGGAATAGCAGGAAATTGGCCATAGAGTTTATGGTGGAAAGGGTTTGATCCAAATTAGGGACCCACATCCTTCAAAGCCTGGGACATTCTCCAGATTTGGTGAATCACAGGCTCTGGTCTGACCTTTCTGACACTAGTCAAGCTGGATCCTACCATCTCCAGGAGCAGCTTTTCCACCCTCTTCCCTCAATTGTGCAGTTGCAAAATTATTAACACAGGTCCTAGGAGACCCATTGGAGAGTAGGAGACACTTGGGGGTAAATCCCCTTCTTCTTCTAAAGCCTCCCAATCTGTTGCCAAAAGAGTTATTTACATTTCAAATTTGAATAAATTTGCATAAATTTATATGTAAGAGTGTATTAGAGATAGAAATGGATCTCCTATGGATCTCCTTGGAACCATGCCAGCAATGTAGCTGGCTTAATCAGAGGAAAGAAAAGAGGAAGGGTGGTCTGAAAAAAGAGGATCCTAGCATAAATTGCATTCACCAAGATCTGTATCTCCACTACCCTGTTCCCTGTACCCACAGCATAGCACACCCCCATTACCAACATAGGAGTGTCAGTGCAGTGCAGATGCTACAGCAGCAAATATGCAGAGTATTTGATGCTTCTGCCAGTGCTTCCAAATGGACCATTAGTGGTGTGATGTCTGCTCCACTACTGTGCCTTTTATGACAGCAGAACTGACGGGAGGTCTGGGTCTTAAATTTATTAAATGTTTTCAGTCAAGCTAACATTGACAGGTTCAAAACTTTTTACAATCTGTGTTTCTTTCTGCCAGTGCTGTTGCCTTGTTGAAGAAATCATTTTTATTATCGTTCATTTCATTTTACAGTTATACAATGCACTGCAAACACAAACATTCTGTCCATATTGGTGTATATTGGAAGTATGCCATGGTAGCGTTTGCGACTCCAAAAGTCTTCAATATATGGAAATAAAACTCAAGGCATTTCAAACAAGCATTCCTTATGAATAGCCTAATCTAGTTTTCACCTTTGCCCTAGCGGTGGAATAAAGTAGGTTTTATACATTAAAATAAACTTTTAACTCCTAGTATGTTTTACAGAAATGTATGAAATATAGTGGCCACAATCCATTCTTCAGTTACATTGATGTGATCTCATGGAATCTTTACAGTGAGTATGTTAGACTTTGAATAAAATACGTATGATCCAGGCAGCAGTATTTTCATCCTTTATGGCTGGCTCTCCTCTTGCTATGTATCTTAACAGTATACCTGGCCAACCTTAGACAGCCTGCTTTCCAAGAGTGGATTTCACTTGCCTGCTGCCTGGTGTCATAATTTTTAACAACAGAGGCTTCAAGCTAAGTTCCTGTTGAAGGCTTGTTACCTAGAGTGACTTTGCTCCCTGGAGAGTAACAGCGTCTGCCCCCAAGGATTTTTGAAGCGCTTAAGGTGAAGTTGATGGGGCCAAGTAGATACAAAAACCATCAACACTATTCAGTTCACCTCAGTATACCCACATGTTAATCATGCAATGTTGTGCCAATTTTAGTAAATTATGGTATTATTTTTTTAACATTTATTAAACATATTAGATGAAGAACTATGGAGTGAATGGGGCAGTTGTACAGCAAAACTGAATATGAATGTATTCCCCCTTAAACAAGTTCATAGTCAAATACAAGTTCTTCCCTTACTATTGCCAGTTAAGTCACTAAGCTTGTTGTTGTTATCAAAATGTTGTTATCAAAAAAGTTTGATAAATGAACCATAGAACCATTTATTTGACAGCTGAGATGATAAAAGCTTATATGGGAACCTTAAGGTGCTGTATATCCTATTAATATAATAATAGTAACAGTAATAGTAATAATAATAAGTCCATACTGGGTGCAATCCTGAGTAACTATGAGGAGTCCTTGCTCCGGTGTAAGAACAATTTGCTCTAGATTGCAATATGAATTTCCCATAGGTTTTCACTAGGTGGTGCAGTAACTACGGGTACACATAATGTCTCTTACGTGCTCCCGTAGTTACTCTGGATTGTAGGGTATGTCTCCAGTAATATGTAAACTTAATGGGCCTCCAGAAGATCACAACTGCCCAGTTTCAAAAAGCCGCACTCCTGGGAACTTCACACATATTGAAACGATACCTTTGTGATTCCTATTTCCTAGATAGGAACCAAATCACAATAGAGCCAATTCCAGTCAAACACCTGGCGACTGTGAAATAGTACATTATTATTTTCTATAATTTTAAAATAATTATTACGTATATAAAATATTATTTTATAAATAATATTATATTATTGTCATAATAATAAACAACTGCTTGCCTGACTATCATTAAATTATAGACCTCAACCACGATCAGATTGTTTATAAATTATTTGTCATGACGAAGACATTTCAAATATTTATATTTGAATTTACTTTCCAAGTCTTTGAACTGCATTTTTAAAATGTCTAGTTAAACCACAGGTATAGAGTAAATACAGAAAGACCAAGTGGAACTGCAGTGGAACTTCCTCTTTGGCATAATTTCTTTGTTTTTTCACTCTCAAAGTGAGCTGCAGATTTTATAAGCAAATGTGCAGAGAAAGTTCTACTGCAATCAGTGCCATCACTAGGGGATGGTATACCTGGTATAGTGGCGCATGGAGAGGTGTGTGTATGAGAGAGAGCATACTGCTAGCCAAAAATTTTTAAAACTTGGTATTTTTTAATCATACCAAAATGTTATATATCAATCATGTAATTTCATGCAGAATGCAATGAAATAAACCATGTTCCATGTTCTATGCAATGAAATAAACCTATCAAAAGTTATAGACCAGTGGGGTGGGGCAATGGTACATTACCATACCCAATTCCCAGGGCATTGCTCCAGCCACTGTATAGGAGAAGGTTCATCATAGTGGTGAAGTATTGGTCTCCCATATTGGATGACACAAACCCTAGTGCCATCACTGATTATAATCAATTTTGAAATGCAGCTTACAGAGTGAACGAAATGGAAGATACAGCCTGGGTGATAAAGCTAGAGACAGGGAACCAGTCATTATCTTTTCTCTGGGCCTTTTAATGGTGGAAATGCAAACACAAATGTTACTTTAAAGATTCCACACAGAATGGACCCTAGTTTGTTTGGAAAGTTCCATGTACGAAGTGTCCATGTGGTTATCAACATTACTGTAGTAACAATTGACAGCTTTCCATTTATCAGAGGACAAAATCCAGTCATATTTGACATTTTATTGTACTCATACTTCTTGGTCATAGCGTTTATTCACCTACATTCTTGCTTATCAACAATTACACAGAATCAAATAATTATATTCTACGTATGTTGTTCTCTGACTTATTAAAATACCAGTTGGTATGAAAATCTGCAAAGCTGTGACATAGAACTTCTGTGAATTTTGGTAAAGGAAATGCCATACGGCAGAAAAATTCTTGCAATACCAGAATGTGTGAAGTTTCCTGTCCAAACACATTGACATCTTTCAGTACAAGGAGGAAGACTGTGAAGTTGTGCAAAACACTTTGCCATTGCCGGATTTTTCATTGTCATGTCTGAGTTTATGCAACTTTGAGTTGTGGTTCTTTTACGTGACAATCAGGGTGATTCAGAGATAAAGGAACTGGTGATTCAGACTTGTCTGGTTCTTGCATACAGAGACTTAATTGAGTCATCCCCAGCTATGATGTGTGCTGCCATTACAAAGGATGTGGTACAATGGGTCTTACTCCCAGGAAAGTAACTTTAGGAGTGCAGCCTTCATTGTTCTCACTATGACAGTGATTTAATAATGATTCTTTTAAGAAACGAACTGTGAACTTGGTAGCAGTTCCTGGCACATGAAATGTTTAAAACCCTCAAAAGACAAAAAGCACGATTCTAACCATGTCTACTCAAAAGTATGCCCCATTGTGTTCAATGGGTCTTACTCTTACTTCCAGGAAAGTGTCTTTAGGATTGTAGCCAAATATCATTTAAAATTGAACTGTGTCCAGTAATGTTATGAGTTTGCACTCACCACAAATCTTGTGCACCAAAAAAAGTACCAGCATTATGAGAAAATATTTCTGACAGCACAATCCTATACCCCACCACCAAATGGGCACCGTCCCTTGTGATGGCTCCCAAGAGTCACAAACATGCCATAATGCATGTTCATGGCTACTTGGGAGCAAGCTGGGCCAGTGCATGGATGTGTGGAGCCAGAGTGCCACAAGGACAGGGTGAGTGTGTGTTAGCCCCGGCAGGTTGGCACAGGGAGTGGGAGAGGGTGGAGGGATGGAAGTGAGGAAAAAATGTTTCAGGGCAAAGGGAGGGTGGCCCATGGCCCACTCCGCAGCACAACTCAGATCCAAACCTCCAGTCCCAGCTCAAGCATCATTACATGGACCACTAGGATTTCGCAGGTGCAGATGCAAGTAGACCCATAGGGCTGCTTGTGGCACCATTTGGATTAAATACCCCCTATTATGAGTTGCACTAAACCTGCATTTGTTATAGCACTGACCTGTTGATCTGCCTGTTCTAGCAGAGGTTAAGATTGTGCCCTGAATGGTCCACCTGAAACTTTCAATATAAGTAGCAAATTTCAAATTGTGAGATATACATGGCAGAACTGTCATTTCATTGACAATGCAATTTTAACCTTAACAGTAAAAAAAACCCCTGGATTTGGCCTTTTAAATTTTAAAATTGACTTGTGGATATTTTCAAATGTAGTCAAATTAAACAACTACAGATTTGATAAAGTAATTGTACAGTACAATTACTGTAGCACCTGTCAATTATGAGCACCTGTCAGAGATGCTCTAGGAAGCAGGCAGGGGGTTACAGGCAGGGGGTTTCCTGTTACAGGCAGGGGGTTGGACTAGATGACCTACGGGATCCTCAATCAATACTATGATTCTAGTATATTGGTTTTAGGTAAATTTTCTTTTCACTCTATACCCAACTGTAGAAAAAACAGTGAAAAGCTTCAGTTCTCTTCATGAATGGACAGGCTGGCTTTTTATAAGCAGGGAACTTTGCTGCGGGAGCAAGCTTAAATAAGTTATCTCCCACATACATCCCTCCTATAACATATCAGAAGCTTTTACCATGCTATTGATCAAGTCAGATGTTTCTTGAGATAAAGTCCTGAGTTTTTGTAGCAAAGTTGTCTAAAATTATAGAAAAAGGACCTTGTAATTCTATTCCTATGTATAATCTGGAACAATAAATGCATGTATGAATTATTTCATCAGTTAATGGTATTTTAAAAATCTGCCAGAGAAACTGTGTGCTCCGAATAAATGTAAATATGTCAAGTCTGCATAATATATTTTTATTTGTATGTTGCATGTATATCCCACTTGCTTTTCTTCATGGAATTTAAGGCAGAATGCAAAGACATCTAAAACATCTCTGATCCAGGTTTTGATCTACCTCATCCAAGCTGCAATATCACATAGCATCATTCCATTTGGGCAACAATAAAGTACAACTGGCAAATTCAAATAAATTGAATGTGCACCCTTGAATATACCTTAGAATTCCCTGCATATACTGGGATATACTGATAAAAATGAGTAGCCCTACAATCCAGAGTAACTACAGGAGCACGTAAGAGACGATACGTGTACCCGTAGTTACTGCACCAGCTAGTGAAAACCTATGGGAAATTCATATTGCAATCCAGAGCAAATTGTTCTTACACCGGAGCAAGGACTCCCTGTAGTTACTCTGGATTGCGCCCAAACAGCCCAATCCAGAGCAATAATCTGTCCACATAAGAGCCCTTAGGTTGCCCTATCTAACACTAGGCTGGAGCAACTGCAAGATGCTCCAGCCCAGTTACTCTGAAGGAGGCTTAGGGCAGAGCAATGCAAGATAGGGTGCCCTAAGAGAGGTGGACCTGCTCTGCCCTAACTGGGGCAGCCTAAGCAGCTCAGGAGAGGCAATGTTTAGCATTGCTTGAGGGCATGTTTAGCATTGCTTAGGGCAGAGCAGTTACTCTGAATCCAGAGCCTGTTTCCAAGGCAGAAATGCCCTCTTCCAGCCCTCAGAGTTATACCACCTCAGGAGCAGGTATAGTAATGAGTAGACCCATAGGGGTCCATGATAAGGCCCGAGTAAGAATGGCAGTGCTGACCAAAAATCTGAGTTCTTGGCCAGCCTAGCTGCAACCCCTTCCTCTCAATCTCAGGATATGGAACAAACTACGGCTGCCCACAAACCTCAGGATACAGCAGGCCACTCCAAGAAGCCCCTTGTATTCACTGTAGAATGTACTGGCATCTCATCAGGGACTCCTTATAAGGCAGGCACCCAGTGGCGTCACCAGACTGGTGCGGCTGGTGTGGGCTGCATTGGGTGATGCGCTCCGTATGGGGTGATGTGCCGGAGGAGTTTGACTGTCCTTTGGCAGGCCCCGGGCGTCAGCACACCCATTCAGGTCTGCTCCAAGGCGGAGAATCAGCCAGAAGCTGCCACTTGTCTGAGGAGCTGGCCTGAACGGCCATCTGAGATGCACTGCGCAGAAACACACTGAGCATGCCGAACAGCTTCAGAGGAGACTTCCTTAGAGCAGAGAAAGTCTGCACCTCTGCACAGCCATTCGGCCTCACTCAGGAGGCGGAGCGGCAGCCAAATGGCTTCAGAAAGAGTACTGCACAGGCACCAACTCTGACGCCTGCACAGTCTCCCCCGAAGCCAAAAGGCTTCAGAAACAACTGCGCAGGCGCCAACTTTGGTGACTGTGCAGTCCAGGTGGGGGGGGGGGGCGCGCATCCCAGGGATGACGCACAGACTTCTGCACCAGGTGATGTGCAGAGTCATGTCACCACTGTAGGCACCACAGCTGTTCCTTGTTCAGTGTGATCTGAGGGGTGTCTCCTCAGGAGCAAGTCTTCCCCTTGTGTCAATTACTTAGCATGCTCTGGAGCAGTTAGGGCAGCCCAGGCTTCCTGACTCTCTGGATTCAGCATAACTTTCTGCTCTGGATACAGAATAGTTAGGAGAGCGCAGTTAGGTCAGAGCAGGCTGAATTTGCTCTGGATTGCAGCCTAGGAGTTCTTCAGCAAAAAGGCAATATCTTCAGCATTTTTTCCCATATGGTGATGAGGTCCACTTGTTGTGGATTGGAGTTATCCAATCCATGATGGACATGACATGAAGATACCTGGCCGGCCTGCCATAGGTCAAAGTACGTAGTCCTTCAGCAATATGCAGGACTAATATCCTTTCTAATATGGAAAGCTTTGCTTGCCCGCATTATTAAAAACAGTGATTCATGTGCCAGAATGTTAATTGCTTGAAGTGTTCAAAAACATGATCATGGGGTTTTAAACCCCTTTCAGGCATGTCCAACAAGAGGCTCGAGGGCCACATTTCTCAAAGTGGGGGTCGGGACCCCTTTGGGGGTCGCCTAGAGCTTTCCTGGGGGTCGCCTAAAGACCCCTGGTGCAGGGGGCCAGGTCAGGCTTGCCAGACCTCTGGCTGTAGCTGCGCACGCATGGGGCTGACTGACAGCGTTAGGGCACAATCCTATGCATGCCTACTCTGAAATAAATCCCATTATAGTCAGGGGGCCTTTATTCCCATGTAAATGTGTAGGATTTCAGCCTCAGGGCCCAATCCTATGCATGCCTACTCTGAAATAAATCCCATTGTGTTCAGTGTGTGCATAGAACACACATTTCATTTGTAACAATGAAAATACATCCTGCATATCCGATATTTACATTACGATTCATAACAGTAGCAAAATTACAGTTATAAAGTAGCAATGAAAATAATTTTATGGTTGGGGGTCCCTACAACATGAGGAACTTATAAAGGGGTCACGGCGTTAGGAAGATTGAGAACCACTGGCTTAGATTCTTTTTAAAAAGTGAGTCAGATTGGGGGATGGCATCAGGAGTTGACTATGGTAGATTGTGCTCTATCTGAAGGTCCACAACAATCAAAAGGCCTACCTCATTGAATCAACCTCTGCAAACACCTATGCCCACCATTAACATTTAATAAGCATTTGGTGTCAAATCAACCTCGTTTATCAGATAAATCTATTTTTAAAACATTGAAAGTGTATCAGATCTGAGTAACCTATTGCCCCTATGCTAAACATGTCATTTGGCTTCTTGAACAAAAACTCCAGTAACCATGGGAAAAACATTCAATAGAAGAACACATTGAATCAGAAACCCTCGTCCTTTATGAGCAACAGGTGGCGCAAGTGGCTAAGACACTGTGCCTGTTAACCAGCAGGCCAGGGTTCGAGGCCCAGGTCGGCCCCACAAGACAGGGTGAGCTCCTGTCCTTAGCCCAGCTCTGTGACACCAGCTGGATCCAATCGTATCAGCTCTGCCTTTCCGCTGGACTAATTTAGTGGCGTGGAAAGGGGGGGATTTGCTGGTTGAAAGGGGGGGATTTGCTGGTTGGGTAACAGCCTATCCTCCATAACAGTCTAACCCAGGCGTGCAGTGTATGCAGTGCTGAGCACGATACCATAGTCTTCCAAGACTGACAGAGGCCTGCTGGGCAAGCATTAAAAACAACAACATAGGACAAAGGAAGGGTGATCTCAAAGAGCCAAGGTCATTAAATTATTATGTGCTGTGTATCGATTTCTTCTCCTTACTGCAGCTTTTGACATAAATCCCACAGACCTCTGCATCCAGGCAAAATGCCATTGAGTATCTCTGCCTATGTTAGCAACACAGCATTGAACAGTATGTGTATGTGTGTGTATGTGTGTGTGTGTGTGTGAGAGAGAGAGAGAGAGAGAGAGCACCTGCCTTTTAAAAGTGCTCTTCATTTCTTATGTTTCTTGCACATTATTTCTGCAGTTGCACTGTCAAGTCTCAAAACATTCTGAGGATCAAAGATAATTTTGCTTTTATTTTGTAAAACAACTCACAAAGTGGTCATCCCTGCTAGACCATATATTTCCAAATGTTCAGTTGTTAAACAAAAAAAAATTAATTTCAAGCAGTTGACTTTTTTGTATTCACAGCCAAGTATATTCCCACAGTTGGTGTTGTTTATTAATTCAGCATACCAATTTAGATTAGTCTGAAGGTTGTTGCTGCATAATATTTTCATAACAGGTACTGTATATCATGTAATCACTTCACTGTGGGAACAGAGTGGCACTTTTGTAACAATCAGCTATTCTAAAGGAATTTGTGTGAAAAATTGATCTATGGGTGGCCATTAGCCATGTTAGCCAAAAGTACAGCATGGGTTTATTTTCACAGTGCCACGTGCTGGTGAAAATTGGGGGGAAGAAAGTTAAGTAGGATGATTGTGGTTGGTTTGTGAGACTCCTGAACCACCCGTCAATCAACTGGTAAGGAGATGAACTCAGAAACTTGCTAGTCTGACCCAGTAAGGCTGTCCTCATATTCTCACGGTGACTGGCATAAAGGTTTGTACAGGATTTTTGCACATTTAACTGTTATATAAGGAAATTTAGACAGGGTTTCATATAGGAGATTCAAAAGTTGTCCCTCTTACCCTTTTGATTTGCTACACAAAGGGAAAAGAGGCATACACACCTTGGCATCTGGGCACTCTACAATGCACTCCTATGAATGTCTACTCAAAAGTAAGTCTCATTTAATTCAATTGAACCTACCCTCAGGAATGCGTGTGCAGAGGATTCCAGTCCTAGTTATCTGCTAAGCACACTGATCCAACGTGTTGGCTCTAAAATTGATATTATAGAACGAGGTTGTACTTCTTCAATATATCAGATATTTTTATTGTCTAAATTGAATATTGTCAGCAAAACTACTAGATTTTCAGGGACACAATGCCCAATTTTTTCTGTCAAACTTAATTCATGCTTAGAGTAAGTTCAGTTGCAATGCCCCAGTTAAAATAGAACAATTAAGTCTCGGTTGACCTCTCTTGGTCCCCTTTGTGCAAATTTCCCTTGACTGTGTCTGCATTAAACCTAGTGTTGAACAGGAATTGAGAGATTAGCATAATTAGGTCTTGTTTAATAAGGTTGCTTAATTAGCTAGACCTTTTCCTTTCCTAGTTTCATTCTTACCATGCATAGATACACAGCTAATTTTGCTTTTTGGAGTTTAAACCTTTGGAAGATTCATCTGATATCCACTAGATGTCATTCCAGCACATTCTCTCAAGGTTTTCAAACAACCCCCCTCCCTCCACTGGTTATATCTGGTACATTTATAACTTCCTGTTCTGTTTTATTGTTGCTAGTGGCTCTTAGACACACATACACATTTTATATCTATATACAGTATCGAAAACTGAAAAGTTACTGACTGATTGACAGACTCATCAACACCCAGCCAAAACCTGGGCCTAGAAGTGTGAAATTTGGGGACGGTGTTCCTTCCATGACGGAAGCACCCACTAAGAACTGGCTTATGGAAATTCCAACCAGAAAGGGGTGAAAAGAGGCACAATGCATTTTCCTCCCTATACTTTTCATTGAACAATCCCTGACTGAGGGACGCTGTGCCCCAAACCCTGGACCTAGAAGCATGACATTCAGGGAGACTGTTCCTTATGTGACATCAACCCCCACCAAGAACCAATGTTGAGAAATTTAACCCTTAAGAGCAGTGATGGAATTCAAAGACATTAACAACCGGTTCTCTGCCCATCTGGCAGCCACTTTTAAATGGCAATTTTTAAATTTTATATGTCCTCTCGTTAACAACCATATATTTTTTGGTTATATATATATATATATATATATATATATATATATATATATATATATATATATTTATTTATTTATTTATTTATTTATTTATTTATTTAGGAAAAAATATATATATTTTTTGGACATATATAAATTTTATATGTCCTCTCGTTAACAACCATATACAGTTCTATAGAGGAGGTGCAAATCATAAAATCATAGAATCCTAGGGTTGGAAGGGACCTAGTAGGTCATCTAGTCCAACCCCCTGCATGCAGCAGGAAATCCTCCTAGATCATCTCCGACAGGAGCTTGTTGAACCTCTGCTTGAAGATCCCCAGTGAGGGAGAGTCCACCACCTCCCTTGGCAATCTGTTCCACTGCCAAACCACCATCACCGTCAGGAATTTTTTCCAGATATCCAGCCAGAATCTCCTTTCTTGCAGTTTGTACCCATTGGTTCAAGTTCTGCTTTCAGAAGCAGCTATGAACAAATGAGCCCCTTCTTTCATATGAAAGCCCTTCAGGTATCTGAAGAGGGCAACTATGTCTCCTCTCAGCTTCCTCTTCTCCAGGCTGAACATCCTAAGTTCCCCCAACCTTTCCTCGTAGGGCCTCCCTTCCATCCCACCTTTGTAGGGTTTCCCTTCCAGTCCACCATTGTGTAAGAGGGTGAGAAGGGGTGCAACATGTTTTTGTCCTATGCTCAGTGATGGGATTCAAAGAAATTAACAACCAGTTCTATGCCCATCTGGCAGCCATTTTTAAATGGCTATTTTTAAACTTTTTATGTCCTATCTCTCGTTAACAACTGGTTCTATAGAGTAGGGGCGAATCTGCTGGAACCCACCACTGGCTAAGTATATCTCTATAATTATAAAAGCTTTAATCTCTGTGTTAGTGTGTCCAATGCTATACTGCATTCAGCCACTAGATGGGGTGAGTAACTGTGAGAATGGCCAAGCTAAGAAGAGGCTGGGGGCGGCAATTAAGGAGTGCCATTGAAGAGAGGTGACAAAAGGGCAGTTAGATTCTGGAAAAGTGGGTGGTTTTTTTTTACTGTTGAATGTTGTTATATTGTACCTCCATTAGTGATACCTGTGGGCTGTTACTAGTTTTGATATAAAACTGCATAGAAGATTACAGTAGATTATCCGAGTTCCCTTTACATATGAGCCCAATTGTGAGCACTTGGTCAATTAGCTTAAATTGGCACTCGTATTCATCCTTGTTGAGGACTAACACAACACAAAGCACCAATAGAGCAGGGTTTCTCAACCCACAGGCCAGGGACCACTGGAGACGGCAGGTGCTTGACTGGTCTGCAAGAGGACCCCTCTAGATGCTTCTTCCCCTCCTCACAGCAGGAGGTCTCTGTCAGAGGATTGCAGCCTCAGAACCCAATCCTCAGAATGCCTGTCTACTCAATAGTAAGTCCCAAGAACCCTTTGCTAATGAGCACCTGATTCTGAGAGTTGGTACTAATGGGACATAGAACCTGTTGTTAATTTATTTGTATCCCACCACTGACATATGGCATATAGTCATGCCAGTCACATGACCACAGAAGCATCCTTGGTGAACCCTGGCTCTTCAGCTTATAAATGGGGATGAGCACTGCAATTGAAACTGAAGCTGACCCACTGAAATTGGCTCACATCTCCAACCCAGTTTGAGATTCAAACCCTGGCCTGGGGGCCTGATGCAGACAGACAAGTAGTGCCACGACTGTTTATTCCTTGGACTGTTGTCATAAACCTAGCAGTTTAAAAACATGGAAACGGTCAGTACTCTTGATAGATACCACCTCGGTGGGAAAGTACCAACATTCCATGCACATGCGGGCTATATGTCTACAGAGGCGTCTTCAAACAACGCAGGCTCTATGCTCGAGTCAGTCTCGATTAGCAGAGCAACCTGCAGGTGCCACCAATATAGTTTTTAAACTTACCACATGAAAGCAATATGGGAGTTTGAGGATTTTTAGGGCTGTAGTGAGCTGAACTGAGCAGTTCTGACGTTGTGCCTGACAACCAGCAGGCCAGGGTTTGAGACTCAGCTGCTACAAGGTGGAGTGCACAAGTCTTGCCAACCTAGCAGTCTGAAATCATGCAAATGCAAGTAGATAAACAGGTACCACCTTGGTGGGAAGGTAACAGCGTTCTGTGCACCTCAGCATATAGTCTAGGGTTGCCATATTACAACTAGTTCTAGGGATCCTGGGTCTTTCAGAGTCCACAATAGAGTCAACAATGCATCCCATCCTGAAGGTCCATTGGGTGCAATCTCTGCCACTGGGACTGAGGGTTTAAGGATCATCCTGGTCAGGTGAGCCATCAAATGGGCACAGTTCATGCCCAACCTATCCGATCCTTGACACTACCAAGATCTATTGCAGTTCCAGTGGTGTAGCTAGAGAAGGGTGGAGGAGGCGCCCTGCCCTGGGTACCACCCGTAGGGGTGACCAACATCATCATGACATGAAGGAATGGAGCAACCCCATTTTGTTGTCAAAATAACCCTGCACCAGATGAAATTCTGACCAGAAGATGCTGTTGGTGAGTTGAGAATAAGGACAAGCAACACAAAAGTTAGGTAAGATTTAAGTGAATCAAAGCCCATTCAGCCCAACTAATGTTATTAGTGAAATATTAGGACGCTATAACATTTCCAAATAAGGACATTCAGCCCAACTAATGTTATTAGGGAAATATTAGGACGCTATAACATTTCCAAATAAGGACAGGTAACCAAGCTCATAGTGTTTGTAACTAAGCTCCGTTAAACTGGGTGTTCACTATTTGTGAACTGAACCCAATTAGTGCTGGATTTATGATTTGTCCCAATTTGGAACCCAATTTGGACAATGACTGACCAGAGCCCAGTCCATAAATTCAAAGAAACAGTAATAGAGGAAATTGGAAAAATTTTAATTTTGCAAAAAAAAAGTATAAGCAAAGAACTTCATCTCCACACACTATAGAAATAGGCATTTTACAAACATATTATTTGATGCAAACCACAAAACCAATATTAACACTTCTAAACAGTATAGTTCAAGCCTATTTATACATGAGACTTCGTTTTGGACCTGGTCTCTAATACCAAGAAACACACTATAGGAAATGGTGTGGGGGAATTGACTTTTCTTACCAGATGCAGCAACATGCAGCATTCTGAGGAGCTGAAGGGTCCGTTTGTCCCAAGGTCCTGCAGCTCACTCCTTCCCCACTTCATACCCTCTCTCTCTCTTACACCTCCCTCCCCCTCCCTTTTATACTCACACACAAGGTTGTGAGGCTGTTTTTCAGCCCCATCTCTATCCCCACCAGCCAGTGAGCTGAAAGGGACATTGCAGGTCCCTTCCCCTCATTGCTACTTCTAAAATGTCCCCTGTAAATCAAAGCCAGCCAGCCAGAAGGATGCAGCAGCAAGGAAAAATATTGGCTGGTGGAGAGAGGGAAATGGCTGTCTGTCTGTCTGTGTGTGTGTGTGTGTGAGAGAGAGAGAGAGTGAGGTGGGGGGAAGCAGTAAGTGTAAGAGAAGGGTGAGGGAAGGAGTGAATAGCAGCACCTCGGGGCAAACATGGAGACCCTCCAAGCTTCTTTGATTGCTGAACTGCTTCACCCAATAAGTCCCCCCACACAGACATATACAGACATACATACTGCCTGGTTAAAAATATTTTTAGCAGATCAGCTAAATAAATATTCTGCGAATAAAGCAGAATAACTAGTTTCCACCTGTATAAGGTTCTCTCCCAAGTTGACTGATGATGAAGTGGACAAGCACTCTGACTGAATGCCTTTCCCCACTTCCAGCCCTTACAGAGCTTCTTCCACATGTGGATTCAATGGTGGTACTTAAGGAAACTACAATGAATAAGGGTCTTTCCACACTCCTGGCATTTAAGAAATTTATCATGTGTGGGTAATCTGGTGGAGCTTAAGTTTAGCACTATAATTAAATCCAATCCACACTCCTGGCATTTATAGGGTTTCTCCCACGTGGGATCTCTGGTGGCTCTTAAAACTTCCACTCTCAGTGAAGGTCATTCAGTGGATTCTCTGGTGGCTTTTAAGACTTCCACTCTGAGTAAAGGTCATTCCACACTCCTGGCATTTATAGGGTTTCTCTCCTGTGTGAATTATCTGGTGCCTCTTAAGGCTTCCACTCTCAGTGAAGGTCATTCCACACTCCTGGCATTTATAGGGTTTCTCCCCTGTGTGGATTCTCTGGTGACTCTTAAGGTGACTGCTCCCAGTGAAGGTCATTCCACACTCCTGGCATTTATAGGGTTTCTCTCCTGTGTGGATTCTCTGGTGACTCTTAAGGTGACTGCTCCCAGTGAAGGTCATTCCACACTCCTGGCATTTATAGGGTTTCTCCCCTGTGTGGATTCTCTGGTGACTCTTAAGGTGACTGCTCCCAGTGAAGGTCATTCCACACTCCTGGCATTTATAGGGTTTCTCCCCTGTGTGGATTCTCTGGTGACTCTTAAGGTGACTGCTCCCAGTGAAGGTCATTCCACACTCCTGGCATTTATAGGGTTTCTCTCCTGTGTGGATTCTCTGGTGACTCTTAAGGTGACTGCTCCCAGTGAAGGTCATTCCACACTCCTGGCATTTATAGGGTTTCTCCCCTGTGTGGATTCTCTGGTGACTCTTAAGGTGACTGCTCCCAGTGAAGGTCATTCCACACTCCTGGCATTTATAGGGTTTCTCCTCTGTGTGGATTCTCTGGTGACTCTTAAGGTGACTGCTCCCAGTGAAGGTCATTCCACACTCCTGGCATTTATAGGGTTTCTCTCCTGTGTGGATTCTCTGGTGCCTCTTAAGATTTCCACTCTTAGTGAAGGTCATTCCACACTCCTGGCATTTATAGGGTTTCTCTCCTGTGTGAATTATCTGGTGCCTCTTAAGACTTCCACTCTCAGTGAAGGTCATTCCACACTCCTGGCATTTATAGGGTTTCTCCCCTGTGTGGATTCTCTGGTGACTCTTAAGGTGACTGCTCCCAGTGAAGGTCATTCCACACTCCTGGCATTTATAGGGTTTCTCCTGTGTGTGGATTCTCTGGTGACTCTTAAGGTGACTGCTCTCAGTGAAGGACATTCCACACTCCTGGCATTTATAGGGTTTCTCCCCTGTGTGGATTCTCTGGTGGCTCTTAAGATTCCCAATCCGAGTGAATGTAATTCCACACTCCTGGCATTTATAGAGTTTCTCCCATGTGTGGGTTCTCTGGTGGCTCTTAAGATTCCCACTCCGAGAAAAGGTTATTCCACACTCCAGGCATTTATAGGGTTTCTCCCCTGTGTGGATTCTCTGGTGGCATGTAAGGTTACCACTGAAACTGAAGACCCTTCCACACTCCTGGCACTTATTAGATTTTTCCGTGTGTGGGTTTGATGGTGATTGATAAGATGGCTCATTAGAATGAAGTTCTTTCCACATTGCTGGCACTGAGAAGATTTCTGCCCCATGTGGATTCTGTAATAGGGTCTAATTTTGTTCCTGGTACTGAAGGTTTTTCCTTACTCCCAGGACTTATAGGATTTCTCTGCTTTATGGATTTTCTGGTGGGTCTGAAGTGTGGCACGTCTCACCACTCTGTTGTTTCTTTGCAGTGAAAACTGAGTCTGCTCCCAATTTCTTCCAACCTGGTCCCAATTGGATTCTGTTGAAATAAGAAAAGAAATTCTGTAAGGCACCAAAGGAAGAAACTGCAGCTAATTGGGGGCTGTGATTTCAATACTCCAGGTGCCTCTGAATCAGGAGGGAGCATGGCTTCTAATGGGGATCTGTGAAGTGTGGCTTGGCCCTCTTGATGGCCCAAACCACTGGAAGAAGGATCTAGAGCAGGCAGCATGTACTTGAAAATGGTCAGTAGTTTTACATTCATCTGGGTCACCAGATCTCTGTTAGGTTAGAATCTGCAGATATTGGTTCACTTCCCCCCCCTAGGAACAGATGTCATCATCTAGGGAGGAAAGCAAGGTCTGGTTGGGCTCCAGGTTTTGGCCCTGGATTGAGGGGTGCTGCAGAGGTTCTACTTCAAACTTGGTTCTCCATGACTGATTGGGAGTAGTCTTCATAATCCTTGGTTTGGGCCCACAGAGCTTCTGTCTCTGGGCTTGTCCTTATTGCCACAAGGACACAAAGAGTGGAACTTTGGGGTGCCCATTTGGAGGCTGAGTGGTGAGTCCGCTCTCCTCTGATGCCCTGGAGCCCCTTTGGGACCTGCTCTGGGAGAGCGAGAGGTCAGGGACCGCTCTGGAGGGGCACTGCCTTTTGCTGCCTGCAGAGTGAGCACCCATGTCACACTTAGATCTGGCCTTGCCAGAAGGGGAAGATATGGGGCCATAAGGCTTAACAGCAGCTGTGACAACATCATGCAGCCTGACCACCAACTCCCCGTATTAATATCAATTGAAAAAGAGGTTCTTATTCAGGGCTTAGATCCATTAAGGACCAAAAATTTCTCCTTACCTACAAAGATCACATTTTCATTATTCTCTATCATGATGGCCTCATACAGGCACCCCTGGCTTGGGTGCAGTAGTGCCCACTCTTCACTGCTGAAATGCAGGGCTATCTCTGCAAATGAAATCGGGGTCTGAAAGAAAGAAGATACCTTCCTAAAATACTCTCTTAGGAAGTCAGCTGAGGTCATGCCTGCAGGAAACGGAAAGAAGTGAGGAAGATCTGTGCACTTCCTGTGTGTGAAAAAGAGGTGGGCAATGTCAGCCTTAAACTACATAGGGAGACTGTGACCCTAACATACACTCACAAGGGAGTACTAAGGAAAACTGGTAGATGAAAAGGAGAGGGAAGAGGAACTCCTCTGAAGGAGAAGGGCAGAGCAGAGAGGGGGAAATTCAGGGGAAGGAGGTAGATTTGCTGGGCTTTTCAGAGGAACCCTAGAGAAGGAGAGAAAGAGGGTGGGCTGCAAGGAAAGGAGGAAGATAGGGGCTTGGTATGAAGGAATCCACTATAGCAGAGATGTAGAAACGTTTTGGCAGGAGGGCCACATTATCTCTCTGAGACAGTGTTGGAGGCTAGAAAAATGATTTACATTTCAAATTTGAATAAATTTACATAGAAGATTGTATTAGGCACAGATCTGGAGGATTACAAGGCTTGATGGTGGACTGGTTGGAATGTCTTGCCATGGGCCACATTGAGGCTTGCTGTAGGCTACATCTGGCCCTGGACCAGGGTTTGGACACTCCTGCACTATAGTCCTAATAGTCCAGACTGTAGCTGGGAATATTACTGGAGAGAAGCCCAACCTGACCCCTGAATATGTCCCTTACTTGGCCTGGATGAGGAGCAGCCATGTCTGTCCTGGCACAGCGTTTGATTTCCTTCAGTTCTGATTCTCTGTCAGGGAAAGAAAGGAGACTGCATGAGGTTTTGAACCTTTCCATACTTGCTTCATAGACACCCTCAAATTCCTGTCCACTCATTTTGGGGATGGTTGGAGAGGAGATGGGCACTGGCAGGAAGGAAATGTAGAGGTTACTTTGACTGGGAAAAGCTTTGGGAGGCGTACAGGCATCCCCCACTTATTGTACAGGTTAGAGACCAGAGCGCTAACCAAAAGTGAACACGGATGAAAAGTGAAACTCAGTTTTTAAAGTTTGCAAATGCAAAATGCCCACCAAAAAAGACATAAATATCACTTGCAAAAGCCTAAATGACACATACTTATTAACAGAGGCAAAATTCATCACAAATTATACTAAAATAAAGGCATATGTGACTCCCCTCCCCTCAAAAAACCTGACGAATTAGCAAGTCTCCCTGCTGAAAACCAGACTTTTAAGAGTGACAAAAGAGTAAAGCAACCAAAAATGGGTGGCAGAAAGTGGGGGACACCTGTATTTCCTCTCCACACTAACACTGCTTCTGCCTCCCTCTCTCTGCATGATCAAGAACCTGCCACCTCCATGCCTGGGTGGGCCTCCTTGGGACACCTTCTTCCAGGCCTTCCCTCTCTCTCTGGGCTCAGATCCTCCCACTCCCTCTTCTCCAGGCCTCTAGCAAGGCCTCCTCCTCCCCCTGCAGTCACAGCAGGGTCTCTTATGAAATGCAATCCCAAGACCCACTGCACTTAATTAGAGGTGGTTTTTCCAGTAATAATGAAAGCAAAACATACAGCCTCCTTCTATAGTCTCCTTTGCACACAATCCTCCTCTTCACACAGCATGCTAGTGCAGCAGACACTGGAAACTGCAGAGGGAGACATAAAAAGGTCTCCTCCACTCAGGTCTCTTCCCTCTTCTGCTGCTTTCCAAGGCTGGCAACAGCTTAAAGCAAATGGAAGATCAACCAGTCAGAAGCCTAGTTGGCATTAACCCTTTCAAGCATTTAAGAAGAGGTCTAGAGCACAATCCTAACCATGTCTACTCCAATTTCCAAAGTAAGGCCCACTGTGTTCAGTGGGTCTTACTCCTAGGAAAATGTCTTTAGGATTGCAGCCCTAGATTAACAAAAGTCCTGGAAACAAACATAGAACAAGGGTAAAATTCTCTTCTAACACAAAACATCCTGAAACCTGCAGCCCATCACTCAACTGATTCTTCTTCTTCCTTCTCATCCATCCATCAATCAATCAGTGGTCCAGTCCAGGAGCTGCAAGACAAGTTGCTGGGAGAAGGACATTGTTTGGATTGGGGTCTGGTGGCTGCCCTTTCTCCCTCAAGATGCATACACAGAGTTCTTATTTTATCGTCTTCATGGTTATATTGTTTTTATCTACAGAGTGGCCTGTAAGTCCCTACTTGTACATATGCTATGCTTAACATTGAAGACTTTCTGATCAACGTCCAGCCAATTTGATGCCCGCTGCCTGATGCACTAAGAGGGAGATGGTGCACATGGAGGGATGTTGTGCGGGTGTGTGTGTGTGTGTGATACTTACTCATGGGGAGTTGCTGCACATAGGGGGATGTTGCTGCACATGGGGGGATAATGTACATGGGGCATGGTGCTGTGCATGGGGAATGATGCTGCATATGGGGGATGTTGCACAATGGGAAATGGTGTATGGGAGGTATTTTAGTCCCACAACGCAAGTACATTTCGCTAGTATTGAATAAAAACACACACCCTCAATTTTTGAGGTATGCTTGTTACACTGACATGCTGAAGAGTGAGATACTAATTTATTGTGGCTGCAATCCTAAAGACACTTTCTTGGGAGTAAGACCAGTGGTGGGCTCCAGCAGGTTCGCACCTGCTCTATAGAACCGGTTGTTAACGAGAGATAGGACATATAAAGTTTAAAAATATCCATTTAAAAGTGGCTGCCGGATGGGCAGAGAACCGGTTGTTAATTTATTTGAAGCCCATCACTGAGTAAGACCAATTGAACACAATAGGACTTACTTTTGAGTAGACATGATTAGGATTGTGCTCAAAGGCTGCAATCCTGAAGTGCACTTGGGCTACCCTAACTATCACTGGGCTGGTCCAATTCCAAGATTGGGCAGCCCACTTACACTAGAAAGGCCTACAAGTCAACATAGACAAATGGACCTGGGCCTAAATCTCATTGTAGAATACATACCTCTCACAACCTGAGAGTGAAACCAAATATAGCCAAATAGCAGTTGGCACTAGTTTTGGTCTCTGCCTAGTTCAGGTTTATTGCAAATATTTTCTCCCAAATTTCTTTATTTTCCTCATGAGTAGCGCTGAACACTGATAAAAAACATTTGGAATGAACTCCTGTGCACGTCATGTTTACTCGGTGGAAGTGGAGGGAATGGACCAATAAATCTGGCAAGCCCAGCAACTCTCTGAAGAGATAACATTGAGTCTAAGCTTTTCTACAGTAAACCTTATAAATGATGTTCCTGCATTTTTCAGAGAATATTCCAACCTCTGTTTCCCTGACCATAAAAAAGCATCAGAATTTTCTGTTGCTTAAAGATGAATAAAACAAAAAACCCTACTTCAGATTTCTTACTTTTAACTTTGAATTCTCTGCCATATTCTGAAACATGCCATGAAATCAACGAGATTAATCAATCTTCTGATTCTGTTTAGAAGCTGCTGTTATTGAGTGGACAAGGATGGTTGGCAGAAAGTAGAGGAAGTACCTTTACAATGAGGAAATGGAAAACATTCCATAATCTCCTGTACCATAAGGGGGAATCTGGATCATGAGTTTAGATTGGTCCCTCTTGGGACAGGGAACCATTTATTTATTTTGCTGTGTAAACCACCTTGTGAACTCTTTTGTTGAAAGGTGATATAAAATATTTTTAAAAGTAATTCCATGAGATCATAAGATCTATCAGGTCAGAGGACTACTTCCAACCTCGGTAAATCAGATGTCAAATGAGATCTAAGGACTGGGTAACTCCCCCAAGACATTTCCCTTTTCTTACTAAAGCTTTCTTGGATATAATTAACTTAGAACTTAAACTGAAAGAAAATATGGGAATTTTATCATGATACACTGGCTCTAATTAATGGATCCAAGAACCATTAAAGCATGAAGCTTTAACGAAGCATGCTTCATTCCCACCCACCCCACTGCCGAATAACGTGGCATTTGGGCAACAGCATAGCCTTTATGGTGCTGTGGCATCCAGGCTGTATTATGCCACATAAAGTGTACTACAAAGAGTTGTTTCCAAGGACACAATCCTAGCCACTTTAGTTGGCTCAATTTACCTGGCATATCTTCCCATGGTGGTGTGGGGAGGTCAGGGTGTGCCAATGAACTGGCCAAACTCCCCCCCCCCCCCGGAGTTGCACAGAAGTGCCTTACAGCACTTTTGTGACATCTGCAGGTCAGCATAGGACTTATGCCAGGGCTTAAGCTGGCCTAACTGGAGATTAGTATTGCAGCTGAGACTCCATTCAATTTATACATCAGTTTTCCTTTTCATGAACCGAGTTGCTTTGCTCCAATATGGTGAGTTTGAAACAGCTTGACAAACCTTTTCAAATACAGGAAGGATACTGCATTGCCAGGAAGATGGTGATGTTTATTAATCTTTTCCATTTCTCATCTGTTTGTGGGTGTTATTAATCTCTGTAGTAATAATTAACATTCAGAGACAACACAGCTTTCTAGCACCCTCTATTGTTTCAGCCTAAAAATACTTCAGTGGACAGGATCCACATGGAAAAAAATGTACTATTTTTTATTGATCTTCCTGGCAAACCACAGCTTATGGGTAATTGGGCTAGGGAAGAATGCTCGGTGGGACCCCAATTCTTGTTCTCTTTTTTCAGCTCCACATTTTCTATTGCTTCTATCCACCCAAAACATTACCCAGTTTACTGCTTCAGCTGTAGTTGTCCATATGAGGCTGTTGCAGAATCTACGCTTTTGAATGTGTTTAGAAAGAAAGAAAGAAAGAAAGAAAGAAAGAAAGAAAGAAAGAAAGACTAAATGACAAAAAATCCTATTTTTTTATCTTGGGTCACCTACTTGGGTCACCTTACTTTCTGAAGACTCAAAAAGTTAAAGAAAATCACATTTCCTAGAGAGGCATCAGTAGAAAATACACCTCTCTTCTGAAACCAACAGGAGGGGTGGAAAAGGACTTTCATTGGCCATGGACACAGCAGATGAGTATGAGAGAAAATGGAAAAGGAACAAGAAGAGAGAATATTTAAAAGGAAAAGGATTCAGAAGTAACTTTGTGACTATTAGCACAATCCTAACCATGTCTACTCAAAAGAAAGCCCTATTGTGTCAAATGGGTCTTACTCCCAGGAAAGTGTGTTTAGGATTGCAGGGTGCGTTATATAAACTCAAGTTAATAAGAATTAAAACTGACCTTGGAGTCTGTGAAAAATATGGGTACATTTTAAGGAATACTGCTATGTTGTTCTGAGGTTGAGAGAGGGTGTTATTCCCAGGAGATGGGGAGCGATACCATTCATAAGTGTGGGTCGCCCTTCCTTCAGACAGTCAGAGCTTGATCAGGAGAGGACTCCCCCACTTCCGGTGGGCGTCCCCAAACATCCCCAGATCAAGTTCTGACTTCACATGAACAGGTCAGGGTTTTTTGCTGCTGCTAAGTTTAGCAGCCATTTTGACTCCTTTTATTTATGTTTTACCTTTATTTTTCCTTTTTCCTTTATTTATACCCCCCTCCTCAGGCTCTCCCACTTTCCCTTCCGTGGACCTAGCCATGCGGTTTGGGGGAGAGCCTCCTGCTAAAGGAAGGGGGGTCTTGGGAGCAGCCTCCTGACTATTGGCCTCCCTGCCAGGGCACACCTGGCTGCTTATTCTTAGAGCTGGACATACCTTTTTTCCTGTGGAAAAGTTCCTTAGATTATTGTCTGAGGTAACCATATCTCTTAACCTGCTGCACAGCAGAGGAACTGTTTGAGAAACTGGCCTAAACCAGCTCAGACTGGCTGAGACTTGCTCTGAATGTATCAAGCCTCATGCAACATTGCTTGGTAGTAATGGTTTCCCTCCTTTTTTAATCCCTGATGCTGCCAGTGGGGCTCACACGCTTCACAGGGTTTTTTTTGTTTTGCCGCCACAGCGGCACTGAACCACGTGATCCCCGGCGGGCCACTAGGAAACTCTGGCGGAGAGGCCCCCACTCAGCAGCCCTCCACCTCCAGGAAGCTCCAGTGGAAAGGCCCCCACTCAGCGGCCCTCCGCCTCCAGGAAGATCCAGCGGAAAGGCCCCCACTCAGCGGCCCTCCGCCTCCAGGACCATCTGCTGGCTCGGTGGGGCTCCCGCAGAGGCAGCGCCCTGCAGTTGAAGCCCCCATTGCAAGAGGGAGCCCAGACACATTGTGGGCGAGCCGCCCCCACCTCCATGCAGCGGCCGCCATTTTGGAGGAGGGCAGAGGAGCAGCATCCCCACCAGCATCAGCATCCTGCAGCATCCTCCCCCACTACCGCGGAGGACTGCAGCCTGCCCAGGCCTCCAAGAGGGAGCCCAGACACATTGTAGGCGAGCCGCCCCCACCTCCATGCGGCGGCCACCATTTTGGAGGAGGGCAGAGGAGCAGCATCCCCACCAGCATCAGCATCCTGCAGCATCCTCCCGCACCACCGCGGAGGATTGCAGCCTGCCCAGGCCTCCACAGCAAGGGACTGCAGGTATGGAGATGGGGGGATTCCAGTGCCTCAGTTCCCCAGCCCGGATCCGGGGCCCTCCCAAACCACGTCCTCTCTGCATGAACCCAGGTGGCCCAGTGCGCTCCAGTTTTGTGGCCACCTACATAGCATGATCCTCTCGCTGGCTGCCCAGCCCAAAATTCAGCCTCCTCCAGCTACTCCTCCTGCCTCCCCCCCCCCCCCCCCCACTGAAGCAGGGATGCAGCCATTCCTCGGCAGGCTCCTGCCCCGATTTCTCTGGCTTCAGTATTTCAGAAGCTTCGGATATTCAGCTTCTTCCACCCAAGAGGAAGCAAATATTCATTTCTTTTGCTGCTTCACGGCTCATCTGTCTGGAGCCCTGCTCAGCCTGAAGCCTTCCTTTATTTTGCCACCAGAGTGGCAATCCGGCATGCGCAGTGCATCTAGGGGCCAGGAACACAGCAGGAAGCCTGTTTGCTGTGGGTGGCCTCTCTGTTTTTTCCCGCCACCGCAGCTGGAAGAGCGTGCCAGAATTGAGGGGCGCACAGCCTCCCCGCCATCTTGTTTTTGGTTTTGCCGCCGCAGCTGCTCAGAACCCCGTGGCCGGCTAGCAAATGTCCCATTGGCCAGTAGCCAGGGGGATCTCCAGCTGAGGGGTCTCCACATCCGGCGACCCCCTTCTTCCAGCCTAGCATGACTGGGCTTGGCTCACAGGTCCCAGTCCTCTGGTGGCTCAAGTGGTTAAGACACTGTGCCTGTTCACCAGCAGACCAGGGTTTGAGACTCAGGTCCCCACAAGATGAGGCTTTCCTGCTACAGGAAAGGGGTTGGACTAGATAAGGTCCCTTCCATGGCCTGCACCTCCCCTGCAGGGGTAGCCCCTCACCATACCAGGCTCCAAGTATTTCAGGTGAGCCGCCTCCACCGTCCACGGGACAGTCGCCATTTTAGAAGAGGGCAGAAGTGCTCTCTCAACAACCAGCACCACCTCCCTCTCAGTAAACCTCTGGAGCCTGCCAGACGTGAGTATGAACAAAAGTCCAAGGCAGAGGACTCACCTCCACCACAGGGGACTGCAGGTATGGCAGTGGAGGGGGAGTCCAGTGCCCCAGTTCCTGGACCCAGCCCTCCCACGCCAAGCCTTCCCTCACTTGCTTGAACCCATAGTGGACCACCTGTTAGCCAGGGTGTTGGCTGCCCTTGGCCCAATGCTGTTCTCTCAGTCTGGGGCTCAGCGCCCTTTCTATGCCTCCTGCCCCCCTTTTCCCCATGTGAGAGGGAACACAGCCATTCCTTTACTGGCTCCAGCAGTCCCAAACTCCCTTCCCCTTCCAGGAGAAGGCGCATAGAGACCTAATCTCAGGCCTTGGACCCTGACCTCATGTTCTGGTCCTTCCCCCAGGTAGCCTCAGACCCAAGAGGGACCCAAGAGGGACCCAAGCCCAGAGGGCTCCTGGCCCACAGACGACACCAGCCTTTTAAAGTCTTCCAGGGAGAAGGGCATACTATTAGGGAAAGATGGGGAGGAAGCGGAACCCCCACAGGAATCCCACAACAGACTGTGGCCCCTGGAAATCACTTCCAAACTGGCATCCAAGGCTTACAAGAAGCTTTGGCTCTCTGCTACCATGGGGAAGGAGTCCATGGCAGAGGATGAGCCCAGCCCATCTCACAGGCTCATGCCTTCTGAGGGCTCTTCCCTAAGCTTTTCTGCCCCCATCCCAAACGAGTTTATTAAAATCAGGGATTGGGTATGGGAGATCCCAGCCAGGAATAGGCGCCCCCCACAGGATATCTCCAAGCCTTATACTCCCACCAATATGATACTCCCACCAATATGATAATGAAGCCTCCCAAGTCCCTTTGTAGATCGACCACAGGACTGATTCGTCTCTCAAGAGGAGTATTGAGGCATTCCACAGGGTCCGCTCGCTCTCCTCAGTCCTGCCTAGGGCCGACGGGGCTTCAGGAACACCCTAGAAGGTCGTCCTTACACTCTCCCTCAACGCAGACATGTCCCTAGGTGCCTTCAAGTTCACAGCTAGTGCTCTGGCCTCTAATGTTGGCTCCAGACGCAACTGGTGGCTATGCAACTGGGAGGTGAATCAGGGGTCCAGACTAAGCTCATCACTGTTCCCTTCAAGGGAACCAATTTCTTCAACAGGCCTTACATCCTCTTTTCACATAAGCAAGGGATAAAATGCAAGATCGTTGCTACCCCCAAAAGTCATTATTGTAAGAGCCACAATTACGACTCCTGTCATGGCTACAAGGGAGTCTACAACCAGTAAGGTTTCCCTCATAACCCACAGCAGCAAACCAAGTCCTGCTTCTCCCCAAGAACTGATTCTTTTCAAACAGTCAGGCCCGCTCCTACCAGCCCTTCTCTTCCTCCTCATCAGGAGTCAAGCCTGAGGGACCCAGTCCTCAATGATGCCAGAACGACCCCCCACTCACCATCTATCGGGGTCGTTTGCAGTCTTATGCAGGTCTGTGAAACCAGTCAACCACAGACCGCTGGGTGCTACAGACTGTTTCACAGAAATACCCCCTGAAGTTGCAGCAATCCCCAGAGACTGTTTCCATCACAATCCCAGATCAAGGGATACTGCCTAACACATCAGCATGTAGGCAGCAATTCAACATTTCTTCTCCCAGAACACTGTCAGGATGGCCAAGAGGTGCCAGATTCAAGGTTTCTCCTGCCCAGTGCTGGGTACTCTGGTCTCCCGATGAAGGCATGGGTTCAGATCCCATTTCTGACACATCCTTTAAGCTCTCACAGTCCTATGGGCCTCTGGTACACCTTCCCTCCAGTCCCTGTGATAACACAAGTCCTGAAAACAAGACCGAGCTACCTATGCAGACGTTATCCAGATAGCACCCAGATGACCAGACTTCCAGGTCTCCTACAAATGTCCGGTCAGCCGATCTACTGATTCAGGGCCCCACAATCCACCCGAACCTTCACCTTTTTCTTCCTATCTACATAGAGGTTGTAGGGAGCTACTGAGCCCCCTGAGCTACTAACTGCTCAGGGTTACTCCGATCAGCTAACCTATACCCACTAGCATCCCATAAGGAGTCCACCAAATGGGTTTACGGGACTACCTGGCAATGATTCACCAGCTGGCCCCTAGGCGGAGGATTGGGTCCACCTAAGCCAAGCTACCAACTTTCCTCTCTTTTCTTCAAGTAGGTCTGTCCAATGGTCTCTACTAATACCCTTGAACGACATGTAGCTGCCATTAGCAACATTCTAGGGGCAGACTCGGGGTCCAGCACAGTCATTGATCACTGTGTCAAACGCTTCCCCAGGGGGTGCTCCTGTTGAACCCCCCTTCTGTACGCAGGTTCCCCACAAGGTCCTTAAGGTCCTCATGCATGCCCCCTCTGAGAGATCACTGTCAAAGTGTTCTTTCTGCTGTCATAGTGCTCTTCCTGGTGTCCATCACTGCAGCCAGGCAGGTATTCTAGCTTGACGCTCTATCTGGTCACCCTTGGCCTGGTATTTCTCAGAAGGATAAGGTGGTATTACATCCCGATCCCTCCTCTGCCCCGAAGGTTAACTCTCCCATAATTCCCAGGAGCTCACTCCTTTACATAGTGCCCAGGAGTTCAGTCCTCCAGACTCCTGCCCCATCCCCACCCACCCCAGGGAGCTTTTCCATAATTTAGACATCCGCAGGATCGTCAATCTCTTATCGTTAAAGAACCAAGGACCTTAGAGGGTCAGAGGCCCTACTCACCACCTTCAAGGGCCCCAACATCGGCCACAAAGTCCCCAGTTTTTCCTAGCCAGGCGACTTACGGCCTGCTTCGTACTGGCTTACCGGGTTGTGGGGAAGTCTTCCCCCAGTGATATCGTAGCTCACTCCCTGAGGAATGCCTCAGCCGTCTACAACGTCTATGCTTCTCTTGCTCAAGTTCTGCAGAGCAACCACATTAAGCACTACAAGGTGGACATCGTGGCCTCAGCAGAGGTTGCCTTGGACAGAAGGGTTCTTCAGCATGTTGTGGGACACAACTAGAGTCCCTTGCCTGTCTGTCCCACCCTTCTCTTTTTTTCACGGCTCTGTTAGATCCCACACTTATGAATGGTATCGCTCCCCATCTCCTGGGAAATGTTGGATTCCCTTACCGTGAATCCTTGTTCCAGCAGAGGGAGCGATACCATTAGACCCGCCACTTATCTAGCCAGGCTCAGGTGGGTATCTACGTATATAGTTGCAAGGCGGAGATTAACCCTACTAACATCTCCCACCATCTCTAATATTGTCTGTTTTACTGCTTGTCAGCTGCTCTGGCAGCGCAGTTATTCCTCCAAGTCTCTAGTTTGTTTGCTGTTTCTACTGATTCTGGAGTGTACAGGCGTTTTCCTGCTCAGAGATTCCGATCTGGGGATGTTTGGGGACGCCCACCGGAAGGGGAGGAGTCATCTCCTGATCAAGCTCTGACTGTCTGAAGGAAGGGCGACCTATACTTATGAATGGTATCGCTCCCTCTCCTGGAACAAGGATTCACGGTAAGGGAATCCAACATTTCTCACAACACAATCCTAACCTATGGTAAGGCTGGTATAAATGGCTTAGGGTGTTGCAAAAGTGCCTTATGGCAGGGGTCTACAACTTCCAGCCCACTGCCAGTCTGTAGTGCCTTGGGAGCTGGGCCACGCTGGTACAGGAGACTGGACCGGAGGCAAGGGGACAGAGTGAACTGAGTATGCATGGCACAGTCACCAAGCTCTGCATACTCAGCTTGCCCCAGGGCTGGAGCGAACTGAGCATGCACTGCACCGTGTGCACTATGCAGTGGCCCCAGAGCAAACTGGGCTCATGCAGCCCAGCTGCAGTTCTGCCTACAATAATGTACTCTGCCTACTCTGCCTGCAATAAGTAACTCACTCTGGTAACCTTGGGCCACTCACCTACCCTCAGCTACACCAAATTCAAGGAGTTTTGTGAGGATAAAAAGCTAGAGGGGGAAAACCATATATGCTGCTCTGAGTTCCTCAAAAGAAAAGCAAAATTAAAATGTAGTTATACAGTTAAAAATGTTCAGCCAAATAAATGTAGTGGGGGGAGTTCTCACAATAGTACACAATTGTCCTATACCACAATCACTCACCCACTACTACAAGTCTCATATACTTCATGTAATCTGCTTAGTCTTTGTCTTTCATACTACAAGTCTCAGATACTTCATGTAATCTGCTTAGTCTTTAATGCAGTAGAAAATACATATACTAAGTTCACTATTTTTCACATTCTGTTATATAAGAAGACAAGACAAATACATGAACAAAAACTGTATGTCTACACCTTCCATTAATGAAAATTGCAGTTTGAGAAAGAACATGAATATGTTGATCAATCCAGTAAAGAATGGTTCTGATTGCCATAAACCATACACATTAAAAAAACCTTTAAGATGATAGAAAAGATTTATTTTCACTACTATAAAAAAGCAATTGTAAATTATCCCCACTATTTGTTTTTTTAATTAAGTCATTAAGCGCTCTCTCTCTTTCTCTCTCTCTGCTCAGCATTGTGCATATAGCAAAGTGCGTATTTAGTCTTCTTTTTCATGTCTCAATGTTTCATGTTCCATTATCCCTCATGTGGCTTTTCATACATCTTCAGTCCAAGTCTTCCAACCATCAGCAAACTTAAACAGAAAAAAGATAGTTAATTCATGGGCATATGCAAAACTTAAAAAGCAACTACTTGCGCACTTCTGTTTTGCACTATAGCTCCTCCACCGTTTCCTCTGATGGAAACAGAAGCAAGCATTCTTGATTATTAGTTCCATATATGCAGCCACTGGTGAATAGCCACTGGTATAATTCACCTGGTGACATATAATGTTGACATCATTATGGCAACAATTGTGCTTAGCGAGGTTAATCTGGAAAAACACCCTGGTCATAATTTTCTCAAGGACAGGCTACAATACTGTTGAAAACTGTATCTTAAAGGAATGAGGCTGGAGATAGCATGTTGGCTTGGCTCTGGAGAATGAAAATTGATAGGCTGAAGGGAGGAAGAGTGTGAGCAAGGCTGATAACAGAGTTACTATCTATTTCAATCTATTAATGAGGTTCAGACATGAGGGCTGAGTGAGAGAATCAAAAATTTTGGAGAGACTGTTCTGGTACCTATAAACTTCATAGAAAAAACTAACATCATCTAATTTATGAAAGTTATCAAATATACAACTAACACATAATCATAACTTGCACTATAACAGAGAAGGAGCAAACCTGCTCTGTATTCTAGCACATGTTTCAGACTGCAGGTGGATCATCCAGGGCAAGGGGAAACACTTCACTTAACCAGGGGAAAACTGATGCAGCTCCAATGGGTCTACTTGGGTCACCTCAAGAGGTGGCACATATCTGAGCTGCCCAGAACTGAACCGCACTGCCCAGAAACAGAGTTAGGATCCTGACCCCATTCCCACAACATGTCCTTAGGCTTACCCTCAAACACTCCCCAAACCCCAAAACCCAAAACACCAACCACCTTTCCCATGCTTTCCCAGATCCCTGCACTGGCCTCGCTTGGCTGGCACAGTGAAGGCTGGATGCAGCCTCTGTGGACTGGCACAAGTCCTTGACTCAGGGCGCAATCCAGAGTAACTACGGAGAGTACTTGCTCCGGTGTAAGAACAATTTGCTCTGGATTGCAATATGAATTTCCCATAGGTTTTCACTAGCAGTGGTGGTGCAGTAACTATGGATACAAGTAATGTTTCTTATGTGCTCCCGTAGTTACTCTTGATTGTAGGGTAAGTCCATCTGACATGTAAGGAGGCACAAACAGGCATACAGCACATTTGTGACCCTCCTGGGCCAGCATAAGGGACCAAAGGAAGTGCTCTAAGGAGCTCTTAGAACTGCACACTGCCTTGCCTATCAAAAAAATGTACACTTAAGCTTTTTAAGAAACAAGTCCCATTTGTAGCTTGCTCCCAATTAAATGTGCATAGGCTTACCACCTTAATATTTAGAGTAAGACAACACATAAGCATGAAACCTACCTTGCACCAGCAATCAAGCCTGCAGGCATGAACTTTCTTGAGCTGTAGAATCGCATTCCCATAATACCAGCTAAGGTTCCAGAAGCAACTAATTGAAAGACAGAAGCCAAAGCAGCACTGTGTCAGGGACATTTCTGGGAGGACTGCCAACTGATAATGAAATGATTTTAATAAGTGTACTACTTCATCTACAGACGCTAAAAAGAAAAGCTTTTGGGTTATAAATGTGATTATTTTACACCACTCCAACTTTTTTAACAGTCATTACTGAAACTGTTTTCATTCCCCCTCAGTTACAAATTATCTCTCTCACAGATACAACTGGTGTCCTGGAACAAAACATAACAAATGAAATGGTTCCAAATGAGTGCTCACTTTATATTTTACTGTGTCATTTTATAATTTACTATGTTTTTAGTGTATTTATTATTTTATTCATATTTTATTGTATAAATTCTTGATTGTTAGCCTCCTTGGATGCCTAATGAGGAGAAAGGAAGAGTACAAATCCAATAAATAATAATAAAATAATCTAGCATCCCAATAAAAACTGCTATTTTATTTTACAACTTGACATTGAACAAAAGCGGTTCTAACAGACAAGCAATATAAAATACAGAGGCATTCAATGTGTTTTTATCACTTCCATGTATGTACATTTTGAAGGCACACTTACTCAAGGAAAGCCAAATGTTCTTTGGGTTCTGAGACAGCTGGTAAGCTCCTAGTCCAGCTAGCCCCCCAAAGAGAAGACCAGCAGCCAACGATGGCACACTACCTGAATAAATGAAATAAATTCTTTTAGTTATACATGGGTTATATATACTGAATCAGCAACCATGATGTATTCTGTTCAGCTAAAAAAAGCATTTGCTGTGACTTCTGAGATAATAGTTGATTTCAGGCCCTGTTGTCTTAGACCTCCTGGAAGTCGGAACCCACCAGTGTGGCACACCTTGGTCTTATGGGGGTTGCATAAATGGCATCACTATTTTCTTTTTCTGTATGTGTAAGAGTCAGAGAAAGATGTATGTAAAAATAAGATGAAAGTAAAAATAAAATGAAAGTAAAATGGTAAAAATAAAATAATAGCAGGAGAAAGGAGCAAATGAAGACAAAGGGAGAGAAAGAAATATGACCATATTCGGGAAAAAATTAAAAGTAGTTCCCATTTTCATGTTCATGGTGAGTTTTGGATATAAACAACACTGAAGCTATGGCCCTATTTTATATCTGCTAGATATACCTGTACATATGGTAGGTACCAAGTAAGTTTTTTCCCTACTGCTTGAGATACCCTTTTATAGAACAATAGGACAAACAGACTGTTAAAATAGAAAAACATCACTTCTTCTCCCTTTGTGATAAAACTCAATATTTGCTTGGCTGTCTTTTCAAAGTAACCCTTAGGCTGCAATCCTAAAGACACTTTCCTTGGAGTAAGACCCATTGGACACAATGGGGCTTACATTTGAGTAGACATGGTTAGGATTGTACTCTTAGTTAATTATTCTTGCAAAGGCTAATCCCACTCTATTCTAGGAAGGTGGCCTCAGGAGACTGCTTCTAGTCCCATTATCAGTTTATAAATGGAGAGATAACTGCAAATGGAATCAATGAAGTGTCACCACCTTTGATTAGTGTTGAATGGTCCCATTAACTGGGCCACAGGAAACATTCAATGCTGGTTGCTACTGCTATCTGTTTTATTTGAAGTTCAAACCTAATAGGACTTGAAGGATCAAGGACATTGTATTAAATTTAAAAGTTGTTGAGTCGTCTTGTCTCTCTTTCTAGTTGTTTGATCCTCATTCCTGCAGTACCACTGGAGTGTTGTAAAATGGACTTAAGTGTTGCACTTGCGAATGCAGGCCAGTAACAGAATGAAAACTTCTTTAAAGTTGCAATTCTATGTAGTTACCTGGAACAGTGCATTCCTTTGCATGTTAACTCAGAAGGAAGTCATGTTCATTTGGGTTTATTGGCTGTAGATGTACATAGTATTGCCTATGTAGGGGAACTAGATACATCTAATCTCTCATCGGTGGGACTAACTTCTGAGAAAATATATACAGGTAACATAGGCTGCAATCCTAAAGACACTTTTCTGGGAGTAAGAGCCACTGAACACAATTGGGCTTACTTTTGAGTAGGCATTATTAGGATTGTGCTCATAACACTTTAGGAGCACAATCCCAACCATGTCTACTCAAAAGTAAGCCCAATTGTGTTCATTGGGTTTTACTCCCAGGAAAGTGTCTTTAGAATTGCAGTCTAGATCTCCTTTCCAAATACCCTAAATCATATAGCTGATCCATAAGGTCCTCTTTTCATCCTTTTTCTTTGGTTTGTTTGTCCATTAATCAGAAAAGCGTTCCAACGACAGACTAAAGAATAAAGAAGAAGAAGATAGAATAAAGAAGACTAAAGAAGTCTTCTTCGATCAATTCCCCACCACAGGACTCAGGATTACCCTTGACATCTATTCTCAAGGGCTATATACTTCTCACCATCACTCCCACTTTCAAAGTACGGCAAAGGGCTTGGATGAAAGTGTTCAGACATTAGATGTATTATCACAAATCAATACCTAAATTCTCCATCAAGGTTAAAGAGAATGTGAACCCAGATAGGAATAGTCCTTAAGGGTTTTTCCTGCAGTATTTTGATCTGCTACCAGCTACTGCCAATTCTTTAGAGACCTGTTTTGCTAAATTATTCATTTGTAGAAAAAACACTATGAGGAAAAATGTAATTATTTTCCTCCTTGAACACAAAAGCCATTTTAGTTGCATTTTTTTGTTTTAATTTCATGATAGAAACTTTCATTAAAATGAAAAATGGTTTGAAAAATGTCTTCTACACATAAAACGAAACAATCTGAATACACATTTGAATACTGCATGTACATGTATAATCAAATTAATCTGTAAAAGAATCAAGTTTTATTTTAATTCATTTGATACGCCAAATGTGATTGGATCAGAGCTGACTGTTTTGGTCTATACATCAGTTATATTAGGACTAGACATTAGGGCTGCTGTGTATGGGGTTTCCCTTGATGACTGTCCAGACACTGCACTTAATGCAGAATGCAGTGGCAAGTAAGCTGGGGCTGGTAAGCAAACTAAGGGCACAATCCTATCCTAATTTTCCAGTGCTGGTGCAGTAGTGCCAGTGATGTGTCTGCTGCATCCTGTGGTGGAGAAGCAGTCACTGAGGCTTTCTAAAGGTACAGAAACATGTGTTCCCTTACTATGGCATGGCACTGCATTGTGGCTACACTGAAACTGGAAACATGGAAAAGATTTGGCCTTGTGTGTCAGGCCAATTCACCACTACCCATGCTGATGCAGCATGCACAGGCCACCATGGGAGACGTTGAATGGTTGGTAGGCTCCTTGAAAAAGGAGAACATTTGTCCCCTTGCCCTGTATTAACCTCCAGCTGCAATGAATATACCCTAACACACCCATAATGTTTCTCCCGTGGTTATCAGAATTACAAGATTTTTTGAATCTATAGCCAGGATATAAATTCCTCTATCCATCAGTACTAACAGTTGATAAGTATTCATCATCCTCATAAGTAGTACTCTTCCTCTTTATCATCATCATCATCAGTAATATTCCACTACCTGACCACATTTGTACAGGGAACATAGTGTGTGACCTGCCACCTCCACAGGCGCTGTTTGTAAGAAAGGGAATGGCAATGTTGTGTAAGAAACACAATAATCAGGATGCTGCAGTAAGTTATCAATGTTATGCAGAAGCAAGCAGCAGTTTAGAAGCTTATCATGCCACAGCACTTCTCTAAAAGACACAGAAGATATTCCCTGCAACAGCAAATCATCATCTTACAGCAAGAATAAAAAACAGCCATTATTTAGTATGCTGACTAAATCATGCAAACAGTTTTCCTTTTTACAAAAGGGGCTTCCATTTCAGTCAATCAATTATAGAAAACCAGAGAGCAAGAGGATGAATCAATGCTATACCTGCTTTTGCATAGCCAACTATCCCTCCAGAAGCTACTAGAACTGCATAGCCATAGCCGATCCAGTCCAACCCCATTCTGGAACATAACCAAAGAAAACAAATTTTATTTATTAAACTAATTCAGAATGCTCATCACAATCTCTTTTAACGTGCAGATATCAGAAAGGGAAAGTTGATTTTATTTTGTGCTGATTTGTCTTACATATGGATCATTCCCTCAAAGTCAAGAAGGGGCTAACCTGGGACTGTGCCATACCTGAGGCCGCTGAAATTGTAGCCTCAGGCAGCAGATTGTGGAGGAGACAGTCCACTTGCAGTTAAGAAGAGCCTTTGCTGGATCTGGCCAAAAACCCATCTTGTCCAGCTTCCTGTATCTCACAGCAGCCCACCAGATGCTTCAGGGAGCACACAAAACACCTGTGTCCAGGTGCCCTCCCCTGCATCTGGAGTATGCCTTCATCCATCCATTCAACACACATACACACCCCATCTTGGCTTGTAACTTATGATGGTTTTCTCCTCTAGATCTGTCCCATCCCTTCCTAAAAGCATTGAGGCTAGATGCCATCACCTCATCCTGTGGCAAGGAGTTCCACAGACTAACTACATCTCTAATTAACTATCTCTAATATAACTATAAGGTTGTCAGGGACGGAAACAGCATTCCAAGCTCCAAGCAGGAAATACAAAATGTGATTATTTTTGCTACAACAGGTAATAAACACATTCTTTAGATCTATCTATAAAAAAGTGCAACAGCTTATTTCATACAGTCATTCACAATCAGGGAAAAGATCATTCTGTACGCTGCACTGAATCTTTAATAATCTTTAATTCAGGAGTGACCAAACTTCCAATTTCAGGGTTCTTGGATCTTTAATAATTGTGTAGAGAGGAGAATTTCAGCTTGCAGGGTTTATCACCTTACAAATGACAAGTTGCCACTGCAGAAATTCCCACCTGTACACCTTTGTTAAATATCCAGGAACCCTAAAGTTTAAAGGTTTACAACCCCTGGTGTAATTTACAGTTGAGCACAATCACAGTAACTATAATAGTTTACAATGATTAAAATTGTAATGATTTTAATAAATAAAACTACAATGATCAAAACTACGGCTGCAATCCTAAAGACACTTTCCAAGGAGTAAGACCCTTTGAACACAATGGGGCTTACTTCTGACTATACATGGTTAGGATTGTGCTTTACATTAACTAATTAAGGCTGCAATCCTAAAAACACTTTCCTGGGAGTAAGACTCATGGAACACAATGGGGTTTACTTTTGAGTAGACATGGTTAGGCTTGTGCTATAAAACTACAATTATTTGCAAGGACCCAAATCACACCAGTGGCTGTCCTGTGTCTAAGGCTGCAATCCTAAAGACACTTTCCTGGGAGTAAGACCCATTGAACACAATAGGGCTTACTTTTGAGTAGACATGGTTAGGACTGCAGGGTTAGACACAGGGAAGAAGTACCCTAAGAAAGGCATCGGAATCACATCTAAAAGCATTGCAGATCTTAAGGAAATGCTGCAGAATGGCCAGGATCACCCAGTGGAACTTACTCTCCTGATCTGCAGCCTTGGAATGTTCACTGCACCAGCAGAGCAGGAGGCTGTCACGTGACCTCCAGCCATGGAACATTGATACATTGAGGGGTGGAGGAACTACAAAGAACTACAAAGTTGCGGGACAAGCAGAACAACGCCCTGAGTTTACAGAGCCGCGGCCAACCAGCATCTTGCCCGGAGTTTCCTAGTTTCTGGGTTGATCTGGCTACTGGAAGGAGCTGTGCAAAATTCCAGGTGGCTGCAGTGATGATGGATCAGGGTGACCAGGTGTCCTCTTTTTCCAGGCTATGTCTTGGATTGTGTCCTGAAAAAAGCTTTATTAATTACTTAAAAAATAAATAAAAATATATATAAATTTTAAAAATTAATTATTATTAATTTTATTAATAATAAAAAAGTAATTTATTGCATATAATTTATTAATTACAAGAAGGGTACCTGCTATTGAGAAGGAAAAGGAGGACAATGAAGATTTTTCCCCCACGACACAATCCAAATCCTGGCATTCAGGGCATGTCCTGGAAAAACAGAATACAATGGTGCCTCACATAAAGAGCTTAATTCATTCCAGAGGCATGCTCTTTAAGTGAAATGCTCTTTAAGTGAAGCGGATTTCTCCATAGGAAATAATGACAATTCAGACGATTGGGTCCACAGCCCCAAAAATATTCATATAGAAATATTAACTGGATGTAAAAATGATGACAAAACACTGGAATTGAATTCAAAAAAATGCATTCAATGTGCTTGATCCTATGAAGTCTACTTAGGCTGCAATTATAAAGCCACACTCCTGGGAGTAAGCCCCATTGAACACAATGGGGCTTACTTCTGAGTAGACATAGTTAGGAGACTGCAATCAAAGACACTTTCCAGGGAGGCTTACCTAGGCTGCTGCTGGAGGTTCAAGGTGGTCAGTGGGGGCACTTGGGGGCACCTGCCTCTCGCATCTCCAAGTTGGGGGCAGTTAGAGGCAGCAGCGCTGGCCGGCAGCCCTTTTAAAGAGCCTTGATGCAGAGTGTCAGGACTCCATAGCACGCGTGCCCATAGCGCGCTTGCTTGTTAAGTGAAGCAGAACTTGTTCTGTGAAGCAAGATTTTTGGAAATTTTTGCTTGTTATGTGAAATGCTTGTTAAGCGAGGTACCACTGTTTATGGTCATCTTGGGCATATGTTCACCCTATGTTGGATTATTAAGCATCCTTCATGTCAGAGAGTGGATGCTTCATGTCATTAGAAATTTCCCTTCCCAAGCACTTTGGCTATCATTATGGGTGGTCATACAGTCCTATAGCACTTCAAAATAGTACAGTAGTGCCTTGCTTAACAAGTGATCCACATAACAAGCAAAAATTTCTCTAGGGTTCTGCTACATGTAATAAACTGTGCTTCATGTAACAAACACACTCTTTGGCAGTTGGGGCAGACGTGCTGGCCAGCAGCTCTTTTAAAAAGCATCAGGGCTGCTTAGTGCACCTGCCGATAGCGAAAGCAACACTTCCGAGCTGTTCCTCCTGAGGCCAGACGTCTGCTGAAGCAGCTCAGGGATAGCCAGAAGGGAGCAGTGGAGAGAGAGGCTCAGGATGAAGAGGAGAAAGTGGGGAGACAAGTGTCTAAGATTGTAGCCTCCTAACCATGTCTACTCAGAAGTAAGCCCCATTGTGTTACCCAGGAAACCCAGTAACCCAGGAAAGTGTCTTGGATTGCATCATCCTAACTATGTCTATCCAGAAGTAAGCCCTATTGTGTTAAATGGGGCTTACTCCCAGGAAAGTGTCTTTAGGATTGCAGCCTAAGTAGACTTCATAGGATCAAGCACATTGAATGCATGTTTTGAATTCAGTTCCAGTGTTTTGTCATCATTTTTACATCCAGTTAATATTTTTATATGAATATTTTTGAGTTGTGGAACCAATCGTCTGAGTTTCCATTATTTCCTAAGGGAAAATCCGCTTCACATAAAGAGCATTTCACATAACAAGAATGCTTCCAGTACGAATTAAACTTGTTATGTGAGGCACCATTGTACTTGTTTTCTTTTAGCTTCTGCTAGTGGTGGAACTGCCCACTGGTGCATGGTTAGGGTCGCCATATGTCCCGAAAACAGGGAGTATCCTTTTTGGGGGGATTGTGTTCACATACTGGGAAATGTGGCAGTGGTTCTTGTCCTGATTTTGTGGAAGAGAATTATGGCAACCCTATGCCCAGAAGTGTCCAATCATGTTGTATATGTGCCCACTGCCCTCCTGTGGCTGCTGGTGCCCACCTGTGCCCAGCCCCACAAATTTTCCTTAAATTTTACTCATGAAACGATGGGTAACTTCAGGTAGTTTTATATATAAGTCTAGTCTATAGTGATGTGTAAGTGTGCTAAACTCAGTACAACTCCCTTCTGAGAAAACATTTTTAGGATTGCAAAACATTGTGCAATACTCAGTATTATGAAGTCTTCCACCACCATCCCTTCTGCATCTCTTTATCTTGGTTATTTCCTTTTTCCTTACCAGATTCAGCTACACATCAGCATCTTTTCAGTTTCCCTTTTTCTAACCCCACAACTCTGCACTCAATTTATCTTCTGTTTACACCACCCTGTATTCCTCATTATTTAGGGAACTAGTTAGCTCACTGGCCTTTTCCCCTTCTTGTCCATAGAAACTTATTAAAATTTGTTCATTAACTATAATATATATAGCACCAGAAATGAAGAAGTTTGGACAAATACCTTATAATAAAAAGGAACAAAAGAGGCATCTAAGAATATTCCTGTCATTACAATCTTGGAAATTGGTCATTTATGGAAATTGTGGCAACTTCTTTTTGTTTTCAGTTTTTGATGGTAAGAAGCAAAACAAAGTAGAGAAAGAATAAAGAGAAGTTTTGAACTGGGCAAGAAGTGAGGTATGTTGTAGCACACTTCACAGCAACTACAGGCAATATTTTTATGATCAAGCCTATCTGGAAGGCATCCCCATATGCCATTTCATTTGAGAAAGTGTTTGTGGGTGCATTCTTACCCAACTTTCCAGCATTGGCATAGCTGTGCCAGTGGCACATATGCTGCATCCTAATCATGAGGGCCTCCTCAAGATAAAGGAATATTTCTTATCTTGGAATTTCAGCCCTTATGTCACTGCTGAAAAATTGGTTAGAACTGCACCCTGGGGCCCCTGCTTTTGAACCACAGTATAAGTTTTAGAATTTCTGCAACTTCATTGTCAATATCAAGTATGAAATATATAAGCCCATTACACCAATGGCTATGCAATTTAAGAAGCCCTTCAAATTCAAGCCAGACACATCTAATTTAGGATCCACTGGACTGGAATAGGGGCAGGCGGACTGGGCCATGTTAGGAATCTTGGACCCTTAACAATTGTGCAGGAGAGAGAATTTCAGCAGGTGCAATTTGTCATCTATGAGATGATAAGCAGTACCTGCTAAAATTCTCTTTTACACAGTTGTTGAAGGTCTGAGATCCCTAACGTGGCCCAGTTTGCCCACCCTAGGCTGGAATGTAATCAAGCAAACAAAGAATTCACATAATTCAATACTTATCAACTGGAACATTATTTGATAACTTATCTGGAACATTATAACTATCCATTATCTGAAACTGAGGTTGATTATCTGGAAACTTTCCATAAATCACAACTTCCTAATGTGGTCAGGTCTGATTTAGAACTACATGTCCAGATTTATTTGTATGCTGAACAGTGATGAAGCCACTCAACATCCCACTAACTTGCAAAGATTTTTTAATGCCCTTTTAATTTTAAAGATTTGTATAGCTAATTATTTTGTTCTGAATTTATCATCTCCTTGTTAAAAATATGCAAAATCATCCTTAAGACAAGTGCAACTTATTAACAGCAATGAAAGCAACGAATAGCACCTGTTACTAATTCTAAAACCCTCTTCTTAGGGACAAAAACTTGTGCTTTTTTCATCTTTCATCTGTTTTCATCTTTTACCACTTTAAAATGAGCTGGCCAACTTCAGCAGTTTGTGGATGAATAAGGAACTTTGAGGTGTACATAGCAGGGGTACTAAACAGACACAGGCTGCAATCCTAACCATGTCTACTCAGAAGTAAGCCCCATTGTACTCATTGGGTCTTACTCCCAGGAAAGTGTCTTTAGGATTGCAGCCACACTAAACAAGGCACACCCATTGGTCTGACAGATTAGAATCCAGATGTATTTATATGCTAGTCTTTTTAAAGTGCTGCTGTTGCTCTTCTGTTGTAATTATGTTTTACGATAGTTTTCAGTTTTTTTTATTATTTTGTGGATCTTGGGGAGCAGAGTACTATTGTTCTTAACTGTGATTTTTACCTTTTCTGCACCTGTAGCTTTGTAAGCTGCATTGTCTCCCTTTAGAGAGAAAGGTGGGGTAATAATAAAATAAAATATTCCTATGCCCAATAGTCTGTTAGCAACTTGCAAATAAATATCAGTATAACTGAAATAGGAATGAAGATATTTTACAGGATATTTGAAAATTAAATATTTCAGCCTTTTAAACATTTGAACCACAAACCTTCAAAGCTTGTAAATTGCAACCAACCGATACAGTTTAATATGATTTTCACTGAATCATCATAATGGAATGTTATAAAATTTATTTTAATGGAAAAAAATTATCTTAAATATTTCTAAGGTTAAACTGTGGTTAAAGATGATTTGTTAAATGTTCAGTACGCAAATGGCAATGAAAACATTCATTCTGATTTCTGCAACTTTTTCTTCTTTTTCTGCATTATCATTGCAGATCTTTTTTTGAGTGCTTCTTGGCAATCTTGTTGGGAGTTATCACTGTTGGTTGAACAAATTTTCTTTTTCTTGATTAATGGTTGCTCTTCTTCATGTTCTGGAACAAAATTAACATACTGATTATTAAATTTTAAAATATTTTAAATAGACTAATTGCTTTAAATATTTTAAACAGTTAAATTGCCTTCAAGTCATTGCTTGACGGTTTTCTGTTCTTTTTTACTATTTGGTTTCTTGTGTAACTAATGACCCAAAATGTTACATTTGTCATAACCTAAAGTAAATCATCATTAAATTTGGGTTTTGAACTCTGCCAAATTTACCAACTACATTGGTAAAACAAGGACAGAAAATAACATGTCTCAGAAAATGTGAAGTCTCCATCTTATCCATCAAAGGAACAAAATTATCTTCCTTTTTCCATTCTTTTCCATAGTAGAATCTGGTTAAAAGATCATTTCTCTGCTTGCTTTTAAAAATGTGATCACTGTGTTAACACACAACTGAACTATATGTTCTTTCTCTTTGGTGGTAAGGAGAAAGGCTACAATATTACATGCTATATTTGGCTCAGACTCAGAAGCCAGCCTATGCAACAGAAAATCAACAGGTACTCTGTACTGGGATCTTAATTGGCCTCTTTGTTGTTAGCCACATTGGACACCACCTTGATATGGTAAACGTGTGGGGTACAAATTCTTACAATATCATCAGTCAGTCAAGGATGCTGCATGCCCTTGGGGTTTCCATGAAATAACTCGTATGAAAGTGCATTATGCGTCACTGCTTTTAGTACTACTAGCAAAACTGTGCCACGGAGATTGCAGCTTTTTGGCAAGAGCCAGAACAGGCCAATTTGAGAAAATATTGCTTTTTAACAAGTAAAAATATTCGCTTCCTCCAAAAGACAACATAAAATGGGTCTTAACATGAGCAGTCATTTTCTCTGGAGGTAGGGAGTATACTCTGCACTATCCATCTTGATTGAGTCTGATGAATTTTGCACTATAAATGAAGACAAGCATAGTGATTCAAGTCTCTACGAAGCCATGAAATTTACTGAGAGACTTTGGGCCAGTTTCTTACTGAGTCTACGTCTGCTCTCTTTCACAGAATAGTTGTGAGGAACCATACATAAATGTAAAAATTAGACCATTCAGGTTTTGGGGTATCCTTTTCTTCACTTTCTATTACTACCCTGCTTGAGTGATGCAATTTATCTTCTACTTTTATGTGGTTAGTCTTCCATTTCATGCTTTGCTTTTCTTTGAATGTTTTTTAAATGTTAGGCAGCATTTTAATTGCCTCAAACAAGTGGGGAACTCCACCTCCCCAGTGGAGAAGGCAGGAAGATTGCTTAATTAATCCTGCTTTCCCAATCTGATTGGAACTTATTCTAATTAGGATATCTTCCTCCAAACAAAAACAAAGCTTTGTGGAAATCTTGTGGTTACAGTACCTTGAGATGTTGGTGTTACAGCTTCATTAGCGATTGGCTTTGTTTCTGAATCTTTTCTGAGCCACACTGCTAAGCATGTAAGCCTGGCATTGGTATTAACTTCACACAGCAATGATGGGGGACTGTTAATCTGAAGAAAAGAATAATTTGTATAATGATGTAAATATAAGAGAAAAATATGTGTAAATATATAATGCATCAATTTAAAAAAAACTTTAAAAAAGAAAAGAATAAATGCACTCCTAGAAATTCCAAAAGAAGTTATGTCATTCTGCAACAGCAAAAAGACAAGAAACTCTATGCTTTATTAAAGATTAACAGGTTAATTCTGTCTTGGAAAGATCATGCCAACTGCAGTAAATACATGACTCAGGAAAGATTATTGGAGAAACTGGAGTGATGGCAGTAATAGATAGAAGAAAGTGCAACAACTCTTACAGCTCTGAACCTCTAGGAAAACATATACTGTATCGGTTCATATATTACAAAAACAGAAGGCAGAGCCCTAATCAGATCCTGATTCTGTAGGTGGAATAAACAGCAATTTAGGGTGGAAAACTTCCATGGTCTGAATGGGAGCCTCACATATTGTCTGAACTGCTGAGGAATGATTCAATAAACCATTAAGACCTTATCCAGTGTTCCTGCACCAATGCAGCCATGACAATGGGAGTGCAGGCAACCTGTGGTGGTGGTAGGAAGTCATGAAGGCCTTCTCAAGGCAAGGAACATTTGCTTCTTTACCTTGGGGCTGCACTCTAGCTATACTTGGCCAGAAGAATGGGACAGATTGGACCCTCAGTTAATAAAACCACGGTATTGCATAACCATAGTTTGGAAAACTATTTAATACATAATCAATAAAAGGAGTTGGCAGCACTATTGTATTTTACTTCCATACAACAACATTTCTGTCAAGTATATGGATATACAGCATAAAGTTTTCATTTTAAGATAAAACCCAGAAAATTGCATTAAGAGCACAATCCTAACAATGTCTACTGAAAAGTAAGTCCCATTGTCTTCAAAGGGTCTTATGCCCAGGAAAGTGTCCTTAGGATTGCAGCCTAAGATTGCATAAATGATACTGAAATTAGTTAAAATCCAAATGTAAATTTTTCAGAATTAGGTATAATTCCACGATGGTACATCTAGCTTCACTGGAATAATAGATGTTTTGAAAAATTACAAACTCTTAGAAGTAATTTCAAATTATTACCTCTTTCCCGTCATGTTTAATAATTCATTTATAATATATTTGCTAATACACAAACCTTGCCAAGATCAAGACTCCACATCTTAATGAATCCATCACTTGATGCAGTCACCAGAACATGAAAGCTTTCCATTTCAAAACTGGAAATTTCTTTTATTCTGTGGCAAAATATTTGATATTTCATATCAACAGTATCAACAAAGTATTTTTTTAAGCAATAAAAAGACCAAATTCACTACCTGGTGTTTTTTTCCTTCAAAATATGTGTTTGATATCTTGGCATAATTAACCATGTAAGTTCAATGGATTTCAAAAGAAAAATTAAATACACAATTCATATTGAAATCAGTCAAACTTTAAAATATATCATACTGGTATAATAATTCAAGAATAATGTACACCATCACAGAACAAGGTCAAAAGAACAGTTTAAAAATTAAGAGACCATAAGATGTTCAGACAAAACATGTTATACAGTATATCATGTGATAATTAGAAAATACCTGTTTTCATGAGCTTTAAATTCACAAAGGCATTTCTGTGATTCACAATCAAATAACCGTACAAATTCATCATCTCCAACAACAGCAAGTATGCAATCCTTGGAGAAAAAAAGAGTAAAAAAATATGAGATTGTATTTATTCAAAATTTTATAGTTATTTCATCATTATTTTCTACTTACTGTAATAAACTTTACTGAAGATATTCTCTTTCCAGTTACGATGGTACCAGAGACAGAAGCAGTTTCAAGTGTGTATATATCCACTTTGTTAGCTAAAACCACCACATATTTTTCACCATCAGGCGCCCATTTAACAAGATGTGCATCTAAGTTAAAAAGGAACATAATGACACAGATATGGTAGAAAAACTCAAATAAATGTGGGGGAGTCCTGTTATTAGAACTTGTGCTTACTTGTACAAAGTAAGGAATTATCAAACCACATTATTGTAATTGGAGACATGCAGTTTACCAGCTATGTAAATATTCCATGTAATTAAAGGTTTTATTTGGACAGCTAATGTATTTGATTTCAGCTTCAGTTTAAAAAAAACAACAGCAAACAAGACTTCTAATCACTTCTGCTTCCAGAATGTTTTAAGAACTTGATTCAGTTTCATGTCTTTTAAGCAATACTTCATGAACACAACCACTCCAGAGAGACTTGTATCCACTAGGAGGAGTCCTGAGGGGATGAGATACAAGAGTAAAGTTACCTGGAGTTACTCAAAAGGATGTGGCAACAAGTAGGATGGGAAAGATGAGAACTAGGAGGAATATAAACATAAATTCATTGACAAATAGACCTGTTAGGCTGCAATCCTAACCTCCATTTATGCCAGCATAAGTCCCAGCATAAGACCTTTGCTGACTTTTGCTTTGTCACAAAAGTGCACTTCTGCCCCACTCCTGGGGGGAGGGGCCTTAGGCAAGTGCACAGGCATATGCCGACTTTTCCACACCACCATGGGAAAATATTCCAGGTGAGTTAGGCTGGCCTGAATTGGTTAAGATTGAGGCCTTAGCTACTTTACCAAATGATTGAAAAGGAAACTAGATGTGACACTCAAAGATGTTAAAGACTTCTGCACTGAACACGACGTCTATAACATAGAATTTGCCAGGTTATAAAGTGCTTTTTCCATTTACAGATGAAGCTCTGTTAGAGTAAGGCACAATTTTCTCCGATCTTCCCTTCTCTCTGTGATCTCCTACATTCCTAAATCTGCACTTCTAAATTCCCCCAATCCTCAGGAGCAGATTCGCAGAGGTCTGCAAAGGGAAATTGGTGATTAGGTGATCAGGGGAATAAACGTGACCAGAATGGGCCAAAAGTACAGTTGTTTCACTATCGGTTTCACGCTTTAGAGCTAATTTGTAAATCATTTAATAATACAATCCATTAATATAAATATACAATGTTGCTATTTTAATAATTTTGCACAGCAAAATAATGTACTCACTTTGTTTAATATTTTTTATGAATGCAGATCTTCCTTCTACAAGGTTCCATGTTCTGAAAAATATGAAGAGGCATTTCAACTGTAATTGCATGATATGCAACTTTTAAAAATGATGTTCCTAGAATTAGAATTAGTTAGAGCCTCTTTAGAATTACAGGTGGCGCAGTTGTGCATAGCCTTTCTGAGGCCATGAAAACCTCCCAGATGTACGGTATGTCTGAAAGGTATGTAGAAAGTGGTGATCTTTGGCATTCACTGTGAAGCAAATTTGCAAAGGCCAAATATGCAGATAAGGAGGCCCCACCTATATTCATTAACTGATTTGTGTTTATCTCCAAAAGTATTTTTAAATAAAATTAGAAAAGGTTTTGAAGCTTTGAACTCACCGTAATGTCTTGTCTGTTCCTACCGACAAAGCCAATTTTCCAGAAGGATGAATAGAAAGAGATGTTACATGTCCTCTAATTTGAAAAACAAAAGTCTTTTAAGATTCATAGCTCTTAAGGATGCTATAACCCTAAATTGTAACATGAAGTATCTCAACTTGATATTAAAGACTTCTTTCTACTCCCAAATGAACAGAGAAAACCTTTCTGTTTAGAATGGGTCTTTGTGGCATAATGGCTTTTAGTGGCTTTGTTTGGTGCTTTAGAATGGGCCAAAAGCACAGTTTCACTATTTTAGGTTTCACGTTTTAGATCTAATTTTTCCAAACAATAATTCCAAACCAGTATTCTAAATCCCTTATCTACATTTTGGAAATGTATATAAACAGTAGTGAATAAATATGATTGTAACAAATACATATAAATGTAAAAAAAGTTTTAAAAAATGTAAAGTACATGCCTACTAAGTGTAAGCCTACTTTTGTCCCACTCTGTATTATGGTTAAGTATTATCTGTGTCTTACAATTGTTTTATTTATTTGAAAACCGTATCATGCATTACACAAGTCCCCAGGAGAAAATAGCTTGTAAACATTCTGATAATAAAATTATATTAAAGTGATTGACTGTGCAATCCTAACTTGTACTGGAACAAGGAGACTAGCTTATCCTCTGCTATATCCTACTGCCGTGCCACCATGGTAAAGAGGAAACATTTCCTCTTCCCTTGGGTAGGGCTGCAGCAGTCCAATAGATCTACTTGGATCTTTACCACCACTGGAGACAGTGCAAATCTCAGCAGGCAAGAGTAGCCAGTGTCAAGGTCCAAGCCTCCTCCTCCCGCACCCCATCTAATCCACAGTCCCACCCTCTCCACATACTGAAACGCCCCCTCCAACCCCTTTCTCCCCACCTTGCTCTGGAGAAGTTTTTCTTTGCCACTTAATGCAGCAGCAGCCTTAAACGTGCACTAGATGCAGCACAGGCCAACTGGCCTGCTTGCTCCAGCACTTCCTAGAATTGCACTATACTGAATAATAAAGTAATAAAGTGGTAATAAAGTTATTTCCATCTGGCACCAGGATTATTTATGCAGGATTATCTGCCCTTTTCTTTGGTCTTCCCCAGTTAAAATTTGATGTTAATCTTTCATTACTGCCTTCCCCCTGAGGATCTTCAAGGCTAACAAGTGAGGCCAGGAGGCTGCAACATTCTTTCTAGCATTTGATTCTAACATAACCCTTCCTTTAAAGACACAGGGTGGATGCCCAGTACAAAGTAGCAGATGTTTTATTCAAAACTTGGAAAAATATTTAGTTGAGAGATTAATCAGAAGTAAATTAAATAAAAAACTTACTTGTGCGCTTTAATGGATTTCAAGCATTCCCATCTTTTTGTGTCCCAAATACACATTACACCATCTTCAGCTCCGCTCAGTAAGTGTGCATTCCCATAAAATTCTAAGCAGGTTACAGTGCCTGAAGATTAAGGCAGTAAATTCTATATAATACATTTGAAAATATTTCAAAGAAGAATAAATCTTCTATATTTTAACATTTTGCCACATAAAAAATTTCCTGAAAATCTACATCTACTAAAACTAGCTAATGTAGCATACTAGCTAAGACAGAGGTTCCCACAGTGTGTGTGTCATGAAGTTTTAGGACACTATGGTGCTTTCACTGAGGCATCAGGGAATGCTCCCAGTAGCCCATTTCCAGCTCTTCCAGTCCTGGCATTTAGGATTGGCTACACTGCACATGAGCCAAGATGGAGATGCCATCTTTGATCTCATATTTGTGTGCCACCATCTGCAACTGTACAAGATTTTGTGTGATCTAAGACGGAAACATCCAGCTCAGCCAGGAAGAAGACTGCACGGTTGCTGTAAGTTTGGGAACCGCTGGGCTAAGGGCTCAGGACTTCCCAGCTTGATTCTCACCTTTACCATGAATTCTAATGGGAAGCCCAACCCTAAAGTCCCTCTAGCAGCAGGGACTGTATCCAGTACAGTTCAGGGACCAGCTGAAGGTCTCCTTGGGATAAGGAGATGTTTTTCCCCTGACTCCAAGTAATGCCCAACAAAGAAGCTACTTGGATCTTTGCTATCAGTTTAACTGGTGGAAGACTGAGCAGCTTGTGTAAATCTGATAGGTCAAGGAAATGATTAGGATATGGTGAAGGCTTGCTTTGCCGATCCCACTACCTGGACCTAATAGTTCCCCCCTCAGCTGCCTGCCATAAATCTTACATCCACTGGTGGATGGTGTAGTGCCAGCAGTGCTATGCAGGCCTCTCATGCTGCTTGTTCTCTGAGTGCTTTGAGCATGCTTAATAGCATGTTCATGACATTTGGCCCGCAGAGTGTCAGCTGCCCTGGCTGAAGCCTCAGATAGGACTGCATTCTTGAAGCCCAATCCTATGCATATCTACACAGAAGTCCCATTATATTCAAAGGGGATTACAACCAGCTTACTGACCACAGGCAAACCATTTCCTCTCAAACTCAACTGCAACCTGGGGATAATACTATTTATTTCAACAGGGTTGTTATCAAGAAAACTTCAGAGCCGTGACACCAACAAGGCACTGAAATTGTCAATGCACACCACCAATTGTTTTTACCTTTGACAAGGCACATCAGGCTGTTCAAATCTCCCAATTTCCCTATTAATAAATTACCTCCAAATTCCTGCAGCACATTGAGTACTATCTGCGGCACACCAGTGTGCCACAGCACACTGGTTGAAAATCACTGCATTAGACTAATACTTATGATGTACTTTAAACACTTTGAAAGGAGATTGTTCTCTTACAGTCCACAGAAATTACCCAACCCTAAACCAACTTGCTTGCACATAATTACTACTTTTTCCAATATGATTTATGTAAAATTGGAAATAATAGAAATAAATGAGGTGAATTAACCAGATAGTGCATTCTTTCCACTGAAATGAATGGAAACGCCATTAGGCACAGATACTTCTGGAAGACATTTAGAATACTTATTTTTGATCGCAGGAATGTCCACATATGCTTCTGCACATGCAAACAGCCTCTAGATTAAGAAAAATATTTTAAGCCTATGATGGAATTGCATCTTATGCAGGGATTATGTTTTAAAGCTGGTGTGTAAAGCAAAAATCACATATAGTCAAAATTACCCTTGAAAATCCCTTAAATTCCTTGTATTTTTGATGTAAGAAAAATATATACAATCTTTTAATACAAGAAGAGCCATACTGAAACTGATTGAGAAACCAGTTGATTGTGCCTCCCATCTCAAGCTCACTATGGGTATATATTTGAGTGGAATGGTGTGCAAAATCACCTGCACTGTTTAAAACATTGGGTTCCCTCTCTCTTTGGCTGTGCATGCATACTTACATTTGCTTAAGTGTATGTGATATAATTTCATTGTTTTAAAAACTCACTGTACAGAACTCAAATCTGCAACCCATTTCTACTGCATGTAACTAACACAAGAAATATCTTACCATTGTGCTGTAGCAATGCCCCACATTCTATCTTCTTTTTCATATCATAGATTTGTATGGTTTCATCTTTGCTACCAGTAACTACGTATCTGTCACTTACAGCTACTGCAGACAATGAAGAACTATGGGCATGGTGGGTAAAATCAGGAACAGCTGCCCAGTTCTGAAAACAAATCACAAAATGAATAAACCTTTAAGAACTGTAAAAATTTAATTTTTTATTATTTGCTTTATTATTTCTCCCAAACAAATTTACCATCTGATCCTGTTTATTCAGAAGCTAGTTTCATGGATTTTTTAAACCCACTCAATATTGTTGAGAATGGTAACAGTGCTTATCTTGTATACAGTACATTTGAGGAGCGTATAGTGCAGTGGTTCTCAAAGCGGGGGTCGGGACCCCTTGAAGGGTCATTTTGAGGGGGAAATAAAAGCAGGACACCACCATTTTGGAACCTGTCACTGGGTGTCTCCATCTTCGAATGTAGCACTCAAGCTGCTTTCCTGGGAGTTAGAGTCTTACTCCAATGAGTCTAACTTAATAGGACTTCTGAGTAGACATGAAGAAGCTCTGGCACCACAGTGATGTCACTTCCCGTTTAATGTTACTTCTGGCCATGACATCACTTCTGGGGTGGAGGTGTCCCAGACTGTTATTTTCAGAAGGGAACCCAGACTGAAATGCTCGAGAACAACTGGCGTAGAATCTTCTTTGTTTTGTGGTGCTTAGCCCCATTTGCAATATTTTCAAACTTGTAGCATCTCTAACTCTTGTACTTGCAAACCGAGAATAACATGTCATGCATGTTATCAGTGGGCTGTAAGTACATTTAGCAATACAGGCATAAGGCTGCCTTCTCCCGTCTAACTACATAAGGAGAGCATCATTGGATCAGGCCAAAGACCCACCTAGAGCAGCTTCCTGTATCTCACAGCAGCCCACCAGATGCCTTAAACGTCAGCTACCTCAGAATGCCGAGTGCTGGGGAGGGCATCAGGATGCAGGTTTCTTGTGATCTTGTGTGCTCCTTAAAATACAATCGTGGAACATGCACCTCATAGCTTGTAAAGCAATGATGGAGTTTTCCTCCAGAAATCTGACCAAACCAAATTTAAGAGGTAAGGGCACCTAGGCTAGATGCCATTACATCCTGTGGCAATGAGTTTCACAGACTAAGCACAAGCTGGGTAAATAAATATTTTCTTTTGTCCACCCTAACTCTCCCAACACTCAGTTTTGGTGTTTGTCATAGTTCTGGAGCTGTATGAGAGGGAAAGGATTAATCTCTCTGTCCATCCCTTGTATAATGTTTTCCCCATATCGTAGCAAGGAGTTCCACAGACTAATACTGTATAATATATTGTTTTGTCTGTCCTGACACTCGACTCTAGTGGGTGTTGCTTGGTTCTGTTGGGAGAAGTGCTGCTGTCTCTCCATCCCTTCTTAACATTTTTCCATATCATGTGGCAAGGAGTTCCACAGAGTAATATAGTTGTTTTGTCTGTCTTAATTCCCCCAACACTCAACACTAGCGGGTATTTGCTGGTTCTGGTGTTGTGCATGAGGGAAATCAGCATTTTGCTGAGAGTAAGCCCCACTAACTTTAATGGAGCTTACTTCAAAGTAAAGAGGCATGAGGTTGGATTCTCAATCATGACCCCCTCAAGAGCATCTTTTCTAGGTGAGCATTTCTTTAGGTGAGGCTAAAAATAAGCCTCTGCTAAAGGAGAGCCCAGTCCTGGAAATGTCTATTCAGAATTAAGTCCCATTATAATCAATGGGGCTTTCTCCCAGGTATGTGTGGAGAGGATTTCAGCCTCAGAGCCTGTCCTAGGCATGTCTACTCAGAAGTAAGTCCCATGATAGTTAATGGGTCTTACTCCCAGGTAAGTGTGGAGAGGATTTCAGCCTCAGAGGCAGTTCTGGGCATGTCTACTCAGAAGGAAGTCCCATGATAGTCAATGGGTCTTACTCCCAGGTAAGTGTGGAGAGGATTTCAGCCTCAGAGGCAGTCCTGGGCATGTCTACTCAGAAGGAAGTCCCATGATAGTCAATGGATCTTACTCCCAGGTAAGTGTGGAGAGGATTTCAGCCTCAGAGGCAGTCCTGGGCATGTCTACTCAGAAGTAAGTCCCATGATAGTTAATGGGTCTTACTCCCAGGTAAGTGTGGAGAGGATTTCAGCCTCAGAGCCTGTCCTAAGCATGTCTACTCAGAATTAAGTCCCATTAGAGCCAATGGGTCTTACTCCCAGGAAAGCGTGCATAGCCCTGAAGCATTGACTGTGCGGGTCACCCTTAAAGGGACCGGTCAGCTTCTACCACGGCCGTTAAGGCAGCGCGTGCCCCTCAGCAGGCCTCAACCTCAGCGCGAGCCACGGCGCCTCACGCGAGAGCGCGTGCTCTACTCTTCCTGCTCCTGCCCCTCTCGTGAGCGTTCGGAGGAGGCCGCGAGGCGGGGTCGCGCGTGTGCAAGCGGAGGCGTCGTCGCAGAGCCTTGTGGGAAGGAAGACTTTGAGCAGAAGGAGGAGAGGCGGCTCTCGCGCACGTTGCTAGCGCGCGCCCCCCCCCCAAACGAACGTTGGCCGCGCGGCAAGGGAGGGTGCGTGCGCGCGCCTCCCCCCTGTCCTCGTGGGAGGTGAGTGCGCGGCGCGTGACAACCCCCTTTCCGCCGCTCGCGCTGCTTTCCTCACCTGGCCGGGCTGCACAGCGAACCCGAAGAGGATCTGTTCGTAGCAGCCTCCGAGCAGCTCCATCGCTTGGCCTCGTGCGCGAGCGCGGGAGGCGGGCGCGCGCGCGGGAGGGGTCCTTCGAGAGGGGAGGGGTGGCTACCGCGCTGCCTGATGCGGAGCTAGGCCGTTGCTTCAGCCTCTGTCGTCGTCGTCGTCGGTTCCCGCCGGAGGTCGCGTGGAAGGGGGCGGGGAGGGGGTCTGAGGCGGCGAAAGGGCCGCTCGTGGGCGGAAGTTCCTCTGAGGAGGCGGAGGAACGGGGTGGCCAGCGGCGGAAGGAGGGCTCCTGATGGCGGCGCCGAAGAAGGCCGCAGACGTTAGTATCCGCCGCACAGGGCCGGGAGGGAGGGGTCTTCCCCCCCCCCAAGAGGCCTCAGCGCGCGCAAGGCCTCCCTTCCCTCCAGACTTAGCACATTCTGGGGCTCGCTTCGAAAGGCGGGTAGGGTTGCTCTGTAGGGCCTGCGCTTCCGGTCCCAATCCTATGCGCGTCTACTCAGAAACAAATCCATTATACTCAACGGGGCTTACTCCCAGGCAGGCCTGGGCAGGATTGTAGCTTTACCTGGGAGCAAGCCCCATTGACCATGATGGGGCTTGCTTCTGAGTAGACAAGCACAGGATTGGGCCCTACGGCTGCATGGAGTCCTATCCACTCCTACCTGGGAGCAAGCCCCATTGACCATAATAGGGCATGCTTCTGAGTAGACAAGCACAGGATTGGGCCCTTCAACTGCATGGAGTCCTATCCACTCCTACCTGGGAGCAAGTCCCATAGACTATGAAAGGGGTAGATAGAATAGGACTGGACACTAAGGCTGAAATCCTGTCCATACTTACCTTGGAGTAAGCCTCATTGACTGCAATTGGATTTGCTTCTGCGTGGACAAGTATGTGATTGGGCTGTAAGATATGCTAAAAGAAAATGGACTCCAGCTGTTCTGTAGTTCCAGTTAGGATTATCATCTTAAGTATACTGTACTACCTGGTAGTAATCCCAGTGGAATTAAGTGATGTTCCTCTGAATAAGGCCATTTAGGGATGGGGGCAGGGATCTGGAATTGGCTCAACAGAGTAAAGGTTATTGTGACAGATAGCTAGTAAAAGGGAGCAAAGATGGACAGAGGGAAGTATGGTTGCTTTTTTGGCAAAGGTATGCAGTTTCAAGAGAACGAAAAATTTCAATTGAAAACTGAAATTAAAGGCTTGGGAAGATTTAAAAAATTGTTTTAAACTCCCATCTTTGATAGGACCTTAATAGTTTATTAGAACAACAAACTGGATTTTTCTCTCATTTGCTACTTTGTCTAGAATAGATAGTATTTTCATATCTGCTGTTTGAACCTTTTTAACTAAAAATTGCTAGTGGTGAAATGTGAAAGTAGGTATACAAGTTTGCTTAAGCAGATGGGTGCCTCGATGGATAATATGTTCCTTGATAGATTCAACTATGCAATTTGCTGTAAGAATCCAGATGGTCCTCCATAGTGGATTATTAGTCGTCTATCTGCCCACCCTTCTTGCTAGAAACAGTGTTTCTATAAATCACCATTGGGTGATTTATGTGTTCTGTACAATGACAATTAGTCTTCAGGGTTAAGACAGTGTGTGTACTGTTGATTTAATTTAAGAATAATATATAAAAGGAAGACTTCATAAACTTTTTAAAACAGCATTGACAATAGAGCAAATCCCTTTCTCCATTTTGTATCATTGTTAGTTGTATTGTTGTAAGAGTGGACTTGTAACCTATAATTCTTCATTTGTTTTACTTTAGTGAAAAGTACTCTTGGAAGAAAGAAAAACCCAAAATACTTTGATGTAAATAGTTCTAATAATTGGAGTCAGAAACACATTGGATCAGATTTTTTTGTGATATTTGTCCTTCCCTCCAAAGACATCCTTTTATTTAACACTTTGTATACAGGTAAGTTGAATAAATAGGAGGTGGTGAAGTTATTCAGCCTAAAGAGCTAATTGCAGAACAAGTTTTTTTGTATGGAATAGAACAATATGCAAGGCCTTTAATGTATACCTAAGTGGTTGGTATCAATGAATTGTGACTTTCATGAATTTGATGACTATTATCAACTATCACTATCTCTTTAGATCAGTGCTTCTCCAAACTAAGCACTGGGACCTATATACGCAGCAATCTGTTACAACCCACTAAAAAACAAAAAAAAAATCTAAGAAGAAACTCTATTACTCTTAGAATAATTGTTCTGTGTTCTTGCTGTTAGAGATGTTACATATGGTGTGTGTGTGTAGACGTTTTCTATTTCCTCTGTGGAAACAGAGTTCAAGAACTGTTGCCCAAAACTTTATAGTTACTTGAGATTTTTGAGAAGATGTGTTTAGGATTTCCAGGCCAGAAAAATAAAGACTTAGGCTGCAATCCTAACCTCCATTTAGGTTGGCCTAGGCCCTGGCACAAGTCCTCTACTAACCTGGGGGTGTCACAAAAGTGCAGTAAGACTTCTGCCCCGCTTCTGAGTGGGTTAGACCAATACACAGCCATACACCAATCTCCCTACACTGTCATGGAAATATAGGCCAGGTAAATTAGGCTGGCCTAAATTTCTTAGGATTGTGCCCTGAAACGGCATTTACAAGTGATCTGTGGCAGTGATTCTCAAGCATTTCAGTTCAGGACCCCCTTCTGAGTATGATAATCTATCTGGGACACTCCCCTCTCTGCCTGAAAGTGATAAGCAGGAAGTGACATCAGTATGTCCCAGACCTGCTCTATGTCTACTTGGAAGTAAGTCCCATTGTGTTCTATGTGACTTATTTCCAGAAAAGCAGCGTGAGTGCCCCATTCCAAGATGGCAATATGCCAGATTCCAAGATGGCAGTGCCCAAATTTTCGCAACCACCCTGAAATGAAGTCATCCCCATCCCCAGGGGGTCCCAAACTCCACTTTGAGAACCACTAATCTATGGCCTCCTCAACAGAGAAAACTGGTTTTTAATACCAGTTTTAGTATTAAAGCTTTTCTAGCCCTAAAACCTTTAAAAGGTCTTTAACAAAATAATTATTTCGTTAGTAGTGTAAATAGATGCATTCTTGTCTGATTATTTTTCACTACAGCTTATATTAGTCCTTTTCTTTTAAAAACAGCACCAAAAGAACTACAGAAGCTTTCCTTTTATTGTGAAGATAGCTTTTAACAATGGCTAGCCAGGTAAGATCATTTGGTGAGAATGAGGAACACATATAGTTTTTTAAGGGAAAAGTTCAACTGTGCCCAGAGCTGCTGGCAAATATCAAGTTTAGAGACAATCATCTGGGATAAGGGAGGTGGTGGGATTTAGTCCTTTGTTTTCCTCAGATTATTTTCCCCTGCTGTGGAATCCTTAATCATGTCAACTGAAGCAGCTTGAGGGGACAGAACATGAAGCTTTGCTTTCTACACTGTTTCACAGTGAGTTCTTGTGGTGGGACTTTCCTATAACACTCACTATTTAGGATGCCTACACTGGTGCGCTAGAAGTGAAATGATACCATCCATGTAAGTAAAACTTAATGAAAATGTTGTATTGGTATCCCTCAGGTGAGGGATATGATATGTCTTACCTTGGCTACTGCCGCCTCCTTCCCTTCCCATTTAACTGCCTCTGCTGGCTTCTTTTTTTTATGCAGCTTTTTTTGTTTCTTGCATGTTTACTAGGGTAACAGTTGGACATGGGTTCCCTTGGCTCTTGTGTTAGAGTCAGTCTGCCCCGGCCACTTGCCCTAAGGTAGTAAGTCCTGAGGTAGTAGTCAGTCCTTGGCAGTGGGATATATTTCAGAGAAGAGGCCAAGACCCCTTTTAGGTTAAAAATTAGGGAAAGAGAAAATTTAAAATGGTGACCTGGCTCCATATTTCATTCAGTGGACCTATTTTTGCTGTAAAATCTCTGAGTGTATCTCTCAGAGCATCCTTAAGTGGGGTCCTCTTAAAACAATTTACATGCTTGGGCAGCCTCTAATGGTTAATTTTTTTATTAAGGAAACCAAGGAAGTCAAAATGTTGGCGTGAAAAGCAATCACTCCTATAGCCAGCTTGACCAAGTCAGGGGAATATGGCTTTTCATACAATCCTTTGGCTCTGTTATTTTTGCCAGGCATTTTCCCCAGAGGCTGCTTTCCCTCATGGGAGGCGGAGGGAGAGATGGGACCCCAGGCTTCTGTCAAGGGAAAGGTGAATATGGGGAAATCACCGAGGTGGTGATCGGGAGAGGGAGGGAGGCATTTAATTGAGATGAAATACTGTATAACTGTTTTTCATTCTAGCAGGATTCAGTGGGAAAGGCCAAAAAAGAAAGCCTGCCTCTGTGGTGGAGATCCCCCCACAAAAAACGGAAGAAAAAGAGTAAAGCAAGAGCAGGAAGACCAGATTTTTCTAGTATTCCAAGCAGGTGAAGAAACCTTGAAACTGACAAGAAAAAAGCTGGCTCTTGTCCATATAATAGTAACTAAATCAAATAGCGAGAAGTTAATCAAAACCAACACATTAGGTTCTCCTGCAAAAATTTTTAAAAATATTTTATGCATAGTAAAACTGCACAATATATAATTAAATTAAGAAATAAACCAATTTAATAGCTGTTAAATCTATTTAGTGCTTTCAAAGGCTGAGTGGATATGAACTTTTAAAGTGATTTGAAACGATATAAGGCAAAAGGCTTCAGTAGGCCATGGCTCCTGGACTGTTGGAAGAAAACTGTGTTCACCGTGAAGGATGATGCATCTGATGGTAGACATCCCGAATATACAAGAGCATTCTTTCCTGTTGGGTTGATCACTGATTCCCAGTGATCAGAAGGTTTTCTGATTATGCCTTCTTGGTGTCAGTTTAGATGTGCTTTTTTTTCTTTGGACTCTTAACCTTTGGTGCTTAAGATTTTGTCATTTTCCTTACTTCACCTTGGAGGACTCATGCTGCAAAATCACCATGGCTGTGCCGTTTGCTAGAAACATGTATCAAAGCTAGAAACAATTAATGCATAGCATAAAATTGGAATCTTGGTGTGCAATGTAAATTTCAGCAATCAGTTTGACTTTTAGTAATGCCATAGAATGAAAGGGAAATTGGTCTGATTATAACAAAACTAGTTGGCATTTTGACTAAGGTTAGTTAATTGATTTAATTATCAGTTTTTCCAGATAATTTATTCATCAAACTGCTTGACACTCCATTGATACTCAGTTTTAAGTAATGAAATGTGTTGACAGCACATATGAACTGAAAGTATTCATGCTACAGTGAACCCTCAATTTATTAGACCTCCGTATAATTTTGGGGAAAATTTTGGGAAAAAAGTGGTTATTTTCTGTTTCATTAAAAACTAATCTAGTGTCTTGTCACAAGTCCATTGATTCAAATGTACTCAAATTCAATGGACTTTTGACAATAACCCTACCAGTCTGTTAAATTGAAGGCTTATGTGGTTTATGTAAGTATAGTGGCAGGTTGCTGGAAATAAATGTAACTGGAAAATAACTTTGGGTACAATCCTAAGCATGTCTACTCAGAAGTAAGTCCCATTGTGTTCTATGGGACTTACTCTCAGGAAAGTGTATAGGATTGCAGTCAAAGGCTGCAATCCTGAAGACACTTTACTGGGAGTAAAACCCATTTAACACAATGGGGCTTACTTTTGAGTGGACATACTTAGGATTCTGCTCTTAGGCTGCAATCCTAAAGACGCTTTCCTGGGAGTAAGACCCATTGGACACAATGGGGCTTACTTTTGAGTAGACATGGTTAGGATTGTACTCTTAGTGATTTAAAATATCTGCCCCACTGTTCCTTTGCTCACCATTTTTAATACATAATTGTTAAAATTTTGGGTTGGGGTGGTGTTTGGTAAATATGATCTAGAAATGCAAATGTTTGTTTACTGATTTTTTTTACTACCTTACCCTGCGTTTTAAAATTCTTAACTTTGGGAAATTGAAGAGATTTTAGATTTGTGTGGAAACATAGAAATCGAACCTTTTGATACCTACACAGGATCTCCCACTTATCTATCCTCTGTGCTTCTAACCCAAATAGCACTGTGCAGCCAGCAGAGAATTGGACTGAACCAAGTGCATTACAACAAAGGTGATTGCTGAGTAGATAGTTTTAAATGAATCAAGTCTCATGCGACAGGAGAAAGCAACAAAAAAGTCAGCTAGAATGAATAATGTATCTTAGCTGTAGAAAAGGTCCATGATTTTGTTTTTCTTGTATTGAGTTATAATGAATAGCTGAGTTTGGCTATGCTGACTTTGGCTAGATAATATAACTGCCTTACCTTTTGGATCTTTTGCTAATAGCATGTTAACAGAGATAGTAAAGAAAATCTTGAGCATTCTTACATAGACACTAGAGGAGCAACTCTGGATAAGTGCTTTGAAGACTGCTCTTTTGAATTGTAGAGAAAACATGGATGGCAAATAAGATAATCCAAAGACCACTAAAACCATTGCTAAGTTTTGTGCTGTTCATCTTTGGATAAATTGATTTAGTAGTAATCTTTTATGGCTGGTTGAGACTGTAAGGAGATGTTGTACAGAGGCAGCAGCCCTTAATTTGGTCTTGAAGCAATTTGATTTTCAGAAAAAGTGGTTTGAGGTTTGTTAAAACATTATCAAAGACATTGCTTTCTTCTGTGCATGGTGCCAGTGAATGTGCCATGAACAAGGGCAAACAAGTATTGGCTGGATCAATCCTAGGTAGGTATTTGAGTGGCCATCAGTGCGGAAAGTAACCTAGTGGAAACAGGGCCCTGAGGTTTGTACTTCAAGGACTGACATTTTTTTTCTTTTAAATCTCTTATAGGCCAGAATTTCCAAGGCAAGAATTTGTTAGGGCAGGAGAATACCCAAGACCAGAATTTGCAATATTTGTAGGAGAGATAACTCCAGAGGTGGATGATTTCTTGCTCTATGACTACTTTTTCAAAAGGTATCCATCATGTGTAGACTGTAAAGTGGCCACAGATCTGCTGGGATACTCCAGGTAATTGCAAATGATTATCTTTGTGACTTAATAGTAATGAACAGTTTGGATTCTTATAGCTAGTTCCCCATCAAGAATAAATGAAGATTTGTTAAAATAAGCAAGTTCAGTTTGAAATAAAAAACAATAATCTTGTCTTGGCCATGAGTCCTGGCAAATTCATGGAAGAAGAGTAAACAGGGCAGATATGCTGGTTGCAGGAATGACACCCCTTCAAGAGAAGCTAAATGAACCTTACAAAATGTAGGGACCTGAAATGTATAGACCTGTTGACAAAGAAAATAAGTGATGGAGAGTGAAGAAGGAAGGTGAACAAGACAGATTACTATATATTCAGTTACCTGATTGTTAGATTTCTAACTGATGCACCGATCTCACATGAGAATAAGATCTACTGACCTGCTGTTCACTCAAGGGGGGTGGTGATCCTCGGTGATGTCCTCATAATATTAGAGCTTCCTCTGTCCCGCATAATTCTGTCCCGCATAGCACTTTTGTGACACCCCTAGGCCAACACAGTACTTGTGCTGGTCTACACAGGGTTAGGATTACGCTGTCAGTGTGCTAGCAAATAAGATAAGGCATCCAAGCCCAGCGTCTATGGAGTATTACAAAATGCTGCTATGATATGTCATGGTGGATGTGTTGAAACACTTGTTTAGTCTTGCATTGTTTTAGAACATGCAACCTACATAGAACAGGTGCTGTTTCTGATTATGGTTATCTTTGGTGAACAAATCGGTTCATAAGTAATGAAAAGATACACTGATCCAGTGTAAACAGATGATCTTCTGGTGGCAAAAAGAAATGTAATGAATTGACTGCCCAATAAAAATTCAGCTGAGCCATTCTGGAATTACCTTTTGTAGTACAGGTATAGCCTAATTAACAGCATTGTTGGGTTTTTTTTACCAGTGACTTTGGCCCATATCCTAAAGTCAAATTAAGCCCTTTGCTCCAGAGCAGTTAAGGTGACGTTCCATAACACTAGAGGGTGACGTAACTGTGTGGACCCGTAACTGCTCTGAATTTTGCCCTTTGTTTCAACACAAACGAGGCTGGCTCTTTAATTTAAAAGATAAATACTCCTTAAACTGCAGTTAATGGCTTAAAAAGTAGGCTAACCATGATATTGCAGGTAATTAATACCTCGTGGATACCAGTAGTAATAAAATTTTGGGATTTTCATTTCTCCAAGTGCCTTATTAGAATGATCTGGCCATCTTGCATTGCAAGATGGACCAAAAACAAAGTCTTGCATAAATAGTCTTCCATTTTTTCAGATGTAATGCCATGTAATGCTTGTTAGTCATTTTCTTCTCATTTCTACTTCACTCCTCAGCTATACTATTGAAAGCTCAACATTAAGTGCTCAATTTGCATTGTTGCATTTTTTTCTTTTAACTTTCAAATGCATTTATTTATGCCTAGAACGTTCTCTATGTAGTAATCACTTCTTGTCTATTTTTGTGCAAACAGTGAAACACAATTCCATGAATTTGTTATAAAGTAAATAGATCTGATAAGATATAAATATGATATCAATTTGTGCTGGTATGTTCTGAGGAGATAAATTTGGAGAGTAACACCAGTTTCAAAAGAATCATTGTAACAAAGGTTTCCAACAAGTGCGTACGTTGGTTTTAATTCACCTTTATAGCCTTGAGATGAAATCCTTTCAGAAGTCTGTTAAAATATCAAAAAATTAAGCTAAAATGTGACATTTATTCAGTTTATTCTTTTCTTACCGATCGGTTCAGAGCAACTTCAGTATAATATTTTCTGTTTCTTTGTTGGTATTGCTAAAGCTTGTATTTTAAAACTATCTAGGGGTTATGGATTTGTCAGATTTTCTGATGAAGGTGACATGATGAGAGCATTGCAAGATTGCCAGAATGCACCTGGGCTAGGTGGAAAACGAATCCGATTGACTTTAGGAATTTCTAAAAGGTAATGAGAGATCTCCCATTGTAGTTGGACAATATCTTAAGAATTCAATTTGCTGCACAGCTGATACACTTCTTTGGGGGAATTGACCACAATGAGGCTACTTGATTCTTCACCAGGTCTTGAGGGCACAATCCTAACCAACTTTCCAGCACTTGCATAAGACCGATACAACACCAAGGTAAGGAAGCATTACCTTATTTTGAGGAAGCCTCAGTGAACTGCAACACCTTCACCGTTGGTACAGCTACGCCAGTGCTGGAAAGTTGGATAGGATTTAACTCTGAGTTTGTTTGCTTGTGTGTTTATGTAGTTTTAAAGTACTGTATATCTTTTTAAATCTAAAAACAAAAGCAAAGTTTTTCATTTATGTGTCAGTTTTGAAGCCAAAACTCATGTTATTTGGAATTCATCAACCAATAAATACACTTGAATAAAAATTTTAGGTAGAGTAAAAGTGACTATTGGTTGGTACATCAGTGTAATGTTTTGTTTTTAGGACTATCTGAAACAGAAAAACTTATCTAAATCATTTCACCATGTTCTTAAACTGCTTTTGCTTTGCTGATGAGGGAAAAGTACAGGTGGATCTGCTTTATCAATTGATTTGGGACCCACAGATCTCTGAATCTACAGTCCCCAAACTCATGGATCAGACCCACATGTATTGTCTGGGAATCTGTGTTCTCCAAATACATTTTATGGCCCTTAAAGCATCATTTCTGGTTCTTCCCCGGCTCTCAAAATGTCCTCCAGAGGATTACAGGGCTCCCAAAATTCATCAATTTCTTTATCCCCATGGGTTCCTAGAAAGAAGTCCTTGTGGATAATGAAAGCGGTCTTTACTTAAGTAATAACTTACAGTTCATGAAGTTGGATGCTAACCTATGCTCTGTGAACAAAAGCTTCTGAAGTATTGTGCTCATGGAAGTGGCCCTTCTGCATGCATGACTTGTGAATAAAGGGAGTTTCTGTAAACAGTTTAAACAGAGATCCAGCTCCTCAAAATGATGCAAACAAGACTTTTGAGTTTTTCTATCTGAAATAATTGACTTCACCCAAGATAGATTTATCTTAGAAACTTTTGATGTCCCAAAAAATTGAATTTTTGGTGTTGAGGTTTTCATGTTCTTAATGGATTTCATCTCAGGTTTTTGAGAAATTCTAACTTGAGCTTTTTCTATCTTGTGTGTCAGGTTGAAAGCTGAATTTCAGAGGTACCAGCCCTATAGCTATAATGACTATTACCAAGACTATCAGAACTACTACCGTCAGTATAATTATGAAAGAAATGAACGCTTTGATCGTTATGAACGCTTTGACCGTTTTGATCGAAGCAGTCGTTTTGGTGATCGTTTTCCTGATCGCTATCCTGAGCATTTTGGAGAACGTTTTCCTGAACGTTATGCTGAGCGCTTTGGGCCTCGCTTTGGTGAACGCTATGGAGATTATCCCGAGTATGGAGATTATCCTGAATATGGAGACTATGCTGATTACGGAGACTACAACTACAGCTATGCCTCTTATGATAGGATGCAGCAAGCTGGAAATATGGGGCAACAATCGATGAATCCAGCTGTATTTCAGGTATTTACATTTGTTTCTTTATTAGAGATAACTCTTGCTGGTTCTATCTAAGGAGGATTACATATCTTAAAGGTGCACATTGGCTACTTATTAACATGCTGCCAAAATAGAATTAAAATAACTTTCAGTCCTGTGTTTATTTTTAAAATGTAGGTACTGAGCAGGCAGACAATAATTTCTGTAGCTAAATAAGAATAGTTTGCTTATAGGCAGGGATGATTGGAAATAAGGTCAATCTAGTTTAATGTGCATGTGTACAGTTAAACCAAAGGATATGTATAGAGTTAAACCAAGTAATGCCTTGCTATTCTGCTTCTTTAACTGTGTGTATTGATTGTTATTAAATCATGGTACTTCAGCTAAAAAATTTCATGTTTATGTAAACATTTGGGTTTTTTCACATTAGAAACATCTTTGGTGTTTGATCATGCTATACAGAAATATTTGCACAATGAAGAACTCAAATTCCGTTTAGTTTTCAAATAGGAACGATGTCCTTGAAAAAAAAATGGGCATCTTTTTATTATTTTTAAAAAGCAATAATGCCATTTTTTAAAAGTTTTGTTTTTCTTTCAGGACACTTCTGCTATGATTATAAATGATGATTTAATAACAGAAGGTAAGTTTGATATTAGAACTTCTAAATGAATTTTTTCACTCATCCCTTTCACTGAGCAGATTACTGCAAAAAAGTATTGTCTTTTTGAATTTTTTAAAAGAGCATCCTATTCCAGTTAATTGATTTTGTGCATTTAACAAAAATATGTATATCATGAGTAAGATAATGTCACATAGCATAGAAGTACAGAATAGTTTCCCATGGTAGTAGCTAGTGCAAGCACCAATATCTTTGCCACTAATAGATTCCTCACTCAGCCCTTTGTGCTTTATGACATTGATTTACATATTAAATTTGAATAAATGTACATAAATGAATATATAATTAGACAACTTAAAAATGAATGAATTCAAATCAGTTCACAAACACCTTCTAACACAGAGATAAGGGGTGATCTGCAAACTAGTTCATAAGTACATTAATACACAGAGAAGGTGGATTCAGTCTCCCCAGCCTTTAGAATACCCTCTGGAGTTTCAGAGAGCAGAGAAGATTACATGGCTTCCCTGAGGGATCTTGCCACGGACCATGTGGAGGCTTGCTGAAAGTCACATCTGGACCCCAGGCTGGGGTTTGGACATCCCTGCTCTTAGTCTGTATTTCTTTCACATGTAAATTCTCTTTTGTAAAAACCTAAAACTGAATTTTAAAAATATGCACCCGTTTCAGCTCTTTAAGTGGTGGAAAATTACCCCCCATCCTTAAAAGGTTCTCCTACTGTATCTCTATGAATTTACTTACTTTCTTTGTGTTTGTTATTTGAATAGATCCACAACTACACGTGGATGTCCACAGAATGAACAGAGAATTTATGGTGAGAAGTGAAGAACTCTTTGACACACTTATGAGCTGTCATTGGCAACCTCTGGATACGGTCACTTCTGAGATCCCATCTGCATTCTAAAAGTGTCTTATGTTAACACCATAGCATGACCATTATGACCAAGGTGCTAAATTGACATTTCTTCTACATTACTTTAGATCCTAAGTTATAAAGCACAGTGATGGATTTTTTTTGCTATGCTTTGATGGCCTTTGTATTTTTTGTTCCTCACTCTGTATCTTGGAATCATGTAAATATTCTAGAAATGTAAAGAGTTAGTCTAAAAATAGACTTGCCTATGTAAATAATAAAAATTCCTTTCTGCAAATATAATAGATGGAATCTATCTTGTTTGCCTTACTTGCTGAATATGTCATCATCTATATTTCAAAATTAAGAATTTTGTTTTAATCCTCTAATAAAATTCAGCAGGATCCAAACTAAGGATTGCAGTATCCCAAAGAGTTTTCTCTATGTTGAGCAATGCTTACTATTGTGCTGTGTCATCTCTTTCAAGCTGATCTGTGCACAGGGATGCACTAAGCAGTCATGTCTATTACGCAGTGTCCCACCTGGCTTTGCAGCAGGATGCCAGGGCAGACACAACTACACAGATAGTTTGAAAGATGCAACAGAAAAATAAGTGCTACTCAGGATGAGGGTTTTTTTCTAAACTCTGTATCCAATCCATGGGCTGGGATAGGAGTGCCATGTTCTTGTTAACACCATTCTGTAGTGCAGTGTTTTTCAAACTTTTAGGGAGATTAACTTCCTAAGTAAGTCTATGGGGAGGTTCAAGGGTAGTGACATGATCCCCAGGATGTTGTGCAGTGGGGGAGGTTTTCACTTTTCCTGGTTTAGGTCCACAGCAGCCATTAGGTGGTGCAGGGAGCTCTGTGCAGCCCCCTATAGTACTGAGGCTTGGAATCTTCTTAGCAAACAAGAAGTGTCTTGAAGTCACTGAGGATTCAAAGCTTTGGGGAGGGCTGCACAGGGCTCCCCCACCTCCCAGACACTGCTGTCATCCTATATCAGTAATACAACACACCCATATTGAGCACCCCTGCTGTAGCTCATCTGAAGAAGAAGCTTGGGTTATATTCACAAACAATTTGCTGGATAGACCAAAGATCACTCCTGTAATCAGCAGCTAGATCCTATTGTGAATTTTAAAAATTTTGAAAATAGCATGTACTGTGAGACTATCAATGGCTTTTTTGTCCTGTATCTGAGGTAGATTGTTAGCCATTGACGTAGAATTGTTCATCAGATATGGGATGCATCAGATATAGGATGCAAGCCTCAACTTTTTAGTAAAAGGTATCCATTAAGAACCTTGCAAAACCTTAGGATCAAGTATTTTTATTACATGACTGAATGGGCAGAAGGTCTGGTCTGGCGGGTAGAGCCATTCTTATGCCCAAAGGTTTCATCTGAATGTCTCTAGCTTGAAAACATCAGAAGCTGTGTAATGAGCCTTTGCAAATGCTGAAAGCCAGCTGCAGCTGTGTCTGCATTGAGGCAATGGGGCCAGAGAAGATGGACAAGATAATAAAAAGGATCCATCAAGACTGTAGGGTGTTCTTGAGATACAGAACCACTTCTTTGGCAAAACCTCTTGGAGGTTAGATTGGCATGCTTATGTAAACTGCCTTGAATGAAGTTGGAGGAGAAATCCATGGTCAGATGTATAAATACCTATTAAACTGGAAATAGTGGCTGCAGGCCTCCGTCACTTTTGAAAGACTATGGTATCGTGCTCGGCACTGCATACGCTGCATGCAAAGCACGAAAGCCTGGGTTAGATTGTTATTGAGGAGAGGCTGTTACCCAAGCAGCAAATCCCCCCTCTCCACGCCACTGAATTAGTCCAATGGAAAGGCAGAGCCAATACGATTGGATCCAGCTGGTGTTGCAGAGCTGGGCTAAGGACAGGAGCTCACCCTGTCTTGTGGGGCCGACCTGGGTCTCGAACCCTGGCCTGCTGGTTAACAGGCACAGTGTGTAAACCACTTGCACCACCCACAGCCCATAGTGGCACAGCTGCAGTATACAACATATTGTATATGCATATGGCATATCCTTTCTTTGGAAATGCCATTAAAACAAGAAAATACTGTACAGTTTGAACCTTCCTGTTTGTGACATTTGGTTCCAGGAAGCACTGTGATTACCTATTTTCACTTTATACAAGAAGCAGTTTGTTACCATGATAACAAGGAAGGCAATCAAGTTCCCGTAAAAGGGCTTAATTTCAACTCAGGTAGCAATTCAGAAGTGATAATCACTTGGGAAGTGAGGTTCTCGGCCTCCCAGCTGAAACAGAAATGAAACTGATAATGTTTCATAAGACAAGCTTAATTGCCTTCCACTTGCTATGGGAAGCAGGCTGCCTTTAAACCATTAATTGCTCCTTAAGGGACATACAGTGGTACCTTGGTTTAAAGTGGCTTGGATTTGGAGCAAAATTTTCCCAGAAACTTGACTTGGTTTAAGAACGCTGTCTTGGAAGACCAGCACTTCTGAGAAAGTTTGGAACAGGCGTCTGTCCTGTCCAAAGTTCCCTTTTCCCTGGTACCATCTCACTTCTGGTATGAATCTATGCTGTTCAATCCCTTTTAATGCTCACTTTTGGTTAATATCCTTCCTTACTCCAGAAATGGCCAATGTGCAAAGAAATGAAAACCCAACTCCTTTATCAGTTTAATAGGGTTTATTATTACACAGAAAGTCCCCAATAATTCAGAAGCTCTTATGCCTTTTCCCAAGAACTCTGTCTCCAACAATGGAAGTCCACAGCTGCTCCAAGATTCTTCACAGACCAAGTAAAGTCAGAGTCCAGCACAGCTTCCACAGGCAGACTCCCACTCCAGTAGAGGTCTGGCAAGCAGAGTTCCAATGTGTAGCTCCTCCTTGAGTTCACACACTCCCTAACATGCCGCACTAGTTTCCTTCTGGAGCTGCTTTTATTCCAGAAACTCTCATTAGTCCCAGTGAGCTTCAGGTATGAGCCACCCTCTCCTGCAGTGTCTTTTAAAGTCCATCAGTCCTAATGATGTTCAGGTGTGAGCCCCACCCTCAGCTGTCAAAGTTAATTAACCCTAATCTTCCCAGGGCTGTCAAACAGATGTAAAAACATGGGAAGCACTGTCAACATCACATCTGCCTGATTGTCCTGATCTTCCATAAAAGCTTCCATGGACAGGGAACTCTCTGGAAGGACCTGGTGGGGGTGGTAGTTTGAGCCAGGGAGTGGACCTGAACAAAGTTGGAACAATACTTCCATGGTTAGGGAACACACAGGGATGGGGGAGAGCAACATGAGCCAGGTGTGTGTGGGAACTGTTGTCAGTGAATAAGGTGTGCTAGGGGTGTTTTTGTGTGTGAGATCTGAGTGTGGAAGGTGTGTCTTATTACTGTTCCAGTGCTGCACCCTATCAGCATCATGGGAATGTTAAAGTTGCATGAAAAGACAAAGATTCCATTGAGTCAATTGATAGCAGTGATTCTGTTAGTGAGAGTGAAAGCCATTCTACAGAATCAGTCATTCCTCCTCTTGTCTCTCTCGCACCAGCCATGAAGGTTTTCAAATGTACAGTACATATTTTCTTTATTACGTTGTTTGTATTACGGTTTATTTGCAATGTTTTGTAATCATTCTTATATACGGTAAATGTTTTTATATAAATATTTTTGGACTGTGAAACCAATCGCCTGAGTTTCCAATATTTCCTAGTGGAAAATCAGCTTTGCATTACAAGCATGCTTCTGAAATGAATTATGCTCATAAGTGCGATCTGCAGATGCAGAGCCCAAACCTGGGTTTGTCTACTCAGAAATAAGTCCCATTATGTTTAATGAATCTTACTCCAAGTAAGTTAGAATTGCAACCTCTGAGGGCTTCATACCAGGCTAGTGTAATTGGATGAGCCTTTACATGCTCACTGAAATCAATGGGATTTAATATGTATCCTGCAAGGAATGTTCCATATGATCTTAGAGCCCAATCCTAGGGATGTCTACTCAGAAAAAAGGCCTATGGGGCTTACTTCAAAGTAAGTGTGCCTTAACATCTAGCTGCAAAGTTCCCACCACTCAGTTAGAGCCCAGTGCTATCACGTTCTTCTGGGAGTAAGCCCCATTGCCTATCCTGGGGCTTATTTCTGAGTAGACATTCCTAGGACTGGGCTCTCAGGCTGGAATCCTATCCACACTTTCCTGGGAGTAAGCCCCATTGCCTATCCTGGGGCTTACTTCTGAGTAGACATTCCTAGGACTGGGCTTTCAGGCTGGAATCCTATCCACTTTCCTGGGAGTAAGCCCCATTGCCTATCCTGGGGCTTACTTCTGAGTAGACATTCCTAGGACTGGGCTTTCAGGCTGGAATCCTATCCACACTTTCCTGGGAGTAAGCCCCATTGCCTATCCTGGGGCTTACTTCTGAGTAGACATTCCTAGGACTGAGCTTTCAGGCTGGAATCCTATCCACACTTTCCTGGGAGTAAGCCCCATTGCCTATCCTGGGGCTTACTTCCGAGTAGACATGCTTAGGCTTGGGCTAGTGCAATCTTAGGCACGTCTACTCAGAAGTAAATCCCACTGTGGTCTATGGGGCTTACTTCCGGGTAAGTGTGCGAACAGGGTTGCACTAGAAGAAAGGAATCAAATGACCAGAATTCCATAGAGAACGTTGCGTCAAGTATCGCGAGATCCGGACTACAACCGGGAACTACCCTTCCCATGATGCCCTGTGGGCGGTCGGCGTCGCTTGTATTAAGACGCCACGATGGCGGGGTCGCGGTTTGGTGACGCGAAGAATGGTTGGGGCGGGCATGCTGTGGTTGGTCGGGGCTGAAGAAAGGAGGGAGGGGGCAGCTCAGGCGGGGTGGACGGTGACGGGAGGGAGGAGGGGGGAGCTGCGGGGACGGGCCGGGCGCGAGCGCGCCACAGCGAGAGGGAGAGGGAGAGGGCGCGAGGGAGGCCGCGCGGCGCATCGCCATAGAGACGGTGACAGCACAGAGCCCTATTGGGGGCAGGAGGGCGGGGCGGGGGGAGCGCGCGAGGGGAGTGCGCACGCTCTCTCTCTCTCTCTCTCTCTCTGAGGGGGAGGGGGTCAAGCAAGGCCTCACTTGAGCGGCGCGTGCCCTGAGGGGTGAGGGGGGAAGGAAGCGGACCAGGCCCGCGTGATGGATTCGGGCCCCAGTGGAGGAGGCGGAGGAGGAGGCGGCGGCGGCGGGAAGATCCGGACGAGGCGCTACCATCTGTCGGGGGCCACCTCGAAGCCCTACCCGAGGAACAAGCAGGTGAGGGGCCCCGGGGGAGCGTGAAGGGGGAGCCTGGTGGTCTCGCCCTCCTGCCCCTCACCTGAGGCGGGGGAGAGAGCGAGGGAGGAGGGGCTGGTCTGTGGGAGCCCTTGTGGGGCTGAGAGCCAGAGGGCGGGGAGGTTACGGGAATGGGATTCCCCACTTCCTTCCTCCCTCCCTCTCCTCCCAACGTGCTTGTGGGATTCCCCGCCTTCCTCTCTGAGGAGTTCACCCCATATACCCCTCTCAGCACTCTCCATGGGGTTCCTTTGACAAGCAGCACAAGCCTAGCCAGGTCTACTCAGAAGTAAGCCCCATTCTGTTCAATGGGTCTTACTCCCAGGAAAGTCTCTTTAGGATGGCAGCCACAGTGTGTCTTGCTTCCTTTGGGGTGCCTTTCCCAGTGTGGTATTCCTGATCCTATAGGCGCTTTCCTCGGAGTAAATCCCATTGAACACTGTAGGGCTTACTTCTGAGGAGGCAGACATTCCTGTAGGATCCTCTGCTCGTCTTTCAAGACATGTCATTTTATCTCCCCCCCCTCCCCGGCCATTTGTAGTGTTTCACCTGGTAAAGCGAACACTGTCATAAAAATGAGAGGCAAAATATTTGCTCACATACCTTACTTACCCCACCTAACTTAGAGCAGAATCCTAACCATGTCTACTCAAAAGTAAGCCCAATGGGTCTTACTCCCAGGAAAGCGCCTTTGGTATTGCAGCATTACTTACTTAACCTCCCTCCCTTCCTTTCACGACCTTTCTACCTACCTTACTAGACCGAAATCCTAAACACAATTTCCTGGGAGTAAGAGCCACTGAACACAATTGGGCTTACTTTTGAGTAGACATAGTGAGTGTTGTGTTCTTACATACCTAACTTACTTAACCTATCTACCTACCTAACATACTTATCTTATATACCTTACTTACACTTCCTACCTACCCACCTTATGCTGCAATCCTAAAGACACTTTCCTGGGAGTAAGACCCATTGAACACAATGGGGCTTACTTTTGAGTAGACATGGTTAGATTGTGCCCTTACTTTCTTAGCCTACATATTTTACTTACACTACCTACCTTTCTAGCTTATTCTACCTACCTTACTTAAACTGCCTACTTACCTAACTTATTTAGTTATTCTACTTCCCTACCTAACTTTTGTATCCTACTTCCCTACCTAACTTATTTATCCTACTTCCCTACCTAACTTACCCTACAATCCAGAGTAACTATGGGAGCATGTAAGAGACATTATGTGCACCTGTAGTTACTGCACCACCTAATGAAAACCTATGGGAAATTCATATTACAATGCAGAGCAAATTGTTCTTACACCGGAGCAAGGACTCTCCGTAGTTACTCTGGATTGCGCCCTGACTTACTTACCCTATCTACCGACTTTACTTAGGGCCCAATACTATCCAACTTTACAGCTCTGATGAAGCCACAGTGCAACCCTGTGGTAAGGAAACACGTGTTCACTACCTTGAGAAGGCCCCAGTGACTGTCTTTCCACCCTAGAAGATGCAGTGCATGCCCAAGTGGCAGAACTGCACCTATCCAATTTTCCAGATCACCTTTGAAAATCAGAGATCAGCTCTTGAAAACTGCATAGGATTGGGCCTTTCCTTTCTTGCTCACTTTATTTCTAACTTGTCTTTCTCTCCAGTGGGACCCAAATATGAATTGTAGTCAGTGTGTTAGCCTTGCTGTTTGAATAGGGACCATATTGGTCTCTATATGGCACATAGGAATCATATTGATTTGGAAACTTTGCTTTTAATTCATCAAAACAGTTTTTTAATGAAATTTTATGGGTAGTATACCCAGAAAATTTAACTAGGAGCACTGTTGTCTCTGGCTAGGATAACTTGAGAATTTACACATACTGATTGTCCTAAGTAGGTTTTCAACAAGATTAGAAATAACCTCAATTTTAAATCATATTGACATGATCATTTTACCTTTTTAATCACATTTTGAAGACTTGTAGGTTATAGCATATTTTAAAGAACAGTTTAAGTGCACCTTTCCTATTCAGTCATGAAAAACATACATCTGGAATTGTATTATATAATTGCCTTGGAAGCTATAGTCGTATTAAGCAACTGAAAAAACAGTCATTTTATTCATTGTAATAGTTCTCAAGACTGTGGATGGCACAAGTGGTTAAGACACTGTGCCTGTTAACCAGCAGGCCAGGGTTCGAGACCCAGGTCGGCCCCACAAGATAGGGTGAGCTCCTATCCTTAGCCCAGCTCTGCGACGCTACTGGAACCAATTGTATCGGCTCTGCGTTTCCATTGGACTATTTCAGTGCGTGGAGAGGGGGGATTTGCTGCTTGGGTAACAGCCTATCCTCTATAACAATCCAACCCAGGCTTTTGTGCTTCGCATGCAGCGCCAAGTACAATACCATAGTCTTTTGAGACTGATGGATGCCAATGCCTGCTTATTGCAATACTATATTACTTTTCCAACTATATATTGTATACTTTCTAAAAAGTAACACATCAACAGAAGCTACTCTCAAGTTGTGTAATGATTATAGTAGTATGGAAATGTGAAATTTAGGAGGAAAAAATTAATTGTGATATAAGGATGCTGTATACATTGTACATACTTTGGCCAGTTACTCTTTCTCAGCCTAACCTATCTTGGAGTTTTTGTGAGGGATGAGAAGAATCGTATAGGCTTTTCTGTGTTCCTTGTTGTATGTTATAAATATAGTAAATAAACCAATAAAATCATGGAATTGTTTTTAGGTACTTACAACCATATTGCTGTAAGATGATCTACTTTGGGTTAACTTAAAATACTTGTAATATTTGGCTGCAAGAGCAGTGGTCCAAATTCTAGGTGGAAAATAGAATTTCTTGAGGTTTGTTCAAACAGCTTGGTGCAATTTCTTTTGGAAATCCCTAAAAATATAAATAGCTAATTGAGAGCAGTGTTCTAGACCTTTAAAAGCGTAATGCATTGTAATGAAAGTTTATCAATCAATTATTTAATACACAGGAATAGGTGCAGGTTTACAGCCATAATCATGAATCTATATAAATGGGAGTCTATCTTTAATAGAAGAGAGATTTCTGATAGGTGCACCTTATTCTTTCGTGAGAAAAAAACTAGGTGCCAAAATTCCCTATTCATATTTTTCAGTGCTGGACAGTCCTTGGCATCATCTTAGATGGGCGTTCGTATTTTTATATTTAATAGTTGCTATCTAATTGGGTATATATTTAAAACCAGGGGTTCATGTAGTTTACTATCACTATGCTACTTGGCTTTACATGAGCAGTTCATATGTATGGTTTTGTCATCAATCTCCTTCCCACATTGTTCTGTATATACAGCATGACGCTATTACTGTTTCACTATAAAACTCATGTACTGTAATTGTTTTGGTTGTGGGTGTATTTGGAAAACTAGTTGAGGAGGTATAGTTTCACATTTCTTAGAACAACTACTTTTACAGAGAAGACGGCAGATTGAGCTATTTGTCTTGCTCTGTCTTAACTATAGTTTATGCAATTATCTGAAACGCAATTAGATTTTATCTTTGTTAGAGGAATGTGTAGATCTTGAAAATAAAAATTCCTGTAATTTTTGTTTTTAAAGATTCCATTTAGAGCCTTCAATCATATTAAGAATTTTAAAAACTAGTTGTATAAGAATTGACTAGTGTACAGCATTTTGAGCAAATAAGAAACTTCTAAAATGACACTAATTTTCCTATGTAACGACTAGCTAAATTTTGTTAAATGAAAGTTAATTGAACTGCAGTACTAGCAGTTTTCTTGTTTGCTGGTTTTTCATAGAAAGTCCTTTCTATTTATCAGCAGACTTCATCCTTTTTTTGCATTTTGATTTATAAAACTTGAAAGCACATCTTTGTCAACAAAAAAGTTTTTTCAATAAAAATACCCCAATATCTCAACAGGGGCTTCTTGTAGAAGCATCGCTCCAGGGCTGTATTATCCAAATGGTAGTAACCATTAATGTAAATAAATAAATCCCAATGAATAATAGACCAGGGTTTCTTTGCATGTTGAACATGACTTGTTTGTTTACTTCTCATAAATAATCACACTCCACTTGTGAGTGGATCATCCACATTCAACCAGTGACTTTTATTACAGAGTGAAACTAAACATAGATCTTCTCAGACTGTGCAGTCACTGCACCATACTGACTACAGTTTCTGTTCCTAGTACAGGTTGCATCCAAAGAATTTATAGTTTCTATGATATTTTAGTTTAATATATGTACAAATGTGATGCAGAAGATACTTTTCTCCCTTTGACAGCTCAAGTGTTCTTTCATTAAAATATATTCTCTTTTTTAACTGTCTGGAAATTTTATAGACTTTTATAAAACCTTAGAATTTGATTCCCTTCTTAATGGAGCAATGAATCCGCTTCAATCCATACAAATCCCAAGTTACTCAACAAATATTATAATTATTTTATGAGGTTACACCTTCTAAAATATGCATTAAAATAAGCTGAATTAACAAACTAGCTGAATTTTCTTGTCATTGTAGGAATAAAATTTAAAGAATACTTGTGGAGACTGGGCACTAGTGGCACTGCCTGTAATGGGCAGCAGGCACTATCAGGCATCCCTACTGGCCACCAATGTGCAGCGGGCACCACCAGGCAGTGAGCAGAGGGCACTGGGCATCACTGGTCCCTGGGAGCCACTGGTGGCAGCACAGGGCAGCACTGATTTTCAAAGTATAGGGACAAAAATATGTTATACCTCTTTTCACCCCCTTAGGGTTTTAATTTTTAAAAATCTGTTCTTACAGGGTGCCCACATCGCAAAAAGAATACCTCTGTGGGTTTGGGCTGGCCTTTTAGGCAGTGCAGAGGCGTAACGAGGGTATAGTGTAGGATGCTATCTGCCACGGGCAACAGGACACCACTGACAATCCTCTAGAGGCCCCCCAGCCATCCATCTCCCACCCATCTACCTACCTAATCAAACCCACCCACCCATCTACCTACCTTCCAATGGAGTCAAGACTTTACTTGACTACCTATCAACCTCCCCCACCCAGATCCCCACCTAAGCTCTAACCACCCAGATCCCCACTCATACCCTCTACCACTGGCTTATGGCTAGTGTTGCTTTGAGGGTGTGTGTGTGTAAAAATATATTCGTGCAAAAGTCTAGTCCTTTTCAGAGATCTCTCCTGCTACAAGCAAGGGGTTGGACTAGATGACCTCCTGGGTTCCCTTCTAACTGTTTTGATGGGGCAAAATTTCAGTCCTCGCCACAGGTGAAATTTTGCCTAGGTATGCCTCTGAGTCAGTGATTCTTAAATGTTAAGTATAGGAATGAAAACATGTGTCCCTTTTCACCTCCTGGTTTGAATTTCTAAAAATTGGTTCTTAGTGGGTGCCTTCATCACAAAAGGGATAACCTCCACAAATTTGATGGTTCTAGGGCCAGCGGTTTTGGCTGGGCATTGATGAATCAGTCAGTATAATGCATGGGCACATCCATGATTTAAATCAGTAGCCATTTTTCCTTCCTAAAAGTTAATATTTAGATTTCTGTTGTAATTCAGTTATTGTCACATTTTATTGCTTTACTTTTCAAAACTTTAAAATAACATTTTTTCAAAATTAAAATGTCAATTTTATTAAGATTTTATTACTGTCTAATTCTTATTCTACCACTTTTTCAACCACATATCAAACATGTAGGAAAAGTAGAATGAAAATATTTTTAATGAAATATTTTCTGACATCTCAAAAAACACATTTGGAATATTGCAGGATAATATGATAACATTGTAGTTTGCATAGCTGGTCTAAAAATTCAGATAAATCATTATTAGGTCACCTCCCGTCAAAGATTCATGACACGTAATCCAAAACAGTTAAAATCTGCTACAATAAGAACCTCACGCTTATCCCAGTCACAGGTTGCTGGCCTAAATATAAAAGTCTTGCATGGCTTCTAGAGAAAAGGCTTAAGGGATTGGAGGATGGGAATTCCAAAGTTTGAACAATGGAAATTTCTGTGTGCTATGACCATTTGATTTAGTACTGGGAAGGTACCATCAGCAGGTTGTTTCTCCTTTATACTTTGATACTGCTTTATACTTTATTGTCATTGTATCATACAGTGAAATTCAGGTTCACTGTCAGGATGTGGTCTCAACATAAAAATAATACAATCTCACATAAACATACATTCATTTTAATCACATATTAAATCCCAACGTATGCTAAATGAATGTAAACAGCGAAGGTAAAAGTTAAATGCATGCAAAACAACATCCTTATTACGCTAAAAAACAATGTGTTTTACAATAAAATATTTAAGTGCTGAGTTGTCTTGTTGATGGTAGTCTTTATGTTCAGTGTGGTTATAATTCTGTTGTAAAACTATTCAGAAGTTGTGGGGGGTGTGTTTTAGTAGATCTGTATTGTTTAGTAGATCTGTATCAAAGGCAACAGTTCAAAAAGGTTGTGGGCTAGGTGGAAATAATCTTTAAGAATGCTGTGTAACTTTTGCAAACAGCAGGGTGTATAGATTATGTTGTCTAGGGCTGATAGTTGGAACTTGATGATATTTTGTGCAGTCTTTATACATTAATTCTATCTGTTGAGGATGCAGTGAGAGATAAGAAAGTAGGATTCCAAGTTTCTTGACGGCTTTGTAAAGTACAACAAACATCATGGAGTCATGTCGTAGTAATCTCAGCTAGATGTGAAATTATTGCTTTTTATGGGGTGATCACCAAGGTGGGGATTAGGCTTACTCTCTCTTCGAAGCTCTGGATTGGGGGATGCTCTGATCTCAGAGGTTTGTGAATTCTGATGTCACACTGGTGGAGTTTTCTTTCTGTGACTGGTAACTTGTTGAATTTCTAGAGTAGCCATGGTCTAGCCCAGGGGTCTCCAAACTTTTTGGCAGGAGGGCCACATCATCTCTCTTGACACTGTGTCAAGGGCCAAAAAAAATATTTAACATTTCAAATTTGAATACATTTACATAAATTTACATATAAGGATGTATTGGAGTGGATTACAGGACTTGCCCAGGATGGAGGGATCTTGAGGCTTTCTGAGAGCCACATCAGCCCTCAGGGATTTGGAGACCCCTGACTAGCCCATCAATATGGTCTTATGTTTCCTTCTGTATTGTCCTTTTCACAACCAAGATGAGTTGTTAGGTTCCCTTTTTGGTAACCCAAAGCAGAAATAGAAGACAGCTTGTGTGACTGTTGACTTTCCATCAATAACCATAAAAATTTGAGATGCATGTCCTGAATATTCTTTAGCAAAGCATGGTAGCCATGAAAATCTCATATTCTATAATAATCTGTGCAGCACAGCTGTTTACCTGAAGGTTTTAAAAAACAGTTATAGTTTACAGAAGTATTTTGTCATGAGAGGGCAGTGAATAAAATAAATGTCACCTTATTTTTTCCTGTTATAATACTGTGTGATTAAATAATGATAAATATTAAATCTGCCAAGACAGTTACAGATACTATCAAGCATCAAAGTTTCCTTGAAAAAAAGAATTTTTAGGCCAGATTCTAAAAATAGTCATTACTGTGAAAATTTGATCAGGATCTTTCTGAAGCAAAATAGCATGCTGTTTATCACAAACCTAAATGAGATTTCTAAAGTGTTAAATGACTCTTGTTCTCAGAATCCAGTTGCCATAAAAGTTAGATAGCGGTGTGCCAGTCTTATTCAGTTCTGTTCAAAAGATACAGGTTGGTCTCTCACTTCTCAGTTCTATTGTGTTCATGAAATTCAGAATTGACAACTGCTTATAAGTTTGTAATTTACATTCATATTCCAAATTTCATTTCTGTGACTGTTATGCTAGAGTGAGGGATTTTTTTTCCCATTTCCACCTATAGTAATTATTCAACTCTTTCTGAACATGATAGAAGCCATCAACCACTGTTGTTAACAGTGGTTGTTGGCTTTTATCATGTCCAGGCAGGATTTCAGGTCTTTTGCTTTTATGTATTAGAAATAAAAAGAACTATATCAGAATGCTCTGCACTTTTTCCTTATCTTAGCAAACTAGTTGTCTTGGCTAGTGATAATGTTGATCCCAAACATTCTGTACTGAGCAATATCAACGATTGCTGGATGGAGGCTTGTGTCCCCCTTTGGCATTCACTCATGTCATTGTATCTTCTTTGTGAGTGGGACTGGCTGATGGGAGTCCAGGTTAAAGGAGACAGAATTGGACAATCGTGTTATTAATAATTTTAACAAGTTGGGCTTGGGCAGATTTTGTCTAGTCATAACTGGATCACAGCTAAAGTTTTCTAAGTTTGCCAATCTGATGATGATGCCTTTAGGCCAAGGCTGTCAAACTCATTACATTTAGTGGCTTAAATAGCATTCATGATGCCTGCTGAGAGCCAGAAGTGTTGTCATGAAACAGGTCATGACCAGAAATATGCACTTTCTCTCAAGAAGGAGCTCATTAGCTGTAAATGACAGAATAGAAGCACACAAATCATGATCATATTTGCAAGATAATGGGCCAGCACTACTATCATGTGGGCTGTCATTTTAGCAATGGCACCTCAACACAGGTCAGCAGCTGAGAGTTCAGATGGAGGCTCAGATAAAGAGCTTCTGAGGGGTTCATCCAGCCCTTTGGCCTTATGTTATTTGCTTTAAGCAACAAAGGGTATGTTGAAAAAGGAAATTCTTCACCAGTTTCTTACTAACAAGATGCAATTGAAAGCTATTGCTTCAGGTCTGTCTGATATAGTTTGTTATACTGTATCCAGTTAGAACAAAATTTAAATGCATCTATTCCTTTTTTCACTGGCAAATTATGATACTGACTTGTTGTGAAATCTATCTATAGTATTTATATACCGCGTTTCAACTGAAAAGTTCATGAAGTGGTTTACAAAAGAAATGAAAAAATTAATAGCTAATTAATAGGTGATGGGTCCCTGTCCCAAAAGGGCTCACAATCTAAAATGTAAAAGAACACCAACAGAAGACATTGCTGGTAGTGTGAAGGGCCAATTACTCTCCCCCTGCAACACCCATTTGAAAAAGTGCTTCTAGCCCACTTAGCAGGGGTTAAACACAAACATTGAAAGACAACTGTAAGTGTGCTGTGGTTCAGCTATTGACTCTATTAGAGCGCTGTCTACTTCAAGTGTTATCTTAAGTGTGTGTTCCACAAATGGGAGGCACATCCTTGGAGTGATGGCAGTTTTCTCATGTCATCTTAACCCCAAGGCTGTCTGGGTCCCATTCTGTCCTGGAGGATTCCTCCATCCTCTGGAGCAAATTAAGAGGCATGGGAGACTGCTGCTTGGTGGGGAGGGCACAGAGAGGTTTGTTATGCTTCCTTGCTCTCTCTGTGCTCCTCAGGATTCAACTGAATGTTTTTGTATATTAATGATTTTAATTATACTAGCTGAACTCACTTGTTATTGCAAGAGTAAAATTTAAATAATAATTGTGGGAACTGGGCACTGGTTATCGGCAGCCACAGACAGGCAGTGAGTGGCAGTAGGTGGCAGCTGTTACCAGCAGGCACCTCCAAACAGCGAGAACCACCCAGCGTCCCTGCTGGAGACCACCAGGCACCACTGGGCATTAGGGTGGTCCTAAAAAATAAATTTCAGAAAATCTAAAGTCATGCTCCCTAGAAGTGATGTACGTATGGTACTAAAATCCTGTGTAAAGTTTCATAAGGATTGGAAAAGTTTTAGTGGTGCCACAGACAGCATCATCTATGCTTTGAAAATTTGCTTGTTCCAGTCACAATTCCAAATGGCAAAGAATGAAGAACATAGTATGAAGCGTTTTGCAACATTTGTACTACTTCCAGTACTGGTTTCTGTTGCTGCTCCAAGAAATGACCTTTTACTAATGAAGAAGTTAGTGGAATATGAAGACAAAGAGATATCCAAGGCAGCAGTAAAGGCTTTCTCCCGTCATCAGTGGTACCTTAGTGAGACTTTGGTTTCACTCTCCTTTTTTGATGCTGAGACAAGCTTACCAGTGAAAAGGGAGATGCTGGGATCCTTACAGAAGGAAGGAACAGAAAGACATCTAAAGCGAATCGAAATAAAAAGTCCACAACACTTTGAAACCAAGGCTCTTCTGCAAACAGTGGCAGATTATTTTACCCATTCATCTCTTCAGTTTTTTGAAATCCTCAACTTGCCAACTGAGTTCTTAGAGGTTGATCCACAGGAATGGGAGGATAGGGAAGACTACCAGGCAGCTAAATCTGTTCCTATGAACCTGAGGGTTGTAAATGACATTGCTGAAAGAGCTGTAGCTCTAAAGCAGACATTTAACACCTTAGCCAAGAATGAAGACCAAAAGCAGTACATTATGTACCGTATGTACTTGCACATAAGCCGACCCGCATATTAGCCGAGGCACCTAAATTTACCACAAAAAAAACTGGGAAAACTTATTGACCCACATATAAGCCGAGGTTGGGAAATGCAGCAGCTATTGGTACCTTTCAAAATACCATAAAAATAGATACCAATAAAATAACATTTACTGAGGCATCAGTAGATTACCGGTAAATGTAAAGATATTTTCCCAGGACACAAGAGTTAAAAGAGGGCCTGTCCTGGGAAAAGAGGACATATGGTCAGTCAGTGCTTCCCAGGGAGTCACTCCTTTGACCAGGATGGCTCAGTGCTGCCAGCAAACAAAGAAAAGAAAGGCAATGGTTTTTTTCCCCACCAAGATACAAGGCTAAAAAAGAGGACCTGTCCTGAGAAAAGAGGACATATGGCCAGTCAGTACTTGTTTCTGAGCTGGCATAGAGAGGATTGGGCCCTGAGGCTGCCATCCTATCCACACCTACCTGGGAGTAAACTCCATTGACTAGGATGGGATTACTTCTGAGCAGGCATGGAGAGGATTGGGCTCTGATGCTGCAATTCTATCCACACCTACCTGGGAGTAAACTTCATTGACTTGGATGGGACTTGCTTCTTAGTAGGCATGCAAAGGCAGTGGATGGAGAGAGGAGTGCAGGCACTCAAAGGTCCTCTCTCTCCTCAGAGAATTCTTTGTGGGGCGTCTATGAACTTGCCTGACTCAGCATACACAATGGGAGGAGGGAGGGGACATCATTTGCATAGACCCTCCCTTTGCAAACATACCTTCTCAAAACTTGCGAGGAATAAGATTTTTAAACAAAATAAGATGTTTAGCAGAGAGACCCTTCCTTAATAGCCCCCTCCAAGACTTCAGGGCAGAAAATTCTTCTCACCCTGACTGCAAAGTATACCTACTTATTTGGACACCTACTTGTTTACATAGGAAAGGAGGGTGGGGGAGGATGGAGGAGCCTATGGGGAGAGGGAGGAGGAGGAATATAAAGAAACCTGCTCCTCGTGGGAACTCCTTCTGGACTAGCTGGCTGCTTGACCCCCATATAAGCCGAGGGAGCTTTTTAAGCTCCAAAAAAGAGTTTTAAAAAACTCGGCTTATATGCGAGTATATACGGTACTTACTATTGGTTTCTTTCAATGCAATAGCTTCTCTGGGTTGCTTACACATTTAGCAGTATCATATGTTACTGTATAGGCTTATAGGGTTGTACAAGAATGTACGGATTATATATTTTTATATATGCAGTAGTTCGTCTTTTTCAATGTTAATGTGGCACCTGTAAATATTATTAAAATAAAGTGAAATTTTGCACACAAGGCTTATTTCTCATGTACTTCAATATAGGGGGGTAAGACTTCAACATATTTAAAAAAAAATAAAAACCCATTACTTTGAGGACCGCCCTACTGGGCATCCCTACCAGGAACCACTGGGTGACGGGCACCACAAGGCACTATGCATTCCTAACGGACACCAGGCAGCAGAGGGCACCCTCTGGGCATTAGGTAGCACTTGGAACCAGTGGGCATCATGGATAGTGGGTACAACAGAGCACCAAATTGGTTGTTACATCACAGAAATTGATCCCCAAATTTCATACTTTGCTTCTAGGCCCAGGGGTTGGACTGGACTATTTTCAAGAGAGTATTTTCTATTTCAGGAGAACCTTTGATAGGTTATCCAAAGTTTGGATATATTAATCAGCAACATAAGAGAAATGATACAGACTTTGTTAGTGGACCACTGTATAAAATAGGATAATTTAATCCAGAAATGGTATGTTTGTACACCAGGGGAAATTTGTGTCTTCAAACTGCTATACTGGTCTTCCATAGACACCCTATGTTTTGTTTATTCAGGGATTCTTAACACCACCTTTCTGCCCTTGTCTGGTGTACGCTTAAAGGAGATAAATGGAAAGGAAGAATTGGAAAAATGAGCATAATTGTTTTGTATGTTTAAAATTTTTGAGATATTGAGAAAGATTTGAAATGATTGAGATATTGAGATTATTGAGATAATTAAATAGGTGGTTTGACTAATGAATATTGTTGTTCTGTTAATCAAATAAACTGATCTCATTTCACTGTGCCATATGTTGAAAGGGAAAGCACTGTCTACATTTAACTTATTGGTCAGATTGAATGGACAAGATTAACTTCAATTTTGGTGTTCCTAAGAACATGCCGAAGGCAATACAGTTTTGTGCAAGAAGTAAAATTTATTCGGCCTTTTGAAAAATTGTAACAGATTTCCTCAAAGTGAAAGAGGGTAAAATTGATATCATAGGTTTAACAGTCTTGCAGGTTAAATATGTTTGAATAGTTAGAATATAATATTGCTATAAGAAGAGTCCTCATTCAGACTAAGGGTCCAGTTAGTTCAGCTTCCTGCTTTTCACAGTGGCTGACCAGCTGCCTCAGGGAGCATACAGACAACAAGATACCTGTATTCTGCTCCATTGCATCTAAGATTCAGAGGTAGGCTGCCTCTATAACCCGAGGCTGCATATTATAGATGTCTCCTGCTCATTTTTCAGGGACTGGAGCAGTGGTGAAATCTTTTTCAGTTTACAAATGGTGCTTCCAGTGCTTTTTTAACTAGCAAAAAAAAATTTTATCTTGCAAATTCATGCTGTCACACAGACTTCTGAAAATTGACTCTCATTAATGCCTTCAGGAATTGGGAATAGACCCAAAGCTAAAGTTGATACATGCTTTCTCTCTCACAAACAACCAGACGCACATAACAAAACAGTTTGATTTATCATGTTATATACAAATCAGCATGAGGGAGGACAATTTTAGCCTTTACAAATCTTGAAAATTCAGTGCATGAATTCATTCATGCATTGAATGAATTTCTGGGTATAACTGAAATGTGTTGTAGAGATTTTTGTATTGAAAATCTTCATAGTCCACCAAAAGTTAGCTTGCAACCCACTTGTGGATCTCAACCCATAATTTAGCAAACAATGCTGTAGCCAAATATTTTCATCAAGAAATCTTGGAGTTCTATTTCAAGTGCCTAGATATCTTTAAAAAATGAATAAAACAGCCAAAGGCTGTAATCCTAAAGACAGTTTCCTGGGAGTAAGACCCATTGAACACAGTGGGGCTTTCTTTTGAGTGGACATGGTTAGGATTGTGCCCAAAGTTAAGTTCTAGTACACTGAGGGCAGATTAATACCTTTACAAAATGGTTGTGATAAAACTTTCAAGTATAATTTAGACATTCTACTTTTTCTTTTAAAAATAGGGACTTATTAATATTGTGAAGGAGTCTGTGAAAAGTATTGTTCCAACCTGGCTTCAGAGATACTTCAGACAAAATGAAGAGGCAACCTCAAATGAACAGAGAAGCCAGGAGGAGAATGTAAACTACCATCCTGCCTTTGAAGATGACATTGCTGATAATAACCTGGAGATTGATGGACGAATCACTCCAGAGCCAACAAGAATTATTTCAGAAGGTAGGTTGAAGATTCTCTTCAAACTTATTGTTATCTTATATAAATTAAGATGTTTCTGAAGATCTGGTATGATCTTGAAAACTGAGAAAGTTTCTTGCATACTTTAGAATCTTTTAAAAAAAGCCTTGACTCACTGATATGTGACCTTCGAGTTTAGTGTTGCACCTTCCTTGCACTAGTTTTTGAAATGAAGATTTTGAGCTTTCATTACAGATGATTTAAGATCTTTATTTTTAAAAAATTATTTAGCTTTAGATAGTACCTTGTGTCTTGTATAAAGGTTAGGTAGCTTTTTTAGTACTATAGTATACAAAGAACTGAATAGAGAACCAGCATTGTCTCCACCTTGAATTGCTTACATTCAGTTCAGTCATAGAATCATAGAGTTGAAAGAGAACTAATAGTCCAACCCCCTGCCTGTAGTAGGAAATTCTCCTACAGTATCTCCCAACTGGTGTTCTTCGAGCCTCACCTTGAATATCCTCAGTGAGGGAGAGTCCACCACCTCCCTTGGCACTCTATTCCACTGCCTTGTGTCTTTTTTCCATATGACAGCCCTTTAGGTATCTGGAAAAAGGGACACATTTATCCAAAGTACAGAGGGTCCTCCATACCTGTGGGCTTGGCATCCATAGAAACCAAGACAATTTGGAGGTCCTCTTGAATGTGATTGAAAGTAACTTCTAGTTTGTCTGCAACATCCAGGAGATATTTAAGCAGAGGAAGGCCTGCATTTTCATCCCACAGGCCTTCTCCAGCATCAGAGCACCTTCTGGATGTGACCAGAAGTTGCAGACATGAATTGGAAATAATTTCAGGTTTTGTTTGGGAGCTGTACTGAGGTTCGCTTGCAGGTGATGTGAACTCTGGAGGGCCAGGCATAGCCACCAGGGAAATTAATGTCAACTAAACTCCAATGTAGGTGGAATTCAGTATCAGAAGAGTGGAAGCTGTCAACCATCCTCCATGGATACAAGGAACAGCCGAGTATGTTTGTGGTCCTGAAAACACATGAATAGCAGTCACTTCTGCTCATACTGACCATTGGAGGAGTGGGGTTGCCGCTATCAATAACCTACATTTACAAAAGTTGCTCTCAAGGATTCCTTGCCACATGAAGCTAGAGGAGGTTATTGGGAGGGCTGGACCATCACACTCTTTCTCAGCAGGCTTTTTGGATTCGAGCTTCAGTATATAGTTTTTCATTGTTGGCTTTATATTGTAATCTCTTATCCCAGTACGTAAAATTGCAAATATATAGCAAGAAAGTGACAAGTTGCCTTTTCCCAGTGTTTTGCTTCAAGTTGAATAGAAGTTGAATGGAACTAGGCATTCCTTACATTGGGTTAGTAACTTATTTTCTTTTCCTAACACTAATCTGCTGTTAGGATTCTTGGAAATGAAAACATTAGTTGCCATTCCTTCTCCAGTTATCCTTTGTACAGGGGTACCGAAAACAGGTATTAGTTGCTGTTACATTCAGTATATTAAGATATTACTTTCTAGCAAAAGTTGCACATGGGTAAGCAATTTACCTCTTATAGTAATAGCTGAATTGATCATTTTGTTTTCATTTCTATGGTCTTTTTATTATATTTTATGTTACTATTACGTGACTTTGCACAGCAGAACACCACATGGTAAAGTGTACTTTTTAGTTTTGACCAATGTGCTGTTGATAACGAATGCTATGCTTGGTTTGTAGTAATATAGAGCTTGGAATAAATGTAGTAGCTATTCTCAGATGGATAAATGAAACCTTCTTGTATGTGGTGCAAGTTAAATTTAGCTCATCTATTTTTTTACACTTGAAGCTTGGCAATAGAACTGCTGTTGAAAAGAAAAGAAAACGTTTGATTTTTCTGTATGCTAGCTGCTCTTCAACAGAATACTAATTGTGTTTCTTTGTACTACTTTAGAGCCCTCAACAAGTAGATCTGGATTAAACTTCACAGATGGTCTAACAAGGCCCTCTCTTCATCGGAGTCATCTTAATTGTAACATCTTGGATTCCCCACCACCTTTCTGTCAACCCTCCACATCAACTGCATTTCCAATCAGTAATTCTGGACTCTCTCTTGGAAAGGAAATGAAAGATTCTACCTCTCAGCATGATGATGACAACATCTCAACTACTAGTGGCTTCTCTTCAAGGGCATCTGATAAAGGTAACCAATGTCAACACGTTTTGTCAGAGATAAATATTCTGTTGACAGTTACTTGCACTACATCCTGTGCTATTTTAGCACTCAGTTGTTTGTATCTGGAGCTTTATTACCCCATCAGTTAGGAGCCGAGCTAAGCAATGGAGTATTGGATTGCACTTTTACACATTACTCTGCAAGTTACCCTATATTTATAACTATTTGTGAGCACTGGGCACCGGCAAGCACCAGCCAGCACTGGGGAGACAGGGAGGCACTGGCAGACAGTGGGCAGTAGGAACTGGCAGGGACTAAGCACCACTAAGCCCCAATGTGTAGCAGTCACCACCAGGCAGTTGGCACCAGCAGAGATCCCTACCAGCACAAAGCACCACTGGGCAACACTAAGCAGTGGGCACTATCGGGCATCCCTACAGCACACCAGGCACCACCACCGCATTCATACTGTGCATCAGGCACGCCAAATTGGTTCTTAATGGGTCCTTTCATCACAAAAGGAATACACTTATCAAATTTCATGCTTCTGGGTCCAGGGATTTGGGCTGGGCATGGATGAGTCAGAAATTCTGAATGTTAGTATAGGGACAAAAATACACTTTCACCTCATTAGGGTTTGAATTTCTAAAAATTGGTTCTTAAGTGGGTGCGGTTTATACAGAGTGGCATGCAGTTTATACAGAGGCCGCCACCCCTTTTACGTGGACTCTATGTGTGTAGACCACTCCTTATTGCCTTGGATGCTACACATGGTTGTACAGCAGTCTTATCTACCCCAGCACCCAAAGAAGTAGTGGCCTGAAATGGCCCCCACTGTGTCCTGTGAGCACTGATGCAGCCTTCAGAAGAATAAGGGAGCAAGTGCTTTCTTACCTAAAAAGAGAATGTAACTGGCAGCAATGGATCTCCTTGAATCTTTACCTACTATTGAACAGGTACAGAATTGAGGAGGTCCATGTTGAGCGTTCTGGTCAGGGAGGGAGCCAAGGATAACAGAGGCTTTCTCCTTGGCCTGATTCTTTTCTGATTCTGCCCAGTTCTTCCTCCCCGTCCTGAAAAGCCCAGCCGTCAAGTCACACAAATAGCAGTGATACACTCACTGCTCCTCCCTGATGTGTTGGTGCAGTGATCCAGTGCTGGCGTTGGGTTTATTCTATATCCCTCACTATTGTGTGTTTTTGGGAGCAATGGCTTGATAGAGCCAAATTGTCTAAATTTGCATATATGAGAACCTTACAGTAATTAGATATAATGTCTATGGATAGATAATTCAAACTAATTTTCTGCATATCCGATTGTAATAACTTTTCTCCTATAAAAGAGAGAAAATCAGCCTTACCTCATTTTACAGACTTCTCCTTTCCTCCAAACCTACTTGTGTGTGTGTGTGTGGGGGGGGGGGGGAAGCTTTGTGTTTGGGAGGATCTTGATTCATGAATGGTGTTGGAAATCACATTGCAAACAATAAAATCAGGCCAGACAAGAAACTGACTGATGGTGGGTAAATTGGAGAAAGACATCTAGGTTCTTATAGATCCTGTGGGTAAAGATTTTAGCATTAAAAAAGCAATTAAAAGATTAGCCAGCCCTTTAAGAATAGCCCACTTACCATAGTAGGTTTCTTTCATGAGAGGCAGACCCCTCCCTTCAGCCTAGAGCTATGCAAAAGAAAACAAATCAAAACTGATTCCTAATTGTTCTGCATTTTGTTGTGCCATATTCTGCAGGAGAAGGAAGGTGTCTACCTCTCAGCTGAAGTTTTTCAAAGCATGGAAGAGGGAATTCAATTTCTTGCCTCCTTGCTCCTTTATCATGATAAGCAGGCTATTTTTAAAACTAAAGTGACATTTATCACTTTAAAACTAAAGTGACATTTAATGGACCACCCCATTCATGAGATAAAACATTGGGTGAAAAATCAGCAGATAATTAGGTTATACCTGCACACTTTTGCTTAATTTAATAGTAATGTCACAAGTTTCTTAGCCATTTCATTTTAAAATGAATGTTATGGTATAAGATATTGATATATAGTATTCTTTTTAGATGTAGCAGTTTCAAAAAATGCTTTGGTACCACCTCTCTGGTCTTTGGAGGCTGAAAGACCTATCTCGCTTTCTCAACATACAACCACCAGCTCTAAAAAACCTTCGTTCAATCTTTCTGCCTTTGGAGCACTGTCCCCTGTAAGTACTGCACAATTCTTGCTTTAGCTGCATTACTTCTACATCTGCTTTACTAATTGCATTCAATATGTGTCCTCAGTCACTTGGTAATGCGTCAGTTCTTAAGACAACCCAACTAGGGAATTCTCCATTTTATCCTGGAAAAACCACATATGGAGGTGCAGCAGCAGCAGCTAGGCAGTCTAAAGCACGGATTACTCCTTACCAGGTAAGATGTCATTGGGATATGGAGAATGAATGTTGATGCATACTGATTATAGTTCTAGAATTTTCTTATGTATACTTTCCTTAATATGCTATTGGCCTTTCACATTAGTATCCAAATGTTTGTTACATGGTATGGCTACAGATGTGATATAGAAATGAAATAAAAATCTGAAGTTTTGGTTTGCCTTTAGCCATACAGTTAGTTGTTGTCTTCACATAGATTTGCCTTCAACACATGGAAAGATGTTCTTATGCAGGAACTTCACCCCTTCTTCTCACTGTAGCTTCTTGAGGCACCCCAAAATCTACTCCAGTGAATCATGGAAACTTTTGAAGTAATTTGGAATGCAACCTAGCAGGATGCTGAGAGAGGAGGGAAGTGGCAAAAATGGCACTCTCCATTGTCTAGAGTCAGAGCTGCCTTCTATTTATACAAAATCAATGTAGGATACAAACCAATTTATGTAAACCCAATAATTGCCAGTAACAAGTCCAAATTAGAGAATGAAAACATAAGAAATGTATATGTGACAAGTATAGATAGGTTTGTCATCCTCTTGTCTACTAGCAAAAACGTACCTGCGTTGCAGGAGTAAAATTCCCCACCGGGTATGCCATCCCCTGCTGTGCACTGTGCCTCCATGTGATCATCTCCCCATGCGCATAATATGAAACACCCTCATGCGCATCATCCACCCATGCACATCCCCTATGCTCAATACCCTGTAAAGTATCCCCCATGCACACTGTCCACCCATGCACATCATTCCCTCATGCATACCATGCACGACATCCCCCATGTGCAACACCTCCCATGCACATCATACCCCCATGTGCAACACTCCCATACAACATTCCCCATGCACACTGTCCCCATGACACCCTCGTACAACATCTCCCCATGCACACCATCTCCCCCTGAGCATCATTCCATGCGCATCATCCTCCCATGTGCAACACCCCCATGCGCAATACCCCTGTACAACATCTCCCCATGTATACATCTCCCCATGGCATCATTCTCCCCATGTGCAACACCCCCATGCACAATACCCCTGTACAACATACCCCCATGCATATTGTCCCCCAATGCACACCATCCCTCCTTGTGCAACTCTCCAATGCGGAATACCCCATACAACATCTCCCAATGGGCACCGTCCCCCCAATGCACACCCCCTCAAGTACAATACCCCCACACAACACTCCCATGCAAATCATCCCCCCATGCACAAAGTGTAGGGAGGAAAATGTGTTGTGCCCCTTTTCACCCCTTTCCAGTTGGAATTTCCAAAAATTGATTCTTAGTGGGTGCCTTCATCACAGAAGGAACACCCTCCCCAAATTTCACACTTCTATGCCCAGTGGTTTTAGTCAGTCAGTGAATCAGTCAATTTTCAGTTTTATACATATAGATTGTGTAGCAAGCCAAAGAAAATTACCAATAATTTTGCAGAAGTTGACCTGATTTTTTTTGTGTTGTAGCCTTTTCAATTTAGTTAAATTGTTTATTTCAGCAACTTTGTTTTTAAAAACATTTTCTTATATTTGGATTTATAAACTGGTTCTGTTTACCTGGATTTTATATCCATGTATCTGGCTCAATGTGGGTTTCCCAGACCTCCCAGACTTGGCTCACCCTGAACCTTTTCAAATTTGAAATGTCAGCCCTTGACACAGTGTCAGAGAGATAATGTGACCCTCCTGCCAAAATGTTTGGACACCCCGGTCTCAAGCCAAGGTGGCTTTCAATCATAACTAGAATAATAATTAAGACATAGGATAAAATCCAAAAGATAAAACACTTCAGAGGAGGGCAAAATGTAGGAGCTGCTACAGAGGCAGACAATTCTTCAAGGTGAAACAAAAGTTTTGAGTCCTTGCCAGAACACCATGAGCATGGTGACCAATGTCCAAATCTCAAAAGAAGGACAAGGTCTTGGATTCATCTCAGCCAGGCCTTTCTGTCAGACAATGGCACATATGCCAACTCATGAGTAAAGCCGCTATATTGGGCACTCTCACTTTCCCATAGAGCTCAATGCATATTTTTTATTTTTAGTTTTTTTACCATAACTTTTGCTAAGAAGGAAATATTTCAAAAATAATTTTTGCATTGGATTCTGCTCTTCAATACAAATTCAACAACATATGACATGATGGAGTACTGCATACCATTGCAATTTTCCAAAATGAAGCCAAAATTGAGAACTATGAAGCCCTTTTGGAGGACACCTGGACAGAAGGCTAAAAAAGAGGACAAATCTAGAAATTTCGAGTCATATGGTCACCCTGACAATGAGGGACGTGGTAGAATGTATTTTCTCTGGTAAGGAGTTCCATATCTGGTGTCTCTACTGAGAAGGCTTGCCAGGTACTGCCGTTACCCTAACATTGGGAGAGAGGTGGCACCTGCAGGAAAGTTAATCAGTATACAACTTAAAACAGATTGTCCAATTAAATTCACAGCAAGAGACAAGTAACAAGGTATGAATGTGAGAAAGTAGATCTAAACTTAATTACTAGCTCATTAACTCAGAAATAGATCCATTGCTTTCCCTGGGTGTTGTTCTTAAGTAATGGTGCATGAAATTGTAGCCTGGGACTTTGTATCTGATTAAGATGAGGATTATATCCTGGTGTTTTAAAAAACTAGAATTTACAAAATGAAATCAGAGTGCAGAAGGATCTACTAAAGAGAAGATGGCTTGCTTGATTTAAATCAGGGCGATCCAATCTTTCAACTTGAGGGCTCCTGGACCTTTAACAAGTGTGCAGAGGAGGAAATTTCAGCAGGTGCAGCTTGTGATCTATGAAATGAAAAGCTTCACCTGCTGAAATTTTCTCTTCTGCACAATTGTTGAAGGTCCTGGAGTCCTCAAGTTGAAAGATTGGACAGCTCTGATTTAAATGGAAGCCTTGTTGCCTGCCTTAGGTTTTTTTTAATCAGGAGAAGAATAAAAGGTTAGCTTTGGCTGCAGCTTGCCAGAGAGGATTGCCCTGTAGATTAATTGCTCTCTAACTACCTTTGCATTGTCCTCTTCTGTTGCCTGAACAGCCTGGACGAGGTCTTGCTCATAGGTGAATATCTGGTAATCTGTTTAACTGCTAAGCTAATTAGATATAGTTGTTACTTAAATGTAGGTATATGACTATGTATAATGAAATTAATTATGCTTTGATTACAATATATAAAAGTTTGGGACTGTAAAAAAAACTGCACAATTTTGGGAGCCAGTATGGTAACTCGGGGTACAATCCTAACCAATTTAGGCTAGCACAACTTACCTGTACCCCATTCCTGTAGTGGAGTGGGAGTCTGGTGCACATCTGTTCAATGATTTAACCACCACCCTCCCCCCAAAAAAGATGTGGGGAAGAAGTGCCTTCTGGCAGTATTACAACACCCCCATTCAAGTACAGGACTGCTGCTGGGACTTATGCTGGCCTAACTGGGTCTTAGGATTGCAGCCTAAGTGTATATATGTGAATATTGAAATTAAGCATAATAACTTTTATCATGTATATTTACCAGACACCAATAAGAAGGCAAATGAAAGCCAAGCAATTAAATGCACAGTCTTACGGAGTGACCAGTTCTACTGCTCGGCGCATCCTACAGTCTCTAGAGAAGATGTCAAGCCCTCTAGCAGTAAGTTGCTCTCATGTTGAATTAAAAAATTTGAATTGTGTATCTAGAATATATATATATATATATATATATATATATATATATATATATATATATATATATATATATATATATATATATATATATATATATATATATATATATATATATATATATGTGTGTGTGTGTGTGTGTGTTGGGGAGAATTTGCTAAAATACTACACTGGGTAGAATTATAGCTTTTGTTTATCAGTAGTTTAATTCATGTAATAATTATTCAACAGGATGCTAAAAGAATCCCCTCTACTGTTTCTTCTCCATTGTCATCTGTAAGTGATTCTTTAAACTTTAAAAAAAATCTTACATGGAAACCTTGAAAGTTATGGTTGTCAATTTTTGTGTTTTTTATTTTACAGCCCATTGAAAGAAATATGTCAGATATCACTGACTTACATTCACCAAGAAAGGTAAATAATTTTAAGACATGAAACTAGTTTTTGTAAGCAGTGCAAAATTTGTCTCATGCATACAAGTGTTATGAAATTGCCCTTTGAACAGTTTAAATTTGTAACCTAAAGCAGATATTGGTAGAATGCCAAAGAGCTTTTATAAAATCATTTGTAAGAGCAACATGCAAACCCACGTAGGTTGAGCTTGTATCTGCTATATTTAATGTAACTAACAGATCAAATAGAAGATACAACCGAGAGACATAGATTTGCATTTTAGATGTCTGCATGTTAAGCTATTCAGAACCCAAAGCTCCACTCACAGATTGCTAGCTGTCCTGGCCTCTGGAGAGTGCCTATATGTATTGTGTGTATGCAAGTAAGTATCTATCTATCTATCTATCTATCTATCTATCTATCTATCTATCTATCTATCTATCTATCTATCTATCTATCTATCTACCTATCTACCTATCTACCTACCTACCTACCTACAGTATTTATATACTGCTTTTCAACTTAAAAGTTCTCAAAGCGGTTTACAAACAAAATGAAAAAATAATAGCTAATTAATAGCTAATGGGTCCCTGTCCCAAAATGGCTCACAATCTAAAATGCCAAAAAGAACACCAGGAGAAGCCACTTGAACAGACATTGCTGGGGTGTGTAGGGCCCGTTACTCTCCCCCAGCTAAATAAAGGAGGAATACCCACTTGAAAGAGTGCCACTTGCCCAGTTAGCAGGGGAATCCCTAGCAGGGGAATTCCTAATACCCCTGTTTTTGTATACCCTACTGTGTGCACAGTATAGTAGGAACTTTATATTAGGGAACTGTTTCAGGAAGTGAGTCCCTTTTTATGTTAGTAGCATTATCTACTGTATAAAGGTATTATTGAAGTGTTAGTAATTAGGATGAAATGTCTTACAAGATGTGTGAGATAACGTGCAGCTGTTACAGTTAAGCAGTACTCTGTTGCCAGAAGCTCCCACCAACAACTCTCTGTTGTCAGAAACAATAGGAGCATTCTTCTCACATAAAGATCCTCACCCAAGAGGTAGTCCAGTGGCAGCCAGTCAGTCATTCTTCCTTCTTCCCACCAGCCATGTGGTAGAAAGTGAAATCGCTATGAACTGCCTCTACCTTCTCTGGGTGTCTCCAGCCAATCATAAGGCAAGAACCCCCTTGGGCTTCTCTTTCCTCCTTCCACCCTTTGCCCTATGATCATCCCTTCTACTGATTGGAGACTCCCCACCCCCTCAGCTGCAAAAGCAAAACTTTCCCTGCCTCCTTGCTGCTTACCTAGTCCAAATGGTCTTTCATGCCATGAAAAAGTAAGTGCACATCTGGATACAGGCAGATTTGGATCTTCATGTGAGGGGACAAATCAGGAGCCCCTTGTGAAGAATGTTAGTGTTTCTTTAAACTGAGGAAGAAAGTATCTGCAGGAGATATAAAAGATGTGGGAGTGGCTCTCCTGTGTGTGTCCTGTGCTTTAGAGTTGGTATTTGCCTCAGCAGTCAGCTTTGTCATTTTATCAGGGAATTCGAGAGAGAGGGTAAATATCTGACTAGCTAGTCCTTATGTGTGGGTTTATTATGGGGTTGCTAGCTAGTTTATTATGGGGTTGCTACCTTTCCTAGCTAGGAAAAAAGCATCGGGTTTAGTGACCCATAAAGGAAAGTTCTATTTTAAATGAAGGTGCATTACAATTACTCTTATCTCATACCCTTGTCTTCCACATCTGTGACCCAGGAGTTTGCAAACATGCATTTTTGCATTTTGAGCCTGATTCACCTGACTTGAGTTCCCATCTCTGAAACATACAATATTGAAAGCATAGCAGAATTTTTCCTATTCATTATTTGTTGAGTTTCCCTATTCATTATTTGTTGAGTTTTGAGAAATAAGAAACTCAAAAAGCAGCCAATGTTTACTTTGTATAGATGCATTTGTGCTAATTTTGGAGTGCAGATCCTAAGATGTTTAGATTAATTTGTGCTGTAATCAGTTTGTCTCCTTCATTGGCAATTGGCATTGTTTCTATTGGTTTCTATTCTAGCTTCTCTTGAAAGATACAATATTTCATGTGTTGCCTGTTTCCAACACACAGAGCTGCACTTGTGTTCAACAAGCTAACAAGCCCCAGATATTAGAGATGCCAGATAAAAAATTAGTGCTATGCCCACCTGTTTTTGGGTGGGAAAAGAATTATCTCCATGATTTAGAAAATGGTTGGCAATAGTAATTGTTGGCTAAGAGATTCTTAGTGCTCTGTTGCCAATGCAAGTGAGCCGTCAATAGCATGCTTGAGATATTAGGAAAATTTCTAAATATGTTGATATGGTAGTATAGTTAGTATTTTTAAGATCTCGGTAACAATATAGCACATTTTTCCAAAATAATCAGTTAATTTTTTATGATAAAATTTTATGATGAAATTTTTTGAGAAATTTTATACTGAAATTTTAGTTTCTGTATGAATGTAATTTCATAGTGAACATAATTTAGTTTTATCTAGATCACCTGTAAAGGAAATTGAACTTTTAAGAGGTTCAATTTGGAATTTTAAGAACATTTCGAAATTCCTGAAGTAGCCCAGGTTTATTTTTCAAAATAATCTTCAGCAGTAAAATTTTGAAAACTAAATTCTCCATTTGAGTAGAAACAGATAAATAAAATTCTGTCTAGTTTTGAGTACATCACTCAGAAATCTTAATTTTATTCTAGATAATGGATGTTTGCATTAGGAGAAATACTGTGAGCATGACAGAACACATAGAGGGGTTTTTTATCTCTTGCTGCATTCCCAGAATCACCTAAAAACTAAATATTGAGGTCTACTCACTTGTTCTCTCTCCCCCTTCTTAAAATTGTATCGTGTAGGGCTCTGCAGGATGAGCAGGAGAGAATCTACCAAAAACAATTGCCCTAATACCTGGTTTTAAAACCCTATGGGTACATAGTGAGTTTGGCTGAAATTATAAGTTGCTTTATGATAGATATGAGATTAATAAGTTTATTTTAAATGTAATTGGTAGTAAGAAATTTTTGTATGTTTCAAGATTGGCAAAATCTGACTTGGCAAAACCTGATATGGCAAAAGTTGATTTAAGTTCAAATTTGGTAAAAGTTAATTTTTGTCAGTAAGGCAGTAAATATATTTGATGTGTATTAACTAGATTTACTGAGATTGGTTTGATTCACTGAGCATTGCATCTTTTACAGGCTGGATCAAGGAGTCCTCCAGTCCAGATACTTGTGACACCCAAGGCTGTTCCTCTGTCAATGAGTCGTTCACAATATTTTAAACCATCTCTTACATCTGCTATTGAACCAAGCAGGATTAGAAAAAGAATAGAGATAAATAATAAAGTAAGTCCATTTATGCACATCTTTTTGCACTATGATCCAATTTTTAATTCTTGCACTTAGGTTTTTAACAAATAATCAGAAAATCAGATTATTCTTTCTCAGAGGTAAAGAAGTGCTAACTGGGCAAGAGGCACTCTTTTCAAGTGGGTGTTCCTCTTTTATTTAGCAGGGAAAGAGTAACTGGTCCTCCTCAAGACAGTAATGTCTTTAGTATTAGCTTCTGCTGGTGTCTGCGTCTTTTTTTGATTGTTAGCCAATTTGGGGGCATTCGATATTTCATTTTCTCTGTAAACAGCTTTGAACTCTTTGTTGAAAAGCAGTCTATAAATACAGGTGTCTCTTGTTATCCAATAGGTTCCATTCCAGAACCTTCTGTGGGTTAAAAAAATCAGTGTAAAAAGAAAACAATTGAAAAAATAAGTATTAAGACCCACTTCCAGGTTTCTTGCTCCTCTATTGCACCTAATGGAATAAGGTTGTGCTTCAGTATCTGCAGGGGTTTGATTCTGGGACTGAAAAATGGAATGACTGCTTGCATGCCAATACAGTAGAAAAACAGTATTTTTAAACTGTGTTTTGCAGTGGTCATTTGTGTTGAGTCAAATGCATGTATAAAAAATTGTATATAAAAAGGTTGGACCTGTACTGTTGACTGATGGGAGATTTGGTCCTTTGGGATATTAACTGATAGGTAGAGATTAAATAAATCAAATTATGTCACTTTGTAAGCTATATGTTGGCAAAAAACTTTTAAAAAGGAAACTTGCAGTACAGAAAACATTCTGTAAAATACATAAGCAGTTTGTGGACTTTGCTATTTTTAAAAATATGCACATATTATTTTTGCACATATGCACATAAATATTTTTTTAAATATGCACATATATGTACATGTAATAAACAATTGGAAATTATTTTCCCTTTTGAAAATAAAATAGTGTACCAAATCTGAGATCCTAACACTGTCAGCTTACTCTGAGTAAGGAGAGGCAGAAAAATCAACACATTAGCTTTGGTTTACTAGATTAGCTCTGGTTTTCAGATTACCATCTGCATCTGAAGCTATTTATTTGAATTTGGACAGCAGGGGGCAGCAAAGATGCAGAAAGTCAGATAAAGATAAAAAGGAGACATGAGAGAGGCATTTGAGTAAACAAGGGTTAGTGGCATGTTTCTTGTGCCAATATTTAGTTCTCTTTCTAGGCCAAAGACATTGGGGTGGAGGAATAAATTAAATCCTGATGCACATTTTGTTTATGCATTTTTCACAGGGAGTGAAGGAGAAAAATCTAGCAGTAGAACAACAAATAGAATCATCAGAAAGGTATGTGAAGTCAATCCTAGATGTAAAAAAAGCTGTCTTAAGTGAACTTGGTGGATTTTACCCTTGTACTCTATACATTTGTTCTTTCAAATCTTTCATTTTGGAGAGTGGCCCTGTGACAGACAAATAAGTCACTTTTCACTAAGGCTGCAATCCTAAAGTCACTTTCCTGGGAGTAAGACCCATTGAACACAATGTGGCTTACTTCTGAGTAGACATGGTTAGGATTGTGCCCTAAATGATTTTCCTAATAGCTGGGGGAGAAAATGGGTTTGCATTAAAAGTCAGATTTCTAAAATGGTGAGCATCTTTCCTTTTGAACTATTTTAACTATTCAAGTCGCCAAGTAAGCCAGTTTTTTGTTTAACTTAATGTAACATTGGTTTACTTAATTTAACATATACTTGACTGCCAACCTATCTAGGTGTTCCCTCTGTGTATATTTTAGCCTTCATTTGCGTCCTTGTTTTCTGTTTTTTAGATTGATTTTTATCTGGCAAATTGAGTTTTTGAAATTTGTAAAATATGTATTGATTCTCTATCAGCAGTATCAAAAAACCCACATTCGGTACTACTTCATCCAATGGGCTACCTCCAACAGCAGTTGGTGGCAGTGGCGGTGGCAAGATGAAGAGGGAAAAAGGAGTTCACTATGTATCAAAATCTGCACAAGAAGAGGAGGTAAGAGTCTGTAGAGCAGTCTTAAAACTAAAGTGTTGAGTAATTGTAAGCAGTGGAGTATCTAGGGAAAATGAGGCCCATAATAAGCACTGAAATTGCACCAATGTACACGTCAGTACTAGCAAACTATTATAATATAAAATAATAATAGAATACAAGTCAAGCCCTTTCAACTTTTCACTAAACTTCAGTGAGTTTGCACAAACTATTTGCAGTTCCTCTTCTACCTCTAGGAGATAGCAACCCTTCCAGAGACAGTCCCGTTTACTGCACACCGAACACATTTTTACTGTTTAAAATGCACATTATGCTTTGTCCAAGGCAGCTTCATTTGTCCCACATCCATCCACTAATCTCACTCTTTTGAAAGAGTTTTGATACTCTTTTCTCCATGTGGCATTTTGTGAAGATGATGGTTACTATCATCAAACACCCACTCCAGTTTTTTGGGGGATAAGCGACAATACATACAAAATATGGAAAAGTCAAAGAACCAAGGAGGATAAAACCCCCAAAGTTACCAAACTATATATCAAAATCCCAGCTGGTATTAGTCAAACAGGTGGAAGCAACAGTGTTAGCCAATTGGAAAGCCACAGATCATGAAGATTAAGGAAATGGGGAGAGATTTGAAATAGGATTACCTGGTGTCATAATTGCCGAGATGGACGAGGCACCCCAAAATGTAAAGTCTAAAATCTAGAGACTTAAGAGTACATTATTGAGAAGGTTTGAGCTTCAAATTTGTTTAACAAGCATGATAAAATAAGGAACTGGTTGGACATCAGACAAAGTTGTGGTTTGTAAGCCAGATTTTTTCTCACAAAATCAAGCTTCTAATTTCCATACTTTGTTTTCTGTGGGGGCAGAATGCAATTTTGACATTGAATCCAGGGCTCCAGCACAAAGAAATCCATCCAGCACTTTCTCTTGGATGAGGTGACCAATAACAACCAATAAGAATTGAATAATGAATAATAAGAATAATGACCAATAAAGCTAATGACCAATAAGAATTGAAAGAAGAGCCTATACACCGTAGGAGCACGGTGCAGAATGCTTTATCAAAGGGACAATTGGCGACTTCTTATAATTATGCCATTATTGTAGTGGCATAATGACACTAATCAGGGTGAGCTTATCATAGAGAATATTTAAACATGTTTTGAAAGACAAGTACTTTGCATAGGAAGCTGCTGCTCATGTTGTGGTACAAGAGCTTCAAAACAGTGAAGCGTAATATTTTCCAAAGTTTCACTTACATTTTTTCTTGTTTTTTATTCCAGAAATTTCAAGGATTAACTGTTCATAAATGACTAGGTTGCTTTCATTTTTATTCTGTAGAAATGGTCCAGGTGGGGTAGAGATTCTAATGCAACCTGAAAAATAACATGTGCTTAATTCTAGGAAAAGGAGATGCCAGTACTACCAGAAATATCATTACCCATCAGTACATCATCTTTACCAAACTTTAGCTTTGCCCCTCTTACTAGTACTACTGTTTCATCTTCACCTGTCACCGCTGCACAATCAGTAGCTAACAAGGTAATTTTCTACTTGAATTTTGGTTTTCTTCTATACTTTGACCTTTTTTTCTCTCTGTGCTTTCATTATTCTAATCTCCCCCATTCATCTTTTCTTTGTCATCATATATTTTAAATCCTGTGGATGTAGACTGTGCCACTGAACACTCTGTTAAGGTTGATCTGCAGTAAGTGTTGCGAGCAGTAGTGTAATTATATTACTTTCAAAGTTTGAATTGGACCAATTCATACTTGGGTATGCTACACTTGAGAATTACATGAGAGTTTATATGCCTTATTCTGTTGAGTGTTCAAATTTGTAACTCGATAGCAATACACTCAGCAAGCTTTGTACACCCTTGATCTTGTTTTTATGGACACTTCTTGAAATATCAATTGGTGAATCTCCAAATTATTTTAATATCTTAATTCTTTTTTGAAAAATTAGGTGAAACCAGCCAGTAATTCTAGCAATCCTGTGTTCACATTTTCATCTCCAATTGTAAAGTCCACTGAAGCGGAAGTGCTACCACCAGTGAGTTCTGTAAGTAACTATGCATGTATAAAATTGCAATAAAGAAAAGATCTTACATTTGCATTAATTTTCATCTTGGAAATATATCATTTAGAAACCAGTGGGCATACAAAAGCGATAGCTTTCTTTTGACATTTCATATTCTTTTTGATAGATCGGTGGCTTTAAATTTAGTGTTCCTGTTGCAAAGTCATCTGAGACTTCAGGACCCAAGGATACACCAGTGTTGCCTCCGGTTAATTCAGGTAATAAATGTATTTAAAAGCATTTTTTTGTCCTGTCAATGAAACAAGATCAAAACCCTACTTAAAAGTTCTAGTTCGACAAATATTAGGACTGCTGTCTTCTTAAGAATGAAAGTTGTGATCCAGTTGGATTTTAGAAATTCTGTTCAAAAATTCTGTTCTTAATGCTGAATCAAGTTTCCATAGGTTTAAACCCAGCTTTGCCAGATGCTTACCCAGTCACGATTTTCCAGTGAAGGGGATTATTAGCTTCTAAGAACAGCAAATGAAACAAGCAATTATAAAGTAGGCCAGAGGTGCATCTCCCAGCCCCAGTGACACACCGGGTCAAAGGGTAGCTGTCAACTCTCGCATATCTTGAAAATACTAAGATTTGCACATACCATATTTAATCTAATGCACCATAGAATCCAATGCACATCTGATTTTTGAGACTTAAATTCGACTGAAAAAGGTGTGCATTTGAGTAAATATGATATTTTCTCTTGTCATTTTGAATATTCAACAGTCATGGGGTCAGTTCAGTTGTCTAAGCTAAAATCTCAGTTTGATTTCGAGAAACCACAAATATTCAATTAAAACCAGCTCAAAGTTCACCAAGTGCTCAAACTAAAAGCAGACTCTAGTTTGCTACCTCATACGATATCTTGATCTAAAAGTTTGTAAGGTCAGACTTATATACACAAATTCTACAAGTGGTGTGCAGGGCCTTCTCAAATTATTCCTTGGTACACAATACCTTGGTACACAGTAGCTCAAATTATTCCTTGGTACACAGTAGAAAAGGGTGTCCCTTTCTCCATTCCATGAGTGATATTCCACCAACATTCTTCCTCCTTCCTAGGTGAATGATACCCCCTTAGATATGACACTCTTTGCAGTTCACAGCTATATAGGGTAGTCCTGGTGACCTTTTTGCATATCTTTGAAGAACCTTTGTCTTCATATCCATAGCTGTCAATAGTATCAGCAATAAGAAAGAAAATGAGTATGATGGACCTTTTAAGCCTGCAAAAATCTTGAAAGAAGGAAGCGTGTTGGATATTTTGAAGAGTCCCGGTGAGTCCATTACTGAGACTTTAATTACAGTTAACCTTGTAGGCAGTAGTGCACTTAAAGGCTGAAGGTGTTTCTAATGTTCTGGAGGCGACCAATGATGTAATGGGAACTGTAAAGAAAAACCCATCAACAGTATATTTATGCTACCCCACATCTGGCATCATTTTCTTCCCAACTCTTTACTGAAGTAATTTTTTTAAATCAGCAAGGACTTCCGATCACCAGTTTTATATTTGTTATACTACTGCATATGTGATTACAGTAACCAGCTGGCACCATTAATTTGCATCTGGCTCAGCCCTGTTATAATTTATATATGGTATAAGTTGGTGGACCTGCATGTTCTAGTAAAAAGAAAACAAAAGTAGAACCCACAAGGCTGAATTATGTCCACCTTTGATCTGGATTATTGTGGTTTAAAGAATTTGAGATGCCATTCTTAATACTAATATTATGTCCTATTGGTAAGCATTTGTAGTATCTTATCTGTTGGTGTACCTCTTGGGATACCTGTTGGACCCACTTGCATTCTTTTTCCCGTAATCTAGCTATGAAGTACACAACACAAGCTTTTGACAGTCTCTTAGGTGCAGAACCTAGTTAGTCTAAGGATCTTTTTAAAAAAATTTATAAGTTATTAAAATGTTTGAAAATGTCTGGTAGCTCAAAAATCTATAAATTTTGAATGCAGCATTTTGGGATTGAGGGATGGCTTCTTCACCTTGCATAAACCTGCGCTGTTACAACTCACTGGCTCATGTTGCATTTGCTATATTTGCAATCAAATCTGTCAAAATACATAGAACTTTTTGAAAACTGAAGCTCTGGAATTGGTATTTAATCTGAAGTGTTCTTAAAGTTTATTAGTTAAAGTTGTTATAGACAGTAACATCCATACTGGAGGGCTTCCTTAGGCCTTCTAATTTAGCCTTCTTAAGTTATTAAAACAATTTTACAAAAACAAAAAAAACACAACCTGGAAGTTAGGCTCTAGGAGTTGTTCTGAGGTCCACAGAGGCCATGGGTGGACATGTGTGGCCTCTGCAGAGTTCAGAACACCCTCTGGAAGCAAGGGAAACAAAGCTCCCCTCTGAGGATGGAGGACAGGCAGCTGCAGACTGAATCCATGGGTACGTGGATAAGTAAAACTACAGGTAAATGACGCTGCAGGTATAGAGGCCCCTGTATAGAAAAGAGGATGCATTCATCTACATCCTTGGGAGTGAGTCTCATTGAACTCAGTGGGATTTACTTCTGAGTAGACATGCTTTGGAGTAACATACAAGTCTAGTTAATGCAGATGATTGCTTCATACTGCTGATTTATACATTTTTTAAAATATCTGGGTATGGTACTTCAGTGCAAAAAATGGTTGCTTTAGTCTTCCTATAAGACAAACTACTTGTTGGGAACTCAAATTGTCTTTGTATTTTTCATAGGCTTTGCTTCTCCAGCGACATGCTCTACAGCAGCCACTCCACCTGTTGCAACAAACACAGTTGTTTATACAAGACCTGCAATAAGTAGCTTCTCTGGAACATCTTCAGGATTTTCAAATAGTTCAAAACAGGTGTCAGCATACTGGCAGTGTGATACATGTCTCGTTCAGAACAAGCTGGCAGATAACAAATGCATAGCCTGTCAAGCTGCTAAAGTGCCAGCATCGGATGGTACTAAGCAGACGGGTACTTTGACTCAGAACAACACCATGAAATCAGTTGTTTCTTCAACAGGGACACAGGGCTTTGGTGACAAGTTTAAACCAGCATCTGGAACTTGGGACTGTGATACTTGTTTGGTTCGGAACAAACCTGAAGTTACAAAATGTGTGGCTTGTGAAACACCAAAACCTGGAACAGGAGTGAAACCAACTCTTGTGTTCCCTGTAGTTACAGAGAGTGCAACAACAGTGTCTTCCTCGTCTAGCCGCACTGATGTTACAGTCAGTTTGGGATTTGGAGACAAATTCAAGAAACCAAAAGGTGCTTGGGACTGTTCTGTGTGCTTAGTGTCAAATAAAGCAGAGGACAACAAATGTGTGGCCTGTCAGTCAGACAAACCAGGTGAGTTTACCACATTGAAAACCCATTCTGAGAAAATTGGCTTAGGCTGGAATCCTAACCTCTAGTTAGGCCCGCATAAGTACTGTGCTGACCTGGGAGTGTTACAAAAGTGCAGCCACATTCCTGCACATTCGCCAGCCTCCCCACACTACCACCTGAGTTATGGTGAATTATGCCAAGCTACTGAGCTTCCCTGCCAGGAAGCAGGAACCAAATTGGTTCTTAGTGGGTCCTTACATCATAGGTCCTTAAATCTCACCAAAGTTCATACTTATAGGTCCAGCAGTTTGAGCTGGGTGTTGATCAGTCTTCATTGTAAAGTATAGGGACAAAAAAAATTGTACTCCTTTTCACACCCTTCAGGGTTATATTTCTAAAAACCAGGTTTTAGTGGGTGCTCTCCTGATGGAAGGTATATGTTTCCTGAATTTCAGGCTTCTAGGTCCAGTGGTTTGAGCTGGGCATTGATGAATCAGTGATTATTCAATGTAAAGTATAGGGACAAAAATGCATTGCAATCCTTTTAACCCCTCCTTTCAGTTTGAATTTGCAAAAATTGGTTCTTGGTGCCTACATCATAGCAGGATTGCCCTCTCAAAATTTCACACTTCTATTTCTGACAGTTTTGGCTGGGCTTTGAGTCATTGAGTGAGTCAGTCAATGACTCTTAGGTTTTATATATAGAGATTATTTAGGGCATAAGTCTAACAAACTTTACAGTATAGAGTTAAGGACAATGCAGCTCCAAGCTAAGGGAATAAATATTATTTTGTGACTGCCACCCAATTGCAGGATGCAGCACATTTCCCACTGACACAGCAATGCCAATGCTGGGAAGTTGGTCAGGATTTGGAACTTGGTGTTATTTTCTGCATTTTGATGATAAACTGGTATGCTACATTTAGGTATCTACTAAAAATCAGCTTCATAGCAGACAAACAAGAAACAGTGCCTATAGAGTTCTTATTTGGCTGAATTAGATGGACTGTCATGGCCTTGTTTCAGTCATTGTTTCAAGCTCACCTGGAATCTACAAATAATATGTTGATATATAGGTTTTCTCATTAACCATAAAAAACCAACAATGTAGTCAGTTTTTAAATATATAGAAAGTTTCAAAAACTAGAGTACCTAACAATTCAGAAGTTAAACCCTGGCTTGAAACACTGGAAATGCATTCCAGAAGGTTCTGCACCTCAGAAGGGCTGGCAGATTCAACTGGAAGGCACTTCTGGTTGCTTCTAACAGGTCATGTGACGATCTCCAGTTGACACATGCATAGAGTCACATCCACAAGTGACAAATCCATAGATAAGGAGGGCCAACTGTTCGGAATCATTAGAATATTGACTGATTTTTACCCCAGTCAAATAGGCAGTTATCTGGACTAAATCCATTCACTTGTAGTTGCCACACTTACCATGGTCGTGGCACTTCCTTGTTGTAGCCTTTTCTTACTGGTTCTCCCAGGTGCCACCATCTTGAATAGTGTAAGTTCTCTCAGGTGCAAGGAATCAAGATGATAGTTCCCAGGAAAGCCATGAAAAAGGCTGCTGAGGACATTTCTTGGCTACCTTGTATGTTTGCCACTGTGAACAATTTGGGGACTGCTGCCTTAAACTAATTTATATACCCCCCTTCCCCCAAAAATCATGTATAGCAAGCATGTCCAACTTTGAACAGGTCATGATTTACTTTTTCTAGCCAAAAGTGCTGGTGGTCTACCACTATGAAAATTAAGTTTCAAATTAGCTTCAAATGAAATTTTAACCCAATAAAAGTTGGAGAATCCCCCCATTTTTAATGAACCTTCTGTCATTTACTTGGATGTGATCAGCTGTTAAGCAAATTAAGCACAAACAAAAAAGAGACACTGAGATCTTAAGAAAAATGTCATTTTAATGGGTTAATATCTTTTTTCAAGATAGGCTTGTTCAATGAGTAATTTTTACTGATAGCAGCTGCAGTTTCTTTAATGTCCACATCTACTTTGAATGGGTATGACAAGTACTCCACATCTGTTCCAATTTTTTGGAAGTCACAGAATCTATTTTTCAATTCCTGGATAACAGAACAGATTTCTGTCACATACTTCTTGTTCTGAAAAACAAAATTTAGATATTGTCCCAGATGGTCCTGCGTATTAGGAAAATGATCAAAAGTGTTGTTTGCAAGGTCAGCCATCATTGGCTCAAATTTGCTTTTCTAGGATGAAACTGTACTCATCATCTTGCCAATGCATTAGTTTTTACCTTGTAGTTCAAGGTTCATATCACTTAGTTCACCTGTAAAGTCAGCAAGAAATGCCAGATCACATAACCACTCCTCATCTTCCAACTCTGCTTGGTCATCTCCCCTTTCCTTCAAAAAAACTTCTTATTTCTTTTAGCAAATCACAAAATCTTTGCAAAAATTTGTGCCTACTTAGCCACCTTATATCTGTGTGCAAAATGATTTCTGTTGTCCCTTCATCAAGAGTAAGATTGAAAACTCGTCTTTGAAGTGATCTTCCATGAACTGAATTTACAATTTTGAAGGTGATGTCCATGATAGTCTTTGTATTGAGTCTCTTGCTTGCCAAAACTTGCTGGTGAATGAAGCAGTGGTAAGAAAGCAAATCTGGGAAGTCGTCATGCTATCCACAGAGGGCTATGAAACCGTTAACCTTGCCTATCATTGCTCTTGCTCCATCAGTAGAGATGGAAACAAATCTATGCAATAGAAGATTACACTTTGTCACAAAAGAATGGAAAAAACTGAATATTTCCTGACCAGTAGTTCTCCCTTTTAAAGAAATCATTCCAAGTAGTTCTTCTTTAACATTGAAGTCTTCAAAAACCATCCGGATAAAGACTAGTAACAGGGTCTTACATCTGTAGATCCAGTTGGCGTGAGAAAGCAACACAATTTGAAACAACAATTGTTCAGTTGTTTCTCCACACATCTTTTTTATTCGCCACACAACTGTGTTTTTTGACAATTGTACATCTTGAATAGCAGCTATGACCTTTCTCTTATTTTTATATCCTTCAAAAAGATTATCAGCTGCTTCAAGAAAACAATCTTTTACAAATTCCCCTTCAGTGAAAGGTTTGCATTTCTTTGTGATCGGGTTGCTGACCTTGAAAGATGCTATGGTTGCATTGACTGAATGTGACTTTGGCTTCGCCATCAACTGTTGCTGAGTAGTCAATTTCGATTTAAGTTCTTTGCACTTTGGTTTACGAATTTCACTTTTTGGTGGAAAATCAGCATCAAACTTATTGCTATGCAAAGCCTTATAATGATGTTCCAGATTACCCTTTTTGGGCAAGGATATTGGAGCGTTACAAATTAGACTACAGCACTTGTCTTTCACCATGATGAAGTAGTCGTCCATTTCCCATTCATCATGAAAAGTGGGCTGGTGATCTCTGATCCGTCTGTGATCTACCAGTAGATCACAAGCTACCTGTTGGACATGCCTGATGTACAGGATTGCAGTTAACTAGAAGAATTGTGAACACTTGTTTTGCCATTGCAGGTTTTTAAATGCTATTTACTGCAATAGCTACTGAATTCTAATTCTACTGAAATAGCTACTTAATATTTTTATATAGAACAACAGTTCATGGATGTCTTGTGCTGATTGTTTATATTTTCTTCGCCTAGGAGGTTCAGTGCCTATGGTGAGTAGCAGTGCTTCCTCTTCACCTGCTCTTACTGGAGGATTTTTGAACTTAGATAAATTCAAGAAACCCGAGGGAAGCTGGGACTGTGAAATCTGCTTAGTGCAAAACAAAGCAGATGCCAACAAGTGTGTAGCATGTGAAAATGCTAAACCAGGTAGCAAGCCTGAATCAGAAGGTATGTTTTAAAAAAAACCTAGATAATTGAAAAACTTTTAAATATTATATTTTCTTGCCTTTATCATTTTCTTGGTGATGTCTTCTTGAAAGAGGGAAATCATTTAACTTACCATGTTTTGTTTCCGCTTAACGTGATCCATGAATGGTAATCTCACAAGTATGTTAGATCAAGAACATAAACTGGATCAGCATCCAAATGTGGGTGGTTTTAAATGCATACACAGTTAATAGTACAGTGGTACCTCTCATAACAAGCACCTCGCATAACGTGCCTCACATAACAAGCGTTTCACATAACAAGTATAAATTTCCAAGAAATCTTGCTTCACATAACAAGTTCCGCTTCACTTAACAAGCACTTACACGGCCCTGATGCTCCGCGTGGAGGCTCTTTAAAAGGGCTACTGGCCAGTGCTGCTGCCTCTAACTGCCCCTGACTTGGGGGCAGTTGCCTGGGGGTGCCATAGGCAGCTTCCCCTAACTGCCCCCAAGTGTCCCCACCAACCACATTGAACCTCCAGCAGCAGCCCAGGTAAGCCTCCCAGGAAAGTGTCTTTGATTGCAGCCTCCTAACCATGTCCATACAGAAGTAAGCCCCATTGAACACAATGGGGCTTACTCCCAGGAGAGTGTCTTTAGGATTGCAGCCTAAGTAGACCTCATAGGATCATGCACATTGAATGCATGTTTTGAATTCAATTCCAGTGTTTTGTCATCATTTTTACATACACTAAATATTTTATATGAATATTTTGGAAGTTGTGGAACCAATCATCTGAGTTTCCATTATTTCCTATGGGAAAATTCACTTCACTTAAAGAGCGTTTCACTTAAAGAGCAAGACTCTGGAACGAATTAAGCTCTTTATGTGAGGCACCACTGTATGTATATTCCTCAACACTTGTTAGTTCTCCCACCCCAAAGCTGGATTTTTCTGTGTCCCCCTCAAGGACTTTCCTATCATGCTAGATTCCCTCAGACCCCTATTTCAATATACCTGCACAATGAGTCTCCTCTATTTTAGGAGGAGTTACATTATTTTGGTAAAATGTTCATATGTAAATTATTTTGTAAATAATAAATACGTTAATTCTGGGTCTTGCAAGTGGCATTTTTGTGAAAGATCCTTGGGTGGAAACCATGTGACTTGAGTAAACGACACTGCTGCTTCTCAGTGTGTGCATATATTAAAAGGTTTTTAAACAATAATTCTTCAGTCAGTTTTAGTATATCGCTTTTTAACTTGTTAATGCTGTTGATACCTACACAGGAATCTGTATTTATTCTGGTTGCCAAATTATTGTGTATTTCTAACCTGAGCTCATCGTTAATTTGTGATATTAATTTGAATTGTTCAAAAGTAAATTTCTAATTAAGAATGGGCATACTGCGTCAGGGAAACAGAATTAATGTTTTCTGACCAAGTATAAATTTAGCATAAAATTTGATTGGTTTTTGAAGCAGTTAGGGCTAATCCAGAAGTGAGATACCTTTGTGTAAAGATCTTTGTTATGTTTCTATTTTATTTCCAGGATTTACTACTGCAACTTCTTCCTCAGCCTCATCTGCTTCTGCATTTAAATTTGGTATTCAGTCATCATCTTCATCATCAGAATCTCGTCAGGGGTTAGGAAATGCAGGAAAGAACTTCAAATTTGGAGAACAAGCAGGATTCAAATTTGGTATTGGATCAGAATTGGGCTCTACAGCAAACAGTATGGCAGGAGGATTTAAATTCACTGTAAGTGAAGGCTCCAAAGTGGGAAGCTTTCTCTCAGAGCCTAAATCTGAGGACAGTGTGAAAGATGGCAAGACTAGCAGTTTCAACTTCGGACTTCCCTCTGGGGCTAGTAGTATGTCATCAACATTTCAGTTTGGAATACCTAACCTTGGACAGCAAGAGAAGAAAGAAGGACTTAGCAAGCCTTCTGTAGGGAGTTTCAGTTTTGGCACAAATTCTATAGCCGCATCAGAAAATAAAACTGGAATAAGTAACTTCAAATTTGGAAATGCAGAAGAAAAGGAAGCTGCAGTAACTCCCTTTTCCTTTAAGAAAACTGAGGGGAAAAAAGATGAAAATCTTTCAGCAAAAGGTGGCTTCACATTTGGTAATGTGGAATCTACAGCTGTTTCACAGCTTGTTTTGGGAAGGACAGATGAAAAAAAGGAGTCTGTTGCACCTTACCCATTGGTGTTTGGGGAAAAAACTGAGAGTGAAGAGTCAAAGGCACAACCCATCTTTACATTTGGGAAGACAGAGCAAACCAAAGATGATAGCACAGTAAAACCAGCTTTCAGTTTCAGCATGGCAAAACCAGCAGAGAAAGAAACTGAACAAAGCAAGCCAGCATTTTCATTTGGGGTATCTGCCAGTACAGCAGGTAAGAGCCATAATTCTTTGAATGTACAAGTTTTGGTCTTCTGCTATAATTTACTGTAACAGTCAAATTACTTTGGTATGTGATTCAAGTGATTAAGAGCCCAATCCTATGTATGTCTATCTGAAATAAGTCCCTTTATGGTCAGTGGAGCTTACTCCCAGGTAAATGGATAGGATTGCAATCTGGGAGTAAATCCAATTAAGCATAAAGGATCTTGCCTAAAGTATAAAGGAGACATGCATAAGATTGTGCTGTTAATTCATCCAGAAAAGGGGTGTCCAAGCCCTGGCCCAGAGACCAGATGCAGCCCACAGCAAGCTTTAATGCGGCATGCAGCACAACCCCTCCATCTGGCTGTAGACAAGCGCTGTAATGTATCTAATAAACTCTTATATTTAAATTTATGTAAATTTATTCAAATTTGAAATGTAAATAATTTCTTGACCCCTGACACAGTGTCAGAGAGATGATGTGGCCCTCCTGCCAAAAAGCTTGGACACCCCAATCTAGGTCTTCAGAATATCGATACTCAAAATTTCTGTAGTGCTACATCCTATGCTTTATGATAGGTTTCTCACAGTTGCCACTCGATGGAAGATTACAGAAAACAATTTTCTGTTGAAAATTATGGGAAAAGTCTTTAGGAAAGGCAGGTGCCCCGGACATCTTATGACCTATAGATATTATGTGTAATGATAGTGGCATGGGCAGGCTCAGGAAACCCGCCTGTATTTACTGTAGGATGGTTGTCCAAACGTTTTGGTAACCTACCCTATTCTCTCCAAAACTCTTCCTTCATGTTGGATAGAATGTGGTTTCTAGATCACCCAAAAGTTCCTTCGGAAACCCCCAAAAATAAGCAAGCATAGAGAGAAAGGTACACCAAGCAGAGTAGCAGCCAAAAGACTGAAGTTTTTGAGACTGACACAATTTGTTCCCAAGTCAGGTTTCAAAATACATGTGACATGAGTGCATACCAGTCAGCGAAAATGTGTTTTGAGACTCAAGGACAAGTCTTCCAAATCAGGTTGTCCAACCCTGTTAATAATTGACTAATATTTTGAAGTTTAATTTTCATCAGCTAACTAATCCTATTATCGTAATCTTCATTGTTGTAGTTCTATTAATGAATGATTTAAATATTTAGCATTTGAAATTTTCTGACCAGTATTTTTAAATGGTCAGCCAACCAGAATCATAATATCTTAGGAGGTAGAAAATCTTAATGTCTTAATTTAAAATTATGTACAGCATTTTTATAGGAATTTGCTTATTGGTTTCAGTCAGGAAAAAATTAGAGTTGTGAATCTGGTTTTTTGGGTGGGGGGCTTTAATGAATATACGTGTTAAGAACAGGTTTAAAGAGAGTATTATGTGAGGATAAGAAAATTCAGTGGTGCCTTGGTTGACAAGAATAATTAGTTCCAGAAGCGTGCCTGTAATTCAAAACACTTGTAATATAAAGTTGATTTTCCCACAGGACATAATGGAAAATCAGACAGTTGGTTCCAAAACCCAAAAATATTTATATAAAAATACTAACTGTATATACAAACTATTACAAAACACTGTAATATACAGTAATACAAAATACTCTAATAAAGAAAATGTTGTACAGAACTGAAATGTACTGTACTTTCATGGGAGGGTGACAACAGAAAGGCAGGTTTTTTAGGATGACTTTCACTATCACTGTCACTGCTATCCATTGGCTCAATGGAATCTGTCTTTTTGCGCAGCTTTAATATTTTCATGCTGCTGATGGGAGCAGCTTTGTCACACTGATAAGGCACACTTTCCACACTGCCACACACAGATCCCAAATACATACTCACACACAAACACACCTGGCTGTGGCTGCTCACCCCATATTCCCCCCCCCCATGAGTTACCTGGCCTGAATAAACCAAAGTATCAACAATAACTGGATATGGAGGGCAGAGGTGACAAAAGATAGAAATGAAAATGTGTTTAAGAAAAGCGTAAGTGCAGATACAGACTGATCCAGCACCACCTCCTGCCCTCACAGATTATAACCTGTTGAATGTCACTTGCAGATGGTGCTGAGCTGAGAGTCAAGATGTCTCTTGCTAAAGTCCTGAAACTTGGACAGAACACTGAAGAATCTCTGTTACTGCACAACACAGGCAGGCTTTGTTGCCAAAGTGGCTTGCAACTGCACAGCATAGTGCAGGCATGATACACTTTGTGGTTTACTACCACATGATGTACATTAGTGTGCAGAGCACAGTGCAACCTTTTCCTGCATCTCTCATCTGAATGTATGCATGGACACCCTCCCACACAATTTTCAAAATTGTTTTCCACTTTTCAGTGCCAAAACTCCACATCTACTTTGCCCGCGTGAAGTGTATGAGACTTCTGTGAAAATGTTGAGCTTAGTTGTGTTAACACTTGGAGGTTGCCCAGTTAAAATTTGTAGGTGTCCTTTGCTAGCCTAGCTATTGAGGAAGAAATAGCCTTTTGCCATGTTATGACTCCTACCTTTGTTTCTAACATAATTTACTTACTTCCGTACAGATCCTGGAACAGCAAAGTCTGCATTCAGTTTCCTGAGCTCTACTTCTTCGAACGCTGCGGTGTCAAGTGTTTCTGCTGGTAGCAGCAGCAGCAGCAACAGTCTATTCAGCAGCAGCACCTCTGCTGCAAATCCTCCATCAGTAGCACCAACCTTTTTGTTTGGACAGGCCAACAACACTGTGAGCAGCTCTCCTTTTGGCAATTCCTCTGACTCAAAAGCACCACAATCCTTTGGGTTCTCCCAAGAAAGCAAGCCACCAACAACCACCTCCAGTACAAATGCTGATTTTCCATTTCTCTTTTGTCCGGTAACAACCACTCCCAGTACAGCAAACACTGGCTTTAGCTTCACAACAGCAGCTGCCACTGCCACTCCCACTGCATCATCTACAGGTATGCTCAGTATCTGAAAAGATTATGCTTGCTGGTACACAGTAATGAAAATATTATCCAATCAGTAATGTGAAAAACCAACAGCAGAGTCTGAAATGCTACTAAACAGTACAGACAACTCTATGTTTATACAGGAGGTGTATTCCTGGAAATCAGTACCAACACTAAAAATATATTAAACTTTTTTTCTATTAGGAAGCAATGGGAAATTGTATAAGGACAGCTCAAATTTGAGGGGTTGCAACCCCCTGCCCCATTCATGTAAATGTCCCCCGCGCCCTTTAAGGTGAAGGAGAGAGCAACTGTTCCAATCCCCACGACTGCACACTTGCAGGAGAACGGGGAGCAATTTTGCCTCTTATCAGAGGTTCTGGGAGGTGTGGGGAGCCCCACAGAGTATTTGTAGGGATCTCCGAGACTTGAAACAAATGAAAGTGTGATTGCAACAAAACCATAAGTTGAACTTCAGCACCAGTGTCTATACTTGGAACTTCTGGTTTAGTCACAACTGTAACAACCTCTTTTTTCAAGCCTTGGGAAGCCTAGCAAATGCTCTGCAAGGCTCCGCAGGTTTCCCCACGCTCCCCAGACTCTGGCAGCACTTCTATTAAGTGGCAGAATTGCTCCACATTTGCCAACAGGGGCACAACCATAGGGATTGTATCACTGCATTAGCCCCTTCTCTGTAAAGACTTAGTGAGGAAGTAATGCTCCCTCAAAGTTTGTGAACTGCTGGGTTAGGAGAAAAATCTCATGCTAATGATTGGTGACCCCGATGGACCCTGATGGTGTAGGGGAAAGGTTGAAGTGCTGATAGTGTCTACCAGTCACCAAGAAAGCAATGAAGAAAACTAAGATGCAGGCCAGGCCCCCACACGCCAGCCAGAAGGCACACTCCTGACAGAAAAATACATCAAGGTAGAAAAACCCACTTGCTTCTTGTTTCCTACTTTCCCTGTTAACAAGAGGCAATCAGGGGGAATTGCTCCCTCTTTTAGCAAGTGGCAGACTTGCCAAGCAGTTTCCCTTTGCTTTGTTCCCCAGTACTTACCTACCAGTACTTACCTGCTGCACGCTCCAGCCATTGCCACCAAGCAATTTACAAGTTATTCAGTCTCTGTGAATTGACTTTTTTATCATCTAGATCAGTGGTCTCCTAAGTTTTCAGCAAAAAGGGCCTTATCAAATATTTGGCACTGTGTTGAGAGCCAGATAAAATATTTTAAATATCAAATTTAAATACATTAGAGGTAGATTAATGAATGGGCTTGAATTTCCAGGACTTCTGCAAGAACCAACATTTGCAGCACAGAATTAGGACAGCACAGTCCTAACAGCACAATACTTAATAGGACCCCCGTTCCCCTATCACACCATCACAGCTCCAGTTGTGTTTGTTCACCTGGATCAGAGGCTCTTAGTGGACTAGAGGCTGGCCACAAGCTGCATCTGGGCCCCAGGTTAGAGTTTGGAGATCCCTGCTCTAGCTTCAGAGAAGATCCTCCAGAAGCTTTTGCATCCAAAGCAAACTCTGCTGTGCATTTTTGCTGAACTTGAACAACTCATTAAAAACTTGACATCATTTTTTATGTTCTACTTGCTTGCTTTTCTAGGTTCCTCTTCTTCATTTGTGTTTGGCTCTGGCTCTTCAGCACCTACAGCTGGTCCAGCATTTGGTGCCAGCCAGACACCAACATTTGGCCAAAGCCAAGGCACCAACCAGCCCTCTGCTCCAACATTTGGATCACTCTCATCTTCATTATTTTCTGCGGGCTCTCAGCCTGGGCCTCCAGCTTTTGGATCTGTGTCAAGCAGTGCACAGCCTGCTGTGTTTGGACAACAAGCTCCTCAGCAGCCTGGCTTTGGCTCCAGTGCAGCGCCTAATTCTGGTAATTGCTAACTCTACATATCTCTTGTTGTATATTGGTGTTTGCAAAGGGTTATATAGGTTGATCCTGCTTATCAGCAGATTTTTGCATCTGCTCTATGTGAGACCTTTGGACCTCCATTGAGCCAGATTTGGCTGAACCTCATGCCTGCAGGGGTCCTTGAAAGGACCTACACTTCCAAAAAAATCAGAATTGACTCTAGAACCTCCAGAGGTCTTTGTATAGCCGGGGTGGCTGTACATAGCCTGAACAAACTCAGAACAGTTTTGGATGTGACTGGAGCCAGGCTCAGTTCACCTTCAGAGCTCAGTGGACCCCAGAATTGGTGTGACTTTATTTTAAGCAGAATTTGGAATCCACAAGGGTTCCAGGAATGGGACCCCCATGGATTCCCTTTCCACCTTTATTTTAGTTATTGGTGAGTCTCAATTAACATTTGTGCTACTGCAATGAATGACATAGGAATCTTGAATCTTACGTTGAGTTTCAAGTAGTACTTGATTTGGAAAAATGTTTAAGTGTTAGCCTTTATCTGGCTAACACTTGTGATGAGGCAGATATAAAAGTAACTCAATTTGAGTAAGAGGTTGTTCAAATTGGATCTACAATAAACGTGCAGGTGATTGGCTTAAATTTAAATCCAGGAAATAACAGATTTAAATCTGGGAAACAAATAATAAATCAAGTCAACCAGATAATTTTAATACTTTGAAATCATCTTTGTGTTAAAGACATATTGATAGACTTACGTTGGAAAAAATCCCAGTGGGAATAAAGAGGGATGAGGGGCACTGTTTAGAAATTGGAAGACATTATAAAAAACATAAGCTCTTTTCACTTATGGTTTATTTCCTCTTCCTTATTCAGTGGAAGAGATTAAGGTCTCATTTCTATCCAACTTTCCCTGGCTTGTGCAGCTGTAATACAGCCCTGAAGCAAAGGGAACAAATGTTCCCTTCTGTGGTGGTGGCCTTGTTACGGCTGTTATGGCTTCCCTAGTGCAGGGCGCAGGGCATGCTCTGTTGTTATGGCTGTACCAGCACTGGAAAAAATTTGGCTCTATTTGTCCCAGCAGGCCATTAATAACTGTGAGAGAAAATGCTTTTCATTTGAGAAGCTAACTCTTGGTGTGTCCCTTCTAGGTTCAGCGTTCCAGTTTGGAAGCAGTACTACTAATTTCAATTTCACAGGCAACACCCCAGGAGTATTTACTTTTGGTGCAAATCCTAGTACACAACCACCTACAGGCTCTTCAGGATTTTCATTCAACCAGCCTTCAGCATTTAACCCAGGGTAAGAAGTGGGTGGTAAAAAACCATTGGGAATCAGTGCACTTATTAAAGGTCATGCTTCCAGAAGTTCAGTTTCAGAAACATTCTTTGAAACAATCCACTAATGAGCAATGCATAAGAAAGTACTTTAGGGTATGAAATGAGTGTACAATAGCATTACTACTGTTAGAGATAAATGCTATTTATGAATTAGATAATGTTTGAGGCTGCTGGTACTGAACCTATCAAGTCTAGCTTATGTAAAGTGCAGCCTCTGAAGCTGAAGTTCAGATATTTTAGTTGAGTCTAGGAAATGTCATTATTAGTAAAACCTTCCATGCAGTAATCCAGATGACCTGTGTTTTAAAAGTATTTCAAGACAGTGCATTTTGTGACAGTATTAACAACCTACCACCCCAAGTTCCTTACTTCTGATTTTTTTCCCCCAAAGCAGGAATAATGGGAGAAATATTTTCTCAGCATCTGGATCTTCATTGTCTACTCGGAAGATAAAGACAGCTGTTAGACGTAGAAAATAAATATTAATGATTGTTCCAGAGAGCAACTCCCACCACAGCTGGTTGCCCTGCATTGTTCAGTTATGGGATTGTACCTCATGCTGGGTTTAGCTGAAGCCAGGTCTGCCTAAACTCTGCTCGCTTTTTCCCTCTCCATTTAATTTTTTTAATAATTAGATTTGGTGGCAGGGGAGTACCTTGATCAAAACTACTTTCAAATCCAGCAGTTTTTCTTCACTGACTTGGCATGGTCTGGCTATAGATAGGCATATAGCCTGCACAGCGAATGGCTTCGTATAATACCTCTGTTTGCACCACTTCGTGCGCTCATCTGCGTTTACTGACACCTCAAAATTGTAATTATATCAGTGAGAGGAGTCTGTATAGAGAATATGGATAATGAATGGTTTCTATGCGGAGTTTGTGCTGATGTACGTGTGAAGTGAGCAAGTTGCGTGTATTGTGCACTAAAATTTTCTGATAGAGGAAGAATCATTAAAGGATAGTCCATGCTAAGGACAAGTTAGATCTGTAGTACTTCATTTAATAATTAGATGCTCTTTCTATTTTCATTCTTACAGCTCCTTATCACCTGTCTCGCCTTTTCATTATTTTATTATGAAACAAATATGTAAATACAATTGTTTCTCTATGTACTTTGGCATAACAAATCTGTGAACTTGAAATTTTAATTTTGTGTGTTACAGCAAATTTATGTTTAGTATTGTCTCAGATTTTATTATGTAAATCTCATTATTCAAAGTTGCCTAAATCCATTAAAGATCTTTAAAATTGGAAATTCTTAAAGTGAGTTTATTGGCTTTTCTGATCCATTTTTGTTTGGACCAAAAACCAGTATTGTACAAAGTGTTAAGTATATATTTTTATATTTGCAGAAATGGACTCTGGTGACTTTGGATAATAAGGAAAAAGTTTAATATTAAAGCCATGTTTATTACAGTATAATTAACATGTTAAACCATGGGATAAATGCCATCAATAAAAAAACCTATGAATTATGTTGTGAAAATTTTAATGGACGTGCATATGGTCTTCTCAGAAACACAACTGTAAAGGGTGATACATTTCAGTTAAAATTATGTATGTTGTGTCATACATTTATTTTAAAGAATATTTGGAAGGTCATTATTTTATTTTAAAGACACCTATTTAATTAGCTATTAATTTTTTCATTTTCTTGTAAGTTTTGTGAACTTTTCAGTTGAAAAGCGGTATATAAATGTTGTAGATAGACAGGTACAATTTGACTATGGGTTTTATGCTGTTGAATCTCCCCTAAGAAGATACCTAGTTTTTAAAGCGAAAGGGCTGGATATAATTGCATGAGGAAAATTCACACGCATGTCAATTCACACGCAAATTATTTATTCTAATTAAATAATGATAAATACATACAAATAGGCAAAAATACATTGATGGAAATAAATTACAGTTGCCTAAAGACCAGCAGCAGTTAAACAAGAAAATAATAACTTTGGACTCAATTTTATTCAATTTAACCAGAACTGATGCAGCCACCATCCATTTGTGGTAAGGGAACAAGCATTCCTTTAGGCCTTTGTGACAACCCCTCACCATTTCAGAAGGTAGCATATGTTTTAATGTTTAATGAAACCTTTATTGGCATTATAAAACATTCATAAGTAGATACACAACACAATCAATGCTCCACCAAGCATAGAAACAAGGACCATCAGATACGTAGTAAATTTATCTTAATAATGGCAGCTATAAAACAAGCCAGCTGCTTAATAAAATCAGCATCTTGGAGTGCAAAAAGCAATTGGATATTCCACTTATCGGCATACTGGAGATTCAGATTAAACAAAGGAGTTAAATAATGCTGTCTACTCCTAGCATAACAAGGACAGTAAAAAAATTAAATGTTCCAGGGATTCAACAACACCCTGAGAACATGGGCAGAGTCTTTCAGAGTAAGCAGTCCCACAGTACTTCCGACGGGACCACATTACATCTGGCCAATGACATGGCTCTACTGTCCCTGGCATCTTCTAAAAGGAGAGATAAGATGGGATCTGGCCCGGTTGCATGCTGATAAGATGGTAAAGAGGCTAGCAAAACTTATTGGCTTCATGCAACAGAAATACTTTTTGTGTTTCAAGAAGACTCTTTTTTTCTCGTCCTGTAGACCTCATTCAGAGGGACAGACCCGATTAAATCAGGTTCGAGGCCCTCTTGAATAATCTTGGACAACCAGTGAGAGGCTGAAAAGTAAGGGTCGACCAAAAGATGGGAGATTAAGCTGTTCTTTTCATTAGAATAAAAGATCTTCTACCAAAACTTGGAAGCATGAACCCACACTAGGGTCTCCAACATGAACTGGCCAGACTCTAAGCATAAAACTGCATACACGGTACATTTTGGTAGGCCAAAGATCTTCCTTAAAAACAAGGCCTGAACCTGTTCAATTGAATAGGTAGCATATGCCTCTGTTGGCATGACTGCGTCACTGCTGGAAAGTTGGATAGGATTGGATCCTAAATCAATATCCTAAACTTCTCAGAAGTTTTCAAGACCATTCCGTGAGCATACATAGGGCTAATTTTTGAATGTTCTAGACCTCAGTTCAGGTAACTAGTGCATATCTTACCCTCAAGAATAATGTGGGTGAATGTCTCAAAGGTAGGGTTGCCATAATTCTCTTCCACTAAACTGAGACAGGACTCCCTGTCAAACTTGCTGGGATGTGAACATAATGTCATCAAACTGGCAGTGATGTCATGACCGGAAGTGATATCACACCAGAAGTGACATTACGATCACATCCCAGTAAAATTGGCACTATCAGAGCCTCTTCCATGTCTTCTCTGAAGTCCCACTGTATTCAGTGAGACATACTCCCAAGAAAGTGAGGCCGCAATTCTATCCATACTTTTCTGGGAGTAAACTCCATTTATTATAATGGGACTTGGTTCTGAGTACACCTGCACATGCTTTTACGTTTTCTCACACACACTTTCTCACACACGCACCACCATCTCTTTTTCACAGATAACACTCTCCCCTCTTTCTGTGATTCTTTCCTACATAAACACATACACTCTCTTCCCCCCTACCTCTTTCCTGGCATTCAAATCTGGGACAGTCATGTTTTTTGGAACACATGGTAGTCTTGTTCCAAGGATAGGTTAATGATTGCAATTGGTTATCTTCTAAATACCCCTTTAGTATCCCCTAGGGAATTATTCTCTGTTCTCTTTCATAAACAGTTGTACCTTGCTTATCAAGTGCCTTGCTTAACGAGTGATCCACATAACAAGCAAAAATTTCTCCAGGACTCCACCTCACATAACAAGTGTTGTTTCACTTAACAAGCACACTCTTTGGCAGTTGGGGCAGACACTTTTAAAAAGCGTCAGGGCTGCCTAGCGCACCTGCCCATAGCGAAAGCAACACTTCTGTGCTGTTCCTCCTGTGGCCAGGTGTCCGCTGGGCAGAGGGCGAGAAGAGCAGTGGAGAAGAGGGAAGCAGCTCAGGGCTAGCCAGAAGGAAGCAGGGGGGAGGGAGGCTCAGGATGGAGAGAAGGCGAAAGTGGGGAGACACTTGGAAAGTGGATTGGATTGCAGAAGAAAGTGTATTTGATTGCACCCTTCTAACCATGTAAGCCCCATTGTGTTAAATGGGGCTTACTCCCAGGAAAGTGTCTCTAGGATTGCAGCCCAAGTAGACTTCATAGGATCATGCACATTGAATGCGTGCTTTGAATTCAATTCCAGTATTTTATTATTTTACGTCCAGTTAATATTTTTATATGAATATTTTTTGGGTTGTGGAACCAGTCGTCTGAGTTTCCATTATTTCCTATGGGAAAATCTGCTTCACATAAAGAGTGTTTCACATAAAAAGCATGCTTCCGGAACTGGCCTGAACCTGTTACGTGAGGCACCATTGTATGTCCTTTCAGTCCTGGTTGCCTTTTTTCCTGCCTTTTCTCTGCTGCTACCTCAGAGTCCTAAGAAAAACTAGATGCAGGAGTGCCTTGAATTTTGAGCGTAATTTGTTCCAGAAGCATGCTTGTCATTGAAAGTGCTCTTTATACAAAGCGGATTTTCCCATATGAAATAATAGAAACTCAGATGATTGTTCCACAACCCAAATATGATTACAATACTGTAATATAATAAATAAAATGTCAGGGTGATAGTTTTCAGGTAGGGAGAAGAGTGTGTATATGAGTGTGCTGGCTTTGTTTAGAAGCCAGCTTTTTGGAAAAACTGCACCTTTTGCAGCTCAATTCATTTTGCAGAAGGGCAGTTTCTGCAAGAAGCCAGTCTGCAAAACAGGTCAGCCTCTGCAAAAGAGGTCAGAAGGAATTAGCAATTAGGTAAAAGATCCATTAGCACTTGAGAGCAATTAGCACCTTCTGCAGAAGGTCAGCTCATTGTCAGCTTTGTTACCATGGTAAGTAATTGCCTTAATCAGTTTCTTAGAGTGCCCTCCTTTACTCCTCCCAGAAAAGGAGTCTTATGTAAAGAAAACTTGCACAGTGGTGCCTCACATAAAGAGCTTAATTCGTTCCAGAGATATGCTCTTTAAGTGAAATGCTCTTTAAGTGAAGCAGATTTTTCCATAGGAAACAATGGAAACTCATACGATTGAAGCCGAGCTTCAGGAGATGTGGCGGCCGCCAGCGTACCGGTCCCCGCGGCTCTTGCAGCCGTGGGTCTGGCCGGCTCGCTGTCGTCTGCCCTGGTGGAAGACCCGGTACGGGCGCGTAGGCCCGTACCGGTATCTGCCCGGTATCTGCCCACCTCTGGCACCAAGCCATTTGCTTCCCTTTTGAGGGCTTCCTACGAGTCAGGTAGATGATCTTATTTATTCAAGAGTTTGGGCATGCTTGTGCTTTCATGTATTTGGACATCAAACAGGAAAATGTCCAGTGTCTTAGCACTAATAAGGTGCTGAGGAGTCCCGGAGAGGAAATCAAGTCAGGTGATGCAAGCCCCACTCTCACACACTTTTGAGGTGTGTGTGTGATTGGTATATACTCGAGCACACATGGCAGACAATTGGACTTACTCCCAGGAAAGTGTTTTTAGGATTCCTGCTTGCTTTCCAGATAGATCCTCTATCCTTAGCCTGGTGACTACAATCCTAACCATGTCTCCTCAAAAGTAAGCCTTATTGTGCTCAATGGGTCTTACTCCCAGGAAACTGTCATTAGGATTCCCTCCTCCTTTCCAGGATAGATCCTATTTCTGGTGACTACAATCCTAACCATGTCTCCTCAAAAGTAAGCCCTATTGTGCTCAATGGGTCGTGCTCCCAGGAAAGTGTGGACAGGGTGCATCCTCAGGGAGCAAGGCTAGGCAGGCCCACTCAGAAGTAGATCCCATTACAATCAGTGGATCTTACTCCCAGGAATGTGTGGATAGGGTGCAGCCTGAGAGCCCAATCCTATGCATGACTACTCAGAGGTAAGTCCCATGACAGTCAATGGGGCTTACTCCCAGGCAAGTGTGGCTAGAACTGCAGCCTGAGACCCTATCCTAAGCATGCCTACTCTGAAGTACCATGACAGTCAATGGGGCTTACTCCCAGGCAAGTGTGGCTAGAACTGCAGCCTAAGAACCCTATCGTATGCATGCCTACTCTGAAGTACATCCCATGACAGTCAATGGGGCTTACTCCCAAGCAAGTGTGGTTAGAACTGCAGCCTGAGAACCCTATCCTATGCATGCCTACTCTGAAGTAAGTCCCATGACAGTAAGTCCCACTAACAAAAACTTAGATTTTTGTTTAAAAATTAAATTTTTAATTTTTTTTTAAAATTCCCCCTTTAAATTCTCCCTGGCCCTGCCCCTAACCCTGACCCTGCCCCTGCCTGGCCACGCCCATTTCCGGGGAACCGGTTCTTGGGCCATGCTGGGCCCACCATTGCTTGGTGCTTGCTTGTGTTCCCAACCATCCTCTAAGAGGACTTCATTCCTAAGAAACTGCCAGGGGATACTGGTGTTTTTAATGGTAAAACACACCAACTTTTAACGGTTTTAAACATAAACAAATTTTGTGAATACAGATTCTTTTAATTGAGAAATTTTATAAATTTAACTTTCCAAAGTAGCATTAATAGATGGGTATTTATACATGTTAAGTAAACTGCACAAAGCTTCCAAGGTGTTAGATATAGGAACTTTTTTAATAAAATGAAAACTCCTGCTATAAGGATGTTAATATTAGAAGGAAGCACATGACTCTAAAGTTCTGATGACAGTTTTTATAATACCACATTTTCAGTTGTTCCTACTCTTTGTTCTGTCCCTTTGATTTTTGAACATGTGTATCATTCTATCACAAAAGTAATAGCTGACCACTGTATTGCTGAAGACGTCAGATTAATCTGTACAGATTATAATGAGGTAAATGGATTAAAATGCCAATCTATAGCCTCATTATCACAATCACTGCAGTGTCTATAATCAAAGTTCAGAATCAAAGCAGTGTTTTTGATTAGTGTTATGAGCTACAAAAAATTTCCTATAAAGAAACTGTGCAAAGTATGCCTTATGCAGTGGTTCCCAAACTTTAAGGGAGCTTTACTCCTAAGTAAGCCTTTGCAGGGAGTTGGCTAGGCCAGTGGTACTCAGGCATTTCTTTCCAGGATTTTGTTAAATTTACCAGGAACGTGATGACAGAGCTCCCCCATGTCTATTCCTAAGTCCCACTGTGTTCAATGAGCCTTAATCCCAGAAAAATCCAGTGCCAGATTCCAAGATGGCAGATCCCACATTCTCACAACCCAATGCTGCAACCCCCAAGGGAGTCTGACCCCCACTTTGAGTACCACTGGGCTAGGCCTTGAGAGAATCATGTCCTTGTAAGGAAAGAGGGCTACATTTAAACATAAGAGGTGGTGCCAGGTTCAGGGAGTGTGGGAAGTCCTGGGGAGCCCCACAAAGCACTTGTAAGGTTCCCTGTGGCTTCAAAATAGCAATCAAATTTAAATGTGACTGTTTAAATGTGATGGCTACTTTAACTAGCTTCAAGCTGCAGGGAACCCTGCAAGGACTCTGTGGAACTCCCCTGGGCTTCCCACACACCCTGACAGCACCTCTCCTAGATTTAAAAATAGTCCCTCTTCCCCCATAGGTGCACAATTCATTGCTGCTTTCTTCCCTTAGTTCTTTAAAAGGAGTTGGGCACAAATTGCACTCACTGCCTTAAGATCTAATACTGGAGAGAGAAAGAATGAAGGAATACAAGCCCAATATTTTAAACATTAATATCCAGAGTGACTGAATAACTTATATTAACTTCTTCCATATTCAGATCAGAATTACTAAACTGTAGCTTAATTCTGTCATTTGTCAATGATTCCTTAATTTTAGTTGAAGCACACCTTGTACAGAGGGGTATACCTATCTTATTAATGAGTCTCAATTGGGGATAAGAGTCATAGATGCTTTCCTGGCTATCATATAGCCATATTCACACATAGCCATATTAATAAATCACATTATTAATACTGGAAACTAATACTAAGATTCAGAAGCCACAGAGTGGTAGCTTGCCCTACTTCCTTATTTTCCAGTTTCTTTCTTTTTTGGGGGTGGGGAGGAAGGGGATAAAGAAGCAAAAGACTCTACCCATCTGAAATAATAGTTTAGAAGTGAGACAGTTACTCCTCTATGATCACTTCCAAGAGCACCTCACACATTTAACTTCAAATATAAAAGACACAGGTAAAATACATGCTTCTGTTCATTCATTTTCCCCACAATAATTTCTTATGTAAAAATGTTGCAGAAGTCAAAAGGCTGCCACTGGATCTGAAAGCTATAACGAGTTTTGAGGCATCTACTTAGAGCACAATCCTAACCATGTCTACTCAAAAGTAAGCCTCATTATATTCAATGAGTCTTACTCCCAGGAAAGTCTTTAGGATTGCAGCCAAAGGCTATAATCTGAATTTCAAAACATCATAGCTCTGCTTTTATCTTTCTTCAAGGGTTGAGAAAATGCTGTTTAAGAACTACGTAATAACATGGCCTATAGTTTGAAGATAGAAAAATATTAAAATGTTTTAAAAGCTATTTCTCACTAGGAGAAAGTAGCTCATCAGATGACCTGAAAAAAGCCCGATCTGCTTTCAGATCCCAAGGACACAGGGGAATAATGGAGAATTCTAATACTTGCAGTGCATCAAGTTTCATCAAGAGAATGCTGATACTGACATTAAGCAAGTTAGCTACAATAGGATATGTAAAAATAAGCATGCAAAATATGCTTTAAATAGTGCTTACATAATTTACCCAGCGAGACAATCAGATAAATGAAAATGCACTATTTTTGTGACAGTTCACTTTTTTAAAAAACACCTTTCACTAATTCCATGAGTTGCTTTGGCAAAAAATTAAAGAGCAGCCAAGTCAACATTTGTTTTACAAAAAGTACAAAAGACTATGATTGAATAGTCATGTCTCAACTTTTAGGATACAACCCTATTTCAGTTTATACTATATTTATTTGGGCTCTGAATAAATCAATGTGAAAGTAAACAAAGGTTTGAGAAACATCTGCACCTTTTAAAATTTATGTGCTGTTTACAAGAAGCTCACGGGGAATCATGCTTTTCCTTCTCCATCCATCAGAAGCAGTAGTTTTTTCCAGTTCTAGTAGAAGTACCAGTACTTTCAATATGCAAGTTCACCCATGTCTCTATTTGCCCTCTATGTTAATATCTGTTTAGTGGTTGGTATGGCGTTCAAGGTATCCTCACCATGCAAGATATCTAACACAGTGTGTTTGAATATTAAAACAAAATGCTTATGTTTATGCAATTCATGATAAGGCTTATATAAAGTGGCAAACCTTAGCAAACCACCAAAATTAGAAAAAAGCTCTGTTTCCTGTAGCTCTATGTTCCTTTACAGAGCTCTTTAAGGTACCTATTATAATAGCAACAGTGTGGGTATTCGTCTCTATCTTTTGGTAACAGATCCAAATTGTAGAGCTTTCTCACATACTAAAAACACTCTTATTGCAAACAATGACTTTAGTTTTCTTGCTCAGTTCAAACACTCAAACCAGTGTCATTTTTCTCCAATGTTTTTGGCACTACTGGAAAGAGTTCAGTGTTGTCACTGGCACCGTTCTGGAGTGACATTCAGAAGTCCCAACAAGACATTATCCGATCTGGGCTTCTTGGGGTATCATCTGACACCATTTCTTTTTACCACAATTGTCCCTGCTACAATATCGTAGGCTGTTCGGTTGTGCTGAAAGAACAGCAAGGTAATGAATGCAGGAAAAAAGGAAGCAATAGAAAAATTCTTGATCAAAGCTCGTATTGTGGATCTGAAAGAAAAACAAAACATACCATCTCAGCAGTTTGTCTAGACCAGTGATTTTCAACCAGTGTGCCATGGCACACTGGCTTGCCACAGATAGTCCTCAGGTGTGCCATGGGAATTTGGGGATTGACATTAATAGGAAAATGGGAGGATTTGAACAGTCTAGTGCCCCTTGTCAATAGTAAAAACAATTGATGGTGTGCCTTGACAATTTCAGTGCCTTGTTAAATGTGGTGTGAGATGAAAAAGGTTGAAAATCACTGGTCTACACAGTTGCAATACTGACAAGTGCAATTTTTTCTAGAGTGCCTACATACCAAAACAAATGATCAGTCACACAGAAGCACACACCCTTTTACAGAGTGAATGCCACCACTTAGAAAATAGGCACTAGAACAATTTTTTTCACTATCATTAGAGCTTGTAATCAAGGGCAGTGGTCAGGGATGCAATTTTGCTATACAGGTGTAACCTAATTATATGCAAACTATTTATATGTGATTTTGTCTCAAATGAGACTGGCTCTTTAAACTGAAAAATAAACAACCCCTAAGTAGAAGTTAATAGTATAAAGGCAGCCTGCTTACCATGGCAACATGGCTGGCAATTCAGCTTGTCTTAGAAAAGTTCACAAAGGGGTCAGTTTTATTTTTATTTTTGCTGGGAGGCAGATCTCCCTTCGCCCAAGCAATAATCACTGCTGAAGTTTTAAACCACTTGAAAGGGAACTTGATTCAATTCATTGCCTGCCATGTTATCATGCTAACTAATACCCTTTGTATAATGCAAAAAGAGATAATCAAGGAGGTTCCTGGAACCAAATGTCATAAATGGGAAGATTCAACCTCACATATAGCTTGACTTTGCATCATGTTATTTGCCTTTCTCCTTCCTCTGCTCTATTGAAATGAAAACTCAAAACCAGTGATCTTCAACCATTTTCATGCCATAATTCCCCCCAAATAATGAGGACTTGGTGTCAATCCTGCTCTCCTCCCAGGACCCCATTTGTCCACCCCATCCTATCACTGCTCACCTCCTTTGCCACCCATTCTCCATCATTGTTCTGTTCTCCTGGCACTGTTCATTAACCAAATATTAGAGAGCAAGAAGCCTGACAGCAGTAAAATATATTTTAGCATATACTGCTAGGAACCTGAACAAAGTTTCAAAATACACTAGATGCCTTCCCTTTACTCGTTTAGTCATTGACTCTACAAGTCAATGTGTCCTTGGAGTTAAGAATGAGAGAAAGGAGAGGTAGTTACAGCTGTAAGGTTTTGTCAGCACTCCAGGTGGCTGCTCTTGATCACTGCTGGTGGTGTAGGGGAGCTCAGCAAGATGAGGTTGCTGATGCTGCCCTCATCTCCCCTTAGTGGTGCTGCCCTTCACCCAAGAGTGGACCTCATGTTCCTTTGGGGACCAAGTTCAGCCAACTGAACTTGCTGGCAGCCTCATCCTGCCAAGCTCATCTGCAACCACACCATCAGCACTGAATTCAATCGGCAGCCTGAAGTAATAAACTGCTTCCTGTTGCAACATAACACCAATTCAAAAAAATTAAAAACACCACATTACTTACGTTGTCATGCTCACATTGGAGGATGGAATCACTAATACACGACTTGGTGCAATAAGTACAGAAGTATCACATGTCACAACTCGAAGGCCAAGCAAAAATTTTCCAGGGGTTGCCCCACCTGCTCCCCAAATACAAATAATCTGAAAAAGGTAATTTTAGGTGTTAACAACAAACATTTACATTTTAATTTGCAAGTAAATCCACTATTAACTTTCCAAAAAGAATCATCTGTCTCATGCCTCAATGACTTCAGCCACTAAAGAGCAAGCTTACTCTTACCTATTTAGCTTTCCACTGGATTCTACTACTGTGGGCACAATCCAGAGCAACTACGGGGAGTCCTTGCTCCGATGTAAGAACAATTTGCTCTGGATTGCAGTATGAATTTCCCATAGGTTTTCATTAGGTGGTACAGTAATTATGGGTACACATAATGTCACGTTCTCCCGCAGTTGCTCTGGATTGTAGGGTGTGTCATTTTAGAATGTAAGAGCCTTGGAGCTTGATTTGATGGAGAGATGACAAGAGTAAATAGATTTTAAATTGTTTCCCTCAAGTTTATGAGTTTATTTTAAACTGAATCTCAAGATAGCTAAAATGTAGAATGAAATATTTAAAAGAACAATTATTCAGTTTGATTGAAGAGCAGATTTGTAGTCAGATACCTCATAGAAGCAGACTAAAAGTCTGTAGACAAGAGCTACTATCATCATTTTTTGCAAATCTTCCATGGAGGTGTCTTCATCTATTTCTTCTATGATGTAGTGCATGGCAAACTTGGAGATATCCCTATACCAAAAATTTCATTTTAATTAGTTATAATCAGATTCAAAAGATAAAATCCCCAAACAATATATACTCTTTTATTCATTGAACATCCTGTCAAATAAAAAAGCATTCAAACGATGGAAAAACTGATTTTAAATGCACAGATGCATTTGTTTTTGGATTCTAGCCCATTCCAGTTAATTTGAAATGGACATTATGGACTCCCAAAATAATTTCAAATCACACAGGAGATGCCATTGGAGTAGAAAAAGAAAAAAAACTAGACACCCACAATGTAGGCAAAAAGGTTGGTATATCAACATGATTGAAAAATGTTTTGAATCAAGAAACATATTGTTAAGATGTTCAGAACATGGAAAGTTTCAAAAAATGTCTTGGATAGGAAGCTATAAAATTTTACTAATATAAAAATTAATATTTATTAATTTTAAAATACCGGTATTAAATATTCATTAATATAGAAAAAATGAATTATAGTAAAAATCATGATAGAACTATGCATCTAAACAACAGAAGAACTGCTATCTTAACTTAGACTGCAACCCTGAAGTGCACTTGGGCTAGCCTGTCACGGGGTTGACCCAATTCCAAGACAGGCCAGCCCAGTAAGGCAGGCTTTGGGACTGGCATAAGTCAACTTAAAATGCTCCAAGACAGATGGACCTGGGCCAGCCTAGCTGTGCCAGCCTAGACAGTTCAGGAAAGGCATGTTGAGGGCATGTTCAGCATGGCCTAGAACAGTGCAGTTAGGCTGCATCCAGAGCCTGTTTCCAGGGAAGAAATTACCCCTCACAGCTCCTCAGAATTAGGCTGCCTAAGGAACAGGAATAAATCTGAGTAGACCCATAGGGGTCCATGATAATAAGCCAGAGTACAATTGGAAGTGATGGCAAAAAATTATGAGTCCTAGGCCTATCCCTGCCTCTCAACCTCAGGATATGGCGTAACTATACCAGAACACCTCAGGATATGGCACAACTACACCAGCCCAGTGAGCATGCAGTTAGGCCAGCCAGAAGCCTCCTACCCCTGTGGATTTGGCCTGTCAGCTCAAGATATGGCCTACTTAGGCCAGCTCAGCTGGGCCATTTCTATGCCCTAAAGTCAGGATCGCATTGCCAATCAACAATTGTAAGGAGTTGTATTTGTTTAATCTCAAAGCAAAATTCCAGAATTGTTTAATTCCAAAGCAAAATTGGACTAAAGTGACTCAAATGTTGTAGTCAACCACACCAAAACAAACATTGAGGAACTGGGGTGCGATTTGTGTTCATTTGTGTTCATTATTTAGATTTCTACAAAGGATACAAAACCAAGAAATTGTTCACCATGCAGATATAAAATTTATGCACATATAAAATTTAATTTTTTACCAAGATGGTAAATCTGTATCTGGCCTGAACAGCTCCAGTCTAAAAGCTAAGGGTCACATAATGGATGCTCGACCATGGAAAAAAATTTTCAATGTTAAAGCTGCAACCCTAAATACTAGGAAGCAAGTCCTTGTAATTATCAATAGGGGAAGCTTCTATGTAAACATGTACATAACTGCGCAATTATAAAATTAGTGTGTTAGGGAGAAAGCTGAGTTAGAATTCTCCAACATTTGTTTTCTCCAGATGGGTTAGAATTCTCCAGCATCTCCATTCAGAAGTTATTTTTTTGGTATGGTAATGATGAGTCCTATTATGTCCCACCTGAAATTAAAAGTGTAACAGCCTCAACACAAGGTTATCAATTCAGTGAGAACTAGGCCACTATTAAGAAATTAAGAAGCAACAATGGTTATAGTAACACTACATATTGTGCAACTTACTTTATTCCACTGAGGTGCATAATACTCAAGACAATGGTTGCCTTAATAAAGAACAGAATAAAAAAATCCACCATCTCTGCTACAAATCTGTGAGCCAAAGACGGAATAGCATATTCACGACCTGTTTAAAAGACAGATTATTCAATACCATAAGTATTTTTGTGCTAAATACACAACTTTAAAAAGTACAACGTACACAAGTCAAACGTTATTTATTCTCCTGAAATATTTATTGCTAACCCAGTATAACTGATGCAGCATAACAGGAACTATGAATAGACTCTGATTCAAGTGGATATTGCATCAGAATGAATTAGATTTTCTTACCACATACAGTCAGTGGTGGGCTTCAGGGGGTTCTCACAGGTTCTACAGAACCCTTTGCTAATGAGTGCCTGGTTCTAAGAACGTTACTAATGGGACATAGATCTGTTGTTAATTTGTTTGAATCCCACCACTGCATAGAGTTTATTATGTTAATTTATGGAACAATTCTTCACCTCTACAAGCAGAGCCCCTCCACCCAGATCTTCATCATAACTGTTTTCCTCTGTGCCATGCTATTCTGGAACAACACCTGTTCAAACAAATTTGGGTCATTCAGAGGATCAGGGCCATCTCATTCTAAAGAGTCTCTTCTCCAGACATGAATGCTGATCCTGATCCTACTCCAAGCAATCTGCATGCCAAGGCAACTCAGCTAGTTAAGGCTAAGAGCCAAAGGGCTTCTCTTTGTAGGGTTGTGTACTGAGAGGTGTCACACCTGCAGCAGCAGCACTTAGGGCGCAATCCAGAGTAACTACGGGGAGTCCTTGCTCCAACGTAAGAACAATGTACTCTGGATTGCAATATGAATTTCCCATAGGTTTTCACTAGGTGGTGCCATAACTACATCAATGTAAATATCTCTTACGTGCTCCCATAGTTACTCTGGATTGTAGGTTTAGACTGTATTTTACAAAACTGGCTGAGGGGAAAAACACACAAAAAACAAAGAAACCTGAAAATCAAATATCTGTCTAGTTCAGCATTCAATTTCCAAGAGCAGCTGGATAATTCTAGTAACACGGCAACTAGGGTATGAAGGAAACAGTCCCCTTCCTCTTTTGCCTTTGCAAAAAGCATTTGGTAATTAGAGGTTAGCCATTTCTGAATTTAGAAGCCACATTATCTCTCATGCCTAATAGCAGACAAAGGACCTATCCTATATGAATCTATCTAAAGAACAGACAACGTGCAATACGGCAAACCATCTTCATGAACCATTATTGATTCGGTTTTGTGAGCAATGCCCAGTTAACCTTACTATCAAAGTGTAAAAGAAGGTGCACAATAACTTTTAGTGCTGCTTGAGCTTACAGAGAAAGGCAGGATATAAATCTCTTAAATAAATAAAAAGTGGTATTTCATGATTCACTAAAGACACTTTTCTGGGAGTAAGTGTCTGCAATCCTAAAGACACTTTTCTGGGAGTAAGACCCATTGAATACAATGGGACTGACTTTTGAGTAGACATGGTTAAGCTTGAGTCCTAAGACTTTGGAAAGAAACCTTTGCTTGTCAATGTCACACGGTAGAAAAGAGAAAAGGCAAGAGTATTATAAGACCAAAGAACCAGATGTTAGGTCTGATCTCCACTGTAATAAATATATTATTACTTATTATAATAACCAGATTAATGCTCCTTTAGCAATTTGTATAATACAGGAATTCAGTGCACTGGGTGCCATAGCATGGGGAAAATGCTAGGAAGAAGTGCATTGGGATAAATCATCTCAAAGAAATGTCCACTCTACCCTAGGAGGCACATTACACTTCTTTTACCATTGGGATCTCACTCTTCTTCAGACCACCAAGTATCCCTATTCAAAACAGACAATTTTGTTTTCACAATTTCACTAAATTCCACTTTCATCACTACTAAAATATACTCAGAATATTCAGTCTTGGGGAAATAATGAATTCAGAATGGGGCCAAATTCATTTTATGAAAATGCACACTGAAGATCAAGTTTTGAACATAAGCTTCATCGTGTTCAAAACTTGAACTTTGGTGTGCATTTTCATAAAATGAATTTGGCCCCATTCTGCTTCCCTAGCACTTTAGTGTTTGCACTTCTGCGTAAGTTATCAGTATTTCCAAAGCACCAATATGTTGCAAAGGTAATACGAAAGTGCCAGAGCTTCAGGGAACACTGTAGGTTTCCTAGAAACATGTATATAATCACAATGCTTATAGAAGGGGCCATTGTCCAACCACAGTTTTACATGCAGAAGTCCCAGAAACATTCCTGTGTGAGAACCACTGGCAGTCTGCAATAACAGTACTGAGCAGAGTCAAAGACATGCTCAGTGTAAGAAAGCCTTCCACCTCTGGTGTTGGAAACAGGATGCTGAAACTTAATCTGATCGAGCAAGGCTATTGGTATTAAAGAGACTCCACACCTACTATTGTCTAACGCTGACAATATACAATATATATAATTTGAGCCTCTACACACCAGTAACGTTTTCTGAAATTTAAAGAGCACAGCAATTATTACCAAAATACTTCCACCTTAACATTTAGTTTGTTAACCCTTACCCCAACTCTCCGAATCCTACTAGGGTATCTGTTGGTTCTGGTGGTAGGTGAGAGAGAAAAGAGCACCTCTCTTGTCAACACTTGCATACTTTTCTACATCTAAGACTGCAATCCAATCCACACCTTTACTTGGGTTACCCACTGACTCTAATGAGACTTACTCCTGAGTATTCAGGCATAAGACTGCCATCCTATCCCACACCTTTACCTGGGAATAAGTCCCATTGACTCTGAGATTTACTTCTGAATAGATGTGCATAAGGCTGCCATCCCATCCCATACCTTTACCCATTGACTCTAATGAGACTTACCCCTGAATAGAGGGGCATAAGGCTGCCACCCCACATCTTTACCTGGGAATAAGCCCCACTGAGTCTGATGGGACTGACTCCTGAGTAGACAGGCATAAGGATGTCATCCTATCCAACACCTTTACCAGGGAGTAAGCCCCACTGACTCTAATGAGACTTATTCCTGAGTATTCAGGCATAAGGCTGCCATCCCATCCCACACCTTTACCTGGGAGTAAGCCCCAGGTAAGTCTGATGGGACTTACTCCTGAGTAGACAGGCATAAGGATGTCATCCTATCCAACACCTTTACCTGGAAGTAAGCCCCACCGACTCTAATGAGACTTCTGAGTATTCAGGCATAAGGCTGCCATCCCATCCCACACCTTTACCTGGGAGTAAGCCCCACTGACTCTGATGGGACTTACTCCTGAGTAGACAGGCATAAGAATGTCATCCTATCCAACACCTTTACCTGGGAGTAAGCCCCACTGACTCTGATGGGACTTACTCCTGAGTAGACAGGCATAAGGATGTCATCCTATCCAACACCTTTACCAGGGAGTAACCCACTGACTCTAATGAGACTCACTCCTGAGTATTCAGGCATAAGGTTGCCTTCCTATCCACACCTTCACCTGGGAGTAACTGACTTCTCCTTACTTGTTTACTCCTGAGGAGACCTGCCTAAGGCTGTGCTGTCAGTGAGTGGAGGCTGCAGGGGTGCGTGTCCCTCCCTGGCACTCACCTGCCTGTCTGCCGGTGTCCCTGAGGGAGGGGGAGGGGGCGGGTGCTGAGGCGGGGGCGCGCGGGGTCGGGGGCGCGAGCCTTGCCCTGGGCGGTTGCCAGGCGGGAGGGGCGCGCGAGGGGGCCTGTGTGGGGGCGGGGCCGCCCTGGGGCGCTGCGGCTGCGGGCGGAGGGGAGGCGAGGAGGTGGTAGAGGGGGCTGTAGTAGTAGGCGGCGGGGGGCGGGGCTGCAGCCATGAGAGCGCCCTGCCAGCTCAGGTAGCCGCAGTAGGAGTCCCACAGCCACTGGTGGACCCGGCGGGAGTACTCCCCGGCGCTCAGCGGCTTCGGCTCAGCTGCGGCCGCCGCCTCCGCAGGGGCTCCGCCTGAGCTCTTTCCGGGGTCGGCCATGGCCTCCGGCCTCGGCCTCAAGGCCTCCGCTCCGCCTGTCACTGCCTCCCACGACGCGCATGCGCAACACCAGCCCGCCCTGTCAGCTGTCTCCACCCGCAGCACAGGCCCAGACATCCTGGCTGCGCGCGGGTGACGTCACGTAGAGGACACGCCCACACTCCCCCCTTCCCCAGAATGCTTACACATAAGAAAGCCCCATTGGCTGTAATGGGACTTACTTCTGAGTAGACAGGCATGGACATGGGCTCTGGGGATCCCACCTCTACACTTACTTGGGAGTAAGCCCCATTGGCTGTAATGGGACTTACTTCTAAGTAGACAGGCATGGACATGGGCTCTGGGGATCCCACCTCTACACTTACTTGGGAGTAAGCCCCATTGGCTGTAATGGGACTTACTTCTGAGTAGACAGGCATGGACATGGGCTCTGGGGATCCCACCTCTACACTTACTTGGGAGTAAGCCCCATTGGCTGTAATGGGACTTACTTCTGAGTAGACAGGCATGGACATGGGCTCTGGGGATCCCACCTCTACACTTACTTGGGAGTAAGCCCCATTGGCTGTAATGGGACTTACTTCTGAGTAGACAGGCATGGACATGGGCTCTGGGGATCCCACCTCTACACTTACTTGGGAGTAAGCTCCATTGGCTGTAATGGGACTTGCTTCTGAGTAGACAGGCATGGACATGGGCTCTGGGATGCCACCTCTACACTTACTTGGGAGTAAGCCGCATTGGCTGTAATGGGACTTCTGAGTAGACAGGCATGGACATGGGCTCTGGGGATCCCACCTCTACACCTACTTGGGAGTAAGCCCCATTGGCTGTAATGGGACTTACTTCTGAGTAGACAGGCATGGACATGGGCTCTGGAGATGCCACCTCTACACTTACTCGGGAGTTAGTACCATTGGCTGTAATGGGACTTACTTCTGAGTAGACAGGCATGGAATTATTATTTACATAACTGATTATGTATCTAACAGTTTTATCTTAATTTTTTGATACAGAAGACTTATCTTTAAATCTAAAATTAATTCCATTTTAAAGGTAACACATCACAATCCTGTGTATGTCTGCTTGGAAGGAAGTCCCACTTTATTCAGTTGAGCTTAGACCCATGAGAGTGTGCACAAGATGTGCACAATATTTCCATTTTCTCCAAGGAATGTTTGCATATGTTTAGTATTCTAGAAGCTTTCTGCCACCTGCTGGCTATATACAGTTGATACCCTTAAGACTGGTTGTGCAAGAGCCAAGAAATGCTTCATAATCTCTTTCTAAATGTTCAAAAGGGGTAGTATCAGGTGATAAACAGTGGTGGGCTCCAGCAGGTTCGCACCTACTCTATAGAACCGGTTCTTAACAAGAGATAGTACATACAAAGTTTAAAAATAGCCATTTAAAAGTGGCTGCCAGATGGGCAGAGAACCGGTTCTTAAATTTTTTGAAGCCCATCGCTGGTGATAAATATCAGGAATAATTTCACAATGTCATCATTTTGGTTTCTGCTTTGAAGTATACAATGAGTAAAATTGATTTAACTGCAAGCACATCACTTTTCCAATTAAATATAATTCTCATAAAATGAGTAAAAGCTGTATATACACCCAACATTCTGCTGCTCTTCTTATAAGATAAGAAATATTTCCAAGATTTATTTTCTTAAATTACAGTCCACAGTATATAGTATCTATACATATCATATACACACCTGTACAGTGGTGCCTTGATTTACAAGCACACATAAGTTCCCTGACCCAACCTGTTCCAAACTTCCTCAGAAGTGCTCATCTTCTAAGACAGTGCTCTTAAACCAAGGGCACAATCCAGAGTTAGGGCAGTGAGGAGTGGCCTAGCTGGGCTGCCCCAAATATTCTGAATACAGAGCAAAATGTTATACTGGATCCAGAGAGTCAGGAAGCCTGGGTTGCCCTAGCTGCTCCAGAGCATGTTTAGTAGGCAGAAAGTGAGTGACACCTGGGGAGGGCTTGCTCCAGTAGTGGGTCCCGCCTCGCCCAACAACCGGTTTGCCGGAAGTTGGGGGCAGGGGTGGGGCTAGGGGCAGACCCCCTCACCCGGCGCACTGCGCATGCGCCAACCCCCGGCGCACGCGCTGTGCGTCTTCTGCGCGCGTGCGCCGGGGGTCGGCGCACGCGCATTGCGTCTCTTCCCACGTACCAAACCGGTACGCTGGGGTTTCTTGCCACCCCGCAGCTACCAGTTCGGCAGTGGCAGGGTCACGGGAACAACCGGTTTGGGCAATCTGGCCCGAACCAGCTTGGGCCTACCCCTGGCTTGCTCCCAAGGAGACCCCCTCAGATCACACTGAACAAGGAACAGCTGTGGTGCCTGCCTTATAAGTAAACCCAGAAGTTCCTGACAACCAGTAACAGCTGCAGCATGAGAATGCAGTACAGCAGTACCTCTAGTGGAGGGTGGGTGCAAGGGGATTGCTTGGAGTGGCCTGCTGTATCCCCAGGTTAGTGGCTGCTGTAGTTGTTCCATATCCTGAAGTTGAGAGGCAGGGGTTGCAACTAGGCTAGACAAGAACTCAGATTTTTAGTCTACACTACCATTCTTCCTCTGCCTTATCATGGACCCCTTTGGGTTTACTCATTTCTATACCTGCTACTGAGGTGGTATAACTCTGAGGAGTTGGAAAAGGGAATTTCTGCCCTGGAAACAGGCTCTGGTTACAGAGTAACTGCTCTGCCGAAAGCAATGCTAAACATGCCCTCAACTAGCCTCTCCTGAACTGCCTTGGCTGCCCCAGCTAGGGTAGTCCAGGTCCACCTGTCTTGGGGCAGCCTATGTTGCCTTAGGCTGGCCCAAGCCTTTTCCAGAATAACTAGAGTGGCCCATGTTGCAATTGGGCCAGCCCAGTGATAGATAAGGTAATGCAAGTGCACCTCTGGATAGTGCCTCAAGTCAAAATTTCTGAGAAAAATTTGCTTTTAATCCAAAACACTCTTAAACAAAGTCGCTCTTAAACCAAGGTACCACTGTATATATGAGTGGTACATATTTTATAAATCTAGTCATTTTCACTACTCTAATAGAATTATGGCCTGAAAGCAGACAGTAGCAGTTATACAATAAAAATCCTGATTTATTTTGTGGTGTGTCTCTTTTTGCGAACATTTAAAAAAAATTTCCCCCAACACATTTGTGAAATAACATCACAGCACTGTATAATTCATTTAATTTAATGGCACATCATGTTTGGTTGTATAATTTGGGTATAAAATGCTATGGCCAACACAGATTGAAAATTCCATTTGTTACCATCTCATAATTTAGTCTTGTGGGTATTAAGACTGGTTCTCTGCTCATCTGATTAGGAATGAGCATATATCCTTCAGTTTCTTGATTCCGTTTTAGCTCAACTAAGTTTTGTGCTCAGAATTCATTATGCCAGTTGTCATGCCCGTCTCCCTCCTCTGAGCTGTCAAACAACCTGTCAGAATCTTCTTCCCTCCTTTTGCCATGTTAACACTTAAGATGACACTTTCAACGGCCAAAGAAAGACTCCACCACAGGTAAGAGCAAAAGTAATTAAGATTGTATTTTTATGATTTCTTTAGCTTTGATTGTTTTATAGATTTTCCCTTGTCTCTTTCATCTCTTACAGGTTACTTCTCCCTTCAGAGCAATCTCCAGAGCACAGCCAACTTGATTTCTCCCATACAAAAGGTTAACACATAACTGACACCCAACTGTTCAACAGGTAAGTAACTATGTACTGACCTGTGCTTACCTAAGTATCAACTGTTCAACTATGCAAGTAACATAGATACAGCATCCATACTAATGGTCCATTTTTGCTTCTTTCTTTGGTTTCAGGTTAGTCTAGGCAAGGATCGGCGAGCTGTCCAGCACGCTCTCCCAACCGTGGTCCTCCCGCCTCACCAGTTGCCACCCTCCCACCTTTTTTCCTTTTTATATCCCTCTCCTCCTTCTTCCCAAGGGAGAGAATAGGCTCTCCCCCTCTGCCTGAAACAGGACAAGGGAGGTCCAAATGTGAGCGGCCGGTTTGGCTGAGATCCTCCCCTTGCAGGGGCAACAATGTCTCTGAGGGGTCCATATTTGGATGCTATCCACGTACTCTTCCACATAAGGCATTCTTTCCCCGGTGTGTGTCCCACACTGCCAGTTGACAGGGGGCATATTCTATGGCCTCAGTGGAGAAATCATCAAATACTTTTGGGGCTCCTCATGACACCAGTGATTCCCAAAATGGTGGATTATGAGCCACCAGCCATAATCAGCCAAGGAAAGTCCTATCACTGGCCCCTTAAGGGGTAGGGAGAAGAAAAGGCAGCAACATAATTGTCAGAATCACACCACTCCTGGGGATGAAAATGTTCTTTTTTAAACTTATTACTTGAAGTGCTGGCCTCCTGAGAAGTTGAGGGGGCCTGCAGACCATCTGCCATGGACACAAGCTACATCAGTTAAGTTTGCCTCATGGCTGGCCAGCTGTGGACTTGTAACAATTTTACAAGAGAAGAGTGTTAAGGATTATCAGCCTTATCCATGCTGGTCTGAGCAGTTGTACTACAGCCCTAATGCCAATGCTGGTTGTTGCTGCAAATTTGCACCACCCAGAGAGCAGGTGGTGCTAGCAGGGAGTTCTGTATTGCCCCATAAGATGTAGAGGAAGGCAGGAGGTATTGCTGGGCAGGGGGAGGATGGAACGGGGATGGGACTGGCCCAAGAGAGGAATGGGTCAGGAGAAGGCCTTCTCTGCCAAATCCTATCGCCCTCGGTCAGGACTAAAACCTCAGAATCAATGGAAGACTCAAGAAGCACCATTGAACAGGCTGGGGCAATACTTGGGGTAAGGTTGCAAATATCCCCTTCCTCTGAAGAGACCTCCAGCCTACACAGGATCCAGCAGTAGCTATTTAGTGCCACTGTGGCTAGTTAGATTTTTTAAAATCTAAAATGAGAAAAGTTATTTTATTTAAGGGATTTATATTTCATCGTTTCCATGCTAAAGCAAATGCCCAAAGTGGCTTACAAAGCTTTCATTCCTTCCATCCTGCTATCATGACAACAACCTTGTGAGGTAGGTGAGGCTGAGAGTGAGTGACAGGCTCAAGGTCATCCAGAAAGTTTCATGGCTAAGGGAGAACCTGGGTCTTCCAGTTCTCAGCCTAGCTCCCTAACCACTACACCATCCTGGCTCAAAGTTTGCAAATTATGGTTCAGTACTGTACATTTATTGGCGTTCATACATGCGAGTCTTCAATAAATATGAATGTGGAAGCAGATTAAGGGCAAAATCCATAGAAGTTACGGGTCCACACAGTTACGTCACCCTCTAGTGTTATCATATGGAAAGTCATCTTAACTGCTCCAGAATAAGGGGCTTAATTTCACTTTAGGATATAGGCCATAGTTAAGGTATTACAATAATTTACAGTACTAAAAAATTGGGCCAGCCCTTCCATGAGGCCAGTTGAACAGACAGGCCTACTTTTGTCATCCTCTCTGAACATCCTCTTTCTACTGGATTAGAAAAGGAAGAGGGGGGCAAATTCAAATTGTAGAGGAGGGGAGACCATGTGCTACTGCTGGAGGAGCAGAGGATGGCCCATCTTCAGATAAGGCAGGCAGCATTTGGCATTAATGCTTTAGGTGCCAGGCTGAGTTAGGCCAGCCCTGTATCTGCCTGCCTGTAATTTTCTTTTCTCCCTTTTCTTCTTTCCAAGTTCCATTAACATAATAAATCACTCTTAAACAATGCGTTGTATTTAAACCAGTGACAGTTTTATTTTTATTCATACCAGGAGCTTACCATTGAAAATGGCATGTACTAAAGCCACAACATTATATATACACGGATCAAACATCAGATTGCAAAATTTTATTGAATGAGCTCTATTGTAATAGATATTACAATCAAATATAATTTTTAAAAAAACAAATGTTACCTTGTAAAGTGCAATAGCACAATTTATATCCTGATCTAGAGTTGCAAGCATATTAATGTTATTTGACTGTTATAAAGTATTACAAGTAATCAAAATCATGTATTAGTTGTGTATTGAAATAATACAATGGGTACTACACAACACCTTAGTGTTAAAAATAAGCAATATGAACTGTGGAAACAAACCCTTCCCTCTCAAAATCCAGTCCCTTTAATCAGAGTTCAGAATTCATTCAGAAATAGTCTATGGCTTTCTTCATTTATGTCTTTGAAGATTTTCATGCATATGTTATAAATGGAAATCAAAGCAACTACAACCCAATGTTACTCCCTGCACAAAATAAGATCTACAACAAGATGTCCATGTCTATGGACAATCCTAAAGACAATCCTAAAGACAAGGCTGCAATCCTAAAGATACTTTCCTGGGAATAGGACCCATTGAACACAATGGGGCTTACTTTTGAGTAGACATGGTTAGGATTGCACCTGTGGTGTCTAATAGTAAGATAGTGGTCTAGGGGCTGAGTCTGTATTTATGGCAAAAACTGACTCCCTCACAAAAGAGCATGCTGTATAATAAAACTGGTACCACGAAGCAGGAAGGGTTTCATGTGTATGTATTATATACATGCAAGCATAACTAGGCACTGCTTACAAAAAAATGGAAAGGTACCATTAAAGTGTGAAATCTCTATCTTAAAAAGTTTGAGAACAATTTCCTTTCTTTCCAAGGGAAACTAATTTCTTTCCACAGCTTGATATTTGTTAGGATTCTCGAATGGTTAGTAAGCCAGCAGTTCGCTGTCCCTAAAATAAATTTTGATGATATTCTGATCCTATACAGAACAGTTGTCCTATGGAAATGCTTAGAATCTGACAGACATAAAATACATTTCCATTAAGACCCTCAAATTACCAAATAATGCTCAAGCATTCAAATTAGGTTGTTAAAAATATGCTGTGAAACCGTGTCCCAAAGGAAGGATTATAAGGGTTAGGGAGATGTGAAAACAGTAGAATGCAGAAAGGTTTACATTGATGTAACATTTTCTAGAAGTGATCTTTTGGAGCAAACTTGAAACAAACATAAAGGAATTTAGTGAATAAGAGAATAAGAACAAAGATATTTGTCAACTGGAAATAAGGGTGGATGATCATTTTGAAAAATATGTATTTAAAATATCTACCTTTTATATTCCATTAGTGAAATATATTGCTGAGAATTGTATTTTTCAGTTTACTGAAGTACAAAGAACTATAACAACTACATACTTCTTAGGGTTCATCTTCACTATATGTAACATGGAAGATCTAAATCTAAAAGAAACATATTACTATATTAAGAATAATCTTTTTACTAATTAAAACATAAAAGAGGAATGCACTGAAACATGTGACAAAGTGTATCATGCAGCCATTTGGCTTTTTGCTGTGAAATAGAAAATAACCTGAATGGAGTAAAAAAATTAAAATTATTAATTCACATTACTTCATGTATTGTATATATCTGCAAACAGAAAGTAAACTATGGAAATTTTAAGAATATTAGGATGCCTACAGCCCCTAGTAGGGCTGCCAGATTTGCTCTCAAGCATGTAAAATGATGGCAAAATAAACATTTCCATCTTCTTCCAACATAATAGTGTAAATTCGTTTTTTCTTTCACAGAGATAAGAGGAAAATTATCATATATAATGCAGCCTCTGGTTTGTAGGGCACAAAGTAGCTACAGTACAAAATAGTGGTACTTCTAGTTCGTTGTACTGTTGTTTTCTTTAGGCTGAATTTCTTTGGAGATTGTGATCTATGGTTTCTATATGGCTTTAGGAAATTATCCCATAATCTCTGTAGGAACAGTGACCAACTTAGATCCATCCCATGATGTCTTGAACTGCTCAGGAACGGGAAATTCTTTCTATAGACAAACAACATAGACAATGTCAGTTGGGTAAAAACTAATTTACAGCCAAATCTTATCCAAATCCTTCTATGGCAATTCAGCAATACTGGTGTGGCTTCCACAGCATCCCAGGAAAGATTTTCAACAGCCAGAGGTCACCTCAAGGAATGGGAACATTTCCCCCTTGCCCTCAGGTAAGTTGCAGCAAACACTATGGGACAACTTGGACAGGTCCTAGCTCAGTTGGTGAGATGTCCACATTGTTCCAGGCAGTTGGATCAGGCTCAGTAAGCACCTCAGGATTTGGGATGTGCTGCCTCCCATTCTGTCCGCCCATTCCACCATTCCCCTGCTACATTCAACCCCCTCCCTCCTTCCAATCCCTTGGGGTCTTCTTACTCCAGTACAGCGTCCATGGGGCCATCTCCTTACCACATGGGCCTGCAGTTTGCGTTGGTGGAGGCTGCTTTGCAAAAGCCATAAAACAGATTCAGCTGGTGCAATGCTAGTTATGCCAGTAAAAGAATGGCTTTTGGACTGAGCCATCAGTACTGTTTAGGCGCAATCCTAAACAATTTAGCCTGGCATAATTCACCTGGCATATCTTCCCATGGTGGTGTGAGGAAGTTGGCGTATGCCTGTACACTGGCTTAACCCCAGGCTTGGGTAGAAGTGCCTAATGGCATTTTTGTGGCACCGCCAGATAAGATAAGATAAATTTCTTGTCATTGTACTCAAGGCATGAGAACAACGAAATGAGGTGCTCTCTCTCATAATACAACACAGATATCCATTTGAACAAATAAAAACACACACAATTTAAAAAGAAAAAAAAAACTATACACTTAAAATATACGTATTACATTGCATCCACCAGATTTCATAATTTTGCAGTTAGCCAGATCACCGCACTTGGGTAAAAACTAAGTTTAAATCTGCTTGTCCTAGCTTTCAACACTCTATATCGTCTTCCCGATGGTAAAATCTCAAACAGCGAGTGGCCCGGATGTGAAGAGTCTCGCAGAATGTTATGTATCTTCCTTTTACAACCCATATTATACAAATCCTCCAGTGAGGGAAGAGAACAACCACTGATCTTTTGCGCCCTTTTTATCACCCTTTGGATTGCCCTTTTCTCCATCTCTGTCCAACTTTTAAACCACGCATAGATACAATAAGATAAAATGCTCTCTATAGAGCTTTGATAAAAGGCAACCAACAGACTCTCTGACAGTTGTTGAGATCTTAAAAGTCTTAATACAGTCGTTGTTGGGCTTTTTTTTTACAAGAGCTAAAGTATTTGCACCCCATGTTAAATCTTGTTTCAGCATGATACCTAAAAATTTACATTCTGCCATCTGTTCCACTAAAACCTCCTCAATGTATAACGGTTGGATGCTCATACTGCTTTTCCTAAAATCCACTATAAATTCCTTCGTCTTATTTATATTAAAGATAAGATTGTTCTCTTTGCACCAAAGGGACAACTGATGAACTTCGTCCCTATACGCTGATTCATCATTGTCAGAGATGAGCCCCACCAACATTGTGTCATCTGCAAACTTAATGATCTTGTTACTCAGGTGAATAGGGGTGCAATCAGACGTATAGATAGTAAATAAGAGAGGACTCAAAACACAACCCTGAGGAGTGCCAGTATTTAGGATCTTCACAGAAGAGGTATGTTCATTCATCCTAACCCTTTGAGAACCCTTTGAGATCAGGACTTATGCTGGGTCTTTTGCTAATATGAGGTTAGGATTGCAGCCATTGTAATACATGAGAGGTGGTTTTTGTCAGGTGGTTTTGTCAGGCATGTCTGGATTATAATTCATGTTTTTCAGAACTATCTGAATACCTATCAGATATCTGATAGGTAGAACTATCTGAATGAAAACATTCAGAACTATCTTTGAATACCACATAGAAAACAAATGTCCTATTTCTATTTCTTGAACAAATTTCAATTTTGCTGTGATTCAACTTATGCTTCTTTTGCTGAATGCTCTTCTTATTTTTCTGTTTTTGTGTCTTTATAGTTCCTTTGTTCCTTTTGTGTTCTAATAATGTCTTTTTTCTTATCTTTTTTCTTTTCTCTTTTCTTTAATCTTGTTTGCATTTTTTCTGAAATGCTCATACCTATAGTGAAATGTGATATTAGAACATCTCAGTTTGGGTTTTTAAACATTTGAGTACATATTTCTTTTCCATGGCCCTCAGTAACTAATTTTCCTACAGTGCAATCCTATGCACATCTATTGAGAAGTAAGCCCTACTGAGGTTATTGAAATTTACTCCCAGATAAGTGCACAGAGAATTGCAGTCCTGGTTAATGTTCTCTTCTTGTTCCTAAGCTTTTTTGACATTATAATGTACGGCTGTGAACAGTGTTTGTCTCTAACGGTTTTAGTATTGCACTTTGTTTTGAAACAGCTGTAAAAATAATGGTATTAATAGTAGTATTATTAGTAGATATTACTATTAGTAGATATTAGTAGATATTTATAATACCTCTGAGGGAAATCTTTAAATCAGTGATTTGCAACTACGTGGCACAGTACCATGGCATAGCACAGTGATGTGGCCCGGGATGGGCCCGGGCCACCCCAACAACTGGTTTGCTGGAAGTTCGGGGAGGGGCCGGGGTCAGGGGGCGGGGCGAGCGCAGGCCCCAACCCCGGACGCATGTGCAATGCGTCTCCTCCAGGAGACACACTGCGCAAGCGCCTCCTCCAGGAGACACACTGTGCAAGCGCCGTGGTTGGCTCAGGCGCAGTGCGTCTCCTCCCATGGGAAGAGACACACTGCGCACGAGCTGATGTTGGCGCATGCAAAGTGTGTCTCCTCCCACGGGAGGAGACGCACTGAGCGTACACTGAGGTTGGCGCACGTGCAGTGTGTCTCCTCTGCCCGGCGTCCGAACCGGTACGCTGGGTTTTTAGGTGACCCTAAAACAACTGGTTCAACTGGTTTAAACAACTGGTGATCAACTGGTTTAAACAACTGGTTTAGGTGACCCATGGGAACAACTGGTTTGGGTGATCCGGCCCGAACCGGCTTGGGCCCATGCCTGGATGTGGCGTTGCACAGTGATGTGCCATGGATGGTCTGCAAGTGTGCTGTGGGACTTTGGAGAGGGCCATTTATTTGTAGGGCAACTATGGGATTTAAGCCCCCTACCAGCTGCATGCTGTGCCTTGTCAATGGTAATAAAAAAACCTGATGGTGTGCTTTGACTATTTTAGTGCCTTGTCGGTATGCCATGAGATGAAAGAGATTGAAAATCTCTGCTTAAAATGTATTCAGTAGAATATTATTTAGCTGATAAATTAATAAATATGAAAATGATAGAAAGTTCTTTGAACTTGGGTAACCAAATTTCTGCACCAGAGCAAAGTACTATTATTGAGGCAGTCCATGATTCAATGCATATTTCAGTAGTTTGTACTAGACAACTTAAAATATCACACTTACATAATCACCGTCCTGTGGAATAAGGATGTTCATTTCAGATGACTTAGCACTCACTATCTCACAATCTAATGATTCCTCACTGAGGTATATATGGCAGCCTTCGGTTTTGTTAATGGAAATTGTTGGCACTCTTCCTAGTACCTGAAGAGCAGTAAAAAAGGTTTATAATAAATCAGTGTTTGCATATAAGACAAGCTGTTAACAGAAACATAATTTTTTTTTTCTGATTAGACTAGGCAGTGCTCCATCTCATTTAAGGTAATTGAATATAACAGGTTGTTTCTTTTGTACGACTGTCAGCCTACCACAAATAATTCCTTTATACAAGAAGGAAATAATTTATCAAGCACGGCAAACAGTGCAATCCTTACTTATGCTGGAACAGACAAGCTGTCGTGCCATTAACAAGAATCACTAACAGTCATGTCAGGATAAAGAATACAGTACAAATCAGCACTAAAGGAAGTAGCATTATGAGAGGCTTAACTGCCCTTTGATATGTTTTTTCCTTGTTTTGATTTTTTTTTCTGTATCAGTATCATGAGTAGATGTTTACCTGTATCTGAATATCCTTGGAATTGATCACTTCAACAATACCCACAACATTGTCAAACACAAGGCCAAACTTTTTACAGTTGTCTGGAATAAAAGGATACAGTTCAAAATTTAATCAATTATATTGTTTACCATATCAGAAATCATGTAATTTCCCCGACTTACAAGCATCTATGCTTGCACAAGTGGACTTTGCTATCCTTCTTCTCCTCAATAGCCCTCAACCTCAGATTATAAAGGGTGCTTGTGGCCAGTTTGAGGAAATTCTCCTTCCCTGCAGTGGAGTTTCCTGCACTCCATCCTATCTTTTCCAAAGCTCTTTAAGCACTCAGGAGTCTTTTTGAGGGCCTTATGTAGGAAGTGGAAAGGTGAGGAGGTTTGCTTGTGTCTTGTGCACACCAGAACTAGGCTATATCTCTATAATCCAGGCTAGCATTTTTTGGTATGCTTATTCCCGCAGATGTGTTTTAAAGTGTATTACCAGGAAAAAAACAAATGCTGCAATCCTAATGATACTCTCCTAGGAGTAATACCCACTGAACACAATGGGGCTTACTTTTGAGTAGGCATGGTTAGGCTAGTGCTCAAAAACACACTCTACTGGACATAAGCTTAAGCCTAAGAATAAATGGAACTTACCAACTATAATGGAATTTACTTTTCCTTTTATTTGTAGTGTAGATTTGTTGCATTTAAAAATGTAGGCTACTTGCTTGAGTTCAGTGTCAGTAATTAAAAGGTCATTCTTGTCCTCTTGGTATTCCTGTATTTTTAAAAAAGAATAACCACAATATATTACTTATTGGTCTTGATGAAATCATATTATTTGCACATTTCTCCCAACCATTACAATCTACAAAGGAGAGTGGATATTAAAAAACTGAATATGATAAAAATGATTTACCTTTTTGGATCTTTATTAATTTATTCAACTTATATTCTACCTTTCTCTCCAAAGAGCACCCAAAGTGACGTACATTAAAATATATGTATAAAGTATGGAATGTCTAATAATATAAGATGTATTGTATAATACAAAATTAAGCCCCTGTACTTTCCCTTTCAAATGGTTTTAAGCCTCAGTGGAACTGCTCCTTTTGGGGGGGGGGGGCTGATCAAAGTTCCTCTGGAATCATGTTCCAGAGATGTGGTGCCACAACAGAGGACCTGTTTCGTGCTGCCATCCCCTTTACATTGGATGGCAACAGAACACCTACCAGGACCCTCTCAGATAACCTAGGGGGATCAGCCAGACTGTATGGGAGTAGTAGCATCCTGGTCCCAAGCCATATAGGACTTTATAGGTCAAAATCAGCTCCTGCATTAGATCTGAAAACAAAAAGCCATCAATGCAATCAACAACCCAACATAATCAAACATCTAAGCCCCAGTAACCACACAAGCCACTGCATTCTGAACTTAGCTGTATTTTCTAAACTTTCTGGAGCAGCCCCACACATAGCATGTTACAGTAATCTAACCATGATGTAACTAAGGAGTGGATCACTATAGTCTGAGGAGAGAAAAGAGGTGGGAGCTCTGAGAAAGCGGGGATAGGATCCGGGTGCAAATCACTGCCAATGGGATAATACCTCCCCTAAAATTTCCCTGAACGTCCCCTCCCTGCCACACTATGCCCTGCCACTGACTTACGTGGGTTGGTGCATTCCAGGCTTTGCAGAAGCAGGCACATGAGCATGTTGGGCCAGCATAAGTCCTAGCTCAAGTCATGTGCTGGCCTGGGGATATCACAAAAGGGCAGTAAAGAACTTCTGCACCACTCCTGCGGGAGTTAGGCAGTGCACAGGAATGCGCTGGTCTCCTCACGCCACCATGAGAATGGGAAGCAAGTGAGTTGTGCTGGCCTAAATTGGTTTAGGATTATGTCCACAGTCGGATTATGGATTAGGATTATGCCCACAGTAGGATTATGCCCACAGTTTGGTGCTCCAAATGGCCCAGTATACTGACATGGGCCTTTTACAACAAGGGAGTTAAAGTTCCCCTCCTGTAGAAGACCTGGAGGATGAATAGTCTATGAATAACATAAATAGGCACTTCTGAAAGAATTGCCTCAAGGATAAGGGGTTGAATTCAAGAACTGGATAATAACACATTGGAGTCTGGCCATTCCCCGAGAAAGAATGAGAACATTGTGTGTTCTCTTGACTTGCATGACATCTATAACAGTCTGGTTAACATGTGGAAATACCTGGAAAAGGCATGGCAAGAATTAACAGCCTTTAACTACTGGAAAAGTAAAGTATATTTACTGGAAAAATAATTGTTTTTACTGAAAATTAGTTAACTGTCACATCGCAATAGAATCAGGACAGCATGCACAGTCATTTATCAAAGCAGAACAGTGTACCATAAATTGCTTGAATCCCAAAGAGTGTAATGCTGCTTTTCCTTGCATAAATCTATTTATGATGATGTGATGACGTGTGTTCTGTGGTGTTTAATGTGGCATGTTACCACACCTATATAGAATTATGTATGTCAAAGAAAGGTCAGCAATGTACCATTTGGGGAAGTAGGGAGTTTAACTACAGTGGCTTTGAACTTACCACTTTCCATTTCTTTCCTTCAAGTTCTAACACAGGGCTGTGACTCTGCTGAGGAGGTGTTTTCGGAGTTGGATTGGGTGTATGGCTTTTTGTAGGAGATCGAACCGGCACTCCCTGGGCACGAAGACTGGGATTTTTGTGGGTCTTCTGATCATCTGATACATGGCGAAGCCCTAATAAAATAAAACAAACTCTTCGTGAGGTTTCCTGTGGCTAAGATCCTGCACAATACAAATGTGGGCCAAATGCTCCTTTTCATCACATGCACACAATTCCAAGGAAATCCCCTAAACTAAACTTTAAAAAGGCTGCAACAATAAACCTAAACAAATAAGGTATTTAAATGAATCTTCTGATCCTTAAAGTTGGAATTTTTAATAATGTTCTATCTGGCCTTGATTTGACCACAGCCTGAGAAAGGCAGGGTACAAATTAAACAAACAAACAAACAAATATTTTTCTGATATGATTTTTTATCTGAACACATTATTATTTTATAAGAACACTAGGTTACTAAGGCTGCAATCCTAGCCTCCAGTTGGATTGGCCTAAACCCCGGCATAAGTTCTGTGCTGACCTGTTGGTGTCACAAAAGTGCCATAAGATACTTCTGTGCTACACCAGGAGGAGGACTGGGCCAGTACATAGACATGAGCTTGCCTCCCTACATCATTACATGAATGGGAAGACCTATGAGTTGTGCCGCTCTAAGTAAGGATTGCCCACAGCCTATTAGCATTATTTTATCTGAAAACTAGCCTATTTTATCAGAAGAAAAAACTAAAAAAATCTGAAAACAAATAATTAGCATTAGTTTATATGAAAATTAGGATAGCAATATTAATAACAATATTAATAACAATATTCATTTTGGTACAGAAATGTTTGAGATCTAATGAAAGTTTTTCTTATTTTTAGATAAGATATTAAGAGAAATTATTTGAAAATTGGTAAATGTATTATTTTCTTCACACCTTGGGTAATTGTTTCTCCCTGGTTCAACTGGGCAAATAAGGCTGAACGAGATGCAGCTGTATCATTTGTATTTTCTGTATCAAAAATAGGTGGTGGTCCTGGTGGTGGAGGAGGAGGAGGAGGAGGAGGTGGTGGTGGTGGAGGGGGACCCTGGTTGCTTCTAAGAGTAGATAACCCAGATTCTGCCGAGGCAATTGGACCCTAAAAAAAAAAAGAACATGTAAAGGGATTGTATCACAAATATATTAAGGTAAAAGTGTCCTCCACAAATTATACTGCTAGTCCTGACTTTCTGTAGGGTGTGGTGTTCATCCCTGTTTATTAGCCTTTAGAGCCACTATTGTCCAAAGACATGTCCGTGGTTATGGGGTTGGCATGATTGCTGAAGGCACATGGAACACTCTTCTACTCTTTTACTTTACTAATAGGTGGTACCTATTTATCTACTTGCATTGACATACTTTCAAACTGCTAGATTGGCATGAGCTGGGCTAAGGACAGGAGCTCACCCCATCTTGTAGGGCCCAGGTCTCGAATCCTGGCCTACTGATTAACAGACACAGTGTCTTAACCACTTGCATCACCACAGGCCTTCATAAATGTATATATTGTATGAAAGTCAAACGATTATACAGAGTGGCTCCATGTAGATTAAAAAACTTGTACTGTTAGAAATATAATGTAATTAGTGAAATGTACCTGTGTTGCAGGAGGAAAATACCCCCATATGCCATCCCCCCATTGCTCATCACCTCCCCATGTGCATCACCTTCCCATGCACAACACCCCCCCATGCACAACACCCCCCCCCCCAGTGCAACACGCTCTGTATTTCCATCAAGATTGAAATTCATCTCTTCCAAGCACTATTCTGCCAATTCTCTGATATGGTCCAAAAACATAGCTTCTGCTCAAATCAGACATCAATGAGATTAAGGTCTTCCAAATGCAATGTTTAAAACAAATCCTGGGTGTCTCTCTTTGTGATCACCATCTTAGGCCTATACCCTAAAGTGAAATTAAGGCCCTTGCTCCGGAGCAGTTAAGATGACTTTCCATAAAATAACACTAGAGGGTGACATAACTGTGTGGACCCATAACCGCTATGGATTTTGCCCTAATGAACAACAAATCCAGAAACATGACTGTAATGGTTTGGTCACATCTGCAGACTGAATACCAGTTGACTGTCACACAATCTCTTCTGACAACAGCAATATAGTCCTTTGGCAATTTTCTACCACTTTAGAATGTTTATGAGGAATATGTTTGAAAGTACTCCCTATGACAAATTTTTCCTTCTTGATCAATGTTCACACCACGTGTCTTCCTAACAAGTTAGCTTTCTGTATTGAGGGAACAATTAAGAAAAACAATTTTGCTTTGAACAAACTGAAGTGAACAATTCCACATATGCACTCTAAGCAAATGATCAACAGTTTCATACAGTTTATTAATGTACAGGTGTAGTCTAAATATATGTGATTTATTTACATATGATTTTGTCTAAAAGCAAATGAAGTTGGCTCTTTAAAAATGGAAAGATAAGCATCCAATAAAGTCTCAGTTAATGGCTTTCAGGCAGCTTGCTTACCATGGCAATGTGACAGGCAATTAAGCTTGTCTTAGAAAAGTTCATATACATTTATAGCCCAATCCAGAGCAACTAATCTGTCCACATAAGAGCCTTTGGGTTGCCCTATCTATCACTAGGGTGGAGCAACTGCAAGATGCTCCACCCCAGTTACTCTGGAAGAGGCTTAGGGCAGAGCAAGGCAAGATAGGGTGTCCTAAGAGAGGTGGACCTGCTCTGCCCTAACTGGGGCAGCCTAAGCAGCTCAGGAGAGGCCTGTTGAGGGCATGTTTAGCATTGCCTAGGGCAGAGCAGTTACTCCATATCCAGAGCCTGTTTCCAAGGCAAAAATGCCCTCTTCCAGCCCTCAGAGTTATACCACCTCAGGAGCAGGTATAGTAATGAGTAGACCCATAGGGGTCCAAGATAAGGCCCGAGTAAGAATGGCAGTGTTGACCAAAAATCTGAGTTCTTGGCCAGCCTAGCTGCAACCCCTTCCTCTCAACCTCAGGATATGGAACAAACTACAGCTGCCCACAAATCTCAGGATACAGCAGGCCACTACGAGAAGCCCCTTGTATTCACTGTAGAATGTACTGGCATCTCATCAGGGACTCCTTATAAGGCAGGCACCCAGTGGCGTCACCAGACTGGTGCGGCTGGTGTGGGCCACATTGGGTGACACATTTTGTATGGGGTGATGTGCCAGAGGAGTTTGACAGTCCTTTGACAGGCGGAGCAGCAGCCAGAAGCTGCCACTTGTCCTCGGAGCTGGCCCAAATGGCCAGCTGAGGTGCACTGCACAGAAAGACACTGAGCATGCCAAACAGCTTCAGAGAAGACTTCCTTAGCGCGGAGGAAGTCCACACCTCTGCGCAGCCATTCGGCCTCGCTCAGGAGGCGGAGCGGCAGCCAAATGGCTTCAGAAAGAGTACTGCACAGGCACCAACTCGGATGCCTGCACAGTCTCCTCTGAAGCCGAAAGCCTTCAGAAAAGTACTGCACAAGTGTCAGAGATGGTGCCTGTGCAGTACTCTTTTTGAAGCCAGTTGGCTTCAGAAACAACTGCGCAGGCGCCAACTTTGGCGACTGTGCAGTCCAGGTAGGAGAGTGTGCGCCTCCCAGGGGTGATGGACAGACTTCTGCACCGGGTGATGTGCAGAGTTGTGTCATCACTGTAGGCACAACAGCTGTTCCTTGTTCAGTGTGATCTGAGGGGTGTCTCCTCAGGAGCAAGTCCTCCCTGTGTGTCAATTACTTAGCATGCTCTGGAGCAGTTAGGGCAGCCCAGACTTCCTGACTCTCTGGATGCAGCATAACTTTCTGCTCCGGATACAGAATTGCGTGTTAGGAGAGAGCAGTTAGGGCAGAGCAGGCTGAACTTGCTCTGGATTGTGCCCTTAGTTTTGTTTTTGTTTAGCTGGGAGGCATAACCCCTTCCTTTCCCCGAGTGATAATCATTTGTGAATTGCTCTGAGCTGAAACTGCTTGCAAATTGCTTGCACGTGCTTGCAAACTGTAAGCATGTGCAATCAGCTCCTTGCAGGGCAGATAGCAGCCACCTGAAAGGGAACTTGATTCATTGCCTGCCTTGCTACCATCGTAAGTAACTATGTAATTGCTTTTGTATAATGCAAAAATAGTTTATCATGGAGGTTCTTGGAACCAAATATTGTGAATGCGGAGGTTCAACTTGTATTTTCTTTTACAAAATACAGCCCCAGAATTAGTAGTTTGTATGAGAACTATGGGGTGGGTGGAACCTTTTAATCTTTTCCTCTAACAGCATTTTCCTGCAGGAAAAAGCAATAATAAAAAAGGGGGCATGGTGCTCTGGGGGAGGAGTTTCCAAGGGGAAAGTTATAAAATTCCCCCCTTATAGATGTTCCAGTTTAGGTTGCAGCTTCTACAAGCTGTATTTCATAAAAGAAAAATCACTGGGGACAAATTATGTGTCATTGCGTGTTACATATAAATCAGTTCTAAGTAAGACTGAAGAAAAGAAATTGAGGTTATGATATCAGATCGCAGGGAAAGTGGGTTTTTGTTCTTAATTATTTAATTTTCCCTGAAAAGTCTATCTATATGACCATTATATAAGGAGACAGTGATTGAAGCAGCAGCATGTGTTTGATTGTGCAGGATTTAGTATATGACCTCTAGAAACAGACACATCATATGTTAAAGTTCATTTTGTTCTTACTTCACCAGGTGTTTCAAGTACCTGCTGTTGCAAATTATTCTTTAGATTAAGTGTAAACAGATGTTTGCAACAATGTATCTTTATAAAAAGCATTTTTATATGCTAACTTGAACAAATGGTTACAATGTACGTCTTTCTAGGTTTATGTCAGCTGCTTCACTTAGGAACAGCTGCTGTCTCTTTACTGTCTATTATATCATATAGTTTGTCAAGTAACATATAAAAGTACTTGTGCCAAAGTATCTGTTGCTGGTTGTTCTTGTAAAATTGTCTGCAATTAATTTTAAGAAATATGCCTAAGGGTGCAGTCCTAAGCATGTCTACTCAGAAGTAAGGCCATTATGTTCAATGGGACTTACTCCCAGGAAAGTGTCAGGAAAGGATTGCAGCCTATAACTATATTTTGAAAGAAAGCAAATTATATTTTACAAGTTACATGAATCACTTTTATAATTAATTTTTGAAAAATATATACTGTATGTAGGCACTATCTTAGCCTTTTCCATATTTAAGTGATATTAAATTTAATCTTTATGTCTATTGTAGTGATTCCCAAACTTTTTATCACCTGAAAGGATAAAAGGCTGGAAAGCTCAGTGCTTCATCTTCTTAGAGCTTTGCTTTACTGAAATAAACCTTTTTTTTTTTAAGCTGTGGGGATTTTGTTCATTTTTTCCCCCTTGTATCTTTTTTGAATGGTAGAACATGCAAAAATCACATTTCAAAAACCTAGCAAAATCTGCCCACATTGCAAGAGTAAATTACACCCCTGTGCACCATCCACCCTATGTCCAATCCCCCCCCATCATCCCCCATGCACACAACATCCCCCATGTGCATCAACCCCAAATGTACAAAATCCCCCATGCGCATCAACCCCAAATGCGTAACATCCCTCTATGTGCATAGTCTAAGTCAGGGTGTCCAAAACGTGGCCCGGGGGCCGCATGCAGCCCAGGACGAGGGTGGATGCGGCCCTCCTGCAAAGCTGGCCACCACCATTGGAAAAACCGGCTTTGTGGCAGCAGCCATTTTCTAATTTTGCGTGCTCCTCTGCGCACTGCCCTGGGTGGCTGCCACAAAGCTGGTCTGGGCTGCCTGGCTCTTTTCCCTACCTGCCTCCTGGCACTCAGAGCGCTTCAGGCTTCTGCAGACCTTGCAGCGCTTGCTCACCCGCATCCCCCAAAAGCAGCTTCAGCCTCTATCCCAGCTGCTGCTTGCTGCCCTAGAGACCTACTCAGAAGTAAGCCCTATTAAAGTCAATGAGGCTTACTCCCAAGTTGTAGTCTGAGAGCACAGTGATGCATAGGATGGGCTGTGATCCTCTCCAAGCTTAACCTTGGAGATACACAGCAACCCTAACCATGTCTACTCAGAAGTAAGGCTCATTGTACCCAATGGGTCTTACTCCTAGGAAAGTGTGTTCAGGATTGAAGCATATCTCCAAGGTTAAGCTTGGAGAGGATCATAGCCCATCCTATGCATCATGCCTACTCAGAGGTAAGCCCCATTAAAATCAATGAGACTTACTCCAAGGTTTAAAAATGTTGGATATCCTACATTTTGTCATACATTTTTTTTAAAAAGTTGTTACTGTTTGTGTGCAGCCCAAACCAACTCATCTTCTTCCAATGTGGCCCAGGGAAGCTAACAGGTTGGACACCCCTGGTCTAAGTCTTACATGGGACTATTCAAACTTCCACCAACTAAGTAGCTGGTGGAGATTCAAGTAGGCATGGTAGAGCAAACCTTGAGGTAAGGGCTAAAATATCTCCTTTCCCCAGGGAAACCTCCAGCCTGCTCCTGACGAGTGATGGATACAGCAAGGCTATGGGGTCTTGCTTCGCCAAACTGGTCATGACTATATTCATGTCTCTATATTTCAACCAACTGCTTGGTGGTCTTGTGGGCAGTCCTGGATTTCAGCTTGGGCTCCAACCTACTTCAGCTTAGCCATGATACAATTTTGAGTATCCACAAGAAAGTCTTTCCATCACTCTCAATTCCCTTTCTGTAAAATAGGGTATTGGAGACCTACCAAAACAATTGTTTATTACTAAATGTTTATCATTATCAAACAATAAAATTAAAGTTACATTGGTATTATATCTTTCAAGGGATTGTAAGAGAGTTTCGGAAGAATTTGTAAAGTTTACATAAAGCACAGACACTATTTTTAAAGCTTTAAATAATAAGCCTGAAAAATGTAAACATAGGGCACAATCCAGAGTAACTACGGGAGCACGTAAGAGACATTACGTGCACCCATAGGTACTGCACACATAATGAAAACCTATGGGAAATTCATACTGCAATCCAGAGTAACTTGTTCTTACTCCGGAGCAAGGAATCCCCATAGTTACTCTAGATTTCACCCATAGCCTGCAATCCTAACCACACTTTCCTGGGAGTAAGTACTACTGAATACAATGGGACTTACTTCTGAGTTGATATGTTTAGGATTGCTCTGCAAATCTCAGAATTCTTCAAACACAAATGGTAAGTTGTAGTGTGTGTGTGTCTGTGTGTGAAATAAGTAAATATATACACATTGGAGTTGTGAATGACAAGTGATGTGAGTGATATAAATGAACAAGAAATTTCATCCCCCTAACCTCTGCAATTTTTCATTCTCCTAATAAAAAGATACCAGCAATTCAAAACCTTATAAAGATATTCCTCTGTTCACACATACCTACACTTGAAGATAACAATTGTGAAGCTCAAAGTATCATGTAACAGCCAAGAGGAACAGGTGGACTATGACACAGGGAAGCAGATCTTTTGTTAAAGTATTTCTTCCATAAATGTACTCGAATGTTGTATTTATTAATTACAGCATTTAGACCAACTGTCTCCAAACATTCCTGTTATTGAACAATGCTGTGTAAATTATAAGATGAAGCAGCTGATGATTGCTATCTTTATAAAAAAAATTCCAGTCTACTTTCCACCCCTTACCGGGGTTTATCTGTTTCCCTGAAGCCTCCCTTTAAAAAACAAAAGTGCCATTTGTCAACTGTTCAGAATTTACTATGTAAATGTACTCTATGTAAATGTAGGTTACTCTGTGTAAATGTAGGTTGCATTTAGCCACCCTCTTTAAATTAGTGGTTCCCAACTTTTAAGATCCAGCCGACCATAATGACTGTGCACTATAGATCACTGCAATCTACATGCACTTCCTCATGGCTACCCCAAGAATTTAATTACATTTTTGATAATTAGAGGAAAAATTATTAGTTTTTTATTATTTATAGAGAAGATTTGTGGGGCTCTTCAGATCTACACCAGTTGTTTTGCTGTTGAAATTGCAAGGACAGTGAAGGGAGAAGGAATGTGGATAGGATACTGGTGAAAGTTGCTACTGGCAGGATCCTTCCTCCCCCGTTTTGATTCTGGGCCTCCCTGCTTTCAGCTTCTCTCATTCCCCAATATCAGCACTGGCTTATTTGCAATCCCATAGGTAGCCAGTATCAGAAGGGAACTGCCAATGTTGGAAAAGTGGGGGCTCCAAAATGGCCACAGCGTACTGCCATACTGGGTTGGGAACTCCATTTGGATGCCTCGGACTCAAGTTCTGAGAAGCAAGTATTTTACCTCATTCTTCATAGGGCTGATGTGGAATGTGAAATTCAGCTGCCACCTTTATCAGTAATTACATTACCTAATAAGGGAGTGACAAATGATGGTGTACTAGAGTTTTATATTACAAGTATCTTTTACATGATGGGAATTTTGTTAGAGAATAATATTTTAGTCAGGCAAATCTCAGAAGTAATAGGACCTACTACAATCCTAAAATGTGTAGGATTCTAGCCTCAATAAGTAATTTTCAAGGATCACCAAGAACTGTGGATCATAATTCTAACAATTACAGAGTAAAAAAATATTATTTTACTTTTCTGGCAATGGAAGAAATGGGAACAATTAAACAACTCACAGTCTTACTCCAGCTGAGCCCAGTGGTATGATATTCTCTGATGTAAGCTTGAAGTTCTGTCCAGATATTCAAATATGAATTCACCCATTCCACATGACGCAAGTCACTGTAACAGAAAATATTTTTAGTGTTGGCAGTACGAACTGTTCAAGCTTATTGGCCATGGCCTGTGAAGATTTTCATTTCCTCACATTTTGTCCACACCAATGGTGGGCATTTTCAAAGGACTAGAAGACCATACCATTAATGTCACCCACAGAGCAATAATATTTGAGTCAAGTGGAACAGAAATATCCTTTTAAAATTTAAAATCACCCCTGAAAACCAATTTCTATTAAATATTTGGTATGCTGCAACCATTAGAATTACATTGGTTATATTGTACAACATATCCAAATTGTTAGTTTGAAAGCGAATGTAAAATAATACATTATTTCGGTCTTGATAAGACAAAACCTTATACAGCAACAGTCAAGAGTAGGACTAGTTTTGTTGGGTAAATTACCTATGTTTGTAGTCTTTTAACACCCTGTTCGTATAAAAGGTAGCAGCATCATTCATCTCCTTGACATAGGGTCCTGGTTTAGGAGCCTAAAGGCACATGATCATCATAAATACCGAAGGAATGATTTTTGAAAAAGAAAAGTAGAAAATCTTATTAGGCAAAATCATATTTTAGTCTCTAAAGTATTTGAAACAACAAATTAAACAAATTGAAAGAACAAAAAAGCAACAGTCTGAAAAAAACATAGGTTGGCTTACATGATATGTCAGAGTAAAAAGCCCAAATCTAAAGTTTAGAACTTACCACTGTTATCCACCCAAGAGCAGGAACACTTTCACTCACAGCCGACAGATGATTAAACATTTTACTTCCTCGATTTCTCTCTCTGAAGGTTTGAATTTCCTGAATCCTATCTGATATTGGCTTTAGAAGAATGGCTATTTCACTCTGTAATATAAAGAATGAATTCTTATTAGTGGTTGCAGAACAGAAGCATATTGGACCTCTAGACAGAAGATGTAAAAGTATGATACACCAGGCATATCTATAAAATATTTTGAGTTGCCACACTTGCTGATCCACTCTTATTAACAACATTTATTTGTGATATGCTCCATGGATGAAATGGCCAAATAAACATATCTCTTTACACCTGTGCAAGGGGTGTCCACACATTCCATGTCAATCAAGCAGAGTGAGGGTTCCATTCTCATGTATCAGCATGGGGTCTCAGAACAATTTTATGAAGTGATAAATTCAATTTCAGTTTTAAAACCAATGCAGATCCTTTATGAACTTAATGATTTTTCATCACTTCATTAAACTGAACATACCTTTAGAAGGTATGCAACTAACAACTGGTGAACGTTTTAAAACTAATTACTGTGGCTTTTTTTTTCCTCTCCCATTCCCTGCTTCGAAAATAGTCGCAGCTGAGGTGACAGCTGAACTGTAACCCTCAGCACCCAATCTCACCTTACTGAATTTAAAATGGCGCTTGATTCTGCGGAGTTTGATTACCTGTCTGAAAAGAACTTGATCATGCTTAGGATTATTTTTCAACAGTTTATATAGATATCAATCTATCCCAATCCAAGTATTAAATATTAAATACAAGTATATTATCTGCGGCATAAACTTTCTATGAACACTAAGAGAAACCCACAGCACTTTGCAAAGGGGCCTTACACTTACACATGCGCCATTCATATATTGTACATAACGTAATCAAGTAAACTTCGCTGGCTTTTCAGTATTGCAGGCAGTACATCTGTCAAATGAGTAAAGCTACTCACACCCCAATGCTCCAGTTTGGGAGCAAAAGACAACATGATATGCTGGGCTAAGGGCCTAATCATACCATTATCCTGTGTTGCTTGAAACTTGAGTGCGAGCAGCATGGGGAGATTTCCAGCAGCATGAAAACTGGGCTACTATGGTGTGCTGAGTGCTATAATGTGGCAGGGGATAGGCTCGAACTGTAAGTTATTTAAGACTTCTAAGGTGAAAATCTGCATTTTTGAATACCATCATGTTATACATTATTTCATACAAATTTCTTGCAAAATGCAATGAAACAAACCACATTTAAATATCCGTATGCTATCCAGTGGCATAGCTAATGATCATGTAGCCCGGTGCAAAGCTCAAAATTTTGCCCCGGAAGAGATGTCACAACTGGAAGTTACGCAGGGTGACCAGATACCAAACCCAAAATTCCTAAACCCCAAGGCCAAAATTCCTAATCCCAGGCCAAAATTCCTACCCGCTGAAAAAATTGCCAAAAAATGTATTTTTCCTGTTTTTGTTTTTCTGTTTTTTGACCATAGCTTTTGATAAGAAAGAGATATCTCAAAACTGATTTTTGCATTGGATTCTGCTCTTCAATACAAATCAATGACATATGGCATGATGGGGTACTGTGCACTATCGCCAAGTTTCAAAATGAAGCCAAAATGTAGGACAATGAAGCCAAAATGTAGGACACCTGGACAGGAGGCTAAAAATCTGGACAAATCTGGGTTTTTCCAGTCATCTGGTCACCCTGAAGTTACGTCATCCTCAAGTATTTATAAAAAGAGAATTGGGGGAAAACCTGCGCTCCTCCTCCTCAGCAGTTCACCACCCATTTGCTCTGCTAGTGGCATAGCTAAAGCACCTATTTGCTATCAGGAGTCAAAGAATATTTTGTTGCCCCTTCCGCAACAACAAAATCTAATTTGATTAAATAAAAAAAATGAAAATTGTGTCCCTTATTGGTTAGAGAAAAAGAGGAATGCTTATTCTTTCCCTGCTAAATGGGAGCACCACTTAGAAGTACCTATATACTCAGCATGGAGTAACTATTTTATGATATATGTATTGAAAGCTGACACCTTATTTGTTCCATACAGTATCAGAATTACAGTACATTTCATTGGCTCTCAGAGCCATCAGTAACATAGGAAAGTTTGAATTAAGAAAATCCACTATTGGTCTATACGTTTTTGTATTTTCATTTTCTGGTTAATTGGCCATAACTTTTGATAGAATATAGATATTCCAATGCAGTTTGTTTCATTGCATTCTGCATAAAATTACCTTTCCAATGATATATAACTTGATGGTATTATTGTTCAGACATACCCCTTTTTCGTAATATTAGTCACTGGTGTGAAGCTCAGCTTGTAGCCCCTCTGCTTCTATCCCGATGCAACTGCACCCCCGGGACCCTATAGCTGCACCACTGATTGTATCTCTACTGTACTCTAGCCTAGATAAATAACTAGAAAAGGAAAATACCAACTGCCTCATGTAATAAAAAGTGTTTTCTTAATTCAAAACTGACCAATGAGTCATTGCTCTGAGTGTCAGTGAGGTGTTATTATTACACAGCAGGAAACCAATGAGAAGTTAGTACAAGTCAGCTCTCATTTTCATGTTCAGAACTAATACTACAATTCCTGTTGTGCGAATACCATCACATTGGTCACTGGTTTTGTCAGGAGAAGAATTGATATGTTCATAAAGATTTTCAGAAATCTACAGAGAAACTAACAGAGACAATCAGAATTGTACTGAAAGTGATAGCAAAGTTAGATTACAAAACACTTTTAAGTGTGAATTTGGATTTTAACAGGAATCTTTAATTTCACACATTGTGTTGTTTTCAAAAGTTGCCTACCACCAGAGCCTATAGAGATCCCACCCATTGGTTTTTAAGTAATTTAACACGCACAGAGAGACACAGAGGTACAGCTTTTTAAAGAGTGATTCTGCAGGCAGCCACCTCTAGCTGGTATACTTAAGCTGTACTGTCAGATGATGGTTTTGTCATGTGATCATTTCCACTTCACATACAAATATAGAACATGACCATAAAAAGTAACAGAGCATTCACCCTGCAAAGTAATTTATTGTAGCTGATGTAGGATTGGCATGCCAGCTGGAATGATCTTCTCTGCTCCTGCTATTTTTACATATACAGAACATAAAGGGCTTCAGGATGGGATAAAATGTAAACACCACAGGCAAAAGCAAATCTTAACAAAAAAAGTCTTGGAAGTGCCTTTGTTTGTTACTTGCTGGGTATAGATATTACAACTGTTGTTTTTTTTAAAATCACAGAAATGAGTATGAATATGAATGAAAAGAAGAAAATCTCTGGTTCTTCATAAAACTGTTTTTAAGTCTTGCTTTTGTGGTGATCCTTATAGTTATAACAACATTCATATCAGGTTCAGTTCCGAGTCTACATCCTTAAACAGAGTAGATTTTTTTCTCCTTTAATTAAAATAGGCATGGCTGGGTCCAGTATGAACAGGAACTCATTAAATCCTCTCCGTTTTCACATTGCTGTTGCTGAGTATGGGCAAAGTTGCTATGCCATGATCACAACTAGCTGGCTCATTCACAGCTTTACATTACTAAAGCAAACTGTCTAGACAGCTGAATGACACAATTACCGGTATTTGCTTTTCTGTAGCATGTCATCTTCATTTGTTTTTCACAACGGTGTGAATTCTGGTAATAGCTGGCTTTCCTGTTTGGATTCTACATTGACTTTGCATCTTTAGGTTAATAAATACAGGCAGATTAAGGCTGCAAATCCTAAAGACACTTTCCTGGGAGTAAGACCCTCTGAACACAATGGGGCTAACTTCTGAGAAGACATGGTTAGGATTGTGCTGCCAGATGATATTGTATTGAGAAAATCACAAGGAGCCCTTTTCCATTTCCATTTTCCACTGTTGTGTTGATTTATATACAAAATTTTCCTTCATAATTTCTAAATTGTTTTTTTTCTCCCGGATTTACTTTTAAATACTGTAAATAAATGCACTTCACATGTGTTTTACAACAAATTTTATATTTATTTATTTTAAAAATGTATACATCAACTCTTCCCTCAACACTGGAGCAGTGAAAGTGGCTCATAGAAATACATTAAAACATAGAAATACATTAAAAACAAAAAATAAATATAAAAATAATAGATGATAAAAAAAATAAGAGAAATTGATGTCTTCAGTGAATCTGAAAGGTATGGGGGAGGAGCAATGTTATCTATAAGAATGCTTTGCTGAATCAGACTAAAAATAATATCAAATAATAATAATATCAGCATTCCATCTTCAGTAGTGTCTGGTGAGTTGTTCTCTGGAAGTTCACAAGCAGAAAATGGTAGAGGCTACCCTCCATAGGATTTGGTAATCAAAAGCTACAATCCAGAGTAACTACGGGACCTTTTACACCGATGTAGTTATGGTGCCACCGATGGGAAACCTATTGGAAATGCGTAGTGCAATCCAGAGTAAAGGCAAAATCCAGAGTAACTACGGGGATTCCTTGCTCCAGTGTAAGAACAACTTACTCTGGATTCCAATATGAATTTCCCATAGGTTTTTACTAGGTGGTGCAGTAACTACGGGTGCACGTAAAGTCTCTTATGTGCTCCCGTAGTTACTCTGGATTTGGGGGTAAGTGACATTGTTTTTAAATACCAAAAAATCCCTTTTAGTTATCATGACTAATACTTATTTAGGAAACTCAGTTTAATAGAAAACTCCAGAAAAATAATGTTGCATGAGTAATACAGGCCATACTGTCATGTTAGAGTGCACACTACTGAAAAGTCAATGAACCATGTAATTGACAATTGGGATGGGTAATGGTAGTATAAAACTAAGAATAATCTTTGCCCTAAATGTAATGTAGGCAAATCCAACAAGTTTCTGGGTCCTTTTTAACTGGTTTATTTTGTATGCATAATAAATAGGTAGTATGTTAAATTAATTGACTATTTAATTTAATCCCCTTGATCTGCATAGATCTCACAAATGTGTGCTGTAAACATGGTATCATTATTGGATGTAAAAACAATAAAACATTTATTTGTTACCACTGGACAACAAAAATGCCACTTCTCAGATCAGTGTCTTACCTCCTGAGGTTCTTGATACTGTGAGGTTAACAACAGAAATGCCCTTTCTGCTTGGAAAGCTGCACGGACCATTTCTGCCTAGAAAAAGAGAAAAGGAAAACAAATTTATTTCACTTGGGTCTTAATAATGCTTTCCTAGGTGAAGCTATGGAAATCTTATGGCCCAATCCTACTTGGCTTCACCACTAGTGGAACATGCATTCCTCTGGCAGGGACTGCTGGAAAATAGCCATAAACAACACTCTGTCAGGACACAGAGCAGTGCACTGTTTGAGCACTAGTGAAAAGGCTGGAACCTTCCTGCCTGTGTCATGGAGCCAGAAGATCCTAGCAAAGCAAATATAATGATGGGAAAGGTGGAAAGGGACAGGCAGAACAGGGTGGGGGAAAAACCTGGTAGGGAGAGGAAGGAATGGGATGGGTGGATCTGGTGGCAGTTATGTACACTGGATCCTATCTAGCAACCTCTCCACCCCCTCTCCCTGAATTTGGTTAGAGAAGAGCAATTACAAAGAAGGAACCTTAGGGAGAGTAAAAGGATCCTTCTAAAACCTCCAAATCTGCCTCTCCCATCTGATTACAGCATGCACCTTTTTACCATGTCGGGGCGGGGGCGGATAGGATTGGGCTGTTAGTTATCCGAACCCACAGTGTAGCTTTATTAACTTCAAACTGCACAACATACATCCCTTCAAACACCCCCTCCCTATTTTTTTAAATGCAAAGTTGAAATTTTTATCAGCAGAAAGTTATGGATACCATCACAAACAATAAACTAGACATATCGTTAATAGCAAGGACAACTAAGAGTACAATCCTAACCATGTTTACTCAAAAGTAAGCCTTATTGTGTTCAATGGGTCTTACTCCCAGGAATGTGTCTTTAGGATAGTAATCTTAGAGCAAAATCCAGAGTAACTATGGGGAGTCCTTGCTCCAGTGTAAGAACAACTTATTCTGGATTCCAATATGAATTTCCCATAGGTTTTCACTAGGTGGTGCAGTAACTACAGGTGCACGTAAAGTCTCTTATGTGCTCCCGGAGTTACTCTGGATTTGGGGGTCTGTTTTAACCATTACACTTATTTGAGCACTATTGCCTTGTAGCACTTGTACAAGGCACAACATACTGTTCATGATCTGACTTGAAATGTTGGGGAAAGCCTTGTGGGGATTGACTCGAGTCCAGTGTTTTGTGATTGTGTCCAGTGATTGTGAGACCTCTTGGGATGGGGCCCATTAGGTATTAATTAGCTATTAACTTTTTCATTTCCTTTGTGAACCGCTTTGAGAACTTTCTAGTTGAAAAGCAGTGTATAAATACTGTAGGTATGTAAGTAGGTAGGTAGGTAGACAGACAGACAGACAGATAGATAGCGTCACTGTCCCCTTGTGACTCGACTTGAAAAAGAGAAATAAAGGGGTCATTTTGAGTCACACCTTCATGACTCTACTGGACTTCATTCCAGACCTCCTGAAAAATCTTGCCACAGAAAAAATCTTGCTGCTGGACCATGTGTGTTAGATGTCTCCCCGTGACTAGGGTGGGATTGAGAGAGGGAAGAAGTTCCTGCCTTCCTATGAGGACACAGGCAAAAGAGTTTTCTCTCACCTCTTCCACTCCTTCAGAAGCTCACATGAGCCCTTTCCTGCCTCCAGGCTGGAACTCCTATCTGCTTCCTCAGTCTGACTGATGGCATCACAAGGTTTTCCACATTGGAAAAACAGTAAGCAAGTTTCCCCAGATAAAGGCAGACTCAATTTTCTGATTTAAAAGAATTGGGCCTTCAACTTGAATATTTTTCAGTCGTCCATGACTCAAAGAGTCAGGAAAAAACACACACTTCTGCGGCTCAAGTCCAAGTCTGCCTCCTTTTTCCTGAATGTGCTGAGACATATCGGTACAGATCACAACATATATCACCCTGCGCAAGAACCACGGTGGGTTACTGTAGAGCTATACCTTGCCACTCCAGCATCTAGAAGATCTGTATTCAGTAATACTGTGAGTACAAGTAATACTCACAAGCTGTGAGTAATACTCACAATTTGTGAGTACTCACAAGGACCTGATACTCCTGGTTGTAGGTTTTCATAGTGGGAGAAATGTTAGGATTTTGGTCTGATCCAACAGGGTTTTTCCTAAGAGTAAGTGCAGTTGCTTTTCTTTAAAAGGCAAAATCACTTTTCTTATACTGGGTCTCTTGTCAGATTGGATTGGCTGATTAACCAATCCAGATTGGTTGATTGGCTGAATGAATGATTCATTACATTGTTACAATCATAGGTTGCCTCTTCCCTGCGACTGTGTGTAAATAACCCAGGATCAGTATATCACATGTACATGCACACAACACAGTATTTTATGCTCTTGTTCTTCTCATTAAAGTCAACATATTACTTGCATTATATAATCTAATCAAGTCCAAAAATATAGGTTTAAAATCAATCAGGTTCCTAAAAATCCCTTAGCACTCAACTTGGGGAAAGACAATATATTTCATTTAAGCTAGACTTGACCAGCATCAACCCTTTGGAATTATCTGATTTTTTGAAAAGCAACTACTGTATTGTATTATGTCGTTTTGTGGGCTTTCAAATTTTGTCTCATCCCCCCATTGTATATGCCCCTTACAATAGAAACTGCTCCCTAATGTTTACTTTCAAAGACCAGAACATTCTTCTAATAAAAGTGCAGAATCAAGTCTTTTCTGTAGGATAATGACATCACCTCCTGACTCAACCGTTAGCAGTATGGTTTAAAAGCCCACACACAGCCAAATCAACATGGGAGCATGTGCATTTTGCTGACCTGTCACCATTCTTCTGAGCTGATAACGAAGTAATCGAATAATGGATTTAACACTTTGAAAAATGAAGAAAGATCAACTGTGACATTATATAGAGAAATCAGGACTAGGAGTGCCCATTCCTAAAAATCTAATGTTTTAATAAATCTAAGATATTATATATCTTATTATATATAAGATATATTATTTTTGCAAAACTCTTCTCAACAAATCTTGTACTGGTCTTGTATAAAAACCAAACCTCACTATGGGCAAAATCCAGAGTAACTACAGGGAGTCCTTGCTCCAGTGTAAGAACAACTTACTCTGGATTCCAATATGATTTTCGCATAGGTTTTCACTAGGTGGTGCAGTAACTATGGGTGCACTTAAAGTCTCTTATGTGCTCCTGTAGTTACTCTGGATTTGGGGATAACTCACCCAATTTTTTATTCCTCTCTATATAATTTAATAAACACAGCAGTAATCTTACACACCCTTTCCTGACGTACATCCTATTGAACACAATGGGACTTGCTTTTGAGCAAACCTGGATAAGATTACGCTAATAATTTATTTTAATTTAAAGATTGGTGGTTTGCCTCATAATATGTTCCAATTATGGCTGACAACCATAACTGAAAGCACAGAAGACAAAACAGCTACAAACAAATTTTCAGCATGTGTGCAGCTTAAATGGGTTCATAAAATGAGCAAATACAGTAAGTAAATGAACCAAGATAAACAGAGTAGCAGACATTTGTTGTGGCCATTTTTTTCTTTCTAACCAAAATATACAGCACAAGATTATCCCCAAAATGTTTCAAATCTAACCTAAACATGTATTTTAAAATGTATTTTTTAAAATTAACATGCAATTTAACCGTTAATTAATATGTATTTTGTGCTGCTAAAATGTTAAAGAAAGAATGTATGGGATGGAATATAATATGTTTTCTTTTTGTAAGGGGCTTCTAAGAGTTTTCTAAGTAACAGGTGTTTTCTGAAACAAAACAGTGTTATTTTCAATGCTCTTTGAGAACAAGACAGCAGCTGCAAACATAATGCATAGGACACATGGTCTATAAGGCATGTGGAAGAAAAACATTCATTGTCTGACTTGGTAAGGTAAAGCACAGATGTTAGAGCAGCACCAAGTCTCAAAAGATTAATTCAGCCTTCGTTTCGTGATGAAGATTATGATGCTGAACTCTCAGAAAAAAATTAACAAAAGGAAAATACACCAAGCAGGACACATCAAAATGTACATAGATTATAATTAGATATAATTAATAATATTTTATTTTTTATCTTTATCTATCTAGACATAGATTATAATTAGATATAATTAATAATATTTTATTTTATGTATCTTTTGTCAACATCCAACCAACAATTATAACATTGGTGTACTTTCAACTTATTATCTGTCTGTTTACCTATCTGGATAGCCTTAGGTAGCAATCCTAATTTCCACTTAGGCTGGCCTAAGCCCCCGCACAAGTCCTTTGCTGACCTTTGCTGACTTTGCACAAGTCCTTTGCTTTTTAAATTTTGAAAGACGAAAGATATTTAAAAGTGGTTTATTTTATTGCATACTGCTGTAAATTATGCACATCCAAAGTACATAAAAAAGCAGGCCTCCGTCAGTCTTGAAAGACTACGCTGCATGCGAAACACGAAAGCCAGGGTTGGATTGTTATGGAGGATAGGCTGTTACTCAAGCAGCAAATCCCCCCTCTCCACACCACTGAATTAGTCCAATATAAAGGCAGAGCCAATACGATTGGATCCAGTCGGCGTCGCAGAGCTGGGCTAGGAACAGGAGCTCACCCTGTTTTGTGGGGCCGACCCGGGTCTCGAACCCTGGCCTGCTGGTTAACAGGCACAGCGTCTTAACCGCTTGTGCCACCCACAGCCCACAAAGGTATATAACGTGATGGTATTAATCCTAAAACCCATGATTTTAGCCATTTTTGTCACAAGTGGTATCACCCCCCCCCCTTCAAGAGTGCCACCTTTTATTGCAATGGTTCTCCAATCTTTGAGCTCGGGACCCACTTTTTAGACTGACAATCTGTCCAGGACCCACCAAAAGTGATGTCATGGCTGGAAGTCACATCAAATTAAAATAAATAAAAAATTGTAAATACATTAAAGGAAACCAAGTGAGTAACCTCCACCTCCCCTCTCATCCCAAAAAATCAGTAAGATTTTTAGTCCTATGCAATGCCCAGTTCAATTTAAATTCTTTTATTTAAACCAGTTCAGTGTGATTTGGGATTAAATCAGTTTTAAATCCAGCATGTTTTTTTTTATTTGTGATAGACCGAAATTAAAAAAAATCACAAAAGCCTTAACACCCCATGTTCCCTCCAAAAGCATTAAAACCCCAGAGGAATGAGAACCACAAATTAGGTTGGTGGGAAGGAGGAAGAGAAGTTTAGACTATTACTTGGCTGTTAGACGGGGCTTGTAATAAGACCTCTGAGAAGACAAGACTTAACAAGATATTTTGCCATACATGTTGTGGGGGACATGAGGTTGTTTGTGCAAGTTGCTCCCTTTCTGTACCAAATGCCCTTTTGTGTGCTTTCCATCCCCCACGTTGCCCTGCCTATACCTCTACAACATGTTGCATGTACCTCTAGTCCCATGTTGCATGTATTCTCATCTAAGCTACAGTCTCTCTGGCATAAGCTTTAAGTACTGGATTTATGTGCTGTGATTGGCTGCCAAAAGTAATCTTTATTCTATGCTTCCTCCTAAGAAAGTGGATGAGTCAAAGGGTGGCAGAAGGTGCAATTTTCCTACATTTTTCTCTTCCTTGTTGTTACATATGGGTTACTCATTCTTATGCCAGCTCTGGCATTTGTGTTGCATTTTTTCTGACATAGGGAGTATGCCCTTTGTCTGAAGGGGAATTAGGAAGAGGTACACATAAATTATGATTCTTTGTTAGAGTTGGATAGGCAGATTAAACCCTTGTTAACACCAGGAGAATAAGGCACAGAGGTAGAATGATAGGTGAACAGGTGTAGGTGGAGAATCAAAGTTCTAAATTCATAGTTGTGGGTGGAGGATCTCTGAAAATAGAAACACAGCAAAGAAGGGTGTAATCCAGAGTAACTATGGGGAGCCCTTGCTCCAGTGTAATAACAATTTGCTTTGGACTGCAATATGAATTTCCCATTGGTTTTCACTAGGTGGTGCAGTAACTACGGGGGCACATAATGTCTCTTACATGCTCCTGTAGTTACTCTGGATTGTATGGTATGTCATTCTGGGCTACAACCTTTCCTGTGGTATCTGTTTTTAATATTGGAGATATGTTCAAATATGGCATCTTCACTTAGGGTGAATGGCTGCACCTTCTACCACCTCAGGATCCTACCACCTCTTTGGATGCTTGTGTAGATGAGATACATCTACATCTCCAGTGTGCTGGAGAACTATCTGCTTGGTATTAACTTCTCCTAAATATAGTTGTGTAGGAGGCAGTATAATCCGTCACATATGCTTGACATCAGAAGGAATATTTTTAGCATTCTGTTCGGAGAACAAAATAAAAGTTGAAGACATAGGAAAGAATCTTTGTACTGAGTGAAACCACTGGTCCATTTTGTTCAGTACTCTCAAGACTGATTGGTAGTAGCTGTCCAAAGCTTTGGACAATAATTTTTCTGTTATGCCTTGAATGCCAAGGATTGAATATCAGACTTTCTCCATGTGTTTACCACAGACCCTCCAATTGAAACAGATAATAACACAAGAAAACCCCAATTGGGATAGGCCAAAGGCCCATCTAATCCAGCAACATTTTCCCCCTTGATTATCTGAGATTCCTAAAATCAATATCAAATTTAAATGGTTTTGATGTTATTTATATATGCTGAATTTAAAATGCAAGATCCATCGGAACTAGTTTCTGTAATAGTTTCAACTAGTAAAGAAGGAAATGCAAGATACTCCTGAGCATCTTAGGAGTTTCTGGTTCCAACTAGTCTAAATGCAAAGCTCCAGAACTTTTTTGGATATTCTCATTCTGGTTAGTAATAACTAGAAAGCGCTGTCCCAGAACACCCAGTCTTTTAGCCTTCTGATTAACTTTATAAAGAACTAGAATCTCAAAACATGATCCAGAGATTCTTGTTCTGACTGGTTAGAATGTGGATCTTCCAAGAAGTTTGGGACTCTGGTATTTTTATTATCTGGGGGACACAGTGATGGATATCAAAGTTTTGACAGTAACATATATAATCTAATAGTCCAACCATAACTCCCTGTGTGGTACTCATTGTCTCCCGTGGGGGAGCTTCAGCCTCCATAGGCCATGATGGGGTAAGAAACTTTGTTCCTTGTCCCAGGGTAAGCCTACATCAAGCCACCAGGTCTACTCAGTCTTGCACCACTGATATCACTGGAGCAAATCCACATGGAGGTGGGTCTGGAAACTTTGGGATTTGGCAGACTCCACTGCTGCCAAACCTGTCTCCTTCCTTATTTGATCTGCCTCCTCCCTACTTCCAGCATATTCCACTCCCTGCATGACACTTATCTGTGCAGATGGGTGCCCAGTGGCCACATGTGCATGAAGCCAGTTGCTGTTGCACATGTGTTGCTTTTTATGACAGAATATTCTTAGCACTCCCAGAACACTAATTCCAGCAATGCTAGCTACCTTTAGGATCAGGCCATAAGATTTTTCTCCCTGTAATAATAGACGGAAAAATAAACAAAAATCTCATGTCTTATACAGACAGTTTCTCTGAAATAACATGCAATATTCCAGTGAAAACTCATTTAAGGTTGATTGTAAAATCTTGGCTCTTTGGGTTTCAGTTTGTTAATAACATAATATAACCAATTGCCTACTATGGGAAAAATTTTTACAGATTTAACAGCTGACTGCTATCAAATGCCAACTTCAAACATTATTTCTTCAGGCACTTTTACTGCAATCGTTAGAATTTGGCTGCATGTCTCACTGGCTGATACTTATAATGTGACCTAGGCCGGTACTCCTTCCTTTACCAGCCCAGCATAATTTTACATCTTTAAATGAATTTTTTTAATTAAAATCTTTTCTAATAAGACAAGCTTTTCTTTTTAAGGTGTCAATGCATAGCCTTCAGTCAGATTAGCATTCACTCTAAAAATTATTCAGACATTCTACAGTGGAAAAAAATTCCCTCCTGGTTCAGAGTAATGGGTTAATTTGAAATTCAGATAATCTCAGGCCATGACAGCTATTCCTCATCACTCAGCAGGGAAACAGCATCCGTATCCTAAATTCATAGAAATATGTAATATGCCCATCCAGGCTGCTGCAGTCTGTATATTAATACCTCTGCTGCACATGCAGATGGCTTGGGGTTCATTCTGCAGATAGGCTCCAGGTTATCATCCAACACAGTCGTTCTCCACATTTAAAGAATGTCTTTAAATGTTCTGTTCGCTGTTCTTAATTGCCTTTTGTTTCTTCTGCATTACTTTCATTGAAACCCATATACTGTGATTTGTAAATGTCTTTCTATATTTCAAGAACTGGAAACTAATAACATGCCCTACCACTATGGTAATTTGGAAGATGGATGTGGATGAGGGAATAACTTATTCAGAATAATTGTACGTAGAGTATGGGCCCCAACTCTGTATTTGAATCTTAGAAGCTTGGCATTAAATATATAATGATAAATGATGTTTTTAATAACATGTGGGAAATTGTAATGTTTTTAATCGCTACTAGCATGTGGGAAATTGTAACCTTTTAGAAACTGTAGAATCAGCGACACTATCATGAATCATGATATTTCAAGTGTGTAGGTACAAAGCACTTCACATGTCCAATCTCATTATAAATGATTTTTTTATGAACCAATTTGACTCTGCATGAAAGGCCACTACAAATGAGAAGGGGGAAATACTTCTCTTTAAATTCACAATTTCAAAAAATGCTGCTTCACTTACTGTTGTACGAGTAAAAAGGCAGTCATGCAATCATTCCATTCTTCAGCTGAGCAAGGTAAAGGAAAGATGTCTTTTGCACTTCTAATTGCTGACTGCCTCTCTACAACAGTCAGAAAATCTATTTTTAAACAATTGTCATTGGACACCCATTTTATTTTTTAAAAATGCTTTTAATTAGCACTTTTTTTGTATCAGCTGGTAGTCCCAGAATAAAACCCTTGTGGATATCAAGGAGCAATGGAGGAACAAGAAACCTGGAAGTGGTTCTTTAAATCTATTTTTCCACTTTTTTAATTGACTGATTTTTTTAACCACAAGAGGTTGCGCAATGGAGCCCTCATGAATAACAAGGCACAACCTGTAATAACCCAGTAAAGTTAACTAGTAACCCTATCCTATATGGATGCTGCAACAACCCGAGTGGCATATGTTATCGGACACAATAGCTGATCCTTGGATGATCCTTGGACACAAAAGCTGATGCAACACCTATTAGAAGACAGATCAACACAGCATAGAAACATGGACAGGGGATGGGAAGACAAGAAGGAGACTATATACATCATATCTTAAACCAGAACAGATGAGAGACACATCCCCTATGCCAGAAAAAGAGTATACCAGAGACAAAGCTAGGGTACAGTAGGAAAAAAATCACAGAGACCAATGGGAAGAAAATCTAATCTCCTACTATCCCACTCTACTCTATCTACTATTTCACTATCCTACTATCCCTACTATCTCACTTTTAATAACAATGCACAGGATACGGACTACACAACCAATACCAATCAGAGGCAGGATATGGACTACACAACACTTATTACTTTACACTCCAGTACTTAAGCTTCTGCTGGGAAACCACACAAGTGGTTGTAGTTTCCACAAGTGTGGAAGTTTTACTTCTTTGGCCTTTTGTCATTAGAGCATACCCATACAAAAACTTTAGATATGGGAATGACAAAAAATGCAAAGTACAAAGACAGCATTTTATATAATTCTGTTTTTCCTCACATGTCTGGCTTCCTGGGACTGCACCATCACCAAAGGAACATAGAGTTCCACTCTAGCCCACCCGCATAGAAGAGGTTGAGGCACTGTTCTGAGACACCATGTGCTTACTCTCATAAGGACACCACTGTGTATATACTCTGTGGCACCAGTCTTCCCCTACAAACAGGTATGCATCTTAATCCACATAATATGTATTACAGATGCTGCAATCTATTCCTTGTAACTCTCCTTGTGTTTCCTTCTGCTCCCCACAGACACCATGTAGCTCTGAAGGGAAGCCTATAGCTTGCCTGCCTGCAGTGACCAGTGTGAGCCCATCTGCAGTTTGATAAGGCTGCTGATTAGGGGACGGCAACATACTGACAGCCATGCTGGCAAGTGGAATAAGTGATGTAAGAGGGATGGCATGGATGTGAATACAGTATATACACTCTTGAGTACCCCAATTATGGGGAGAGGCAGAATGAAAACTTCTCAACATCTTAACTGAATAAATCAGCTGACTGCTGCAGAAAGATCCCTATATCAGCTGCTAGCTTAATGTTTTGACCAATGCTGCCTCTGAGATAAGTTCATATGCTGAAGCCTACTAGCTTTGGATATGGCTTTTGTCCTACTGACACTGTACTATCACAGTACTGGCCAACAGGCTTGCAATTCCCTACACACCGAACTGACTTTTGTGTAGAGATGCATAGTATTGGCATCCATCATTCTCGAAAGACTATGGTATCCTGCTTGACACTGTATGTGAAGCATGAAGGCCTGGGTAGATTAATATGGAGGATAGGCTGTTACCCAAGCAGCAAATCCCCCTCTCCATGCCACTGAAATAGTCCAATGGAACGGCAGAGGCTATACGATGCATAGGATTGTTTTACAACTATTATTCCCATAGTATGTCTGGGGTTGAGAACATCTGGCATGCCCGACAGCTAGCTAGAGAGTTCACAGTAGAGGCAAAATTCAAACCAGGGAAGTCCTCATTCATGGCTGAGTCTTGCAGCCTATCCATTATCGGGTGGAGGGACAGTATGGTTGTATAAGTCGCTATCTATGCCATCAGACATTCAAAGTTACATAATTGGGAGATAAATGTAGAAAAGTACTTACATGTGTCTTCACATCGCCATCAAGGATCTTACTATTCCTTAGAAACTCAGCTACACTTCCATTCATAATTCTATCAAAGGCTTCAATGTACGGCGCTACACCTGTGGGATAAAACACTGTCACTAAATCTATCTGGAAAAGTTTATATATTTTGAACGGCCATTTTGAGATGAGACAATTGGACATATTCTCCAAAAGTTTTCACTTCTTAGCTTGTAGGTTTTCAGTATTACACGTGAATAAAGTTTATTCTATATTTTTCTGTATTTCAAAAGTTTAAGAAACTGTTCTCACACCAATAGGATGTTTGCTTTTTCATAGAAAAAGGATTTGTAGCAATGAAGCTGCTGAATAGCTATTAGGCTGCCTGTTTTGTGTCATTCTCTTCTCTCTCACTTTGAAGCCTAACAAATTTCTGGGCTTCCATCCATTGGACAAATACATGTGCTTACATAGCCTTTTCTTGTAAGAGCCTCTTCTATAGAACTTTTAATCGTAGACAACAAAACATTTTCCAAACCCATTCTTTGTTTTTATAAATCTGTGCCAGGCCTCACAGTGAACTCAAACCTACCAACCCAGCTTACCACTTTCAGTATTAGCCAATGACTTATATCAGCATCATTTAGAGTTGACAAAAACCACTCTGCGGCTCAGCAATTAAATCCAATTATAGCCGCTAACACAAGGAGGATACTAGTACAGATAGTTAATACATAGTATAATGACCAAAATTATATGAGACCACAGAAAACAAGAGAACTGAGCAGTACCAGTGTAAACAATGATTAAGGCTTTCCTTTCTCAGTTTTATGTTCGACTTTTTTTGTAAGTGTTTTCTCATAGATCTTTTAGTTTTCCTCTTTGTATTTCCCTCCTTTTATTATTTTTTAATAATAAAAATTATATTTTTTATTATTTTTTTCCTCTTTTCTTCTTTATTCTTACACTTTTAAAACTTTTCTATCATGGCATTTTTTCCACTCTGTGTTTATCACTTCTTAGATCTGTTTCTTCCTGTTTTAGGACTGCTGAGTGTTTTTGGCTTAAAGATTTTGCTCAGGCTCAACCTCAACTTTTTGCATTTTCACAGGCACAAGTTTTTTTATCCCCTCTATCCAGATAAGTCCTTCCACTGAAGCAAGCTTCCCCTTCACATTGCCTGGTAAACTAAGGCTGCAATCCTAAAGACACTTTCCTGTGAGTAAAACTGTGGAACACAATGGGGCTTACTTTTGAGTAGACATGGTTAGGATTGTGCTCTAAGTCATGGTATGGAGACAGTAATCACAGAAGTCCTGCCTCTTTAATGCCTGGATGCCCCAACCTGCAATGCTAAATCATAGGTGAGGCTTCAAAAATTTCAAAATAACATCCATATGAAGGAAGAAAGACGACTACAAACAGATGCTTCCCACCAACCCAATCATCTGGTAAGATGGGATGCTTACCAGGCTATTGAAAGGGGAAACGGCAGCCACAGCTTACACCATGGGCAGCGCATAAAGAGAATTCTCTATCTGATGCCCAGAAACCAGGCAAAGGATGCAAGAGAATTCTTTGTCTCATCAGTGGTCCAGATGGGTAGAGGCTTTAGGGGTTGGCAGAGTGGGTTGTTTAGGAGGTCTGCACCAGGATCCAATCAGGCTGTTCTCTGATGCCAATCCTAGTGCTGATTGTATTACCAACAGGACTTGACCTGCATTGAGGTAGGTTGTTGTAGGGTGGGTTTCTGCAAAGCAGACAAGGGGCAAAGATACCAGAGAGAAGATCCATTAGGAGGACATGCCAGATCAAGGCACAAAAAACAGAAGGGCCAGAAGCAAAAGTGACGCAGGTGATCTAATTCTGGCATGGCAACTGTTGTTCAGTTTTGAGATACTAGTTACTGTAGCAACCTAGTCTGAAGCTATAGCATTGGTCCCTCCGTCATGAGGGCTGAAAGGATCCATATCGATTCCAGCCAACCTCACATTTGTAAAATTTGTTTCTGCATTCACAACTATGCTATTTATTTATTTATTTCAAAAATTTCAATACCACTCCGTAACGCTCACAGGAACGTATAAGCATTTAAAATGTTAAATTCAATCAATTAGAATGACACCAGAGCAGTTTAAAAGACGTTAACAGCAACAGCATATAATTAAAAAAGTATAAAAATAGCAATAAGACCTATAGGAGTCACTTTTAAAGGGCCTTAAATTGTCATAGAATCATAGAGTTGGAAGGGACCTAGTAGGTCATCTAGTCCAACCCCCTGCCTGCAGCAGGAATTCCCCCTAGAGCATCTCCAACAGGTGCTCATCGAGCCTCTGCTTGAAGATCCCCAGTGAGGGAGAGTCCACCACCTCCCTTGGCAATCTGTTCCACTGCCGAACCGCCCTCACCGTCAGGAATTTTTTCCAGATTTCCAGCTGGAATCTCCTTTCTTGCAGTTTGTACCCATTGGTTCTAGTTCTGCTTTCAGAAGCAGCTATGAACAAATTGGCCCCTTCCTCCCTATGACAGCCCTTCAGGTATCTGAAGAGGGCAATCATGTCTCCCCTCAGCCTCCTCTTCTCCAGGCTGAACATCTTAAGTTCCCCCAACCTTTCCTCGTAGGGCTTCCCTTCCATCCCACTGATCATTCTTGTCGCTCTCCTCTGGACTTGCTCCAGTTTGGCTGCATCTTTCTTCAAGTGAGGTGCCCAGAACTGAACACAGTACTCAAGGTGAGGTCTCACCAATGCAGAATAAAGAGGAACTAGAACTTCTCGTGACTTGGAAGCTACAGTCCTCTTGATGCAACCTAAAATGGCATTTGCCTTCTTTGCAGACACATACTGCAAAGTAGTCTTTATAAATTGTGCAACTAAAAGAATAACAGAATTTGAAAACAAACTAGTACATTTCGTAGACTAATGTGCAGGGCAGGATTTGTCACCCACAGATTTTTCATCCATCGGTTTGACTCAATGCAGGTACGTGCAGATTTGTGCTTCTCCGGCTACATTGTTTTGGAGGCCTGTTTCTTTGTTTGCACCATAAAAACTAAAAGTAGAGGCTTATTCTGATTTTTATCCTGTTATATTGTATGCAATATGTTGATTGCTTCAACTGTCATTTTAGTTTCCACATGAGACAGAGGAAAAATTAGCTGAAAGTAGCTGAAACTCAAAAACCTCAAGTAGCAGAACCATCAAAACCATGCTCAAGAATGTTTCTGCAGAGACCACTTTGATTTTTAGATTGCCCTAAAATTTCTATTTTAAATGATGTTGGAATGCAGAGCTTACTACAGATGTCCATTTTCTCCTCCCTCTTGGCCAGAAGTTATCCCAAAGACAGCTTTCATATCAAACCCAAAAGCATTTGTTACTAATAAATAGAAGGTGACTTATCCTTTACCTTCTTTTGAACAAATGCTACTGCTGCCACCACTACCACATATCCACATATTTAAAACCGAAAAGTCACTCACTGATTCACGGACTCACTGACTGATTCATCAACGCCCAGGCAAAACTGCTGGGCCTAGAAGCATGAAATTTTTGGAGGGTGTTCCTTCCATGATGGAGGGACCCACAAAGAACTGGTTTTCGGAAATTCCAACTGGAAGGGGGTGAAAGAGGGTGCAACATGTTTTCCTCCCTATACTTTTCACTGAAGATGCTCTTGGGGGACAGTGCGTATGGGGAGACGGTGTGCATGGGGAAGAGTGCACATGGGGGATGTTGTACAGGGGTATTGCGCATAGGCGTGTTTCACATGGGGAACTGTGCTCGTGGGGGGTTGATGCGCATGGACAGTTGATGCGCAGTGGGGGATGGTGCACAGGGAGGAATTTTACTGCTGCAACGTGGGTACATTTTCACTAGTACTGACTAATTGGTTTTACAGTATTCCAAATGAGAAATAAAACTTCTGAAAAGACAGGCACTTACCTCCATTGATTCCATTGACAGTGCCGCATTCTAGTTCAGCATTCCTGTGTGAATCGGTTAACAACGCTTCCAGCCTAATTACAGCATTTTCCAATCTTTCCATTAAGCCCTGGGTTTCTGCCATTCTGAAAACCTAAACAATGACAAAAAATAATATTAGCAGTTTCATTTTTGGTATGGATTTCAGAGAAACTGTATTATCAAGTTCAACCTTCTTTTGACTTTAAGAAGCATGGTTATCTTACTTGCAGTTGACAATCTTGACGATATCGACCATTATTTGTTATGTACACCAAGTTTCAAACTTATCTGATTATTTTAAAAAGAAGATTCACATTAGTTAACATTGTTTTTTCTCTGTGGTACAGAAATACATTGAATATCCCGGCCTTGGCTAAGTTCCAAATCTTATGTAATTTATTTCATTAGTTTCACGCATTTCATGTTGTGCACTTAAGGTTGTGAACACTTTATCATGCTAGGTGACATACTGAATAAGCATGTGTTATTTTCTAATAAACATCCTTGTAAACGTGTAAACCCCTAAGCAGTATCGAAGACCAGAATTTCCTGGCTTTCAAAATGCCTCATATATAAACTACTGTCGCAGATCTTGTTTTAGCTGAAGACATGCATTAGAATGGTCAAAAGCAAAAAGTCTGTGGTATCTATAGCCTATTTGTATCTATATTTGAAGCACTTGTATCTATATTTGAAGGGGGAAAACTGAATATTTTTGGGGAAAAAATAAAAGCAATATTTCTTTTTATCAAACATACAGCCCAGTCCTGTTCAATCATTCAACACTGATACAACCATACCATTGGGAAACATGCTGTATTCTGCAATATGGGGGCAAACATGTAGCTCTCCTAAGTAAACATTACTTCCTGTACGTTTCTGCATTGTGGCTATATCAGTGCTAGAAAGCTGGATAGATTGGGCCCTCAGTTTATTGCTTTAACAAGATAAGATGTCTGGGTTCTGATTCACCTAGTGTTGCTTCCATACCAGCCTCTTAGAAGGAAGGATATACCGTATTTCCTGGCTTATAAGACGCACTTTTTTTCTTCCCAAAGGGGGGGAAATGTCTGTGTGTCTTATAGAGTGATAGGGCCAATCCTAGAGCACAGTACCCCATCATATCATATGTCATTGGATTCGTATTGAAGAGCAGAATCCAATGCAAAAATCAGTTTTGAGATATCTCCTTCCTATCAGACGTTATGGCCAAAAAACAAAAAACCCATAAATATAAAAATAAAAAAATACATTTTTTGGCAATTTTTAAGGCGGGTAGGAATTTTGGCCTTGGGGTTCAGGACTTTTGGGTTTGGCATCTGGTCACCCTGGCAAAGTTGCAATCCTAAGCAGCCTTCCCTGGCTTGGAGACTTGGTCCAAAGTAGATATGCACAAGACCTGGTCCCTACTTCTGTATGCCTCTGCATCCCTCCCTGGGTTGGAGATTTGCTCCAAAGTAGACATGCACAGATGCAATCCTAAGAAGCCTTCCCTGGCTTGGAGACTTGCTCCAAAGTAGACATGCACAAGACCTGGTTCCCACTGCTGGACTGCTATATTTTATTAAATATATTAGTACACCATTTGGTTCAGAATATTTTTTTCTTGTTTTGCTCCTCTAAACTTTGGTGCATCTTATGGATCTTATGGTCCGGTGCATGAAATAAGCCAGGAAATACAGTAAGTACTGTAAATTAAATACTAGAGACCTCTCCATTCATATGCTTTAAGCTATGCTGTATCACCTACTGATACTCAAGAATAATTCTTGTTGTTATCAGGTGATTTGAATGCCATTTTCCCAATTCCATTTAACTTTGAATTAGCAGGGGTGATGGGGGAAGGGGAGAAACAGGTACATGCTGTTGAGTGCAGGGTTTCATTTTACCCAGATATGTAAAATGAGACTATTGCATAGTGTCACACACAGTGTATGTTAACATGAGTTGAGTAAGCAACAAATGCTAAAGTTCAGAGAATGTCAGCTTTTAGTCTGAAAATGAGAGCCAAAATAATAATGGATCTGAAACAAAATTGGCAAGTGTAAGTTTCAACTGACATGATTCCAAGAGTACATATTTTCTAAAGAGATGATTTACTGAAGGATACTTCCATGTGCTGACTTTTGCCTCCCCCCAAAAAGGAGTTCCTTGTTTCATATGTTCAATAAAGTTCCATGTCATATGTATTAGGGTAATTTGGGATTTAACCAGGAATACGTCCAAATACCAAGAACAACAGCTTAATTTAATGTCTTTAATGGGGCTAGTTCCTTCAGATCAAGACTTGCCTCAGCCCTCTTTGTAAGTGTAACCCAATGATCGATCTCTCTATTTCAACAACAGAAATATGAGTTGCAAATTCCAATGGAGGCTCTTTGGCTTCTGGCTTCCCCTTAAGAATAACAGCCAGCTTGATGGACTAGGAGTTGGTCCCTCAAGTGGCGACTGCAGAGAGATGTTAGGGATGCTTAGCAATCCTTGGTGATAAAAGGCTTAAGGATAGCACTGGCTCATGTAGCTTTCCCTTTCTTCTGGCTCAGCTTCTCCTTCTCCCTTCTTTTCTACTCTCCTTTTATCCCCCTGCTCCACACTGGTCCTTTCTTAGGTGTGGTCCCTCATTTCATAAATCCACTATTTTTCCTTAGACCCCAGTTACTTCTTGGACAACGACTACTGTCCTCCAGCCACTCTGATTCGGGGTCATTTTTTCACTTTGCTTTTCAGCCTGCTTAACTTATTTTTTTTCCTATTCTATACTTTAGACCAAAATTTTCCAAAGTATTGATCACAAATAACATTTCCTGCCTGTTATCAGTGTGCATGTGCAAGTTTTGAATTAAATAAATGCTTTGAAATATCAATTAATTTGTTCATCTACATGAACACATCATTTTCATGATATAAATATCATAAAAATAAACCTCCTCTTACTATCAATACTTCATTACTTACTGTCCTAAAGATATTTTCATTTTTTTTATTAGAATCTGAGTATCAACCTGTGTGAGAACGACTGCCTTAAAATTACCAAGATAATGTATTTTCCTCGTCTATCCTCCTAATCTTTTGTTCTGTTTTTTACTCTTTCATACACATACAATCATATTTTTTGTTTCATTTTCTCTTGTTTCATTGTTCTCATTTTCTCTCGACCAATGAAGTGTAACATTTTAAGTTTCTCCTCCATCAATGGTCATGCAGAGATTTAGAACAGCCTTTTTGTTGTGCATTAACACAAGCCTCTTCATGTAATTAAAGTGCTTGCAATCCGTTTAATTACACACCTCCAAGCCTAATTACTCAAGGGAAATCAATTGCCTTGTTGAACTCAAAGAAAAGAATGTATGCAAATATATCTTACATAAGAGCTGATTAGTGACCAGGTAAAAGGTCCTATAAATCTGTAATGCCTTTTATGACCTAAAGAATTCAAATAAAGGTAATTGGTAAATTTTGCAGTATTGTTCTGAAAACTGAAAGAGGAATGTTCCACGGATGATAGCTTCACATCATATATGGAAAATTAGTTATCAAACCTTGTATGAAAAAAATTGATGGAAATACCTATGCACATGGGTAATGTGCACCTATGTGCAATTAAATATTTGTCCAAATGGCATCCATCCAAGAGTTTCTTGCACTGTTTCCTGCACAGAGATAGGGCTGGCTATGGCACGTCTAATGTGAAGGGGACCTGCACTGACACAAATGGGGCTACTCAAATCTGTGTCACCTAAAGAGGTGTATAATCAGAGTGGCCTGGTGCTAGACTGGGTTGCCTGGGAGGGATTAAGATTTGGCCTAACGAGGGATTAGGATTTGACAGATCCTGGCACCATGCCCCCGGGCTGGGCCTGCTCACATATGTGCCTCGCAGACATATACAAAACCTCAGTTTGCCCAGTTCCTCCCCAAAACCTTGCACCAGCCTAGAGGCCACTGCAAAATACCTCACTGCAATTGTGTGGAGGCCAAATCCAGGAGGTCTGGTGAAAAGCCAGGTGGGCCAGAAGGGAGATTATGATATGGTGGAAGCCTGATCCGCCAATTCTTTCTCTCTCCCAGGTCCAATCTGCTCTCTGTTCTCCGCATCGCTGGGATGCCTGGCAAATCCTTACCTGTGCCATCCAACTGATTACCAGAATTCAGCATCAATGGGGCAGTGCTAGCCATTGTGCCAGTGCCATATATTTCAATAGTGTAAAGCAGCGGCATAAGGCTATATGGCTACAGCAAACACACTGTCAGGAGCACTGGGGCCAGCCCCATAAGAACAAAAAGGGGCAGCCATAACTAATGGATGTTCACATCCCCAGTGCCAGTAGGTAAGAGGCAGTGCCTCCCCAGGTCCTGGTCACCTCCTCACCACTTCCTGCTGATGTTCATCTCCATGTCCCCTGTCTTCCTGCCTGCTTGCCCAACGGGTCTTTTCCTATTCTTCAGGATGGTTACTAATCCATTTAAAAGAGTTGGTGAATATCAGGAAAAAAATTCCTGACGATGAGGGCAGTTCGGCAGTAGAACTGATTGCCAAGAGTGGTGGTGGACTCTCCCTCAATGGGGAACTTCAAGCAGAGGCTTGACAAGCACCTGTCAGGCATGCTCTAGGACAGTGGTTCTCAATCTTCCTAACGTAGTGACCCCTTTATAAGTTCCTCATGTTGTGGGGACCCCAACCATATAATTATTTTCGTTGCTACTTTATAACGGTAATTTTGCTACTGTTATGAATCGTAATGTAAATATCCGATATGCAGGATGTATTTTCATTGTTACAAATAAAATGTGTGTTCTATGCACACATTGAACACAGTAGTATTTATTTCAGAGTAGGCATGCATAGGATTGGGCCCTGAGGCTGCAATCCTATCCACATTTACATGCGAGTAAAGGCCCCCTGACTATAATGGGATTTATTTCTGAGTAGGAATGAATAGGATTGGGCCCTGAGGCTGTCTGTCAGCCCCAGTACGTGCGCAGCTACAGCCAGAGGTCTGGCAAGCCTGACCTGGCCCCCTGCACCAGGGGTCTTTAGGTGACCCCAGGAAAGCTCTAGGTGACCCCAAAGGGGTCCCGACCCCCACTTTGAGAAATGCTGCTCTAGGAGGATTTCCTGCTACAGGCAGGGGTTGGACTAGATAACCTACTAGGTCCCTTCCAGCTCTAGGATTCTGTGTTTCTATGTAAAGGCTGCAGAGGCAGCTGGGTATGTTTGATCCATACTTGGTCAAATCCTCAGATACCAAGACCATGGATACAGTTGATCCATCAGACTGATTTACCGCTAGAAAATTCAGCAGTACCCTCCAGAAGAAGTTCTCCTAGGGATTTTAAAGGGACAGAATATAAATCTGGGAGTCAATGCAAGTTCAGTTTCTTCTTGAACCAGAAAGAGCCTATAGTAATTTTTTTCAAATTCACACTTTTTGCAAGGGTTACAGAAGATATACCATTTTACTTAATAGGAAATAAATAGGAATGACAAATAAATAAAGAGAGAAGAGTAGTTGCAGTGGCATAGCTAATGATCATGTAGCCTGGTGCAAAGCTCAAAATGTTGCCCCAGAAGTGATGTCACAACTGGAAGTGACATCATCCTCAGATATTTTTAAAGAGAAAATTGAGGAAAAACCTACCTCCTTCTCCTCATCAGTTTATCACCATCGCTAGTGGTGAACTGCTGAGAAGGAAGAGGCAAATTTTCCCCCAATTTTCTTTTTAAAAATACCTGGGGATGACATCACTTCCAGTTGTGACATGGGGCAAAGCTCAACACCTTGTGAGCTTTGCACCAGGCAACATGATCATTAGCTATGCTACTGCCTGGCATGTCATGGTATAGCTGGTAAAGACTCTTCTCTAAAATCCTGCAGAGCTACCCACAGTTTCTTTAGTGATACTAGAAGGACAAATGATATGTATATGTAAATTTCATATGTTCAAACAGACCCACCTGTCTTTCAGAATTCTAACTTGCTTTAAAGCAGGCCTCCGTCAATGTTGGAAGACTATGGTTTCGTGCTCAGCGCTGCATACGCTGCATGCAAAGCACGAAAGCCTGGGTTCGATAGTTATGGAGGATAGGCTGTTACCCAAGCAGCAAATCCCCCCTCTCCACGCCACTGAATTAGTCCAATGGAAAGGCAGAGCCAATACGATTGGATCCAGCTGGCATCACAGAGCTGGGCTAAGGACAGGGGCTCACCCTGTCTTGTGGGGCCGACCTGAGTCTCGAACCCTGGCCTGCTGGTTAACAGGCACAGTGTCTTAACCACTTGATTATACAGTGTCTCCAATGGAAGACACTAACTGCAATTAGGGGGACACAAATCTCATATTCTCCAGCCACCATGCTGTCCTTACACCAAAGAGTCTCGCCAGATGGTAGATATAGAGAACAGTTCAGCACAAGATCCTGTCCAGCAGAGAACAATTCAGCACAAAAAACAAATGATAAATACTTATGAGAACAGTACTTGGAAGCTATTCTGTTTGTCAGCCCTCCCAGTTACTTAAGGTCCTCACATATCAGTCCGCTATCAAATTTAGAATTAATCTGCCCCTACTTCATAAATATTTTATGAATGAATTATTATACACCTCAATCCCTAATAATTAGAGCACTGTATCTTTTAGTATTCTATATTAATAAAGATTTATTTGAATCGGTAATTACTGACTACACTAATATTGAATTTGTAAGCATAAGGTGTTGGTCCACTGAAGTGTGGTTGGTTCACTGAAGTGACAATGGTAGTCTACACTAGATGTCCAAAAACATGTGATGCATTAACTTTAGTACTATAGTAAATAATGCACAGCCCCTTTTCAAGCTTATTTAAGAGAATATATTTTATTCATCTGCTAATTTTATCCACCAGCTAATTCTAAGCTGCACTCAAAAGGAAGAGAAGGTGAAACCATTGTATGATGATGAAAAAAAATTTTCCCTGAAAATGCAACTATAATTTTCAAGAACATCCTACAATTTATCAATTTAGGGGAAATTAAAGTTATTTTAAATATAATTCTGAAATTATTGCACAACTCTTTAATATAACAGCTATTTCAAAATTTACGTTGAATTCTATAATCTGTTGTGTTTGAAATAATATACCGCCCACATCTTTAAATGTATATTTCAGTAATCTTATTTCAATTTCACTCTCAAATGGGCTAATTTGGAAGCTCAAGCCAAGGTGCACTGAATTCAATGAAAAGATTCTCATTCATTTTAGTGGCTCCATTCAGCTTTTTAAAAGCCATCACTCTCAATCAAGATTCAATCCATATTAAAAGCCTAATGTTGCGCCGAAACAAAACAAACTAAATTATTGCCCTAGGAATAAATATCATCGTTAGAGCATACATAGATGGATCTTAGATGGACGTTAGAGCAGCCAGATGGTTGCCTTGAAACTGTATGAAGCTCTATAGGCCTGATTTTGCTGTAATGCTGTCATCCTGCCATTTCTTGAAAAGGGAAGAAAATCCTCCTGATAATGACAGGAACAGGAAAGATGCTGCTCTGATCAGGCCTGTGTGGATTTCCGTAGGCAGGTCATTTTCTGAAGCAGGTGGATTCCCAGTGATGCAGCTTCAGAACAGGGGAAAATCCTGCACTGATCTTTCCTACAAGCTGCCAGATCCCCATTTCCAAAAGAAGGAGTAATCTCCAGAGTTGTGGCATTGTCACCCTGGAGTTGGAAACAGGCTGGCATACCTAATATATTAATGGTTCAGTGTATTTGGTGTATACAGCTAATGTATTAATACAATAAAAGTATTAACAGTATATAGTAACAGTATACAACTGTATACAGTATACAACTGTATACAACTATTATACAGTATACAACTGTATACTGTTAAGAGAATAACAGTATACAACTGTATACAACAGCAACAGTAACACACAACAACAGTATACAACATTGTTGTTACTTTTTTACTGTTGTTACTGTTACTGTTGTTGTTGTTTAGTCATTCAATTGTGTCTGACCCTTTGTGACCCCATGGATTGCAGCACGCCAGGCACCCCTGTCCTCCGCCTTCTTCCATAGTCTATCCAAATTCATGTTCATTGCCTTGGTGACATTTTCTAACCATCTCCTCTAACTAAGGCTGCAATCCTAAAGACACTTTCCTGGGAGTAAGACCCATTGACAGTGGGGCTTACTTTTGAGTAAACATGGTTAGGATTGTGCTCTTCCTGTTACTGTTATTAACATACAATACTGCAATAATATACAACATGTGTAACATACATACTGTGTGTTACTATAATAACATACAATAACAGTAGTTACTGTTATTGACATACAGTACTGCAATAATATACAACATATTTACATACATACTGTATGTTACTGTAATAACATACAATAACAATAATGTCTTGTATTAATACAGTATTAACACAGTAATTGTTGTACTGTATACAATACAGTTGTATTAAAACAATTGCTGACATGATGCAGGAGAAGGTGGGGTATAAATCTGACCAATAAATAAATAACGTAATTGAAGATGTGGTGGGGCCAGGGTGACCATATGTCCTCTTTTTCTAAGACATGTCCTTTAGCCTCATATAAATCTTCATTGTCCTCCTTTTTCATGTGAGCATGCAGTGTGTAGCCTTCTTGTCATTAATAAATTATATATAATAAAAACATTTAATAATAAGCCATACAGTGTTTTAAATTAACCACATGAATGCAATATACCACAAATGTCTTTAGCTTTCTTTATGTTGGATCCCCTCCTTGGGTGTGTGTGTGTGTGTGTGTGTGTGTGAGAGAGAGAGAGAGAGAGAGAGAGAGAGAGAGAGAGAGGACCTTGTCCTCTTTTGCATTTAGGACATATGGTCACCCTAGGTGGGGCCAGCTGCCCTTGTTAGGAAGGGGGGGGGGTCCTTCTGTCTAAACCACTACAGGACATCTGGCCAGTGCAGTGCAGTGCAGTCCTTGCAAGAGGCCACTGCTCCACACTGGAGGGAATGAATGCAGGGGAGAGGGTGACCCAGATATGCCCTTCTCAAGATCATTTGCACTGGAATAAATAAATAAATAAATAAATAAATAAATAAATAAATAAATAATCAATCAATCCCTGCTGGTAGATCTTTCTCTCCAGTCTCCACCCACCGTGCACCAAGCAAGGCCCCTCTAGAGGCACAGCCTCCTTCCCTTCTCACCCCCTTTGCACTGCCCCATCCATCCCTTTGGGGCGATCATGCATCCCACCCCCTCACCCCCCCAGCTTTTGAATGACTTGCCTTGCTAGCCAGCCAGCTGCGGATCCCCTTCCTCCTCTCTGCAAGCAGAAGCCCAGGCTGATCACTGGATCCGGGGATGGCTGGCTGGCTCACGCCCCCTCCTTCCCTCCCCCTCGATGCCACTCAGAAGAGCCCTGCAGGGAGGGAGATGCTGCAGCAGCACCACCAGCAGCAGCAGTGCAGGCAGTTTCCTGGGGAGCCAAATAAAGACAAGTCGTAAAAGGGGGATGGAGATAGAGTGCTGAAGGGAGTGGGTGGAAGCGGTGGCGTAGCTAGAGGGGGGAGCAGCAGTCCAGTCTTGGAGGGAGCCTCACTCCTTGGAAGCCGTCCATTCCAGGTGGGGGGAGCAAGGCTTTATTGCTGCGCCCCCCTCTAGCTACGCCACCGCTCCCACCCACTCCCTTCAGCACTCCATCTCCATCCCCCTTTTAGGACTTGTCTTTATTTGGCTGCGCTGCTGCTACAGCTACGCCACCGGGTGGGTGGGAGAGATGCTGGCCAAGCTCTCCATTCAGGTCAGTGCCTGGAAAGAAATGGATGGGGTGGCTGGGAACCCTTCTCATGGGGGGCTTGAGATAATCCACTCGTTCTGATCAGGGTAAACATATGTCATCATAACCCTCCAAAAGAGGACAAGGCAGGGTGACCATATGTCCCCTTTTTCCAGGACGTGTCTTGGATTATAGCCTTGTGTCCTGGAAAAATAATAGTGCCCATATTTTCCTTGTAAGCAAATAACAGGTAGCCTTCTTGTAATTAATAAAGTATGGCTGCAATCCTATAGACACTTTCCTGAGAGTAAGACCCATTGAACACAACGGGGCTTACTTTTGAGTAGACATGGATAGGATTGTGCTCATAGTGTAATAAATGATATGTAATCATTGTAAATTTAATTGTAAGTAATATAGTGTTTAAATTAACCAGTAGAAAGCAATGGGGTGCAAAAGTAGGTATACAATTTTTATTATGAAAAAACAGTATCACAATAAGGATGACATACAAGCTGCAATCAAATACAAAGTACAATCCTAAGCATGTCCACTCAAAAGTAATCCCCATGGTGTTCAACCACCAAGAGTACAATCCTTTTCATTTGTACTCAAGCTTCCCCTTTTGATGGAGTCACTCCAGTGGAGGACACAATGCATTCAGTGAGAGTGGGTATCTCAACGTCTCCTCAAAGTAAGGAAACTTTTATTGCCTTGGGATAAACCTCTGCTATCCCCCCATTGGGACTCCTCAGAACCAAAGAGAGGGAATGGAGAAAGAAGGGAGCTCAGAATACTAGTGCATTGGTCCTCAAAATGGAGGTCAGGACCCCTTGGGGGGGAGTCACAACATTTCAGGGGGATCACAAAAAGCTGGGGGCTGCCATCTTGGAATTTGGCCACTGGCTGCTACAGCCTTGGAATGGGGCACTCACGCTGCTTTCTTGGGAGTAAGTATCATTGAACACAATGGGTCTTCTGAGTAAATATGGAGGAGCTCTGACATTACAGTGATATTCCTGTTGGATGTCACTTTCAGCCATGACATCACTTCTAGAAGGGAATCCCCAGACAGATTATCATTCTCAGAAGGGGGTGCCAGGCTGAAATGCTTGAGAACTAGTGCAGGGGTGTTCAAACCCTGGCCCTGGGGCCAGATGTGGCCTGTGGCATCCCACCACAAGACCTATCCAGCCCTAGGGCAAGCCTTGTAATTTTCTCTAATACAATCTCTAATACAATTTTATTAATAAATCTTATATGAAAATTTATTAAAATTTGAAATGTAAGTTAGTTTTCCATCCCCTGCCACAGTGTCAGAGAGATGATGTGGACTTTCTGCCAAAAGATGGGGTAAACATCCATGAAATAAATAAACTAAATCATCAGTCCCCAGAAAAATACATCATCCTGGGACAAGTAAGAACAATTGCTATGCCCCAATAAAGAGAACAGGGCTTTCCCTCTAATTAGTCCTGCATCCTATTACAGAGAACAACCAGCAATGCAGGACTTTCATACAGTAAGTTAAATAGCATTCATGATGCCTGCCGCAAGCTGGTAGCGCCATCATTCAGCAGGAAGTGATGTCTTTAAGCAGGCCGTGACCCAACATAAGCACCTTCTCATTTAGGAGCTCATTAGCTGTAAATGACTTTAGGAAACAAAATACATAAATCTGGATATTTTCAAGATATGGGAATGCCCAGTTATCATTTGGACAGCCTTTTCAGCAGTGAGACCTCAGCTCAGTAGCTGATGATTTGCTGGGAGTTTGCAAGGACCAAATAAAAAATTTCTGAGGGCTTCATGAAGCCACTGGGGCTTACGTTTGATACCTCTGCTCTAGGTTTACGCACCCATGATATTTCCTCTTCCCTTCCCTATCTTCTCTGTATTTTGAGATGGCAGAGAGCAAGAGGAAGAGGAGAGTGGCAGGAGGAGAAGTAGGTTTGAAGAAGCAGATGGCAGGAAGGTTGTAGGGATGCATGACAGATTGGTGTGGACATTGGAAAGAAGAACGACAGTAGTGATGTCAACGACTCCTGATTACAGTATAATGGTACCTTTACCACCAAATAATCTAGAGCAGTGGTTTCTCAAACTGTGAGTCCAGATCCACCAGTGCATCCCAGCTTGGCTTTTAGTGGGTCACAAAACTGACAGTTGGCAAGGGAAATGTATTGAAACCTATAGAAAGTGAAACTGAGACACACGTGTGCATATACTCACAAGTAGGCAAACATGCCTCAGCCCAGAAAGGCTGGCCAAGAGAAATGCAACATCACCAGGTCCACATTCAGCGAGTATGTGATAATGTAGTGTGCCTACCCACTCACCCACCAGGCTAAAAAGGGAATATATTGAGCCCTATAAATAGGTACCACCTCCGTGGGAAGATAACAGTGTTCCGTTCACATGCAGGCCACATATTCATGGAGGCATCTTTGGACAACACGGGCTCTATGGCTCTAAAAGCAGGGGATAACCACACCCTATAGTTGGTCATGCCTAGCAGGACAACCTGTGGGGGACACCTTTTACCTTTAATCAAAGTGAAACTGAGACACACATTCATTTACTCATAAGTAGGCAAACATGCCTACTTATGGGCATGTAGGAAGGGGATAGGATTTTTCTTTGTCTTGTAATGATAGATTTGATTGTCATTTTTGAAAAGTGGGTCCTGGTAGGGAACTCTGCGTATGGAGAGTTCTAATCATGGTTCTAATCATGTTTGTTTCCCATCTTTTTTACATTCACTTCTACCTACTGAGCATCTTTCGAAGTTTGTCAGTTGTGTCACCACTTTGCCATTGCACAAGATGAAGTATTCCTTCCCTGTGTAGGCTTATAGCCAGGTCACAGCTTATCCAGAAATAACCATCTCCTACTGGGTGAGTGACTAATCAACAACTGCAACAAAGAAAAAAAGTAGTTATTTGATCTGCCATTTATATGCAATAGGATGCAGTGTTCATGAGGTACTTGCACAAGAAAGTCATAAACAGCATGATGCTGTTCTTCACAATCGGAAAATCAGGAATAGAGGGGACAGTACTGTGAATTGTACGCTTTACATATAGATACGCACACATTTAATATATACAAGTAAACGCGTATATTTATACATTAAAAATGCACACTATTATTGTAAGGATAAACGAGAGTAAAGGGTACATTACTGTGTACAATGGCAAGAAGGTGAAACAGCTTTCTAAGCCTATAATGGCTGAAAGAAGCTACTTAGAGATTTACCCATGAAATTCAATATTATGTATAATTAATGTATATCAAGGTTTCCAAACTCCAGCCTGGGAGCAAGATGTGGCCCTCGGCAAGCTTCAATGTGGCCCCCAGCAAGACCCTTCTATCCGGCTTAGGGCAAGCCACTTAATCCATTCCAATACATTCTTATATGTAAATTTATGTAAATGTATTCAAATTTGAAATGTAAATTAGTTTTCTGACCCCCCCCCCCCGTGACCAGATGACCGGGAAAACCTGGATTTGTCTGGATTTTTAGCCTCCTGTCTGGGTGTCCTACATTTTGGCATCATTGTCCTACATTTTGGCTTCATTTTGAAATTTTGTGACAGTGCACAGTACCCCATCATGCCATATGTCGTTGGATTCGTATTGAAGAGCAGAATCCAATGCAAAAAACAGTTTTGAGATATCTCCTTCCTATCAAAAGTTATGGTTAAAAAACTGAAAAACAAAAAAAAATACATTGGCAATTTTTTTCAGCGGGTAGGAATTTTGGCCTTGGGGTTCAGGAATTTTGGGTTTGGCATCTGGTCACCCTGCCCCCACCAACACAGTGTCAGAGAGATGATGGCTGCAATCCTAAAGATACTTTCCTGGAGTAAGACCCATTGAACACAATGGGGCTTACATCTGAGTAGACATGGTTAGGATTGTGCTCATTGTGTCCCTCCTGCCAAAAACTTTGGAGGCCCCTGATGCATATGCACATACACACATGTATGCGAATGTGTGTATTAATAACAACAACAACAACAACAACAACAACAACAACTAGGCATTTATATACCGCTTTTCTAGACATTTTTTGATTGCGGCTTAGTCTTTATTCAAAGCGGTTTACATGGACAGGCGAATCTAAACCCCCGAAGGGATTTTTACAACACAGATTGGTTCTATCTTTCAAGAAACACTACATTCAAGATGTTACATTCACAGTCTGGTTAACAACACTGGCCCCGATGTCTGAAATGCTGGCTGACAAACTTCTCCTTCAGCTCTCACATGAAGGGCAGCTGAGAAAGCTCCTTCACTCCCACTGAAAAGCAGATGGAAAATCTCAGCTACAGCAGCCTCTTTTCAAGGTCTTGCTTTAGATCTGACTTCCAGTTATCTCGATCCAGCGACCTTCAGTTCTTATTTTCAGGCAAACGGAGGCTCTACCCGCTAGACCAGACCTCCTGCCATCCTGTATGTATACAGAACTCCTGTATGTGTAATAATACACATGTATTATTATGTACATGAAATTTACTGGAAACAAACAATGCACCATCCTAACTATGATACAATTCTATTAATCCATTTTAATGAAGTATCTTAATAATAGGTATAATGAGGGGTCTTTTTGAGTACTGAGTACCGGCACCTCTATAGCTCCCAAGTAGACATGCCTATAATTGCAAATAACATCCCATCTTTATTTCTAGAAAATAAACTCCACCTTTATTTCTAGAAAAAAGTACTGGGTATACATTAATGAGATGGCTCCTGTCACTAAATTGACCTTGTGCATACATGTGTGCATCCCCCACCTCACCAACCTACCTTCTTCCACTTGGTCATCATTACCCAGGTGTTTATATTACCTAGAGCAAAAGGCTAGCTCTTCCTTTTCCTGGCCTTTCTCCCATCTTAACAGGTTCTCCCAGCTGTGTCCTCTATGATTGTGGAGGTGGTTAGGCTTTCTTTCTCTTGGTTTTCTTTCTCATGATTAGCCTGTCTACTAACAATAGTACAAGAGAAGGTTCAGTATGGGCTGTAAGTGCAAGAGGTACTGTAATCAGCCCTGCTTGTGAAGGGACTCTGAGTGGTATTCTAATCTATGGGAAACCTTTAGGGGAGAAGGGAATGATACCATCAGAGGTCTCAAGTGTTCCTTTTCTTCATCCTATTGTTAACAGAAACTCATAACTGTAGTCACTGTGCTACTATAATGCGGTAATATTTTCTGTGTCAATAAATGTGATGATTTACTCCCAGGAATACTGTATTTCCTCAAATCTAACGCTCACCTTTTCCAGTTGGATTCAGTCTCCAAAATCAGGGTGCGCATTAGATTTGATGTTAATTAGACTGAGTAAATGCAGTATTTTTAAGTATTGGGTGCACATTATATTTGATGGCGCATTATATTCGAGTAAGTACAGTGATACAATTGGACAAGAGATAAATGACAATATCCTGTAAGCCTCCTAAAGTGAGTGAACTAAGAGAAGGAATCACAGGTTTATTTTACTCTGGAAATGTCTTTATGGTCAGCAGCGGTCAATCCTATTATCACTCCATCTAAACAGGCTCTAAGGGGAGTAGCAGTATTTCTATGTATCCTTCTGTTGGCACTAGAGCTGGATTAGCTATTATGCTGAGTAAGCAGCAACCAAAATAATACCTCAAATAGAGGACCAAGTAATCACATATTCATTTTCCACTAGGAACCTTTCCTTTCTGTTTCCTAAACTGTGTTCTTTTAATTTATATTTTCTGTAGTTTATAAAATTGCTTAGACTATAGTTGTGGCCACAAAGGTAGTTATTTTAGGAATATTTTGTCTAAGGCTGCGATGCTAAAGACACTTTCCTGGGAGTAAGACCCATTGAACACAATGGGATTTACATCTGAGTAGACATGATTAGGATTGTGCTGTGAATGTTGTGTGTATCAAATGACAAATGTGAAAAGGCTCTAGTCTAATCTGTTGGGATCAAAAGCTCAGACATTGAATTTTGTGTTGTGCTGTTGCACCAGAATAAATAGTACATTATATCTGCTGTTAGACGTCAGCAAATTCTCTGTTGTAGACCCAAATTCTGCAGCTCAAGATTTAGTTAAACACAAGTACTGTATATTTGTATACTTTGTTTCCACCAGGAATGTAGCCAGTGACAGACAAAGAAAAGGTTTGTGTATACAGTATTTCATATTTTGCTACTTTAATGAGAAGGAATGAGAAGCAGAGCTGGTTAAACCTTCTACTAGCCCACAGCCAATTTTGTTTGTGGGGTGATACTTCTTGCACTTTTAAATTGCATAGGGTTGGAGAAGGAGAACAGAGATGTCAGGTAGGTCTCTCTGAAGAGAGAGATGTGGAGTTCAAGAATGTTTTCCCCACCTCTGCTATCCTGCCCTGGTTACCTTTATTAAACACTGACTGCAGGATATTGGTGATTTAATATCTCGCATCAAATATCCCACCCAGGACTGTATTAACCCAAGGCTATGCCACAAGGCTTTCAGATATGAGTATTAATGCCCTGAACTCAACTGAAATGGTTAATACGAGGTACCTTACATCAAACTTTCCTCTTACCATCAGTAGTTGTGATATATACACATTTTTATAATAATAGCAGGCAGATTTGTAATGTACCATATACAGAAATAACGTATTGTTAAAATCAAAGTATTGTATTAATCTGTTCTGATGAAATTCCACAAAAAGATATAATTAGTACGATCATCAATATGCGTAGCAGAAATAATTTGAAAGTAGTTTTTAGGTGTTATCCATTTTGAAAATAAGAAGTTTATGTTGTGAGTGTTCTGTTCTTGAATTTATAAAATATATTAGACATTGAGCTCATTGTATAATAAATGTAAATTGCTATGAAAAACACACATACCGGTAATCTATAAAATACGAGAAGTACTTCTGAAAGTAACTGCAAGTATATTTTCTCCAATGCTTATGCTAATATGAACAGATTTGTCTCTGTTCAATGTACACAGATTGTACATCTTACATGTTCAGAACAATTTAGAACACTTGTCTAGTAGCGTTAGTGCTTTATTATGAAGAAAGTCCCAATATGTTCAATGGGAACCCAATAAAGGATATGTTGGATTACATTCTCGCAGCCCAATCCTATGGGTGAAATGTCTAGATTCTAGAATCTGCTAGAACTAGGGTGAAATCCAGAGTAACTACAGGGAGTCTTTGCTCCGGTGTAAGAACAATTTACCCTGGATTGCAATATGAATTTCCCATAGGTTTTCACTAGGTGGTGCAGTAACTATGGGTGCACAAAATGTCTCTTACGTGCTCACGTAGTTACTCTGGATTGTAGAGCTAGTCAGATTCTGGTTGTTAGCAATGTGAGTCACATTATTATTGCTTTGTGTCAAATATACTGAATGATGTAACGGGAAAAGGCAAGATGCTGTGTCACAGTGAGTATTCAGTTTCTTTGAAACTAGGGCACCCTTGGTTTTAAACTTTTCCACATAACAGCATCTCTTATTAATAAGAGTTCTTCACGTCATCATGGATTATTGATAGCACTTGATAGTTATGTATTGCTGCAAGTTAACGTCTTTACAAGAGACAAGTCAACTATATAATATAGTTTTAGTAACAGGATTATACATTCATTTTGTCCTATAAAGCAGTTATCAACTCAAAGGTTGAGTAGATGCCAAGAAACCCGAGCCGTAGAAAAACATTGCAGGTTTAATCCAGTGACTCCTTTATGTGTGATATTAGAGGCATGCACCTGTCCTATGAGCATGGAAGAAGGTTATAGATGGGGACAGGGAGTTGATGCCACAAGGAGAGAGGTGGCGAGAATGTAAAGGACAACTAGATCATGCCATAAGACTACCAGAGGTCAAGGAAAGCGAGGACACTCTATAGCTGTGAACACATCATTTTATACACTGGTAGTGTGCAAGTTGTGTGGCTGTGGGTGGCGCAGGTGGTTAAGACACTGTGTCTGTTAACCAGCAGGCCAGGGTTTGAGACCCGGGTCGGCCCCACAAGACAGGGTGAGCTCCTGTCCGTAGCCCAGCTCTGCGACGCCAGCAGGATCCAATCGTATTGGCTCTGTCTTTCCATTGGACTAATTCAGTGGCGTGGAGAGGGGGATTTGCTGCTTGGGTAACTGCCTATCCTCCATAACAATCTAACCCAGGCTTTTGTGCTTCGCATGCAGCATATGCAGCGCTGAGCACGATACCATAGTCTCTCAAGACTGATGGAGGCCTGCTTTTTTAGCGTGAGAGTTGATGTTTAAAACATGCTGGTTACCAAATAATTCTGCTAGCTGCAAATAGTTTCAAAGGAAGATTAAACAGTGCTTAAAAGCACAATCTTTACCCAAAAGGAGGCCCTGTTGTGTTCAACACAGCATGCTTCCAGGAGAGTGTATATAGAATTGCAGCCCAGGAGATCTGTTACATCTCATACCAAATTCAACTGGATTTCTGTTGTGGACTTCAGACACTTAAAGCTGTGAAAGAGTAGGGCATGCTTTCTTCAAAGATGTAGAGTTGCCATATGTCCCGAAAAACTCCCAATTTGGGGGGATTGTGTTCACATACTGGCAAATGTGAGAAAGTGTCATCCTGATTTTGTGAAAGAGAACCATGGCAATGCTACAAGATGTAACATTATTTTGGTAGCCGCTTGCGATGCAATAGGTGGAGTATAGCCAGGGCCAGCCATGCCATGAAGCAGCCTGTGTTGCATGGAGTGGCACCTGTAACAGAGCAGGGTAGTAAACAGATGAGCTATCAGGCAATCTGTCCTTTCCAGTCTGCCACTCCTCTGGGGCTCTGATCCCTTTTTGACTTGCTGAGAACAAGAAGGAAGCTGATCATGGGCAGCATAAGCCTTCTCACTCCACTGTGGCTAGTGTGACAAGGGAAGAAGGAAAGCTGTGAGGGCTTTAAATAACTTTTCTCCACCCACCCAGTGCACATGAAGTACCAAGTATGCAGGGATAAGCAATCTGGAGCCCACCCCCATCCTTTTACTTATTAAAGCAAAGCACTCAGCCTCCCTCTTCTGAGCTGATTCTGTTTGAAATGAACAGGAGCAGCCTTTGCTTCCCAGCACACTCCTGTTCACTACAAACAGAAACCACATGGAGGAGAAGCTGCACATGGATTTCTGGTAAGTAAAGGAAAGTGGAATAAGGGTGCTTGCCTTCCCCACTTCTACAGGAGCCCATGTGCGAATGAGCACAGGGGTGGCAAAACTGGTTACAGAAAGCTGCTGAGTGGAGTCAAATATTTGAGTAAATGAAAAAGAAAATGCAACCTCATGTAGATTTCTCCAAATACGTCATTAATAAATTTTCACCCTATGTTTTCTCTCCCAGCTTTCTAAATGTTGTCTCTACCAATAAGCGTTTGGACCCATCTCTACTCCAGTGGTAGTGCAGTGCAGCCCTGGGAAAGGGAACAAACATTCCCTCCTCCCAATTGGCACAACTGCATCAGCATTTGAAAGTTGGACTGGGCTCTTAGAATAGATTATATTAACAGTGAATTCTTCGGAAATTAATTTCCACATTATAAAAATTTGGATCAGCTTGGGGGTGTGTGTGTGTGACATCAGTGGTGGAGCATGTCAAATCCTGAGCCCCTTTCTAGGCCTAACCTGCCATCGCTGAACAACATGGACTTGTATCAGCAACTGAGTTGGCAGTGGTCTGAGTTTCCCCATAGCAAATGCTGGGGCTTATCCTGGAGCAAGGGGACAAATGTCCCCTTCCTAAAAGCAGGCCTCCGTCAGTCTTGGAAGACTATGGTATCGTGCTTGGTGCTGCATACGCTGCATGCGAAGCACGAAAGCCTGGGTTGGATTATGGAGGATAGGCTGTTCCCCAAGCAGCAGATCCCCCCTCTCCACGCCACTGGATTAGTCCAATGGAAAGGCAGAGCCAATACAATTGGATCCAGCTGCGTCGCAGAGCTGGGCTAAGGACAGGAGCTCACCCTGTCTGTGAGGCTGACCCGGGTCTTGATCCCTGGCCTGCTGGTTAACAGGCACAGCGTCTTAGCCGCTTGTGCCACCCACAGCCCTAATAAAACCCACAGCCCTTAGCCGCTTGTGCCACCCACACCCACACCCACAAATGTCCCCTTACTCCAAAGAGATCTCTAGCAGCTGAAAATTCCCCTGCAGGATGCATTGGAAGCTGGGCTGGCATGTTGCATTTCTGTGAAGGAATTTCAGTAAGATTTGGCAGTTAGTCCTTGGTGACATTTTACCATCTGAAAGAGGTCTTTTGACTCTTAGTAGGACTTCTAACGAAGGATATAATACTTGGTTCCTTCCAGGTTTGTTACTTTTTACAATCTGCTCCTCCACCTCCTTTGCATGCAACTATTTTCCTGATAATTTGTCAGAAAGCTGTTTTAGCTGCAATATGAAGCAGAAAGGCAGTGTATAAATAAAAAGCAGAACATAAATGAATTAGTAGCAGCTGCCTTGCTGGAATAGATCAAGCTCTTTCTATTATTAATTGAGATTTATCTCTTCACCTAACCCCAAAGGGTTCTCAGGGCAACTCGCATTCTGTTTCCTGAAGCAGCCAGCCAGATGCCTTTGGAATTGGACAAATAAGGCATGAAGGCTGTTCTTTGTCTACTAGTGTATATCAATACAATACTGTATGTCATACTATATTGACATATACTATATCTTTTATGTCTTACTAAAATATATCTGTCTCTGAATATTGAGCTTCTCTTTCAGCTATCATGAGGAATGGTTGTTGATAGATGACTCTGCAAATGACACTCAAACCTAAACTGATCATATGCAATAGCTTATAGTAACCACAGTTTGTAATAATAAATTCCGCACATCTTACACATTCATTATATGAGGAGATACTCATTTGAGTCAAAAAACTTAAAATGGATAGTACAGTGTTCCTCAGTTTGATGTATATGACGCTCCTTTGTCTTGACTTGCATCTCTGAAACCATTGGCAGTTACTGCTCTCACAAGAGAGGAACTTTTTATTTAAGAGTCTGATACATAAAGAATGATTTTGGCAAAGTAAATTGGATTCAACAATATTTTTATTTTTATTTTTTTAATACAAGTGTATAGATTAGAAGTTCTTAAACATTATAAAGCAATATACACAATAAATAACATGCACATCAGAGTCATGTTATCTACTTTTTATAACACTGGCTAGTATTCAAAATACTTAAAATAAATCCAGTGACATTGGATAAAGTCCATAAAAATGCTATCCTGTCTTCCCTTGTATGAAATTGTTCAAGTATAAAAAGATTCCAATACAGTGTAAAATATTAAATTCCTCTTAGGTCAAGAATAAAAATTGCAAGTTATTGCAGTTTCACAGGACAATGTAAAGCAGCATTTCCTAACAAGGAATAATAGTTGTGCTACACAGAGATGAAAGTGAAAACTACCATTTGTTTTGTAAGAGAAAATGCTGACAAACCACCCCTAAACACATTATATGGTTTATTTTACAGGAACTTATTTCCACATATTGTGTTTAAGATGGGGCTACCCAATCTCCCATATGCCTAACTGGGACTATGCCCCATCAAAAGCATTGGGACTTTTGCCCAATTACATGTTACTGTTCTATCCCAGGTGCTGTTTCTGCGTGATCCAGTCCCATGTTGCACCAGTCATGTCTGTAAATAACCATTTAGACTGGACGTGTAGTTAATTCATTCATCTAGTCAACTCAGTTTCCATTTGCAGTCATGACTGCCCCTTGGAGGCATGTGACCAGATCACACAGAAACAACTCCCGAAACAGTGGTGCATCAATTGGGCTTAGTGCCTGAGCAAGTATAGCATATACTTGCATATGCTATACTTAGCATAGCTTTTTGCTAAGCTTTTTGTCCAAATCCTTTACCAGTACCCACTTCCTTGGGTGCAAGATGTTCTACTGAAATCAAAGAGCTTTCTTCCAAGGAAATAGGTTTAGGGTCAAGGTGACAGAGGGAAAAGCATGAAATTAGCATTTTTACGATCAAAATCTTTCAACAAAAAAGTGTTACAACTACTCTTAAAGTATACATACTGAATTTAAATAAATGCTTGTCAGCATCTTTAGTTCATTAGGTTACTCCTTTATATACTACAGCTAAACATACTAAATAACTTATACCATGAGATGAATACATAATTTTACAGTTTCACATCTAAATTTGTTTTCTTTAGAGCGCAGCATAGTACAACTTTCAAAATAAATATCTTTAAATAGCATTACAATTAAGGCACAATATAACTCACATAGGATTAACCCTTGAAGAACTGCACTAAACAAGTTGTCTCATGAAAAAAACCTGTGTTTTTCAAATAAATATTTTAAATAGGTATTAAATTGTACATAAATCATTTCCCAAAAAAATTCCCTTCACACAGTTCTTAAAGGTTTAAATTCAGCAAATTTTCCTGCCTTTATCTGCAAGCCCGTGAATAGATACAATAAATAAAAAGAGAAGGCCATTGTAGTAAAGAGCTGATCCTATTTCAGAATCGGAATAGCTGACACTAGCAGTCAAAGTTTCCTAAAAGTGAAACAGGATGGGGAGAGGGATTAGAATGTGACAAACTCATGAAACGAGCACAAGTGATGTGTTCTTTCCAGAATGGTCTGTTACTGATTGTCTGTACAGCTGTTGCACCCATTAATTCCACACCACTTGCTCCATAGTCCCATTCATACCAAGGACAGATGAGAAAATAGCTTTGGTGCCTGTCCACCCGTTTCCCAAAAGGCCATGTTCTTTAGTCCGTTCGATGCCCATTATGTGATCGTCACAAAACATTTTTTTACTTCAAAACAAAAGTTAGATAGGCCATAATGAAAAGTAGAAATGAGTCAGTGCTTTCAGCATTTAAATAGTAATCTTCAGCTTGATACAGGCTACATATTGCTCACCTGGACTTTTTTCCCTGATATTGTAAAATGCTTTTTAAAAAATATACACTTCTATTGTTACTTCTGTCATCCTCTCATGATAGGATGACACTTGTACTGATACTTAAAACTCTGACAATGCCCACCTCACAATACTACCCATGATATGGATGCATACCGTAAAAAGACAGGCATTTGTTTTTGTAATTATTGCATTGTAGCTTTTCTTAAAGCTGGATTAGTTAAGGTTAATTGCCTCTTCTATAAACTATTCCTACTGGAGAGCTGGAAGGTAAGAGTATAGGAAGAATAAGAAAGAGAAGTTTCTTCAAGTCCATTTATTATTGCATACGATCTGTTTGCAGCTGTTGTGGTTGGTATTGACCAAAGGCGGCGGCAGCAGCTGCAGCTGTCCCAGGTGCTGCCGCAGTGATTGGTTGCTGGACTGCATAGCCATAACCCCCAGCAGTGACATACCCTGCAGCAGCTGGGGACGCTGCATAGGGATACTGGTCATAGGCTGCGGCTGCAGCGGCGGCGGCAGCAGCGGAATACTGAGCATAGGCAGCTCCAGTGTAGTCAAGGTAAGGTGTGGTAGAGGCAGCTGCTGCTGTAGGCTGGACATGTGGAATAACTACTCCTGGCTGCACAAAAGCCTGTGGATAGACATAATGAGCGGGGATCCTGTTGAAAAACAAAAAGCACAGTTAGAATTCACAAGCAAACCTCACTGCTGGGTTCAGAACTAAAAAATCAAACTCAAATTTAGTTGTTATATGCATAGGGTTGCCACAATAACTGTTTCAGTTGAGTTCAGTAGTTGATTTTAGAAGCCGAGAGGGCGAGTCACGACTAGAAAATAAAATAGTAATAGTGCCGACTTAACGGCACTGACCTAAAACACAATACAACTGCATCACTGTTAATACATCTCAAGATCCCTCTGAATTAGTTTATCAAAAGAAGGAGCAAATGAGATTGAAATTATCAGGTTGGGCAATACAAAATTTAAAAATCACAAAAGTGATGGTTTCTCCCCACTCTCCGCCCCCACTTATGCTAGTTTATTGATTTGTTATTTATAAAATTCTTCCACAGATCACAGTACAGTCTTTAAACTACATATCAAGTTTAGTTGTGCTATACAAATATCTTTCCTGGACATTCATATTTGTTTTGACTCAGCTTCTTATTTTACACCAATATATTGCTCTAGCAAAATAAAGAAATTTTGTATCGTGGCAACCCTACTTTATTTGCTATGCAGACTCAGCACACATTAATTCCTCTGCAACCTCAGTCACCCTTATTAAAAATTAAAAAAACACAGGCGACAAAAGGAGTTTAAAATAGAAATTCACAAGTGTGGTATAAACACAGCAAGAATCACACTTTTCAAACGAACTATAGTGCAATTCACTCCGTCACAAAAGGCCACTGAGGGGAAGCAACATAGATGCCATTAAAATTCATAACAGTGATCTCTAAGTGCATGTGCATCACACTGCTAAAGAGGTTATAAGGCCATGAAAGTCAAACCTGCTGTGACATATCAGGCCACTGATGTCCTGCTTTGTGCCACCTTGTTTATTTCTATACATTGCTTTAGAAGGGGTGGGGAGAGATGGGACAGGATTATGTTCAGGTAGATCTAATGTTTAACAAAAGCAGAAACATATTTTGAAGAAAATGCACCATTTTAAAAATGAATACTTAAAAGATCCTCCACGTCATTAAATGTTGGGTGTTTTCTGTGTGCTTAGTAGCACAAGCAGATTAATTCTGATATTGGAAGCAATGCTGTCACATCACAAAATATTAATACAGCATTTGTATAGTGCTTTGAGTGCTCCAAGTATTTTATATACATTATCTCAATATCTTTATATATCTTTTTTCAATACAAAAACTTTGTAAAGCAGATCAGTATTATTGTAGGTGGATATGTGATAGCCAAAGGTATAACAGACTGAGGCCTCCCAGTTTGAACGTGGCTGAGATGAGATCTGAATTAGGGACTTCCTGCTCCCACTCTTTAGCTGCATCAATTCCCCACTCAAAATATGCACACAAATTAAATCATCATTCCATCTAGAACCAAGATGTATGATTTCTAAATACAGTACCACATTCAGAGCTTGACCTGCTGCTGAAACTACTGTATATGGGGGAATAGACTTCCTCGCCCACAGAAAGTGCAACTCTAATGAGATCCACCATACACACAAACACACACAAAGCTCCAGATGCAGAATAAAAGCTTTAAACTTCTCATGCAATGTCAAAGTTTTCCTTTCCAGCTGTTGCACAGATCAGCTCCACCTGTTCACCCTATATAAATATAGTTAAGGATGTTAAAAATGTGTTTAAATTACTTTCATTAAAGTTACAGAGTAGGAACATATTTTCAGTTGAAGAATCCTGTCAGCTTTGAAGAGGACTTTTTCAGGATTTCAGAAGCCAAGATTGGATTCTATAGCTATTAAACACCCTTTTAATATATGCAGCTCATTATTAACCATTTAATGCTAATATTTACATTATCAATCTTGTATTGTCCATGATGGGAAAACTGACAAGCTTAAGTGTGATACACGGTGGAAGGGGGAAACAGTAACAAAAAATGAATTATTTTGTACTCATGACTCTTTATAGCGTTTATTTTTTAAAACTTTGTGAATCACTTAAAAAGAAGACATCTATAAATTTGTATGCTATTGATGCCCATCTCAATAATAATTTTGTTTGGTTAGAAGGTTTTTGAATTACACAAACCATTCCAAAATCCTTTGGTTCTATTAACTTAAAAATATACAAATTCTGAAGCTAGATTTTGCCAAATCTTAACAGACTATAGGGTTTTTTAAAGGCATCATATATAGGTGAGTCAGGGAAGATAACCAACCAACCAACCTTCCAGCTTTTTTTTGCTCTTGCTCTTCTCTCTCTCATACCAACAGAAGCACTAGATTTTAGGATACATATATCCTTTTACAAAAAGAACTGCTGAATAAATAAATGAATGTGCTCCTGCTTAAGCTCATGTGATTTGTTTCTTTTAAGCCAAGGAAATAACAGGTGCTGAATTATGACACTTGATCCCTTTAGAACCTCTTAGTCTACAATATGCTTGAACTCTTTGCAGGCGCCCCACCATTATGCCATTTCACACAAGGTGATTGACAGGACAAGCTGCAGAGGGTCTATTTTTGATCATCTGTCATGCGACAAGAGCTTCCAGCTGAGTAAAATTTCTTTATAAGGCCAAAGTAAACTTCCATCTGCTGGAAAGGCCAGCGTGCAGAGATTGCCATGATACCAAAATACTAGCTCCTTTTATGCTTAGCAAGGTCAAAAGGTTGAAGAGCAGTTTCCCATTATACTGCTAAGGCATTTTTATTCAACAGTTTGAGGGGTGTTCTCTAAGCTAAAGTATTCTGTAACATATGGTAATAGTAACTTGAGAATTATACAGAATCTATGTTTCTTTAGGAAAAGGAAATTTTTTTCTATAGTCTGTTAGAGCATGAAAAACCAATGTGACCTTGAAATATTTTTCTATGAAATTAAGTCCATTATTTCTATGGTGCTTACATTTAAGCATGTTGTAGCTTAATGTAGCTCAATCTCTTGTTTATATACTGAAAACATCCCACTGAATTCAGTGGAGATTATTCCTGGACAAGTATTGTAAACTTGTCCCAATTTTATATGATTACATTAATCTGAGCATTAATCTATTTTATATGGTGAGAATTACCCCACATATTAAGAAAATCTGCATACGGGACTATGGCTGAGTACATTGATGCCAAAAATTGTGCCTTCCTACAAGTAAGGTTGCATTGTGTCTCCTCTCTATTTAGTTGTTGCAACCTTAAAGAGCTTTTCAGCCTGACATAGAGGGTTGGATGTGGTGCAGCAAGGCTCCACCAGTCCCACCTTTCCACCCTGATTCCTTCCCTACATCATCCTCCCCAGTACTCCTCCCTACCCACCCACCCACCCACCCCTGTACTGCCATTGCCCAGTGGTGTGCCTTACTACTTGCATTCCCCGGCATTGACCTCCTTGGTGCTGGGAGCCAGTACTCCTTCCTCTCATGGTGCAATAAATATGCTTTACCGAATGTTTACAGCACTGGAGCTCAGTTCCAGCATTGAGAGAGAACAAGATTTGGCTCTTAGTGTGAACTCAGTTATCTTGTGTCTAATTTTTTCTTCACTGATCACAGTGGGAACATTTCCTATGCAAACATGATCAGGTCTTGGACAAATGGATTTCTGTTAAGTCATGGAGAGTCATAAATAAGCAAATGCAAGATACACCTCACCACCATTAACTGAAGAATGAGACATGGAGAGAGAGAGAGAGAGAGGATTGTTTTCAAGCAACAAAGGATTGAAAGTCACTCTTCTTGAATTTAACATTACTTCACTAGCAGTTTCTGTATCAGTTATTTAAAATTATTGTATTCTATCTCCTTTGTTCACAAATGAAATGCTTCACTATCACTTCTTTTGAAGTTTCTAAGTCTTGGGGAGCCCCACAGAAGGCTGGGTAGGGCTCCCTGCACCTCCAGAGAAAGCAGCAGGCCACAGAGAGTGAAAGCACCCCTCCTTTGCCCTCCAAGTGATATGAATCTGGGAACTGAATTGCTTCCCTTGACCCTCCCCTGCAAAGACTTAATTAGGGAAGTAAGTCTAAGAGCTTGAGATCCACTAGAATACTCAAGAAAAATCAAATTAATACTTAAAGCAAAAAGAAAACCACCACAATAAATAGTAATTTCACCTAGAAAAAGAAAATCAAAACATTAAGTTAGAAAAGACAGAAAAGATCAACAAATAGGCTCCTAAGGGTAAAAAGAGCAGAAATGTTTTTCATCTCTGTGAGATCAGTGATGCCAGTCTCAGTCTTACACATAGCAAAAAATAATTCAATCACCTGGTATTTTTTAGATTTTTAAAAGAGTAAAAATATGGGCAAATGATTGAACAGTTTTATGAATATGGCACATTTGTGCAACATAGTATCAGACAATTTCAGAATACTGTTGCATCAATGTTGTCTGATTATCACCAATTCCAGTTTCACTTTTTAAAATGAATTTCAAAAACATTTTCAATATTTTTTAATAAAACACTAAGGCGCAATCCATAGTAACTACGGGAGTCCTTGCTCCAGTGTAAGAACAATTTGCTCTGGATTACAATATGAATTTCCCATAGGTTTTCACTAGGTGGTGCAGTAACTACAGGTGCACATAATGTCTCTTACGTGCTCCCGTAGTTACGCTGGATTGTAGGGTAAAGCATCTAAAAAGAAGCTGCTTGGACTTGTTTACGTTATGCTACATTTGCACAAAGACATTCCAAGGAAAAAAAGGTTCACTGAGTCAGCCTTGTGTGTTAGACCCTAATTTCTAAGGATTTGGTAGCAAAATTTAGCAAGCACTTGTGCCCAAAGATAAATCAAGAAAAAGCAGAAAAACACACAATAGTTTTTGCAGTAGGTACACTCACCCCACAACTACTCTACCTCATTAGCAAAAGAGCAACAGGTTGCAAAAAAGCGCCCAAGAAATTACGGGGCACACTGAACAGCAAGACATGCAATGTCAATAAAGCCAGTTTAATATGGTGGCAAGGAATGGAATGCAGATATGTACTCATGGCCATTTCATCTTCTGCACATGGGTTGGGGAGGCACTGCTGGACCTGAAACATGTCATTTTAATGAAATATTTGGAAAATATGAATTTTTCCCCAAACTTGTTATGTTCCAGGACAAAGAAGGTAGAGGAGCAGAGGCTGATGCTCAACTGATATTTTATTTATTTAGGAATTTACATATATCTTGCCTTTCCCATGTGCAAATGTGCAAGGCAGCTTACAACCTGTCTCCTACCCCAGCAGCTCACCATACAGTTGCTCTGCCACCTTTCCTCAACAAGTGGCATATCTAAGTTATGTATCTGCTACCCGGGTTCAAAGAAGATTTTGTAACTTCCCTTAACAAAAACAAATTTAATTCAGCAAATAAATAAAAAAATATTCCCCTTTTTGGTTAGTGACACTGTTGGAATGAAATGGGATGGTTATTCTCCCCCTGATAAATACAACAAAAGCATGACTTGGAAAAGTTTTCCTTGACCCGGTTATTGTATTAAGAAACATGGAAATGAGAGATGACTCATTAACATCTTATTGGTTCCATGTTGTGTCAAAATATCTCACTGGCTCTCACAACAATCAGTCCTGAGTTTAAAAATTCACTTTTTGTACCATAAGGCAGTTTTTTTTATTTTTTTGTTAACTGGCCATATATTCTAATGCAGTTTCATTGTATTCTGCATTATATTCTCCAATGATATATAAGACAATGGTATTATTTGTACATACACTGGTTTTCACCGTTTTGGCCACTAGTGTTAAGCTCAGCTTGTTGCCCTCCTAAAGCTGGTTATTTGGTGCAATTGCTATCCCTCTTAGCTACGCCACTGGGCATTGCTTCTAAACAGCCTTCTGAGCCCAGCAAAAGATGTCTGTGTCCATCTGCAGCCTCTGAATATTATCTGGCAAAAAAAATGCAATTTCCTTTTTTGGGCTAAAATAGTCATTCTGAGCCTGGCAGAGGCTTAAGGCAGACACAGAGATATCGTCTGGAGGAGGCGTATGCAGACAGAATCTATAGATCTACTAATACAGGGTCTCCCTATACATTGTTTTCTAAGGAATGGAATAAGTTAGAGCAGTTATTTTCAGTCACTGGGTCATGACATACTGGTATGTTGTAGATGGTCTGGAAGTCCATTCCGCAGGATCACCAGCAGCATGATGTGCCTTGTCAATGGTTTAAAAACCTGATGGTATGCCTTGATTATTTTAGTGCCAAGTCAGTGTGCCATGAGATGACAAAGACTGAATCTCCCAGCATGCGTTGTGCCAGGGTTTACAGCCCAGGGGCCTCCAGCAACTGAATGGCTGGCTGGGAAAATGGCTATGACCAGCAGAGCTCCCAGCCCTTCACTTGCCAGAGTGAGAGAGAGAGAGAGAGAGAGAGAGAGAGAGAGACAGACTCTGCTTGCTGCGAAGGAAGGAGGGAACTGAGCTGAGGCTGCTGGAAAGGAGAGCAGAGGAAGGAGGGTAGGTGGAGCTGCTACTGCTTTGAAACTTTGCAGTGAGTTTGGCTTGGATGGAAAGGAGGGGGAAGAATAAATTTTTTAAAATGGGGTTGCCAACTGACCAAAAAGACCACAGCCTCCCCTGCTCCTATGCCTTTGTAGATGGATCCACCAATATATACTTTGCACAAAAAGCATGTATTTCACAACAAGGACTTGAGTTGCTCAGGTTGTGGGGCCTTTCATTCAGCTGTTATCAAAGCAGAGGAGCAGGGACTAGGTGTAAAGGGTAGGGATGGTGGGGAATAACTCCTGGCTTTTTTTAGTTTTAAGCCTCCAAGCCCAATTGTGTCCACTCAAAAATATTATAGTTAATGGAGCTTAGATTGTGAAAGGGGGCAAAGGAAAGGAGGCCGAAAGACCAAGCCTGTGCCTGCCTGGATCACTTAAACATGTGTCTTTTTAGTTTGGGAAACAGGTCTTGAAAAGAGGGTGCTAACAATAAGTAATATAGTGTTGAAATTAAGTACAGGAAAGCAATACAAGAGTTTTTAACTTATATTTTAACATGTCCTACATTTGTCTTACAAATTTGGGGGTGTCCTACATTTTTAACATGTCAGGAATTTTGCATGAATGTCAGGAATTTTGGGGGACATTGTCCTCTTTTGGGGGTTCAGGCTTACATATGTCACCCTGTGTTACTGCTTTAGTAATTTTTCACCTTACCCTCCTACAGTTCTACAACTGGATTTCTCTTGAAAAATTGAAAAAGAAATCCTGCAGCACCTAGATTTTACCCAGCAATTTTATGGTACTGGCAAAAATTTTAAGTCATCTCTGAATATGTTTCCTCAAATTTTCCAGACTGGCTACCTGTGACTTCAAAGAAGTGAAAGAAAAAATGTATATCTGAAAAACAGGAAGACAAAAGGGGCCAGTGCCATTCCCTCTGATCTTTTAAAACGTGACCTTGATAGGTTATTGATTGACTTTAGCAATACTCTTCCACAATACAGGAGCAATCCCAGATAGTTGGCCTAATATGCAATAGTTGTTCCTATTTATAAAAAGGGAGATAACCATTTGCCATTGACTATAAAAGGACTAGAATCCTCCAGTCAATTTTCAGTAAGGTTAATACAAAGCATCTTCAAAATAAATTGATGGTTTGGATTAATAAGCAAGCTATCCCAGGTCCTGAGAAAACAGGCCTTAAACAGGGCAAGTCTACTCTTGACAATTGCTTGATTGTCTCACACTTGAATTCACAAACTGGTTAAAATAAGGAACACCAGATTATATGTAGCCTTCCTTGACTTGAAAAGTGCCTTTGATTAAGTTGACAGGGACATCCTCTGTGATACACTTAATAAGAGCATTGGTGACTCTTCTGGTACTTGTATTGCCAGTGGTGTCACCAGGGTGGTGCGGTCCACACCGGGTGACGCGTCCAAGGGGGGTGACGTGCACTGGGGGACTTAAAAACTTAGAAACGCACATAACTTTATGGTGGTGCATCCAACCCCATCAAGTCATATACTGTTGGATTTATACTGAAGAGCAGAATCCAATGCAAAACTCTTTTTTGAAATAGCACCTTTCTATCAAACATTATTGCCAAAAAACTAAAATATGCATTGATCTCTATGGAAAGTGGAGTGACCCATATCGCGGCTTTACTCACAAGTAGGCAAACTTGCCTTAGTTCATTGGAAAGGGCAGGCTGAGAGGAATCTAAGGACATCAGAATTGTCCTGATCCAATGAACACAGCCCCCACAAATCACCCCAGAAGGAGGTCCCTGATGATTGCATTGAAATTGGATGTGAACTGCACAGCTGTGTTTACTGGCAAGTAAGTAAGCATGCCTTGGCTGGAGTGGAAGGTCAATCCAGGAGAGGACAAGAATTACAAACTGGTCCCGATCAGGGACATTACTAGGGCATTAGAAAGGGGTGGCAACCCTTGTGACCTAAATTGTAAAATCATGGTTTGTAGAAATAATCCCATCATGTTATACACCTTTGAATGTGTAATTTACAGCAGAATACAGTGAAACAAACCACTCTGAAATATCTTTATTCTATTAAAATGTGCGGCTAAAAAACTAGCGGAGGCAGGGCAATGGAACATAACCATGCACACCATTCATATAGTTGCCCTGTCCAATGTATGGGGGTGACACGCTGGCCTCCTGCACTGGGTGACATGAATCCTAGTGACACCCCTGTATATTGCTATATGTCAGTTATGCAATGCTCTTATCTCAGACTTGTTTTGGCTTAATATGACTTATTGAGAGATGTCTAGCCTAACAAATCATCTCTATATACATTATAACAAGTCCAAAATAAAAGTATTTGGGGTGAGATGAAGTCCAGGAGATGGAAAATTAAAGAGAACATTACTGAGCAAGTTAAATATTTTAGATACTTGGGTATTATCTTTAAATATGCATTCTTGGGTAACACACTGGGAAGAGATGGCTGATAGAGCTTGGCTCACATCTCCAATGATTGTTCACTTTTTCATAGTAAAGGCAATGGTTTTGTTCTGGCAGCTTTGAAGGTTTTTAGTGCAGAAATTGTAACGTAAATGTTGTATGGCATCCTGCTATGGATCAATCATTTGAAAAAAATCAAGCCTCCTTTCTTCCAAAAATCCTAGGGTTATCCTGCTTTGTTCCATATGCCATGGCATGGCTGAGTGTAGCTAAATTTTGGCTGAGAATACTGTATAGAAATTGTGATGAGTGCCTTCTTCATCTTTTATCAGCGGTAGATCCTCTGGCTGGTTTATTAGGTTTTATCAAAAAGATTAGGGTATAGAAACTAATCCTGCTGGATCATTCTCATAAGCTAAAACCTATCAAGTGATTAAATGCAGGTTCTTGATATTGAGCAGCAAGAGCAATGGTGTGCTGCTAACAAGACTTGGTCTCCATTTAATCTGTCTTTCTCCCTAAAATAGATAACTAATCCCCTATTTACATCTTTTAACTTGTCCTCTGCAGTATAGAGGTGCTCTCACTAGCACAGTGGTACTCAAAGTAAGGGGGTTTCAACCTCGGATCAGGGGGGTCATGAGAGGGAGGGATCCACTATCTTGGAATATGGCACTGGACTTTCCTGAGAGTAAGTCTCATCGGGACTTACTTCGGAGTAGACATGGAGTTGCTGACATCACAGTGATGTCATATCCTGTTAAGTCTGACAGGGGGTCTCAGACAGATTTTTAAGTTTGAAAGGGATCCCAGGCTGAAATGCCCGGGTACCACTGCAGTAGCAAGTTGCAATGTGATGCTATTAGTGATTCCCTGTGGCAGATTTAAAGGGACTCTTTATCGTGCAAGACACAGTTTATCAACTAGGGGACAATGAAACTTTGGTGCCTACAATGATCTTGTGCTGCCTATTAGATCAAGACCTGTACCTATTATATCTGGACCTGTTTCTGGGAAAAAATAAGTATGCAACCTGACCAGGATAAAATATGGTGCATTCTTACAGTGGAGGTTGCACCTATAGGTTGGACCAGTCCCTGGGAAGGCTGGAAGTGTTCCGAAACTGGTGGCAAGGCAAAGAAGAATGAATACTTGAGATGATTTTTTTTCATATTATGCCAATAAAGGTGGTCTGATCTGATCTACAGCATCCCTATGAATTCTGCAGTAATTCCAGGTGTTGTACAGTCAGTTGGAGAAGATGATACTAAAAAGGACAGGTCAGAAAGCACCAACATCTGGCTTTCTGGTGAAGCAATGCTATGGAAAGTATAAGCAGGTCCTTTCAGTATACCTAAGCTATTAATTTAAGTGTCTTGTCAGATGAGTGGATCCACAGCAGAGAACAGCTGCTGAGGACAAAATACAGCAGATGCTCCCTCTGCACTCTAGAAATAGCAAGGGCACATTCTTCAAGTCTTATTAGCAAAAAGCAAGGTAATGGGGCCCACATATTATGGCATGTTATACAAAAGTATTTATTAATAAACTATAGGACACTATTTTAAAACAAAGAAGTCTGAAACAGATGTTGCTCACACAGGTGAAATTCAGTATTACTAAACATGTTGCATCAGCAAATAAATAGAGATATAGTGATTTTCAGGTAGTTTCATCACCTCAGTATTCATGAGCTCCATACCTCAGACATTTGTATAGCCTTCCAACTCTGTTTGTTCTAAAATCTGAATAACTTTCTTATAATTGTTACATTAAAGTGTCTGTTAATGAAATGTTTTAACTCTAACACTGCACGTTACAGAAAAAGCAGGCAGTTTTGCATTTTTTGCTGATTTTATAGCATAGAACCAATATGGCAAAACAAGACCTTATTCAAACTGAATAATGTGTGCCTGTGATCCATAAAACTAGTTACAATGGAATATTAGAAGTGATTAAGAGAACTGAAAAACATAACAATGGGAGGGATGATGCACATGGAGGTGCGCAGCGGGGGGACGGTGTGCAGCGGGGGGAAGGTGCACAGTGAGGGGAGTTTTACTCCCGCAATGCGGGTACGTTTTCGCTAGTCTTTATATAACATCAAAGAGTCACTGACTCACCCACTTAACTGACAGACGAACCAAACAAAGCCCAGCCAAAACCACAGGACCTAGAAGCATGAAATTTGGGGAGGGTATGCCTTCTGTGATATAGGCACTCACCAAGAGCTAATTTTTGGAAATTCAAAGCAGAAGGAGGTGAAAAGGGGTCAACATGTTTTTGTTCCTATACTTAACATTGAAAACTGACTGATCAACACCCATCCCCATCTACACCCCCTTCCTAGAAGCACAAAATTTGGGGAGCATATTCCTTCTGTAATATAAAGACCCATTAAGAACCAGTTAAGAAACTGATATAGCAAATTTGAGGGCTCTCAATGATTTTTATTGTGACAGCATCATGATATCATGACCCATCCCATTGTGTCAATCTGGTTTAGAACCTTCCTTAGCTCCAATGTGCTATTTCTGAGAATCTTAAGTCAGTACCTGAATGGACAAAATAATCAACATTTTCTTCTAGTTTGTGGGTTGGCTTTCATTAATTCCTGACCTATTTGTCTTATAACTTCCATGCCCTTCTCTTGCTGCCTCTAATGTTATGAAGCTTGGGAAATGACATAGTGGAGTATAAAATAGGCAGAAATTGTCCTTCTTATGTTCCGCTGTCTATTAAGGTATTTTCTTACAGTTTCTTTACTAGCTACCCCACAGTCTCTTGCTCTTTCACCTCTCACAGAAGTTCCATCTTCATGCCACACAGGGCTATATGTTTATCTGCCGATGGGAAGGTCCTTTATGTGACCTTCCCATTGGCACAGTTGGTTAAAGAAATTAGGGCAGTGGTTCCCATACTCATCTTCATCATGGAGCCCTTCTTCCATAGCCTCCTGTTGTGGCAGTGCCATACTGTGCTCCCATGAGATCTGTTGCAATCCTGGCCAGACAAGATGGCAGCACTGAGAAAACCCCTCGTGCCATATAGTGTTCCACAGCATATTGTGGAAACCACTGACCTAGCCACATCCGGCCCTTAGCAATTTAAAAGATTTGTTTTCCGAACAACACAGTTGGACAATTCTGTCTGCCACAATCCTTCCCACATGGGTAGAGTGGCTTCAGCCTCGCTAACCCTCATTCTCAGTCACCAGGCCCATATGCTTTCAGACTTTCAAACCCTAATTATTCAACGTTAACCTTACTCATGCCAATAAAACAAATAAGATTTCTACATGTTGGCTATTCAACAAAACTGTAAAACAATCATTGTTAAGAAATGGCATCATTTTTGCACATGCATAAACAAATCATAACAAACTGGGTTTCTGCAGTGGCTCAGGCAGAGGCAGTGTGCCATGCACTGCTCTCCTCCACCCTTCATAAAGATGAAATTTTCTTGGCCTGCAAAATATCATATTATGTTATGACCTGGAAAATTTGGAAACCCCTGAAGGCATTGCCAAATTAGTCTTCCCAAAGGGCTGGACTTTCAGCATTAATGGATGCTCCTTCCCTCTATTAGTTAGCACACAAAAAGGTTTTTTCTGCTTCCGGAGAATAGGCCACTTGGTCCTGTGCCTACCGTCCTCATCTTTCTCTGTCCTACCTGCCTTTCGTCTTCTTTCAAGGCTCTCCATTCTCCTGAATGTTTCAGGAGAATGTCCTGAAAATGTCTTCAGGAATGTCTCCCTTAGCCTCCTTCCAAGCCTGTCTGCCCTCTTCTGCCTCCTTCCCCACTTCGCAATACCTTAAGAACATAAGAATTCTTATGTTCCTTCTCTGATTTGATCCCCATCTCTGCTCTCCATCCTTTTCCCTTATCTCCTGGTTCTTCTATGGCTCTCATCATCTTTTATCATGCTTCTTCCTCTCCTTACTGGCTTTGCCTTAGATTTCCACACTCCCAGCTGTGCTCCTAGATTGTGAAACTATGGCCAGCCAAGACTGTTCCTGAGCAGCGACATCAAGGGCAAGCTGGCAACACAGAAATCCCAATTTGCTGCTGTTTTCCATGGCATGAAAAAAATAGCACACTGAGCTCTGCTTCTCCCATCTAAGTATACTAGCTAACCTAAGTGCTTCCTTCTACCATAAAAAGTGATTTTGTGTCATGTCTTAACTATTTTATTGCTATAAACTAGTCATCTTATTGCTATAAACTAGTCATCCTACACAGATTTTCTTTAAAAATAAATAAATTCAGGCTGTTTTTAAGTATTCAGAGGCTGAGGAAAATTAAAATAAACCTAGTCATACAGTGGCAAGGCTTATTTGAAATTCTCTGCGTAAGAAAGCATGATATAGCTTTAGATGGCATCATTAACAGGTTCATGCTACCAAAGAGGTAGTTACGTTATTTCTCATGACTTAAAAAATTTCCATATTCTGGAGTGCTCTCATTTTAAGCAGAAATACAGTAGCAAGAGGGGGAATAGTTATGTAAACCTTTTCCTTCTGATCATTTATCCCTCAAACTAATGAAAACATACCTATGTTGTGGGAGTAAAATTCCCCTATACGTCATCCCCCCACTGTGCATCAATCCTCCATACACATCAAACCCCCATGAGCATGCTCATCAAACCCCTCTGAACAACATCCCCCCCAGCGCACCAGGCACCAAATTGGCTGGACGTTGGTCAATCTTCCTTGTTAAGTATAGGACAAAAAGATGTTGCACCCCTTTTACCCCCTTAAGGGTTAAATTTCTCCACATCAGTTCTTGGTCGGTGTTGATGTCACAAAAGGAACACCATCCCCAAATTTCATGCTTCTAGGTCCAGGGGTTGGGGCAGAGCATTCCTCAATCAGGGATTCTTCAATGGAAAGTATAGGGAGGGAAATGTGTTGTGCCCCATTTCACCCCCATCCATTTGGAATTTCCAAAAACTGGTTCTTAGTGGAAGGAACACCCATCCCAAATACCCATCCCAAATTTCATGCTTCTAGGCCCCGCAGTTTTGGCTGGATGTTGATGAGTGCATCAGTGACTTTTCTCTTTTATATACATAGAACAATACCCTCCCACTTCTCTTTGCCCTTGTGGGGAAAAGCAACAGATACCCTTCCTTTTCCTCCAAGGGTATAAAAGAAGTGTGTGGGGAGGGGCAGGTTTAAATGAATAAACATCCAATGGGAAAAGCAGTCTATTTTATGGTGCTCCTGTTTAAAACATGTTGCCTCTGGCATCTTTTGATAATAAAATATAGTACTGCATTTCAAAAGTGTAAAATAATTTTGTATCCTATGCTTTATTGTTAAATACTTTACTAGTAAATTTTGGAATGTGTTTCAGCAAAGATTAGAAAGGTGACAGCATAAAGGAAGTTCAAGCAAGCAGATCGTTGCCTATTTTTAAACTTACTTAGAAAATAAAGCAGGAATTTAAGAGTAGCAAGTTTATAAGAAATTACATATTAAATATAAAAGAATACTTTGGACATTTCTAATTGGAAAGTGCAAGTGGACGCACATTGTTAATATAGAGAGCTCCACACCCTTTCCACAGAACAAAACATGCAAGCAATGTTGATTTTTTGTTTTTAAAAAAAGAAATTTTAAAAGTCACACAAATTTAGCACTCACTACAAAGTATGGTTAAAAAAAAAAGTCACAGGCTCCAGCTCGAAAGCAAGAAAAAGTCCCTTTGCTCCCCATGGCAAAGTCAAAACGTTTCAACAAAACCCAAAATTAAAAAATCACCAAAAACTTTCACTACAGCTTTTTCAATTAAATAAAAGCACACAGTTTAGCTATCAACACCACTTCATTACTGTAATAAATTTAAAAGCACACGGATATCTACTGACTATATAGAAAACATACATGCATCGTTAATCACCATTTAGCTTGTTTGTGTGTTTGAGTCTACTGGTTACAGAGTTTAATTCCAAACAGAACTATTCCACCTCTTATCATCATATCCTTCTCATCAGTTATCTTAACTGTAAACGATCCCTGTCAGATTAGAAAGAGATAAATAACATTGAGTCAAGCTGACGAAAAATACTGAATAGGGCACAGTGGCTTGTTTATAAAAGACACACCTTCATGTTTTACCACATGATCTTATGCACTGCTTGAGTGCAAGGACAACATGCGTCTTACACCACTTGACTCAGTTACAGTAGTGATTATGGGAGTTATCAGTGAAGTGAGGACAATGATGGCATTTTAAAGCTGGAAATTTGGAAAAAAAAATACAATTTATTGCCAACAGACTAAGTAGAGGCCATTAATATGAGTTCTTTTCCCCACATGAAAACTGATTTAAAAGGAGACTTACCCAAAAGGTCTCTGTATTAATGCTGGATGGAGCTGTTGAACACCAAAGGCAAAACCTACCAACAAACATACCATGTTATCTATATGAGCATTCTGCCATTGCATCATTATGCTTACTCAGCAAAAATGTTCACTTAAACATTCAAGCAAATTATGATTTTGAGTCATAAAAACCCAAATCAAGGAAAAAAACCGATTCAAGAGCATATGTTTTGAATACTACATTTACTCAAATCTAACGCTCACATTTTCCAGCCAAATTTAGTCTCCAAAATCAGGGTGCACATTAGGTTCAGTGGTTAATTAGTTTTGAGTAAATGTGGTATTTTGATCCTAAGTATAGGGTGCGCATTAGATTTAATTGCGCATTAAATTCGCATAAATACAGTGGTTTAATACCAAGGGTCTCAAACTGGGATGTCATGATCTGTCTTTGCCTCTTTTAGGGATGAGGTGGGGAATTCAACAATGTGATATCCTGATGTGCCTCTGCCAGGGGCGATAGTACCTTCATTTTATCCACTGGTTTACACCAGCAGCTTTTGGAAGATGTGGAGAGCCCTACTGAAGTCTGCACAGGGCTCCCCAACTCTTGGAAAACCCAACAATAAAGATTACAACCACTTCTGGTTTTGGTTTCTGAAACCAGAAGTGGGTCACAATCTTTATCTTTAAAAATTCCAAGTCTTGGGGAGCTTTGCAGAGGCTTCTGCAGGACTCTCCATACCCTTCAGAGCCTATAGCTACTAACAGTGAACAGCCCCTGGTAGCAGTGCAGTCCTGAGAATTGTGTGCAGAAACAAAGCCAAGGCAAGCAAAACATGGATGGACCTCTGGAGAAATTATTCCAGAAAAGTGGCAGTTTCCAAGCCTACTGGTTTCTTTACTATAGGTTAAATCATAATTTAAATTAACAATTTGTTAGATGTCAAACTATTTGTTTTCAGGTGCAGTCCTAACAGTCTTACCAGAACTGGCCTAGCTATGCCTGTGGGACATGTGTTGCAACCTGCCATTGGAAGGCAGTCATGGAGGCCTCCTTGAGGCAGGGCAATGCTTGTTCCCTTACCTCGGGGTTGCATTGCCCTTAGGCAAATGCAGGAAAGTTGGTTAGGATCATTGTACCCTTAAGCTACTTGCCCCTTTTTAGTTTTCCTTTCCAGCTTCATTCCTGTCTCCACAGTATAGTCGCTTTCAGAAGTGGGAGCAATGAGAACTACAGTTTTTTCATTTCAGACACCAAACCAAATCATAGTACAAACCATGATTTGCAAAACGATTTCAAATCACAGATTCTGATTTTGGTTTATTGGCCAATCACAAAATCATAATTAAGCTTCCTTAACCATAGTTTGGCATAATGACTGAATTGAGCTGCTGCCTAAAAGCCAGGCCTTTCCGATAATTCTTGAAGGTATGGCTCTAATTCTGGCCAAGTGTTTGTATGATGATCCACCAGTACTTAAGATATAAGTACTACAACTTACCACTAACACTACATTCAAGTTGGTCATAAATTTAATAGATTAGACTTGTGTTTGCTACAGATGGTGGGCAAAAAGAAGCAGAGCTTATTAAAAAGTTGGAAACCAAGTTAGTATTGCTGAAATGTTTATGTCCTGTGGAAGTTCCATGCTGTATGACTATTTGATTTTAGTCACACTGTTAATAACTCTACGAATTGTGCATTCTCCATTGCAGTAAGGCTACAATCCTAAACACACTAACAGCCCAATCTTATCTATGTGGTATGTATTATATGGAGCACTGCTGCAAGAGCAAGGTCTGGAAGGCAACTTCATCTGGCCATGGATTATGGGGGTTCAGGCCAGAATGGGGGTGAACTTAGCAATAGAAGTTGCTGGTGTGTCCCAAACCACTGGGAACTGGCATCCCGCAATGCTTCAGATCTTTGCCTGGTGTAGATCTGAGAAATCTCACATAGGAGACTGTACACAGACAGACACAGGCTAAATGTTTTTCTTTACTTTTTTCTTCTTCACTGGCCCTGTACCAGCTAACGTGTAGGATGCAACAGATGCTGTGTCAGTAGCCCTGTGGAGCAGCTTAGCATTGGACTGGGCCATGACAGTAAGATCTACTGCTCTAGACTGATGTATTTCTGAGCAAACATGCTTAAAAGATAGCTTCATAGGTCTTAAAACAGCAATCACCTTTATTAAATATGGAAGTTTTGGGTTTGGTGCTCATTCTGTTTAGCACAAAATGGCAGGTTGTGGTTAGTAGTGAAATTACACAGGGCTCCCCATGTGAAAAGGTGTGCCACATGTGTTCAAAGTCTGCTACTAAAAACAGATTCCCCCAGCGATAAACCCTAACTCAAGTTAGAGCATTCATAATTTGCAGCTTTTCTGAAACAACTACAATTAACATGCAAACATCATCAAACTAATTTATACTTCTCAACCTAACGGAATATGTTATGTGAAATGGGATTTCATTATCACAAAGAAACTGGATACTATTCTACATGGCCATGGCAGGGTTTACCAGACAAAAAGGCTGGCAGCCATCTGCGTGGATGGCAGCAAGTGGACAAGCAAGCTGTTGATACAGTCATCCTCCTACAGCAGATACCATGTTTTTGCACTGTGTTCAATTAAGCAAGCCTTATAAGTCAGCTTGAAAACCAGGTATATGTGTGAGACTAGGCACTTAGGCTGCAATCCTAAGCTTCAGTTAGGCCTGCCTAAGCCCCGGCATATGTCCTGTGATGACCTGGAGCTGTCACAAAAGTACCAAAAGTACTTCTGTATCAGCGGCCACTCCTGGGGGTGAACTTAAGCCAGTGCAGAGGCATGCGTTTGCCTCATTACATCACCACAGGAATGGGAAGATCAATGAGTTGTTCTGGCCTAGGTGAGGATTGCACCCAGAGGCTGCAATCCTAACTTCAGTTCAACAACCTTTATTGGCATATAGAATCCTAAGTTCCAGTTAAGCTGGCCTAGGCCCTGACACAAGCCTTGTGCAGACCTGAGGCATCACACTTCTGCGCCACTCCTGGGGGAAGGTTAGGCCAATGCACAGACCTGCGATTTCCTCCCTACAGCACTGTGGGAAGGCCAATTGAGTTGTGCCAGCCTAGGTTAGGATTGCACCCTTATAGTCATATAAGAGTAGAATAAGTCTTCAACAAACTTCAGTTCAAATAGAGCCTTAGGCTTATGAGATACAACATATAACTATTTTTAATTAAAATGGTGTTAATTAATAAATGGTGTTAATTAATAAAAGGTGTTAATAAAGGAAGGGGATGGACTGTTAAAGGAGTGCAGAAAAGGACATTGCAGAATTTAAGTCAATGTATAACATAGGATATATAGAAAAAACTCCTCTATGTTCACATCCCCTTGTATCCACTATTCATCAGACTCATTACACTTTCAACTCTATATACATACTTATTTGGAATATGTCTTATTAAATTAATTGAACTTACTTGCAAATACGTTTTGAGTGAAATGTCATGGCACACACCAACACAAGATATCATGGTTTTACTGTCTACCCCGATCCTTTTCTGGGAACCTTTCTATCAATCGTTAGATTGGTGCGGGTGGGAAGCTTCTAAAACTACATAGACATGTTTGGCTGTGTACACTCATGTTGTGCAGAGTCTATAGCTCAAGGTGAAGCAGTATTCAAGACTTAACAGGGAGAACCTTCTCTTCGGTTCTGGCACCACTCCTTCCAGCTACTTACACAGTAAATGTAAACATATAGCTGAAAGGGAGAAACCCCCAACTTCTCTTCATCTTGTTGTGGATCATTCCACTTATTCTAATAGATGACCTTCTGGCAAGTATCTGATTCCGCCCCACCCCCAAACCCTACTTGAGTGTACAGCTGTAAGCTCAGAGGGCAACACTGTCACAATGACAAACAAATCATAACACATCCATGATGGTGGATCTCTAAGAGTAAATTTTATCATGATACTTTGACAGACACCATCTTTGACAAGTACTGGTTAGCACGAATATCTTAGACTCTGGTAACTTGCACCACATCCTTGGCATGTCTACTCAGAACTTAGTTCCGCTGTATTTGATGGGGCTTACTCATAGGAAAATGTATATAGGGCTGCAGACTTAATTTTGCTTTGTTTCAGTATATTTATTAATGGCCACAATCTCAGTCCTCAACCTGCTTACTCCAAAGTAGATACACTTGTCAGAGATTCAATGTGACATTTTTATTGTGAGCCAATTGAAGTGGCCAAGTTGGCCAGCGAGTGGAGGCAGCTTTTCTTACCTGGCTGCATTATTCTTGGTTTTGCTCCTAGATATGCTAGATTCACATTAGCCTTTCTGCCATCAATGATTGGATTAGGATCTTTGCAGGCTCTTTCGGCAGCTGCTCGGTCAGCCATGGTCACCTTGACAATAAACAAACGGTGAAAGTCATTAAAACTTCTTCAATGGAGTTAACGATCCCAAACTTGCGCTTCTACATACTTGTAGTAAAACATTTGTGATGCAAAACTGAACTGAACCTGAACTTTTCCAATCTCCTCACCCAAATGTATAACAATGTAACTTTTTAGTGTGACAATGAAGCAGAGACTAATCCCAGATCTTTTCTTTCTTTCTCTCTTTCACTGCACTACAACACTGGAATTTTTCAGGCATTGAACACCCTTTTACACCAGAGCATGTGCGGCAACAGATAAAAATACTAATATACCATATCAGCCTTTAACCAGCTGCCTTCATCCAAAGTCAAAATTTCACCAGCAACTTTTCATATATGCCAGTTTAATGAGAATCCCTCAAAAGAGTATTGTACAGACCAGAGAGGAAGAAGGGAAAGAATCCCTCAATATGATCAACACCTTTGAGTAGGGACAGAAAGCACCTTGGAGTTTAACTTGGAACTCTACTTAAGTGTGAGCAATCTTCAAAAAAAGGAGATCTTTACAACTGGCAGGTGATTCTTCCAGATCCCAAATCCCAAAGCATGCCTGCTCAGAAGTGAATCCCATTATAGTCAATGGGACTTACTCCCAGGAAAGCATGGAAAATATTGCAGCCCTGCTCAGCCGATTTAGCCCAAGCCTGCTCATGCCTATTCAGAAGTGCTCATCCTGCTCATGCCTACTCAATGGGACTTACTCCCAAGAAAATATAGATAAGGATTGCAGCCCTATTCATCCGAATGAACCCAATTCTATACATGCCAACTCAGAAGTGTACCTCATTATAGTCAATGAGGCTTACTCCCAGGAAAATATGAGTCCTACTCAGGCAACTTGAGCCCAATTCTATAAACGTCTACTAAGATGTGCATCCCATTATAGTCAGTAGACTATAACTTAGGCTGCAATCCTATACTAACTTTCATGGGAGTAAGCCCCATTCAACCTAATAGGATTTACTTCTGAGTAGACATGCTTAGGATTGCACCCTTAGTAAACTTAGAGCACAATCCTAACCACGTCTTTTCAAAAGTAAGCCCCATTATGTTCAATGGGTCCTACTCCCAGGAAAGTGTGTTTAGGATTGTAGCCTTAGGATACAATCCTCGCCAGGTCTACTCAGAAGTAAGCCCCCATTATGTTCAATGGGTCTTACTCCCAAGAAAGTGTGTTTATGATTGCAGCCTTACTTCGGGGATTGCAGCCCTGCTCAGCCGACTGAGCCCAATCCTATGCATGTCTCCTCAGAAGTGCATCCCATTATGGTGAATGGGACTTACTCCCGGGAAAGCGTGGATAAGGATTGCAGCCCTGCTGCAGCCACTGAGCCCAGTCCTTCGCCTGTCTCCTCAGAAGTGCCTCCCATTGCAGTGAATGGAGTTACTCCCGGGAAAGCGTGGCCGGGAGTGGAGCCCCCAAGAGTTTGCGGGACTTACAAATCCGTATCCTCGGGACTTGCCGGTCTGGCGGTCGGTGATGACCACTGCTTCCTCGATCTCGCCGAAGACCTCGAAGTACTTTCGGAGGCTGGAGTCGGTGGTGTGGTAGGGCAGCCCCCCGACGAAGATCTTGGTGTAGGTGGTGTCCTTCTGCGTGGTGTGCATCTTCCCTGCCTGCCTGCCTGCCTGGCTCCGTCCCTCTCCCTCCCTCTCTCGGCCTCACTCACTGACTGTGGGAGCCACGCGGGGAAGCGCCTGCCGGGCCCGGCCTCAGGCGACTCTCTGCCCTCTCCGTCTACGGCTTTCCCTAAAAGCCACCAGGGCCGCCCGGCTCCTGCCGCTCCGCCCCCCGCCAAGCACGGGGAGGGGCCGCCGCTGTCACCAGCCGTTAGGAACAGCTGCTCAGACAGCCCGCCTCACAGAGCGCAGGGCCCGCCGGGGGGAGGGAGAGAGAGAGGGAGCTGGGCAGGGGACACGGCCTCGCCCGGCCACGGCCCCCACAACGCCCCGCTGGGCCCCTCAGCCTCTCCCTCTGAGGGGGAACACGACGCCCCCCACGCCTTCCCTCTCTCAGGCACTGTCCCTGCGTGTCTACTCGGAAGTAAGGCCCTATAAGTCAATGGGCTTACTTCCAGGGAAGTGTGGAAAGGATTGTGGCCCCAGAGGCCAGTTCTATACACGTGAAGACAGAAGTCCCATTGCAGTCAATGGGCTTACTCCCAGGGAAGTGTGGAAAGGATTGTGGCCCCAGAGGCCAGTTCTATACACGTGAAGACAGAAGTCCCATTGCAGTCAATGGGCTTACTCCCAGGGAAGTGTGGAAAGGATTGTGGCCCCAGAGGCCAGTCCTACACATGTGAAGACAGAAGTCCCATTGCAGTCAATGGGCTTACTCCCAGGGAAGTGTGGAAAGGATTGTGGCCCCAGAGGCCAGTCCTACACATGTGAAGACAGAAGTCCCATTGCAGTCAGTGGGCTTACTCCCAGGGAAGTGTGGAAAGGATTGTGGCCCCAGAGGCCAGTCCTACACATGTGAAGACAGAAGTCCCATTGCAGTCAATGGGCTTACTCCCAGGGAAGTGTGGAAAGGATTGTGGCCCCAGAGGCCAGTCCTACACATGTGAAGACAGAAGTCCCATTGCAGTCAATGGGCTTACTCCCAGGGAAGTGTGGAAAGGATTGTGGCCCCAGAGGCCAGTCCTACACATGTGAAGACAGAAGTCCTATTGAAGTCAATGGGCTTATTCCCAGGGAAGTGAGGAAAGGATTGGGCCCCAGGAGCCCAGTCCTTTACCTGTGAAGTCAGAAGTCCCTTTGATTCATTGGGTTTACTCCCAGGGAGGTCTCAACAGGATTGCAGCCTGGGAGCCCACTCCAATGTACCCTTTCCTGGAAGCAAGTCCCATTGACTATCATGGGACTTATTTCTGAGAAGAAATGCATAGGATTATGCTCTCAAATCACAGACACTGAGTTGCTAGTCCTACACGTGTCAGTTCATAAGTCCTGTTGTATCAATAGTGTCAATTCTGCCCTCACTTACCTGGAAGTAATCCCCATTGATCATAATGGGACTTCTAATTAAACAGTCATAGGGTTGCACCCAGAGGAGCCAGTCCTATCCTATTTTCCAGATGCTGGTGCAGTTAGGCCAATGGAGTGTGCTCTACTCTTTGTGACCCCATGGACTGCAGCACCCCAGGCCTCCACTAGTTTTTGGAGTCTGTCCAAATTAGTTGCTTCGGGGACACTATCTATCTTATCCTATGAGTGGGAGTCTGGAAGTGAGTTTTTGACTTTCTTCCCTGGTGTTTTCTAGGGGGGAGGGGGTCCCTCTGTTTTGCCCTGATTCCAGCACATGTGGGAGTCTGGAAGTGAGTTTTTGACTTTCTTCCCTGGTGTTTTCTAGGGGGGAGGGGGTCCCTCTGTTTTGCCCTGATTCCAGCAAATGTGGGAGTCTGGAAGTGAGTTTTTGACTTTCTTCCCTGGTGTTTTCTGGGAGGGAGGGGGTCCCTCTGTTTTGCCCTGATTCCAGCAAATGTGGGAGTCTGGAAGTGAGTTTTTGGCTTTCTTCTCTGGTGTTTTCTAGGGGGGAGGGGGTCCCTCTGTTTTGCCTCTGATTCCAGCACATGTGGGAGTCTGGAAGTGAGTTTTTGACTTTCTTCCCTGGTGTTTTCTAGGGGGGAGGGGGTCCCTCTGTTTTGCCCTGATTTCAGCACATGTGGGAGTCTGGAAGTGAGTTTTTGACTTTCTTCCCTGGTGTTTTCTAGGGGGGAGGGGGTCCCTCTGTTTTGCCCTGATTCCAGCACATGTGGGAGTCTGGAAGTGAGTTTTTGACTTTCTTCCCTGGTGTTTTCTAGGGGGGAGGGGGTCCCTCTGCTTTGCCCTGATTTCAGCACATGTGGGAGTCTGGAAGTGAGTTTTTGACTTTCTTCCCTGGTGTTTTCTAGGGGGGAGGGGGTCCCTCTGTTTTGCCCTGATTTCAGCACATGTGGGAGTCTGGAAGTGAGTTTTTGACTTTCTTCCCTGGTGTTTTCTAGGGGGGAGGGGGTCCCTCTGTTTTGCCCTGATTCCAGCACATGTGGGAGTCTGGAAGTGAGTTTTTGACTTTCTTCCCTGGTGTTTTCTAGGGGGGAGGGGGTCCCTCTGCTTTGCCCTGATTTCAGCACATGTGGGAGTCTGGAAGTGAGTTTTTGACTTTCTTCCCTGGTGTTTTCTAGGGGGGAGGGGGTCCCTCTGTTTTGCCCTGATTCCAGCACATGTGGGAGTCTGGAAGTGAGTTTTTGACTTTCTTCCCTGGTGTTTTCTAGGAGGGAGGGGGTCCCTCTGTTTTGCCCTGATTCCAGCAAATGTGGGAGTCTGGAAGTGAGTTTTTGACTTTCTTCCCTGGTGTTTTCTGGGAGGGAGGGGGTCCCTCTGTTTTGCCCTGATTCCAGCAAATGTGGGAGTCTGGAAGTGAGTTTTTGGCTTTCTTCTCTGGTGTTTTCTAGGGGGGAGGGGGTCCCTCTGTTTTGCCTCTGATTCCAGCACATGTGGGAGTCTGGAAGTGAGTTTTTGGCCTTCTTCCCTGGTGTTTTCTAGGGGGGAGGGGGTCCCTCTGTTTTGCCTCTGATTCCAGCACATGTGGGAGTCTGGAAGTATTTGGCTTTGTTTTCTGGTGGTTACTAGGGGGGAGAGGGCTCCTTTTTTATTTATCTATTTATCTATTTATCTATTTATCTATTTATCTATTTATCTATCTATTTATTTATTTATTTATTTATTTATTTATTTATTTATTTATTTATTTATTTATTTATTTATTTATTTATTTTTGGCCTCTTATCCGAGCACACTCTCTTGGCCTCTGAGTGCTGGTTTCCTCTTTTTCCTTTCTCTTTTGAGTTTTTCTGTCAATTATTATACCATTATTATACCCATTATTATACCCATTAACAGGGGGGAGGTTCCTGTTGTTCTAGAGTTTCCTTCCTGTGAGAGAGGAGGGGGTGTCTGGGGCTCATGGTGCTAGTTTTCCTCTTTTTTCTTTTCTGAGTGGGGCGTGGCCCCTGTTGTCTCTAGAGTTTCCTTCCTGTGAGAGAGGAGGGGGGTCTCTCGGGCTCATGGTGCTAGTTTTCCTCTTTTTTCCTTTCTGAGTGGGGCGTGGCCCCTGTTGTCTCTAGAGTTTCCTTCCTGTGAGAGAGGAGGTGCTCTCTGGGACTCATGGTGCTGGTTTTCCTCTTTCTTTTGAGTGGGGGGAGGTCCCTGTTGTTCCTAGAGTTCCCTTCCTGTGAGAGAGGTGTGGGTGTCTGGGACCCATGGTTCTGGTTTTCCTTCTCTCTTTTGAGTGGGGGGAGGTCCCTGTTGTTTCTAGAGTTTCCTTCCTGTGAGAGAGGAGGGGCTCTCTGGGACTCATGGTGTTGGTTTTCCTCTTTTTGTCCTTCTGTCTTTTGAGTGGGGGGAGGTCCCTGCTGTTTCTAGAGTTTCCTTCCTGTGAGAGAGGAGGGGCTCTCTGGGACTCATGGTACTCGTTTTTCTCTTTCTTCCTTTTCTCTTTTGACTGGGGGGAGGTCCCTGTTGTTCTAGCGTTTTCTTCCTGTGAGAGAGGAAGGGCGCTCTGGGACTCATGGTGCTGGTTTTCCTTCTTTCTTTTGAGTGGGGGGAGGTCCCTGTTGTTTCTAGAGTCTATAGAGTTTCCTTCCTGTGAGAGAGGAAGGGCGCTCTGGGACTCATGGTGCTGGTTTTCCTTCTCTCTTTTGAGTGGGGGGAGGTCCCTGCTTTCTAGAGTTTCCTTCCTGTGAGAGAGGAGGGGCTCTCTGGGACTCATGGTGTTGGTTTTCCTCTTTTTTTCCTTCTCTCTTTTGAGTGGGGAAGGTCCCTGTTGTTTCTAGAGTCTATAGAGTTTCCTTCCTGTGAGAGAGGAAGGGCGCTCTGGGACTCATGGTGCTTGTTTTCCTTCTTTCTTTTGAGTGGGGGGAGGTCCCTGTTGTTTCTAGAGTCTATAGAGTTTCCTTCCTGTGAGAGAGGAAGGGCGCTCTGGGACTCATGGTGCTGGTTTTCCTTCTCTCTTTTGAGTGGGGGGAGGTCCCTGTTGTTTCTAGAGTTTCCTTCCTGTGAGAGAGGAGGGGCTCTCTGGGACTCATGGTGCTGGTTTTCCTTCTCTCTTTTGAGTGGGGGAGGTCCCCATTGTGTACAGAGTATCCTTCCTGTGAGGGAGGAGGGGCTCTCAGGGACTCATGGTGCTGGTTTTCCTTTTTTTTTTTCCCTTTCTTTTTCCTTCTCTTTTGAGTGGGGGGAGGTCTCTGGTATGCCTCAATGTTTGCAGCCTTTGTTTGGAATTGGAGCAGTGCACTGGTCTTACCCTGCTGGTTGCTTGTACGGGAGGGGAGATCTGCATTGCCTCTGGTAGTGGAGCACGAGACTGAGTGTGATGTGAGGATCAAGCATGCGACTGTATAAATCATGAGAGTGAGTCCTTATCAAACCTACCTAGGAGAAGGAAAACTCCCACTAAACCTCCGCTGCCTTGCGGCTATACCCATCCATGGGAAAGGCTTCAGGAGAAAACCTCGAGGAAAAATCCGGAGCCGGAGTCCCGAAAGCAGTTCGTGACTGTGTTACAGTCATGTTCTGGTAACTCCTGCGACGCAGCTGGAACCAATCGTATTGGCTCTGCCTCTCCATTGGACTATTTCAGTGGCGTGGAGAGGGGGGATTCTCTGCTTGGGTAACAGCCTATCCCCCATAAAAACATACCCAGGCCTTCGTGCTCTGGAGAGGTACTCCAGCCTCGCATACAGCGTGGAAACAACACGGGAAGTGGCAGTTACCGGTTATAAGTCGCTGCTCGATTGGCGAAGAGCTTGACGCCAGGGGCTACTTCCGACGGTGGGAGAGGTCATCGTGCCTCATTGGGCAGCTATCGCCCGCCTTAAGCTGGGCAGCCCCCAGCCAGTAGGATGCTGCCTCGCCACGGTCTGTTAACTTCACTGGGTGCGTGGGGTTTAGGGTGAAAACCGACAAGCAGATCGACAACTCAGCACCATGCAACAAACATAAGAAAACCTCAGCCCTTAAGTTGGGCACCTGGAACGTTCGGACAATGACCCCCGGCTTTTCTGACGACTTGCGAGAATTGGATGATGTACGTAAGACAGCTGTCATTGATATGGAGCTGAGCAGACTGCAGATGGACATAGTTGCCCTTCAGGAGACAAGGCTGCCAGACTCAGGATCTATTAAGGAGAGAAATTTCTCATTCTTCTGGCAGGGAAAGCCATCAAGTGAGACTAGGGAATATGGAGTTGGCTTTGCAGTTAGAAACACCCTACTTGGCTCCATTATCCCACCTACTGGAGGAAGTGAAAGAATTCTGTCTCTGCAGCTACAGACATCAGTAGGGCTGGTCACTCTTATTAGTACATATGCACCAACACTATCATCTTCAGCAGAATCCAAAGACAAATTCTATGATGATCTGGCTGCCACTATCAAGAAAATCCCTAAGAAAGAACCATTGTTTATCCTTGGTGATTTTAATGCAAGAGTTGGATCTGACCATAGTTCTTGGCCCGCTTGTCTAGGTCATTTTGGCATTGGGAAGATGAATGAAAACGGCCAACGCCTGCTAGAGTTTTGCTGCTATCATGATTTTTGCATTAGCAACACATTCTTTAACACAAAGCCTCAACACAGAGTGTCTTGGCAACACCCTAGATCGAAGCATTGGCATCAGCTTGATTTGATCCTCACCAGGCGCTCCAGCCTTCCCAACATTAAGATCACACGTAGCTATCAGAGTGCTGATTGCGATACTGACCACTCCTTGGTGTGCAGCAGAGTAAAACTGCAAGCAAAGAGGCTGCATCACTCAAAGAAGGAAGGAAGACCACGAATTAACATCAGCAAGACCCGCAGTCTGGAAAAAGTGTTGGAATTTGACCAAGCACTTGAGGAAATCCTCCCAGGCCCGGCTGAGGCAAACGCTTCTGAACGGTGGGAACATTTCAAGAATGCTGTTTATACTACCGCCTTGTCAGTTTTTGGTAAGCAGGTTAGAAAGACAGCAGATTGGTTTGAAGCCCACTCGGAAGAGCTGACACCAGCCCTTGAGGAAAAGAGGAGAGCTCTAACTGCATATAAAGCCTGTTCTAGTGAGCGCAACCTTCAAGCCCTGCGAGTCGCCCGTAGCGAAGTCCAACAGATTGCCAGGAGATGTGCTAACAATTATTGGCTGCAGCTTTGCTCTCAGATCCAGGTAGCAGCTGACACAGGCAACATCAAGGGGATGTATGATGGCATCAAGCAGGTCTTAGGTCCAACAGTGAGGAAATCTGCCCCACTTAAGTCCGCTTCAGGTGAGGTCATCCAGGACCGAGCACAACAGATGGCACGCTGGGTGCAGCACTACTCTGAGCTATACTCCAGAGAAAATGTAGTAACTGAAGAAGCATTAAACAACATTGAGTGCCTGCCTGTCTTGGAGGAGCTCGACAGTGAACCAACTTTAGAAGAACTAAACGAAGCCCTGGATTCCCTTGCTTTTGGCAAGGCACCCGGGAAAGATAACATCCCTGCTGAAGTTCTGAGGTGCTGTAGAGGGACCATTTCCACTGAACTGTACAAGATATTCTGCCTTTGTTGGAGGGAAGGTGGAGTACCACAGGACATGAAGGATGCTAATATTGTCACACTGTACAAGAACAAAGGCGACAGGGGTGACTGCAACAACTACCGTGGCATCTCTCTTCTTAGTGTTGTAGGGAAGCTGCTTGCTCGAGTCATACTGAAGAGGCTTCAGGTGCTTGCAGAGAGAATCTATCCTGAATCACAGTGTGGATTTCGAGCCAACAGGTCCACCACTGATATGGTATTTTCCCTTCGACAGTTGCAAGAGAAATGTAGGGAACAAAGACAGCCACTCTTTGTAGCCTTCATAGACCTTACAAAGGCTTTTGATTTGGTTAGTAGGGACGGCCTTTTTAAAATCCTCCCCAAGATTGGATGCCCACCTCAGCTCCTCAACATCATCAGGTCCTTTCACGAGGACATGAAGGGCACTGTAGTTTTTGATGGCCTAACATCAGATTCCTTTCACATCCGAAGTGGAGTGAAGCAGGGCTGTGTCCTCGCACCAACTTTATTTGGGATCTTTTTTGCAGTCATGCTGAAGCATGCTTTTGGAAACGCAACAGAGGGAATCTATCTCCGGACCAGATCAGACGGAAAACTCTACAATCCTTCCAGACTAAGAGCAAAGTCCAAAGTCCAGCTGAAATGCTTGCGGGAGTTCCTCTTCGCCGATGACGCTGCTGTTACTGCTCACTCTGCCGAAGACCTTCAACGACTTATGGACCGTTTTAGCAAAGCCTGCCAAGACTTTGGACTAACCATCAGTCTGAAGAAAACACAAGTCATGGGTCAGGGTGTGGACTCACCTCCCTGTATCACAATCTCTGAACATGAACTGGAGGTTGTCCATGATTTTGTGTACCTTGGCTCAACTATCTCTGACACTCTCTCCCTAGACTCTGAGCTGAATAAACGCATTGGTAAAGCAGCTACTACATTCTCCAGGCTTACAAAGAGAGTATGGCTTAATAAGAAGCTGACGGAACATACAAAGATTCAGGTCTATAGAGCTTGCGTCCTGAGCACACTCTTGTACTGCAGTGAGTCTTGGACCCTTTATGCATGGCAGGAGAGGAAGCTGAACACCTTCCATATGCGCTGTCTCCGACGTATTCTTGGAATCACCTGGCATGACAAAGTCTCAAATGACACAGTATTGGAACGTGCTGGAATCTCTAGCATGTTCACACTTCTGAAACAGCGGCGTCTACGCTGGCTTGGGCATGTCGTGAGAATGGCTGATGGTCGGATTCCAAAAGATCTCCTATATGGAGAATTAGTGCAGGGAAAGCGCCCAAGAAGGAGACCACAGCTGCGATACAAGGACATCTGCAAGAGGGATCTAAAGGCCTTGGGAATGGACATCAGCAGCTGGGAAACCTTGACCTCTGACCGCTCAGCGTGGAGGCAAAAGACCCAGCATGGCCTTCTCCAACTGGAAGAGACACTTGTTCGGCAGGCTGAAGCAAAGAGACAGACCCAAAAGCAGCGAAACCTGGGACCTGGGCAGGGGACGGAATTTATTTGTCCTCAGTGTGGAAGGGGCTGCCACTCTCGAATTGGCCTTTTTAGCCACACTAGATGCTGTTTCAGGACCTCCAATCAGAGCACGATACCATAGTCTTTCGAGACTGAAGGATGCCGAATACCCCCTCAAAAAGACCCCTGGTTCCTCCTCACTTTCTGCCATCCTGCTTGCATGGCCCAAGTGTCACAAGTGACAGTGACTCAGTTTCCCCCACCAGGGCAGTGCCGGCTCAGTGGCAGGAGTACCACTCTTGCAGTGGGTCAAAAGGTTGGAGCAGGAAGGGGAGGCAACAGAGCTCAAGCGAATCTACAAAAAGAGCCTTGATGAAGCATGCTTGGAATGGCTGTGAGAGACACAAATCTCTTGGAGGCATAACAAGCCCCCAGGCACCAGGAGGAGGGTGAGGGTGCTGATCTGAGCTTCCTTCCTGCAGCAAATTGTGAGGCTAGGATGGCAGGAACATTGTGCACCCCAGGCAGAGGAGACCCGAGTCCCATCCTAAGCAACTTTCTAGTATTGAAGCAGTTGTAGCAATGGTGCATGCCAGCTACATCATGTGGTGGTGGTGGTGGGGCCAGTCAGAGAGGCCTCCTCAAAGCAAGGGAACATTCACTTCTTTACCATTGTAACTATGTATATTGGCACTCGACAGCTGGATTGGATCGTCCCACTTCCCTGCCAGTAAAGGGATGGAAAATAACTTGGTAGAGCAGTGGTTCTCAGCCTGGAGGTCAAAACGCACTTGGGGGTCATGATTTCATTCCAGCAGGGTTGCAAAAACTGGACACCACCATCTTGGAATCTGGCACTTGGCACCACCATCTTGGGATGGGGGTACTCAAGCTGCAATCCTGCGAGTAAGTCTCACTGAACACAATGGGACTTACTTCTGAGTAGACATGGAAGAGCTCTGGCATCACAGTGATGTCATTTTTTGTTTCATGTTTCTTCAGGTCATGATATCGCTTCTAGTTGAAGTCATCACTTCTAGGGGGTCCCAAGCTGATTGTCATTCTTAGAAGGGGTGTCAGGCTGAAAAGTTTAAGAACCAAGGTGGTAGAGAATGCAGCTAGCACTTTCCCTTCACTATCTGTGCCCCCTTTGCCAGTTTCATCATGTCAGTTCATTTTTGGCCAGTATGGCTTCAACAATGAATGCAGTGAGCAATCAGGTCTACAGCTACAGGCCTATCCCAATTTGGCCAATGGATGGCAGAACATCAGGGCCAGCTGAACAAGAACCAATTCCAGCAGCTCCAGCAGCAGCAGCAGGTAGGGGCTAAGATTAAACTTCTGTCAGAGGGGCTGCAGGTCTGAATAAAGCTAAGGGCCTTTAAAATGGCTAATTCCAATCAGCTTCTCAAGGGTAGTTTTTTGGCCAATGTTTGCCTAATGAGCATGTAACATGCTGGACGCAGGGCCAGAAGGTGTCTGGCCAATTTGCCAGTGCCTAACAACTGCCTGGAACTGAGTCGGAGCAGTACTGTGTAAGGGTCCCAATGTACATTTAAATGTAGCATTTTAAATGGGGCATAGGTTGGGGGGGGAGTTTTATTGTTTTATCATTTTATTTTTACTGTTTTTAACTATGTTTTTAGTCTGTTTTTATTGTTTGAGCTTTTTAAATTTAATTGTATTTTAATTGTTTCTAATTATGTTTCAATTTATATTTATAAATCAATTTTAATGGTGTTTTATCCTGTTGTTAGCCGCCTTGGGCTCCCTCTTGTAGGAGAGGAAAGGCGGGATATAAATAAAATAAATAATAATAATAATACATGTGGGCAGTCCTCTGGTGGCACAAGTGGTTAAGGCACTGCCTGTTAACCAGCAGGCTAGGGTTCGAGACGCGGGTTCCCACAAGATGAGGATTTCCTGCTACAGGCAGGGGATTGGACTAGATGATCCAGTGGGTCCCTTCCAACTCTATGATTCTATGAATTAAAAGATGAGCCACTTAAGCATGACTTCCCCTCCGTGGAGGTTGACATCAGTCCCCCTGTTAACTGAAGTGCAACTTGGCAGGAAGGACCTTCAACACCCTGCTTACGACTGGCAGTGCTGTTCTCTTGTGGGCTGTCCATGGCAGGGTCAGCTGAAAAATGATGGAGTCCACAGAGAAGGAGAATTCACAGGTAAGCTCAGATCTCCCCTTTTTCATGGTCTGGATCCATCTTCTCCAAGTTACCCTGCCTGTGAAGTGGTGTGTGGTGATGACCTGTTTGTATAGCCACATGCAATGGCTTGGTGTGGTTCAAGTGAGGGTTTCTGATGGTTCAATCAGTCATGTGGATTTTCTGTGGGTGGAAGTACTGCCCTATCTGATTCTATTGGGCTACGGTGTCCTGGGATTGTAGAGACCCTTCATGCACTCAACATAGCCTTTGACAGAGAACCACCTCTGATTGGCAAGCTCCTCCAGGTTGGCTGCGAACTGGGCAAGGCAGTACAGGCTTCCTGGCTATTCCTGCTAGGCACAATTAAAATACTTCATGCCTTCAGCATCAGCACAGACGGCTGAGGGATTAGCTGTGCTGTTTGTGTTGCTGAGGTCTGTGGCACCAGCATGGCCAGTCGTGACTTTAGTGGAGGCTGCATCTGGCACTTCTGCCTGACACTCCTTTCTTGGCTAATTTAGCCAGACTGGCAGTGGTATAAAGGTGTATAAAGGTGCATTTTGTATAAAGGTGAATTATAAGTACAGTATAATTGTCATGACCCCTCCTTTAGCTATCTGTCACTGTATGCCATCTCCCCACGGCGCAGAAACACCCCATGCGCATCATCCCCCTATGTGCATCATCCCCCTATGTGCATCATCCCCCTATGTGCATCATCCCCTATGCGCATCATCCCCTATGCGCATCATCCCCCATGCGCAACTTTTGCCCATGCGCAACTTTTGCCCATGCGCAACTTTTCCCCATGCGCAACTTTTCCCCATGCGCAACTTTTCCCCATGCACATCAACCCCCATGCGCAACTTTCCCATGTGCAACTTTCCCCCATACGCAACTTCCCCCATACGCATCATGTCCCCATGTGCAACTTCCCCCATGCGCATCAACCTTCATGCGCAATTTTTCCTGTGCACAACTCCCCCCATGCGCATCATCCCCCCATGCGCATCATCCCCCCATGCGCATCATCCCCCCATGTGCAACTTCCCCTCATGTGCAACTTTTCCCCATGCACATCATCCGCTGATGCGCATCATTCCCCCATGCGCATCATTCCCCCCATGCGCATCATTCCCCCCATGCGCATCATTCCCCCATGCGCATCATTCCCCCCATGAGCAACGTCCCCCATGCGCAACTTTCTGCCCATGCGCATCATCCTCCCAAGCGCAACTTACCCATGTGCATCACCCCATGCGAAACTTCCTCCATGTACAACTTCCTCCATGCACAACTTTCCCCCATGCGCATCATCCTCCCATGCGCAACTTTCCTCCATGCGCAACTTCCCCCCATGCGCAGCATCCTCCACAGTGCAACCCCTCCCTCCGAACAACATCCCCCAGTGTACCAGGCACTGAGCACCAAATTGGCTGGAGGTTGGTCAGTCTCCCATGTTAAGTACAGGACAAAAACACGTTGCCCCCTTTTCAGCCCCTGAAGGGTTAAATTTCTCCACATGGGTTCTTGGTGGGTGTTCAGATGACAGAAGGATCCCTCCCAGAATTCCTTGCTTCAGGCCCAGCAGCTGGGGAGGAATGTTGCTGAGTCAGCAATTCTCCAATACAGAGTATAGGGAGGAAAACGCGTTGCGCCCCTTTTCACCCCCTTCTGGTTGGAATTTCCGAAAACCAGTTCTTAGTGCACCCCTCCGTCACGGAAGGAACACCCACTCCAAATTTCACACTTCTAGGCCCAGCGATTTTGGCAGGGCAGCGATGAGTCAGTGAGTCATTTAGTGAGTGACTTTTCTCTTTTATATATATAGACTAGCGAAAAGCGTACCCGTGTTGCGGGAGTAACATTTCCCCATATGCCATCTCCCCACAGCGCAACTTCTCCCCATGTGCATATCCTCATGCGCAACTTCCCCATGCTCATCAACCCCCCATGCGCAACTTCCCCATGCACATCAACCCACCATGCGCAACTTCCCCATGAGCATCAACTCCGATGCGCACCTTCCCCCCCATGCGCACCTTCCCCCCCATGCGCACCTTCCCCCCCATGCGCACCTTCCCCCCCATGCGCACCTTCCCCCCCATGCGCACCTTCCCCCATGCGCAATTTCTCCTATGTGCATCAACACCCCATGTGCATCAACACCCCATGCGCAACTTCCCCCATGCGCAACTTCCCCCATGCGCAACTTCCCCCATGCGCAACTTCCCCCATGCGCATCAACCCCCCCATGCGCATCAACCCCCCCATGCGCATCAACCCCCCCATGAGCAACTTGCCCCCATGAGCAACTTGCCCCATGCGCATCAACCCCCTATGCGCAACTTCCCCCATGCACATCAACCCCCATGCACATCTTTCCTCCATGCGCATCAACCCACCCATGCACAACTTCCCCCCATGCGCACCAACCCCCCATGCACAGCATCCTCCACTGTGCAACCCCTCCCTCCAAACAACATCCCCCAGTACACCAGGCACTGAGCACGAAATTGGCTGGATGTTGGTCAGTCTTCCATGTTAAGTATAAGACAAAAACACGTTGCCCCCTTTTCAGCCCCTGAAGGGTTAAATTTCTCCACATGGGTTCTTGGTGGGTGTTCAGATGACAGAAGGATCCCTCCCAGAATTCCATGCTTCAGGCCCAGCAGTTGGGGCGGAATGTTGCTGAGTCAGCAATTCTCCAATGCAAAGTATAGGGAGGAAAACGCGTTGCGCCCCTTTTCACCCCCTTCTGGTTGGAATTTCCGAAAACAGGTTCTTAGTGCACCCATCCGTCATGGAAGGAACACCCACCCCAAATTTCACGCTTCTAGGGCCGGCAGTTTGGCAGGGTGGTGATGAGTCAGTCAGTCAGTGACTTTTCTCTTTTATATATATAGATTATTCTAGACTTCAGTCTTGGGAATTTGAGGGTGCAATCCTAACTCATTTAGGCTGGCTGTTGCTGGTGAGTGGCTCCTCTGTTGGTGTTCGCACATGGCTGCCAACCATGTGTTCTGGCAGCCTAACTGCATGTGCCATTTCAGTGGCACATCGTCTGGCGCTACCTGCATTGTGCTGGCAGTAAGGCTAGTTTGGATTGGTCCCTAACAATACCAACAACATTTCTAAAAACACAGGTAAGTTATATTTATATCAGTCATAATTTGAATCCCAAAGAAACATGCAAAATCCTAGATCAGCTGGAGTAACAGGGGACTAGATGCATAACCACACTTCATTTTTTGGATTTTCTCACAGAAAATCCTACAGATCCTACACAAATCCTACAGATCCTACAAATCCTATTAGATCCTACACAAATCACAGAATATTAGAGTTGGAAAAGACATTGGCGGTATCTTGCAGTATCTGCTCCAGCAGGTTCGCACCTACTCTGTAGAACTGGTTGTTAAGGAGAGATAGGACATATAAAGTTTAAAAATAGCCATTTAAAAGCGGCTGCCAGATGGGCATAAAACCAGTTGTTAATTTATTTGAATCCCATCACTGATCTAGTCCAACTGCCTGTTTAGATGACTACAGCATTCCTGACTGGTAGCCATTCAGCCTCCTTTTGAAAACCTCCAAGGAGAGACAGCCAGATTTGTAGAAACAGACTGTTTCAGTGTCGGGCAGTTCTTACAATTAAGACATTTATCCTCATTTCTAACCAAATCCTTCTTCCCTTTAGTTTCAACCTTGACAACCACAAAAAGTAAGATCTCCTCTTCTTCCACGTGGCAGCCCGGCCTCCATCCCTTCTCCAACCTAAATATGCCAGTTTCTTTTAACTATCTGCACTCTGTTAATTGGCCATCCCTGATCTAGAGAGATATGTGTATAATATATGTCTTGCATTAATAATAATAGATTCTAAGCTCCCCTTTCTTCTAGCCTGAAGAAGGCTCCCCTTTCTTCTAGCCATTTTATAAGTTTGTGAAGGAGAAAACCTGATCAATGTGTCCAACATTCAGATTTCTATTACTAGCTGTTCTGGTCAATTTTTACTTAGTCTGAGGCTGCCTCAAGTGTATGATAGAGGAATTTCCAAAGTTCAGTATTTTATCCTATCTCTGCCATGGTTTCTTCTTTGAAAATATAATACATAAGTAGTACCTGGTTATCCTATTTGGCAATTGTGCAGCAACCTATAGAATGCATTGGTTATTAAACAGCCATACATACAATTAAAATTTAAGTCTGAAAGAAATTGTGATATTTTAGTTTCCAAACACCAACAAAAACCTCCTGAAATGTCATGTATTTGTCTGATGTCTTTTAAATACTGTAACCCTTAACTTCTGAGTGTGTTAAAATGATTTTAATATAAATACTCAAATATGAAGGGAATGATTACTTTCTAGAAAAATTTAAATAATCAACATCTGTCTTTGGGGAATACAATAATGTGGCTTCAGTGAAGCATCCCTGAAGGCTACAGCTTACAATGAATAGTTTTAAGTGATACATTTTATTAGAGTCTTCTTGACAGGATAGCTGCATGCAGACTGCTTGGCAGCTTACGAATTGGTGCTGAATGCAGCTGTATTAACATTAGCTGTATTGTCAGGCTTTTTATTTATTTATACACACCAGATGCCCATCATGTCAGAGAGCAGTGAATGTCATGTAGTCTTTCTGTAGGCTAGCGAAGGCAACAAAGGACCTCTGATTATATTCCACTCTATTTATTCCTATCAGTGGTTTATTGCAGCAGATGATAATGACCCAGAAGGATGTTTGGAACTGTTCATTATAACTTAACTAAACTGAGGATTGTTTGATATCTGAGACTAAGTGAAGACATCAGAAAGTTTTTTTCAGTTTACATATGGAGTTAAAAAGAAACATTAAAATAGTCCACTTTATCAAGAAAAATGCTTTCAGTTTGGAATTTCTGAAGTGGTACTTCTGATAAAGGCCAAAAGCTGAGAGCAGCTAATGCTTATACAGATTATTCATAATTATTGAATAATTATTGTAGAACAATTTTCTACCAATTGCCTGCCTACAATTTGGTCCTGATGCCAAAAAGATAAAAGCTACCGTGGGAATTTGTTTTGGCATGAGTAAGGCAGAATACAACATAAATAAATAATAAATATTTCAAATTACTACATCCTTGACAAATAAAATTTTGTTAATGTATGATTGTATAGTGAACATGTTATCTATTACATTAAACAGGTTATAATCTTATGTACAGCTAGAAAGTTTTAAATATCCTACTAGAGAAGGGAAAAAAGGTATATGAGCATTATATTGCACATATCAGGGAGACATGTCTTCACTCAGTTCTTATGAATATATTTGTAATTGGGACGGAAATGTTAAAATGGAAACATTTTAATGTCAAAATTTAACACTACAGTCATTTGGTCAGGAGATCTTAAACTGTGTTATATCAACAGATCATGAATTAGGCTACAATCAATAGATACCAGAGAGTAAGCCCCAGTGATCTTAGGTCACATTCCAACCACATCCCTGACCAGGTTGTCCCAACCACAACTGCTCATATTTGCATCAGGAATTTTTCTGGCACAAACCCAAGCAACCCTATCGGGATGGCTGCAGTGCGACATGGAAAAAGGGAGTTGAGGGACTCTGGGGGACTTTGATTTGTGTTGCAGGGACTTTGATTTGTGTTGCAGCTAGCTCTGTTTTGGATATAGGGCAGGCTTGCTGTCCTGCCTGTTCCATATGCAAACCCTAGGTTTTAGAAAGAACCTATTTTTGAATACAAGATGTAAGGAAGTGGCAACAGGCTGCAGGTTTTCCTGTATGATCCCTTACACATTTTTTGGGCCATTGTGAAATACAAGAAGCTGAACAAGGTGGGCCCCTTGACTTGATCTAGAAAGGCTCTTCTTGTTTTCTTGACTTTCAGGAAACTATTTTATTTAGTTAGTTAGTTAGTTTAGTTAGCTAGCTAGCTAGTTATACTCCATTGTTCAGCGGGGCCTTAAAATGTTCCTATTTTTAAAAGCCTTTGATTAATGCCAGGCTTATTTTTTTAATTGTGATTTTAATATGTTTTAAATGTAATTTGTATCATTGCACTGTTTTTAAGTTTTTTTCAAATTTAATCTTCAATGTAGCTGTTTTTATTGTTTATTATTTTCATGTTAGTCACTTTGAGTCCCCCTCCTGAGAGAAAGATGGTGTAAAAATTTATTAAGTAAACAAATAAATAAATCTTAAGATTTCAGGTCAACTTTGAACTGTGATTAGGCTTATGAAGAAAAGTGAGTTAATTCCTTCTCTAATTCCTATTCTCTCTTTATGACATGAATTACTTGGCTTGGATAATATCCTAAAATATAGAAAAAGGTTTAGAGAGAGAATACAGTAGTAATATTTTGCATTATTTCTTTCACTGGTCAATCCTTTCTGGATTTGATTGTTGAAAGCTCATTTGCATTTTATAAGATAATACCAGTAGTGTTAATGATTGTTCATTTATGTAAATAATCAATCTTTTACTAGGATAGGTTTGTTTTGTCTGTGGGGAGCTGGAGTGCCATATATCATCACTGAGAAATTGGCAAGATATTTGGAGTCATGAGTTACAGCAGTAGTAACTGGAATTCAGTTTCCTGTCACAATTTTTTCCAGAAGTGGGTAGCCAAGCAATTCACACACACCCCCTTATCAAAGACCTTATCATGCTTTGGTGATTATATAGTGTGTCTGCCTCCCTTTTTGGCAAACTTTTGTGAGACTTGAGTACGCAAAGATTGAAGTGTCTCAGAAAATACATTGCAGGCTTTTGTGAGTAGCCTGTATCACCAAGATTGGTTTTATTCTGAGTAAGATTCCTTCAAGCCTAAGGAAAACAGATCCTCTCTGTCTGACACAACTAAGTCTAAGATAGCAAGCGTAACATGATAATGCACAGATGTTCTGCTTGGTATTTTATGACAAAAATAAAGACAGTGCCCACTATGGAGACTTAAAAGTTATCCCAAAGGAAATGCTGTCAAAAAGGTAAACATAAGAATTGTAGCTCATTGGCAGTTTATAATTGGATAATTTAAATATGACACATGAAAGCAAATTTGATTTGAAGGCAGGACATTTAGAGCATGAATACTCATGGAATCCTAAACAGGTGTGAATAGTTTGACAGTTTTTTAACAGTAAGAAGAATGGGAAAGACATTTGTGCCTTGATTTACATGTTTTTCAAATGTACAGCCTCATCCTATGCACAACATTGTATTAAATACTTGAAATTAAATTCCACTATGTGAAATGGGATTTATTCACAGATAAGTCTGCACAAGATTACCAGCCTTAAACTCTCCTTTTTGTTTTATTTTCTTTCATTCTACAATTTCACTTGAGAAACTGAATAGGGAAATAAGATACAACCATGAATAAATCAATAGGAATACTGAACAAAAGCAACTTTATACGGGATGGTATTTACTTATTGATGGCTTCTTTATGAATACTAGATTTTAGAAAAGAACTGGAGACTTTTATAGTTCTCAAGTGTAGCATTTGTCTTTCGTGACAACTGAATTAATATTGTTATTTTTTTTCTTCTTTCTTTGTAAACTTCTAGGTACTTTCTGTGTTTCCATTTTTTATTCAAGCAAAAAATATATGTTCATTATTGTATAACAAAAGTATATCATTTAAGATTTGACATGTAGAAAATAATGGGAATCCTGCCCTCTACTAAATATTGGTATGACCTAAATATCGGCTATGGCGAAGAAGTGGTATTATAACTTAAGGGCTCTTAAGTTATAGGGGCTGTGGCATGCAACAGAACAAAGCATTCTGCTGCTGGAGACAGTTGTAAAGCATCTATGGGCAATGTAAAAGCAGTTGTAAAGCTCCTACTGGCAATGTGCTGAGTAGGTGCTGATGGGACACCAGTAGAAAGGCCATAACCTTCCTATCTGTGTGTTTGACTCTACTGCTGCCTGTTGAAACAGGTAAGAAAGATAGCAAGAGAGAATGAATGGGTCAAAACTGGCAAGGAGGTGGGAAAGGAGTGTGACAGGCTGAAGATGTTGTGGAAGGGGGGTTGGATCTGGCTGCGATGGCTCCCATTTTGGCTGCCTCCCTGCCCCCATTTTCTTCTTGGTCTTTCAGTAGCAATATCACTAGCAATGTTCAAGAAGGTTCATTGCATATTGGGAGGCTTATGCAGGGGTCAGGAAATTTAAGATTGCAATCCTAACCACAGTTTCCTGGGAGTAAGTACTTCTGAACACAAAGGGACTCACTTTTGAGAAGACTTGCTTAGGATTGTACTGTAAATCTCATTTCTCTGCAGAAACCTTCTGATCAGTGATGGGATTCAAAGAATTTAACAACCCGTTCTATGCCCATCTGAAGGCCACCTTTAAATGGATATTTTTAAACTTTATATGTCTGATCTCTTGTTAACACCTGGTTCTATAGAGTAGTTGCGAACCTGCTGGAGCCCACCACTGCTTCTGATCCATCCCCTTCTTTACCCCTGGATGCTGCGTGCCCATTTTTTTAAGAATAAGAAAAAGGAGAAGGAAAGAAGAAAGTAATAGAACAGAAATATTATTGAAAAATATATGGCAAGCACATAATTTTGGATTTAACATTTTTAGTCTTATATTAATTTCTACTATGTATAAATCTATCTTAAGGCGCAATCGAGAGTAACTACGAGGAGTCCTTGCTCCGGTGTAAGAACAATTTACTTTGGATTGCAATATGAATTTCCCATAGATTTTCACTAGGTGGTGCAATAATTATAGGTGCTCTTACTGTCTCTTATGGGCTCCCGTGGTTACTCTGGATTGTAGGGTTAAACTATAATCTTATTTAATTCCAATAGACAGATAAAGGAGATCAGAGTTTTAACAATTGTCTAGTCAGCAAATCATAATTCATTTGACTTATCATCCCTTTCTCACACAGAAAGTTCATGAATGGTTTCCAATTGTCCATAAATGTTTTTATCGACTTTTCCTTAACAAAAGTAGTAAGTTCAGCAAAGCCCAATATCTTGATCTACCATTCTTCAACAGAAGATATCTCTGGGACCTTCCTGTATTTAGCATATAAAATTCTTGCAGCTGATATCATATATAAAAACTTAGGGTGCAATCCAGAGTAACTATGGGGAGTCCTTGCTCCGGTGTAAGAACAATTTGCTCTAGATTGCAAAATAAATTTCCCATAGGTTTTCATTAGGTGGTGCAGTAACTACAGGTACACGTAATGTCTCTTATGTGCTCCCGTAGTTACTCTGGATTGTACGGTTAGTTTGAAATCTTTAATGAATTGAATCATCTAACATTCCCAGAAGAAAAGTTGCTGGTTTCATTTGCAAATAAACTTCAAATATCAACTGTAATTGTTGATGAATCAAAGCCCAGTATTTTTTTGCTTTAGGACACATCTACCACATATGTTAATCCTTTTTGTCTCATGCATTTGCAGCATTCATTTGGAATCTTTTAGAATCTTGAATTTTCAATGGGGATTCTAATGCAAATATACTATAAGGAAGTGTCTCATCAAGTTTCAGTTTAGCCATGAATCCCTGGGTGACTTTAGTAAAAAGTTCTAAATTTTTAGTTTGGCCCTATCTGCAAATATTTGCATATTATAAACGAGTACAGCATCTATACATGTATAAAAATAACCATCTATCCTGAATGCTCTCCTTCTCTTTAACACCTTACAGCAACTTACAGGCTGAGAGAAAGATGGTGCATTAAAGGAGTGCAAGCCACAGGTCTCCTGTGTGCATAGGAAGACTCATCACCCAAACAAAGAAGGAGAAGAGATGAAAGCCAAAGGCATGTGTTGTGGAGAAGATTTTATAGAGAAGACCCTTCCCCACAAAATGGGAAGAGCAAGCTATGGGTAGCATCAAATGCCTATAACTGGAAAAGAAGCCTACCAACCACCATTCAGCTTCAAAGTTCTCTTTCCCACCATAGTTTTGTCCCTGAATGATGGATATGGGTCCTTGGGAAACTGTTTTGGAGGATAAGAAGTGTTTGACCTTCAAGTAATTACAGGAGCCAGAAATAGTGTGGAAGCAAGCTCTTAGTTTGAAAGGGGTATGTACCCCTTTAACTTCGCTACTGACAAAATCATAACATTTTGAAGCATTCTTCTGCTTTGAGAAAGAGCCAGAAAAGGACATGTTGTAGTGACTAGTATAGTGACAGAGAAAAATGGCAACAGTTTACGAGTATATGCTTTGATATTTCATACACAGTAGTTAGATTTGATACTAAAAACTGACAGTCCTGCAGGCAGCATTCTGCAGTTGTCTGGCAGTGGGCATGTTATTATGACAGCTGTTGGAAAATGTTATGTCAGAGTGCCACCTTTCCCTCTCTTTGGAATTAGATATTGTGGTTTTTGAATTTTCCTTATGTTGCTAATCTAAGCTTGACCTGCATTCCACACATTCTTACGTGTGAAGTTGTTACACTGCATGTTCACTTAGCAGATTCTCACCTAAAGTGCATCACATGACATTTTTCTTTCATTCTAAATCCCAAACTACCCCGATTAGTTTTAAATTTTGAACTAGTACTCCTTTTCCAAAGAATGCTTTGTTAGCTGGGATCAGCCTAACGTTTCCAGTGAAGCTGAACCCTGTCATACAATAAACATGTTTTTCATGATGGTTAACTATTGTTGACTAAGGGAATTCTTATAATGGTTCTACATGAACTTATCAAGTAAAACTGATAAATGGAGTGTCTTGAAACTATGCTGGTATACAAACTAAGGCTACAATCCAAAGCAACTATGGGACCTTTTACACCAACATATTTACAGTGCCACCTATGGGAAACCTTTGGAAATGCATAGAGCAATCCAGAGTAAGTGCCTCTTATGTCTTCCTGTACTTACTCTGGACTGTACAGTAAGTGGGATTTCTGCTGTGATTTGCTTCTCTTCATTTACAGAAGAGGATCATGCAAATTCTGGAGAAGGCAATATGGCTGGTCTATTCATGAAGCAAGCAATGCTGTTGCACCAAGCAGCATCTTGGGGATAAGTGACAAGCAGATTCCTGCAACTTCCACCAGTTGGCTGCACAGGTGGGCTGAGGCAGGTTCGCACCGGTTCAGTAGAACCTGTTGTTAATTGGGGGCCCATCAACTTTGAATTGCATGCAAGTGTGTTTGAATTTCTCTTAAATGTCCTTTGGGTCTGTCTTGCCAGAGGAAGCTCAACTCCCTCCCCTTCTGAGGGGGCTCTCTCTCCCCCCCTTCCCCTCCCTAAGGGTATTTTTTAAAATACAAAAACCTTACATGCAAGTCAAGCAGCCAGGAGTTCCCTGGCAAGCACACCTCCCTCCCTAATTACTTTGCTAACCACATGCAAAAAACACCATTCAAATTCTCCCATGCCTAAGTGGTTGTCTAAAACAGCTGCATTCTTTACATTGAGTGTGAGAAACAATTTCTGCTTTGATGGCTTGGAAGGAAGCCTCTCTCTGCTAAACATCTTATTTTGCTTAAAAACCTTATTTTCAGCAAGTTTTGAAGAGGTATTTTCTTGTTTTTGCAAAGGTAGTCCATGCAAATGAGCCCTCTTATTCCTCTAATTGTGTCTGCATTACTAAAAATTCTTGAGGTGGGAGGGAAAGAGGGAGGACCTTTGAGTGGCTGCTGTTCTCTCTCCATTCACTGGCCTCCTCAGAAGCAAGTCCCATCCTAGTCAATGGAGCTTAATCCCAGGTAGGTGTGGATAGGATTTGAGCATCAGACCCCAATACTCTGCATGCCTGCTCAGAAGAAAGTACTGAGTGACCACATGTCCTCCTTTCCCAGGACAGGTCCTCTTTTTACTCCTCCTTTTCCTTATGAGCAGGCAACATGGAGTCTTCTTATTATCCATACTTTTTTCCAGGACCACAATAAATCTTCATTGTCCTCCTTTTCCTTATAAGCAGGCAGCATGCAGTTCCCATCCTGCCACCCCCCCAGGAGCCCAGTCCACTGCCTACTCTGAAGTAAATCCTATTAAAGTCAGTAGGTTTTACTCCCCTGTGAGGATAGGAGTGTAGCCTCAAAGCCCAATCATTGTCTACTCAGAAGTAAGTTCCATTATAACAGTGAAGCTTACTCCCTGGAAAGAAGCTGGTTTCTAAGAGCTTGTAATCCTGTGCCTGACTACTCAGAAGTTAATCCCATTTCAATCTATGAAGCTTACTCCCAGGAAAGAGTGCAGAGGAGTGCAGCATTAGAGCCCAATCCTATTCTTGGAACTCAGAAGTAAGTCCCATTATAGTGTGTGGAGCTTACTCTCAGGAAAGTGAATAGGATTGCAGCCAAAGGATGGTTACTGAGAGCTCAGTCCTTTGCTTGACTACTCAGAAGTCCTATTATATTCAATGGAGCTTACTTACAGGAAAGTGTGGACAGGATTGTAGCCTTAAGTGGTGGCTTAGAGGCAAACCTCAACCCGCAGAGGGAACACCACAGACTCTGGTCCTAAACTGTAGATCAGTGTTTCTCAACCAGTGTTATGAGTACCACCTGTGGAACTTGTGGTAGTGTCTGCTGGTACTTAGGCACCTGGATGCAAGAGTCATATGTGCTCCCTGAGGCAGCTGGTGGGCTGCTGTGTGATTCAGGAAGCTGGACTTGATGGGTCTTTGATGTGATCCAGTGGAGGCTTTTCTTATGCTTTTATGTTCTTATTTGTGGCACACGTTCCCCCTGAGAGCATAACAAAGTGTAATGCATAGGAAGAAATTACACTGAACTTAGGGCTTAATACTGATTGATGCCATCACAAGTGATACATTTTTTTTGTAAACTCAGGGTTAAGGTGGCGTGCCCGCCCCCGCCCTGCCCCCTGACCCTGGCCCCACTCCCTGACCCACCCTGGCCCCACCCACTTCCAGAGAACCAGTTGTTGGGGCAGGCTGGGCCCACCACTGGCTGGTAACAAAGCCAGCTTCTTTTCATACTAATTGTTGTTAAAAATATTAACATCTCACGTTGCAACCAAAAGCATGACATCAGAAAGCTGAATGAATGAGCCTCACAATCTAAAACACCCCCCAAAAACTGTTCCAGTAGCAGCCACAGGAAAAGAGGCAAAGTTGGGGAGATTGATGCTTCTCCCCTGACTAAATTTAAGATGACACTACTTTACGAAGTAGCTCATTGCCCAGATAACCAGGGTAGATAAACCTGTGACATTATACATCATGTAGTTACCCAAGGAGCACATGGAAGAAAGAGCTCTGTTTTGGGGAATGTGATTGTAGAGGACCTCTCTACAAGGCTATCTCTGAGAGCCCAATAGCTTCAGCTGGCTCCAGTTTTGACCTGATTGCAATTGCATGATCTATAATGCTCAAGGGTTTGATGAATTGTTTGAAAATAATTTATGACTGCAATTTTATCAATATGGGGTGAAGATGAGGGAGTACCCTCAGGGTACAGTCCTACACACAGTAACTGGAGAGTAGAGTTCCAGTTCTGTCCAACTTTCCAGCACCATTGCAAACTCATTGCAGTCCCAAGGTAAGGAAACAAATGTTCCCCTACCATGAGGAGGCCTCTGTGACTACCAGAGGTGGGCTGAACCTCCTCCAAGATCCGGTTTGCCGGAAGTTGGGGGCGGGGCTGGGGTCAGGGGGCAGGGCTAGGGGCAGACCCGCAACCCAGCGCACTGCGCATGCGCCAACCCTCGGTGCATGCGCAATGCATCTCCAGTTGGAGGAAACACAGTACGCAAGCACCGACCCCGAGGGTTGGCGCGTGCGCACTGTGTCTCCTCCAACTGGAGGAGACGTACTGCGCATGCGCCGAGACCGGCGCGTGCACAGTACGTCTTCTCCAGTTGGAGGAGAAACACTCGTCTCCTCCTGCTGGAGGAGGCGCACATTGCACGCGCCTCCTCCAGCAGGAGGAGACGGGGAAAAGATGACGGCCAGTGCAAACCGGTCCGCCCTCTTTTTCCTTTCCCTGCCGCTGGTGGTTCTCCAACAGCAGGGAAAAGGCAAGATCCAGGTCAGGCGAGTAGGCCCGAACCGGCATCTGCCCACCCATGGTGACTACCTCCTAGACCTGGGGATGCAGTGCATGACCCATTGGCATGGCTGCACTGGCTCTGGAAAATTGGATAGGATTGGGCCCTAAGCTACTCTGAAAACAAGAAGATGTTTAAGTAAACATGCCTAGGACTGGGCTGCTAGTCACTGTCCTGTTACTATGAAACACATGATAAATATTGGGCCACAAGAGTCATATCTAGTAACTTGAATCATTTTGAATCATGCCCTGAAATAAACTGGTAACTAATGCTGCTGAAATACTAGTCACAAGTCATAACAGAAACATTTTGGTCAGCACCAAAACATTGTATCAGCTAATGTTTTATAAATTGAAGTTATAATAAAAATTAAAACTTGAACCATTAAAACATTATGCAAATAATCCTAAGCAACTTTCCAGCACTAAAAGTTGTGGGGCATTTGCTGCATCTTGTAATTGGGGCACAGGCTTCTCAGTGTAAGGCAATGTTTGCTCCCTTACCTCAGAATTGCATTGCCATTGATACTGAAAAGTTATGTAAGATTGCACCTTATATCTAGTATCCGTTTCCTAATGTTATATAATGGTAAAATGTCTACTTTTCTTTTTAGTCTGAAAGCTAACCATGAATGTTTATAACTTAGATGTGATATGAGACAGTTAACATATTTCTGTGTTTTAATAGTCACACAGGACTGTGGTGGCTCAGTGGTTAAAGATGCCACGCTTGGAGGTTTGAGACCCAATTACTGCATGATGTAGTGAGCACCCAGCTCCTGTCAACCCAGCAGTTTGAAAGCATGTAAATGCAAGTAGATAAATAGGTACCACTTTGGTGGGAAGGTAACAACATTCTGTGCACCTTTGGCATTTCATCATGACTATGGAGATGTCTTCAGACAATACTGGCTCTTTTGCCTTGTAACAAGGATGAACAAAGTTGGACATGACTAGCCAGGCAACCTGCAGGGGCATTTTTAATGCCACAATTAAGTAGTACAGTATATAAAAGCTGTACCACTACACAGTCTTTAAGAACATGCATGAGTACCAAGAACCTATTTCAGCAGGGCTGTTAAGCACAGTAGCATAAAGAAAAGGTCTGAAAAGGAATAATTCCTTAAAGAATCTTACCATATAGAGTCAAAAGGACACTATCATTTCATGTTATACATATTTGTTGATGTGGATGTCATTTAAAAATTGGCTCTTTTCAATGGAAGCCAATTGTTGCTTCTCCTTCTGCAATCTTGTCAATCATACATAGCATTGTAACATCCGAATTTAAGAAGCTGATTTACAAATATTCCTTCCAGAACTTCATACCCCCAGCTACTGCCCATTCTGAGTAAGGCTGCTATCTTGCAATCACAATTAGGGCATATCTATCAAATATTTAGAAAAATGTGATAATTTAAGAAAGGGGGTTTTATTTTTAAAATATTTCTACCTTTTCAGGAATTTGGATTCAAGGACGGACAACATCTGGTTGGCTACACAGAAGGAAAATATGGTGGCCTTCCTGAGCAACAACCTTAAGATGCAATCCTAACCTAGGCCAGCACAAATAATTGGTCTTCCTGTTCCACTGGTGATTTTGGGAGGCAAGTGCATGTCTGTGTACTGTCCTCGCCCTCTTCCAGGAGTGGTGCAAAAGTCTCTTATGGCACACAGGTCTAGGGTTGCCATAATTCCCTTTCACAAAATTGGACAGAACCCATTTGCCAGTATGTGAACACAATACCCCAAAATTGGGATTGTCCCTGTTTTTCAGGACATATGGCAACCCTACCCACGTCACCATAGGGCTTATGCTGGGGCTTAGGCTGGCCTAACTGGAGGTTAGGATCGCAGTCTTCATGACTAAGGGAGAACATGAGATATGGGAGGATTATAAGAGGAAGCAGCACAGAATTGATACTCTTGTCACTTTTGTCCCAGGTCAGCAAGATTCTATAGTGATAGGTTTCGGATTCAAACTTGTTGCATTTTTGTCTAGCAGTCCTAGTGATTCAGGGAATCAGCCTTTAACTTGCTCATCTTCTGGTTTGAACCCTGTGGTACTGACATATTTTTTGATCCATATGTTCTTGACATTGTGACTTAGAGGGCTATAAGGATGAAAAACAGGGTTCAGTCACTATCTGTTCCAGTTTAAATGTCCATTGTTTGGGCAAGGAGGTGGGATCCAAATAATTTGGTGATGGAGATGAAACACACCAGCACCTTTGGAAACAGTCTCTCGCTGCTGTTCGGCACCCACAAAACCTGAAGCTAAACAGTGCAACTTGAGAGTGGAATGCTATGCAGAAAAATGCCTGTCTATCCCTGCACATCTGTAGCACTCTAATTTCAGCTATAAAGTTTTTCTGTCCTGAAGTTCACCAGTGCACCAATGCTCCATCTGCTGTTCTTAGAAAGTAACTGCACGAACATGCTTGTGATGGTTTTCCTCCTACACTGTGGTGCTTTGAATAAAGGACCCTTTGCCTCTCCATCTGTGATTCTCCCTACTCAGAAAGCAAAGATAAAATGTGAAATACTGTGGATATTTTTAACAAAATAGTTTCATATACTACTAGTCAGCAATGAACTTATTAATAGAGGTGGGAGAAAATGGTGATAAATAAAAACACATCACACTGCGATCTGCTCTTCTCCCTTAAAACAACCACTCAGAAATCTACAATCAAATAAAATACAACAATTTTAATTAGTTTATTATTTACTTGATCTATCGTCTATATCACCTACCTAGTACACTTTTAAAGCTATTACATAAAGTTTGAATAAAAAACCGCCATCTGCACTTCTAATTTGGAAAACTGAAAAAAAAGTTTTATCCCACCTCTAACAATAGAGGTTTCAGTTAAGAGTTGCAGGGTCAAAATAAGGGGTTATTGTCAATGTTTTCTTTGGTGGTAGTAATCATTTAGGGCCCAATCCAGCTGTGGATTCCAAACTGGAATCCACAGTTTTCAGCTGTGCCCATTGGGTGTGCTTGCATCCTGTGATGATGGGGCATAGAGATCTCAAGTTAAAGGAACATTTTCCCTTTACATCAGTGCTGCAGTTGCAGCTGCCTCAGCGCTAGAAAGTTGGATAGGATTGGGCTCTTATTTATTTAGATTTGCAACCAACTACATCCCTCAAAACTGAGAGTTAAATGCACCGTTATAAATAATTCATAAAGAAACAAATAAATAATATTTATTTTTAGATTCATTTCCTTTAAAAAGCTATAAAATAAAACCAATTACATGTGGGGTTTTTTAATAACACATGCATACACACAACCTCCAAGCCAGGTACATTAGGCTGAGAAAGGGTGGCTGGTTCAAGGTTACCAAGTGACAGCACATTCCTGAGAAGTACTGAAGTAGGCAGGCTGGTATGTGCTACCATGGGACAAAAAAGAAACTTTTCCCCTTCTGAACAGAAATCCCAATGAATCTATAGGTAGAGATGCCTCAATCAAGACATTTGTGAATCCCCTGAATAGCAATTTTTGTGTTATACAAAAGCAATTATTTACCATGGTAACTAATGAATCAATTACTTAGGATTGAATCAGTTTCCTTTTCCCTGGTTTAAAACATTTTAGGTTCTCCCCTTTGTTCGGATGCTAATGGAAGGCAATTCACTCCCTGGGAAGGGAGGAGTCCTTTCAGCCAAGGGAAATCTGATCTTTATGCAGACACAGAGTGTAAGATTTATTGCCTGCCGCTTTACCAAGGCAAACAGGCTGTTACTAAACATTAACTGTTAAAGAGACATTAAAGAGCCAGCCTTATTTGCTTACCCCCAAATCCAGAGTAACTACGGGAGCATGTAAGAGACTTTATGTGCATCCGTAGTTACTGCACCACCTAATGAAAACCTATGGGAAATTCATATTGCAATCCAGAGTCCGGAGCAAGAATTCCCCATAGTTACTCTGGATTTTGCCCAAAATCGCATATAAATAATTCACATATAAATAGGTTACACCTGTACGTGGTTCTGCACTGCCTCTGTACTGACTCAGTCAATTGACTCCTGCATTTGCTATTGCTGGTGAACATTATGGCCTCATTTGCTTTCATTCTGAATTCTAAAATGTGCATGAACCTTGGAATGGTAAAATGCGGAGCGCCTTAACCAGTGGTGGGATTCAAATAAATTAACAGCAGGTTCTATGTCCCGTTATTAACCAGTTCTCATTAGCCACAGGCACTCATTAGCAAAGTAACAAGCTCTCATTAGCAAATAGAACCTGTGAGAACCTCCTAAAGCCCACCTCTGGCTAACCAATTGCTTAATGTCCACTGATGTCTACACTGTTTCTGTGATGAGACCTATGGCCCAAACTTATCCAAAACCTAGCCAATGGTTGTGTCACATCCTGCAGTGGAAGGGCTATCACGGGATTTAAAAGAAAGTTGGGGTATCGGGTCAGGGAAGAAGAAACTAGCCTACTTGAGCCAGAATCAACATATTCTATGCCCTATAGAGGGCACTTAGAGATGATGTGATAAATCACTTCAAATCAAATCTTATGTGCTTGATTGATTTATTGATTATGATTATGTGATTGATTGATTGATTGATACAATCAATCAAATCTTATGTGCTGCTCAAGCTTCAATAGTTCAGCAAGCCTGAGAGAAATTTTGTTTGTCAGAATGTTTCAAATATTGTATTATAAGTTACATCTGACTCCACCATATTAAAGTCTCCAAAACTGCTCTTCAATTTATCATCAACTTCTTCTTTCTCCATCCAGCTGCCTTCCTCCAGGTTTAAGAAGGATAGTAGCTGAAAAGAATTTGAAGTCTTTTGAACTTCAGAAGTTGAAATCTCACTCCCAGTAGTACTGCTTTCATGGGAGATTATTGGTTTGGGTCTGTCAATCAGGAATTCTTTTTGCTGTTGCTCATCTTTTGCCTGAAAAGAGATTACTTTTTAGATGATGTAAATTATAAAGGGTTGAGATAAACATCACATGAGATAAACATCAAATAAAGGTTGAGCAACATCACAATGGGAGGCCCTTCCTCTCACTGATTATTTTTCCGTGAATACCAGTAACTCCTATGCTCATTCTAGTTGGGACTCTGCATATGTAAAAAGGTAATTTGTATTTGGTTTATGGTTTGGAGAGAGAGAGCAATTTCATGTCCTGGTTCTCTGTATGCAAAACTCTGTGCTCAAATGGTCAGTGGTCAAGGTGGGGCCTACTGAAACAATTCCAATTTCCACTCTCTCCTTTACATTGATTCAGAACCCAATCCTATGCATGTCTACTTAGAAGTAAGTCCCATTATACTCAATAGGGTTTACTGTTATGTAAGTGTGGATAGATTGCAGCCTTAAAAACTCATTCAAAACATCTTGCAAAAAATGTGGGTCAGCTGCAGTGGTGGGCTCCAGCAGGTTCATACCTACTCTATAGAACCGGTTGTTAATGAGAGATAGGACATATAAAGTTTAAAAATAGCCATTTAAAAGTGGCTGCCAGATAGGCCTAGAACCAGTTGTTAATTTCTTTGAATCCCATCACTGGTCAGCTGATCTATTAAAATTCTGTCCTGTTTCAGTTCGGACTCCATGGAGGGGACAACCAAATTCTAGAATCCCTCCCCATGCAAAATTTGTCCTGCATGTAGTGTACAGCAAAGCAGGGAGAAATCTGTGCAAAATTTTTCCTTGGGTTTCCTAATTTGTTACAGGCAGTGAGAGTTTTCTTCCTTTTCACCCTTATATGGAGGCTCTTCTGCACCAGCTTGAGAGCATGGAACAGATAAATGGTGGGAGCTGTTGCAGCCCATTGTAGGGCTACTGTGCTTATGACGGGGAAAGGACGAACATCCCTTTCTCCTGAGGAAGTATTTATTGGGCAGCTGCCATGGCAGCCTATTGCTCCACGGGATACTGTGGCAGCCCTTTTGTTTCTGCAGTAGTCTTGGAGCCATGGGCAGTTCAGGATTGCTCTAAGAAATATATCTATTGGAGCAAATAAAAAAGCAGGCCTCCATCAGTCTTGGAAGACTATGGTATCATGCTCAGCGCTGCATACACTGCATGCAAAGCACGAAAGCCTGGGTTGGATTGTTATGGAGGATAGGCTGTTACCCAAGCAGCAAATCCCCCCTCTCCATGCCACTGAATTAGTCCAATGGAAAGGCAGAGCCAATACAATTTGATCCAGCTGGCGTTGCAGAGCTGGGCTAAGGACAGGAACTCACCCTGTCTTGTGGGACTGACCCGGGTCTCGAACCCTGGCCTGCTGGTTAACTGGCACAGCGTCTTAACCGCTTGCCCCACCCACAGCCATTGGAGCAAATATCACTGCATTTACCCAGTTTAGTAAAAAGGAAAGTATCTGATTATGAGATATAATGCAACTTCTGTCATGTTGATTATTCAAAACTATCCCCTCCATAATAGTGAGAGGTAATGCAGTTCAGAAAAGGAACAGAAAGTTCTTTAATTTAATATGTGTTATGATGATACATACATTCTTGATTATTTGGATAATCAGATTGTATAGTGAATGGGGTCAGAAAAGTGGATCTCATCTCTTTATAAGAAAAGTTGCCTTGTTTTCAGTGTCCTCTATTGTTACATAGTTTGCATTCTTCCTTTTGAATTCAAGCTTTTCCAGTTTTGCTGGTGGTTTCTGTAGTGTCCTTTCTGTAGTTACCAACTGTGAATATAGATATGGAAAATGTCTGTATCTCTGTATGTGAAGGACATCAGCAAGAGAAGGGAATAGCCTATTCTACTATGTACACCTTTGTAAGGAATTTAAATACTGTGCATATTAAGCTTTGAAATAAAAATGACAGAATAACCAAGTAGACAGAATACAGCACCGAATACGGTGTGTTGATATAAGTTGAACTTATTTCAACCATGCTTCCTGAGGTCAATTTCCAGTATGCCTTTTGCAGGCCTTGCCATTGTTATTTATAGGCAGCGAGTAGAAGATCAGTTTTAGGGCTCACATTATTGTTGCTAGATTTGAGTTCCACTGCTATGGTTTACATTTGCTCTTGTGAACTTAACACAAAGTGTTTCATTTCTTTAAAGTGCTGGTAACAATTTTCAGGATCTCTGAATTAATTCCCATCAAAATGAAAAGCAAGCAAAACAAATATTTATTTATAATGTTCAGCTTTAAAATACAGTATGAAATGTTTTAATATCTTTATTTTTACTGTATATCTTTTTATATAAAAGCCTTGACCTGTGCTCAAGGTGTCCGCACATTGCATCAAAGAGGGTGAGGGTTCTACTCCCATTTGTCTCTTGGGCAGAAAAGTCTGAGGATAAGAACTGTCAATTTTTGACTATCATTTCTGACTGCCTCTGGGAAAATATCAGGCCAGGTGGGAAAAAGGCTACGGGGCATTTAAGGAGAGCCATTGAGGAGAGAGGAGACAAAAGGGCAGTTGAGATGCTGAAAAGGGAGTTGTTATATTGTACCTCTGCAAGCAACAGCTGTGGGATATTACTAGTTAAAAATAGATCTTACTAGGCAAAAACCAGTCATTTTCATGACCTGTAATAGAATTTCTTTTTTATAGATAGAGAACAGAGGTGTAAATGAGAGTCAGCAATTTTGATTTAGGGTGCAAGAACAAATTTCTCCTGACAACCCAATCCTATGCATGTCTTCTCAGAAGTAAGTCCCACTGAGCTCAATGAATCCTACTCCCATGTAGGCACTGAACAGTGGTACCTTGGTTTATAAGCATAATTCATTCCAGATGCATGCTTGTTATCCAAAATGCTTGCATATCAAAGCAGGTTTTCCCATAAGAAATAATGGAAACTCAAGACGATTCATTCCACAGCCCAAAAATATTCATATAAAAATTATTACAATCTCTATATGAAACTGAAAGGTCACTGACTGACTGACTGACATCCAGCCAAAACCGCTGGACTTAGAGGCATGAAATTTGGGGAGGCATAAGAGACAATGGCCATGGTCATTTGTAGGAGCAAGAATCCTTCAGAATCAAATGGAATGAAATAAGGCTGCAATCCTAAAGACACTTTCCTGGGAGTAAGGCCCATTGGGGCTTACTTACAATGGGGCTTACTTCTGAGTAGACATGGTTAGGATTGTGCTCTTAGGCTGCAATCCAATCCTCACCTAACTGGGAGTACATTTTATTGATTCTAATGGGGTTAACTTCTGAGTAAACATGCAAAGGACTGCATTATTAGTTCCCTGTTTTCCAAGAAAAAAACCACCAGGAGATTCATTGTAAAAGTCTCTCATAGGTATTGTGTTTGTTTTCCACAAGGTAGGATTAAAGTACAGCCTAACTATGCAATCCTAACCAATCTGGCAAAACTCACCTGGTTATTTTTCCCTGCTGGTGTGGGGATGTTTTGTATGTCTATTCACTGGCTGTGAACAGGAGTGGTGCAGAAGTGCTTTATGACACTTTTGTGATATTCCCACATCAGCACAGAACTTTTGCCAGGGTTTATGCCAGCCTAATTGGAGGTTAGGATTGCAGCCTCACTCTTACTGAACATAATGGGCATATTTCTGAGTAAAATAAAATTTTCAAAAACCTCTATGAATCGGTTATTGCCAAAAGCATTAATTCACATTTGCAAGTACTGTAGTTTTAGAAGTTACTTACGATGATATCACCAGCTTTTCTGTCCTGAGTATCTGGGGTCTTGATTATTCCTTGCATTCTAAGCTCCTCCAAGATATCTGATGATGTCTGTCTGTCCCTTTTACTTAAGGCCACTGAATTCTTCACCAAATCACTTTTGATATCTTCACATAGAGAATGTTGAAAATTAAAATCTTTCTTAAAAGCAATTGAAAGGTAATTGAAGATTTTGATCTATTTTCAGTTCTCAGTTATTTTTTACTTGCGCATGATACTGAATGTGAAAAGGAAATCACAATCAATCAGTGTCTACACTGAGCTTTAAACATAGAAATAAAATCACTTATGGACCTCAGACATGCCCTTTACTCACAAGTGAATTTATATTGTAGATCATTAAACATTTAGTACACAATTTACCAGAAATATCCAGAATGACTGAAATCAATAAGTGTGGTGGTGCTTTTGTGTAAATTTTTTTTTACTATTTTCATTAGACTGTACAAAATGTTAAACTTCAGCTGTCAAGCATGTATATAATGGTAACCACAGTATACTAGCTTAAAAACCTTAGACAATATGCTGTCATTGTCATTAAATTGTATATATCCTTCCTGAGCAGGCTAAATGTGGATCTATGTTCCTGTTCTAACAATATATCAAACCCACCCCAAATTTTCTTTAGTGTGGCGCAGTGTTTAATTTCCAGCATATGCAATTATTGCAGCTTTTGCTAGATTGACAGCCCAATTCTATCCTCCCACCTACAACTGGCAAAGCTGTGTTAAAAGGCATTTCTCCCTTTCCCACTAATGTCTTACCTGCTTCAGTGGATCCAGGGAGATCTGCCAATGTCCAGAAAGGGCTGCCACCAAAATGGCCACAGATTAAGCACTGTGCACATTTCTGGCAACCATTTTATGGCAGTAAAACTCTGTCCCACTATTATAAATGGATGTCATGACAGCCCAATTCCAGATAGGATTGGCCTGTACGAATTAAAAACGTCCTTTCCTTTGCATTGACATCTGGAAATCTTTAAAAAATCTTGTTCTAAGAGTACAATCCTAACCATGTCTACTCAAAAGTAAGCCCAATTATGCTAAATGGATCTTACACCCAGGAAAGTGTCTTTAGGATTTCAGCCTAAGCCTATAAACTGTTATGTCATAAATTACTGTGTTTACTCAAATCTAACACACACCTTTTCAGCTAAATGTAGGGCACAATCCTGAAGTACACTTAGGCCAGACTGTCTGGCACTTGGGCCTGCCTAATGCCAGATAGGCAAGACTAGCTGCACCAGAAAATACCTGGGCCAGCCTAAGTCCATGTAGGCTGGCCCAAGACAGATGGACCTGCACGTATGCTGGCCAAGACAGACAAAGAGGTGATTGAGTGGCAGATCTCCCCTATCCTCCATCTTTTTTATAGGAAGAGATTTGCTGCCACTGACCTGATCCTTTTCTGAAGTTTGGAGCTTGGCTAGATGGCAGGCCAGAGGGAGGTGGTGAACAGATTGGGAGGTGTAGAATCCATTCATCACTCATCCATTCATCTCTCCCCCAACTCAAAATGTGATTGGAAAGCTGCAATTCTGTCTACTTTTCCTGGGAGTAAGCTTGGAGAAGCTTCTGAGAAGACAGGCATAGGATTTGGGCACTCAGTCCACATCATGAGCAGGCCAGCCTTATAAAAGACCCTTGTTTCTCACAGAAGATTCTATGAATCAATCCACACCTTTTTCATGTTGATCAATTTCTTCATGAATTGAGGGCATTCTTTCTGTACTGCTTTCTGAACCTCTTTCTGATGCTGATCCACCTTGAGACGTAGTAGCAACTGTTCCAAGAGATGCATCCTGAAAGATAAAGATTTTTATCCCAAAAGATAAATATTAGCATTTATGTCTGCATCATTCCATGTTGATGGTGTCAACACAGATGTCCAAGTCTCCAATTCTAAGCTCCAGTTAGGCCAGCATAAGTCCCGTGCTGACCTGGGGGTGTCACAAAAGTGCCATAAAGCACTTCTGCCCCACATAATTCTCTTCCACAAAACTGGGACACGGCCTCCTGTCAAACTTCCCGGTATCTGAATGCAATCCCCGAAAACTGGAAATGTCCCACTCCTGGAGGGGGGGTTACATCAGTGCACAGACATATACTATTCTCCCCATACCACCACAGGAAGATATGACAAGATATTCCAGCCTAAATTGGTTAGGATTGCACCCTAAATTTATTATCTACTCCAGCATTTATGTGAACATCTTTTGTAAAAAGGTTTGCATTTCTGTAGTTAGATAATAACTTATGTTTGGGAACATCATTTTCATTAACTATTTCCACAGATCCAAAGTAATCTGTTTTGTTTGTATACAGTACATAGTTACAGTTACTGGTGGTAGGTAGTGAATAAAAGCATTTTTGTAATTTCTTGGGGGAAATACTGTCAGGAGTTTGGGTGTCTTTATTAGCATAAATGAACCTGTTTCTCTGATCTGCCTGAAAAAAATTTAAACAGTGATCAGAGAATCAAGTACCAAAAGGATTATAAAGGACCTTAAAGTCCTGACAACTCCCTCTAGCTTTGGAGGCAGGACATCATCAGAACTTGGTGGAAAGACAGAGAGAACCTAGAAACAATTCCTAGTCGATATCCAAATATCCAAAGTCAACAGTTTGATTTTGGATGTTTACTTATTTAAAATATTGGACCCCACTCCCTGCTTTACCATCCAATGATTTATGGAGGCTGAGAAAGCTGAGAGTTGTTAGATGAACTGGAAGCAAATCATAGAGACCCAGGTTGTCACTATGGGGAATCTGATCAGTCAGTTTGTTGCTTGTTTGGGGAGACTATTCCAATAAGATTTTTTTCAATTTCAGGAATCACACAAAAATTACAAAATGGTCTGCAGTGTGCTTTTGTTAAAGCAAAACTAAATCCTGTAGCACTGCAGTTGGTACTTCTCACAAAGCATGGGATAGGAGAATACTCAAGAGTGGTCCAAGCTGAATCCATCTCCAAATTCTGCTACACAATGCCACACATGTTAAAACCCACTTCTTACTCCTGCCAGCTTGTGCACACTAACATGCACTCCAAACCAACTTCACCATCAGTATGCACTTCATCATTTTCTACTATCTAATCCAACTTTGACTCCTTTTGGGGGAAGCAGCTTGGCAGTGAGAATCATGGCAGTAGAGCCTCTCTTTTGATGCCATCCCCACCCAGTCTGCCCTCTGAAGCAAGGAGTTTATTGAAACACATAGTTAGACCATCCCTGAAAATACGATATTAATGTATTACCAGCCCTTTGTCTTCTTTGCCATGATGTTGATTCTTGGGTGATTGTTGCTCAGCAATTACCCGGCTGGATGTGCTGCAGCCCATGGTGTGTCAATGGCTTCTTGGGATGCAGAATACACAGCTCTGTTTCATGTCTTTCTTAGGAAGAGTGAGGGCTTTGCATCATCACTATGGACTTAAGCTGTTGCCAAGGCCTGTTGCTACAATAGATCATACCAAGGAAATAGCTTTTGTCTCGTGTCTAACACACAGTAATACACAACATCTCAGCCTAGCCCTACAAATCAGAGTAACTACGGGAGCACGTAAGAGACATTTACGTCAACGTAGTTACGGCACCACCTAGTGAAAACCTATGGGAAATTCATATTGCAATCCAGAGTAAATTGTTCTTACTTCAGAGCAAGGACTCCCTGTCGTTACTCTGGATTGCGCCCTAGGTGAACCTTCCTGCCCGAAGCATGGGCAGTTTTCTTGGTTATGATGTGGAAAGCAACAAGTTGTGAATAATCTAGTTGTGGATAATTTAGGCAGCTCAGTTAAGGAAGAAAAAGTCACGTCTTTGTTCTCCTAAATCAGTTTGCTTCCATACGCAGTATATATATACTGGCTCTACTGCCAGCACTGTACTGCAAGCACTGGCAGTGATAAATAGAATATTCCAGGAAATGGCTGTTAGGGCTTTATATGAGAGACAAAAATCCTAATAAAAAGGATTTGAGAATATTTGCTGACAGGGGGAAACTTTTAAAATGTACTGTGTACATTTGTTTCTCTGAACTCATTGCTTGCAAATTGTTTTCCAGACTGAAATGGAAGCTCAGCCCTTGCTTCAAAGTTTTAACACGTGAATCATAAAAACATAAAATATAGGAAATTAATAAAAAGAAGGCAAGGCATTTTGGTGCCATGGCAATGTCATGTTTCAGTTTTATTTATTTAGCATATGGTGATTACAATTGCTGGGAAATCTTTTTGTGAGTTCCAGCAGCCAGTAGGTGTAGACTGATTATGGTTGGGGTGCAGGCTAGTCTATGTTGTTCGATGGGCAGTTTGTAGAACTCTTCTCTTTCCAGTTGGAATCCTTCACAGCATGATCACCATCATATCTGGTATCAGGAAAAACCTTCAAGCTTCCAGCAGGTGTTTTCAGGTCAGCCAATCTGTAAATGGTGATGCCTTTTGGCTCTGATGACTTATCAGCCTGCTGTCTCCCATCCAGATCTTTCCCTGCTCAGCTTTCTTTGGCATCCCTGCACTCAACCACCTGACTATGTTTGCTACCTCCAATGTTTACATAATTTTAAAAAACCAATATTTAGGTATTTAAAAAAATAGTGACTCCAAATCAGTAAAACAAGTTATATCCAAGTACAATCAATTCCTTAGTTTCTCATTGGCTAAACATTGCCTGTATTTTAAATGTGTAGGAAATGTTGGTTGGCGTATGTGTCTGTGGCATGGTAGCCTGTGCCATGGTAGCTTACTTATATTTGGGTACTATTGTTACATTTCCTATGCATATCATTGTAGAGTCTACAGCTTGACTACTCCTGTCTTTGCTGCAAATTGTGTTGTGTTGCCATGTCACTCCTTAAGAAATCTATCTTTAACAGGTTTGTGGCTGCCAATGAAGAAAGCAGCCATGGTGTCTCTTGCTGACTTCACATATACCTTCCCCTTCTACCTTACTGTGGGCAAGAGAGGAGGATGGATGATGGGATGTAGGCGGAAGAGACCATAACTGCATTTTTACTGTGGCTGTGGGCTGTTAGAGAGACATGAGTGCTCCATTGGCTGTGGCTTGACAACCCCAGTGTTAAAATAAAATAGCACCTTTGAGGCACACATTGCACATTGTGGATGAGTGGGCTGAAATTCCAGATCTTGCTCTTCTTTCATTGTAACATGCCTCTATTCCAACTCTGTGTGTAATTTCTGTCCTCCTACATCACTGTAATAGAAGAGAGTTCTCAAGGACAGTGCTACTCTCCCCCAACAGGCACAGCACATGGATGAACTTGGTTTTTCCTTTGGAGATGCTTGGGGCATGACTGTCACTAGCAGATAAATATCAAAGAATGCCTTTGAGCCCAGTCATATCCAACTTCCCAGTTCCTGTGCAGCCATGCCAATGGGGTATGTGCTGTATACTGTAGTGGGAAGGGCAGTCACGGAAGCCTGTTCAAGATGAGGGAGCATTTCACATATCAGGAGAATGGCTAAACCATATTGACTTGTACATAAGCATGCCAGTAGGAATTGTTTAGCTAAAATTGGCTCCTCTTCCTAAAAGTGAACTTTGATCTCAAACATAGAACTGATTTGTCTTTTATATTCCCCCTTTCACCTTCCTCCTTATTCCAATTTACCTTGTCTAGAGTAAACCACCTGCCTGCTGAGTTAATCTATAAAAAGGAATTGTCTCCTTTAGGCATCTCAAGCCTATGCCATCAGGAGCAAGGTTACCATATCACCAGACATGGCCAGACGTGTCCTCTTTTCTGGCCTGGTGTCTAGGCATCCTCCATAGGGGCACCAATATACTCCAGTTTGGCTGCAGCAAGTGTGTGGTCTTCCATCTCCTCTCTTTTCCTTTCTTCCCTTCCTCCTGTTTGGGGTCTGGAGCACCCAAGTGGATGGGTAGAGATGGCACTGCAAGCTGCCTGCTTCTCCCACCTTCTCTGCTGACCCAGGAGAGGAGTTTCCCAGCTGAGGATTGGAGAGGCAAGGAGAGATCCGGGGCTAATCTTGGGGAGAGGGGATTGGCCTGAGAAGAAGCCCCAAGAGTGGCAGATCCTGCCCTCTCTCCCTGCAAGGCTGGGATGGTCTGGGCCATACTGATCCTTACCACGGCAGGGAAGGCTTGGAGGACAAGTGGGCAGGCAGGAAGAAAGGAGGACAGAGTCTCACTTCCAGCGCTGCTTCTGCCAGGCTGCAAAATGAGCTGAACTGCAAAAGAACCTCAGCTCTTCCAAAAGCTGTTTTCTAAACAAAGCCAGTGCACTCTCACACATACACTCTTCTCCCTGCCTGTAAACTATCACCCTGATATTTTTATTTTGTATTATATTACAGTATTGTTATCATTTTTATATGAATATTTTTGGATTGTGGTACAAATTGTCTGAGTTTCCATTATTTCCTATGGAGAAATCTGTTTTGGATTACAAGCATTTTGGATCACAAGCATGCATGTATATGCATATGTATGTGTGTGTGCATAATTTAAACTATTACATATAATTGAATATTAATATAAGCACATGAAAGCAATTTTTATATTTTTTTAGCTTTTATTTTGATAAGTCCTACTTTTTTTTGGATAGGGTTGCCATATGAACAAAAAAACAGGGACAATCCTGATTTTGGGAGATTTTGTTCACATACTGGCAAATGGGACAGAGGCACCTGTCTCGATTTTGTGTAAGAGAATTATGGCAACCCTATTCTTGGGTGTCCTACATTTTGGGAGGGCTTGCCCTCTTTTTCTGGTTATGACATATGGTTACCCTGACCTGTAGTAGTGTGTGGGGGAAAGAGGTCTCAGATTCATTTGCCATTGTCCTGTTACCTTCCCCCACAATAAAACTCAGCAGCAACAAGAAGTTTATTTGTTTGCAAAACAAATTACAAAACAGTTAAAATGGTAAATTACAAAAGAACAATAGACTTCTAAAACAGTAGAGGAATTACATTTGAATCATATAAACCATAGGCCATATAAAAACCAGTCTCCCCTGCCATAATTTAGGATTCAAGGACTGCAATACCAGAATTTACAAAATTGTGATGGATAACCTTAGCAACCAAGCAAACAAGAGAGTCATATATGTGATCATTAACAGAAAGAAGATAGCACACAATCAAAAGGGGTTTTCCATCTGAATAGCAGCCAAAATATGGCCTAAGAATCTCTGCCTGGGGGAATGATAGAGGTGGCAAAAAAGAACTTGTGAATCTGAGGACAGAGACTGGTCTCATTGGGAGGAAATGGAGGAGTTTCACAGTTATTGGCAAGAAGGCAACAAGACCCTAGCCCTGGATCAAACATTGGAACTGGTGATGACCTCAAAAAAACTCAGCAAGGAGTGCTGTTATCTAGCAGACAGACCCCAGGCTGTGCAGAAACCTTGGTGTTTGGCTTGGCCTGTATTCACACTATTGATGACAGTGACCAATCATTAACAATGAATGCAAGCATAATAAAAAACCAGTAGAGGGCAACAATATTTCAGTTAAAAAAAAAATAACAAGTATAACACTACAGTTATGCTTTTGGCTAAAATTACACCAGTATACTGCTCATATACTGTAGCATTATTTTTTTAATCATAGAATTAGGATAAGCATAATATTCAAAAGACAATATTGGCTTCACTTACTGGGTTTTAAACATTTGCAGCAGAAGGCCCATTGCAAGTTTTAACAGCATATTTCAGCTCAATTCCATCCAGAAATAAATGTTTGGTGTCTCATCTACAAAGAATTAAGAACATAAGAAAAGCCTCCACTGGATCAGGCCAAAGGCCCATCTGGTTCAGCTTCCTGTATCACACAGCAGCCCACCAGATGCCTCGGAGAGCACACAAGGCACATGCATGCAGGTGCCTTCCCCTGCATTTGCAAGCTGCATCCAGAGATATTTTTGACTTCAGGATTCTTAGATTCTAAAGTTAAAGTTCCATCCTTTTAAAGTTCCATTCCAGTCACATATCTTACTCATTTACATATGTGAGTTACATATGTAAGTTAATTACATATGTGAGTTTACTCATTTACATATGTGAAGCCTTGTGTTCTGCCTGACTCAATAGGTTGCTCAGAAGGAGTATAGCTACTATACATTTCTGTGCTAGGGCACTGTCATAGTGTATTGTAGTGGCATTGCAGAGTGACACAGGATGTTGCGTCAGCACATCTTGGGGTATATAGGAATTGCAGACAAGAACAGTTCCAAAGCCACTGGCCGGCATCAAACAGAGGGTTGGATCCAGAGTGCAGAGTAAGTGATGTGGCTCATCAGGTCAAATGCCCTCCTGAGGTGTGGGGAGCTGACCTTGAGGATTGTAGGGCTTGCCCAAGGGCTGGATGGAGGATCGTTGAGGGCCACATTTGGCCCCAGGGCCAGGGTTTTGAGACCCAGGAGGAGAGAATGTCTAAGGCAGCCTCCTGGCCAGTCAGCAGTGCTCTCCCCCCTTCCCTACAGTGCGATGATGCAACATAGGACCCTCCCCTCAAGGGTGTTGTTGTGTGGTTGTCAAGGCAAAGGTTCAGAACCCTTAACTACTGAGCCTGGCAGTTCACAGTTGCAAGGCAGGCAGGGCAGAGCAGGCACTCCCAGGCAGCCCCCTTCACGCGACCAGGCGGTGGCTCCCCTCCCTCCCCAGCTGCCCTTTCTGCCTATCTCTCCAGCCTCTGCCTCCTCAGTGTGCTGAGCACCCATGAGGAAGAATCTCAGCCCTCTCCAGAGGACCCTGCTCCGGACACCTGGCTTCCCTGCCCTCCCTGCCTCCAGGGTATCCAGGCAGCATGGCCTACTGAGCTCCCCGCACCTGTCCGGAGGCTCCCCACTCCACGTGAGGCCATGCAGGCGGCAGGGAGCTCCGGTGCCCTGTGCCTCAGAGCCTGGCCCGGGCTGGGCAGGGCTGCGGGACTGGTCGGGGGAGCGGCTCCACTGCTGGGCCTACCAGATGGTCAGGGCTCCTGTGGCAGTGACAGGTAGATAGGTAGGTAGGTAGGTAGATACATACATATATTAGATAGATAGGTGGGTAGGAAGGTTGATACAGACAGACAGACAGACAGACAGACACATACATACATACATACATACATACATACATACATACATACATACATACGGTAGGTAGGAAGGAAGGAAGATAGATAGATAGATAGATAGATAGATACATACATACATACATACATACATTAGGTAGGTAGGTAGGTAGATACATACATACAGTAGATAGATGCATGCATGCATACATACATACATACATACAATAGGTACGTACATACATACATATGGTACATAGGTAGATTAGATAGATTAGCTTAGGATGGAGGGATTGATTGATTGATAAGGATAAATAGATAAGATAGATAGGATAGATAGATAGATAGATAGATAGATAGATAGATAGATACATACATACATACATACATACATACATACATACATACATTAGGTAGGTAGGTAGATACATACATACAGTAGACAGATGCATGCATACATACATACAATAGGTACGTACATACATACATATGGTACATAGGTAGATTAGATAGATAGATTAGCTTAGGATGGAGGGATTGATTGATTGATAAGGATAGATAGATAAGATAGATAGGATAGATAGATAGGAGCTCCAGCATGCCTGGCATGCTCAGCCATGGACCTGCTTCTCTGGCCAGTGCCCGCGGCTCTGCCCTCCCAGTCCATGCTCTGGGGTGTGGGGTAGCCAGACCTCCCTGCTGCCTGTATATCCTCACACAGAGTGGGGCAGCCTCCGTACAGGCACAGGGAACTTGGGTAGGCACTGCATGAGTTATGCTTTCCTGGACACCCTGGAGGCAGATAGGACAGGGAACCCGGGTCACCCGGGGTGAGAGAGAGCTAGGCAGGAGGGTCCTCTGGAGCAGGACTCAGAGAGCCCCTTCCTGGCTCTGGGTCTCTGTTATCACCCCCTAGGCAGTGGTTCTCAAAGTGGGGGATGGGACCCCCTGGGAGTGTTTCAGCTTCATTTCAGGGAGTTGTACAAAATTGGGTGTCACCATTTTGAAATCTGCACTGGGTGCCACCATCGTGCAATGGGGCATTCAGGATGCTTTCCTGGGAGTAAGTCTCATTGAACACAATGTATTTCTTGGTCAGGGTGACCAGATGCCAAACCCAAAATTCCTGAAGCCCAGGACCAAAATTCCTAATCCCAGTCCAAAATTCCTACCCGCTTTAAAAAAATTGCCAAAAAGTGTATTTTTTTGGTTTTGGGTTTTTTTTTTGTTTTTTGACCATAACACTTGATAGGAAGGAGATATCTCAAAACTTATTATTGCATTGGATTCTGCTCTTCCATACGAATCCAATGACATATGGCATGATGGGGTATGTTGCACTATCGTGACGTTTCAAAACGAAGCCAAAATGTAGGACACCTAGACAGGAGGCTAAAAATCTGGAGAAATCCGGGTTTTTCCGGTCATATGGTCACCAAGAATCTTGGTGTAGTCATGGCGAAAAGCTCTGACATCACAGTGATGTCCCTCCCTTCTTCTTCTGTCCATGACCCACTTCTGGAGGGTCCTGCACAAATTTGTCATTCTCAGAAGAGGGTCTTGTGTTGAAATGCTTGAGAACCACTGCCCCAAAAACACCCGGAGCAGCAGGAGGCTCAGCATGCTCAAGATGCAGAGACTGGAGAAAACTCCCCATTCCAAACCTTTCCTAAATCCTGAGAAAGTCACTGCCAAGAGCCCTGCAGCCGAACGTGGGGTAGGTGTCTGAGGGCTGCCGAGGCCAGGGCTGATTAGAGGCCAGGGCTGATGTTGAAACGTATAGGGGGTGTTTATCCCAAGCTATATATTGCCATTATTAGCCCTGATGTGCTTGTATTTGCTCAAGAAATATGTTCTGTGAGCAGGGTGAACATATGTCATCCTTTTATAGGACTATGGGCCCAATCCAGAGTAACTATGGGGAGTCCTTGCTTCGGTGTAAGAACAATTTGCTCTGGATTGCAATATGAATTTCCCATAGGTTTTCACTAGGTGGTGCCATAACTACGGGTGCCTTATGTCTCTTATGTGCTCTTATGCACATAACTATGTCTCTTATGTGCTCCCCTAGTTACTCTGGATTGTAGGGATAGCCTCTTTTTAGCCTTGTGTCCTGGGGAAAAACATCTTCATTCTCCTCCTTTTCCTTGTGAGTGGGGAGCATGCAGCCTTCCCATAATTAATCAATTAAATAAATTATATGCAATAGTTTTAAATTTAATAATAATATAATGTAATAATTTAATAATTATTATTGTAATCATTTATATAATAAGTAATTAATTAATATAAAATTAATATAGTAATTAATATAAATTAATCAAAAGAAAACAATATATTACATTTACTCAAATTTAATTAACCACTGAATCTAATGCACACCCTGATTTTGGAGACTGAATTTGGCTGAAGGTGAGCATTATATTTGACTAAATACGGCTTTTATTTTCTAATGTCCTACATTTTTCTTGTGCGTCCTACATTTTAGGGAACACTTATCCTCTTTTTGTGGTTATGATCAATGGTCAACCTGCCTGTGAGAGACTGTGGTTCTGGGAAAGTGGGACACATTTCCCTGCTTTGGACCCCATGATGATCTGATGCAGCTCACATAAAGTTGATGCAGCTCACCTTTCAGGGATTGGGAAAGAAGGAGTGGGAAAGAAGAAGCCCATGCTGTTCACTCTCTCATGCAGTCCAAATAACTTCTGGGGTGTCCCAGTTCAGAGTGGACATTCCCTGCAGCTGCCGTATATGGAATAGAAAACTTTCACCTGCTGATCTTTAGTACACTAAAGATTTCTACTTGTGTATGCACTTTACACAGTGTGCAGCTTGTATGGTATCTGCTTTCAGGCCTAAATTACAATTTTACATTCAGTTGTGGCTGGTGCTCTGCTAAATATTCTTCAGGTCCTGCAAGGCTATAGCTTATTCTATAGCACCTCACCCAGCAGCTTCTGTAGCTCTTTGGGCACTTAACACAAGCCGAGGGTCTTGGGAATCTCTGCTTCCTTTCAGCTCTGCTTCAGTTTCTCACCCTGCTTCTCTTTTCCTCAGGATGCTGTGGAGGATCCGATGTGTTGGCATTAGCCTTTGGGTAGAAGGCTCCACCATCAGGAAACCTCTGTCTTTATGCCAACGAGGAACTATGAAGAACATGGGTGGCCCACAGCAGCCCCTGGCCTCTAAACTGACTTATCAGCATGGTCATCACAGTAACGCCTGAGCCCCTGCATGAAATAGGAAGACATCAGCCTGTTGCCCTGGGAAGGAGAACAAACCAAAGAGAAGGCTTCTTCAGCTAAAGTGACTTCTTCAACTTCAAGAGGAGTCAGACTGCCCCACCAAAACCAGAACTGCCTCACAGGATGGTGTTGAAGGCCCACAACATGAATTCCTCTACTGTCAACTTGGCAGAAGTTGGCAAGCGGCTCCTCTCTGTGTCAAATCCAACTCCCAGAGGCTGACTGCTGACCCACAGAAGTCCACTCCTGATCATGCCAGTGTGTCCAAGTGCAATGCTGTGATGGTGCAATGCCTGGCAAAGGAACTCAAGTGCCTCACTGGCTTAAATGTCAAGTGGGTGGGTAATCACAGGAGCCCCCAAATACCTCTCACATGCTGGACTGAGGAGATGGGAAGACAACAGAACCAGTTGGCCCTTGGAAAGAGAACAAAACCAAGGAGAAGGCTTCTTCAGCTAAGGTCAGTTCTTCAACTAGATCAAGCTGCCCAATAAACCAGAACTGCCTAACAGGATAATGTTGATGGCACATAGAATGGATACCTCAGTCTGTGGTGAACCCAGGGGAGAACCTGACATCCCCAGGTTCTGTCTAGTCAATTTCAAGTCCCAGAGTATGACCATAGTTCCTAGAGGACTTTGCTCTACATTGTGCCAATGTCTCCATGTGCACCTGTAAGATGGAGTGCCTGGCAAATGAACTCAAGGGCCTCAACTGGCTTAGTGTTGTGGTAATCACAGTAGCCCCTGAGAACTTACCCCTGTTGGGCTGCAGGAAACAGAGCCACTCACCCCTGGAAAAGTGAGCAAAACCAAAGAGAAAGCTTCTTCAGCTAAAGTCATTTGTTCAACTTCAACTAGAGTCAAGCTGCCAAAAAAACCAGAACTTCCTAACAGGACAGTGTTGTTGACACACAAGGCTGTGGGTGGTGCAAGTGGTTAAGACACTGTACCTGTTAACCAGAAGGCCAGGGTTCGAGACCTGGGTCCCCACAAGACAGGGTGAGTTCCTGTCCTTAGCCCAGCTCTGCAATGCAGCTGGACCCAATTGTATCAGCTCTGCCTTTCCATTGGACTATTTCAGTGGCGTGGAGAGGGGGCATTTGCTGTTTGGGTAACAGCCTATCCCCCATATCAATCTACCCAGACCTTCGTGTTTTGCAGCATCAATCACGATACCATAGTCTTTTGAGACTGATGGATGCCAAGTTGTTGTTGGTACACAGCATGGCTCACTAGACTGTCAACCCAAAAGAGAAGCTGGCACGCTTGGATTATCTTGTCAGATCCCAGAACATGGGACATGACACATACAATATGCTCAACACATGCCTGTCAGAGCTGATGCAATAGCCTGTGACTCATTTTCCCTGCTCCACTGGTGATTGACCTTGGGATCTGTGACAGGCACAGCAGTTGTGATACTTAAGAATAACAACTTCTCCAATCTGGAAGAGTATCCTCTTTCTGACAGTGGTAACCAAACTGCTTCACATGGGAGCATAAGCCCCTGGAGTGAGGATCTGTGTCACTGAACACAGAAGATCCTTTTCACCATCTTGGCTAATAACTGTTGATGGACCTCCTGAATTTGTCTCATCATCTTTACAGAATTGTTTAAGCTAAGCAGCTAACACCACATCTTGCATCAGTGAATTTCAAAAATTCCTTACACGTTGTTCACAATGTTCTGACTCTCCCGCCATCAACTGGTATAGATTCAGTTGTAGTAAAAAGAGAAACAGTGGCCCAACTGTCTTCTGAACATCATGTGCAAATTCATAAATCTTTAAAATGTCTTTTTGTACCATAAAAACCCAAATGCTTAAGGCTTTCCTTGCAAGGTATACGTTCCAAACACTTGAGCATATGGCCAACCTTTTTCTGCACCTATTCATAAATAAATATTTCCAGTATATGAATTTTAAGAACCAGGAATCAGTTTATATTTTGTGGGTTCTATTCAAATATTGAAATTAGAAAATGTAAAGTTACATAGAGTGCAATGTTAACCATGTTTTCCTAGGAGTAAACCCAATTTATTATAATAGGACATTTCTGAGAATACATGCCTGAGATTGGGCTCAGGAGTTGTAATACAGTACAACTGTGGTTCCCAAGTGTAACCCAGGGGAAGTTGCAAGGACCTTTATGGGTACTAAAAAATGAATAATGGCAGAAAAAAGCCTAATGCAAGTCTGAATTAGGATGCTTTGTGGGGCTGACAAAGCAGGAAGGAAGGCAGACTAGTTGACTGCAAGAGTTTCACTGATTGCTCGTTTCTGTTCATCGCTCCATGTGTAAACAGATATAGATGCAGATATAATACAGTAGTTAAAAAATGAAATTATATAATAATTATTTACAAACATTTTGCTAGTAATTTCTGTTAATGTATTTACATTTATTTGTTTTAATTTTCTTGATGATGTAACTTCCAGCCATGACATCGCTTCTAGCGCATCCTGGAAAGATTGTCCCTCTAAAAAGTGGGTCCCACGCTAGAAGGTTTGAGACCTTGCAATAAATTGTTGCAGGATTTAGCACCCTTGAAGGGCACCCTTGAGGGGCACCCTTGAGGGGATGACACCACTAGAGACAAAAATGGCTAAAAGTCATGGTTTTTAAGAATAATCCCATCATGTTACATACCACTGGATGTGTAATTTACAGCAGAATGTAATAGGAGAAACCACTTTGAAATATATTTATTCTATTAAAATATGTGGCCAAAAACAAATGGAGGTGGAGCAATGACACATAGTCACACCCACCCAGCTTGCTGCCTCACCCACTGTATGGGGGTGACGTGCTGGTCGCCTGCTCCAGGTGATGCGAACCCTAGTGACATCCCTGCATTTTGCTATGATAGCAAGAGCTACTAATGCTGGATGTGGCAAAGTAATCTCATGGCACATTTTGGGAGAAGAATGATGGGAGAAGAATGTGGGATGACACACTAAAGACCTTTCAGCTACTATAGAGACAGTTGCATCAGCTCAAATATATTTGTTAATTATTTATTTTCATTATGGGATAATTCTGGCAGGAAGAACAGCAGAACAGACCTGCAATCCCTTGTGAAGTATCAGATAATTGTGTAATGGTATTATTACAAGCCACCCTGCATGTTGCCACCCATAAATGTCAACAGGAGTGTGGTGCAAGCAATATTGCAGATAGTTTTTGAGCTAGGGCCAAGCCCAGTGACAAAAGTAAATGCCTAAGGGCACAATCTAGAGTAACTACGGGTTGTCCTTGCTCTGGAATAAGAACAATTTACTCTGGATTGCAATATGAATTTCCGATAGGTTTTCATTAGGTGGTGCAGTAACTACGGTGCACATAATGTCTCTTACGTGCTCCTGTAGTTATTCTGGATTGGACCCATAACCAGCTTGTGGAACAGAAACTGCCTTGGTCACCTTGGTAGATGTATAACACCAGGAGATGGGGGAGTGCAACCCTAACAATTCTTCTAGATTTGGATTCCATCCACCATGGTATCCTTCTGGATCCAACCCCCATGATATGGATGGTGACACCTTTTTTGTGGCTCCACTCTTTTATCAAGGCACAGTCTAGAGCAGCAATTTTCAATTAGTGTGCGATTTTTAATCAGTTGTGATTAGATTAGATTAGACTTTTGCTTGCTCTAGTCATTTGTCATTTATTTCTGAGAAGGCCTTTTATAACTGGGAGAACAGCACCATACATTTCTTCTCTATTAAATCTTCCTTACAGGTTAGGATAAAATTAGATAACCCAAATGTATACAGCTACAATCTCCTTGGATATGGAAAAATAATTGTAACAAATAGCTAAGATCAGAGTATGTCCTGGGTTTCTGTCACTTCTACATTTTTTAAATTAAAGAGGCACATTTGGAGAACAAAAAATGACGCAACATATAAAGCATATATTTTAAAGCACATTTAAAGCATATATATTAAAGCACATTTAAGCATGTGACTTAAATGTTTGTCCTTTCATATGAAAGGACAAACATTTAAGTCACAGATTGCCTTTGTGTCCAGATACGAATTTCAACCAGCATGAGTAGGTAGGTACAATTCTGCAAGGCTGTTCTATACATAGAGAAATCTCTTTGCTTTTCTCTGAAAGGCATTCGCCTCTAGAGTGGAAGGTGGTGGTTATTTTTAAACTCCACTGCAGCATTTCACAGCAACTGAATCTGATCAGAAACCAAATTTTAAAATGACTGGTCAGAATAGTTGAGGATCATATGAACAAAATTCTTAGTAGGAATCTGGAACAGCCTGAAATTTGAGGAAAAAGAGATCTTTGCTGAATAGTGGTTGGTTGGGGGGATCAGATGCAAATAACAGAACCGCAACAGGACAAAAATCTTCCAAATTAAAAGTTAGTGGGAGTCTCCAGGGGCTCCAGTTTATTCTAACACAACCAGTCTTTGCAATACTGGTTGCCTCTAGCAATCTGGTGTTCTAGTGGTTTCCTCATGTCTGATAAGGCCAGTGTAAATTAATCACAGCTCAATCCTAAATTCATACCTCCAGTGCTGTTCCTGGACCTCCAGATGGTGGAGACATTAATGGAGGTGTGGGGAAGGCATGGTATTCTCAGATGGGGGCAGGTGGGGAAAAGGCAGGAGGAGACATGGTGGAGAGTGAGGATTGTCCAACAGAGCTCAGCTCCACTGGATCCTGAGTCTCCGAGTAGGGCAGTGGTCTTCAAAGTGAGGGTTGGGACTCCTTTGGGTCACAAAAAACTGGATGCAGCCATCTTGGAATCTGGCACTGGGCATCTTTAATGACACTTCCAGCCATGTCAACACTTCCCAAGGGGGCCTGGACAGATTTTCACTCTCAGAAAGGGGTCCCAGGCAGAAATGCTTGAATGCCACTGGTATAGGGCATTCTGGTGCCAGACAGAGATTTTTTATTCTATAGCACCCAAAGGGGCTACTTTCCTTACTTGGTGGAAAGAAGGGAACAGATGATTTCAATGATCTTGAATAATGTTTGGCTCTGAACTAAAACATTTCTCTGGTGCCAATTAGTTTGGAACTAGAATCTCTAATACTGCAGAATCACAAACTTATCCAATCAGGCTGGAAGAATTATGTACTTTATTTTTGTAGAACTGTTCTTTTTGAAGTATGGTAATAAAATATATTAAAAAAAACAGTTTCTAGAAGCACAGAGGATTATGTAAGACTTGAAATGTTCTTCGGCTTCCGAATTGTGTTCTTGTGTAACAATAATGTGACCATCACGTTTGTCTGCACTACGGCTTGCAGATGCACCTACTGGTAAAGCCATGTGTGAGAGAGAACAGCTCGTTACTGTTGCAAATGAAGGCAAACACAGTTCAAATATTATATCTGCTTCATGTATTCTAATAACTGATTTGAACAGTTGCATGTTAATTGTAACTCTTAAGTGTACAGAAGGAATTATGTTCCTGAATATCTGCTTATCGTAGACGATATTGTTACCACTTTTTCTCTGCTATTAACAACTGTATCCTCCTCCTCCTCCTTTACTTCCTCTTTTATAGCTTTGGGTGTCGAGGGAGATGTAAAGTCCCGGATCTTGCATTTCTTGTAGCCTCTTCCAATTTCATTTGGTGTTGCAGCAGTATGTCCTTGATGCTATATCTCCATCATACTCTGGGTCTACCTCTTGCTCTTTGTCCTTTTTCTCTTTTGACATAAGCCTTGTATGGTTTGGCTTCCCAAGACATTCTCTCCAAGTGTGCAAACCACTTTATTTGCTGTCTTTCTATATAATGCAGAATTGGTTCTGTTCCAATTCTCTCATTAATTTCATTCCTGATTTTATCCCTTCTTGTTACTCCAACAGCTTTCCTCAGGTATCTCATTTCTGTTGTTACTAACTTCCTCTTATGTTTTGTTGTAAGTGCCCATGTTTGACACTGGAAAGATAAAGTGGGAATGAATATACTTTGTATGAAATGCTTCTTTGTACAGATTGGTATTGCCTTATATTGTAGCAGTGGAGCTAACTGTCCCAGCACTTGGTTTGCCTTACTACACCATATGTTGATCTCTTCTTCCATTCTGTCATCTTCAGCAAATGCTGTTCCCAGATATTTAAACTCTGACAATGGTTTTATCCTTGTTTCTTCTACTGTAATGTCTAGAGTATGTTTTTCTCTTCCAACTGCCATCATTTTAGTCTTTTCTGTACTGATTCTGAACTTCTGTGTTAAGGAAAAAGAAGATCTTTATCTTTAATATGGCTGTGTGACCATAGGAGTCTTTCTCCTTGCCCCAGTGGGACACCTCAGCCCCAAAAGAGATTTATCAATCAACAGTATTTATATACTGTACTCCTTTTCAGCCAAAGTTCACAAAGCAGTTTACAGAGGAAAAAAATAACTAATAGCCCAAAAGGTGTTATGGTAGGACATGATTTTAGTTCAAAAGGAATAAGTTGGCAGAATTCAGGTTGATGCTTCAAGAATGGGTTTGTTGGTAGGCAAATTATAAATCAGTGGAGGGCTTGATGAGACTAATTACCTATGGTTGTCATCTTTGGACCCTAGACTCTGTGGGTATTCAACATTACCTCTGGTGGAGGGGACAATTTGGATACCACATGACCCAGCCAAGATCCAACTACAAGAGTGGGGCAGGGTCACGTAGTGCCAGATTTTTTCAATTAGTGGACACAGAGTGCTCAGATGCACCCCAGCCACTTGTTAACAAGATAGTTGGCCACTTCTGTCTTGTCAGCTCCTCTCACCCTGGCCCTTTCCCATAGCAGGTCAATGTTCAGAGATTACACAGCAATTGGCTTGGAGCAACATCAGGCCTCTCCAGTGCAAACAGCTGGCACATGTGCCATAGCCACATATGACTGTCATTGTTGTTAGTCACAGAGTCTCTGGGATAATATGGCAACCAATGGACCACTCTGCTCTCGATAGATTATCTCCTTTCTCCGAAGAAGAAACCGCTTGCTGCCTTGTGCATTTAGGATACCACAGCAACCATTTTGGTGCCATGGCAGTCCAGGCGATCAGAGTAGTTTAGGATTGGTTTTCCATCCCAACTGTATGTTGCATGCCAGGATTGGATTTCCATCCCAATTGTATGTTGCATGCCAGCTAACATTCCACGTACCTTTATATTTGATCACCCTTTCGCAAATGAATTATGGCAGAACGTTCCAGGAAAAACAAGAGGTCAAACAAACACTGATGAAACATCCAAAGCTCTCGTGAATATTGCTATTGTTCAGTTGAAATCCCTGGCAAAATTGCGGTTCTTTTTTCTTTCCAGAGTCAGCCTTATATACAGAAAAAGGGATATCAACCATTGGCATCTCTGGAAGTTTCCATCTGGTGATTTTCATTGGTAGCATGATGCTGTAAGAAAAACCTCACGTCCTGCAGGACAGTGTCAATTCTGATTGCAACCCCCCACCTGCACATCTCACACGCACATCACACACACACACACACACACACACAGGGCCAAATGAGTCATATTTATTTTATTTTTTTATTTAACTCAATTTATACCCCGCCTTTCCTCCCCCATAAGGGAGAGCCCAAGGCGGCTAACATAGAAGAATAAAACATCATTAAAATTGCTAATAAATACAAATTAAAACATCATTAAAATACAATTAAAATGCAATTAGAATAATTAGACTAGGAACAATTAAAAACAAGCTAAAAGACATTTGTTAAAACAATAAAATAAAACAATAACACACTGCCCCCCACCCACTGCCCCATTTAAAACGCTTTTTTAAAATAAAAGGTTTTAAGGCTCCGCCTGAAGCTCTGTATTGAGGCAGCTTTCCTAAGTTCTATGGGGAGGGAGTTCCAAAGCCAGGGTGCCACCACCGAGAAGGCCCTATCTCTGGCCGCCACACCTCTCACATCTTTTAGTGGCGGCACAGTCAGTAGGGCCCCCTCAGATGACCTTAGGTGACGGGTTGGATTGTACAGAAGAAGGCGGTCCCTCAGATACCCTGGACCCGAGCCGTTTAGGGCTTTAAAGGTCAGGACCAGCACTTTGAATTCAGACCGGAAACGAATGGGCAGCCAGTGTAGTCGCTGAAGCAGTGGCCCGACAGAGTCGAACCGACGACCCCCAGCAACCACACAGGCCGCCGCATTCTGGACTAATTGCAGCTTCCAGACCATCTTCAGAGGCAGCCCCATGTAGAGCGCATTACAATAATCTAGTCTCGATGTCACTAGGGCGTGGGTCACCGTGGCCAGATCTGAACGACTCAGGTGGCCAAAGCTGAGCAAAGGCTCCCCTGGCCACAGCCGCCACCTGGGACTCCAGGAGCAGCTGCGAATCCAGGAGAACCCCCAAGCTGCGAACCTGCTCCTTCAGAGGGAGTGCAACCCCTTCCAGAACAGGATGATATTCCAATACCCGAGTCGAGGACTTCCAGACCAGGAGAACCTCTGTCTTATCAGGATTTAATCTCAGCTTGTTCACCCTCATCCAGTCCCCCTCATATATCTGTTTGGCCCCTGCAAAGCATCCAGTAACTGTACCCCTAACTGTTATTTGGGGTGATTGCCACAGTATGGGCTGAGGATGGGAAGGAGACTTCACTTCTGTCAGTAAACTGTCTTCTCAACTTGTAAACATAGAATATAAGTCCATTGACAGAAATTACCGTAAGTGTGGGTGGAGAAAGAAGTAGTAAGAAATTTTTATAAGCACATGATTAATGTGGGTGACAAGTATATTAGCAATTTGATAAATGTATCCAGTGTATGTGGATAAATTTGTAAGGATTCAACAGTAATGATTATTTATAATGCCCTTAAAACTAGATATCTGAGGACATAACACGCTTCTTCTATCAATCATATATATTCTGGTTATTTACTGACATCCTACAAGGGATCTTGCAATTGTAACTTGCTATAAGATATATTCTAATAGAGAATGCTGTTTGACAATATTCATGCGATTCAAAAGGGAATTAGCTAGAGCCTAGGTAGATTCCAGGATAATTACAAATGCAATTCATCTGACCAACCTCTTTTTACCCTAATTTTTCACAAATCCCTATAAGGCCTGTGAACTCTGGAAGGTCTCATACTCTGCAGGTCTCATAGCTCATGAGCCTGAGCTATGAAGATCTTTGGGGTTCAACAGAAGGGACATTGCTTCCTCCTTTCCCTCAAAGGAATCTTCTCTCACTTTCTTAGAGTACCACATTTTCACATCATGTGAAGACATGATTAAATCTTGTAGCATCTTTTTAGAAAGAAAGAAAGAAAGAAAGAAAGAAAGAAAGAAAGAAAGAAAGAAAGAAAGAAAGAAAGGCTCTATATGAGAGGTAGGTTAAAAATGCTTTCCTGAATTCACTTGACATCAAAATGCTGTACCTGTATGGAGCAGTGGCACAGCAAAGTCATTTGATACCCAGGCGCCCATAAAGCAATGGATAATTTTCAATGTCCTCCTCTGCAATTGCTCCCATTCATATAGTACTCAGTCAAGGGACCGTATGTCATAATCACAAAAGTGGACAAGGCCCCCCCAAATTTAGGGCATCCAAGAAAAATGAGGACATTACTAAATAAAAGCTAAAAACACTCATGTATATTGCTTTCATTTGGTTAATTAAAACACTATATTACTTATTAAATTTATAACCATTACATATAATTTTATTACATGTAATTTATTAATTATACATGTAATTTATTAATTTCAAGAAGGCTGTATGCAGTCCATAGTACTGCAGAGGCTCAACTAGTTAAGATGCTGTTCCTTTCATCAGAGAAGCCAAGTTCGAGACCCAGGTGCAGCAAGATGAGCTCCTGTCCTCAGCCCAGCTCCTGCCAGCCTAGAATTTAAAAGCATGCAAATGAAAGTCGATAAATAGGTACCACCTCGGTGGGAAGGTAAACAGTGTTCTGTGCCATCATGCTAGCCACGTGACCACAGAGATGTCTTCAGACAGTGCTGGCCCATGGCTTTGAATCAGGGATGTGTGCCGCACCCAACAGCTGTGGCTGGTGCCTGCTTAGTAGCCAGTCACGGCTGGCAGTGCAACCTGCCAGGGAGTTTTACCTTTAAATGCTGTTTGCTCACAAGGAAAAGGAGGAGAATGAAATTCTCCTTGTGCCTTATTAGGCACAAGACTAAAAAAAAGATCCAAGTATCTTAGATGGCAGTCAGCAGGTATCAGGGTGACCAGATGCAAAACCCAAAATTCCTGAACTCCACGTCTAGAATTCCTACCCCCAGGCCAAAATTCCTACCCACTTAAAAAATTGTAGGACACCCAAAAAGTAGCACACATGTAGGACATGTTAAAATAAAGCAAAAATACTCATATTGCTTTCCTGCATTTAACTTCAACACTTTTAAAATTAAGAACCTTGTAAAATGCATGATTCAGACCCAGACATTTAAGAGACAGTTTGTAGTAGTGAAACACAAGCAAAACACATTTAAGGAACTGACATATAAGTCAGTTTGTAGTAGCATGACACAAGCCATTAAGGGACCGTTTGTAGTAGCATAACACAAGCCAGTGACTCCAAGTTATGTGGTTCAGACTCAGACAAACTCATAAACACAAGCACACACAAGCATGCACTCATACACACACATTTGAGGCCAGTATGCATGAGAGGTATGGAAATTATTTTTTCCTCAAATGTGCTCATTTGAGGCCAGTATGCATTAGAGGACCAGCAGGAATGCTGGAATCCCAGACAGGCGGGTCTTTTTCCCCTTTTCCTCCCGGGCCTGCTTTTTCTGGAGGAGTCTGGGCATTTCCGGTTGTCTGGACACCCTGGCAGATGTTCATCATATACCTAAATGAATCCAGATCCCCAAATTATTGCATTAGTATGGCAGAGAGGAACAATGCTGAGCAGGTTGTAATACTAAAACTGTTCATCAACCCCTTGTTCTATAAATGAAACATGTCACTCAGAATCACACCAACATTTTAAACAAGCTCCTGACACTGGAAGTGCAGGAAATTCCTTTGAATAACATGTTTTCTGGTTCTGAATACGGCTTAGATAAAAATAGCATTCATGAGTAAATTACAAATATGTTTTACTTTGGAAAAAATTCTCACAAGTGACTATGTAAAAAACCTGCACATTGTATAGTATTAATCTGATGATGATTCATTTTTGACATGTGTTCATGAATATTCATATCATGCTCCTACAAATATGCATACTTGACTGACATCATGACAGTTTTTTATGTAATTCTGGTACATCATATACCAGTGTCCCACTCATGCCTTTAAATAGCATTTTAGCAGCTATTCCTTAGCTTAGGGTTATTTTTAACCAACTGAAATGCATGTATAAATGTCCTGTAGAAAAAGCAACATAATAATAATAATCATAGGGCAGAGTGAATTGTTTTGATAAGAATGCTATAGAATTACACAATCAAACCCACTTTTGGTTAAGAGCAAATTCAGGTTCTTGCAAATTCATGTCTGTCTGTCTATAAATGAAAAATTATGATTCCCACTTTTACTTTTCTGCTATGTTAGTAGTTAAGATCTATAGTCTTACATGTACTTTTGGATGTTTTAAATTTCAAAAACATCTGTGTTTATCTTCCACTGCAGTTCTCAAAATCTTTTTTTTTTTTTTTTGCAGGGATGGGGGAAGGCCTTTGCGGGGATGGGGAATGCCTTCATTTAAAGAGCTTTGGGGGATTTTATGAAAGTTGGTATTGATGTCACAAAATGAGAAAAGCATAAGAACGTATATCTTAGGCTTCAATCCTAAAGACACTTTCCTGGGAGTAAGACCCGTTGAACACAGTGGGGCTTACTTTTGAGGAGACATAGTTAGGATTGTGCTTTTCGTGAACAAATCATTCCTAAAAATAAAATAATTTTTTTCAGGTAAATCAGACTCTCAGCATGATCCTATTTATATCTACTGAGAAGCAAATTCTGTTGAGTTCAATGTTGCCTATTCTTAAGTAAGTGTCTATAGGATCACAGCCTTTGGCATTTAGAGCAAAGATGGAAAAATAAAGATGGTACATGTCAAGGCTGCCTGATACCTGGCTTTGTCTCATGCTCAAGCACAGTGATATATTAATTAGATTATGGAAATGGACTCTGCTCAGAGTAATTTCAGGTTATCCAAGTTTCCAGAGCCAATGTACTGAAATACTGTAATGCAACATAGTACAATATAATTAGATTGTAATGCATTTCTTCAGTCCTATTTTGACTTCACAAAAGCTTGTAAGATAGAGAACATATGAGGCAAAAGAAAAATAATCAAAATTAAATGAGAAAAATGAGCAAAATTAAAAATAAAAGTTAGCATTCTTTCTAAGAAAAAAGACCAGTTCTTTAGTTTCTCCAACTCTGATGTTTAAACAAGCATGAAATTTCTTTTTCTGGGCAGCTGCACATTAGTAATTGAAATTACAATCAAAGTCTAAGACATATGGACTACCCATATGATCCATCTCTTGTTAAACGCACCTCTGTTCTCATTGACTTTTGTGCTATTGAACATTCCTCCATGTTTATTTTGCATAAATTGAGAAACACTGTGAACATTTAGTATAAGATGCTGTTGCTGATAGTAAATGTTAATTTGTAGGCTCATTTCTGAAAACCCCTTGGGAAATCATTAAATGAACATAACTAGAAACAGAATAGCAAGCCAATAAGGCAGAATGCCAGCGGATAATCAAAGAGCCAAACTGATAAATAAAAAAAATCCATATCCCTCCCTGGAGTATAAGCAATCAAATCCCCACAGAGCTCAGTAAAAGGAAAAGAAATCAAAAACTGCCCAAAGTTTACTAACTGAGGCAACGTTGTTTCAAGGCAAGTGGTAGTAGAAAAGGGTAGCACACACCACTTTAATTACCAATGGACTTAGCAGGTGCTTCATTGAGGAAGACCATTGGTACTAGAAACCAGTGGTACTCCAAGTGGGGTTCAGGATCCTCTTGGGGGCTCATGACCTTGGGTCAGGAGGATCACAAGTGGGTGGGATCTGCCATCTTGGAATCTGGCACTGGGCTTTCCTGTGAGTAAGACTCCACATCATGAGATGGGAGGACTCCGTAGAAAAGAGCCTGATGCTGGGAAAAAACTGAAGACAAAAGGTGAAGAGGATGGCAGAGGATGAGATGGTTGGATAGCGTTACTGTGGGAATGAACATGACTTTGGAAGCTGTTGGGAGGATAGAGGGGCCTGGCATGCTGCAGTGCATGGGGTCATGAAGAGTCAGACACAACTGAAGAACTAAACAACAAAAGTCTGATTGAACACAATGGGACTTACTTTTCAGTAGACACGGAAGAGATCTGGCATCACAGTGATGTCTCATCCACTAAGTTTGACTGTAGGTCTTGGACAGATTTTTAAATTTGAAAGGGGACCCTGGGCTGAAATGCCTTAATACCACTGCCTTAGACACAACAATTAGTATTATTCAGTCTTAGCACTTTTGGTGAGCTAGGAAAGATATTAAAATGGATCCCTCTTATTATTTCTGGGGCTCTTGGCCCATGGACAGAGTGACCATATGGAATGGAGGACAGAGTGCCTCTACCTTTAAGTATTGCATAGATGAGGGAATTTAGGCAGGTTTAGCTCAACATAGAATGATTTAAAAAGCAGCACCTGCCTGAATTCCCTCTTCTATACAATGGTTAATAGTACAGGCACTCTGTTCTCTTTTCATTGCATGGCAGGCTACTGTGTGAGCTTTCTTATTACTTTGGGGAGAAACCATCAATAAGTGATCAGCTGCAATGGGACTATTACTGAGTAGAGCTGCCAAGGATTGGGTCATCCTGATAAATTGCAGCTGCTACGCCACTGTGAGGAGGGGAGTAGGCCTGTACAGAAATATGTGCTGGCCTCCCCATACCACCCTGGGAACTGAGAGATGGGTGAGCTGTGCTGGCCTAAATTGGTTAGGATTCCACCATCATTGATATATTTCCCAAAAGGAATAAATGCAAGTTTGGTTTGAACTGAAATTTTCCCAGTCTAACCTTAACTCTAAATGCTACACCAAACTGGTTCTTTTAGCATCTCTCCAGCAGGCTTCCCCCCCTTCCTCTGGGCCACTCCTTTGTTTAAAGCTATTCTCTACTAACCAGCGCCTTTTAAGTACGCAGACTTCTTTGGGTCATGTAGGCTCATGCTGGTTCTTTCCAGAATTGCTAGCACATAGTTTATCTGCAGTAGCACCTCAAATGACAACAGTTTGTGCCAAGTTTTTTTTAAAGCTGTCTATTTGGACACAGCCATGCCTGCTGGAACTTTATAAGCTGTTGTGTGAAGAGTACGCATCAGAACAAATGCAGTTTTTAACATGCTATGCAGTGTTCCAAATACTTTCTTTAGAAATACAAAGCGCCTTCTTTAAAAGCATCATCTGTTACATACCCTACAATCCAGAGTAAGTATGGGAGCATGTAAGAGACATTTACGTCGATGTGGTTATGGCACCACCAAGTGAAAACCTATGGGAAATTCATATTGCAATCCAGAGTAAATTGTTCTTACGTCGGAGCAAGGACTCCCCGTAGTTACTCTGGATTGCACCCATAGTCATGCCCAGATACATGTGTTTGGCATAGATATCATGCATCCTACACCCTTCTTAACCGTCATCCAGCACTTTTAGACTTAGAAGCATGTCAGACAGAGCGCTGACATGGAATGTTAACTTTCAAAAGGAGCATGTACATATATAGATGTTCTGACATTTTTTATTTTTAATATCTGGAGGAAAAAGAGGTTACAGAGCTTTGGATAATGGGAATGTTCTTGAGATTCAAATACCGGTACTTGGGCACTACTCAGTCTGTCTTAACTATACTTAAGACAAGGCAAGGTGAACAGTTTACTCTGTTAATGATTGAAGATTTTACAGGCACATTTTAGCTCCTTCATGTGCTCCCGAATATCACTGCAAGGATTTTGGGTAGCCTGTGGAAATATATGGGTGTCAGGGAATGGCAAAAAATTGCTTTGCTAATGTCAGCATTCACAGATTAGTATGGCTGTCACGGCCAGTCCCTTACAAATTTTATGTGAATGCCTGAAAACCTGTCACTTCAGGAGCCTGTACTCAGATGCTCAAGGTGACAAATTGAGGGGGTTAGACAAGGTGGAAGAAGGATAAGACTTTCCCTCTGCATATTTGCAGTAAAATTTCAAGGGACAAAACACCCCTTTCCATTTCATTTTCCAAGAAATCAAATGTCACACACTAAGGATTGCACATGCATTCTCTGCAGTTTCTGGACTCACATAGGAAGAGGAAGGAATGTGTTGGTTGAAGGGAAGCACTTCCTCATCCAATGCAAGAGATCAATGATTTCAGGTTGTCACTGTGTCCCAAAAGTTCTTGGGATGCAGTTGTTGGTCATCTGCAGGTGGAGATGCGGTGTGCAAAAAAGATCTGAGCAGCCTGTGCATTTGAACAAATCAGTTCCACAGCATCACCTTGGCAGTGAAGAAAATACTACAAACTAACTCATCTTACAATAACCATTTCAGACAGCATCTTACTTGCAAGCACACACTTGCAAAGCAAAAGGGAAGATGATAATTATGGTTTTTTATGAGAATATGTGTATACATGCCTACGTGTGTTGCTTATGGAAAGGCTGAGGAGTTCTCTACCCTCTGACAGCAGGTGGTGCTCTTTCACTTTGGTGACAATGGAGAACACGAAAGCTGAAAATGAACTACCGGTATTTCCTTTTTTTAGAGGTTAACGTACCTAGTCCAATTTCATGTACAGACTGTGTTCCTAGTAGCTTTAGTGAGCATTTTTATTTGACAATCTGCTTTTTAAAGTAGTGTAATAATATTTTATTATATATTTTTATTGCAATTTTAATATCAGACTACAAGGGGCTCCATAGTACAAACCCAACCTGTGTTGGTGTGCTTACTGAAGACTGAAGCAGGGGCTTTCTTGTGCTGAAGATATTTCATAAACCCAAGGAAGCTGTGTTTTAGACCCAGCGAAAGACCTTTGTTGGGCCCCAGATTAGGTTGGGGATATGGCAAGAGAAGGAGGTGCCAGGTTGGTAAGGGCTCCAGTGCAGTGGTAGTCAGGCATTTCAGCAAGGGACCCCCCTCAAAAATTAAAAATATGTTCGGGACCCCCATCAAACCTACCAGGATGTGACATCACTGTGATGCCAGAGCTCCTTCATGTCTACTTGGAAGAAACCCCTATTGTCTTCAATGAAACTTACTCCTAGGAAAGGCCAGTGCCAGATTCCAAGATGGCAGATCCCACCCTCTGTTGACCCTCCTGACCTGAGGTTATGACTCCCCAAAGGTGTCCAGACTCCCCCTAGGGATCCCGCCCTCCCATTGAGTACCACTGCTGTGTGTAACATCCTTCAGTGGGAGGCCCCAGCCCTACCTACTCATCCCTGATGATATAATGGGAGCCCCAAAGGCCAAATGTTATGGGACTGGTCTGGTCATGTGGGCTGTTTGATGGATGTAGCCCATGGCCAGTGCCTAACCAGATCCAACTCTGATGCCACATCCAGCCAAGGGACTATAACTCTGTCACCAACTGCAAATCTAATCTAAATGAGGCTGGCACTGGTGGTATTTTCCAGATGGAAAAATATCCTATTGTTGCCTGGGTAGGGAGAGCAATCAGACTACAGATTGGTGGCAAAATCTTAAGGCCCTAACCACACAGTTCTTGTTCAAATTGCAGCTACTTTTTCAGAGCATTTCAGAAAGGAGACACGCAAACCCAATTGTGCAATCTACATACGGTCCTAAATTTCAATACTTAGGCTGCAATCCTTACCATACTTTTCTGAGAGTAAGCTCCATTGAACACGATAAGACTTAGGCTGCAATCCTAAAGACACTTTTCTGGGAGTAAGACCCACTGAACACGGTTAGGATTGTGCTCTTAGGCTGCAATCCTAAAGACACTTTTCTGGGAGTAAGACCCACTGAACACAATGGGGCTTACGTTTTGAGGAGACATGGTTTGGCTTGCACTATTACTTTTGAGTAGATATACATAGGATGGTGCCCTTAGAGATGCTCTTCAATGGAGAGGAAGGGTAGGTGGGTGATCCCTCTAGGAAATCCCATCCCATAAACACAGTTTGACACACAGTGCAATAACATACAGCAGTGTATATTCAATGTGATAGTTTGAATATGACAGCAATATCCCAGCATGATTGGTTTTCCGCCTGGTGCATTCCCTTTCATGTTCCTGTGACCTATTTTTGATGAGTTTCACATCTGCTCTCGCAGCTCACTGACAAGCAGAAAACAAAACTGTTTACCAGTCAAATTCACAGCTGTTGCTAGTGCTGGAGAGCCAGCCAGAAGTGGCTGTTTTCTTGGTAAGCTCATGCTGTTGAATGAAACTCTCTAGAGTTTCTTGAAAGTTTGTTACAACTGGAGTGGTGTCAAAAGTTCCCACATCTCTGGGATCCTTACACTTCAAGTTTTTTTATTTAAATAAGAATCTCAAACATGCCTATACTTGTTTTCTTTTCCAGAACCTGAATGCATTTAGTATGGTTTCACCAAGCCAACCTTCTCCCAGAAATGTGTGTTCTACCAAGAAAGAGAACAGCAACTTTATCTAGGAATTCTTAACAAATACTGATAGGAGTTATTTATATTTAAAAGAGCCATAATTGTTCAATTCAAATGGGGTTGTTTATCCTTTATAAGAAGAGCATATTTGTTCTAAGAACATTGTTTAATTTTTACAACTATGCTACAAGGGAATTCAAACTTTAAATTATTGCAAGCCAAGTTGTTTCAAAGTTCATCTTTTAAAAAATTAAAAAGATTGAAAGGGGAAAGATGTTAAATATCCTTGCCCTTTATTTAAAAAAAATCTTCTATACCTTTTTAGTGTAGCATCAACCAAACGAGGGCATGAAGTCTATAGTACTAACATGAACTTCTGTAAATAATTCCATGTGATACTATTCAGATAATAAGGTGCCATGTTGAAAATGGTGTGATATTTTGCACGATTGCCAATGTAGGAATGTCCAATCTTATGAAAACCCACTACTCCAAAGAAAGGTCCTTTGAGCTCAGTGGGACTTACTCCCAGGTGTATAACATAGCTGACCATAAGTTACATGGGTCATGGTAGTGAACTGTGGAACATATGTGGTACATATCTGAGCATAGTATAATGATGCAACCCTGCTCTGATGTCACATGATTTGAGTATGGGGAATGGGTTGTAATGACCCATTTTAAATGAACATGAAAAACATGTGGAGGAGTGTGTGATAAAATGCAAGACAAACCACAAACAGCAAGAATTAATTTGAAACTGGATTAGTAGAATCAACTCTGCTGTTATTATAATGAACTTTGACATGAGGCTCATTTTATAAGTTCAAAACTTGATTAAAAGTGCATGAAACCCAAAACTTATGGCACTTATGGTCTGTTTCTTTCAAGATGCTTTATCATCTGAGCTAAAGTTTTTCAACTGACAAAATCTCATGGGTGTTCTCTGCCCAATTCTGTGTGCTCAATTGTAATGCTAGAACTACAGGCCCACAGCCAACTATTTTGAGGCATCAAAATCCTCCAAAGGATCTTTTTGGTTTACCCCACACACAGTCCAACAATAAAGCTTTACTTGTCTCCAGACCCCTGCTGAGAAATAAAGGCTAAGTGACCTCCTAAGAGATTTAAAAATGAAAGCTGTAGGTTTTACCCCCAAATAGAGAGCACTGTATAAGGAAGAACAGGGGGAGAACAAAAGAAATTCAAAACAACTTTTTAAAACTGCTCATCAATATGCCCTCAAACCAGAAATGGAAATGCTATGCTCTCCTGAGTTTCGATTCGGAAAAATGCGTTCCATGTCCCCAAATTGATACTGAGACAGGAAGATGAATGCCCACTTGCACCAAAGCCAGCAAAACAAATGGCACATTACCTGACATGCAGCTGCTGCTCTGTAATGGTCAGTCTAGAGAAGGCAGACAGCTGATTTCAGGCAGCTGTGGGTGTAGGTTGAACAGCTGGATTCAAACAGCTGTGGTTTGGGGGTTGTAGGGAGGTAGGAGAAAGAATCTGTGACTGTGGCAGCCATCTGACTTGCAGCCTGCAGGGTCAGCTCATCCACATGCTGACTGAAGTGGTTAATTAGGAGAGAGGAGGATGTTTATTGAGCTGCTGGTGGGTTGGGTGTGACTTGATAAATTATAAACTTGTTTTGCCAAGGTATAACTTTATACTCTACTTCTTCATAGACTCTGTGCAGTCACACGTGATGGACTTCGACATGTGCACCATGTCAGCCTCAGATGCATCCAGAAAGAGCTTTTTCATCCCGAGCTTAGCATCTGCTCTTGATTGGGGAAAGCTATGAATGCACCATGTGCTTTTAGGGAAAGAAGGGTGTACAGTCCTTCTGTGATCTGAGAGACTCACCACGTAACAGACTCAAGCTTAAGTGGTGAGCACAGTGTCAGCTGCTACTCTACCACCTGCATTATTGACATCAATGGTAGTTTCACCAATTTCAACAGTACCAATGATGTCAACACCACTTATTCTCCTATTAATGCTGTCCTTTCTTTTTGTGAGTTGACTGTGGAGCCCATTTCAGAATTGGAAATATCTATGCCTGACTTCAGATGTCACTGGTAGAAAGAGGGAAATTGGTTATCAGCAGAATAAACAAAGTCAACACCAACAATATCTGATAACATCTTGATAACAATCATAGTTGAGGCAAATCTAGTTTGCTCCTCTGTTCAGGTTGGTGAGGGGCAAGTACAATAAATGTTGCAATATTTGGCCAAAGGTTGGTCCATGGGACCAAAGGTTGCAGATACAATCTTTTCAGAATATTAGAAATCGTCATGGATGATACCCCTTTCACTGAACTGCCCTCTCCACAATAACATCAGTTATTTATTTCCACTCTTTTCAGCTTTATCATTGCCATCATGGTTCCTTCCATGATGAATTATTCCAGTCACTCAGAGAAGTGCACAACTGGTCCAAATTCTCACAGCCACTTGGAATTGATGTTGGGTGCTGCCAGTTCAAAGAGTAGCTAAATATGGGCCTTTTAGCCACTTTTTGGTTATTATCAGAGCTATCCTGATAATCAAATACCAGATATTGCAGCTTTTATTGTATCTTCACACAACCCACCCACCTGTCCCCTCTATAGATCTGGTTCCGACTATGGAATTTCTATTCAAAGTCAATAGAAATGTACACTTTGGGACAATCCCAATCTACAGTGTGCACTTAGGACAATCCTCATGAGAGACTGGGTGTTTTTTCCTGTTCAAGCGGCACACAGTGTGCTCAGGGTTTCTCCCACTCAAGAACAAAAACAGCACAATTGACAAGAAGTTTCCAAGATCAACTTTACATATGTCACACAGTTCCACTACGCCTGTACAAATGAACATTCAAAGTATGATACATGTACTTGTCCTCATGCCGGCGAAAGCTGGCCCAAACATTTTCATATTCCATAGCATATACTGTGCAAATGCAGTTCTGTCTAATCAGAATTGTGTTTGTTGTTTGCTCCCAGAGACTTTAGCACAAACACTGAGGTCATGTTTACATGATTCCCTTCATAGTCATCACAATTCAAGCCTGACTTTGTTCAAAATAAAACCTTTTTAACATAAGATTGTTGGCCAGGAAAGAAGTGCCTTGAAACAAGCATGCCATATGGTGGATGCACCTGTTTTGTTCACAAAATTATGCCCGCACAAAGGAACAAATGTTTGAAACATACCTGAGTTTCCCCATTTTTTGATCTTGATTTTTTTTATAGCATGGTATATTGTGGCTTTTGGGGCCTGGATCAGATTACACCCCACCCCCCCGGAGCACTAACAGCTGTGTTGATTTCTGGGTGACTACCACTTTACATTGGTGGCTAGAGGAAGTAATTCACTAAAGGTAAATGAAATGTGCTAGGAGGGAATTGCAGCTATCACCAGAACTGATGGCAACTACCCGACACGAAAACTGTGGCCATTACTGGAGGTAAAATTAGCATTGCTGTCAGGAATATTTTGTCACTTGGCAAGAGTTCCTAGTTAACTCAGAATGGATCTTTATAAACAAAACACAGAATATTTGAATTCAAGACATGCTGGAAAAACCTGTTTCACTCTGAAATTAACCAATGAAATTTTCTTCTCTATGATTTCATGTAATATAACATCTTCCCCACAATCTTCAGACTTTGCTTGGCTATATAGTGCAAGAGGGTCAGGTTTTCAGGCTGGCTACCAGCCCCAAATGGGAAGAGTTTTTTTATTACTCTATAATATGGATGGATGGGAGCTCCTCTTTGGATCAGAGTGTGCTTGTGCCCAATGTGATGCCCAGAACTCCGGGCATGTGCACTGGGCTCAGGGTGTTCCTGGCCCAGTGAGCATGCCTGGAGCTCTGGCACAGCACTGGCGTTGTTAGTCAAGTCTGTTCCAAAAGGAGGCAGGGTGCTGTTCTTCAGAGCAGACCTAACTGAGTGCGGCAGTGACCAGCGTGCACGCCCAAAGCTCTGAGCATGAAGGCTGGGCTTGGAGTGCTTGTCTGGGGACACTATGGCCATGTGCCAGCAACAGGTGTCCAGACGTCCGGAAATGCCTGGATGCCTCCGGAAATGGCAGGGGGGGGGGGTCCAGCACGATAGGGAAACCCCCCTGCCCTGTCCGGAAAGTGGCACCCATGGGCACCGCCATTTTAGTTAGTGCGCACACCTCAGTGCGCACACTCCTCTGTGCTTCGCAGCACAGGAAAATGGAGACGGGCCAGGAGGAGGTCCTTCCCCCGCCTCATGATTGGCCCAGGGCTGGAAGTCCTGCCCCCAGTCCAGACCCTCACCTCCTCAGCAGCCACATGGAGCCTCCCTGGCCAGCCAGGGGGTTGTAATGGCGGCTGTGTGGCTGCAGTGAACCTTCCTTAGCCTCCCCCAGCCAGCCAGGGGGCTCACAAGCACCCGCGTGGCTCCTCTGCACTGCTCCCGCCCCTCTCCAGCCGGCCGGGGGTTTTAAAGCACCCATGCGGCTCCTCCGCGCGGCTCCAGCCCCTCTACGGCCAGCCAGGGGGATTTAACGCACCCACGTGGCTCCTCTGCACCGCTCCAGCCCCTCTCCGGCCGGCCGGGGGGGGGGGGACTCACAAGCACACAGCTCCAAACAAGCTCCACACAGCTCCAAACAAGGCTCCAAACAAGGTAAGCTCCCCAGGGAGTGTTTTTTAAAATGTAGGTCAAAATGTAAGATACCCTATATTTTGTCCTACATTCTTAAAAATCTAGGAGAAGGTCCTCACAAAGTTTTGGGAGGACCTTGAGCTACATTTTGAGGTCTACCATATGGACACCCTGGCCAGCAAAGAGGGTTCTGAGTGCCCGCTCAGGCACATCTGCCATTGTTTTACCAGCACTGGTATAGGTCCTCCTCTGTTTCCTACCTTAGCCTCTCTTCTGATCAGGAAGATACAAAGTGGCTGCAATTTCACTTTTTTTGTATTCGCATCCATCAGTCTCAAAAGACTATGGTATCGTGCTCGACGCTGTATGCGAAGCATACATGATATGGAGGATTGATATGGAGGATAGACTGTTACCCAAGCAGCAAATCCCCCCTCTCCATGCCACTGAATTAGTCAAATGGAAAGGCAGAGCGGATACGATTGGATCCAGCTGCGTTGCAGAGCTGGGCTAAGGACAGGAGCTCACCCTGTCTTGTGGGGACCGACCCGGGTCTCGAACCCTGGCCTGCTGGTTAACAGGCACAGTGTCTTAACCACTTGAGTTAAGTAACATTACACTTGCAAAATGTCCCCAGTAGTGATGTTTCCATGAGATCTGCCAAATCTTGATCTATTCCAATCAGTAGAAATGTTTGTTATGGTTGGCAGTGCAATCCTAATTTGTGCTCGAACAGGCAGGCTGGCATTCCTGCCGTGTATCCTGCACAAGTTTAGGAACTGCTACTACGCTACAGTTGGGAAGGGGAGACTACCGCTGGGAAGGGGTGACTGGTGCAATCTTAACCAATTTAGGCCAGCATAACTCATCTGTCTCCTTGTTCCCATGCTGGTGGCAGGAGGCCGGCGCATGTCTGTGCACTGGCCTAACTCCCCTACGAGTGGTGCAAAAGCGTCTTATGGAACTTTTGTGACATCCCAGGCCAGCTTAGGACTTTTGCAAGGCCAAAAGCCAGCCTAACTGTGGGTCAGGATTGCAGTATTAGTCTTCTGAGACTTTGGCCACCTCTGGAAGCCACCACTCTCAGCTGCCCAGGAAGCAGAGTCAGGATCTGACATAAGAGGTGGTCTCCCTGACTCCCAAATTGGTGCAAATGTGGCTAATGACACATTTCTGACTGTCACAAGGAACAGACACAAGGGCTGGTTAGGAATTGTGCACTGTGTGTGCGCTTTAGGCATTTGCCTTACTACTTGATGAACACAATCACGCCAGAAAGGCCTAGAGGAGTAAATTGTTTGCGCATTTCTTCCTTTGTCACTTTGGAAACTGTAGAGCTTGCAAACTCTGTGAATGTCACTTTTTTAAAGTATTGAAATTTCAGAGCTGTCACTAATACAAGGAAAAATGGCATTAAACAGGTACAGAAAGCAGGTTATGAATATATAGATAACACTCAAATGTTACATGCACTGTTATCTACTTGAAATCTGTCAATCTGATCAGCCATAAAAATCTCACGGCACTTAGGGCTTGTCAGTCTCTTCCAAAGATAGACATGATAAAGGAGCATTTGCTATTCCTGTGCTTACATTATGAAAAAGTGTAAATGAGGAAAGTGCACAACAAAACACGCATTCAGGCAGATTAAAATACTAGCAGGACCTTCAGGTGACTGTAAGCATTTGCTATGGAAACCCCAAACAGAAAGGAGGTGGGTTCTCATTTCGTGCCAGAAATGTGTGGTTTTCTGGCAATAGGCCATTCACTGAAAAAAGGAATTTTCCCAATTTTCACTGGACAGAGGTGGCTTCTGCGATATGAAGAAACATGGTGTGGAATATGACATAGGGCGCAATCCTGAGTAACTATGGGGAGTCCTTGCTCTGGTGTAAGAACAATTTACTCTGGATTGCAATGTGAATTTCCCATAGGTTTACACTAGATAGTGCAGTAACTCCGGGTACACGTAATGTCTCTTACGTGCTCCCGTAGTTACTCTGGATTGTAGGGATAGGCTGCAATCCTATACTCTCTTTCCTGGGTGGGTGTGCATGGCAGGGAAAATTGGATGGGATTTTGAATGGGAACTTGCCCAGCAGCAACCCTGTTTCCCTTCATGGAAGCACAACATTTACAGGGGTAGGGTGTCTCAACTCAAGTCCTATTGTGCATAAAAGAGTGACTCGGCTACTTGGAAAGTGCTCCATTTTATGACTCATCTTCCAATCAAGTCATGGGGATGGTGGTGATTCCAGGCACAATTCAAATCCTCATCACTAATTTTCCCATCTCTTTTTCTCCATCACTAATTTTCCCATCACTAATTATTAACTGTGGTCTGAATCAGAAATTCAGCATGGAAAGAATTAATGCCAACTGACCTTTCCTGATAAAAACTGCCAAAGAGGCACCTTTCAAAGTGACATCTTTCTGTATAGAGTAAGGGGAGAGCAACTGCCTTTCTGTACCTTAGCATGGCATCTTTTCCAGTAGCTGTGGCTGTTCTTTTCTTCGGAGTGTGAGCCCTTTGGGGACAGATAGCCATCTATTGATTTTGTTATGTACTACTTAAGACCCTCTGGGCAGGGGGTGGACCCTGTGACGTGGCTGTTCCACTCCAGTCGGGTCCAATCGGTCCTGTCTGGCGACACCAAAATGTGACTCTGCATCTTGAATCAGTATTATTGATCTATTTTGCTATGTAAACTGTTTTGTAAACAACTGTTGCAGTGATGGGATTCAAAGAAATTAACAACTGGTTCTATGCCCGTCTGGCAGCCACTTTTAAATGGCTATTTTTAAACTTTGTATGTCCTATCTCTTGTTAACAACTGGTTCTGTAGAGTAGGTGCGAACCTGCTGGAGCCCACCACTGAACTGTTGGGTGAATCCTGATTGCTTCTGCTGCACAGCATTAGGGCATGAGATAAGGGATGGAGGAAACCTTCAGAGCATATGCTTGGTTGCACTGAAGCTGTCACTAACACAAACAGCTATCATGGCAGTTGGAGGAGTACAGTGCTCTGCTCATGTTGTGCATGTTCATACACTATATTAATGTACTGAGGCCCCTTCCCTGGGTTAAAAATGCTCAAATAGATGCACTAGTGTATTTGCAAAATGCTAGAGTATTCTCAGTCCTTCTGTTTGCTACACCTACTGTGTGGTGGCGATAGGTGCACCAGACATACTACATACTACAAAGTAGCACTCACATTTGGGCTTGCCATGAAAAAAATCCTATGCTTGTCACATCCTAATAAGAGATACAGCCCAATCCTACGCAGGTCTACTCCAAAGAAAGTCCCATAATGTTTAATGGGGTTTTCTCCCAGGAGAGCGTGTATAGAATTGCAGCCTTAGTTATTAACATTCTTGACATAAAAATACATTTAAAAGGAAAGATCTCAATTTTCTAATAATGGGTACTTAAATAGCTTTTAAAAAGTGAACAGAATATTGTTGTACCTTGAAATAATCAAATATTTAACCTTATAATAAAGAATAATTCAAGTAAGAAAAGTGCTAGGTAAATTTGCACATATCTTTTTAGAGCCTATAATTGATTACTGCACTGTTTCTGGTGAACTATAAAAACGGTCAGAAAATGGCATCTGGGCAATTTTTCAGAAGCTATGAGCCCTTCGATATGTATAAATTCGCTTATAGTAATGCTTGATTTATTACCAAAATGAGATGTGCTTGAGAGCATGTGCTTAAGACATGTCATACGTGATTAGAAGTCACATCATTTGATGTGAGGTTTCCCTCTTTTCCCCATTCCAAAAGTGTGAAGGCCCACTTATAGGAGACTTCAATCTTAAGCACACTTTCCTGGGAGTAAGACCCATTGAACACAATGGATCTTACTTCTGAGAAGACACTGAAAGGATTGTGCCCTACATTTGAAAAAAGAACAGGATGGAACCAATGGTATAGCTAATGAACATGTAGCCCAAAATATTGCCCCGGAAGTGATGTCACTGGCACAAAGTGATGTCACCCTTGGGTATTTTTAAAAAGAAAATTGGGGAAGAATCTGCCTCCTCCTCAGCAGTTCACCACAAATTTGCTCTGCTAGTGGCACTACTAAAGCACCCACTTGCTACCTGGATTTGAAGATTTTTATCCCCTCCCCCATCAAATCAAATTTAGTAAAAAAATTAACCTTACTGTTAGGAAAACTGCTGGGGCAAAGAGGAATGGCTATTCTTTCCCTGCTAAATGTAAGAGTTAACATCACTTAGAAGTGCCTGTATACCGAGTTAGCATAGGTAACTGTATTATGATATATGGTATGCATTTGGAAATGTGAGTTGAATAGTTCAATACAGCAAATTACATCTCATTGGCTCTCAGAGCAATTCATATCATGGGAAAGTTGAATTTTAAAAATCCACTTTTTGTTCCATAGGCTTTTGTGTTTTCATTTTATGGTTAATTGGCCATACCATTTGAAAGAATAAAGATATTCCAGTGAATTTTGCTTCATTGCATTCTGCATAAAATTACCTTTCCATAGATATATAACATGATGGTATTATCATTCACATACAACCTCGTTTTTCACAATTTTAGTGACTAGTGTCAAGCTTAGCTTGTAGCCCTCTAAAGCCTGTAACCCAGTGCATCTGCACCCCTGCACTCCTCCTTGCTATGCTACTAGATGCAGTGAGATGCAATATGAGCTGAAACATGTTATCTGAGAGTAATTTGCATAGTAGTAAGGGAAGCTTCAAGCTGTTCCGAGCAGTTCCTTCACATGCTCGAAGACTGGAGCCAACTATTTAAAGTAGGTTCTCGCCTTTGTTCATGTTCAGTTTATGGAAGAAAAAACTGCACATGTTAATGAAATTCATTATTATGGATTGGGGTGAAGTTATTTCCCCCTGAGCCTGAAGAACGCATGGATGGTGGTGATACCACCATCTGTGTGCCACCTGAAGTTCTATAGGAAGAAGTATGGTATAAATGTCATAAAGCAGATGCACATTATTTTTTATGCTCAAGATTGAGACTTGGTATTGAACACTTTTGGGACTAAGCACTAGTACCACATTGAGCTCACTCCATAATGTTTGAAGTTGCCACAATTACCTGAACTTCCAAAGATCTGATTCTACTCTATAAGCAGAAAACTACTCAATAAGCCCACAACCCTTTGGGCACTTTCCTGGGAGTAAGCATCCCTGAACACAATGTGATTTGCATAGAACTGTGTTGCAGATGTGTTCTGAACATGCACAGTAGTAAAGTTTTTCCTACTGGAAAAAAGGAAAAAAGTGAGGAAGAAAAACTCACTCCAAACATATCACCTTCACCCCATAGAAGATTTGGGGAAGGCCTTTCCTAATCCACAAGGACACAAACGGGAAGGTGGTGATCAAGAGATGGCCTATTGAAGTGGGTCAGGCACTGAGCCTGAGTCCCACTTTAGCAAAGAGACCATGGACTTGCTTCCATGCAAATAACAATTCTCCTGCTAAATGCTATGTTGAATTATTTCAATTTTGGAATATAATTTTTTTCCAAAAAATAATATTTTTAAATATCTTCTAATCAGCTTAAAATGCTGCTTCCTCACAGTGACCCAAACACCACCTGGTGATGGAGTTGGGATGAGTGAAATGCAGACGAATTGTCCAATGCAGATGGCATTCTATTAATATACATGAGTGATTCTCAAAGAGGCATCCTATTTAAAAGGAAGATGGTGCATCTTGCTGTTAGATCAGAGGTCTCTTGCTACTTGAGCTCTTGGAAGATCCAAGTTCTTTATTAGCCATTCCAGATGCCAATGATATATCATGGCATATTATTGTGTTGGTTATTTACAAACAGTGCAATCCTATTTGTGTCTACTGAGAAGCAAGTTCCATTGACTTCAATGGGACCTACTCCTAGGAAAGTGCTCTTAGGATTGCAGCCTTCACCAATAAGGTTGGGAATTGTCTTAATAAATAAGTAAAAAATTGCTTTTTGGCATATTATCTATGCCTTGATTAAGTAAAGGCATGATAGAAGCTTGAGTTTTGGCACTGACTTGTTCTCTAGGTTGTGACATGCCTCAGTAGGAGAAAAATGTGTGACATGCCTAACTTTTCCAAGAGGCATGCCACATGTCTCCAAATGCTGTAGCTTAATTTCACATTTTGAGACATTCAGTTTTCATTCTGCTGCATGTGTAGCTTCACACATTGTCTTCTGAATAACTTAGCAAGAAATTACATTTCATTGTAATCTGGTTTTGTTTTACTTTCTCTTGTCACATACACCATGAGAAAAAAGAGAAAAAGTAGCTCACCATGAGAAAACACTTCTTTTATAGATTCAAGATACGCCTCTCCTTCTTGTCAACTTGTATACGGAGTCCCAGATTAATCTGCAGCAACATCTTGACTCTCATAGTAGTACAGTATTTTTAAATTCTAAGCTAAAGTTAATGAGTCAAGTATGGTATTCTTTATGGACATTCTTTATGTGACCTGGGAAATATTTGATCACAAGTAAAACGTGTGATGTTCTTCTTTTTAGAAAGAGCACTGTAGGGCATGTTTAGTTCTTCAAAGTAAAAGATAAAGCCAATGGGTGCTGGGTGTAGAACAAGCCTCCAAAGTTTTTGGCAGGAGGGCCACAATATCTCTCTGACACTGTGTCGGGGGTTGGAAAATGAATTGACATTTAAAATTTGAACACATTTACATAAACTTACATATAAGGATGTATTGGTGACAAAGCTATTGGTACATAACAGCTACTAAAGTATCGGTACATTACAAGGCTTGCCCAAGGGCCGGATGAGGATCTTGCTAGGGGCCACACTGAGGCTCACTGAGGGCCACATCTGGTCTTCAGGCCAAGGTTTGGAGACCCCTGGTGTAGAGAATCTGCAGGAATTTGAGCACTGTTTGAGGTGCTTTCATATGTTTCACTTAGGGCTATACACAGCATCTTCCATAGGCATAGAAGATAATGCAGAAGCAAAGTGTATTCTCCGTAGGCATATTTACTCCTAATAAAGGAAATATGATGCCCAAATAGATGGAAATGTGCTCAGTGCTGCTGTTAAAAGTTAAAAAAATCTGTTTGACCAAGACATCATGTAATGGTTTGTGGTTCTTTTGAATGCTAGCTACAAAGAGCTGGTTTCTGTTGCACAGTCCTCTTGTCAATATCCACATGACTATATCGTTGAGAAGGCCTTGGATGCTATTGATACATTACAGGCTTATTTGCCTATTTCCATCCATCATTTAGCAGGGCAAAGTGTATGAGGCCAGCAGTCTTTGAGACAGAAGTCTCTTCAAAGTGCAGTGTGTGATGCATGCTTATTGATCCACATTCATGTGGTGAAATTTAAATGAATCCTCAAAGAGGCCATTAATTTTCTTAATAGACAGCCACTTGCTAAGTTGATATTCGGATCATCTACGTTCCATAAATGTACTTGTAATAACAAGCACAAACTGTCACCTCTTTTAGCACAAGCTGTCCAAACATCTGTGGCAACATTAAAGAAGAAGTGGGAATAAGGGGTGGGAAAAACCTGGAGATGAATATTTCAGCAGAAACATGGGGAAAAATGGGAAACATGCAAAAAAAATTCACTCTCAGCCTTCTGTACAACTTTCCATAAATTAACACAATATCAATTTGTATCACTTTATACCACACAAGAATATACTAAACCAGATACCAGGTGCTGGGCACTACCAGGCCCTGTGCATCCTTACTGGGCACCAGGCACCATTGGAGAGCAGTGGGTAGCAGATAGCACCAGGCACCACCAGGCATCCTTACTAGACATGACTCACTGGGTATCAGCAGGCACTGGGCACCAGCGAGCAACACCAATCAGCAGGTAAAACAGGGTACCACCGGGCACAAAATCAGCACCTAATGGGTCCTTACATCACAGAATGAATACACTCCCCAAATTTCATGCTTCTAGATACAGGGCTTGGTGGTGGATATTGATCAGTAAGGCTGCAATCCTAAAGACACTTTCCTGGGATTAATACCCATTGAACACAATTGGGCTTATTTTGAGTAGATGTAGGATACAATCCAGCGTAACAACGGCGAGTCCTTGCTCCGGTTTAAGAACAATTGACTCTGGATTGCAATATGAATTTCAAATCGGTTTTCACTAGATGTTGCAGTAACTACAGGTGCACATAATGTCTCTTACGAGCTCCCATAGTTACTCTGGATTGTAGGGATGATTAGGATTGTGCTCTAAGTCTTCAATGTTAAGTATAGGGGCAAAACATGTTAAACCCCTTTCTTCCCCCTTAGGGATTAAGTTTCTAAAAATCAGTTATTAGTTGGTGGTCATGTCACAGAAGGAATACACTCCCAAATCTCATGTTTCTAGGTCCAGGGGTTGGGGCAGAGCAGTGATCAGTCTGTGATTCTCCAATATATAGTATAGGGATGAAAACGCATTGCACCCCTTTTCATCCCCTTCTGGTTTGAATTTCCAGAAACCGATTCATAGTAGTTGCCACCATCACAGAAAGAACACCCTCTCCAAATTTCATGCTTATAGGTCAGGCAGTTTTGGCTGGACATTGATGAGTCAGTGAGTCAGTGACTCTTCGATTTAATATACAGTATATAGAGCAGCACACAATACAGCTTGGAACCAGGGTGACCATATGACCGGAAAAACTCAGATTTGTCTGGGTTTTTAGCCTCCTGTCCAGGTGTCCTGCATTTTGGCTTCATTGTCCTACATTTTGGCTTCATTTTTGAACTTCGCGATGGTGCATGGTACACCATCATGTCATATGTTGTTCAATTTGCATTGAAGAGCAGAATCCAATGCAAAAATCGATTTTGAGATATCTCCTTCCTATTAAAAGTTATGCACAAGAAACCGAAAAACAAAATTTATAAAAACAAAAAAAATACAATTTTGGCTATTTTTTTAAGTGGGTAGGAATTTTGGCCTTGGGGTTCAGGAATTTTGGGTTTGGCATCTAATCACCCTTCTTGGAACACATCAGCTTTTCTTAGCGGACAGATTTTGTCATTGGGTTAAAATATAATTCTGAGGCCTTCAAGGATGGGTGGAATATAAATAACAAACAGATAATAGGAGAGTTTTAATTTACTGAAAAATGGAAATGTGTCTGGTGCAATGTATCTGGTTTGATCCATATCAAGTTTTGTGAAATTTCTTGGGAGATGTATGGTTTACATGATAAGGAAATATATGGAGAGTGAGATGGAGAGCCCAATCATATCCTCCACTGCAGCACTGGGTACAGTGGTGCCAAATGGCTATAGCCTTTGTCCCCTTTACCCAAATACCAACTTGCCCTGGTCCCTCTGATCTGAGACAACAGGAACAGCTAGAGGCATGGGGAAAGGCGGCCTCTGCCATCTCTCTCCCTGAAATGGCCAGGAATATTCAGTGCAACTCACCCCTTGCCCTGTTCTGGTGGTGATGCAGGATGCTGTAGGGAGGTGTAGGGATACATAGCGCCTAGACCAGCGTTTCTCAAAGTGGGGGTCAGGACCCCTTTGGGGGTCGCCTGGAGCTTTCCTGGGGGTCGCCTAAAGACCCCTGGTGCAGGGGGCCAGCTGGGAAGACCTGGCAGAAACGCTGGAGCTGCTGCGGCTGGAAGAAGCCGCCGAGAAGTGGCTCAGAAGGAGCCTCTGAGCTGGTGTGAGACAGATGTGGAGCCTTGGGGGCAGGGAGGCACCTGACACACTCACCACAGACGGCAGCCTCCTTCTCCTCCTCCCAATCCTATGGAGGTCTCCTCAGAAGTCAGTCCCATGATAGTGAGTGGGGCTTACTCCCAGGAAAGTGCTAGGATTGCAGCCTTAGAGCCCAATTCTATGCATGTGTACTTAGAAGACATTCCCATTGAGTTCAGTGCGATTTACTCCCAGGAAAGTGTGCTTAGCACTGCAGCAGTAGCAACGAAAATAATTTTATGGTTGGGGGTCCCCACAACATGAGGAATTTATTAAGGGGTCATGGCATTAGGAAGATTGAGAACCACTGCCTCGACTAACCAGAAATTGGGCTTGCACTCTGAGAAATTTCAAGTCATATCACAAGTCATTTTAGAAATGGATAAATCTGAGAAGTATCAACCATCCCCCAACTTCCCCCCATCACATGAAAGTCAATTTGAGTCATCAAAATTATGTTGTTGTGTGACTCTAGTCCATCCATCCGTCCGTCCATCCATCCATCTACAGTATTTACTGTATATACCACTTTTCAACTAAAAAGTTCTCAAAGCAGTTTACAAAGGAAATGAAAAAAAATTATAGCCAATTAATAGCTAATGGGTCCCTGCCCTAAAGCGCTCACAATCTGAAATGCAAAGAAGAACACCAGCAGAAGCCACTTGAAGAGACATTGCTGGGATGTGTAGGGCCAGTTACTCTCCCTCTGCTAAATAAAGGAGGTACACCCATTTGAAATAGTGTCTCTTGCCCAGTTAGCTTGGTGTCAAGTGGTATTGAGTCAAGTGGTGTTGACTGACAGCACAATCCTACACATGTCTACTCCAAAGTCAGCCCCATAGTGTTCGATGGGTCTTACTCCCACGAAAGTGTCTCAGGATTGCAGCCAGAGTGCGATTAGTAGGAGAAATCCTACTGTGTGCATATACAAGTGCATATATGAGCATATATGTGTGCATATCATAGAAAGCAAAAACTTTGAGACATAGAAAAACCCCAATCACATCAGAGCGTTTTTCTTGTCTATATTTCGGCAGTACTTCACATTTTTTAAAGGTTTATACTTGATAATTTGCTCCTAAAAATCCCTAGAACTAAATTCCATTTACTAGGTGTACTTTCAAAAAAAATGTGCTCAAGTTTGCATCCTTAGAATAATTTATTTTCATTTTAATTACTTTCATGAGCATAGTAAAGTTGCAGCTAATCTGGTGTGTGTTTATTTTCTTGAAGAGTCACTCATTTAAATTCATAAGATACTCTATCTGGCATTTGCAAAAAAACAAAACAAAACAAAAAATACTAGTTGTAGCTATATAAGTCCAGTAAAAGTTCAGTAGTTCATGTCAGCGCTAATGTTTATTTAGTTGCCTTTGGTGTGGAAATTTCAGGCATACCAGTTTTCCCAGTGGGGATTCTACTATTTCCTGGCTTAAACTGGGTTACAAACACTGTTCTTTCTCAAAATTTTATTTTTGTTCTCCCACATTTTGCCAACTGCTGAAAATTTGGAGATGAACCTCAGGATTTAAAACCAACAAGCAAAAGCCAATTGGAATAAAATAGGGTGTCACATCTTTGGGACCATCAAACATGTCTACAACGGTACATTATAATAAAACATAATGAACAGCCCGATTCTATTCCCCACCATTTTATGCAATGAAGTTGTGCTGATGGAAGGCCTGTTAATTAGAAGTGCGCATTAAAAGACTGAGGCAGGCCTTCTCAAACTTCAGAGGGCCTCTCTCCTGACATGACCAGAACATACCCTACAGTCCAGAGTAACTATGGGAGCACGTAAGAGACATTACATGCACCCATAATTACTGCACCACCTAGTGAAAACCTATGGGAAATTCATATTGCAATCCAGAGTAAATTGTTCTTACACCGGAGCAAGGACTCCCCGTAGTTACTCTGGATTGTGCCCATACAGTAGTTCCAGTAATGCCTGGGAGATACAAATTGGCCCTCCATGTGATGTATTGGGCCATTGCTAAGTGGCAAGTGCTGCTTGTTGTTTGCAGTAGTATTTAATGTTATATAACACTATGTTTTGTGACACTGTATGTCCACTGCTTAAACACTAATTCCAATAGCACAGCCCAATGGGCTTACTGTGCACTTCCAGCACACTGTAGTTACACACAGTAAATAACTCTGGCAGTTTTATGCTCACTCTAAATATAGGCTGCAAATACTTGAATGGAACATGTAACCAGATACGGAGAAGCTACAGCAAGTTACCTGACCAGTTATCAAAATAGTGGGTTTGGATGCACGAGTTAAGGGAAGGCTATTACATGAGTTAGCTATTCTAGCACCTTTCTGGAAAATCCACAACATCTCCTTGTCAAATTCCTCTGTTTGGAAAATAATTTTTAATAGGTTCTGAAAAATACTGAAAGGTGAGGAACACTCCAAAAAGCGACCTGATTGGAATACATAGACATATTAAAAGGAAACTGGTCTGCCAGGAACAGAACTATATTTAGTTCTTCTAATGAAGAAAGCAGCACATTGCAAAAAGCTAGGGAATGAGTTGCATGAAGACTCTATACATTAGCTCCTGATGTTTTTGCAAGCTAGAGAAATTACACCCTGAAGTTATTGCAAGCAACCCAAGGAAGCATGTCATATTTAAACCAGTTATTCCAAATATTCACATTGATTAACTTAAAGGGCACAATCCAGAGTAACTACGGGCAGTCTTTGCTTCAACATAAGAACAATTTACACTAGATTGCAATATGAATTTCTCATAGGTTTTCCCTAGGTGGTGCCGTAACTACATCAATGTAAATGTCTCTTGCATGCTCCTGTAGTTACTCTGGATTGTAGGGATGGTGAGTAAAAGGTTGCAGCATTTAGCTTAACTTTATAATAATCATCATTTCCAAAAGTGAACCTGTTCTAACTGACCTAAGCAGGGTGACCATATGACTGGAAAAACCCGGATTTGTCCAGATTTTTAGCCTCCTGTCCAGGTGTCCTACATTTTGGCTTCATTGTCCTACATTTTGGCTTCATTTTGAAACTTCGCAATAGTGCATACCACCCCATCATGCCATATGTCATTAGTTTCGTATTGAAGAACAGAATCCAATGCAACAACCAGATTTGAGATATCTCCTTCCTATCAAAAGTTATGGTCAGAAAACTGAAAAACAAAAAATATAAAAACAAAAAAATACATTTTATTTGCAATTTTTTTAAGTGGGTAGGAATTTTGGCTTGGGGGGTAGGAATTTTGTCCTTGGGATTCAGAAATTTTGGGTTTGATATCTGGTCACCCTGAACTAAAGAAATTTGGAAAAGAAGTCACAGCTGATTGATTTTCTTAACTAAAATAAGAAGCCTGGCCGTCTGTGACTGCTAGCTAATGCTTTACACCTCTCTCATGACAATACTCAATTGGATAGCTTTCTAAAGTACTAAAGATTGCCATTTTCCTTTTCCCTTATCTTTCTTATGTCCAGCCCCAAAACCAATAGGACTCCACTGCCACCAGAAGAACAAAGTGAGAGAGAAACTATCCTCAAAAACCTTCTTCTAGTTATGTGGAGAATCCCCCCCCCCCCAAAAAAAAATTAGGTACCTAAATTTGTTAGTAGCAAAGAATTAAGGAGAAATTGCTCACTGTGGCATTTACAAGAGAACATGTGGGTGAAAAGTAGAACAAATTAAAATTTAGAAAAAATATTAAAACATAAAGGAGACATTGGATAATACAATAATTGAAAGAATAAAACAATAATTGAAAGAACAGAGCAAGCTGATGAGCATTCGTAGTATCCAAGTGCAAATCTTAGCCAAAAAAACATATACAGTACATTAAAACCTCTGAAAGTTGACAACCCAAAGGACTGAAGAAAAATGATCAACACATGGAGGTGATCCACATATGGAACAGCTGTACTGATATGTACACATGTCTCATTTTATTGTACATCAATATTTTTCAGCCAACTTGCATAAAGAAAAGACAAAAAAGTAAAATCTGCTTATTTCTCATACGACTTCTTCATAGTTGTGCCATTGTTTGTTACACAAAAACTGCTTTTCTTTCTTTCACAACAGTTAGATCAATGGTGAGTAAAACAGCTCACGTGTCTGTGTTGTATGTGTTTTTGTTTAATTTTACTACTGGCTATTTTTTATCAGTCCTGAAAAAGGAAAAAGTAACAAATTTTAGAAGTGGAAAAAATTAAGGCTGCAATCCTAAAGACACTTTCCTGATAGCAAGACCCATTGAATACAATGGAGCTTACTTTTGAATAGACATGATTAGGATTGTGCTTTATGTCTTTGTACAATTTGTATTACAAAATAATAATTGTTAAACTGCCAAATCAGAGTAAAAATATTGTATTTTTTGATATTTTTCTTGAAATAAATTCATAGCTACCAGTTCTGCATTTCACTTTTTCTTGTCTTTGGGGCAGCTGGATTCAACTGGTCTAGTTATTGAGAATAAATTCCCGAGAAAATTAATACCATTGACCATGGTCAAAATACAACTTACAAAAGTGATCAAAACAAGGTACAACTTACAAAAGTAAGTTGGCTTTCTATTGTGTACATATGGTGTATGTCTGGTGTAAGGCAGTAGTGCCTTGCAGCACTTTTGTGACATTCCCAGGCCAGAACAGTACTTGCGCTGGGGCTTAGGCCAGCCTAAGTGGAGGTTAGGATTGCAGCCTTAGCGATGAAGCACTTTCTTACTGCACCACTTCAGTGTAGCAGCAATTTGGCATTTGTGCAAAGCTCTGCAATGTGACAATTTCCTCTTGAAGCTGCGCACCATCCAGTTCATTTTTCTTTTCAGTTACTTTTTTTTTAGCACTTTAGCATTATTAAGCCCTGCCTATCCAGGCCAGGAGTGCACATGTTCTGGTTTCCTTCTTTTTCTTTTTAAAATGGCAAATGGCTGTTTCCTTGAAGCAAGGCTTTCCTCCCCAACCATTACATGATCCAGCATGAAACATGCTTTTCAACCATAGAAAATGAATGCTATTTATATTTTCATTCCATCAGTACAGAAACAACCGTATGAGTATCTTACTGCTTCATAAATCTACCCTAAAGTACATCTGCTCTCCCTTGCCATGTAATCTAGTCTTTTGTTTTTTTCCAGAAGTGAAAGGCAATTTCTTCCTCAACAGGAATCTTTGAAATTGTGTTTTGTACATTATTAAAGGGAACCCATGCTTTAAAAACATATCCTTGGTATAATTACTGTGATTGAGAGTGCTTTTCTTAAAAGAGGCATTTACATCCTCCCCCTTACACTTTACTCTCAGTAGGCTTTCTTAGATATTTATGAAACTTTAAAAGGAAACAGATTTACCTGCTGACTCAGTCAAAAGCAAAAGTGCAAATATTGCAAATATTCTGAACCTTCTGGAGATTTTTTTTTAAACTCCCTATAACAACCTGCACATTAAAGAAGAAAAGTGCAAAATTGAAAGTGAGAGATTTCTCAAGGCCTGTGGAATTCCATGCTGGAATCCTTAGAGGTGTGAAAATGAACAAATCCAGCCAGAAAAAGGATGGTGCTCTTCTCAAGTAGCATCATTCAAACAAACTGGGGGAGGGATTCAAAATTGTATGGGTAAATGCAAGAATCTTGGCCCTCCAGACATGCACCATTTGCCCAATCATCTTTAATTATCATCCAGAAAGTGCACAAGCAGCATGAGGCTCGTTCAACATTGCTGAAAAGAAACATCTGTCTGGCAACTGGGAAAAATGGCTCATTAATTCAATAGGAATTGGAAACCAATTTGTCCTGAAAGTGTTTCATTTTGGCTGAACTGTGTCCTTGTTCCTGACCTGTATTTTCTGCTGATATGTGTCAAGTGAATTGGGATGAGGTGAACTTGGAGAACTACATGGCTGAGAGTGTATACGTGCACCACCGTCCTCCCTACCCTCCCTTGGATATCAAGGACTTTCCAGATGCTGTGGAGGGCTGGTCCCTCCAGGAGATCGTAGACCTGAGGAGGAGGGGGTGCGGGAGATTCAGGCCAACCCGGGGGATCACCTGGATCATGCCTGATCCAGCATGGTATGCCAAAGGGAGGGGGAGTCTTCCTCCTGCCCTGGAAGGAGAAAGAGGGAGACAAGGGCCGGGGTCATGGGAGAGGTATTTAAGGGAGAAAAAGGCAGGAGTCGACAGTCGAGAGAGGGAGAGAAAACTGAGTCAGAGCAGGTGAAGTAACCTGTAACCAAAAAGGGGAAAGGGAAATTGTGTCTTACAAAAAGGGGGAAACTGAACCTAAGACTGTGCAACAACAAGTAAAGCTTTTGTTATCCTTTGATACTTACCTGGTCAGTCTGGTTTGTGATCATGTCTGACGGGGAAGGTAAACCTGAAGAGGAGAGATGTAAGAAAGGGAGGAGGGTTTGCCAGAACGTGACAATGTGTGATATAATATTATTTATTTCACAGTGCATATTAAAACCTATTTTATTTTACACTTTGCAGTACTCAACGTTCATTGTGTACCCTTAAGATCATTAATTCTTGTGAAACAAACCACCCTCAAGTCCATTAATTCAAGGTGCTTGTAATTAATTTTTCATTATCATTTGCAGAATATGTTCATTACAACTAGGTAATAGCATTTGAACTTAATAGCCATTCTTAGACAATGCTTATATTTCAGATGCTCATGAATACTAGCATAGAGCAATACAGATTTAAGAGCTTCTGTTCATAATGAGAAATTCAACAATTAAAACATAATCCTATACATATCTACTTCAGTGTAAGCCTCATTGAATAGTGATACATTTAAAAGTACAGTACAGGAAATGTGCCTTATAGAGACACCCCATTGAAATTGCAGGAGAACAAAACCTCAAAGTGTGATTGCATATTCTCAGTACAGCATCACATTTTATATCAGACTATTAATTTCTGCCTTGACAGTGGAGCAAATTAGCCACTTTCCACTGTACAGGATTTTTATACCTTTGCATAAAATAATTAAGACTATCTTATTTGCTAGCAATAGAGCATGCTTTCACATGTCCTTGCTTCACGTACAAGTTGTTGATTGCTTTGATGAATGCTCAACAATCTTCCACATCGTTTTTCTTTTTCTTTACTCCCATTTTTGAGAGTCATCAATATCTCCTCCAGTCATTGTGACTCCATAGAGGGCACTCTAATTCATTCAAAGCACTGTGGGGTATGGGCATTGGGTGATATAAGCAGCCCAATCCTATCTTGCACTGGAACAGCCATGTCAGCAGGTCTGCACTGTTACCCAGAACCAGGGTGATCATGTGACCGGAAATTTCTGGATTTGTCCTCTTTTTATAGCCTTCTGTCCGGGTGTCCTCCAAAAGGGCTTCATTGTCCTCAATTTTGGATTCATTTTGGAACTTTGCAGTGGTGTGCAGTACCCCATCATGTCACATGTCGTTGGATTCGTATTGAAGAGCTGAAATATCTCTTTCCTCTCAAAAGTTACGGCCAAAAAAACTAAAACTAAAAAATATGCATTGAGCTCTATGGGAAAGTGCCACATAAGCTTATATCAGCTGCTACATAAGCTTTCTCTGTTGAGAGCAGCTTGTACACTGAATAGTTCAACAAAAAAGATGCACCCAAAAAGATGTAGCTCAAACTGCTTGAGGAAAACCTCAAGTACCAACGACTGACCACTGACAAGGCTAAAAATATCACCATCAATCACAAAGAACGGAAGTGTATTGTGAATTAGTTGAGAGGACAACCTTCTAGCCAATTTCCTGCTATGGATTAAAGAAGAACCCCAGTTAAGTTGAAGTAACGCAGATTATCAGCTTTTTAAAAAGAAAAATGAGAGAGAAATATAGAGAAAGCTATTTAATTGTAAGAAGGCTAGAATCACTTTTGGGACCTCTCTCTGGGGATCTCATGTGGATCTGCTGCCTTGTGAGAGCACATGCCGTTTGCCTTCCCTTATGCCTTCTTTGTATATTTGTAAATGAGGCAAATACTGTATTACAAAACACCATACATCTCCATCGATTATTCCTCCAAAGGAAACCAAACCTGGGTCACACTGCCACATGACTCCTTCTTACTCAGGAAATAGGAAGTGTGCCATAGCACATAGCACATGTATAACCCATTAGTTAGAACTGTATTGAGCCACTGGATTGATGGCTAGCCTAAAATTACATTCTTTTTCCAGGCACATGATCTTTGCTTCTTCTACATTGTGTTGCTGCACTGAAAGGGATCTGAATAAAAAGGATTTCTATGTGTACCTAGGTGGATCTTGCCAACACCCAATCTAGTGTTCCAAGCACTGGAGTAAAGATCTCAGTTGCTTACAAAATCCATCCTGTGATACCCTATTAGAGCAGACAATTGTTGAGCCAATCTGAGTTTCATTCTTGCAGCCAATTCCAGCCCAACAAGGTTAGGCCTTTCCTCTCACCACCCATGAATCACATTCTTGTGCATTTGGACACATATATCACTAATAGGAATACCATGCTAATAAAAGTAATAGTCTCTCGTTTATTGTGAGAAACTATATCCCTACAAGGTGGTGTAACTCAGGCCATCACTGGAGAAAAATCTCTTCCTTTGTTTTGTAATATCTCTTCCATGAATAGAGTGTCACCTGCAATTCTCATGGGCTTATATAGGTGATGGTCTGCCACCTACTCTGTACACTTTAAAATACGTATCTATCATTGTCAGCTTCCCTATATTGTCTTCCACTGAATCGGTGTTCCATGGCTGACTAGCTAATTCCACAGTGGATCCCTGACAGTATATCTCTGCACTACATATGTTCTGTGATTACAGAGCCATTAAATTATCTCAGAATTGACAGGTCTGTTGGTCTTCCATCAATGGAAATGGTCATGTTCTTAGAAAAGCTGCTTGTTGTCTGTCTACTCAGGAAAGGAAGCACAGCTGAGATGTTTGTTCCACAACAGGGTGTCCATATGTCATAACCCCACCCCCAAATCACAAGCCCCTCCAAAATGTAGGACACCAAGAAAAATGTAGGACATAACAATATAAAAGCTAAAAACACTGATTTAGGTATATATATATATTGCTTTTGTGTTAATTTAAAATCTATATTTCTTATTATTAAATTTAAAACTATTATATATAATTTATTAAATATAATTTATGAATTACAAAAAGGCTACGTGTTGTCTGCTAACAAAGAAGAAGAGGACAGTTAAGATTTTTTTCCGGGACAGAAGGCTAAAAAAGAGGACATGTCCTGGAAAAACTGAACATATGGTTACCCTGCTCATAAACTACTACTAAGTTCAAACTTGGCAGACTGCCATTTCCAAGATTTAGGCAATGCCCTCTGCTATCTTAAAATCAAACATTACAGTATTATATTACTGCTGCCACATACCTGAAACATCATGTATGATCTGAGGTATCTCCAGAATTCTGCCAAACTGCCCAGTACAACAAGAGAAATAAAAGAAATAATAATAGTTTCACACAGGCTGCAATCCAATAATTTTGTCAGTCTCTATCCAGGAAGCACAGCTGTGATGTTGGTGACACAGACTCATGCACTGCCAGTCAGTTCAGTCCTGGCATGCCCACCTTCTTGCCTGCATTAGTCACATGAAGTGGCCAATCTGTGTCCAGACTATGCCACTTCAAATGGCAATGGAGATTCACGTAATTGAATGCTCCTTCATCCAAAAATCTCCCTGCTCATTGTTGATTAGATATCAGAAATCAGGGTCCGAACCTAGCCAGGCCAGCCCACTAATGAGACTGGGTGAACAACATTGCTGGGGTGTGGTGAATAGATGGGACAGGGTGATCATATAGAATGGAGGACAGAATGCCTCTATCTTTGAGCATTGTATAGAAGAGGGAATTATGGCAGGTACTGCTTTTTAAAACCTTCTATGTTGAGTTAAACCTGCCAAAATTCCCTCTTCTATCAATAATTAAGGTAGATGGACTCTGTCCTCCATTCTATATGGTAACCATGAGATGGGAGAACACCCACATCCCATTTCTGCCTGCCTGCCACCTCCTTTAGCTCACCTGCTGAACAGCTGTTTTTCCTCTATAGGCTCTGCCCATCTAGTCAATAAGAAAGATGAGTGCTGGCAAGAAGAGCAGAGGGGATTGAGGACCAAAAGGCAGAAGCGGGAAGGAAAGAGTCCTTCCTCTCTATGCTAGTTTTCCCAGGAGTTATAGGAGTCTTCATGAGGAAACATTCCACTGAGCAAGCCTCTACCTGCAGTCCAAAGTGATACCATCCAGACAAAGGTTTTCTAGGTCGAACATGTGACAATGACTCTGCAAGGGAAGACCAAGAACAATATACTGCCCGCCACTGCTGTGTTTTTCCATATCCTGAATCTCATGTGTCTAATCTGCTCCGGATGGATAAACCAAATGTATTTTTAGAGCATGTTTGAGATTCCCTAATCATTCTTCCTGACCTATTTTCTCATTCTGCATTTCTAATTGCAAAACACAGCATGCACATTTATGCATGTTCAAACAATATGCCTGCTCGAGGGAGGCATACTAAGGAGCAAGACTCTAAAAGCCCTTCGTCAATTCTTTTTCTTGGAAATTATAGATGTCAGCAATAGCTCAGCTCTGAGTAAAGGTTAGATTTCTCTTTATTCTGTGTTTTCATTAAGGTTAATGTTTAAGCCCTGCTGCTGCTCTGTTCTGAAGAACAGTCGGTCCTTGTACAGCTATAAATGGCAGAGAGAAAGAGAGAGTGCCTGGGTCTGTAGTTAGAGCATGTCTGTCAGCTGTTTGAACAAGGCCAGCGTGTTACTGCTGCTGGCCTTGAAGCGTGTGCAATTCCACAGCTCTCATGCTATTTATTTTTACCATCTCAGTGATTGGCTGAGATTGCCATCCTCCCTGCATCCTCTAGTTAGTGCTGCTGACAGGGTATCTCTCCTCAGCTGTGATTACTGTGTGTGACCTACTTTGAAAATGGTGTGAACCAAGGTTCACAAATTGTCTTGGAAGCCTGCCATGGAGCTGGTGTGCACAGACTTTTCTTGTCCTGGAGTCTTTTGCCAGAATCACATGCACACCCAATATCTTTCTGTATGTCAATGTGAACATTTTTTCGTGGAATCTTGGCTGAGCAGTTTATCTTTGGCTGCAATCCTGATCTCCAGTTAGGCCCGTCTAACCCCGGTATAAATCCTGTGCTGACTTTGGGGTGTCACCGAAGTGCTATAAGACACTTCTGCGCTACTCCTCTGGAAGGGTTAGACCAGTGCACAGACAAGTGTTTGCCTCCTTACATCGCCACGAGAATGGAAAGACCAATGAATTGTGCCAGCCTAGGTTAGGGTTGCACCCTGAGTGTTCTCTAGGAGTGCTATACACTGATCAGCTGGGCAGATCTGCAAAATTAGAGGTCAGATTATTCCTGCTTTTCTGTTCTCAGGAGAGACAGTAGTATGAAAATGAGTACAGCAGAGGGTTTCACGCTGAGCTATCTTTCTATGCTCAGAGTTGTGGTGTCTCAAGGATATGCGCTGTCTTTGCTAAAATAAATATTTTTAGTTACACAGTTCATCTGTTTTCTAAATTCTACGCCTTGTTTTGTTTTTCTAGGGCTTTCCTCTCAATCGGAAAAAAATACTTGGAAATCTCAGTTACACCAAAATACAACTACAGTTTAAAAAAAGAAAAAATAAGTAATTGTCTGGAATTCTACAGGTCAAGATTGCATTTGTCGTTTTTTTCTTCTTTGTGCACTTATATATTGTGCTGCTATAGAAGGTTTTCATTAAATTCAAGTGCTGACTGTGTTTCCTTGGAGCTATAGATCAGTTTTAAGGAAGAGGCTGCTTCTTTTAGGCTGACAGATTTCATACAGAACAGAGTAGCATTTGTGTTGCTGTCTGATCAGATAATTAGCATCAGTTACAAGGTAAAGTAGTTGTATTTGTAAAGGGCACGGCTGCTGAACATCAATTGAATTAAAGAGCTTGCTTATCAGGCACTTTCTCCTCAAAAAGGCTTCTTGTCATTTGGCCAAAAATCTCTTTAATGAATTAGCAATGTAAATTTGCTTTAATTTTTATCCTTACAGCATTAAAGTATTCAACAGCATTTTGCATCTCTCTCTATATTTTCTTCTAAAAATAAAAGGAATGAGATTTTTTACGCATCTGTTCTGTACAATCTAGAGTTCTTTAATAAATTCAGTAAATTCATTATTTAGTTAGAATTTATGAGGCATTCTTTAAATATTTACAACGCATCCCATATAACGTTTAATCTTTATAACAACCCTGTAAAGTTGTTTTCCCAGGATTATATTCTAAGGATATTATATTCCCAGGATTTCCCAGGATTATATTCCTAGGATTATAGACTGGGTTGGGTTATCTTTTTCAGACAGTATTGACAGAACTACCAGGGTCAGCGCCTTTGCCAGTTGCTAAAAGCCTTACAGAGGTCATTGGACAAAAGAGGTCTGTGTCAATATGTCATTGCAACTTCAGTGTGGTCAATGCAGTATCAGTTTCATTGGGAACATAATGTGATAGCAATGCCAGTTAAAAAGACACATGAAGTATAGAATCCAGAGAAGAACCTTGGCTATTTCAATGTATCAAACCAAAGAAGATGGAGGCAGTCAACATTGGGTTCAGCTGGACAAGCAGATAGAAGAGCAGGCAATAGGAAGTGCATGCTAAAGATGCTGCCTTAAATCTGTGCCCCCAAACCTGGTGACCCTCATTTTGCTTCGCTACTAGTATACTGAGTCAATTCCAAAATCATGGGCAGTGACCCACTTTTTCCTCTGTTACTCATAAGCAGTTAGGAGAGTCTCAACCCCTGTTAACTGGGCAAGAGGCATTCTTTCCAGTGGGTTTTCCTCTTTTATTAAGCTGGAGATGAGTAACTGGCCCTCCTCACTCCAGCAATGTCTTTTATAGTGGCTTCTGCTGGTGTTCTTTTGTATCCTTTTAGATTGTGAATCCTTTGGGGACAGAGACCCATTAGAGCCATTAGTTATTTGATTCCTCTGTAAACTGCTTTGTGAACTTTTCGTTGAAAAGCGGTATATACGGTAAATACTGCTGATTAATTGATGTGTTCAGTTATGATAGAAAATGGTAGGGTCAAATGGTAGGGTCCTTACTGACATCCTTGAGTCCACTTTTCACCACATCATGGTGTCCTTCAGGGGTGTATCACAAAAATTAAAAATTAAGGAAGATATAGCGAATGCAAGGGATTTTTTTTAAACGGATGAATGTTGCTATATTGTACCTCTCTGCAAGTGACAGCTGCTGGTTGTTACTAGTAGGAAAATATAACAGTACTGTTGGCTTTTAGGCTTGTGCAATATCTATCCATTTGTGTAATGGATTTCTAACTTGCCTTTCTCCTGAAAAGTGGAGTGTTCAAGATAAGGATAAATAATAAATACAAAACATCAGTTTTAAAATATTAAATTATGAACATATAAAATATATTCATCTTAACAGCACAAAAACACTTAAAGCCAAAAACATCCCTCAGAGCATGGGAAATCAGTCAACATGGCAACAGCATTAAAAATCCTGAATTACAAGCCAACAATATAAAAACTGTCACTCACTCACAATCAATACAATTGAAAGGATGCAAAAGCAATTGATATAAACATATCTCTCATGAACTGTAAATGTTATATGAATAAGAAATTTTCAAGGGAGGGGCCAGGTCTTAAATCAAAAGAGAAGGAGTTCCATAATTGTGGTGCCAGCACAGAAAAGGCCCAACCTCTCGTAAGTAGGAGAGCCATCTCAGAGGATTTTAGATATGTGGAAAGTTATGTGTCCTGTTATGTGGAAAGTTATGAGGATTTTAGATATGTGGAAAGATATTAAATTTTAAATGCATGGAAAGAGGTGTCCTGCAAGCATCCTGGTCCTGAGCTGTAAAGAGCTTTCGAGTTAGACCATCACCTTCAATTATACCTGAAAATGAATTAGCAATCACTGTAGCTGCAGGAGCAGTGGTCCAATGGAGGCAAACAGCCAGACCTCAGTGATCACATAGCACTTCATTCTGCATTAATTGCAGCTTTCAGACTGTCTTCAAGGACAGCACCATGTATGGTGGTACCTCACGTAACAGAATTAATTCATTCCAGAGGCAGTTTCTTTACGTGAAACTTTCTTTACGTGAAGCGGATTTTCCCATAGGAAATAATGGAAACGCAGATGATTGGTTCCACAACCCCAAAAATATTTATATAAAAATATTAACTGGATGTAAAAAGGATGACAAAAAACTGTAATTGAATTCAAAACATGCATTCAATGGGCATGATCAGTGGTGGGCACTTGCCCATACCGGATCTTCCCGTTTCCCTGCCGCTAGTGAACTGCCAGCAACAGGGAAATGCAAAAACATAGCCATGTTTTTGCCCCACCGTGCCTGCCTAGAAGCTTCGGCGCTTGCGCAGAGCCTGCCTAGAGGCGGCCTGCCTGCTTCTAGGCAGGCTCTGCGCAAGTGCCGACGTCGGCGCTTGCACAGAGCCTGCTTAGAAGTGGCCTGCCCACTTCAGGGCAGGCACTGCGCAGGCGCAGACGTCGGCGCAAGTGCAGTGCCTCTACTGAAGCTGGCCTCCCCACTCCCGCCCCCTGACCCCGGCCTGGCCCCTCCCACTTCCGGCGAACCGGATCTTGGGAGAGGCTGGGCCCACCACTGGGCATGATCCTATGAAGTCTACTTAGGCTGCAATCCTAAAGACACTTTCCTGGAAGTAGGACCCATTTAACACAACGAGGTAGACTTCTGGGTAGACATGGGTAGGAGGCTGCAATCAAAGACACTTTCTTCTGTAATCCAAGACACTTTCCAAGTGTCTCCCCACTTTCTCCTTCTCTTCATCCTGAGGCTCTCTCTCTCTCTCTCTCTGCTCCTTTCTGGCTGGCCCTGAGCTGCTTTCCCTCTTCTCCACTGCTCTTCTCTCCCTCTGCCCAGCAGATGAATGGCAACAGCAAGGAAGTGTTGCTTTCACTATGGGCAGGTGCGCTCGGCAGCCCTGACACTTTTTAAACTGGCCAGCGAATCTGCCCTAACTGCCAACGAATGTTTTCTTTATGTGAAGCACTTTCTTTACGTGAAGCAGAATCCTAGAGAAATTTTTTTTTGTTACGTGAAACTTACTTTACATGAGGCGTTCTTTACGTGAGGCGTCACTGTACACTGTTTTATAGTAAACCAAACCAGATATCACCAATGACCACTGTGGCCAGGTCCAAATTCATCAGGTACAGTTGCAGATGCACACCAAGCAAAGGTATGCCAAAGCCCCTCTGGCCACAGCCACCACCTGGCAATCCAGAAGCAGTTGAGAATTCAGGAAGACTCCCAAGCTATGTCCATAAATACGTGGCTAGATATAATTTCAGTTTGTTAATCCCCACCATGTTCCAAACTGCCTCCAGCTCACTTCTCTTAATGTCTTCACACTGCACAAACTGGAAAGGACCAATAGGACCAACTCATCCAACCAAACATACCGCATGAAAACGACAGAAATGGCTTTAATTAGAAAAAGCAAATTATGACATTTTCTAAGGAAGAGATTGTTTCTACACTATAACAGCTGACATATTGAGATCTCTAGCACTTAGCTCATAGCTGGAGGTATGGAATTGTGAAATCCTATGCAAGGAGGGTCTTCCTGTCCCTGAGCTATCAAGCTGCTTTTGTTATAAAGAAACAAGTAGTCCACATGGAGCAATGCCATTAACAGCATTATTAGGCCCAGCCTTTATGAAAATATTGCCTGATTTCCAAGTCACAAAAGTTCACACAAACCTACAAAGCAAATATTTTACAGCTGTGGTGCATTCTCCTGTGCTGAGGAAGCAAGATGGGATTTTTATTATTATTATTGAACCTTCCCTAAGTAAGTAAAAGAGCTTTGTAATCATTGCACTATTCAAAGGGAGCCAGACATTCTTTTAATATTGGAGTTGTATGACTGACAAATGAGGATTCTTCAGGAAACCCTGGCAGTTCAGTTTGGCAGAAAGTTGGCTTTACAGGGAAACAAGGAGCCATAAGAATTAACAAGGCGATCAACATTTTGCCGGAAAAAGATGAACATGTGTTCTCTGGATTGCAGCCAAATCTTGGAAGAGAGCTGAGCACAAGAAATAGAGAGGATCTGATGACAAAGAAGAATAAGAAGGAGGAATCTGACACAGGGAAAAGAGCAACAAGACTTGGGAAAAGATTGACAGGGTAGCTGAACCCAGGCAGAGGTGCCATGAAGTTGGACACAGGATGACTGTATGTTCAGTTTTTCTAGGAAATGTCCTAAATTTCAGCCTTGTATCCTGAAAAACTTCAACGTCCTCTTTTTCATTGTAAGCAGACAGCATCTAACCTTCTTGTAATTAATAAATTATTTGTAATAGTTTGTGGGCTGTGGGTGGCGCAAGCGGTTAAGATGCTGTGCCTGTTAACCAGCAGGCCAGGGTTCGAGACCTGGGTCGGCCCCACAAGACAGGGTGAGCTCCTGTCCTTAGCCCAGCTCTGTGACGCCAGGTGGATCCAATCGTATCGGCTCTGCCTTTCCATTGGACTAATTCAGTGGCGTGGAGAGGGGGGATTTGCTGCTTGGGTAACAGCCTATCCTCCATAACAATCTAACCTAGGCTTTCATGCTTTGCATGCAGCGTATGCAGCGCTGAGCACGATACCATAGTCTTTCAAGACTGATGGAGGCCTGCTTTTTTTGTAATAGTTTTAAATATAATAATATGTAATACAGTGTTCAAATTAAGCAATTTATAAGAGTGTTTTTAGCTTTTATTTTGTCATGTCCTACATTGTTCCTGGGTGTACTATATTAAGGAGGGCCTTGTCCTCTTTTTTGGTGATGACATATGCTCCGCAAAATAAGAGAGGTTGCATTTTAGTGTTTAGAAAAATGGACCAGTGTGAGACTGCTACTGAGCTGATCATTGATTTTGACAGGACAGCTATCTGCCTGATATCTTAAATGGCTGCATTGTCTCTCCAGTTACAACCAGAACATCTTGTTGTTCTGCAAATGGAAAAATAAACATAGAAGCAGGATGGCATGGAGGAAAAATACAGAAAAATACAGCAATGATAGGAAGTTTTGCAGAGATAAGAGAAAGCAAGCTTGTCAAAGTGAAAAGGAAGTAGAACTTTGGGACCCCAGTACCTGGATGCTACTTTCTTCTCTCCTTCAGAATTACAGAATGTGTAACTCTCCACAGGACTATTATGATTCTCTTGTTCAAAAACTGCATTATACAGAGTTATTCAATGCTTATACATGAGACTGATGTTAGCTCATTATTTATGACTAGCAAAATTCACCTGCCATTGTGGGAGTAAAATTTCAAGAATATTTGTGCACGTGAGCACCAATGGGCACCATTGGTAGGCAGTGGGCACTGACACCATTGGCAGGCAGTGGGCACTGATGAGCAATGGGCACTGCTGGGCACCAACAAGCACTGGGCATCATAGTATCAGGGGGTGGTGGCAGGCAGCAGTGAGTAGTGGGCATTCCTACTGGGCACTGTTGCACAGTAGGGACCACTGTGCATCACCGTGCATTGGTGGTCCCCTCCCGTGCACCTTTCCCTCCGTGCATTAGGCACTTGGCACCACCAGGCACCAAATTGGTTCTTAGTGGATCCTTATATCACGTCCCCCCCAAATTTTATGCTTATATATCCAGAGGTTGGAGCTGGAGTTGATCAGTCAGTTTTCAATGTTACGTATAGGACAAAAACACATTGCACCCCTTTTTACCACCTTACGGGTTCAATTTCTACAAATCAGTTCTTTGTGGGTGGTCACATCACAGAAGGAATATCCTCCCCAAATTTCATTTTTCTGGGTCCAGGGGTTAGGGAAGGGTGGTGATCAGTCAGCGATTCTTCAATGTAAAGTGTATGCCTTTTTACCCCCTTCTGGTTTGAATTTCCAAAAACTGGTTCTTAGTAGGTGCCTATGTCATGAAAGGAACACCCTCCTCAAATGTAAGACTTCTAGGTCTGACGGTTTTGGCTGGACATTGTTGAGTGAGTGAGTCAATCAGTCCTGAGAAGGTTAGCTGATAATGGGCAGTGCTTGCCCATATGCACAAGATATATGATAAATACTAGGAGGTATATGCTTTGAATACATGGGGATATGTGGTGGATACACACAAAAGCGTAAATTGCCAATGATGCCATGATAACACATATCTCTGTTTACAGCTCAACACACTGCAAACATATGACAATGTGTACAGTATTGCATCTTATATTATAATTACAGAGAAGAAATTCCTAGATCAAATCTAATTTTGGACATAATTAAAAGGTGGACTCACAGAATCCCTGCCACTGGGAGTTTGGTTATAAAAGACCACTGATATGATTGCCATGAGAAATCAAAATCAATTATTTTCTAAGAAAAAGTGATTTCTAGGCTTCCAACTTATTTTGTGCCAGCTCTCTAGGTAGTCAAAGGCAGTGAGTCTTCCCCAACATTCTGCAAAATAGTTTTAAAATGTTAAAGATATAATGGAGATCATTGCAAATTGATTCCCATTCAGAGGCTGTATGTATTTATGTATGTATGTAGGTATGTCAGTATATATGTATGTGATATTTCAGTTTCTCTAATCCCATTTATCATTAGCCAAGTTGATCAAAAGGCAACTTCTTCAGCATTTGTCCCATGTGGGGATGGGGTCTGCTTGTTGTGGATTGCAGCCATCCAATCCATGATGGACATGACATGGGGAAACCTGACCGGCCTGTCACAGGACCTGTCACCAGGATGCTTGCCAGGCTGATCATTTTCATTTTAGGGAATGTGTTGGAAATAAAGTCAACTAAGTTCTAAGTGCTAAGTTCTGTCTGTGTTTTTTACAGAATTGGAGTCCGTAATTCCATGAACACAAGTTATTTCCTTGACTGCATGAAAAAAAATAGTGTTTGAAACCATACTCTATAGTTGTTTAAAATAAAACCATGCCACATTAAAGCTTCCCCCAAATTAGCCTATTTTGGTTTGCTAAATATTATCTGGAAACAGTTTATGGTGTCTTCAGTTCACTCCTGGGACTGTATACCATCAGCTGTAAGGCTCTGAGGATCCCAAAAGTTTATAAATATTGTCAGAAAAATTGGAAACACTACAGCAAGATGTTCTGATTGAACTGGCAGACCAGTTTGTTACTCTGTTGGAAAGGGAAAGAAGAAGCCAACCTTAATAGACATGTCCATTTAAAGAAATCTGATTTTCTATTCCAAACCCATTTCAGAAGAAATTAAATTTTGCCCTGACTCAATAGATTTTTTTTTTCTCCACAATGGCTTGCAGTTGCATGAATTTTTAATACCCGAGAAGGCCATTCTGATTTCCTCCAGAGTACTGAAAAAGTTATTTCCTGAAACTCATTCCATATACTTTCCTAATTGTCACTGCTCAGAAACCAGCAAGCTACAAAGCATTCAAGCACCAAATTGATCTTGTAGTTATTTTATTGAATGATTGAGTTATTTGTATACTGTTTTTCAGGACAATGCCTTTCCAAAAGGTTTTCATGTAATTAAAAACAGAAAATGATAACTGGACGTTTCTTAAGTTCTCCTTTTCCGCCAACTCCCATATATCTCTTTATTCTAAAGTCAGAGACATTTTAGAGCATCATTCCTTAACATTTGCCCCCTGCCACTTTACATGGTCCATCATTTGGCAATACTAATGGAAGTAACTGGTAATGATGTCATCAGAAGTTACTTCTGAATTGGGTGGCCAGATGCACAACAAACATCATTTAAACAATAAAAGATGGCTTTTTTCAAATGTGAAAAAATGTTTCCAAGCTGAGCCTCCTGTTTGTCGCTGTTTCCAGCTGTGTTACTTGTCTCACTGTTAGGCAGTGGTTGTCTGGGGACCCACCACTGGACACAACCTCAAGTACCACTGGTTGACAAATGCTGTGCTTGAGCCTACAATTTAGAAAACATCACAAGAATGCCGGGAAGGGGAAGGAAGTGTTGGTTGGGCAAATGGATGAATAGGCACTATTTCATGTGCATGCACTTGCATTTAGCAGTTGCACTTGCAGAAAGCTTTTGGGCACAATCCTATCCAACTTTCTAACCACAAAGCAGCCACAATACAGCCCAAAAAGTAATGGAACACACATTCTCTTATTTTGAGAAGGCCTTCATGGCTGCCTTTCCCATACCTACAGGATATAGTGCACATCCTATTATTATGGCTGCATCAGTGCTGGAACCTTGGATAGGATTGGACCCTCAGTTACAACAGGTAGTGAGTACTAGGAGTTGTGCCAAAAGCTTCATGGGAAAGGTGAGTTTGGGAAAAGTAATGGAAGAGGTATCTGACAGGTACCCATATTTACTCAAATATAATGCACCATAGAATATAATGTGCATCCTATATTTACAATCAAAATACTGTATTTATTTAATTCTAATTAACGTTGAATCTAGTGCACACCCAATCATTTTGAAGACTGAATTCGGCTGAAAAAGGTGAGTAATTTGAGTAAATTCTGGGAAGCAGGTCATAGTATCAGGCCAAAAGGGGCTAAACTGTAGGGACATATCTTAAGCTGGCTGAAGATGGTAGAGATGCTGGAGAAGAGAGGTTTATAGGAGGACATTTAACAGGACCAAAGACTTACACTACAATCCAGAGTAACTACGGGAGCACATAAGAGACATTATGTGTACCCGTAGTTACTACACTAGCTAATGAAAACCTATGGGAAGTTTATATTGCAATCCAGAGCAAATTGTTCTTACACCGGAGCAAGGACTTCCCGTAGTTACTCTGGATTGTGTCCTAAATGACAAACGAGTACAGTGGTATCTTGCTTAACAAGTGCCTTGCTTAACAAATGATCCACATAACAAGCAAAAATTTCTCTAGGATTCTGCCTCACATAACAGGTGTTGCTTCACTTAACAAGCACACTCGTTGGCAGTTGGGACAGACGCGCTGGCCGGCAGCCTATTAAAGAGCGTCAGGGCTGCCTAGTGTGCCTGCCCATAGCAAAAGCAACACTTCCATGCTGCTACTCCTGTGGCCGGGCGTCCGCTGGGCAGAGGGAGAGAGGAGCTGTGGAGAAGAGGGAAGCAGCTCAGGGCTAACCAGGAGGTAGCAGGGTTGAGAGAGGCTCAGGATGAAGAGAAGGAGAAAGTGGGGAGACACTTTGAAAGTGTCTTGAATTGCAGAAGAAAGTGTCTTTAATTGCAGCCTCCTAACCATGTCTACCCAGAAGTAAGCCCCATTGTGTTAAATGGGGCTTCCTCCCAGGAAAGTGTCTTTAGAATTGCAGCCTAAGTAGACTTCATAGGATCATGCACATTGAATGCATGTTTTGAATTCAATTTAATTTTTTTGTCATCATTTTTAATATTATCCAGTTAATATTTTTATTATTTTATATTTTATATTTTATAACATCCAGTTAATATTTTTCTATGAATATTTTTGGGATTGTTGAACTAATTGAGTTTCCATTATTTTCTATGGGAAAATCCACTTCACATAAAGGGCATTTCACATAGCTAGCATGGCTTCCAGAACGAATTAAACCTGTTATGTGAGGCACCACTGTATAGGAAATGAGGAACAGTGAAGTGTCAAAGTTTAGATCAGTGGTTCCCAAACTTATTTGGCCTACCGCCCCTTTCCAGAAAAAATATTACTTAGCACCCCCTGGAAATTGATTTTTTTAAATTTTAATAGCAATTAAACAGAAAGATATATGTATTATATCTTAGGTATATATGATATACATATATATGTATATATATATGATATATGATATATATATATATTATAGGGCTGTGGGTGGCGCAAGCAGTAAAGACACTGTGCCTGTTAACCAGCAGGCCAGGGTTCGAGACCCGGGTTGGCCCCACAAGACAGGGTGAGCTCCTGTCCTTAGCCCAGCTCTGCGACGCCAGGTGGATCCAATCATATCGGCTCTGCCTTTCCATTGGACTAATTCAGTGGCGTGGAGAGGGGGGATTTGCTGCTTGGGTAACAGCCTATCCTCCATAACAATCTAACCCAGGCTTTCGTGCTTTGCATACAGCGTATGCAGCACCAAGCATGATACCATAGTCTTTCAAGACTGACGGAGGCCTGCTTTTTTAATATGTATTAATGTTTCCTGTGGCCATCACCGCCCCCTGGATCGCTGCAGCGCCCACCAGGGGGCGGTAGTGCCCACTTTGGGAATCACTGATTTAGATGATGAAGTTCCCCTAGATCAGTGGTTGTTATGAGAAGTGCTCTCTTACAATATTATACATTTTATTAATTTAATATTATACATGTGTTGCTCAAAGTCTCTCATTTCCCTTCCCCCCTCTCTCATTTCTAAATCAACCTTTGGGGCTTAAACAACTATTCCTGTAATTCTTTATCCTTTGTTAACTACTCTGCATCCTGCCATTTATATGCTAATGTGGAGTCACTTCCCCATTCTTTCTCTTTTCAAATCTTGACCACACCTAGCTGGATGTGTTCTTCTTCCTTTTGGTCCTGATTGGGTGATGGTCCTCAGATGGTAGCCTTCCAGCCTTCCCCTTCCTGTAAGGTAAACAGCCCCTCCCCAGGCTTGCCCTCTTCCTAGGTGACCACACTTAGGTGGGCATGCCCTTCCTGGACCTAGGGTATAAAGAACCCTGCACTCTATTGTTCCCTCTCTTTTTTTTGCTTGGACTCCTTTTCCCCTTGGATCATCTCTCTTCCTGATCCCTCCTCCCACCTGGATCCTGGCATGGCCTAAAGGAGAAGGTAGATATTGCTTCTCCCCCCTTCCTTTGCTCCCCTTCTCCTTGGTACACACTATGTAAGAAACAGGTACACTTCACTCTCATGCTGCTGAATGTATGTAATATTTGTTTATGCTTTATGACAATAAAATCTGCATCTTTGTGATAAGTTTTCCTTAGTGTTTCACTTTCTAACAAGGGTATCCCCTCCATCACGCTGTTTTGAATCCTGCCTAGATCCTGTATTGAACCAAAGAGAAGCATAAGCTAATTCCCCCCCCCTATTTTTACTGCTCTCTTGGTAACATGGTACTTGAGCATTTCAGCCTGGGACCACCTTATGAGAATGATAATCTGTCTGGGATCCCTGGAAGTGAGGTGATGGCTTGAAGTGACATTAAACAAGAAGTGACTTCAGTGTGGTGTTAGAGTTCTTCCAGGTCTACTGAGAAGTAAGTCCCATTGTATTCAATGAGACAGACCCTCAAATCCAGAGTAACTACGGTAGCATGTAAGAGACTTTACGTGCACCTGTAATTACTGCACTGCTTAGTGAAAACCCATGGAAAATTCATATTAATCCAGAGTAAGTTGTTCTTACACCAGAGCAAAGACTCCCCATAGTTACTCTGGATTTTGCCCAGAGTCCCAGGAAAACAGCCTGAGTGCCCCATTCCAAGATGGTGGCACACAGTTCCAGATTCTGAGAAGGTGGCCCCCTGCTTTTTGGGACCCCCCTAGATAAACTGACTGGCAGGACTGGGTAGTGGTTAGGGAGTTGGAGTCAGGGTGTCCAGATGCCCGGAAACCCCTGAACAGGTCTGGAATTTGACTTCCTGTCCAGCCTGTCCGGGCATGGGGGGGGGGCTTGTCCGGGCATGGGGGGTGTATGTAGTGCTTTGTGCCACTTAAAATGTAGCTCGGGCTGGCGCGGGTACAAGCAGCCGCCTGAGTAGCCATGCTCGGCAATAGAGGATGTGCGCATGCGCACAGCCTCTATCCCTGCCCGCTGCAGGTTTTTTTTAAGAAGACCCTTTTTTTTGTCTGAGACCACGTGGTCTGTGGAGGGGAAGCATCCTCTGCAGACCGCTTGCATCCCGCTCGCCTGGATGCAAGCGGTCTGCCTGCTGAGCGGTCTGCCTTAGCTCCAGGCAGTGCTTCCAGGGAAACCACTCACCTCTGGAGCCTCACTGTGGATCTCCAGGCATCCAGCGAGCAGGCATCCAGGCGCAGCGAGGCTCCAGAGGCGAACCCGAGCTACGCGCCAGCCCGAGCTACATTTAAGTGGCACAAAGCACTACATACACCCCCATGCCCGGACAAGGTAAGCACAAAATGTTTTTTGTTAAAAGTAGAACAAAATGTAGGATATCCTACATTTTTAAAAATGTAGGACAGGGTCCTCCAAAAGTCCAGATTTTCAACTGAAAATCCGGACTTTTGGGGACCTTTGTCCTACATTTTGGGGTGTAGCATATGGTCAACCTGGTTGGAGTGAGACCTGAAAGATCCAGGTTCAAATCTCTCCTTGGCCATGAAGTGTCCTGGTTGACCTTGGGCTAGTCACTCACTCTCAGCCTCACCTACATCACAAGGTTATTGTGATTGCAGCAGGAGGAGAGGAACTTAAGCTTCGTAAGCCACATTGGGCAATTGCTTTGCCATGCAAAACATGTGATACAAATTAAATTATTAAACTACAATACGGTATGCATGTTTCGTGGGATTACTGATTCCCCTAGTTCTGCAACAGCTTTCCTGTTTGTTTTTTGCCACCAGCACTCTCTCTAAATACTCTCTCTAATACTAAAATGTTTAGTATTTTAAACATGGCACATGGACACTAGGATGCGGTGCAGAGTCATTTTCAAGGGGGAAAAAAACAGATGGTGTTGGTGAAAAGTTATTGGATTTCCCCCCTGGCAGCTACATCTAAAGAACCATATGATATCTGTGAAAGTTTTTTGAGAATCATTTCATCCACATTTTTGCTTTCCCTCCCCTTCAAACAGATAGTATTTATTGGGTAAGAACAGGAGGTTGTCCCATTACTGAAATATCATTTAGTTCTTGGGATGCAAGAGCAGCATTTGCCAGCGAGCTCATCACACCCCAGCCCCTAATGACCAGCTGCTGCTGCCTTAATCGCCAATATTAAAAGCCCATCAGTTACCCATGAAAGCATTTAGAAGCCATTACTGCAGCAAGTTGTGGCCACTTATAAACCATACAATGAGAAATGTGTCTCCAATGGAAATCAACCGCATTACTCAGTTTGGTCCCTAGGTGGCAGCAAGCCAAGTGATGTTGTTTATGTATATGTGTGTGTGTGTTTTAATACCCTGATCTCTGTTTCTATTTCAAATCCGTTTGATGTTACAAAGCTTTGACATTGGCAGCTCTTATATAGTCACCTTGCTATCTTGACTTTAAAACCAGTAACTTACCTTAAAGCTCTTTTTTTCAGTAACGGTTAGTTTACCTTGCCTGCAAACTCTTCAGAAAGCTAAAGTACCTGAAAGGATTCTAGTGCAGAACCTTGTGGCACACGATTATCCTTGAAAACATCACATTCCCCCAAAACCAGAGTAACTTTGGGAGCATGTAAGAGACTTTATGTGCACCCGTAGTTACTGCACCATCTAGTGAAAACCTATGGGAAATTCATATTGGAATCCAGAATTAGTTGTTCTTACACCGGAGCAAGGACTCCCTGTAGTTACTCTGGATTTTGCCCATAGTCTTTTTAACGTTAGCTATCTACTACTTGGATAGCAGGCAAATTTGTAGTGTTTTTAAACCCCTGTTAATTTTCCAGTTTTTAAACACCTGCTAATCTTTGAGAAAATTTGGTACAGACATGATCTAATCCTGTCCCTTGCTGGTGCAGATGGGTAGAAAATTTGTACTTTGCAGAGAGGAGAACCAGGAGGTTTCTAAGGGGATTTCAGTCTCCTTCCCTCTCCGTAACGTTTCCTATTCCGCAATGGGTCTCCTCAGGCCTATGTTAGCTAGTTCACTGGTGCAAATCTGAGAAGAGAAAGGCGGTAGAGATGCTGTAGAAAAGGGGGATAGTACCGAGAACATTGTATCCACTCTTCCCACAGCTTCCCCACTCCTATTCCTCCTGTCCAGTTTGGTCCTGTCTCCCATCCCCATTCCCTCCTTGCTTCTCCCATCACCTTACCTTCCTCAGTAGACATTTTGCACACCACTGACATGCATGGAATGGTTCCAGCCTCACTCTGGCTGCATGCTACTCAGTGTATTGTAGGAGTGTGCTTTATGGTTGGGTTTTTTTTTGGGGGGGGGCGCTTCTGACCAGCAGAACATGTGTGCCTCCAAGCGCTATGAGCATGTTCATCAGGGCACACTATAAGGTAAGTGTGATTAAGACTGTAGCCTTGGTTTATATTTTAATTTGGTCATTTTGATTTAAAAAATGCATTATGTGGCATCCTCTAGTTGTTGAGGAATGAGTAAAAATTTCCTAACTTAAAAAATTATAAACTAACCAACAAATAAATAAAGTAGCTAAACTAGTGTCACTGGCATGCTATGTGATGTTCCCCTCATTTGGGCAAAGGTGGAATGCTTGAAAACACCTCTTAAGCAAAAGTGCAATTTTGTTTTTGTCCAAGATTGCCAAGATTTGTCTTTTCCAAGGTTCCTTATTGTCTTTTAACTCTCATCTGCTTCCACTACCAAACACTTGGAGAGTAAGTGAAACACCTCTCCTAATAAGGAACAGCTGAGACACAGGATCCCATCTGAAGAAGGTCACATTTTATTTGAAAGTGGATGTTAAAAATATGTATTTTAAGAACAACCATGCACATTTTCTTTGGGTCCCTCTTGTGGCAATCAAAGGGTAAAGCCAATGTTTCAGCCTGGGAAACTCAAACTTGGCTATTGAAGCTTGTAGGAAAATCTAGAAACGTCAGCCACCTACACTAAATTTTCAGATTTATGTTTGGTATATGGACAAAACTTCCTTTCAGTATTTCATTAGAAAAGTCTGTTTTCTTGTATCAGTTCCAAACTTGAATCCTTCAAAATCCTTCACATTTGTATTATTAAATTAAATATTTTAAGTTAGCAGAGTAAAAAGGGAGGACGTTTTGCTCTCATGAATGCTATCTGCTTTGTGTTGTGGTCGGCTTTATCTTCGAACTCAGCCGGTTTCCAAGCAGTAGGATGATATTTTTTCAGCCTGTTCGTGCAGAAGTTGAGTTGTAAGGATAGATACCCATAGGCTAGTGACTCTGCCAGCCAATCAGATCACATCTCTAATCCAAGGCACTTTCCTTCGTTCTAATAATAAATACAGTACTGCAATCTGGAGTTAAGCAACATAGTAAGATACTCTTTAATACACACATTTTGGATTATATTTGGAACTCTGTACCCAGCCTACAATGCCTGTATTGTTTCCTTCCCTCCTTCTCCTCCTCCTGGTTATTTTTAATTCCACAAAAGTATAAAAGAGCATCATGCTAGAGGCAGCAATTTGAAGTGGAACTGCAGAGGATTTCAATGGAAAGTTGATTTATTTCAGGGGATTATGAGAGACCGGGGATAAAGCTGGCACCCCGCCATAGGGAGAGCCCTTGACCTAGAAGCAAGGAACAGTTACAAAGCTGTTCATGTACATAACTGAACAGAACACTTTTAATTTTGTGCAGAGCGTAACCTGAATTCTTTCTCCGAGGGAAGATGAAAGAAACTAGCTTCACTGCTTACTAGGACATTGGGTGCTGTAGCCAAGGCTCCTTGCCTTCTTTACATCTTACTCGGCAGGACTGCAAGGGCAATTGCTTGCAACAAAAGGCATTTTGTTATTATCTCTCTGTTTCAAACACTGTGGAAAATTAACTAAGGGTGCAATCCAGAGTAACTATGGGAAGTCCTTGCTCCGGTGTAAGAACAATTTGCTCTGGATTGCAAAATGAATTTCCCATAGGTTTTGACTAGGTGGTGCAGTAACTACGGGTACACGTAATGTCTCTTCATGCACCCGTAGTTACTCTGGATTGTAGGGCTAGATGCCAATTATAAAACCAATCTGGATACAGAATTCATTCAGCATTACAGTGGCCAAAGGAAAACTATCCAGCCATAAAGTCAGTCCAGGTAGTGCTGAATTAATTCATGAAACCTAATTTCTCTTTCTCTCTCTTGGTGTTGAACTGTAATTATACAGCTTTCATATCTCCCTGGTGACATCAGATGGTTAAAAAATGTGACTCAGGGAAGGAAAGCAACCCATCGGCTCTTGCTACAGCCTTGTTCACACTCAAGAAAAGATTGTCTTTTTTCAAGAGGATATCATTCCAGCACTGCAGCCTATTAATTTTCCTGGCTACTTTTCAGTAAGCCTCATGTCAAGATTCAAATAATCAATCTTGCATCACAGACAAAGAGCATACAGCATAATAACACAGTGGCAGGCTGTATTCCTGCAAGATCATATTATGAAACATTTACCAAGACCACACACTAAATCAAACATGCCATAGTAATCACATTAACCCTCTTAAGATTCCTTAACCATCTTTCAGATTAATGGCACTAGTTTTTTCTTCCCTGAAAAGAGTTTTTAAAGCTTGCATAGTATTTTCTAGGCAAATGTTGACCTATTAAAAAGTCTTTATTTTTGGGATATCATTCTCGGTCAGTAATCTAAACCAATGCTTCAGATCTGGAATAGGTACTGCAAAAGGGAAAGAGGACAGGATCAAGCCTTACATGAACTTACGCTTTTCAACATGGCTTGGAATTTAAAACAATTGCACTTTCCATAGAAAGCTGCTATTGCATAGTGGCTGGAAAGATGAGCTATGATTTCCTTAGAAAACCTCTATAGCATAGTGACTGTGAGGTTGAGCTATGCGTCAGAAAGCCCTTGATTTGAATGCCATTTTTACCCACAAAGGAAAAGAACTCACTAGGTGGCTTTAGGTAAGCCATATGTCCTCTCTGACTTAACATTTCCATCTGCAAAATAGAGATTATAGCCTATCTTATAAGAAGCATTATGAACATTTTAAATTGTTTTAAATAACTGTTGTGGTTAAGAAACTGTGCCTGTTAACCAGAAGGCCAGGGTTCGAGACCTGGGTCCCCACAAGACATGGTAAGCTCCTGTTCTTAGCCTAGCTCCTGCAAACCTAGCAGTTCGGAAGCATGTAAATGCAAGTAGATAAATAGGTACCACCTTGGTGGGAAAGATAACAGCGATCTGTGCCTTGGCGTCTAGTTATGCCTGCTCCATGACTTCAGAAGTGTCTTCAGATAACACTGGCTCTAAAGCTTTGGAAACAGGGGATGAGCACTGCACCCTTGAGTCAGACATGACTGGAAGTTAACCTGCAGGGAAACCGTTACCTTTTCAAATATCTGTTGAAAATAATATCTTGATGATGATGATGATTTATATACCATTTTCCAACAAAAAGTAGTTCACCTAGCAGTTTCAATACCAAAATAAATCAATAAATAGTTCACTGTCCCCAGAGGGCTCAGAGTTTAAAAAGAGGAGCAGAAAAAAGACTAGCAACAGCCACTGGAACTATGCCTTTCTGGGGTGAAAAAGGGCAATTACTCTCCCCCTGCTAAATATAAAAGGTCCTCACTTTGCCTCTTTGCTCACTTAGTAGGTTTTGAATCTCACATCCCAGCCTTCCTTCTTTTACTCCTCCAGGAGTAAACATAGATGGGTTGCTCACTAGTATGTCCCCATTGCAAATCTCTGGGATAACCTGAGAAGGAGAATGAGTGGCTCAAGGTAATTTGATGTAGTATAGGGCTTGAACCCAGTTTTTCCTAATCTAAGAGTCCTGTCCTATCCTCCCTTCCCCCCCCCAGGTGCAACTATTCCAAAATACTGTATCCAGTAGAATGGTGGTGGATTGGACACTTCAGAGGCAAAAGGGAATTTAAATCTCCTTACACTTCCATATGATACAATGAGTCTCCTTGGTCCTTTACTACCTTCACTTCATGTGGACTTTGCTACCACGTGTTCAAGGAGGAAAAAGAGGAGGTTGGAGGAGAAGGGGATTGAACCTGCCACCTCCTACAGCCTTCTTGCCTCTATGTCCCTTCCCCACCCAGTTTCACCCTCTCTACACCAATGTTATACCCTCCCCAAAATTTCACACCACTCCTGTTGAGTGCAAAATTTCCTACTTACCTGCTCCGGTAAGTGGTTACCTGCTCTGGTAACCAATGATGCATGTAGGAAGGTGCCAGCTTTTTTTGCCAGTGTCTTTACAAACCGCACTGGAGTACCTTTTTCAACGGTACTGTCTGCTTTACAACAGCATTGGCTAAATTTGACTCCGAAGAGGGGAGGAAATTAGAATTTTTGTGCTGAGGGAGGGAAGTAATCCTGTAACCAGCACCTATTCTGTTTAAACAATCATTTGTTTTTGTTGGTTTGATTTACAAAGATTTCTGGCTGATGAGGCTCCCACTTTATGCATTCATTTTCAACTCAGAGAACGATTGTTTGTAATTTACAGCTTAAGTTGGCATACTGTTATTTTATACTGCCAAAAAGCATCTGTTGCGATAGCTGTCTCCACGTTCGCCTGAAAATAAATCCAATGGGCAACATCAGCCCAATCCTATCCCCCACTATGTTGTAGCTTGCAGCCATGCCAATGAAGCTGCATGCTATGGACCGTGTGTGACCCACAGAAACCCTTTATCTGGCCCACAAGATAATCAGTTTCTCCCAGCGCCATCATTAGCTGCTCAACTGCAAATTGATGCATTGGCAGAGGTGATGTGCTGAAAGGGTAGCATGCAGTGTTGGGCTCCAGCAGGTTCGCACCTACTCTGTAGAACCGGTTGTTAATGAGAGATAGGACATATAAAGTTTAAAAATAGCCATTTAAAAGTGGCTGCTGGATGGGCATAGAACCGGTTGTTAATTTCTTTGAATCCCATCACTGGTAGTATGGGAGCGGAATTGTCATAATTCTCTTCTGCAAAACCTGTCAAACTTGCCAGTATGTGAACACACTCCCCGAAAACGTGGGACAGTCCTGGTTTTCCAGGACATATGACAACCCTACCTGGGAAAGCCCAAATTATCATACGGGTCACCCTTTCAGCAGCACCACTCCTGCTGAAGCTCTGTCACCCAAGCGGTAAACAGTGACTGTCTTGTGGCAGTCTTGTCTCATGTGGCTGTCTTGTCTCATGACTTTATCAGCTTTCAGGTCTCCCATCCAAGAGTTATCCAAATCTGTTCCTGCTTGGCTTTCTTCAGCAGCCCTTCACTCAACTACCAGACCATGCCTGCTCCTGCTGATGCCACTTTGTAGCTGATAGTAGCATTAGAGAGCCCAATTATCTGGTGAATTAGATAAAGAGTTTCCATGGGTTCAGGCATGGGCCCAAGCCAGTTCAGGCCGGATCCCCTGAACCAGTTGTTCTCCAGACCCCGCTGCTACCGAACTGGTAGCTGCGGGGTACCCAGAAAACCCAGCTTACCGGTTCGGTACGCCGGGAGGAGGAGACGCAATGCACATGCACCGACCTTGGCACACGTGCATTGCGTCTCCTCCTGCTGGGGAAGACACACAGCATGCGCGCCAGAGTCAGCGTGCGCGATGTGCATCTCCTCCTGCTGGAGGAGACATACTGCGCATGCACCAACCCCTGGGGGTCGGCATGTGCATAGTGTGTCTCCTCCAACTGAAGGAGACGCACTGCGCATGCGCTGGGGGTTGGCGCATGCGCAGTGTGCCGGGGTTGGGGTCCGCCCCTAGCCCCTTACCCCGGCCCTGCCCCCTGACTATGGCCACGCCCCTGACCCTGGCCCCGCCCCAACTTCTGGCGAACTGGTTGTTGGGTAAGGTGGGGCCCACCACTGCATGGGTTGGATTTGGTTGGTGGGCCATATCTGGCGAGAGGGTCTTAATGCTCCTTGGGATGGGGTGGGGTTAGGGAAACATGGAGGTATCTTCTGAATGGTGCAGACTTAACTAGGAGCCACTGCCCTCCATGTGAGTTTCCAGCATCTTCTCATATGAGGGCTGTAACATAAGAATCTACCTAAAGCGAAACACTTCCAGAACTAATGTGACACTGCAACTGTGGATATGATATTCTGAAAATTAATCACTCCTAGGCTGTAATCCACATCACACAAACCACAGCAGTTTATTTATGTACTTAAACTGGGAGTATGAGTCTAAAAACAAAAGTGAAAGGAAAAGTTAATTGATCTATATTAGCAGAGAAATCACATGTAGCAGCAATTCTGTGCCTATATTAATCCAGAATGCACGTGGTGATTAAGGGCACACTCCTAACCAGTTTAGGCCAGCGCAACTCACCTTTCTCCCATTTCCCATATCTGTGCACTGGCTTAACTTGCTTAGGAGAAGTGCAGAAGTGCCTTACAGCAGTTTTGCAACACTCCCAGGCCAGCACAGGATTTGTGCCAGCCTAACTGGGGTTAGGATAGCATCCTGAATTATTATGTCAAAAACCACCAAACATGTAGTTCCCATCTTACATTCCGGTGCCAGGTTTACCACGTGATTCTGCTGACCATGCTATTTGGTTCTTAGACCTTTAAGTTAAGTGCTTAAGATGCAGCCATCCATCAAAGACATCTTGCTGGCTTACACAACACGAGTATGAAATAGTAGGAGTAGTTTATGCAGAGAGGTAGTTTAGAGAGTGTTTTTGGGCCTAGCTGTTTCAGAGAGACCACCTTCTCTACCAGTTTCAGCTTTTGTCATTGTGGTTGAGCTGGAAAAAAGGTAGGTAACACCAGTAAATAAAGGAAACAGTAGAGGAGAAGAATGTAAGACTGAAACATTTGCTCATGATTTATTGACATTTTTGCAGCATGTGTTAGAACGGATGGAAAAATGAGCTCTCTGTTGCTGTGTGAAAGAATGAGGAGCAGAATGGGAGATTTCTGGGACAGAGAAAGCTGTAAGCAAGCATTGCGTCTGCCAAGACCTTACATTTTTCTCAAGGAGGCTGAGGATATTTGAAGATTTAGTTTATAGGCTGCACAGTCACCATCTCAACATTCCTGCATACACCGAAGAAAATAACTCCTCCTTTCAGCTGCACATTTAAATCAGATTCAAACCAGCTTGTCATACCTTTTAGCCCAGTGGTCTTCAAAGTGGGGGTCCGGACCCCATTGGGGGGGTTGTGACTTCCTTTTAGGGGAGTCACCAAAAGCTGGATGCAGCCATTTTGGAATCTGGAACTGGAATAATGTCACTTCCAGCCATGATATGTCTCTCTTTGTGTTTGTGTGTGTGTGTGTGTGTGTGTGTGTGTGAGAGAGAGAGAGAGAGAGAGAGAGATTGTCATTCTCAGAAGGGGGTCCCTGGCTGAAATGCTCAGATACCATTGTTTTAGCCACACAACTCTGATCCTTTTCATTTTGCAACCTGGTAGCAATCTTTAACAAAAAATCAGCACTCTTACAAAACTAGAATTGCCAGGGTTCTTTGAAGAAATTAAACTAGTTAGTTCAATAGCTATATGAAATTAGTTGTGTACTGAGTAATAACTGATCAGACAGGTGTACCCCAAAAGTGATGTTATTCCTCGTATAATTTCACCCATGCTTATGAACAAATGGGATTTTTCTGGTTTACAGCATACTGCAACTCAAATTATTAACATTCTGCATCCATTTGTTGCAGAGGTTTATCTTCCAGAAAGCTCCCCCTTTCCCATGATAGCACAGCAGCAGCCCTGAAACTTGTGCTGGGTTCAGTGCAGGATGGGCCAGCTATTATGGGTCTGCTATCCATTTCACTTTCCATGGGGCTCAATATATTTTCCTTCTTTGCTACAATTCCTCATTTCTTATCAGTTTTGTGACCCACCAAAAATTAGGTCAGGACCCACCAGTGGGTCTCGACTCACAGTTTGGGAACCACTGAAGTAGCATCTTGGTCTTGGGCAGTTAGATTTTCTATTTTGTGTTCTGTCTTGTGTCTGCCCGGTTTTAGAAAGGACTGTTTGTTTTTCATGCACATTCTGGTGTGCTTCTGTTGTGTAACAACATATAGTATGTAGAAGAAAACACCCGTCTTATTATAGCACAGCTGAAAGGCCTGCCAGTGTTTCCATTCGAAATTCTTATTTTCAGGGACTTGCTACTGAGCTGTAGCAAATTGCAGGCAGGAAATCTGGCACTCCCTGTGTTCAGCAAATTCCTCTACCAACTTGCAGTAAATAAAATTAATTAGTATTAATGACATGTCCTTCCAGCATCAAAGCAAAGTCATAATTTTTTCTGAAACAGTGAAAGAATAAGAAAAGCGAGTGCTTTAAATGTAAAGTGTGGGAAAGAGGCCAGGAGTAGTATTACTGAAAGGAAAAGGCTATTATTTATCCAGTGTGTTTTACTGAAAGAGATTGAACTGCTTCTGGTAACAGGGATTTTGATATCTGTGATGGACACGTTAATTGATAGGAGATAGTCCAGTGAAGCAGGAAAAGAGAGATCTGTATAGCAGAAACATTTCTGCTAATCCCAAGCAGCATTTTGATGTGAAACTATGAAAGATGAAAGTCCTTTCCATATGATTGGGACAACTGGAGACTGGAAGAAGCATCTGTTGTGAATTAGTGTGGCAGAGAAAGTGTTGGATGCCGGTATCCATGATCACAGGATGTTTGTGCAGAAAGGATTTTAGACATCTGCATTTAGAGATCCAATCCAAGATACATATCCATTCTATGTTCCCTGTTTACCCAAGCAATGAGAAGTGGCTTCCTTAGGAAAGGAGAAAGAGCTTTAGAGGCTTGTGTCATTTTGGAAGTACAGTGGTGCCTTGGTTTACAAGCATAATACATTTTGGAAGCATGCTGTTAATCCAAAATGCTTGTATATCAAAGCAAATTTTCCCATAAGAAATAATGGAAACTCAGACAATTCGTTCCACAACCCAAAAATATTCCTATAAAAATGATTACAATACTGTAATGGAACACAAAATACAAAATATAAAGAAAAATAAAACAAATTAACATGCACTTAGGATGCAATCCAGAGTAACTACGGGGAGTCCTTGCTCCAGTGTAAGAACAATTTGCTCTGGATTGCAATATGAATTTCTCATAGATTTTCACTAGGTGGTGAGGTAACTACGGGTGCAAGTAATGTCTCTTGTGTGCTCCCATAGTTACTCTGGATTGTAGGGCTAGTTTGTCAGGCTGCAATCTGCCCCCTTACACAGGAATGAGCCCCACTGATTATAATAGGGTTTACTGTAGAGTACGCATGCAAGGCTTGATCTCTCAGGCTCCTTTCCACTGCCCCCTTAAATAGGAGTGAGCCCCATTGACTGTAGTAGGCTTTCTTCAGAGTAGACATGTATAGGTCTCTCAGGAGATGCTGAGCAGGTGCTGGCAGAGTGCCAAATCTGGTTGTATCCTGGCCGGGACTATTTTTGCTTGTTCATCAAGACATTGCTTATACATCAAGTTAAAATTTGTTAGAAATGTTTGTCTTGCAAAAAGCTCTCAATCCAAGTTATTCTCAATCCAAGGTTTTACTGTATTTGCAGTGGTGTCACTAGGGTTTGTGTTACCCAGAGCAAGAGACCAGCATATCACTTTCCCTTCCCCCTGTGGAGCTCCTCCTATGCAGTGAGTGTGGCAACACCCAGAGAAGTGGAAGAGATAATGTACTATAAATGCCAATAAAGGTATATGAAAAGAAATGAAATGATAATGTACTATTTCCTCAAATAACTAGTTTTTTGTAGGGTTTTGATAGAAAAGAGATATTTCAACACAGTTTGTTTCATTGCATTCTGCATTAAAATGGACATTGAATATAACATAATGGTATTAGTTGAAAATAGTGAGATTTTTAAAATTTTGGCCAGTAGTGACTGTGTATCACTCTCCCTCTTCCTGCATTATCAATCCAAAGTGTGCTTTTCAGAAATTTTACTTTCTTTTTTAATGGAGGATTTCCTATTTCACTGAAACTACCATGATTAATTAAGCACCAAGAAAGAGTCTGCTTCCGGCAGGATCTTAATCTTTCCTTCACAATACCATTACCCAGAAAAACCATCATCTGGGATGAAATTTCTCCATGAAAAATTACTTCTATACAAACCTGACTGTGTGTCTAAGCAGCAACAGACTAGCCAGAAAAAAGGTCTCCAAGAACTGTGAGTCTCCCAGATCCGTTTTCCACGCAGTTCCAACAGAGCTAAAATTTTCCCACTCTTGCCAAATGCTAACCTATAACTCTGTAGATCAACTTGTAAGCATACGTAGAGAACAATCCTAACCATATCTACTCAAAAGTAAGCCCCATTGTGTTCAATGGGTCTTACTCCCAAGAAAGTGACTTTTGGATTGCAGCCTAAGGCTGAAATCCTATCCACCTCTATCTATGACGAGTAAGCCCATTTGACTATAATGGGACTTACTTCTCAATAGACAAGCATAGGCTTGAGTTCCTAATAACCAAGTCTCTCTGAAAATCAGCTGAGTTCCCTTTCCCCCCTCCCATCCCAGAAATTAAAATACAACTCTGCTGGGCAAGTGTGGTGTATGCCCTGCCCACCCTCTTGCTAAAGAAAGACAGCAACCTTTGACTGAGCCAAGAAAATAAATTGTGGGGGGAGGGAGAAGAGACATAGGTGGATTTGCTCATCTGCCTAGAGGAAGAAGAGAAAGATTTTAGAGTAAATTTAGTGACACCACTGAATACTTGGTTGACTTAAATATGCCGGCAGAGCACAAGTGGAAGTAAGCAGCACAAGCACACTTAAAAAGCAACAGATTGGTTCCCTCAATTCAGATCCCCGGAGAGCACCCCAAGATGCCTTCTCTCCCCCCCTTAGCTCTTTCTCTTCCCTGGAACTGCAGAACTGCTGTTTCTTCACATGCATGCATCAGCAGCGTGGGTGTGGGTAGGATGTGTCACCTTCCCCCAAATGCCAATGACTTTCCCCATTCTAAACATTCCAGAGAACTCTCTGGACCATATTCCATCAATGTTCCCATTTTAGAAACATCAGCTGGCCATTAAGTGCCACCGACATTCTTTAAGTCTCAGATGCTGGGTGGGCTTTGCATAGATAGCTATGAGTTTAAGGCTAGTACCAGTACTTACCATATTTCTGAAACTGAATCTGAATTTCGCCTTTCGGCAAATATGCTGCAGGTATATGCATATTGTACACAGGTATGTTCATCCACAACTTAGAAACCATTTGTCTCATATTTTCATCACACTGATGCCTCAGTTCTATTTTCCCCACCAGCACTGATGCACATGTGCCAAAATGTGTGCACTGCATCCTAGTCGAGGGGCAGAGGTGGGACTCAACCTGCAGGTGGTAAGTAAATACATTTTGTATTTATACCTGGTAGGCTGCCCAACTGGCAATAGGTCTCAATTGACATACACCACCTATTTTAGTGGTATTTAGCCAACAGTCAAAGGAGGCAGACAGGATTGACATGGAAGGAATAAGATCTGGCATGCACCATTGCCACTGGGTCCACCCCCTCCTTACTCCTTCCTGTTCTTGTTTCTTCCCTCCTGCCCACCCAGTTTAGTTTATACATGGATGATTCATGATACATGAATCAGAGAGAGGTGTGTGTGGATAACGCACAAGAAATTTCATGAAATTTCATAACCCTGCACCATGCTTAGCTGGTATCCGACTGAAAGTTATAAGCCATGTATTAGGCCATTCTGTGGAGGCCTGATGTTAGGTTTGGTTGATAATGCTTGGCCCTGCTTGGTGTACTTGGCCCTGCTCTTTGACCCCCCTCTCCACCCCATGACCATTAGAGTCTATGTACGGTTACCAACTCTGAAGCGATTCCTGGAAAGCCCCTCCTCCCCCATATAATCAGGGCTGACTTATCCATTAGGCACAGTCGGCATGGTGCCTAGGACCCATAATACAACTTTAAAAGTGTCTTTTAAGAGTTAAGGTAAACAGCCACATGACCTTGAGGGGGGAGATGAATCAAGATTAAAAAAACAGTGAAGGCTTTGTTTTGCATTTTCATTACTGATCTTGGAAAGATCTTGGTTGAACAAATGAAATATGGAGATAGTGCCAGGTTGCCAGGCTTTGAAAGGCCAGTGAGCATTCAAAGGACCTTCAAGTGAAGAGAAAACATTCACAGTGCAGAAAGACTATGCACAGTCAGCTTTGGTATACAAGAAAAATCTGTAACCAAATTGGCTTTTGGAATCTAAACCTCCTGGAATTTCATCTGTTCAGTCATTGCAACACACTTTTCTTCAAACTGACCTACAGTAATATGCTATAGAATTTATCTGATCTGATCACAACTAACCAGCGGGTGATCTGACTGTAATCATTATGAGTATGCAGAGGGAATTTTCCATGAAGGCTGTTCTAGTGCAAACTGAATAGAAACCAGGCCAGCCAGGTTTCCCCAAGTCGTGTCCATCATGGATTGGATGAGACTCCAATCCACAACAAGTGGACACTGTCAACATGTGGTACAACCACTGATGGGAACTTCTTTCCCATCAAGCATGGTCCTCTCTACACCTGTTCCTGGTCCACAAGCATTACGCTCACCCTGCCATCCTCTCTGGATATGTTTGCCTGGGGATGAGCCATATCACTATAACCTGGACAATTTCAATCTCAATACACAGGAGTTATACAAGTATACCATGCTTTTTTGACGACAAATTGGTTTAAAGAGAAAAATAAAATGACAGTTTGTGGAGCTTTGAAATGCTTTTACAGCAGACGGATCCTTCCTATCGCATGTAATAGTGGAGCAACTCTTGCAGGCTGCTTGTGGTCTTCTTGTGATATAGAATAATAAAAGTTGGCTGCAATGACTTGAAAGAAACCTTGTATGTTTGCCATCAAAGCTATTTGTCCTTCACCTGTCCCACTGATGCACCACCCTTCTCCACCTCTGTTCTGCCCTCTTTTCACCTTGCCTTACCTGTCCCACAATCCTACGTATATTGGCAGTTGACTGACAATCCTCCGATGGGCACAGGAAGGTTCTGGTTCATGACTGCCATAAGGCAGGCATCATCAAGAGAATGCATGTTCCACGATTGCTGGGCCAGATAGTATTGGACTATTAATTTCTTTTTTCACTGAGTTCAACAGTAATTAAATTTGTTTAAATTTTAAGTTTATTATGAGCGCTGGTGCTAATAGTAAATGACGTGAGTGTTGCTTGTGTGAAGTTTTGATAGTTTCCAAAGAGTGTGAGAAAAATTTTGCAGAAGTGGTCTGTGCTTTTTTTTTTTTTGTAATTATGTCATCACACTGTATGCTATAGCCTGAAATTGGAGATGTTTCTCCAATTGGTATCTAAATAAAAAGATTTTATGATGTTTACAAGTAAAGCAAAATGGAAAGGCAGTGTCCTGGGGAAAGGCAACCAGCCAGGTTTCCCCAAGTCATGTCCATCATGGATTGGATAAGACTCCAATCCACAACAAGTGGACACTGTGAACATGTGGTACAACCACTGAAGAAGTACAAGTAAAGCAAAATAAGCCACTTCTGAAGTGAAACATTCTACTAACAATTGGTTTTTTTAGAAAAAGATATCATTTAAGCCTATGTGAAGTTGGTAATGAAGCTTGTACATTGGAAATGAAGATTTATACTGTCAAGACAGACTGTGTATATGTGTGTGAGTATTTGGGTGTGCATTTGATATTGGTGTAAATACAGGTATCCCTCATTATCCACGAGGGCTTCATTCCAGAACCTTCTGTGGATAAAAAATCCATGTATAAGCAATGGAAAAATAGATTTCAAGACCCACTTCTAGGTTTCTTGTTCTTCTATTGTACCTAACTGAATAAGGTAGTGCCTCAATATGTACAGGGATTTGATTTGGGGACTGAAAATGGAATGATTGTTTGCATGACTATTTAGCTACAACAGTAGAAAAACAGTTTTTAAAAGTGTGATTTGCAGTGATTTAAATTTGTGTTGAGTCAAATCTGTGTATAATAAATCCATGTATAAAAGGTTGGACCTGTATGCTAGTGGAAAAAGAGAACCAGAGGCACTGAACTTATATAGATAAAAAGAACCTGGTACATTGCTAGTGGCATTGCTAGAGGGTGCATCGGGTTTCACATTCAGAGGGAGACACCAATACCAGCCAAAATAATGAAAACCTTGGTAATTTTTAATTTCATGATGGTGATGATGATGTTAACAGTATTTATATAGTGCTTTTCAATGAGAAGTTCACAAAGAGGCTAGATAAAAATAAAAAAGCTAATGATTCCTTGTCCCAAAAGAAGCAAAAGATGAAATCTAAAAAGATGCAAACAACATGATTCATGCTTTTTTCATATTCCTCTGCTCTGTTTTCTCCCAAGAAAACGTATGTGTTCTTATCTTATCCAATCATTCATCTTTCATCATAACTTAATGATAAATATGGGCAAAATCCAGAGTCACTACGGGAGTCCTTGCTCTGGTGTAAAAACAACTTACTCTGGATTCCAATATGAATTTCCCATACGTTTTAACTAGGTGGTGCAGTAACTACGGGTGCACGTAAAGTCTCTTACGTGCTCCCATAGTTACTCCGGATTTGGGAGTATGTTAATTTGTTATTTTCCATTCTCTTTTTCATTGTCGTCATACTTTTCAACCTACAATTTACCCACTTCATCAAGTTTCCTTTTACTTTTTGGCAATATTGCTCTCTTCTTTCCTTTCTTACTCTTATCTTTAATCTCTCTCTCTCTCTCTCTCTCTCTCTCTCTCTCTCTCTCTCTCTCTCTCTGTACTTTTCATCTCCAAACTATTGGTCTGTTCTCAGCATCTTTTCTATTGACCTCTTTCAGTCTGGCTTTTGACCTCAACATTTTACTGAGACTGCCCTTTGAAAAATCTGTAACAGTCTTGTGTATACTAAACCACAAAACAATGTTTTTAGCTCTTATTCTTTTTCCTCTTCCTTTCAGCGGGTGATCTTTATCTCCTTTCTTATTTTTATTCCTTAGGATTTGATGGCACTGCCTTGTTTTAGTATCACAAGTCTCAAAGTCACCGTCAGTGGTTCTTTTTCAAATGAGGAGGAATAGGTCTGAGAAATTCCATTGGGAACCATGGAGAAGGTAAGAAAAGATTTTGGTGTCTTGCCATTCCTGGCCAGCCTGATCCACAATTGCTGTGCTGGTCAGCCAGCAGCCAGTGTAATGGCCTGGAATAGGATTGGGCTGTAAATTGCTCATGGTGCAAGTGCCTCTGAATAAGTGATGAGCAATTTGAGACCTGACAATGTTAGCCTTCCTGGTCAGCATTGCCCTTGTGATTCTTGATCCACTTCTGAGAACCTTCTTACTCAGCAAGATGTGTGCGGGCATGTGTGTGCATGAGCATGCCTGTGTGTGTGTGGTGCATTGTTTCAGACACATATCACTGATGTCTTTCCAGTTTGATTTGTGACAGGTAACAAGCTTCTGCAGTTGTGTTGACTTCAGAATAATATGCTGTGGTGGAAGTGAAATAAGAAAGTTTAAGCAAGCAGACAGAGACTCTGAATTCTTTCAAAAAACATTTTTAAACAAATTCAATAAATGTCATAAAAAAAAGACAAAACAACTGCCAAAAGTGACCTGTTGCATTTGGGCCACTTTCAAATTTACAGGAAGTATTTTCTTTTTATTGTTTTTTTCCCCAGTAAGAATATTCTTAAAATACTTAAGACATTTGTGTTTGTTGAGTAAAACAAATCATAAATATTCATTCAAGAAATGTATTGATCCAGAATTACAAAATATCATCTCCTGTGAAATGAAATGAAAGTTCAGAAATAAGAAAAATATGGAACACAGTTCATTTAATTTGACAGTTCATTTGATCGGTTATGGCTCTGAGTGTAATCTTCTGAGGGTGGTCCCATTAGGAGATTAGACAATGGGATGACCAGGACTTTGAGAGAAGGCCTGTTCTGGCTAAAGATGGAAAGGACATATTTCTCCACGGGACTTGTGCTGGGGCTTAGGCTAGCCTAACTGGAAGACAGGAATGCAGCCTAAGAGTCAGTGGAAAGAATATGCTGAGTCAAGTTAAGACTGGCATACCTTCTTTGAATCACATGTTGGTAGTCTGGAATACAGTTATTCACAAAGTAATGGCTGTGACAGTTGCTCCAAAAAGTAGAACCATTCCAAAGGTTGGCTTTCAGAAAGACTGGAGCTTCCTGTCCAAAACGAAAGAAGCATGTGTGATTGTATTGAAAAATGGATGACTCTTGTCCACTAGAGGCTGTAGTGAGACCAACAATTCTATTTTTATGACAGACCTGAAACTGAGGCCATCTTCAGTTACTTTCCAATAAGATCTTTAAAAACTGTGAATAGAAGTTGGTAAAATATTTGTTTTCAGTAATCTGATATTAATGCAGCATATCTGAATTTGAAAAGCTTTCTTACAACTTTTCTTTGTCACATACACCGGTGTGATCTAATATACATCTACTATACTCATATAGTAGATGACACATAACAACAGAATGTGTGTCATTCTGGAGTGTCTTGTGGACTCTCTCTCTCTCTCTCTGTGTGTGTGTGTGTGTGTGTGTGTGTGTGTGTTGTGTGTCCACAGTGTCAAACTGAGTCATATATTATCCTGAGAATTAAAGCAGAAGGGAATACTATGCACTACATCTCCAACAGCAAATAAACTAACCCTACAATCCAGAGTAACAATAGGAGCACGTAAGAGACATTACGTGTACCTGTAGTTACTGCACCACCTAGTGAAAACCTATGGGAAATTCATATTGCAATCCAGAGCAAATTGTTCTTACACTGGAGCAAGGACTCCCCGTAGTTACTCTGGATTGCACCCTAACTCAAAGTGAATGTGTCTTTTAAAGTCACATTTCCTCTCCTAACACTTTCATTTTGCACCCATCCGTATCCTGCAACAAATAAGAATTTTGCTAGAATGAAGGGTCCTGAAGTTAGCAAGGCTTTGTTAAAGGATCTCTGGGTCTTATGCTATGGAATTCGCATTCATCATACCCATAATCTGATATATCATTTTATTTTGATGGTACTTTCACAAGACTAGCAGTCCCAGTCATAGCAACTGCAAGCATTGCTAAACATTTCCATGGACAGATATAACGATGCTTCCCTTGTTATGCACACTTTGATTTTACATTTCCTCACACCCACAGTCTGTAATCCCCAGATATGTTCACAGAGAGTTTCTGTCATGGCCAGTGTGGTAATTTCCAGCAGGCCAGCATAGTACCTGAGTGATCCTAGCTGGCAATGGATCAGTGTGCTATGGCCATCAAGGGGATAGGAAATCTCAACCCTCACTTTTGGGCACCAGGAGGCTACTATCAAAGCAGGGGGCACTTTCTTTGCACAAAGCAGTGTGCAAAGAACTGCTTGTTGACCAGAGACACTCCCGTTGACAGCAGCCTGTGCCTATATTGGGGCATCTAGCCAATCTCCAGCTGTGCTTTTGCACACTGCTGGAGCACACCTCTGCTGCCACCTCCTGGTTCCAAAAGGGAGGGATGGGAATTCCCTGTCTCCCCTTCTTATCATGCAGTGGTCACTGGCAGTTTTGCCTACTGCAGTGGCTGACATTGTAATGACCTATACACAAAATCTCAGGGTCACTACCAGTGTGTTACTGGTTCAAAGGGTGCAATTCTAATCTAGGCTGGCACAACTTATTGGTCTTCCCATTCCCATGGTGATGGTGGTGAGGGCACTTGTTCCTCTTTGGTATCCATCTCATACATAGCCACAGGGGGTCATGATATAGGGAATTGACTGAGGAGTTCCTCAGTTGATGGACTTGTAGAATCCCTTTTCAATGTCTCTGTGGTCTGTGTTTCTGGACCCTCCCCCAATGAGTCAGTAGTGTCATGGTACCTTCTGAGGGTTGGAAGTGTTGTCAACATGCAATGAGTGGTGTCACTAAGCAAATGATGACCATATATAAGCATTATTTCTCATTACCTGCAAAATACAGGTAAGAAAATGTGCAAAACTTGATCATATTTTCAAGATACAGGAGATCACAATGATCACATAGGCTTCTTGAAAGGAGTGGAACTTCTGAATTGGTGGTCTGCATGATAATTGGTCCTGCCAACCTAGCAGTTTGAAAGCACGTAAATGCAAGTAGATAAATAGGTACCACTTAGATAGGAATGCAACAGTGTTCCATGCACTTTGCATTTAGTCATGCTGTCCACATAACCACAGAGACATCTCTGGACAATGCTGGCTCTTCAGCCTTGTAATGGGCATGAGCACTACTCGTGGCCACGACTAGCAGGGCAACAGGTGGGGGACTCCTTTACTTTTATGATAATTGGGCTTTCCCAGCTATGCCCTTTTAACCTCTCTGCTGATGCATCACTGCAACAAAGAGCAGTCAGAGTTGGTGCTGAGAGAGATCTCTCTACACTGTTCTCGGTACCCAAAAAAATCTTATTAGAGGGAGTAGAAAACATTATCAGAAAGCCTGGTACTAATGAAAACTTTTAAGCACAGTTTCAAAGATTTATTCATTTATTTAGATAAATAAATTTATCTAAATAAATAGCTAAATAAATAAATAAATTAGATAAATAAATTTTGGCAATTACAGTTGCTAGGAACTCCTTTGTGAGGTCCAGCAGCCGTTAAGTGTACTGTTTATGCCTGGGGTGCAGGCTAGTCTACATTGTTCTAAGGACAGCTCGTAGAAGTCTTCTCTTTCCAAGTGGGATCCTTCACAATCTGGTCATCACCACATCTGGTATTAGGAAATGCCTTCAAGGTTCAAGTAAGAGTGTTCAGGACAGCCAAGCTATAAACAGTGACACCTTCCGGCTCTGGTGACTCATGATAGCTTACAGTCTCCCTTCCAGGAGCCGTTCAGTTCCTTCCCTGCTTAGCTTTCTTCCGCCTATGGGTAGACCCATAGGGGTCCATGATATGGCCCGAGTAAGAATGGCAGTGTTGACCAAAAATCTGAGTTCTTGGCCAGCCTAGCAGCAACCCTTGCTTCTCAACCTCAGGATATGAAACAACTACGGCTGCCCACAAACCTCAGGATACAGCAGGCCACTCCAAGAAGCCCCTTGTATTCACTGTAGAATGTACTGGCATCTCATCAGGGACTCCTTACAAGGTAGGCACCCAGTGGCATCACCAGTCTGGTGCAGCTGGTGCGTACTGCATTGGGTGACACGCTCTGTATGGGGTGATGCATCGGAGGAGTTTGACTGTCCTTTGGCAGGCCCCGGGCGTCAGCACGCCCATTCAAGCCTGCTCCAAGGCAGAGCAGCAGCCAGAAGCTGCCACTCGTCCTCACAGCTGGCCCGAACGGCCAGCTGAGGTGCACTGCGCAGAAACACACTGAGCATGCCGAACAGCTTCAGAGGAGACTTCCTTAGAGCGGAGGAAGTCCGCCTCTGCACAGCCATTCGGCCTCATTCAGGAGGTGGAGCGGCAGCCGAATGGCTTCAGAAAGAGTACTGCACAGGCACCAACTGTGACGCCTGCACAGTCTCCCCTGAAGCCGAAAGGCTTCAGGAAAGTACTGCGCAGGTGTCAGAGATGGTGCCTGCGCAGTACTCTTTCTGAAGCTAGTTGGCTTCAGAAACAACTGCGCAGACGCCTACTTTGGCGACTGCACAGTCCAGGTAGGGGGGTGCGCGCATCCCAGGGGTGATGCACAGACTTCCGCACTGGGTGATGCACAGAGTCGTGTCACCACCATAGGCACCACAGCTGTTCCTTGTTCAGTGTGATCTGAGGGGTGTCTCCTCAGGAGCAAGTCCTCCCCATGTGTCAATTACTTAGCATGCTATGGAGCAGTTAGGGCAGCCCAGGCTTCCTGACTTTCTGGATGCAGCATAACTTTCTGCTCTGGATACAGAATAGTTAGGATTGAGCAGTTAGGGCAGAGCAGGCTGAACTTGCTCTGGATTGTGCCCTAAGTCAAACATAAATATTTTGTTGGGAAAATTTGACTCTATTCCCATCTGGTTAAGTGGTTAAGACACCGTGCCTGTTAACCAGCAGGCCAAGGTTCGAGACCCGGGTTCCCACAAGACGAGGATCTCCTGCTACAGGCAGGGGGTTGGACTAGATGATCCACTGGGTCCCTTCCAACTCTATGATCTCTCATGAAGTAGCTCAGTCAGAGTGTGAAATTCAGATTAGTGTGCAGTGTGGACATGGATTGGGTTAGACTAGGGATGTCCTAACCCTGGCCTGTTCTTTCTCTTGAAGCTGACAATCTCTGGGTATTGCAGTGTCAATTATACCTGTTTTTCCTCAAACCCGGTGATGTCTGGGGTACTATGCTCCAAATGGCAGTCAGTTTGAATACGGAAGTCCCACAAGATTTTTGCCTTTTCATTCTGGACGATCTTTTTGGTTTTGCAGTATTGTTATTATAGTTAATAATAATAACATAGAACATGAGAATATCACACAGTATAACAACTTACAAATAGAAATTCAAAGAATCTGGGAAAAGAAGGCCACTGTGATTCCAATACTAATAGGTGCTCTTGGAGCAACTCCATTTACCCTACAATCCAGAGTAACTACGGGAGCACATAAGAGGCATTATGTGCACCCATAGTTACTGCACCATCTAGTGAAAACCTCTGGGAAATTCATATTTCAATCCAGAGCAAATTGTTCTTACACCGGAGCAAGGACTCCCCGTAGTTACTCTGGATTGCGCCCTAAGTCTCAGGTCCTCCAGAAGATCACACCTGCCCAGTTACAAAAAGCAGCACTCCCGGGAACTTCACACATATTGAGACGATACCTTTGTGATTCCTAGTTTCTTGGATAGGAACCGAATCACAATAGTGCCAATTCCAGTCAAACACCTGGTGACTGTGAAATAGTAAATAACAACAACAACAACACTAAATGTGGGAACTTCACACATATTGAGATGACACCTTTGTGATTCCTATTTCTTTGGATTGGAACCAAATTACAATAAAGCCAATTCCAGTCAAACACTTGGCGACTGTTATATGCGATATAGTAGTAATAATAAGCATAGCAGTGAACATTTTCTTTTATTGAACTTTGGTATTTTATTTATACAAACATTTTATTTTTTATTGAATGAATACACACTAACTTCGTAAGTTTGTATATTTAAATATAATTTACAATCATACCAATGAGCAATTGAAAAGCAAATTTTAAAGAAATGTTTTCTTTTTGAAAACAATAAATTTAAACATCATCTGGTAGCCTCTCAGCCACCCCCCTGCAGCTTGGCACCCAGTCACCTTCTGGAGGGTGACTGTGTGTGTGAGGGTGTCTGTGAGGGTCAGTGAGTGTGTCTGTGTGTGAGGGTGTCCATGTGTATGTGTGGGAGTCCGTGTGTAAGTGAGGGAGTCCATGTGTATGTGAGGCTGCAAGTGTCAGAGGCCAGGTCACCCCCAGTTAGCCTTGCCTGCACAGTGCACAGTTTCTATATTGTTGACACCCCCCCTTGCAGGTTGGCACACATGTTGGGTGACCGCCCCCATCACACTATGATTGGATGACTTTTATCATCCTGATAATGTGTGACATACCCCCAAGCTTTGGATGGTATGAATTTTTAAGAAGTGTTCTGATTACTTTTGGAAAAAAGTGAGTAGAAAGTGTGCCTTCAGTATAATATTCATGGGCATTGTGGTTTTGCGCTTAGGGGAGTCAGGTGTGACTTCTGAGTAAATGGGGATGGGATCATGCTGTATATAAACTCCATTAATGAAGGTGAAAACCCTTTTTAGGGAATCTTATTTTTTTTTCTCTCACCCCCAAGGCAGCAACATTTTCAGAGTGGCTGGATCACTACTAGTGCATGTAGCCTGTATTTAATTTGTGCTGAGGAGGACAAATGGGAGGACATAGCCCAGAAAGGACATATGACCCCATATATTCATCAAAACACCCCCTATTGCTAGCTGAGAAGCTGAGAAGAGACCCTAGAAAGGGTTAAGGCTGGTTTGGCCAGGCTGTGTAGTGCGTATGCAATAATCTGTGTGGCTCTGTTGGCCGCCTGACAAAGTGTTGCCTCCTTCTCCTCCTCCTCCTCCTCCTCTTCTTCCCTCCTCCCCTTTGCATGAAGTAGGATCCTTGGGCTGATGCAGAGGCAGCCAACTGCTCCATATTTGGCTTCTCTGACACATTTACATACAGGAGGAGAGAGGAGCAGCTTCTAGACCGCAGGCATCCTTTCTGCAACAGAGGGTGAGGAGCCCTTTTGCACTGGGAAGGGGGAAGGGGAAGGGGGAAGAAGAGAAATCAGACACAACCCCAACCCCAGCCCTGGAGATCAGCTGGCAAGAGACTGTGTGTGAGCCCTTATCTCCTGCCCCCCCACAACCACCCCTCCCCCAACACTTTACAGTAAGTGGCTTTAAAAATACACCCCTCCTTTGCTTTGGCTTCTTTTCCTGCCTCCCACCCCCAGCAGGGAAAACACATTCAGGGTTACCAAGGGGTGAGTGGTGGTGGGAGGAAGAGGAGGAGGCAGTGCAATCTACTGTCACCTCCAGGGTTGCAAGTCGCCCTTGCTGGCATCCAGCAGTCGCATCCTCTTCCTCTAAACCCCCTCCCCGCCCCCCACTTCAGCTGGGGAGGTGGAGACAGGCCAGAGAGCTGTGCTGTGCTGTGCGCAGGCGGGGACAGAAGGGAGGGGATGCCAGGGAGGGAGTCGTGGCGCCCCTTGCAAGAAATAAGTGCCCTCTGCCTGCAGCCAGAGGAGTCTCTAGTGAGGTGGGGGAGAGTGTGGGTGTCCCCCTTCCCCAGTCCAGAGGAACCACTGCCTCTGCACGTCTGAGCAGGGGAGGGGCCTGCCCCAACCCCTCTGCACCAGGGCCCAGGCTTGCATAGCAAGGCCCGGGGTTTGTGTGTGAGGGTGTGTGTTTGTGAGGGTGTCTCTGTGTGAGGTTGCCTCTGTGAGTGTGAGTGAGGATACCTGTGCATGAGTGTGTGTGTGAGGATATCTGTGTGTGAGGTTGCCTCTCTGTGTGTTTGGGTGACTATGTGGGGGTATCTGTGTATGAATGTGTGTGTGAGTGTGTGAAGTTGCCTCTGCTCCTTCCCTCTGTGTGTGTGTTTGAGGGTCCCTGTGTATGAGTGTGTGTGTGTGAGGGTCTCTGTGTGTGAGGTTGCCTCTCTCTGTGTGTGGGTGCCTGTGTGGGGGTCTCTGTGTGTGTGTGTGTGTGAAGTTGCCTCTGCTCCTTCCCTCTGTGTTTGTGTTTGAGGGTCCCTCTGTGTGTGTGTGTGTGTGTGTGTGTGTGTGTGTGTGTGTGTGTGAGAGAGAGAGAGAGAGTTATCTGTGTATGAGTGTGTGAGAGGGGTGTCTGTATGTGTGTCTGCGTGTGAGGTTGCCTTTGTGTGTGAGGGTACCTGTGTATGAGTGTCTGTGTGAGGATATCTGTGTGTGTTTGGGTGCCTGTGTGGAGGTATCTGTGTATAAATGTGTGTTGGGGGTATCTGTGTGTGAGTGTGTGTGTGAGTGTGAGGTTGTCTGTGCTCCTTCCCTCCCTGTGTGTGGGTGCCTCAGCCTGTGAGTGTGTGTGAGGGTGTATGTGAGGGAGTCCTTGTGTATGTGAGGCTGCGAGTGTGAGGTGTCCATGTTTGTGAGGGTGTCCAGAAGCAGTCCCCCCCTCCCGGTTGCACAGCCGCCGTCTGGCTTGTGCTGCTGCTGCGCCTCCTGAGGGCTGGCTGGCTGGCTGTGCTGCTGTGGGCGAGCTGAGCAGAGTCGAGCTGAGCTAGAGCAGAGCCCTGCCTTCCTCCCTCCTCCCCTCCAGCTCTTACTGTAGTAGGGAGGGCCAGTCCTCGCTGCACTGTGTAGTACGGGGCTGGGGTGAATGAAGCGAGGAGGAGGCGGAGGAGGAGCTGGGACTGGGGCTGGGATGTGCCCAGCAGCAGCAGAGGAGGCAGCAGCAGCAGCAGCTCCACTATGCTCCCCCAGGCAGGGCCCAGGTCGGCTGGCTACTCCAGAGGGCACCTCAGCAAGGAGTGAGTGAGTGGAGGCAGCACCAGCACAGGAGGTAGGGGTCTGTTTCAGGGGGTTGGGGAAGCCTGCACTCCCCCTTCCCTTCACCTTGACACCCTCCTCCCCCCAGCCCAGCCTGCTTCTGCTTTTCACCTTCCAGCCTCCAGCTCTAGAAGGAGCACAGTCCAGTTTCTGCAGGAGCTTTTAGGCTTGCAAGGACTGGCAGCCTTATCTCTGCATGGTGCCCTCTTGTTTGGGGGACGGGAAGAGAGGGGGACATTCTGACCCTGTTTGCATTTGGTATTGCATGACTCTCCTGCCACATCAAAACCCACTTTGTTTCAAATCCTGAATAATTTCTGGATATAAAATTGCACAGCTTCCAGGAATAGTAGAAGAAAGGAGGCTACTACAATCCTATCCTGGGAGGATTGATTGTAATGGGACTTATTTCGGAGTAAACATGTGTAGAATTGGACTTTTGAGGCTGCAATCCTATGCAGGAGTTGCCCAGGAGTAAGCTCTCTTATCTATAATGGATCTTATTATTGAGTAAACATGTATAGGATTGGGTTTTGAGGCTGCAATCCTATGCAGGAGTTGCCCAGGAGTAAGCTCTCTTGTTTATAGTGGATCTTATTATTGAGTAAACATGTATTGGATTGGATTTTGAGGCTGCAATCCTATGCATACTTGCCCAGGAATAAGCTCTCTTGACTATAAAGGGACTTACTTCTGAGTAAACATATATAGGATTGGACCCTGAGGCAGTAGTCCTATGCACACTTGCCCATGAGTAAGCTCCCTTGACTATAATGGGTGTTACTTCAGAGCAGACGTGCGTCAGTTTAGGTTCTGTTTTCTGTGTATGCTGGCATCAGCTGAGATACCACCAGAGGAATAAGAATAAAAAATAATATCATCACTGTAAAAAAAAAAAAGGTATTGCGGTTGAGACTCTGGAAAAAAGAACTGAAGAAATGATCGGAAAGCAATGATAGGAAAGAGAGCAAATTGAAAGCTTGTTATATAATGTCACACTCAGTGGATAACAAGAACAAGCTATTTTTATTTTGTTTACCGTATGGTATGGAATAGGGACTCCTCTAAAATAATTTCTCCCCAGTGTTTGTAGACCTCAAATGCAATTGTGGGGATGAAGGAAGAAAATCCAGAAGTTGCCCCATAATGCATATTGCTTGGAACAAATATCTGCGCACATACATAATTGTGCAGATACAGAGATCCTTGTGATACAGGTTGTGGGTCCTTTTTCTCATTCATATGTATAAAGCAATATTTCTCAATGCAGGTGATTAAATATTGCTTGACCCCATCATCTGTCAAATGCAGTTAATGTTTAGTTGCATGTCTTTGACTATCACCAATTACTGACATTTTAGGCAGGTCAGTTCAGCTTCAGATAAACCCTTTGGTTCCCATCAGCAAATTCAGATTCTTTCTGTGAATATGGATTTGTTTGTCTGAGTGTTGAGGACAGCCTAGTTTTATTGCTATCAGGAACAGGGGTTATGAATGAGGAAGAGATAATTAAAAGAGACAGTCTGCATTGCTAGAGTTATTCTTAGACTCTAGAAGCTATTTAATATTAGGTTATAATTTTAAAATGTTGCGTTTTTCTAGGCATGTGCCTGCAACATTTTACAGTTTACAAGACATATTGGTAATTCTCTTGCATTGATGGCTTGAATTTCATTGCTTGCAATGAAAAGCAAAATACTGGTAGGTTTTGCGTAGTTCTGTTTGCATGGTGTGTGTGTGTGTGTGTGTGTGTGTGCGCAAGTGCTCATGTAGAGACATGTCAGTGGTGTAGGTTTTCAGTGCGCTCACTCTAGTCCTGATCAGTCATGTAATTAGATTGAGCTCCCATGGCAACAGACAGCATTGTCGTCCATTCAGGTGCATTTTTCTTGTGACCGGGATACCTCAAATGGTGCATGTACTGCAAGGATGGGCAACTTGTTCAGTGTTATGTGTTGTGTGCGGCGGCTTGTTTGCATACGATTAACATAATTTGCATGTAATTTGAAATGGAAAACGCTAGTCCCTTGCTGCTGCACATAATACTGTGTTGTCTGTATTACAGTTTCCACTTTGAATTGAGAAGTTGCAGTCTTTACGATTTTTCTGTATATGAGTAGCAGTTGTTTGAGATTTATATTTACACTTCTTTGGCATTGAGAGAGGAAAATCGGGTTTAGCTTTTTACTCCTCTTTCCTAATTTTTTTTAAAAAGAGTCTGAGAAAATTTCATGGAGATTGATTTTTTTTATTTCAGCTTTATTTAAAGCATAGGACAGTTGGCTTGCTTTACCACTAAGTATATTGTTGCTTAAGAATTTATCAATAATAGCTTAGTTCCCCATTGTCTTTCTAAATGTGGATAATTTTGTTTTTAATTCTAGCTACAGTTCTCTGGTGCTGTGCAATTATATTTGTCATTTGAACAAACCTTCGTGGCCTCTTTGAAGATACTGGGGCCCTTTTGCTAGTGTCTTCTTAATGGTATCACCCCAGATATTCAAAATGCTGACAATTTCATACTATTCAGAAGAATAGTATTTAGGAGTATGAGACCTGAAAACCAATAATTTTTTTAATTTTGATTTTTAAGCATTGCTTATGAATCATGTTTCCATGTTTTTCGTCTTTACCTTGAAGACAGCTCTTTTCACCAAACTGAAACATGAAATTATTTGGATTTTAAAACAATTGTATACAACAGTACTCCAGGAGATGCTTATGGGATATATGTCCACTCCCTTCGGTTGTGTGTATTTATAAAAAGTTAGATGCCTTTGTATTCCAACTGTGTCTAAAATGATCAAAAGATACTGCAAGAATAGATTCTAATCAGCAGAGTTATGAGCTTGCTGCAAACCTGAAGCAGTTTTTAGGCTAATTTGTCTTTAATAATAGGCTTATATATTCCTATTTCTACAGTTGTCATCATCTTTGACATCAGTATAGAGGCTTATAAGCAACTTGTACCTTTGCCAATGTGCTTCTTGCCTTTAGTGTCTGATCACTGAAATCTTTAGGAAGTTGATCCTGAACCATGCAGTGTCAGACTTTTTCCATAAATAGATGTTGTGTGGATAGGGAAATTGCATACAGATAATATGGGAGTGTATTGTTAATGAGTTTGCAAACATCTCTTGCTTTTTAAAGCTTCTTCAGAGTTTGTGTTACCCTACAATCCAGAGTAACTACGGGAGCACGTAAGAGACATTACGTGCACCTGTAGTTACTTCACCACCTAATGAAAACTTATGGGAAATTCTTATTGCAATCCAGAGCAAATTGTTCTTACACCAGAGCAAGGACTCCCCATAGTTACTCTGGATTGCGCCCTTAGAGACATTCTATTGTAATATGCTGTTTATTGTTTAAAATACTAACCTTAGTAGCCAAGAATTGTATATGAAACTATAGAGTACTCGGAACTTTAAGTTTGAAAATTTTGATATTTTACACAGATTTTTAACACTGTTATCCAACATGACCAATAGTGACAGTACTTCATAATTGGATTTCAAGTTAAATGTTTTGTGGCACTAATGTACTTTTGTTTTATTGTGAATATAACCACTGTCATCCTGGAAAAAAGCTTTAAAGAAAATTAAACTGACTGAACTACAACAGTTATTTTCTCAATCATTTTTCAGATAATTAGTCACTAATTTGACTTCTCATTTTTTAAAGTTTTTTAACTCATTTTTAATTTGACCTCTATTTTTAAGTCCAGTATGCAAGAGAATAGCCAAGGCCTTTTATTATTAAAATAATGTAAAATAAAAGAAAGTTGATATCATAATGGCTCATAATTGCATACTGTATTGCTATTTCCAGCATATTTTTAACAAGAGATATTTAATAGGTTCAAAGGCTGAGTACCTTATTTTTCAAAAATTACCGTAAACATCTCACCAACCATTAATAGAACTGAGAATTATATACTAAAATGTATATAGCATGATACCTCTTTCAGTATTTTGGATTGTGTGCTGGAAGAATGTACATAGTTCCAGATGTCATGTAACATAACTGACAGGTTTCTCTCTGTCTGCCAAGACTTTTCTTCTGATGGGCTTGGGAGCAGTTTCTCACACTGAGAAAGCTCTACTTTTTCATGCCATGAGCCAGCTTGGGCAGTGCTGTTCTGGAAAACTGTTGCTACTTTCCAGTCTGTACCACATTCTGTTCAGCTTTTGTTTTGGGCCAAGGTGTCCAAACTGTAAGTCTGAGAACAGAAGGCAAGAATATGAAGGCAAGAAAGTGAAATAGCCACGGAGAAATAAGCATACGGATTGTAAGGTTTTATGTTGCCTTATAGTCTTGGGACAGATTGTTGTATGTTGATTTACTTAACACTGTGAGATTTGTGTGCTTCCAGGAATTCTGCAGATGTGTTATTGAGATGTCTGAAGAACCAATTACATGTTTTTCTCTGGAGTACATTTTGCAAATCTTAGAAAAAGGGCTGTTTTACTTAAAAGAAAATGTTATAAAACAGCCTGCCCTATTTTTTTTTTTTGTAAAAAAAATAAAATGTTCTTTATTTTAGCGTTTTACAGCAGAATAAACTACTTTGTGCAGTAAAGCACATGATCCAGTTCTTCACTCATAGCCTGAGGCAATACTTACATCGATGTCCATGGGAGCAGAAACAGGCCTTACTTTTTTTCTTTGCTGCCATAATAAATAATGAATGTTATCTAAAATGTTTACTTAATTCATAATAATGAATGTTACCTAAAATGTTTACTAAATGTTTACTTAATTTTCAACTTAATTCAGGAATAGATGGTTTCTTTTAGACATATCTTCAAAGAATCCTTGAAAGCTCTAGGTTGACCCTTGGACGTTTTAGGTACAACTTGTACATGTCATTTAAGTAATAGCTAAGCCTTTTATTGGGCCTGATGTAATAATATGATGCTATAATGTTAAGAGAAAATTGTATGCAGAGTCCATAACCAATGGCAGTAGATGGCAAGCATACCCGCCAAAGGAGAATGTCAGTTAAAAAAAGGAAATCCAAACCTTTGCCAGTTACTTGATGCATAGGTGTGAAGTGTCTTTTATGTATTGTATGTGTTAGAATATTTATCTTTAGACAGACATTTTAATTGCAAAAACTTATAAACATAGTATAACCTCATTGGACCAAATGACTGGAAACAGGAAATTACGTATTTATTCATTCAAAATTCGTTTTTTAAAGCGTTTGAGATAATATAAACAAGATTTTAAAAAAATCCATTTTAAAGTTGTGCAGTTTGATGAGAAAACTGTTGATGGTAATGTCAAGAAATTTAAGTTTTCAATCTATCAGAACATAGCTAAATTAATGCAGTGTGGGTGATACACTTCACTTTTTTGCAAGTGATAGCGCAAACTAATGATCATATTGATCTTTTACAGTTCTATTTTTATTATCATGAATAAATATAGGCATAGTCATTCAGGGAGCTTCTCCTGCACAAGCTTCATTTCAGTTTGGTTGGCTAAAGAGAACTTACTGGTGGATTGGGCCCTGTATGATGAATTCAAATTAAGCAGGGAATTTGAAGAACACAGAAAAGTTTTTAGCTGTTTTTCTTTCAAGCCTAATGATATCATTTTTGGTGCGTGTGTATTCAAAAATAGTGATAGAAAAGAAGGAACAATGTAATGTACTCGTTTACAGTCTGTGAGAGTTTTTTTATTGCGGGTGTAATGTCAAGAATAACATGGTAAATTGTAGCTATGGGAAAAGAGATGATAAAGCCCTTCAGCTAGACCTTGTGCTTATCTTGCGAAATATATTTTCCTGTTGCAATGCTGTTTCAGCTAGAGGCTTTTAGCTGGAAGTTTGGCTAATAAAACATAGAATTAAGTATATTTTAACTTGGTTTGTATCTTTATTTAAGAATTACTCAATTACTCGTTGTTTTAATTACTGGTATGTGCAATTTAATAACTAATGCTAATATAGTTACAAGAGTTTTGCTATGGTGCATGTTATGTGAATAATATGCTGCTGCTTCAGGGTGAATTTTCTAACAAGTTACTGTAAGGGAAAAGCTTTCCCCATATTCTTTGTGCGGTCTTGTAAGATATTAATTACAGTACCATCCTGATACTTAAACATGCATAGCAACAATAGTACCCTGTGAGTAGTACAGTTGTATCTTGCATAAGTCCTTTCTGTTACATTGTTTATCACTTGCGTGTCCATCGTAAAAGTTACTTCAGCTACTAAATGGATAGATTTGTATCAATATATGAATTTTATGGTGGCCGAAATCTTTTACTATTGCTGCAATCCTAAACACACTTCCCTGGGAGGAAGACCCATTTAACACAGTGGGGCTTCCTTTGATTAAACATGGTTAGGATTGTGTGCTACATTGTGCTAATTACTATTTGCTGTATTCCTTTGCCTGATTCTTCATCGTCTTTCCATGGCATTCCTCTGTGATTTCTTGTCAAGGTTGTTGCTGTGCCATTCAAATGTAACTTGTGCCTTTGTGTGGTGATGTACATCTGAAATGTTTGCTCTGCAACTGTTCATAAATATAAGGCCTTATAGCTAGAGCTTGGATTCAGATTTCTGGAACAGTATCCTAAAAATTTCCTCAGGTCTTTGCTCCATTGTATTCTACAAACACAACTGACCATTTGTGTGCCTTAGGAGCAGGAAGAATATGGGTGCAGCTGCATTTTATGGGTGGCATTTGCATTTTTACTTACAGGTCCCTTTGGTTTATGCTACACCGTGATGTGTGAGTGTTAGAGAGGGGGGGAGTACTATTGTAACATACACTACAATCCAGAGTAACTACGGGAGCACATAAGAGACATTACGTGTACCCGTAGTTACTGCACCACCTAGTGAAAACCTATGGGAAATTTATATTGCAATCCAGAGCAAATTGTTCTTACACCGGAGCAAGGACTCCCCTTAGTTACTCTGGATTGCACCCATAATGTACTATTCCATTACATTCAGGTTCAGTATAAAAATTAGGAAAAAACAAATCTAGACTTCTGCTTTCCATGTTCAGGTTTTATTCGCTCATAGGGGGTTGAATAATAAAGGTTATGATGCACTCAAACTGTCAAATTTTTTTTGCTACTGTCTGCCAAAAAATTATCTGATGGGTTAGTGTAATACAGTTTTATTGAATGCAGTAAAGCTTATGCAAGAAAAATAAAATTTTTCCAAAACCATTTTTGGGTTGCTTTTTGAAACTAAAGTCTGTCTCAACACACCTCTAGATAATTCAATTCAGAATTGGAATTGTTGGAAGGGAGTTGGAGGGGACCCAGTAGGTCATCTAGTCCAACCCCCGCCTGTAGCAGGAAATTTACTGTCAATTCCAGTTACTCTGTCATGATAGACTTCATATTTTTGCTAAGAATGCTCTTTTACTGTATAAATGAGTGATAAATTAAGAGGTCTTTATTTTGTTTTGCATTTCTTCTCTTTAGACTTTCAATCTACCAGTCACAACCTAAAAGGCAATCCAAGCAGCAAATTTCTTCTTAAGCCCTCCAAGATCACCATAATTAGTTTTTTCTCTTCACTGTTGGGAGGTGCTATGTAAATAAGGTAAGATTTGAAACTTTCATTAATCTCAGTTAACTTATAGAAAAGCTTATATTGTAACTTGTAGAAAAGCTTATTTATATGTTGCATCTGTTTCATTGATAAAAGATAATGTTCATTTATAGATGCAAAATAGTTGTTCCTGAATCATTCTGTGGCACAAGGATCTGAGGTGGTTCTGTCTCATGTGATCACAGCCATGGAGTAGTTCCTTTCTGCAGTAATGTCTCACAAAGCAACCCTAACTTAGGGGCGAGAGATTGGCCCAGCTGTGTCATCCTAAGGTAGGGCATATCCAGAACTGAGGCCAAATCCACATGGGAAGGAGGACTCTAGACTGGCCTAACAGCAGCTGAGGAGGCAGTAGCACAAGTCTGCCATTCCAGGCATGCTCACTGGGGACCAAGTCAGAGGCACACGAACAAGGAACAGCTGTGTTGATTGCACCCTGCCTGCCATAAGAGGAAGCCCAGGAGTCCCTAGCAACCAGTCACAGCTGCAGCATGAAGGAAAGAAAGGACGTGGCTGTCTGGGGGTTCAGATGCCAGAATTGCAGAAGGAATAACGCCCCCCCCCCCCAAAATGTAGGGCATCCAAGATAAATGGGGGACAGAACCAAAGATAAGCTGGGAACGCTTACAGTACATCCATTGTTGTCATGTAGTTCATGACACGACAGTCCCTGTAATGTAATGTGGGTGCAAGAGGATTGGTTTCTGGAATGGGCTGTGGGACTTGTGCCATATCCTGAGTGTGAGTGGTGCTTAGGCTGGCCTAGGACTTTCTTTCACCTCTATTTTTTATTTTGGCTTATCATGGATCTCAAAGGGTCTACTCAGATTTGTGCCTGCTCCTAAGATGGCCTAAAACAGAGGAGCTGGGAGGGGGCATGTCTGTCCTGGAAACAGGCTCATGAGTGTGCACTAACTGTGCCATTCTAGGCCATGTCCAACATGCCCCAGGTTTGACCCTGCTAGGCTAGCACTCTTAGGCTGGTGCAGGTCCATCTGTCTTGCGCCAACCCAGGTGCACTTGCACTGGCCCAGGCCCTTTTCTGGTGCAGCTAGGCTGGCCTGTCTAGCATTGCGCCCTCAGACGTTGAGTCCCCAGGTCTTCCTCCACTTCCCTGAGAGATATCTTCACTGACCACAGATGTCTTTGCTAGCTCTCTCTCTTCATTCACACAGACATGTTGCACTTTAATGGCGAGAAGTCTCAGCAACATGCCTGTGTGTAAAGACATGCTGTTAATGGTTCACAATATCCAGATGGAATGGTAGAGATGTTTTAGTCTGTCAAGAGTATTACTCTTTCTGAATTATCATCCACCAAAACTACAAAAAGCAGCATTACTGGGAACAGCTTCCATCTTGCAATGATATCCAAAACTTCAAACAGGATAAATGCTAGGCGTCTTAGGTCCTTGGGATAACTGGAGAAACCAGTCAACAACATCTTACCGACTGCGAAAATCTATAATGATGATAATAATAAAGTATCCAGATGTGTTCAAGGCAGTAGTTGTCAGACTAATATGCAATATTTAATAGAAATGTACTGTACATGAGTGTGCACATAAAAGCAATCACTGTTCTACCTGCATCTCCCACATCTCCGGCCCTGAACAGTGTTGGTTTTTTTCAACAGTGTTGCAAGCATTCCTTCAAAACATTTTTGAATATTGCATCATTAGTTTATGTCAAGATATAGGAAATGAGACATCCAGCACAGCAGCGAGACATCCCACACAGCAATACACGGTAGGCTTCAATCTAGGTCTAATTAATGTTATGATGTGTATTTTTCATAGATTTGATCATGCCTACAACTTTCATGAACAAAACAAAAAAGACTGCTGTGATAATTCCACAAATCTGTTGTGTTCTAAGCAGCAGCAACAGAGATGAATACTATAAAATCCTACCCGATGGTGCCAGCTGGTGGTGGAGGTAGACAGTGAGAGCCCAAACCTACCTAAATGCCGTCATGGTGATGTGGTGGCACTGCTTTGTGGAGTTTTGGCTGCTGGAACTTGCCTCATGGTAAGGGGTCAAGGTAACCCCTAGCAGCAAAGATGGGTAAATTTGGACATGTGCCAGCAGTATCTCTGGTGTGCCAGTCTGCTTTGATCTGTGCCGGCAGTAGGGGGTTGAGATTCGGTGTGTACTGCTACTAAATCTGCTCCCATTTCAAGTCCCTTCTGAGAGCCTCCCACTTACCTCTCTAAGCAACCCCACCTGCTTTCCTGACATTAGAAAAAATGCTGTCTTTGTGGACCTTTGCCACTATAAAATTTCTTTATATTTTATATAGCATTTTCCCCAAAGAGTTCAGGTGCAAGTGGAAATTTGAATGTGGATTTTCCAAGTATAAGTCCAACTTCCAAACCACTAACACTCTGGCTCTCTTAGTAATATGAAGTTGAGATCTAGTCTCAATTTGAATACGAAGATCTAGTCTTCTATGAAAGAGCAGAAAGAGACAATGAAAAAATACTGTACTGATTTGTAATAATAAATACTGTACTGATTTGTCACTAGTGGTAAAAGAAATGCTGTTCTAATTGTATTCCGTATTTTATTTGCAGATTAGAAGAGTAGTTCTGACATATGATTAAGAGGGAATCCCTCCTTTTTAGCAGTTGCATGTCATCTGCTAGGGAGAAATAATTACTTGGCAATTCCCATTTGATAATTCCCTCTTTATTTTCTGACGAGTTACTTAACAGTGATGGGATTGTTGAGCAGACTGCATTCATTTGAGCTTCAGTAGCTTCTGTCTGAATCTGGGGATATCAGTGTGAGTGTGAATGCTGTTTAGTCTTGCTGTAAAAAGTCTTAAGATTGCAGGAAGGCAAGTGAACAGTTGTTGATAAATTAAATCAAAGTTATGCATTTCAAACTCTTTCAGTTCCATTTGAATTTTAAATATATCACACGAACTATAAATTGACTTCAAGCAATGTTTAGTTTTTAATGTTTCACAGTAGGTAAATTATGAAAACAGGCATAGTACTTGGGGCTTACTTGAGAAATAAAAAGACCATAGATTTGTTATTACCTGTATTAATATTCTGATCCTTCTTACTTTCTCTACATGATAATTTCTAGCCTCATAAATTTATAGCATTTGGCATCTAGGTCAAAGTTGTATTACTTTATAATAATGGTAATTTAACAATTATAAAATAACTTTGTTTGCCTGTTGGCATTTTCTTTTCTCTGCTGTCCCGTGAGACTTTGATAAAATGTTCCTTGGTCATTTTTATTACACTGGAGGAAGGTTTGTCATGTATTCCTATGACAAGAATAATAGTGTACAAAAGTGAAGGGCTATTTTTAATTTGATGTTCTACCCTCCTTTTGTTTGCATATGATTATTCAGTTCTTCCAGAATGGAGCATTCTGTTAGCTTGTGTTGTATTGCATCATCTAACTGACTGTGAAGCTGTTCTGATTATTATTGTAGGCACAGTTGTGATAAGTGAACATTAAAAATAAAAGCTCCTTTAGCTGTCAACTCCCTGTTGTCTGTGGTTCCCACCTTTCTTCTTTGATAAGTTTTGTTGTAGTCATGAGTCACACATTTAGTACACACTATTTATTAATGATATTAGTTAAACATTAGTCTATCAATCAGAGAAGTACTAATAAACATTTTCCCACATTTTTATGGCAGATCTGAAATGTGTGTGCTCTTTTTGTTCAGTAAAATAAACAAATCTCTTACATTTAGGTAGGTCTCTTTTTAAAGGCCAGTATTCTCACAAGGGTAGGAAAGTGCCTCACAGTGCTTTCCATTTGCCAGTTTGACTTGCCTCTTGAGCAGAGTTGTGGCTGGCATGCCAAAATACTCTCTTTCTTGGCCCAAGACTTCAGTGCCAGGAGTAGACAATTTATTCAGCACTGAAGACAGTGTCAGAAATAGATTATGATGTACAAGGCCTGCAGTTAATTTGTGGGGTGTAGTTGCATATAGTTAAATATAAATTTGCAAATAATACTTGGGCACGGCAAATGTCCATGAATTCAAGACGTGGACCTTTTATACATATATACTATACTTTTATAAAAACTTTTATACTGAATATCAAATAGTCTCAAGATGGTCATAGAGTTTGTAAATGCATTTCGGTCATTCTTTTGATTTGCTACTCCCTGATAGTTCAATCCTATTAAAGTACCTCCTCCCTGAAGCAGCTGAGTTATTGCAGCATGTGTTGCATTCTGTGGGGGAGAGGCAGTCTCAGTGGTTTTCTCCCGGTAAGGAAGAAACCCTTCCTTACCATGTTCCCTTAACATGGCCTAAACCTCCTCTTTCAGATGCGTCTCCTCAGACCCGTGTCAGTGATTTTGCAGGTGCAAGTCTAAGAGGACCTTAGTATGTGAATTCAGTCTGGGAGGGCTGATGGGTTATTGGTGGAACTGCTGTCTCACATAGGTCTCTGCCCTATTCTTCCCTCTCTTTGCCCCATTTCATCTGTTCCCTGAATAAACCGATGCCAAGCTTCCCTTTGTGGCCGCTGTTGCCAAACTGGTGCCTGTCACTATTAGCAGTGGTGACCATGTTGCACTGTATGGTACATAAGATTTTTGTGACAGCCACGAAGTGTGCTGTGTTTTTGGAATATGTATTCCAGCAGTACAGCAGCCAGATAGGCTTGAGCTCAGTTTCAAAGCATACTTAAGACATACCCTACAATCCAGAGTAACTACGGGAGCACATAAGAGACATTATGTTCACCTGTAGTCATGGCACCACCTAGTGAAAACCTATGGGAAATCCATATTGCAGTCAAGAGTAAGTTGTTCTTACACCGGAGCAAGGTCTCCCTGTAGTTACTCTGGATTGCACCCTTAGGGCACAATTGTAACCAATTTAAGCTGGCCTAACTCATCTGATATACCTTCCAGTGGTGGTGTGGTGAGTTCACCGCATATCTGTACACTGGCCTTACCTTCCCAGATGTGGGCCAGAAGTGACTTACCCCAGGTCAGCATGGGACTTCTGCTGGGGCTTATACTGGCCTACCTGGATTGCAGCCTTAAAGGATTTGTTTTCCTCTAATGCTGTCAACTCTTGAAATTAAAAGTGTTGGTATCTTGGTGAGATTTGAGGCTAGTCTTCTGTGTCAGGATGTTTTAATCCAGCATATTCTGGCCTATTTTGGCAGTTTTTCAGAGCCTGTCACAAAAGCTGAATATGCAGCTAAGGTGTACAGCTCAAACAAACTCATGGAGGGGGTGAGGAGTAGCCTTGCCCTGAGTTTATTTTGGCAAAAGCAAAACTTGTCTTGGCCATTCTTTTCCTGGTCTGTTTGCATCCCTACTGTAGGAGGGCACTTGCCAAATTCTTCAACTGCAGATATTCTTTGGCCAGGCGGCTCAAGGGTTAGCAATTATTTTGTGGCCAAGCAGCTTGGTTGAAAAGACTTGGCTTTCAATGTTCTACTTTATTTGCTACTCTTGTTTTTTAATTGTAATTTATATAGCAGGTTAAAGTATTTAATTGTAATTTATATAGCAGGTAAAGGACTTCACCCATATTATATGCCTGCAATCAACCAGGATTTCACCAACCTTGTAAGAAAGGTCAATCTTATTATTAGCACCTTAGGATTTCTTGAGAACTGAAGGCAAATTATGAATGTTTTTACCAGAACCACCAAATCTCTTATTCCCAGTGAGGCAGAGTGGGATTGAAGCTGAGTGGTTTGCTTAAGTCCACTGAGGCAGACACATGATTCAGGCTGCAATCCTAACCTCCAGTTAGATCAGCCTAAGCCTCAGCATAAGTCCTGTGCTGACTTGGGGATGTCAGAAAAGTGCAGTAAGTTACTTCTCCCCACTCCTGGGAGGTTAGGCCACTGCACAGGCATAAACTGACCTCCCAAAACTGCCATGGCAAGATTTATCAGGAGAACAAGGCTACCTAAATTCATTAGGATTGCACTCTCATGCTGCAATCCTATACACACTTTCCTGTGTGGAAGCCTCATATAATAGGAGTTACTTCTACTGTATATATAAAATAGGAGTTACTTCTGCAGAGACACATTTAGGATTGTGCTGACTGATGCAGGCATCTCCACTGATGCCACACATTGCAAACTGGTGGCAAAGTGCCTTATAGCCCTTTTGTAACAGCAATTGCCAGGACAATACAAGCCACTGTCACTGTCCCACATTGGATTGGGCTGTTTGAGCTCTTGGAATCTGAAGGGTTGAGTTCCTCTTTATATTCCTCCTCATAAATTAAGTTCTACGTATGGAACCTTTCTTTGGTTGCTGATTTCAACTGAACTCCTTAGCACAGCCTTTTTCTGCATCCTTAGCACAGCCTTTTTCTGTGGTCTCTGTGCTCTGGAATGCCTTCTCTCGCGATCTGGTTGACCTCTCCTCTTTACTTTTCCCCCAGTTTTTCCAATCTTTTAAAGTTTTGGCTCTTTTATAAGAAATTTAAGCTGAAGAGGATATTTCTGGTGTTTTGTTTAGATTACTTTTTTAAAAGCTGGTTTTGATGCTGCTATTGTTTTCAATATATTGGTTTTATAATGTTGCAGTTTTTCAGATAATTTATGTTTCAGTATGCTGCACTTTCTCAGAAGAGCAAGATATAACATATGAAAAATGAATAAAAATAAAATGCTTTATTATGGTCCTCTTTAGCAGCTTTTGTGAGCAGTACTTATGGTTTAGCTGCATAAAATGTTGGTAAGGTTAAAGATGAACTAACCTGCCCAATTTGCTTTTGATTTGCTATCCTTCGAGAGGATAGTAGAATATTTTATTAGAAAGGTCTCTGTCAACAGAACACATAGTCATTGAATCATGGTGACCAGTTCTAAGCTCAGTCGGCATTTGCATTTGGAATACTATTTGGATAAATACAGATCTCTGTTTTGGTTTTGTATAATTTTTGTTCTGTTGCACAACTTGGCCATGAGAGCAGATTAAAGCCGTTGTTATATTGGTATCTATAGGATTAATAGTAGCATCAGTGTTAGGATATCTACAGTAGAGGTACAGCATACTGTGTCACACTTTGCTTCATTTCGTCAAGCAACCTTTATAGATGTGATGAATGCAACCAACATACTATGTGACTGTGTGCAACTCATTATCAATTTCAATTCCCTTCTCATAAAACGGGAATAATACAGGTTTCATAGGACTGTTGTGAGAATGACTATAACACATTTTGTGTAGTAGAAATGTAGCATCAGTAAATGTAGCACTTATGGATTAATGAGCTAATGTTTTTTCCAGACCTCAATTTGTCTGTTTTACAAGGTTCTGTGTATTAAAACAAGGTTTTACAAGGTTCTGGGCACCTCGGTTTAAGAAAGATGCAGCCAAACTGGAGCAATTCCAAAGGAGAACGACAAGGATGATCAGTGGGCTGGAAGATAAGCCTTACAAAGAAAGGTTGAGGGAACTTGGTTTATTCTGCCTGGATCACACTCTTCACATACCTGAAGGGCTGTCATATGGAAGAAGGGATGCATTTGTTTTCAGTGGCCTCTGAATGCAGAACTAGAACCAACAGGTGCAAACTGAAAGAAATGAGATTCTGTTTGGGTATCAGGAAAAATTCCTGATGGTCAGGGCAATTCAGCAGTGGAATAGATCGCCAAGGGAATTGGTGGACTCTCCCTCATTGACTATCTTCAAGCAGAGGCTTAGCTAACATCTGTCGGAGATGCTGTAGGAGGATTTCCTGCTACAGGCAAGGGGTTGAACTAGATGACCTACTGGGTCCCTTCCTACTCAGAGATTCTAAGATTCTGCCTCCTGGTGAGGCTGAGGCAGCCAATTTTCCCGTGCGCAGCTCTGCCTGTTCCCTACAGCCCCATAGCACGTCTGAGGCTCATTTGTGGCCTGCCAGTGTGCCGTGTCACTGATTGAAAACCAGTGGTGTATGCAACTTTCAGATGTGATATGTCATTAGTTTTAGATACATTGTCAGAAATAAACGATATAAGTAGAGGTGTTTGTCACCAAAGCCAACAATGTCATTTAATTTATGCAGAAGTAAGCCCTTTGTATTCAGTAATACTCACTGGAGACAAGCACCACTAGGTATGAGGTCTGTTAGTGAGAAATACTAGCCAAAGGGGATTCATTGCAACATAAAGACTATAAATAAAAACTTCATGCTTTGATGACAAAAATAATTCCATAATTTTTAAGGACAGGGGAGTCTCAGGGTTCTGTGGAGCCCTGCAGAGGAACCATGTGGCTGCTAGATTAAAACAAGGACATTTTGTTTATTTTGTATTTTCTCTTGTGGATAAGCCATAAATCTTCACTGTTTTAGAAAAAAATGAATCCCAAATCGTTGGCATGTATTACATTTCTCTGATTGTTCTGTGTATATTAACAAAGTCACAAATATGTTTTAAATAACTAATAAAAGACATAGAAAAAGCACTTTTTTATATTAAACAGAACCGGACAATGTACTCCCTGTCAGGGGTTCAGCTTGTTTGGAATGTTCTTTAAGAAAAAAGGAATGGGAGAAATGCAAACTAAGTGACACTTCACCAATATTTATAACAGCCAGGCATACTGGAAAGTGCTTAATGCTTATTAAATAAGATACTTCTGCAAAGCAAAAGTTAACAAATGGTTCTGTGTTGCATATGTAGTCTCTAACAAAGCCTTATGTTCCTTATTTACCATACTTAATGTGGCATATGTTTCATATATCACTTAAAATAATAAAGCTCATAGAAGATGGATTTATTGGTTAAGGTTTGTAGTACTGAGTTAAAAGACCCTGTGCTTGTGCAGGAAAACAGGGTGTCTGGAGAGGTGAACCTATATTAGAACCAACATCTCAGTTTAAAAATCTAGGAGTTTAGGCTCTTAGAACTCATAGTAAATGGATTTTCGGGATCACAGCAAGAGAGGGGAAAATTAGAAATATGAAGCACTTTATTTTTAAATTGATTTTTTTATACATTAAAGAATGTATTAGACTCTTTAAAGCAGTGGTTCTCAATCTTCCTAACGCCGTGACCCCTTTATAGAGAACTAGAGCTGTTCTCTAGTATCATCCGTATTGTGTTTGTGGCCTAGATAACTCTGTGCAGCCTTTGCAGACCTTCAGAAAGTTCTTGAATAATAATTTGAACAAGGTTCCTGAATGATGATGATGATATAGATTATATTTACCATGTGAGGAAGGAGGACAGGGCATGATTCAAGTCTAACAGTCAGTGGAAGAAGAAAAACTATCCCTTGCAGAGTATTTAATAGGAAGTTGAGAAGAACAAAGAAGAGGCTCACAAAGAAGGCATCCTAAGCTGTGATAAAACAAAGTGGGTTTACAAAGTGCAGATGGTTAAGAACAGAAGAGACAGGTGGTGAAATAAGGCATTGCATGGGCAATACCTGAACAACATTCAAGAGAATATTAATACTAATAACAAAGCAACATGGCAGTCACTAAGGAAAGGAACATTATAGAAAGAAACAGAAGTCCTTATGCCGTCAACCCAAGAACAAGCACTGTTAACAAATATGATAAAAGCCAAAATAGACATGAACCAGAAAGACAGCAAGTGCTGGCTGTGCAGGGAGGCTGAAGAAACAGTGGATCACCCAAACGGATTACTAGAAAGACACAACAAAGTGGCTGTCATGATACATTGGCATCTGTGCAAAATACAGCCTACTCACAACCAAGAACTGGTGAGACCACAAACCAGAAACAATAGTCCAGAATGAACAGGCCTAAATCCTGTGGGACTTCTGTATTCAAACCAACCGCCACTTGGAACATGACACATAAGACATCATTGTGGTTGAGGAAAAACAGGTCTGGAGCTTTGTCATTGCAATACCCAGAGATTGTCAGCTTAAAGAGGAAGAACATGACAAACATAAGAACAAACAAATATCATATATACTCGAGTATAAGCATAGATTTTCAGCACATTTTTATGCTGAAAAGTCCCCATGGGCTTATACTTGAGTCGGCTTATACTTGGGTCAGCTTATACTTGTCATATGATGGGCAAAGAAGTGGATTTCTGCACAAGCAGCTCAGCTTAGGTCAGCCTTCTTAAAAAGCAGGAAAGGCTGCTTTGCTTCCTTCTTTTAAAACAAAACTGAGTCAGAGATTGATCCCTCTCCTCCCTGCCTATAGGAGCTTGATGGCTCACCACATTGGCTGTTTCTCCTTGTTAAAACAGCAATAGCTGCTGCATTTCCCACCGTAGGCTTATACTCGAGTCAATAAGTTTCCCAGTTTTTTGTAGTAAAATTAGGTGCCTCAGCTTATACTCGAGTATATATGGTAAAAACTCAAGAGAAACTGGTAAAAGAAGGCTACTGTGATTCCAATAATAATAGGTGCTCTTGGAGCAATTCTATCAAGTCTTCAGGAGCACTGGGCTCTTTTGGGCATCCAAAAGAGAAACTTACCCTACAATCCAGAATAACTATGGGTGCGCGTAAGAGACTTTACGTGCACACGTAGTTACTGCACCACCTAGTGAAAACCTTTGGGAAATTCATATTGCAATCCAGAGTTTTTACACTGGAGCAAGGACTCCCTGTAGTTACTCTGGATTGCGCCCATCATGAGCCTCCAAAAGATCACAACTGCCCAGATACAAAAAGCAGCACTCCTGGGAATTTCACACATATTGAGACGATACCTTTGTGATTCCTAGTTCCTTGGATAGGAACCAAATCACAATAGAGCCAATTCCAGTCAAACACCTGGTGGCTGTGAAATAGTACATAATAATAATCTCACAAAGAAGGCATCCTAAAGTGTGATGAAATGAAGATGATTGCAAAGTGCAGATGGTTAAGAACAGAAGAGACAGGTGGCACTACATGGGCAATACCTGAACAACATTCAGGAGAATGTTAATATTGATAATGAAGCAACATGCCAATGGCTGAGGAAAGGTACATTTAAGAAACAGAAGGCCTTATATTAACTGCCCAAGAACAAGCACTGCAAACAAATGCGATAAAGGCCTTAATAGATAAGATCCAGAAAGACAGCAAGTGCTGGTTGTGCAAGGAGACTGAAGAAATGGTAGAGCGCATAATCTGTGGCTGCAGAAAGATCACCCAAACGGACTTTCTGGAAAGACATAACAAAGTGGCTGCCATGATACAAAAAGTACAACCTACTCCTTCTGTATTCTAACCGACTGCCACTTGGAACATAATACACCAGACATCATCATGCTTGAAGAAAAGCAGGTCTGGATCTTTGACATTGCAATACTCAGAGATTGTCAGCCTCAAAAGAAAGAACGTGAGAAGATAATGCAATATAAGGACTTAGAAATAGAATTCAAAGATTCTGGGGGAAAGGCCACTATAATTCCAATAGTAACGGGCGCTCTTGGAATGATTCCATCAAGCCTCCAGGATCATCTAAACTTAATGGGACTCTAGAAGATCATAGCTGCCCAGTTATAAAAAGCAGTGTTCCTGGGAACTTCACATGTATTGCAATACCTTTTGTGTTTCCTACTTCCTTGGATAGGAACCAAATCACAATAGAGCCAATTCTAGTAAAACAACTGGTAACTGTGATAAATTACAATAGTAGTCATTATACACAAGTATATAATGGAATTCAGGTGTACTTTTCAACTGATCATTTGAGTGTTGAGCTGCTGCATGCTCATGCGCCACCACAGATGATCCTCACAGTAACCCTGTGAAGTAGGTAGTTCTATGGGCAGCATGTAGAACTCTTCTCTTTCAAGGTGGAATCCTTCACAGCATGGTCATCACATCTGATATCAGGAACTGCCTTCTAAGCTTCCAGCAGAAGTTTTCAGGTCAGTCAAACTGTAAAAGGTAAAATGTCTTGCTCTGATTATGACAAGCATTATCAGCTTTCAGTCTCCATCCAGGAGCTGTCCAGGTCCTTGCATTCTTATCTATCTTCAACAGCTCTGCACTCAACCACCAAACCGTGCCTGCTGTGGTCTGGAAGACCCAGTGGGTCCTCAGCCATTAATCATAGAATCAGAGTTTGAAGGGACCCAGTGGATCATCTAGTCCAACCCCCTGCCTGTAGCAGGAAATCCTCATCTTGTGGGGACCCAGGTCTCAAGCTCTGGCCTGCTGGTTAACAGGCACAGTGTCTTAACCACTTGTGCCACCAGAGGAGTTAACAAGATGCTACAGTGGTTCAAATCTGCTGATAAAGAGGACCCACATATACATGGTTGGCTTAAACATATGTCCTTTATTTGACTAAGCATGTAGCAGTTAGATGTGATGAAATTAATTTATGTGGACAACTTTAATGCATGATTGTTTTTTTCCTTTTCCCTTTCAGTGCTTTATTTGTACAATTTATGTTGCAGTTTGTGTATGTATATAAACTTCCTCCCACGTGTTGTTTGTAATCGCATGAATACTTGTATTTACATACTTTGCAGGTATTTTGTTAGCTATGGCATTTTGTTCAGGAAAATAATACAGAAAGAAATGGTTTAGGGGGAACCATGCATTTTGAAACGATTCAGTTGACAATGCAACTTAACACTATGTACATAGACATACATTTCAAAATACAAAATAGAATCTGAATAAATATTTAGGAAGTTATCTTGAATGTAGAATTTTATGTTGCGTCTAAGAGTTCTGATACTTTTGAGAAAGGGAAGATGTATCTCTACACATAATACTATTTTGTTACACCTTTTGCATGATAATCTATAATGTTAATTGTTTATTCAGATGTAATGTGAGAAGTGCTGTTGGCAGTAATACTTAACTAAGGCTGCAATCCTAAAGACACTTTCCTGGGAGTAAGACTCATTGAACACAATGGGGCTTACTTTTGAGTAGACATGGTTAGGATTGTGCTCTAAGGCTGCAATCCTAAAGAAACTTTCTTGGGAGTAAGACCCATTGAACCAAAGGGGCTTACCTTTGAGTAGACATGGTTAGATTGTGCTTTGAGTCAGATCTTTCAGCAAATAGTATCATAAGGTAAAGGTGTTCCCTGTAGGTTATTCTCCTAGTCATGACCAACTGAAGGGTGCGGTGCTAAGCTATAGAGACAGCATTGTCCAAAGGCACTTCCATGGTCATGGGGCTTGCATAACAGACGAAGTCACTTGGAATGCTGTTTTTACCTTGTGTTGTTTTACCTTAGCCATTTGAAAGCATATAAATGCAAGTAGATAAATAGGTTCCACTTTGGCGGGAAGATAAAAAAATAATACCTTACACTGTGAAAATTGGACATATTAAATTTCTGCTTAAAATGTAGAGAATAACTGCTTCTATAAAAGAAAATTTATTTCAGGAGTTCATTTACACCTATTTGATCTAGTACATGGAACCTACAATACTGGAAACATGCAGAAGTGTTGCTTTGGTTTGTCGGAGGATGTATGTTTTCAGCTCTAGAATATTAGCTCATGTAACTATTAAGACACCCACGTGTAATAAAAATAAAAGCCCTATAAAAGCATGAGGATTTCATTTGAAGGACTTCATAGATAATCATACCTGGCGTGTATTAACACAATAATGTCAAAATTGACTGTGGTGTTTTCCTTTAAATAATCTGGTACAAAAAATGCAGAGAACAAAGAGCCACTTTCCCATAAAATATGACATTGGATGAATCACAGTATACCAGTATTTATGGGGCTAGTGAATGTAGTGTGTATATGAAACAAATGTCACCCTAAACACTGTAAATTCAATTGCTACACAAGTTTGTAAAGCACTTCATAAAAAAAAATCTGCATTGTGTCTGGAAACTATAATGGCTGTTTCAGGTGAGAAAAACATTAATGTTATAAAGTAGACACAAATGAGACTGAATTTTTAAAATAGATATTTTAAGTGCTGTTTTCTTCCAGTCAGGGCTGAAACTGCAAACTAGTAGCAGTGTTAATGCTTCACTGAAAATTGCTCCCAGTACCTTAGGTAGCATGGGAATTGTGTTTTCACATACCTGACATTAAATATTAATACTGATAGCAAAACCTTTTGACCACCTAGAAATGCTAGAACTAGATTTGGAAAGGAAACTTTTTGATTACGTGAAATACAAATAGACTTGTTTAAAACTTATGCTGTATATTTAATCATTTGGTTACTAGAGAAATCTGTTTCTGTGTTTGTGAATATCTTTTGGGAAAATTTGTAGGCAGTGGATGTCCCGTTCCATGTTTTCTATTTGTTTTTAGTCTTTAATGGGCCACTAAAAATTTTAGACTTCAAATACCTTTTTGAGGTTAAAATAACAGATTGTCTTACTACAGTACCATTTTACTCATGTTTATTCAGCAGTATGTCCCATTAGGTTTAATGGGACTTGCTTCTAGATGACTGTATAAGATTGAAGCTTTACTAGAATACTGTATATGTTTATACAGATTTTGCTGTTTTCTTTGTTGAAATATGTGGAATAGGTAGCAGGTGATTGCTGAGCAGGAAAGACTTTGGATGGGTGACTGAAAGTCGATAAAGCTGCCAATGAGACAACAGATCAAGGAATGTCATTGTTAACAGCTTGGCTAACCTGAAACTGCTCCTGCTGGAAGCTTGGAAGGCATTCCCTGATGCCAGATGTGATGACCATGCTGTGAAGGATTCCTTCAGGATGAGAAGAGTTTTACAAGCTGCCCAGGGAAGAATTACCTGCCTCACAGGGTTGTTGTGGGGACCCCCAAAAGATAAAAAGCTACAGAAGCCACCCTGGGCATTAGCATTAGCACTGGGGAAACGGGGTATAAATCCCTAAAAGAAAAATTAATAAGAATATTATGTAATATTAAGTCTCAAGTATTCACCTTTTGAATAGTTAATATATAGTATAATATGTAGTTAATATAGTATAATATTGTTAATATGTAGTATAGGAACTGAAAAAGAAGTTTTTTGAACTTGAGAAGGAAGAATTACAGCAGACAGAAACATTATTTTATTTCCTAACAGTGTTGTAGCATGAATTGATACATTTGTCAATGTTGTAGCATGAATTGTGGTATTCATAGTTTCATTTATTCCAGTGGTCCTCAACCTTTTTGGCCCCAGGGACCAGTTCTTTGGAAAAGAAATTTTCCAGGTACCAGCCCAGGGGTGAGGAGAGAGTTCTGCCTCTGGTGACCTGGAGGGAGGGCTTCCCCAACTAGATCACAGCACAGCTGCCTCCAGCTGTAAATCCCATTAGAATAAATAGAGCTATTGCTAGGTTCTCTGGATAAGATTACAGGTGAGAACCGAATGTCTCAATGCATGTCTACTCAGAGCAGGGATTTTCAACCTTTTTTAGTGCAGGATGCATTGAAAATGTACAAAGCCATCCTAGTCACTGTTATTGGAGAGTAAGCCTCATTGACTATAATGGGACTTATTTCTGAGTAGACAGGCATTGGATGGACTCTGCGGCTGTTCACGCTTTCCTGGGAGTAAGCTCCACTGACTACAATGGGACTTATTTCTGAGTAGACAGGCATAGGGATAGATTCTGAGGATGCAATCCTGTTCACACTTTCCTAGGACTAAGCTCCACTGACTACAGTGGGATTTGCTACTGAGAAGTCAGGCATAGGATTGGTCTGTGACGCTGCAGTCCTCCGACAGAGCTCCTCTGTTAGGAGGGGGAAGATGCAATTAGAAGTCCTCTAATTGCAGACTCTGCAATTAAACTGGTCCTCTCACAGACCAGTCAGGCAGCTGCCAAGGACCTCCAGTGGTCTCTGGACCAGGAGTTGAGAAACCCTGATTTATTCAACTACCTCTGCCTCTCCATGAACTTGAGTCCCATTCTCTTTGCACTAATACTCTCCAACAAGTTTGAGGTACTAATGCCTGACATGAGATTCTTGGATGAGTAAGACAAAACATTGGTAGGACATACTGAGGAAAGTAGTTGCTTCTTATGAAATAAAATATGATTTATTTATTGGACAAAAAGAAATTATACTGATTAAAAGCATTTGCTTCCAATTTGAGGCTTTAGAGCACAATCCTAACCATGTCTACTCAGAAGTAAGCCCGATTGTGTTTAATGGGTCTTACTCCCAGGAAAGTGTCTTTAGGATTGCAGTAAAAGTACTTTAGTCCTGAGTAAAAGTACATATCTATATATTTCTTGTATGTAGCCAAATAATAAACTGCTGTAAATATTATAAAAGGAGTCTTCTTTCCATGTGAAATGCAAGATCATTGTTCAACAGTGTAATTCCATAAATGTGGTTCACAAATCTGGTTCTGCCTACTGGCCTAATGTCTTGGTGAAAATATTTATGGAATTTTAACTTGTTGAGGCAGTTACATTCCATTGACACTCTGAAAAATTCTGTTGGACACAGATTTAATTCATTACTGTTGTACACTGATAAATGTAGGTGCAAATTGATCTGAGTTTCTAGAGAAACTGGCATTACAATTGGCATTTGTGCCATTTCTTTTAGTAGTTAACGTTTTTGTGAACGCCAGAGTACTAGTAACCCTTAGCCATAAAGTAGTTAACTGCTAGCTTAGTTTAGATAATTCATAGACGCATGAGTTTTAAAACCCATAAGGGGATCATTATGATTATTGAGTCTGGCAGACTGACGTAACATATGATATAGAGCTTTGCTCATAATTCTTATATTGTGTTCATACCTTCTATTAAGTTCAAGTACATGTTCCAGTACTATACTTGGTTTTGAGTAATGGATAATCCATTGTCTAGCTTGGAGAGGCAGATTATTCCTGTGCCTAATTGCTGTTGGTGCAGAGTGTTATAGTTTGTAGCATCAAAGAAAAATGCAGACCTACTGAAAAATTTGGAAATGGCACATTAAGCAGATTTGCATCAAAGATTATTAAATTCTTATGGTGAATGTATTCATCCACCAGTTAAAAAAAATTCTGATGGTGAATATATTCATCCACCAGTTAAAAAATACTGTGTAAGTTCTCATAGGAACATGCAGGGTACTCTCTGCACAAAACAGAAAATCTACATTATGCAAAAGATTATTAAATTAAGAGAAAACGTGAATGGGGCCTGTGACATTGGTCTGACTTGCAGATGGTAGCTGTAATGAATGAAAATTGATGTAGGGGAGCCATCAGCCTGTTTAGTTTATAGGTCACTGACATTGGTTGTCATAACAGTTCCAATAATGCACAAACAAAATCCTTTAAACTTTGGATTACTACTTTAGCCACAATCTAGAGTGGTAGTAGACATTTATATGCTTTTAAAAAATGCATATCCAAGTTATATTTTTTACAGTGCTCATATTTATTAAATATATTGTAATGTTTTATCTGTATCTGTATGAACATGTATTTAATACCTTGCTTCAGGTTGGTGTTATTTTGCCAGCATTTTCAATCCCCATCTTGGCTATTTTTTTACAACCTATAATTCAGAAGCTTGTCTCAAAATGTTTCAAAATGTTGCTATGCTAGGTATCATTTTCTCAAATCTGTTGACATGTGAGCTAATAAGTTTTTTTCTTGGGAATATATTTTTTTGCCCTGGACAGGGAATTGCCATTGCATTTTGGTAGCACATGTTCAGAGCTTCAAAATTATTTAATAAAGTTTATTCAGTGGGTATTCTTTTTGTCACATAGGAATTATAAGACCAAGTATCATTGGAAGTATTTCAAGAATTTGTCACATTGTGGTGAGATCTCTCTTTAAAGATAACTGTGCAGTCTTAGCCTAAATTACTTTAGGAGGCTGTAGCTATAATCTTCCGCTATAATCTTCTGCACCCTAGAGTAAATGGCATTAGTAACTTTTGGCTAGTAAATGGCTAGTAGCTTTCAAGTTGTTTGGGATTTCTTTGTAAAATCATCATGTCCTATGTGCTATTTTCATACATTGCAAAAGGCTATCATTTTTGTCAGTGCATAGCAAGCACTGAGGTCAAATTGGTGCAAAAACAGGGGTTTTTGATTGTTAACTGAGGTGATTAAATGCTAACGGAACTAAAGTCATACTGAAACTATGGTGGGAGTAAAATGGGAGGGGAGAAAGATAGCATTAGAGAAGAAACTTTTATTGACTGCTAATGAAAAACAGTGTGTCTGTCATCCTTAATAAACAGTAAACACTGAACCTTTCAATTTTGATATATTGGAGAAAAATATTGCTCAAATGAATGGGACTGAATTTCTCCTTTTGCATCTTGTAGATAAATTACATTTTCAGTAACATGATAGTGTTGTACCACTGAAAATATTTGATTGAAAACTGCCTTCAAACTTGTTTTGTGTAACTTAAAAATATTATGTTGCTGTATGGTAACTATGGGTAAAATCCAGAGTAACTACGGGGAGTCCTTGCTCCAGAGTAAGGACAAGTTACTCTGGATTGCAATATGACTTTCCCATAGGCTTTCACTAGGTGATGCAGTAACTATGAGTGCACGTAATGTCTCTTACGTGCTCCCATATTTACTCTGGATTTTGCCCTCAATTTTCCATTTATTATGTCATGATGTATCATATGTTGGTAAGTCACTGAAACAATGGGCTAGCAATGCTTACAGTAGTTATATTTATTTTCAAGCACAGTAGTTCTGAAAAATTTAGCAGTTGAAGAAAGTTTCAAGCACTCAAGAATACTTAATCCTTTTTGAGCAGTAGATCTCTAATCTATAGAATAATACATCTATCTATCTATCTATCTATCTATCTATCTATCTATCTATCTATCTATCTATCTATCTATCTTTTTTTTTAAAAGTCCAGCTTCTAACAATTTTTTTGTTTGACGACAAAGAAAAAACTGTTATTTAAGGTAGTTCCTGTCAGAATTTGCAACTTTGCATACTTTGTAGGATGCTGACAATCCACTGGACTGACAGCATCCAGTCACAATAATACATTGGATGCTGACAATACTACACTGGTCTGAAAATATAGAATGGAAGAGCCCACAACAGCAACTATTGGTGAAGTCTTCTGAATATTTCAGTGTGTAGCTTTATTTTATTTTGTCATATTAATGGCAGGGGAATCATAAATGGATATGTTGCATTCTAGTATTTGTTACATTTCTACAATAGCTTTAACCAATGTTTGTCAAAAGTTCCAGGGTCAGAGCATTCCAGAAGCCTCATTTTCCCTGCTCAGCTATTGAGTAATGAGTCTGTGGAACTCAACTGAGGATGTGGAACTGCTAATATGTAAAACTGTAGCTCTACAGAAACAGGGCCCATCCTATAGTTTCATGACATGCAAAAGTAGTATTTATAAGACATCAAATGGTCAGAAAATATATGTCATCCAACAAGTTTATCTTAGTGCTTATTGTCTGTCTTTCCATGCTGAAGGCAATTGAAAAAGAATTTCTTAATAAGTAAAGGCAACTCCCATACATACTGTGTGGGTTGATCAACTGATAGCTCAATCAATCAATCAATCAACAGCATTTATATATCGCTTTTCAACAAAAAGTTCATAAACCGGTTTACAGAGAAAATCAAATAACTAATGGCTCACTCTCCCAAATGAGTCTAAGAAGGCTCTCTGTGGGCCGCATATAAGACAAAGGATGTTGTTTAGGGTTTGTATATTTCAGAATTGTTGTAGGCTAGTGCTGATGATCAGTATTGTGTTCTATCATGGACTCTATATGCATTGTTGAAAAATTGCAAGCAAATGGTGTCAACGAGAAGGCTCCAGTTCCTCCTACTATTGCAGCTTTCTTTCTCTCCACCCTACTTGCTAGAAATGCCAGAGCTATTCTAAAGACAGAAGAAGAAAATGAGATTGAACCCTAGAGAATAGTTTGTGGGCTGCCTAGTCTTCTACTTTACTTGCTACTATTCCTTCTTCCCCTGCTTATTTGTCTTGCCTTTTTAAAAAGCATGGGAAGGAGAAAGAGCTAAGCAGAAGGATGGCATGTGGCAGACCTTACCAGTAAGAAAGACCCAGTCTGGAAGGGAAGGGAAGAAAGAACCAAGCAGCTATTTCCCAAGTAAGACACCTAAGCGTGGAGGCAATGGAGACTGAGAGACATTGAGTATATGCTAGCCCTGGGAGAATAATATGTGCAAAGAGCTGTGAAAACTTAGAAGTGTTATATCAGTTCTAGTGATCAGATGTAGCTGCCTTCTAGAGAATTTGACAATTGTATTATCTATATTGATTGGCAGCTTCTCCCCCAGATTGCAGAAAGATGTGGACGGTACTCAAGCCAAAATTCATTTTGCATGGAAAATAGAATTTCCACTCATGTAATGTAGTGAGTACACTGTAGAATGTGATTATGAAAGTTTTCTGTTCAGTGCTAGCTAGTGCCTGGTGTCTGTCAGTGCACTTCCAATGCCTCCCCCTTTAAGGCCAGAAACAACCACTGGCCTGGCTTCCATGCCACTCCCAGGGGTATAGGCTGGTGCATGGAGTGCAATCTCCCTCTGCCTCCATGGGAATGGGGCAAGGAGGAAAAGGGATTTGGGGTGCTTTTTGACACCAGGGGAAAATACTTACTACTGTACAGGCGCCAGATCTCACCTGTTGGCCACCTTGGTGAGTGAGTGTTATGGGGGAAAGAGGTGTTTCGGGGTTGGCTAGGAGAGTTCAAGGAGGGGTGGTGATGGCAGAGCAGCCCTCTGCTGAATCCTCCCACCTTCTCAGTTTCAGCAGTGGATACAATGTGGGTTTTGTGGCTCGACTGCTTGAGATTGGACTGTAAGTTTCAGTTTTCCTCCACCCAATCCCTACATACCATGGAGATCAGACCCCACTACAGTATTTTGCCACACCAAGAAAAATATCTTAAATATACTATGCAACAAGTTGGGACAACGGCATGCCAAGAGGTGTTCAGTGGCTGCTTTGTAGCTCTGGAATTATTTTCGTCTTGAGGCTTACCAAAGGCCAAGCCTTAGAGCCTTCTGAAGCCACTGTAAGACCTTTCTGTGTTTGGGACCATCGAGGAGGTGATGTGTTTTAAACTTTCTGATGTTTTCAAAATTACATACTATCTGGTTTTTATAAGGTAGATTGTTTTCTGTGAAAAGGACAGATTGTAAGCCTAAGTAAATAAAGTTTACATTTTTTAACCATAATACTATTATGAATTCAGGTATTAGTTCAATGTGCCTTTTTTGCAGACAAAGTTAATGGATTAGCTGGGGGATTTTCTTTCTGTGAAACAGTAAAAAACGCATGTTTTATACAGTTGTAAATGAAATCAAATGACAATACCTATATGTAAATATAGTGCATGGAAAAAAAATCTACAGAGATTTTGTTTCATAATAGAGTGCAACTTGTTTACAAGGTTATTTAATGTGCACACATTTTCAATCTGTGGTATTTGGGCCAGAGTGTACCAGCATTATGCAAAGGGAAGATTAACAGCACTCAGAATGAAGCTATGATCCACTTTTCTCTTGATTCCCAGACACTATCAGCCAAAAAAACAGAACTAGTGAAGAGGTTGTCTTTGTTTGCATTATTATAAAGGAAAAGTCTATCAGAATAGTAAATCTCACCATTACCAATGCATTATCTCTTAATCATCATAGTATTTGTAGAAAGATTAGGAGTAGAGGAAACAGCCAGGAAAGCAGTTTGCCCAATGAAAGACCCAACATGCTGACTTTAAGGGGGGGCCCAGTAACACTTAGTAGGCCTCCGTCAGTCTTGAAAGACTATGGTATCGTGCTCAGCACTGCATGCGAAGCACGAAAGCCTGGGTTGGATTGTTATGGAGGATAGGCTGTTACCCAAGCAGCAAATCCCCCCTCTCCACGCCACTGAATTAGTCCAATGGAAAGGCAGAGCCAATACGATTGGATCCAGCTGGCATCGCAGAGCTGGACTAAGGACAGGAGCTCAACCTGTCTTGTGGAGCCGACCTGGGTCTTGAACCCTGGCCTGCTGGTTAACAGGCACAGCGCCTTAACCGCTTGCGCCACCCACAGCCCCTTAACCTAGACTGATAATCCCATACCATTGACAACCTCTTGAATTTGTGAGCCCATGAGAAGAGAGGCAAAGGAAGTTGGTCCATGAGTTCATCTTTACAGTTGTATTGGGAGGATGTCAATAAGTAGGTTGGTGCCAATTCTTTTCCTTTCTTGGTTCAAGTAAATTGGCATCACATGCAACACATTACCAATGACATATGACTGTTCCTCTCCCTGTCGTCTGGTGTTAAGAAAAGAAGGTAACACAGGAAGGAAGGCAGAGTGTAGGCATGTGAGCAAAAGTCGAAATGATACTCAAATGACACATTTTGATTGTGGTACTTCTCTTCAAGTACACCAAGAAAACTGCACAAAAACTGTGCAGTTAAGAAAACTGTGTTAAGAAAACTGTATAAAGAAACATTCCTATATGGAAATGTACGCATTGCATCAAATATATAATTGCTGCATATAATATCCATGCAATAAGTGTTAGAAAGCATCATGATAAAAATTTTGAAAGAATGAGTGGCCACTCCCTGAATTTTTTAAACTGCATGGCATTTATTCAATGGTATTTGGTTATGTCATTTTGGAACTTCCTTATTTGATTAATATGTCTGTTATTTTTCAGCAGAAAGCCATAGCATGCTGGTTGGATATTTCAGGACAGAGGATTTTTACGTTAAACCAAGTAGGAAAAGGCGTTTAGACTTGAGGCTTTTTTTCAGTAAGTAAAATCTTTTATTCAGACTTTGTTTTTGCAGAACTCTACTTTGTTAATGCCTTACATTGCAATTCAGTGCTCCCTTAGCTGATCTAGGTTAATTAAGGGCACAGTCCGAACCAATTTAAACTAGCCTAACTTAGCAGGCATATCTTTCCATGGTGCTTTGGGGAGGTCAGCATATACCTGTACACTGGCATACTCCTTCCCCTGCCAGGAGTGGGGCAGAATTGCATTACAGCACTTTTGTGACATCCCGAGGTCAGCATCGGCCTAACTGGATTGTAGCCAATATTAGACTTACTTCTTAGACATGCATAGGATTGCATTATAAGTGAATTCTGCATGCAGTTAAGAAGGACCAAAAAATTGCATCTGACATGTGCAGTATATATTTGAGTGTTCCCCCCCCCAATATATAAGAAAAGCTGCACATCAAGGCTCATTAAATTAATGTAACTGTTTTGAACTGAAGTTACTTTACATACAGGCACAGGGATCTGCTCCTTCTATCTAAATATTAGTCTTGAGATAGTCTGATTCAATCTTTCAAACCACTTAGGTTGATAATGTATCACTGTAGGGCTATAATTTTTTTTAATGGAAGGAAAAAATATCTTCCAGTAATTGCTTTTCATTGCATTTTCCTGTGTGTAACCTTTCTTTGGAAGAAACATTCAAGGGTCAGACTTCAAATAATGTTTAGATATAAAGCTTTGTGCACATGGGTTCCTGCCCAAGAAAGCTTGTCACAAGAGGTTGATTCAGGGTTAAACCTTAATGTGGTGACTTGTTCCTCTCAAAAATGTGTGTGGAATCTTGCCTTTAGATCAAAGAGGAGAAATTCGTTTCATTTGCTTTATACACTTTATATTGTTTGTAATGATAAAAGAGACCTGTTTATTCACACATTAACTTTAGGAGTTTGAAATATATTTGATATAACAGACAAAAAATTTGGATTTTCAATTGGCTCATCTGACAAAACAAGTGGCTGATTGTGGGAAACATTATCATTGTATGGCACATTGCTAATGGGGCCATTTTAGACATGTTGTTTTCCTATGCAGAGGCACATACATTGTCACTTAACGAATGCAATGTGTTTAGTTTTGCTGCATGCACATGGATCTGGAAGTGTTCTGGTTGAAATTTATGTTGGTGAAATTCATCAGTAAACTGTTTAATTCCTCAGTCATCTAGAATGTAATTGAGTCCAGCGATTTCCTGTGAAATGTAAACCCATGCTTCCTTGACTTGTTGGATATTCTACATGGTGCAGATATGGTACATGGTGCAAATTCTACATGGTGCAGACATGTGAGAACATTTACGATATTCTTTTGTAGCCAATTTCATCTTATAAGTCATTTACATTTATAATGTCTTCATACTTGTATTGTCTTTTCTGGTGCCTGCTTGTTGGTTTTTCTGCATCTTTTTGGATTGTGGGCTCAATCCTATCTAAATTTACAGAACTGAATCTGCCATGCCAATGTGTATGTGCCGCATCCTGAAGTGGGAATGGATAGTCATGTAGATTTCTTCATTGGGGAACAAAAGCTACCTCATAGCTGCCTGTGTCAGAAAGTTAAATAGGATTTGCTGTGTGCAAGTTTTTGAAACAGGAAAGTATCTTTTTTATTTTACTATGGGCACAATCCAGAGCAAGTTCAGCCTGCTCTGCGCTAACTGCTCTCTCCTAACTATTCTGTATCCAGAGCAGAAAGTTATGCTACATCCAGGGAGTCAGGAAGCCTGGGCTGCCCTAACTGCTCCAGAGCATGCTAAATAATTAACACATGGGGAGGACTTGCTCCTGAGGAGACACCCCTCTGATCACACTGAACAAGGAACAGCTGTCGTGCCTACAGTGGTGACACAACTCTGCGCATCACTGGTGCAGAAGTCTGTGTGTCAGCCCTGGGATGTGCGCACCCCCCTATCTAGACTGTGCAGTCGCCAATGTTGGCTCCTGCACAGTTGTTTCTGAAGCCAAAAAGAGTACTGCGAAAGAGTACTTTCACAGGCACCATCTCTGATGGTACTTTTCTGAAGACTTTCAGCTTCAGAGGACACTGTGCAGGTATCAGAGTTGGTATATGTGCAGTACTCTCCTGAAGCCATTCGGCTGCCGCTCCGCCTCCTGAGTGAAGCCGAATGGCTGTGCAGAGGCGCGGACTTCTTCTGCTCTAAGGAAGTCTCCTCTGAAGCTGTTCGGCATGCTCAGTGTGTTTCTCCGCAGTACATCTCAGCTGGCTGTTTGGGCAGCTTCTAGCTGCTGTTCTGCCTTGGAGCAGGCCTGAATGGGCATGCTGACGCCTGGGGCCTGCCAAAGGACAGTGAAACTCCTCCGGTGCATCACCCCATATGGAGCGCATCACCCAATACAGCCCACACCAGCTGCACCAGTCTGGTGATGCCACTGGGTGCCTGCCTTATAAGGAGTCCCTGATGAGATGCCAATACATTCTACAGTGAATACAAGGGGCTTCTTGGAGTGGCCTGCTGTATCCTGAGGTTTGTGGGCAGCTGTAGTTTGTTCCATATCCTGAGGTTGAGAGGCAGGGGTTGCAGCTAGGCTGGCCCAGGACTCAGATTTTTGGTCAACACTACCATTCTTACTCGAGTCTTATTATGGACCCCTATGGGTCTACTCATTACTATACCTGCTCCAGAGGTGGTATATCTCTGAGGAGATGGAAAAGGGCATTTCTGCCCTGGAAACAGGCTCTGGATTCAGAGTAACTGCTCTGCCCTAGGCAATGGTAAACATGCCCTCAAAATGCTTCTCCTGAACTGCCTAGGGCAGAGCAGCTAGGGCAGAGCAGGTCCACCTCTCTTAGGGCACCCTATGTTGCCTTGCTCTGCCCTAAGCCTTTTCCAGAGTAACTGGGGTGGAGCATCTTGCAGTTGCTCCACCCTAGTGATAGATAGGGCAACCCAAGGGCTCTTATGTGGACAGATTAGTTGCTCTGGATTGTGCTGCCTGTCAACCACCTTTGTGAACTATTTTGTTGAAAAGCAGCATTTAAATATTCTTACTAAGAATAATAGCTAGAACCATCATGATTTTAGCATATAGAGGATATGCGTTTTCTCACTAAGCTCCCTGAAAAATTTTATTAACTTACATTTTAATTTTGATGTACCAATCAATAATATCTTCACCATTATTGACAGGAATTTTTTGCTTACTGCTATATATTGTGAATGAACAATATGAGATTTTATTGACCCAGTAAAAATTAGGGCATAAATCACTACCTATTTACTTTACTGCCTCATGCAGATATACTACCCCTGTGGGGTTTTTCCATTATGGAAACACTGATGAGAGGCAAACTGTATAGCAAAAAACTGATAAATTCAGTGGCACTCCAGTGCAGAGTGATGGTGTACATTATAAGATGCTGAATAAGGCTGTAATCCTAACCTCATTTAGGGCACAATCCAGAAATGCTAGGTTACCCTAGCTATCACTGGGCTGATTCAACTGCAAGATGGGCTACCCTAGTTATTCTGGAAAAGGCTTGGGGAATCCTAAGGCAACATAGGCTGCCCCAAGACAGGTGGACCTGGGCTGCCCTCGCTGGGGCACAGTTCAGGATAGGCATGTTGAAGGCATGTTTAGCATTGCCTAGGGCAGAGCAGTTACTCTGAATCCAGAGCCTGTTTCCAAGGCAGAAATTCCCTCTTCCAGCTCCTCAGAGTTAATACCACCTCAGGACCAGGCATAGTAATGAGTAGACTATAGGGGTCCATAATAAGGCAGAGTAAGAATGGCAGTGTTGACCACAAATCTGAGTTCTTGGTCAGCCTAGCTGCAACCCCTGCATCTCAACCTTAGGATATGGCGCAACTACGGCAGCCCTCTAACCTGGGGATACAGCAGGCCACTTCAAGAAGCCCCTTGTATTCACTGTAGACTGTACTGACATCAGGGACTCCTTATAAGGCAGGTACCACAGCTGTTCCTTTTTCAGTGTGATCTGGGGGGTTCTCGTCAGGAGCAATCCCTCCCCAGGGGTCACTTGGTGCCTACTGAGCATGCTCTGAAGCAGATAGGGCAGCCTAGGCTTCCTTATTCTCTGGATGCAGCATTACTTTCTGCTCTGGGTACAGAATAGTTGGGGGAGCCCAGCTAAGGGCTCTCCTCACTGCCCTTACTCTGGATTGTGCCCTTACTTGGGAGTAAGCCCCAATGACTATGATGGGGCTTACATCTGAGTAGACAGAGATTGGATTGCACTCTAAGGTGATTACTTTTGGAACTCTTTTTATTTTTTTCGGTGTACTGAGATATGGGCTTTGGAACAGTGTGAATAGAGAAGAACACTGTTAATCTATTTGGAGCCTTTACCCATTTTATCTCCTCTTCCTTACTGATGGGCACATTAAATTAGCATAATGAAGGTGTGGTAGTGATGTGAGGGAAAGGTAGGCTATTGACACTAACTGCTTTCTTTGATTTGTATCTAAATAAACATATGACTGGAATTTGCTGCCTCTGCCAAGCTATCATAGATAATTTAAATTGGGACAGAAAGGTGAACCAAGTTGGCACATAAGATAATCTAACCCAGAAATAATTATTCTGAATTTGGAATGAGAACGATAGGAGCCTATATGGTTTAGCGACTAAGAGAAAAATCTGTAAATCAGGTCTTTCCTGGTTCAAATCTTACTTCTGTTTTGAGTTCACTTGGTAGCCTCTCCCTGTGGACCTTGGCTTCCCAGCTCCAATGTGTTGATAATGATGCTATAATATTGTAAGGACAACATAGGGTAATACCATACATGAAAAGCTTTACACACTCAGAAAATACTATACATTTTATCCCACTACTGTGTTTCTCAATTTTTAAAACTTTATTACCCACTTTTATTCCTTCATGGAACTTGAGGCAATGTGAATAGAATACCCATCTGGTCAGGTCTGGCCTATCTGTGAGGCTAAATGAGAATCAGATGGGATATTGATGGTGTGGAAGGATCTCTGTTGTTCACTCATCCTTCTCTACTGCTGATTTGACACCTTCTTGTGCCTGGATTGGAGAAGTAAGAAGGGGAATAGAAGAGAGTAGGTAAGAAGAGAGCAGTGGGTTAGATTATCTGTTCATCATTTGTAGCTAATTCTCTTCTTCTTTTGCTGCCTATAAAGATATTCCTTCCATATGTTTCTAACTTTATTTTGGTGCATTTTAAAACCTGAGACTGGTGTCTGGATTGATTCTGGAAATGTACAGAGTGGTAACAGACTTTACAGTTTGCTGGCTTTGCTCTCTGGCCAGTGTTGCAACTGTTCTAAGAAATGGTCAAAGCACTGCAACACCACCTGCTGCAGATCTTATTTGTCACTCCCTGGAGGCAAGAATCTGGCATGCAGATCCCATGTGACTAAGCAGCAAAGAGGAGGAGAGGAAGAACCAATATTGTTAGATTGGGCTATTGTGGTTCTGCCTTTTATGTTGTATGAATTTAAAATGTTTCTATAGGCACAGTCCAAAGTTAGGGGAGTAACCTTTCTGGGCTGCCCCAACTATTCTGAATCCAGAGCAGAAAGTTACGTTGGATCCAGAGAGTAAAGAAGCATGGTTGCCCTAACTGCTTCAGATCATGCTCAGTAGGCACCAAATCAGTGACACCCGGGGAGGGCTTGCTCCTACAGAGACCTCTCTCAGTTCACACTGTATAAAGAACAGTTGTGGGGGCTGCCTTATTGGGAAGCCCAGAAGTTCCTGACAACCAGTAACAGCTGTGGCATGAGAATGCAGTGCAGCAGTACCTCTAGTGGAGGGTGGATGCAAGGGGATTGCTTGGAGTGGCCTGCTGTATCCACAGGTTAGTAGACTGCAGTAGCTATGCTATATCCTGAAGTTGAGAGGTAGGGATTGTAGCTAGGCTGGCCAAGAACTCAGATTTTTTGTTTAATACTGCCGTTCTTACTCTGCCTTATCATGGGACCCCTGTGGGTCTACTCATTACTATACCTGCTCCTGCGGTGGTATAACTCCAAGGAGCTGGAAGAGGGAATTTCTGCTCTGGAAGTGGGCTCTGGAACTAGCATAACTGCTCTGCCCTAGGCAATGCAAAACATGCCCTCAACACACCTCTCCTGAACTGCCTAGGCTGCCCCAGCTAGGACAGCCTAGCTCCATCTGTTTTGGGACAACCTATGTTGCCTTTTTCAGAAAAATTCGGGTGGTCCATCTTGCAATTGGGCCACCCCAGTGATAGATAGGGCACAGTTCAGAAGTGCACTTGGGCTACCCTATGTAGATTAGTGGACTGTGATTTGGTTGGAATATTTTAACTGAAGAACTAGTTCAGCTGAACTCCGGTTTTTTGAACCAGGATTAATTGCATATACCAGTACTTTCAGATGAATTCCATCTTGAGGGGTGTTCGTGCACGCATGCACGTATTAACGGACATTCAAATTATTTAAAACTAGCAAAATGTGCCCGCATCGCGGGAGTAAAATATCGTCCTGTGCACCATCCACCCTGAGTCCCATCCCCATATTGCGCAACATCCCCCAAGCGCAACATCCCCTATGTGCATTAATCCTGAATGCGTAACATCCCCCATGTGCATCAACCCCAAATGCACAACATGCCACGATGCACATCAACCCCCATTGCTCAATAAATCCCCATGTGTATAGCCCCATATTGCGCATCATTGCTCTATTGCTCATCACCCTCTACACGCATCACACTCCATGTGTAATAAACCCCCATGCACATGCGCACTCTCCCATGCGCACCAATTCTCCAAGCGTACCAATCCCCCATGCACGTCAACCCCCATGTGCATCCTCCTTCCCAGGGCAACAGGCACCATTTTGGCTGGATGTTGAACAGTCAGTCTTTAATGTTAAGTGTAGAACAGAAACATGTTTCACCCTTTTTCAGTCCCTTATCGGTTAAATTTCTCAACATCAGTTCTTGGTGGGTGTTGCTGTCACAGAGGGAACACCGTCCTCGAATTTCATGCTTCCAGGTCCAGGGGCAGAGTGTCCTTCAGTCAGGGATTCTTCAATGGAAAGTATAGGGAGGAAAAGGCTTTGCGCCCCCTTTTACCCCCTTCTGGTTTGGATTTCCAAAAACTGGTTCTTAATGTGTGCTTCTGTCACTTTTTGGGAAGGAACAGCCTCCCAAAATTTCACACTTCTAGGTTCAGCAGTTTTGGCTGGGTGTTGATGAGTCAGTCAGTTAGTAAGTCAGTGAGTGACTTTTCAGTTTATATAGGAAGAAAAAGATAGCAATTGGCTCTTGCAGTGCAGCCGAAAATTTGACTGACAACACATGTAGCTAACTCGTGCATGAATGATATCCTTTCCTTTGTACTGCCTTTGATAAATGTCAGTAAAAACCACTCTTGTTGGAATAGTTCAGAACCTGATAGCTATAAATAAAGTATTAAGTAGAAATGTTTATTGCATGTGTTTGCTGAAAATTATGTACTTGATGATTTATTTCTAAGTCCATGTATGCAAAATTAAGCAATTTTACAGAATACTGGAGTCTGTGGTTTGTGAAAATGTCTTGTACAAACCCTATATGGAGTTAAAATTTTTGAGTGAGGCTTCCAATCTCTATGTATCATATCTGCCAGAACTAGCCATTCACTGAAGTGGGTGGATCTGAGCAAACATCAAAACCAGATGCTTAGTAAGATCATAAGAGTACTTTTCATTCTTTATATAAGCCCTTTTCTAATAGAAAACGCGAAGAATCTGTAATATATTCATAGTGCAATCCTATTTTGCACCAGAGCAGGCAGGATAATGTGCCTGTATTGCATCCATTGTAAGCTTGGGGTTGCTGCTGCACTACTGTAGGGCAAAGAAAAACCTTTCCGCTTTCTCTAGGCAGTGCTTCAACAGCCCAGTTGATCTACCCAGAGCTGTTGCACTGAGTTTTGGGGAAAGGCTTGGATTTGGGACAAGTACTGGGTCCCAGCCTTTCACCTACCATACAGGGATCATTATAACCTAGATCATGTTTGTTATTTAATGCTGCATCTCTAGTGATGTGAGCTCTAGTGAAGTGATGTTTTAGATTGTGATCCCTTTTGGGACAGGGACCCATTAGCTATTAATTAGCTATTATTATTTTTCCATTTCTTTGTAAACCGCTTTGTGAACTTGTTAGTTGAAAAGCGGTATATAAATACTGTAGATAGATAGATAGTGGTTACAATGTCAGAATAAGAATATAGCTGGGGACTGACTATACATGTTATTTTACATAACCTAGCATTAGCCCATTGGTCAAATCCAGCCTTCCAGTAGCCTGTGCAAAGAAGAATGTATAGTAAATGTGGCTGGATGAGAGCTTCTTTTGCATATGAGGACTTCTGCAACATTCTAGTGAAAATTGTTGCTGATGAGGGCCATAGGCTATATGTAAGAATGAGGTTTGCCTCTCATTCAGTGCTAATAAAATCAAAATGAGTTATGTTTTTTCATTGAATGTGGAGTTATTACAGTCTTGTAATAATTAAGCATGGAGGGCTGCTTCATTTATAATTCCTAAGTTGTCACTCCAGTGTATCATGATGAATATTGATAAAGTAGGTAGTTTAATGGAAGAATGGCTATCATTGCACATTAGCCATCATCATCCTGTTGGTCATTACAATGTCACATGTATTTCTCTAGAGGTAAAAACCAAACATTTGCCATACCTAGCCACATGCAAACACCTTTGATGCTGTCTGTCATACATTGTGGAGGGTGAAGAATGGTGTGTTTTGAATGTTTAAGAAGGGAGAGCATCAGGTGAAATGAGTTGAAAATATTAAGCACTTTTGGATTACAGAACTAGTATCTTTAAATGCTGCTAATTATGAGTGGTTAGATTGAGAAATCATATTCCCTTAATTGTGCAAAAAAAAAGGGTGGGTTCGTCTAGTACAAATGACTTGCTACAGATACTACAAGAGTGGGTTGTGTAGTGGTTTGTGGCTGTTTCTGCTGATTCTATAAACTGTATTCTTTTGTGGTGTGGGGTAGGATGAGGTGTAACAGGAGTATGAACCTAATATATTTTGCTAAAGAAGCAACACTCATAATGGGTAAAGAAGAAATTTCCCCATTATTAAGGCAGAAAGAGGAAGCCATCAGACTAGAGTTGAGAGTAAAAGAAATAGGAAGTGAGAAGTGTCTTCATGGTTTTCATAAACTCTGGCATGTTTCTAGCATAATATATTTATGCAATGTCTTTAGGAACTTATTTCTTTTCTTCTTTTTGAGATATTTTATTTGAATTTTGTGGGATTTGAAGACTGTATCATTTGTAGCCTTATCCCATTGCTTTTGCTATGAAACTTGGTTTTGGTTTTATGCATTATGTTGTTGTCACTGCATTTTGACAAACAAGAACCATATGTAAGGAAGGAAAGTACAACTTTCTGCCTGTTAATCTGTTAGAACAAATCTGTTGCTTTTTTTGCAGTGTGTTAAGTCCCACAACTTCTCTTCCCAGGAACACCTGCCAACATTTTAATCTATAAATAAAAAGATTTTGGAAGAAAAATACGACACACCTCCTAACACCATTGAAATATTTTGAACAGTGAGCTTATTTTGGCAAAAATGATGAGGAAAATGAAAAAATAAAGTAGCTTAAAGTATAGCGGATGTCTCTTCTAATTGGAAAAGTTGACATAAGCATGGGCCAAATGGTTTTGCTGCACTTAGTTACTGGTTGTCCATCGTTATCTAAAAAGAACCTAAAAGAACTTAGGACCTGAACTTAAAGGACCACAAATTGAATTATTTTTCTTTTTCAAAGCAGATTTCTTGCTACTGAAAGCTTAAAATGGGTGTAAGCTGTGTTGTTCTATTACAAAAAGAATAAAAACATGAAATCCTACTGAAAATTGTATAGTCTTTATTGTATTAAGGAACAGTAAAACTTGCGGCCCTCTTTTACACACTTCCACTGCTATTAAGTTGCTTCATCAAATTATTTTAAAGTTGTTTCATTTTAGCTCTGGAAGTCAAGCACAGATGTAATTTTTGCTTGTTTTTAAAATACTTACATTCTACATTTTGGTTCCTATGTAGGAAACACCAAAGCAACTTATACAACAAATTCTGAAATTCAGTCTCAACAAAAAATAATGTCAAATAATGAATCTAATCTAAGTATAAAACAGTTTTAATACTGCCAATAAAATAACTAAAAATGAAACAGAACATATATTTTTACCATCTCCCTGAACACAAGCAACGAAGGGGCCTTATGAAGAGGAAATTCCACAATCTCAGTACTGCTTCGGACAAATTTATTAATTTGTTTCCTCTGTCCCAGTATCCAGCAGCAATACGATGTGAAGCAAGGTCTTGGATGAAAGGAGCAATGGGCATGCAGCTCACTCACGAGGAGGTGATTCTTCAGGTGGCATTTTTCCAAGCTTGACATAGTTGTAATACTGCTGACTATGGTATCAGATTGGGAAAGGATTACCGCAGTGATTTTCAAACCTTTTAACACTGGGAGATACTGGAGGTGATAGTAACTTAGAAGTGATGTCATGGCTGGAAATGACATCAAACAGGCAAATTTTCCATACCCTATCATTTGACAAAATCAAATTAAATTAATGCTGTAATCCTATAACACTTTCCTGACAGTAAGTCCCATAGAATACAATGCGACTTACTTCTGAGTAGACATGGTGAGGATTGTACACTAAGTAAATTTAAAGTTTACAAGAAAAATCTAAGTTTAAAGATTTATTTAAAATATAAAAGATTTTTTTAAAATATAAAACCATCCTGACCCTTCCAAGAGGTTGTTGGTCTGTTCATAGGATTTCCCAAATACGCCAAAGGCTGCAATCCTATCCTCATTTACCTCGGAGTAAGCCCCACTGACCATCACTGTTAAAAGCATATGCATAGTAAGTAGCCTGTTAAAAGTATGGCTGTGGCTACAATCCAGAGTAACTATGGGACATTTACATCCACGTTGTTACAGTGGCATCTATGGGAAATCTATGGGAAATGCATAGAGCAATCCAGAGGAAGTGCCTCTTATGTCTTCCCGTAGTTACTCTGGATTGTAGGGTATGTAAAATTTGCCCAAATGTAGTCACATACCATGGTGGCACGAACTCTTAATAGTGTTATCCTAGGTGGCCAGTTGGGGTGATGCAAGTCACTTTTTCTGGTTCAGGCGTGTCACAGACATGCCATAAACCACATCTGTGAAACCTTGTAAGAAGAGGAGAGCAGCATAGGGAGAGCGGCATAGGGAGTTGCACGGCTTCCCCAAAATGATGCAGGCCCCATGCAACTATAAGTTGCACTAGCTGCTCTTGGCCAGCCGGAGGTGTTTCAGGGCAGGAGGAGAGAAGTAGAGGATGTTCTTAGGGGCAAGTGGGTGGGGAGCAGGAGATAGGATTAGGACTTGGCACATGTGTCAGATCCAAGTCTTAAGGATTGTGCTGTTCTGCTTGAATCTGTGCCAAGGTGGCTCAGATCTGGGTAGCACAGGGGTGTCAAAACATTTTGGCAGGAAGACCATAAAAATCACTTGTGTACCAATAGCAGCATTTGGAGAAAAAGAGGAGAAAACTCTTATTAGAAGAAAATCTTCTAAAATGACCTAGATATTAGCAATAAATATAGGATTTTATTGTATGAATAGGAAGTTCCATACAGTCAGATAATATGCACTGCAGTCTTGCAGATTCCTGAACAGTATTCATTTTTCTGAATTGCTACAACTTCTCTCTCATGTTATATGGATCACTGAAGAAAAATGTTGGCTCTGTCTTTCAGAAGTCTTTATTACAGATAATGTTTCTCTGAGTGAAGGAAATGGAAGCAATGTTATTATGAAAGTAATTTGAGTTTTTGAGTTTTTGGCGTTTTTCTACTGTCTCATTTTGTAAACCTTAACATGCTAAGTCACAAAATATTTTTAAAATCTGCACCTGACTACAAGTGCTCGGGTCTTTACGTTTGTGACAGAGTGTAATCAAGGATAAATTGCTGCTCCAAATTACTTCTGCCAAATGGCTGCTAGCCAGTTTTACGCATTCATGAATTTGTCTAATGTAATTTCCTCTCAGAATTTAAAAAGTTTGGCATTTTCAGTAAGAATTTTTCATTTCTTCTGTCCAATATGAATTGTACACATATTTTAATGATTTTTTTTGTGACATTGCTCACGTTTGTTGAAGGGAAGTAGATGTAGACTCTAAATTTTCTGTGATATGAACCACACCTAAACTGGAGCAGCTGGTGTGTACGTGCATTATCAAGCTGCATGCTGATCAAACTGAATATCACTATTTCATTATATCTGGAGTCTCCAAAATTTTCAGGGCCAAATCAAGTATTTAGTATGGTGACAAGGGCTGAAATTTTTTTAAATACATACAGTAGAAATGTATTTATACTTTATCTTAATACATTAAGATGGGCCCCAGGCTTATTGCAGCCTAGTTAGAGACTAGCTGTGAGCCTATATGCCCCTGGGTTGGGTTTCGGAGATGCCTGCTTTAGATTTTCAAGAGAGATTTACAATGCAATCCCATCTTAGGCCAGCACAACTCATCAGTCGTCCCATTCCGGTTGTGATGTAGGGAGGGAAGCCCATTTCTGTGTACAGGCCTAATCCTTCCTCAGGAGTGGTGCAGAGGTGCCTTATGGCACGTTGGTGACATTCCCAGGTCAGCATAGGACTTGTTCTGGGGCATAGGTCAGCACAGGACTTGTTAGGTTTGCAGCCAAACATCTATCAACTATTAATTAGATATTTAAATACATGCTGGAATTGCATGTTCCTTTTTCATTTTCAAGTTGGGCTGCAATTTTAAGATTTGAACCAACAAATATAAGGTGATATATTTTTACCTCCTGTGCTGGAGGAGACTCATGGAAAATATAACTTCAGCAAACCTTAAAAGCAAAAAAAAATCTATAATGAGAGATGTAATTTCTGCACTGTTCTACTGTGAAGTGGTAGATGTAGTTTATCCTACCCAACATTTTTGCCAGACACTGACCAGTAGTATGTTGCCAGTTCAAGCTGTCCCTGGATCTTTGATTTTAAAGCAGAGCATTTAATGTATGTGTATAAATCAGTATGTGATTTTCATGTATGTGTCCACTGCACAGCTGCATTGTGTATGATTATTTTGTGTATTTGTGCCTGAATTATTTGGTATTTGGTGAGCCCATGCCAAGAGGATCATCTGGTTTGGCTGTGATCAGTGATTTCCTGAACATTGGAACCAGGGAGGAAGTGAATGATATGGAGCAAGTCATTATCAGCAGTTGTTTCCAACCTCTTTCACATGCCATAAATGCTATAAATGAATGTAGGGTCATAGTGCTTTTCAGATGCAGAATGTATGTATGATACTTGTATATTGTCATACTGCTTGAATGCGGATATTATCAGCACTGTCATAATTCTGAGAGTCCTTTTTACTGCACATTACCCCATCTGCCTCAGCTTCATTAATATCAGTATGCATAGAAGAAATATTATTTACTTATCTCACTTTTGAGATAAAAGTATTCATGTTATTTTAGTCTTTGTGACTGGAGAAGCGAAACATGCACGAAAGCTACAAGATTTTGATGGAACAGGTAGAATTGTGAACTCAAGGACAGAAAGATTTGTATGTGAATTCAGTGACAATTTTTGTTTTATTTTGTACAAATGGAAAAGATGATCTCTTAGCATTTGTTGTAGTCATAAACATAATTCAACCAGGGTGACCAGATGTCATAACCAAAAAAGAGGACAAGGCCCTCCAAAATGTAGGAGACTCAAGAAAAATGTAGGATAAGACAAAATAAAAGTTAAAAACGCTCATATAGGCCAATATTATATATTGGATGCTCCCTACATCATGAGCAAAAAACGCTCATATAGGCCATATAAGTCAGATTAAGCCCCTTGCTCCGGAGCAGTTAAGATGACTTTCCATAAGATAACACTAAAGGGTGACGTAACTGTGTGGACCCACAACTGCTCTGGATTTTGCCCATAAATTGCTTTCATGTGGTTATAAACTAAATTACTAGCGAAATTTACCTGCTGTTGTGGGTAACACCTCCCCCTGTGAAAACCCTCCCATGTGCAAAAGCAAACCCCCATGCAAACCTCCTCATGCAAAACACCTCCCCATGCAAAAAACAACAATCCTTCCAACCCCTCCCCCCCCCCCCCGCAACTCCCTGGTGCAAAGCTGTCCTGTGCAAACCCCACCTGAACCAACCTTTAATTTTGGTGCATGACTTCTAGTTTAGCTATTTGAATGGAGTTGTGTAAGGGAGGTCTTCATAAGATCATATGCAAAAGGCAGAACATCTCTTTGGTCCAGTCTGTAAAATGACATGTCCTGTCTGTAATATGGCATGTACAGTATATGGTTTCACAAATTTAATGTTCCCTATTTATATATATAAAATTGAAAAGTCACTGACTCATCAACACCAAGCCAAAACCACAGGACCTAGAAGCGTGAAATTTGGGGAAGGTGTTCCTTCCATGATGGAGGTACCCACTAAGAACTGTTTTTTTGACATTCCAACTGGAAGGGGGTGAAAAGGAGTACAACGCGGGCACCCTCCCCACATTTCCTCCCTATAATTTACATTGAAGAATCCCTGACTGAGGGATGCTGTGCCCCAGTCCCTGGACCTGGAAGCATGAAATTTGGGGAGGGTGTTCCTTATGTCAAATGTGCATCCACAAAGAACCAATGTTGAGAAATTTAATCCTTAAGAGAGAGAAAAGGGGTGCAACCAGGGGTGGGCCCAGCCAACCCCAAGATCCGGTTTGCTGGAAGTTGGGGGGCGGGCCAGGGTCAGGGGGCGGGGAGGGTCAGGGGGCAGGGTGAGGGGCGGGCCAACGTTGGTGCCTGCGCAGTCAGAGCAGGCACTGCGCAAGCGCCAACGTTGACACTTGCGTGGTGCCTGCCCTAAAGCTTCAGAGCAGGCACCTGCGCAAGTGTCAATGTTGACGCTTGTGCAGTGGGTGCAAAAACATGGCGGACCGAACCGGTCCGCTATGTTTTTGCGTTTCCCTGTCGCTGGCGGTTCGCCAGCAGCAGGGAAACGGGAAGATCCAGTTCGGGCGAGTAGGCCCGAACTGGGAAGTGCCCACCTATGGGTGCAACGTGTTTTTGTTTTATGTTTAACATTGTATTAAACAAATTTTAATGTTAAATAAATTTAAGCAAATTAACCAATTAAACAAATTTTAGTATTAAATAAATTTCTACAATGTCCTACTCCACTTACACAAAGGGTAAAGCCAGTCTGTTTTCTTCAGACTGTTGTACTACCTCATGACTCATGACTAGTAGTTTAAAAATCTGACTACAAATCATTTGTGAAACACTACTTTAGAAAACATTTTCATTAAAATGATCATGTATCAGATTGTGTTGCTTCCTCAAGGAAGCTTTGTTGTAAAGGATTCTGTAGCTGTGCACCATAGTGATTTCATTTGAGAAGGTATTTCTCTTTGTCTTCTGATGCCTGTAAGTAAGGAAGATGGATTAGATAGTCAGTCAGTGCTCAGGGTTTTTGCCAGACATTTTTCACAAAGCGCTGCCATTTCCTTTGCTAAAGGTCATGTGCCTTGTGTAAGCATAGGAAACAACAGTAACACAGGGCTAAGAATAAAAATGTTAGCTGCGGTGAAAGAATTTTTTTTTTAAATCATTATGAAGAAAAAATGTTTTTATCTAGACTGCTATCTCCCAAATAATGATTTTCACTTAGAGGTCTAGTTTTATGTCAGTGTTCAAACAAGGGGACCATAAACTGTGCATGTGAAAGGCATTACTAGTAATTTGGAAAGAGAAGTCTCTGTGTAAAGTGTATGTGTCCAATGTGATTAATGATGGAAGATAGCATTTAACAGTGATTTATTTATTTTTCATAATATGAAAGAATACAATTTTAAATAAATCCTCATCGCTCTATCTGTGTGCAAATTCTAAAAATTGTAGTGTAAACAAGTTTCTAGGTATCTGATGGCCCAATCCTATCCCCTTTCCCCTCTGCTAATGCAGCTTGGCCAAAATTGCAACCTGTTCATCCTGTGACAGTTGCAGAGGTTACATCTGAGTAAAGGAACATTTTTTCCCTTACTGTACTTGGCATAAGCCTTTACAGCGTGAGGGATCTACTCAGATCGTGCTTGTTAAATAGCTGGTGATAGTCCACTAGGAAGGAAGCGGGATAGGATTGGTGCACACTAATTTTTCCCTGGCAATCTCTTCCCTGATAAATGTACAGGCCTTTATGAGTCCTAAGCTGGGGAACAATGAAAAATACCATGACTCAAACTACTGTTAGTGGCAAGCCTTCCTTTATTTCTCAGTTATGAATAAATTTAAATCTGCTTATGGTAGTTTGTCTCAATCACGTGACTTGTGTCTTGTGTTAATACACTGAAACAGTGTGAGCCCACGTGTTCTTATTCCTACCACTATGCAATACAGTACTTGATAAATTCAAGCACTTTCACTATATTGGTCTCAGAAAACATCAACAGGGTACCCCATGTTGCATTGTGGCCGGATATTTTTGTTGTTTTAGCAGCTTCGGAGTAACATAAACCTTTTCTTAATATAATTTGTTGATTCAAATAGGCAGTTGTACTGGTAGAGATATTTGTGACATGCTTTGTCCAGTTAAAATGCACTACATAAATTCTCTCCAGGGAACAACCTGTCGCCTATCAGTTATGTATTGGTGAATGCAGAAGGTAACTTGTAACAGCAATGAAAGTAAAAAGAACCCAGAAACTATACCCAAGCCCCAGCTTTGTGGATTTAATACACCATAGAAATTGCACAAAAACTGCTTACTATTGTCTGTAGAATGCAATATAAATGTTGTTGTACTGGCATTCTTTAGGCCAGTGTTTTTGAATGGACAGGCTGTTTCCTGTCAAATGCAGCACCTTACTCGATATATTCACTCTTTGTTGAGAATAACGAATTTTTCACCATTTGTTTTAAGAAATAGTGAGTCAATGGTGAGTTGAATAGGCTGACAAGGGCAAAGGATCAGCAGTTTTCAGCTGTTCAGTGGAGTTTTGGGAAGTTCTTCTAATTTCATTTGAATTTCTGCATTTTATCATTTGATCCTCTGTATGTTTGTTTGGAAGCAAGTCCCATAGAAGTTGATGAGTCTTTTATTCAGATAAGTGCTTGTAGGTTTGTGGTCAAAATAAATGCTATAGTTGATGTTCCTATTTTATTTTTCTCTGGATCTCCATATCAGGGATCCAGAGAACTAAATTTACTCCAGAGTTGTATTTATGTGAAAGAAAATGTCTTGTGGCTCATCTATACAACAGTTTCTTGTTTTTTCCTGTATTGTATGCTTTACTCTGGAAATGAACATGAATTTGGACAAACTTTGGAACATAGAGGGTCTGGTATGTCCATGGGGTCATAAAGAGTTGGATACAAATACTGAACAACAATAGTTACTCTTGAGAGTCAGGCTGCAATCCTAAAGACACTTTCCTGGGAGTAAAACTCATTGAACACAATGGAGTTTACTTTTGAGTAGACATGGTTAGGATTGTGTCCTAAGTCCAGTATCTGACTCTATTCCTGCTAATAGGGTTCCTCAGCAGCTTTCATGTGAAGCTTCAAATAAAGAGCTATATTTGGGGTTTCTTGCCAGTCAACCTCTGCTGGTTCAGTGTCTGCTATGCCTGTGGATCCTCAACTTAGGACTGGGCTATCAGCCTATGATTATTACATGCATGTTGATAAGCATTGTTCCATCAATCAATGTACCTGCTCTCTTTGCCTTGCTAAAGTTAGGTTTGCATATGTTTCAGAAGTATGTCTAAGTTGTACTAAAAACAATAATCTTCAAAACCTTATTTATCCTTGCTGTCAGAACTGGGTTTTTTATGTTTACATGTTAATTTACCCAATAATGTGTGTTTACCTCTTCTTTCTTAACCATAAATTCTCTGTTCTGATGCAGATAGAATTTCTATATCAATTAGTCATGTGATCCACAATCCCTTTTTAGGCATTGATAGATAAAATATCTACGAGCTGCTTCATGTTTCTGACAGCAGCCAGATTTCACCCGTCTGCTATGGTAAACAGAGCACTGGTGAGCCATGATTGGGATTTGTTATCTCAGTTTCTGAACAACCTTTATACATTCTTGTTATACATTGGGGTTAGGTTCCTGGAAACCCCAACACAGCAACTTTCAACCTTTTTTAATCTTGTAGCACACTGACAAGGTGCTAAAATTGTCAAGGTTTTTTAAAAATGTCATCAGTTTTTTGACCACTGACAAGGCACACTGCAGACTATCCGTTGCACATCAGTGAGCCATGGCACAGTGGTTGAAAATCACTTCCCTAACAGATACTGAATCTGCTGATAGGGAGTGATTCAGCCTGTGGGATGGATGATGATGGAGGAAAGAGAAGCTAAACTGCCAGTAGAGGAGACCCTCAGGATGCACGCAGAGACCTTCAAACTGGTGCTACAAATAACACAGAATCTTTAAAATGACCATGGGAAGTTTCTGAAGGTCTCCGCTGGTATTCTGAATGCAGCAGTGCCCTTCACAATGATGTGATAGCTGAGAATGCCCCACAAATATAGCAAAGTAAGGGGCGGTCCTGTTCCCACACAAATAAGCAAATCTGTGGGTCACGAATCTGAAGGTATGGAGGATTTACTGTTATCTTTGTTTTGTGAACTATTCAGCTGTAGTACCATGGTTTAATCATCAAACAGGTTCTGATTAATCTGTTATGTGATTTTTAACTAACAAATGACAAAAGCAGCATCAGTCTGGAATGTATGAAACTTTGAATTCAAATATGGTCATTATATATAACCATTATATTATGGTTCCTATAAACATTCTAAAAAAATTTAGAATTTATATTATTAATGAATTAATTTATATTATTAATTAATTTAGAATTAATGCAGTTTATAATTACCTGTCCTATTGAGCTTAACAGAATTCAACTCAACGGGGCTTACTTTTGTACACAGGACTATACTATAAAACATAGGAACAGCTGAAATCCTGCTTTTAATTATATGCAATAATCTAGCAGTGAACTTCTCAGTTCATTACTGTCTCTCTCTACAGTGTATCCCAGTTAATAAGTCTGAAATTTCAACCAGGGTGTTTGGTATCATCACAGGCTGAAGATGGAATTACAACTTTAATTTAGGTAATTTAATTCAAGTGTCTTCCTTACTGCTAGAATTCTTAGAAGTGGTGATGACAGTTGTGGGTATACTGAAATGCTTTTATTTTTGAGTCCATGCTGTCCCCATTCTTAGAAAATAAAAGTATTCAATTTACCATCCAGGTAAAAATGCTTTCTGCAATTTTTGAAGTTAAGGCTGCAGTCCTAAAGACACTTTCCAGGGAGCAAGACTCATTGAACACAATGGGGCTTACTTTTGAGTAGACATGGTTAGGATTGTGCTCATAGTCAACATCTTAAGCGAACGTTTGCTTAATTAACAGAATTTTATGCATTAGAGAGTATCTACACTTTTGTCTGAGGCCTTAGGTTTTTTAAGTAAAGGCAACCACTTAGCCAACATCTTAGGCACACTTGCACAAATTTTACTGCGTATGCTTGGCACACAAAACCCTCCTTGAGAAAAACAATAGTTTTTAATAGTTTAATAGTTTAAATAGTGCAGGCATTTTAGTCTACAATTCCACATATCGAACATGTAAATATGTACTAAATACTTCTCCAATTAAGGGATTTTCAAGGCGGTTTTTGCTTTTGAAGCTGGCACTGGAACGTAACTTGCATAAGAATGGAGACAACAGTATCATCAATATTTACATATTTTATTATTATTTAGTCTTTTGCTGCTGTTAATGCTTTGTACTGTTTTATAGTCTTTTGTTATCTGATTGTTCTCATTACTGTTTTGCTGATGTTTTTACTGATGCCATGTTTTTTCTCTGTACAGTGTTACCTTGGTTTACATGAATAATCCATTCTGGGAGCATGCTTGTAATCCAAAACACTTATATATCAAAGCAAATTTTCCCATAAGAAATAATAGTAGCTCAGACAATTTGTTCCACAACCCAAAATATTCATATAAAATTATTACACTACTGTAATATAATACAAAATAATAAAGAAAACAAAATATAAAGAAATATAAAATAAATTAACCTGCACTTAGAGCAAAGTCCCAACTATGCCTACTCAAAAGTAAGCCCAAGTGTGTTCAATGGGTCTTATTCCCAGGAAAGTGTCTTTAGGATTTCAGCTCGGGTTGCTCAGGCTGTATTCTGCTCCGTTATACAGAAGTGAGCCCCACTGATTATAATAAGGCTTACTTTAGAGTAGACATGCAAGGCTAGAGGTCTCAGGCTTCTTGAAACCAATTCATAGTGGAATAGGGCTATCTTTCCCCATCTCATATTTTTTATTTGTTTTACTGTAGTTTAGTAATTTATAATGGTTTTAATTTGCTTGATGATGTCACTTCTGGCCATGACATCATTCTAGTGGGTCTTGGACAGAAAGCTATTCTAAAAAATGGGTCCAAAAATGGAGAGATCCATTGATATAGATCATGCTGCCAAAATACCTGAGTTCTAGGAATGGGAACTGCCCATATTACAGGTAAAGCTGCACCTGCCCAGGTATTTACTGGCATTGAACCAAGGAGGTCTGTGTAGGGAATCCAGACTTGGGAGGAGACTCACAGCACAATCCTAAGCATGTCTACTCAGAACCCCATTGTGTTCAATGGGTCTTACTCCTAGGAAACTGCGTTTAGGATTGCATCCATAGGATAAATTGGCAGAATCTGTGATCCTAACCTCCTGCTGGGACCAATTCTCCCCTCCTCTGCCCAGTTCTTCCCTTTTTGCCTGCCTTCTCCCTGCCATGAAAGCTACTTTACCAGCTGGTGAAGAAATTTATCAATGGTTGCTTCAGCAGGATATCTTACTAGTGCTGAGGTTCATTGCTGACTGGTGTTTAGCCTCAGCACTGGCACTGTGTGTCAAGCACTAGCGGTAAAGTGCCTTATAACATTTTTACAATGACTAGCACTGGCAGTACAAGAACAAGCCCACTTACAGCTTACAGTAACTTACAGCTTGTAGTAAACGATTGGTGGAGAGTGTTAGGGAAAGAAATGGATGCTTAATTTATAGCTAGATTTTTACTAACTACTAGGTGATGCAGGAAGAACACTCCTGTCATTTGTCAGTGTTTCACTACAGGGTAATCATCTCTTAATTCCAAATCAAATGCTGCAGTCCTTTGCACTTGTAACTCAGAGTAAGCCTCTGAACACAGTGGGACTTACTTTTTGAGAAGACCGACATTACATAATCAATATCAATCAATAAAGAAGGGAAGTTAAGTGAAGTTAGGAAGGTGGAATATTTTTGGAATAAATCCCATTGAACTCAGTGGGACTAACTGTATTAAAAATACATCTGTACTTGCACTTGTTCCTAGGATCTGTATTTGGGTGAATCAAGTCTGGTCTCACTGTGCTTCCTGCAATTAATAGCTCATAAGCAACTTGTCTATGTATTGACATTTTCTGGGCATCACTGTTCTATTAGACCCAACAGCTTTTTATTTGCTATGACTGCTCCAGAAACCAAGTCTGTGTGTTGCCATGTGGAGGTTATGGGATTTTCCCCACCTCTACACTTTTCTGATAGTCATCTAGTCTTGAGCTCAGCAGAGATCTTTTGCTACATAAACTGCTACTTTGCAGGTGGGGAAAATCCCATCATTCCAATTTCTACATTAGTGGCCAATTGAAATGTGCTGGTTGCAATAATGTCAAGGTTTCAGGAATGATGTCTAACACTGGATAAAATCCATTGTGGTTAAACTAGTGGAACAAGGAATCCTGTGGCTTAATAGGGATTTGAACAATGTGCATACAATTTTTCTTATCTTATATTCTTGAAGACAAATTGAACACTGGTGTGTTTCATCTTTTTTAAAAGTAAGAATTAGTAAAGTCACATTAATGAAGAAGAAACTGGATATCTCCAGTTGATTAAGAGTTTGTAGTTCCACAGCCTTGCAAGTGAAACCCTACAAAATATTGTAAAAATTAAAATGGGGAAGTCATTGGTGAGTGCAAGGAATTTCAGAAACAATTCACTCACCCTTAATCACATTTTCTATACTAGTTTTTTTGTCCAACAGTCCCCAGAAGATAGTATCAGCAATATTTATTCTATAAATACATACATAGAAAATAGATCCATAGATTTTGACTGGGTTTAGAAATTTGTAGTTGGCACCCATTCTGCCTCTCCTCTAAGTAATGAGGTCTTGCCTGTATGGTGAGCACACACCTCTGAGGTTCACCAGAACTCCAGAGGCAAATCCTTGCCTTTTTTCCAAGTCAGGGAATTTTTCCCTATTTGGGAACCTCTGAACCCTGGAGGGGCTTGCAATGCAGCAAGACGTTCCTTTGCTTTCCATTTCTCTCTGAGGTCCAATACAAGTCAAAGAGACTCCCTATCATTCTCCTGGCTCATTCTCCTGGCTGTCATTCTCCTCCCTCTCATTCTCCTGGCTTTCCTGTAGGTAGAATTGTTGCGTTGAGTCATTGGGAGGCTTTCAAAGCAACAAAATTGCACAGGAGCATTTTTGCTTCTATGCACAGCCCTCCATAACTCAGCATGATTAAGATTCTCTACGTCCTCCTTTGGAACCTGGAGAATCTCTCAAAATCCTCATTTTGAACTCTTGCAAGACTCTCTGAAGTTTGCCATGCATTTTGGAAGATCCCAGAGGAAATGCACTTGCCGAAGTGCAAGTGCATTTCTGGACATGTGGAAATATTTGGGCAAAAATGTACATAAAAAACTCTTTATGCATAAATGATTATATTCAAACAACATAAGAAGAGCTACTGCTGGATCAGACCAGAAGCCCATCTAGTTCTGCCTCCTGTATCTCACAGTGCCCACCTGGTGCCTCATGGAGCACACAAGACACTTATTTTCCTCTTCCTTTCTCTTTTTTTGTTATAATTACTTCTTGATGCCTTCCCTCCAAATTGTTTCATAATTTGGGAAAGTTATGGCAGCTAAGCTGTGTAAAATGACAGGTTGTAATTTTTGACAGCTATAAAGTGTGAGTTTATATGAATTCTGACCATGCAGGCAGGGGCCACAGTGGGGGTTTAAGAGGATAATTTGTATCCAGGCTCAAGAGAAAAAAGGGCGCCCATGAACTAAAGAAGGGGGTCCAGAAATTTCCTGAGATCCCTATGAATCCCAAAATCACCAGCTTCTACAAGAAAAACAGAAGTTACTCGGTAGGAAAGCTACTTATTTTCTTTCTCTTCTAAATAATTACTGTTAAAAACTCATTTGTACTAGTGTTGTTTAGTTGCGTTTGCCTCAGGTATATGGAGTGAACATAAAAAGATATGTAATTGCAGTTTGCTGTCATATAAAAATAACTAATGACACAATTTATTTCCACAATACATAAATAACTCAGCATGCGATGATGATCTGGTAAGCTACTTCCAGGAGATGAGAATGAAATGTTAGGGGAGGAGACGGCAGAGATGGCTGTTATGCTTCTCCAATGAGGTAGAGAGTACCAGTCCCTTTCATCACTGTATATTGTTTGCTTATGTTCTTCCATGTATACAAGCTGTTTCACACCAAGACCTAGCAGTAATTGCAAGCTACTGTTGCCTCGCTTAACAGGATGTTACATCCTGTATTTTAAACTGCTGTTCAAAAGAAGTGAACTTGATGTTATCACTGGTATTTTGGGACAGTTCCTCTTAAGAGATGTTTTCAGAATAATGCTTATGTACAAACTTGTATAAGTAATAAATATTCTTGTTATCAATTCCAGAATAATGTTCATAGGTCCAATAGGAAGGCAAGAGATATTTGGTCAAAATTCAGCTTCTCATAGGGCACAGATAACCATGTTGGTGCTGGATGTTTGCTTTGGATGTTAAATGAGAGGTGTCCAAACTTTTGGCAGAAGGGTGTGACACTGTGTTGGAGGCTGGAAAAAAAGAATTGGTTTTCATTTCCAATTTGAATAAATTTACATAAATGACTATATTAAAGACAAAACTTACGAATGAATTCAAATAAGTTCATAAATAGGGTGTGCTCTTCCAACCAATTTCATATACACAGAGAGGAGGTTTCATATAAAACTTCTCTTTGCTGTTTCAAAGGCTAAAATTGCCCTCCCTCATGTTGATTTGCCCATGGCATGGTGATTCAGACTCTTTTGGTAGGTATGTTTTTGTCTGTGTGTGTGAGAGAGAGAGAGAGAGAGAAAATGAGAAAGAGAGAAAGAGAGAGAGAGCGCAGGACTTTAGCTCCTGGTCTATTCTCATTTCTGAAGGAGTTCCATGTGTAGAAATCTTTGTGATGCAGGAATATAGAAAGGGCATTTGCAATTTGTTAGCTAAAAAAGCATCAGAAGTAACATTTGTAAAAAAAAAAAAAAAAGACTAGGAGCACAATCCTAACCATGTCTACTCAAAAGTAAGTCGCATTGTGTTCAATGGATCTTACTCCCAGGAAAGTGTCTAGGATTTAGGATTGCAGCCTAGGTTCTGCTTTTCAATCATTTCTGCTTTTTGCCATAACAGGTCCCTAACCTGTCAGATAAGCAGGGGTTACTCTATATAGGGACAGGGGTGCATACCTGTGTGTCTCATATCTGAAGATTCTTTTATCTGGGCCCTTCAGCATATGCATCCCCAGATGCATTCTTTCCAGAAGGGAGGGGAACTCTACACTGGTAATGAAAACTCTCCAAACTAGTGAAAACAATTCCTTACAACTTGTCAGTTTTTGGAAAGCCTGAATCTGTTTCTGGGCACAATCCTAACCAATTTAGGCCAGCACAGCTCACTTGGCATAACTTCCAGTGGTGGTGTGAGGAGGCCAATGCAATCTATTTTAATAGATTATCTCATCTTAAAATTGTTTGATAGAATTATCTTGTCTTCTAAATATACTTTAGTTTCAGTTTCTCGTTCTTTGTGTACAACAGCTATTTAAAAGTATTATTTCATGAAATCACCTCTACTAATTTTTCCCAACCAGGTGACACACATTTGTTCCAATGCCCGAGTCACTGGACTTTAATGCTTTATATATTGTTTTGCAAAAATACAGTGTAGTGAATAACACAGCTAGTGGGAAAGCAGAAGTTCTTATTGAATGAGAAAAGGTAACTCATACAAAAGCAGTGGCAACTGACAATGATCACAAATGATCACAAACATCACTTTTTAGGATGAAAGTATAGCATTTGAAACATCCTTTTTATAACATCAAGTTAAAGATCCAGGGAAACAAAATTTGAAATATGGTGTGTTTTGGTGAACGCCGAGTCCCATTTATGACTTACTGGAATTGGCCTGTGTTGACAGATGATTTTTCAGGCTATGTTGGGCATGATGTATAGATATTTAATCCTTTGACTGGATATGCTATTTTCTGGTGTTTTAATTCTAATATATAATTTGATTTGCTTTATGTGTTTTTTGGTAACACTGGAATTTGTAAATCCACATTAGTTTTGTCTGGAATGAAAATCTTAAATCATGGGAAAAAGTTGTAAAGGTGAATAAATGAGCTGAGCAAGATAGGAAGCAAGACAGACATCTCTGTACTGTGGGGAAAGCATTCCTGGCTCCCCTCTGCATATACGGGAAACCACAGATATAGGGGAACTCTCCAGCTCCCAGCAGCCTTTGGCCCATTGCTTTTGTTTATGTGTATAGTCTTTTGAAAGATCAAATATCTTGCTTTACTTAGAAGCCATAAACACAAAGCTCATAACAAGGACAACCAGGCAGGAAGCCTACATGCAGGAGAGGCTAACTTTGTGAACATGTACAGGAAACTTCCTGTTAATACTCCCCAAGTTGTTGTCTCGAGCTGGAGCTGCACAGTAACAGATTGTGTTGTATGCCTCCTACGACTGTCTTCAGCAGCATAGACACAATGGATTCCTAATTTGGTTTCAGAGCCTCTGCCGCATCTTTATGGAATATTTAGCTTTATCTTTGGATGTTTCATCATCATCTTCTTTTAGCATTATTACCGCCCATGATGGAGTCTGCTTTGATGATTGCCATGACATGGGGAGACCTGGCCAGCCTGTTTCAGGGACTTGTTGCCAGGACATTGCTTTTGCCACCGAATTGGTACCTATTTATCTACAGTACTTACATTTGCATGCCTTTGTACATGCAGAGGTTGGCAGGAGCTGGGACAAGCTCACTCCATCATGCAGCAGCCGAATCTCAAACTGCTGACCTGCCAGTCTTCAAATCAACAGGCACAGCACCTTTAACCTCTGAACCACTGCAGTCCTAGCTTTACCTTTTTGCTGACAGCTGTGAAGTTCCTTCTTTGGAGAAATTAGAGAAGCTTCTTTCTTCTCTTACCCTACAATCCAGAGTAACTACGGGAGCACATTAGAGACATTACGTGCACCACCTAGTGAAAACCTAAGTGAAATTCATATTGCAATCCAGAGTAAATTGTTCTTAAACCGGAGCAAGAACTCCCCATAGTTACTCTGGATTGTACCCTGAGATAAGCTTTCATTGCTTAAAAATTTAGTTACTCTGGATTGTACCCTGAGATAAGCATTTCATGTTTGATACCTTGTTTTTATTTGCAAAATTTGTATCCCCACATTTTCCTTATCCATTGCTTTAAAATTATCCTATGTCCAATGCTTTAAAATTATCCTTATGCCTTTCATTGCTCTTATTCACGTATTTGTATTATTAAGGTTTTACATACTTGCTGTTCCTTAATTCTGTTTGCAAAAAGGAGAAAAATAATTGGAGTAATACTTTTTGAACTATTGCACAAATTCTGAAAATTTGTTTTTAATACATATTTTGTGTGTGTGTATAATGTTGTGAATGAATGAAAAATAAAAAGTCAAGAGAACTGAAATGCTTGTGAAGTGCTTTCAGTTTCTTAATAAGAAAGGTAAACATTATTAGAGGCACAGTGCTTGTGCCCCCAACACCCTTAAACAGCTCATATAGTTTAGTTAATTAGCGCTTCAAAAAGTAAAGAAATCCTGCCATCATCTCTTGTTTTAGTTAAGAGGAGAGTCTCTGATAAAATAAAAAATCCCTGAAAATTGTCCACTAAGAAAATTTAACCTTTTCAGAAGAAGAAGGCTACCCGTTGTTTCTTCTACTCCCTTCAGGCTAGCCCTGAGCTGGTTCCCTCTTCTCCTCTGCCCAACGGATGCCCGGCCACAGGAGGAGCAGCATGGGAATATTGCTTTCGCTATGGGCAGGTATGCTAGGCAGCCCTGACACTTTTTAAAAGGGCTGCTGGCCAGCATGTCTGCCCCAACTGCCAATGAGTGTGCATGTTAAGTGAAGCAACACTTGTTTTGTGAGGCAGAATCCTAGATAAATTTTGCTTGTTATGTGGATCACTTGTTAAGCGAGGTACCACTGTATGTTTAGCCATATATTATCGATGTACTGTCATCTTTATGCTGGTCAGAGACCATAACAAAATTGAATTTGTAATTCATTTGATTTTGCTATCTACTACAACATTCCTCTTGCTTTATCACAACACAGTCCCTTTATTTCTCTGTGGTAAGTAGTTCCCACTCTCTTTGTTCATATTCTGTTTATCAGCAGTTGATTTCAAGTTAATGATCAAAGAACATTAACAGCCATTGCATACTTTAAAAAAAAAATGTTACAGAGGTAACAAAAAAGTACAACCCACAGAAATGACCCTTTACTATACTTGCTTGTTGCTAAACCAACTAACCTAAAGTTATCAGAAACACATTATGGACAGATTAGGGATTTCCCCACCAACCACTTGAAGTGACACTTCTGCACTGAAAATTTCCTGTTTTTTTGTTTTTTTTTAATTGTAGCATCTTGGAGCACAATGAAAGGATTTTAATGCAAAGACCTCAGAAAAAAGTGCTGCAGCAACTGGTGCAAGGACAAGAAAAAAAGAGGTCTTGTGGTGACACCTTGGAACACTCCTATCTTTTGAAGTAAGTCATGGGAGAAGTTTTGTTATAAGAAAACTTGAATTCATCTGCATTTGCATTTCTGCTCCAAATGTGCTTGGGAAAAGAGTCTGTTGAGAGATTAATTAGTGGGAGAAAGGTTTTGGTGTAAAAATTGGAGTCAGGAATTGGTGTAAAAATTGGTGTAAAACCTTGTGTCCATCATGCCTCCTGGGAGTTTCTGTCACAACTTGGATATGTTGATCCTTACCAGAAACTGTGTTTGGTGGTTCTTATGAATTCATATAGGGGACAGGGGTGAAAGTGAACACAAGTTGAGTGACGTAGTCATACAAAGGAATCTTGTGTAAAACAGAGCCAATTTCTGGTTTGGAGAAATATCTTTGGATGCTATCCTAAGAACACTTTCCTGGGAGTAAGCCCAATTGAACTCAGAGGAACTTACTTTTGAGGAGACTTGAATAGGATTGCACTGTTTACTAGATAGGTTTTAACTGGCATGATTAAAACAAAAGGACCTCTTTTAAGTGTCATAGCTATGAATGATACTAATATGTTTTAAGAGTATTATGCTTACCTGTTGTTTGTGTTATGATATTTTGGTTTTTAATTAAAAAGAAAAGACAAGACAGGTCATCATGAATTGTAGAGAAAAGCATAAAATTGTATTCATTTCACCCAGTTTTTCAATTTCTAATCAGTTTTTTCTTAAGCAGGTTTTGAAACTAGGACTTCTGTGCCTCTCTTTTGATAGGTCTTCTGGAAGGAAACAGTTGTAATTTGCAGTATTTTACTGAGCAGGAAATAATGAATATATGCACAAATGTTGCAGAAATACAGAGCATTGTTTATTGCCATTCAGTTTAAAAATTATAATTTATAATTGCAAGGAACCTTGCACTGATAAATGTATTTGCTGCTTTTTCCAGTAGAGAAAAGAAAAGCCATAGAATAAAGTTGGCTTTTGGTTTCAGAATAGCTGAAAATCATGGGTATTGCTGGGAAGTCCCAGAATCAACCTCAAGGAGATTGGGACATTCCAGTGGTGCTTACCATATGAAAATTATCTGCCTCGAAAGAATGTAGATTCATTCAGTTTATAGCTCATGTTGTTTATCTCTGTGCTGTTGAAGAAAAGTTAGAAAAACCTTAAGGCAAGTCTTGTTTGTATTAATTCAGCTGACTGTACCCATCTTTTACTGAGCAGAATGTCTACTGTAGTTATCCCGAGCCTTTGGCTCATGTTATCAGAAGAGGATAGGTTTTTGTATTTAAAATATGAGGGTTGCATAAGATCTGTGCAACCTTGCACAGCTTGCAGCTGCTTATTACTCACCCTTCAGTATTTGCGCCCCAAAGTCATGCTGTAAGACTGATTTGAAGGTAAAAAAAAAAAAAAGCTGAAGAGAGAGATTACAATTCTTTGTCATTTTAACACTGGGACCCATTTTGTAGTACGAAAATTTGACAGGGCACACAAGGCTAAGACTTGGGATTGGAAGTGATGCCAACAGGAAGTGACATCATTGTGATGTCATGAATTGAATTGATGTCATCAAACTGGAAGCTAACATCATGGTTCACACCAAATAACTCAATAAGGCCAATCCCAAATGGGATTGAGCACATCTACCAGCTGTAGATTCAGGTGATTCTCAGCCATGTGGGTTCTCTGTGTGAACTTTCAGCCAGTACAGTGTGGCCATCCTGAGTCACTGAGGGAATAGGTCAGTAAAATAGGGAGGCAGTCATAATGAACTGTTCCTACTGGGATATGCTGAAAGCCTCCCACTACTCTTGTCTCATTTAAGTATAGCAAGACACACCCTTGTTTACAAGGCCTTTTTTGCTTCCTACTATGCTCACACCTTCTCTCCCTCTTCCTGGATTAGTTTCAGGAGCATAAAAAGGTGCACAGAGAAACAGCTGATAGCCTGGGCCAAAACATTTATTTGAGAGAAGCAGCATTATTTGCGATCCAATTTTAGAGAGCTAAATGAGAACAAACCCTGCTGTATCAAGTTCTGCAGAGTTACCATGGACCATCCTTGGACCCTCTTCACTCCTCTGTGCAGGAGCAAGTTCTCCGTATGTGTGTTCATTGCCCTGCTTCGGTGGTGCCTCCCCACAGCCTTGCGCTGATTCTTGCTGTACAAGTGGGTACTAGAGCAGGACTCACTTTTACCCACAACCTGATACTGAACTGCAACACGGCTTCCTACACTACTCTCATGTAAGGCCATTAGAGAGAACTCTGCTGAGGAAGGGCAGGAAACTGGGGGTTAGACCAAGTCCACTACTTCCCAGGCAGTTACTACTGTGAGACTCACTCTTGCCCCCAACCTGCCATCAGCCTCTAATAGCTTTCCTATATTTGCAGTTTCACACACACACAAAAATCAAATTTTATCAAGGTGGAAAAAGTATAGTAGACATATGAAAACTGCCTTGAAAAAATAAAGAAATTGTGTACATACTTAATTTGAAAACAATTGACATATAGTTTCTAATCAGCGTTTTCTTGGCTTAAAAAATATCTAGAAGTTTTCTGTTTAAGTCTACTTGTATTGCTAAATTACTTTGTGGATGTCAAACAAAATTAACACTCCTCATTGTTACATCAATTCTTGATATTTTCAATTATGATAAAATTATGTTCAAGAGCATTTGAATTGGGATGAAGGTACTATTATTTCCCCATCAATCCATTGTAGTGGTGTTGATTTGTATGTTACATCTAGGTACAGAGACAATACAGTGTGTCTCTAGTTTGATTTCTCTCTTACACATGCTTTGTAAAGCCTGATTAGCAATGAAGGATGTGTACAGTTTCCTTCCCTACTGCTCTTTTTGTTTTTGTCTTGCAAACTAGGGTGTGTACAAATGAACTGATTATACATGATATCCACTACATTTAATGGACTATTAATTTGAACAGCATTCTTTTTCAGTCATGGAAAATAAATCCTTTTTAACCTTCCCTAACGCAAATAGGGCATTCCTATTTGCTTTGGGAGTGGTAGAAAAAACAGGAAGGAAAAACTGGTGTCGAAGGATATCAAAATACCATTGGGCACTATTTCTAGATTTTCGTTATGAGGTTTTGATTTGTTTTTAATACATATTTTGTGTGAGTGTATAATGTGAATGAATGAATACTTGAAGATTGCATAAGTTGTGTTTTCTGTACTGTGTAATTCTTCTGATGACAAGAGGAAATTTTTTGTCCTTTTGAGAATTAATAATAGGTTTCTTACTCTTTCAAGAGGTCATGATGCATTTAGAGTTACTATGGGCAAGCTTCAGCCTCATATTTCCTAATTCTTTTAAATACCTTATAGCTCTTGGAGGAGTCTGATTTTTCTCAATAATTGGCAAAGTGGGTACCTTCTCATTAAGTAAACTGATTTCCAAATAAACGTAACAGGAAATAAGACCTCAAGAATGGGTGGGAGAGGTTTGTTTTATATTTGAGATAGGTTTGTTGTATGCTCATGATTCCAGTTTTATGAATAAGAGAATATCTGGACTGCCAAGCATATAATAATTGTTCATTTGTGTGTGAGCTACTGCTTTAAAATGTCCAGTTCTGGAGGAGATGGAATAGGGGCTTGGTGTCACATCATTGCTTCAGTGAGCTAAGTTTCATATTTACAATCATTGTGAAAAATTATAGGTTGTATTTTTTTGTCCACGTGCTTGGGACCTGCAGATTTGAGCCAATATGGGGCAGGAGATAGTACCTCCAGATGTATCCGGAGAAGTCTTCCTAATTTGTAGGGAGGAAGGTATTCTGAAGTGTGGGGAGGCTTTGCATTACTCTAATAGATCTTCTGAAGACTAGGTAGGCCACATGCAGTCTTGCCGCTTGGAACATGTCAGGACGTGACTAGAAGGCACAATCACTTCAAATTTTCCTATCCTCAGGGAGTCCAGGATTTGATCCCCAGATGACAGCCCACTACATGTATAAATCATAGGTGGTGGGGAAAAGTGTATTTGGAAGTTACGTATACATTCTGTATTGAGCATGGTACTCCGTTTCCTCCCTAGCAGCTTGTTCATTAATTCTTGTTCTCTGGACTGCTCTGAGAATTTGCAATGTCTACAAGTGTCAGTGTCTCCTGCTTTCTGATGGTTCAGTACTCTTCCAACAAAGGTGGGCTTCAGGGGATTCTCACAGGTTCTGTAGAAGCCTTTGCTAATGAGCGCCTGGTTCTGAGAACCTGTTACTAATGGGACATAGAACCTGTTGTTAATTTATTTGAATCTCATCACTGCATTCAATTATAACCTGCCTGAAATCATTTACTCAGTGTATACTCTGCTTTTTCAACCTTTGTCTTCTGGTCTAAAGGCTAAAATTCCTCCCCATGTTGATTACCTTATGACATGGTGATTCAAACTGTTTTGGGGTGTGTGTATGTGCGTGAGGGAGTCCACGCACACTATAGATTCTGATCCATTCCCATTCCTGAAGGCATTAATGAGAATCAAGTTACAGAAATCTTGGTGTGACAGCAGGAATTTGCAAGATAAAAAGGACATTTGCAATTTACTAGCTAAAAAACATTGGAAGCAACATTTGTAAACAAAAAAGGTTGAGTTCCACTTTTCAATCATTTCTGCTTTTCAACCCAGTTCCAATCCCTTACATGTCAGATGAGCGGGGATGCATGTATCTATTTCCATTTGCTATATTTCATGTCATCATTGTTATAGCAAGTATGCAACACAAATTTTGTCACATGATAACTGAGCTTACTATAAAGTAACCTCAGTTACAATGTGTGTTGTGACATAATTATGTTGTGCTGTTCCGCAGCTGCAAAGGTTGTTACGTACGAAGTTGTAAAATAACTGTTCTGCAAGCCAACAGCATAGATGTAGGTTTTTTTGAAAAACCACTATTTATACATTGGCTGTTGTACTGATTGCATAAAGCAGAGGCCACAAAGCTGCCTGTGTTTTTCTTCTTGGGATATGTCATTGCATAAGCTGTATTTTACTTAGTATTCAGCTTATGTTGTAGTTGATTTGGAATTTGAAGTAACATTTGTCTGCTGTTCTTGCAACTGCAGAAGGTGAAGTGTTTTGACATACGTTGTTTCTAAAACTCTGGAAGGTTTCCAAACAGTTATTCAAACTGCATGCATAGTTCATCAGAATGTGTGGTATGTATGAGACTAAAGTCAACAGATATTTTCCTTCCTCATAGTAAAGGCTATTGACTATCTGGATCTCTGGAAAGGATTGAGCGTTGCTATAGGACAGCTATAGGAGTGTTACTATAGGGAATCAGTGTTGCTATATTGGTCCCATTGTAAACCAAACAGTCACGGCTTCTACTGGATGAAGTTTTTCTGTCTGGCAGGTACCTTGTATACTAGATGCTCTAGTGGAGGTGCAAGGCCCAAGGACAAACAATAACACCAGCCTAACTGGAGATTTTTTGTTCACTTACAAAATACTGTTTGTGTAATTTAAGGCTTAGCTGTTAAATTTGGATTCTGATTACATGCAGTTGTTCCTTAACTATTGGCACAGGGACACTCTGCAGTCACCAGCTTCCTTCTTGAATAGAAGGAGAGTTCCACTTGTGCAAAGATCTTTTCTGCTCACACAAGGGTTCCTTACATGAGTTCAGCTCTTCTAAAAGTAGTATACAGCCCTCTACAGTAGTGGTTTGCACACAACTTTCTGCATTAATTCCATAGCCAGAGCCAGATTTACATATAAGCTAAACAAGCTATATTTTAGGGCCCCACTCTCATTGGGGCCCCCCAAAATTATAAATTGTATTTCAGTTTAACAATTACTTAGATAAAATACATATTTTGTTTTGTGCAAATGGCTTCAGATACCTTTTAGGTCTATAAATTACCATATATATTCAATACAAAAAAGCAACAATTTGTTGTTGACAAAGGACAGCTGAACAAATAAAGGGCCCTATTACCTTCAATAGCTTAGGTTAGGGGTGTCCAACATGCGGCCCGGGGGCCGCATGCAGCCCAGGACGAGGGTGAATGTGGCCCTCCTGCAAAGCTGGTCACCACCATTGGAAAATCTGGCTTTGTGGCAGCAGCCATATTCAAATTTCGCGTGCTTCTCTGCGCAGTGCCCTGGGCAGCCGCCACAAAGCTGGTCTGAGCTACCTGGATCCTCCCCCTACCTGACTCCTGGCACTCAGAGTGCTTCAGACCCCTGCAGACCTTGCAGCGCCCGCCCACCCTCATCTCCCAAAAGCAGCCTCAGCCTCTATCCTGGCTGCTACCTGCTGCCCTTGTGACCTACTCAGAAGCAAGCCCTGTTAAAGTCAACAAGGCTTACTCCCAAGTTACAGTCTGAGAGCCCAATGATGCATAGGATGGGCTGTGATCCTCTCCAAGCTTAACCTTGGAGATATGATGCAACCCTAACCATGTCTACTCAGAAGTAAGGCCCATTGTACCCAGTGGGTCTTATTCCCAGGAAAGTGTGTTCACGATTGCAGCATATCTCCAAGGTTAAGCTTGGAGAGGATCACAGCCCATCCTATGCATCATGCCTCCTCAGAAGTAAGCCCCACTAAAGTCAATGAGGCTTACTCTCAAGTTGCATTCTGAGAGCCCAATCCTCTGCATGGCTACTCAGCAGAAAACCCCATGATAATCAGTGAGACTTACTCCAAGGTTTAAAAAATGTAGGACAAAATATAGGACATCCTACATTTTGTACTACATTTTTTAAAAGTTACTAGTGTTTATATGCGGCCCAAACCAACTCATCTTCTTCCAGTGAGGTCCAGGGAAGCTAAAAGGTTGGACACCCCTGGCTTAGGGCCTCATCAAACCTAAATTCGGCCCTGTCCACAGGCTTCTATTCCAGTTGGTCCCAAATTCATACTTGGACTTTGGGGACCCTGTAAAATAATGTATTTGAGGGAGAGGGGTTGAAAAAAGAAAAAAACTTCTTATTTTCATGAAACAGGAAGTGTTTTTTCCCCTTTTATATAGCAGTTTTGAACTGCTAGGCGGTCACAGGCTCCCCAGATGGTTCATGGAGCCATAGTGACCCCCAGGTAAGTTTAAAAAAACCCTTCCCTACCTGGCAGCAGCATGATTGTCCCAATTATATGGCTGCAGATTTCTGTCCCCTGAAGGATTGTAACCCCCAGTTTGGCAACCACTGCTCTGTTTCAAAGATATACTGGTATTAGTCAGTCTATACATACAGTAAATAAATGATACTCAAAACTGTTGGAAGCACATGCCATTGAGTTTCAGTGGGACTTACTCTTAGGTGAAGTGTGTATAAAACTGCAATCTTAAGATACGTATTCCATATGCAAATAATAGTCCTTTTCCACCAAGGCATCATGGGTTCTCTTATCACACTGGTGCAATACTGGCTTTTGTTATTAGATGACTGTAACTTACATTTTTCTAAAGCATTCATTATATGAGTAGGAAAAGCTCATTGTGAGTAGACAACCCAGCTTGCGTCAAGTAGCAGCATGTTGTGGTAGCTGATCTTCCTGCATTTACCTCCAAATGTTTTTGCTTTTTAAAGAGGGAGGGAGAGGGGGACATATTGCTGCCAAGCATGGTTGTATTTTTTCCTATCTACTGGCCTTAAAGAGATAAGCACAATTTGTGGGCCAGAACTCCTTGGGGAGCCACAGAAACCAGCCAGGTGACCCATAGAAACCTTGAGAATATCCTTGCCTCCCCATACTTGCCTTTGATTGTAGCCCTAATGAGCAGCAAAAGCAAGTGGCCCAGTTGGTTAAAGCAGTGGTCCTCAACCTTTTGGGCCCCAGCGACCGGTTCTATGGGGAAGAAAATTTTCAGGGATCAGCCCAGGGATGGGGGGCGAGTTCTGCCTCTGGTGACCTGGAGGGAGAGCTTCCCCTCCTAGAGCACAGCACTGCTTCCCCTCCTAGAGCACTGCTTCCCCTCTTAGAGCACAGCTCTGCTGCTTCCAGCTGTAAATCCTATCGAAATCAATATAGCTATTGCTCGGATACTGTGGATAGGACTGCAGGTGAAAACCCAGTGTCTCAATGCATGTCTACTCAGAGCAGAGTTTCAATCTTTTTCAGTGCAGGATGCATTGAAAATGCACAAATTCACCCTAGTCATTCTTATTGGAGAGTAAACCTCATTGACTATAATGGGACTTATTTCTGAGTAGGCAGGCATTGGATTGGACTCTGAGGCTGCAATCTTATCCGGGTATTCCTGGGAGTAATACAAGGGGACTACAGGGGGACTTATTTCTGAGTAAACAGGCATAGGATTGGGCTCTGAGGCTGTAATCCTGTTCACACTTTTGTGGGAGTAAGCTCCACTGACTTCAGTGGGACTTACTACTGAGTCTTACAGGCATAGGATTGGTCTCTGAGGCTGCAATCTCTTCTTCATCCGTTTCATTACTTATCATGCAGGTATATTTTCTCCTATGTTGTTCCATACACAGAACTGCAGCAACAGATTATGCAATTCAGAATTACCTTTGACCTGCATCAAGATTAAGCCTCTTTTTTAAACTTGTTATAGAATTAGTTAACTTAGCATTGGTAAATTGTTCTTTTCACCAATTCCATCTATTGCGAATTGTCACCATGGTTAGGTATACTTCTGAAATGATGGCAGTACTAGCCTTCTGCAATTTTAAACCCATGTGTTGGCTGTAGTGGCTCAGTGGTTAAGACGTGGTTTCTGTCAATCAGCAGGCTGGATTTCAAGACTGGGGGTGCTTGCTACAAGAGTGAGTGAGCTCCTGTTATTTGTCCAGCTTCTGAAAGCCTAGCAGTTCAGAAGCATGGAAATGCAAGTAAATTGTTACCACCTTGGTGGGAAAGTAACAGCATTCCATGTGCCTTGGTGTATAGTCACACTGACTGCATGACCATGGAAAACGCTGGCTCTTCAGCTGCAAAATAGAAATGAACCCTGCATCCTACAGTCAGTCGCTACTAGCAGTACAATCTTTGTATACCTTCCTAGTGAGAATTGTGCTTCACGCCATAGATTGGCATAGATTGTCATGTTTCAGTAAATTTGAGTCTTTTTGGTTCCACAAGATTCCCAGCTTAAAAGCTTGAGAATGGGTGAAGGAGAATTGTAATATCCATACATATTTCTCTGGGAATTTAAATGGCAATATTTGTGTCTGGCAAAAGAAAAAATTCTTCCTGGTAACATGGGTAGGGGGACTCACACAAGTAAAGCATGGAGTCAGTGTTCAACTGCATAATAGTCTTTATTAACAGTTTACAATTAATTTTAGCATTAGAAACTAGTACAGAGAGCTTATACTATGGGAAGTCTTCATATAGACATAGGTTTGACTTAACCATTAGTTTACTTTTGCGAATGTCATGAGAAAAATGAATAGACTTTTCTTGTTTATTAATTTTGGCTTATGATCATAATTCACTATGTACATTTGAAAAAATTAGGGAGCCCTGAAGATAAATATGTTTATCTTCAGTTAAAGTATTTCCTTAACTGATTCTTTGCCAAAGTGTTCTGTATCCTTTTCTAGATTTGATAACATCACAGATACCAAAGAGGTTCAAAATGCTGTTGAGATTCATTTACTATTTTGGGTGTGTATCATGATAAGCTGTTTTAGCAGAAAAACAAAACACCTAGTTTAAGTGCTGCAAGAAAGAGGCCCCTTTCCTGAAAAAAAGCTTTTTTCATTTAACAAATTTAAAATATAAATTTAATTTTCATTTGTTCACTGCATTAAGGCAAACAAGAAAATTTTGAACTTTTTCTAGACCGTTAAGCTTTTTCTAGACCGTTAAGCTTTTCCTACTTGACACAAGCTGGGTTGTCTACTTACAATGAGCTTTTCCTACTCATATAATGAATGCTTTAGGATTTTGTACCACTTTAATTACTTACTGTTTATGTAAGGTTTGAGAAGGGCTTTGAGAATTGTTTAAGCCAGGCCACTTTTATCATATTGACAAGATCATCTGTCACTTTTAGGCTGTGCCATTTTTTGATGAAATTAATAATTTGTATGAATATGGCCCTTGTATTTGTTTTGCACATTCTCCTGCCACAGAGTATGTTCTGAGACTACTAGCTGTAATATATTGCTGGGCTATGATTTATGGAGTAGTTAGAATTCTTTTATGCATATATTGTAAGCTTTTCGAATAACTACAAAGTGGGCTGAGAAATGGAATATTTGTAAGTATTGGTCCCACTATGCCAGTGCTTGTGTGCTAGTATACCAAAGACATGTTCCTGTATTTTTTCAACATAGAATAGCACTAGAATCAAGGGAAAGCATAGTTGACACTAATGATGTCATCAAAGTCCCTGATGACTTTGTTACCTTCTGTCAATCACAATGTCCTTTATTGATACTACCCCACCATTAACCATGGTGGAAACCAACATGGATGATTAAAAATGTGAAGAAGACGTCTTGGAACTTGATTCACACATCACCCACAGAAGCCATGCTCCAAGAAAAAGCCACCTGTAGCTATTGGATGAGCAAATAGTGACTTAAACCTGCCGCTGTAAGCCACAGAGCTCTCATTAAATGACTGGTTTGAATCTTGTTTCAGCTCAAGCCTCTCAGCCACATATAGAAAAATTGCTTTTTACACTAGTGAAAAGGATGGTGTGTCTGTTATCCATTGTACGAACTGGTGCTCAGTTGCAAGATTCATGGTCTTTTTGAGCAGTACCAGTTTTGGAATGAATTCTGATAGCATCAAAGAAATGCAAAACATTATTTTTGTTTTTGCAGAGTTCCTGTAGCTTTGAAAGCATACCAGAGACGTAGTAGATGCATCCTTTTCTAATGCTAGATCTCTATGCTGAATACTGCTGTCTCTGTAATGTTTTTGTCCATCATACACTTTTGAATGACACAGGAGCATCATAAGTGACTTACAGCCCAATCCAGAGCAACTAATCTGTCCACATAAGAGCCCTTAGGTTGCCCTATCTAACACTAGGTTGGAGCAACTGCAAGATGCTCCAGCCCAGTTACTCTGAAGGAGGCTTAGGGCAGAGCAAGGCAAGATAGGGTGCCCTAAGAGAGGTGGACCTGCTCTGCCCTAACTGGGGCAGCCTAAGCAGCTCAGGAGAGGCAAGTTGAGGGCATGTTTAGCATTGCCTAGGGCAGAGCAGTTACTCTGCATCCAAAGCCTGTTTCCAAGGCAGAAATGTCCTCTTCCAGCCCTCAGAGTTATACCACCTTAGGAGCAGGTATAGTAATGAATAGACCCATAGGGGTCCATGATAAGGCCCGAGTAAGAATGGCAGTGCTGACCAAAAATCTGAGTTCTTGGCCAGCCTAGCTGCAACCCCTTCCTCTCAACCTCAGGATATGGAACAAACTACGGCTGCCCACAAACCTCAGGATACAGCAGGCCACTCCAAGAAGCCCCTTGTATTCACTGTAGAATGTACTGGCATCTCATCAGGGACTCCTTATAAGGCAGGCACCCAGTGGCATCACCAGACTGGTGCGGCTGGTATGGGCTGCATTGGGGATGTGCTCCGTATAGGGTGATGTGCCGGAGGAGTTTGACTGTCCTTTGGCAGGCCCTGGGCATCAGCACACCCATTCAGGCCTGCTCCAAGGCGGAGCAGCAGCCAGAAGCTGACACTTGTCTGAGGAGCTGGCCTGAACGGCCATCTGAGATGCACTGCGCAGAAACACACTGAGCATGCCGAACAGCTTCAGAGGAGACTTCCTTAGAGCAGAGAAAATCCGTGCTTCTGCAAAGCCATTCGGCCTCACTCAGGAGGCGGAGCGGCAGCCGAATGGCTTCAGAAAGAGTACTGCACAGGCACCAACTCTGACGCCTGCACAGTCTCCCCTGAAGCCAAAAGGCTTCAGAAAAGTACTGCGCAGGTGTCAGAGATGGTGCCTGCGCAGTACTCTTTCTGAAGCCAGTTGGCTTCAGAAACAACTGCGCAGGCGCCAACTTTGGTGACTGTGCAGTCCAGGTGGGGGGGGGGGGCGCATTCCAGGGATGACACACAGACTTCCGCACCAGGTGATGTGCAGAGTCATTTCACCACTGTAGGCACCACAGCTGTTCCTTGTTCAGTGTGATCTGAGGGGTGTCTCCTCAGGAGCAAGTCTTCCCCTTGTGTCAATTACTTAGCATGCTCTGGAGCAGTTAGGGCAGCCTAGGCTTCCTGACTCTCTGGATTCAGCATAACTTTCTGCTCTGGATACAGAATAGTTAGGAGAGTGCAGTTAGGTCAGAGCAGGCTGAATTTGCTCTGGATTGCAGCCATAGTGCCAATCCCACTGATGAACAGCTGATTTCCCACAGGCCAAAGTTGCTTTAGACCTCATTTGTGGCCTGCATGGTATGAGGCCAAACAAGGAAGTTTTGTGTCTGTTGCTTGGCTTGTTGAGAGACAAATAGAGCATCAAGACACAGATAGATATGGATAATAATCAGCATCTGGAACAGATGTGACCTCTAATTATATTTCTTGAGATAGAATGATTGAGACTACAATCCTAATCCCCAGTTAGGCCACTGTAAATCCCAGCACAAGTCCTGTGGTGCCCTGGGGATGTCTCAAAAGTGCTGTAATGTACTTCTGTGCCAGTCTTGAGGGATTAGGCTAGTTCATAGACATGCACTGGCCTCCCCACACCACCATCGGAATGGGGAGACAGGTGAATTGCACTGGCCTAAATTGGTTGGGATTGTGCTCTGAAGGCTGTTCACCCATTCAGAAGTTTTGTCCGTGCTACCCTCCCCGGCCTGAATCTACTCCTACAGACTGCCCTCCATCCACCCAGAAATGCAGACTGGCACCGGCCTCCCCAATGGCACCCTCTCCCTTCCTAGCCATCACTGTGCTTCACTGCATGTTTGTGACAGCCATTGCCTAGGCAACATGCACATGAGCAGTGTTTCCCTGACAGAAGATCAAGCTGTGAGAGAGGATGCTGCCAGTGGAGTGCTTCTCTGTTCTGTGTATCTTAGGGTGCAATCCTAACATAGGCTGGCACAACTCATTTTTCTTTCCATTCTAGGAATGCCAAAATTTTCTTCTAAAATATTGGGACAATATGTGAACACAATCCCCCAAAATGGGATTGTCCCTGGTTTTGGAGGACATATGGCAACCCTATTCCATTCCCAAGTCAGCTCATGTCCACAGCATGGTCCTTGAGCCTGCTGCTTATCTAAGATCTGGCATCATTTGGGGCGAGTTAGAGAATATTTCTTCTATTTTGGATCAGGTATTCCTGTTGAGGGTGGGGTGGGAGAGAAATGCTTCTTTTTGGAGAAATCATGGATGGGATTTATGCTTTAAATATATTTTTGAATTTAATTCTTGCTTGGAAGAACAAGGGAATCCTACGTGTTGAGGGACCACATTGGATATGGGAACTTTAATTACCATGCATTTGGGAATTCATTTGATTAATAAAGCAATATTCACTTCAAGGAGGTACATTGGAATTCTTTCTTATTTGTTTTACTACCCTCATTCTAATCTTAGAACAAACTTCAGTAGTTGGGTTATTTGCTCCATTATATACTTTATAGTGGCAGCTTATTTGAGTGTCAGATCTTAATGCAAAATGTTTCTCACCCTGTGTCTGATCTGTAGAAGCTGCTATTACAACCTGATGATTGAGAGAGCAGTTTTAGGCTACTTTTGTAGTTTTATGCTTCTGTAGTGGGGGAAACAAACACTAAGTGGCTCAGTAGGAGGAAGGAACAAATAATGGCAGTTGTGGATCAGTCCTGAGGAGGACAGGCACGGATGCTATTAAGGGTCCCATGCTTGATGACACTGATATTTTCCCACTACTCATGCTGGCCAACCTAGCATAGCATTACTACACCACCGATGCTAATGCAAATCACAATCTGTCCCGTTGGAAAGCCTTAACAAATTCTGATTATTGTAAGCCATGGGAAGGCTTTGGAGATCATGTTTTGTCTTCTCTGAACTGAGCCACTGACTAAGGAATTGTGATATGGTAGATTTTCTGAAGTATGGATGAAGTGGAGGTTCTAATTTAACATTTGGGAGTACAGAACTTGTGCAGTGATTATTGGTTTAGTTTTACCCACTTCTATGGTTGTCAAAAGTGTGAACTTGTACAGCAGTATGTTTTCAGATCTTAAAATTCATCTATCAAATTGCTGTGATGCCTTAGAATGATGATTAATGGTTTATTTATGAACTGAAAAACTAGCTTTACTTTTAAGATAAGAATTTGATTAGCTCATAATTAAACAGTATGCTTTGAGATATACCATCTGAGCTTTGCTTCCATTGGTGGTGATGTCAGCTGAAATTCTCCAGAGTTTTCATTAACCTGAGGCCCTGACTTTTCCCTGCAGATTTCTTGGGATGTGTGGCTCTCAAATGCCCTAGAATCTCTCAGGAGCAGACACTTTCCTTGTTTTGCTACACTGCTTTCATAAGTGGCTGCTGTGAACCTTCCAGCTTCTGTGCTTTGATGTTTCTTCTCTTGCTGGCAGGCAATCAAATAATTGTAATTTACTATGGTTTTGCTTCACCAAGTTTTAGAAGGCTAGAAAGCCATAAATATAGTCTAAATTGCCAGAATATAAGGTATATTCCCTTGATATGTTAGTGCCTTCTGTAGCGCATCACAATCATACAGGGTTCCTTTTGTAGGTTTTTGCAACTGAGTGAGCCAGAGAGACTACCTAATATTTTGTAGTTCAAAAAGCAGTGGGTAGAGCAGAGATTACAGACTGATTCTACATCAGTCACATGGAATAAGAAGTGCAAATAAATCTTTGCTTGGAAACTATTCCATTTACCTTTGAGCATTTGGAAATTGTATGGAGGAAAAGGGTCAGCAAATGGCTAAAAACAATGATTGGAAAAATTCCCAAGTGCTTTATTGTCCCTTCCCCCACAAAAAGTGGCTATAAAAGTGGAGAATTTAATTGTTCAACTCTCTCAGTGTTCAGTTGGTTTTTTTAGGGTGGGAGGTGGTAATGCTTGTATTGTATAAAGATTAAAATATCATATTTACTCAGATTTAACGTACACCCTTTTCAGCCAAATTTAAAGCATTAGATTATTGGACAATTACTTGAAATCTAATGCGTGGCTGGGCTGAGGGGAGTACCTTCTGGGAGTACTGATCATGTGTGGGACTCCCAGTGTCTGGACTGGGGTGGGGATCCTCTTCCCCCCCCAGTCCAAGCTCTAGAGGTCCTGCATATACTGCATATTCAGAGTGGGATATATAATGAATGGTAGGTCATTATTACATTATTATGAGCTCATTACATTGAGCATAGTGTTGGCAATGTGGGAGAACCAATGTGATTTAGTGGGTAATGTTTCAAACACTTCTAACAGTTCCAGCCCAGTGCTTACACATCTTAACCTATTCCGCTTGTGGTCTGCTCTGGAATACTGCCAAATGCTTTCCCACTTCATCCTACCTTTGGCTCTCCATCTGTGAAGGCAGAAGGGAGGCAGGAGGATCAAGGAAACTCTCCTTGATCACTTGGTTGTCAAGATAGTTAGTCAAAATGGTTCCTCGCAATCCAAACTCATCTGGATAGTTCTCTCTCTCTCTCTTTTAAAGGTACTAGAGGTTTACCCGTTCGCCCATGTGCAGGTTTGAGTGCAAGGGGAAGAATAGAACATATGGTTTATTGAATTGCAAAGTTCTATTAATATTGAGGAAATTGTGTTCCACAACTACAAATCGGGCACAGGGCAGTGATGGAATTCAAATAAATTAATAACAGGTTCTATGTCCCATTAATAACCGGTTCTCAGAACCAGGTCTCATTAGCAAAGGGTTCTATAGCACCTGTAAGAACCCCCTGAAGCCCACCACTGCCACAGGGCAATTTACAAAATAACCACTTTTGTAAAACATGTACAGTACTCCTTTGGTAAATAAACACAGTTGATTTTTAATTGGTCAGTGTGATAGTGTTGCATATGAAAGTTCCCCTCATGGTTTGGATCCCCATTTAATCTTGCCCCTAGTCAACAGTTTTTCTTCTCAATGGCTCTTTGGCATCTTAATTCAAAATGGTGTGTGTTAACTCGGTCTTATGAAACTAGTAGCCTAAATTGGCAGCAAATTACATTTATACAAAAATGAAGGCTTTGCATGGAATTCTGAGTATTCATCTGAATTAGGCTGCTTAAAGTTATAATTGAGGCTGTCATGCTATGGCATAATTGCACAGCAGTACTGCTGACTGCCATTTTAAGAGCATATGGACAGAATGTGTAGTGATTTTAGAATAATAGTGTGCGATTCTTTGACAAATGAGTAAGATTTTTTATGCCTATCAACCTTTAGATTTGCAGTTTTTTTTTCTTCCTACCTTTGCTGGAGGATTTAATGTACAGCCCAGTTCTGTGTATGTCTTCTCTGAAGTAAGTGCCATTATGTTCAATGAGAACAGGAATTGCAGGAATATGTGGATAAGGTTGCAGCTGCAGTGTCTTATATGTGTGTGTGTGTGTGTGTATGTATGTACGTATGTAATTGAAAGGTCACTGAATTACTCACTCGCTGACTGACTCATTGACGCCCAGCCAGCCAGTAGGGTGCAGGGTTGTGAGATGACAGGAATTTCCTGGACAGAACCAGAAATGAGGCCCTGAAATTGGGGGCCTTTCCAGTGATTTCTTGGGATTTTAGCTCCCTGTGTCTGCTGCAGGGCCCACTGAGCTGCTGAGGTTGCTATTTAAAGGAGGGGGGTTGAGGGAGGTGAGGGAAGGGAAGGGAATTGTACTCTTTTCCCTTCCTCCCCATGCTAAAGCTGCTTTCCAAGCAATCATTGAATGAATCATTGAATGGCTGGGAAAATGTCTGTGGCCAGCATTGAGCTCCAGTCCCTGCACTTGCTAGAGAAAGAAACTCTGTTTGCTGCAAAGGAAGGAAGGAGGGAGCTGAGTTGAGGCTGCTGGAGAGAAGAGCAGAGCAGGGGAAGGAGGGAGCCTTGCAAGTGGAGCTGCTGCTGCTCTGTAACTTTGCAGTAAGTTTGACTTGGAGGGAAAGGAGAGAAAAGAATTAATTTTTTTAAAGCACGGTTGCCAACTGACCAGAGAAACCCCAGCCCCCCCGCTCCTATTCCTCTGTAGATGGATCCACCAATATATATTTTGCAAAAAAAGCATGAATTTCACAAGAAGGGCTTGAGTTCAGGTTGTATGGCCTTTCATCCAGCTATTGTCAAAGCAGAGGAGCAGGGGCTGGGTGTAAAGTTGGTGACCTTCTCAGGGTAGGGATGGTGTGGATAACTCCTGGTTTCTTAAGTCTTCAGCCTCCAAGCCCAATTGCGTCCACTCAAAAGTATTATAGTCAGTGGATCTTATATTGTGTAAGGGGGCAAAGGAAAGGAGGCAGAAAGACGAAGCCTCTGCATGCCTGCCTGAGAAAGCCTGGCTACTTGGATCACTTAAATGTGCCTTTTTGGTTGGTGTCTGGTCTATTGCAATGACATTTGTGCAAAAATTAAGTACAGGAATGCAATATGAGTGTTTTTAGCTTTATTTTAACTTGTCCTATATTTGTCCGACATTTTTTGGGGGTGCTGTACAATTTTTTTAACCGCGTAGGAATTTTGGCTTGGAGGACAGGAACTTTGTCGAATTGGGAGGGATTTTGGGTTCAGCAACTGGCTACTCTGGTAGGGTCCCCATTGCCTGGTGGTGCCCAGTGGTGCCTGCTGGTATCTGGTGGGAGTGCCCAGTTGCCCAGGGCTGTCTGCTATTTGGTGGTGCCACCCAGTAGAGATGCCCAGTTCCTGCTGCTGCTCCCTGGTGGTGTACACTGCTGCCCCCCGGTAGTCTCCAGTGCCTGTTGGTGCCCGGCAGTGCCCATTGTCTAGTGACAGTGTCCAGCTGGCATGGAGTTCAGGGCCAACAAATATTCTTAAAATTTTAATTCTTGCAAGGATGGGTTAATTCCAGTCACAAATATTTCTGCATTTCAGTCTCTGCATTATCTGAGAATTAATTATCAGGAGGCATATTTCACAAGCACACATGTGCAGCTGAATATAATTCTGTTTTAGCTGAATCTCTGCTATTCCGGTGTTTTGAATATCCATGATCACCAGGATGAATGAAATGAATGCTTTTACAGGACACCATCCAGCTATAGCTAAGCATATTTAAGTCCCATAGATTTTCATAATGTCTAAAATGTTCTAATTGGTATCAATGGGGACCTTGACTGAATTGTGTTCATTTTAATTCATTTCTAAAGGTATCAGAAAAAAATAGAAATCTACAGTATTTAAAACTCTCATTTGCTATTTAATATTGTGGATAACAAGATGCATTGCAAGAGAAGGAAAGATGTAATTGCGCTTTTTTTAATATTAACAAATCCTTGTTATTTTATTATCGTTTGGTTTTTATATGTATTATTTACAACTCAGTTCTGTCCTTGTGGTATGATAGTGGGACTCACAATGTGCCATTGTAATGCGCAGGCTTCTGGCTGTATAATATTTTTTTTCTGAAAGGAAAAGAAACAGTTAAGTCATGAAATGAAATTCCATTCATTTGCATGGAAAAATGCAAATGAATAAGAACACAATTGACCACAAGTAATAATTACTACTATGGAGGATGTCAGATCTATGCTTTTATAAGCTCCATTATTTATTAGCCAACACACCCCCTCTGTTCTTTTTTGCTTTTGCTCTTTTCAGTATTTTTAGATATAATCCATATCTTTAGTCACATTTTCCCTCACATTGTTCTTCCCACATAGAAAATTACATTTACAAATATTAGATTACACAATCTTTATAACCTGCAGAATAAGCCATTACTAACACATAGTTTCAGGTATGAATTTTTCTCCTCCTGTTTTTTCAGCTGTAGCTGAAAAAATGGTAATGCTTCACACAATAATAAGCAGCAATTTTTCATGTAGTACTCTTGCCTTAGCCTCAGAAAAAATAAGAGCTCAGTGCAACAAGCTTGCAACTGTGAAGGCAATAGACTGATGACTGAAAATGATTTATACATAGTCCTCAGTGTTACGTTATCTCCTAAGTGCATGTGACATTATGCCATTCCTAATGGTATCTAATGACCTTGTGCTCTGTACATTCTCTGCCTTGTAATCTGAATTCATTTGTCATTTTATAGGCTACTGAATTTACAAAAATGTCATAGACCACAAAAATAACAAATATTGTGGATGCCTAGGATGCTTCTGCTTTATATTTAGACCTCTTTTCCCTTTTACATTTTTGAAAGATGAAGTTGATTTTGTTGTTATACTGGCGAAGAGCACTGAGGCATGTATTCAAAATGTGTGTATTTAGAAATAAGAAATAAAATTTCTAAAAGTAACAAATGATTTCAAAGGATATTTATTAAAAAGCTACACCTATGGTGGTAGCAAATATTAGATGCCTAAGAAAGTAGCCTAGCTGTGTGCAAGGAGTACTGACTAACACTGCAGTGAAGTAAACAGATTTTGCTGGTTCCCCCCCCCCCCCCCCAGCAACAGTGACTTCCATTCATGTTGTAGGCAGCTATGTGGGAACAAATATTTAAGCCTAGTGTGTTAATTCTGAAACCTCATTGTTATGAGTAGTTTCACAAGTGTGACTAAGCCAGAGGTGACCGACTGCTGAAAGCAAGTGCTAACAGAATAGTTTGACGGCTAAACTTTAGCTGCTTATTCAGAACATCCTTATTTCTGAATCTTGAACGACCTACTTTCAATATAACTTAAGCTGATTCTACAACCAGTTCTTAGAAGTCATTGGCTTATTCCCAAAATCATCCAAGTAGAGGTGTCTTGTGGAATCACTCAAATATTTGCAGAGAAATGTCTTATTCTCATTGGCAACCAGAATGTTCATAGAGTACTACAATTCAGAGGTAAGGATGGCGGAGTAGGTGGAAGCAATAAAATGCTACCCTATTTTGTGTTCTTCCAGTTATTCCTATCACAAATATACACAACCTCTCATCTTCCCAATTCCCTGTTCTCTGGTGTACTTTGCATCTGTAAAGACTAGGTAAAGACCAATGGGAAAGGGTATTTGTTTTGTGCTCTGTCTAGTTGTTAAAATAGTCTTTAGAGCAAAATGATTGGTTTCTGGCTAATGAGGCAATACCATTCTGTTCAAATGAGGGGTTATACAAATAGTCTTTTGATTTTGTCAGAATAGTGACCCACCAGCCAAGGAAGCTCTTGTCCCTGCCCTTTAAGGCGTGGGGGTAAGCAATAATATTTAGGATCATGCTGCTGTCAGGGACAGGAGTGGACATATCCCCCTGCACATACATACATAAACATAAAAGTGTCCCTTGCAGTTTGCCCTGCTAGTCGTGACTGACTGGAAAGAATGGTTCTCATCCCTCTTTCTTAAGCCATAGAGTAAAGACACCTCTGTGGACACGTGGCTAGCATGTGCATGGAATGCAGTTATCTTCCCACAGAATCGATGTCTATTTATCTATTTAAATTTCTATGCTTTCCAACTGCTAGGTTAGCAGGAGCTAGGCAAGGGACGGGCGCTCATTCTGTCTTGCAGTACTTGGATCCTGAACAGCTTACCTGCAAATCTTCAGATTGACAGGCACAGCGCCTTTAACCACTAAGACACAGCAGCCCATTGCAGTGTTCTCAACTTTGTAGGTGTTTGGAAAGCATTGACTTACAATAAGACTCTGATCAGTTATGATGCTCTAAAGAGGTCTAATGTAACTACTCATGCATCACTATTTCAGGTTCTCAAAAAGTCATAAAGGAAATTTTTTTTGGATTGTCTAGTCAGGGGTTTCCAAAGTTTTTGGCAGGGGGGCCACATCATCTCTCTGACACTGTGTCAGGAGCCAGAAAAACTATTTACATTTCAAATTTGAATAAATTTACATAAATTTACATATAAGACTATATTGGAATGTATTACAAGGCTTGCCCAGAGGCCAGATGTGAGCCACATTGATATGCTGTACACATTGGACGCTGTATGTGAAGCACGAAGGCCTGGGTTGGATTGTTATGGAGGATAGGCTGTTACCCAAGCAGCAAATCCCCCCTCTCCACACCACTGAATTAGTCCAATGGAAAGGCAGAGCCAATACAATTGGATCCAGCTGGCATCGCAGAGCTGGGCTAAGGACAGAAGCTCACCCTATCTTGTGGGGCCGACCCGGATCTCGAACCCTGGCCTACTGGTTAACAGGCACAGCGTCTTTTATTTACACAGCGTCTTAACTGCTTGCGCCACCCACAGCCCTCCTGTGAGTAAGCCCCATTGTTCCTGGGAGTAAGCCCCATTGACCTTAACGGAACTTACTTCTGAATATGCACGAATGGGATTGCACTGAAAGGGTACAACATGTTTTTCCACATAGAAAACTAGGAGATCAGGGAGAAGAGGATATGCTATTTTGAATATGGTAAAGTGTTTAGTCATGTCAACCCTCTTCTTCAGTCTGAAATAGTGTACCCAAACAAATACTCAAACAATAGTGGGATCTAAGCCTTAGGCTGCAATTTTAAAGACACTTTCCTGGAAGTAAGACCTACTGAACACAATGGGGCTTACTTTTGAGTAGACATGAATAGGATTGTATTCTAAGAAATGGGCTTGAAATGGTCCTTCTCTGAAACAGATTACTGACTGGCTGGGCCCTGAATAATTTCAGCTGTTTCCCCTGTTCTCCTCCCTATAATGTCACGTTGCTCCCTGAACTGTGTCTGCAGGTCAAATGTGTCCTTTGAACCTGAGAGAGAGCATGTAGAAAAAGAAACCACCTCCCTGCTTCTGATCTCTTTACAGAGCAGTTTCTAAATAATTGTTGTCCTTGTGCTGGGGGCAAGTACAACAATGAAGCACATGGGTAACTTTGCATAACTGTCCTTTTATCTTCTTGGACATTGGCGGTTTACAAAGTTCTGCTCTGCTGATTTTTTTCTTTCTTTCTTTAAGCCTGGCAGAAGTCTTTTAGTGAGTTAGCTATTAAAGAATTTTTCCTGCTGTTGGAGGTGTTCATAACCTCTAATTTGCTTGCCACGCCTTTTTCAAAGAGCAGCAAGAGCTCAAGCAGATGGCAAGAAGCCACAGAACTGTCAGGCACTTTGGTTGCCAAAGAATGTCAAGCGTTGCCTCCCCTGTCTTGCAGCATTTGATGGAAATAAGACAAGGAGTAAGTTGTTTTGTGAGTAAGTCATGCACTTTACAGGCATCCTTTCAAGTAGAACTCTGTAAAGCAGACTTCTCATCAAGTCACAAAGTCTCATCAAAATGGGCATCTTTGAAAGGCAAGGAGATATTCATAGGGTTTTTAGATGGGAACCATTTAGGACCCGAGCCTTCAATTTCTGAACTGCAGTGTGTTAATTACAGCATTCAGTTTGTTTCCTTTTCTCTTGCCAGCACAAAATGGCACCTTAAGATTTATTCTTGCATGGGCCCTACATTACTTCTCATAAACTTTCTTTTTTCAAACAGAATTAACAGTACACAACACACTTGAGAAAGCTTTCTTCCAAAACCTCAGAGAGGTGCATCACAGGTACTAAATCTTATTTCTCAAAGGAATTTTAAATGGGGAAAAAATAGAAGTACTAATTAAGTGCCTCATTAAATACTTTTAGTCAAATATGGTAATTTTCTTGAAAGGATAATGCAGTCAGTGCACTCCATTAAATATTGAATGCAAACTCTTTTTTCAACATAGAAGTATTTTTTCAAAAAAAGTTAATATGATTATTGTATCATATACTTAATTTAGAAGAAAACTTCCAACCTATTCATATTTTCACTGATCAAGCATATGAGTCTAGTAGTTTGTTTGCTTTGAATGCTGATTGCATGTTTTCTGCAATACTATAGATTTATGCACCATTGAACATGGAATACTTCAGAACTTGTGAGAACAGGGGCTCCATGTCACCTTGTGTGGGAGGCAAGTGCATTACCTCCTGTGCTGCACATGTGCAAACTTTAGCGCACAAACAGTGCACTTCTAAAGCCAGCCGCCCTGTCATTCAGGGTGGCTGGCTTCAGAGGAACACTGCACATGCACTAATGTTCGCACATGCGCAGCCAAGATTCTGCTCGAGAGGGAGGGGCAACTGCCCATTGTTCCTGAGCAGCGCTCTGAACTCACACCTCCAGTTGAGTTCAGAGGGAGCCTCTGAACATGGCCTGAGTGAGGTAGGGCCATCGGAGGGATGTCAAACTCCTCCAGTGTGTCACCCTCCTCAGGTGCATCACATGGTGTGGCCTGCACCCCCCCCCCCTTTGTGGTGCCCCAGTGTGAGGGTAAAAGTGCCCAGCACTGCAATCAGTTTGAAGATTATATGATGCAAACTTCTAAATAGGTTTTTTAAAAGTTGACAACATAAGTACATGTGCTCCGTAGTTTTTGTACATCTAATGACAAATGCACAATTGTAAGTGTTTTGTACAGTTAATCTGGACATTTCGAGTTGCTTTCCTTTAATATTTGTGTCCCATCATATATCCAAAGAACTGTTTGTACCAAAGAACTCAGTACTGTTATGTAGAACTGTCTAATTTGTGTCTTCACAAGAACCCTGTGAGATAAGTGTGCTTGAAAGTATCTGAGCCCAAACAATGAACTTAACTAGTTCTTTAGACACTTTTTCACATTGTATCTCTGTTGAATCATAGAGAATATCTATTGTGCACAACTGTGAATTTTGTCATGTTTATTTGTTGAAATGTAATTGTGGTGACAAAGACCCTTTGAGAACTGCAGTTGCTTTAGGTTACTTTTTCTTCCTTTTATATATAGTTATTATTAGTTACAGTAGATATCTATTGAAAAAAAATTCATGTCTTAAAATTGATCCTGTACCATTGAATCAGAGAAAAGCATTATTTTTTTGAAAAATAAACAGTAGGCGCAAAATCCAGAGTAACTACAGGGAGTCCTTGCTCTGGTGTAAGAACAACTTACTCTGGATTCCAATATGAATTTCCCATAGGTTTCACTAGATGGTGCTGTAACTATAGGTGCACATATAGACTCTTACGTGCTCCTGTAGTTACTCTGGATTTGGGGGTAAAAGTAAATTTGCACAGAGTGTAAGAAAATTTAGAGGTGAGTTATCAGTATCTGATGAACTCAAACTGGCAGTTCTCTCTCAAAATGATCTTGTTGTGAAGAGCAGTGTGTAAAATGAAGAATAGTTGTGGTAACTGAGAAGGGCTGTACTGTAAATTAGAAAGCTATTTCATAATCTGATAAAGTCACTTTAGGTCATGCTCTTTGTTTAGATAGGCCTTTTATTTTCTGCATTAATGTGTCTTTCAAAGTAACAGTGAACAAACCAGGATCAGCCTTCTGTTGTTCCATAGATTGCCCAGCTGGATATCCCTCCCTCTTGTCTTCTCTGATAAAGTGTCACAAAAGGGGATCTAAAACAGAGCTGACAAAAGAAATAGAGCCTTGTACCTAAATGGCAAAAATAAATACCACCTTGTATCTAAATGGCAAAAAGAATTACCGAAGAAATGTTGCCTCTGTTCAGTGGAGGAATGGATAAAACATGGATTGAGAAAAGTTAGGCAAACCAGACTGACCCTACCATCCAGAGTAATTACGGGAGCACTTAAGAGACATTTACATCAATGTAGTTATGGCACCACCTAATGAAAACCAATGGGAAATTCATATTGCGATCTAGAGTAAATTGTTCTTACATTGGAGCAAGGACTCCCTGTAGTTACTCTGGATTGCACCCTAAGAGACTGTGATTAGAAGTGTTTTTGTCAAAGTGGTTTGTGAGAAGTGTGATATGGCCGTGATGTTCACATTGTGATAAAAGGGACTGAGATAAGAGGACTTCTGTTAGTCTTTGAATTTCATCTTTGCACTGAATTATCTCTAGGTTATATATTGGTATCTTATTAGTTATTCATTGATATCTTATACATTGATATCTTATTAGTTATTCTTATTTAACTCAATGTTCTTAGCAGTCTCACTGTTCATTTCCCTCAGATAATATGGATGCAGAAACAGGATCACTGGCTAATCAATATTTTTGGAATAATCCAAAGTGAAATGAGTAGTTTTTGAATAGCAAGATTTTAGAAAAAAGTATAGAACACATGAATTCAGGCATACAAAAAATATGAAAAATGCTAGAATTCAGGGTCTACCACTGTACCCCAAAATTAAAAAGTTGCCCACTGTATTCTGTACTAGCTGAAATTTCCAAATAATCTTGTGTTGCTCCCAGAAGAACACGTCTGTGACTTTCGGAAACCCCCCCTCTGTTACCTGTCCTACAGTGATGAAAGAAAAACAAAAAAAGCAGGTAGGATCATGATATTAATGATTAAGAGCTTAAAAGCTTTCTGTTCATCTTGAGAATTAGCATTTGGGGACAGAAATATTAAAATCACAATCAGGTGGGGAGGGGAAATATGTATTTTTTCACAAAACAATTTCTGGGCAAATACTTTTATACTTATTAAAAAAAACATGTGTGTCCTTCCTTTACCCCTTCCGGTTGGTCCCCTTCCAAGCAATCCAGCCACAGTTCCTTCCCCCAGATAAAGCTTTACTGCTGCCAATGGGTATCCTTGGAGTTTCATCTGCTATTTCAGGCAGCTCAGCAATCAAGATGGCATGGATTCACCACCATATACTGCCACTGTCACCATGCCCTCCTGGGTCCAATCCTCCCCTTGGTCCATCCTTCCACTGTCCAGTTCTGTCCTCCCTCCATCTATCCTTCACCTTACTTCCTGCCCTAAAAAACCTCGTTGCCAGCTGGCAAGGGCCCTTAACTACTGGCTGCTCCAGTCCTGTGTCCTCGCAACTGGTGCTGGTCTTTTCACAGTCACAGCAGGCTTACCAGATTACCTGGGCAACATGCTAGGTGAACGTACTGCCGTGGCATAGGATTGGGCCCTTAGTTTGTTCGTACAAAGCTTGTGTGTGTGTATGTGTGTGTGTGTATTAACAAAATGCACCCATGTTGCAGGAGTAAAATACCCCATGCACAAAACTCTCCTGGTGTGCAACATCCCCCATGTGCATCAGTCCCGGTGTGCTGAGCACCAAGTTGGCTGGATGTCAATCAGTCTGTCTACAATGTTAAATATAGGACAAAAACACGTTGCGTCCCTTTTTACCCATTTAAGGGTTAAATTTCTCAACATTGGTTCTTGGTGGATGTTGGATGTCACAGAAGGAGCACTGTGCTTGTTAACCAGAAGGCCAGGGTTCGAGACCCGGGTCCCCACAAGATAGGGTGAGCTCCTGTCCTTAGCCCAGCTCTGTGATGCAGCTGGAACCAATCATATCCGCTCTGCTGTTCCATTGGACTATTTCAGTGGAGTGGAGAGGGGGGGATTTGCTGCTTGAGTAACAGCCTATCCTCCATATCAATCTACCCAGGCCTTCGTGCTTCACATACAGCGTCGAGCACGATACCATAGTCTTTCAAGACTGATGGATGCCAATATTTAATGTTTACAGACATGCACGCATGCGTGCGTGTGTGTTTGTAAATAAGAAGCCTATATATATAGGCTGATCCACTCCAGCTCATCATAAGTGTACAGCTGAGTGATCTGGCCTTGGCAGCTGAAAGTTTGGGTTTGCTGGCTAAGATCCCAAACTTATTGGTTGCTGTACCAATTATTTGTGTTCCTGGCACTTCTTTGTCCAGAACTCTGTTTAAAATGTGGTTAATAATAAATCATGTGGTTAATTCTTCTGTAACATTTAAGACATCTGGTACCTAGACAGAAAAAGAATCCCAGACTAGATGAGTCATTGCTCTGATGTAGTATATTCAGGCTTGTGGTAATCTGCACTATTTTTTTTTTAAATTGCAAATGTAATTTAAATCTGTGGGTAAATGAAATGGTAGAAATTACACCTACATCCAAAATCTAGTTTTGTTTTGCTTTTTCAGTTACAATACAAAGACACATTTGGTATGTGTTTGTCAAAGATCAGCATGGCAAATTTGAGGGAAGGAGAGAAGTACTTGGAGGATGAAGACAACTAGAAATATAGAAGGGACTGTGTTACAATAACGATATGAAAATTTTAAAGTGTTCTTTATCTGATTTATAATTCAAAAAGTAGTATCATAGTCTTGTATCTATATATAATTCATAGTACTTCCACATTCTTTTTAAATGTTGATTTACAGTTATGATGTAACTGAAAAGGAAGCACTTAAAAAAAATGTTCACCAGCGAAAAGGTTCGCCTTCATAGATATCTGAGAACTTATCTGATACAAAGTGCAAGAATTCACCCATGGGGAATTAGCACATTGGTATCATATAATTCAGAATTCACTTCTTTTACCCTCAGATCTAGCTATGTGACAATGTTACAGATAGTAATTAGAAATCATTCCTTTCACTACCATGGCCGGAATTATTATCCCAGGAATAAGAAACCAAATTAAAAAGTAAAGTGTCAAAGCAGAAGCACATTGGAATATAGCACAGGTAGTGAATAGGGTGAAAAAGGTATTCATAAAGTATTTTGGACCCTTGCATATTTGCCATGGAAAACTCACCGGGTGAACATTTCATTTAGGGCAGGGATTTTCATCTCGGAGCACACCTTTCGAAGTCACTAGAAAGGTTGAGGCACAACCAGTGTGCCGTGGCACAGTGGTTGAAAATTCCTGATTTAGGTTAAGGTTAAGAAAAGGGTAAGATTTTTTAAGTTTACAATTTTATGTTAGTGAGAAATAAATAAGTTTTAGCGTTGCAGGGTATATTTCACAAAGTGAAATAGAATAGTAGGTAAATTATTTAACTATCGAATGAGTGAATGCTTGCAGGATGATTTCCCTGTACTAGACCACAGCTCAGAGAAGTTCTGTCAATAAGGGAGCTAGATTTGCAACCTCTGAACTTGTCTGAACAAGCTTCTGGAAGTTCCCTAATCAAATAAACGAAAAAACAGGTAACATAGTCTGCTTTTCTAAATTCCCTAGAAGACTTCTAACGGCTCTAATGATGAGAACAGCTGTATCCGCAACCTCCCCTTCAGCCATGTTCTTCTCACATGGACTGGGGAGAAAAATTTGCATGGAGCAGCAGTCTTCAGCTTGCCAAGTGGTAAGACCTATTTCAGAACTCAGCTTAAAACAAGGGACCAGGTTTTAAGAGCTGAGCAGATTAGAAAAGTGGGTTGATGAATGGCCACGGTTGTTGTTCCCATTCCACCTGGTAGAATCAGCATGGTGTCTTGTATGGAGTATTTCCTTCCAGGACAATTGAAGGAAAGATAGGACAGAGAGCAGCACAGCAACAATGTCCACTCAGTTTTGAAGGGAGAGAAGGATTATGCAGAGGGAGTACTGCAGTGATAAGAGTAAATAAGTGGGTGAAAGATTTTTAAGGATTTTACTAATGATGTGAGGATTTGCCCAAGATGGCTCCTCCAAAGTCTCCATGTAGGAATCCAGGCCTAGCTAATTGTGCAGACATGAGCCTTAGAACAAAAAGGTACTGACAGCACTGGTACAAGCAACTGACAGTATTGGTGCAACCAACTAAAGTTGGTTTGCAGTTCATTTCTGGGATTGTACTCCCCTGTTGAAGACCACTGTTTATAAAACAATTGTCTGTGCTTTACTTCAATTGGAAATCATGTGGTGGGACCTAATCTAGCCTAGGCTGGCACAACTCATCCGTCTTCCTTTTCGGGTGGTGATAAATGGAAGCAAGCACATGTCTATGGACTGGCTGAACCCTTCTCCCAGGAGTGGTGCAGAAGTGTCTTATGGCACTTTTGTGATACTCCCAGGCCATCATGGGACTTGTGCTGGTGCTTATCTAGGCTTACCTGGGAGTTAGGATTACAGCCTTTGCAGTTACCTGATCCGTGGTCTGTGAACTAGCTAGGGGGAATGCAAAGTTTTATGGAACCTGAAACATGGGGGGCCTTTAGCACAGTTTTTTCTGGTATGTACAGTTATGTTTTAGCATCTGCAATAGTTCTGTTCCCAAAACTCCAATGGATATTGAAACCTGTGGATAATTAAATCTGTGTGCCAGGGAATACTAACCTTCTGAATAGGCCGTCCTATAAGCCAACCCTTGGGAGGCCATTCTAAAACCTTTCAGAGACCTCAACGTGCCACCTCCCTAACTATCATAAGTCCTCTGAATGAGACCAGAGCCCAGCTCCAGTAGCATTTGGTGAAGGATTATAGCTCAGGCAAATCTGCAGGATTCAAACCCGCCGTGAGGTAAAACTGCAAGTCCCGAATCCACAGTTTGGTAGATCCACACAATCTACTTAGTGACCATAACCTGGACAAAATGTTGAGGAACATGTTTAATTTTCATGCCAGTTGCTTAGATTAGTCAACTGTTCAGAAGGTGCTTCTTCATCAAACATGCAAAATTGGAACTTGAAAATTTGCCTCAGCATGTTCTGAGTTTTTAATTTATATTGCTTAATTAGAATGTGTCATTTGGGTTTCTCACATATACAGAATCTGTCAGTCTGACATTTCAACAGAAGGAGAATAATACCACAAAACTATTTTATATAATTTTGATATTGTAATGTTTTATTATGTATCTTAGCGAAATGCCACTGAATTGCAGAAATAAATATCCACAGGAAGAAGACCTTGAGATGCATGACTCATTGCATAATGAATTAGTTTCTCATTTGGGACACACCCTAATGCCCTTCTTTAATTTCTGCACATAGATTTGCAGAGCAGCCCGGTACAAGTTCAGTTGGAAGTTGTCTCCACACAAGTCCGATAAGAGTGTTCACCTTAGAGTGTCTAGATGTGAAGCCTTCACTATCTTTCCAGAATCAGCTCTGCTGCTTCTTACTCTGCTTCAGTATGTCTGCGTTCTTGACCCTTTGGTTGCTGGTCTGGGTATTATATTTGCCCATTTCCTTAATTGGTATTGGTCGCTAGGCATTCAGAGATCTGAGATGAATGTGAAAATTTGTGTAACAGCTATAGATATTACAATTTTGATGTGGTTCCTTAAAATGGAGGAAAGAAAAGCACTAATAATCTCATATGCAATTCATAGGGGAAAGAGGTTTTATTGGGGGGATGGGACACAACCAACTTCTTCTGAGGTGAAAGGTTGCTAGTTAATCTAGCAATATCTATCTCAGCTCTTTGATGATAACTCACATTCATTCTGCAAAATATTTCAGGAAGACAAGAGACAGATTCGAAGACAGGTGAGGCAGTGTTTTGGTTGATTCACTGATGTATTTAAATACAAACTCAGTTAGTGACTGACTTTAATCAGTAATTTTATATGTTGTCTTTAACCCCCCCCCCCATCCACTCAAAAAAAGAAAAGTTAAAGCAGGTACAGAGAGCAGGAGATGGAGAGGTGTTTAAAAATATTTCTTCCAGGGAGGAAGAAGGTGCTTACTTTGCTCTTGGAACTGAAAATGGAAGTAGAACCCTAATAAGGGACACTAAATGAGTGAAGTGTGGACTACACCAGCTGTTCCCTAGTCATAAAGTTCGAAAAATTGTCAATGCAAGCATACACTTAAAGAGTAGTTCATGTTCTTTAGCAATAATTAATATGTAAATGGGTCTACATTTTATATCTTATGGTAATCTTTCAGATAACCAAGAGCATTATCAGCAGCATCGAATAGGTAGAATATATATTGCAGTGGTGATTCGAAATGTATTCCTACTGCATTAACAGGCCTAGAAGCAATGGAGTCTGCTTATCTGATCCATATTTTCTGAAGCAGCCTTTTTGAAGAACATCCAACTAAACATATAGTACATATTTTGTCACCTGCATCTCATTTCTTTTTACATTTGTTCCCTTCAGTTTTAATTTCCTATAGTAACTAAATAGTAATAGAGGAAATAATAGACTTTGGCCAACTCGTTTCTGTTAGCTTAGTAATGTATTCAGAGTTGTGTGTTCATAACTTGTTTATAAATACCCAATTGCTGAAATGGTCAATAGTATTTATATACTGCTTTTCAACTGCTTTTCAGTCAGTCAATAGTATCCATATACTGCTTTTCAACAAAAAGTTCACAAAGCAAGAAAATTAAATAACTAATTAAATAACAGAAAATTAAATAACTAATGGGACAAATAAGAATTATATACAACTAGCTGAATTTATCCATCATGGTGGGAGTAAAATTTCAAGAATATTTGACATCCCAGGCATAGCTGGGCACTCGCAGGCTCTGGCACTGGGTGGTGGGCACCAGCAGGCAGTGGGCACTATTGAGCACTGGAGTTCCCTGCAAGGCACCAGCAGGCACTGGGAATCCTTACCACCCCCTCAGGCACCACTAGGCACTAGACATCACCAGGTATCAGTGGGCAGCGCTGGGACCACTGGGCAGTAGGCACAGGGCACCCTACTGGACAGCAGGCACCCTACCAGTCAGCAGGCACCACCAGAAACATGCTTGTAATTCTTAATGCCTATAATACAAATACAAAGTGGATTTTCCTGTAGGAAATAAGGGAAACTCAGACTAATTGGTTCCACAACCAAAAATATATATAAAAATATTAACTGCACATAAAAGTGATTACAAATACTGTAATGCAGTACAAAACACTGTAATATAATAAAGAACACTGTAATCTACCATAAAACACTAATATACAGTAACACAAAACACTGAAATAAAGAAAATACTATACAGTACTGAATTGTACTGTACCTTTGAAAACATTCATGGCTGTTGTGATGGAGACAAAGGAGGGATTTTATAGGGTGACTTTCATTGTCACTAACACCGTCACTGCTTTGTCTTTTCATGCAACTTGAACGTTCCCTGCTGCTGACAGGGAGCACCATTGTCACATTGATAAGGCATACTTTCCACACTGACACACCCAGATCCCCCCATACACCTGGCCCCTGGATGCCTCCCATGACTTCCCTGGCCATGGACACCTGTTCCAAAATTCTAACAAGTGCTCTTCTAACAAGACAGTGCTATTAAATCAAGTTGAAATTCCTGAGAAAATTTTGCTCTTAATACAAAATGCTCTTAATTCAAGTCGCTCTTAAATTTTTATTTGTTTGTTTGTTTGTTTATCTATTTGTATTCCACCTTTCTACCCAAATGACACCCACAGCACCTAACAATCAATAAAAACAATGGCAATAAAATACAATTAATAAAAATAAAATAAAACAATAGAATACAATTAAACAATGTAAAAAACAACAGTAAAAACAGATTAGGGATGGATAAAGACAAATTAAAAACTTTTATGTAGCCTCAAAAGCTTTTTTAAATAAAATGGTCTTTAGGCCCTACTGGAAGGTTAAAAGAGAGGAGGCTGATCTTAATTCAAAGGGAAGGGAGTTCATAATGCAGGTGTCACCACCAAGAAGGCCCTGTTTCTGGCCTCCATTCCCAAGGTACCACCATAAATCAAGGTACCATTGTGTATAGATTAACCAGTTAGAAAAACTTGCAAAATGTATACATTTTCATCTGGGCCACAAATTAGGACAAATCCTTTAGGACTCATTGGACTAGTGAAAATAATTTGTGGTCTAGTTATGTTTGTGGACTTATTTACACAGTTTGGGCGATATTTTTGTATGTTGTTGCTGTTAAGTTATGTCCAATTCTTTGTGACCCATTGGACTACAGTCTCCCCTATCTTTCACCAGCTCCAAAAGTTTGTCCAAATCCATGTTCATTGCTTCAGTGGCACTATTGCTTCCTCTGCTATCCCCTTCTCTTTTTTGCCTTCAATTTTTCTTAACATCTGGCTCTTTTCTAAGGAGTCCTCCCTTCTCTTGATGTTGCAGAATATTTGAGCTTCAGCTACAGTATGTCTCCTTCCAATCAGGATTGATTTCCTAGAGGATGGACTTATTTTGATCTCCTTGCAGTCCAAGAGACTCTCAAGAGTCTTCTCCAATATCGTAATTCAAAATATTCTTGCATAGAATATTCTAGAAAATGAAAATATTGGTAGGCTACAATTCATTCAGAGAATCCTTACTAAGACATATGATTATCCATGATAGGATCCATGCAGTTATTAACTGTGTTGTTCTCAATGCTGTATCTACATCTGAAAAGCAAAAGGATTAGAAAATTTTCAAAATGAATTTAGAAATTAGTAATGTTGCAGTAGGTTTTGGTTCAGTTTGTTTTTTTCCACAGTGCTTGAACTTAGATGCACTTGATATCTTCTCATTTGGTACTCTGATAGAGCTAATGCTAGGATAAGGATACCTTGCATAGAATTAAACTGTCGCTATTTTCATTCTAAAGAGCCACAAAGAGCTTTACAGGCTTTGGCTAGGAGCCTACAGTGAGCTGTGGTAGAGTTTCAATGACAGAATGATTAAACTCCTTCTTGCAATTTATGGTCCTTAACTCATAATACAGGAATTGTTTTAGTTATCTGTTTTAACAGAGAAAGGTGAAAACATTCAATACTTTTTTAAAAACCCAAGTTATGATAAGTTGTTCTTTACTATGAATTTAATGTCATAATTCAGGTTGCTTTTCATATTGTGGCAGGGTGCCCATATGGTACACCTCAAAATGTAGGACAAGGGTCCCCCAAAGTCTGGATTTTCAGTTGAAAATTTAAAAAATTTTAAAGGACATCGTGCATTTTGTCCTACATTTTTAAAAAACTCACTCCCAGGAGCTTACCTTATCTGGGCATGGGGGGGTTATGTTGTGCTTTGCGCCCACGTAATATGTTGCTCGGACCAGCGTGCATCTACTGCTGCCATCCAAGCAGCCATCTTGGCAAAGAGAGGCTGTGCTCATGTGCACAGTCTCTCTATTCCTGTCTGTGGCGTTGTTTTAGTCATTAGAGGCTGTGAACATGTGCACAGCCTCTATCGCTGCGAGACCACTTGTTCTCTTAGACCTCAGACAGCTCGCATCCAGGGCAAGCGCGGTTGAGGTGAGCGGTCTGGCTGCCATCTGCCTGGGGCACAGGGAGTGTTTCCAGGTAGGCAGACCGCTTGGCAGGCAGTCAGCAGGCAGACTGTCACCTCAACTGTGAGCCTCACCCTGGCACGGGTGCCGAGCTCAACACGCGGAACAGTGCTTACCAGCACCTCAAAGCACTCCTGGCAGTCACAGCCAGGAGTGCTGCTACTGCCCCATTTGCTAGCAGGCTGCTGCCTTGCACCATGATGCCCAGAATGGCAACATCTCTCTTCTCCTCACACTGCTTTGCTACCATCAGAATGGAAGGTCCTGGGCATAGATCTTGCGCCCTCTGGAGCCTTCAGCAGGAGAGCAAGTGTGTGACTTGGATGTGACCAGGGTGGGGGTCTACCCTCATTCCTGTGGTGGCTCCCTTGGCAGGGCCCTCCCTGCCGCCCCAGCAGATGGAACCCTGTGTGCAGCCAGCAAAGGAGCACCTTACTGCTCTGCCCCATTCAAGCTTGGCCTTTCTTCATCAGACGTAAGTCCCTTTGCAATCAGTGGAGCCTTCTCTCAGGAGGGAATAGAGAAAAGTGCATTCTTTGAACCCAGTGCTATGCTTCTCTACTCAGAAGTATGCCCCTCTGCAAGATAGGGGATAGGATCAGCTACACTTAAGTATCTCCAGCTCTCACAGCAACACAGGGATGGAGAAGCCCTTTGGGGGGGACAGAAGACAGAAAAACCCCAGGTGGTCTGTTCATGTGTATATATAATTTTAGAATCATGTGGGCACACAGAATAACATTAGTACAGCACAACACTGCTGAAAGGTTGCCAACACCTGTAATAATGTATGTCTGTACTCACACATTCCTGTGAATTGTATTTGAAGAGATTGGTAACTATGTTTAAAAACTTTGAAACTTTTGTAAATGTTACTCAATGTATCTTGCCTTGCACTGGTAAGAAGTTTGCCAGAGCAGTCTTCTTTATATGTTGCTTTATGGTATGAGGATCTGGCTGATAAGTTGTCTTGTGGTTCCATCTGACTCATCCATTTTGTCTGGGAAATGAAGATTGGGAGTTGGCTGTTTACTCATCTACTGATGGAGTTTGAAAGAATTATTCTCCCATTGCCTCCCCCCTCCCTGGATTGACGTAAATCCATATCCATAGCATGAAGGTTGCATCCAGCTCAGAAAATTATCATTGATAAATTATTGGTTGGGGTACTGTAGTTTGCCAACACTTCCCTTCTTTCAGTCAGACATTCTGCATTTCTTTTGCTCAAAATACATAACCTTAATTCCATATAAATCATTCCAGCAAATTTCTTTTCTCTAAAAAAAAAAAATTGACTTGTAGTTGGGCCCTTTTTAATTCAGGGATGAGCAACTTATTTCACCCCAAGGCTTGCATGAAAAACACATCATTAGCAAAATTCATGGTTGCATATTATTTATAAATTAGAACAGAATGTCATGTGCGAAACTGCAATGAATCATAAACTGCAATAATGATACAAAATTTTTGTTCAGAAATTATCTCAGAAGGAAAATTCTTAGCGGGTCAAAGTTCTGAAATGTGACTTCATAAATCTATATGAGAATTGAAATGCAGAATAAAGTGGGGTTTTGTTTTAGTTTGCCACTTCAATTATTGAACATGTTTGTGGCTGTGGGTAGCGCCAGTGGCTAAGACACTGTGCCTGTTAACCAGCAGGCCAGGGTTCGAGACCCAGGTTGGCCCCAGAAGACAGGATGAGCTCCTGTCCTTAGCCCAGCTCTGTGACGCCAGCTGGATCAAATTGTATTGGCTCTGCCTTTCTTTGGACTAATTCAGTGGCATGGAGATGGGGGATCTGCTGCTTGGGTAACAGCCTATCCTCCATAACAATCTAACCCAGGCTTTCGTGCTTTGCATGCAGCGTATGCAGCGCTGAGCACGATACCATAGTCTTCCAAGACTGACGGAGGCCTGCCTGCCTTGCTGCCATAGTTTTAATCTTTTTCCTTCAATGAGGGTTAAGAACAATGGAAAGGAAAATATCTTGAGATCTGACAAGGTGCAAGAAAAGTTCTTGGTGTTCATCTGTATATTGTCCACTTTATCAGAATGAAAAATTGGAGCCACATATTTCCATTTTCAATGAATCTGATACTGTGCTGCTTACTCAACATATTTGCATATTTTTGCATAGTCAAATACTACCCTTAATATTTTCATTTTCATTTGGACTGAAAAGAGAATAGAGCTATTAAGTCAATTACATATCAATTCTTGATTACTCTTGAGTGACACTTGCTTAATTTACAACTGAATGGCAGACAGAATGCCCCATGCCTTCTTGCCCCATGCACCTCTTGGTGCTTACCTGCAATCCACCAGTGGGTTTGGGCTTCCTGTGACAGTGTTGCTGGGGTGATGTAGACCTCCCCACCAGCACAGCTTGCAGAGCAATCCAGAGTTAGAGCAGTGAGAAGGGCCCTAGTTGGGCTGCCCCAAGTAGGCTGTATCCACAACAGAAAGTTATGCTGAATCCAGAGAGTCAGGAAGCCTACTCTGCCTCTCAGTGCTGAACTGCCTCAACATGCCTCTCCTGAACTGCCTAGCTTGGCACAGCTAAGGCAGCCAGGTCCCTCTGTCTTGGGGCAGCCTATGTTGACTTAGGCTGATCCAAGCCTTTCTAGGCAAAACTGGGCTCCCCCATCTTGGAATTGAGCTACCCCATCTTGGAATTGGGCCACCACAGTGATAGATAGGGCAGCCCAAGTGCATTTCTTTGGATAGCACATATGTACCTTAAAGCAACACAGAGAGCATAGGGGCAGTTCAGGTTTGGGGTGCTCATCTAGAATAGCCATGTGAGTTGGGTTGTTGAGAGATGGCTTTTGAGAAGTCAAAAGACTTCTTGTAGAAGTCAGATGGTCTAGTTACACTTAGGTGACAATCCTGACGTTAGGCCAGAAAAATGGCCCATCTAAGCTTGCCAATAAGGCCATATCCTGAGCTGACAAGCTAGGCCAAATCTGCAGGACTATAAGGCCTCTGGCTGGCTCAACTGCTACTGAAGAGACAGCAGTACAAGTGCAGGATGCTTACTGGGTTGGTGTTGTTTTGCCATATCCTGAGATGGGCTGGTGTAGTTGTGCCGTATCCTGAGGTTGAGAGGCAAGGTTTGCAGTTAGGCTGGCCAAGGACTCAATTTTTTGCCAGCAATTCCATTTATATTTTGGCTTATCATGGACTCCTATGGGTCTACTCAGATTTATCCTTGCTCCAGAAGTGTTCTAACTCTGAGGAGCTGTGAAGGGGCATTTCTGCCCTGGAGAAAGGCTTTGGTTACAGCCTAACTGTACTGTTCTAGGCCATGATGAACATGCCCTCAACATGCATCTCCTGATCTGCCTGGGCTGGCACAGCTAGACCAGCTTAGGTCCATCTTGGGCCAGCCTATGAATTGGGCCAGCCTATGTTGACTTACATATCTTGGAATTGGGCCAGCCCAGTAATAGATAGGCTAGCCCAAGTGCATTTCAGGATTGCAGCCATAATCTCAATCTGTGGTAGGAAAAATGTTAAAATTTGCAGATAATTTTGTATGTGCCAATTTAGTATCCTTTTCTTAATTATAGGGTACCAAAGAAGCTTCACTCATTTAATAGTCTCTTGTGATATATTTCATATGATCGTAGATTGTGTGAGCAGACATTAAATGGCATTTCTCAATTATTCACAAAGAATCTAAGAAATGATGCACATTCCACGTTAGAAAAAAATTTCAGTTACTTGAATGAAGTGCTTGAGGCCAAGGAGAGAATGAAAAGTTGAAGAACCAGTCTTAGTTGCTGCAGGGCCCAACAGGAAGCATTTTTGCAGAGTCCAAAGGACTATAGAATCTTAGAAATATAAATAAAGTAGTATAAATCTCTGGGGTAAAATGGAAAGCAGTCAAAATGCTATAAGCGTTTTTTTATTACCTAAAGAGACAGCAGTACAAGTTGGGATTGAAATAGCTCATTTATTAAAGAAAGCCAAACTACCAATATCTAATATAACAATTGAAAATGGTAAAATATAACAATTGAAAATGGTCAAAATGTGTCCTTAAAACATGCATGTGAGTTAATGACCAAGGGGAAGAGAAAAGAAGAAAAAAGGAGGCCATAGTTGTTCTTACCTGTGGAGCTGTGTAAAGGAACCACAGCATGACTGAGAACCCAATCTTATGCATATCTACTTAGAAGTAAGTTCCACTGGAGGAACCAAATGGTGCTAGGTGTCTTCTTATAGAGCAGTAATTTTCAACTAGTGTGCCATGGCACATTGGTGTGCCACAGATTGTTCTCAGGTGTGCCACGGAAATTTGGGGATTGACATTCATTAATAGGAAAATTGGGGGATTTGAATAGTCTGGTGTGCCTTGTCAATGGTAAAAACAAATGATGGTGTGCCTTGACAATTTCAGTAGCTTGTTAATTGTGCCATGAGATGAAAAAGGTTGAAAATCACTGTTACAGAGGAAGGGTAGCATTTCTATCAAGGGATCAAACACAACTCTGTCTGGTTCAGAAACATTATCACCAAAAACCTGATATTGCTACTCTGGCTCTCTGGCTTTCAGTTCCTCACACAAAAGGAAGCCCCAATAAGTGCTTCTCCAGGGGTTGCTCAAAACATAAGTGCATATAAGAATTGCTATGAATCTCCTTTCTCCTATAGCACTGATTCTGATTTCTTTTCCAGAATTGCCAAGTCAATATCAATCCATTTGTGCAAGGCACCATCACCTGGGAGGAGAGGACAGCAGTCTAGAGTTATTTGCAATTCCATACATTAGTGGGGGAAGGTAAACACAAAGTCAAGGGATTTGTTGTGAACCTCTTCTCCTTCCAGGTCAGATGCATTCCTGAAATCTCTTAATGAGAAAGGGAACATTTGGAGGAGGAACTAAACAGTTGGTTTCTGTAGACCTGCCCATCCCAGCAGAATTCTTTTCTAGATTACTGGCCAAGGTCCTGCATGCTTGGCAAATTGCATAAGAAATAGAGAGCAGCACTAAAATTTCATTAGCACTCATGGATATCCAGATGGTGTTTCTCCAAAGACCTGCAAAACTTGGGCATAACGAGAGCCTCCCAAACTTTTTAGCACTAGGACCTACTGGAGCTAACAATTTATAGTAACCCACATCGTTTGGCAAAGAATGAACTAGAGAAATTATTTGTTTATCAATAATAATAATCCAGTGCTCCCAAGGCTGCTAGAGACTTTACATATAGGCTGCAATCCTAAAGACACTTTCCTGGGAGTAAGGCCCATTGAACATAATGGGGCTTACTTCTGAGTAGACATGGTTAGGATTGTGCTCAAAGTATGTGTGTGTAAAATGTATACCCTCATTGTTCCCTTTACAGTCATTCCAGGGTACCCAGAAGGTAGAATGGAAAGGAGGATGTGCAGTTAGGGACATCTGAAAAAAGGCTGAAACTGGGTTCACATGTGATCTCAGAACCAGCACATCACAGAAAACCAGTTACAGTGGAACCTCTCATAACAAGCACCTCACATAACAAGCGTTTCACATAACAAGTCTAAATGTCAAGGACTCTTGCTTCACATAACAAGTTCCACTTCACTTAACAAGCACTTATGCAGCCCTGACACTCTGCGCAGTGGCTGTTTAAAAGGGCTGTCGGCCAGTGCTGCTGCATCTAACTGCCCCCAACTTGGGGGCAGATGCCTGGGGGTGCCAGAGGCAGCTGCCCCTAACTGCCCCCAAGTGCCCCCACTGGCCACCTTGAACCTCCAGCAGCAGCCCAGGTAAGCCTCTCAGGAAAGTGTCTTTGATTGCAGCCTCCTAACCATGTCTACCTAGAAGTAAGCCCCATTGTGTTCAATGGGGCTTACTCCCAGGAAACTGTCTTTAGGATTGCAGCCTAAGTAGACTTCATAGGATCATGCATATTGAATGCATGTTTTGAATTCAATTCCAGTGTTTTGTCATCATTTTTACATAGGTAATATTTTTATATGAATTTTTTTTGTTTGTGGAACCAATCATCTGAGTTTCCATTGTTTCCTGTGGAAAAATCTGCTTCACTTAAAGAGTGTTTCACTTAAAGAGCATACCTCCAGAATGAATTAAGCTCTTTATGTGAGGCACACTGTACTGGTTTCCAATAATAACCACACCAGTTACTAGAGAAATTGGAATATATGACGTTTTAATTGCGGGGAGGGGTATGACCTTGTTCCACAATTTAGCATACCAGCCATGACAGCAATCTCTCCATCCACATTTACTGCTGCTGCAATTTTCTTCTGCAAAGAAAATTGTTTGCATTTTTTTAAAAAAAGAGATATATTTCTGAACTATTTTGCGACCCACCAAAAAATCCTCTCATACTGATAGGTCCCAACCCACAGTTTGGGGAACACTGTTGTAATTATAAACACACTATTGCATTATAGTTTTCTTTTATAAAGTCACAGGAGGAATGTTAACAAATGTAATACGTAGTATTCAGTACCAGTATCTATCTGGAGCTTTTTTTCTTCTATGAAGTCCGTATGTACTAGGGACGTACTGATGCTTAGAGCTACTATCTCCTGCACAGAAGTTGCAATGCAGCTTTTGCCCTTTTCCTAAAATTGGGTGGCTAATGCAGAGATTCAGCTGCATTAAATGATTACAGTATGTGAGATATGATTATATGAGTAAGTATAAGCAGTCTCAGAAAGGTAAAATAATCTAATTACTCTTCGTAAAAGCCATAAAATGAATGAGGATTCATGCATTTCCTAATTTAGTATGTACAGCAGTGGATAAAACAGCTTCAATTTTTAGCAACACCATGGAACATTTTGCCAAAATACCCCAGTGTAGACAAGGCTACGCATATTTGCAACATGTACTGTTCACAGAAGACAGATTGATGTTAATTAGGAGTGGGTGGCATGAGAGTATAAAAATAAAATTCCTCTCTGTAATGTTTTACTATTAGAAATGGAATACATAGTGTGGAGTTCGGATATATATGTAAAGTGTGTGCCATTTCATTTTTGAAATGGTATTAGGTGTTTACGATGTAACTCGTATGTAACTTTTTAAATCACGTAAATAAAGGAGTACAAATTCTTTTTCAGAAAAAGCTCACTGTAATCTATATACTGTACATAAAAGAGAAACGTCACTGACTGACTGACTCACTGACTCATCAACGCCCAGCCAAGACCGCCAGGCCTAGAAGCGAGAAATTTGGTGTTCCTTCCATGACTGAGGGATGAACTAAGAACCAGTTTTTGGAAATTCCAAATGGAAGGGGGTGAAATGGGGCGCAACCAGTGATGGGGTTCAAAGAAATTAACAACCGGTTTTATGCCCATCTGGCAGCCACTTTAAAATAACTGTTTTTAAACTTTATATGTCCTATCTCTAGTTAACAACCGGTTCTATACAGTAGGTGTGAGCCTGCTGGAGCCCACCACTGGGCACAATGCGTTTTCCTCCCTCTACTTTGCATTGAAGAATCGGTGACTGATGGAAGCTCTGCCCCAACCCCTGGGGGATGGGATGATGCGCATGGGGGTTGACGCGCATGGAGGGATCTTGTGCATGGGGGGATGATGCACATGGAGTTGATGCATATGAGGGACTGATGCACATGGAGGGGTTGATGTGCATGGGGGGATGTTGCACACGGGGAATTGATGCGCAGGGGGGATAGTGTGGAGGGGTTGTTGCGTGTGACTGGTTGTTGTGCATGGGTGGTTGATGCGCGTGGGTGGTTGGTGCACATGGGAGATGTGTATGGTGAGTGATGTGCATGGGTTCGATATGCATGGGGAAATGATGCACATGGGGGTTGATACGCATGGGGGATGGTGCTCATGGGGTGTTGATGTGCATGGGGGTTGATGCACATAGGGGGGATGAACATGGGGGATGTTGTGCATGGGGTGGATGCTCATGGGGGGGTTGATGTTCATGGGCAGTTGTTGCACAGTAGGAGGGATGGTGTACGGGAAATTTTACTCCTGCAACGCGAGTACGCTTTTGCTAGTGTTGAATATATTAAACTGCCTTTTACTGAGTCAGCTTTGGTTCTTTCAGTTCAGTGTTGCCTTTGCTGACTTGCTGTGTTTCTCAAAGGTTTTAGTTGCATCTTTCATAGCCCTACTTGGGGATGGCACTCAACGCACACACAAACACACACATATAGCATGTACCCAATCACACACAAACATACCATGCACTCACTCACGCACATACAAACACACCCACCCACCATGCACTCTCACACACACACAAAGACACACTCGCCTTAGAAGGCTCCAGGGGCAGTGCAGCGGTGGCGGGGAGTGCTGGGCTGACCGACAAGGCTACAGAGGCAGTGGAGAAGCTGTGCCAGCTGCGGAAGCCCCATTAGTGGCGGAGAAGCCATGGGGGAGCTGGCGAGGTTGCAGGATGGTGAGGAGAATGCTGCAGCGGCCAGGGAAGTCCCAGAGAATCTGCAGCCAAGGCATGCTGCTGTTGGCCACAAGGTAGTCCCGTTTCACTTCTTTCCCACTCTGGGGCAGTCCCAAAGCAGTGCACAGATGTGCGCAATCAAATGGCTGCTGGGCCTGGATCCCAGTGAATGGGAGGTTTCCTACTCCCAGGTAGACCACCCTTTATCCGGAGGTCTCCAGGGAATTCTTATCAGATTGTCAGCCTGCCCTTAGTTGTGTATTAAATATTAGCATTCCTTGTTTATCATGATACCCCTGCCTTTATAAAGTCCTCTGTTTAAAGAATTTATCCTGAAGATAGTTTCTCAAGGAAAAAAATATTGTTGAAAAAGCAATTTGTTACGCATTTATTGAAACATTCCAGTAAGCTTAATAAGATCAATATACTCCAAGTATTATCTGGAGATGCAATTCACTAACTACAACCAAGTCAGATATTTATGTAGCTGGAAAAGAATTATGGTGCCTGGGGTAATCCAGAAATAGTATACATTGTGTATTTTTGTTTTAGAATTCTGGGAATTAAGATGGGACTTGCTATGAAATATTTCTAGTAAAGTGGTTCCCAAAGTCCTATTTGGACTGTACGAGGGGGAGCATTCAATCACTATGATTGCACTATTGCCAGGCAGAAATTTTTCAATAACTTGCAGGTTTCTTGGCTCTCTTGAAGGTCTGGGAAACCTGCAGCCCCTGTCCAACCATCCTTTAGGCACACCCCTGCCTGGTAGGGGTTGTGGGGGCACATTGCACATGGAAGGATGTTGCACAGTGAGGGGGGGGGGTTGATGCACAGCAGTGATATTGCACAAAGGGGGTTGATGCGCAATGGGGGGTGTTGTGTATGGGGGGTGTTTTACTCCCGCAACGTGGGTACATTTCGCTAGTGTCTAATATGAAGCAGAATAAATCTACAGAGGTAATGAAAACATGGATGGTGCAGAACAGCAGATTAAGATTGATAGAGAACTGGTTCGAAACCACTTAACTGGCCTAAATGAATTCAGGTCATTTGGACCAGATGAGCTGCATCCTCGTGTTCTTAAGGAACTCGCAGAGGACCATGCAGAGCCTCTGTCGATCATCTTTGAGAAATCCTTGAGGAGTGGAGAAGTGCCACTGGATTGGAAGAGGGCAAATTTAGTCCCAATTTTTAAGAAGGGGAAAAAAGAAGACCCGGGAAATTATAGACCAGTCAGTTTGACTTCAATCCCGGGCAAGATATTAGAGCAAATCATAAAACACACAATTTGTGCACATCTAGACAAGTACTCCGTGATCAAAACAACCCAGCATGGATTTACCAAGAATAAATCTTGCCAGACAAATCTGATCTCCTTTTTTGATCGGGTTACGAGCTTACTGGACAGTGGCAATGCTGTGGATGTCATTTATCTTGACTTCAGCAAAGCATTTGACAACGTCCCACATGACATTTTAATTAGGAAGTTGGAAAAATATGGGCTAGACAGGGCAATTGTTAGGTGGATCTGCAACTGGCTCGATGGCCGCACTCAAAGGGTTTTAGTAAATGGTTCTGTGTCAACCTGGAGGTCCGTTTCTAGTGGGGTACCCCAAGGCTCTGTCTTGGGACCGGTTCTCTTTAACATTTTCATCAATGACTTGGAGGAAGGGATACAGGGGAGCCTGATCAAATTTGCAGATGACACCAAACTGGGAGGAGTAGCAAACACATCAGAAGATAGGAGAAACCTCCAGGAGGATCTGGATAAACTGGAATCCTGGGCTGTAACAAACAGAATGAATTTCAACAGGGAGAAGTGCAAGGTTCTGCACTTAGGCAATAAAAACCAAAAACATAGGTATAAAATGGGGGATACTTGGCTTGGCAGCACAACATGTGAGCGGGATCTTGGAGTCGCCGTGGATAACAAGCTGAACATGAGTCAGCAGTGTGATGTGTCTGCAAAGAAGGCAAATTCCATTTTAGGTTGCATTAAGAGGACTGTAGCTTCCAAGTCACAAAAAGTTCTAGTTCCTCTTTATTCGGCATTGGTGAGACCTCACCTTGAGTACTGTGTTCAGTTCTGGGCACCTCACTTTAAGAAAGATGCAGCCAAACTGGAGCAAGTCCAGAGGAGAGCGACAAGAATGATCAGTGGGATGGAAGGGAAGCCCTACGAGGAAAGGTTGGGGGAACTTGGGATGTTCAGCCTGGAGAAGAGGAGGCTGAGAGGAGACATAGTTGCCCTCTTCAGATACCTGAAGGGTTGTCATAGGGGGGGAAGGGGCTCATTTGTTCATAGCTGCTACTGAAAGCAGTATTAGAACCAATGGGTACAAACTGCAAGAGAGGAGATTCCGGTTGGATATCCGGAAAAAATTCTTGACGATTCGGGTGGTTCGGCAGTGGAACAGATTGCCAAGGGAGGTGGTGGACTCTCCCTCACTGGGGATCTTCAAGCAGAGGTTCGACAAGCACCTGTCAGGGATGCTCTAGGGAGATTTCCTGCTGCAGGCAGGGGGTTGGACTAGATGACCTACTAGGTCCCTTCCAATTCTATGATTCTATGAAATTTATATTTTCAGAATAATTCACTCAAAGAGCACAATCTTAACCATCTCTACTAAAAGTAAGGCCTATTTTGTTCAATGGGTTTTATTCCCAGGAAGTGCCTTTAGGAATGCAGTTTATAGGCGCAATCCAGCGTAACTATGGGGAGTCCTTGCTCCTGTGTAAGAACAATTTACTCTGGATTGCAATAGGAATTTCCCATAGGTTTTCACTAAGTGGTGCCATAACTGTGGGTGCACGTAATGTCTTCTACGTGTTCCCATAGTTAATCTGGATGGTAGGGTAAGGCCTATATCCTAAAGTGAAATTAAGCCCCTTGCTTCGGAGCAGTTAAGATTACTTTCCATAACATAACACTAGAGGCTAATGTAACTGCAGTGGATTTTGCCCATAGTATGTCATCTTTATTTAATATCCTGCTTGGTTTTATTTTGCTTTTGTTTGGAACTGCATGTATGTTTTTCTTTTGCTGTTGCTTGTATTCTTGAATCATTTGCTTAGAGAATTCAGTTGGTTTAAATTCAATTGGTTTAAAGCAAACAAGTACTGTTGTAGAAGAGCTGGGAAAGTCTTATTTTGTATTGAGTTAAAGGCCCCTTCCTGGGAGTAAGAGCCATAGAACACAATGGGGCTTACTTTTGAGTAGACATGGTTAGGATTGTGCTCAATGTAAGTTTATATTGGTGTTAACAGCCCAATCCTTCAAGTTCTGCTTGAAATCAGTATCTTAAAAGGACAAATTGATACTGCAGATAAATGAACACTTGTTCCCTTGCTGTGGGGAACACTGGCCTCTGTAAAGCGGAAGAGGACATGAGATCTCCCACAGAGAAATATTTGCACTGTCAGCAGTATACAACTTCTGTGACACCTTGCGAGAAGCCATGATAGGTGTAAAGGCAATATTTGATGTGTAAAGATTCATAGTGCCAAAATATTGGCACAACAGCTTCCGTTAGTCCTGATATTTCTACTACCACCCCATCCTCCCTGACCCTGCTTGGCAGAGACAATTTATTTTGAAAAATGTTCACATTTTTTGCAGTTACATCAGAAAATGTATGTGTGTATTTTAGTTACAAAACCTGATTGAAGCATATGTGTGAAGAAAATGGAAGGTGAACAATCTCCAGTTCAGCAGCGTAATCATGAATATGTCTCTGAATTTTAGTCTTTGGCTTTGGCTTTGGCTTAGTCTAGTCTTTGGCTGCCCAAGTGATAGCAGTAACCCCTGCTTACTGGGCAAGAGACACTCTTTCAAGTGGGTGTTCTTTTATTTAGCAGGGGGAGAGTAACTGGCCCAGCACACCCCAGCAATGTCTGTTCTAGTGGCTTCTGCTGGTGTTCTTTTTGCACTTTAGATTGTGATCCCTTTTGGGACACGGACCCATTAGCTATTAATTAGCTATTAATGTTTTTATTTTCTTGTAAACTGCTTTGTGAACTTTTCAGTTGAAAAGCGGTATATAAATACTGTAGATAGATAGTACATTTCTGGCTTGCAGGGGGCTAAATATTTGCTACCATGAAATGCTTGGGAAGCGGAAATAGTGCGTAGGGTAATCTAACCTAGATGGCTCTTTCAGCAAGAAGTCTGTAGTTCCAAAGAATGAGTCATAACCTGGCTCACCCTCCTGGGAGTAGTTCTTCCTTCACTGCCATGGAAGAGGAGTGACAGCAAATTACATGGCAGGCTGTGACATAATGCAGTGGGTGAATAGTGTTGTGAGCTCAACTACAATCCTACTACAGTGTTATTCCCACCTTTATAGAACTGTTTCATACAGCACTTTGTTTTCCAGGAACACTTCCACAGTATTAAAAGAGGTATTGCTGTACATGAATACACAGTCTCATAAATAGAATTAGAATTTATCATCCTTATTCTGAAATGAGATCATTGAGCTATAATACATTTTAAATTAAAATAATTATCATGTTAGGCTGTCCTTTTTAATCAAAAGGCATTCTGAAAGAAAAACTGACCTTTCAAAAAAAAATTTAACCTTGCAATTCTAAAGACACTTTTTTCTGTGAGTAACACAGTGGGACTTACTTTTGGGTAGACATGGTTAGGATTGTGCTGTAACAGTGCAATCCTAAGCATGACTTCTCAGAAGTAAGTCCCATTGTGTTCAAGAGTACTTACTCCCAGGAAAGTGTGGTTAGGATTGCAGCCACAGTAATTTTAAGCCACACGGTGCTCCTGCAACTTTAAACTGATGTGATGTTTATGCTGTAAATTACTCAGTAATTTAAAATACTTCATTAGTACAAAAGTAATGGAAACACATTTCCAAATACAGGTTTATTTCTATTATTAAACAGTGTGCTTATTCATTTTGCAAATACAAAATGGTGGAAGAGTGGAGTAGCAGGAAGAGATGTGAATGTTCAAGGCTAATTTATAGGCAGTCAATGGTTAAGAAACATTGTTCAAGTACATGTTTTATTAATCACTGAAAGAGATCCCATTTTACTGTATTTATTCCTATTTTTCTCTAATGTGCTATTTATGAGCATCAACAGCTAAACAACTATACAGTTTTCCAAGTTGCAGCTAATCGTCATCAGCGTAATATATTGACACAGTTTTGTTACCTTTGTTACCAGTTTTTTTAAAATGAAAAATTATATCATCCTTATTTCTTTCCAGGTTTTATAGTTAAGATTTGCTTAAGGCAGCTTGAATCATATCTTATACAGTATACTGAACTAAGCTAGTGATCCATCTCCAGCTCATCCTTATTCAGTGTTTGATTAATTTGCAAAAGGAACCTTAAGAGCTGGTAGCTGTGGTTTACTATCAAACTTACTTGAGGGCAGGATTGTTTTTCCTCTGATTTTCCATGCCTTTCTGGAAATTATTATGTTGGCCATTCCCACCTTTGTGGCTCCTTTCACCATAGCAGCTCTGCTGTGAACATTAAAATCATTCAGTAGTATTTTTCTTTTTGTAAATTTTAAGCTGAACTAGGTAAGAACATTATAAGTTAAAGCCCAGACTTATGACACTGGTGCCTTGTAAGACGAACATAATTCATTCAGGAAACACTTGTCTTACAAAGCGTCTTTATACAAAACGAATTTTACCATAGGAAATAATGGAAACTCTGACAATTTGTTCCACAGCCCAAAAATATTCATATAGTAATACTAACAGTATATAAAAATGGTGACAAAATACTGTAATCAAATTCAAAACACTGTAATACAATACAGAACACAATTATTGTAATATAATTACAATATTATATTACAGTGTTTACTGTACTGTAATATACTATACAGTAAAACAGAAAAGAAAAACCTTTATGGCCAAGGATGACTAATTTTCACTAATTTTCTTTTTGAGTAACTTTAACAAGGAACCTTCTAGTATCTAGTGACACTTGCTGTTGTCTCCTTTTGAGGATTTCACAGAAATGTGACATTGCATTGTCATGAAACAGATTCATCACTGGCACTGTTACAGCCTTATTTGGGTGTGGCTTTTCTATAAAATTTTGCACAATTTCCCAATGTTTACAAATGTCCTTAATCTCATTTGATGTGAGGGATTCCTCCTCCCTATTCTTTTCCTCCTCTGCAGATGAGATCTCCTCCATAACCTCTTGCTATTGCTCAAGAGGCAGATACATCAATTTGTTTGTTTTACAATGAATTTTCATGGTTAAACAGTTTGTCTTGTAGGGCACTGTTTGTTTTACAAGGCAGAATTTCTTAGAAATTTTAGTTTGTCTTACAAAGCATTCTTCTTAAAAGCTATTTGTCTTACAAGGTACCACTGTATTTGTCTGGTTGTAATGGTAAAAATGTCGCTTTCCTCTGTAGCTAAAAGTATAAATGCTTTCAATGCACATGGAAATACCTGTTAGCTAAGGTTTTTGGCTGATTTTATGTAATCTGCTGCATCAGTGGTTAAGTGATGTATGTGCATGAGTATGACAGGTTGACCAATTTAGCTCTGTAACACAACTGTTAAAAATCTGTCTGCATAGCTAATAGCTCTGAGAATGTTTGTAAGCGAGGTTTTTTGAAGACTCAAAAGCTGAAGACATTTTTATATGTTTATTTGGTAAATGTGATAGGCTTTAGAAGGTAAATGTGAGTTATATTTGTAGTATGCAAAATCACAAACCCAAAGGACGCATTATCTTTCTGCTGTTGCAGATGGAGAAGAGGATGTTGCAAATTTGGGTTATATAAGTTGTAAAAGCACTTGGTTTTTTTCCCTGTGGTTCCTTCCTACACATGACTAACGGTGCAATCCAGAGTAACTACGGGGAGTCCTTACTCCGGTGTAAGAACAATTTGCTCTGGATTGCAATATGAATTTCCCATAGGTTTTCACTAGGTGGTGCAGTAACTACGGGTGCACATAAAGTCTCTTATGTGCTCCCGTAGTTACTCTGGATTGTAGCGTTACACTAAACATTGTGACAGATATCTCACCTGTGTAAGGTACTAGTCTGTGATAGTGATAAGCCAGAATTGATAGGTTTGATAGGTTTCATGGCAGATCTTAGTATTTTTCAAAGCATGAACTGAAGAAGAATTATTGCTTTACAAGCAGAAAAGAGAGAAGGATGCAGTTTTCTGAGGCTAGGGGACATCACATGAAGCCTGGGCTAATTTGTCATTTAGCATGATGCCAAAACCACCCATAGACATTTCATGATTAATGCATATTCGAATTGACCCATTAAAGAGGATTTCTTGTGTAGGAATTCAATAGGAAGCTTCCAGTGTAACCTCCAGTGGTGATTCCTCAGATTTTTTTCCTATATGATGTAAAAGTTTGGTATTCCTGGAGATCATGTTACAATCTCTGTGGCTGCTTTCAGTAATCATCTGAGATTAACGCTGGTTCCTGGAGACTGCAGGCCAAACCTGGAGCATAGACAACCTAATTTGTTAGGCAAAAAGATTAGCATTTTCAGATTTCACCAATCTGTGAAATCTTATTACACCTGAAACAGGTAATGGCTTGAAAGTATGAAACATATATATATATTGCATTTTAAAGCCCCCCCTTTTTGCTTTGCAGTACCTGCTCTGCTTCTCACATTCAGTATATTTCATTAATCTCACTTGTCTGTGAAACACTTGCCACCCTCAAAAATGTAAAAGCTAATTCTTCGCCTGAATACCTCATTAGCAACATTAAAAAATCACCTTTTTGTTCAAAGCCGAAGATAAAATGCTTTCTGAATGAATCCTGTTTCTCATCAATTTGAGTCTCGGGAAACAGAACAAAGGCGTGCAAATAAATGCTTTCAAATAACTCATAATTATGTGCACGCAAAAATGCATTGACAAACTTTGAACATGCTTTATAGCTCCTACTGGGCACTCCTTATTTAAATTGGACTAAGGATAAGTTCACCTCCAGGGATGATTGAACTATTTCAGATCAAGTCCTTTCTTTCTCAAAAGATTGCATATCAGGTGGGGGTGTGTGTGGAAATTTTGAAGGATAATATGGATGCATGTACAATTTTGTGAAAAGGACCTCTAGATGGTTGTGTGAATTTTGGTTAAATTATTCAGAATACTGTATATCATGAGAGAGAAGGAGGAGCACAACTGTGGTTCAAATCTAAGGGCGCTATCCAGAGCAAGTTCAGCCTGCTCTGCCCTAACTGCTCTCTCCTAACTATTCTGTATGCAGAACATAAAGTTATGCTGCACCCAGAGAGTCAGGAAGCCTGGGCTGCCCTAACTACTCCAGAGCATGCTAAGTAATTGATACATGGGGAGGACTTGCTCCTGAGGAGACCCCCCTCAGATCACACTGAACAAGGAACAGCTGTGGTGTCTGCCTTATAAGAAAGCCCAGAAGTTCCTGACAACCAGTTACAGCTGCAGTTCCTCTAGTGGAGGGTGGATGTTTGGAGTGGCCTGCTGTATCCCCAGGTTAGTGGGCTGCTGTAGTTGTTCCATATCCTGAGGCTGAGAGGCAGGGGTTGCAGCTAGGCTGGCCAAGAACTCAGATTTTTGGTCAGCACTGCCATTCTTACTCAGGCCTTATCATGGACCCCTATGGGTCTACTCATTACTATACCTGCTCCTGAGGTGGTATAACTCTGAGGGCTGGAAGAGGGCATTTCTGCCTTGAAAACAGGCTCTGGATACAGAGTAACTGCTCTGCCCTAGGCAATGCTAAACATGCCCTCAACATGCCTCTCCTGAACTGCCTAGGGCAGAGCAGTTAGGGCAGAGCAGGTCCACCTCTCTTAGGGCACCCTAAGTTGCCTTTCTCTCCCCTAAGCCTCTTCCAGAGTAACTGGGCTGGAGCATCTTGCAGTTGCTCCACCCTAATGATAGATAGGGCACCCTAAGGCCTCTTATGTGCAAGGAATAGTTGCTCTGGATTGGGCTGCCTGTTGTACATAACTGATGCAATTTGTATATCATTCTTATGAACACGACAGATGCCAAGCTCTATACTTTTTATGTGTTCCATTTATTCTTCAGTATTTGTGATTTAATATAGGTGCTTCAGGAAACTTATCTCTGGGATTAAAGTAATGCTATAGTTTTTGGTTTTTTAACCAGAAGCCATGTGCTGCCCAGCAGTAAACTGAATCTATTATCCACATTTACTGTAGAACAGTGATTTTCAGCCATTACACCATGACCCACTAATGTGCTGTGGCTGGTCTGCAGATGTGCTGTAGGACTTTGGGGAGGGTCATTTCATGACTTTGAGTCCCTATCAGCAGCATGGAGTGCCTTGTTAAGGGTCTAACAACTGATGATGTGCCTTTACAATTTTAGTGATTTGTTAATGGGCCATGAGATGAAAAGGGTTGGCAGTCTTTGCTATAGAAGGTGTATGCTTATGGTTAAATGCGATATAGTTCAAAGAGAATGAGACGACAGAAAAAAAGCATTTTATCAATAACAGAGCTATAGCCTTTTGGTATACTTGCTTTTTCCTTTTGGTATACATAGAGCTCATGAATATTGTATATATACACTGTACAGTGGTACCTTGGTTTATGTTCATAATTTGTTCTGGAAGCATGCTTGTGATCCAAAACACTTTTATATCAAAATGAATTTTCCCATAAGAAAACATGAAAACGCAGATAATTCATTGTGCAACCCAAAAATATTTCATATAATATTGATTACAATACTGTATAGTACAAAATAATAAAGAAAATACAAAATATAAAGAAAAATAAAATAAATTAACCTGCACTTAGGGTGCAGTCCTAACCGAGGCTGGCACAACTCATCAGTCTTCTCATTTCTGTAGTGATGTAGGGAGGCATGTGCATTACAATAGAAAAAAATGTTTCATAAATAAATCAGCATTCTGGTTATTGATTCTCTTGAGTTTGTCTGTGAGCTAAATTAATTTCACAAGCAGCTGACTTCATAGTGAATTGCATTTGGAATCTGAATAGGTGATCCAGTACCCCTTTGCTTTGCTTTGCTTTGAAGATGAGTTATATGTACCCAAATAAACCATCATAATGGTCAATAATATGAGTAAAATGAAATCCAGATCAAACCAGTGATTGACTATTATAGGTTCACTGTGTTAATATGAGTGAATATGTCCCTTGCTGTCTTCCTGTTACCTTTGTCAAGTCTGCTAAGCATGGAAAGTCTGGATATTCCTCAAGTCTACAATGAATCATTGTTCGTTTGGATGAGTTTAGACATGCACATTCATCGCTTCTTGACTGCAATATCTTGTGATGACTTGTGTGTGTGAAATAGCCATTACAGACCAAACACCACAGATACAACTTTCATATCATTGACATTAGCTCAGACAATACTTTTCAGTGTTCAGCTGCAAGGCATTGAGTTACTTTAATGGGCTCAGGATTGTATCATTCACTCTCAAGAAATGAAACGTGATGAGCTAGGAGGAAGAAAGACATGTAACCCTACAATCCAGCGTAACTACGGGAGCATGTAAGAGACATTATGTGCACCAGCTAGTGAAAACCTATGGGAAATTCGTATTGTAATCCAGAGTAAATTGTTCTTACACTGGAGCAAGGACTCCCCGTAGTTACTCTGGATTGTCCCTTTTGTGTCTTCTAAAGGAATGGAGGACAGAAACACCTTTGCAGAATTCTGGGAACAGCCTTTTTGGTAAGAAAGAGTAAAAAACAAAAGAACAAAACCAACAAAAACGCTTTTCTGTTGCTTTGAGTCCTTACACTTTATTGATATTTTAGCACTCCCTTTCTGATATAGATGCAAATTTTGACATATTGTTATTACACTATTCCCTTTCCATAAATATAGGGGGGAAAAACAGATAGACCTTAAAAGGCAGTGCTTTAAGAGGATGATATCCATTTTCTTTTCTAAGGCAGGCACAATAAATTACTTTGCATGAAAGTTAAAATGTGCTGTGCTGACATGTTTCCTCCTCCACAGACTACTGCTGGGTTCTGAGACAGTGATAAAGAGCTAGTAGGCATGAAATGGAGGTAGCACTTAACTAATTTAGCTTCACTTGACTGCTTTTATGAAGTATATGGCATGTTGCACAGACAGGATATGAGCAAATTGCATTATAATATGTTATAACTTATGAGGAATTTGCTTTTCACTTTGATAAAGTTCATAAGGGAACAAATGTAGTGGGCAAAAATAAAGTTATGATGGAGACGTCTTTAACAGTTAATTTTTTCTGACTGAACATTAATCTTCATTTTTACCATCCACTTTTGTTATTTCACTAGAACTAGTGCATGGAATGATTTTCACCTTGATGGTTTCATAAGTCATGAGAATAGGGACATAAATTTTTCTGAACATTTTCTTACAAGTTCTCAGAATACATCTTCTGAAAGTCAAGTTTCCCACCACTACAATCCCCAATTTTTCAGTTAAAAAGCTTGTGTACTTGGTATACAACTCACAAGGTGGACCTACAACTGATGGCATGTTTGGGCAACCTTGGAGAAGGTGTTAATGGCTGGGTAGATTGGCAGAATATTTAACATCACAACCAGTCATTAGCAAGGACTGACGTATTCAGAAGCAAATTATGCTATAGTCTTTCCTGAATTCCTGTTTCAGGAATTCCCCATTCATGGAAATCTATTCAGTTTGCATGTAGGGGCTGTGGGTGGCACAAGTGGCTAAGAAACTGTGCCTGTTAACCAGCAGGCCAGGGTTCGAGACCTGGGTCGGCCCCACAAGACAGGGTGAGCTCCTGTCCTTAGCCCAGCTCAGCGATGCCAGCTGGATCCAATCGTATTGGCTTTGCCTTTCCATTGGACTAATTCAGTGGCATGGAGAGGGGGGATTTGCTGCTTGGGTAACAGCCTATCCTCCATAACAATCTAACCCAGGCTTTCGTGCTTCGCATGCAGCGTATGCAACGCCGAGCACGATATCATAGTCTCTCAAGACTGACAGAGGCCTGCTTTTTTTGCATGTAAGGGAATTCCCCATACATGGAAATCTACTGTGTTAGGGTCAACAGTAAGATGCAGAAGTACCCATCCTGATCAACTTTTCACCCAGTTTCAAACAACATCCAACTGCCTTCACTATCATCATGGCTTGTCTTGGGTGGAGGAAATACAATGTGATAATGCAGGAAACGGGGCAGCTGCTTTAAATCATCTCCACTGCCTCCACTTCCATTTTCTCCTGCCCAAAGAAATTTCCAAGTTTAGTCTGACAGCTGAAACTTGGGAAGTGAGTTGATAGCAACACTGATACAGGAAGCTTTGTTTTTCTGCCAGATCTCAGCTGCTGTTGCAGGTGGAAGATGTTTTGTAAACCTTTCCTTGGAAGGATAATTCCTGGCAGAGATAGCCATGCAGAATGTGTTTTCCTTATGGGGCTGAAGGGAACTGTAGTCCTTGTCCAACTCAGCAGCAAAAAAGATGCTCAATAAGGACTTGGAGTACCCCATCATGGGCACCTTCTTGATGCCCCACCATACATTTTGGAGTACTTCAGTGAATATTGGAAATACAGTATCCTGATTGCTTGCGCTCATTTCAGTGCATTTACGGTACTTTTAAGAAATTGATCAGAGGATTTTGATATTTCAAACTCCTCTATCAATTACTTGTACCATCAGTGGTGGGTTCCAGCAGGTTCGCACCTACTCTATTGAACCAGTTGTTAATGAGAGATAGGACATATAAAGTTTAAAAATAGCCATTTAAAAGTGGCTGCCAGATGGGCATAGAACCGGTTGTTAATTTCTTTGAATCCCATAACGGTGTACCAGCCTTAAACTATTTTAATTCAACCTTCTCCTTGATGCATTAAAACAATTCTTCACTATCATTTATTTACTCTTGAAAAAGGATTTGTCTGCAGTTTCTGTACATGTGTAGAGATTATAGTACTAGGGAAAGATGTAAGAGATGCCAATAAGAATTATAGGCCATTAATAATTATATGACTGGGGGTTGAAAGAAATCCAAGTTGAATTTGAAAACTGTATGTTATACTGTGGAATGGGAGAACAGCACTACCAAAATATTCTTTCCTATAGAATTAAGAAAGACCTTTCTAATACTATCATTAGTACAGAATAAATTAGAATGTTATTTGGGAAGAATTAGCCTAATTTCATTCATTGTCATTCAAGTATAGCTTAATTGTTAAGGCCATAGTTCTCAATTGGTTTGTTTTAAATGGCTCTAGCAAATGGTTTGAAGATAACTACCTATGGTTCTGAGGAAGTGCTGGATTTTACAAAGAAACACACCAATGTGCATCCTTGTCAGCTGGTATTCTTCGTAGTTTAGCATGGTTCATACACTGAAGCCTGTCTAAATTAAGCTGCCTAACTACATAACTGCACATGCACATCACAATCCTTTATATGTTTTCTCAGAAATAAGTCCCATTTTATTCAGTGCCACTTACTCCCAGGTCAGTGTGTTAGAATTAGATTGAGTTAGACTTAATGATTTCCAGACTGTGGATTGGAACCTATTAGTGAGTCGGAACCTGATTTCTGGTGGGGTGCGAACTTGACAATTTTATAGCTATCACACGTACACATTTACTTGCAAATACATGACCATACCTTTGCTCTTACTGAAGGTAAGGCCACCAGAACAGTCTCAATCAGATGAACCTGAATCTCAATAAATGCTCCAAAATGTGATTTCTCCCCTCTACCACCATAAAAACAGATAAAACATTAAAAAAAATAAAAACAAAGTTTTGTGAAACTGGTAAATGAAAAACTTTTAGTATTGTTAAAACTAGGCAGGTCCCATTAAATGTCATTTGAAAAAGGGGGTCCTGGTGCTAAAAAGTTTGGGAACCACTAAGTTAGATACTTGTTCTAACTATCTATATAAAACTAAAAGTCACTCACTGACTCATCAATGGCTAGCCAAGACCGCTGGGCCTAAAAGCATGAAATTTGGGGAGGGAGAACTGGTTTTTGGAAAGTCCAACCAAATAGGGGTGCAATGCTTTTTCCTCCCTATGCTTTACATTGAAGAGCCGCTGACTGAGGGACACTCTGCTTCGACCCCTGGACACAGAAGCATGAAATTTGGGGAACACCCACCAAGAAGTGATGTTGAGAAATTTACCCTTAATTGCCTAAAACGGGGTCCAGTGTGTTTTTGTCCCATGCTTAAGATTGAAGACGGACTGATCAATGTCCAGCTGATGCATTGGGAGGGAAGTTGTGCATGGGAGATGGAGCACATGGAAGGATGATGTGCATGGGGTTAGGCGCATGGGGAGATGGTTTGCATTGAGGAGGGTGTACATGGGGGATGTTGTACGGGGTGTGCATGAGGGACAGTTTGCATGAGGAGATGACGCGCATGAGGACGGTGCACATGGGAAGATGTACAGGGATATTGCACATGGCGGACAGTATGCATGGGAGTGTTGCATATTGTGTGCATGTAGGGATGGCACGCATGGGAGCGTTGATGAGCATGGGGATGCTGTGCATGCAGGAACGATGTGCAGGGGGTGTTTGTGCATGGGGGGATGGTGCACATGAGGGGTTGATGTGCAGGAGGTTTGTTGTATAGGGGTATTGCGCATGGGGTGATGATATGCATAGAGGTGTTGTGCATGGAGAACAATGCGCATGGGGTATTGCATATGTTGTGCTTGGGTTGATGGTGCACATGGGGGGTATTGCACATGGGGAAACGGTGTGCAGTGGGGGATGGCGTACGGGGGGAATTTTACTCCCACAATGCGGGTATGTTTTCAGATCAGAAGAGCTGAACAAGAAGCTGCAGCTAGAATACTGAGATCCAAACCAATCTGATCTAAGTTTGTTGAGTCTAATTAATCAACCCAAATGAACAACCTTCCTAATTCCTGGGACCATTTAAGCAAGCTCTTAAGCAATTTATGCTCTGCATGAGCTGTATTCCATTTTGCATTAGCACCTATATTTTTGAAGATTGTAAAATAAATTTTACCTTGAGGTAAAATAAATTAAAAAGAGAGAAAGAAATGGCTTCATTAGTGAACCAGACACATTGTTTTAATGGATGAAGTAGCTAGTTTTTTATGTGCTCTGTTGTTAATATGAATATGGTAATGTAAGGCACAGACCACTGTTATCGATCAGCGATGTAATAGTCCTACAGATGGATAGAGGGAAATGATATAATCCTTATCAAGTTACTGAAGACATTGACCTTGACAGAGATCAAATGACTGAACATCATGGCTGATCACAAGGAACAAAACATTCCTCTTCAGTGTAAAATGTCCTTGCAGTGATAACAATTAATAGAAGAATGTCAGGCAATTCTTCAGCATTTCACTCAAAAATTATATAAGAAAGAATACCTGGATTATCTCAGAGATTTCAGGATTGGCTTCTATTTCTAGTATTTTAAAACAATGAAATGTCACTACTGACAAATACTGAACTGGGAGTGACGTAGTTGGTGTGTGTTTCCTCCCCCTGGGAAACCTATAGGAATCAGAAGCTTAACTGACACTTGATCAGTTAAAGATTGTATTAGGGCGCAATCCAGAGTAACTACGGGGAGTCCTTGCTCCGGTGTAAGAACAATTTGCTCTGGGTTGCAATATGAATTTCCCATAGGTTTTCACTAGATGGTGCAGTAACTACGGGTACACGTAATGTCTCTTACGTGCTCCTGTAGTTACTCTGGATTGTAGGGTCAATTAGACTGTTACTTCACCCCTATTCTTGGCTTGCAAGTCCTGAACCTGGGAATCAGGTAGATGCCCTTCAGTCAGAAATCAGTCTTGGGATGAGTCTTCTGAGTACTATGATCCCCAAGATATTTGCTGGTGTATCACCTAAGATCTGTGGTTGAATGAGATTGGAAACTCCTCCATTTTTTCCATCGGGCATGTCCCGATAGGCCTTTCCTCCTGCCAGACTGCCACCTTTCACTTACCTGTTTGGGAACAAATTTACCAAGTAGTTATGGGTTTCTTGCTTGGGGGGTTGGTGCGCCTCTTCCCAGATGTTTCTGCTCCCACTCTTTTCATGTATCTCTTGTTTTTCTTTGTCAGTCCTTCACCTCCCTATTTTCATCCCTTGTTCTTTTCTCTTTCCAGTCTTCCTCAGGGTGCAATCCTAACCAATTTGGGCAGGATCTAACATACCTGGCATATCTTCCTATGCTGGTGTGGGGAGCAGGGGAGTAACTAGGGTTCGCATCACCTGGTGTGGTAGCCAGCGTGTCACCCTCATGCAGTGAGTGGGTCAACAACATGAATGGTGGGTATGGTTATGAGCCATTGCCCTGCTTCCACTGGTTTTTTAGCCACGCATTTTAATAGAATAAAGATATTTCAAAGTGGTTTGTTTCACTACATTCTGTTGCAGAGTATATACCCAATGGCATGTAACATGATGGGATTATTTCTACAAAACATGATTTTAGCCACTTTGATCACTTGGGATATCACCCCCCTCAAAGGTGCCACTTTTGTAATAATCTAGTGACATCCCTGATCAGGACCATTTTGTAAGCTTTGCACTCCCTGGACTGACCTTCCACATCAGACAAGGCACACTTGCTTACTCCCTAGTAAACACTGCTGAGTAGCTCACTTTCATTTTCAATGTACAATATTTCAATACAATCATCAGGCTCCTCCTGGGGTTATTTGTGGGGCTTCTGTTTATTAGTATCCTTGGATTCCTCTCAGCCTCCCCTTTCCAATGGACTATGGCATGTTTGCCAATTCATGAGTAAAGCCATATTATATGGTTCACTTTCATTTTCCAGAGAGTTCAACGCATTTTTTGTTTTGGGGTCATAACATTTGACGGGAAGGTGCTATTTCAAAACAGATTTTTGCACTGGTTTCTGCTTTTCAATACAAATCCAACGGCATAAGACATGATGGGGTTTTCAACACTATTGCAAAATGGCATTTTTGGGATCCCTAGTGCACATCCCCCCAACCTGGTACAGGCCTCACCACTTGCGCCCCCTAGCAATGCCCTTGGTGGGGAGGTAGACATATTCCTGTGTACTGACCTAATCCTCCCATGAGTGGGGTAGAAGAGCCTTATGTTACTTTAGCAATACCCCCAGGTCAGCGCAGGGCTTACGCTGGAGCTTATGCTGGCCTAACTGGAGGTTAGGATTGCAGCCCCAGTCTAATTAAGGTCTCCTCTCTGTTCTCCTTCTCTGGCTTTTGTCTTACCTTTTTGTCTCCTATGGGTCTCCCCTCCTTCTCACTCCTTACTCCTCACTTAAAACATTCATTAAAATATCACAGCGTGTTTCTGTGTGTTTGTGTGTGTGTGAGTGAGTGAGAGAGAGAGATGGTCTCTTCATGAACAACAAAATAGCTATTCCAGAGAAAACACAAATATTGGGTAGCTGATAGAACAACTCCTTCTGAAAGTAGTTATGAATACTTTTAATGCATAAAACTATGCTATGGTTCATATTTCCAAATTTAATTGCCATTTAATTTGGTTTCACTCTTGCATTATATTTTTTCTACTGTAACTCATCCTGAAATTTCAGAAAAGAATTATAAAGTGGGATATGCATTGTTTAAATAAATAATTGCTATATGATGCTCTAAGATTTTTTAAGTGTACTCCATAAGCATGGGAGTCTGTTTTATAACTGAAGACCTACAGAGAACTTGAAGAATATTATCTTCTTTCTGCAGGTCAGGAAATCAGATGTTGCATATTTGCAAACCAAGTAGAAGATTCTAAAGAAGATTGTTCGGGCTGACATGGTGAGTGAATAGATCTTTTTTACCCTCTAAGTAACAAGTGTTCAGACACTCCAGAGAAGATTACAAACATTTCCCAAAGATCAGAAAGAGAAAGTACCTGTACTAAAAATTATAACAGATAGTTATCCCAATCCAGCAATTAAGTCCATGCTCAGATTATCCTTCCTATCATAGTCCTGTATGTACAAAATGGTTGTGTGTTGAGAAACAAAAACAGGGCACTGGTGGTGGAAGCGATGGTGGTGAGAGAGTTACTTAATAAAATGTGCTGTTAAACAGCTACTGTGCTGATCACCTCTTGAGTAGAAGTAGTTTAAGAGAATAATTGTATACACACTCCTCCTTTCATCACCAACGGTGAGAAAATCTTAATACTGAGGACTCCAGCTAGCCAACTCTGACACAGTGAAAAGATGTTCTGAATAGATATTCAACTATAAGGTAAGAAATTTCTGCCAATGAATCAAGTGTAAATTGTCCCTTTTCCTTATCTGTGAAACCACTCAGAGGTTAGAGCTGTTGCTGGTGCATAGATAATTACAGGGCAGTTACTTTCCATAGTGACTAGGCTTCAAGGCAAGCTGCAGCCAAAGTTAAAATTTTCACTGCTTCTGTGTCAAAAGTAAGTCAGGTTCAAGGCTTAAATTTCAATCAAGCAAGCCTCATTTTCTTTAGTAGGCACTTCTGCTGGCTCCTTTCATTTTGCAATTTTTTTAAAGCACCAGGATGGCAGTGCACCGTTACTTAAGAATAACATATATGGAAAGCAATCAGTCTACTTCTCAATAAATTGGGTTTCAATTATGGGTAGTTGCACTTCTCTTGCTCATTCCTTGTTGCTTGTCTCTTTGCTGTGAATTGAAATGCAACTCTCATGTGTGTGTGTGTGTGTGTGTGTGTGTGTGTGTGTGTGTATATATATATATATATATACACACACACGCACGCACGCACGCAAACTTGAGGAATTTACCTGTAATTGTGGGAGAAAAATTGATAGAATATTTGCAGTTACTGGTGGGGACAAGCGAGCAGTGCTGGGCACCAGGCACTATCCATACCATGCAGCAGGCACCAGTAGGCACTCGGTACTGGCAGCCACTGGCTGTCAGCAGGTACCAGCTGGCACCATTGAGCACCACCAAGCAGTGGGCAGCGGGCACAGGGCACCACCAGGCACAAATGAGAAGTGGGCATCCCAAGCACCTAGCATCTATCAGCAACCTCTGGGCACCAGGCACCATTGGGCACCACAAGGTACCAGTGGACATCACAGGGAGGCAGTGGGCACCACTGGGCACCACCAGGCACCAAGCACTAACGGGCACCAAATTGGCTCTTAACTGAAGGAATGTGTTTCCCAAATGTCATGCTTCTAGGTTCAGGGTTTGGGACTGGGTGTTGGTGAGTCATGGATTCTTCAATGTTAAGTATAGGGATGAAAACACATTGCACTCCTTTTCACCCCCTCAGGGATTAAATTTCTAAAAATCAATTCTTAGCGGGTGCTCATGTTATGGAAGGAAAACTGTATGATCCCCAAGGTCTGTGGATTTGGACTGGACGTTGATGTGTCAATGATTCTTCAGTGTTAAAATGTAGGGACAAAAACACTTTGTGCCCCTTTTCACCCATTTAAGGGTTTAATTTCTAAAAACTTGTTCTTATTGGATGCCTACATTATGGAAGGAATACGCTATCCAAATTTCATGCTACTAGGTCTGTGGGTTTGGGCTGGGCTTTGATGAGTCAGCGATTCTTCAATGTTAAGTAAGTAAGTAAGCAATGTTAACCTTGCACCCATTTTCACTTCCTTCCAGTTTGAATTACTCAAAATTTGTTCTTAGTGGATACCATACCCTTCTCAAATTTCACACTTCTAGGTACAGCAGTTTTGTCCAGGTGTTGATGAGTCAGTGAGTGAGTCAGTCAGTGATGCTTCTTTTTTATGTGTATAGATATGGCTTTACCTACCAGGCACTAAAAAAAATTTGATTTATTGTTCTATCAGAATGCCAGGTGCAGAGGTTGGCATTAGTATGCAGGTATCTTGTTTGCTCCCTCAGGCTTGGGTTGGGTGACTGTGATATACAGGAAGCTGGACTAGATTAACCTTTTAGCCTGATCCAGCAGTATATTCTTCTGCTATGGAAAAATAGTAACTGTACTTCCTAAAATTTACATGGACTTGTCTAGTTATTGTATTTTTTATGTTTTGTAACTTGGAAAATCAAAGAAAAATGTGTCTGGGTTTTTTTTGGGAGGGGGAAGCTGAGAAACTGACCATCTGTTTGGTGAGGGAAAGTTTTCTTCACATCTGCTGGCTTCCAGAGACAATCTCTGGATTGCAGACTGTTGGCAATTAAAGAGCTATTTTGAGTCTCTAGTACTAATCAACTCCAGGTCTTGTGCTGAAGTTCATCTTATACTTACCTCTTCTGCATCTGTTTCCTTTCTTAGTTTCACTATATCCTTTTAAGATGTGGTGACCAGAACACAATACCCCAGGTGCAGTCTTCCCATTATAATATTAGCTGTTTTATTCTTTGTCACCTTTTTAATGATCTCTAGCATGGAATTGGCTTTCTTCACTGCTGTGGCCCATTGGGTTGACACATTCATTGAACTGTCCAGCAGCACCTCAAAATCCCTCTCATGAGCTTTCCAGCAATCTCAAACCCTGTTATCCTATAGGTGAAGTTTTATTTTATTTTTTACTCCAATGTGCATTACAGGCATCCCTTGTTATCCACTAGGGTTCCGTTCCAGAATCTCCTGTGGTAAAAAAAAATTCATAAATAAAAAACTGTGGAAAAATAGATTAAAGCCCCATTTCTAGGTTTCTTGCTCCTCTATTACTCTTATTTGAATAAGAGTAATATCTGTCTCAATATCTGCAAGGGTTTGATTCTGGGACTCATAGAACATACCCAAAAATGTGCTAAATAACAGCAATTTTTAAAAAATAGTGTGTCCTTTTGCAACTGTTTAAAAACAGCTTTTCTTATGTTGTAGAGATGCAGTCATAAATTAGAAATGCAAAGGACCCCCTGCCGTTCTAGCTGAAGAATGGAATGATTGCTTTCATGACTGCTTCTCTACCACATTAGAAAAGCTGTTTTCACAACTGATTTGTGGTGGCCATTTGTGTTGAGTCAAATCCATGCATTAAAAATCTGCATATAGCAAGGATGGATCTGTACTTTACTCTTACCTACAATGAAATGCATTTACCATTTTGCTGACCATTCTCCCAGTTTGGAGAGATCCTTTATAATCACTTCTGGTCTTCACCACCTAGATACGTTTAGTCCTATCCGCTCTTAGCTACCGCACTTAGCTACCTTAGCTACCTCACTCCATCTTGCGGTCATATATGAACAAGTTGAAAATCACTGGTCCCTGGAGAGATCCCTGTGGCATACCACTCTTCATCTCTCTCCATTATGAAAGCAGCCCATTAATACCTGCTCTCTAGTTCCTGAACCACAGTAAATTCTTAATCTGTAAGAGGATCTGCCCTCTTATTCTCTGATTGTGAAGGTTCTTCACAATCCATATCAAATGCCTTCTAAAAATTCAGATATATAACATCTCTGAATTTACATCTCTCTCTCTCACATCTTCTTGAGGTTCTTTTACCAGTCGCATGGATGGGGTAAACTCCAGAGCAAATATGCTGTGTAGGTGCTGATGGCTGCTTGACACTTTGTACAGTGTTGTTCTTCTCTTCACTGTCCAGAGCTTTAACTTTTGCTTGATTCTTTGACACCTCAAGCCTTCTTCAATCTGCTTGACCTAGGTTTCTTTGGGGCTGCCTGTTGGACCTTCCATGTTGCTGGTTTGTTCACTGAATTCTTGCCTAATTTGATAACCTTTCAGCAAAAGGCGAATCCACATTAGTAGGATTTTGACAGATTTCGTCTGGCTCCTCAGCAGTGGTCTATGTGGCATGGGAGTCACTGCCAGTATCTCTGCTACCATCAGCATAGCCCTCTGTATCACTGGAGCATGCAATCCCATCATCACAAAAAGGTACTGTCTATCAGTGTCAAACTCTCATCCCTGTCAACCTTTTCAAAGAATTCTAAAATTTTTGCAAAGCAAAACCTACTCTTACAGAAGCTGTGCTGTTTTGACATAAGCAGTCCTCCCATCCTCTGGTAACATGGCCAAGTTACAAATTACAGTTAAAAGACCAGCAACTTCATTCTTTAGTTCCTTAATAACTCTTGGGTAGATGCCATCTGGGCCTGGTGATTTACCGATCTTTAATTTATCAGTTAAGGCTAAAATACCTACTATTTTAATCTCTGTCTGATTTAGGGTATAATCTTAACTAATTTAGGGCAGCCTAACTCATCTAGCATATCTTCCCATAGTCATGGTAAGACTGATATATATATATACCAGTGCACTGGCCTAAAACCCCAGGAGTGGGGCAGAAGTGTCTTATGACACTTTTGTCACACCCTCAGGTCAGCATGGAACGTATGCTGGGACTTAAGCCAGCTTAACTGGAAGCTAGGATTGCAGCCATAATTCCTTGGTGAGAAGGGAGTGTTCAGGTAACAGTATTTGCCTGAGGTCTTCTGCTGTGAAGACAGATGCAAAAAAACTGATTTAATTTCTCTGCTATTTCCAAGTTTTCTTTTATCTCCTTTTCCTCCTTCACTGTTAAGTGAGCCAATTGCCTCTCTGCCAAGTTTCCTACTACTACACACTTGAAGAAGATTTTGTTTTTATCTGTGCCTTGAAAATAAGACGCCAGAAAGGTTAGACTTGGATTTAAAATGGGCACTTTATTTTAAACTGCAGCATGGTATAGTGGGTACAGTAAAACAACAATCTCATTCCTAAGTGTGTGGGTATCTGGCAGGGGAAATAAACCTAGGCGTCTACCTCCCCTGGCTGTTCTCCCCTGGCAAAATCTGGCAAGGGAAGATGTAAAAAATTAATTACTGTGGGGTCTCTTTTTGGGGGTGTTACAGTAAACAGGCCAGATACAGGGTGTGTCAGCTAGATGCAAATTTCTTTTAATCCTGTGTGCTCTCTGGTGGGTCACTGTGAGATACAGAAGGCTGCATTGATTGTCTCTAGGCCTGATCCAGCAGGGTGATTCTTATGTTCTGATGTTTCTGTACTGCATTTTCTGTACCAACAGCCACATAACAAACATATCTTAATTTATTTTAGGAATTATTGGGAAGCTATTTTGGTAATGTATATAAATAAGGAAATAAGATGTCCTTTTTTGAATTCAGTGATGTTAAGAAGGGGTAGCCAATAATATAAATTAATTGTAAGTTGAATATGCAAAATGCTATGCTTTCAAAAGTTCTTTCTATTCAGTGGTTTGGAATGAAGAGGTACACAGGTTTTCTATGAATATTCTTGAGGACAGGTCCCATAAGTGAACTGGAATAATATACTACTTACTCAGAAAGAAATGTATTTCTATGCTATAGGGAGTTTTTAAAAAGTTCTCTCTGTGTTAATACAAAAGAAGAAATAGCATTTTAACAACATCCCCCCATGTCATGTTCTGAACAGGTTGACGTGAAGATCTCAAAAAGTGTCACAACCTATCAGTTTATTTCTTTGAAATCCATTAGCAATCATGTTCTTTTATGTGAAGATGGGTTGTGCCATTCAGTTAAACAGAGAAAAATTAATCATAGTAATAGTATTTTACAAAAGGCTGCCACACTAGACCAGCTCTCAACTTCTGATAAGTTTATGAAGTTTCCTGATACTGAGCCCACTGGTTAATCTAACTCAGTATTGTTGACCCTCACTGTCATCACTTTCCCAGGGTATCAGGCAGCATCCTCTACCCATCCCTACTTAGAGATACTGGGGTTGAACTGTAGACCCACTGCATTCAAACAGCTGTTCTACTGCAGTGTTATGGCCTATTCTTTGCTTCTGTCAGCCAGTTCACCAGTTATTCTTGGGCATACATGTAGCAATGATGGTGTACCACATGGAAACCTTGCAGTGATTGCCATGGTTGTAACAGTGGACATTTACTATTGGCTTAAATATGCTTTGTTTGATTATGCAAAAATGATTGATTATGCAAAAAGGTTGAAAATGAGTGGCTGAAAATGGCTGACTGGTGCCAGTACAATTCTAACATACATTGGACTAGAGCGGAGTGTAACAAGGAGGCAACAAAGAGACAGGTGAGTTTAATAACTTAGGCTGCAATCCTAAGCCCCAGTTAGGCTGGAATAAGCCCTAGCACAAGTCCCATGCTGACCTGAGGGTATCAGAAAAGTGCCATAAGGCACTTCTGCTTCACTCCTGAGGGAGTGGGTTTAGGCCAGAGCATAGGCATGCACTGACCTCCTCACAACACCATGGAAAGATATGCCATGTGAGTTAGGCTGGCCTAAATTTCTTAGGATTGCAGTCTTTATCATGAGTGAGTTTGATCACTAAGCATAGAGTCAGCACAGGCATTTCAGGCTCTAGACGCATTTGTCTATGCTTTCAGTCTCTGAAGAGACATGAAATGAATTTTCAAGTATCTGTTCTTATCATACCTCAATACCAGTACATAGCTTTCATGTAGGGTTTTCTGCCGTAAATCATATCAAATAGGAAGAACACTTATAAAGATAATCCTTTTTTCCTGCAGTTACTGAACATTATAAAACTATCAGTTTTCTGAATTTGATCAAATAAATCTTTAGTTTCAGAGCCGGAATGGAAAACAAACCACCTGATCCCAATTTATATTGTGTTTGTAGAAAGCAATCAACACTTCCTAATAATCTTCTTCTTATTGGCAAGCCATGACAGATGTTAAGCTCACTATTTTTAAGTAATCTTTAAACAATTAATGTTTGTTATTTGGCATTTAAAACTTCAGTCACTACATTGACATTTTTTTCTGTCTCTTAAGTTCTTGAACCTAAAGTGCAATTGAAGTTCATGCAATTCCTCTCACACCATTGTATAGTTGCCTTTGTTTACTGCTTTACTCTGAATCTATTAATCTATTAACATAAAGATTAACATTCTTCATGTGGGGCTATCCACATCTCTAAATAATGTCTGCCATGTATGCAGCATGGTGTCATAAGGTTTATGAAGATAACATAACTATATAATTGTTTTGTAAACTAGGGCAACATAATGGTCCCCATAATTGCTGATGAAGGTGGGACTGGAAGACTGTGTTAGTAGTTTGCCTGAGGCTGCATTATTCATGAGCTCAGATGACAAGTTGAACTCAGGATTTTCAGCTCAGATTCTTTACTACTACTTTTCACCAGGTCTGTAAGAATTGTTGGTATCTTCTGCAGCAGAAGTAGGAAGTAGAAGTAGAAGCAGAAGCATGATTTCCGATCGTAGTAGAGAGAATGGAATCTGAAAAGAGCAATATACTATAATGACGTGTGTGTGTGTGTGTGTGTGTGTGTGTGTGTGTGTGTGTGTTTCCAAGCAACTAGAACAATGGACGTACTACAGACAGGCTGGTTAGTGAGTCAGTGTCCAAAGCACAGCAAGGGTTTACTAAGTGCAGCTGTGACTCATTTTGTTCATCTGCTGAATTGACTAACAGAGTACAACCTTTGTTTCTTAAGAATCATCCTAACAGTTGACTCTGCTGAATGTGCAGTTAGCATTGGCACCCTCAGGCACTTTGGCTCTCACTGTCACATAGACAGCTTTTTCAAAGCACAAATACAGAAAGTTATGAGTACTAAATATTTCATGCATAACTATAATCCAATTTTAAAACTGAGAAGAGTTTTACATGTCAACAGATAGCTTTCATTTGTTACAGAAAAAGAGAAATTGAACTGTTCAGTATCTTATTTATTTTGATATGTGGCCAACTAATTTTACTCTTGCATCAAGCAGATTGCAGCAGGATAGTTTCCATGTTAACTCTTTGTTGAATGTTAATAGAAATGCCTTGTGTTTAGAAAGAGCTTATACAAATGCTAGAGATATGTCAGGATTTGCTTCTTTTTAAGTAGTAAATTAAGGCTCCAGTCCTAAGCACTTTCTGGCAGCAGTGTGAGCAAGATCCTGTCCCCTTCTCCCAGCCTCAACCCAACTCCTGGAATCTCCTTGGACTTATACCAAGTAAAGAGCTGGCATAAGCCTGAGAAGACCTGTGAGAAAAATACAATGGCACTTTGGTGTTCTGTTCATCACTGACAGCTAGACAGCTTACAGGAGAGTAAGTAAAAATGTTTACTAACCTCTTCCAGGCCATATTTCACCATAGCTTGAAGCATACGCTCTATTGGTAGCACTGCATGGTATGGACTGGCTGGGAATGGGATTGGGCTCTTAATTATGGAAAGTTAATACTGTGCTACTCTTGGTTAGTTGTATTAAGTGATAAATAAGCATGTAAGCAACATTGACAGTTTACACTTTCATGTGTATATGAAATACTTACTGTTGAAAGACAGAAAGCCCCTTCTCCACTGGAAATTGGTAAATACCATATTTACTCAAATCTAATGCACCATCAAATCTAATGAGCGTCCTATACCTATAATCAAAATACCGTATTTTCTCAAATCTAATTAGCCATCGAATCTAATTATTTTGCAGACTGAATTGGGCTGAAAAGGTGAGTGTTATATTCTAGTAAATACAGTATTAGTTTGATAAAAGATTACAAGTCTGGATGGTTGAAGACTCAGAGCAGAGAAGAACACCTGAGGATGACGTTATGGCCCTCTATAAGCAGAAGAATAGGAATCTGTTCTTGCAACCTATGGCAGTCATCTACATGCATTCCTGAGTGCATTTTTTCCTTTATGATGCAAAGGGATAATAACTAACAAAGCAGATGAAGTGGCAGACTTCAGGAACTCCTAGAAAAATGGGAGTTTTCCCCTTTTCTCCTTTCCCTTTTCTTTGCACCTTATATCTCAGAAAATTGTCAGACACACACTGTCAATTTAACAAAGCTATTAGGTAAAAGCAGGTACACAGAGGACTCCTGCTGTTCTGCTTTAACAGATATCATAGTTTCAGTTTCTTCTGATCATGCCTCCTTTGCAAGAGGAAGGAAAACGAGAACTAGCCATTGACAGGCAAGAACCTCTCTGTTTTGTCCTCCTTGAACATTGATTGATGCTTCCAATCCATTCCTTATTATTAAGTCTTGATTTCTCTTTCTTATCTGCTCTCATTGCAACCCATTTTGTCTGTGCCTAAGGGAACTTAGTCTACATTAAGAATGGTCAATCTCCATTACCCTTCTTAATGTACTGAGAGCCCAATCCTATCCAGCTTTCCAGTGCCAGTGCATCCCAACACAAAGGGATCAAATGTTCCCATATCTTGAAGAAGACTCTGTGACTCACCCACCCACCCCCCACCCCCAATAATGCAATGTGGCATGGTTGCATTGACATGAAAAGTTGGATAGGATTGGACCGTTAGTTTCCTTGATTACAGACAATGGCACATTGGTGTACTGTTCATCATTTAGCACAGTGGTTCTCAACATTTCTCAGACCATGGCCCAGTTCCATGGAAAATTATTTTTCCACAGACCAGCTGGATGGGCTGCACCAAACTGGAGAATTGCAGCCCTGTTACTAGGTTACTCTCCAGGCCAGGAATGAACTGGACATGTGCAGCCCAGCAATGGACCAGCTGGAATGTGTTTGCACAGTTTGCTCCAGCCCAGAGTAAACTGTATATGCACAGCCCATTGACACTCTGGGCCAGGAATGAAGTGGGCATGAGCAGCCTAGTCATCGGGCTTTGGATGCCTAGTTCTCTCCCAGGCCGGCAGGACTCACCTGGCAGAAGGCAGCAGGCCTCCATTTACTTGGCCACAGACCAGGGACTGATGACCTCGACCTAGCACACAGTTGGGACTTTATAATCATTAAATAATAATAGCAGTAGAAGAACAAATAATCTTAATAAAATATGTCTTATCTGAAAAGTGAAATTGCGGAGCTTTCTGTTATCATTTGTTTACCTTTTTGCATAAAAAGCAAGATTCTACCCCTAGAAACGTTAGCCATGGAATGTGAAATGAAAATTGATTCCTTACTACAGCGGTCCCAAAACTGTGGGCAGAGAACTCAGCACCATGTACCAGAATGACTTTGGGGGCTGCTTCTTATTGGTTCACCCAAGCATTTGAGAGAGCTGGGTGATACTCCTTACTGTGAAAGGGTACAACACGTTTGACAACTGCTGCCTTACTAGATTACATACTTAGCAAGAATACTAGTAGCTCACAGTGGCTCACAGTTGGATCCTGAAAACTACATCAAATGCATAGCAAAGATCACTGGTCCATTCTAGTCTAAAATAAATCTGAATGTAAGAGACAATATAGGAGAAATTCATACTCTGAGGCTGTCATGTTACTGGTTTTTGTTTTGCTTTTGGGTCACCTATTTATTTGATTTTTTAAAATTGAGATAAAAAGACTATCAACTCCTAAGCATGTGCAATCCTAAGCATGTCTACTCAGAAGTAAGTCTCATTGTATTCAGTGGAGCCCACTCCCAGGAAAGTGTTTTTTGGATTGCAGCCTATGATTTTTCATTTACAACAAAGAAAAATGTATTTCCCATAAATGCCTGGATATCAAGTAATTTGAACTAAATTTCTGCAGAAATCATTTCAGAGAGATTGGCTGTCAAGTGTAATAGGAAAAGAGGCAGCACTTTTGTAGAGACTGATGAGACTTTGTGGAGTTGATTTTTTCTGATCTTGAAATGTGGTTGAAGATGTCAGTTTTTAAACAGTGCTTTGAAAAGCAGTTATCTTTTTAAAGTGCATCAGTTCACAGCACACAGAGAATGATTTTGAAGTGTAAAGTCGTGAAGAGAAAGTTGACAGGTTCCATATACTGTACTTAAGTAAGGCACGCACACACTACACCACCAGCACTTTCCTGTTCAACTACTTTTGCGCAGATAAGTAAGAAAACTTTTGAATGAAAGTATTTGTTAATGTTACATACTTGCAATACAATGTATGAACAGATGTGAATAAGTCTGTCTTTATGGGGATCTTTAAAACTGCCACAGATATAAGCTTTCTCTTTACTAAGAGAGTTGCGCTTTGTAAAAAGGAAAAAAGCCTGTTTTTTCACAAGGCCAGTTTTGTTAGGAATCCACTCCCTTCTGCTTGTGCTGTTCAGAGTGGTTGCTAATTGCCTCCTAGTTGATGAAATTTTCCATACATTGCCACATTGTGCTGACCATGTTACAGTTTAATGCTGTCAATTGTTTGCAGAGCTTTGGTCTATAACTCTTGCCAACAGTGGCAGAATGGTAAATGAAAAGCACTCAGTCGTTAGAAAGTCTGTATGCTTTTCTAATTAAAAATGCCTGAAATTTTAAGATCAGAGTATTTTATTACTTTTCTGGAAATGTTACATTATTGGATCCCTCCTTTTGGCTACATAGTATTTGGGTGACATGAGAAAGTAATCCTTCCAAGTTTCATTATAGTGCAGTTGTAAAACAGGGAAATTTTTAAACACTGGCCAAATCAGTTGGATTGTGTGCCTTTCTTCATGTAGATCACCTGCTATTAGTGCTAGGATCCCATTTGGAGAGCTACCATGTCCACTAATGGCAAGCCCACTACTTACTTTTTGTCTATTTGCTTATTTAGTATGTACTGCCAGTAAGATTCTTATTTGAGTGAAAATTTCAGAGTTTGCCTAAACTAAATCTAAACTGAGGGGAAAGCAAATTTTGGGCACTTTTTGGGTAGTGTGAAGAAGGCTTTGAAACTTTTGATGGCATTTGATGGAATTTATTGAATAACCATAATGCAGTGTGACCATATGTTCCCATTTTCAAGGACATGTCCTCTTTTTTAGTCTTTTGTCCCGGGGGGAAAATCTTCATTGACATTCTTTTCCTTGTGAGCAGGCAGCAAAGGGCTTGTTTGCACAATAATTAATAAATTTTGGCTGTAATCTTAAAGACACTTTCCTGGGAGTAAAAACCATTTAACACAATGGCACAAGACATGGATTGTGCTCTCTATGTAATAAATTATATATAATAGTTTTAAATTTAATAATAATATAGTGTTTAAATTAACCACATGAAAGCAATATACAGGTCCAATCTTGTTATACATGGATTTTTTATACATGGTTTTGATACAATGCGAATGGCCATTGCAAATTACAGTTCTGAAAATTGCTTTTCTATTGTTGTAGAGAAGCAGTCATTCCAGTCTTCAATCCCAGAATCAAACCCCTGCAAATACTGAAGTGCTACCTTTTTCATTAGGAGCAATAGAGCAAGAAACCTGGAAGTGGTTTTGTAAACCTATTTTTCCATTGTTTTATTTATACATTGATTTTTTTATACACATGAGGTTCAGGAACAGAACCCTAGTGAATAACAAGGGACACCTGTATATGAGTGTATTTAGCTTTTGTCATGCCCTACATTTTTCTTGGGTGTCCTACATTATGGGGGGCTTGTCCTCTTTTAAAGTCACATATAGTCACTCTGTTATGTTGTATGTGGTGTACTAGCTAGAGATTTTATACTAACTAGTTGGCTTAGCTGGAATTTAGTTTATATTTGCATATAATTCTTGGTATGCTATTTTGATAACCCTGAATTGATGTGGGTTTGAACTGATGCATTAGCACATGATTATTGAAGATGAAGCTTTCTGGCTTTCTCCCTGGGGACATGGTCCCTCCCAGTCTTGAAGATGGATGTGATGGAAGCAGGAAAGGGTGGTGGTTCATAATACAGGTATATGTTTTGTTATCATGGAGATACAAAAAGTTTAAATAGTGATTTCAGTCTCTCTGTCAAAACAAGTCTCATTTTATGTCAAGTATTTCAGATGAGTGCCAAGCTCAAACCTGAAAAGGAACACATAGTGTGGGCTGTACCACCTTAAGTTTCAGCTCAGACTGAGGGTGCAATCCTAACCAATATAGGCTGGCACATCTCACCCGCTCCCTATTCTTGTGGTGGTCATGTCCCCCCAGTTTTTGTAAAGGTCCTGTTTTCCCTTTAAGGGATGGGAGAAGGAAAGCTGCAGCATGATCCCTAGGAGCAGGACGTTTTTCTGGGGCTACTCACCTGTACTCAGTACCTTTTCCCACCTGTGTCCACCCCAGCAGCTAATTAATAGTCACATGGGGATGACCTAGCTATGTCACTGTGGTGAATACTAGCACCTTTTTCTCCAGAAAAATTCACTCCCCAGGAGTGAATTCACTCTCCTAGGCAGCAAAGAGATGAATGGGGTATTGGGGAAGAGAAGAAGAGGTGTTCCCCTCTTCTGCTTCTCCTCTTGGTAGAAGGCGATGGGGGAGGGTGCCAGGCAGGAGGGAGCAGGACTGGTAGAACTCAGCTCCACTGGATTCAGAGACCCACATCCTCCAGTGTCACTGGATAGTTTGGCCTACATCAGGTGACACACCGGGCAGTGGTGACCCCCGAAAATTCAACTTCACAATGATGTGCCCTATCCCATAATGTCATAAATCTGTTTTGAAATATCTCCTTCCTATCAAAAGTTATGGCTAAAATAAAAATATGCATAAAGCTCTATGGCAGGTGTAAATGTCCCATTTTGTGGCTTTACTTGTGATTAGGCAAACTTGCCATAATCCTACAGAAAATGTAGGCTGAGAGGAATTAGGCTGACACAAGAATTGTCCTGATCCAATTAACAGAGACCCCCAAATCACCTCAAAAGTCCCTGATAATTGTATTGATCTCTATGAGAAGTGAAACAAATTGATTAGACGCCTTTACTAACAAGCAGGTAAAGTTGCCTTAGATCATTGGAAAGGGCAGGCTGAGAGGAATCTGGACCCAATGAGTGCAACCCCCACCAGAAGGAGAAGTCCCTCCTCCAAGGTTCCCCATGCATTGAATCCTACTGAAACTGAAACTGCATAGATGCATTTACTTGTGAGTAAACATGCCTTGGCTAGTGTGGAAGGTTGGTCCAAGGAATTGCAAGGCTTCTAGAAGGGTTCTGAACATGGGCACCTGGAGCTCAGCATATGCTCCATAATGTAATGGATGTATAATTTGCAGCAGAAAGCAATGAAACAAACCACTTTGAAATATCTTTATTCTTGCAGCAGTGAAAGGTTGCTATAGAATCAAGTAGTCTCATTGCTGGACTTTCTTTTTCTGGAGAAGGGGACAAACATTTTGAAGAGCCAACAACGGAGGAGCACTTAGGATACAGCAGCAGCTATTTGGTGCTGTAACAGTCCCAGAACTCGGAGCAGTTAGGATTGGGCTGTTTGTAACAAATAACTATACTTAGGATACAACCCTATGCATTTATTTATTTGACTGCTTAATTGTTTCCTGTGAAGTAATTGCAGCATTTTCTGATGTACTATTGAATATTCTTGCCTTCAGTCAAAATGTCATGATATTTTTTTTAAATGGAGCACTATGAATCAGAAGCAGAATTTGACAATTAATCCTAAGATTACCTGTTGAAGCACTACAGGCGAACACTGTTTGATGTGGCTTTGTTAAGTACAGAAGCCAATTGTGCAGTTATTACATCTTCCTTTTTTCTATGAACCTAGTATTTAAATTTGAGACATTGACTGTTGGGTGGGGTGTTCAGCAGGAAATATTCTACACAGAATAATTGTTTGACTCATGTTGTTGCATGTAGGAAATTGGCACCAGAATCTTTTAGTTTACATTCTGCTTTGAAGTAGAGCTAAAACACTTGCTGCAACACACTGCATCAATTGCTATTGATTTGAAGATTGGCACTGAATCAATTGCTATTGATTTGAAGACCCAAATGCGGCATGATGGAGTGGGGTCCGGCTTAGTCCAGCTCCTGCCAACCTAGTAGTACAAAAGCATGCAAATGCTAGTAGATAAATAGGTGCCACTTTGGTGGGAAAAAGCAACATCCTGGCAAGAGGCCCCTTTTTTCCTGATTTCCTGATGACACATCATTTAGGTTAGGGGGGCCAAACCCTGGCCCGGGGGATAGATGTGGCCCATGGCAAGCCTCAGTGCGGTCCACAGCAAGACCCCTCCACCAGCGTTATGGGCAAGCCTTGTAATCTTCCATATCTGACTCTAATACACTCATGTATGTAAATTTATTCAAATTTGAAATGTAAATCATTTTTCCAGTCCCTGACATAGTGTCAGAGAGACGATGTGGTCCTCCTGCCAAAAGGTTTTGGCACCCCTGAATAAGCAGACCCCACCATGAGTGGGAACAATGCTAAGAAAATGATGAAAGTTTTTAGGGATTCGTATTTCCTCAGTTACATAACAAAATTGAATTTGCCTGACACTAAAGATTAGAGGGTTTTGAGGGTGGGAAAAACTGCGGGTTAGGGGTGAATTACATAATTAGGGGGTGAATTCAGATGAATTACACAAAGCACTCTTACAGAAGTCGGGAAAGGTTTCACTTTCCATTATGTACCTGTGACTGAAGCAAAGTGATAGCTGTCTTCCCTTTCCCAAATTCTTACTTATAAAGACCTTGGAACAGGACCGTATATTTCTGTTTTGTTCGCCATTGTGAAAAAAGGACTGTACCCCCCACTTTATGGCTCATGTAATGATAGAAAGAGAGGTTCTCTCCTCACACTTTCCCAGACCTGACTCAAATAAAAGACCCTTGATGGAGAAGAGGTTGAGTATGGGCAGGACTGCCATATGTCCTGAAAAACCAGGGATAATCCTGATTTGGGGGGATTGTGTTCTCAGTCTAGCAAATGGGACAGAGGGTCCTGTCCTGATTTTGTGGAAGAGAATTATGGCAACCTTACATATGGATGTTATCTTTTTTATTTTGGAAAAGACTGAAAAGAGTGAGAGACATTTTTGTTCTTTCCCTGTATATCAATTTCTTAGGGATCAAACCAAATGCTTCTTGATCAGGTCCTCTGGCACCTGTATTGCTTTGTGCAGTACAGCATTGTGTAATACATGGGCATTGATGAAATATTCTTCTGATTTGGCAAATGTAGGCTGGGTGGATTCCCAGGCACACAAATGAGCCATGAGTTTCAGAGCAGGGGAAAATGTTCTCTGCAATAGATGGGACATCTGAAGCAGAAGAGAATATGAATCAAGTCAGGATGAGTGGTAAAATGGAGACATTTCTGCCCATAGTTGACCTGGGCTACCAATCCTCTTCTGTCTTTCTTGTGTCTGTTCTGAGCTTGATGGTGTCTGTGGGCTATATACTAAGCACTAGTTGGCAATCCAGGCCATAAAGAAAGCAAACTGGTAATGCCACTTCAAAATACAGAGTCTTCCTTTTCCTCACTTTTTTTTTGGTAGAATTTGCTCTTGAAAGTTCATTTTTCTTTCATATTTAGGTAAAATAAGGGGTCTTTAAAAAAATTATATTGCTAAAACAATGATGTGCCCTTGGGAATGTGCACATTATGGAACTGAAATGACAGCTTCTATTATCTAACCTAGCAGAAAGTCTACATTTATAAAAGGTACTAAGTACTGTGAGTAGGAGGATGCAAAAGTGGCCTATTTTTAATTCAGATTTTAGAGTTTTTCCCAAATGGGACTTCTCATATTATAATAACAGTAGCTAGTTGTGTCAACAGAATAGCTGACCACAGCATTCAGAGAAAGAGCCAATAAGGCTGCAGTTTTTCACATACTTAGGATACCACTGAAGTCATTTTAGTGGATTTAGCCTAATGGTGAGAGAATTGCAGCCTTAGGGTATTATTCAGTCAGTGTTTGTGCACACGCCCTTCCGTGGCTCATGGATTCTGATCCATGTATCTTAAAATAATGCAGTGTTTGGCTTATTGGGATTCTCTTGTATGCTAAGCTCCAGTGCAGTTATGCCACAACTTTGCTCCTATTTGTCTTGGCTGCAATCCCACAACCTGTGTAGAAGAGCAGTGTGTGGAACAGCCTTCTCTCTAGGTAATTTCAAACCACCTTGCATTCTCATCACACCATTTCTGTGCTGAGTGCCTGTCATCACAGCCCATTTTTTTTTAAAATGTGGAAGTCACTCTGTGGGTCACTTGAAGTTAGGGCATACAACAGTCTACTCATGTTTAGATCACTGCACACAGCTATTTATTTTCTTAGCAGCAGCCATTAATTGTGGCCCTTGTATGGCCTTGCCTTTTCAACACTGATTTGTGTTTTATTACAACCATGTTTACAATCTTTAGGTGAAGTCCAAACTCATTGAAATTCACGGAAACTTTGCCATTGCCATCAGTGGGATATTGACAGAAACGTGGGCCTTTAATTCAAGTTTAGTGCAGCCTAAGACATTAACGGTAAGTAGTGTATACTTCCATAGTTGTTATAGAAATGGATGATAAAACAGAAGCTGATTTACGGGAAAATATAAATTCCCTACTTCTATCACATGTTCTTTTACAAACATGTTGAAAACTGTTTAAAATGACACTTAATATGGGTGCATCTTAAGCAATCGTAACTTGCTTTGGATTAGGCAGGCTGGTGCAAGCTGTGCTGAATCTGGTGCACATTTTGGAACTGCTGCCATGCTACAGAAGAGAAGGGGAAACTTCTCCCCTTCCCCTGCATAGGGCAATATGTCTATTCTGATTTTAGCCATCTCTAGAGATGGCCAAAATCCAATTACGAGATGGAAGGAGCTCTGTAGTGCCCAGGAACAGAGGCTTGGATCCAGCCTAACTGCAGAGCTGTACCCTGCCCTTCACCTCATAGTCCCACATTCCCCATCTCAGGATGTTTCCTCTCTACCCCCTCTGGCTCCTTCTAATTCCTGTGCTGGCCTAGGTCAGCCAGCGCATCTTACCTGTTGCCCCATTCTCAGGGAGGGACTTGTGCATCCTATGAGCACATTTGCTTTGCATTCTGAGTGACATTAACTTAAAAAAATCTAGCACCACTTCTTTGTCATTTAAGTGGAGCATGAATGAACCTGTTCAAGACTGTATGTGGCACAGGACAGGAAATGAACTATTGTTTAAACAGGAGTGAAATAGAATGAAGAATGAAAAAGGAACATTGTTGCAGGCATTTATAACATTTTTATTAGTGGTGACTAATTTTGAATTAAAACACCTAAATTACAGAGCAGCTGACAAGAAAGCAAGAGGAAGTATTGTGAACACTGAATGCCAGGAGAGTACATTACATGAAGCTGAGTATGGGATGCAGGCATTTTTCTATTCAAACCAGTGTGTTTAGAACAATATAATTTTGGAATGTAAATACTCTAGACCCCAAAGACACTCATTTAAGGCTGCAATTCTCAAAACACTTTCCTAGGAGTAAGACCCATTGAACACAATGGGGCTTACTTTTTAGTAGACATGCCCTACAGTCTAGAGTAACTACGGGTGCACGTAAGGGACATTACGTGCACCCGTAGTTATTGCACCACCTAATGAAAACCTATGGGAAATTCATATTGCAATCCTGAGCAAATTGTTCTTACACTGGAGCAAGAACTCCCTGTAGTTACTCTGGATTGTGCCCATGGTTAGGTTTGAGCCCTAAGAGTTTCAAGGCAGCCTGGCATCCAGGTGGAGGTATGCCTTGTAGCAGACTGCCAGCTCAATCCCAAGATTCAACTACTAGTTTATTAACTGCAGCAATTTTAACATAGGCAGTTGAATCTGGATTTATTGCATCTGTTAGCATTGTCTGGATTTCATTAACACTTGGAGCTTCCTTCTCCTTGTAGTAGATTTTTGTGAAATATATCACTTGCGAAAAAACTACAGACTGTGTGCTTTAACTGCTTGGTACATCCTCATCATTCTCCCATACTATGATATGAACCTCTGAGAGTGTAATCTTAACTTCCAGTTAGACCGACACAAGTCCCGAGCTGATGTAGGGGTGTCACAAAAATGCCATAAGGCTTCTGCAACACTTTAGATCACTTTAGAAGGGGTTAGATCAGTGCACAGACATGTGCTGGCCTTTCTATGCCACTGAAAAATTGGGAAGACAAGTGAGTCGCAGCGGCCTAAATTAAGTTAAGATTACACTCTTACATGTAGCTATGGGGAGAACCTGTCATTTATTTTTAACAGAAAAAATTCCATTAGTATTTTATTTGCATTTTAGTTTCTATGACTTTGCTTATGTTGCAATATGGAAAATTGCGAAGGCTCATGATGGTCAGTAACTAAAAGGGCTGGTTTCATCTCTCATCTTTAAAATGTACATCAGCAAGTTCTCTTCATATAAATGTCTTTGCAGTGCTTTTACCTATAGAATGAGAAAGAACATGAGGGCTAGGTAGTACTTTTTTAGAATGCAAATGGGGCCCACTTGTATTGCATTAAAGATTTATAAGTAATATAGGCAGATTCTAGATTCTATTAATAGAGTCTAGCAATAGACTTCTGTGTTAAAAAACCTAGACTACTAGTTTAAAGCCTTGTCTAAGTCTAGTTGCTAGACTTCCATGTTAAAATTACATTTTATTTATTTACTTGCTTAATTTCTATCCCACCTTTCTTGAAAAGGTTGACTCAAGGCAGCTCAGAACATTAATGAATATATCACAAATATATCACATTTTATAATATATAAAATATATAAAAACATTTAAAACAACCCACCACCATAAAAATGTTAAAACCAGTTAAGAACACTGCTAGAAATACAAGCACTCCCCAAGTTCCCCATTACCGAAAGGCTTTTGTCCACAAGAGTGTTTTTAGTCCCTGCTGAAAACCATACAAGGACAGGGCAGTTCTTAAATCCAAGGGGAGGGAGTTCCAGAGCTGGGGTGCAACCACCAAAAAAAGCCCTGTTCCTAGCATCACACCTCTAATCTCTAACATTATATTAACAAATGTTTTAAAAAGCCAAATTCTGAAAGGAGGCATACGTATGAAAACTTGCAAATTTTTGTGTTTGAACAACTTTCTATTCTACAGCAGAATATAAAAAGTTCATTTTCCCCAGTTGTCACATAAAATTGGAGAATGAAGATAATTAACAGCAGAGAAGTGTTCCTTAGAGGGACCACAGATATCTGGCCATGCTTTAGATACTGTGGGTTCAATCCTGACCTATGCCAGCACAACTTAATCGGTCTTCCTATTCATATGGTGATGTAGGGAAGCAAGCGCATGTCTGCGCTCTGGCCTATCCCTCCCCCAGTAGTGATACAGAAGTGCCTTATAGCACTTTTGTGACATCCCCCAGACCACATGACACTTGAGCTGGGGTTTAGGTTGGCCTAACTGAGGTTTGGGTTGCAACCTATGTATTAGTCGGAGATGGGAACGAAATTCAAAAGACTCAAACTCGAGTCATGAAAATTTCACGCTGCTCTTTTCACCATATGCTCTAGCAGTAGATTGATGCTGAGCCTCCTGCCCCTCTGTCCTCAGACAGTGGGAACTAGCTGCCCCCTTGCAAAAGGGAGGGGAAGAGGGGGGAGAGACTGAAAGAGACAGAGAGAGACAGATGCTTCCTCCATTCCCCCCCACTCTACAGTCTGACTGCAGATTGAGAATGAACAGAAGTAAGCCCATTTATAGTAAATGTGATGTAACTATCATGTTATTATGCAAACTGGATGGCCAAGGGTTAAATGTGTCCTTAGGTGAGCAGGAAGGGTTGAAGCAGGATTGTCTTGTTGCTTGTGGAGAGCAATGCAAGACTGATGGAAAGAGTGGCTGCAATGGGATGACCTCTGAGTAGACCTCGGGGGGGGGGGGAAGACAGTTGTTTTATTGTTTTACTGTTTTTAACAAATGTTTTTAGTCTGCATGTTTTTATTCAATCTAATTGTATTTTAATTATGTTTTAATGGTGTTTTAATCTTTATTTATGATCTATTTTAATGTTGTTTTACTCCCTGATGTTAGCTGCCTTGAGCTCCCTCTTGCAGGGGAGGAAAGGCGGGATACTAATTAATTAATTAATTAATTAATTAATTAAATAAATAAATAAATAAATAAATAAATAAATAAATAAATAAATAAATAAATAAATAAATAAATAAATAAATCTCACCTGCCAGGGATTGGGTTGACCTGGTTAGCCTCCCCAGCTGCTCTCACCACCACCTCTTGTTGCTTCCTTCCCTTCTCTCTCACAGTCTCCCATCATTCCTGCCCTGTTTACAGACGGGCAGGGTAAGCATGCAGTGTTCAAGCAGCAGCGGTTTTGTGTGGCAGTATTTTAAGTGGGCAACTTGAGAGCTTTTAATTTGAAAAGGGCTGACTTCAATACTCATGGCATGACCCAGGTGACTGAAGTAGAGTCACAGGCCTCCAATGTTTCTGCACTCTATGTGAATGTAGACCCTTGCGACCTTTCCCAACACTGATACTAGTTAATAGTTTCTAGTTTCAGAAGCTGCCGTAACATTTTCAGATTATTCTCTATGACATGAGGATATGTTCTCAGTATCTAGTGAAGGGTTCTGTATTAGTGGTCAAGTTAATACTCTGTGGAATTATCATGGTTATGCCAGTTTCAAAGTTTCAAAACTTTCTAGCACTTTAGTCAAGAAGCCAACAAGCTTGTTTCCTCCCTTACATAGAGTATTGTCATCTCCACTCATGTTTCACAAAACAGTGACCATTTTCCTTTAAAAAAATTGATACTAAGAATTATCCCCTGCCTTTCTGCACAAGGCAATTTTTGGTCCTTGCAAAAACACCCCATTGAGAGTATTCTCTGATTAACCTTTTTTCAGCTCTTATCATTTTTCTCTTCTTTTCCCAGCACAATTGGGGAGTTTTCTGTCAGTTTGGTTAGCGTGACCATGCTATTGCTTTTATAGGATTAACTTTCTGCTGGTGCTAGATATCACGCAGAAAAATCAATTTCACACTTAGCAACTAAAAGGAGCAATAGAATCTGTTTCTGCAATTCTGCACCATCACAGGTTCTATTCACAATACTTTGTCATCCTGAAGAAAGATAGTAAACTACTACCTTTCCTCTAACATTGGAGCATAGCTCTTGTGTCAATTCTTTGCCTTACAAAATGAGTTCTTTTTATGTTTGCACTTTTTCATAATTTGGTCTTCATTTCATATACTGGCTCTCTTGTATACTGGCTCATATGTATTTACAGCATATACATATGCTGGCTCTCTTCATTGCATATTTTGTAATAGCTATAAATCATTTGGTCTCAAAATGAGGATCATTGTTGTTTTTCACATTCTTTAATAAAAAACATTTTCTGGAAGGGGCTTCATTAATTTTTATCTGGTTTCTGAGGCTTCAATACCAGGGTGAAGTGTCACATTCATCCTTGCATAGTTCGTAGCCAGTCCTTTGAATTGATGCTTCATTGTTAACTGAATTGATCTTATACGAACATTAACTTAACTTAGAACTTTAACCACTTTTAAAGGGTTCTTTAGTTTTCATCATTTTGTAGTTTTACGTGATGATACTAGGAGTTGGTCTAGGACAAGAGTGTGAAAACATTTTTGGCAGGAGAGCCACATCATCTCTGACACTGTTTCAGGAGCTGGAAAAAGGAATTAACTTGCATTTCAGTTTTGAAACAAAATACATAAATTTGCCATAAATGAACATATTAGAGACAGAACTTGAATGAATTAATTAATGAATTCAAATCAGTTCTTAAACACTAATGGAGAAAACAATAATCTTCAAACCAATTCATACACAGAGGTGCATACAGCTTCTTCAGCCTAAGTACATTGCGTTATATTCCATGGGCCTTATGGAAACTTGCCATGAACCACATCTGGTCCCAGGCTGGGGTTTGGGCATCTGTAGTCTAGGAAATACCATTGCTTGAGATTGTAGAGACCCACTCTAAGGATTGAATTACTGGTAGATTGACCAATAGCCTTTTAGTAGAAAATAGTTCACCACTGACTCCAGTGTTTGGAGAGTGAAGGGAGAGGTTCCCTGAGTTTATGACAAATTGCTGTGCTGTCAGCTATAAACTCAAGTTCCAAAACTTTTGAAAATGCGAATCTTTCTGTTTTACACATTTCTTCACACATCATACATGACACTTAGCGAACAAATAATTTGGAATGATCTGAGGATGAATCTAGCGTGGCATTTGGAGTTTACACATGGTTCATTTTCCTTATACACTGCATGAACTTCCCATCTGCCTTAGTTGCAAGGGGGTCACATGCATGCATGATCTAGGCTCAGATCATACATAAAAATGTTCTAAAGAAAATATTTTCTTTACTAGAGACTTAAGCTGCAAATCTCTTTATAAACATACGGAATGCTCCTTAACTGCTATTGCACTTTATAATTTTGTTTGTAAGTGTTCTTAGTGGGTGGGTCTGGATAATAGCCAAGTAGAAATTTTCACAGCACTGCAAAATTGTACAGTACACTTACAGCTTCAAACTGTACAGTACCATGCAGTCTTGTGATGTATTCCAAATAACAGCTGTGACCATGCACAGGTTTATGTGTGGGTGGACCCTTAACCACTGTGTACTCAGTGAAAAACTGATACAGGGAGGGTGTAAGACCCCACCCTTGTGGATTCCTTTGTGGTATTTGAGCCTAATACACACATGTCTTTCCCAAGCCTTTCTAAACAGGGTAGTCTGCTTTAAATCAGGACAATTTAAACCAGTGATTTGAGTTACAGTTTAAATTACCTAGAAAAGGAAGCACTTTAGGCTCCTCTTAAATGAAAGTGCATACTAATTTATTTCTACAGCCTTATAAAAATACTAGCAAAATGTACCCGTGTTGTAGGAGTAAAATACCCCCATATGTCATCCCTCCATTGCGCAATACCCTCAGTTGTGCTTCAACCCCCCCCATGCACAGCTTCATCCCCTGAGTGCAACATCCCCCAGTGCGCATCAACCTCCCCGTGAGCATCAACCCTGATGCACAACATCCCCCATGTGCATAAACCGCCATATGCAACATTCCCCCATACACATAAACCACCATGCACAACTTCCCCATGAGCATAAACCCCCATGCACAACATCCCCCATGAGCATCTTACTACCATGTGCATCATCCCCATGTACATAAACTCCATGTGCATAAACTTCCATATGCTGCATCCCCCCATGCACAACACCCCCATGCGCAACATCCCCCATGCACATAAACCCCCATGTGCAACATCCTTGCATGTGCATCAGCCCCCCATCCACATCAGCACCTATACGCAACACCCCCTCCCATATGGAGTACCCCCCCCCTCACAATGGTGATACCCCTATCTCGCAGGTTCAGGATTAGGGGCTGGCTATTGATCATTCTTTAATGTTAAGTATAGGCCAAAAATATGTTTCACCCCTTTTCAGCCTCTTAAGGGTTAAATTTCTCAACATTGGTTTTTGGTGGGTGTTGATGTCACAGAAGGAACACCTTCTCCAAATTTCACATGGAATATATCAAAGTAAGTATGTAGTAGTTATGTGTCTTTTGAAAGATTTTCAGCAGTGTTCTTGGTATAAGGTTAATTCATAGAAATCTGTTTGGCTGGGTTTAAATGCATCCAAAGCCAATAATTGAAGTAGACAACACAATGTGCATTTTGAAGTTGGACCCTTTTGAAATTGGATCCTCTGGGGTACACAAACCTATTTTCACCTTGGTAACTATAATGTGCACCATGTCCCTCATTAACTTTTAAATATATATATATATTTATTTATTTATTTTATTTGAAAGAAAACACCAGTGACGGCCTGTGAGCAATCCAACAACACCTGCACTTTCTCCAAGGTGAAGAATAATCTGAATCTCTCAGCAGAGGACATTGAATGCTGTGAGTATAACAAATAACCGTGATTATTGAATACTTGCTCTGTAAATGTCTTGGCTTTGAGTAATCACAATTAGCAGGAAGGTTGATTGCGATGCAAAATTTGTTTTTTGCTGCACTTCTTTTACTAATAGAGCTCTCACAATGCCTGTTGGGATTCCAAGGATTTGACTAAGAAGAAGGGCAGCATTCTTTGGTGTTTCATATACAGTGGTGCCTCACATAAAGAGCTTAATTCATTCCGGAGGCATGCTCTTTAAGTGAAACGCTCTTTAAGTGAAGCAGATTTTTTCCATAGGAAATAATGGAAACTCAGGCGATTGGTTCCACAACCCCCCAAAATATTCATATAAAAATATTAATTCCATGCAAAAATGATGACAAAACACTGTAATTGAAATTCAAAACATGCATTCAGTGTGCATGATCCTATGAAGTCTGCTTAGGCTGCAATCCTAAAGACACTTTCCTAGGAGTAAGCCCCATTTAACACAATGGGGCTTACTTCTGGGTAGACATGGTTAAGAGGCTGCAAAGACACTTTCCTGAGAGTAAGCCCCATTTAACACAGTGGGGCTTACTTCTTAATAGACATACAGCACAATCCAGAGCAACTAATCTGTCCACATAAGAGCCCTTGGGTTGCCCTATCTATCACTAGGGTGGAGCAACTGCAAGATGCTGCACCCCAGTTACTCTGGAAGAGGCTTAGGGCAGAGCAAGGCAACATAGGATGCCCTAAGAGAGGTGGACCTGCTCTGCCCTAGCTGCTCTGCCCTAGGCAGTTCAGGAGAGGCATGTTGAGGGCATGTTTAGCATTGCTTAGGGCAGAGCAGTTACTCTGTATCCAGAGCCTGTTTCCAAGCCTGAAATGCCCTCTTCCAGCTTCTCAGAGGTATACCACCTCAGGAGCAGGTATAGTAATGAGTAGACCCATAGAGGTCCATGATAAGGCCTGAGTAAGAATGGCAGTGTTGACCAAAAATCTGAGTTCTTGACCAGCCTAGCTGCAACCCTTGCCTCTCAACCTCAGGATATGGAACAAACTACGGCTGCCCACAAACTTCAGGATACAGCAGGCCACTCCAAAAAGCCCCTTGTATTCACTGTAGAATGTACTGGCATCTCATCAGGGACTCCTTATAAGGCAGGCACCCAGTGGCGTCACCAGACTGGTGCGGCTGGTGTGGGCTGCATTGGGGATGCGCTCCGTATGGGGTGATGGGCTGGAGGAGTTTGACTGTCCTTTGGCAGGCCCAAGGCGTCAGCATGTCCATTCAGGCCTGCTCCAAGGTGGAGTAGCAGCCAGAAGCTGCCGCTCGTCCTCAGAGCTGCCTGAATGGCCAGCTGAGGTGCACTACGCAGAAACAGACTGAGCATGCCAAACAGCTTCAGAGGAGACTTCCTTAGAGCGGAGGGAGTTCGCGCCTCTGCACAGCCATTCGGCCTCGCTCAGGAGGCGGAGCAGCAGTTGAATGGCTTCAGAAAGAGTACTGCACAGGCACCAACTCTGACACCTGCACAGTTTCCTCTGAAGCCAAAAGTCTTCAAAAAAGTACTGTGCAGGTGTCAGAGTTGGTTCCTGTGCAGTACTCTTTCTGAAGCCAGTTGCTTTCAGAAACAACTGCGCAGACTCCAACTTTGGCGACTGCACAGTCCAGGTAGGGGGGTGCGTGCATCCCAGGCATGACGCACAGACTTCCGCACTGGGTGATGCGCAGAGTCGTGTCACCACTGTAGGCACCACATCTGTTCCTTGTTCAGTGTGATCTGACGGGTGTCTCCTCAGGAGCAAGTCCTCTCCATGTGTCAATTACTTAACATGCTATGGAGCAGTTAGGGCAGCCCAGGCTTCCTGACTCTCTGGATGCAGCATAACTTTCTGCTCTGGATACAGAATAGTTAGGAGAGAGCAGTTAGGGCAGAGCAAGCTGAACTTGCTCTTGATTGTGCTCATAGTTAGGAGACTGCAATCAAAGACACTTTCCTGGGAGGCTTACCTGGGCTGCTGGTGGTGGTTCAAGGTGGTTGGTGGGGGCACTTGGGGGCAGCTGCCTCTGGCACCTCCAGGCAATTGCCCCCAAGTTGGGGGCAGTTAGATGCAGCAGCGCTGGCCGGCAGCCGTTTTAAAAACCTTCCATGCGGATCGTCAGAGCTGCATCGCACCCGTGCCCATAGCACACACTTGTTTGTTAAGTGAAGCGGAACTTGTTATGTGAAGCAAGAATTCTTGGAAATTTTTGCTTGTTATGTGAAACGCTTGTTAAACAAGGTACCTCTCTCTCTCTCTCTCTCTCTCTGTGTGTGTGTACTTGCTCACCTGTGCACAACTCATGACCTCTAAAGGACAGATAATGGGAAGAACAGTTGAAACTTTGTTCAAATGTTATATGTCATTTGAATTAAAGTGTATTTTAGTGGTAATAACTGAAGAGTAAGATGGTGGCCAAATAGCTATCCAGCTGGTTCATATATCTTACTGTAAATGTGATAATAGAAAGCACCATATATATATATAATACGTTTACTCTCACTTCAGCAGCCAAAACATGTATTGTTTTTTTCTTGGTATAAATTACCCATTTGGCTCTATCCAAGCCCCTCAGCTTCAGAACTGTAGGAAAGCAATAAGAGAATAATATCCCAAATATGTACCAGTTGTAGCTCAGCAGCCAAGGTTAGCTGGTGAAGGGAAAGTATGCAGGTGAATGCAAGATATTTTATTTGTGGTTTCTTTTTCCTTAGTGTGATGTCAGTTATCAGTATAATAGTTTGGCCAAATCAGTGTAATTGTGGCCAAGTTCCACCTGTTACAAATTTTGCATCTCAGTAGTGCAAAACTGAAAAAGTAAACACCATTGGCTGAAATTGGTTCAATATCTAACTTGTTTCTGGTTTCAAAAAATGTTTATATTATTCTTAATTCAGTTTCTTAATTTATTTATTAATTCTTAATTCAGTTTCTTTATTCTTAATTCAATTAGTGTATTTTAATAACTAATGTAGAGTACATTGGGAATTCATAGTAGTTTGGATAATAGCACCCCACAGTTTGTTTTTATATGTCTGTTAACAAAGGAAATAGGAATTTTAAAGTATATAGTGATCTCTAGTTGTTTTAAGTGATAATCTGATGGTGAGTTTCCCAAATGGCCAGTATAATACCATTGCTTTGAAGAAGATGATATGATATAAGCAAAATTTAGTTTTACTTACCTTTCACTGTATGATTGATCATCCACCACAGCATGCAGCTCTTTGCCCTGTGCTGGCAGGGAATAGGATTGGCCTGCAAATAAAACAATACATGAAATAACAGAAGTTGGTTTAAAAAAATTTACCCAGAAGTCTACATTCATTATGTACAAATATTGTATTTGTGCATCCTTTTGTGCATGGAATGCTGAATCATTTATATGCATGTATTCCATAGCAGAAGTCAGAGCAGTATAGAAAATACAGTATTTTACACAACATGTGGGAAATAAAAATAGATTTCACCACTATGCTTGGGACAGTAAATTTAACATTTCTAGGATTATATCAGCATCAGTTTGCTTTTAAAAAAGGGGGGATCTCCCTATTTTTGGCAGAAAAGCTATTACCTCTTACCATTTACCACAGCTATTATGATAACAGGTATTTTCAATGCTCCAGAAATACTCCAGAAATTTTCAGTGCTTCAAAATGAACAAGGTACAGTGTGAAATTGAATCGGTAGTTCTCTCTGGAGAAGAATTTAGTGACATTTCTTTTAAAAAGTGACATTTGGCATTTCCATTCTTGCTCTTTGTTTTTCCTCCATGGTGCTCATTCGTTATGGCCTAATATTGTTTTCAGTATGATATATTTATGCACTATATATTTAAAATGGTTTAACAGTTATCTCTTACAAAATCTTAGAACCTTTCCAGCTTAGAAATCTTCAGAATTCTTTGGGAAAAGTGGGATATAACATATTGTATACAGGCGGGACCCTTTTATCCACATATCCCATATCTGTGGACTCAATTTCCTCTATCCCCACCCCATCACATGCCATTAACTTTGTTAAAAAGTTTAACGAAGTGTTTAAACAGGTCACTATAAGCATTTTACAGTGCTGCAGAGCGAGCTGTCAGAAGCTCAAATGAATCTAGATGTAATGCTAAACAGTAACTGCTTCCAGTTATAGGCTTGAACACTTTTAGTAACCTGTTTTAAAAGAACAGTTGACCCTGGTAAGCTTTTTGGCAACATTAATGGATGTGTGCTGCTTCTATTTTTATAGCATCCCCTGTAATCACAGTTTCTGTAGCCACTGGGTTGGGGATCAGTGGAACTGATCCAGACAAATACAGGGACATGCTTGTATCAATTTGTAGCACAGAAAACCTAATCTTTGGCAGGTCCTGTACTGAGCAGTTTGTTGCAGTATGTTGCTCCTTCCTGGAATGGCTCCCATTATTTACAGCAGTGCTTGCAAATGCTTTTACTTGAAGTATTCCCACTTCTTCCTATGTTCACCATTTCATTGGTGCAGCAGTGGCAACAACAATAGATCCCAGGGGAGAGTATGGCAAAAATTTTATGCAGCGACAAGTCATGAAAAGAATGTGATAATTAGCATTTTACAGTAGTATTCTGAACGTAGGCAGCACTCCTGTTTTAATCCTTGGGAATGGCATGTTGTAGGTCAGGGAGAGCTGTTGACTCCTTACAGAAGCAAGCTGTAGGATGAATGGAAAGTTTTGACACAGTTTAAAGTTCTGAATTAGTCCACTTTTAAAGTTGTTTGCATCTGTTTACAGCTCACTTCATAGATTTTTTTCCCCTTTTTAAAAATAGAACTGCAGGCTATTGACAGAGACATCCATATGTCTCTTCATGCAAGCAACTCCCTTCTGTGTGCCACCTCGTATTTTTAGGGATGGGGCAGAAAGAGCAAGAATTGCAATTATTTGAAAAACGCAGTCTCTGAAAAGGCAATGATTTATTCCCAGGCATTATTTTTGATTAAGAGCCACAGACAGCTGCTGCTTTCCTTTAAATAGACATAACTGTAGGCATGCCATACAGCAGGGTTCAATGAACTATTTTATATATTTATATACATATATATATATATATTTATATACATATATATATATAAATATATAAAATATGTATATGTGTATATATGTGTGTAGATATATATCTCGCACCAACTGAATGGTTGAGGTCCTAACCCCAAGTTAGGCTGGCACAAGTCCTGGGTGGCCTGGTGGTGTCATGAAAGTGACATAAGGCACATCTGCACAAGTCTTGGGAGGTTAGCCCAGTCCACAGACACGTATGCTGACCTCCCAACACCACACAGGAACAGGGTGATAGGTGGGTTATCCCAGCCTACACTGGTTGGGATTGCACTTGGAATGTATTGTTTCCTGGTTGCTGTTTTCTTTTGGATGCTTTCAGAAACTTTCAGGTCTTTGTCATAGCCCAAGATAATGTTCTGAGCTTCACCAGAGCTATAACGTAAGGCACAACAAGTTGATGTAGTTTTCAGAGAACTTTTTTCCCTCCCTGGTATAGATATGGGGCACAGTGAATCTACAGACAAGGAAAGGGTAGAGACTTGCTTGTTTTGCTCTATTTTCTTGAGCAACATTAATCAACGCTAAAGATAAGGACACAGTTGTTCATATTACACAGATTGGGGATATGAGTGAGGTGGTAGAGTTCTTAGCCAATATGAAATTGTAAACTTTATTGAAAGACTAACAGAAGGAACTTCTAGGTCCCTTAGCAGCAGATCACCCCACCCCAAGTAATTAGGAAAAGAGTGTGAATCAAGGTTAGTTTTCCATTTAGGTAAACATCAATAAAACAGACCAGAAGGATTTCATGAAACTTATGGTTTGATCATAATCATAATTACTTGGAACTAAGTTCCATGAGAGCACCCAACTTACCTTTAATTGGAGGGTGATAGTGTAGGGGTGTTGAACCAATCAGTATTTGGTATTAGTAAAGAGCTGAGTGAGGGCCAGTAAGCTGAAATTAAGTCCAGATAAAATGAAGGCTCTCTTCTTGGTGAATGCTTTCTCTACCCTGAGTTGTATGTTGCACTCCAACTGAAGGATTGAATTTTCAGTCTGGGCTTATTATTAGATTTGGTCTCTCTTGAGGCCTAGGTGGCTTCCATGGCACAAAGTACCTTTCACTGATTAAGGCTGCTACACCAGCTGGAGCACCTCCAAAACAGAGTTTGGCCACAGTTATTCAGGCTAAAGTAACACCCCACTGGAAATATATTGCAATGTTTAGAGACTGCAATTATTCAACAGCCAGTTTGCTAGCTAGGACTGAATGAACAGGGCACTTCCCACCAGGTTTAATACTACTGTACAGGCTCCTGGAGCTTGCTAAGCTCAATTAAAAGTGCTGAATTCTAAAGCCCTAAATGTCTTGGGAGTCTTAAGTTTCTTTAGGATTGCCTTCTTCCAGAGAATCTTTCCTGTGTCTTTAGATAATCACTGGAGTTTCTTTTTCTGGGGCCACTTCCATGCAGGCCTCTGTCAGTCTTGAAAGACTATGGTATCATGCTCAGCGCTGCATATGCTGCATGTGAAGCATGAAAGCCTGGGTTAGATTATTATGGAGGATATGCTGTTACCCAAGCAGCAAAAGGATATGCTGTTACTCCACGCCACTGAATTAGTCCAATGGAAAGGCAGAGCCAATACGATTGGATCCAGCTGGCGTTGCAGAGCTGGACTAAGGACAGGAGCTCACCCTGTCTTGTGGAGCCGACCCAGGAATTGAACCCTGGCCTGCTGGTTAACAGGCACAGTGTCTTAGCCACTTGCGCCACACACTGTCAGACAAAATGTGAACGGTGACAGGAGACAGAGACTTTTAAGCTATGGTGAAAGCTTTCTTTGGGGATGTTCACGGTGCCAGATCAATTATCCTTTTGGTGAGACTCCTTTTATTTTCAAAGCACTTTTAGTTAGTTTTAATATTTGTTTTATGGTGTTTCTGCTGTTTGATCTGCTATTAGGTGATGGGTTATTTTTATAGTTTCATTGTTACAGATTTTAGAACATTTTTCTCTTAACTGGTTTGAGAAGATACAAAATGATTGAAAAAATGCAGTAATAAAAGTTCATCTGGCGTTAATCTGCTGCTATGTGGTGATCTGCTGGAGAAAATGTCGGGGTTCATGAGTTCTACATTCCCATGATGCCATATGGGTTAGTGAGAGGTATTTGAAATGGAAACAGCAGGAAAATATTCAGGTAGGATGCAACACCAGCTAAACTCTCTAATTTATTAGTTTGCGGTGCCGAACATCTGTCCAAAAAAGGGAGGATTCATGCAACCTCTTTTCATAGGGGAAAATAATTTATAGTCCATGAAGTCCAACTAGTAGAAATGCAAATACTATAACATGCTTTCTACAAGAAATTACAGGCCTATTTCCTGCCTTTAGACTGACTGTGAACGATATTCATGGTAAGTAGTTAGATGATCCCATGCACATTTGATGGTGTTTGTGCTATCTGTATTTCTTCAGAATGAGGGTTATTATATTTCTGGTTGTGTCAAGTATGGTGCTCAGAATTACAGGTGCTGATAAGGTTTCAGAAGGATCTGATTGCACAGAGGTCAGGAGGGAGGTAAAGAAGGAGGAAACAGTAACCTTGATTACTCTTGGCTCCTTTTTCAATATGTAGAAAAAGAAAAGCTGGAGTGATTTAAGGAGGTGACATTTTTCCTTGGTTGTCTAGAATGAATATTTCAAGCTACTTTTAAGTAATAAAAAACTTATTTCTCTTATGCAAGGAAGGTTTCTTTTAATCTGCGATCTTTCACATGTTTCTGAGGATATAACCATATTTTATATGGAGTTAACAATTCTGCTTCTCTACAAGCTACCTTCAGGTTTTAATATAAAAACTTACACAGACCAGGTAATATTTAAGAAAGTTTTTTCCCCTGACACTTTGTTTCATGAACATAGGTCAACCTCATGATAAATTACGGAGTATTGTAGTGCCCAATCCTATCCAATTTCTAGCACTGAGGTAGCCATGGTTGTAGAGCATGTATTATGACTGTGTAGTTGCTGGAAGTATGAATAAGATTGGGCCATAAGGCATCAATCTTATACTCATTCAATCCCTACACTCACAAATAATGGACTCCTGAGTAGACATGCCTAAGCTTGGGCAGTAAAGCTGTAGTCCTATACATACTTTCCTGGGAGTAAGCACTCTTGAAAACAATGGGACTTACTTTTGAGAAAACATGCATAGGCTTGTGCCATAATACTACTTGCTCTTATTAAGTTCACTGTAATTCTGCTTTTTCCGACATGTCAAAACAGCAAACTGCTCTATCACATTGTTGACAACTGCAGATTTCTATCCTCCCAATTCTCAGCAGCTTCCAGTCAAGTCAAAATAAAATAATCTTGAATTCTTGCTTCCTGACATCATCTTCTTTTTTCCAGTTTGCTCATTATTTGAACAGGTAAATAGTGTGCATTTTTCCAACTAAAAGTACAAAGTGTAGAAATTATAAGAAGCCCACATTTCCTATAACAAACTGATGCTAACTTGGAATAAATTGAGATTTTAGGAATTTGTGCAAGATTGAGGCATGCAGAATTGATAACACTGTTGGTTTTTCTCAAGGGTCAAGTTTGTATTCATATCTCTGTTTTCATTCTCAGTTTTAGGGTCCAGTCCTGTCCAACTTCCCAGCACTGATGCAGCCATGCCATTGTTCGCTACATATTGTAGCTGCATCTTGCAGTGTTTTGCATCCTCCAGTGGAGGGGAGCAGCCATGGTGGCTTTCCAAGGTAGGGGAAAGTTTGTTCCCTTATCTCACAGCTGCGTTGCAGCTGGACTGGAGCTGAATAATCGGATAGGGATTGGGCCCTTAATAATAGAAATAAATATGATTTCTTTTACCCACTTCTGTTTTTAAACTACCTTCCTACACTTCTAGCACACAGGATTTAACCTTTCAATGAGCATACTCAAAGTTCCTTGATTCTCTTTCCTACATCCACATATTGTGAGGCAATCCAATTATAACCACCACCCACAACTCTATTTCTGTAATGTATTGTTCTGCACTGTGTGAACTTGTTCCATTGTATCGTTAGCCTTCTGGTTCAGAATAAATGGTTTAGCACAGTTTTCCTGCTCTGAAGGAGTGCAATATTCGGTTGACAACTGAACAATAACAATACTATTTGTGGCAATAGTATTATCTTAAGTTTAGTAATATAGTTTAAGGAACTTTGGAAGCTAATGAAAGCTTCCAAAGTCAAGTGATGAAAGCCAACTTAAATTTAACGAACAAAGAAAGCAACATGATAAGACAGTGACAATTCTGGAAAGGAGCCCAACTAGTAGAGAGTTGGTGCTCTCCCTCTCCAGAGAGTAGAGTGATGGCAAATGACGTGTTGAACCCAGCTGGTATAGTCATAAATTATGAACTACTGAGAGGTTCAAGCCTGATTTAGTTCAAGTACTAAACTGGAAGAGGTGTTATGGCTCATCCCACAATTTCATACTTGTGCTTTTTCAAAAGGACTGTGTCTTGGAGTTTCTTTGGAAATGTGCTAATTTGCAGTTTTCAGTATAGGAAGGTAGTTATATCTAGTTTTTAACAGAGGCCTAAAAGGGGCCCCTAATAACACCTATTATAATTTTGATCTGCCAGTCTTAATTCTAACTGAAGGTTATTGACTCTGAATGATTATGAACCGCTGCTACGTTATCAATGGCTATAATTGTTTGGAATTTTGTCATTTGGGAGCTGGATTCTGATATGTTCCCTTTTCTTTTTTTAATCAGTTCTTTTAGAACATCTTAACCATTTTATAAACTCTCAAATCATCCTTCTTTATTTTGAAGTGCGCTGTCCCTTACCTTGCTCTGACAGTAGTAACTGATGGGAGAATTGAAAACTGAATGCTATCCAGTTCCAAGTCACCTATTTGTCCATTGTTAGTGTCATGACTGAAATGGTGTTTGGAATCTCAAAGTTTCTTGAGTTATGATTACGTGGTTATTTGATCAAACATGAAAGAATGGCTAGACATTTTTAAAAATTGTCATTTCGCAGTTATCTTCCTTTTATATTTGCTCATTGTCATTTGAAATACTACAAGCCTGTGCCTGTCTTCTCAGAAGTAAGTCTTCCGAGAGTTACTCCCAGGAAAGCATGGATAGGAATGTAGCCTTAATATCTGAAATTGTGTATTGCATGTCATTTTTGTTATGAAGCTGATCCCCCACCTTTCTTTGTCATCATAACATTGTCATGTTCCACGATGCTCCACCCTTATGGGCAGCTATAGCTATTCTGAGTTATATTTCTTGTTGAAAATAATCTCTAATCTGTAGCCTGGATTTGTTAATTTTCCTGCTAATAAAATAACCAGCCATCTTGTCCTTGGAGGACTTACAGTTTCTATGAGCTCTTACTAAAACATTGTCTTTCAATCTGCACCTCAGCCTTAGGCACACAGGATGTTTTGTAAACTACATTGTCTGTTAACCATGTGAATGTTCAAGTCTTTGGTTCTGAGTGACTTTTTGTATAAATATGTAGGTATTGTTGCAAAGCAAGATGTTTTCTTCTTTTGGAATCTATGTTCCTGTGATAATTTCTGTTATCCAGCTCAAATATACTACAAAATTCTATTTTGGTTCTCTTAGAAATCTTCCATATGCAGTGATGGCAGTCCTACAGGTCATGTCTTGTCAAAACTCTAGGCAAGACTCATGGTGCAATCCCAAAGACACTTTCCTGGGAGTAAGAACCATTGAACACAATGGAGCTTACTTTTGAGTAGACCAGGTTAGGATTGTGCCCTTAGTTTTCTTGAGGTCTAGTTGTCTGGGAAGTATAAAGTAATGAAGCATCTTTGATGTGCCATTTAGTGTGTATTCAACCAGATCCATCTTTTCCATCAGTGCTAGTTTGACTTCATACCTCTAACAAAGCTGTGAGTGGGATGGGCTTTGTCTCTCTTGATTTAAACAGCCACATCCCTTGTGAGCTCAGTCAAAGAAAAAGTACAGATGTTTTTAATCTTCTTCTGGTTACCCTCCCTCCTCTCAAGCTCTGCCTGACCTCAGGCAATAAATGATGAATCCTGAGATTCCTGGATTCTTCTCTTTAAGCAATCTTGCAGCAAGACATCATATTAATATTTTGATACCTAGGATGACCCGCCTGATGGACATATAGCATGAATGAACTATCTTTGCTTGATCTGAAGAAGCTTAAATGGATCAAAGTAGAAAAAGCTAGCAAATGAGGAATCTTTTATTAGTGATCAGTCCCTGGTAAATATCCAGGCAAAATAAAAGCAGCAGCATAACTGTAGAAAATCCTCAGATTTTGAATGGGTGAATCAGAATGCTTTCAAGAGATAGATGCTGACAGTGGGAAGGAGCGACTATAAAAGATCAGCTAACAAGCCAGAGGGCTAATGACTGCACTGAAAGTTAAGGTTAGCCAGAGAACCATGTAATATACTTCTTGGCTCAAGCGACTTTGGCACAACCAGGAAACTGACAACTCTGCAGAAGACAGAAAATCTTTAGTTATTAGGACTGTGAATTCTTAGCATTTAATGTAAAAGCCTAAATGATGAGCTTATAAAATGATCATAGATAATTGAGCACTGAAATACGATTCCAAGTGTGGCTTTGGGCATTATAGACCACTGCTTGGCGACTGCATTCTGCTTTCAATGATTATGAAGTTGTTATGTCCAGAGGAGAACATGAAAAATCTTCAGATTTAAACTGCATATGCATCTCGCAAATATTATTTTTTTCTGTGCAAGTTCTTTAGATATTACAGTATTGACTCAACAACCACAAGGCAGTTGCCCATCTGGGCAGCTGTAGTTATTATAGATAACTAACACTGACTTCCATCAGTCTCGAAAGACTATGGTATCGTGCTCAACGCTATATGCAAAGCACAAAGGCCTGGGTAGATTAAGGATAGGCTGCTCCCCAAGCAGCAAATCCCCCCTCTCCACGCCACTGAAATAGTCCAATGGAACGGCAGAGCCGATACAATTGTTTCCAGCTGGAGAAAGAGCTGAGCTGGGCTAAGGGACAGGAGCTCACCCTATCTTGTGGGGACCCTGGTCTCGAACCCTGGCCTCTACAGGTTAACAGGGTTAACCACAGTGTCTTAACCACTTGCACCACCCACAGCCCTTTATAGATAACTAGATTTTATATATAAAATCTATTTTCCACTTTAGAGAAAATTACACAGAGCAGGTTAGGAAGAGATAATGCTCTCACTGGACTTAATGCTTACTACAGTATAGGAGAGCATGTGGAATGTTAATATTTAATGCTGGTGTTGTGTGACTGGATGTTCTGTGGCAGAGTTTTGCACTGGTTCCCCCCTGGAACCTCAACCTGCTACCTCCTGGAAGTGGATTCATTGTGTCTACAGATGCTGAAAAATCAGGAGCTCTCTTCTAAGCTCCTGACACCCTGAAAATCAGGTGGCCGCTGATGTCACCTCTGTCCATGTTAAGAAATATATGGTAGAACACATTGTGGCAGCATTCAACAGGATTTGTCTTCAACAATTCGTTTTAGGCCATATGACAGAAGTCTGTAGGCTGATGTCTGCTACCCAAATTTTGGCCAAAAGATAACTTGACAAATCTAGTTGTTCCCATGGGAAGAATATCCCTTATCATATTTCTTGATAATAGGATCTGGCCTGCTGAAACTTAGTAATTGATTCCATAATGTTTTAAGAACTGTTCTTTTCACATCAGCAAAACGCCAGGAAATAACTTCCTTGCTTGTTTGGTCCTAAAAGTTAGAATCAACATCTTTTCTGAAGTTCTGACTACAATCCAGAGACATCTAGTGGTCAGTCTGCGCGGTTACAAGTCAATCTCTAAAATTCGTTAAGTTTGCTGCTCTATAATAAGCCTGCATAGTGAAGACTTGGTGGGGAAAGGGTGGAGGGAAGGAGAATGACAGGGAATTGTGATTGCTGTCTCTGCTCCCTCTTTGTATCCATAGGCTGTGTTGATTATAACATCCACATTAATGGTACTTGAGCATTTTAGTCCAGGACCACCTTTCAAGCTTAAAAATCTGTCCAGAACTCCCTGTCAAACTTATTAGAATATGACATCACTCTGATGACAGAGCTCCTTCATGTCTACTCAGAACTCCCATTGGTTTTAATGAGACATACCCTACAATCCAGAGTAACTACAGGAAGATGTAAGAGGCACTTATTTTGGATTGCTCGATGCATTTCCCATAGGTTTCCCATAGGTGGCACCATAACTATGTCGGTGTAAAAGGTCCTGTAGTTACTCTGGATTGTAGCCTAACTCCCAGTAAAGTCCAGTGCCAGATTCCAAGATGGCAGATCCCACCCTCACATGACCTCCCTGACCCAGTCCCAACCCCCACTTTGAGTACAACTGATCTACATAGTGGTATGTACAAACATTGAAACTGTATGATCAGAGCTCACATAGCTGGTTAGTTATACTACACTAATAATGTATATTAAACATCACAAGGCATTTTGAAAAATAGATGTGACCTGTGAGAGTTCTCTTGTTTTTAAAATTAAAATGTGGATTGTTATCAGCAGTACTTCTAGAGGTACATGAAAGCAGTATATTCGTTGGAGAACTTTAAATATGCAAGTCTTGTCACATACAGAAAGGGAGACCAACCTATTAATTTATTCTTTTACATCCTCTGTAATCCTGTTGTTTGTAGAAGATGCCTCTTGACAGAAAAGCGTTGGTAGTTATTTCCTCTAGGGCTTTTCTTTCTTCTTAAACTGGAAACTGATTAGCCTTTGTAACATGCAACAGAATTCTCACACATGTATAGCTGCATCAAGAGTACCTTGTTGAGACATGATGCAGCAGTACATTTGAGTTGTTACCTGGCCAAGGGCATACATTGCACTAAGCCTGTCCCCTAATCTAATATGGGGGGAAGTTGCAAAAGGAGAGAGGGGTCTCTTTACACCTTTTTGCTCCGGGCTATTCCTTTCCCAGCATTTTATACTGGATGCCTACCTAGATGGGCCAGAAAACTGAAGTAAAATGTTCCTAATTTATTTCAGTTAAGAATAATAATGAGATTATTTGAGTAAGGGTGCAATCTGGACAGACCAGAGAGCTTGCCTAAGTAGGCCATACCCTGAGCTGACACTTAGCCAAATCCACAGAGCCAGGAGGCATCTAGGCTGGCCTAAATGCTGCTGAAGAGCCGGCAGCATGCTTACTGGGCTGTGGCAGTTGTGCCATGTGTTCTGGGATGGACTGTTGTAGTTTGGGCGGTATCCTGAGGTTGAGCAGGCAGGAGTGGTGCTTAGGCTGGCCTAACACTTCCATTTTTACTCTGTCTTATCATGAACCCCTCCCTATGTGTCTAAGTTTTATGCCTGCTCCTGAAATGGCCTATGTCAGAGGAGCTGTAAGGGGATATGTCTGCCCTGGAAACAGGCTCTGGATACAGCCTAATTGCATTATTCTAGGCCATGCTCAACATGCGCTGAACACACCCCTGTTGAACTACCTAGGCTGGCACTTCTAGGCTGGTACAGGTCCATCTGTTATGGACCAACCTAAGTGGACTTATGCTGGCCCAAGCCTTCTCTGGTGCAGCTAGGGTGGCATATCTGGCATTAGGCTGGCCCAAGTGCCAGATTGGCTGGCTTAAGTGCGCTTTGGGATTGCAGCCTAAACCTGCAGGAGTTGTCAGGAGTTAATTGAAAGTGTGTTCTGTTTATAGAATTCATTGCATTTTGCATTGTTCTACTTCTTGTATTCTGTATTTTGCATTTAAGGACAGCTGAGCAACTTCAGCAAGCTTTTATCAGTATTAATTTTATTTTCAGTTTTCATTTCCACTTTTCAGAAATGTTATTGCAGTGTAAACCTACAAATAGATACAATATGGTTAACAATAACAGTTAATATGGGGGGAATATACTCTGAGATTACTCCTAAACCATGTTTTCACTCTACATGCAAACATATGAGGATATGAGTTAGAAACTTTTGTTTCTTTAAATTTAAATAATCTGCTCTTATGACTATACAGCCTGAAAAATGAGGACAGAGAAAATGTCTCTTCATGCTCCTGTAGTTACTCTGGATTGTAGGGTAAGGAATTGATTGTTCAGTGCTGTACATACATTGTTGAAGTGGTAACAAATTATTAGGCAGTTTGCACAAGGGTAAGCTTTCACACAGAAAATTTACTTTGACGGAGTTATGGCACCACCTAGTGAAAACCTATGGGAAATTCATATTGCAATCCAGAGTAAATTGTTCTTATTCTGGATTGTGCCCTTAGTTTCAAATGGAACCAGGGTGTTTTGTTTCAAACCTGATCTTGTTAAACTACAGTATTATGCTCATGCAAGGGAAGGCATGATTTTTTTTTTTGTATATCTCTCTTCAGTCCCTCTAAAAATCTGCTCCTCAGAGTTGGAAACCCTCAGGAACATGATATTAATTGGTCTGAGAGGCCTGGAGGTCTCTGAATCTCTAAAATTCATATCATTCCTGCTACGTGCATGAATGCTACAACTTTGCTGTATCATGCTTATTCAGTGTTGGTTTTGAATACGAATACAACCAAGTGCTTAAGCTGCTCTTAAGGATAAACAAGGATGAGTGGCAGTAGTGGCAATAGGACAGGGAGACATAAGTAGATTGCATCAAATACAGTTACATTAGCTTACCCTACAATCCAGAGTAACTACGGGAGCACGTAAGAGACATTACGTGTACCCGTAGTTACTGCACCACCTAGTGAAAACCTATGGGAAATTCATATTGCAATCCAGAGTAACTTGTTCTTACACCGGAGCAAGGACTCCCCATAGTTACTCTGGATTGCGCCCTTAGGCTTCGTGTATGTTAATAAAATTGAACATTTCTATAGAACTTTCTCAAGAGCAAATGCGCACTACATTGTTTGTTGGATCAAAGAGTTTCCATCACCTTCTCCTATTCAGTAAAAATAAATTTAAGGAGAAATTGTGTGTGCATCAGCAGATCTTAGAAGTAACACTTTCTTAAAATTGACAATTTCAAATTCCAGGTGGTGATGGGCTGCATGTTGTCTGCAAATACACTCCTGCCTGTATTAAATTTATTTAGAAAATAGAAAGTGCTTTTCTTCCAGTGGATCATTCAGATATGCAAAATCCTTTGCTCCATCACCACTAATAGCTTGCAGTTCAATAATGTAGGAATAGGAGCTGTGCATGGTGCAAGTGGTTAAGACACTGTGCCTGTTAACCAGAAGGCCAGGGTTTGAGACCCAGATCCCCACAAGACAGAGTGAGCTCCTGTCCTTAGCTCAGCTCTGCAACACATCTGGAACCAAAGGTATCGGCTCTGCCATTCCATTGGACTATTTCAGTGGCGTGGAGAGGGGGGATTTGCTGCTTGGATAACAGCCTGTCCTCCATATCAATCTACCCAGTCCTTTGTGCTTCACATGCAGCATCGAGCACGATACCATAGTCTTTCGAGACTGATGGATGCCAAGTGCCAAATAATGCAGGAAAATTTTACTGTTTGTTTCTGCTGATCATATGCACTTTCTTATGGCTCTCTCACCATAATTTTCAAGACATTGTGTCCCAATAATCATTAAGTTTTTGGCTAGGGCTGGCTTGCATGTAAGGCAGAATTGAGCATGTAATTATGGGACGCATACGGTTGATTAAAATATGATGCAAAGACATTGTATGCTATACTGAAAAATTACTCCAAATAATTAACTTTCACCATTTTTGTAAGATCTGTTTTTCCTGACAGCAAATGTGCAAATTATGCACACAGTGATGTCTCTTTTATTATACCGTCAGCAATGAGGTACTTGGTAATTGTGAAACTTTAATGACCTTTTGGCTTCTATTTAGCTCTATGTCTATTAGTAGCCTATTTTCTGAGATTGAAAGCTTTATTTGAATGATACAGCAACTGTGTTCTGCTTTATGCAACTATGAAATCAGCTTCTGTGAGATAAAATTCATTTTTTATAAGTAGCAAGTTATGTTTTCGGCTTGTAGCCATATGTGGGAAAACAGCTTGGCCGAATAAAATGCAGTACTCTCAAAGTATTCAAGCTCTGCAGGTTAAAGCAAATTCCAGGGCCTACCTCTTTTGTATAGCTGCATATTATTTGCATCTGAGCTTTGAGCTTAGAGAGAAAAGTACCCAGCCTGTTACAGAAGTGATTTTGAGAGGGATTTTTTTTTTTTTTTGGTCAGGAACTCAGGAGCTAAAGAGCTCAGCAATCAGCATGCTTGAATGTCAGCCAAGACACAAAACTGGCAGCCTTCCATTCCCCTATCAGTGTGAGTAAAATATACACACACTGACTTGAGTCAAGGCATGCAGCTCTTACAAGGGAAGCCTTCATTTATGGAATCTGGGGAAAGGGGAGTTGGTGCATATCCATATGCACAATGAAAATTATTCATGTTTACCTCCCCTTCACATACTGGATGAAGTTCTACACTTAGAATAATGTTTCAAAGCTATGTTCCCATCTGCAAAGAGCATTTAATCATGCCTTCTAGAGTATTATTTTACCTATTAAATTTACTTTGTTTAAAGGCCATCTCATCTCATCTACTACATCTCATACTAGTGGTAGATTGTAGGAAAGTAAAACAGAAGCAATTCTTGCACAGCACTGCATGCAATGAATACAGCAGAAGACACAATACAGTTTATATTTCCTTCTGAGCATTCCTTTACAACATGAATTTTGGCAGAACTGTGTCTTGAAATGATTTATCTACTAGTACCCCACTTCACAAGTGTAACACTTAGTTTTGATATAGCTTCTCAGAAGTACTGCAAAACATGCAGCAACTAGTGACAGAGGAAATCAGTTTCTAAAGTAAATACATTCTGTACCCAAGGAAATATTATTCAAATCTTCCGTGTTGCCGAATCGAATAACTTTGTTAGTTGGTATGCTTTTTGATGTTCTGAAATAAATCAAATTTCTACAGCTGTCTTTTCTTTCGATTTCATTGTTTTACAATAAATAACAAAATAGCGGGCAGAATGTTTATTCCACCAGTGCAGTTGGCAAGATGCAGATAAAAGTCCCTGGATTTTGACAGCTTCTCAACGCAGGCTAACATGGCATGGGCCATAGATGAGTTGGTGGCTGAGGTACAAAGGATCACTGAGGATGCTTCAAAGTCTCTTTTGCCAAAGTGTTAGAAGATTAGGATCAGAAACAACAGGGCAACATCTTTGGAGAACATATGTGATTCAGATACTGTATGTATTCAAGTTAATATCTGTACCTGCTGTGGTAGTGCCAGCCCACTAGAAACCAAAATATTTTCTGTTCAAAGATTAGATAGCTCTCCTCTCTTCACTCCTATCCAGAACGTTTCTGGAGATAGTTTTATTCATATTCTTGCATCAGTATTTTGTGGTGCTCTGGTAAACTCTATCCTTTTAAATCCTTGGTTAAAATGTTTGAGTCAAATTTGATTAACGTTTATAAGCGTGGGTTGAATACATTTGCTTTGGTGAGATTATGGGTTTGAGAAGATATGTGTGTAGTTGCCACAGACTTAAGTGATGATCCTCTGCATTCATTTTGAGAGTAGGACTATGCTCTTAATTTAACTGGATCACTGGGTGAGATATTGGAAGTGTTTCCCTGTTAACAATTACCCACACAGAAAATCACAGCATTCTTGAAATGAATACTCCTATTGCCTAGTCATTTGTCAGACGAGCTTCTTAGTAACAACTTGTAATTAGACAAGCTAATCTGCTGGCATGAGGCAACACCCTTGTTTCAGAAGTCTGCCCAGAAAGGACATGTTTTGTGTATTTAGAAGTGTACTTTGTTTAAATTGCACCTAATGGCTGTTGATTTTACATTCAGCGGAATAAATAAAATAATACTTTTATCACAACTAACCAATGTTCACAATTCACTTGAAGCTATAATAACTCATTCAGATTGAAATAAAAAAATAAAAAGAAAAAAAAGAAAACTTGAAGAAAAATAAAAATGAGAGCCGAGAATAAAAATTTTGTGGCCTGGACTAACATCACCAGCCACACAATATTATTGTGGGGCTAAAAGCTGAGGCTCACATATTGATTTCAATTTCTTGGAATATGAGCAGCAGACAAATGGAACAAATAAATATCGAAAATGTTGTCAGAAGTATTCAGGAGGTTTTGGATCATGAATAGTGATCCAAACCTTTTACAAATAGTGTTTGTAAAAGGAGTGTACAGTATAGCAAAAGGAGTGTATTGTAATAACAGCAGCAGCAGCAGCAAATGCCTAGTTAGAATGCTATTGCTTCTGTGGTGCAATGGTGTGTTCTTTGCTTTCACAGGAGTGGCCTCCATAGTTTTTTTCCTGCTATTGTGTTTGCTTTTTAGGAATGTCAAATGAAAATAAACAGGTTAATCTGGGCTGGCCAGACTACCTCACCACCGCATAAATGTCATGCCATGACAATGTCCAACCAGTGAGGAATAAAATAGGCCTGTCACTGGGCTTGGCTGTCTTTGCAACAGTAAAATTACACAAAGCTATAAAGCCTGAAAGAAATGTTAATATAATGTGCTAAAGAAGTGGCTGCCACTCCCTGCTGTCTTAGCAGTTGTGTTATGTGTTAATGCTGGAAAGTTGAATAGGATTCGGCCATTAATCCCATTAAAATCATTGGGGCTGATTTCTGACTAGACATGGCTAGGATTTTAATTTTTTAACAGTAAAAATGGATCAGAACCAATAAAGCCTCAAGTGTAACTGCAAATATTTCCTGCTGCTTTGTGCATTTGAGAGATCTCATGGAGTATCTGATAAAGGCATTGGAGTTAGGAATATGGAGAAAGATCCTGCAGGAAGAAATTAGATGTATGCTTTATTTTACATGGTAAAGAGCCCCATTATGTGGTAAACAACCACAGTATGTGAGCAATGCGTTTAGCACAATCAGAATCATCAAGGCCCTCTGGTAAGCAGAAGCAGAGGAACATTAGTTTGGTATGTTGTTGAGGTACATTTCTGATGTTTCATGAGATAGGCTGGGTGAATTATGAAATCTTCCTCAAAGTACTGCCTGATAAAAATCACTAAGAAACAACACAAGCCTATGCATGTCTACTCAAAGGTAAGCATCATTGGTTTAATGAAACTTACTCCTACGTAAGCCTGTGAGTCTTTATCTTGATCAGAAATTATTATTTCTGCATTTTCTTCACAAAGCACTCTCATTTTTTGTGAGCAACACATTGTGGGACTTTGAGATGAAGACAGTTTTTTTCTTTAGAGCACTTGTTTATTTTTCTGATACCATAAGGGCTGATGTGAATGGCTTGGTTGTATACTGTGTTCACAGTTAGGAAACTGTGAACTTTACTGAGGTTTCAGTGTTAGCAGTTGATTTCAAGTTCGATCATGCTTTGATAGGACAATCTCATGTAAGAGAAGGGAAAATCAGTGGGGATATCTTTACTCTCCAACTTGAGGTAGAACAATTCCAATCATGCCCTAACCTTTCCCATGAAAAGGTCACCACATGTGGGCTTATCACAAAAAGTATGTCTCTCCTCCAGTGCTCTTCCCAGTGGCATCACTAAGGTGGTGCAGTCCTCACCGGGTGACGCGCCCAAAGGGGGTGACATGCACTGGGGGATCTATAAACTACAACTTCATGATGGAGCATCAACCCCCATCATGTCATATACTGTTGGATTCGTATTGAAGAGCAGAATCCAGTGCAAAAATCCGTTTTGAAATAGTGCCTTCCTATCATGGCCAAAAACTAAAAAAACTGAAATATGCATTGAACTCTATGGAAAGTGAAAGTGACCCACATTGCAGCTTTACTCACGAATAGGCAAATGTGCCATAGTTCCTTGGAAAGAGCAGACTAAGAGGAATCTAAGGACACCAGAATTGTTCTGATCTGATGAACACAGCCCCCACAAATCACCCCAGGAGGAGGTCCCTGATGTTTTCATTGAAATTCATTGAAAATGGATGTGAACTGCACAGCTGTGTTTACTGGCGAGTTAGGGCGCAATCCAGAGTAACTACGTGGAGTCTTTGCTCCGGTGCAAGAACAATTTGCTCTGGATTGCAATATGAATTTCCCATAGGTTTTCACTAGGTAGTGCAGTAACTACGGGTACACGTAATGTCTCTTACGTGTTCCCGTAGTTACTCTGGATTGTAGGGCCTGTCAGTCAAGCATAGCCTGTATTGCAAAAGCTTCATCCATGTTAGGAGTTTTAACATGCGGCAAGTAAACAAAATAATTTTTTTTAAAGGAATGAAGTCACATGTGTTCAGGATTTTACCCTTTCCATGACATCAAATTTAAAATATAACGAATAGAACAACATAATCCGTAATGATTCTCTTTTATTCAAGTGCTTATCTTCCAATTCTCTTTTATGGATCACTTTTTCCCAGTTGCTCTTGCAACAAGGAATATAAAGCCATCTTGCAGCTTGTGACATCTGCTTTCAGCTAATTAATAATTTCTTCAAGTCTGACAGCCAGACCTGTTCAGACCTTGGTACAGTGCGTATAAATCTTGACAAGCTTGAGGGTAATAAATAATATCATGATAGCTTTCCTGTAATGTTCAGAATGTGTGTGTGGTACTATAAGTAAGATATTAATATTTTAGAGAAAAATATTTCTGGTTGTTCTGTACTGAAAATAAGTATACTGTACTATATCTAGATTAATATCTAAAATATTAATGTAGCATTACATAGTCATAACGCCCTAAAGTTATAATAGTTTTCAAGATGTGTTTGGTAATATGATAAAATGTTTTAGTTCTGCATTCTTAAAGTTATAAAGAATGCAAAACCAGGTTGTTCGAGTACATCAGCCTCACCAGAAAGGCCTTTCTACATTATCAGGAACATTGTTTATAAAATGCTGTATTGGCAGGAAGGCAGTGAATCCACATTTCCTGAATTACCTTTATAGAGGAGTGTTAATCAGAACTGATGGTGCCATGTGCATTTTTTGTCCTTGGCACAGTATTGCACTTCCAGAGACTGAGGGAGTAGCTTGAAGTTAGTAATTGAATGTGTTATTAATATTCATTGTTTGGTGGTTTCACACAGCACTTTACTTTTTCTTTGTGCTAAAAGTGGTATGTAAAGAAAATTTAAAATTCACACTGTAACACACACTCCATTTTCTGTTTGCATTCTGCTCCACATTAATAATTGTTGTACTTTGTATCGATAGTTCATGAGATATTCTGAAGCACTTCTTACAGCCCAATCCATAGCAACTATTCCTTGCACATAAGAGGCCTTAGGGTGCCCTATCTATCACTAGGATGGAGCAACTGCAAGATGCTCCAGCCCAGTTACTCTGGAAGAGGCTTAGGGCAGAGCAAGGCAAGATAGGGTGCCCTAAGAGAGGTGGACCTGCTCTGCCCTAACTGGGGCAGCCTAAGCAGCTCAGGAGAGGCAAGTTGAGGGCATGTTTAGCATTGCCTAGGGCAGAGCAGTTACTCTGTATCCAAAGCCTGTTTCAAGGCAGAAATGCCCTCTTCCAATTCCTCAGAGATATACCACCTCAGGAGCAGGTATAGTAATGAGTAGACCCATAGGGGTTCATGATAAGGCCTGAGTCAGAATGGTATTGTTGACCAAAAATCTGAGTTCTTGGCCAGCCTAGCTGCAATCCCTGCCTCTCAACCTCAGGATATGGCACAACTACAGCAGCCCACTAACCTCAGGATACAGCAGGCCACTCCAAGCATCCATCTTGCACTAGAAGAACTGCAGCTGTAACTGGTTGTCAGGAACTGCTGGGCTTCCTTATAATGTAGGCACCACAGCTGTTCCTTCTTCAGTGTGATCTGAGGGGGGTCTACTCAGGAGCAAGCCCTCCCCATGTGTCAATTACTTAGCATGCTCTGGAGCAGTTAGGGCAGCCCAGGCTTCCTGACTCTCTGGATGCAGCATAACTTTCTGCTCTGGATACAGAATAGTTAGGAGAGAGTAGTTAGGGCAGAGGAAGTTGAATTTGCTCTGGATTGCGCCCTTAATATTGTCTGTAAAAATATTCTGAGAACAGAATTATAAGATTGTGATTATCTTCCCCTCTTCTACCTACAAGCCATTTATATAGTTTGTATAAATTGAAAAAGTCAGCAGCAGGTCAATTCAGTGCAGAGCAGGGGGAGAAGACTGCTCACTGACTCATTTCTAACGTTTCTGACATTTTTTCCTGATAATAGAAGTCTCTTTCGGTAATTTGTAACTTTCACATTAGCTTCCTTAACTGCAAGAGTAAACAGTACCATTAAATATACAGTGGCACTATAGATGCAACTATACAAATATAGTTGATCTTCTCTTTACAGATCATCTATGCAGACAAAGGGAGCATTTGCAGGAAGAGGAAGTTCAATTTTAGATTTTGCACATCTCTATGAATTTGCATTGAAAGATTTCTTGATTTGTTCCTTATGCCTATTAAGAAAGGTTTTTCGCAAGCATCTGCAATGTTTTCTGTACTTATATATTTCAGGCAGTTTGTCTTTGCCTCTTCTGCCACCTATGTCATTATCCCTACAATCCAGAGTAACTATGGGAGCACATAAGAGACATTATGTGTACCCAGAGTTACTGCACCACCTAGTGAAAATCTATGGGAAATTTATATTGCAATCCAGAGCAAAGGACTCCCCAGAGTTACTCTGGATTGCGCCCTATATCTTATAAAGTTCATCAATAACAGATGAAAGCTGCTGGTCTATTTTAGTCATGTTTGACTTCAAGTAGAGTCCATTAATTTCTATAGAGTCTATTTTTAAAAAGCAAATTAAGATTCTAGTCTTAATTAATAGCATAGTTTATTCTTAAGCCTGGTTATACTCCCCCCAATCTAGTTTTCCTAATCTGGCCAAGGCATTTGTGAAGTAATCATACTGCTATGAAGAGTAATTATATGTGTATTTACAACTGGAAGTGGAACAGAGTTCTGCTTTACAAGTGAGCATGCTCGACAATCCTAAAGATGCTTTCCTGGGAGTAAGACCCATTGAACCCAATACGGCTTATTTTTGAGTAGACATGGTTAGGATTGTGCTCTAACATAGTTTCATTTGTATTTTCTGGGAAAGATGATTGTTTTTCAGTAGAATTGTAACTGCTGTGTTATTAATTTGACAGATTTCTTGGTGAATTCATGTTGGTTAGGATTGTGCCCTGTGTGTGATGTGCAGACAGCAGGGCAGTGACTGATGAATAAGCAAGTTGGAAATGTCTTGTGAAAACTGGGTGGCTTGTAGGGAAGCATGAACTGGAAATGTGAACAAACTGGAAATTTCTTAGTGATAAAATGCAGGATTCATAATTATTCCCCTGTTCAGCCTTATGTAGCCAGTAGGAGGTTGGGCAATAGGAGATGAAAGTAAGAGAATATTTGTTGATAGTGCTTCATTTCAGTATAGAGAACGCATGCGTGCCTGTATTACTCTTACAGAGAGGCTTGAGACCTTACAGATATGGTAAGTGCTTTTGCTCCATTGGTCTCAAGCTTCTCTATTCAACAGGCTGTGCATATCATTAGAAACTGTTTCTGTTTGTTCTCAACCGCTTGACTTCTTTCATAATATATGGCAGTTTTGGTCAGTTGACGATATAAAGAATCCCATTATGCTGAAGGCAAATCCTGCTCTCATCTTCACCAATATCTTTATCAAGGCTCATCATTTGTTCAGGTCTCCTACATGCCATCCAGACAAAATCTCATTTTGTTCCCTACCAGTGCACTCAATTAATTGGGGCAGTTTGGGACTCCTCTAAAATGCCTTCTTGCCTTGAAGCTGTACAAGGTGTTTTAGGATCTTGCCACATGTGTAGCATCAATGATGATGCTTGCAGGCTTTTAATTTATGTCCTTCTAAAATGGCATTGCTTTTCTTTTTTTCAAATGTGCCAGTTAGAAAGGAAGATACACATTGGTCCTATTTTTTTTTTCCTCTGCACAGAACTGCTGACACATTAGTAGCAAAAGAAAAACAAGAACTTGGGATTTTTAAATAAGAAGAGGGTGTCATTGTGACTCGCAGTTTGCCTGAAATTATGTCTCTTCTGCTTATGGTGCCAGGCACAGAATCAGTATTGTGGGCCTTTACTCCAAAATAGACAGCAGGGGCATCACTAGGGGGATATGGCTGGTGTGGTCCATACCACTTCTTTGGTACATCATCCTCTTTGGTACATCACCCCCCTCTGACATGTCACCCTCAGACCTCTTTAGCCTAGAAACGAGCAGTCCTGCTCAGCACTAGGTGGGGAAACCTAATATGCACACACACTCATCACACAACTCAGGGCTGGAGGCTTCAGAGAAGCAGAGTCTCAATGACTCAGGGCTGGAGGCTTCAGAGATGCGGTACACATGCACAACCATTGCACATGAACAATACAGGGGTGACACATCTGCCTCTGCACAAGGTAAGGCTCACCCTCGTGGCAGATGTATCTAGATGAATGTATTGGGAGATGTATCTAGAGCAGTGATTTTCAACCTTTTTCAACTCACGGCACACTTAAGAAGGCTCTGAAATTGTCAAGGCACACCATCAGTTGTTTTTACCATTGACAAGGCACACCAGACTGTTCAAATCCCCCAGATTTCCTATTAATGAATGTCAATCTCCAAATTCCCACGGCACACCTGAGGACTATGCGCAGCACACCAGCATGCCCCCACACACTGGTTGAGAATCACTGATCTTTAGCACTGATCTTTCAGTGCTCAGGACTAAACTGACTGGTGTTTTATTTCAAAAATGTTGTTTTTACACTTATCAGATAAACTTCATGAATCTACTGTTAGCCATAAATTGTGAGTCATTTAGAAATCTGATTTAAGTTCAGCTTTCCAAAACATAAATACATACATTCTTAATAGACGTAGAGGGGAGTTTTTTCTAAGAGAAGATAAATATAGGCTTGGAAACATAGGATAAAACATGTTACCATTTCGATATTAAGAGAGAAAATCCACGTTTTCCCCTTGCTGCAGTGTTAACAGTTGTCACTCACCCTGTTGATAAGTTTGGTTTTTCTCAACTTGCAACCAGCTTGTAATATAGGAATTCTGAATTGGTTTTCCATATAAAGGTGTTTTGTAACCCAAAAATCCTAACAAGGTAACAGTCCTAACAGGGTAAGCTTTTTGGTTTTATCTTTTTGGTTAATACAGTACTTCACATAAAAAAAAGTCAGAAATTCTTCAACGCTAGCTTCAGATGCAAGGCCAAGTTGTGTTTCATAGAATAGTGCCTTATATGCTTCCCTTACATGGAATCTGTGAACTTGGAGGTCAAGCCAAAGGAAATTTATATCAAAACACTGACTTTCAGTCTTGAGCTTAAATAAATGTGCTTGCCTTGAACAACTTCCATTGAATCCTGCAACAAACAAGTCATTTTATGTTTTCACTAGAAAAGCATGTTTCTAGCTAAGCATTCTTCACATTTTTCCCAGGATTTAGTCATAAAAATCGTGCTGGATGTATTGCAAGTATGAAATGTCTGCTTATCTGATGAAAGACAACAAGTCTGTTTTGCTGCAAAACCTTTTGCGGAAGCATTTCTTTGCACCAGCCAAATACAATATTCTAAGAATTCGGCCTCTTCACCAGTTTGAATGAATAAAAAAGATTTAAGCTGAGCTGTACGGCTCCTCAAATTGGCTTCTTGGGAACAATTTGGCTTTACAGCAAATAACTTCATGTGTGCTTGAGAGAGGCCAATATCAAACTTTGCTATTTTATGTGGTTTCAAATTTGTACATAAGTTCATATTCTCAAATGACATAACTACTATTGATTTGTAAGTTTTTTAAATAGTTTTAATAGGCAACATGGGGAGATTCTGAGAGTGAAGAAGTTGGAAGGTTACTGATTTGTATCTTTTGTTTCTGGTTATTAATGGGGATTTGGCCCCTTTCTCTCTCCAAAGGGGACTGTAGTGCCAGTCCCTCTCGAAGGCTTTCTGAAGTGCAGAGAAGGCAGCACATGTCTGTGCAATTAGGTGATTTGAAGTGTGTATTCACAGTACACCCTGTGAAAGATACTTAATTTTAGCCCAAAGAAAGAACGAACACAAATGTACACAAAATATTATTTTAAATGTGGCATATGCAGCAAAAGAGACTTCATTTTTCTTCACCAGATTACAAAATTAAAAGTATTTCTCTTTGTAACTGAATACAGTTGTAGGTTAAATTATAAATTTCTTCTGCATTCTGTTTAGTGAGTCAAGGGGACAGCGTCATTGAGAAGGCAGCAAGGGCTTTTAGAAGGCTCCACTGTGAAGCTCTCAGGCTACATCCATTCCCATGGGCTTTCTGAGGTGGTAATAAAGATATATTCTCAGTCAAGGAAGTTGCTTTGTTTTTCCTTCCTCTCTTGCACTTACCAAGGGAAATTCTTATGACAAAAATTAAAGGGTGTCTCATTCTACCTTGGTAAAGAGTTTCACCATTCTACCATGGTGAACAGTTTACTGAGAATCGCTTGAAACCTATAGTCAGTCCTAGTTATAACTCACACTTTCTCATATTCTGAAGTGTGTAATGTGAATTTGAGCATATAATCATTGATAAGACTCTTGATACAGCATTGATTTTCTAAATTGGTAGTCCATGTTAATACATGCAAGAAATTCCAAGGTCTATTGACCAATGCATCTACTTGCTATGCTACTAATATGGAATCTTTACCTGGTGTTTGTGAATAGCACAGTGATTGTCAGTTCCTGGACATTTATAAAACAGGCAGTAGCATGTTTAGGCTTAGGGAAGGGGTGTCAAATATAAGGCCCATAGGTTGGATCAGACCTGCATGGTACTTATCTAGTCTCCTGGCCTCCAGGAACACACAATAGCAGAAACAACTATTTCTGCTGTTGTCCATCCCAGCCAGCATGGGGAACTGAGGATGAGAAAATGAAGCTCCCAGCACCCGCCAAAGCAGAGGACCAGAATGCAAAGCAAACAAAGCCATGCTCCTTTGATAAGAATACATGCCCTCATCTCTTCCCAGGCTCTTTCTTCCAGTAATGGAACAATTTGCTTCAGCTCAACCCTACTTTAGCCTAAGAAATAGCAAAGAGAGGAGAATGGATGGTAGGATTGAAGGCAAGTGGGCACAGGGTATGGCAGCAGGAAAAGGAGAAAGAGGAAATGAAGTTTGTAGTAGCACACAAGGCACGGGGAAGGAACCCAAGTAAGAGCTAGCAAAGGGAAAAGATTGGATTGAAGGCTCTTGGTGCTGGGCAATCTCTCAGGAGTATTCAGTCTTGATTTTCTGGTAATTGAGGTTTATGGGTGCTACTTTTTATGGGACAAAACTTTCAGCCTAGCAGCACTATAAGTATTTTGAGATAGGGAGAATGACTTGTGGGTCTCTGTGGAAAAAGAGGAGCTTGCCAATTGGCTTGGGATTTTTAAAATTTAACATTTATTTCTATTTGGAATATGAAATATCTTACCCTTGCCTCTCTGGAAGTGCTCAGTTTCATCTGTCTGTCTGTCTGTCTGTCTGTCTGTCTTATCTATATATAAAAGAGAAAAGTCACTGACTGACTGACTGACTGATCACCGCCCTGCCAAAACCGCTGGGCCTAAAAGCGTGAAAATTGGGGTGGGTGTTCCTTCCGTGAGGGAGGGGTGCACTAAGAACCGGTTTTCGGAAATTCCAACCGGAAGGGGGTGAAAAGGGGCACAACACGTTTTCCTCCCTATACTTTGCATTGAGAATTGCTGACTCAGCAACATTCCGCCCCAACTGCTGGGCCTGAAGCATGGAATTCTGGGAGTTCCTTCTGTCACCTGAACTCCCACCAAGAACCATCTGGAGACATTTAACCCTTCAGGGGCTGAAAAGGGGGCACCGTGTTTTTCTCCTATACTTAACATGGGAGACTGAATAACATCCATCCAGTTTGGTGCTCAGTGCCTGGTGCACTGGGGGGATGTTGTTAGAAGGAAGAGGTTGCACTGGAAAGGATGCTGCACATGGGAGAAGTTGCACATGGGGGGATGATGCGCATGTAGGAAAGTTGCGCATGGGGGAAGTTGCACATGGGGGGATGATGCGCACATAGGAAAGTTGTGTATGGGGGAAGTTGCACATGGGGGAAGTTGTGCATGTAGGAAAGTTGCGCATGGGGGATGATGCACGTGGGGGGAAGTTGCACATCGGGGATGGTGCACGTGTAGGAAAGTTGCGCATGGGGGGATGATGCGCATGGCGGGATGATGCGCATGGGGGAAGTTGCGCATGGGAGAAGTTGCACATGGGGGATGATGCGCATGTAGGAAAGTTGCACATGGGGGAAGTTGCAAATGGGGGGAAGTTGTGCATGGGGGGAAGTTGCGCATGGGGATGATGCACATGGGATGATGCGCATGTAGGGAAGTTGCGTATGGCAGAAGTTGTGCATGGGGAAGTTGCGCATGTAGGAAAGTTGCACATGGGGAAGTTGCGCATGGGAGATGATGTGCATGGGGGGACAATGCGCATGGAGGGAAGTTGCGCACGGGGAGAAGTTGCGCACAGGGGAAAGTTGCACACGGGGAAAGTTGCACACGGGGAAAGTTGCGTGTGGGGGCATGATGCGCATGGGGAAAGTTGCGCACAGGGGAATGTTGTACATGGGTAGGTTGCGCATGGGTTGTTGATACGCCATGGAGGATGTTGTATGGGGAAGTTACTCCCACAACGCGGGTACGCCTTTTGCTAGTACTATATATAAACCTTTTGTTTGGCCCAGAAAGGGGCTTTTCTGTTTGGTGCTTGAAAAATGGATTTTGTTTGTATTAAAGCTGTATAATGGTTAGAATTTGTGATCAAAGACTTCTTTATATATTTCATCTGGTATTTGCTATGGCTTATGAATAGGAACTGCTTTTCCTTTCATTTGTTAGGTTATGCTATTGTACAGTTTGTAAGATGATAGTTGTTAGGTACTGCTCAAATAATTAATTCTCTGCACGGTAGGGAAAATATTAAAGGGAAGAATAATTGGGCCCTCAAGATATAGATGATATGGATCTTGAAAATGTTATTAAGATTTGCATATTTTCCCTTCCATCAAATGTAGCTAATGAATTTCTAGGTGAGAACAAAATGCTTTTTTTTCTGGTCACTTCCTGCTTAATGACTTCAGTTTCTGCTTAGTGATGTCACATCAGCCATCAGTTGGCACCCTGAATGCTAACTTCAGCCCTCTGTGTGAAAGAAGTGAACACCCCTGCTTCAGGACTTCAAAAAACTTTGGGAACATTGTAGATGGTGTACACGAATACGTGATAGTGTACATGGGGGCATGCAAAATATATACATCTGGAAATTTGTGTATGAATGAATTGGGAGGAAAGAGCACATGCAAGATCCAATGAACATGAGCAGGCATATCACAGTAAATACAGCCTAAAGAATCCTGCCTAAAGCACTATTAAATGCCACTGAAGACTAATAATAATGAAGCAAGCTGCATCTGTCTTTGTGAGAACTTGCAGGGCAGCTTAACTGGATGTGCAAAGATACTCATCTTTGCTTACTTGGAGCATCAGATTGCATTCAGGAGGGAATGAGCCAGTGTGTGTTATAAAACAGAACTATGAATCTTTCAATTTAGCATTTTGAAGTATTTAACCACAGTTTTTTTGGCAAGAACTTTTGTTCTTGCTTGCTTACCTTTTAGCAGCTGTCATTGGAAGAACTTCTCTCAGCAGTTGCCTTGCTAAATTCATTTTCTCTTTGTATTGATATTCCATTGGTATTGATATGATATCAAAGCACCATTTTATTATTATATAGTAGATTGAATCCTGGAAAATTTTGCATATGTCAAGTCACAGAACTGCTATTCTCTTCTTCCTTGACTTTTATTCACAAATTAAATGTGTTTGTCATATACTATTGTTTCAATAATGAATCAGGAGTACTCTGTCTTGATTTTCTGGTAATTGAGGTTTCATGGGTGCTGCTTTTAATGGGACATACCTTTCCAGAGATAACTATGGGGATATTCCCCCCATAATTGTGTGGATTTCTAGAAACAGAACAGGAGTTTAAAAGTGAGGACATAATGACAGCATTTTTAACATTACAGTAGATTCTGACTTCTGTGCAGCTCCTGCCCTCCTGATCTTACAAGACCAAACTTAAGTTAAATGAGATTATAAATTAGAAGCAAGAAAACTGGACAAAAGTTAATGTGAATGAGCAAAGTCCTGATTGTGGAATTATCTACCCAATTTTTGTAGAGCCTCCATTCTCCTTCCATCAGTTCCACACTTGATAACATTCTTAGTTCTACAGATCCCCAAAACTCAGGAGCCAACTTTCAGGGACTGAAGTGGGGAGGAAGGAATAGTTTATTTCCTCAAGCTCACTTTCATTCTGCTACTTTGACTATAGTTCCTTTGCATTAAGATCTTCTTGAGCTACTGCAGCTGAAACTCAGCATGTCATCAGCATGCTGTAAGACACGTTTATGGCTACTAAAAGGAAGTAGTAGCATTGCCTCAAAAATTTGTGCTGGCCTGACACCACCTCCTCAACCCAGCCCATGCCAGACAGAGTAGGAGAGATTGTGCTGGGCATTACTGAGGCATAAGGAAGGAGGTAGGAGTGCATGTTGAAAACAAGAAGGAGGATAGGGATGAGGAGAGAATGGACTTGGGAAGAATTGAACCCAGGAGAGGGAAGAAGTCACTGCTGGTGGTGCACTCTGTATCTTATTCCCCTCCAGTTTGTCTAGCAGTGAGCTTGCTAGATTTATACCAGCAGTGTCTGAAAGCTCCATAAGGTCTACTGGGCTTTACTCAGGGTAAGCGAAAATACAGTATATCTCTTTACCCTGAAGAGCTGCCTCCTAAGCTACATTGGATACAGTGCAGGCCATGTAGGACTGGAATATAAGTTAACACCATCAACGGAGCAACGGATAATGTTTCCTGTTCTCTGAGAAAGGTGGCAAATCAAATATAATTTCTACACTAGAATCTCAGTCCAGACAAAATTAACTTTGAAATGTTTTCAGAACTTGACATTTACATGTAATAAATAAATTTAACATATTTGGTTTTACAGATATACCATGTGGGGCTTATGAACAGTTTCAGGTTTCTCTCAGACATTAAATTTAGCATTAGAGAAGGAAAAAATATTAGCATTAAAACATAATTTTTTAAAAAAATAATTGTTCTTTAATCACAATATATTTTATTTCTCTAGTATGTTTTGAAGAATTCATACACACATACAGAGAGAAGCAAATTTCATTATATTTCGTGTTCTGGCTAAAACACTCAGTGTTTATAGTTCACAACAGAATTAACCTTCTCTATAAGAATCAAAATGTGTGCATAATCTCCTTTTCTTTTGCTCTTTCCATGTCCCTTTTAAAAACTTATGTCCTTACATACAATTTGATGTTATATAAAGCAAAATAAAACTTGGTATCCATCAGTCATGAAAGACTATGGTATCGTGCTCAATGCTGCATGCGAAGCACGAAGGCCTGGGTAGATTGATATGGAGGATAAGCTGTTACCCAAGCAGCAAATCTCCCCTCTCCATGCCACTGAAATAGTCCAATGGAACGGCAAAGCCAATATGATTGGTTCCAGCTGCATCACAGAGCTGGGATAAGGAAAGGAGCTCACTCTGTCTTGTGGGCACCCAGGTCTTGAACCCTGGCCTTCTAGTTAACAGTCACAATGGACACAATCCAGAGCAAATTCGGCCTGCTCTGACCTAACTGCACTCTCCTAACTATTCTGTATCCAGAGCAGAAAGTTATGCTGCATCCAGAGAGTCAGGAAGCCTGGGCTGCCCTAACTGCTCCAGAGCATGCTAAGTAATTGACACAAGGGGAAGACTTGCTCCTGAGGAGACACCCCTCAGATCACACTGAACAAGGAACAGCTGTGGTGCCTACAGTAGTGACATGACTCTGCACATCACCTGGTGCGGAAGTCTGTGCGTCATCCCTGGGATGCGTGCCTCCCCTACCTGGACTGCGCAGTCACCAAAGTTGGCGCCTGCGCAGTTGTTTCTGAAGCCAACTGGCTTCAGAAAGAGTACTGCGCAGGCACCATCTCTGACACCTGCGCAGTACTTTTCTGAAGCCTTTTGGCTTTGGGGGAGACTGTGCAGGCGTCAGAGTTGGTGCCTGTGCAGTACTCTTTCTGAAGCCATTCGGCCGCCTCTCTGCCTCCTGAGTGAGGCCAAATGGCTGTGCAGAGGCACGGACTTTCTCTGCTCTAAGGAAGTCTCCTCTGAAGCTGTTCGGCATGCTCAGTGTGTTTCTGCGCAGTGCACCTCAGATGGCCGTTCAGGCCAGCTCCTCAGACAAGTGGCAGCTTCTGGCTGCTGCTTCACCTTGGAGCAGGCCTGAATGGGTGTGCTGTTGCCCGGGGCCTGCCAAAGGACAGTCAAACTCCTCCGGCACATCACCCCATACGGAGCGCATCACCCAATGCAGCCCACACCAGCCGCACCAGTCTGGTGACGCCACTGGGTGCCTGCCTTATAAGGAGTCCCTGATGAGATGCCAATACATTCTACAGTGAATACAAGGGGCTTTTTGGAGTGGCCTGCTGTATCCTGAGGTTTGTGGGCAGCCGTGGTTTGTTCCATATCCTGAGGTTGAGAGGCAGGGGTTGCAGCTAGGATGGCCAAGAACTCAGATTTTTGGTCAACACTGCCATTCTTACTCGGGCCTTATCATGGACCCCTATGGGTCTACTCATTACTATACCTGCTCCTGAGGTGGTATAACTCTGAGGGCTGGAAGAGGGCATTTCAGGCTTGGAAATAGGCTCTGGATACAGAGTAACTGCTCTGCCCTAGGCAATGCTAAACATGCCCTCAGCTTGCCTCTCCTGAGCTGCTTAGGCTGCCCCAGTTAGGGCAGAGCAGGTCCACCTCTCTTAGGGCACCCTATCTTGCCTTGCTCTGCCCTAAGCCTCCTTCAGAGTAACTGGGCTGGAGCATCTTGCAGTTGCTCCAACCTAGTGTTAGATAGGGCAACCTAAGGGCTCTTATGTGGACAGATTAGTTGCTCTGGATTGGGCTGAATGTCTTAACCACTTGTTAACACGAAAACCTTATTTAAAAATGTATTCCCTTCATTTCCCTGTCAGCATTTTCTTTTTAAAATACGCAAAAGTACTGTTTTAATGAAGTATTAAAATTGATAGTGTATTGCCAGCAGGGATCATTGTCAGTCTGCAGATTATTAAAGACTTCATGAAAACTGCAAGAGTATCTTCTTGAATCATTTACATTTTTTTCATTTTCCAGGCTTATGTAACCATGCAGAAAATCTAATAATAAGGGTGCTATTAGTATACACTGCAGTGCCTTTGCACAAGCTGAGGTGTCACGTTATTACAAATTACAGTGCAGAAATGCTATTCATTGAGTTTCAGTACATTACTTATTTGAATAACCTTTGTCTAAAGATCTTAGCCTAAGAGAGCTATCTTTCTTTCTTGATCTTCTGCTTCATAGCCACTGAAAGGAACAACATTACTGACTTCCTTTGTTCAGTTTTCTAGGAATAGCTTTGATTTGCAATAGTCTTCACTGGTGTGAGCTGAGCAGTAGAGCCCATTTTACATTGGCTCATTCCAGTCACTGCCAATAAGGCTCTTCTCTGTTTTAGTGAGGGTTGAACTTGTCTTTTATTAAAGCGAGATAAATTCCATTTTCTGCAAATGCAATTCCCTACATTATTTTTGCTAAATAGCTTAACTTTGCATTACATGCTTCACCCCATTCTTGACATAAATTTGAGGCAATGAGGGGGAAAACGACAATGGAAGGCCTTATTACCATATTGTTCTTTGTCTGGAAAGAGGAGCTTTTATATAAGCTTTGTTTTAGTTCTCCTAGAGGACATTTCCTTCTCTTACAGTTCATACAGTAAATGCACAATAAATAAAATAGTGACTCCCATGACTCTCTGCTTATCTCTTCTTCCACTTTTCCATCAAGGGGAGGTACAGTTTTGTTTATACCTCAGAAGATGTGCAAGTAAAGACTGATGAAGTGAAAAACTGAGTGAGATGACTTCCTAGCCTTATGCTTCCCGAATGTAGCAGATCCACTGCAGGGTTCCCAGAAAGCCAGAATGCCCATATATGTCCAGAAATGGGGCTTTTAGAATGGAAAAAGCCCCGTAACCAGACTTTTTCTTAGCACTTTTGCACTTTAAAATTTTAAAGGGGTGCTTGGACCTTTTGGGGGAAGATCATGTGTACTTTTTATGTGATGCACTTCACATGTGCATTATTGGTGAAAACAGGTCTTGCAAAGAGATTTTCAAGTTAAAAAGAAGTACTATAGTGTTGTGATTAAGTACAGGAAAGCAATATGAGTGTTTTTAGCTTTTATTTTAACTTGTCCTATGTAGGAATGACATGGGACTCAGGTAGTTGGTGTAATGCATTGAGCAAAGCCGAAGCAAAGCTAAAAAGCCTTTAGGCCTGCAGTCTTTTATTATTCTTATAGATAGCTCAGTCATCAGTTATATGATTTGATACATTACAAGCATTGTTCTAATTGTGCAAGTGCAGCAATATAATCATGTGAAGGCTTTTCAGTAACTTTCCATCATACGATTCACACAGTGTTTCATTTGCATATCCATGCAATGGCTACTTTGTTATCACACGTTGTCCTTGTGGACAGTATCATGCGTTGCTCTCATGAAATGGCGAATGCAGTCAAGCAGTGTGCTGCGACAAGCCACTCAGCTGTTTCACAAGGTCAAGATTTTGAGTCCGGGGGCAAACATAGGATAATTTCTACAGTCCTACATTCATAAGACTACATTCATTTTTGGGTGTCCCACATTTTTTTTTACTTGTCAGGAATTTTGGGGTGCCCTATTCTCTTTTTTGGGTTCAACATCTGGTCACCCTGATCCACACTGACTGCAATATCAGCATGCGGCTATTTAAGTGACTGGTGATGTTGTTAGCACATACTGCTTCAAACAGCAGTAAGGAGGTCAGGGTAGTAAGGAGAGCTTTCCATATGTATAGATTTCATGCTGGTGTTCTGCCCACTCCTACTCTTGTTTGGCACGGTCTCTCTGCCTGGTGGTGGGCATCTTGTATCATTCCTGCATGTTGTTGCACTAGGACCTGACTGTGTGGTGAAGAAAAGATAATCCCTTCTTTGATCTTTGCTATAATTCTTCGTTTGAAAACACAGGGCACAATCCAGAAATGCACGTGGGTTACCCTATCTCTCACTGCACTGACCCAACTGCAAGATACTCCACCCTAGTTACTCTGGAAAAGGTGGACCTGGGCTACCCTAACTGGGGCAGCCTAGGCAGTTCAGGAGAGGCATGTTGAGGGCATGATTAGCATCGCCTCGGGCAGAGCAGTTACTCTGTATCCAGAGCCTGTTTCCAGGGCAGAAATGCCCTCTTCCAGCTCCTCAGAGTTATACCACCTCAGGAGAAGGTATAGTAATGAGTACACCCATAGGTGTCCATGATAAGACCTGAGTAAGAATGGCAGTGTTGACCAAAAATCTGAGTTCTTGGTCAGCCTAGCTGCAACCCCTGCCTCTCAACCTCAGGATATGGAACAACTATGGCAGCCCACTAACCTGTGGATATAGCAGGCCACTCCAAGCATGCATCCTCCATTAGTGGTACTGCTGTATTGCATTCTCATGCTGCAGCTGTTACTGGTTGTCAGGAACTTCTGGGCTTCCTTATAAGGCAGGCACCACAGCTGTTCCTTGTTCAGTGTTAACTGAGGGGGTCTCCTCAGGAGCAAGTGTCACTTACTTGGTGCCTACTGAGCATGCTCTGAAGCAGCTAGGGCAGTCCAGGCTTCCTGACTCTCTGGATCCAGCATAACTCTTTGGATACAGAATAGTTGGAGCAGCCCAGCTAGGGCACTCCTCACTGCCCTAACTCTGGATTGTGCCCAAAGTAAATCTTCAGCCTCTAATCAGATTGTGAGGTTGGGATCTTGCCTCATTTCCACCTCCATAAACAGCAGGAGAAGTGTTGGGAGATGGGCTTCTGCAGTTACCTGCTACTGACAGCTTGGAGTAGTCTTTTCCCACTGGACAATCAAAATATTAGGATCACCAAGAGGCAGACCATTGGCTCCCTCATCTTGTCAAGTTCCACTGTAAAGCAGTTGTTACAGTATTGAAATAAAATCTAATATATTTAGCAATGCTAGACTATATTCACCATATTTTCCATGGTATTTTTTTTTTTTTGCTTTGCTTTGTGGGAGAGTATTGGGATGAAGCTCTCTCCTATTATTTGTGGGGAAAGGGGAATACATGCTTACCGAATATACAAGCTAGAAGCTTGCTGGATTGTGTTTGAGGTTTAAACAGCAAACAAAATCTCAAGGATTGGTTGGATATACTGAATATCGCACTGAAAGTCTTCATTATTTATTATTATTTGGTTCATTATTGTGTTCATTATTTAAACTGTTTACATAAAAACATAAAGTCCGGACGGAATAACTAGATTTCTAATTTGGAATGTGGTCCAAGAATCCCACCAACTTTTCAGGCAGTTCTCATCTAAAGAGAATTGCCAGGTCCTGTGGTCTTGTGGCATGGAGGTTTGACTTTCTGGACTGCTGCTGTGACAACTTGCCAATCTGTTTTGAGGCCAAATTCAACATTCTGGCGTTGATCTTTGAAGCCTTTTATGGCTTAAGATCAAGATACCTGAGAGATAATAATCTTCTCCTGTATTCTGCCCTTGAAATATTTGGAGGGGGCCAACTAATGTATGGTGTGGTTGACAGAAGTCTGGGAGGCAATGGTGAGATACCACAGTCTCTATCGCAGCACTGGAGATGTGGATCTCCTTCCCTTGTGATTTAAAAACATCCCCATCCCTTCTAACCAGCGAGAATGTAAAAATTTTAATTTTTTTACTGATTATCTGTTTCATATGTTGCTGCTTTTATAAGCTGGCTGTCTTTTATTGTGCGTTTGCCTCTCCTTTTTTCTTCCCCTGTGCTGAGACCTTTTTAATTAATGTTTTAATTCTTTGTGTTTGGTGGTTTTACAGTGTTTAATGTACTGTATTTATATTTTTAATCTTATTAGCCTCTGCGGACACCCATGATTGTAGGGAAAAGGCAGACTATACATTTATTAAATAATCACGGTGTCTTTAAAAAGGTATCTGAGATCATTGAGAACAAAAAAGCATTATTTCCTGTCCTGGAAAAGAAACCAGATTTGTTCATATAAGGAGTTGAATGTCAGCAGTGCCATTTTCTTCTCCTTGTGTTGTGTAGGGTATATGTAAATGTAAATACATATACATATTTGATACACAGCTTTCTCTACTGTAACATTAAAAATATGTAAATGAGGGTGCAGTCCTAACCTAGGCCAGCACAACTCTTTGGCCTCTCCATTCCTGTGGTTATGTAAGGAGGAAAGCACATGTCTGTGCACTGGCTGTAATCCTCCCCCAGGAGTGGCACTCAAGTATCTTATAGTGCTTTTATGACACTCTAAGGCCAGCATAGGAATTGTACTGTGGCTTATGCCAGCCTAACTGGAGTTAGGAATAAGCAGGCCTCCGTCAGTCTTGAAAGACTGTGGTATCATGCTCAGCGCTGCATGTGAAGCACGAAAGCCTGGGTTAGATTGTTATGGAGGATAGGCTGTTACCCAAGCAGCAAATCCCCCCTTTCCACACCACTGAATTAGTCCAGTAGAAAGGCAGAGCCGAAATGATTGGATCCAGCTGGCGTCACAGAGCTGGGCTAAGGACAGGCGCTCACCCTGTCTTGTGGGGCTGACCCGGGTCTCAAACCCTGGCCTGCTGGTTAACAGGCACAGTGTCTTAAATACTTGCACCACCCACAGCCCTAGGTTAGGAATAGAGCCTCAATAACATAATTGCTGCTGTTATTTTCCATGAAATTTTCCGAGAATGTCTGTATTTTGGAAACTCAGGTGTTATACATTATATTGTATACGAGCAACTCCTCTTGCTTTATTAATGAATGCCTAGCTATACAATTGTATGTAATAAGATCCCAGTGATCTGCTTCTGTGCTGAAAAGCAGTGGTGGGAGAAAGTGAATTTTAGCAGGGAAATGGAAGATGCTTATTGTTTTTCAGCAATACCTCCCACCTCAAATTTTGAAGTTGTGTTTTTCTGTACTGTTGGGGACTATGCACTTGCATACACCCCCTGAAAACACATTTTACTTCCATGGGGAAGTAAAATTAATTTTATTAGAAAAGTTAGTAAAATTTATTGTATTAGAGTCAGTAATATTTAAAGTCAGTAAAATTAATTATATTAGAAAAGCAGTGTATGGGGGAGTGGTTAAGCAGTCTCTCTCTCTCTCTCTCTCTCTCTCTCTCTCTCTCTCTCTCTCTCTTTCTCTCTCTCTCTCTCAATCTCCCTCCCCCCCTTCCCCTCCTATTGGAGTGTGTTTTTTGTTTTAAATAAATAGTGAGCTGTTGGGATTTTTACAACTGCTTATTTGGTCCTGTGAAAGAACGTTTCTTCAGCTCATGAGAAGGAATAACCTCTAGTAACCTTTTGTTGGTCCTCCAGTATCCTCTCTTGCTAGGGTTGCCATGTATCCCGGAAAAACCAGGACTGTCCCGTTTTGGGGGATTATGTTCACATGCTGGCAAGTTTGACAGGAGGTCCTGTCCCAGTTTTGTGGAAGAGAATTATGGCACCCTATTTCTTTTTAACAGGTCATGAATTGGACAGTTAATCCATAGTTCTCAAATACATTTTTAGGAACAGCACTTTTTTGTCAGTTTGATTATTTAGTCCCCTATCCTATATTTCACAAGTCCTTCTCCTCGATTGCTGACTGATAGTTGTGAGACATATTTTATATGTGCTACAGATACACTTAACATCTTCTACAGCATCAACATTTTTATGTAACTGATCATTATAAGGCTGTGAATAAGATATGTGAAGTGTGTTATCGAGGGATTTGGTGAGAACTGTAAATTGTTTGCTACGGATTGATTTGCTTAATCAAGTACTCGAGGCAAAGAGGAGAGCTAGGTAATCTATATCTGAATGGAGAGGAGTGGTGATAAAGTGTTGATTGCAGTTAATAATTAAGTTTCATGGTGGGTTGATATTTAGTATAAATTTATATTGCAATAATCATAGCAGTGAGAAAAAAACAAATGGTTAAGAGGGTAAGGCTTGCAGATCCCAGTAAATTTAATGCCTTGCCACACTTTCTCATGTTGCCTTTGCAGCATAAGAGTGTGATCATATGTCTCTTTTTCTGGGACATGTCCTTTTTTTTAGCCTTGTCATATCCTACATATTTCTTGGGTGTCCTACATTTTGCAGGACCTTGTCCTCTTTTGCAGTTATGATCAAATTCAAGGTACTTGGGGGCTTTCCCACTCTGATCCCCAGAGAGAAAGACTCTCTCAGTCTTGCATGGTCAGAAACACACATGAAAAGAGAAAGTTTCTTCAGGCCTGGTGACCTTTTCCTTTCTCCCCAGCAATTTGAGGCTGCAGTTCTAAGTCCCAGTTAGGCCAGCTTAAGTCCTGTGCTGAACTGGGGGTGTCACAAAAGTGCTATAAGGCACTTCTGCCCCACTCCTGGGAGGGTTAGGCCAGTGCACAGGAATGCGCCAGCCTCTCCACATCACGATGGGAGGTTATGCCAGGTGTGCTGTGCCAGCCTAAATTGGTTAGGGTTACACCCTAAACGGCTAGCTCCCTTGTAAAATGAAGCATCTCTAAGTTGCTGTATAGAGACCAGAAATTCCCCCCACAATGAAGTTCAAAAATTTCACCACAGAATTATTTTGCTTCAGATATTAAATGGCTGAGATAATATGCAGTAAACTCAAAATATAATCTTTTTCAAAATGTTGTGCTTACCCTTTGTTTTTTCTGTAGTGAAAGCCAACATTTTATATTTCCTGGTGACAAACAATACAGGCTGCAATCCAAATGACAACTTTACTGGAAGTAAGTCCCATTGAATATGGACTTACTTTTGAGTAGACATGATTAGGATTGTATTCACAGTCTCAGTTGCATTCCTAACCCCATCCCAGTTTCTTTCCCATCCCAGTGCATTCCTCGTACATCATTTAAAGTCATGCTCAAAGCCTCTTCTCTCAGAGGTATGGAAGGTGCAGAAGAAACAGGGTGTAATCCTACTCAGTTTAGGTCACCACAACTCACCCATCTCCCTGTATGAGGAAGCTGGCACATGTCTGTGCACTGGTCTATTCTTCCCACCCACCCCATGACGGCACATCTGTGACATAGCAAATGTTTGCAACATACCCAGGCTAGCGCAGGAATTGTGCTGGCCTAACTAGGGGTTAGGATTGCACTGACAAGGTTTCATACTGAAAATTTGGAGTAGACTTCCAAAGGAGGTATATCTGGCCTCAAGACTGTTTCATCAGGTGCTCTTGAATGCTGCTTCTTCAATAAGACCAACCTGCTGCTTTTCTTGAATTTTTGATGCATTTTTAATAGACTATTGTTAGTTTCCTTGATAGTTATAATAGAATGGTAGGTATATGAATGCCAGCAATAAAAATAAAATGGGCAATAGAAAGTACTGGAAACACAAATTGGTACAACCAATGAAATAAAACAAGCAAGCACCATTTACTTACTTTTACACCCCACTCTTACTCGCAAAATAAACACATCCCAAATTCAGTTGCATCCCATCCCAACATTGCACTACACCAGCTTTTGAAATATTCAGAAGAGAGCTGCTTCACCTGCAGAAATTACCTATAATAATGGTCACATCTTGGTAATGGGCCATTGCCTTTTGAAGCCAAAGTTTTCACAATATATGTAAGTAAGATGTTTGTCCTTTGACATAAGAGCGTTAATTTCCTGAACATTTTGTCATAGCTACAAGGAATAATTGCTGTAAACCTAGTAACTCTGTAATTTATGTTCCTTGCAAGTACTCTCTCACACATACACATGCATGCTGTTCACACTTACACTTTATTAATAGAGAAAGAGAAGTGTGTGTTTTCCACAAGTAATCCACCTGTCAAGGTCATTTTAGGTTAACAGAACTGCTGATGATTGTTTATGATGGTTTTGTGATGGTGTGATGTTCTGTTACCCAAACCAAGCAGGTTTTGAGGGTTTTAATGTTTTTTTTACTATTTTGTTTGGTTTTTAAATAGTACGTGTAGAAATGTGTATAAATTCATGGATTTACTTCTTTATGTGTTCATGTCTAGTCCAGCAATGAATCAAATTCATCTCAGGTGTTACGTTGGGAAACTAGTATTTTATTTACTTTATATATTTTAGTAGTTAAATATTGGAATATGACTACAGCTGCAATCCTAAACACACTTTCCTGGAAGTAAGACCTATTGAACATAATGGGGCTTACTTTTGAATAGACATGGTTAGGATTGTGCCCTACATTATTATGTACAAAAGGTATATGAATTTTGCAATCAAATATTCAGTACAATTTTGAAAATATTATTTTTATGAACTGTAATAATTTTTTTAGAAACTAGTGAAATGTACCAGCATTGTTGAAGTAAAATTTAAAGAATTTATGGGCCTGGGCACCCCTTTAACCCCATCCCATGCAACACCACCCCCAGACAACAAAATACCCCTGTGTAACACCCCCCGTGCAACACTCACACACCTATGCAACACACAGACATCCCCATGCAATACACACACATGCAACACACACATGCAAGACATCCCCATGCAATACACACTCATGCAACACACACATGCAAGACATCCCCATGCAATACATGCCCATTCAACACCACCCTTCCCTGGCAACACATCCTCCCCCATAGTCACCCCTACCAGGCAAGTGCATGAGTTAGGGCTGGCTTTTATCAGTCTCCAACGTTAAATATATTGTGAAAATGCACTGCACTCCTTTTCACACCCTTAGGGTTTAAATTTCTAGAAATTGGTTCTTAGTGGGTGCTAACATCATGGAAGGAATACCTTCCCTAAATTTCAGGCTTTTTTGTCCTGACAGAGCGTTCATCAGTTGGGACAGAGCGTTCATCAGTCAGGTATACTTCAGTGTAAAGTATAGGGAGGAAAACATGTTGCACCTCTTTTCACTCCCTTCTGGGTGGAATTTCCAAAAACCAATTCTTAGTGGGTCCTCCATCACAGAAGGAACACCCTTGCCAAATTTCATGCTTCTAGGTTCAGTGGTTTTGGCTGGGCATTGGTCAGTGAGTGAGTCAATCAGTCAGTCACTTTTCAGTTTTATATACAGTATATTTACAGAATAATTGACATACCTATTTATATATATAATTCTTATTGAAGTTTTTGGGGAAAATGACAAGTGTCTTGTGATGCTTTTATTATTAATATTGTGATTTACCACCATATATTTATGTTTCTCATGTTTGGAATGTAGCTTTATTGGAAGTAAATTTTAAAAGTTCATCACACATACACTATGATTGACACAAAATCATTTAACAATTGCAAGCTTCATTTTTATACTGATAATTTTAAAATCATTTTGAGAAATATCTAAACCAACAAAGACATAGACTGATGTTGAACTTTGAAAATACAATTTGTTTTCATTTCTGTTCTTTACATATTTAAATGAAACCATAACTGTCATTTAAAAGCTATGTCAAAATTACACGTCATCTACAAAAACAGTTATTTCACAAAGGAACTTTCTTCCATGTGGATATGCACAGAATTGTATTATTAATCTCCTAAATTCTACCAAATGTATTTGTTGAACATAAGTTGAGAAGGCGTAGGATGCAGTCCTAACCATCAGTTAGGCTGGCATAAGCTCCAGAACAAGACCATTGCCAGTTTGGGTGTGTCAGAAAAGTGCTGTAAGTCACTCTTGCATCACTCCTGGGGGAGTGTTAGATCAATGCACAGACATGTACTTGTCTCCCTACATCACAGAAATGGAAAGACCGATGAGTTTTTCCCAGCCTAAGTTAGGATTGTACCTATAGTCAAATTAAATATGAGGGGTTTCCATGTGGTTTGGGTCACTCCCCTTTCTAGGGCAAGTTTGAATAATACCAGATTTAAACCAGCTTCATCTCTGCTTTTGGTTCACCTGGCAGTGAGAAGGAGTGGAATTTCAGAGTCAGCAACAACAGAGACAATAGAGATAATTGTAGCAGGAGATAGATCCTGTAGCTGCCTAGTGATGAAGACTTGTCCTTATGAATTACATCTGGGTAGTGGCATTTCCTCTACGCAAGTTTGTTGAAGTGGGCGAGCTTGCATTCTCATGTTCCTTACAGCACTAGTGACAGCAGGGATGTGGGGAGTGGAGGAAGTCTTCCTATATTGACTTTTCCCAAACTGTGGGTCTGGGAACCACCAGTGAGCTGTGACCCAGTTTTTAGTGGTTTGTGAAACTGACAGCGCAGATTAGGCTATATGCATCAGGGGTGAATGAGATGCCATGGAGGGAGCACTGCTGCCCAGTCACCATTATTGCTTCACATTTGTAAATCAGACAGCAGCATCTAGGATTTCTAAAATGTTTAAGAATCACTACCCTGTATTATACAGAGTGATTGAAAAGTAACTCCCTATTTTAAAATACTTATAAATTACAATATAGGGAGTTACTTTTCAATCACCCTGTATTTGGCAGTTGGACAGGTGAGAGCTGTCCAAGTGTTGAGGGTTTGTTGGAAGTTGTGCTGTGATTTGTCGGTTTTGGAAGGGGGAACGTAACATCCACTTTCTGTTCCTAGACTTCAACTCCAAAAGTTCACTTTAGCAAGTTAAAATGTCAAATTAAACATTGACTCTACATAATATGCCCTTGTGATGTACAATGCTAACTGAACTGAAAAATAGCTTTTAGCAGCTAATAAAATTAAGTCCACGAGCCCAGTGCTTCTCAAACTATCAGATTTGTCAGACCAGCAGTTTTTTTCCAATGTAAGTCCTGTACCATATATAGTGGACTCTTGGTAAACATGAGGGATTCATTCCATGTCCCCTGCAAATATCAATTTATGTGGATAATGAAATCCATGCTGATGGGGACACTGGCAAAATGGAAATGCCTTTTAGAAGCACCTTTTAGATCATTCTTCCTTTTAGAAGGTTCTTCAGAAGTGCAGGTATACTGTGTACAAGGTCCTCACGCATCAGAAGTCTTTCCAGACACTTCTGAAAGGCACTTCTGATCACATCCAGGAAGTCCTTTGAGGCCCTCCAGCCACAGTCTTAGCATCTACAGGTATCCAAATCCACTGATGCAAAGCCCTCATATAAGAAGGACCCACATAGGCCCTATGCCTAACACATCAGCTCTCCCCTTTTGGCCAGCCTGGTCAAACATATTCCTAACTTTGGCTCCTTCTTCCTCTTCTCCTTGTCTGCTGTTCCCTGCTCCTCTGTGTTCTTAAGTCTCATGCTCTCCTTTTTCCTTATTTCAAGCCCCACACTTTCATAGCTTCTTGTCAGGTTTGGTGCACCAGCCCCAAGGAGCAATATCCAGGTCTGTCAGCAAAACTAAGGAGACTTTGCAGCTCCAATTTTCTCAGATGCCAACCTACCAGAGAAGCCAGAAGCCCCATGAGCTACATTACAGACTGACAGCCAGTGGTTTACAGATCAGCACATAGTTCAGAGACCACACTATGAGAAACATTGCTCTTGAGTGTCGTAAAAGGTTTCACCTTTTACACTTATAGTAACAATTATAAACTCGTGCATGGGTATATATGTGTATACCTCAGTGCACAGTCCAAGCATGGATAAACAGTTACTACCATAAACAGTTACTACCATATTTAGCATGTGATATAAAAAGTTAGACAATGTATTGATATTCCAGGCCAGTTTGAAGCTCTGATTCTCTCTTAGTTTGGAGCACTGAGTGTGGCTGGATGGCAAGTGAGGTGGTTTCTAGAAAGGAAACTGTTGGACAGATGAGAGCTGTCCAAGGGTTGTGAGGTGTTCTTCAGAAAAGCAGTTTACTCATGGCTACTGAGTTGCTTTGATCTGTTTGAAGAAATGCATGGGTACGGTAATGCTTTGAGGCATCTGTTTTTAAGAGCTACTGTATAGGGATGGGATAGTAAGCAAAACTATGCAAGTACAATACATGTGACAAATAAGTTCAGAATACAGAGTTGAAAGCTTAAGTACTGGTAACAGTGCGCTTAGAATATGTATCTGTGCATTGTATCCACTATCCCTTCTTTTGGGCTACTTGTTTGTCCACTGCTTCACATAGCATATTACTCCTTAGAATTTAAAGTATTAGGAAACAATATTAAATCCATCTTTCTCTTTCCATTCAATGAGTCTACACTTTTTGAGTTAAAGCATGCAATACTGGTTCAAATGTTCACAGACTGGCAAGACTATATGTCTGCAAAGGCAATGAAATTAGTCTTGCTAATACATGTTGCTTTGACCAAAGTGAAAAAAGGCATGAATACTCTCAGTAACCTTTGCATTTTATTACATATAGAATTGCAGCTGGAATAATGATATTGCATGAAGTGGTGCTGAATAAGTAATGTTGGAACCGATCGCTTGAAGAAAACCTGCAGTTCTATTCCCAAAAGGTTTACCAGTATATATCAAGCAGGCCTTTAGCTGTTTCCCAGGAAACAGTTAGATCATCTTGCTTTTATACTAATGTAAAGTGCTCATTATAGCTTGGGACTAGCTCTTTGCTAATACATCAGTCTTCCATCTTCCAATGGCAGGTGAAAGAGCTCAGTATATTATCAGATTAACTCTGGCAAGAGATGATGTGATCTTCTAAAAATATACACAGTCCTTCTTGAAAGCCATATTCTTGTTCTGATCATTGTGTTCATGCACTAATGCTGGCAGCCATTCTGATGTGGCTAAGGGAACACCACCATACTCCATTTGGTAGTACATTCAAAGGAAAATATAAAATTGTAGTTTGTTTGTTACACTTGATGTTGAGCTTATGAAAAGTTACTGAAGTGGGAAAAATAGTCAGGCCAGCTTGAATTTCTTCAGATGATACACCTGAACATATTTATGTATTCAAAAGATTTCTACCCCACCTTTTCTCATTGGCATCCAAGATGGCTAACAATATTTTTAATAAATATAAAAAATAATAAATATTCCAAGGCTGACATAAAGTAAAAAATGCATCAAATAAAATATCCGGTCACACATATTTCAGTTTTTTCCAGCTTGTTTTTATTATTAAACTATGCATATACAACTTTTGTATATAACCTTTTGTTTAAAAGGTTTACATATGGACAAACATCATTTCTAGTGGTATAGTGTGCTTTAGGTGTTCACAAAAACACAGCCTCTGTTCTGTGCAGCCAGGCCACCACTGCAAGCAGACACAAACCAACAGCTTCAAGAAAAGCCTATGTTCCAGTAAGTTGGTGTATACTCATGGGGAAGAAAAGGGAGTGGTGAAGACAAGGATGTTGAGGCTGGGAAGAAGGGCAGTATTGGTGGCAGGAAGGATAATGAAGGAGATCTTTGGGATTCTCCACCCCTCCCTGCAGATGCAGTGTACATTTTAGTGGCAGGGCTGCATTGATGGATAGATTGGGCTGAAATTACTTTACACAGATGAAGAAATAAGAATATAGTTCCATTTCCCAAAGGGAGGACGGGCCCTCAATCTTAAATTAAAAAATAAAAAGACAAAAAGGAGACAGAAGGTGCAATCCTAACCAATCTTCCACCACTGACATACCTGTGCCAGTGATGGATGTGCTATACCTTGTAGTTGGGGGTAAGGCCTTCACAGAGGTGTTCTCAAGGTAAGGCAATATTTGTTCCCTTACCTCAGAGTTGCATTGTCTTACCTTACCCTGCAGCTGGAATGTTGGCTAGGATTGTGTCCAGAAGCAAATAGCCTTTGGGAGGATGTTCTGCATGAATGGAGACAATACTCTCCCTACTAAATACAAGAGAATATTACCTTTAAAAGGTGCCTCATAAAAAAATGCATAATTTTGGGGGAACTGCATGTGATTAATATTATGCACTGTTAAATTAGCTTGATTTCAAAATGTTTAGGAAATTCTGGATTTTGTTAATAAACTCTTTTTTGCAATAAAAATTAAAAGCTTACTTTATCTGAAAACATTTTATATTGATTTTGCAGAGGTTTAGCCCATTTGCTTTAAAAGCAAGTTCTCTTATGATTTAGATTCAGTAAGCAAATTCATAGATTTAACCTTCCATGTATAAGCAGAACGCAGCTTAAGCATATGAGTATTTACCATGGTTGGGCTTTCACTCACATTTTACTGCTGTATAGTTCTAACTGACAAATTGTTGTCTGAAATGACTAATTTCTCAGTGACATTTTACAGAAGGAATCCTAATAACACTTATTTGTTACTTATCTGTCTATCTACAGAATTTATCTGAGTATATCACTTTTCAACTTAAAAGTTCACAAAGCGGTTTACAAAAAAAATATGAAAAATTAATAGCTAATTAATAGCTAATGGTGCTTGTCCCAAAAGGGCTCACAATCTAAAATGCAAAAGAACACAGCAGAAGCCACTAGAACAGACATTGCTGGGGGTTTGTAGGGCCAGTTACTCTCCCCCTGCTAAATAAAAGAGGACACTCACTTGAAAGAGTGCCTCTTGCCCAATTAGCAAGGGCAAATAATGTGTCACTTAATAATATGTCACCTTTTCTTATGCTTTGTATATTCAGTACCTATGTATCAGTGCGTAAAAGAAACTGAGTTAGAGTTCACCATTCCTCACTATCTCTAATTAGGGCAGGGAGGCTGCAGAAAAGGGGAATAGGATCTGGCACGTGCATTTCATAACCTCCAAATGCACAGATTTCTTACCCCTGTAATTCATCCCTCTCCCACCTACTTGATTGCATTGTTTCCTTTGGCAGCCATCCAGAGATCCACTGCAACACACAAGTTTTTAACCTTCTGGACAGCATGTTACTCAGTGTGTAGCCAGAATGTGCTTTATGGACAATTCATGACAGCCTCTAGCAGCAGAATGTGTGATCCGCCACCAGCTGGCTTGCTGACTGGTTGTTAGTCATGTACATCATTGACAAACTGATTGACTAACTGTTACTGACAAATTGATTAATTGACTAATGGAGTCACAAATTGTTAACTGATTTTTTAAAAAAACTTAACTTTTTAAGAGTTCAAAGTGAAAGCTAAAAGTGACCAATTATCTTCTACAAGCAATAGTGGAAAATATACTGGCAAAAATTATGGAGAAATCATGATTATTTTCTGCATTGGGACTAGTATCTCAAAATTAGATGTAAAAGAAGCTTCATTTCAAGAAAACAGATGGTGAGCCTTATTTGACCCGTAGATCTAAGGTTCTGCTGTTTTAGATGAAAAAATCATCTTTCACAACTAAAATTCTTGGGTAATTATACTTACTAAAATAGAAAACAACTTACAGTAATGTGGTCCCCACTTAAACCAACACAGCCCAGAGACTGTAGAAACACTTGCCCGCAGCAGCAACTGATGGCACCTAACCATGTTAGAAGGAAGGAATGGTTAATCAACACAAGAAGTAATTTTGCACAGTTCCCCTGACAGCCACAATGCAGAAAAAGACATCAGGGTTTATATTTGTCTCTCTCCTTCCATATCCCGAAGCAAGCAAAGTCCTTGGCCTTTCCACTGCAGTAAATGAATCGACTGTAATAAGAAGCTGTTTTATCCACTTTGCTTGTCTCATAATGACTGCACTGCAGGTGTCCTATATGTGCTGTTGTGCCAAAGAAATAACATGCTGTACAAACCAGTTAATCCCTGGTGTTAATGTGAAAATATGGTTTGCACAAATCTAAAAGAAGAGCAATGATATTACATTCCCTAAAACATCTAACAACTGAAACCATCCTACAGAAAATTTTAGAAGAAATCGTAACAGAAATAAAAATAAACCCTGTTGAGTAATAGTGATAGAAATAGTTGGGGGAATGCAGAAAAATAGTAACTTCAGTCTTCCTGTCTGGATGACGATTGCTTTGTAAATTTTAGTCAGGTCTCCCTAAAATAAAATAGTAAACATTCTTAAAAGTGCCTATTCGGGTGCCTTTTTCAGAAGGAATTGAGAGACCTTTGGTAACCAAGGTTGTCATTTATTTTGGCGACAGACTAGAACCAAGACAGCCTCAAAAATAGTTGCTGATTCTCAGAACCACTAATTAAAATTGGTTTCCACCAGTGGTGGGATTAAGATGAAATGCTACAAACAGGTAACATCAGCCAGTGGTTAACAACTGGAAAGACTCTCCTAATACAGAAGGATCCAGCAAAAGGGATAGCACCAGGAAACTTCAGGCCAATAACGTGTCTACCCACCATGTTCAAGCTGCTGACAGGCATCATAGCTGATAGGATTCAGGATTACTTGGAAGTAAATAACATCTTACCAGTGGAGCAGAAAGGCAATAAACGGAGAAGCAGGGGCACAAAAGATCAGCTCCTGATTGATAAAATGATACTGGAGAATTGTAAAAGCCAGAAAACCAATCTGCACATGGCTTGGATTGACTATAGAAAAGCCTTTGATTCATTGTCACACAGCTGGATCATAAAATGTCTGGAGTCCATCGGGGTCAACAAAAATCTTACAAATTTCATTGAAAATGCAATGAAACTCTGGAAGACAGAATTATTCTTAGCCAATGAAAGTTATGGACTTGTCAGCATTAGAAGTTGTCAACTTGTCAACAACCCCTGCTAACTGAGCAAGAGGCACTCTTTCAAGTGGGTGCTCCTCTTTTATTTAGCAGGGGGAGAGTAACTGGCCCTACACACCCCAGCAATGTTTGTTCAAGTGGCTTCTGCTGGTGTTCTTTTTTGCATTTTAGATTGTGAGCCCTTTTGGGACAGGGACCCATTAGCTCTTAATTAGCTATTATTATTTTTCCATTTTCTTTGTAAACCGCTTTGTGAACTTGTTAGTTGAAAAGCGGTATATAAATACTGTAGATAGATAGATAAATAGAAGGGGAATCTTCCAGGGGGACTCATTGTCCCCATTGCTGTTTGTCTTCGCAATGATCCCTTTGTCACTGATCCTACAGAAAGCGAATCTGGGTTACCAAACTGCCAAAAATTCACAGAATATTTCACATCTATTGTACATGGATGATTTGAAGCTCTACGGAAAGTCAGAAGCAGAAATCCAGTCACTCACCAATACAGTCCAAGTCTTTAGTACCGACATCAACAGAGTTTGGCTGGACAAATGTGCCACAGTGGCACTAAAGAAAGGGAAGATCATGGAAAGTGATGGCATTGAAATGCCGAATGGTCAAACCATTAACTGCCACCAGCCTGAAGCCTACAAATATCTGGGCATACTGCAGCTGGACAATATCAAGCATGGGCATGTAAAAACTGTGGTCAGCAAAGAATACATATAAAGGGTTAGAAAAATTTTGAAGAGCAAATTGAATGGCAGCAACATTATAAAGGCTATAAATACCTGGGCCATACCTGTAGTTAGGTATACTGCTGGCATTGTGAACTGGACACGGAAGGAACTGGATGACTTGGACAGGAAAACAAGGAAATTAATGACCATTCACTATGCTTTACATCCACGTAGTGATGTTGACAGGCTGTACCTGCCTAGAAGATCAGGGGGCAGAGGACTTTTGCAAGTGAAGCAGTCGGTTGAAGAAGAAAAACATGCCCTAGCAGATTATGTGCAAGAGAGCCAGGAATCTGCTCTGATTGAAGTCAACAAGAGAAAGTTGCTGAAAGTGCAGCAGATTAACTATCCCTACAATCCAGAGTAACTACGAGAGCACGTAAGAGACATTACGTGTACCCGTAGTTAGTGCACCACCTAGTAAGAACCTATGGGAAATTCATATTGCAATCCAGAGCAAATTGTTCTTACACTGGAGCAAGTTCTCCCCGTAGTTACTCTGGATTGTGCCCTATGAATATCACAAAAGTGCAATTTAGTCTTGGACTGTCAGTTGGCAGAATAAAGTATTGCATGGCCAATTCCTTGCCAAGATCAAAGGAAAAGTGGCTCAGGATAAGACCTGGTTGTGGCTCACAAGTGGAACACTGAAGAAGGAGACGGAAGGCCTGATACTTGCTGCCCAAGAACAGGCAATCAGGACAAATGCCATCAAGGTCAGAATTGAAAAATCAGCCCATGACCCAAAGTGCCGGCTCTGCAAAGAAGTGGATGAAACCATCAACCACATTCTAAGTGGCTGCAAGAAGATCACGCAGACAGACTACAAACTGAGGCACAACTCTGTTGCCCAGATGATCCACTGGAATCTGTGCCAAAAGTATCATCTGCCAGTGGCAAAAAAACTGATGGGACCACAAGCCTGAAAAAGTGGTTACAAATGAACATGTTAAACTTCTGGGGGACTTTAGGATACAGACGGACAAGGTCTTGGAACACAATACTCCAGATATCACCATCATAGAAAACAATAAGGTATGGGTTGTTGACATCGCCTTACCAGGTGACAGCAGAATTGATAAGAAACAACTGGAAAAGATCTCCCGCTACCAATATCTAAGAATCGAATTACAGCGTATCTGGTGTAAGCCAGTGCAGGTGGTTCCAGAGGTAATTGGCACACTGGGTGCAGTGCCCAAAGACCTTGGCAGGCACCTGAAAACTATTGGCATTGACAAAATATCACTCTGCCAACTGCAGAAAGCTGCTCTTCTGGGATCAGCATGAATTATACGCCGCTACATCACACAAAACTAGACTCTTGGGAAGGGTCCGACTGGTGAAGTGAATGAAACCAGCATGAAATTGTTTGCTGTGCATTTATGTTTGATTTTCAATAATAATAATACAACTTTATATCCTGCCTTTCTCCCAGAGGGACTGAAGGTGGCAATACAAAACAATGCATAAAAACACCAACAATAAAATCCAATACATTAAATCAGTTAAAAACAAGCATTTTAAAAACAATAAATAACAACATCTACGGTACATTTAAAAACTGTGCTTAAACTGATTAAAAACTGATTAAAACCATAATAAAAGAGTTGTGCAGTAAAAGTCTCTAGACTAAAAAACTGCCACCTTGAGACTAAAAGGGTAGTAGGGGCTTTTACAACAACAAATCTTTCTTTAAAATGAAATGTGAATGCTAATCTTTTCCAGCTCCTGCTGCAGCAATTGAGCAGTCTGCTGACCTTCTCAATAAGAAAAGGAAAGACCTCCTTTCCGACAGCCTGCACAAAAGGCCATGATAGGAAGTATGCAATCAAAATAAACTCCTTACAAATCTGGATTCATACATAAGAACCTTGGAAGTTATTCTAAACAGCTTCATCTTTTGGCCTTGAGTTGGTGTATGTTATGTTGGCATGCTCCTTGCTTGTGCATTTTTCCTGGCTTCCAGCCAGTTCAAGTATTTTCATAAGTCTTTTTTTAATGAATGACTGAATGAATGAACACCTGATTAATTTAATGAAGCTAGGCCACTGGTGGGAGGAATGACTTCACTGCTTGAGTGCTCAGGGAGATTTGGCAACTGATGAGATTTGCCTCATGCTTTACAAATCCATGCTGTGCTGCTTATGAGCCAAAGGTGAAAGCTGTAGTAAATTATTCACTTAGTCAGCTGAAAGTGAAACGTTATTCCTTTGTCCATTTTACTGGTGTTTGGAAGTAATTTGATTAGGTTTGCAAGATGGTTCTCCAAGATGGTATCGAGTGGCATTCATTCCCTTATCTTATTGCGCTACCCCATAGGTAATCCTTGGATCTATGCCAGCTATTTTGCTGAACTAAGGAGAGTACGGGACAAGGTTAGAATCCTAGCATGTGCCAGGAACTGTCTCTTCTTCCCCACCCAGACACAGCCTACTTCTTCTGACCTCTGACACCCACCATTGTTTGCCATGGTGGTTCTGGAGTGGGAAGTGCATTGCCACCAAATAAACATGGAAGATAACAGAACTGCTGTTTCACTGTCATTAGGTCCACATAGGTTTGTGCTTCTTGTATCAAAGACTTTCAGGTGGCTGCTCAGTCAGCAGGTTCCATAGGTGCAAGACTCTGCCATGTGCAGCCCACACTCTTGCAGATGAATATTTGGCCTGTGAATTTTGAGTCATGTGTTTCAAAACAGTTTCATGCAGTAAATGTTAACACATTTATTAGCATTTTCTGGGTATGTATGACTCATATACCAGGTAATCTTATTACTAACTTTTAATTTCCAGTGAAACATACTATGAAGTTGTGTTCCATTAGCCCACGTTCTCTATTTCAGTCTAACATACTCTTGCTATTCTTCCCCCAGTCTTCTCTCTTGTATCTGTAGGAAGAGGCAGGAGTTTTCCATTTCTAAAAGGAAAGTGAAAGCAGAATTTTGCTGGGCTTTACTAGAGGACTTATACATTTAAAGTTCTCATACAGATTGGCAGATTCTTGTGGTTTTTTTTAATAAAGTAGTCATTGTATACGGGAGTAGTGCCAAGGCTATTGTATGATGATTTTGAGAGAGGCCAACAGATAACTTTCAGCACACATTCAAATGGAACTCTGGCCATCTGTTCTGTGCTTGCTTTCTTGATGTATGTGTGGGTTTTGGAAGTGAAGGTAGGAGGACCACTATTAAATTCTTGTGAATTAAAAAAAAATATGTGCAAGGTCAGAGTTAATGCAGGTGTGAAAATGTTTGATCAAATAATTCTTATGCGCATTTTACTTGCAATTTACAGGACTGTGTTACCATGCACAGTGCACTTATTCTGTGATATTTGTATCTGATTTTACCCTAAATACATTTTTAAACAATCAACATAATATAGAGACATAATTATTTTGAGCTGAATGTTCCTTCATTTTTCATTCCCTTAGGCAAGTTGCCATTATATTTTCAAATACATCTTCAGAGTGAAACCTGGGAAATGTACTCTCTAATGGTGAAAGTATTTTCAGATACAATCTCTGTCAAGATGCAATCTGTCAGGTTCTCCCTTGACTGGCTCCCTCCATCTCCACCTGTGCAGTCTCACTTGTTAACACATGAGGAGATTGTTTTCCATACCTGCATTTAATCCCTCATATTGGAGCCACCATTCTTCTTGGCTTTTCAGGACTACATTCCTACACTCACTCTCAAACTCAGGGCTTCTGCTTTTCTTAAGTAAGATTGTTTCAACTCTCCCCCAGGTCTTACTAGAGTGAATTAAATCTCTTTCCTCTGGTCTTAAACTCAGGTCTTGGCATTCTTGTGTACCCAAAGGGGGAATTCCAGGGGCCAAAGGGATGAAATTACCCTGGGTAGCACATCTGGAGTTGTGCCAACCTCTAGCCATGTCATCCCCTGGTTGGGCTGACTGCCTTTTATTTGTTGTCCTTTGGAGGACTGAAAAATGGCACTTTCTGTTTTTTGGGGAAACAGAAAGTGACATTTTTACATAACCCATAAGAAAGTGGTTGCTTTAGCCTTCCAGAATCCCTGGAAACCTTATTTCATACCTTGAAATACAGACATTCTCACATGTGAATTCCAAAACAATCAAACTACCAAATGTTTCCCAATTCACAATCTAATGTTCTTCATCTGGGCAAAAAATAAAATTGGTAACATTGCAAACACATCTTATTAGTCTGTTCTAGAGGAGAGGAAAGAAGAAGCTTTCAAAGGTATGGTAAGAAAGGCAAACTTCAGTGGCTGTCTTTTCATCCACATAGTGATCATTAGGAATTCTCTGGTGCTGGAAAGAGATGCCAAAAATCACATTTGTTTTCATGTCGTGTAACCTTGTAGTTGGCCCTGCTGGGAAGGTTGCCAGAAAACTATGAAATCATGGTAGAGTTGGACCACAACCTATGAGATATTGTTGGCTGTCATTCAATTGCATGCATAGCAAATCTAATGTAATCAGGAGCAATTAGAACAGTTTAGAACAATTATGTTGCTGGCAGACTCAGCATGAAATGGGTGGCAAGAAACTAGCAAACTCATGAAGATACAGAGGTTTTTATTAAGCAAATACATTTATTCTTTTTTATCAACTATCAGGCATCTCCCAAGGTCATATTTTAATAATACTTTATACATTATAAAGCTTAATATTGGTTTAAAGCTTTACAGAGCCATATCTAGGTTCAAGTGCAAGTCAGTCTGAGAGGCAATGGCATAGCTAGGTCATTTGTCATTCAGGGTCTATGCAGATTCAATGCAGCCATCAAGGTCATCTACCATGACTGATACAGTCCACCATTAGTATATAGAATCCAGCTTGTTCCTGTCCAGGAGCTCAGTCTACCTGGTAGGTAGATCTGGGTTTCAAGTCCAGGCAGGAGACAGGTCAACTGGCCTGGAAGCAGTGGCTTTAGAGATCTCTGAATGGGCAATCTCTGAATCTCTGAATGGATATCTACCCAGAAGTTAGATATGGGCTCCAGGTTAACGTAGGAGCCCAGGTCTACCCACATGGGAGATGTAGCTCCAGATGGCAATCTTGGAATTGGAAGCCAGGTCTACCTGTGTTCTAGAGTTAAAGTTGTACTCATGGACCAAGCTCAGTCTACCCAAGCTCACCCTCTCCTCTGTCACCCTACCCATGGTGTCACTTTATGTATTGTATGATTTGAATAAGAGAATCAAGTCAGTAGGTCTTCAACTTGAGTGCTTATCAGAGACTTCCATGTGCATAACTCATGTGTTGCTGAGTCAGCAAAAAAAAAAAAACCCTAAATATTCACAACCCAAGTCAAAGTCATTCAGGCTGAGTTCCCAACACTGATGGAAACACACCAGTTTATTTCTGGTGTGTGAGATAGGATTACACCCTGAGAACACAATCTTTACTAGAAATAAGATCCATTTACTGTACTTCGGAGCAAACAAGTGTCGTACTGGGCCCTAAGTCTTTCTAAACACAGTGGGCTTTTGAGTAAAGTAAACAACATTGTTTTCAAACACCTCTAGATATGTGGCACAGAACAAGGCCTCTGATGATAGTCTTAAGATCCAGGCAGGCTCATTTAGAAGAACACAGTTTAGAGCTTTAAAGGCTTAAAAAATGCCTAAATGATTACCGTGCAATTTACAGCCTAATCCTAAACCAAATCCCACCACCACCAATTCACCTATGCCAGAGAAGCAAACATTGTATAGGTTGAGGAGGGGTCAGAAAGATCTCCTCAGTCTATGTGAATTTTTGATAAAACATATTTTGATAAAACATATATAAAGTAAATAATGAAGACAAATCTAGGTGTGGTAACTTTCAATTAAAGAAGGATATAAGGATAATCCTTACTCTACCCTAGTTTCCCTTTTCTAAAGGTTTGGACAGCATGTTTGTTTGCAAAGTTTGCATAGGATCTTTGAACTGCTGCTTATAAGATACAACATTGTGAGGGCGGGTAAGTCCCATTTGAACCACTTATCTGCTGATGCAGAAAATTGGGTCTATAAGAGTTGGGTAATGCCGATAAGACTTTTGTAGCATTATACAACAGTAAAACCATTCATGTGATTGTACAGTATAACTAAAGGAGATGATTGAATCTACTAGGAAGAAAAGAAACAACTGGAAGGAGAAAAGCAGTTATAATCCAGGGCATAGGAAGATTATAAAAAATGGAATAAGGTGACAAAATAAACATGTACAGTTCAGAGACAAAAAAATGCTAAAAATAAGTTTTGGGACAGGCTTTTCAGATAATTTTTTTGCTTGTTTCAGCAACTCAGGGTTCTCCTCTAGAAAAATTGTTTTAGTAGGCAGGGAAATCTATTATGATTTCCACCTCCAGTTGAACTTTAAAAAATACATACAATAGCAGAGGTGTCAAGAGAACACTTCCCCATGGTTTCTATTTTTGGGTATCGTCGTCATGAATGTTCAGTATTGAATTGCATTTAATGTCTTTATTTTTATTTTCAGCTTAAAATATAAGCCCAGACTACATATGTACAATCAGTGAACTTTAAACCACTATAAATGTTCTATCCCTGGCGCTGGATTTTGATTGGATGCCTTTCTGTCGGAATGAAGCCAGTAGAATAGAATAGTAGAATACATACCGCTAGGCACAGCCATAAATAATCTGGTCTGATCTGTCAGGGAATTGTACATGTATATACAAAAAGCCTTTAATTTTAAGAGGCAGAATAGGTTTAAATACCAAGATTTATAACTCAATTTTGGTCCTGCAGTATCCCCCGCTGTGATTTTTGAATAAAAGCTTTTGGTAATAAGCATTCTTCTGTATACCTGTAGAACTTTCCTCTTAAAACCTTATATATTTTGGTCCTCACTGTGTGAAGATAGCATAGGCCCTGTGTGCTTGTATGATGAAACCTGTCACACTTGTGCACCTTGCCCACTACTTTCTGGTGGCAGCTCTCCAGTGCCTCAAGCAGTGTTCCACCCCAGCCACCTGGGATCATGTAACTGAAGATACTTCAAGCAAAAGTGGTGTACTAGAAGGCCTTCAGGTGGTTTGAGGCCAAGAAGTGGGAAAAGATATTGACACCAATTCCACCTTCTTAGTCTTGACCCGTAGTCCTGACCTAACCCTAACCCTCTTCTGAGTTCTGAGATAAATCTTACTATGGTTTACTGGCACCAAGGTTCATTGAAAGGCTACTGGCAAATGACCACAATCCCATGGCAGAGGGTCTTTTGCTCAAAATTGTGTATTGTCGTTTGTGACAGCCGTAAAGTATGCTACAACACCCAGAAGATTGGGCTGAAGGTTTATCTTTACCAGCTGTCTATTGCAAGGATTGGATATGCATTGAATGATATATGTGATTAGCTGTATCATTTGCAGACTAACAATGGTTGTATCTGGGAACACAGAAGTACCTAACCTACGTACATGTTAACATGTGAACAGCCCCCATTGGAATTTCTTTTATGATCCTAAATGTGGATGCGATAAGGCCAGAATATATTTTACTGAAATAAAATTAGTGAAGTTTGTATTCTTGTAAAGCAGGTGCTGCAGATCTAAATCTAAATATTAGATTTAGTAATGTAATATTTTTAATCCTTTATTAAAACATTAGCTGAACTTATCTATTATTGAAGGAGTAAAATTTAAAGAATATTTTTGGGCACCAGCAGGCATCAGGAACTGGTGGGCATGGGGCACCAGTGGACATCGAGCACAGGTAGGGCACTGGCAGGCTGCAGCCACCAGAAGGCATCAATGGCCACCAGGCACTGGAAGGCACTGTGCACCAGCGGGCAGCATATTTATTTATTTAATTAATTTATATCCCGCCTTTCCTCCCCAACAAAAGGGAGCTCAAGGCGGCTAACAGTAATCAAGGAACGATAAAACACCATTAAAATCAGATCATAAATACAGATTAAAACACAATTAAAATGCAATTAGATCATACAAAAACTAAAAACAAACATACAGGCTAAAAACACATGTTAAAAACAATAAAACAACAGCCCCCAAATCTCTGCCCCATTAAAAAGATCTTTTGAAATAAAAAGTTTTAAGGCTCCACCTGAAGCTTATTCATTATTGAGGGAGCTTTCCTCAGTTCTTAGGGGAGGGAGTTCCCCTACTAGGCACCATCAGGCAATGGGCCACCACTGGGCACTATCGGGAATCACTACCAGGCACCAGGCATCAATAGACAATGGGTATTTCTGCCTGCACTGGGCACCACCAGGTACCACACATCCCTAATGTGCACTGAGCACCAGCACCACCACTGGTGGCACTGGGCATCCCTACCAGGCACCACCAGGCACTGAATCAGTTTTTAGAGGGTTCTTACATCACTGAAAAAATACGTTCATCAAATGTTGCACTTCTAGGTCCAGGGGTTGGGCCTGACCATTGATGAATGTCAGTTTTCACTGTTAAGTACAAGATAGGGACAAAAACACATTGCACACGTTCTCCCACTGTAAGGTTTGAATTTGTAATACTCAGTTCTTAGTGGGTACCTACATCATAGAAGGAATACCCTTCCCAAATTTCATGTTTCTAGGTCCGTGCGTTTGGTCTGGGTGTTTATGAATCAGCGATTCTTCAATATAAAGTATAAGAACAAAAATGCATTGCACCTCTTTTCTCCACCTTCTGGTTTGAATTTCTAAAAAACAATTTTTAGTGGGTGCCTACATCACAGAAGAAATACCATCCCCAAATATCACAGCAACTCACAGCTCATTGGTTAAGAAACAAGGGAACATGATATGATTGGTGCTACATATGGAGATATCACATTCTGTAATTTTAACCATGCAGATAGTATTTAACCTGTGCATACACGTATAGATTGCACAGATCTGAATGTAATTCATTTATGGGTTCTTCCAGAAAGAATAGGCAATTTTTACTGAGGAGGGGAATAGAGAAGAGGTACTCCTAACAACATAATGTTCTCAGTACCTGTCACAGCATTAGAAGTACTAACTGAGCAACAACCTTGTTTGACTTTGTGCTCCAGGCCTAGATGTTTGCAAACTTGTAATAAGGACGAGCTATAAATGTTCTCCATTTTATTTTTGTTATATGGCATCTATTTTCAACCATAATAACACATTAGTGTGCTACAAATGGTTCCAGTTGTATCATGGATTATTATGTATAAAAAAAGTCTATTTTGACAATTTTAGTGCCTTCTCAGTGTACCATAAGATGAGAAAAGGTTGAAAATGGCTATTCTAGGCTAGTTTTGGAAAGTCCAAGAGTCTCTTGCTTCCTGGTTCAACTTTGTAAATGTATAAAATTAATCCTGACTATAGATCAATTCCAAAGTTTTGATCTGAAGACATATGACTATGGCTACAATCCAGAGTAACTACGTGAGCATGTAAGAGAGCATGTAGTTACGGCACCACCTAATGAAAACCTATGGGAAATTCATATTGCAATCCAGAGTAAATTGTTCTTGCACCGGAGCAAGGACTCTCCATAGTTACTCTGGATTGCGCCCTTAGTAGCCTAGCTCAGAGGTGTCCAAACATTTTGACATGAGTTCCACATCATCTCTATGACACTGTGTTGGAAACCATAAAAATGATTTATATATCAAATTTGAATAAATTTAGATATAAAAGTGTATTCGGAACAGTTCCCAAGGGTTACAAGGCTTGCTTGTGGACTAGATGGGAGTCTTGCCATGGGCCACATTGAGGCTCACCACAGGCCGCAACAGGCCCTGGGGCTGAGGTTTGGACAACTCTGGCCTGACTGAAACTAAACTGATCTAGGTTTGAAAATGTGTAATGGGATTGTAGCCTGAGGAATTCGCTTTGTGTGGGGCAAAATTATTTACATTTAGCTTATATACAGTGATGGGATTCAAAGAAATTAACAACCGGTTCTATGCCCATCTGGCAGCCACTTTTCAATTTATTTATTTTCCTAATATATACCCCGCCTTTCCTCCCCTACAAGAGGGAGCCCAAGGCGACTAACATAGAGAAGAATAAAACACCGAAATAAATGGCTATTTTTAAACTTTATATGTCCTATCTCTTGTTAACCGGTTCTGCAGAGTAAGTGCAAACCTGTTGGAGCCCACCACTGTTTATATACCTCTTCTTTATGGCATGGCTAGAAGCTGTGATATTATGATAAAAAGACCTATAAGCAGTAGGTACTGTGATCAGAAGCCTGTTCTTGATTTCATAGATGTTTTCTTTATTGCTAGTATTTTGATTTCCTCTTCTCTCTTTTTTCTTCTTTCTTTTTCTCTCTTTCTCATTATAGAGCAGCTTGTGGAAGATTGTGCTCAAAGGGAGATGATTCCTCATGAAGTCTTTGGATCCCCTTCAGAAATCAAATGTGACTTTCCACTTAGCAGACTGAAATCAGAGCCAGCCAGGCAGTGAAGTCACAGAAGTGGAGGGCAGGAGCTGGTGAAAAATGAAATCCAACCAGGAGAGAAGCAATGAAAGCCTGCCACCTAAAAAACGAGAGATCCCTGCCACCAGCCTGCCTTCTGAGGTGAAGCCATTAGTTCTGGCCAATGAAAACCACCGTGCAGATAACTTAACATGGCTCTCAAGTACAACCAGCAGCCAGAGCAGTCGGAACAGGCCTGGAGGAACTTCGGTGGAGGCTGGTTCTGGTTCACAACAAGGAATGGGTTTACATAAATCACTATCAACAGGAATAGATTATTCCCCACCTAGTGCTCCTAGATCTGCTCCAGCTACCACCACTCTTCCCACAGTGTACTCCCCTGCACTCTCACACGCAGGGACACCGGTATCACCAGTGCAGTACACACAGCTGCAGCACACTTTCCAGTTTGTTGGGCCTCAGTATAGTGGACCATATGCCGGATTCATCCCCTCTCCATTAATTTCCCCAACAGCCAATTCTGCAACTGGCACAGCAGCTTCTGCCACCTCTGCTGCAACCACTCCATCCCAGCGTTCCCAGCTGGAGGCTTATTCCACTTTGCTGGCCAGCATGAGCAACATGAACCAGCCAGGGCACAAAGTCGAACAGCATTTAGTTAGGACACCTGGGTTGATCACAGCAGGGTCTCCTCCACCTAACCAGCAAAACCAGTACGTCCACATTTCTAGCTCTCCTCAGAGTGCTGTCAGAAATGTCTCTCCTCCGGCCATCCCAGTCCATTTGCATCCCCACCAGACAGTGATTCCTCATACGTTCACTCTTGGCCCCTCCTCCCAAGTGGTGGTGCAATATACAGATTCCGGGGGCCATTTTGTTACAAGGGAATCCACCAAGAAGTCTGAGAGCAGCAGGTTGCAGGCTATGCAAGCAAAAGAAATACTGAATGGTGAGATAGAGAAGAGCAGGCGGTATGGCATCCCATCATCCTCTGATATGAGTTTAGTCAAAACAGGCAATAAACCATCTCATCATTATGAGGCCAGGCATGTGGTGGTCCACTCGGGTCCTGCTGATTATGTTGCACGGGATTCCTCCAGTGCCCGGTCTTCTGTCATGGTTGTCCCCAACAGCAACACACCCACTACAGATCTGGAGGTCCAACAGACAACACACAGAGAAACACCTCCTTCAGCCCTCAATGAAAAGGGAAACTTGCATTTAGGAAAGTCTGCTCACCGATCCTATGCTCTGTCTCCACAACAGAATATGGCTCATGAAGGGGTGAAAGCAGTTGCTGCTTTGTCCCCTCACAGTGTCATTCAGACCACTCACAGCGCCTCAGAGCAGCTCCCTGTTGGGTTGCCTGCTGCAGCCTTCTACACTGGGACTCAGCCACCAGTCATTGGCTATCTGAGCAGTCAGCAGCAAGCATTTGGCTATCCTGGAAGCCTACCACAGCACCTGGTGATCCCTGGCACCCAACCCCTTCTAATACCAGTTGGCAGTGCAGACATTGACTCATCAGGGGTACCACCTGCTATAGCCACTTCATCTCCCCAGTTGGCTGCAGTGCCTCATACGTTTGTCACAACCACCATTCCGAAAAGTGAGAATTTCAACGCGGAGTCACTGGCAAGCCAGCCAGCTTACCAAGCAGCAGTGGTGCAGGCCCAGATCCACCTCCCCCTGGTCCAGTCCATACCTTCTTCAGCAGTAGCTCCTCCTACACTGCCTCCTTATTTTATGAAAGGGTCGATAATTCAGTTGGCCAATGGAGAGCTGAAGAAGGTAGAAGATTTAAAAACAGAAGACTTTATACAGAGTGCAGAAATTAGCAGCGACCTAAAAATAGACTCCAGCACAGTGGAAAGGATTGATGACAGCCATAACCCAGGCATTGCCATGATACAGTTTGCAGTTGGAGAGCACCGAGCACAGGTAACAAATGTCAGAACTTGTAGGGAAGGGTACATTAAATGCACAGAAGGGTGATGGGCAGAAAGGCCAGGGAGCAGAAAATGACAAGGTTACCGGTATATTAGTCTTAGGATGCAATCCTAACCTAGGCTGCCACAACTCATTGGTCTTCCCGTTCTGTGGTGATGTAGAGAAGCAATCGCATATCTGTGCATTAGCCGAACCCTCCCCCAGGAGTGACATAGAAGTGTTTTACAGCACTTTTGTGACACTCCTAGTTCAGCACAGGGCTTATGCCGGAGCTTAGGCCAGCCTAACTAGAGGTTGGAATTGCAGCCTAAGTGACAAAAGTCATTTTGATGAAACTTTACTCTCTTACAATCTTCAACCTTGAGCACAATCCTAACCAAGTCTACTCAAAAGTAAGCCCCATTATATTCAATGGGTCTTACTCCCAGGAAAGTGTCTTTAGGATTGTTGCCCTTATGTCATAAGCCAATGTAGGGTTAACATATACAGTCATACAAAAATGTAACCTTACATGTGGCTTAAATATTTTAAGACACCTTTGACAAAATTGAAAAATATCAGAAGGGCAATACCTTTACTGGCACCAGCTAAAAAGTCACAAAATAGTGATTCAGCCTTGATGTTCTGCAAATGAAACCCCAAAAATGGTAGAAACAGTGGAAAAACCTCTGCAGCCTATAGTCTAAAGAACTCAAGAACTTTCTTAATAATTTGAAACATTTTTGTTTATTTAATAAAAGTATTACCTTAGTATATTTTTACCCTAGAATATACCCTAGAATAATTTTTGTATTTTTTTCCTAATAAGCCTAATAATGCAGTTCTTGTTAGAACTGTTTTCTATTGCAGAATAATTGGAAAGCCATACATAAACTGCCAATGGAGAGGGACAAACCCACATATGCTTGTTTGACTTTAATTCCTAAGGCTGCTTTTAAGGACCAGTATTGGACATGTATGCACATGTGGGTACTGTAGGGGATGGATTTGCCCAATCTCCCTAACAGGAGATTCTATGCCAGCAGTTCCCAAACTGCCGGAGAACCCATTATAATCCCCAGAAGTGACTGGTGATGACATCACTGCCAGTTAAATCTAGGTTCAAATGCTTTAAATGCCACTTCAGATAGTGGTAAGGGGGCCAGGACCATAGTTCCTAGTTTTTTCTGGAGGCCCCAAGATATTGGGCCCCTGGACCCAGGGACAGGGAAGGGACCCTGCTCCTCCAGAAAATGGAAGGGCGGGAGGGCACTCTGAGGGGGTTAGGGGCTGCCCTGGGTCAGCAAGGCTTAATAAAGGTCAACTGGGCAGCTGCTGCCTTCAATAGTGTGGCTGTGCAGGTGCCTGCAACTCTAATCAGGAAGCAGTGCTTCCTTAAGGTGTGATTGGAGTGGTGTGGGCTGAGCTTCCACCTCTGGAATTGGGCTACACTTTCACTCTCTGAGAGGCGCATGCATCCATGACCTGTAGAACTGCTCCTGGCTGTGCACACCTCTGGGAGAGTGAAACTGGAGGCACGTGCAGCCCAATCCCAGGGGCAGATGCTCCACCCACACCTGGATTGTGCCTTAAGAAAGTACTGCTTCCTGATTAGAGCTGTGTGCACCTGCTTATCCACAGTGCTGAAGGCAGCGGCTGCCCAGTTGGCCAACACTAAGCCTTGCCAACCCTGGGTAGCCCAGAGTGCCCTCCCACCAGGCACCAGCAGACTTCCCAGGTAAGCCCAATCCCAGCCAACTCTACTCAGAAGTAAGCCCATTAAGTCAATGGAGCTTACTCCTGAGTCAGGAGGTCCTTGCCTTTGCGGCCAAGTCCTTCCATACTTACGTCTCTCTCCTTCCTTTCCCCTCACTTGCATGTGTTGTGTTGCTGCAAACTGCTTTGAGGGTGTCTTACATGCCTGGGTCAGGATCATGTATGTTGAAGTCGCTTGCATGTGTTGCTGCCAACAGCTTTGAAAGTGTCTTATGTGTCTGGGTCAGAATCATGCACTTTAAGAGGTTTTCAATTTTAAAAGTGTTGAAATAAAGCAATACGAGTATTTTTGCTTTATTTTAACCTGTCCTACATTTTTCAGTGTCCTAATTTTTTTTTAAACAGGTAGGAATTTTGGCGTGGGAGACAGGAATTTTGGGGGACTTGGCAGGAAATTTTGGGTTCGGCATCTGGTCACCCTGGCCAGGACAGGCATGAAGGTTTTACCCAGCATACTAAAACTGTGTGCTGGAGAGCTTCCTACCAGTCTGACCGTCCAACCACTGTTTGGAGCAGCATGGTCTGGTCTTCCTGCTGACTGGCAGGAGTCCCACAGTGTCTCAGCAACAGCCTTGAAATGTCCAGGGTTTCACAACACAGTTTGGAAGCTGCTGACCTATGCTGTTTCCTGTGGTTTATCATCCTTTGTTTCTGTTTAGCTTCTCCATTTTTTATTCCTTATAAAAAGATACGTACAAACCTTACTACAGTTGATCTAGAGTGGGATTGTTAGTACTGTTTCTCCAACCATTTTTCCTCTCCTTTCCCATTTGAGATTTTTTCCTCACTTTTTTAAAAAAATGTTGAATTTGTACTATTGCACCTGTGTGCAATTATGGGCACCTTGTTAATTTGTTCTGCTAATTTTATTTTAGCAGAAGTGAAAACCTAATCACCTCATGATCCTGAATCTGGTGATCCTTCTTTGAGGTTTCCTCTACTCTTTCCCAGGGTCATCACATTAAATCTATTAGATTAAACTAAAATGTTCTTGGGGTTAAATTAAATGAATTAAATTGCACAAATTTAGCACTAATTGTAGAGCATAATACATTAAAATCCCAATTCTTCATCTCTGGTGGAAGCTATCTGTACAGGAAACATTTGAGAATAGTACTGTATTTGCAAGGACAAAGAATAACTGAACTTGAGCAAAACTGTGACAAGGACAGTTAATAAATCTGTAGAACTCCTTACCATAGGATGTGGCAATGACATCTAGCCTCAATGCCTTTAAGAAAGGATTGGACAAATTTCTAGAGGAAAGGACCATCATAGGTTATAAGCCATGGTGTGAGTGTGTGTGCTGGCATATGCATGCATAGATAGATGTAGATGTGGGCACCCTCAAAATGTCAGAAGCAGGGGAGGGCACTTAGATACAGTTTTCACAGGTCTTATATGCTCCGAGGCATCTGATGGGCCAATGTGAGATACAGGAAGCTGCGCTACATGGACTTTTGGCCTGATCCAGCAGAGGCTCTTATGTCTTAACACTGGTCTGAATACATTTAGAACTAGCAGAATTGACCAGTTGTTGTATGAATAAAATTTCAAGAATTCTTGTGGGCCTGGGCTTCGTTGGGTGACTGGCACCTGCAGGCACTGGGCACTGCTGGGCACCAACTGGCACTGGGCAACCAGGGGGTAGTGGTGGGCACTCCTACTGGGCACCATTGTGCAGTTAGCACCAAGCACCAGTGAGCAGCAGTGGGCACTGAGCATGCCTACTGAGCATCATCGGCCACCATCCAGCAGTGCACATCATCAGGGAGCAGGTAGTACTGGGCCTAGTGGGCAGCAGACACCAATGGGCAGTGGGCTCCATTCATTTCTACCAGACATTGGTCATCCTCTAGGCACCGGACACCACCACACAGTGGGCAGCACACACCCCTGCCACGCACCAGGTTCCACCAGGCACCAATGAGTACAGGGCACCCTGAACCAGGCACTATGTACCACCAGGCAACAGTGGACAGCTGGCCCCAGTCATCCCTACTGGGCATGAGTCATCTCTACTGGGCACCACTGCACAGTGGGGAGAGGGCACCACCGGGCAGATCTACTGTGTACCAGATACCACTGGGCAGCAGGCAGCAAGGTGCCAGGTACCCACATAGCAAGGTGTGCCAGGTACCACCAGGTGGCAGTGGGCACCAGGCATCCCTACTGAAAACCATGGGACAGCAGGCACCACTAGGGTAGTGGGCACCATCAGACACCAGAGGGCACAGGTACCACCAGTGAGCAGTGCGCACCAGGCATCCTTACCAGGTATCAAATTCTTATCATTGAATTTGATTCAGGTTTCAGCAGAAAATCACCTGGCTGGCTTGCGCATTTCAAGAAATATGTTTAATTTTGTACAAGCCTGTGCTAAATTTTTTGTTTCTATTATATGTGAAGCTGACAGATGAAAGTATTACATTTTGGTTTTTTATGACTGGTATATTAAATATGTGGGTGGCTAACACTTGACACTATCTGTTCATTAGTGGCTTAGTTGTTTGTGGGCCGCCAATGAAACATGGTAAATGTTTCATCCATTCTTTGCTACTGCTTTTATTGTATGCCTTAAAATGAATTTAGTAGCCATGCTTTGTCAGTGTTAGTATTGATTTTGTGCCTTGGCCATCCATTCCACAATGTTATATGTTATTGACTGGTTTGATTTTTGATGGTTTAATGCTGTTTGATGGTTCAACTGGATTTTATTACATGATGTTGGCGATTGCTTCCATGATTATATTGTTTTGTTCAGAAATATATAGCCTTTAAAAAAATTATTTCAACATCTATCCCACAATAGAAACTTATGGTAACGACAGCTTATATATTTACTAAATAAATGCACCAGTACAATGAAATTCTCTGTATAATGTTTTTTTAAAAAACTAGACTTGCAGAGTTCACCACTTCAGAGGTATGAATAAAAGCCATTAAGATAAGAGATGTGTAAATGTTTTCTCAAGGGATGTTCATTTGCATTTGACTAACAGCTCAAACAAGTAATTTCCAGGCTGAAGGAAGAGTTAGTACTTTTTGTAGAATCTGCACTTCCTAGGATTGAGCAGAACATATTTAGAAATCACTGCATGCCTCTGATAGTATCAGCTTGCTCTTATTGGATGCAGATTCAATCTATTAATTCCTTATTGGTTTCGTTTTTGTACTTTTTCACTACAGGCACTAAGGCCCAATCCTATCCAATTTTCCAATGTTGGTGCAACCATGTTAGTGGGGCATGCACTGCACTAGGGAGAAACCACATGCACTGCACTGGTAGGGAGAAAATCACAGAGGGCTTCTCAAAGTATGGGAACATTTCTGCCCTTACCTTGGTACTGTATTGTAGTAGCACTGCCGCCAGAAAGTTGGATAGGATCGGGCCCTAAAGCAGATCAGCCAGTGGTATGATAAGAAGAAAAAAAAAATAATGAGAGCAAAATCCAGAGTAACTATGGGGAGTCCTTGCTCCGGTGTAAGAACAACTTACTCTGGATTCCAATATGAATTTCCCATAGGTTTTTACTAGGTGGTGCAGTAAATACGGGTGCACGTAAAGTCTCTTACGTGCTCCCGTAGTTACTCTGGATTTGGGGGTAAGTAAAAGGTTTGGTAACATGTCCAGCCCATAGTAGTAAAAAAAGTTTTAATATTCAGTTTTATTTGAATATTTAATGTTTGTGTAGCTTTTGTCTATAAGCTTTTAACTATAAACTTGAAATACTTTGTTTCATTTATTCCTTTAATAATTCAGTGGAAACAGGTTATGAGAAGCATCAGTTACCAATGAATAACAGAGGCTGAAAAAAGTGACTTACTTAAGGCTCTCCATACCAACATATTCTGTTTGACATGTTGTTTGAGTACAACAGATTGCAACAGGAAGATGACTGGAAATGATAAAGAATGAGCTAGAACTGAGAACCAGCATTTTTGAAATAGTACTGTTCCTGTCCCATCTGTGTACATTTCAATGGCAAATGATTTCTAGCAGCACATTTTTGAAAATTATGTGTTGATTTTTGTGCAGAACATTTTTTAAATTAATCATGTCATTCATTTGTGTGAATCCCTCATGTTGACTGTGTTGAAACAGACCCATGTGCAAAGAACGAAGAATCTGAAGAATCTGCATATATGAATACTATCCATATATGAAAGTCATATACATGACTTTGTAGGAAAATCCCTTATCCAGTGTGAGTTCTTCCTAACATCATCAGCAAAAGAAAGGCAAGGTGAACCTCCCAAGAAAATGCAAGAAAATAGAATTTAATTTATAAAAATTACTGTAGGCTGAATGAATTTCTGTGACTGTTTCTTCTTTGGCACAAGTCCCAATAGGGTGGGACTGCCTGGCAAGGCTGCTCAGCAGTCTGCTGAATGTGCACACACTGTTTTCTGGAAAGGGAGGTTTTTACCTTCATGACTGTCTGCAGCAGCAAAGATCTCAATAGAAGCAGGTGGCTCTTGTATTTTGCTTGTAGATACCAGCACGTAGCTAAAAGTGGCCATAGTAAGAAAGCTTCCCTTGCAGAGGTACAGAGTGCCATCATCTGGCGAAAAGGATGATGACAAAATTCCCCCACCTTATGCAGAAACCTATCAAAATCTAGCTGACATCATCGCTCTTAAAATACTCCACCAGCTGTGTTTTCACAGGGGATGCTTCCAGAATTCAGAGAGAGTCACGTAGAGATATGATTAAAATGTGGCTTTAATTGAGGTTTCCTATAGATTCCAGGACTTGGTTCCCTTCCCAGATCAGTCATGTTCTCCTATAGTAGCAGCTATTGTGCTGCTGATGATTAAAAAAATCTTGTCTGGCTCAGTTACTATTTTTGTCTCTCATGTTTTAAAAAAACTGCATTGTTAGTTCATGGACAAATACAGCCACTTCGGTGTTTTAGGTAGGAATCTTTCTGGGCCCTATTTGGAGGCGCTGAATGGTGAACCTGGGACTTTCTGTATGCAGAGCACGTGAGCTGCCACTGAGCTACTGCCCCTTCCAGCCATGAACTCCTTTTGGCCTTTGGCAAATCACATTTGCCCCAGTCTTCCCCCAGTACCTGCAGTTTAGGGAAGGTACTACAGATCATCTTTATAATACTGTTGTAAGGATTACTAAGGGCACAATCCAGAGCAATTTCAGCTTGCTCTGCCCTAACTGCTCTCTCCTAACTATTCTGTATCCAGAGCAGAAAGTTATGCTGCATCCAGAGAGTCAGGAAGCCTGGGCTGCCCTAACTGCTCCAGAGCATGCTAAGTAATTGACACATGGGGAGGATTTGCTCAGGAGGAGACACCCCTCAGATCACATTGAAAAAAAGAACAGCTGTGGTGCCTACAGTGGTGACACGACTCTGCGCATCACCTGGTGCGGAAGTCTGTGCGTCACCCCTGGGATGCGCTCACGCCCCTACCTGGACTGCGCAGTCGCCAAAGTTGGCGCCTGCGCAGTTATTTCAGAAGCCAACTGGCTTCAAAAAGAGTACTGCACAGGCACCATCTCTGACACCTGCACAGTACTTTTCTGAAGACTTTCGGCTTCAGAGGAGACTGTGCAGGCATCAGAGTTGGTACCTGTTCAGTACGCTTTCTGAAGCCATTCACCTGCCGTTCCGCCTTCTGAGTAAGGCCAAATGGCCGTGCAGAGGTGCGGACTTCCTCTGCTCTACGGAGGTCTCCTCTGAAGCTGTTTGGCATGCTCAGTGTGTTTCTGCCCAGTGCACCTCAGCTGGCCGTTCAGGCCAGCTCCAAGAACAAGTGGCCAGCTTCTGGGCTGCTGCTCCGCCTTGGAGCAGGCCTGAATGGGCTTGCTGACGCCCAGGGTCTGCCAAAGGACAGTCAAACTCCTCCAGTGCATCACCCCATACGGAGTGCATCACCCAATGCAGCCCACACCAGCCACACCAGTCTGGTGACGCCACTGGGGTGCCTGCCTTATAAAGAGTCCTTGATGAGATGCCAGTACATTCTACAGTGAATATAAGAGGCTTCTTGGAGTAGCCTGCTATATCCTGAGGTTTGTGGGCAGCCATCGTTTGGTCCATATCCTGAGGTTGAGAGGCAGGGATTGCAGCTAGGCTGGCCAAGAACTCAGATTTTTGGTCAACACTGTCATTCTTACTCGGGCCTTATCATGGACCCCTATGGGTCTACTCATTACTATACCTGCTCCTAAGGTGGTATATCTCTGAGGAACTGAAAAAGGGCATTTCTGCCTTGGACACAGGCTTTGGATACAGAGTAACTGCTCTGCCCTAGGCAATGCTAAACATGCCCTCAACTTGCCTCTCCTGAACTGTCTAGGTTGCCCCAGTTAGGGCAGAGCAGGTCCACCTCTCTTAGGGCACCCTATGTTGCCTTGCTCTGCCCTAAGCCTCTTCCAGAGTAACTGGGGTAGAGCATCTTGCAGTTGCTCCACCCTAGTGATAGATAGGGCAACCCAAGGGCTCTTATGTGGACAGATTAGTTGCTCTGGATTGTGCTGCTTGTCTATGTATTTTGATTGCTTTGTACATTTAAAATGCTGTTAGTATTAAGATTATTTGGTAGAAAACTAAAATTAGCCTTCTGTGCAGAATAGTAGTAGACCTTGCAGGAAATTCAAATGTGTTTGCACCTCAAACTTTGATATCAACATTACTCCAGCCAACTCCTATGATATGGGCTGCTATCCTTCAAGTACCAGCTCCTGGAGGAAGGTGAAAGTTGGTTTTGTTTTGCTTTGCTTTCCAATGAAGCTTTAAAGTAACTTAGGACCCAGTCCTATCCACCTTTCCACCACCTATATAGCCACAGTAAGAGGCCATATGCTGCCTCTTGAGGTGGGAAACTGTCGTGGAAGCCTCCTCAACGTAAAGGAATGTTTGTTCTTTTACCACAGGTCTCCATTATAGCTGCAGTAGCAATGGAAAGTTGGATGCATTGGGCCAGAAGACTCTGTTGTCCAAAAGTTTGCTTCCTTATTAGATTTCTTTCTTGATGACATTCATAGTTGTTTTTTTCCCCAAACTTCCATAGGTTTGAAAAAACCTTAGTAGCTTACATCAGAAGACAATCTCCTACCTTCAGTTGGAAAGGAAAAGAACAATTAATAACAATTAATAACAATTCATTTATATAGCATACATACTGTAGTTATTTACATACCTAAAATAAAAGAGGGCTTCCTACAGTATATACTCAAAAAATGAAACCAAAGAGATCATTTTACATATATTTGCTAGCAGGAACCAATCTACTCATATTTAGTAACTACAAATAGAAGCATGCTCTTTGAACAAGAAGCCTAAATACATGGAATATTATGATTGTCAACATTCACTTTGAACTTTGAGTCCCTTGCAGGGAGAGATGGATGATACATATATACCTTGGCATTTGTGTTCATAGCATTCATCTGATCCTGTGAACATTTTCATATAAATGTTGACATTACCATGAAAACTGAGCAACTGCCCCTTATATGTACATAAATACATTATATATACATAAATATTGCATATTAAAAGTTGAGAAAATTTCTATTGGCTATTCTTTTGGTAAACAGGGCTGCCAGCCAGCTCTAACTTTAGCTATTCCTGGAGATTCACAATTCCCACGAAACACAATTTTGTTAAACAAAGAAGATTATATTAAAATTTCCAGGATTGGTTTCAATAAGGATTGGTTTCAATAGTCCCTTGAAGGTCATTGTTGGTTCCTAGAAACTCTAGGCCAATCTCTGGAGGGTTGGCACCCCTGTAAGTGTACAGCTTGGAAGCTTCATTTTGAAACAAAAACCAGTTCTGATAATTCTTATTAATAGCACACTTTACAGTACGCATTCTTCCAGGATATATTTTGTTTTCACAAACAGTAATTATACTGCCAATGGCGGGAGTAGCTTTTTTCTGATAGAGTTAAGAGAGACATGGTAGAGTTTGGTTTGACAGTATTATCTCCAATCACAACTATATACACAACCAAGTTAATATGGTTTAAAAAAATCTCTTGTCTCAGTAGGGCTTCCTAAGTTTGGATAATAACTGGATAAGTAATAGCACTTCTTTTATATCTCATATACAATCTTAGGGTTAATCACAGAGGGAAAAGAGTCTTACGAAGTTGCTCATCTAGCTTTTCATGAATGCACACTGGAAAAATATAGAAGCAGCCATATACGTATCTCTAGATGAGCTACACCTGTCCAAAGGGACATGGACATGCTACATGCTACATTGGACATGCTACACCTGTCCAAAGGGTTGCTGATTTTCAAACAAAATGGGCTGAGTTTTCATGATGCTGCACTAGGTGTGATGCAAATGAGAGGAATGAAGTCTCATCCGAAGCAAAATAAAGCAGTCAAAACTCTTCCTCACATGGTGCTTCTGTGCTTGCCAAATGGCACACTTACAGAGGGAGAATGTTGTTCATTGACACTTTGGACATTTAGAAGAGTGAGGTGGGAGAGACAGAACTTGTACAGGAGAAGTAAGCATCAGGTGCTGATGCTTGTGCAGCATATCCTGTGTATATTTGAAAAGAAGTTAAGTCAGGAGTAGGTAAAGATAGTCATTTGCACTGACCTGCTTTTTTGGAATGGCTGAGGCCACTCACAATCTCAGGGAAGTGTGAGTTTGCCCCTTTCCCAGTAGCCAACACCATATTCTCAAAAAGGTTCCATTCAGTTTGAGAGCCATGGATCTAAACTTTTGCTATGGAAACATAATAGTAGGCTTTTACAGTTCTGTAATAGAGTGGATAACTTAAGAGACATTTTCAAATTCATGTTCCCCTCCCCCTTCTCTCTCTCTCTCTCTCTCTCTCTTCTTCCTTGCAGGTCAGTGTTGAAGTCTTGGTTGAGTATCCATTTTTTGTATTTGGACAAGGTTGGTCGTCCTGCTGCCCAGAGAGAACAAGCCAGCTCTTTGATTTGCCGTGTTCCAAGCTCTCCGTCGGGGACGTCTGCATATCACTCACACTCAAGAATCTGAAGAACGGCTCCATTAAAAAGGGCCAACCCATGGATTCAGCTAGCATCTTGCTGAAGCACTCTAAGAATGACAGTCTAACTGGTAGTAGACATAGGTATGCAGAGCAAGAAAATGGGATTGATCAGGGAAGCGCAAAGATGTCATCTGAGAATGGTGAACTGAAGTTTCCAGACAAAATAGGATTGCCTGCCGCGTCCCTGCTCACCAAAACAGAACCCAGCAAGCCCACAGCAACGAGGAAGAGGAGGTGGTCAGCCCCTGAAACACGAAAACTAGAGAAGTCAGAAGAGGAGCCACCGTTGACTCTTCCCAAACCTTCTTTTATTCCTCAGGAGGTTAAGATTTGCATCGAAGGGCGATCCAATGTAGGCAAGTGAAGTCTGTTTAGGGAAAGGAAATTAGGCTATCCCTTGTCATTTTTATCCAGATTACTGTACTGTAGGCTAAAATAACCCAGTATTTACATGTTATCATCTTATTTTAGGTTTATGTTATAACCTTGTTGTTATAGTTGCAGCTGGTATTATGCAGGAGACTGGTGCATACTTTTCCCCCCTCCCCCAGGTGTTTGTCAGAGATTAATTTTGAGCGCTACGGAAAGGGGCAGGATCAGCTTCATCGCCGCCCTTTGTGGAAGCAAATGTTGTCATGGCTCCTGTTTCCCAGCACTTCAAGCAGAACAAGCCTTGGCTGTCGCTGGCGAGGTGATGGGAACGAAACTGTAGCCAAGTCTAACACGATTGCCTCATGCAGCAAGAGGGGTGGTACTGGAAGCTCCAGGGTCGTGTAGTCTGACGGTTCTCAGTAAGCCTTTGCTGGTTGTCCAAAGCAGAAGCAGTAGCAAAGAACTGTGCAGTCTCTGGGGCTTTGCACAATACGCCACTTTTGATTTTTCTGAATTTTGCCAGATATTATTCCACTTCCCCTCTACTCCCTTTCCCCTCATTGGGGGTCTGACTGCACTAATTTTTTATTGTTGTCGTTCTAGAAACTGCCACCCAGAGATTTCATTTTCACTTGCTAGTACTGTTACCTTGCAAGGGCTTAGCATCTGACTCCTGCTTGGCTAACACTGGGATTTTCTTTTATAGTAGGCCACCATCTCTTTAGGCCTAGCGAGTTTTGACCTGTGGGGTCCCTTCTTGTCCCCTGCAGCACTCTTTGCCTCCTTCCTTGCAGAATTGTAGAGATCCACTGAGTTTTGCCACCCACATTTGCTTCCACGAGGTAGAAAACCGCTGCCCCTTTGGGAGAGCAAATGCCAGGTTGTTTGCATTTAGGTTGCAAATCTTTGTCTTTAACTAGTACTGTTTTTCGTTCCTAACTATGGACAACTAGTGCCACTTTTTCAGATTTCAGTGTGACCCAAGGAAGTGGATCTTGCAAATGAACATAGAATGTCTTTAAGCACTTAAAATGCTGTTCACTTTCATTGCCGAGCATCCTGGCCTAACACTCAGCAAGTACTGTATCTCACTTTAATCTCTTTGACGAGAGAGAAACGAAACAAACAAACAAAGAACAGAATTTTCTTCAACACTGTAAACTACATGCAAACCATGTAGTTTTTCACAAGCAAGATGTTGAAAGTTTTTAATGTGGTTTCAAAGGGATGAATGTGAATTATGAACTGATATGTGACAGTCATTGTCCACAAGGACTACTTAATAGGAGGCACTTTTAAAACTTTAATGCTTGAGAAAGAGTTAAAGGCATACATGAGCTGACAGATAAAGAATAAGAGTGAGGATAAAGAGAAGAAAAAAATCATTCTTGTCCAGTGTTTTTTGAAAAAAGATGGACTTTAAAGAATCTTGCAATTTGCACATCTTGAGTTTATCATTTGTGTGGTATTCCTGCAGTTTTTACCTAATAATTTTTGGGGAAGGGAGAGGAACTGAAAAAGCTTAAACAAATGTAGCAATTACTTACTAACCTGCCTAAGCTCTATGCCATTTTTATAGGGTTAGGTTTCCTTTCAACCTTTTTATTTTCTTTCTACCATATCTGTCACCTTGAACCAGGACAGATTCTGAGAATTTCTCTTCAGGTTCTCTGAGTTTTCCATAAGAAACATTTTGACACATAGGCAAGAGACTTTTTTTTAATTTTAATCCATTGTTAATGTATTATTGTGAATATTAATATTTGTTACTTTGAATAACTTCTTTTCCATTAGTAATACAATTTAGATGTCAAAGTTTGGTACAAAACAGGACAATGGGTAGAAGGTTTACCCAGTTGAACTCTTTCTTGTTGTTATTACTGTTCCCAGAAATCTGAAACAAATTTAAGAGTGGATCTAGAGATCCAAACTCCTACTGATTCTGTGGCTTCCATCTTGAAAACAGTTCCTGACAAGCAGCCACATTAAATTCCTAGTAGCTACTCACAGATGCGTGGTTCAGGAATGCCAACCTGTGAAAAGTTCATGTTGATAAATGGACAGCCTAGTTCAGAGCTCATGAAATTAAAATAATAATTTTGGAGACTTTTAGGTCATCATAGTGAAATGCTATGAATATTTTCACACCTGAGACTTCATTTGCATTCTTCTTGAATTGATCTGTTATGTGAAGCTAAAATTACAGTGAATCCCTATATCTGTGGGGGTTCCATTCCAGAACCTTTCACATTTAAGTGAAACTGTTGATATGGGCAAATGCCCCCCCCCTCCAAGGTTTCCCTGGGCCTCCCAAGGAACTAAAAATGTCACTTCTGGTTTTTCGAAAACAGTCATGTGTTTTTGGCTCAGAGTGTCCATTTGAGCCCAGTAAAGTCCATGGATGGGTGTTTGCTCCCCACACCTCCAGAGGGGGTGCACACAGGAGGCCCACAGATTAGATCAGCAACTAAGTGAGTCTGCACATATGGAATTAATGGATATGGGGGATCACCTATATTGTTAACTGATTCTCGTTAACAGTGTTCACATATAGTACATGAAAGATGCTCAAAGATGCTTTGTAATGTCTCATGTGAAAATAGTATAAGTCTTGTTAATAGCACTTCATGCTCCTAGATTATTTGGGGTGGCTGGTCATGGATTCTTTCCTTTCACCATATGCAGTTACATTTAGATGCAAACAGGACAAGTCAGGCCGAGGGTAGCACATGTTGTTGTGCGATTGAAGGTGAAGTACCCAGATTTCTGCTTCATGAGCATTTCACTGTCCACAAAGTGGCCTTGTCCAGGAAATGAAAGAAGCCAAAAAGGACAACTCCACATGCCCCTGGTTCAGCTGAGGGACTTGTATGCAGCAGGAGTTCATCTCTCTTGATCAAGACTTTGACCCTGAATGTGGCTGTCAATGGTTGCATTGGAACTCTGTGAATGTGAGGTCCTGTCAGATCAAAACTTAAAAAATCTGAATAGGGCCTAAAATGAACAAATTCCTCCAAATGTTCATTTTCCCCTCCCTTTGTCTAAATACCATATTATTTGAAAAAGGAAAAATAACTCCCTCCTTTACCCTCTTCCCACCCCAACTTTTATGTCTCTTTGTTTGTTACTTGAACCTTAGCTCACACCAGAACTAATCATTTTTGTACCATTTTCTGGGGTGCACCAAAAATGTTTTAAGTTTTAAAATAGCTTGAAATCTGTCTTGAATTTTGATTATAACCTCTCAGTATTTTACCAAATAGCTGAGCTGGTTCCTCCTCACAATCACACTGCTTATTTAGTGCTGTAATTTTTTTCCAACATTTCTGCTTGGAGAACTTGCTTAATCTTCCATAAACTCTGCTCAGGGCACTTTCAATTTATTGTTTATTGGAGTTTATTTTCGCTTTCTGTTCTGTTTTGTTTGCATTTTAACCTCTCATGGCAAGAGGAATAGAAAGATGTGGGGCAGAATGACTTGTTTCGTTCTCATTAGTACCACTATTCTCATCATACACATGTACTCAGAGAGCATCACACATACAAGGAAGCAGGGATTATAAAACTGACCGTATCTATAGAACTAACACTAACATGTTAAAATAATAATAAGGTTGGAGCAATAGGAATGTATTTGTTCCCTGCTTGTGTTGCAGACATAAACTCCTGCAATTTTTCTTCCTTCCAAGCATTGTTCCCTTTTGTTGTGCTTTTGTAGCATGTGCAATATTTTTTGTGCCAATTTAAAGTTGCCCACAAGGTGAAAGCTAGGCCTTTTGCCACTCCCTCTCTTTTTGGGGTTAAATCTAGGGCTTTATGTTTCGCTCAGCCTGTGGGGCATGCAGAACCTCTCTGGATGCCAACATCTACGGCACATGTGGAGCGAAGTTCTGTAAAGCTCTTCTAGCCCCCTTGGCCTCTACAATTAAATAACAAAAACCACACACACATACACAACTCTTGAAAGAAAAATAAATGATAATATCCCTCTGATCAAGGATTTTAAAGGCGGAAAGGATTGCTGGGGGAGAGGAAATTCTGTGAATCTGTGTCAATGCTGCCCACCTATATCTACATACAGGTGGTTTTGTGCATCATTTCCAGCACCATGTTGTGTTATGCCTATTACAGAATTTCAGGTTCTTTAGGAAATGTGGGTTTAATTCAACCCTGTGCTTAGCAGAGCACCCACACTCTCTCCACTGCCTGTGACTGATCTTTCCTCGAGAGGCAAATGGTTCCGTCCATGAAAGGAAGGTGCATTTCTGGCTCCTTTTCATGGCCCCTGGAACATCCCACATTGTACTGACAACTTGTGGTCTACTTCTGTGACCTCTTAAATCTTCCACATTATATCCATTTCTCAAAATGGTTCAAGGCAAATTCTGGTCCTGTTGATGACCACAGTGTGAGGTGGATCCCTTGGCCTCATCAAAATTGGATTTGGATTCAATCCTTGGACTCCTAAGTGCCTTAGGCTGCAATTCTGTGCACACTTAGCTGGGAGTGTAAGTCCCCCTGAGTTTGGTGGGGCTGGCTTCTGAGTAAACATGCATTAGATTGCACTGTTAGTTTCTCTTGGAGAAGGCACCTAATTTCAAGCAAAGTAGTTTAACTCTGTTCATGTTTCTGGAATTGCTCCTATAAACTCTGGTTCACAGAATCACTCCCCCCGCAACTTCTTTCTCATGGATTAAATAGTAATTGACAGACATAAGAGAACATTCAGATTAATTTCATTGAGAGGCCTCTGTACAGTGTCCGCACGGCAATATTAACTGACACCAGTCTTTTTTCCTTTTGTTTTTTGTACTAGTCCTCTTTAGTTTACAATGAAACTCATACAATCACCAATAAAATTAGTCAGGGCAAAGAAAAAAAATACCAGAACCTCTTTATAGGAATTTCTAAATAAATATATCTATATATCTATATCTATATCTATAAAATGACTGTTCCTTAGTGTTTTAACTTAGGCATCATTTCAGTTTGTCTGGGCCACATCACGGGGGTTTCAGGGTGTGATGTCACTTACCTCAGTCCTGCAAGTTAAACCTGGACTATTTTGTTGTTTATTCCCTTCCATGCTCTTTCTCATGCCTCCCTTTGCATGTTTCCTTTCTCTGTTTTAAATCTGGTGTCGCTGTTAAAGTTTGTGGGGATGGGGGTTGGATTTGAGCCAGGAAGTGACATCACTACTCTTATTTCCCTAAATCAAGGAACATTTAAAAACCTTTCACACCTCTTACTCAGGGATGGGGCTGGCGTATGTGTGGTACACTGATGTGACCAGAAGGAGCACTTTTACTGCTCTGGAGTAGGGATGTTCAATTCCAGGGAGATGTTTGGATTTCCTGTATGGTCATGGATTAACTTCCCAGATTTATCATATAGTTTGCAATACAAAAGAGCAGATCCAGCATGAACTGTAGCTTTTGGTTGTGGTGAAATTTGCTCTGTGCAGTGGCTTGTTTTACTTTGATATGTTGCCAAGCAAAACAAAACCATGATATTGTTGGGTAGGAAATGTTGGGTGTTTTCTTCTTATTTTCAGACATGGGTTCCAAAACATTTTTTAAAGATGCCATATACATCCAGGCCACAGTGTTGCAAAGCCTTATAACCCTCAGGGCTCAGTCCTATGGGGTAGTAGTCAAGATTTCCCAGATCATTTCAATATGTAGTCTTCTAAAATCATGGGGTTTCAAAAATGTGCTGAAAAAATGTACGCTTTGCTGGATCAGAGCTACACATTGACCAGCCCCTGCAAAAACTATGCTTAAATATATGACCAGGGAATTTGAAGGCCTTATATCTAGTGTGTGTTTCTCTTTGAAGCATTGGGTTATAATCACTTGGGATGCTTTCATGCCATGGCTGTTTAAGACATTGCCGTGAACAATAAAGTTGGCATTGGGTGTCTGTGACTTCTAATGTTCTCATGGACACATTTCCATTTGAATGACAATGTTCTGAGCAGCAACACCAAGCAGCATCACTGGAGTTTCAAACACATCAAGGGAAGTGTTTCTTGTGAGCTATGTAAGCCTATCCCCAAGTATTTCAGTGGCACTGAGAGTGCAACTAAAGTGGCACTTACAGTGCCAGCTTGCATAGGATATCAAATTCAGCAAGGAATTCACCAATAGCAGAATTAAAGCAGAACCATATTCTCAATTTGAGTTTCACCCTAGTATCTATCTGAATGAACACTATTGGCTCAGAGGCTATGACTCATGCCCTTCCACATGTGGACAGTGTTGTCTGCTCACAGAAGGGCTGAACCATAAGAACTAGTATAGAACCTCTTCATTACGACCCCGTTTAGCCTCTTCTGCCAATACTGGCCCAAGTGGTTGCTGAACAGTAGTGGCTGTTTTCCTTCTGCAATTTGGATTCAAACATGTATTTTTATCCAGGAAAAATGTTGGGCCCTTTTGTGTTACATCTCTTATGAAATGAACTCTGTTAATGGCAATATGTGACCGACATTCTCTTTCCCCCATCACCACAGATAATAGTGTTGTCCAACAAGAGGACAGGTAACTGCGGTGGTGTGAAAAAAGGGAAATAGTTCTGTATGTATGTTTTCAGAAAAATGTGGTTTGCGCTTTGCTTTTTTCTGTGTGTTTTGTAACCTGAAAAATAAGAGAACTGAGTAGTGTTCCAAATTGTGACTGTTGTTTGTGGAGAGCACAGGAACAGTCTCTATCGATTTCCTTTGTTGTTCCCAAAATCAGTATTGTGTTTTTCTGTTGATAGGGAAATTCCAAACGAGTTGCACACTTCTACTCCAGAGTTCAATTTCTTTTACATAGACGACCTCGCTTCAGACGTGTTACCTTACTGATAGGATCTTTACTTGTAGCACTATAACTTGTGGGAATATTTTTTTATGTGAACCTAATTTGATGAGAAGCTTAAAAAAACTTTTTTGAAGCACTCACGTTGAAAGGAGTACAGGTAATGTTTTTTAAAAAATTGCACAAAAGAAACATGAATGTTGGAATGATTCATTCAGTGTTTGAAAAGAGATGGATATGTTGAAATCGTGTGTTGTTTGTAAAAATGAAATAAAAGTACAAAAGCTGAGAAAGGGTGAAAGTTACATGTTTTTTGTATATAGAAAACTCTCACGTCTAGATGATCCGATTGTATTGGCTCTGGCTGGAAAGAATGGCTAATTAACAGTTTTTTTCAAGTACGACTATGCTTACTTTTGTATTCGTATTCCATGAATCTCACTGACAGGTGGGGGAGAATGATTCACCATGATACTGCTATTTGTCCCTGTTTAATTTAGGTTGTAAACTTGATTGGAATGTTTTTTTCCCCTTCTAGGGATGAGGTTGTACATTTTCTGCACTTCCTGTTCTTTGGAAAAAAATACCCAAAGAATTAAAACGGAACAAGAAGTGTTTGTTACAAGGGATCTTAAGGCCCAATGCTATGTCTGTCTACTCAAATAACAGTGCATAGGATTGCAGCTTGAGTGACCAATGAAGAATAGGAAAAAAAATATAGATTGTTTCCTGCAATCTGCATCTTCCTTCCCTCACAGAACACACACCTCCCATTTTTGTGTGGAGGTATCATGTGTGAACATCATTTCAGTTATTCTAGAAGTAGTCCATAGAATTTGAGGAAGTAACTTTTCATTTGTTTGAGAAATGTATATTACTGTCACACCAAAAATGAAGGGAATTTGAGAATATGTATATTTCTAAGGGTCCAAAATTAATTAGGCAATAGGAAGCTTTTAAAGTGAGGGTGGGGATCTGGGTGATTATTTTCTGAGTCCTTCTCCCCTTTACTCTTTCAGCCTATAGTAATAATCCACATTTCAGTTCTGGCATTTAATATGGAGGGAATGTAATTTCTGTGTTGTAATGACCCTTTCAGGGGCAGAAAGATGGCATTGCGTACAATAAAATAATGTACATTTGGTCAATGCATAAGGTTTCTACAGTAGCAGTTGCAAGAATTATGTGGTTTTTCTCATTGGACAGGACTCAACTTACCACTGGGAATTAATCAGTTTGTTTTTTTCCGAGATTGCTTTTCTTTCTGTTTGTTCATTTCCTTTCATTTGATTAAAGCTTTTGTTCCCTTTTCCTCAGCCATACAATAGGTGGCCATTGGAGGTATTAATCTGCAATATTTAACTGGCTGGTGCCTGAATTGTTGTATGAATACTCATACTAACGGTAGAGTTAGCCTGAGGCCTGTGATTAGTGGCACTAAAGAAGCCACTTTCTAAAGTGCCACTCTGCCAACAAAATTGTGTGTGTAGTAAGTTGTTGCAGAGCCACTAAAAGGCAAATTAAATGCTTGATTGGATTCCACAACAACAAACTGCAAAGACACTTTTTTATACATGAAGATTTTTTCTGTTATAAAGATGTATTGGAGTTAGTAGAAAGACTGATTTAGAGCACAATCCTAACTCAAAAAATAAGTCCCATTGTGTTCAATGGATCTTACTCCCAGGAAAGTGAATTTAGGATTTCAGACATAGATGAAGAGCTATCCACTAAGAAAGTTCCTTGGCAATTAAGAGACTTTTCAGTATACACTCTACATTTCAACTCCTCTTGATAATGTTCACTCTATAATTTAAGGAGCAATTCAGTTTTAAAATGGCCGCCAACAGGTCTCCATCAACTTAGAAGCAAAGTAGGTGCAAATATTTATTGCCAAGATAAATGATACAGTTCCACCGCATATTGAGCACTTAATTGGTAACAATGATGGGTAGGACAAGATACAGATAATCTGGAAGAATTTGGCCCACATACTAATAAAATAGATTGCTGAATCTAATTTGGATTCTTTTGCAAGACTGTGTCTATTTATCCCTTGGAGAAGGGTTTTTAAGTGCTTGAAATGCCTCATCTGAATAAGAAATACCTGCACGTATTTTGATGCTCTGTAGTTCTATTCATGTATTCATTTCTATTTGTCTTTTAGAACTGTTGGCTACATACATTATTACTCCAATGAGATATAAAGGTTTATTTGGGACAATCTACCAGCTAGAACTTAATTTTTTTAAAAAAAATAACATTGGTAACATTTGTCCGTATTTAAATAGGGATTTTTCAAACATTTGCATTCAATTTGGTACCAGCAAGTTCTTGATGAAAGAAAAATTCAGTGAGTAAATGGTTCCTACGAGGCTTCCCTACCCCGTGCTCCAATTCAAACAGCTTATGGTAAATTACACTTTCAATGTTCTGCCTGGTGTTGGCCTAGGAAAAGGGGTATTATAGCTTTATGCTGAGGTCATATTGGGCTGTCATGGCCAGTACAAAGGAGAAATAGGGAGGGAATAATGTTTTGCACCTTATAGAAAAGCGGAGAAATTTTAAGTGCGTACAGACATAGGTAAGAGCTTTTATTGTGACAGGAGAACTTTTTCCATATGCGTGCATACTCTCTGTAATTCCAGTGTAAAATATTGTACTTGCACTAGCTTTTTTAAAACAAATATTAAAAAATGGAAGAATTCATATTCTATTTTCTAATCGTGGTGTGTCTATTTGTAGGATACACTCGCGTCTGTTTATTGAATTTTATGGTCCCTTTCTTTGATGGTGCTTGCAGGTTTTCTAGGTAGAAATTATTTCATTATTATAATAAAACAATGTTTGATTCAAAATTTGAACAAAATTGTTTTAAAGAAATTGTCTGTATACCAGTACAAGTTTATTGTTTCAGTATACTCGTACTAATAAAATAACAGTGCCAATTGCAAATCAGTGTACTTTGTTGTGTATGAATTAAAGAAGAGGTGGGAAGCAGTTTTCTTTGAAAGAGTATTTGTCCATATGAATGTTTCCCTTTGAGGTTTATCTTTGATTGTTTACAGAATTAAAAATATTTTATTTTCTCTGTAATAAAAATAGCGGTTAATGTATTCATGTTTATGGCTTATAATTCTAACCAATCATTGCTAAACCATTGGCTACCGTATGACACCATTTCAGGCTTCCCTCCTCCTCCACATGTAGTAAAAGGGAAAAATGTAGGTGGTTTTATTATCCATGCAAGGTTCATGCATGATTGTGTATTCTGAAATTACTTATATAGGCTGCTATTTTTTAACCCACTATTTTAGCTCAACGCAAATGAGGTTGGCCCTTTAAAATAAAAAATAAACCTTTTTGCTGCAGTTATTTGATTAAAAACAACCTGTTTGTCATGTTTAACAGGGAGGCAATTTATCTTCCTCTCTGAGGTTAAGAGGTTCAACCTGTAACTCATTTCCATAGTTATGGTGGTACTTTCATGATACATTACAAATCATTTTTTAAACCTTGCAGTGAGTTGCTGCACTATTTGAATATTCTGTCCAATTCTGTGTAGCTTTAGTCACTATAACCAAACTAACCTTGAGGACTTTGAGCCCTCTCCTATGCATGTCTATTTATTACATAGTCAGTGGGCCTTCCTCCTAGGGAAGTGTGGATAGGATTGCAGCCTTCATAAGGTAAGGGAACTTTGAATGTCAGCTTAGAAATGTGAAGGCGTTACGAAGAGTGTTGTCAGGAGGTATTGTTCAATTTCCTTAAGCTTTGTTTATAGCTCAGACAGCACTGCTATAGTGGCAGTGACAGAAGCCAGAGCATGACAAAATAAAAAAGGGCAGCCAACCCTTTTTGTGTTGTCCAAGGAAGCAGCTCTGGCGGAGAGGGACTCTGGTCTACCTTAGGAGCCAGGCAGAGTTCAAAACAAAAAGTGCATTATTAACCCTGTTCACATGGAACTTCCTGTTATATGCACAAACCTAACCATGTCTACTCAAAAGTAGGCCCCATTATGTTGAACGGGCCTTACTCCCAGGAAAGCATCTTTAGGATTGCAGCCACAGTCATCCTTAGCAGATACTGGACTGCAACTTTACTGAACAGCCATCCTAAGGAAAATGCAGATCAAGACAATGGCCCAACTAATTTTTTCAGAGACAAACGTTTTTCAGCAGTCTCAGCCACCATGGAATAGGTCAGAGATGTGGATAACGTGCTATGATGGGGAGAGTGAGAGTGGAAGATCAGCAAGCAGTAAGGAAAAATATTTTTTCCCTTCCCATTCCATATTCCTGATAGCCCATGGCAGTGGTTCTCAACCTGGGGTGCTGTGTCACCGAAACCAGAGAGTCCTGTGTTCTGTCCACTTAAAGCAGGGATCCTCAAACTACAGCCCGCGGGCCGGATCAGGCCCGCCAGAGGCCTCAATCTGGCCCGCCGGTCTTTTGGGGGGTTTGGGAGGCGCTTTGTGGGCACTTGGGGGCAGTTCAAGGCTGCCGCAGTGAAGATCCACCAGTCGTGGCAGCCCTGTGCAAAGGGAGAGAGCCCCTCCAGGCTCTGGAATTTGGCCCTTAAAATTTTTTTTTAATGTTACTGGAGCAGGGGCTTCAGGCTGGAGCGCACAGCCGCCCCAGCTGCCAGGGGCCCGGTTTGAGGCTGGCGTGCACACCTCCTGCTGCTCTCTCTCGTGACCGTCCCAAGGCTTCAGCCTGGCGCGTGCCTCTCACTGCCCTTGCGTGGCCGCCCCAGTTACCAGGGGCTTGAGGCTGGCATGCGTGCCTCCCGCCACTCTCTCACAGCCCCCCAGCTGCCAGGGGCTTACTTCTGAGTAGACAAGCAGAGAGCTGGGCTATTAAGGCCACCTTCCCATCCACTTTCCTGGGAGTAAGCCTCATGGACTCTAATGGGCCTTACACCTGAGTAGACATGCATAGGCTTGGGCAAAATTCCTGAACAGCAAGCTCAAAATTGAGGTGAGCTTGTGCTTGTGTGTGTGTGTAAGAATACATGGGTGTGGGTGTGTGTGAGAGAGAGAGAGAGAGAGGGCGAGCATGGTGTGTGTCAGTGCATGTCACTGACATTCCTTGTGTTGCTGCAAATTTCTTTGAGGGTGTCTTACAATTATATGTCTTAAGTCTGACATGAAAAATATGTTAAGTTAAATATGTTGAAGTAACATGTTGCTGGAAACTGTTTTGAGGGCGTCTTGCATGTCTGGGTGAGAATCAGGCATGTTAAAAGTTTTTCTATTTCAAAAGTGTTGAAATTAAGTACAGGAAAGCAATACAAGCATTTTTGCTTCATTTTAACATGTCCTACATTTTTAAAATGTAGGACGTCCTACATTTTGTCCTACATAAGTCCTCTCACTCTCCGGTCCCCGACAGTGTCTGAGGGACAGTGAACCGGCCCCGTTTAAAAAGTTTGAGGACCCCTGCCTTAAAGGTTGGGTAAGGGAAGGCAACAACACAATCACTGGGAATGCACTGCTTTGGAAGGACCAAGGGGCTTCTGTACTCACCCTAGCCTGAAGCAGCCTCTCAAATGTGTGGGAAACCCTGTGCCAGCTTCCTCAGAGTCCCCACATTGCAGAGAAAGTGAAATGATGCACTAGCAATCCACTTCCAGTTCTGTGATCACAACCAGAAATGAGTCACAATCAGAACTTTAATTCCTTCCACAATGTGGGGGGCTCTGATGAGGTTGGCACAGGGTTCCCCCTCACCCCTGGGATGCTGCTGCAGGCTTGGGATTGTCCAGCGAAGCCCCGGCACCTCTCTAATGCAGTGCAGTCCCAGCAATCATGTCCCTGCCTTCCCCGTCCCCCCGCACACACACTTACAACATCTCAAACTCTTTGATAACACTAGTTTATAGGATCTACTCCTATACCAAGTTTGTTTAAACCCAGATTTAAAAATGGGAATACTGGGTGAAGGGAAGCAGAGAGGATTCTCATACTGCTGCAATCAACATCTCCCTGCCCCAATCCATCCCCACCATGCCTGAATCCTGCCCCTCTTTATACACAAGACACATACCCCACTTAAGACTACCATCTGGGGCAGCAGGACTCCAATGTTGCAGTGGCTCAGACTGGCCCAAGTAGGAGTGGGCTATAAGGGTCTTTGGAACTGGGAAGAAAAAGAGGGGTCAATGGCTAAAAAAGAAAAAGTAAAAACTCCAATGTGGGAAACAGTTAAAGAAAATGTCTCCCACAGTGCTGCAAGGTTGCTTAATTCAGTGCTGCTGAACTGGCTTAAAAATCTCAAGGGGCAGCAAGTGGATATTTTAATCTAAAGTGTTGGGATCAGATCCAGAAGCAGAGATCCTGTACTTGGATGGGCATTCAGAACATTTAACACATCATGAGGTTAGAGGGGTTGTGGAGGGGAAGGGCAGAAAGCAGGAGGGGAACTGTAGTGGGCAGGAAGGATTTATGCCATTCCAGAGCTCTGAAGAAAGTTGCCTTCATCTCCTTGCAGTCCTCCTTGCAGTCACCAGCAACTTCCTGCCCTAAGCGTTGAGTGTGGGAAGGGATTTTCTTTTATAACCATGGCATGGGCAACCCTTTTCAGCATGCACTTTCCCAACTGTGATCCTTATGCCTGCTATTTAAAAAAATACATACAAAAATAGGGGCAAATAAGGGATTGCATTTAAAGGAATGAGTAGATTTGCTTTCATTTTGGGCTTTTATAGTAGAAGCTGAAAAAATACAAAGCAGTTGTGTTTTGATCCTCACACAAACAGATTCAAGAAACGTAGCAACCATGATTTTCTTATATATTTCCTCTTGAAATATTCTATATGAACATGAAGGGCATGGTCTTTTGCTATGATGGAATGTCTTCCTCAGCCCAACATTACAATAAAATGAATATAACTATTTAATCAACAATTTTGAGTATATATCACACCATTGAAGATCGAGCACTTAACATCAGAGTGAAAAGTATGTTTTCTGTTTCGGCGGTCCAAGTCTAACATGCCGGAGGAACTCCCCTGCCATGCACATCTCTTACGTTGCCAAGTTGTCCGCCCATTTTCCTGACCACGTTTCAGGGGCAGCAGTCTGTAAAAGCTTGGGTGAGTTTCCTTATACTATTAGTTTCAACAGACGTCCAATGAATGGAGGGCTGGGTGACTTTCATACATCATCACTAAAAGGTAAGATAGACTTCTCATTTAAATAGGAAAGGCAATAAAAAGATAAAGCTATTGTATATTGAACAAATAATCATCATCATGGAAATTATGGCTTGTCCTCCATATTAACCAGTACAACAAATACTGATGGCAATCAAACGGTTTCCATTCTTGGCTTGAAGTATGCCAGCAGGAAGTTGTATTGCAAAGAAAAGGAGAAGGAACCCACCAAATTCCACAGCTTCAAGCTTTTTCCTCTTGGATTAAGAAAAGACCTGGCTGTGTTGCTGAGTAACCCGAATAAATGTTGTCCTTCTACTAAGCTCTTTAAGCTTGGCAGCTCCCACATAGGTGCAGGTAGATCGCAGCCCTCCCAGGATATCACGGATAGTATTTTCGACATCTCCTCTGTAAGGCACTTCCACCGTTTTGCCCTCTGAAGCTCTGGAGATGATGACAGGATGGATTTATTTGTATTGCTAGATGCTTTTCAATGCATTCCAATACATTTTCTCTAGCTTATCTAGAACGCTATTCTCAAAATGGATTGAACGAGAGCCACAAATAATGCAACTTCAAATTCAGTTAATTTTGCATGAACTCATAACTGGAATCCATCTACCGACTCAGTGTTTGAAAGACAGGCTTTGATAATAGTTCAAATGAGACTGATAGGCCTAACATCCGAGTGGAACTATGTAAGTTATACCTTAATTCTCAATTTTCATCTAAAAACCAGGACAGGGGATCTATTGTAAAGACAATTCCCTTTTTGAAATCACTCCTGGATTTTGACCTGCCTTCCTTAATAAATCTCCTGAATAAATCTGAGATAAAACTATGGGTCCATGATCCTATTATTATTTTTAATTTGACAAGACTGCTAATTACATATTTGCATATAGCATGAGGGTAAGGGTCCCTACCATAAGTAAGATATATCCTTGGTCTGTAAGAAGTTAGCAAGCCAGGAACCACTATCCCATTTAGGTAAAGGAACATTTAAGCCTCCTGAAAACAGTAGGTTTAAGGATACCTTGTTTTATGTTGGATTGTGGGCCTATGTGAATTATTTCCAGAATGCCTCTTTATAAAAAAAAACACATACTTTGTATATTCTGTTTTGAACTCCAGAGTGAATGCCCCTGAGGATACTTATTTGTACTTCCTGGGAAGAGTGGCCAAATATATAGCTGTTACCTGTATTCAGCAACACCTCCTGCGTGCTTCTGCATAGCAGTATCAGAGCTCATCCCATAGAAAAGTTTCATTTTCTTGCCGTTTTTTTCTATGATCTCTCCAGCACACTGATCATGTCCAGCAAACATTCCCCCAAGCATCACAAAGTCAGCACCAGCTCCTGTCATTGGTCCAGAGGGAAACATTGAGTATTAGTGTAAGTATACAGCAAAGGATTCCCATGCTAAGGACCATTCCATGCTACAGTTCAGAGGTGCATTCCATGTTCAGAATCAATAGGAAAGGGGATGAAAATGAAACTCTGCAAGGATATTACAGAACTGGATAAAGGTACTTTAAAAAGGGCACCCAAAATTATCAGAGGGATTGACGTTCCTGTGAGGAAACACTTCAACATTTGGGGCTTTTAAAGCAGCTAAGAAGACAGGAGTGAGGTTTATAAAATCGGTGGCATAGCTATAAGGTGCAGGGGTGCAAATGTACCAGGCTACAAGCTTTAGAAGGGCAACAAGCCAAGCTTGACATTAGTGGTGAAAAATGGTGAAAAATTGGGTATGTATAAATGATAATACATAGTTAATTTCTAATACTTTTTTAAACACATTTCAAATGCCATTGGAAACACAGCATGACCAGCTTGCCAGTAATATACTAATTAGTCAATGTGTCATGTATGTTTCTGAAGTAATAAAAATATTGTTTTATACTTAAGAAAATAAAATGTATTGTATTTGTTGCTAGTCTATTTAGCTGTAAAGTGACATGTTTTACTGGCAAATTCAAGCAATTGGAGTGCATTTTTATTGATAAGGGTATATAAAGAATAAATGAGAAATCTGATTAATTCACTTCCCTATTTTTTTCTAAAAAGTATTTTACACCCTCTGCCACTGTCAGTTAGATTACAGGAATACTAGACCAGTCAGCCTTTCCCAGCCTTCCCCTAAACCCAATAGGTAGATCAAAATAAAAGGGAGAGGTAATACAAAAGGGGATATGATGCTGCAATTTTGACCCCCCCTAGTCACTATATATAAGCACAAGTACTATATTATAATTTAAGAAATGGCTCAATCCTAATAAATTTAGGCTGGCACACAATTCCCATTCCCACAGTGTTGTGGGGAGGCTGGCACATATCTGTGCACTGGCCTAACCACCCAGGAATCGTGCAGAAGTGCCTTACAGCACTTTGCAACACCCACAGGTCAGCACAGGACTTGTGCTGGACTTGCACCTAGGGGTTAAGATTGTAACCCCTAGAATCCTATATTGCTTTACAGGCAGGAGGAGACATAAGAGAAGGCTGTGGAAATGGGGTCTGAAAAGTGCCCACATGCCTTCTAAACGACACCATCCTAAGGAAAGTCTTCTATAGGCTGTGAAGACACCTGATGCTAGAAGTGGCAAGCTGGGGAAGATACATATTGGAAAGGCAAACAAAAGAGAGAACCATGTGTCTCAGGATCCAAAGGAGAAATCAGAGGTGTCCAACCTTACAAGCTGTGTAGGGTGCCTTCCTGTTTAGAAAGCACGTTCATATCACCATCACAAAGAAGGTATTATGGATAGAAAAAACTCTTTTGTTAAACTAGAGCTCTTCTACCAATGGAAGGCACTGGCTGTCATTTAAATTCTGGCATTTCTCCTCTCATTTTCTGCAGCCAGACTTCAAGGGTAAACTTTGATCTTATATGAAAGATTTTTCTAAAATATCCAAATCCTGATTTGTTTTGTGCCAAGATCTCTGAAATGTGTGGAAATGCAGATATGAAGACTTGCACCATTGCACTGCATGTAGACCAAGTGATTAAACAGATCCTTCAGGCAAGCAAAGCATTAGATGGTGAGGGGGGGAACAGTTGAGTCCTTTGAAGTAGTTTCCTATTTGTCTAATTCCTGGAAAGACTCCTATTGTAATGCCTTTTCGTAGTAGCCACACACCATCCTTGTTTGTTCAATATGCAGTCAGAGGCTGGAACAGTTGCTTAGCTTTTGATTCAAGGACATGAAAATACAAACGAAGTGCAGAGTATTTTAACCAAGTGTGCTGGGGTACAAAAGCAGGCCCAAGAGATCCAAAGCTGATCAATCCATGTGCCATTACTCCATTTTCATAAAAATTCATGCTGTTTGCATTCAGTGCCAGCAACCTTGGATGGATGGTTTGCTTTCAAGCGCTGCTTAAAAAAAAAATTGTGCCACTCAGCTGAATTCTTGCAACCTTCAAAACGACTTTCTTCCAGATTCCAAATCTCTTCCAAATTTGTTCCAAATCTTTAAGGATTTGAGTGTAATGGTGGCACAGTCGTTCATCTATGAGTCATCTGAGGCAACCCCCAAGCACTTCTTCTGCACACTGCAGTGCTCTTGGGCAAACCAATCATTTCAAATTTCTTGGCAAGTTATAGCAATAATATTCAGATTCTTTTCTTGAAGGGTACAGCTTATTTCCAACAGTAGAGTATAGACACAAAGACTAAATTATCCCTTTGTCTAATGGGTTGATGGAGTTTCCAGTCCTTCAGTGTTGTTATATCTGTGCCATACCAAGAAACAATGTCGAGCAGTTTTAATAAAAGGGAATAATATATTACTATTATTGGATCACTAGTTGGGAAAATTTATCTCTAGTGAGATCACTGTTCAGATAAGGACCGCTCAGCTGAATAGAGAACCACAACTTTTAGAGCTATAAAAACCAATAATCAAGTAATACAAAAGTTGAAAACCAAATACCAAATCTATTTTCAGCATTTAACTATTAGGTATTAACAGGAAGGCCTTCGTCAGAAACATAAACTGCTTGACAAATGCAAACTGATTTGTGACCTGTTTCTTCTTGGATGATTATTAATTTGGAAACAACATCTTATGCTAGAAAGCCTGACAATATTATAAAACTACTATGTAACAGAGGGTGCAATCTTAACCAATTTAGGCCAGCCTAACTCACCTGGACTATCTTTCCATGGTGGTGTGGGGAGGTTGGCATATGCCTGTGCACTGGCCTAACCCGCCCCCCCAGGAGTAGGGCAGAAGTGCCTTACAGCATATTTGTGATATCCCCACATCAGCACAGGATTTATGCCAGCGTAAGTGAAGGTTGGGATTGCAGCCTAAGTGTATTGAAAGATCCAGTTCTGATCAGATCCAAGCAGTACACAGTACTCACCAAAAGCTTTAGCAATATCTCCTGGACAGCTACATCCCCCATCCTACTCAAAGGAGAACAAAATAAATCAATGACTAAATTTAGATTTGTTGTTACCTCAGTTAAAAATTAGTTACTTTTATCCAGTGATGTTACAACCACTTCAATATCCACAGAACCCTTTTAAAAAGTATGACCAGGGAAGTGATCACTCAGCTTCTGATGACTTGTGTAGCTGGCCCTGTGTCTTACAGTATAAATCTGGCTTTATTAGGGGTTGGTGGGCTGGGTTACTAAAGAAGAATGAAAAACAAAGTTCAGTTTACTGAGATTATACTGGAACCCTAACGTACTCTGCCAACAGCATATGATTAGGAGACTCAGCAGAAAGTGTCCCAAAGGAAATCACCCAGATGCAGGCAGCTGATCTACATATAGCCAGCACTATATGATATATGTATCATATAATACTGGATATCTGGATACATGTATCATTATATAACAGAGGGTGCTTGAATTACTTTTCCTTTGACAACCCCCCATTTCTTTTTTTTCTTTTATATTTAATAAATTCAGGCAATTATTTTGAATTAGAAACATCCTGCCTGAATTGGCAGAAAAACAACATAGAAATATTAAGAAATATACTGGCTGAAACTTCTCTTGCCAATGAGATGCCATATAGATAAAAAGTACAATGGCTAATCTCCCCAAAACTTCAGAAAGCGGGAGGCATCAGCTTATTTTGATGGTATATTCCTAGAATCCTTTAAACATCCCTTACTGAATCCAGTCTTATCAAAACACAGCACATTGCATTCCATGCCATGAAACTGTGTGGGGGGGGGATGTGGTATCATTCTGCTAGCATAGAAAACCTTGTAGTCCCTTTGCTGGATTCAACACAACAGTTTCCTTGTGGTATTTTGTCAGGCATGAGACCTTTGAAGTACTTGTTTCCCCCAAGCAGAAACCCTACTACAAGTGAGACTCTGGCATTTAAGTACAGAAGAAATGCTTTGTTCATGTCCAGATGTCATTTGTTAGCCAAGGACAGCTGTTGTCTGGTACGTCTACCACTGAACATTTCCTGACTAGAAATGTACAGTTTGGGTGTGCAAAGAAAGCCCCTGAAATGAAGATTTGGATGGGACAACATGGTACCAGTTCACAAATTGGGACCAGAAGGGATATTTTGAGTGGAACATGGGGGATTGTCTCTGACCTTTCTTTTTTTAAAATAAGTTTTGAAACAGCAAACCTCTGGCTAATGACCAACATTCAAAAACCTACCTCTGTCTCTGGTGTTCATCTTTGCTAGGGACCTACCAACACCAAGGCCCAAGTTCAATATTATGGGATTAGATTATATAGTGGGCACTTGCCTACTGCAATATGATATACCTGAGACTGCTTTACAAGTTGTGCTAATGTTGCACCCGCTACAAAGCAGGCAAGAGCTACTGGAACTACTGTGTAGTTTCATTCCAGGAACCTCCATGTTATATAATTTTCTCATAATACAAAAGCAACTGTTTACCCTGGTAACCAATGCATTGATTCCCTTTCCCAAGCTTAAACAGCTTTAGCTGGAGACAGACACTTCTAACTGAATGGGAAGCAATTAAGAAGTGATTATCATTCATTATCATCCAGATGATAATTATCATTATTATTCATATGATGATCTGATGGGGAAAGGGAGGGGTCTCCCTCCCAGCTGAAACCCAAACTTAGTCTGAAGCCTTTTTGAAGCCTTTGAAGCTTTTTCCAGCAACATTAATTGCCTGCTGCATTACCATGGTAAGCAGGCTGTTAAGCCATTAACTACTGCTGAAATGATACTGTATTTCTCTTTTAATTTAAGGGGCCAGCTTGATTCATGTTGAGACAAAATCGCAAATTAAAAATGCTGATATAGGTTATACCTGTATTCTAAAGTGCATGGCATTTGTCTATAGTCTCTTCCAGGTACAATTCAAGGGGCTATTTCCAAGTCATCAAAGTCAGGTGCCAGATTTTGATTTTTGCATGAAAATCTCCTGAGCCTTGATGATCTGCAACCAGAACCCAGAAATGATCATAGAAAAGTTTTACTTCTGCTTGTTGGGATTTTCAATTAGTTACTGGGCCTGGTTATATAGAGTTTAAAGTAGCTCATACTTACTGAAATGATATGGCCCTTCAGTCCATGTGCCGAATCGGCACACTCAATCACTGCACTCAGCTGTGGATAACCCACACCAGTTTTAATCCGAGTGGTACACACAGATCCTAGACATTAAAAGCAAACAAGATTAAACAACAGCATTCTGATCATGGATAAAACAAGCGAGATCATGGCAACATACTTAATAGCTTCATGCAAATTCTATATTGATTCTATATTGATAGGGTTGCCATAATTCTATTCCACAAAATTGGGACAGGACCTTCTGTCTCATTTGTCAGTATGTGAACACAATTCCCCAAAATCAGCATTGTCCCTGTTTTTCAGGATATATAGTGACCCTATGTGTTGAGATTTCACAAAGCTGAGGGCTGTATGTGAATTATACACCAATATTCAAAAGAAAAATTGTGCAGGTCTTTCCAATTCAATGGGCAAATTTTCTCCAACATTAAAAGCACCAAACATTAAATGACACCTAATATGGCCCACACAGCTAGGTAGAGATGAGTGGCAAAACTGATGTGCATTACAACAATTCTGTCCAATGCTCCACTATCATTCCCTTCTAAACTGCTGAAGAATCTGTTTAGGATATGTTGGCCATTTGCTTGACTGTTTTCCTTCCAGTAGGCATAACTGTAGGGACCTGCAAAAGGTGAGGTTATTTTTCCTGAGAAAGGGGTGTTATCCTTTTGTTAGGAAAAATAACCTTGCCTTTTGCAGGTCCCTAGGCATAAGTCTTTATCTTCCAGAGGTGGAAGTCTGACTAGAACTGGGCTGCAGTAGCTCTACCACAAGGAAAGAGGACAAGCCTCCCCTGCAATTCAGTGCAGTCTAGGACAGCCTGCCTGATCCAGCACAAGTTAGAACTGCGCTGCCCGTCTGATAGTTCCACACTCCCTTCCTAGTGCTTTCTTGTGCTAAATACCCAGGACTAACCCAAGATCTCTTGCTGTCTGAGATAGGCTGCCAAATACTATTTCTTTTACCCAGTGGTACATCATTAGCTGACACCTTTGCTGCTCCTCTTTATTTTGCTCTCTGGAGTCAGAAAGTATCCTAAGCTCCAGCCCAGCACTAACCTCCACATCCATTCCATTCCCCAATTCTTTTCTGAATCCAAGGAACAGGAAGGTGAGAAATGGGAGGCTCATCTCATCAATCCACTGCATAAACAAACTCCATTCCTTCCCCTGCCAGCCAATACCCTATTGGCATCCATCAGTCTTGAAAGACTACGGTATCGTGTTCAAAGCTGTATGAAAAGCACAAAGGCCTGGGTAGATTGGAGGATATGCTGTTACCCAAGCAGCAAATCCCCCTCTCCATGCAACTGAAATAGTCCAATGGAACACCAGAACCAATACGATTGGTTCTAGCTACGTCACAGAGCTGGGCTAAGGACAGGAGCTCACCCTGTCTTGTGGGGACCCGGATCTCGAATCCTGGCCTACTGGTTAACAGGCACCATGTCTTAACCACTTGTGCCATCCACAGCCAGCTAAGCATTATATCAGCACCAATGCTAAATGTGGTTAATACCAACCTGAATTAACTCTTAAACTTATTCTGAAACCACTGTTATTACATTTGGGAGAGGAGGAACCATGAACTGCACTTAACATCAGTGCTTGCATTTAACATTCATCAACCTGCACCTGATCATCATTAATGGGTTAGAAACATTAAGCCTACCTCAACCCAAAGTGTATTTGCTTTATTAGCTTCAGAGCTTGTTTCTTGGCTCAGGGAATTAAGATAACCATAGTAAAAGCTGTATTACGCAGGACTCATAGGGAATAGGTTTGCTGGTTAAACAAATGTGCTGGTTAATGGAGTGAACACCACAAAAAAATGCACACACAAAAAATTAAAGCCATGAAAAAGCATAAATGACACAAACAAGCTCGACACACAAACAACTTACACACACACTGGAAAGTATGCTGGGTGGCTATTTGAAATTTTCTGCTTAGATGAAGGAAGACTTGTACTGCCATCCATGTCATCTGCCTGTTTGCTAAGTTTTCTGGTTTTTAAAGTGCTAGATAATGCAGCTTTTATTGCAATTACTTTGCCAGGCAAGTAAGCAAATGATTACAATAGCCTGCCAAAGGCTTTTTGACTGAAAAGGCATGAAGGTGGTAGCTGCCAATTTCCATCTGAAAATGAAAGGGCAGTAGGAAAAAAGGCAGGCACTTAGTGAGGACCATGGGGTTTGCCATCTCCTCCTTACAAAAACTATCTGTAAAAGCTGTTCCCCCTAACTGCAGCAAAGGGAGAAGTTAGACAGTAATTTCATTCTATGTGATTTCTTCTTCAGCTGCCTTGAAGGCCCTTTAAATTGAAGGGATGAATTAAAATAACACTGAAAGATAACTAAAATTAGATTGAGCCGTCATTTTATTTCCACTAATTAATCTCAGTACAGTTGAAAAGTGATTTCATTTTAAAAGAGGGTAGTTCCTTTCATGATTTTAGAGTGTGAGCCTGTTGGGGACAAAGAACCATTTATTGATATATTTCAATGTAAACCATGACTCTGTGAACTACTTCATTGAGAAGCAGTATATAAGTACAATATTCTTAATACCATATTTTATGTATGATTCTGTAACACAGGATGATTACACAGGTTGATTCATTTCTTCAAATAGCACTTTTAGTGTTCACAGTTCTTGACACTAGTAATCCTGTTCATCCTGCAAGGTAGGACCCTGCTATTCCCATTAGCAGAGAACTGAACCACAGAATATGATTTGGCCATAACCATTTAGCAAATTTCTGAAGACTGACTGCTAAAGAATATATGCCTTTGAATTATGGTGCTGGAGAAAACTCTTGAGTCCCGTGGGCTGCAAGGAGATCAAATCCTCCAGGAAATCAACCCTGACTGTTCACTGGAAGGACAGTTTCTGAAGCTCAAATACTTTGGCCATATCATGAAAAGGGAGGACTCTTTAGAAAAGACCCTGAAGCTGGGATAAACTGAAAGCAAAAGGAGAAAGCGAAGTCAAAAGATGAGGTGATTAGATAGCGTCACTTAAGCAATGAACATTAATTTGGACAAACACTGAAAGCTAGTGGAGGATAGGGTGGCCTGGTGTGCTGCAGTACATGGGTTCACAAGGAGTTAGACATGACTTAACTAAGTAACAACAGTTGACCCTAAGGCTGCCATCTTGTATTTATTTCCCTGGAGTAAACATCACTGGACACAATATAACTCATGCCTAACATTATAAGATTGCATTTTCAGGAATGTAACTATGGAAATCAGTGCTTCACAACAAATCAGCTTACCTGGCCCAATGCCCACTTTGATGATGTCTGCTCCAGAAAGAAGAAGTTCTTCTACCATCTCTCCTGTCACCACATTACCAGCCTAAAACACAGGTAAGAATATCACAGATAAAGAACATCCAAAATGTACATAACTATGTTTCTATCATCTTCCAAATTCAGTATATTGCTCTCAAGGCATGGTCTGTTTCCAAAGTTATGACATTTCTTGAAAGTGGAAGTGCAGCCTCCTTGAATTTTGATCTTTATTAAGTCCTCATTTGTTTGGTATCATACATGTGCATGTGAGCATTAAGCCACCCCCTTCTTCTAGCATGAAGAATACAGCTAAGTGATTTTTTTCCTGTGTGGAGAAGGGCTAATCAGGACTAATCAATAAATACACTCTGCAGAGGTTTGCTGAGGGTTTACAGCAATGGTTCTTGAGCATTATAATAAATAAATAAACAAGCAATTGTAAATGAAATATAATGACACTGAAGCAAAAGAAAGCAAAACTACAAGAACAGCTAGGTATAGATCAAATGGCCTACAATGCAGGACAATTAAATTGTATACATCTATGTCAGATTTTGAATGCTGCCATTGGAAATAATATTTGACAAATGATCACCAATCAAAGTGAAGTAGACAGATTTTTTTTTCCAAAATTAAACAGAGGCCAAAAGCATGGACCAAATAATTGTTTGTGATTCATAGATGTGTATACATTTTGGAGTTTGTGCCACTTTATCTTCAATTTTTTCTCCTGCCAAACCATGAAACTACTTTCAAATAAACTTACATTTAAAAATTATTTGCAGATCCAACAGAATGAGAGATTGCTTAAGAGAAAACCGTTCAGGACCCAACTTGCTGGATCCTATTGTGTCCTAAGCTGGGTTAACATCTATAAAATGGAAATGAAAATAGACCTTGGTGCAAGGATGAATCAAGTACTCATAGAACTGTAGATATAAAGTAACCATGGCTGACAACACAGAATAAAACTCACCGGTTAAAATTTAAAAAAATACCGTATATCACAAAAATTCTCACTCCTCCTTCTCCATTTCCTGTCACCACACTTACCATGATAGTGTGATTTGGAAATCTAGCATGGACAGCTTTCACGAATGCCACAAAATGTTCCGAATAACCATTCGCCACATCCAGACAGATGTACTTGATAAGTGGAATAGCCTCTATGATATTTGTCAGCCTCTCCAAATCGGCCATTCCGCTGCCTGAGCTCACTGCTACATGCTGGAAAGAGAGGAAGAGAATGATGTGCCATTTTTATCTCAGTGAGGGTATTCTCTTGGCATCTATTTCTGTTAAAACCAGTTAGAAACAAGAAAATCTAAGAATATGCCTCCATCAAAAAATTTTTTTAAAGAAACCAGCCAGGGAGCAGAATCCATTTCAATATTTGAAGATGTAGTATAGTGGGAGGCAAGCTGAGAACTTGGAAGCCGAATCTTGGAAGTCTGACTTGGGAATTAGTGTAAATTCTTCCATTCCCAGTTATGCAGTCTGATAACTTTTTTCTGATACTTCACCGGTGCATTCAGACTTAAGTGGTCTATGTGATTAGAACCCAGAACTTGGTCAGAACTTCAGGTGGGTTACAGCCATCCCACTCCAGCCAATTTGTTTTGAGGCTGAGATCTTCATCACTTCAACATAGATCAGGGCTAGCAGTCCCAAATGAGGTGCATCTCAGAGACTTTTGCTCTGCAATTCAGTCAAGTCCCCCCAATCTTCTTGGTCTCTCCCTTCCCCCAATGTCCACCCCCTCTGCTCACTGCCACACTTTACTTCCTCTTTCTCTCTCCACCTTTAAAAATGGATTGCATGCTGTTACCATGCCACTCTTTGATTTTTTTCCTACCTTCCAACTGTGTGGAAAGGAAAGAGCGACACAGAAATAGCACATATTAACTGGTTCATTAATTCCAGCAGGAAAGCAAGAGGAACTCTGGCAGTGTGGCCACTCACTTACCCACTAGGGATCTCATGCTGCAGTTTGAGATTTCAGATGCATCCAAGCTCACTAAAGCTGGAATCTTTTATGATAATTATATGGGAGACACATGAGGAAGTGCAGGGACAGACAGACAGCTGAGTTTTCCCCCCACACCTTCTTCTTTGATGTTCTGAGCAAAACCAAGGATTTTGAGGATTCCAAATAGATAATTGAGCAAAACCGCTTATGGCTGTGAAAAGATTCTGTAGAAATTCTTAGAATAATCATATTCCATGGGGGAGAGAGTTGTGTTTAATTGCACAATGCTTTATTAACATTGATCTTTTCTTCCTGACCTCTATCAACATAGTCTACGGCTAAGCTTTCTTGCTACTATTCTATTATAAATATGACATTCCCCATAGGTATGCTATTCAGGGTGGAAGAAACCACTTAGCACAATCCTTTCAAGAACATTTTCCTTTTACAAAACTCTCTCTTGTAACCATCAGAGGTTGGGGGAGGCAGGTTCCCACTTGCCCTAAACTCTATAGAAAACACAGTTTAGAAAGCAATAATTACATTAAATAATTAACTGTATGAAAATATACCTCAAGGCATTCTGGGTGATTGCTTGCAAACAGCTTCCACTCTTCCAGAGAATAATGCTTATGTATGGCAGTGAACATGGCATGCTAAGAAAGCAAATAAATGAACATTTTTGTTTTGCTGTGGCACAGAAGAAGGAACTATTTCAACAATATAATAATGGTTCTTTATATATGATTTAAATAAATAATGAAGAGCTTGCAGACTGGGTAAGAGACCATCTGCATATCTATCTATCATACAGGAACACATCTCCATACATTCACATCCTCAACTCAACTGCATTCAAGAGAATGGAGAAAAGAAAATTTTTATCCAGATACAGTTTCTCATTCTGTACAAATGCTACTGTATTTAATAAAAAAATTACTAAATTTTTTAATAATATTAATATTAATATAATTAATATTATAATATATAATATAGCAGCAGGCCTCCGTCAGTCTTGAAAGACTATGGTATCGTGCTCAGCACTGCATACACTGCATGCGAAGCACAAAAGCCTGGGTTGGATTGTTATGGAGGATATGCTGTTACCCAAGAAGCAAATCCCCCCTCTCCACACCACTGAGTTAGTCCAATGGAAAGGCAGAGCCAATACAATTGGATCCAGCTGGCGTCGCAGAGCTGGGCTAAGGACAGGAGCTCACCCTGTCTTGTGGGGCCGACCCGGGTCTTGAACCCTGGCCTGCTGGTTATCAGGCACAGCATCTTAACCGCTTGCGCCACCCACATCCCCTTATATAATATAATTAATATTAATTTAATAAAATTAATTAATATTAATTTAATTTAATAAAATATTTCTATTAATATTACAGGAAACCTTTTCCTGTAATATTAATCAGATTTGTAGTTGCATTTTGATACATCTATATCCATTTTTCTGATGAAACTTAAACCAATTGTTTCTGACATAGCAAGAGAAGCTAAATCTTGGGAATTATCAGTTGGATTTTAACAAACATCAGCAGAATCCAGTCCTATATCTTTATCAAGGAAATGAAATATCAATTACAGATTCTTATCCTTATAGAACTACTGTTATCAGGATTTTCTTGGGAAAGTATTCTTCCATATGGGAATCTGAGAATATTACAAGCAAAGAAAAGCATTTAAAAACTTTACTGATTTTAATGAGAAGGTTAAGCATATGTTTAGATCTGTCAGATCACAGTGATTAACTAAACTATACCTATATATCTGGTCTATCCAGACAATCCAGAAAACTGGAATCGAAAGACCTACTTTAGTCATAACCTTTGCCATCTCAAAAGTGCCCACAGTGTCCATGTTTGCGACTATAATGGGGATCCCTGTGTAGGTTTGCTTAGAATTACGGAATGTGAAGGTGCGCATAAGATCTACCTGCAAAAGACCCAAAACAAAGACATATTTTAGTTGTACTAGAGAGGAGAAATAGCTTTTATATACCATTGAAGGGCAAATAACATTTCATTAAATACAGAATGAAGTCATAGGGTTAGGAAAATGCAGAGGCTAAAAAGGAAAAAAAAAATATATTTGGTTATTCTTTCCACAGAGATCTCCATAGCCACCAGTTTGAATACCGCTACCATAAGCAATCCATACTGGCACTGCAGGAACTGAGTGTCCAAAAGGTGGTCTGCATATGTGAAATTCAGAATGCATATCATGAATTGCATGGAAAATACACAGGGAACTGACCCCATGTTTGTGTGCTTTGTGTGCTTGATTTTATACTCATAGGCTAACTTTGGATTTGCCAGTTTCAGATATCTTGGGATGGGCCAGTCTGTCAAAAATATCATCCAAACTGACCCATTATAACCAAGCTACAAAGCTGCAAGTGTATTTCTCTGGGGTTTCTACTGATTAATAGGGAAGAAGGAAACAGCGGCTGTCTTGGACACAGCTGAAAATATACAGAAGTTGCTCTAAAGGCCAGACTGACACCCTACACTAATGGTACCTCTAAAAGCCAGCTAAGAGTTAGTATTATTGACTGGCTAGAATCGCACACAAATAATCTATAGCTAGTGCTCCTTTTCACCTAAGAGAGGTAGGACACTCACAATTTTTTCCAAGACAATGTAGCCACTTATTATTTTCCCAAGGTTTTTTTCTTTTGAGAACAGAGATCTGCATATAACTATTCGTGAGGGGAAATGCTAGCTTCTCATAAAATTCTCCCTTGTTCCAGAAGAGGAAAAAAAGGGGGAAAAGAAAGGATTTAAAATGGATTCTAAACTCATACATGTTTTCCATACATTTTTATTGAGAAGTCGTATAGAATTCAAGAACACAATCCTAACCATATCTACTCAAAAGTAAGCCCCATTGTGTTGAATGGGTCTTACTCCCAGGAAAGTGTTTTTAGGATTTCAGCCTTAATAGCTAAATATGTATAAATGGTCACCAGACTTGGATGTCATTGTCACTTTACCTGTTTCTTCACAAGAATCAAGTGTTTGCTACCATTTCACAGGGAGGGTCAGCTCAACTTACCCTACAATCCAGAGTAACTACGGGAGCACGTAAGAGACATTATGTGCACCTGTAGTTATGACACCAGCTAATGAAAACCTCTGGGAAACTCATATTGCAATCCAGAGTAAATTGTTGTTACACCGGAGCAAGGACTTCCCATAGTTACTCTGGATTGCACCCTAAGTTTCTAAGGCTGCAATCCTAAAGACACTTTCCCATTGAACATAATGAAGCTTACTTTTGAGTAGACATGGTTAGGATTGTGCTCTATGTCAATGAGATTGGGTCAAGCTAAAATTATGGTATAGGCACATGATGCATTTAGGCATGGGGAAAATGTGTAAGGTACACCGTAAAGCATAGCATGCAAGGCAGCTGTCAGCACCCCTGAAATGTACCATATTTTGGCTTATAAGACTCACCTTTTTACCCCCAAAAGGGGGTGGAAGTTTTAGTGCGTCTTATGAAGCGAATGCCTCCTGACATTTTTATCTGTTTTCTTCCTTTAAATCTAAGTGCATCTTATAGTAAGGTCTGTGTTATAAGCCGTAAAATAAAGGTATGTTAATTATACTCAAAGCTTTTCAAGATCAAGGTTTAAACTAAAACAAATCTTACAATGAACCACTTGACTAGCTTCCTGATGATAAAAATACTTTAGCTCTTACAACTCACTGGAGTCCTAACATGGGCCTTATCTTTGGAATGCTGCACCAAGGTGCTAGGTAGGGCATACCAGCAGCTAAACTCAGCCTTTTGGCTTAATGGGCATTAAAAACCAACATTCCAGAGGGATTTACAACAACAATATTCCTGTTAGCGCTTGCTTGTAGGAGATTTTTTATCAGTAATCATGGCAGCTGGCCAATTAGGGAATAGATGTCCACATACTCCCCGGTCATTTAACAATAGTTAAGAACGTAAGAACATAAGAGCCTCCACTGGATCAGGCCAAAGGCCCATCTAGTCCAGCTTCCTGTATCAGACAGTGGCCCACCAAATGCCACCATAAGATATCTGCATCCATGCGCCCTCCCCTGCATATGGCATTTTGAGATTGTCCACATTTACATCAATCTGTAATGTGTACTGTGTACACATATACAGTAATGGAAATAATTCCAACCAGATATGAAAGAAGTTACAAAAGGAAGGGCCATTTCTATTGGCAGCCAAGAGTCAATTTGTGACAAGCATGGGACACTTATATTAGTAAATGTAATATAAGAAAAGCTCTGCTGGATTACATCAAATGTTTATGGTAGTCCAGCATTCTGCTGTTTACATAATGGACCTGAGAAGGACCATTACAAATATTGTATTTACTCAAATCTAACCCTCAATTTTTCCAGCCAAATTTAATCTCCAAAATCAGGGTGCATATTAGATTCTATGGTTAATTAGATTAGAGTAAATATAACATTTTTATTATAAGGATAGGGTGCATATTAGAAATAATAGCACATTAGATTCAACAGCGCATTAGATTCAAGTAAATGTGGTACTTTTGGGAAGCCCAGAGCAGTTCATGCCACAGTGGGCCACTATTTAATTCAGTGTTGATCAACATTTGTCCTCTATCATACCACTTCACATGGTCCACATATTCAAATCAAGTGCCACTAGAAGTAACTGTTGGTGACATTATCCCCAGTTACAGTGGCGCCTCACGTAACAAATGCCTCACGTAAAGTATGTTTCACGTAACAAACAAAAATTTCTCTAGAATTCTGCTTCTCTTAATAAACTCTGCTTCACGTAACAAACTTACTCACTGGCAGTTGGGGCAGACGCACTGGCCGGCAGCCCTTTTAAAAAGCATCAGGGCTGCCTAACATGCCTGCCCATAGCGAAAGCAACTCTTCTGCACTGTTCCTCCTGTGGCTGGGCTTTGAATGCTTTGGAGCTCTGCCTGCCAAGCCAAGCCTCCTGCTACTATTTGTTGTGTCAGGTTCCTAGCCTAGCTGCTGGGCAGCAGGCGTCCAGGATTCCTGGGAGTACCATGAGAAATCTATGCAAGTACTGCTAACTACCATTGCTAATAGACTGTAAGTGATTTGGGTTGCAATCCTTAAGCCACTTTCCTGGGAGTAAGACTCATTAAAGACAATTAATGGGGCTTACTTTGAGTAGGCATGGTTAGAATTGTGCTCTTAGCATTGCAGAATGTACCTAAACATCTTTTGAAGCTTGTTATTGCATAATTCATGGGTCTCTAAACTTTTTGGCAGGCTTGCCACTTTGTCTTTCTGATACTGGGTCAGGGTGCCAGAAGAAAGAAGAATTGATTTACATTTCAAATTTAAATAAATTTACATAAATGAATATATTAGTGGTGGAAACTGTGAAAGAATTAATTAATTAATATCAGTTCATTAACATGTTCATAAACACACACACAAAGAGGGAACCTTCACTCCAGTTCACAAGCATTTTCATACAGAGAGGGGTGGTGTGTGCAGCCTTCCCAGCCCTCAAAATACCCTCCCAAGGTACAGAGACCACAGCTCCCCTCTGGAGGATTACAGGTCTTGCCCCAGGGCCCATGGAGGGGAGTTGCAAAGGGCCAGATAGAGGCTTGCTGGGGGCACATCTGGTTCCAGAGCTGGGGTTTGGAGACCCCTGGTATAAATCATATGGAACACTGTGTGTCTGTCTGTCTGTCTGTCTGTGTAAGGATTTTTAAGATTCCACATAAATTATAGAAATGAAAGTTATGCAACCACATAGACAACACACACAAGTAGTAATTTTCAAGCAGAGGCTCGACCAGGCACCTGTCCCGGGATGCTCTAAGAGGATTTCCTGCTGCAGGCAGGGGGTTGGACTAGATGACCTACTAGGTCCCTTCCAACTGTAGGATTCTGTGATTCTATACTGAAGTAGCTAATAGTAGTAGCTAGTCATTGTTTCCAAAGGACTGCCAATCTGTAAAAGCAGAGATGGTATTTCTTTTGTGTGTGCGTGTGTGTTGTACACCTCACCTGACCTGCCCTGTCCTCAAATAACCGCTTCTTTCTGGTATTGCCTTCCCTGCGCAGGCCTTTTGTGCATGCTTTGTAATTGGAGCCCTGGCCCCTCCATCACCCTGCAAGTGGTGAGTCATGGTGCCTGCTAACAGTCTCCAGCAATGCTGTGTGCGGCTCTAGGTCACCTTCTCCCCCCCTCCTGCTTCTTCCCATTTCTTGCAAAAATAATGCACAAAGCAAGAAGATCCACCACCTGTTTGGCACAACAAACATCTCAGGCAAAGAAAGGGAAGCGAGAGAACAAGCTGGCTTTGGGGAGTCCACACCAGTGCCAGCCCAGCCAGGTAGCCCAGTGTTTACACAGAAGCAAGTCCCATGATGGGTCAGTAGGTCTTACTCCTAGGTAAAGAGACATTAGGATTGCAACCTGCATGATGCAAGGGCTTCTTACAAAGAAGCAAACTCACGTTGCAGAGGGAAAAAGCAAGCAAGTGCACAAGTCATCATCATTTGGTCTTGTGTAATGCACATTGGGCAAGAGAACCACAATAGTTTTTATCACACACACACACTCATCATCATCATCATCATCATCATCATAAAGGCTGCAATCCTAAAGACACTTTCCTGGGAGTAAGATTCATTGAACACAATGGGGCATGGTTAGGCTTGTGCTCCTAGTCTTGTGCAATGCACATTGGGCAGGAGGACTGCAATAGTTTTTATTACACATACACACCACCACCATCATCATTTGATCCTGTGCAATGGGCAACAAAAAATTTCCAGTAGATCCAATTATACACACACACCATCATCAGGTCCTGTGCAATGCACACTAGGCAGCATATCTCCAGTAGTTTCACCACCCACACCCCGTTAATCCTGTATTTGATCCAGCAGGTTAGTTTAACAGTGTGTTAATAACACACACACACACACACACACACACAATTTTCCTTGGAGTCAGTGTGACTTCCTCTAAAACACACACATATAGAGCTTTGGAGTCAATCAGTGGAAAGCTATGCATTGTCTTGATTTGTGGTTAGGAAAAAAAAAGCCATGGGGGGGGAGAAGAAGAAGAAGGGGACTCTCCCAAGCCCCAGAAATCATCTCCTTCAGGGCTTGGGGGGAGATGGAAATGCTGAGAAAAGAGGAGGGAGGCGAGTAGGGAGGAGAGAGAAAAACATGCTGTGCTGCAAAAGCTCCCACCTCTGCTCTGCTCTTAAGGCTGCTTCTCTTGGGTCTAACCAAGACATCTTTAAAGTCCAGTTTGAGATCTGCATCTACCCGGGGCATGGCGAGCGCTGGCTGCTTTGGGGAGAGAGGCTGCAGGAGGAGAGGATCCCCTTCTCTCTCCCTCCCTCTCTAGGGCTGCAGAGCTGAGCAGAAGCCACCAAAGCTTGTTTTCCTTGCAGGGCGAGTATTTATAGGGAGGGAGGCAGCTCAGGTCCAAGCTCCATCGCTTGCTTTATTAGGAACGGGCTGGCTTGGGAATGTGCACGCTCAGCCTGCTCAGCTCTCCTCTACCCGGCTCTCCTCTCCTGGCTGTACTACTGCTGTGACTGCTGCTGCGCCAATGCAGCCCAGCTGGAGACACTGCGGCGCACTGGAGAGGAGGAGGAGAAGGGCACAAGCCCTGATGGAGCTCCCAAACCCAGTGCAGAAGGGCAGCTCAAGGGCAAGAGGGAGCCTTGCCAGGGTCAGCCCTGCAAGCTCAAGGAGCAGAAAAGGGGACATGCCCTGGGCTAGAAAGCTCCACTGCAAGGATGAGACAGTAGCAGGCAGGTGGTGCCTGGCCAGGGTGATCATATCTCCTCTTTTTCCAGGACATGTCCTTTTTTAAGCCTTTTGTCCTGGAAAAAATCTTCAATGCCCTCCATTTCCTTGTAAGAGCACAATCCTAACCATATCTACTCCAAAGTAAGCCCCAATGTGTTCAAAAGGTCTTATTCCCAGGAAGGTATCTTTAGGATTGGAACCTAAGACATCTTGCAATTAATTATGGCTGCAATCCTAGCCACATTGCATTATAAACCCATTGATTATAATGTGACTTCTATGTAGTCATGCTTAAGATTGCACTGTGCATGCTATTGTTTTAACCATCGTAAGTAATCTATGTGTTTAAGCACATGAAAGCAATATGTATGTTTTTAGCATTTATTTTGTTATGTTTTACATTTTTCCAGGGAGTCCTACATTGGGGGGATTGTCCTCTTTTTTGGTTACCTGGGTCGGCGCCACCAGACAGGGTGAGCTCCTGTCCTTAGCCCAGCTCTGCGACGCCAGCTGGATCCAATTGTATTGGCTCTGCCTTTCCATTGGACTAATTCAGTGGCCTGGAGAGGGGGGATTTGCTGCTTGGGTAACAGCCTATCCTCCATAACAATCCAGCCAAGGCTTTCGTGCTTCACATGCAGCGTATGCAGTGCCGAGCACGATACCATAGTCTTCCAAGACTGAAGGAGGCCTGCTGGTGCATGCTGCCTCTTGGTGGGGGCTCTACATGGGGGAGCCCTTCCCCTTCTGCTCCTCCACCCAGTCCTTTGGGACTCCAGGAAGTTCAGAATCGAATTTTTGGTCATTGATAAAACGGGTTGTGGGTATTTGTCCCTCCCTAACCCCCACCACCACCACCACCCAACCGTCTGAAGAGAGGTGACCTGGAGGCACCTGCAGCTTCCCCCCTGGTGTCCTTGGGTTGGAAAAATTGGACCCTTCTTTGCACCAGCCCCCCAATTGGTGCCTTTCTGTTTCCCTCACAGTACCCCTCCCTCACAGGGTGACCATATTTCCTCTTTTCCCAGGACATGTCCTCTCTTTTGAGCCTTGTGTCCCCCCAAAAAAGTCTTCATTGCCCACCTTTTGCTTGGAAGCAGACAGCATGTACCCTTCTTGGAATTCATACATTATATGTAACAGTTTTAAATGTAATAGGTAATATACTGTTTAAATTAACCACATGAAAGCAATATATATGAGTGTTTTTAGCTTTTATTTTGTCATGTCCTACATTTTGTGGGGGGTGTCTTATCCTCTTTTTCAGTTATGGCATATGGTCACTCCTTGTCTCTTGCTGGAAAAGGCTGTCCCTTCTATGCACCATATGGATCTGAGAGCCATTCATTATTTTCTTTTTGTTTGTACACCACTTTGTGAAATTTTTAGGTGAAAAGCAATGATATTTAAATATACTGTATATCATCACTTTTCAGCTAAAAAGTTCACAAAGTGGTGTACAAATAAAAAGAAAACAATGAATGGCTCCCAAATTGGTGCCTTTCTGTTTCCCTCAGATAAAGATAAAGATAAAGTCAAAGATAAAGATTCTAAATTGTTTTGAGGGTCTTTAATGATGTCCAATTATGGACGCTAGTGCAAGATGGGGGGCCTGGCATGCAAAGGTCCATGGGGTTACAAAGAACCAGACATGACTTACTGTAACAACAATCATGTCTACAGCATATTACTAGCACAAATAACTTGTGACGGGTCAATTGTGTTTTTCTTTGCTTCTGCATGTTTATGCACCTTATGTCCATTGTTAAATAACAATGTTAGCCTGTGCCCAGAAGAGATAATTATAGACAAGAAATATATAGCAACACAGCTCAGCCAGATTGACCATCTATTAATAGACGGAACTGCTCAAGGGTTGTGTGCTGATGGCACACATCAAAAATGTATGGAAATGACAACAAAGGCTTACTTGTACCGGTTTATCAGGATCGCCAGTTGGTTTTAAACTGTATTATACATACATCTTGAACATACATTGTATATACATCTTGAACATATCAGCACATGCCATTTAAATATAAAAATAAAACATCAAATGGCAAATAACCAACCCTGAGACTTGAAATCTCATTTCTTTTAAATTAGAACCGCCATGGTATATTGGCAGAAAGCAAGAATAGCAAGGAAGATGGTAACAGTCTTCTTTAGGCTGCCAGGAAATTAGTCTTTCCCTTTGTAAACCAATAGCAGCTAAGTCAAATGTGCTCATTGAGCCATTCTGTTACATCCTAAGAGAAATCCCATTCTTGACCTCACTTTACTACACTGTAACTACAGTTTACTGTAACACAGCTGAAAGGGAGGAGGCAAACCATATGTCATATGGGCCTCAAGGCACACTAATGTAAAAGATGCATTCTGAAGGTGTGAGCAGAACACAGGAACATTGATTAAGCATCAGACCTTCAGAGATCAGCTTAAAGGTTAGCTGTAAGCTTTATGAAATGGTAAGGATGCTTTCATTAGCAGACCAGTGAATGCACAGAGGGTTTATCCTGAACCCTGAAGTACAGATATACATAGTCAGCCATCTTCAAAAACTGAACAAAGTTATACATGCTGCAGAATAAATAATTAGGGACACAATTCCAATTAAGTTCAGTGAAAGAGTTTAATAGAGTCTGGCTGTAATCCTAATCCCCAGTTAGGCCGGCATAAGTCCTGGCACAAGTCCTGTGCTGATCTGGAAGTGTTGCAAAAGTTCTGTAAAGCACTTTTGCACCACTCCTGGCAGATGATGCCAGTGCTTAAATATGCACTGGCCTCACCACACCACCATAGGAACAGTGAGTCAGGTGAGTTATGCCAGCCTAAATTGGTTAGGATTCCACCCTACAGGTATTCCACCCTACATGAGGTATGAACTCACTCCGATTCATTTATCTGCTCCTTTCGTTTATCTGATTTGTTTGGTTGCAAAGGGGTCTTTCTCTTTGCTTCATCAGTGAGGCAACAATAACTAGCACAATCACTGACAGTGTCAAAGGAGAACAACTCTATCAAGCTTCTCATATCAGCCAGAACTCGATCAAGCTTCTCCATCAGCAAACCAGCATTATCCTTCCGAGCAAAAACATCAACAAGTCAAGGGTGTGAGTTTTTTTATTCGTCTCACATCAGGATGGACAACCTTTCAACTTTAGGACTCCTAGACCTTCATAATGCTGTAAAATTGTTAAAGGTCTAGGAACTCTAAAGTTGAAAGGTTGGTAACCTTTGCTATACAAATCAGGGTAATTACTCAAAGCTTCTGAGTAATGTGAGTGGGCATATAAGCGGGCTTGTATGCTGGAAGATCTACACCAGGGGTGTCCAACATGTGGCCCGGGGGCCGCATGCGGCCCAGGACAAGGGTGGATGCAGCCCTCCTGCAAAGCTGGCCACCACCATTGGAAAAACCAGCTTTGTGGCAGTAGCCATTTTCAAATTTTGCATGCTTCTCTGCATACTGACCTGGGCGGCCGCCACAAAGCTGGTCTGGGCTGCCTGGCTCCTCCCCCTACCTGCCTCCTGGCACTCAGAGCGCTTCAGGCTCCTGCAGACCTTGCAGCACTCGCCCACCTGCATCCCCCGAAAGCAGCCTCAGCCTCTATCCTGGTTGCTGCCTGCTGTTCTTGAGACCTACTCAGAAGTAAGCCCTGTTAAAGACAATGAGGCTTACTTCCAAGTTGCAGTCTGAGAGCCCAACCCAGCAGAAAACCAACCCAGCTACTCAGCAAAAAACCCCATGATAATCAATGAGACTTACTCCATGGTTTAGCTTGGAGAGGATTGCTGCCCATCCTATGCATCATGCCTACTCAGAAGTAAGCCCCATTAAAATCAGTGATACTTACTCCAAGGTTTAAAAATGTAGGACAAAATATAGGACATCCTATATTTTGTCTTACATTTTTTTAAAAAGTTGTTAGTGTTTATATGCGGCCCATACCAACTTGTTTTTTTCCAATGCGGCCCAGGGAAGCTAAAAGGTTGGACACCCCTGATCTACACAATCAAGTTCGCTTATGATGAAACTAAACCCTAAAAGTGAGGTATAAATCTGTTAAAAATCTATAAAAAATTATATTGGGGTTTAAATCTGTTAAATGTAAAAACAATATAAGAATGAAATAAGCTGCTATGAGTTTCAGATGCCAGGATTCCTATGATATTTCCAACCAGCCCCTCTTTGCACAATTAGGGGTGGGATTATACCCACCCTGCTGCCCCTCCTAGTATAAATTCCCCTTTAATCACAGGATAGTGGGGATAATTTTTGTCTGAACCATTTGCCCATACACAGGAGAAATGGGGAAAGCATGCTGCGGAGAGAAGCAAGACACAGTACAGTACAGTAAATTGAGCATTCAAGATGCGAACATTCACCCATATATAAACATCCCTGCATTGACATCAAAGGTGTTAGACTTATGAACATGCATTGACATCAACAGTGTTGGACTTACAAACATTTCAACTTATGAACAAGGTTCCGGAATGGAACTCATTCTTAAATTGAGGACTTAAAGCACAATCCTAATCATGTCCACTCAAAAAATGACACCATTGTGTTCAATGGGTCTTACTCAGTGGTGGGCCCAGCCTGCCCTAACAACCGGTTCTCCGGAAGTGGGCAGGGCCAGGCTGGGTCAGGGGGCGGGACCAGGGGGCAGGGGGAGGGCACGCCACCTTAACCCTTTGTTTACCAAAAAAATTGTATCACTTGTGACCACATCAATCAGTATTAAGCCCCTGAGTTCACTGTGATTTATTCCTATACATTACACTTTATTATGCTCTCAGGGGGAATGTGTGCCACAAATAAGAACATAAGAGCATAAGAAAAGCCTCCACTGGATCACACTGTGGTGCACAGAGGCCTACACCGGAGGAAGAACTGGCAGAGGACCTGATGTGGCTGGACTTTTCATACGAAAAGGGAGACCCGAGTGTCATTGTGGGGCAGCCACCAGGCACACAACACCACACACTCCACCCCAGGAGAGAGAGAGAACAGGAGGTGGAGGCAGTGTTAACATGGACCATGGACCCAGGGGAGGAGAGGCGAATGTGGGAGCGGGAATGACTGGAGGAACAAAGGAGAAAACAAGAAGTGGCAGCATATTGGAGGGAAAGGAAGGCGAGAGCACCTCAAGAACCAGGAGGGGGAAGCCCAGGAGGCTTTAGCTTAAGGAGGCCGGGCTTGGATCATGGGCCTACTTGGTGGAGTAAAGTTCCCCCTCCACCACAGCCAGAGTGGTGGAGACTCCTGCGGGGGTGTGGTCCCTGGCCAGGAAATAAGGAGGAAGAAGAGCGGGAAAAAGAGAGGTGGGGCAGGAGAAACTAAACTAGAGACTGGACCTGCATGCTGGTTAGTACTTACCTGCTCAGAGATCATAGTTTGGACTTACCTGATGGGAAAGAGTATCCTGCCTCTCTGAGTTCTGGGAGGGGGTAAGGAAAGGGATACTTACCTGTGTTTAAGTTGGAAGTGTTGAAGTGTAACGTTTAAGTTTGGAACCTCCAAAGATGGAAGCTAGTAAAAATGTTGTGTTGGAAATTCCCCCGTGTCTCCTTGGACTTATTTTAGTGAAGAGTTGGCAATAGGCCCAGGCGAGGCAACAGGCCCAGGCCCAGAGACTCGGGTCCATCCACCCACATTACCTCTGTAGCGAGCCCGCACCACACACACCAAAGACTCATCTAGTCCAGCTTCCTGAATCACACAGAAGCCCACCAGCTGCCTCAGGGAGCACATATGACTCTTGCATCCAGGTGCCTAAGTACCAGCAGACACACCACAAGTTCCACAGGTGGTGCTCATACCACTGGTTGAGAAACACTTATCTACAGTTTAGGACCAGAGTCTGTGGTGTCCCCTCTGCAGGCTGAGGTTTGTTTCTAAGCCACTACTTAAGGCTACAATCCTGTCCACACTTTCCTGTAAGTAAGCTCCATTGAATATAATAGGACTTCTGAGTAGTCAAGCAAAGGACTGAGCTCTTAGTAACCAGCCTCTGGCTCCAATCCTATTCACTTTCCTGAGAGTAAGCTCCACAGACTCTAATGGGACTTACTTCTGAGTAGCCAAGAATAGGATCGGGCTCTAATGCTGCACTCCTCTGCACACTTTCCTTGGAGTAAGCTTCATAGATTGAAATGGGATTAACTTTTGAGTAGTCAGGCATAGGATTACAAGCTTCTTTCCAGGGAGTAAGCTTCACTATTATAATGGAACTTACTCCTGAGTAGACAGATGATTGGGCTTTGAGGCTACACTCCTATCCTCACAGGAGAGTAAAACCTGCTGACTTTAATAGGATTTACTTCAGAGTGGACTGAAGTGGACTGGGCTCCTGGGGGGTAGGATGGGAACTGGGGCTATTTCTTCAGGTGCCCCTATACTGCATCCCCACAATCTCAGGTGGAGAGATTTCTCAGAGGGGCAGGATGAGGTGGGGAGATCTGGGGGGGAGGGAAGGATTACAGTGTGGATAGGATTGCAGCTTGAGCCCAATCCTAACTGTGTCTACTCAAAAGTAAGTACTATTCAAGTCAATGGGGCTTCTCAAAACTGTGTGGTCAGGATTTTAGCCTTACAGTCCAATCCTATGCAGGCTTACTTAGAGGTAAGTCTCATTCTAGTCAGTGGGGCTTACTCCCATGTAAGTGTGGATATGGTTGCAGCCTCAGAGCCCAGTCCTAATCATTTCTACTCAGAAGAAAGTCCCAGTATAGACAGTGGGCTTACTCTCAGGAAAGTGTGGATGGGAAAGCCTCAAATCCTATGCTACTCAGAAGGAAATTCCATGAAAGTCAATGGGAATTGCTCCCAGGAAAGTGTGGCTAGGATTGTGGCCACAAGCTGCAGTCCTCTACTATACAGTGTGGCTTACTCCTGAGTAGTACTGGGTAGTACTGAGTAGTTCTCCATGCCTAGTACTGGGCTGCAAAGGCACCTGGGGAGGCAGGCTGGCATGGCCCCCACCAAAAGCCCTGGAGGATCTCATCCTCACAACATTCAGATGCTTTTACCCACCTAAGGCTCCCAGACCTTTCTATGCTGACTTCTCTATTCCCACCCAATGACCCCTTTGTAAAGCTGTTCATCAAAGCCTGATTAAAAAAAAAAACACCATCCCAGAGAAGCTGCCTCATTTGCATATGAGAAACCCATCATGCTTTGCAAACTGCACAAGGAAATAACTTCTGAAAACTTGCTAGAAATAAGGTTTTAAATCAAAATAAGATGTTTAGCAAAGGCAGCCTTCCTGAATAGCCTCATACAAAGGTTTGGGGCATGAAGAATTTCCTCACTCTGACTTGAAAATATGTAGTTTATAGTGATCCAAAGCTCTCTCGTCTCAGCAGTCAGTGTCTGAGTGTGCTGTAGAATGATTGCTGTGCCTTGTCTGAATGATGGTCATGGGAACAGACTGTATTTTAAAATCAAAAAATACCCTTAGGGAGGGGAAGGAGGGGGGAGGGAGGTTCAGAAGGGGAGGAGGGAGTCGAAGACAGACCCAGAGACCCTTTAAGAGAAATTCAAACACACTTGCATGCAATTCAAAGATGATGGCCCTCTTTAACAACCGGTTCACTAACGTCCTCCCCAAATTAACCACCGGTTCTACAGAACCGGTGAGAGCCGGTTTCAGCCCACCTGTGGTCTTACTCCCAGGAAAGTGATTTTAGGATTGCAGCCACTGTGTATCATATCAACTGAACAAGCTGTCTCTACATACCTCATCTGATCTACCAAATTTTGTTAAATCTGCACAATACTGTACTAATTGTTCTAGTCCAACTAATAACAACTTCCCAAAGTATTACTAAGTATTACAAATAATACAGGGTGTGACACTGCATTATAAGTGTGCAAAAGAGGGTAATTAATTTCTAGCCAGTAACAATACAATAATAAGCATACACATTTCTTAATGTTTAAGTCCACGCCTAGCATTGTAATCTTATAATCCAAGAGCTTAATGGCAATCTTAAATTAGATACAGTCTGATCAGCAGAGGCATACTGTCAATATGGCATAAGGTATCTTGTGCCGTGGGCATATACGCCCAGTTTGATATTATTGTAACATTAGCTAAAAGGTGGGTTTCAGGTGTTTTGATAGGGGCAAAATTTCAGTCTTTGCTATGGGCACCATTTTGCCTTAGTATTCCTCTGCCTATTTGTATTATGAAACACTTATGGAAGTGTTTCTTGTGTCAACATGGTTGAGACTGGGTGGTACAAGACAGAGGGAGCTCCCATCTCTTGCCCAGTTCCTGCCAACCTAGCAGTTTGAAAGCATGAAAATGCAACTAGATAAATAGATATCATCTCGGTGTGAAGGCAACAGCATTCCATGTGCCTTGGCGTACAGTTATGCTGGCCACATGACCACAGAAACATATTTGATCAAAGCTGGATCTTCACCTTAGAAGTGGGGATGAGCACTGCACCCTACCGTTGGTTATGGCTAGCAATACAACCTGCAAGAGAAACTGTTATCATTAAGCTTCTTGGAGGAAATAAGAAATAAAAATAAATACGTAAATTATAATCCTCTTGAACAGGAAGCTAATGGCAGACAGAAGACATTTAAGCAACATTTTTGACTTTGAACTGCTGTTGGCAAGTAAGTGAGCCTGTTTCATTCAACAGCAGCCTTGCCAGTATTTATTAGTACTGTTGCATTAGTAATTTTCTTTGCACCTCCTTCAGCTGCAAAATTCTGTGCCACCTACACATCTTCTAACTTTGCATAATATGAAGTGTGCATGTGTTAATTGGTGATACAGCTTCCTGAACTTCATGCAACAGATTTTATTGAGGAGGAAATTCTTAGGCAGTGGTCCAAGGTCACCTAGATCTTATGCTCCTGGCCAGGTTGTGACACACTCAGTTCCACTAATTTATGCCAGCAAAAAAGCTGGTGTAGATCTGTGCATGTTTATCAGAGAGCAGAAAAGTAGGTAAGTTTAAAAAAATACTTAGCTACCAGTGGCTTAAAGGATGCAGCAGTGGCTATACTGGCATTCTTGTATCATGCAAGGCCAGACTGGCATTGGATTGGGTTCTGATTGAAGCTGAAATCTTATACATATCAGGGAGTAAGTTCCTTTTAGGCTTATTTCTAAGTAGACATGCACAGGATTGCATTGCAAGTGGGCAGTGGGCATTGCCAGTGCATTGACAGACCTTATGATATTGGCACATGGGATGCTCAGGATATCTTCCAGTATTTTTCCAGTTACTAATACTTCTTACAAAATCCAGAATGACTTCAGGACAGTACACATGACTTCATACAAAATCCCAAAGAAGCCCAAACCTGAGTATCTTTAGAATACCACAGAAAAATCTTTCAATTTTGGTGGGCCGATCGGCTGCCAAACTGTGTTTTTTAATATGTCTATTTCATATTTATAATGGCTTATCCATTATAAATCATGGATGGCTTATCATGAATCACTGTTAGGAAAATGCAGAAGATAAATTCAAATAAATAAGAATTATCATTTTTTCCTCTTACCTAATGCACTTTTCAGAAATCTGGTGTTACAATCATCAAGCCACCAGAGGGCAGTTTCACATCTTCTGTTGAATCCATTATGTTGAGCGTGACTGCTTTTGAAAAAAATAATTTTCCTTATTAGTGTTCAGTATTTATGGAACAATTCCTTTCCAGAGAGTGTCCTATCCACACAACCCTAACCTCACTTATGTGGCAGTAAGCTCCATAGACCATAATGGGGCTTATAGCTGAGTAGACAGAGATAAGATTGCACTTTTTAAGTCTTTTTGTGCATCTTCATGAATAATTAGATCTCCAAAAGTTTCCTACCTCAATCAAAATATTTGTCTTCCAATACCAAATTAGTGTAGTATCATCAAATAAAACTTCATAATAATGTTATGCGATATTAACAGATAGGAACAGTCTACATATAGTACAGTCTTTCTATTTTTAGTGATTGACATCTTCAAACGAAAGTAGAACTCCTTGGGTTCCCTACAAAAAAATCTGTTTTAAATGCACTTTAATGTGATGTTATTGTTTTCTTTGAAATAAATTGCTTGGAGAGCTAAGCGGTAATGATGATGCTACAGTGTCAAGATGGAGTCTGAGTTTCCAGACGCCTATGTTCTACAGAAGATTCCAGAGCATATGATTCCAGAATATATCCACAATTCCTATGGCTAGGTCTCTTGGGTTTCATTGTTGTCCTGAGAAAATTCACATGACCTAAAACATGGCAATGTACTTTGGTGCCTGTACATGTGAAATGGTTAATATGGAACATATTATATTTCAGGGTCGTTTCGCAACTATTGCCGATCTTTGTGTTAAAGAACGCTTGATGAGATTATGCACAATTCCAAGGTTCTCTGGGACACAACTGAAAACCGCAAGAAAAAGAGGGGTGCTATATTACTGTGCAGCCATGAGGGATGCAGGGGAAGAAACCATCTCTCTGACATGCAAAATCAAAATCTGCAAATTATTGGGGAATAAATGACCAGATGAAGTAACATGAACAAGGGTTTGAGTGACTAGCATCATAAATAGCCCCAAAGCTAACAAGACCACATTCTTCGCTTGTCAAGATTGATGGCAAAGATGCTTAACTATTGTGGCCCATTTTTTGGAAGGGAGTTGGAGAGCTGGAGACAGATCTTACACTGTTAAGAAATAAACTGAAAGTCTTTTTCTGTGTATTTTAAAAACAGCTTTTGTCACAGTTTCTGAAAAAAGAGCTCTGTTCGACAGCTCATCTGCATGTGAAGCCTCCCAAGAAATGTGTAAGCTGGCACTGATATTAAATAGCACTTGAGTACTGTAGTTTTTTTTATTTTTAAATCACACAATAGAGGCTTAAATTTCAAACTAAGCTTGAGAAAAATACTCAAAGCCTGTCTAAATTCAGTATGCTACTCTAAGTATCAGTTGCCCATGCGGGGAATTTTTGATACCAGATGCTAGAAAGGTAACGTACCATTCATAACATGCCAAAATGGAACATAAACCATTACTAATGAGGCTTGGGATAGGGTCCAATACACAACACAATACACTGAAGTGTTCCATTGAGAAAACTGCTTGAGAATATGGCTGAATGGATTGAGAACAAGCCCCCCAGAATGGCTTTAGTGAGTCAAATGGCACAGTTTCAGCTCACTGAATACATACAGGGATATAGCGGCTCACCCCTTTCGTCCAAGAAAAAAAGGAAAGAAATCAACTGTTTGAGACATACTTCAAAAGAAGAACACTACTGTATATTGAGAGTCCAGAGCTCATCTATGCTACAAATGGCTTGACAGCCCTATATCACAAGGCGATAGCCCTAAACAGCCCTAAACCACAAAATGTTTTTCTCTTTAATCCCAAAAGGTTTCCTTTAGTTTAGAATATCAGAGAATAGTATGTGGTTCATTCTTATTTGCAAGAGTTGTAATCACAGGATAAAAACAAAATAAGCAGTAAATAAATAAGAAAAAGAACAAAAGTAAGACAGTATGTGGGATTGCGGCATTAAAGAGATGATGTACCAAAAATGGCATGTATTGAGCGAAGCTGGAAAGATTGCAAGGAAATCATGAGTTGCTTGCCCCCTGAACTATGAGAGATTATCATGAGGGAAAAAATGACATTTTCTCAGCTACCAGTTTAAATCAATGTTTTCCATTTATACATTTCCTTGAATATCCTGTGGTCACAATTCAAATCAAAAACATACAGTATACAGTGTGCATTTGCTTCTATTTGAAGACAAATACGATATTTAGATTGAATCCGGAAACTTTTGGAGATCTAATAATCCATGAGTTTAATAATCCAAACACGCACACAAAACTTACACTCTAAATAGGAAATGTTCCACAACTGCTGAACAGTGATAATACAAACATTTGCTTTTATATGATTTTATGAAAGATGAAGCCTGTAATCCTAAAGACACTTTTCTGGGAGAAAGACCCATTGAACACAATGGAGCTTACTTTTGAGTAGATATGGTTAGGATTGTGCTCAAATAGTTTGAATTTCTATTCAAGCCTGTTACCAAACATTAAGAAAGAAATGAGAACCCACTTTTTAAATGGCACTATATCAGAAGCCACCTAGGTTTAACAGACTTCATAAAAAGAAGATCTAGAAATACGGTAATTTATTTATATGTAATAATAACAACCAGAGGACCCTTAATCTTTTATGTCTCTGTATTTACACTTGCTAGTTGCTGAGCTCTTTGCAGGGGGATTAGCAGCTACAGTATCTGATTTGTGAAAAGCCTTGGGTCTTGAAGCAGTTATGGAAAATGAGAGTAAGAAATCATTTTCACTGGCTTACCTGATCCGGCTGATGCACAGTTGCTTCTTGTTGTGTACTGCCTCTTAAAGAGGTACCGGTACACTTTGAAAACTCATAGGATGAGGTGCAACTAGAGGCCATATCAGAGAACTGGGAAAACAGGTACCACTTTGCAGAAGCCTGTGAAAGTGATTGAACCTGCCAGGACAGTCCTAAGATAGACAGACTAAAAATTCAGAGTCCTGAGATTTTTTAAAATCCCATCTAAGTTTCATGTCCTGAAAGCAAACACTTGTTTATCAGGGAAAAAGTTTAGTATGTGCCTTGTTCCAGATATACAGTACTCTCAGACTGCAGAGGAACAAGAGTTATAAGGGCCAATGGACATGGCTGATGATGTGATGAATCAAGGAGAACTTGAAGAACTTGGCAATAAACCCTAAATAACCAACCCTAAATGAACTCTTCCTGGAAGGGATTCCCACCATCCTTGGGCTCTGTCTCCCAGCTCTTGCCCTTTTCAACTGAAAGATATAATAAGGTGACTAGATAGGGTATGTGATCCCTGATCCATCAGATCAGGTTATTTCAAGGCCTTATGAAAGACTATACTATCAGTTTAGATTTTAAGAAGTTTACACCTGGTTTTAATGTTCAAAAACTATATAAACTACAGAAGAGGTTTACAAATCCATCCTTACTTTTGGCCAGTGCACCCTGGAGGGGGCTCCAGAGGCTCCAGAAGCACAGCATAAGTGGTCACCAGCTGCTCAGCACTGTGCAGTTCCTTGCATGCGCTCTCTAAACTTCACATAGGCCAATGGGGTTCCCTGAGATGAGTGTGTAAAGGACTCCAGTTTGATAATCACTGCTCTAGGCCAGTGGTTCCCAAACATTTTAGAGACACTTTTGTAAATGACACTCTATGGGACCCCCCTACACTTTTGAAAAAAGGAGTCCGAGAAATAAATGGTTTATTTATAACTAATAACCAGAAATAGATCCTTTTCTGTGTATCTTTCTATATTTACACATGCTTGTGAACTCGCTACTGTATGTGAACTGCTTCATGAACTATTCTGGTGTAAGACAGCAGATATGATAAATATATTATTCTATTGTAAATAACAGTTATAATAAATCAGCTAGTGTCAGAAAGAACTACCTAACAATTAGCCATATGATGATGATATTCATATATGTCACTATAAATTCCTTCTTGTAAGATAAGAAATAATCAGATAAGAAAAAATCAGAGTCAATCTCATATCCCCTGGATGAGGTGCTAGTGATTTTTCAACTAATGTGCCGCGAATAGTTCTCAGGTGTGCTGTGGGAATTTGGGGAAAGTCAATGATTAATAAGAAAATTGGGGGATTTGAACAGCCTGGTGTGCCTTGTCAATGGTAAAAACAACTGATGGTGTGCCTTGACCATTTCAGTGCCTGGTTGGTGTGCCACGAGATGAAAAAATTAAAAATCACTGTGTTAGACAAACAAGGCCTGCTGACAGGAAACATGGGAGTTTCACAAGGAAGTGTGTGGAGGAGTCCAGAGACTGCTGCTAGCGTGTCTGTAGCTATGAGCAGCCATGGAGACTGTTAGGAGGTGGTGACCTACATTGCATGTGCAATGTTTGTTTTCCTTTCTGGAGAGATGATTTACACCTGTTTCAAATGCAAGCTAATCTTTTTGCGTGTAGGAGAGGGGTTACCTTTCCACACAAGATTCATGTTCCCCAGAAAAGCAAAAGGAACTCTATACAGACAGAAAGTAGAAGAGGAAAGCCCAGTTGAATGTGTGGACATCTGTATGTGTGAGAGACTGAAGAACAAGGACACTGAAAAACAAGGAGACTGAACAAGGAGATTGAAAGACTGAACTGGGATGGATTTGTGTGACTGAGGGCAAAACCACAACCAAAGGGTTGAAATTACATTAATTAGTTTTAGGCTAGACACAAGGACAAATTTCCTAATTAAGAACTGCCTAGTACTTGAATAACCTGCCTCATGCACCTCATGTGGAGATGTCCTAGAAGAATTTAGATGACGGGATGCTGTAATTGCCAGTACTGAGGAGGGGATTGGAATAACAACAAATGTATATGAGCACAATCCTAACCATGTCTACTCAAAAGTAACCCCCATTATGTTCAATGGGTCTTACTCCCAGGAAAATATCTTTAGGATTGCAATCTCTATATCAGATTGTTCCTTTTGGCTTTATTCAAGGTGGTTAATGTGGGCAGGCTTCTCTAAGCCTCTTAAGAGGCTTTTACAATCAGAAAAGTTCTGTCGTTCAAGAATTTGGCTACATTCCTGGTGGAACTTCCATGGTCTGGACACATTCTGCCTTCCTCCTAACAAGCCAGATTCTTTGGCTGCCACTCAAAAGAATTCCTCAGCATATTGAGGTTGCTTCCAGTGATCTCAACTGGGCAACATAGTTGATCTCCAATATTCCTCCAATATTCCTTCCAACTCCAGTATAATTTGATGTAGTTTGCTCCAAACAAACTGGATCATGAAGGAAGACTTTCAAATTCTGATTAGTCTGAATGTGGGCATGGTTGACATTAATATTTGTTTTATTTTTTTATTTTCGTTATTTGTATCCTGCCTTACTTCTGAAAACTCAAGGCATACTTATTGTTAACAGTGAGTATTTTTCTTGTTTTAATTCCCAGACTTTATTTCCATTTTAGATCAAAAGAACCAATAGGAAAAAGTGTTTCCAAAAAAACCCTTCCTCCTTTCAACCAAAAAGCCAGACAACCCTCAACTGGCCGTACTTGTAGAGAGACTTTTTTGTCTTAACTCTGCCAGTGTTTCAGCTGTTAATTGCCTGGAGAGATCAAAACAATGTTTGATTTGCTGTCACATGGAGGTGTTGCCAGCCTAGGTTTTCCACATTTATATATGAAGCGTATGGTACCACATGACAATATTCAAGACTAAAAAACAAACTTTCTTTTAATAAACAAACTGGTTTAATCAGCCATCTGTCCTTATCTGAGGGTTTCTTGCTTATGAGGTAACAAGCAGCTTGCAGATAGGAGCAGTTCTACAGCTGCAGCACTTCACATCGCAGGAGATGGCATTGCAAATGCTTCCTTGCTCCCATCCCTTTGAGAGAAGACCTGACAAGACTCTTCTTTGGCACACTAATTCTCCTGGCAAAGATTTTGCAAGGGAGGCTGGGGAAGTACAGACTTTGGAGGATTTTGATGTGTGCCTTTTCTGTATCTGGATTTATAAATCTGTAAGGATTTTCTGTAAGGAGTTCTCTCTTTTTTAATCATAGAAATGTCAACCTCAACATAATGTCACTGCAACTGAAAAAAAAAGAATGGTTGAACTTGGAGCTGAACCGGAGCTTCAGCTCTACAACACTGCCAGATGCTCTGAACTGAAAAAGCTGGTGGAAGGGGCATCTCAAAGTGTTAGGAATGTTCCCCGTCAGCTTGCAGAAAAAACTGAATTCTAATCTCCTAGTCTATGAAGAAGGAGGGATGACACTTGTCACTGCACGGGTTGTCCCTTCCCACCAGCAGGCAGGTTGGACTTAGACTTCTCCTTTGGGGACGGTGCCTTCTAGTCCCAGTTCATATCAATGAGCTAGAACACAGGTGCTAACAACAACTCATGAAAAGAGTGTTAGACAGAACTGAGTTAAGGCAAAAGAGGGAAAAGGGAAAACAGTCCAAGAAGGATCCCCTACAGCAGTGGTACTTGAGCATCTCTGCTCAGGATCCCCCTCTGAGAATGACAATCTGGAAACCCCCACGAGCACTTGGGGATGGCTACAGAGGCCTGTGCTGCAGACGAGGCACAGGAAATGAGTGCAGTGTCCCTCCCCGCCCAGCCATTCCTGAATGCAGATGCGTCCCAGGCGATCTTCCACCCTTCTTGCTAGTGAGCTGCAGCTGGCGCTGGCTGGCTGGCTGGCTGAGAAGGGGGGGAAAGAATCTCCTCAACCCCCTACAGAAAATGCACTGCTAGCCCAGCTGGGGGGAGAGCAGGCAGAGTGAGAGCCAGGAGGGGGAGAAGAAAAGATGAAAGAAAAAGGAAAGCTTAAAACATGAGCAAGAAAAAGGTAGGAAAGAAGAAGAGTGGAACAGAGAGCTCCAGAAGTGTGACCTGCTTCCGGAGAGGCAGGACCAGACTGGGACTAGAGGGTACTCTCTCTAAAGGAGAAATACGGTAAGTCTGGCCTGCCCTGATAGAGAAAGGGCAACCCATGCAATGACAAGTATCATCCCTCCTTCTGAGGGAGAATACACAGAGTGATTCAAAATGAATGGGACAAAAAGTTACAAAATGTTGTGTTTTCTTTTTGTCCCATTCATTTTGAATCATCCTGTACTTTTCCTGCTTGTTCAAATGAACCTGTGGTACACTTTCATATCAGATATTCATACATTCCTGGCTATTGCAGTATGCACATGTTTTGGTCTGTTTTGCAGTATGGTACATGAATTGCTCTCATAGGTGTGGTGAGACAATAGAGGGAACATATTTGGACACCATCAGCACATTCATTCCACTTCATAGTTTGTTTGGCTGACAGACTTCTCAAAGCATTGCTCAGAAATAAGGTTATTGAAAACTGATCTCAGAGCAGGGGTCTCCAAACCCCAGCCCGGGTGCTGAATGAGGCCCTCTGTTGTCATCAATGTGGCCCCTGGCAAGACTCCTCTATCCAGCCCTTGGGCAAGCCTTGTATTCCACTCCAAAACATTATTATATGTAAATTTATGTAAATATATTCAAATGTGAAATGTAAATTAGTTTTCTGGCCCCCAACACTATGTCAGAGATAATGTGGCCCTCCTGCGAAAAATTTTGGAGGTCCCCATCATAAAGGAAAAAGCTTTCTCAACCAAATAGTCACAAGGGACCTAAAGTATCTTATTTACTCAAATACAACACCGAATATAACACACAGCTTTTTCAGCCAAATTTCAGATCATCTCAGATTATCCCAGATCACAAAAAGTGATAACAGTCTGGCTTTTATACCACAATATCAGGTAAATACCTGTTATGAACAGGTAGAAACTGTATGTTGTTCCTAGATAATGAAGAGTTGTCAAAAGAAAATTCCCTTGCATGTAAAATGAGGAATAGTTTTAGTTTCACATTCCAACCACAACTTGGAAAACATGTTTGCCATCTTTAGTAAAGTACTGCCCAGAGCACTGGAGGATGGGCTGAATCTTACCTATAGCGAGATCCAACAGCTGCACCCACACTGGGAGCTTATACATCTCTTTACAATATCAGTTCCCTTTTTCCACAAGGCCAGAAGTGTGGAAACACGAGAGAGTCACTTCTGCATTCTCTTCTGGTTTCTGTGCTCAGTGCAGAGGCATTAACTGCAGCATAATTTCAAAGACATTGTTGCCATTTCAGCTTTTGTATAACTAATGAAAGTTTTATGGTAAGTTATGCTTCTTATTTCACTCTCCCTCCTCCCCTTTCCTTTCCTCTTCCAGGGGAGATCCAAAGCCCTTCCTTGTGACCTGAAGTGTCTATAGTTAGGTCCCTCTAGGACAGTGGTTCTCAATTTTCCTAATGCTGTGACCCCTTTATAAGTTCCTCATGTTGTGGGGACCCCCAACCATTAAATTATTGTTGTTGCTACTTTATAACTAATTTTGGTGGGGGTTTTCTTTGGGGTAGTGGGCACAGGCAGGGCCAGGTGAGTTGGTGGGGGTGGCTGAGGATAGTGGGTGCTGTAGGCATCAAGGGAGGCTGGTGGGGGGTTACTGGGGGGGGGAGATTTCTCTGGGGGATATGGGCTTTAGGATTGGCCTATCAGGCTGCAATCCTAGCCAGTTTACCTGAATAAGCCCCATTGTCTTTAATGGGGCTTACTTCTGAGTAGGTATGCATAGGATTGGCCTCTCAAGGTGCAAGCCAGCAACAGTTTACTTACTGGGGAGTAAGCCCCATTGTCTTTAATGGGGCTTACTTCTGAGAAGGCATGCATAGGCTTGGCCTCTCAGGCTGCAATCCTAGCCAGTTTACCTGGGAGTAAGCCCCATTGTCTTTAATGGGGCTTACTTCTAAGAAGGTATGCATAGGCTTGTCCTCTCAGGCTGCAATCCTAGCCAGTTTACCTGGGAGTAAGCTCCATTGTCTTTAATGGGGCTTACCTCTGAGTAGGCATGCATAGGATTGGCCTCTCAGGCTGCAAGCCAGCAACAGTTTACCTTGCTGGTAAACTGCAAGCAAGTTGACAGCTGGCGGGCAGTGGCTGGTGGGCTGGCTGGCAGAAAGCTTGCATGCCTGGAGGGAAGCCCCCTCCTACGTGATCTGGACAGGCAGTGCGCGCGCTCACACCTGCCTACAGGAAAGCCCCTCCCCTTCTCAGCAGTCAGAAGTCACTGGGGCCACCTCTAAGGAAGCCCCAGTGCATGCACAGCTAGTCGGAGGTCTGTCAAGCCTGACCTGGCCCCCCTGCACCAGGAGTCTTTAGGCGACCCCCGAAGGGGTCCCGACCCCCCACTTTGAGAAACACTGCTCTAGGACCTCCTCCCAGACATCTCTTTTCTTAACCCTTTTACTGGTGAAACCTTCAAGGGGGTGAGGGGCCTCACCATAGTGAACTACAGGGTGATTGAAAAGTAACTTTCTTATAATTTGTAAGTATTTTAAAATAGGGAGTTACTTTTCAATCACCCTATATAACTATATGGAGCTACAAGAATACAGTCAGAAAATAAAAATACGCATCCAATAGGAACAGGTTGCATCCAGAATAACTTGTCCATGAATAGAAGTACACCTGAAACAGAATGAGCGTAAACAGAAGAAGTGTTCATTCTACAAAGAGTTCTTGTGGGAGTGACCTTACACAAAAATGAATACACCTTCCATTCTTCAAGAAAGCTTGGGTTCACGGAAGCACTATTCTGAATGCTACCTTTAATTTCCAGCATCTAATTAGCCTTGAACAGGAGTTACACAGGTTTCCTAAAAATTGTTGCTTTAAGTTGCATGAAGAACTATGAAAGGGGTGTCCCAACAAGTGGCCCGGGGGCCGCATGCAGCCCAGGACGAGGGTGGATGCGGTGCTCCTGCAAAGCTGGCCACCACCATTGGAAAAACCGGTTTTGTAGCAGCAACCATTTTCAAATTTCATGTGCTTTTCTGCGCACTGCCCTGGGCGGCTACCACAAAGCTGGTCTGGGCTGCCTGGCTCCTCTCCCTATCTGCCTCCTGGCAGTCAAGAGCGTTTCAAGCTCCTGCAGACCTTGCAGTGCTCACCCACCTGCATCCCCCAAAAGCAGCCTCAGCCTCTATCCCAGCTACTACCTGCTGCCCTTGAGACCTACTCAGAAGTAAGCCTCGTTAAAGACAATGAGGCTTACTCCCAAGTTGCAGTCTGAGAGCCCAATGATGCATAGGATGGACTGTGATCCTCCCCAACCTTAACCTTGGAGATATGCTGTAACCCTAACCGTGATTACTCAGAAGAAAGGCCCATTGTACCCATTGGGCGTTACTCTCAGGAAAATGTGTTCAGGATTGCAGCATATCTCCAATGTTAAGCTTGGAGAGGATCACAGCCCATCCTATGCATCATGCCTCCTCAGAAGTAAGCCCCACTAAAGTCAGTGAGGCTTACTCCCAAGTTGCAGTCGGAGAGCCCAATTCTATGCATGGCTACTCAGCAGAAAACCCCACGATAATCAATGAGACTTAGGGTGCAATCCAGAGTAACTATGGGGAGTCCTTGCTCCAGATTGAAATATGAATTTCCCATAGGTTTTCACTAGGTGGTGCAGTAACTATGGGTGCACGTAATTTCTCTTATGTGCACTTGCAGTTACTCTGGATTGTAGGGTTACTCCAAGGTTTAGCTTGGAAAGGATCACGGTCCATCCTATGCATCATGCCTACTCAGAAGTTAGCACCATTAAAATCAATGATACTTACTCCAAGGTTTATAAAATGTAGAACGAAATATAGGATCTCTTACATTTTGTCATACATTTTTTTAAAAAAAAGTTGTTAGTGTTTATGTGTGGCCCAAAACAAATTGTCCTCTTCCAATGCGGCCCAGGGAAGCTAAAAGGTTGGACACCCCTGAACTATGATTTAAGGTAATGAGACTTTACTTGCAAATAAAGAGAAATTGCCAATTTTACTGAAAGTCCTTTATTGACCTGAATATAAAAAAGACAAAGTTGTCTACCATATAGAACAATTCTTGCTTCATGTGGAAACAAAACTTTTTACAAAGTGAAAAAATAAATACCTCTTGGAGTCAGGTTTATATGCTAATGTGCCATAAAAAAGTAGAGTTTTAATATTTTGACAAAATGTCTGTGCAAAGAAACAAATGCATACACATATTACTGCTACATTAAGGCAATATGAAAAGTATATTCAGAAAGTCTCAGTAAAGTGACTTTTCTAGCTTTTATTTTAGCTAGTATTGCACCCAAACATGGTCATCTAGTTTTCAATGTTCTGGAGAATTTGCTAATTAATCCAAATCTCCCAAGGATAGGGCAGAAGATAGTTAAAGAATAATTAAATACAACTGCATTCTAGAAAACCATATTAAGATTGTACTGTTTTAAGGTAAGTCTCTCCCAACACAAGGCAGACAATTGTAAGCCAACAGTGAATTCATAAAAGCATAAAATTGTTTCTATAGATGTTCAAAGTTCATTTTTTTAAAATATACACGTTCTTCAACAGTATCTCAAAAACAACCCAATAGGGATAGGTGGCAAGTTTACACAAATGTTGAAGACAATTCTGGGAGCTATTGGATCTCTCTTTTGCCAAAATAAATATTTGATTAAAGCTTTGCAATCTTAGGTTCTTACATATACTGACAAAAGTAAGGTTCTTTACTTCAGTAAGATTAAAAGCAAAAACTAGCTTGTCATACTAAAAACAGATGCAAGATAGCAAAACTAGTTTTGCTAAAAAAGATAAATGGACTGATCATGCTAAGTAAGCTTTAAACACAATCATTATAAAATGCATAAAAACAAGCCAAATGGTTCTTGCTGGATACTAATTAATTTTCTACCTCTTTCCTTCAAAATTCTTAAAAATATTGCCATTTTATAAAAACTTATTTCAGATAATATGAGGTTGTCTACTCAGTCACTCACAGTATCCTTAAGACATTCTCAACTACTCTCATCATATCTGTTCCCATTCACACATAAACCCCAAATTTTGTAGCGGTCATTCTCACTGCAAATTGCTGGCAGATGCTGAAGTGACAACTTTCCCTCACCATCAGTCGGGTTTGAGTGAACATTAGTGCATTATTTTGGAAGTACACAATGGTTTAGAAGCTTATACGGCGTATATCTTTCCACAACACCACAGAGATTATATTACTGTCAGATTAAGCAAACTGGTGTGGGTAGGCAAATATACATGCTGGACATGTTCCACTCGAGATCTGCAAACTGGGCAAGACTAGAAAGAGAAAGAAAACAGAGTTTAGAATACTATATCAGAAAACAGAGTTTGGAATATGATATCTAGAATACAACAGCAAACTCAGATTACAAAATCCAAAAATACTAAATTTATGCTACCAAAATATGCTTATTTTTTAAATGTTCAAATAACTCTTAACATCCTATAAATATGTATTTATTACTAATCAGTAAAAGCATGCATCTTCTATGTTCCTAAATGTCACAATCAATATGTGTAACAACATGAGTTTATTTTATTAGCATTTTCTTTGTTTAGGAATGCCACAAAATACTGACCTGAATATAGAATTCCAAAATAATACAAAATTTCAAAATCTTAAATATACACAGCAATTATTGTTTCTGAAATAGTTATTGTTCCAGCACTTTCTGACCAACAGATCTATCTGGTTAGGCATGAGGCTAGTCATTGTCATCAGGCAACTGACATTAGAAGGGAGTATATTGTTCACGGCTAGGCTGAAGAGTCCCCACTGTTCCTAAGAGCTGTGTGTGGTCATGCACTCTCATAATTCACAAAAATACAATAGACATTTTTTTCCCAACAGCCTTGATCCTACTCCATATTTGTCAATAGTTCTACAAGTTTTACCTATGAAGAACTTCAAAGTATTGGGAAAGTAATTCAATGATTGATTGCCATATTATTTCAATTGAGTTTATAATTACCTGTAACTGGGCAGCACAAGACTCACAGCATACAGTGTGACCACATGGACAAAAAGTTGAATTTATTTCTTCTTCACAGCATACCATACACAAAAGAGACTCTTTAAGCTTCCGTAATTTTTCTTGGAGAGCTTTTGTTTGCTGGCAGCTGAGACCTTCACAGTTGTCACAGTTCATACTACTCTCTGAAGACTTAAGAGGAGAACTAGGTGGACTTTGGTCACTTCTTGAAACAAGATCCACAATACCAGCGTTGTAAAGAGCCCGCCTTGCATGATCATAAGCCTCCTTTGATGTCCGCTTAATATCAAATACATACTTTTTGCCAAGATTAATATTCTCATTCAGGAACAAGGATGCTAAGTGACCCTTTAGATCTCGACTATACTGCATCATGACAGCACTAGTAACAGTATCACATCTACAGGGAGAAAGAAAAAGTACAAACTCAAGTCAAGCAAGCAAAAAACTAGATAATTCTACCACCAAAGCTGCAATGGGAGCACAGAAAAGCATTCTGAAAACAAATGCCATTGCTCACCTGGAATAGTTTCCCTCTGAAGAACATTATTTCAAGTAGATGATCACTAACACTTTTTAACCTTTTTATTAATAATAATAATCAACTTTATTACGGTCTGCAGACCAGCCACGATATTAAGTTTAGTGGACAAATGTTTTCTCCTATTGACTGCTAGTGTTAGACCGCTGACTTGTATTTTTGTCATAAGAGTCTTATTTAAGTTTTATATTATTGATGTTATCAATGTTTATGCCAATAAAGATTTTTGCAATCAATCAACACTTTTTAAGCTAGTTTTCAGGCTCATTCAAGAAGTGATTCATTTCAGAATTGTATAACAAACAGAATTAATGGTATTTTTAGATAACAAGTTAACATTCTGTGCTTTGCAACAGATACATCCTTCAGTATTCCTTCCCACCTAAAACAAAATTAGAATCAGCCAGGTGGACACTATAGCAGAATAAAATTAAGCTTAATACTACAAGGCAATATTTCAGCTATACAAACCTGTAAAATGCATGTGTCTCTGTTATTGCTCTATATAGTCCACTAGCTGCTCTGGTGCTAATCATTTTGAAAAGGTGAACTATACTGTTACCAGACTCCTTAGTTACGGTCAAGTACACATTCTTCCCAGACTGTGTTGCCATTTGAACAACTGGGTATGCAATCCTAAAACAAAAACAGAAATAATACATGAAAAAGTGGTGAACTAGATCCTACTGCATGTTAAAACTGAAACAAATCTGATGCCATATCATGTAGGACAAGAAGAAAACAAAACTACATACACCATTTTGACGATTCTATTAATAGTTTAGAGTGGAGGAAAAACCCCTAACATTCCAAAGTCACAGTTTGTGCTCCCTAAATCTAGAACAGCACAATCCTAATCATGTCTACTCAAAAGTAAGCCCCACTGTATTCCCAGGAAAGTGTCTTTAGGATTGCAGCCTTAGTGGGAAATTCTTTGATTCTCCATTATTGTTACACTACTCAGAAATTTAACTCAAAACCCTTTTGGCAGTTTAAAAAATTGTACATATATACTTTTAATGCAGATTTTTCTAACACTTACCTGTTGATAGGAATGAGATCATCTTTACATATGGAAATGCCATCAGGACCAACGCCAATAAAAAGTTTTTGCCCTTCACTGTCTCTTACAGAATGCCACTCTACTCCATAGTTTTCCAGAGTGGACACAATCTGTAAAACTTGATACTCTGCTGAAGCTTGGCTGACACCTTCAAGTTCTTTATGCTTTGCAGTTATACTGTAAATAGCAAGAGATTAAAAATAAGTCAATTTAGACAATGTAGTAAGATATTTCAAGAAGTCTTAAAGATATAGTTTAATATATCTGAACATTTGTGAAACAAGCTATCAATGTTAGGTTTTGTGTTTTTTTTTTAAAAGGTGATGCAGTTCATTAATTTCTTGGCTTAATTTTAATATAGCCAGTTAGTTATCTGCTTTGATTTACCAAATTTTATAAGGCTGTTGGATTAATTGAAATAAACCGGATCATTAGATCCAATTCAGAAAATTGAAATGAAAGCTACAAAGTGATCTATAAAATATACATAGAGCACAATTCTGCAGAAGTTCAACACTTCTACCAATTTCAACTGCAGGGTTTGGGGTAAATTCAGAAAATATTGCATTTTCCACTGTTGTGTGTATGACTATGCAACAGTTCTCCATGTAACATACTGAACGGAACCAATTCAGGATTCTATTTTAATTTCTCTGGACAACAAACATGATTGACTTCTACAAACACAAGTCCTCTTACACAAGCAAAAGGATAACAAGTTATAATCAAAAAGTAACCCAAGCTATAACCCAAAAGAATGTGCTAGTTCTTCCATTAAAATCAATTAGATTTTGAAAGGTTTAGTTCTGAATGGGTTTTACAAACTTAAATCTGGAATAAAATCTGGAATAATTTATTACACATCAGAAATAAAATGATTTATAAAAAGAATGTTATGACAGAAATACTAGATCTGGAACAGTCTGGTATGGTTTACAAATACAAATGGTGCAATCTGCAATTGCATACTGGTAACAGAATCATTTCATTTGAAGAAGTGTTCATATCTTGCTTTGCTACCGAGAAATAAGCCTCTTTTACCTGTCCAAAACTGCAGTGGTAGGTTCCTTTGCACAGAATTCTTCATAGTGATATTTAGCAGTATTTTGATTATAATCACCATACTTCAACTGGGCAAGGTGTGCACTAAGTTCAACAGCATGCTCAGAGGAACATCGAAGATTACCCGCCAAAAGATCCTCCTCTATGTGCAAGAAAAACATATGCCTAAAAGGGAGACCAGGAAAATTCAAAACTTGCTCAATCTCTGACAGGACCTGTTGCATTTCTACTTACTAATTTTTGTGTTACTAAAGACTGTTCTATCTTCTTACCAGTTTTCTAACAGCAGAGGAATGAAAATGCAAGATTTAATTTTCAAATGAATCAAGATAACACGGAAAGGTAACAGCCTATCTCAAACATCTTCTTAAGCTGGTATACTGTACACAATGGATGTATTGCATTGGGTCTTGAATACCAAATGGGTCTTGAATTTCCCTAAGGCATGTTCACACCATGGGCCTACCATGCTGGCACAACAATGTATGGTGGCCTTCTGGTGTAGATCCCATCCCTAAATTGGCCAGAAAATACAGATTTGCACTGGGAACCACAGGTGTGGGATGGAGAATCAGGAGGGTGTTCCAGAGTGAGTAGGAAGTGTTTCTGGACATGGAAAGGAGGAATGAGGAGGATGATTGCGCCTGTGAGGGGGCAGGATTGGTGGCGGCAGCACCCACCACATCCTAACCTTCACGTCCTACATGGGCAGCATAGATTTACACAAACTATCTGGGCAGACTGCACATAGTAAAGGAAAAACATCCCCTTGCCCAAAGGTTACCTCCAATAAGAGGCTATAAGAATACAGGAGCAAATGAGCCATTCTCTTACAACCCGTAAGAAGATACACAGAGAAGGGGGGGCAAGTGGCCTATTTCCTACCGTAGCCACCAGTATTACTCAAACTGAGGGTCATAACACCCCAGTCTGTGTAAAGGTCCCCTGCTTCAGTTTAGAAGTGGAAACTGTTTTATGGCTTTCATTTTACTGAGACCCAGCCAAATGTGAAACGCCAATATCCAGTGAGCTTAGCAAAACTTCAGTTTCAAGGAGGAACTTGGTCCCTCCGAGTTTGTATTTTACATATAATGATGACTTGCATCTCTTCATACTATCTTAATGTTTCAGGCTTATGCCTTTCTAATTGTTGCTATTGACTAATTTAATTTAATAGTTGTTAGCTTAAAAAAAGTCCCTAAAAGTTTAGGGATTAACCTAAACTTGGGAAGAACAAGAACATGAGCATTTCATATTCCCACATACATTTCAGGACCCCTCAACTATCATTAAGTAAATATACAGTACTTGACACTCTGCACTGAATATGTAAGCAGTGAAGCAGCTGGAATTTGAGCAGAAACCTGCATAAGAAAAAGGATACTTGTTTACAAAAGCTAGTGGAATTGCTAGTGGGTGTAGTCCATATTTGGTGACAAACAAGCACAATGGAGTGTTTACACATTTTGGTCACTAGGGGTGTCAAAATCACAGTTTGTAGATTACCATCATGTTGTATATTGAATTTGATATACAATTTACAGAAGAATGCAATGAAAAAACCCAACTGAAATATTTCCATTCCATGAAAAGTTATCGCCCCCGAACCTAAGTGTCTTATATAACTAAAAAGTACCATTTCCTCAATTCAACATGGACCATGGGACTGATCATTTTAATAATTAATCAAATATTACACAGCACGGAACCAATAAAGTGATACCCTTGGAGAAGGGCAACACCATTAGTGACCAAACTGCTAAAATCACAGTTTGTGGGAATAATACTATGATGAAATATACCGTTTGGTTATAATCAAGAAGAAAGTGCAATGAAATAAACCACTTTGAAATACCGTATTTACTCAAATCCAATGTGCACACCAATTTTTAAAGGCTTGAGATAAATAAATTTTTACTGGTCATTGTAATGTGCAGCTGCAGAGATGTGCAAAATTTAATTTTACTGCAAATAACGGGCTCTATGACAATAATACAACTATGGGTTTATTATTTACCTGATTGCATTATTTTACACAACAGTGGGTTTATTTTACATTTTTTATTATTACATAGTAAATTGTTTAACTAAATACTGACCTATACTTGGGTGTTAACTACAAGTAAATACAGTATTTCTATTTTATCCAAAAATATGCCCAAAAAAATCCAGTGGGGACAAGACAATGGTTGTTGCCTCACCAACTGAAGAAGATACAACATGGGGTGACATCCTGGCCTCTCTCACAAGTAATATAAACTCTAGTGATGCCACTGACATAATAAAAAGCAACCCTGATTTACCTAGGCGTGTGTGCAAAATTCTCAGCTGATAGTATATAGTATATAGATTCTTGTTAATAATACAATGCCATGTGGCAAATACCACATCAGCAGAGGATACAAGAGTCAAAGCCATCTTTCTAGCACACTGTTAAGTTTATTAGGGAAAAGGTTACTGCCAGCTGTTTAACATTGCTTCATGCAGCCAGATGCATTCAGCACTTTCCCCCCAACAACACCAGATTTTCCTGCAGTTTTTGATCAGCACATATTGCAGTGCTCATAAAACGGGCTTGCTAGTTTAAGTTTATATTTTATAATTGTTTGGTACAAAATTGGAATGCAATAGTTTCTTAACAGCAGTAGAGATTTAATTCTAGAACCAGATATACAAAAATTTAAGTACATTTGTTTCTGAAACAATTTTGAACTTAACTTTAATATAGCGTTTTAATGCTGCTTTTAGGACAAGTTTTAAATGCAAGAGTTTGAGTTTGTTTAATTATTGTTAACACTGTTCACTTTACCAAAGTAGACAAAAGCTTAAGTACTGTATGCTACATTCTTCACAAAACACTCAGCCACAAAAGCAGAACTTTATGCCTCGAGTCAACTGTTGCAGACCAATCAGAAGTTCAATTTCTTCAGAAACTCGGCTCTCTTCCAAGGCAGCAGTTACTGATTTGGTAGAACAGTATAGCAGCAATTAACAAAGGTTACTTTCAGTCAATGACCTATAGTTACATTGTTGTTGCTTCTCCGAAGAAGCAGCCAGACATTCTTCATGGCAGACAAAGAATACCAGCTAGTACAAAGAGTAACAACTGGACCCAACTTTTGAGATTCAGCTTTTGACCAATTCCTAAATCATGGGATTTGGGAGCTATTCCCTCATTTCCTTTAAAAGCCAATACAAATGGGATCCCAATTCCTTAGAGAAAAACCAAGGTAGTCTGTATTTTAACTCTTTAATGAGCACTTCTCTTTCAGAAGTTCCTCCATATGGTTATGGGAGCATTTGTGCAAAATCCTAGGATATAATCCAGTGTCAAATAATTGCCCATTTCCCAAAGTTTGACAGATAGGAAACCATTAATACCACTACATCATCTACAAGGAAAAATTATGGGCTCACAAAAACTTTACAACAGTTAAAAATTAATTAAAATATAGAGTGACATGAAGAACAGCCTAGGTTTTTATCCTTAGGCACAATAGCCAAAAATTTGTCCTTGAAAGCCTAGCACATAAACACTCTTTAACACATGTTCTCATAGTGTATAACCTCTCAGAATGGTGACAGTATTACAGCACTGCCTTCAAAGAGAAACCATCAGCTTACACATTCTCTTGTGTAAGAGACACAAATGTCTCTTGCCTGGAGGAACATATTTGGGGCTACCCTAGCATTCACAGCAGGCCCAATAATTTTCCATCACACTACACCAAACATAACTCTCAACGTTCACTGTACAAATATAGAATGTTAACACAAAAAATTATCATTTTTGTTATCAGTGAAAGGATTTTGCAGACCCTGCCAGCCTCTAAAATTTCTGCAGAAGTACAAAAGCATCAAACACATTTGAATCCAGAAAGTGGTAGTAGCAATCCATGGTAAGAACATACAAGCCACAGGGCAACATAACTAGAGGCTCATACGGGCAAATTAACTGCAAGTCTTAATAGTGCTTTGCATTAACATTATCATTCAGTGGATTAAAGGGGCAATGTCTTCTGAATACATTATCTATAACTACCACATACAGGCTAGAATTTGGAAATCAGCATTTTTCTACAAAATGCAAAGTTGCTTTCATGTTCTTAGCAGTCTTGATGCATATGCTTCATCTCAAGTATTTCACTCCAAGTCTTTCACTCCAAGTCCAAAGCTAGCTACCAAGTCACTGCAATTAAGACTAGCTACCAAGTCACTGTGTTTAATTTTCCAATTTTTTAAAAAAGACTTGCATTCAAGATTAGAATTTAGAAAAAAAATAAGGCCAATCACAGACACATCTGTGATTAACTTAATGAGATTTTCTTTTGAGTAAATGTGCACAGTTTTGCAGCACAAGTATGTCAGAAAAGTACTTAATTAAAGGAAGGAAAGAGTGCTGTGGCTTGTTAGGGCTTGAAACTGGGACTACAGCTAGAAGCACTGCTGTAATATGATATTAGATGAAATGGAGTTCAAGAAGAGGAACAGTTTCCTGCTATGAACGTTTTAGACTGACCTACAGTAACACAGCTAAGAGGTTACTAACGGGCATCAGTCAATACTCCCATGTTTCTTCCACTTGTAGAAAGTTTTCCTTAATTAGATAAGCCTTTGATTCTTTGTGAGTTCTCAATTCCAGCATTTTGTTTTGTACTGTAAGTACTATTTCATAATCTGCATGGCATTTATATTCAGCTCAATAGGCACTAGAGTCACAAGCCAAAGTTGTTACGTGGCTGTTTCAAAGTGCAGAACTATGAAAACAAGTCTCAGTTTTCCCCTTACCTTGTCTGTTCTTGCAAGATGAGATGTGGTTCAACAAAGAACTTGACACGCAGTTTAAGTCTGTAAGGAGGCAAACCATCCATTTGCTGGGATATTCTGTTTCTCAAATTCAGCCATAAATTTTCTCCTTTGCTGCCTGTGAACTGGAGTCCAAAGTAATCAACTTCTATAATCCCCAATCGTCTGCACACCTGATTAAAAATGGAAGCATACATTTAAAAAGTTAGAGTACATGACTATTAAAGTTCAGGTTAGCAACTAGGAAGTCTCCTAAAAACCATTTTAACTGGATTATTGGAGAAATTATAATTTTGATCAACATTCTAAATGCGCAACCAAAAATGAAAACCCTGAAAAACTTCTTAGCACCTCAGGATAAAAGGCACAACTGATCAGATTGCTCTTAGGGTGGCTAGCACTCCTGTGCTTCAGCCATTCAATATGAATCTGAACTGAGCATACCATCTTGCCACCACTAAATACACAAGATACATGGGATAACCTGTCTCCTCCCAAACTGGCAAGTATTTTAGTATGCACAGGGTAATAAATGAAGGTAAGCAACGGATGCAGTTATACCGTGACTTAAGAACAGGGGCTCTGCCATACAAGCATCTAAGTCAGACAGTTCAATACACCTCATGCACAAGTCACAGATAAATGACACCATGTGGTACCAACAGACACCATGTGGTACCAACATGTTTCATGACTGCTCTCACCCAAAGAGCATTACCATGAGCCTGGCTCCACATTCCTAAATGGTGTGAACATCTGGGACAGTGAGCTGCCGCTGCTTGGAGAGAGTGCTGTGGAAAACCAACTAGCCGCAGAATCCGCTTGAGAAAAACAGTCCCCTTATATTGTGCGTAGGAGTGTAGCCATAATGGGCAGCCACAAGTGATGACCCAGTAGGAGCTGCCAGTCCTAAGACCCATAGCAGATGAGGCAGCTGCCATCGCCCTTCCATGGAGAGCCCAATCCTGTGTATGATTACTCAGAGGTCCATTATAATCAACAGGGCTTACTCCCAAGTAAGTATAAATAGGATTGCAGCCTCAGGGCCCAATCCTCTGCATGTCTATTCAGAAGTCCATTATAGCTAATGGGGCTTATTCCCAGGGAAGTGTGAATAGGATTGCAGTGTCAGGGCCCAATCCTCTGCACGTGTACTCAGGAGTAAGTCCATTATAGCCAGTGGGGCTTACTCCCAAGTAAGTATAAATAGGATTGCAGCGTCAGGGCCCAATCCTCTGCATGTCTACTCAGGAGTAAGTCCATAATAACTAGTGGGGCTTACTCCCTAGTATGAGTATATAGGACTGCAGCGTCAGGGCTCAATCCTCTGCATGTCTACTCAGAAGTAAGTCCATGATATCCAAAGGGTCTTATTCCCAGGGAAGTGTGAATAGGATTGCAGCGTCAGGGCCCACTCCTTAGCATGTCTACTCATGAGTAAGTCCATTACAGCTACTGGGGCTTACTCCCCAGTATGTGTATATAGGATTGCAGCGTCAGGGCCCAATCCTCTGCATGTCTACTCAGGAGTACGTCCATGATAGCCAATGGGGCTTACTCCCAGAGAAGTGTGGCTAGGACTGCACCATGAAGCTGCTGACAGAGGTGGAGGGGAAGAGGGTACTCAGTAGCAGCGTGTGGGAGGCAGCAGCAGCGGCGGCGAGGATGCTGCGCAGGAAGGAGGCCCTGGAGGCAGCCCCCTCCCCGCAGCCTCACCCGAGGCTCCCCCCTCCCTGCGGTGCTTGGGGTGAATGACCGCGCGGAGGGGGGAGGGGGGAGAGTAGAGAGGCTCCAGCCAGTGCGCGAGACCAGCCTGGCAACGGCCGTTGGAGGAACCGTTGAGGGAGGGGGGAGGGGGAGCCGCGAGGGAAAGGGAGCGCGCGCGCCTCTTCACCTGGTTGAGGCAGTCCTCGCCGTTGGCTTTGGCCTCCACCTCCACCTCCATCACTACCGCGTCTGGCCTGGTCACATAGCACAGCATGGCCGCTGCCTCGCCGACGCTGGACCGGACCGTCACACTCCTGACCGCCTGATCCCAGCCAGCCCCTTCTAATGCTCAACTGAAGACTAACGGGATGCGGGGCTCTTATATCACCTCGGTCTGTCCTGCCACTCCTCAGTCCCCGCCCCCAGGCGGAACGCAGCCAATCCACGTGCGAGGTTCTGTTTACATGCAGCCCTCTTAGCCAATAAGAATCCAGGATCGCTTGAAGGAGGAAAATGGGAGGTTTGTTATTGTCAAAGGGGGCTGCCAGAGAGAACTGAACTTCTGGTTCCCAAGTACAAGCCTTTCCCCTCCCGGGGCACTTGCAAGGGGGAGGTCACCAGAAGCACAAGCACCACTGACTATAGCTACACTTACCTGGGAGTAAGCCCCATTGGCTATGACGGGACTTATGCCCGAGTAGACATGCCTAGGATTGGGTTAGGATACCCAGTGCTGCCCTCTGGTCCCCGGTAGATGGTGGTGCCTGGTGCCCATCTGATGCCCAGTAAGGATGCCCAGTGCCCACTACTTACTGTTGGTGCTTGCTGCCCAATGGTGCCTGCTGGTGACAAGTGGTGCCTGCTGGGGATGCCTAGTGCCTACTGCCACCTGATGGTGCCCGCTGGTGCCTGGTAAGGGTGCCCACTTCCCGCTGGTGCCCAGTAAGAGTGCCAGCTGGTGCCCAGTAAGGGTGCCCACTGCCCGCTGGTGCCCAGTAAGGGTGCCAGCTGGTGCTTGGTAAGGGTGCCCACTTCCTGTCGGTGCCCAGTAAGAGTGCCAGCTGGTGCTCGGTAAGGGTGCCCACTTCCTGCCAGTGCCCAGTAAGAATGCCAGCTGGTGCTTGGTAAGGGTGCGCATTTCCCATTGGTGCCCAGTAAGAGTGCCAGCTGGTGCTCGGTAAGGGTGCCCACTGCCCACTGGTGCCCAGTAAGAGTGCCAGCTGGTGCTTGGTAAGGGTGCCCACTTTCCGCCGGTGCCCAGTAAGAGTGCCAGCTGGTGCTTGGTAAGGGTGCCCACTTCCTGCCGGTGCCCAGTAAGAGTGCCAGCTGGTGCCTGGTAAGGCTGCCCACTTTCCACTGGTGTCTAGTAACGGTGCTCGCTAATGCCCGGTAAGGGTGCCCACCGCACACTTGTCAGTGCCCACTGAATGGTAGTGCCTGCAGCGGCCTGCCGTTGCCCCCTGGTGCCCAGTGGTTCCCAGCCCCAGTGCCCAGTGGTACCCAGCTATGTCCAGGACCCACAAATATACTTGAAATTTTACTCCCACAATGACAGGTTCATTCTACTAGTATAGCAGTACATTCCAGGCCTACACACCAATAGTCACTCAAGAGTGCCTGAGGGCACACCCCTAACCAATTCAAGTCAGCACAACTCACCCACTCCCTCTTCCTGTGGTGGTGCAGGGAGGCTGTGCACTGGCCTAACCCTTCTGCTTTAATGGCACTTTTGCAATACCCTGAAGCCAGCACAGGACTTGTGCAGGGATTTGTGCCAGCTTAACTGTGCAGGGATTTATGCCAGCTTAACAAGCATAGAGCTTGTTAAATCTCATTGAACACAATGGGACTGATTTCCAAGTACTGTAAATACCTGTGAGATCTGCATCACTGATGTCACTTCCTGATTGATGGCACTTCCTGATTGACATCACTTTCAGATTGATGACATCACTTCTAGGGGGTCCAGGACAGATTGTCTTTCTCAGAAGAGGGTCTCAGGCTGAAATGTTCAAGAACCACTACCCCACTGAAAGCAAAAGTGACCCAATGACCTTCAATAAGGATATTCCTTATTGGATCTTTATTCAATAAAACAAGTATTGCTCCACAAAGAGCAGAATCTCTCTACCTTCCCTGCAGAGGAAGCACTACAGCAAGTCCCCACTTAAAGTCATCAATAGGACCTTATAAACAGCAACTTTAAACACAACAACTTATAATGAATTTTAATGTAGGCGAATTGATATTCAGTATAGAAACAAGATTTAAGATCCTATAGCATATTTCTGGTCACAAAACATCACTAAATTTCATAATAAAGACCCAAAATACTTACAATAATAAACAGTGAAAGGAACACATTCTTTCCAGGCCAGAGAAAATCCACAGACATAGGGAAAACATGCAAACTCTAGCTAAGTGGTCTTACTCTTCAAAACAGTCATTCACTGTTATTTTTATTACATATCCTTGGTCATAGAACTCAAGGAGCCATAAACATGTTCCCATATGGTCTCTCAAATAGCCATAGAAAAGACAGAGACCTACTTCAGCTAACCAAGCATTATCTGAGTAAGTTCATTACATTGTACGCTCATCATGTGCTAGCTACATCATGATTTAAGGTCCCACAAAACAGATGTACGGTTATTTCATTTCAATCCACCACATATGATCAAAGGTCCTTCATTTAAGTTTAAGGGACTCCATTAATCTTTGGATGATTGACAAAACACACCATGCTGTCGGTGGTGGTTCAGTTCCTTGATAACCCTTTTAACAAACATATTTTAAGTAATAAATAATTTTTTTGGCAAAACTTTCATAGCTCCCCTATGGACCACTGATGGCACACTGGTTGAAAATTGCTGGTCTAGGTGGATACCAGTGTGCATTATTTTCCTGATGTCCACTTTCACCTCTACAAAAGTATAAAATATCAAACATATAAAATACCAGTACCAGCTATGTTGATCTTTTGAGCCTCATACTGTATTTTCATCTATATTCTTCTAGTTTATTTGCATAGACAATGTTGCATTTCCACGTTAGAGAACAGCTGGTTAAAAGTAGAACTGGGTAATATAGGGATCATTTAAATTTGAGTGCTTTTACTGTATAGTCAATTTGTTTCTAAGCCTAAGACTAGCATAACACACACTTTGTTTTCAGCAGCAACACTACAGGTATTTTTATTTGCTCAGTTTCTGTCTCTATTCCAGTTTCTTCCTCATGCTTTTTCTAGACATCTACAAAGATTATTAGTACACCAGCCAATACCACTGTGTTACCTAGGATAGTTTCCAAAGTTATTTTTTTAATTACAAGCTTCTTGCAAACTTGGCAGAATTCCAGATTTGGCTGCAAATGAATTATTTTGCAACAGCACACAACAAAACCTCATAGGCTAAGCCCTTTCCAGGATTACAGAGTATATCAGTAGCAGAAATGAGACTTGTGGCTAGCACCCAATATCCTCATTTACAGAATATCTGCAAAGATTAATGCTTGCAATGTCAGACTAGAATCAAGATGATCTGAACTCAAATCTCCATACAGTCATGAAGCACACTGGGTGACCTTGGACCAGCCATATCCAACTGTTGGCATGCATCCATTATTCCTTTTATTTACCAAAATAAGTACGTTGTGCTACGGTATGTCCCATTCAATGGACATTCAAAGGTGGCTTACAAACGAAAAACAACACAATCAAAGTATAAAACAGAACAGGCAGAGCAGGTAAAAAATGACCTGCACAAAGTTTAAAGATGAAGATGCCTGATTAAAGACAAATAATTTCTGGGCATATCACAAGCATCTGTTCTTTACGTGCATGCCCCCCATTGGGGGTCCCAATCCAATATCAGCACCTTTCAAGATCCAGCAAGACCGCAACAGAGCTGAACCAACCTTGCACAGTAGACCTACCACCACAATCTTACTTCTAGTCCATACAGAACTGCTGTTTTTGGATTTATGCAAAGTGCCAAAAGACCTTCCCTCAACATAGCCATGAGTCAACCCAAATGAAGACAACATGCCCTACAATCCAGAGTAACTACAGGAGCACGTAAGAGACATTACATGTACACGTAGTTACTGCACCCACCTAGTGAAAACCTATGGGAAATTCATATTGCAATCCAGAGCAAATTGATCCTACACTGGAACAAGGACTTCCTCTAGTTGCTCTGGATTGTGCCCATGATGAATTTAGAGGGATCACAGACCAGGATCAGTAAAAAAGAATTTTCTAAAAGATTCTCACCAATAAGAACCTGAAGCTCCTCAAATGTTATATAAGGGTGATTCAGTCTGCCCCAGAATAGCCTCTCTTCTCCCATCAGGTAATTCACAGCTGATACCAATTTCCAATTAAAGAGCCCTAGCAATTTGGCACAATCAGTCTGGTATGCCTAATCCATGTTTACAGCCAATATGCCAACCTGATACTACTGTATGAAATACAGTATCAACAGTTAACATGATGGAAACACAAACAGATCTAACTCTGCAACAAATCAACATGCAGGATTACCATGTATCCTGGAAAAACAGAACTGTCCTGGTTTTCCGGTATTTTGTTCACTTACTGGCAAGTTTGACAGGGCATCCTGTCCTGGTTTTGCAGAAGATAATTATGGCAACTGTACCTAGATACCAAATCTGTTCCCATACCATACCCAATCAGACAACATAATCACATGACCAAACAGCATCAGCCATACCACTAGAAGCTCATTCACTTGCATATCATGAAACGTGATACATTTTTTTCACTTGTCAACAATACCCCTCTGTTGTCTCGTACATAGCCATGGGACAAACAGGTCATTCTGTGCCATAGGATCATTAGACACAGACTGGACCGAAAAAATGGCAACATTCAGACCATGTAAGGTCCCTAGGAGACTCTGCCGCTGACCCTCATTTTACAATTAAAAAAATTACAAGTCTCCAGTGAGAAACTGCTGAACCTGTATTTTTTAAGGAAATGTGAACATATTTGATTTGGCTTAAACAACGAAGAAGGCTTCCTTTCTCATTACATTGTTAAATAACTTGGCTGACTCAGATCTTATGTATTTGGCTGCACATTCAACAGTAACTCAGCACCAACTGCATTTCTTACTTTTCATTGAGCCTTACTTCATAGGTATTGGCTCTAAAAAGGAATCATTGTCCTTCCAACTGGTCTCAGTGAAGCCAGGGTGACTGCTTCGCCTGCTCTGAATAATTATATTTTACATAATAATAATCACTGACACTTCCACTCTCACTCCATTTTTTCCACCATTTTTTCCTATTTCTCCATCTTTCTCTCCGTGTGTGGGCATTTTGTGTAAAGAAAATCCTACTGAGGATTTCACTTCATGAATATGATAAAGTGGACTATATCAAAATCTCATGTTAAAATAAATTCTCTAATGTAGTGTGGCCAAACTTTCAAGAGTAGGGCTCCAGAATCTGTAACCCTTAGATGCCCATCCGGATCCAGAGTCCGGAAATGCAAATTTATGCAAATTGGGCTATAATTGTATAGAAGCACAGAATTTTAGCAGGCACAGCTTGTCCTCTATGGGATGATAAGCTGCACTTGCTGAAATTCCCTCCTCTACACAATGATTCAGGAACCCTAAAGCTGAAAGGTTGGCCACCCTGCTTTAACGAGGTACAGTATAGGACTTATATAGCATAGGTTTATGCATGTCTACGCAGAAGTCAGCCACTGAGTTCCATGGTTGTTACTGCCAACTCAATGTTTATGGGTGTACAAACTTTCAACTTTAGGGTTCTTGGACCTTTCTCATTTCATTAGTATCCTTAAGTCTCAAAGGACTATGGTATCGTGCTCTGAATTGCAAAGTTGGAGTAAACTCTTCAGAGAATGATGGCCTGGGTAGATTAATATGGAGGATAGACAGTTACCCAGGCAGCAAATCCCCCTCTCCACATCACTGAAATAGCCCAATGGAACGGCAGAACCAATACGATTGGTTCCAGCTGCATCGCAGGAGTTACCAGAACGTGATTGTACACAATCATGATTACTTCCGGGACTGCAGCTCTGGATTTTGCCTCGAGGTTGACTCCTGAAGCCTATCCCATAGATGGGTATAGCCACAAGGCAGTGGAGGTTTGTGGTGGGAGTGTTACTTCTCCAGACAACTCACATTTAGTGGGATTTTGGACAGGTTTAGTCTGGCTCCTCAACAAAGGTCTGCCTGGCATGGGAGTTCCTGCCAGTAGCTACGCTACTGCCAGCAGAGCCCTTTGTATCCCTGGAGCACACAGTCCCACCACCATGAAAAGGTACTGTCCATCGGTGGGTTGGACCTTTAACAATGGTATATATGAGAGAATTTCAACAGGTGCAGCTTGTGATCTGTGTGATGAGAAGCTGCACCTGCTGAAATTTTCTCCTCTACATGCTTGCTAAAGAAGTTCCAGGGAGTCCAGATGACTGGAAATGCCCAGACTCCTCCAGAAAAGGCAGGCCCAGGGAGAAAAGGGGAAAAAAGACCCGCCTGCCTGGGATTCAGGCATTTCCACTGGCCCTCTCATGCATACTGGCCTCAAATGAGCACATGTAAGGAAAAAATAATTTCCATACCTCTCATGCATACTAGCCTCAAATATGTGTGTGTGCATGTGTATGAGTGTGTGCTTGTGTTTTTCTGGGTCTGAACAACATAACTTGGAGTCACTGGCATGTGTTATGCTACTACATACTGTCTCTTAATGGCTTGTGTTATGCTACTACAAACTGTCTCTTAAATGTCTGGGTCTGAATCATGCATTTTACAAGGTTATCAATTTTAGAAGTATTAAAATTAAGTACAGGAAAGCAATACCAGTATTTTTGCTTTATTTACCCTAACATGTCCTACATGTGTCCTACTTTTTGGGGGTGTCCTACAATTTTTTAAGCAGGTAGGAATTTTTGCTTGGGGTTGGGAATTCTGGACTTGGGGTTAAGGAATTTTGGGTTTGGCATCCAATCACCTTGCCAAAGACCTGAAATTAAACATTTGGACACCTCAGTAGGATTGTGACTTAAAGCACAAACCTAACCATGTCTACTCAAAAGTAAGCCTCTTGGTGTTCAATAAGTCTTACTCTCGGGAAAATACCTTTAGTATTGCAGCCTTAAATAATTAAGGAAGGGGACTGGTTATGTGGTTCAAATGAAAAATCATTCCAAGGATGGTGAGTATAGGATGGCATCCTTAGTAATGCCTTTTCCAGTTCTCCTCCTATTTATCACAGCTTGAGCTCCAATGTGCCAGGAACATTGTAGATAGGTGGATTTAGTTACCTGTATACATACTATCATGTAATATCCCTGCAAATTTCTACATCTTAGGTCCATGCCCATGCAATATGATGCAAGAGGCAATGCGCAAGTCTTGCACCAGAATTTGCCTCAAAGTTCATAATATATAAATGAACATCACATATAAGTCATGATTTCTAAGAGTGAATTTGCACTATGCTTGCACGGACATGTGTGCCTATGCACACCCTATACCTCAGCTGCATATATCACTTACTGGTATTTCATCCTGTAGTGATTTGTTGTTTTGCCACATTTGTCTGACTGCCAGACCAAGGCAAGGCCAGCCAAGTGCAAAACGATTCTTAATTTTCAGCTTGCACGAGGAGGTAGTTAATCTTATATCTGTTATTACTTCTACATCTATTGAATGCACATGACACAACATTTCATTCTTACACGACTGCACAAAGGCACACGACATATTGTGCAATGGGCATTAACTTTCCAATTAAGTCACAGGATACTAAGCTTTGTTCTCGAGGCTAGAGATAAATGTTAATTACCCACAATTACCCACACTTAAAATGCTTCCTGCTTTGTTTTATGATTTGTTTGAACCCTTTATCACTTTTGTTTTGTTCTGTAAGTCTATAAGACATGCACACAGCTAGAGCCACGATAACAATATATTATTTAGATAATCAGTTGATCTATAAGGAGAGGTGATTTATGTTGATACCACACACAGATCTTTGATTTACTTAACATTACCATCCTAACTTGCACTGGAACCAGCAGGCCAACACGCCTGAGCTTGCTTCAGCGCAGGTTTGGGGCTGCTACCACACTACCACCAGGAAGATGAAACTTTCCCCTTCCCCCAGAAGGGTTGCAGTAGCCCCATTGGGTGTCTACTCAGTTCTCTGCCACCTCTGGAGGTGGTGCAGAACCAGGTAATCATGAGCAGCCACAGGCTGTTTTGAGGTTTCCAGGAAAGCAGATTGAGATACAGTGTATTGCTGGGTCCCAGTCCTGCCTTATGCAACTTGCCCGCCTGACTGCCCTCTGCCTGCCCTGGAACATCCTTTCTTGCCTCTTTCCTGCCCTCCCTCATCCCCACCAAACCCCTGCATTGGCCAAGTTCAGCCAATGCAAACTACCTCTTCCCTGGTGCTTGTATTAGTGCCGGTAAGCCTATGCTATCCTAACTCCCTTGACTGTGGCACAAAAGTGCTTTATGGCACTTTTGCAACATCCTAGGCTGGCATCCCAGCTTAGGAGTGTGCTCCCAGACTTTAATTGTAGTTCACGGGTGTCAAATCAGGGGTACCTTTGTGGGCACCCCACTCTGAGTGGCAAGCAGCTCCTCAAGTGGGTCTTCCTCTTTTATTTAGCAGGGGAAGAGTAACTGGTCCTCCTCACGGTGGGTGAGATTCAAATAAATTAACAACAGGTTCTATGTCCTAATAACCTAAATTAACCACAGGTTCTATGTCCCATTAGTAACTTTCTCAGAACCAGGCATTATTAGCAAAGGGTTCTATAGAACCTGTGAGAACCCCCTGAAGCCCACCACTGCCTCCTCACCACAGCAATATCTGTTCTAGTGGCTTCTACTGGTCTTCTTTTGTATCTTTTTAGACTATGAGCAGTGATGGGCTTCAAAGAAATTAAGAACCGGTTCTCTGTCCATCTGGCAGCCACTTTTAAATGGCTATTTTTAAACTTTATATGTACTATCTCTTGTTAAGAACCGGTTCTATAGCGTAGGTGCGAACCTGCTGCTGCCCACCACTGACTATGAGCCCTTTTAGAACAGGGACCCTTAAACCATTAATATTTTTCATTTTCTATGTAAACTGCTTTGTGAACTTTTTAGTTGAAAAGTGGTATATAAATCCTGTAGATAGAAGATTTTTTTAACTTTCCCCCCTTTTTCGATGGGTGTTTGTGTGCAGGAAAAGGTACTGAGACTGCAGCTGCAATCCTAAAGACACTTTCCTGGGAGTAAGACGCATTGAACACAATGTGGCTTACTTTTGAGTAGACCTGGTTAGGATTGTGCTCTGCAAAGGCCTGGCTGTCTTCTGCAAATTTAAACAAGGCTCATTTGACATACAGCATACCTAGACTAAAACTAGAACTTGACAAGGAAAGTTTGAGCTATGCCTCTTCATTATTTATACAACATCAAATCTACCCTTTAAGCCTAGGTATGTCTACTCTGAAGTAACCCCCATTGCATCCAATGGGACTTATTCCCAGGGAAGTATGTACGGTATACAATTATAGCCTATAGCTTCCTTAGTGGTGTTCAAGAAAACACTAGGTTTCAAAGCACAGAACACCGTATCATAGAGAATGTAATGGGCTGTGCATTGATTGAACATGGCACAATATTACCCCAAGCAATAGGTCAAAAATAAAACATTTTGAATCCAATATTCTGTCTTAACTGGAGTCAGGAGTGATTACTGTCTGTGAAATCCTCACCAGCCTCAACAGAATGGATCTTCTCATAAAAAAAGAAGTCAAAGCCACTCAAGACTCTCAAGCCTTGGAAAGCTTTTGTTGTGCCACATTTAAATCTGTCACATGGTGCATATTCGACAAGATTTGTTGCTGCATCAGGGGAACCATTCAAGAAAGGGAAGAGGGAAAAGAGAGGAAGGGAGATAAAGTGAATGGCTATTTGGGGCCTAATATAAGCCATCCTGTTTCCCTGCTAAAAAGACCAAACATCAGATAGGGAAGGTGCAAAAAGAGAAAAGAAAGGGGGTATTAATCTGAGTATGAGGACCAGCTGACTTCTCAGAAATAAACTAATATGCAGAGAGGCAGCAAATTGGCATATTAAACAATTGCATATCTCTTGTGAAATCTAGATCACTTTATTATTCAAGAACAGGCACAGTCAGATCCCCTGCAGAGTTAAGCACCTTTAATCCAGTTGATATTTAAAGGTTGAGTACATGCCTGGCCCAACTTGTAAGGTAAGGATTCCCCCAGATTGCCCTGCTAGTTGTGACCAACTTGAGGGAGTGGTGCTCATCCCTGTTTCTTATACTGTAGAGCCAGCATTATCCAAAGAGGCCTCCATGATAATGTGGCCCGCATATGGATGGAATGCTGTTATTTTCCCACCAAGGTGGTACCTATTTATCTACTTGCATTTCCATGCTTTCAAAATGCTAGGTTGGCAGGAGCTGAGCCAGAGATGAAAGCTCACTCTGTTGCAGTACTTGGGTTCTCAGACTGCTGATCTGCCGATCTTCAAATTGACAGGCACAGCACCTTTAAGCACTGAGCCATTGCAGCCCCAGACCCAACTTGTAGTGGTGTCTTATTTTTCCATTCATCTTATTTTCATTTCCACCTGTGGCGTGGACTGGGACGCATACGAACGCTTTAACATGGAGCCCATGGGGGTACACATGGGGGAGAGTCTGCGCATATGGAACAGGCCAGATTACCCTCCCCTGGACATCAAGCTGTTCCCAGATGCCGTCGAGGTCTGGAGGATGGACGATATGGTGGAGCTCTGGAGGATGGGGGGAAGAGGAGGACCCAAGTGAAGAGGGATAATGGTTGGGCCATCCACCAGGTGGTACGCCCCGGGGGGAGTCCAGTCGCTGACGGGAATTTGGCGGGAAGAGATGGGGGAGGGGTCAAGGATATAAGAGAGAGAGGGAGGGGAGGGAACGAGAGGTTCTTTGGCAGGAGGATCTTCCGTGGAAAGAGCGGAGCACCTACTCGGTGTATAGGGAGAACCCGAGAAAGGATCTGCACGTGCCCCTTCCTGACAGACCCGACAAACCCCACCCCGCAGCAGTGTGCAGTGGACTGTGTGCCTTGACTCTGAGTGAAGAGGAGAAGGTCGGGGCTGCAGCCAGGGAGACGAGTACCCAGTTGGGACGTGGAGCCTGGAAAAGAAAGGCGAAAGAGTGAGGAATGGACACGAGGGAAGTGGTTCGCGTTACTGACATGTTGAGAGACTTACCTGTTCATGGTGGTGGGGACTCTGTTGAGTGGTCATGTTCAGTGATGGGCTTCAAAGAAATTAAGAACTGGTTCTCTGTTCATCTGGCAGCCACTTTTAAATGGCTATTTTTAAACTTTATATGTACTATCGTTAAGAACCGGTTCTATAGAGTGGTGCGAACCTGCTAGTGCCCACCACTGGTCATGTTGACCTGTGGAAAGAGAAGTGTTATTTTTGTGGAACCAAGTTAAGTGCCTGAGTAAATGTGTTTGACAGTACTTACCTGACTCAGTCTGATGATGTATGCCCGGGGGCTGATGAAGAGGATGAGACCCAAATATCAGTTGTGTTGGAAGAACAAACCCCTGCTAGCGAGCGAGGTCGGCGTAAGACCAAGGGAAGCCGTGACACCACCCTTTCCACCCTTATTTTCATTTCCATATTTGCCTATCTAGCTAGTAAAAGCAGGATGGGCAAGGGGAGCACAGTGGAGCACTCCAGAGTGTCCTCTTTACCTTCACGGCCTGCTGATATTCTCCCGACTACTTCTTCATCAGGGTGGTCCAAGAGCAGCCATCTGATATTTGGTCTTTCATCAGGGAGACAAGATGGCTCAGTCATTATTAGGCCCTAAATAGCCATCCACATTGTCTCTCTTTCCTCTTTTCCCCCTTCCTCCTCTCCAACTGTTCCTCTGATGAAGCAATCAATCTTACAGAATACACAACATGTGACATATTTAAATGTGGCACATCAAATGCTTCTTCATTAGTGTGGGTCAAATGCACTGAGAGCAGGAGATGAAGGGGCTGGTTGGGACCCAGAAGGCAGAACAGGTAAAGGTAAGATGGGTCGCTCCATCTCTGCTCTGGTTCTTTCCCGACATTTTTTTCCTCACAGGCTCACAATCTCATTCTTAAGTAGAGTCTTTATCAATTTTTTTGGCCAATGCAAACAAACTGCAATCTACTTGGATAGTTCATACTGGAATACACATGCAAACTCTGACTGTGCACAAGTTGTTTCTGCTACAGCTTCCAGTTCATTCTGTGAACTTCAGATTTGTATCTTCAGAGTTGTGATTCACAGCTTTTTCTAGGAACCAGTTACATGTTGACATACATTTTCCAACACTGGCATGTTGGCAAACCTATTCAGAAACAAGTGTGGTTCACAGGACCTAATTACTATTAGGTCCCAATCCTAGCCAATTTAGGCCATCCTAACTCACCTGGAATATCTTGCTGTGGTGGTGACGCTGGAGTATGCCTGTGCACTGGAATGAGCAGAAGTGCATTACAACACTTTTGTACATCAGCACAGGGACCCATGATGTAGCACAGGACTACATCAGCACAGGACTTATGTGGAGGCTTAGGCCAGCCTAAATACAGATTAGGATTGCAGCCCTACTCAAATAATAACATGGGAGAATCTGGGGGAGCAGAGCCAGGTGTTATCTGATTTTTCCAAGTAATCTGAACTTAGGTGCTACATGTTATAAAGTAGGGAATGAGATGAAGGTAGGTACAATAAAGAGGGATCCATCATTGACATTTCTTTGTACATGGGTTAGCATCAGGTGCAAGACAAGTGCAGCAGTTCTAGGAGGAAACAAACTTTTCTTTTTGCTGCCCCTTGTATGAAATTCTGGGATAGGGTTGTTAGGAAATACAAACAATGAGGAAACATCTGTTATGGTCAGTATCATCCAGAGTCATCAACACATGCATTTTTTTTACTGACTCGTTGACTAACAAGTCACATGTGAAAGACTCTGAAAAAAGTCTTCCTGGTTCCCTGGCTCTGGTCTTGTATTCAGGTCAGACGAGTTAAGTTGTGTGACAATGGACAGTTGTTGTGCCACTTCCATCTCCCCCCCCCCATTTCTTAAGTCGTTGAGGCATGTGCGGGCAATCAGGGTAAGCTCAGAGATGGGCTGGGAGAGCAAAAGCGTTCATTTCTATTCTCCAAAGGATTGGAAGGGTATCCTGATAAACAACTAACTGTTGCAGATTCTGCAAAATACGAATATTCACATGTGTTTTTCGTAGAGAACCCTTCAGTGAGTTGCCTTTAATGGACCTCTGCTGAATCCATCAGCCATAGCATCGATTGGCAGAAGAGCTCATCTTAGGGAGAGGAAAGAGGGATGGCGGACTCAGGGTGAAATGGGCTCTGTTTGAAAACCACTGTTCTAACAGGAGGGTGGTTGTTTTATTCTACACAGGAGTTGCTTACAAAAAGTATTTCAGCAGCCAGATAGCATCAGGATAGCTTTGGGTTCTTCTGTGGGGTTCCTTATATCAAGATTATCTCATCATCAGCCAATCTACTAGACAATCCAAAGATACTTATTTACTTTTAGAAATTGATTGAGGTAGGCAGGCAAACTTTGAATAAGTAAAAAAAGAAAAGATTAGTGTTTACTGGGTTACTAGTTTATAGCTTTATCTGGCAATTCTGTGGTGCACTTTCTTTTTTCCCTGCAGACAGGAAAAGCTTTGTTTTTCTGGGAAGGGGGAGGGCTAGTGTGGTCAGCTAGAGAAACTAGATATTTACAGTATTATAGTCTCCAGAAGAGAATTAGTCACAACATCACATCAGCAGATAACTATGTCATTTGCATAGTCTTTTAAGTTTTATTTTGTTTTCAGCTGTGGTACTGCCACTGTGGTGCAGATGAGGGGATATAGGTTAGATGCAGCTGCGTCACCAGACTGGTGTGGCTGGTGCAGGCCACACCGGGTGACACGCCACTGGGGGGTTATGAGCCGGAGTTTTACACTCCTCTGGCCGGCCCCGGGCTTCAGCGCACCCATTCGGTGCTGCTCCACCTCGGAGCGGGCTTGAATGGCTGGCTAAGGTGCATTGCGCATGTCCAGGCCTCTGCGCAGCCATTTGGCCTCACTCAGGAGGCGGAGCAGCTTAGTCTCCCAAGCAAGGTCGAATGGCTGCACAGAGGCACAGTTGCTTGCTGTTCTGCGTCCAAAACAAGCCCAAATGGCTGGGCAGAGGTGCAGACTTCCTCTGCTCTAAGGAGGAGCAGGCTTCAGAAGAGTTTTGCACAGGCGTCAGAGTTGGCACCTGCACAGTACTCTTCTGAAGCCAGTTGGCTTCAGAAGCAACTGCGCAGGCACTAAATTTGGTGCCAGCTCAGTCCTGGAAGGGTGTATGTGTGTCCTGGGGTAATGCGCTCAGCCCCCTCACGGGGGGGGGGGTTACAGTCACCAGGAATGCGCACAGTTGGGTGGGGGTTCTCTCTCTCTGATTGGGGTGAGACTACAGTTTCTTTTCACCAGCCTGATAAACCTTCTGTTTCTTTCTTCTTGGAGGTTTTAGTCAGAATACTTCAGTGGCAGCAGTCACATAGAGAAGATAAGAGACCACAAGGAGTCTCACCATGGCATGGGAGTGGTAGAAAATGTTGGCTCTATATCACTCCTCTCTGTGCCCTACATGAGTTCCATTAAGTTGCATGAGTTGCGTTGTTATTCCAGCTTAGAGTGGCTGGCCTTGCTATGGGGGCCAGAAGGGAATTGGGCCTGGGTCAGTTAGACCTAACAAGATATTAAAACAGTCTAACAGTTTTATGACAGTACACATATCATACATAGGCAAGCAATTATTAATTACAATTATTGGTTAAAAGGCACAAATTTCTTTAGGAAACAGTTTGGACAAGGCATTTCTTCATAACAGCACAGGAGCTGTTTTGGTACACCAAGTATACCTAATATCCTTGGCCTTGCAGCTTTGGTTAATGCAAGAGGATGGAGGGGTCTGGAAAGTGTGAAACTATACACATGGCCTGGATATGTGGGAATACCATCAGTTTTTTAACCACTGACACCATGCTGCTTTGGGGAGGCCTGGGCGGGACTTAAATCCTCCAGTTGCCCTGCTAATGACCTTCCCTCAAAGTCCCACGGCACACCCGCAGACCATCTGCAGCACACCAGTGTGCCATGGCACAGTGGTTAAAAATTGATGCTCTGAAAACTGATCTGGGAAAGTAGGAAACATGGGTTCTGGTCAGTGATGGGATTCAAATACATTAACAGCAGGTTCTATGAGCACAGTCGTAACCATGTCTACTCAAAAGTAAGCCCTATTGTGTTCAATGGGTCTTACAGGAAAGTTCCTTTAGGATTGCAGCCTATGTCCTAATAACCTAAATCAACAACAGGTTCTATGTCCCATTAGTAACGGTTCTCAGGACCAGGCGCTCATTAGCAAAGGGGTCTATAGAACCTGTAAGAACCTCCTGAAGCCCACCACTGGTTCTGGTCCTATGTCCTGTAATTCTTGTTGTTTTACAAGTGAAATTCTCTTGTGGTCAAAGCACTGAAAAAGTGAGTTTGTGCTTAGGTTGCCCCTGACAGGGCTTGAATGTACATCTCTTTTTCCCAATCTGATATAAACGTTGCTCCTGAACATCTCAGATATCTGAATATCTCAGATATTCACATCAAACTAGATTTGTAGCTAATTGTATTTTAAACATCTGCCTGTCTGCTGAGGCCCTGGCTCGGGCCAGGAGGACAGAGGGAGCCATTAAGAGTCAACACCGACAACATGGATAGTACCTTTTCATGGTGCTGGGATTGTATGCTCTACTGATAGAAAGAGTTATGCTGGCAGTAGCATAGCTACTGGCAGGGACTCCCATGCCAGACAGGCCTTAGTTGACGAGCCAGACTATGGGCAAAATCCAGAGTAACTATGTGGAGTCCTTGCTCCGGTGTAAGAACAACTTACTCTGGATTCTAATATGAATTTCCCATAGGTTTTCACTAGGTGGTGCAGTAACTACGGGTGCACGTAAAGTCTCTTACGTGCTCCTGTAGTTACTCTGGATTTGGGGATAAATCTTCAAAATACTCTAATATCCCAAATACCTTCCATGGACCAACAGGCCTGATGCGTAGCAGCTGCCTCCCCAGTACTGACTGAAGGTTGGTTGGATTGGCTTCAGAAGAACAGCACATGGTTCGGTGGTAGCCACTTGAACAGCGTGTGCACAGCAGTGTAGAAAGCAAAGGGACAATTACTACACTATATATTTCCCAGGAAAGTCATGTTAATGGCGGCAAAACCTAATAATGACTCCGAGTATGGGCACCCCTTAAATGGGGCAAGGCAAGGGTGCTTTAAAATAGGTTCGCCAACATGATCGCCAACGTCTGATGATGGATATGGCACAAGAAGAAGAAGAGGTATTTTAAAGAGGTATGTTTTTAGCCACACCAGATGCTGTCTTAGGACCTCAAATCAAAGCACGATACCATAGTCTTTTGAGACTGAAGGATGTCAGTGATGTTTAATCCCAGAAGGGTCACCTTTATAATTAAAACAATTGTGCGGAACAAGCTTCAGATTGTGATTACAAGGTGGGAGAGTCAATCCTTTCTATCAGAACAGTTTTCTCACCAAAACTAGCTGTTGTTCCCCCACCTCGATGCTATTTGCCCCTAATGCGCTATCTGTAGTAAAAGTCTGGGAGAAAGGGTTAGTCCTGCCCTCCCCACTTGCTGCAATCTAAACCTGAATCAGTTCACCCACCACCACCATAGCTATTTTCAGTAACATAGACAGCTCTTCTGGGACTAAGCATGCCTCTTTAAAACATAATTACTTACAAACTTAGTTTGCTCTCCAGGGAAGCCTTATGTACTTTAGGACAGCATCCCATAACATGAAGTAAACTGTGAAATTACTTAAGTTCTACTCCAGAAAGGTTGCTGTTCATTCTCTGTTTGTCCCTTGTGCCTTGCAGTCAAATGCGTTTTGACTAATTGTTGTCTGCGTGTGGCTAATGTGAGTGGATCTGAACCCTCATGTGCAGGGAAACCTGGGCCTGAGGTATTTTGGGGTCTTCCAGCCTGCATGAACAGGATGCCACAGCTGAGGATGCTCTGAGAGTTGCGCAGGTAGAGGACAACATGTGGCCATACTCCGACACCATGTGTGGAATGGCTTCTTTGAAGTGCGGGAGCCTTTGGCATGCTGCTGTATGATTGATGGGAATCAGCAGTGTTGCCGTGGATGTGGATGCTATCAGAATGACTACTTTTTCTGAAAATTTGTGCTGCAGTCATTTACTCTTACACTAGGATAAGATGCAAAGGAGCTATATTGCTGGATTGCTCTGTCCATCATATAAAAGATCCACTCTCTTTTAGGCAATGTGCAGACAATTTGCTTTACTGCAAGTGAAGCAAAAGGAATTGCTTCTGCTGATGCACCCATTTATAAAGGCAAGACAACATAAAGAGATGTAAGGAGGTCAGTTATCATGGTTGCCTTCAGGCCAGGCCAAAGCCTTTAGGAAGGTACCTAATTTGCTACACAACAGATATTGCACCAATGCCCACCAGCAAGTTTGAAAACAGCATCTCCATGCAAAAGTACAATAAAAGAACAGTCCTAGACATAGAGTCTTAATAGTAATAACAGTTCAAAGCTTTTCCACACAATTCAGACACAGTGGAAAAACAGCGCATCACAGCACAGTTAACTGTCAATTTTCCTGAGGCTCCTCACAGTCCTTAGTGCAATTAATCATTTTCCAGTAGACCGCTTGCCTTGTCTACTTTGCATATTTAATGAACTATGAGTTAACTTTGTGATCCATATGGGATACTTGGGCTGTATTCTCAGCGTTCAGCCAAGAATCACATTGCTGCTATGGCTGGGATAGAGCAATTTGCTTATCCTTTAAAAAGAACATTAGATAAAACAAAGCAAAAGAAACTTGCAAGGGTGAGAACAAAGTCTGGTTTGCAGGTTGCAACTGGCAACCAGAGAATCTTGCAGCCAGGGTAATCTGTAGGTATATGGATGATATTACAATACCAAAAGGCAACTTCTTTAGTGTTTGTATTGTGTGTGACAGTGTCCGCATGATGGACGTGACATGGGCATACCTGGCCGGCCTGTCACCAGGACGTTGCCTTTCCCACCAAAGTGGTCCCTATTTATCTACTTGCATTTGCATGCTTTCAAACTGCTAGGTTGGCAGGAGCTGGGCTAAGGATGGGAGTTCACCTGTCTGGCCGTTCTTGGGTCTTGAACTGCTGGTCTGCTGAGTGGAATTCCAGTCAAAGAGTGTTCTAACTCCAGTGTTCTAACCACTGCAGCCTCTGATACTGCATTACAATACCAATATTGTGTGTATATGGGCTCCCTTTTCATATCAGCCTTCTGTATCTACACTGTTAATTGTTTCAACCAAATAGAAGCTTATGACGGTACTGGGACAAACTCCAAATGATATTTGTGACAAGCAATACACATGGCTCACTAGGTGCTTAATCATGACCTACAGAACCTTTAAAAGCAAGAATCTTATCTTCTGTTTGCTGATATAACACCAGTAATCAGCCCAATGAGCTAATGTGTACTTCAGTGTGCTTTATTAAAGAAAGCAAATGCTGTCCTCTGTAATACAACTCCTAAGCCCAATCTCAGGCACGTATTCTCAGAAATGTCCCATTATAATCAACCAGGTTTCCTCCTAGGAAAACATGGTTAGCACTGCACTCTATGTAACTCCACATTTTCTAATTTCAATATTTGAAAAAACCCACAAGATATAGACTGATTCCTGGTTTGTAAAATTCATATACTAGAAATATTTATTTACTAGCAAAAAGCGTACCTGCGTTGCGGGTGTAACATTTCCCCCTATGCCATCCCCCCATGGCGCAGAAACACCCCATGTGCCACTTCCCCCATGCACATCATCCCCCATGCGCATCATTCCCCCATGCGCATCATCGCCCATGCGCATCATCCCCTCATGCACAACTTTCCCCCATGCGCAACTTTCCCCCATGTGCAACTTTCCCCCATGCACAACTTTCCCCATGTGCATCATCCCCCCATGCACATCATCCCCATGTGCAACTTTCCCCCATGTGCATTAACCCCAATGCGCAACTTTCCCCCATGCGCAACTTTCCCCCATGCACAACTTTTCCCCATGCGCAACTTTCCCCATGTGCATCATCCCCCCATGTGCATCATGTCCCCATGTGCAACTTTCCCCCATGTGCAACTTCCCCTTGTGCGCATTACCCCCTGTGCACATCATCCCCCCATGCGCAACTTCCACCCATGCGCAACTTCCACCCATGCGCAACTTCCACCCATGCGCAACTTCCACCCATGCACATCATCCCCTCATGCGCAACTTTCCCCCATGCGCATCATCCGCCGATGTGCAACTTCTCCCCATGCGCAACTTCTCCCCATGCGCAACTTCTCCCCATGCGAAACTTCCCCTCATGCGCAACTTTCCCCCATGCGCATCATCTGCCGATGCACAACTTTCCCCCATGTGCAACTTCTCCCAATGCGCAACTTCCCCCATGCGCAAGTTTTCCCCATGTGCAACTTTCCGCCATGCGCAAGTTCCCCCATGCGCAACTTTCCCCCATACCAACTTTCCACCATGCGCATCAACCCCCATGCGCATCAACCCCCATGCACAACTTTTCCACATGCGCAACTTTCCCCCATGCACAACTTTCCTTATGCACATCATCCCCCATGCGGAACTTTCCCCCATGCTCAACTTTCCCTATGCACATCATCCCCCATGCGGAACTTTCCCCCATGCACAACTTTCCCTATGCGCATCATCCCCCATGCGGAACTTTCCCCCATGCACAACTTTCCCTATGCGCATCATCCCCCATGCAGAACTTTCCCCCATGCGCATCATCCCCCATGCGCAACTTTCCCCCATGCACAACTTTCCCTATGCGCATCATCCCCCATGCGGAACTTTCCCCCATGCTCAACTTTCCCCCATGCGCATCATCCCCCATGCGCAACTTCCACCCATGCGCAACTTCCCCCATGCGCATCATCCCCTCATGCGCAACTTTCCCCATGCGCATCATCCGCCAATGCGCAACTTTTCCCCATGCACAATTTCCCCCCATGCGCAGCATCCTCGCCAGTGCAACCCCTCCCTCCGAACAACATCCCCCAGTGCACCAGGCACTGAGCACCAAATTGGCTGGATGTTGGTCAGTCTCCCATGTTAAGTATAGGACAAAAACACGTTGCCCCCTTTTCAGCCCCTGAAGGGTTAAATTCTCCAGATGGTTCTTGGTGGGAGTTCAGGTGACAGAAGGAACTCCCAGAATTCCATGCTTCAGGCCCAGCAGTTGGGGAGGAATGTTGATGAGTCAGCAATTCTCAATGCAATGTATAGGGAGGAAAACACGTTGCGCCCCTTTTCTCCCCCTTCCGGTTAGAATTTTGGGAAACCGATTCTTAGTGCACCCCTCAGTCACGGAAGGAACACCCACCCCAAATTTCACGCTTCTAGGCCCACCGGTTTTGGCAGGGCGGTGATAAGTCAGTGAGTGAGTCAGTGAGTCAGTGAGTGACTTTTCTCTTTTATATATATAGATTATTACAGTATATTATTATTAAATTTAAAATGACTGCATATAATTTATTTAATTTATTAATTGTGGGAAGGCTACATGCTGCCTGCTCACAAGGAAAAGGAGGACAATGAAGATTTTTTTCCAGGACACAAGGCTAAAAAGAGGATGTGTCCTAGAAAAAGATGACATATGTTCACCCTGCTCACAGAACGTATTTCTTGAGCAAATACAAGCACATCAGGGCTAATAATGGCAATATATAGCTTGGGATAAAGAAAACACATCCATACGTTCCAACATCAGCCCTGGCCTCTAAACAGACTCAGCAGCCCTCAGACACCTACCCCACGTTCGGCTGTAGGGTCTTGGCGGTGACTTTCTCAGGATTTAGGAAAGGTTTGGAATGGGGAGTTTTCTCCATTCTCTGCATCTGGAGCGTGCTGAGCCTCCTGCTGCTCCTGGTGTCTTTGGGGCAGTGGTTCTCAAGCATTTCAACCCGGGACCCCCTTTTGAGAATGATAAATTGTGCAGGACCCTCCAGAAGTGGGTTATGGACAGAAGAGGAAGAAAGAGACATCACTGTGATGCCAGAGCTCCTTGTCCATGACTACACCAAGAGATACATTGTGTTCAATGAGACTTACTCCCAGGAAAGCATCCTGAATACCCCACTGCAATATGGTGGCACCCAGTGCAGATTTCAAAATGGCGACACCCAACTTAGTGTGACTTCCTGAAATGAAGTGGAAATCCCCCCGGGGGTCCCATCTCCCACTTTGAGAACCACTGCCTAGGGGGTGATGACAGAAACCCAGAGCCAGGAAGGGGCTCTCTGAGTCCTGCTCCAGAGGACCCTCCTGCCCAGCCCTCCCTCACCCTGGGTGGCCCAGGTTCCCTGTCCTACCTGCCTCCAGGGTGTCCAGGAAAGCATGACTCATGCAGTGTCCACCCAAGTTCCCTGCGCCTGTACGGAGGCCGCCCCACTCTGGGTGAGACCATACAGGCAGCAGGGTGGTCCAGCTACCCCGCACCCAGAGCCTGGACTGGGTGGGCAGAGCTGCAGGCTCTGGTCGGAGCAGCGGGTCCATGGCTGAGCATGCCAGGCATGCTGGAGCTCTTATCTATCTATCTATCTATCTGTCTGTCTGTCTGTCTGTCTGTCTACATAATGTATGTGTGTATCTATCTACCTGCCTACCGTATGTATGTATGTATGTATGTATGTATGTATGTATGTATGTATGTATGTATCTATCTATCTATCTATCTATCTATCTACCTACCTACCTACCTACCTACCTACCTACCATATGTATGTATGTATGTATGTATGTATGTATGTATGTATGTATGTGTATGTATGTATGTCTCTATCTCTCTATCTCTCTATCTATCTAATGTATGTACGTATGTATCTATCTACCTATCTACCTATCTACCTACCACCACCGCAGGAGCCCCAACCACCATGGAGCCACTCCCCCAACCATTCCTGAAGCCCTGCCCAGCCTAGCCCAGGCTCCGAGGCACAGGGCACCGGAGCTCCCTGCTGCCTGCATGGCCTCACATGGAGTGGGGAGCCTCCAGACGGGCGTGGGGAGCTCAGGGGGTGCTCTGTGGGCCATGCTGCCTGGACACCCTGGAGGCAGGGAGGGCAGGGAAGTCGGGCATCCAGAGCAGGGTCCTCTGGAGAGTGCTCAGGAGTCCCCGCCCGGCTGTGGGTCTCCCTCATGGGGGCTCAGCACACTGAGTAAGCAGAGGCTGGAGAGATAGGCAGAAAGGGCAGCCGGGGAGGGATGGGAGCCACCGCCTGGTCGCCTGAAGGGGGCTGCCTGGGAGTGCCTGCTCTGCTCTGCTCTGCTCTGCTCTCCCTGCCTTGCAACTGTCAACTGCCAGGCTCAGTAGTTAAGGGTTCTGAACCTTTGCCTTGACAACCACACAACTACACCCTTGGGGGAGGGGCCTTTGTTGCGTCATCGCACTGCAGGGAGGGGGTGGGGAGAGCACTGCTGACTGGCCAGGAGGCTGCCTTAGACATTTTCTCCTGGGTCTCAAAACCCTGGCCCTGGGGCCAGATGTGGCCCTCAACGATCCTCCATCCAGCCCTCCGGCAAGCCATACAATCCTCAAGGTCAGCTCCCCACACCTCAGGAGGGCATTTTGAGGACTGGGGAGGCTGCACACTCCTCTCTTTGTGTGTATGAATGTGCTTATGAACCTGTTTGAACATCACCCTCTCACTGTGTTGGAAAGTCTTTATGAACTGATTTGAATTAATTAATTAATTAATTAATTCATTCATTCATTCATTCACAAGTGTCAATTCTTTTTTCTTCTGGTTCCGACACAGTATCAGAAAGACAATGTGGCCCTCCTGCAAAAAAATTTAGTATAGTATAGTATATGGAGAGCACAGGTAGGCAGAAGCCGGATCGCGACAGTCCTCAGGGACCGGTTGTTCAAATTCCCCTGCCGCTAGCAATCCCGCAGTGGCAGGGGGCAGCGATAACCACCCGTACTGGTTCCGCCGCTGCAGCGGCAGCCACCAGGGCACCTTTAAATTTCCCAAGGCAGCCCTGAGAGGCGCACCATAAGCCCCAGCGCTGGAGCGTCCTTTTCCCGGGCTCTGGGGGGAAATTTAAAGGTGCCCGGCTGGCTGTCCCTGCCGCTCCAGCAGCAATGGGGCTTACTCCCAGGAAAGCGTGGCTGGGACTGCAGCCTGAGAGAGAATCCTATCCTAAGCATGACTACTCAAAAGTAAGCCCTATTGTGCTCAATGGGTCTTACTCCCAGGAAACTATAGATAGGTTTCCCTCCTCCTTCCCAGGATAGATCCTATTTCTGGTGACTTCAATCCTCTGCATGACTACCCAGAAGTAAACACCATGATCGTCAATGGGGCTTACTCCCAGGTCAGTGTGGGTATGATTTCAGCCTGAGAGCCCCATCCTATGCATGTCTACTCAGAAGTAAGCACCATGATCGTCAATGGGGCTTACTCCCAGGTCAGTGTGGGTATGATTTCAGCCTGACTGCCCCATCCTATGCATGCCTACTCAGAAGTAAGCACCATGATCGTCAATGGGACTTACTCCCAGGTCATTGTGGGTATGATTTCAGCCTGAGAGCCCCATCCTATGCTTGTCTACTCAGAAGTAAGTCCCATGACAGTCAATGGGACTTACTCCCAGGCCAGTGGGGAGAGATAACTCCACAGCCTCAGAGCCCCATCCTAAGACTGCAGCCTCAGAGCCCCATCCTATGCAGGTCTACTCAGAAGTAAGTCCCATGACAGTCAATGGGGCTTACTCCCAGGCCAGTGTGGAGAGGACTGCAGCCTCAGAGCCCCATCCTATGCCGGTCTACTCCGAAGTAAGTCCCATGACAGTCATGGGGCTTACTCCCAGGAAAGTGTGGTTAAGGTTGCTGGGGGGCACTAACAAAAACTTAGATTAAAAAAAATTTCCCCTTTAAATTCTCCCCAGCCATGCCCCTGACCCCGGCCCCGCCCCCTGACCCAGCCTGGCCCTGCCCACTTCCGGGGAACCAGTTCTTGGGCTAGACTGGGCCCATCACTGAATTGAGAGGAATAGTTGCTTTATGTTAGCAGCTTTCAGGTGAAATCCTAATCATGTCTACTCAGAAGTAAGTCCCATTGTACTCTTATCAAGGGTAAATCCCATCCTGATTTTTTTCTCTCTTTGCTTTTTGGAGACTAGACAGTCAGTGGAGAAAACTGATCCTCATAGGAATCAATGTCTAATTGGCTGGATGGTGCAAGTGGTTTTCTGTACTGTCACAATGTGCTTTATTGCATATTTGCAACAGAGTGCACCTTTTATTTTAGTGCCATGAACAAACCGCAATGATACTTTGAACAACACTTTGTGATCACAGCACAAAATTTGTTACATATGTAGCCCACATAAATGTAGGCAGACATTCTTAATATTCTCAGGAGGATGTGAAATCCTAAGTTTGGTGGGGATTTTTCCTCAGGTAAATACAGGTGAACGCTTTCCCTCCATACATGCTATTTTCCTACTATAATCCACCATAGGCTATTTCCCATACATGTTAAAATCACCCTCCTAACCTAAAGCATAGGAAAACCTTTCCACAAGGTCCTTTCCCAGTGCCACAGTTCCCATTAAAATGGGAGCCACTTGCTTCATGGCCACTTTAAAACAAAAACAAAAAAAATCCCCAGACATAAGTTTCAATCCCATCTCTTTTATGTAATTTGTCCCTCAAACTACAATAATCCAATCACCCCACCCTACCCCAAATCTTTCATTTCAGAATTACAAAAGGAATAGAATCTGAATCTTTTAGCGAGCCATCATTACTCGCAAGGGAGGTAATCAGCCAGTTCTTCTAAGGTTTTAAGGTACAACTGATGGTGTTTTGTAACTTATCAATGCAGCTGAATCCAAACATGTAATTTATGAGTCATGGGCTCCTGACAAACTACCATATGATTTAATTATCCCTCACCACAGGTTAGCAGAATCTGGGTAAACATGAATAACTGTATTTTCTATTTCACATGCTCAGCACTTGGATCACCTATTATTATACCGTCAGGTGCACTGCTGAAGCATATTCTGTACTAATATATTTATATTCTTCGGTTCTCAGCAGCAGAGCACTATAGTTCCTCATCTCATCCATCTTCACAACAGCATGTGGCTGCCAACATACATCTCATTTATTTGGTGGAGAATTTGGTTTGAGAAGCAAGATGCAGCCAAAGAATTAAGGCCTAAACTATAAGCTCATGTTGTGATTATTGCTGGATTGATGATGCCTCTGACCTTTCCCCAAGACCTGTGCAAAAGTCAATAGACTCCATCACAACAATGAGGACATGATAGTGTGTTACCCTTAGATTAACCACCTGAAAGCAATATATATATATATGAGTGATCTTATTTTTTTTTGTCTGTCATGTCCTATATTTTTGGTGGGCCTTCTCTTTTTTCAGTTATAAAAAACCCAATCCTGTACCTCCCTATTCAGAATCAAGTCCCATGATATTCAGTGGTGCTTACTCCCAGGAAAGTGTTCATAGGATTGCAGCCAACATATGGTAATCCTGCCCTCCCAGTCATGTGGAGAACAGCGTGTAACCCATGGTCAAGGAAAATGGTGCAAGACTCTCAGTTCAACCAACCAGAAACAGGTAAAGAGAATTTTTTTAAAAACACAAAAAAGATGCTGAATAATACAAAGAGGAAAGAGTAAAACAAGCATGCTTCAAACATGGCTTTGACATTTACGGAGCCCAGCTGTACTAAAAATACAGTTACGGTAATTCTTGTTAACCACTGGGATTAGGTTTCTGGAAAACTGTATGGTTATAGAAACCCCTGTCAATCTTGGAAGACTACGGTATCATGCTTGGCACTGCATACACTGCATGCGAAGCACGAAAGCCTGGGTTGGATTGTTATGGAGGATAGGCTGTTACCCAAGCAGCAAATCCCCCCTCTCCATGCCACTGAATTAGTCCAATGGAAAGGCAGAGCCAATATGATTGGATCCAGTGGCGTTGCAGAGCTGGGCTAAGGACAGGAGCTCACCCTGTCTTATGGGGCCAACCCGGGTCTCAAACCCTGGCCTGCTGGTTAACAGGCACATCGTCTTAACCGCTTGTGCCACTCACAGCCAAACCAGTTACTGAATAAATCCTATGTGGAAGATGGGATTAGTTTCCTGTGGATTCTCTTCTCTACACACCACACGAACTTTATGAACCTGAATGTTACCTGTTTGACAAGTCTGTGCTAACACATGTAGTTAAAGCTGCTTAAAGGGCCAAATGCAGGAACAATTAAAACTGCAGAGTTTTAGGCACATTGCATTAGTTTTGAAACCTCTCTTCTATCAGCAGAATTCTCATGGTATTGGTGGATCATGTTTTGTGCCATAGTTTCCCATGGATAGGATCGGGCCCCATGTTTTGTAAATCTAGCTTCCCTCTCTTACAAAGTTTGTCTCTCCACTAAGCATGTTGTTCTAGCATATGGCTCAAGAAGAAGAGGACCTTTGTTAGGCAGCCACAATCATCAGTCCAGACAGGCCCCTGAAGGCCATCTGGCCATCTCTGTTATGTGTCAGTGCAAACAACTGCTGGAGGGTGAGGAGGGTTTTCTATTCCTGGAGCTGTCTCCAAGTAGATCAAGGTCTCCATTTACCTTTCATTGGTGCCTCAAAGCAGAAGGTGAACATTTGATTGCTTTGCATGAAGTTGAGTTGTTTTGACAAGCAGGGGCTGAAAAGGGTCTGGGCTACTTGCAAACAGGGAAAAGGCTAAGTGTAAACTGGCAAAATGAATTGGCAGTCACAATGGTGGCCCCATTTATGGTGACACCCATTTAATTTGCACTGCCTTTTGAATATTTGCTTTACAGTTTACGCTAACAGATTGGAGCCTCAGTATTTGCCAAATCAAATCATCTGTACTAACAGTATAAACTGTCAAAGTTTCTTTTTGTTCTTGAAACCCTGAAAACACTTGCCATTTCTTGGCCTACTTGTTTGTTTAAGTGTGAGAGGCCGAGGTTTGCAAAACCTCCACAGAACCTGATACAGATTACTTAGGAAGGAGCACAAGCTTTCTTTGTGTTCCTCCATAAAAAGGAATCAGGAAATGAAAACTATATCAATTCAAGCATTTCAGGACTCCGCGTTTAAGAGAGACTGGTCTAGAAAGTCTTAAAAGACTTGGCGGCCGACAACTATGCTTCTTGCACAACTGGAAGAATGAATCTCATTTATGTTGCCTAGTTAAACTCACAGTTTTTATTAGAGCACACTATTGATCAGCAAACACAGTAAAAGAAAAAAGAGGTTGCTTCCTTTCCTATAGAAATCTTGAATATTACTATAGTGCCTTCCACGACTGGTATCCTATGATAACAATCCAGAAATTCTTAATGTGCTAATTCCATATAGAATTTTGTGCAAAATTTGGCAATTTAACTTTAGCAAAGTTTCTGACTCTAATGGTTTGAAATTTACAGTATTTGAAAATGGATATCGCCATCACGCCAAGCACATCTGATGCTCTACATCCAAGATATCCAATCCTGAAAGTCTGGACATCTACTACATTTTTTAGGCCCAACGTAAGAATTGTCATGCTTATGTGGGATGTGTACATTAAAAAGAAATGCACATATTGATGCCTCTAATAGCAGAAGTGCTCATAGTTTATTATTGGCACATACACATTTAAAATCAATATGCCTGGTTCTCGAAAAGATGTGTTTGCCATTGGTTCAGAACTGAGAACAATACCAGGGAAGCAGCATGTTGTTTTCAAATGAGGTTAAGCAAAGCCTGACTGTGGCCTCCTTTTTATCCCCTCCAAGGAGTATCTCAACATGTTAAAAGAGTTGTGTCAGCCATACTTGGAGATAAGAGTTGACAGAAGAGTGCTTTCTGATGCAGAGGTTTATTCTGCCAATGTCTCATCATGGGAACATATGAGTATGACACATGGGGTGTTTGAGTTTTTACATCCCCACCAGTGGTGGGCCGAAGCTGGTTCGGGCCGGATCGCCTGAACCGTTTGTTGTTTGTGCCCCCCACTACTGATCTGGTAGCTACGGGGGGGGGGGGGGCACAAAACCAGGTGCACCGGTTCGGTGCACCCGGGGAAGCCCTACACTGCACGTGCGCTAAGTTTGACGCACACGCAGTGCATCTTCTTCAGGACACACACGTGTGTGCACCACACTTGGTGCATGTGCAGTGCGCCAGGGTTGTAGCCCACCCTTCGCCCCACCCCTCGCCCTGCCCACCCGCACCCGCAATGTGCTGGGGTGGGTGGCGTGCCCTCCCCGGCCCCACCCCTGACCCTCCCCGCCCCCTGACCCCGGCCTGGCCCGCCCACTTCCGGTGATCTGGTTGTTGGGTCAGGCCAGGCCCACCACTGATCACCACTGCTATCTCCAATACAGTAGTCGAGACTTCCAGAAGCAGAGGTTTGCCTTCAGAGCTCTGAGAATTGATGGCTGGGGAATCTTAAGGCCCAGCCCACCTATCATTAGAAGGAGACAGGAGTTGCAGTAGGGTTGCCATATGTCCCGAAAAACAGGGACAATCCCAATTTTTGGAGACTGCGTTCACATTCTGGCAAATGGGACATAGGGTCTATTCCCAATTTTGTGGAAGAAAATGATGGCAACCTTAGGTCCTGCGGTGTGGATTCCTCCAAACCTCAGAGGAACATCAGCCTCCTGGCTCATCCTAGTGCTGGCCAGAGTTTTGTGGGTCCATGATCCAGGCTCCTGCTTTCTCCTACCCTGTGGGAATTTGCCCAGATTCTTCTTCCTCCTTCTGTACTGCCTGTTTTCTCTATCCTTGGTTGCTCTGTACTCTTTTCCTTATTTCCATCGCAGCCTCCCTTTCTCATATTCTTGTCCCTATCAGGTTGCCCTGCCCTTTTGCATGCTCCCCTTCTCTTCGCTTTAACTTTCATGTTGTCCCTGTTGGCACATATTCTTGCCTCTTTCCTTGCTTCTGGTTTCCACCACTTGTTTGCTCATCTCCCTCCACCTGCTTCTTGTTTCTTCCTTTCTCTCCTCCTTATCATCATCTTTCTCTCTCTTCTCCCACCCTTCCCCTACTTAAAACTTGTTCAACCCTCTCTGGGAGCTAGTACCAGGCAGGGTGATCAGATAACTGGAATTTCCCTGCCAGAACCGTAAATGAGGCCCTGGAACCGGAATCAGGAATTTGGGGGACTTTCCTGACATTGCCATTTCGTGGGATTTTAGGCCTCTTTTAGGCCTTTTAGGGATGCTGAGGCTGCTGGTTAAAGGAGGAGGAGGAAGAATAAGAAGGAGGAGGGAGGGGGGATTGTAGTCTTTCCCTCTCGTCCCCCATGCTAAAGCCCCTTTCCAAGCCATCAGTGGAAGAACTACATCTCTCAGCATGCATCGCATCAGATTCTCATTTTGCAACCTGCTTCCCAGAGAGGCCTGAGTAGGCCTCTAAATAGGCCTCTAAGTAGCCATTCCCAAACGGCTGTGAAAAATGGCTGTGCCTGGCAGCGGCTCCCAGTCCCTGCAGAGAAAAACATTTGGAGTGAGGAGGAAACTCTGCTTGCTGTGCAAAGAAAGGAAGGAAGGAGTTCAGCTGGGGCTACTGGACAGAAAAGAAAGGAGGCAGTCTGGAAGTGGAGCAGCTCTGAAACCTTGCAGTGAGTTTGGCTTTGGAGAGAAAGGGGGTGAATTTATTTTTTTAAAGCATGGTTGCCAACTGACCAGAGAAACCCCAGCCTTTCCTGCTCCTGTGCCTTTGTAGATGGATCCACCAATATCTACTTTGCATTAAAAAGCATGTAATACACAACAAGGGCTTGAGTTGTTCAGGTTGGCGGCCTTTCATCCAGCTGTTGTTAAAGCAGAGGAGCAGGGCTGGGTGTTAAGTTGGCAACCTTGTCAGGGCAGGGATGGTGGGGATAACTCCTGGCTTCTTAAGTTTTAAGCCTCCATGCCCAATTGTGACCACTCAAAAGCATGATGGTCAATGGAGCTTATACTGTGTAAGGGGGCAAAGGAAAGGAGGCTAAAAGACCAAGCCTGTGCATGCCTGCCTGAGAAAGAAAGCCTGGCTGCATGGATCACTTAAACATGTGCCTTTTTGGTTGGTGTCTGGTTTGTTGCGATGAGATTTGTGCAAAAATTACGTAAAGGAATGGAATATGAGAGTTTTTAGCTTTATTTTAACATGTCCTACATTTGTCCTACATTTTTTTAACTGGATAGGAATTTTGGCTTGGAGGGCAGGAATTTTGGGGAACTTGGGAGGAATTTTTGGTTCAGCTTCTGGTCACCCTGGTACCAGGGCACTCACCCTTATTCTAGTTGACTGCTTCCATCTATACGTCCATCTATACTGCCAACCACAGCTGAAAAAGTGTCATAGAGCAGGCTGCACTTGGCAAGGATGTCAGCATCTAGTGCTCTACCATCGGTAGTTACACTACATTCACAGGACCACCATTTGCCATAGCTGACACTGACCAGCTATCTTGAATCACTAATGTACTCAAGCTGTACTCAGATTCTACTTACTGTTTATGTTGCCAACTTGTTGGAGAAAAATGTGAATTTCCATAAATAAGACTGGAAGTTAAGACCCTACTTAGCAAAACTGCATGCGTGGCAGTTAAGGATACAACAAGAAAAGCTTATAGCAAGGAAAACACCACCACATGTCATGCTGACTTTTTGGCATCTGAAGGGATGGTGGGAGGAAAGCCAGGGATTATGGCTTTCTCCTCTTTACATTAAACAATGGTATTCATATGGGTTAAAGAACCAAGAATAAAAAGTTTAAGATGACCAGATATCAACAGGATGTGGAACCCGGATGGTCAGTCAAAAGATGCCTATGAGCATGGTCATGACCTCCAGCATAAGCCATAAGCCATGAGCCAGAAGCCATGGACTGATCATGAGCTGATCACGAGCTCAAGTGGTCATGAGATGAGAGCCAATGAGGAACCAGGAATATATGTGTTTTTTTCAGGATACCACAGTATATATAGGATGGCTTAAGAATAGTAAAGAAGAGAATTGGATTCAAAATTGTATGAAGGGCCTCGCTGTATCCTGTGCTGTGCTGACAATAAAGAAAAGATGCAACTCAATCTACAGCTGTGTCTCTCTTCTTGGAAAAACAACCTGCCAGCTGCAACGATCCAAAGGATAGGTAACCACCCCAAAAAATATTTCTAACAAACTGTTGTAAATTATCCTGGCGTGTTTAGATAGTTTTTTCAGTTCAGTTCAGTTTAGATAGTTATTCCAGGGTTGTGCACTGCAAATGATCAATGTCTGGTTTTGCAAATATGCTCAATCTGTGACTATGTTTTGTTGATATAATTTCAGATGTAACAAGAAATCAGAATTATAATAAGTTTTATTATCTGAAAACCACAAATTTCATTTATTGTACTGGATACAGACATTAGCCTTAAGGATTCACCAATCCTTGTGTGCAGCATGATGCATGAAGTTGGTCACTGCTCTCAACTAAACTAGCATCAAGACACTTATCGGCACAGAGGAGTATTGCCTAGATTCAGTTTCCCCACCTCCCCCAAAACCGTTTCCATCTAATCCAGTACAGGTCACCACTTTAGTTATCTCTGGGTACTGAAGCCTACTTCCCAGTATTACCTTTTATGATTGCCTACATAGATAATGATAGCCCTGTTAATTTGTGAAGCAAATGAGAAAGTGCAATAAAATACTGTGGCCCCCACCCAACCACAGGGCTGGTTCTTTTGCAGAGGAGCCCCATATATTCTTGAAAGAACCATTCCATTTGCACAAAAACCTCTTGCACATGCCACAAAATGGCGGGCGACAAGTCTTTACTTGTATTCAAGAATTTTTCTCTTGTGCACAAGCCAACGTGCTTGTGCAAACATGAAGAGAGACTGTAGAATTCTGATTTAAGCAGAATTTTTTTAACCTAACCTCTGACCACCACCACGATCACCACCAGTAATACTACTGTAGTGGAACTCTATTCATCTGGGACTTATTATTTCATACATTTTCAATTTTCTAATGGAATATTAAAACTGAAAATCAGTTGACAGCAATGGATAACTGCAATTCTTGGAGTGTTCACATGCCATTTCTACCACAGGAAGTGGTGAACACAGTGAATAGTTCAGGTTCTACATAGTAATGTGGCTGGGTGATGAGAGTCTGGGCAATGTCATTGTATACTTCAGTTCTACAGCCACAAGCACAACAACATCAGCAAAGCAATTATAAAGATCAGCTAATGATGTGCCTGATTTTTTTAAGTTTGCACTGCAGGATTGCTGTTAATTAGCAGACAGCTATGCAGCATCCTGGTTACGTTAAATTATATTTTCTCATCAAAATGTTGACTTATGATCAAGTGTGTGTGAGTAATGGGTTGGGTGTGTGTGGGTTGGGCGGCATCAGTAAATATTAGAGCTTAGTGCATCACTTTGGTTGAATACATTATAAGAAAAATCAATTGTGACAGAAGAAACTAGAAAATTAATCAAACCCTAGATGAATTTAAAAGAGACAAGCTCTAGTTAATTTGACAACATGAAAAGAGCCAGATTAGATTTCAAATTAATTTTAACCATATAATTGCTTCCACATCCAGTACTGAATATGCATGAGAATTATTGACAAGTATGTTAAAAAGCTATGTTCAAAGGCTAAAGTTGAAAAGCCTGAATTGTATGTGCAGCGAACATTGTATGAACATTGTAGGATCTTTGCTGATGCAGTTATTCTTTCGCAAGAGCTCTATTTTTAAGCAGTGACTGTCCTAGACCCAGGCATAGGTTCCTGCTTCTCTTTCTTGGTCTGGGACTCTTATCTTTCTCCTGCTCAGCACAATCTGGCTTTGCTGTACTATTCAGCTTCCAGAACCCACCCTCCATTTTTCTGAACCAGGAGGCTGAGAGGAGCTGGCCTCTTCAAAGCTCTCAACGTCCCATTAAAAAAGTGATATAAGAAAAAGCATACAATTCTGGTGCCCCAATGGGCCTACTCAGACATTAGCAGCAAAGCAGCTGATGCAAGTTCAACCCCTTTCTCTTTCCCAATCTCTGCCCTGTTCCTCCTCCTCCCTTCCCCATCTCTTGCACCCACCCCCCACTGACTTAGAGCACAATCTAACAATGTCTACTCAAAAGTAAGCCCCATTTTGTTCAATGAATCTTACAGGAAAGTTTCTTTAGGATTGCAAGCTTACTCCCACTTCTTTTGCCTGGTCTCCCATGATGGGCACTTTGCCATGAGCATAGGCACTCTCCAGTTGGAGTGGTGACCAGATGATGCTCTAAGTCTAAGGTATGTCACATTTTGTGGTAGCCAGAAACTGTGCTGGATCGCCAGAGTATATGTGCTGGCAGTGCAGCAGCCCAATAGGATTTAGCCATAAATAACTGCAAACATACTGGCCAACCTTAATTGAGGTTCTCTCCTAATTCTCCCCTTCTCAGCATATCCTTATTAAAAAAAGGTCTAAGGTCTTGTGGAATTTTGATTATTGTCCTGGAGATAATACAAATGAATTTGCATGTTGTTGTTTTTTTAATTGATCATATTCCCAGGAAAAAGCAAGGAGGCCAGAAACATGTGTGGGAAATAGTTTGTCAGTCTCTTTGCAATTGTTAAAATTCTTCTGCAGATAAATGATGTGACAAGCAATTTAAATATTGTCATCCAGCTGGCTGGCATATAATGCAATGGAAACTGAAGGCCTGCATTGGTGGGCACTGGGGACTATTTGTCTTGTGCTGTGTTCCTCAAAGTGCTGCTATCTTCCTACTGATGTTCATTAACTTTGGCACAAAATGGATTTCACTGGCTTGCTGTTACTACATAATTAGGATCATCGAAACTTGAAATGCCTAGTGCAATTTGGAGTATGAACACAGGGAGTAGTTAATCTGTCACACTCTTTTGTCCAAGATGAAGATGTTTAACCAAGTGGATATCCTCTAGGCACTGATCAGTTCTTGTTGTCACTTCTTAGTGGTGAGGTAAATCCATTTGTTGCATAAGATCTGAATGAATTCCTTCCCTCTTGGACATAGTACAGTTACAGAGTACACTGTGCACAATAGTGCCATTCCATGATCCTGGTTGGCGTCCCAAAATATTAAGTGTAGGTTATAATAGGTTGAGCAATCCCATGTTTTATAGCAGGCAAGGAAGTTATACTCTGGGAACAGCTCTGCTTCATGTATGCAAAATCTGAGACATGGGAAAGCACAATTCAACCCAACTTTCCAGCACTGGCATAGCTATGCCAGTGGGGCATGTGCTGCAATTTGCAGTTGGCAGGCAGACATGTCGGCCTCTACATGGTCAGGCAATGTTTATTTCTGTACCTCGGAGTTGCATTGCCTTTACTTTAGTCCTAGAAAATTGGTTAGGATTACACCCTATGTATTCCACTCTTGCATTAATCTTTCAAAAGCAATCTTTTGAAATAATACAAATTTTTTTTTTTCCAAAGAATTAACTTCACATTTGGATGCAAAACCAATGTGTGTTTCCTTATCCAAAACAACTATATCTACATAGCAACAGAATAAGCAAAGAACCTCATTCCCACTTTTTCACCTTTCCATTTGCCATTTTGGAACTCTCCACAGAGGTTTGTAAAAATATGATTATACTCATGTGGTCTTCATGATAAGTTTTGTGTCCTTGGAGGAAGTAACTATATCACATTTTACGTTTTCCTGGTTTTCAGCTTTAAAAGGAAGCCTCGTCACCCCTTTGCTGGTGGCAAGTAGGAGAGGCAGAAGTGAAGGAGGCTTCCGTGTTTGATTTTTTGCACTATCTGATAGGCTTGGCAGAGTAGGGGACATAAGGGAAAGCCAACAGCACTTTTAATCCCACTGGATGAGAGGAGTGAAGGTGCAGTCTATTTATATTAATTTATATATGCCTGCTCAGAAATAAATACTGTTGTGTTCATGTAGCTTACTCCCAAAAATAGTGCATAGAATTGCAACATAAGTTTCCGAGGAGGCTCAGAATTTTGTTTCACATACTCTTGTTTCTCCAGTTGTATCAGTTGTACAAGTTGCACTGCTGAAAGTGATTGCTTTAAAAATGATTGCCTTATCCATAAGAATTGATGTAGTTGCCTCAGGGAGACCTCTGTCCCAGTAGTGTAGCTGGGGGACATGTTTTTACAGGCGCCTGAATGTGCCGTGCAAGTGGCTCCTCTGCCTTCCTTTCTGAACCATTCTGGATCATGGGAACAAAACAGATGAGACGCCTCTTTTGTGTCACTAAGAACAAAAAGAGAGATACAACTGATGTCCTAGATAATAGATGAAAGCAACATGACAATCACAGTTAAGGAAAAAGCTTTTGACGGACTGATTACATTTCAATCACTAAATAAAAGGACAAATGTATTCAAACAAGATAAGCTGAGCATGATTAAAGAAATCAAATTAAGTGTGCTTCAATAATGTCTGGTACGCTGGCAAACAAAATTAAAACTGTCCTGTACATTTCAAACCACATCATGATTCTGCCGGTGAATTAAGACATACAGCCAAACTGAGACTCAGCCTGGAAATATTCGCAATTGTTACAGAAAAAGGTTATGCCAGTGTTTGTCCAATGCTGCAATTCTGCGGATGTCCTTAGGGAGGAAAATCCAGAGATTTCCAACGTGGAAGTAAAGAAATGTCAAAGCAATTAACAGATAAGAAAGGTCTCAGTGTCAAACCAGACTCGAGGGCAGGAGTCTCCCGCAGGTTTTCAAAAGGCTAAATGCAGTCAGTCACTGAGGTGCGTGGGTGGTGGTGGTGAATACCTTCCCTGATCTGAATCCCTCCAAACTGCCCTTTCCCTCGCAGGACTGAACGTACAGTAACCTGTATGATATCATGAATCACTGTCTCAGCAGATGCATTTAACCTTTTAGAAATCAGGGTGAGATGTGATTATGGATCTTTTACTGCCTCCTCTATTTTGGCTCAGAGGATCAGATTTACTCAGTTTGTTCCACAAGGGGCTGAGCATGAACTGAGCAAATTTTTGCCAAAGGCAAAAGGTATTTCCTAGGACTTTTACCCATATGTATCAAAAGAAAATCAAAATGAATCTGACGGTATACCAAGAATATTTGTTTATTCATGTTTTGGGGAAAATTCTGCCAATATCGATAAGCATGCAGGGCACTCCAATAATATCCATGTCTGTTAACATGGGACAAATTCTCAACCTCATCTTGGAATTTTGCATACTTGGTTTATACATATTGACCTAAGGATCTGATGTTTGTGACTGCATATCAGCCAAGTCCTATAGGCCTATGGTTATCTATCTTTATCATTTTTTCCTACATAATGGCCAATGGTGATGATGATATGGGTTGGGTTGGCAGGCAGGAGGGGGGCAATCAGCAAGAAGGCAGGGAAACTATAGTGGAAGATGCACCAAGAGCCTTCTGCATGCATACTTTCAAGAAAAAAGTAGGAGAACCTATTCCAACGTTGTCCCAACCTTTGTCCCAACTTGTCCCGTCACAGAATCATAGAATCAGAAGAGACCTAGTAGGTCATCTTGTCCAAGCCCCTGTCTGTAGCAGGAAAGCCTCCTAGAGCATCTCCGACAGGTGCTTGAAGATCCCCAGTGAAAGAGAGTCCATCACCTCTCCTGGCAATCTATACCACCTTGGCATCAAAACATGGTAGAATTTATGTGCAAATATGGCTTGCTTCATTAGATGGTATGCTGTTATCAGACATTTGAACAAAATAAAGACCACTTGAGTGGCAAGGTAGTGGTATTATACAGCCAGCAGCAAGAACCTTATCTGCCAAGTTCTAAAGCTGAGTCATGGTAAACCCACCTTAAGCAAAGCTCTTCAGCAGTAATCTGGCCAATTTCCTGTGTTCTACACAGGCCCGTATCTTCACATTTTCTTTCTGATTTTTGTCTCTTTGATTTTTTTCCAGCTTTACGCTGTGTCAAATCATGTCTGAGATTTGTTGCATGCTGTTTTATGTAGCACTTCCTCTGTGAAAAGCTCCCGCGGGTGCTCTTCTTTCTTGTTTTGCATATATGAGCCATTGCTTACTCAGTTGTAAGCATGCAGTCAGCATTAATATCATGCTTGCCACAAAACAACACAGTCTGCTGTGGATGCCAGATTCTCATTGATCACTGATTGTACTTGTCACTGCAAAGAAAATCTTTTAGTACACTCAAAACATATCCTGTTCTCAAAACGTCTCTGGTGGAATAATCAGGCTTGCAAGAAACAGGCTTGCAAGAAACTTTGGAAAGAGAGAGTGTGAGCGAGAGAGAGAGAGAGCTCAGCTCAGGCACTTCATGAAAGCAGTTTAGTCATTAATAGAAGTGCCAATGGACTGGCAAGATGATAAAAGAGCTATTTATAAATTTCCAGCATCAACATGAATTGTTGCTACAGACCCATTTGAAATATACTGTGGAGCAAATGTAAGAAAAAGCCTCATCCTCTGGACAGGATTTAGTGTCTGTAGCACAAACATTCTTTGAGGCAGTGAAAGCTCAATCTGCATCTTAACTCCAACAAAGGCAAATATCCTGTTTCTTTGTCACACTATTCATTTAAGTGATATGCTCCAAAGAATGGGCTCCATTTTATTATTTCAGCTGCAAATCCCCTAAACTGGCCCTGAGTCATTTATGGCCTTGGTGATCAGATGTCACCAAGCTTTCAAATTTCACAGAGCTCTTATCCTAGAACAAATGTTGAGCTTATATAATGGTTCTCTCAGGGCCAGTGATAGGGCTTGGCCAAGTCAAACACTGACCAAGTGTCCACACTATATAAGGGCCCACCAAGGCAGGGGGACAATTTGTGCCAGGCATAGGCACTATAAATGCATGTTCTCCCTTTCCTCCATTCCCATCAAAATATTTCATGCTTCTGTCAAAAGCATTCTGTTTCCTCACATCTTCCATCCTTGTCCAATAATTGCCACAACATGCTGCCTCCTGAGAGGGCAAGAACGGGTTTAAAAAAATCAATCCCACAATTTGATTACATAAATGGTTCATGAAGTCAAATGTGGCCAGCTTGTTAAGCGTGAAGGTGAAAATGATGCAAGGAGGGAAAGCCACTGGGAGAGCAGCATGGTTGATTCATTTCAAAGATGTAAAAACTGAATTTTAAAAATGCTTTCACTTCCAGGTAAACTGGGACAGAAATCTTTCCTGACTGAATAAAAAACAAAATAATGCATGATTAGAATCAAGAAGAACAAACTGTAATCATAATGCCAGCTTCCTTCTGGCAGGACCAGAACCAGTGGTGGGCTCCAGCAGGTTCGCACCTACTCTATAGAACCGGTTGTTAACAAGAGATAGTACATATAAAGTTTAAAAATAGCCATTTAAAAGTGGCTGCCAGATGGGCAGAGAACCGGTTCTTAATTTCTTTGAAGCCCATCACTGACCAGAACGGTTAATAGATGACCATTTCACCTATTCTGTGCCTGTTGTACTCAATTGTGCCTGACTGCTCTCCCTCTTACTAGTGTTTGACTGCTCTCCATAACTTACTAGTGTTTGCCACACTGCATTTGGCATCCCAGCCTAGCAGGCCTCCATTAATAGAAGTGCCAATGGACTGGCAAGATGATAAAAGAGCTATTTATAAATTTCCAGCATCAACATGAATTGTTGCTACAGACCCATTTGAAATATACTGTGGAGCAAATGTAAGAAAAAGAAAGACTATGAAAGACTTGAAAGACTATGGTATCGTGCTCGGCGCTGCATACACTGCATGTGAAGCATGAAAGCCTGGGTTGGATTGTTATGGAGGATAGGTTGTTACCCAAGCAGCAAATCCCCCCTCTCCACGGCACTGAGTTAGTCCAATGGAAAGGCAGAGCCAATACGATTGGATCCAGCTGGCGTCGCAGAGCTGGGCTAAGGACAGGAGCTCACCCTGTCTTGTGGGGCCGACCCAGGTCTCGAACCCTGGCCTTCTGGTTAACAGGCACAGCGTCTTTAGAAGTAAGTGATAATGTTGTCATCCATTTTGAACATTGAGTCATGGTACCCAAATTCCAAATATCTTGAATCCTGCTAGTAAGAGCCAGGATCTGCACCGCTCCTGATCTTCAACTTTACTGCACAATCCATAAAGAATAAGATCTAGAAGATTTTTCTTTTTCTGACAATGGGAACAGCTGAATGAAGGTGCTGAATTAACGCTGCTAATTCAAAAAGTGCCATCTGCTTGTGACATACATCTCAGGGAGATGGACTTTAATTTTGTAGATAGACTGTAGATCCAAGGCTTATCTCCAAGTATAGCTGAGGGAACTTGGGATGTTCAGCCTGGAGAAGAGGAGGCTGAGAGGAGACATGATTGCCCTCTTCAGATACCTGAGGGCTGTCACAGGGAGGAAGGGGCTCATTTGTTCATAGCTGCTTCTGAAAGCAGGACTAGAACCAATGTGTACAAATTGCAAGAGAGGAGATTCCGGTTGGATATCCAGAAAAAATTCCTGATGGTGAGGGCGGTTCGGCAGTGGAACAGATTGCCAAGGGAGGTGGTGGACTCTCCCTCACTGGGGATCTTCAAGCAGAGGCTCGACAAGCACCTGTCGGGGATGATCTAGAGGGATTTCCTGCTGCAGCCAGGGGGTTGGACTAGATGATCTACTTGGTCCCTTCCAACTCTATGGTTCTATGATTCTATCCTGCCAGATTTCCCCTATGAAGAGTTATGACCCGCTAGCTCTACACGACTAGCTCTACATGATGTCTATTGAGTTAAACACAAGTCTAAATAAGAGGGAGAATGTACTCTTTTATAAATAACAATTTCTCCAGAAAGCTGTTTTCTTTTGCTTTCTGTGGATATCTTGTGGAAGTAATATTCAGGTGTTTCAGCCCAGGACCCCTGTTTAAACTTAAAAATCAGTCTGGAACCCCCAGTCAAACTTACTGGGATGCTCCTCCATGTCAACTCAGAAATGAGTCCCATTGTGTTCAATGAGATTTACTCCCAGGTAAGCACAGTGCCAGATTCCAAGGTGGTGGATCCCACCCTCTTGCGACCTCCCTGACTAGAAGTCATGACCCCCAACCGGGTCCTGACCCCCCATTTTGAATACTACTGCCTTAAGGTGTCTTATCTCCTGGGAAACAGTAATAGTCCAAAGTTTCAATCCAAAACACACTTTTCTGGGAGTAAAACCCATTGAACACAGTGTGGCTTACTTTGGAGTAGACATGAATAGGATTGTGCTCCAACTTATGTACCAGTACATGACTTTAGAGCAGGGTCTTCAAACCCCAGCCCGGGGGCCAGATGTGGCCCTCAGCGAGACTCAATATGGCTTCCGACAAGACCCCTTTATCCAGACCTTGGGCAAGCCTTGTAATCAACTCCAATACATTCTTAAATGTAAATTTATGTACATTCATTCAGACTAGAAATGTAAATTAGTTTTCTGGTCCCCAACATGGTGTCAGAGAGACGATGTGGCCCTCCTGCCAAAACATTTGGAGACCCCTGCTTTACAGAATAGATTTGAACAAATTTTGTTGTCTGTGATCTTCTAGAAGGACCTTGCTGATTACCAGAATAGGATTTTGGACTACACAAACTGGCCTAGCAGTGATATTCTTATAGATTTTTTCAAGATAGGATGCATTGCATAGTAATAATCAGTAAAACAATGCAGTAATAGAAGCATTTTGAAGGGGTCATATCCCTAAGATAAAAGCCTATGTCACAGAAGTGTATACATGATTGAAAGAAAGAATGTATAAGAGCCTAATTTTTTTGTAATGATACATTCCCAGCTTTTACCACTACAGAAGTCTTGTCAATCAAAATTTGCAAGCTCCTTTACAGTTCCTTCAGTTTGTCATCTGAGATTGTTTCTTTCTCCTTGGCTCCAGCTGGACTTTAATGGGCAACTGTTTCCATTTCTCAAGAGTCCAAAACAAAGAGCTGCTTTTGTGCAAATGTTAGTTCTTTGCAAGCAACAGGTGATGGTCACTTTTACACTAAAAGATACTAAAGTACTACTTTATACTAATGTACTTATGTACTTTACAGTGTTAACATAAGCAAATGGATCCCTGCCCCAGAAAGACTGTAATCTAAATTTTACTATTGGAGAACAGAAATTGATTTTTCTTTTTCTGACAATGGGAACAGCTGAATGAAGGTGCTGAATTAACGTTGCTAATTCAAAAAGTGCCATCTGCTTGTAACATACATTTCAGGCTTTAATTTTGTAGATAGACTGTAGATCCAAGGCTTATCTCCAAGTATAGGTGAAAAAGACCCCTGTCCAAAACCTTGTAGAGATGCAACCAGGCAGGGTAGACAACAGTGGTCTGATTCTGTAGAAAGCCGTCTCATAGGACAAAGAATTTCTATTTGTGAATCTCATTTGTATTCTCAACAATATTATTCTTGTTACTGATGAAGAGGACCTCTGGTGTAAAATAAAGTGCTGCCAAAGACTACCACAGAAGGTCATCTCTGTCCGCATCCCACACCATCCTTTTCCCTCTTTGATAGTTTTTAATGCAAGGGGAAGAAATCTATGAACTAGAAAATGTTCATTGAGCTTAATGTTTCCTGTCAGACTTGTGCACATCTGCCTGTCTGGATAACACAAAATAAAAATCAAACTGGAAAATAATAAATAAAACAGAGGCTGCAGAGGAACATCTACAATCTCTGAGGGAAGAAAAACCCAGGGAATGACACATAGAAGCATGTCTCAAGTGTAAATGATTCTACTGCGTTTTTTGGGGGAAAAACCCATAGAACAAAACCACAACGACTCAACTCTTTCTGTGGAGGTTTTTTCTTGCCAATATCTAGTGGACAGAGAGTTGGACTTGGATCTGGGAGGCCCAGAGTAATCCATGTCTTGCAAGCTGTGCTCATAGTACTTCATGTTGTTCTGTTGGGAAGGTATCCTGAGAGCACAATCCTAACCATGTCTACTCAGAAGTAAGCCCCACTGTGTTCAATAGGCCTTACTCCCAGGAAATTGTATTTAGGATTGCAGCCCACGTCTGACAAGTTATCATATTTACCATTTGATGCAGCAGGAATTTCCTGCTATGGTTCCAACCACAAGACTAGCTCTGGGTTGATGAGCATCTGATTTTGTAGAATAGCTCCTGTTTCTGTTGAAACTGCTATTTGACAGCAACTGCTCATTTGAAGAAGAGCAGGGAGACTGTATCTGAGAGCAGGTTAAAATATAAATAGTAAATAATAAAATGAATTTATAACTACTACTAAAGAATAGGAACATTGTCATATTTTGTGTTGTATAACTTTGTGTTACACATCGACACAAAGTCAACACACCAGTATTCCAGCTGAAAGCTAAGAACCATCTCCTCCTGATTATTGAAGTTATCAACAAATAGCACTAAAAATTATTTATGAAGGTAAAAGTATTCTGCCTTACTAGTCGTATCTTTCTTTAAGGGTGATGCTCATCCCTTTCACAACGCTGAAGAGCCGGTGTTATCTGAAGATGTCTCTGTGGTTATGTGGTTGTCATGTCTAAACCAAAGGCACACAGAACACTGTTACCTGGTTATCTAAGGACTTGCATTTACTTGCTTTCAAACTTCTAAGTTGGCAGGAGCTGGGCAAGTAATGGGAGCTCATTCTGTCAGGTGGATTTGTGTGAACCATCATGTGGTTCTCAAACCACCAACTTGCCAAGCTTCTGATTGATAAGCATAGCATTAACCAATGAGCCATCACTTTAAAACTGATTGCAGTTGAATCTATAGCTAACCCAGTTCAAGTGTTACTAAATGAATCTCCTAAAAGGAAAGGCTTAAATGTGATATGAACATGTCATGAAGCTATCAATGACAGGGCTGTAAGAGCTGCAGGGCCCAAGGAAACTTACAGAACCCCCAACCCCACTCAATCTCCTACTCATTGGGACAAACCGATGGTGCCTGTCACAAAACACATAACCTGGAAGTAAGGATGCAGTCCTAATCTAGGCCGGCACAACTAATATGGTAGGTCTTTCTGTTCCTGTGGTGAAGTAGTGAGGCAAGCACATGTCTGTGCTCTGGCCTAACCCTCTCCCCAGGAGTGGTGCAGAAGCACAGGTGGGCAGAGGCCTATTCACTCCGGTCCCGGGAATAGGATCTTCCAAATCGCCAGCCGCTGGAGAGCCTGTAGCAGCGGCAGGGGGCTTAACCAAGGAGACCGGTACACCAGCAGTTAAAGGCTCCAGCACCGAGCGTCTTTCCTCCAGCACGGAGCAGCAGATGGCCGGAGAACACAGCCTCCCCGGCCCCTTTTTCTTTTTAACTCTTGCCTGCCTCCTTTCCATGATAGAGCCTCTTTCCTTAGCCTGGTGACTACAATACTAACCATGTCTACTCAAAAGAAAGCCCTATTGTGCTCAATGGGTCTTACTCCCAGGAGACTGTCTCTAGCATTCCTCCCTTCTTTCCAGGATAGATCTTTTCTCAGGCTGGTGATTACAATCCTAACCATGTCTACTCAAAAGTAAGCCCTATTGTGCTCAATGGGTCTTACTCCCAGGAAAGTGAGGACAGGGTGCATCCTCAGGGAGCTAGGCTAGGCAGGTCTACTCAGAAGTAGGTCCCATTACAGTCAGTGGGTCTTACTCCCAGGAAAGTGTGGACAGGGTGCAGCCTGAGAGCCCAATCCTATGCATGACTACTCAGAGGTAAGTCCCATGACAGTCAATGGGGCTTACTCCCAGGCAAGTGTGGCCAGAATTGCAACCTGAGAACCCTATCCTATGCATGCCTACTCTGAAGTAAGTCCTATGACAGTAAGTCCCACTAACAAAAACTTAGATTTAAAAAAAAAATTAAATTTAAAAAGGGCCCCACTCCCTGACCCTGGCCCCACACCTGGCCCCGCCCACTTCTGGGGAACCGGTTCTTGGGCCATGCTGGGCCCACCACTGTGCAGAAGTGCCTAACATCACTTTTGTGACATCCGCAGGCCAGCACGAGACTTATGCCAGGACTTATGCAGGCCTAACTAGAGATTAGAATTGCAGCCTAAGTGGCAGTGGCATCATAACATCTTCAATGTTTCAGGCCAAACTCACACGGTGCAGAGGGGAAGCTTGACCAGCAGCAATGTTTCACTCACCACACTGGCTTCGTGAGTGTCAGATGAGCAAAGGTTCAGCTGTGGCACTGAGCAATCTGCTTGCTGTCTAGTGCAGAGTTCCCTCATGCACAGGACCCAACTGGGTCACACTGGCATAACTGCTTTAAGTCTGGCCCAGCTCCTTGTATCCATGCTGACAATTTAGTTGGTATAAGTCTGAGGAGCCTCAGGGGTCATGTCTGACAAGGGAAAAGAAATGGGATGTTGGCATATGCCACTGCTGCAAAGATTCACCCCGTCATGCATTCAAATGGGCCTCTGGCACAATAGTGCACAACAGTGGCACAGTTTTCGTGCTTCTAGACAAGACTAACACCAGCATATTTTGAGAGTTTGCTCCAGTTTAGATTAGAAATTGTTTTTAATATTGGAAACTATTTTGAGAGCTTTCAACAAACACTTCCAGCTGACATCAGTGAGATATTCTTCACCTCAGAAACACCTCACATGGATTAGGAAACAGATTCACTCCACAGACTGTATCCTGCTGTTGAATTAACCAAAGGTACACAAGGTTTAGCTTGGATTGGGAACACCATAATCTTGCTCCCATGGCCATTCATTTTCTCTAGCTGTTCCATTTTAGCACTGAAAACCTCATTCACTCCTAAATGCAGTTTATATGGAGTTAGCTTTTGGTTTGTTTTTGTTATCTCAAAAGCCTCTCCACATATAGGATGTACTTTGTTCTCTAATAGTACAACCCAGTGCAAGTTTACGTGGCTTATTGTAGCCTAAAAGTGATTATCTCAGACCTCAATTCTAATTCCCTTCTAGGTCAGCTCAAATCCTGGGGCAGTTAGGCAGGAATGGGGGAAAGGGTTATCTGGTTACATACTACTGTATTTGGTTACATACTTAATTTTTCTCTCAAAAAAGTGCAACAAAGAAATCTGGATTGGAAGAATGGTGTGGGGCTTTTAAACCATTTGTCCTGTTGCAGTATTATTTCAGATTAGCCCCACTACTCAGGTTTGGTCATCCTGTCAAAAAAAGCTCCCACAGATGCCAATAAATGCTTCCCCCCAAGTCAAACAGCAGCTCTAAGAGGATTCCAAAAGTAGACCACCAGGGAAACACAGATTTCAGTCTGTCCTCACCCCAATGATGGCCCCAATGCAGAATGGATCTGTGTATAAGCCATTTTTTGTTAGTTTTGGTTTAGCAAGACTGAAATCTTTACTATTGTAGGGTCTCCCTTCTCCTTTAGTAAAAACTATGAGTAATTTTCAGTGGTGCTTGAAAGATAGCTTAGAGGGGGCACAAGCCTAGCCAAATTTCCAGCACTGGCATAGCTGTGCCAGTGGAGCATATGCTGCATGCTGCAGTTGGGGGCAATCATGGAAGCCTCCTCAAAGTTAGGTAATGTTTGTTCCATTACATTGGAGTTGGACTGTGCTTACCCCAGAGCTTGGAAATGGGTTAAGATTATTATAATATAATATAATTGATTATGATTATGATTATTATATTAATAATATATATTATTATATTTCTGTTTGCTCCAGCTTTCCCAGCATTAAGATCACTCTTAGCTATCAGAGTGCTGATTGTGATACAGACCACTCCTTGGTGTACAGCAGAGTAAAATTACAAGCAAAGAGGCTGCATCACCCAAAGAAGGAAGGGAGACCACGAATCAATATCAGCAAGACCCGCAGTCTGGAAAAAGAGATGGAATTTGACCAAGCACTTGAGGAAATTCTCCCGGACCCAGCTGAGGCAAACGCTTCTGAACGATGGGAACATTTCAAGAATGCTGTTTATACTACCGCCTTATCAGTTTTTGGTAAGCAGGTTAGAAAGACAGCAGATTGGTTTGAAGCCAACTCAGAGGAGCTGACACCAGCCCTTGAGGAAAAGAGGAGAGCTCTAACTGCATATAAAGCCTGTTCTAGCGAGTACAACCTTCAAGCCCTGCGAGCCGCCCGTAGCAAAGTCCAACAGATTGCCAGGAGATGTGCTAACAATTATTGGCTGCAGCTTTGCTCTCAGATCCAGGTGGCAGCTGACACAGCAACATCAAGGGGATGTATGATGGCATCAAGCAGGCCTTAGGTCCAACAATGAGGAAATCTGCCCCGCTTAAGTCCGCTACAGGTGAGGTCATCCAGGACCGAGCACAGCAGATGGCACGTTGGGTGCAGCACTACTCTGAGCTATACTCCAGAGAAAATGCAGTAACTGAAGAAGCATTAAACAACATTGAGTGCCTGCCTGTCTTGGAGGAGGTTGACAGTGAACCAACTTTAGAAGAACTAAACAAAGCCCTGGATTCCCTTGCTTCTGGCAAGGCACCCGGGAAAGATAACATCCCTGCTGAAGTTCTGAGGTGCTGTAGAGGGACCATCTCCACTGAACTGTACAAGATATTCTGCCTTTGTTGGAGGGAAGGTGGAGTACCACAGGACATGAAGGACGCTAATATCGTCACACTGTACAAGAACAAGGGTGACAGGGGTGACTGTAACAACTAATGTGGCATCTCTCTTCTTAGTGTTGTAGGGAAGCTGCTTGCCCAAGTCATACTGAAGAGGCTTCAAGTGCTTGCAGAGAGGATCTATCCTGAATCACAGTGTGGATTTCGAGCCAACAGGTCCACCACTGATATGGTATTTTCCCTTAGACAGTTGCAAGAGAAATGTAGGGAACAAAGACAGCCACTCTTTGTAGCCTTCACAGATCTTACAAAGGCTTTTGATTTGGTTAGTAGGGATGGCCTTTTTAAAATCCTCCCCAAGATTGGATGCCCACCTAAGCTCCTCAACATCATCAGGTCCTTTCACGAGGACATGAAGGACAGTGTAGTTTTTGATGGCTTAACATCAGACTCCTTTCACATCCGAAGTGGAGTGAAGCAGGACTGCGTCCTCGCACCAACTTTATTTGGGATCTTTTTTGCAGTCATGCTGAAGCATGCTTTTGGAAACGCAACAGAGGGAATCTATCTCCGGACCAGATCAGATGGAAAACTATACAATCCTTCCAGACTAAGAGCAAAGTCCACAGTCCAGCTGAAATGCTTGCGGAAGTTCCTCTTCGCCGATGACGCTGCTGTTACTGCTCACTCTGCTGAAGACCTTCAAGAACTTATGGACCATTTTAGCAAAGCCTGCCAAGACTTTGGACTAACAATCAGCCTGAAGAAAACACAAGTCATGGGTCAGGGTGTGGATCCACCTCCCTGTATCACAATCTCTGAACATGAACTGGAGGTTGTCCATGACTTTGTGTACCTTGGCTCAACTATCTCTGACACTCTTTCCTTAGATACTGAGCTGAATGAACATATTGGTAAAGCGGCTACCACATTCTCCAAGCTTACAAAGAGAGTATGGCTTAATAAGAAGCTGATGGAACATACAAGGATCCAGGTCTATAGAGCTTGTGTCCTGAGCACACTCTTGTACTGCAGTGAGTCTTGGACCCTATATGCATGGCAGGAGAGAAAGCTGAACACCTTCCATATGCGCTGTCTCCGATGTATTCTTGGCATCACCTGGCGTGACAAAGTTTCAAACAACACAGTCTTGGAACGTGCTGGAATCTCTAGCATGTTCACACTTCTGAAACAGCGGCGTCTACGCTGGCTTGGGCATGTCATGAGAATGGCTGATGGTCGGATCCCAAAAGATATCCTATATGGAGAATTAGTACAGGGAAAGTGCCCTAGAGGGAGACCACAGCTGTGATACAAAGACATCTGCAGGAGGGATCTAAAGGCCTTGGGAATGGACATCAACAGCTGGGAAACCTTGACCTCCAATCATTCAGCGTGGAGGCAAAAGACCCAGCATGGCCTTCTCCAGCTGGAAGAGACACTTGTTTGGCAGGCTGAAGCAAAGAGACAGACCCGAAAGCAGCGAAACCTGGGACCTGGGCAGGGGACGGAATTTATTTGTCCTCAGTGTGGAAGGGATGGACACTCTCAAATTGGCCTCTTTAGCCACACTAGATGTTGTTTCAGGACCTCCAATCAGAGCACGATACCATCATCTTTAGAGACTGAAGGATGCCAATGAATTATATTTCTGTTTGGTTGTTTTCTGTCTTATTCATAGTTATTCAGAAACATTCCCTCCCCTGGATTTCTAAATCCTCTGAAAAATGTACAGTCACTACCTGAATTTGTTATTGGTTATCTATAGGAAGAAAAGTGGATCGACGCCCAATGTTTTTTTTGCGTCTTTGGATTGATCTCTGCCATCAAATACTGTAGCCAGATTATTTTGAGAGCCTTTTCATAACAGTCAAAGAACACTTTATATAACATTGCAGCAAAAAAGTTTGCAGCTAACATTTTGAGAAATATCAGATAATTTTAGATTGCTCTGATGGAATCCATGACCTGAATGGTTCTGATTTTGAAATAATTTGCAGGGAACCAGTAGCTAGCCCATCTCTAAATAGAAAAAAGCCTAATGGCAACATTAATTGGGTGTCTTTCAATCAGTGCATATTATAAGAGACAAGATAATTTAAATGTGGGTGTATAGTCACACAGAGCACAAAAATCCACTGACAAACGTGTAAAAGACTTTAATACTCAGAGACGTAGGTGGCTGATGTAAACAGGATTTATTTGAGCAAAGGAACATAAACAAGATAAAGGGGGAAAATCTCTGTTTTGTTTGCAAACTAGTCCTCTTTGAGAAGCCTCATTATCTCATACTGACAATGAGTGATGAATCTACAAGGCCAAATCTTGTCTCTTTGTCAGCAGCTGGAGAAGGTTATAAATTCCTTTAAATTTTTTTAAGTACGTGTGATCAATAAGTATCAGGACTGGTGCCATAGTAAAGGAGCTAAAATATGTAAAGTGAAGACACTTGGCACAGATTGACCTTGACCCCATCCATGCATGCACACTAAGGTTTAATGTCCTAGTTCACTTCCTCTCTTTGCTGCAGTGCTTGGAAGGAACATGTGTAGCATGTGGTCATCACATTGACCATGACATAAAAAGTTGACCAGAGAATATGCATCAAATTTTGCCAAAAGCTTGATAATACCTGCTCAGAGACCTACGCAAAGTTGCAGAAAGTGTATGAGGAGTGTATGAGCTGCACACAAGTGTACGAGTGGTTCAGACGTTTCCAAGATGGCTGACAAAATGTCGACAGTGACTAACATTCTGGGAGACCCGCAGTCAACAAAAACTGAGAAAAACATCGCAGCTGTGAGGGGAAACCATCCGTGAGTTATTAGAGGATGTGCAGATTAGTTATGGTTCAGTCCATTCTCACTGAAGATTTGGGTATGAGACATGTGTCTGCCAAGTTTGTGCCAAAACTGCCTTCAGGTGACAAAAAAGAAACTTAGGTTTCAGTTGCGCAAGATCTCCTTGATTGTGTCAAGAACAATGAAAACTTTTTGAAAACAATCATAACGTGTGATGAATCGTGGGGTTAAGGTTATGACCCCAAAACCAAGGCTTGTTCTTCACAGTGGAAGACCCCGACCTCTCTGAGACCAAAGAAAGCACAAATGAGTTGAAGCAATGGGAAGATACTGTTGACCGTTTTCTTCAATCATAAAGGGATTGTTCATCATGAGTATGCTCCACGTGGTCAGACAGTAAACAAGGAGTACTACTGTTACATGTGGTGTTTGTGAAATGCTATTAGTCGGAAAAGGCTAGAATTGCATGCATCAGGTGAGTGGCAATAGCACTGACAATGCACCTTCCCATTCGGCACAGCTTGTGTAGCAGCTTTTGGCCAAGCACAACATCCCACAGGTCCAACAGCCACAGTATTCCCCAGATCTCACCCCATGTGGCTTTTCCCTATTTCCAAAAATCAAATCCCACTTGAAAGGACAAAGATTTCAGGACATCAAGACAATCCATGTGAATGTGATGAGGCAGCTGCTGATTATCCCAGAAAACAAGTTCCAGAAATGCTTCCATCAATGTAATCAATGGATTAAGTGTGTGGCTTCCGAAGGACACTACTATGAAGGAGATTAAATGCCAAATTGTTACGTATTGTAGTTTTCTTTTTATAGCACCAGTTCTAATACTTATTGATCACACCTCGTACAGCAACAGCAGCATCTAAAGCTGACTTTCAAAAACATAATGTATGTGTAGGAGGTTTTAGGGATTCAGAAATAGAGAGTTTGTTCAACGTTGGCTTGGGGCAGAAAGTGTTTTCAAGCCAATTTCTTATCCAGAAAAAACTGACACAGAACAAAGATATTAGAGCTTGTGGATATAAATGGAAGACTATGAAAGAGTGAAATTATGGCCTGTGTCATTCCTTCATATGGCCGTTAGTGACTCATGTGATTGTCAACTGTTTGTCATGAAGCGCCTCCAGCAATCTCTGTGGAATGATGGTGATACTGTGTGGGACAGACAAGTCCTACTTTTCCCTTACTTCCAAATGGCCGAAAGTGTAGCTTACACCTGAGTGACTTTTTATGCGACCTGTGGTTCAGTTATTGAATCCTACCCAAAAAGCTCATTTTAATTGGATATCAATAGACAATTATTTCACCAAGCTGAAAAAGATGGTAATGAATTTCAGATCAGAATACTAGAATGCCAACCTAATCTTCCCCCCAGGATAGGCCTTCTTAAGGTGAATAAAGCAATCATTCTTCCAAGGAAGCCTCTAACTCCTTTAGCAATTTCCAAATGATGAACAATACAGTACCTCCAAGTTAATCATTTCATGGACCAGGGACAGAGAAAGACTATCAATTTTCTTCCAACCCTGCAATTTTCTTGCAAATATCTCCTTGGCAGTTACACATATTCCCTTGTTATTCTATAATCTAAAGGTATCTTGCTGTTGCTGTTATACAACTACTCCCATACAATTCAGCAGATGAGAACAAAACATGAATAGCAACAGAATCATGTATGCAATGAGAATCTCCTGAGATTTCTTGGGAAACAATTGGATGAGCACCGAGGAATGCTCAGAAGCTTTTGGAAGAACACAGCATCATTTAATTTGCAGCCAACCCCATGGTAGAAACAAAATACTCATATTTACTTGAATCGAATGCACCATAGAATCTAATGCATACCCTAAATTTATAATAAAAATACGGTATTTACTTAAATCTAATTAACCATCAAATCTAATGTGCACCCTAATTTTGGAGACTGAATTTGGCTGAAAAAGGTGAGCGTTAGATTTGAGTAAGTACAGTTTATACTGTATCATCTTACAAAGTTTTTTCCAAGGCTTGCTCATATGGTTTAAAAAAATGCAAATAGAAAAGAAAGCTAAAGAATAATTCTCAATGCAGTCATGAAGGGTCAGACAAATGAAACTGACACTGACCTTGTTTTGGAGGGCCTCATGCATGGCTGCATGAAAAGTGAGTGTAAAATAGGATGCTGAGGTGCTTCAGAAGTTTGCCAGGTGGAGCCTGGAGAGGCAGTGACAGCAATGTCCCAGCAATTGGGCCAGGCAAGGAAGGCAGCTACCAAACTGTGATAGAGGAATGAAGCAACCCTTTTGCATACCTCCTGAGGTTGCTCCCCTTTTCACAGCAGCACCAGGATATTTTGTGAGAAGAAGAAAGTGGTGAGCATATTGTCAAGCAAGCATTTAAAAATCAGCCACCATAGGACTACCTGGGCCAGAGATGGGTTCTTTTGTTTGCTTTCAGGGAGTCTAGAAAGAAGCAGTCATCTTGGGAGGGAAAAAACCTGAAGATTTTGGATGCTCCAACTGGACCAAAGTTCCTGCCTTGGGCACCAACTGGATGGGGTGCCAGAACATGCACTCCAATTGCTTCGCACTTGGGAAGCAATTAAAACACATGAGCATTCTCAGTAGCCGGTTGGATGAAATAGCCTGGCCGGCTACAGGGAACACGTTCTGATTCCAACAGTTTTCTGAGCGGGGAAGCAGTTGCAGTGCATGCGCCCTGATGATGTCAAGATACTGTGTGCATGATTTCATGATGTCACAGTGTTGCCCTGGGCACCCAAAGCCTTGGGAATGTCTCTGGCACCCCTCTACATCTGAAACCCTTGGGAAAGATATAAACCAGGGTTGGACCTGCTTATTAATCTCTGGCTTGCCACAAACATCAAGAGATTTTAAGAAAAAAGAAGGAGGGAAAGCACATAAAAGCAATGAGATCCTGATAAGGAAGTTCTGTCTTTTTGTTTGACTAAGCATAAAACCTTAGTGCTTTCTATGCAACAGCCAACATCACAGCTTTGGAGACACAAAACCAGAAACATTCCAAATCATTGCACAGAACATGTGTACATACTGGGTCTAATTCTAGATATTTTAGCAGGACAGAAGCAGGGCACCTGTGACTACATGTTTGCAAGACAAGAAGAGATGAAAAGTTGTAACTGCTTCCAAAGGTTAAACAATAACTTTCTCCTTCATTTACCTGATTTGTTCTGGAGCACAAATCTCCCCACTGAGCATAACCATAGCCATATGCTACAACATGAATTAAAGATGGTTAAAAATTACATCAGAAGCAGCAGTCTGCATCTGAGGCTAACCAGCTTGAGTTCATGTCTTCAGATCCTGGACTGAACTGGAATCCAGTTAGCACTTACCACATTTTTCTTTGCTGCCAATACTATAGGACCAGTCATCAGGAAAATCCATGCTGTCAAAAAGAGAGCGTGGGGGAGACAGCTTAGTCAAGCGATCTCCAGTTTTACATCTGCACCAGCCTCATGCATCTGATATGTCAGTCTAAGAATCAGTCTTCTGGACATTGGTCCATATGTTTTCATCTAAGCCTGGCTGACAGTGCATTGAGATATAAACAAAGATGAAAGAGGTTTGCAATTTTGTTTTAAAAAAACAGTGACCGACTGAAACTATATGTCCAGTTTTGTCTGAAACAAAACAAAATGAAAAAAATCTAAAACTGACTTTATGATAAATAGGAGAGAATGTAGCCAGTAGTGCTCTATAAAGCCATCTGATATCAAAGAGGTTGAGTAGGCTTTTGTATTAGTGTGTAATTTAATAGCATTCTTACAAAACTACAAAGGCTCCATTGCAGCTGAAAGGGGCTTCCTTTGTACTTCACTTTCCTTGTTGAAAACACATTTGATTCCATTATGTTCATACTGCAGGAGTATCATTAGTGTTACTGCAGATAGTGTGACAGAGATAGCTATTACTATGGGTAAGGGAGTCAAGTTTGAACCCTAACAGAAGATCCATTAAGCTGAAACTTGGCACCTTGTTCTCTATTATGGTGATTATTTCTCAACCAAAAAGAGTTCATAATGTTATGTTTCTTTTTCAGCCTGCCAAATAAGAAGGAAGCAATCCACACTCCACTGAAAGTAAAGACAGAATTACAGCAGATTGTACCAGAATGGGAATGTGCCTGAATGCTTTGAACATGGACATATCTGTAGAGAGTTATAGGTGGTTGTGCTCTGGCCCAATAAACTCTCTCACAAATGTGTCTTGTTCTTTCTTCCAGTGTGATACTTTCTTCCATCGAACTACTTTTGAAATCAGCACTGTGGTGACATTGAGCAGAAACATATCGGTACAGACTACCAGCAAAACATTTCACTTAGATTTTTAAAAAACTAAACTGCCCATTGTGTCAACTCCGATGCATGTAAGTATTTCTTGCACTAGGGAGGATTTCCTTCCCTCTAGCCAAGATTGGACTAGAGCAGTGTTTCTCTACCAGTGGTACGAGTACCACTTTGATACTTGAGGTTATTCCTACAATCCAGAGGAACTACGGGAGCACATAAGAGACATTACGTGTACCTGTAATTACTGCACCATCTAGTGAAAACCTTTGGGAGATTCATATTGCAATCTAGAGCAAATCGTTCTTACACCGGAGCAAGGACTCCCCGTAGTTACACTGGATTGCACTCTATGGCTGCAATCCAGAGCAAATTCAGCCTGCTCTGACCTAACTGCACTCTCCTAACTATTCTGTATCCAGAGCAGAAAGTTATGCTGAATCCAGAGAGTCACGAAGCCTGGGCTGCCCTAACTGCTCCAGAGCATGCTAAGTAATTGACACAAGGGGAAGACTTGCTCCTGAGGAGACACCCCTCAGATCACACTGAACAAGGAACAGCTGTGGTGCCTACAGTGGTGACATGACTCTGCACATCACCTGGTGTGGAAGTCTGTGCGTCGTCCCTGGGATGCGTGCCCCCCCCCCCACCTGGACTGCGCAGTCACCAAAGTTGGCGCCTGCGCAGTTGTTTCTGAAGCCAACTGGCTTCAGAAAGAGTACTGCGCAGGCACCATCTCTGACACCTGCGCAGTACTTTTCTGAAGCCTTTTGGCTTCGGGGGAGACTGTGCAGGCGTCAGAGTTGGTGCCTGTGCAGTACTCTTTCTGAAGCCATTCGGCTGCTGCTCCGCCTCCTGAGTGAGGCCGAATGGCTGTGCAGAGGCGCGGACTTTCTCTGCTCTAAGGAAGTCTCCTCTGAAGCTGTTCGGCATGCTCAGTGTGTTTCTGCGCAGTGCACCTCAGATGGCCGTTCAGGCCAGCTCCTCAGACAAGTGGCAGCTTCTGGCTGCTGCTCTGCCTTGGAGCAGGCCTGAATGGGGGTGCTGACCCCCGGGGCCTGCCAAAGGACAGTCAAACTCCTCCGGCACATCACCCCATACGGAGCGCATCCCCAATGCAGCCCACACCAGCCGCACCAGTCTGGTGACGCCACTGGGTGCCTGTCTTATAAGGAGTCCCTGATGAGATGCCAGTACATTCTACAGTGAATACAAGGGGCTTCTTGGAGTGGCCTGCTGTATCCTGAGCTTTGTGGGCAGCCGTAGTTTGTTCCATATCCTGAGGTTGAGAGGAAGGGGTTGCAGCTAGGCTGGCCAAGAACTCAGATTTTTGGTCAGCACTGCCATTCTTACTCGGGCCTTATCATGGACCCCTATGGGTCTACTCATTACTATACCACCTCCTGAGGTGGTATAACTCTGAGGGCTGGAACAGGTCATTTCTGCCTTGGAAACAGGCTTTCGATACAGAGTAACTGCTCTGCCCTAGGCAATGCTAAACATGCCCTCAACTTGCCTCTCCTGAGCTGCTTAGGCTGCCCCAGTTAGGGCAGAGCAGGTCCACCTCTCTTAGGGCACCCTATCTTGCCTTGCTCTGCCCTAAGCCTCCTTCAGAGTAACTGGGCTGGAGCATCTTGCAGTTGCTCCAACCTAGTGTTAGATAGGGCAACCTAAGGGCTCTTATGTGGACAGATTAGTTGCTCTGGATTGGGCTGTATGTCTGCTACAGTTGTGGGCCTGGCCTGGCCCAACAACCGGCTCGCCGGAAGTGGGCAGGCTGGGGCCGGGGAGAATCAGGGGTGGGGCAGGGTCAGGGGCCGGGGAGGGCCGGGGTCAGGGGCAGGGGGAGGGGCAGGTCCCAACCCTGGCGCACTGTGCCTGTACCAACCTTGGCACAGGTGCAGTGCATCGACCAGCTTGAGGAGACGCACTGCACATGCGTCAACTTTCTTTGGTTGGTGCATGCGCAGTGCAGTGGTGGGCCGGCTGCTGAACTGGTGCGGCCAGTTTTCTGGAATCGGTAGCGGGGAGGGGCCAGAAACAGGAAGCAGTTCAGACGATCCGGCCTGAACTGGTCTGGGCCCACCACTGGTCTACTGGTATAATAGGACCTATGCTGCCTGGCAGTGAGAACACAATCAAACAGACAGCGATAGGAGGCTCAGTTCAACAGCAAGAACCCAAAGCATGATTTTTTGTGCTTGTAAAAGCCCTCCTGTCCACCCTGAGCATCTTACAGGTGTCACGTTGATTTTAGACTCCCAAGTCTGAAATAACTGGGGATGATGTCATAGCCAGTTATTTCAGGTGGCACTTCAAATAAGTGGACTATGTGAAGTGGTGCAGTAGAGGACAAACATTGTGAAAAGCTGGACTAAAGTGCCTTCAGTGCCCCTTCCAACTTTTTGATTCAATTATTCTGCCTTGTGACTTCATGGTTTGCTTTAACTTTGAGCACAGTGTCTCAGAAATATGCAGAGAACTTTACGGTGGCACTGAATACTGTTTGAGGCCTCCAACCAGCAGCATTCACTGTTTCTCCTCTGGCACAGCAATTGTAATGCCAAATGATATGCTCCCAGATACAAAATGTTCCCAATAGGGTGTAGCCATCATAGAGACAGAAACAAATTTCTTCCCAGGAAAGAATAATTTACAGGATTCCTTGTGGAGAAGTTTTGACATTTAAACTAAATCTGCAGAATAGAGAGAACTTTTGAGTGCCGAGAAATGCAATAGCCCAGCCACAGAAGCACCACATTGAAGGGCGGTGTGTGAACTGCATGCAAACAAATGGAGAACAACCAGTCAGAGAGAGAAAACTAGCCCTTGGTTTGAATTTCACAGGGAAAATGAAAGAATGTTGATGCTTTTATCTCAGGGAGTTAGGAGGATATTGTGTTGAAAAAAATAAACTGTTCAGAAAAGCAGAAAAAGCAAATCCTAAGCCTCTGTGGCTTGGATGTTATTTATACAGAAATGAACAAAAACACACATCCATACTGAATGGGACAAATTCATTACTCTCAACTTGGTGCCGACTCTGAAAAGGCCTGGCAATGTGATTCAATCACTCTCTACCACTGTGCAACTTGCCATAAGAGGCAGTACTTGTTCAGAATGACTAAGCACAGGCATTAGATGCAATCAAGAGTGATGGGTTCATGCATATGTTTAATGTACCTTTGAGAGGAAAAATGCTTACTAAGGTTCATCATGCTATGACACTGGGCTGATGCCAGTTAATTACAGTGCCGAGTAAAGAAAGCACATAAAATAGCCATTTGAAACTCTAATGTGGCCATGTTTCTAAAACATACAGTAGTTATACAATGTCTCAGTGACTCTTGTTTAAGTATGTAATAAAACATGGGGAAGTTCTCAGTTCTTATTGGCATAAGGAAGAAAGGGGGACTGTTTACTCTTCTTACAAAGGGTGCAATTCTAACCTAGGCCAGCACAACTCACTGGTTTTCCCATTCCCATGGTGTCATAGGGAGGCAAGCACATATCTATGCACTGGCCTAACCCTCCCCCAAGAGAGGGGCAGAAGTGTCTTATGGCTTATAAGTGACTTATAAGTGACTTATGTGACACCCCAGGTCAGCACAAGACTTATACTGAGGCTTTGGCTGGTCTAACAACATTTGGTGACAGGACATTCAGCACAGACCTATGTATGTTTACTCAGAGGTCCCATTGTGTTTAATGGGGCTTACTCTCAGAAAGTGTACATAGGATTGTAGCCTGAATCATATAACCTGGAACTGATTTCAATGGGATGCAAATATGCCAGATTGTTTTGCTTCATTGAACAGTCATATTTGTATACAACTTCTGGCTCAGAAATCCAAGTAGCTACTGAAATTAATTCAGTTTTATATTCTAGCAGTGAGGATTATGTTGGCATCAATTCCAAACATTAAATGTGATTCTTTATTTCAGGACAGCAAACCAATTTGCCTTTGGGCTGCACCATCTGCACTATCCAGTGGCTATGCCTTGGTATCATTCCTTTCAGTTCTCTTTTTCATGGAAGGAAAGCAATGCATTTGAAAATAACATGTTATTAAAAAGCTGCCCCAAATACATCTGGGTACTCATTACAAGGTTCTGATTTTGGATTGGGTTGGCTGTATCTATGGTAGTACTGTGTTGAATCATTCTTGATTAGCCTTACAGATTCCATCAAATATTATCTAACTGTACTGTATGCATGTAACACTCTGTTATATACTGACAGCAGTATAATTAAGGCCAAATTATCTTGGGGACTTTTTTCCACATGAATCTGCACATCCTACAGGGGAATTCCCACAGGAAATTTAGTAAGGATTGGACTACCAATCAATAAAAAGAATAGTCAGTGCAAACCAAACTTGTGCTGGAACAGACAGGCTGGGTCAGCCTACATTGCATCCAGCACAAGGACTGCGACTGCTGCTGCACTACTGCAGGAAGGGGAGAGATCCCAGATAGGACTTTCAGGCCTGGGAGGGGGAATAGGATACAGTGAAGGGATCAACTACTGTGGCCTAAAACACCCCCTCCCTTCCTCCATTCAGCACCTCTTCACCATTTGGTACCATACTCACCAGTGCTGGTGGGATGATACAGGTCTTCTTGCTGGTGCTGCCTACTCATGCCATGTGATAATGTGTTATACATGTTTGTGACACCGAGCACTGAACTGCACCAGCATTAACCATGCTTAAGATTGGGCTAACTGTCTTACAAATTTGTACCTAAAAATAATAGTCATTAACAAAGACTGAAAAGGGCAGACACAGTCTTTTGACAGGAATCAAACAGGCACGGGATAAGAATGGTTTAATTTTAATTACTTTAAATTATTGAAGTAATAAAAACTGAACATAATTTTACGGAAATAATTGTTTGTTCCCTAGTGTCTGCATTCGTTTTGTCAGCCTGAAGACTGACAAGAAGAAAACAAATTCACCTTTCACACAATGTAATTCCATGGTTAATGAGATGGTTCTCATTACAGTTGGCGCCATTAGGTTCCAGAGAAGATGGACCTGTCACAAGGTAGAGAAATAGGTCATGTGAAAGTTAATGGGAAACAATGAATGGAATACATTATGTTGCAATGCATAATTCAAATATCACATTCTGAAGTCCATTTATATCAATTAATACTCTGTATTGTATCTTACTGTTTTTTTTTGTTTATTAATTTAGACAGATATGACTTATTTGTCCCAAGACTCTGAATTTGTTATGTACAAACATCTTTATATGCCACTTTTAAATAAGACATTCATAAAGCACTTATGTAGCCAACTCAACGAAAAGGGTGATTTCTTGTCCCGATCTAAAAAAAAAAAATCCCAAAAAGAGACACCAGCAAATAGTGTAGGAAATGTAAGTTACAGGAGACGTTAGTTCATTTTTATACAGAACACTCTTTGTGTTCCGCATCATATTAGACATCATCTGTCCAATTGTCACAGATGTAAGGAAAATGAAAAATAAGGGCCGTAACCTAACATATTCTTGCTTGTCATTAAGAATAAGGTCTCCTTCCTTGTCATCCAGTTTGTGCCCTTTTGCTTTCAGTTCACCTTCAAGATTTCTCCTTACTTGAAAAACAAGCAAAACAGGCTTATTGCTTCCCTTGTATTGGTGGAATTAACGTCTTTGAACTGAGTTAGCATGAAGGATGGTTAGCTATTAAAGCTATTCTGGTGGAAGGTTGTCATGTTTCCAGATAGTGGAAGAAAAAAGTGGATTAAAGAAGTCGATAATAAACCTGATTTTAGATGAAAGGGAAGGATGCAACCTCCTCTTTGAACTTGGTATTGCTGAGAAATATTTTAATTTTGCTTACTCGAAAATATTTAGATAAATGATCTATGATTTCTCACTGGCCAGGCTATAATGAGAACAATCATCTTGACTATCAGGGGAAATTGGGTGGGGAGGGGGAGGAACAGAGAGCAGGGAGATGGGGGGAGTGAGTGAATCCAGTCGCAATGGTGTGTGCAGGACCTATATCCCTTGCCTCTTTCTCTCCTTGGACTAGCTATAAAGTACAAGATGATTTAAATCCTCTTTCCCTTCTGTAAGCCTCCCACTATGCATCCCGCCTCCAGCTGGTGACATCATGTTACAATATGTTATGTATTATGTGATCTTATATTACATTACATATTTTCCATAGCTTTTGTTTTGCAGTAGATGAAACTTCCCACTATTAAATTACACATCACCTTAAAAAAAAATAATACACAAGGAGCCTTTTTATCTGCAGAGTTTACATCTGTGGAGCTGGTTCAACACAGATCCAAAGATCCACATTGAGTCAGACTTGGCTCAACCTGAACGATCTGGATGTGACTGGAGCTCTGCTGCAGTCGATTCTGGAGGGCTTTTTGAATCCCACAAAGTTTGTGCACATCTGCCCATGGACTCTGTGAGCTTCAGACTGGCCTAGATAGGCAAAAAAGCAAGATGGTTTCTCTTTGGAAACAGGAACTGACATTTGTATCTTTTAAGCCATTCTGAGGCCTGGGGATGCCTCTGGGGATTTCTATGTGTCTCAAATGCCTAAAGCAGTGGTACTTGGGCATTTCAGTCTGGGACCCCCTTTCAGACTTAACAGGATGTGACATCAGTGTGATGCCAGAGCTCCTCCATGACTATTCTAAAGTATGTCCCTTTGTGTTCAATGAGACTTATGGCGCAATCCAGAGTAACTAATGGGAGTCCTTGCTCTGGTGTAAGAACAATTTACTCTGGATTGCAATGTGAATTTCCCATAGGTTTTCACTAGATAGTGCAGTAACTACGGGTGCACGTAATGTCTCTTACGTGCTCCCATAGTTACTCTGGATTGTAGGGTTACTCATTGGAAAGCCCAGTGCCAAATTCCAAGAAGCAGATCCCACTCTCTCATCAACTCCCTGACCTGAGGGGTCCTGATCCCCATTTGACATCACTGGCCTAAAGCATAAAATCATCACTTTTAATTTCCTGAAGGAAACCAGAAGTAGCTTTTTTTGTGCCTGTAAAAGCCATTCTGAAGCCTGCAGAATGGCAATTGAAGACTTCAGAAATTGGAACACAGCTGGCAAGGTTCAGGTTTAGTCAAGGCTGGTTCAATCCATATTGTTGAACCAGATCGCAGATGTAAAACCCGTGGATAAGGAAGCCTCTGTGGGTTTTAGAAAGCTCTTTGGAGGTGGCTTGAACACAGTCCTTTAAAGAGTTTAAGAGGCAAAAACAACAGATTTCATTATCCATGAAATCCAAGTTAATGCAAATTGTGCTATAAATGGAAAAAAAATGTTATAAGCGCAATGGTGATCCATATGGGATGGTACTTAGAGCCTGCTGTTACTGGATTGTGATAAGTCAAGTGCTGGCTTTCATCAGTGATGTAAACACTTACAATGAATCTATGATCTACTTCTATCCAACACAAAGGAATATATCTCACCACTTTTGCATTGACTTTAGTTTGTGATTAAGCTATGAATTTCTTCATATGAATTTCTCATGCTGTTGACAGACCTTTTTCCAGAAGCTATGAAAAGACTGTAGTGTCTCCAATTGGATTTTCTAGCCTGTCAATATTTGACTACTCTTTTCAATATACATGTCACTAGATGTGTGCACTTTGTAAAGCCACGAATATTAGTGAGCACATTTCCAATGCACTTTGAGCTCAAAGTAATGGAATTTTCATATAAATGTAGTGGTCTGTTATCTAAAGCATCCACTATCTGAGATAGATGCATAAGTGTACTGCATATATCTAACAGCCTGATCCTATGAATGTCTATTAAGAAGTCCTCTTGTACTGGTCCAAAATGATCACTCTAGAGTTCAGTTTTACATATTGTGTTGACTGAAATATGGAATATAATACCTTCTTAGGGAAACCTTCTTAGGGAAATATACTGGTAATACCTTCTTAGAGAAAGGGACAAGGTCATAATTATCCATATGCAGCTTTATTCAATTTTTTCTTCTTTTTCTTTTGGTTCACATTTAAGGCATCATTTGATAATTTTCATCTGTGGGCCAATACCTACGACCACCAATTAGTTATACTTCATTATATTTAGCTGACCTGTTGTATTCTTAGCCAGAAATATGATAGCTCTTCCCATCCTTTCAATGTAAACCTGAGTGAAGGGAGATCTCTAAGCTGTATAAATGATTGTGAACATGACACCAGGGAGCATCCATTATTCATCCTTATGCATGCTCTGTAAAAAAGAGTTGAATGTAGGTATTCTTTTTATAAATAGATGATGTATAATTCTTTATGACATCATGTGACCCTGGCTGCAGGTTCCATGACATAATGATTTTTCATGCTTACAGTTGCATGGTAGAAGGTAAACATATTTCTTATTATCTCATTCTACCAGCTTTCGCCTCATTGAGCTGCCTAATGTTTCTATAGGAAGGAAAGTGTTTTTATTCTCAACTTGCTGTCATTTGACAAAATTAGTCATGTGTCACCTATTAAGTGTTAACCATGAAACATTCTCAAGAATACAGTCTGTTGAGGAACATTTCCTGTACTAAAAATTGATATTACTTTAAAAAATTTCCTTCTAAGGCATGTATTTCAGTTTGAAATATACTACTGCAATTTTTTGTCCCTTCTCATTATCTATTTACATAGGTAATAGATTATACGGATGTTGACATCAGATTTACAGATGATCTTGTGGCGTATTATTATAGAATGTAGCAGTGTCATTGCATCATAAGGAAAAGCAGTTTGTAAAACATTCACATAAATAACTAAGAAGATTCTGTTGATAATCAGATGCAGTGGAGGCATCACTAAGCCAGGTACTGCCTGGGAGAAATATTACCTGAAAAATTGTGGGTCCCAGAAGTTCAGGGGTGATTACATAATCACACCACACTTGATCTTCCAGGCTTTTGAATTGCACAAATGTGATAAACCCACCTCCAGATCACGGCCCTTTGGTAATTGTTGGCCCTATTCACTCTGTGTTCCTGCCAAAGAGCATATGATAATGAGACAATGAGGTGCCTAGAACATGAGCTAGTTGGAGATCATCAAAATGTGATATAGTGTATTGTCCCCCATCAGGTGCAGCACAGGAGGTGATTTGTGATGCCAATGTTGATAATAATTACATCTATCTGTGGTTACAGCTATACACCATCTTCATCCAAAAGCATATTGAAGGTGATAATAATAACCTTATTGAATGAATGGAATACATGCCCCAAAGAAATAAATGGGAAATAGCATTGTACTATCATTGTACAATAGTATTCAACATCTATCTCCTTGAAAGTCTTGGGTTGGTGCTCTAATAATATGGCTAAAACTGGCAATGGAGGTGGTCCCTTAACTGTGAGCTGTGGCTCCCAGGGAAGCTGCAGAAACCAGTGAGGGGAGCTGCCTTCTGGTGCTTAGAGGTGCCTGCTGCCCATTGGTGTCTGCTTCCCACTGGTGCCTGGTGGTGCTCAATGCTGCTCACTAGGGAAACCTGCTGGTGTGTCCTACCCACTGGTGATGCCCACTACCTGATGGTGCCTATTGGGGCCTGCTGCACAGTGGTGCCCACTGCCCAATGGTATCTGGTAGAGATGCCCAGTGGTGCTGTGATGCCTGCTGCCCACTGGTGCCCAGAGGAAACCATTGCTTTGTGGTGCCCAGTAGGGATGCAAGATTACCAGTCATGCCAAGTGCCTATGGATGCCTATCAAGTATGCCTGGTGAGGATGCTTGGTGCCCACATGTACCTTGTGGTGTCCACAAGCCTCTGGTGTCTGCTGCCTAGTAGTTCCCACTGGTCCTGCTGCACAGTGGTGCTCACTGCCCAATGATGTCTGGTATCCAGACCCACTGCTGGTCACCACTGCAGCCAGTACTCTCCAGTGCCTGGTGTCTGTCAATACCCAGTGGTGCTGAGTGCCCACCACCTGGTGTCAGTGTCTGGTGCCCAGCAGTGTCATGCAATGCCCAGCTGTGGCCAGGGCCCACAGATGTTCTATGCTCCTGCAATGGCTGGTAAATTCCACTTGTTTTCTTAATAAAGTGGAACTGAACAAAGAAAGCCTTGGTGAGTGCAGTTTCATTGATGATATGTTAAAAATAAATTGAAGAAAGAGAGCCCATTTCAGTATAAAAATGCACTGTTGTGTTGTTTAGATCAGCCATCTCAGTTGTTCTAGGCATTCTCCAGGGACTCTCTATCCAACAAGATTACTATATGATAAGCAAGAAAACTTGAATATTCCAATACATTGGTCAAAACCTTTAAAAATCCAGTTTGAAATTAAACAGGTTAGGCATAAGGTGATCCTTGAACATGGTGCTTTTCCTGAAGTTTCACAATATCAGGCTCCAAATTAGACAATAATGCAAGAAGTCATAAACTAATTATGATCAAAATCCAATTTGTGGTAAATAGGTGGAATCATCCTTATTTCTAAAGTACTCAGTGATTCTAATCATTAGATCTGCAGTTCTTAGACTGTGGGAACCCACCAGTGTTTCATGACTCAATTTTTGGTGCATCATGAAACTTACTGGTCAGATGAGGAACTACACATCAAGCTGCTGCTTAAGAGGGAGCATTGCTGCCAAATCACCATTAGAGTCACATTCCTTGGCATTCATAAAGCAGGCAGCATCCTCTAGGATGGGGTATCCAAATCTTGGTCCTGGGACAGGTATGAGGTATGGTGGGTTTTCATGCAGCCTACAGCAAGCCTCCTCCACCCAGCCTTCAGACAAGCCATGTAATCCTCTGTGAGTGAAGTTCTGCTTCCCTCACCTCTGCAGGATATTTTGAGGGTTGGGGAGGATGTATACACCTCCTTTCGCTGTGTATGAAAGTGCTTATGATCTGATTTGAAGATCACCCTCTCTTTATGTATTAGAAAGTGTTTATGACCGGATTTGAATCAATTCATTCATAAGTTCCATCTCTGTTATATTCATTTATATAAATTTATTCAAATTTGAAAACAATACTTTTTTCCAGTCCCCCTGCCATAATGTCAGAGAGATGATGTGGACTCAGCTGCCAAGAACTTTGGACACATCTATTCTAGGATCATGGTTACACACCATTTGAAAACATGGTCTATTCTAAGACTAAGGGCTATGGGTGGCGCAAGCAGTTAAGACGCTGTGCCTGTTAACCAGCAGGCCAGGGTTCGAGACTCGGGTCAGCCCCACAAGACAGGGTGAGCTCCTGTCCTTAGCCCAACTCTGCGACGCCAGCTGGATCCAATTGTATTGGCTCTGCCTTTCCATTGGACTAATTCAGTGGCGTGGAGAGGGGGGATTTGCTGCTTGGGTAACAGCCTATCCTCCATAACAATCTAACCCAGGCTTTCGTGCTTTGCATGCAGCATATGCAGCGCAGAGCACGATACCATAGTCTTTCAAGACCGACGGAGGCCTGCTTTATTCTAAGACTGCAGAGCACTCTACAGGGTTAGGTCCAGGGTTTTCTTCTGAGGGTACTTACCAGCATTCAATATAGGCACCTTTTTCCACCTTCTCCACAGAAGCTACTTAATAATTAGTCATATAGGATGATCTGTGGTGAGTACTGGCATCTTTTCCCAGAAAAAAAAGAACTAGTCTGGTCTGTACGTCTCCTGGTAGAAAAGTATTATTGGATTATATTTAATGCTACTTGGTAAAAGCAAGACATGAAAATGTCTTCCTCTGTAATGCATAGTCACTTTAAATAAAGTTATTCCCCTGTGAGAGAATTGATACAATTTTGTGTGAATATATTTCCCTGAATAAAAATAGTCACTGAAGATTCTAGGTTGTTGCACTAACCACTTTCTTTGAAAGAGTCACACAATGTGCTGGACGATCATTTTACATTTTGGTTTGGTAGCCACAAGCGTAACAATGCACCAGGGCAACAGAGGCCTCAATTACTCAAGTATCAATCTGCAAAGCATTCCTTTTAATAAAAGAAAATCAATGGAAAAAAGATAACTGTAGGTGGGTGGGTATAATAGCTGTAGGATGTAAAGAATACTGAGTGCAAATTATACCGACTGAATGGGAACATTGGATTTAGAAGCATGCTCTTACTTTCCTGGTAAGAGACAGCAGTTGAATAAAATGGGAATTCTTCCTCCATGTAGCTTCTTAAAGGCAAAAGAAGCATACAGTAAAAACTTGGACTGAGAGTGTTTTGCAAGACAAGCAAACATTTCTAATAAATTTTGACTTGATATACAAACAAGCAAAAAAAAAAGTCCTGGCCAGGATATGGCCAGTTTCAACACTCTGCCAACACAGAGCTCAGCCTCTCCTGAGAGATCAGCATATACATGTCTACTCTGAAGTATGTCTATTACAGTCAATGGGGCTCATTCATATGCAGGGAGGTCAATGGAAATGAGCCTGAGAGACTTGGCCTTGCATGTCTACTCTAAAGTAAACTCTATTATAATCAGTGAGGCTCTCTCCTGCGTAAAGATGGGGGGGGGGGTAGATTGCAGCCTAAGAGACCTGAGAGACTAAGGATGCAATCCTAGCCACACTTTCCTGGGAGTAAGTACAACTGAACACAATGGGACTTACTTCGGAGTAGAAATGCGTAGAATTGCACTTTAAGGCTGCAATCCTGAAGTGCACTTGGGCTAGCCTATACATCACTAGGCTGGCCCAATTCCAAGATAGGCCAGCCAAGTTACACCAGAAAGGCTTGGGCCAGCATTAGTCAACTTAGGTTGGCCCAAGACAGATGGGCCTGGACCGGCCTAGCTGTGCCAGCCTAGGCAGTTCAGGAGAGCCACGTTGAGGGCATGTTCAGCATGACCTAGAACCATGTAGTTAGGCTTATCCAGAGCCTGTTTCCAGTGCAGACCGCTACTCATTGGACCTTCCAGTGGATAGGTCACTCTCGCCAAAGGAGGGAGTGAACACTGATTGATGTTCATTTTACAGATGTGGCCAAACCATCTCAGCCTGTGTTTTTTTAATTTATTGTTGGACTGAAGGTTGATGGTCGCACCTTTTCCATATTGTCGTTACGGTGGTGATCATGAAGAGAGATGCTCAGGTTTCGTCTCAGGCATCACAATGCAAATATGTACTGTTTCTTTTAAAACTCACAGTATGAGATACAAGGAGTGTGAGAACAATAGCTTCATTCTATTGTGTCAGGCTTGCTTTGGAACAGATAAGTGGAACAGCAGGTGAAATAAGCTACACTATTTAAACTTTTTTTCCAGCTGCAATCCTAAACCCATTAGGCTAGCCTAAGCCCTACCAGAAGTCCTGTGGTGATCTGGGGGTGTCAAAAAGTGCTATAAGGCACTTCTGTGCCACTCCTTGAGGAAGGTTAGGCTAGTGCACAGATATGGACTTGCCTCCCTAAATCATCAAGGGAACAGGAAGACCGATGAGTTGTGGTGGCCTAAGTTAGGACTGCACCCTTCCTTATGCTCTTAGGGTTGAATTCATGCAAGTCCATTGTGTGTAAGATGTGGCCCAATTCTCTCTTTCTCTCTGCCTGTGTGTGTGTGTGTGTGTGTTGTATACAAATATATATAGTGACTTTTTGATGTCACATTTATATAAATTGTTCATCTAGATTAGAATAACATTTGGTTTCCCATCGAGACAGAAACAATTCCATCCCCTTGGAATTGTTTCATCTAAGTAAAATGCAAAGGCTCTGTTCAGCATATTTTGACAGTGCCATACGTTAAGTGCACAAGTGACATATGTAAACTGACAGAACCGAAGATCCATGTAAATAAAAGCCAAATCAGTTTGGCAACTCAGAAGAGTATGTCCTCACTGACCCCATTCCTGTTCCATATTGTGTTTTATACTGACTAATCGTTAATGGACAAAAGCTGAATAGTGTCAAAAATTTTGAATGAGTCACTCTCTAAACCAGCATCCATGGCTTAAATGAGAATTCAATGCCTGCTGCTGTTGTTTATGGTACAGTAAGCAAGGCAATTAGATATATTCCTGAACATGTCTAGTTTTTTAAAAGTTTCAAACTTGTGTTTTCAAACAAAAGCCTCTACTAAGTGCATATGATTTACATTTAGTTGAGACTCCCCACCCCACCTTAAATGATTTGTATACATCAGGGATTCTTAAACTTCTTTGTAGAAAGAAGTTTGTGGTAGATGAGGCTGAGATAGTAAAAATCATGACATGAATAATGATAATGGCCAGAAAATAAATGCAGTGAATGTTTCCCCCATACTGGATTTCAACCTTTTCTCAACATCCTCATCATGTTACATCCTGTTATTGTACTCTGTGCGCAGACCCACTTTTATTTACAGATCTGCTATCAGGATTGTACAATAAGAGTACTAGCCTATACATATTTGTTCCAAAAGACTTCAGTAGGACTTACTGTACTTTCAGGTAAATTTGCCTAGGACTGCAGCGAAAGGATTCTGTCAGAATGATCATAATAAGAGAAAAATATCAATTGTATTCTAAACTTATTCCAATAGTTGCACAAAACAGTTCCATTGTTTTCACTTTTTGAAATTATCCTAATTTTTTGCTTATAGATGATCTTTTTATGTGCAGCCAACTTGAAAGAGAGGTACTTTTTGATTTTTGTAATACAAATTCCTTTGTTTAAAAAATGCTCTTTGAACTTAAAAAAAATCTATCTGGAAGATTTAAGACAGCATAATCCAGGGTGCAATCCTAACCAATTTAAGCCAGCACAACTCACCCACTTCCCCATTCATGCTGTAGTGTAGGGAAGCCAGTATATATATATATGTACTGGCCTAACCACCCCGGGAGTGGCACAGAAGTGCCCTAAGTTATGGCACTTTTGTGACACTCCCAGGCCAGCATGGGACTTTGTGCTAGGACTTCAGCCAGCCTTACCAAGGGTTAGGATTGCACTGCCAGTGTAAGAAACCTCTAAAAAATTAGGATTGTTAAAATTAGCATTGTTAAAGCTAATATGAGACCATTAAAATTGGCCAAAGACAAATATTGAGCACATGTCTGGAGTATACAGGTCTGCAGAAAGAGGCCCTCTAATGGTAACCAATGGCTCAATTCTAGGGAATAGGATTTGGCCCTTAGTGCTATGAAGACTTTTCCCAAATCCATTTGTTCTCATATGCTTGATGATTATGATTTATTTTCAATATTAAGTATGCTGTGAGTTATCGACCTAATTTCTTAATTATTGTGCTTGTTCTGTAATGATGCAATTAATATTTTTATATTATTCAGGGTGACCAGATACCAAACCCACAATTCCTGAACCCCAAGGCCAAAATTCTTACCCTCCCAAGCCAAAATTCTTACCTGCTTAAAAAAATTGTAGGACACCCCAAAAATGTAGGACAAATGTAGGACATGTTAAAATAAAGCAAAAATACTCATATTGCTTTCCTAGACTTAATTTCAACACTTTAAAAATTGAAAACCTTGTAAAATGCATGATTCAGATACAAACATTTAAGAGACCCTCAAATAGATTGTAGTAGCAAAACACAAGCGTAACACATTTAAGAAACTGACATTTAAGTCAGTTTGTAGTAGATTAACAAAAGCCAGGTTTTATATGTTTTGCTATTGTATGCCAATTTGATTTCTTTAGGAAAAAGCATGATACAAATCTTTTAAATAAAAATAAAATAAAATACAGGAATTTATACCAATGTGAGAATATTCTGTAGTCATCATCATACTAGGCAACGCAAACACATGGTATCTATGGGAGATTAACCCTACAATCCAGAGAAACTATGGGAAGATATAAGAGGCACTTACTCTGGATTGCTCTAAGTCCTTTACAGTACCTTGAAAGCTGGGGAACTTTGCACAGCTGAGCTGCTGTCACAAACAGCACATGTAGTAGCACTTCCAGGAGGATCCACTAGTACTGGTAAGTTTAGGGCAGGGACAGGCCATGGGTAGGGAAATGAAGCAATGGGGCATGTTTGAGGAGGAACCTGGATGTGTTGGGAGAGGGAGCAATGAATCTAGTGGCATTTATGCATCAATATCATTTTTATGCCTGTTCCATTTTTATGTCTGTCTCACTCCCTGGCTCTCCTTGGACTTGCGCCAACAAAAATACCTTCTCTTGGTCCAAGGAGAGCCATAGGTGGTTAAGCAGTCTTCTAGAGATAAATAAAAATGCCTCCTGTAGGTTGTCCAACTGCCTTCGCACAGCATGCAGCACATGTTCTGTCGGTATGGCTGCTTGCTGGTAGGGGTGGGATTGGGCAGTAACTGTAACAACTATGAAATAGTGTCTACCAGAAAAAATGTCATTTCCATGGGTGAAATAATGTTACATCCTGTACCAATTCATAAGAAAATCATATAAGATCATAACACAGATCTCCAAAAGAATTACAACCCTAGTCTTACGTTCCAATGGATTGCTTTATGAACCTTTGACATGATGGTGTTAATGAGATGAAAATGAAAATTATCCCACTACTCCATCAATTACTGTAGGTTTCTGCGGTCTATTAAATGCCCTTTACCTTCTTCACTGCATGATTAGGTGATCAAGTCTGTTTGAAAAATTACATTAGGAGAAAATGAGCTGCATTAATAACTGTGAAACACATCCTTGAATATCTAGTCCATTATTTTAACAAAAGAATTAAAGAAGCTCCAATGCACCATGAAGGCAGGATGGTATTAGTCTCAAAAATAAATTCATACTTATCAGACACCCCCACCTATCACCACACAGGCAAAGTACCGGTATCTTCATCACTACCTAACACATAGGAAGAACTGACCTTAAGTCCACAAAAAATTGACAGATTTAAACCTACTAGTCTTTAATAGTCCCTAAAACCTTTTTTATGAACACAGCAGAAACTAATTCATTTTATTCCTGGGTCAAGCTACTTGGATTTCCTTGTATGGATGCATACTGAGGCTTTCAGGAAGCAACTCTTCCACTGCATGCTAATTCTCCAGTGCCAATTGCCCCCTCTCATAAGGAAAAATGGACAAACCCGTGCTTGTGGAGGGGATTTATATCAGGAAATCATCATGGGGGGGCCCTCTGTCTCTCAGCACCATGACCCCAACCAAAATCAATCCCCCATGACTGCTTTAAGATAGCTAAAAAAACTTGGGGGAAATTTGATCCAAGCAATGAAGAGTTCTAAAGCTATATACAAATCATGATCTCTGCCACATATTCCCAGTATGATCAAATGTCATAACCGCAAAAGAGGACAAGGTCCCCCCAAATATGGGGCACCCAAGAAAAAAGTAGGACTTGAAAAAATAAAAGCTAAAAATACTGTACTCATATTTCTTGCTTTCATGGGGTTAATTTAAAAATTAGATTACTTATTATTAAATTTAAAACTGTCACATATAATTTATAACATGCAATTTTTTCATTACAAGAAGGCTACGCTCTGCATTCTCACAAGAAAAAGGACAATAAAGTGTTTTTTTCCAGGCTAAAATGGAGGACATGTCCTGGAGAAAGAGGACATATGGTCACCCTGCCTCAGTCCCATGATTCCCAACACATCCAAAAAGCTTATGTGTAAGGCAGGACAATCCAGAGCAACTAATCTGTCCACATAAGAGCCCTTTGGTTGCCCTATCTAACACTAGGTTGGAGCAACTGCAAGATGCTCCAGCCCAGTTACTCTGGAAGAGGCTTAGGGCAGAGCAAGGCAACATAGGGTGCCCTAAGAGAGGTGGACCTGCTCTGCCCTAACTGGGGCAGCCTAAGCAGCTCAGGAGAGGCAAGTTGAGGGCATGTTTAGCATTGCCTAGGGCAGAGCAGTTACTCTGAATCCAGAGCCTGTTTCCAAGGCAGAAATGCCCTCTTCCAGCCCTCAGAGTTATACCACCTCAGGAGCAGGTATAGTAATGAGTAGACCCATAGGGGTCCATGATATGGCCCGAGTAAGAATGGCAGTGCTGACCAAAAATCTGAGTTCTTGGCCAGCCTGGCTGCAACCCCTGCCTCTCAACCTCAGGATATGGAACAAACTACGGCTGCCCACAAACCTCAGGATACAGCAGGCCACTCCAAGAAGCCCCTTGTATTCACTGTAGAATGTACTGGCATCTCATCAGGGACTCCTTATAAGGCAGGCACCCCAGTGGCGTCACCAGACTGGTGCGGCTGGTGTGGGCTGCATTGGGTGATGCGCTCCGTATGGAGTGATGTGCCGGAGGAGTTTGACTGTCCTTTGGCAGGCCCCGGGCGTCAGCACCCCCATTCAGGCCTGCTCCAAGGTGGAGCAGCAGCCAGAAGCTGCCACTTGTCTGAGGAGCTGGCCTGAACGGCCATCTGAGGTGCACTGTGCAGAAACACACTGAGCATGCCGAACAGCTTCAGAGGAGACTTCCTTAGAGCGGAGGAAGTCCACGCCTCTGCACAGCCATTCGGCCTCACTCAGGAGGCGGAGCAGCAGCCGAATGGCTTCAGAAAGAGTACTGCACAGGCACCAACTCTGACGCCTGCACAGTCTCCCCCGAAGCCAAAAGGCTTCAGAAAAGTACTGCGCAGGTGTCAGAGATGGTGCCTGCGCAGTACTCTTTCTGAAGCCAGTTGGCTTCAGAAACAACTGCGCAGGCGCCAACTTTGGTGACTGCGCAGTCCAGGTAGGGGGAGCACGCATCCCAGGGATGACGCACAGACTTCCGCACCAGGTGATGTGCAGAGTCATGTCACCACTGTAGGCACCACAGCTGTTCCTTGTTCAGTGTGATCTGAGGGGTGTCTCTTCAGGAGCAAGTCTTCCCCTTGTGTCAATTACTTAGCATGCTCTGGAGCAGTTAGGGCAGCCCAGGCTTCCTGACTCTCTGGATTCAGCATAACTTTCTGCTCTGGATACAGAATAGTTAGGAGAGTGCAGTTAGGTCTGAGCAGGCTGAATTTGCTCTGGATTGTGTCCTTAGACTCTGGTACCAGACTCTTGTTGACCAAGACTAACACATATTGTTTAGAAATGTGCTGGTGGAGAAATAAGAGGGGTTGATTATACACCACACCACGAGGACAGGACTGGTTTCCCTCACTTCCTAATCATCTATGCTCTCCTTTAGGAACATGATCAGTCCCTCTGTCACATCATCATGGAACAGGTCATTAGAACTCAGCTTGTTGCACTTAATGTTTCCACCAATCCATGAGAGGCACTGGCTCAGTTGCAGAGGGCACACCATTTCAAGTGATGGATCAGTGAAGGCATCCTTGGCTCTTTTGTCTGCAAGAGTTCAGCCTACTGGATTCATAGCTTTACAAAATAACTGGCCAGCAAAAATTCCATCATGTAACAGCAGTTATCTGATACTAAAATTATAATTTCCCAAACTCATTTCTAAACCCTGTAACATGGTTTTGTCTTTGTATAAAAAATAAAAATGCTGGTGTCAGGGGTTTAGAGAGGTTTTGTTCGCAAAATGTGCGTTTCCACTGTTATGGCCCACAGCACAAATCTCTTCAGTAAGATCCAACACCTGTGCTTCTGAAGTACAGCTGTTGTTGTTGTTGCAGTTGCTGCTAGGTACAGCCAAGCTGAGTTTATCTGTTATATCACTGAAAAAACTGCATTGATCTCCCACTGATTGATGTGCAGTTGCTATAGGTCCAATATTATGCTGAATGAATAAAACCTTTACAGTAAGTATGGCAAAGAACCAGACTCTTTTCTAGATCTGAGTGGTTAATCTGGTGGCCTGTGAGGCAGGCACAGCCTACAGGGGTTTTCCATCTGCTCAGCTTGTTTGATCCTTTTCTCCCAGTCTCACTGCAAACAGGTTAGAACTGGAAGGGAATTGAAAAGGCAAGAAGAAATGGTATAAGACACAGGGATCTTGTGACTCATGATCCCATAAACTGGAGAAAGGGACACAAAACAAGAAAGAGTAAGCATAAAGGGAGAAAGTTTAGGATTACCGGTAGGTTTGGTTTTAGGATTTAGGTTAGGATTTAGGATTTAGGTTTTAGGATTAGGTTAGAAGTGGGATTGATATGAAAGAGAAAGGAAAACAAGAGTTTCAGTGACACAAAGGAAGAAGGTGCAAAATAGATGCTAAAATTATAAACAACCTCTATATGATGGTTGCTAAACTGACAGCGCAATCCTAACTTGTGCTGGAAACAGGCTGGCTACCCTGGGGAAGAGAGGCTTAAATGGGGAGACCTCTATGGATCCAGTTGGATTTAGGCCACCTCTGGAGGCGGCCTAAGCCTGAGCAGACCATAGCAGCAATGCACCACTCCAGTCTGCTCTTCAAATGAGGTCAGGATATGACATCACATTGTATGTTGGCCCTGTCCCCTGCTCCCCTCCTTCTTCATCACAGGTGAGCCTTCATAGTGAGCCTCTGCTAGCCATCCTGGTGAACCTGGGGCATAACTGGTGTCCCCCTCTGGTGTTGCAATGTACATTATGGCATTTTTGCGGCATCAGTAGGCCAGTGCAAGGGACTTGTGCAAGCCTAAAGAAAGCCTGGGATTGCTCCTTGAGAGACAGGCTCTTTCTAACACACAAGTTGACATGTCATGTCTGGCCTGGGTCTTCCAGTGAGCATAATGGGATATCTCAAGTTTGAATCTGTATTTTCTAAACTGAGCACTCAACTCACAACATCAGACTTGTTGAATTCTGGGTTCTGGTATGGATGACGTTGAGAGTTTGAGGCTGAATTATAATAGATTAACTAAAGTCACCTGTTAGGTTGGTGACAGATTAATGATCAGAAATGGAAACATTCATACATGCAGCTACCATATTATATCACTGTTTTGGTCTGTAACGTAAAAGTAAAGAAAAATGTATTATAATACGCACCATCCCCCAGTACACCATTCCTCCCAGTGCATTAGGCCCCATGCACCAAATTGGCTGGATGTTGATCAGTCTGTCTTCAGTACAGTATAGGACAAAAATATGTTGCACTCCCTTTTAACCCCTTTAACAGGTAAATAGTTGGGGCAGCTATCCGAAAACACTCCACTCACACATAGGATGAAGTGCGGCCATTGGCTCCCCCTGAATCAGTGTAGGATAGGATAGAGCTGCTCCTCTGAATGAGTTGTAAGGTTGGACCTCATTTAGTGACTGATTTAGTCCAATCTAAATGGTAGACCCAAGCTGCAATCCAGTTGGATCAATGCATCCTCTGCTACATCCAGTGGAGGAATGGAGCCTGCTGCATGTCTTCTCAGGGGAAAGGGAGCTTCTCTGGCCAGAGCTCAGCCACTTCCAGCTGAGAGAAGCATGGACTTCACCTGGCTGGAGGCAGGTGCAATCCAGCATCTTTGTGTACACGTACATTGGGAAGTACAGCTACCACCACTACTGAGGGTGCAGGACCAGCCTTACTGGGTGGATCCGTGACCAGTGCTTGTTTTCATTCATCTCTATCCCACCTTTATAGATTGGACCTGTGGAGCCATTGTCTCTTAATCAATACAGTATTTAGGTTTTTACTAATGGTTCATCATGGCACCAAAGAAGGATTATAGTCTCATCGTAGACGTATGGGATGCCAATGCTTTCATCTAGCCCATGAATATCTGCATGCTAGCAGTACTTACCAACATCCTTTCCTTTTCCTTTCCTACCATGATGCCTGCCTGATTCACATACTGAAGCCATATTTTGCACTGCATGTGCATTATAAGTGTACAAACACAAAGGCATGTGGGATATTAAAGGGGAAAAAAGCCATGTTCAATTTTCATTTCTAATTGTAGATCTTTCCCCTAGTCCCATACCAATCAAGGGATAAAACATAGATAACAGAGGAAAAAACATTCAATCTAGAAAATGAACATTCATGTTCTTGTACTTTCAAGGGTAGAAGGGTTTTACCCCATGATCTCCATCAACCTGGTACCAGTTGTGCATATAGTGCACGTACCTTACCATGAAACTACCGGTATTTCTTTTTAACAAGATGTAGAATGGTTAAAATGTTGATAAGGCCTTTGTTTTATAAAGTTAAAATTCATGAGTTAGCACCAAAGGTAAAACAAGGACACAGAGGAATTAAGACCCTAAAATCAGAGTAATTGACTTGCATAAGCAGCTGTTATAAAGTCTTTGTGACCATTCACATAAATAAAAAAGTGTGGATCAGGCTCAGAGATAATAGTGGTGTTTTTTTAAAGACAGAATTACTTCCAATTAATCTAGAACTAACTCCTCGGGCAAAGATGAAATAAATCATAGCAAAGAGCAGATACAGAACGTTGAGAAGTAGTTTGAGTTAATCAACTACTTCACTTAAAAGTTATTCTTTTTAAAAGAATGTGTAAAAATAGCTTTAACACAGCTCTGTGTGACCTTGGCCACATAACCATAGAGCAATATCTTTTAAGGAATTTTAAAAAACAAGACCCTAACCCAACATAATTTGGCTACGCTGTATGTATTATTTTTAATCAGCCAATCTTTCTAGGTCTTCTTACTTATTATTCAAATCTTATTAACAGAGATAAGCTTGACTTTAAAAGCTTACAAAACTGCCTGGTTTTCAAAGTGAAATGATATATTTTTAACTTAGAAGCAGGGGAAAATAGGGTATTATTGCATCTAGTCATGATAATCATTTGTAGATTAACGAGTGATACATGTTTATGCATTATTGACCTTCTTAGCATCACAAATGACTTTGCCAAGCAGAAGCATTCATGAAGATCATGTAGACAAAACTATTTGCTGTTAGTATAGCTGCTAGTTTAAAAAAAACTCTATTAAATTAAATCCAAACATAACAATAAAGTTAGAGGTGTATGTATTACATCATTTCATGGTTCATAATTATTTTTTAAATGGCCAATTGTCATAATCTAGCAGGTATGCTTTGAGATCCATCTAACAGCCAGGAAGTCTGGCTGGCAAACAAAAGATCCAGGAACTGAGATTCTTAAAAGTCGTCATGGTCCGTGGGTTCCTTGATAAGCAATATCAGTTTTGCTTGCAAAACATTTACCTAGGTGGACCAGAGGGTAGAGGACTCGGGTGACTCACCTCCCCTTCTATGTGTTTTTCAAAGGAGAAAAGGGTTCTGGATGAGGGCTCAATCCTATCCAACTTTCCAGAGTGCAGCCATGCCAACAGGAATGCACAACATCCTACGATGGGCGAACAGTAACAGAGGCCTCCTCATGGTATGGGGATGTTGATTCCAGCTCCATCAGAGCTGGAAAATCAGATCCTAAGTGTATGTGCTCTGAGTAAGAGAGAGAACAAACCTGAATGAAAGAACTTGGCCAGAGCCAAGGCAGCCCTTGGGGTTTAAAACTGCTCGCTGAGAAAGAAACAGCTTGCTTGCAGGAACATGCTATCTACTTTCACCCAAATGCTCAAAACTGTATATTTGTAAAGAAAGCAAATATTACAGAGACATCTCTTGCAATCTCTATTGCAAAACATTGAAACTGCCGTTGATTAAAAAAAAGAAGATTATGGAGTATCCTGAGAAAATTGCTAAGTATAATTTATAATATGTAGTTTGAACTCATGAATATACATTTTGAATTAACCGTACATGAGTTCAAAATGCATACTGTACTTTTCTCAGGGTATATACATAGTGTTCTCAGGGTACATACATACATACTGTTTCTCAGGGTACAATCCAAGTTTCCCAGGGAACTCAAGGTACAATCTAGTCATAAGAAACAGCAAACAAGATCTTCCCACTGCCAGTTATAGAAGTAGGAAGAGTCCCATGTGCTTGCAAAGCTATCTACTAGCTAATCCAAACCTTAAACACCATAGGAAGGAGCACAAGTGTTAGCCCTATGTTTCCCTTTTCACTATCTTTACCAACACTGAATCAAAAGGGATTTTAGGTGATGGTAGGGTATCTGAAGCAATATATGCTGAATGGACGGCCAAAGTTACACCGCTGTCTACATAAAAACCTTGACATGTGCAGGTGTCTGCATGTTTCGTGTCAATCAAGCAGGCTGAGGGTTCTATCCCTATGTGTTTCTGGGGAAGAGAAGGTTGAAGAGAAAAACTGACAATTTTCTCTTCACATTTCAACTGTCATTTTTAACTGTCTCTGTCTCTGACAGAACTGTCCAGGCTAAGAACAGGCAGGAGAGGAACTTGAGGAGAGCCATTAAAGAAAGAGGTGGCAAAAGGGCCGTTGATATGCTGAAAAGGAAGGGGTACCCCAAGAAAATTGCTGATGAAGTTTGTTATATTGTACCTCCACAAGTAACACTTGCAGGCTAATAACATGTCTCCTTGATTGGCAGAATATGCTAACTGAAGCCCATATCCTAAAGTCAGATTAAGCCCTTTGCTCTGAAACAGTTAAGGTGACTTTCCATAAGACAACACTACAGGGTGATGTAAATGTGTGGACCCGTAACTGCTATGGATTTTGCCTATAGCCTTTCACAAGGTTGTTTGCCTTAGACCTAAAAGTATTAAACTTATGAATTTATACTTAGGTTTAGGCCCTTACCAGCTGTTAAGGCAGCAGCCTTCACCCATGTCTTCCTATAAACATGTAGCAAAAGATGACACAGGCCATTCCATTATCTTAGCTGGAGCGTTTCTTTCTTGCACACTGAAATGCAGGTGAGAAAACAGAGCATTAACTAGATATTACATGAGGGATGCTCTCAATACCTCTTGATTAGAAGATTACAAGGGCAATACGAAAGACACCTTCCTAGGAGTAAGACCCATTGAACACAATGGGACTTACTTTGGAGTAGACATGGTTAGGATTGTGCTCAAGATTTCTTATTTACTCATAGCAATGATAAAGAAGTATGGAAGGCTTAGGATGGAGCAAGCAGCAGGAGCTGCAGTAAAAGAAATTGAGGGTTGATGCAAAATTTGTGATGGAAACCTCAAATCATTCAGAGAGAAGAAGGTGCAGGCACACTGTACAGGACCAGCCACAAACTGTGCATGTACAATTGTTAGCCAGGAGGTATACTGCATGTGACATAACCATTCCAAACCCAGCTAAAGTTGATTCTTGATTAAACCGAGGATTTAAGTTGATTATTTTGGTTCATTGTACAACAGAAAGTTCTTGCTGGAAATCTGAAATGCGGCACCGCTTTCATGAGCATACATATTAATAAGCACCTCTTAAAATGAACTTTACACCTATAAAACTGTATTAATAAGCACCTCTTAAAATGAACTTTACACCTATAAAATGTGAAAAAGGTTTTCTGAGGACAGTTTTATATGCACAGGGATTCAATACAGGAGTGTAGATGTTAGCCACATACTAGAAAGTTAAAATAAATTAAACTGGAAAAAACCACTGTGATAAGAAAAAAGTGATGCTATATTAGAACCAGCAACTATTTAACTTCATCCCAAGTCCATTATGCTGAATAAATAAAATATGATTATAAAAAATAGAAGCGTCCATGCTTTACAGTATAAATGAGTTACGTTCTAGGCATAATGGATAAAGTAAACAGTATACTACAAGAAAAAAGTATTCTACTTCTTGACTACTTACGCAACATGACATTGCCTGTTGTCCTTATGAGGCTAATCCTCTCTCCGGTTTTAACCAAATTCCTTAACAGGCAGAAAAGTTCTGAAGAAATTTCCAAAGGAAAACAACAAAGCAAGGGGATGGAAGAAATGTTCACTAAATGAAAATAAAACGCTAACTTAGGGCACAATTCAGAGTAACTACGGGAGCACGTAAGAGAGATTACGTGCACCCGTAGTTACTGCACCACCTAGTGAAAACTTATGGGAAATTCATATTGCAATCCAGAGTAACTTGTTCTTACTCCAGAGCAAGGACTCCCCGTAGTTACTCTGGATTTCACCCATAGCTAAGGGTGGGGTGGGTTTCAAGGTCCAGGTAAACTACTGTTGCGCCACCACCATGATCTATCTGAACCAATTCCACCCACTGTAAGCCACTACACCAGCTTCCAGAACAGCCTCTGCAGATGAGGGAGTATCATGCAGGGGCTGTGCCTCCTTGATACAACCTGAAAATAGTCTTTCTATGCCTGGGTCACAGGTATACTGCGAGAAAATGTTGGATTAAAAAATATCTTCCTGACCTATTCCAGATTGCAAGCCTGGTCAAAGAGCTATTGCTGCCTGAAGTGCACAAAATGGTGCTTCTCCCAGTCTCGTCCTCTGCAATATACAAACATTCTTATGTTCAGCATTGCAGCATGGGCCAGTGCAACCTCCAATAGGGCTGTGTGAAGACTGGTCCTTATTTGACTTCTACTGGCTGGAATCTCCACGAAGCTACAGTATTTGTCTTCCATTCAGTACCTCTCTTTGGAGTACAGTACTTGATCCATGTTTGCAAACAACTGCTAAAAACAAGCTGGATTCAGTAGGAAAGTGTTTCTAGGTCTACACGTTTGCAGTTTCTGGCTTGGAAAGAGACTGTGGGGAGAAATTTTAAAGTTCAGGTGTAAAAGGTATAGGGTGCAATCCTAACCTAGGCCAGCACAACTCATTGGACTTTCCATTCCTGTGGTGACATAGGGAGGCAAATGCATGTCTGTGCACTAGCCTAATCTTCCTCCAGGCACTTTTGTGATACATCCAGGCCAGCAGGGGACTTATGACAGGGCTTAGGCCGGCCTAACTGCGGCTTAGGATTGCAGCCATCCAGTGCAATCCTAAGCAAGTCTACTCAAAAGTAAGGCTGCAATCCTAAGCATGTCTACTCAGAAGTAAGTCCCATTGTGTTCTATGGGAATTACTCACAGGAAAGTGTGTTTAGAATTGCAGCCTAAATATGGTTGTTTTCAATAGTACTTACTTGCAGGAAAGTGTTGGTTAGGTTTGCACCCTTAGGGCACAATCCAGAGTTATGGCAGTGAGGAGTGCCACAGCTGGGCTGCCCCAACTATTCTGAATCCAGAACAGAAAGTTATGCTGCCTCCAGAGAGTCAGAAAGCCTGGGCTGCCTAACTGTTCCAGAGCATGGTAAGTAGGCACCAAGTCAGTGACTTCTGGGAAGGACTTGCTCCCGAGGAGACCCCCCTCAGATCACACTGAACAAGGAACAGCTGTGGTGCCTGCCTTATAAAGAGTCCCTGATGAGACTGCCAGTACAGTCTACAGTGAATACAAGGGGCTTCTTGGAGTGGCCTGCTGTATCCCCAGGTTAGTGGGCTGCCGTAGTTGTGCCATATCCTGAGGTTGAGAGGCAGGGGTTGCAGCTAGGCTGAACAAGAACTCAGCAATACTTCCATTCTTACTCTGGCTTATCATGGACCCCTGTGGGTCTACTCATTACTATACCTGCTCCTGAGGTGGTATAATTCAGAGGAGCTGGAAGAGGGAATTTCTGCCCTGGTAACAGGCTATGGATACAGCATAACTGCTCTGCTCTAGACAATGCTAAACATGCCCTCATCATGCCTCTCCTGAACTGCCTTGGCTGCCCCAGCTAGGGCAGCCCAGGTCCACCTGTCTTAGGGAAGCCTATTTTGCTTTAGGCTGCCCCAAGCCTTTTCCAGAATAACTAGGGTGGCATATTACTTATTACTTCAACAGAAAAAAACTTTCCAAATATTCTCTGCAAATGCACCTGGAGGAAAACTGCAAATCCTGTGGAAATTAATTGAACGCTCTCCACTGCCATATGACACATCATGTTTTTCAGCAAATACAGTATAACTGTTTGCTTACATAACCATATTGGCTTCAGCAAAACCACCCACAATGCTATCCTCACAAATGGCTCCCAAAAGAAAGAAAGAAATGTATCGCAGGAGGCATAAGTTCTTAAAAAAGCATCAGGCAGTTATGGGGTAGGTTGGAGATGACAGCAGGAACTTCAGCTTCTGAACCCTTTTTCATATAAATGGGTGTCACTGGGACTGAGAACACTCTTTAGTATGGGCCAGATTACATGTGAATAATGAGACTGGAGAACAGACAAATGAAGCGAGTCATTTTTTACACCAGTTGTATGTTGAATGCAGCTCAATGCAGTTTTTGTATTTGATTTCAGATATAGCACCTAAAAATCATCAATCCAATCTTGAAAATGCAGCATCTGAATTCCATTTCATTAAAGCTGTGAGGACCAAGCACGCAGGCAATATATACAAATCTGAATTTTTGTAGTACACCAATAACCCAGAAATCTCAATGCACATGGACAACTTTATACCTGCTGCAGAATCTTAATATCCATTATGGCAATAGCAATAGGCTTGAGACCATAAGGCAGAGCTTGGTAAAGCAACTGAAAAACACCATTAGCAGATGCTCTTGGGTTCAGTGAGTGAAGATTCACAGTCCAACCTTCACAGCCACATAAACAGAACAAATCAGCCTAAATATGCTTAAGCTGCATAATGTGCCTGAAGTGCATAATTTGGCAGAAAAAAATTTAGGTCAGGAGATTTTGCAAAGCACACAAAGCTGTTGCTACAACAGCTTTACACTTGAAGTTGTTGAAAATCTAGTATTGTTCTTACAGAAGACCATGAAAGTTATGAATTTCACTCAATTTTTGGATGACTGGAGCATATTTTCATTCATTTCAAGTTACAGAAGCAATGGATTTTCATTTCAAGTTACAGAAGCAATAGATTTTGAAAAACTGACCTTTTCCTCCTTAATAGCTATGCTGAGCTTGAAGAGCTGTTGGTTTTTCTAACTCAGTTCTGCCCTCTACCGACCTTAATGATTAAAAATGGGTTCATTTCCAAACCTCTGGCCTTTCTGCATGATGGAAAGTGTATTTATTTTTAGTATGATACACAAGCATGCCATGATCCAGCACAACTATTAGTTCACTGTTCAGTCCCCATGTAATGGCTATTGTTCTATATGACACTTAGCAGAACATTACGTTCCCCAAAGCAATTCCACAATTTGGACAGTTCATAGTCCAAGTGAGTTTATTCAGAAATACCAGTAAATTCCATAGAAAGTACAGGAGGAGTAGGAAAAATAGTAAAGATAAACAGATGTATTGATAAGTCCTAAAAGGAAGAAGATAATAGTCAAGCAAAATATAATTCTTAGAACCTGCAGTCTGACACAATCATTTGTGATGGAGTGGATGGAGTTGCATTAATGCTCTAGTGCCCAATCTTATAATTTGTTTATTTGAAAAACATACATACTTTCTTATGCCAAAGCAAATGTCTGAGTTAGTTTACAAAGCTCCATAATAAAATATCAGAAAAGGCAAGAAAAATCAAACAAAGCATTAAAAACATTAAAATTAATATTTTTAATGCTTTGTTTGATTTTTAAATCATTAAACAATGAAACATAAATACAGTAAAACCCTGGACTGAGAGTATTTTGCAAGACAATGAAACATTTCTAATAAGTTTTGATTTGATATACAAGTGATGTCTTGATAAACAAGCAAAAAATAGTCCCAGCCAGGACCTGCTCAGCTTCTACTGATTGAACAGCCTATGCATTTCTACTCAGGTGTAAGCTTATTACAGTCAATGGGGCTCACTCCTAGGGGCAATGGAAAGGGGACAATGGAAAGGAGCTGAAAGAGCTAGCCTTGCATGTCTACTCTAAAGTAAGTCCTGTTATAATCAGTAGGGCTTACTCCTGTGTAAGAGTGAAGATTGCAACCTGAGAGATATGAGACACTAATGTACAGTTTAATTTGTTTTATTCTTCTTTATATTTTGAACTTTATTATTTTGAGTTCTGTTACAGCATTTTGATCATTTTTATATGATTGGGTTGTGGAATTAATTGTCTGAGTTTCCATTATTTCCTAAAGGAAAATTCACTTTGATATACAAATGTCTTGGATTACAAACATGTTTCTGGAATGAACTTGGTGCTCACAAACTAAGGTATCACTGTACAGAAGTCTAACACGTATGGTTGATCCATTGGGGAAACAAAGACGTTCAGGGAGACAGTTAAGTCACAGCAGTATTTCAGAGATGCAGAAGGCCAACAACTACTCTTACCAAATGCAGACAAAACAGGTATTTTGAGACCTCACTATAAAGACCTTGAGTTACCAGAACTAGAGCACCACCATTGCAAGGTCCTTTTGGTGACTGAAAACACTAGATGCCACTCAGCGTGGCCAGTGTGCTGTTGCAAGTAATGAGCGATCCCAGCTGTACAACAGTGGCCTGGAAAGGAACCTCAATGCTTAGTAAATCAATGTGGGGGGACTGGAGGAAGGTGGGATGGGTGAGTGGTATGGAGCAGGGAAGGGTTGGAACAGGTAGGAGAACAGGGCTGGATCAAGTCTAGAAAGGGGGCAGTATCAGTAGTATCACCAATATCAATCCCTCTTCCTGGCTTTTTCTCCTTTCCAGCTCAACTCAGACTTGCTCCAGCTAAATTGCTAGCACAGGTCAATGTAGACTCATTCAGGCAGAGGAGGCTTACCCTTGGTTAAAGGTAAAATATCCCTTATTTTTATTTTTGTCGTGCTACCTACAAACTCCATCCATGAAACTGAGATTATGGGTGTGTTTGTTTTGGCTGCATACTCTGAGAATCCACAGAAATGTAGCAAACCTATTGCAGAGGGTGATGGAGAGAGAGAAGAGCGATGGCATAAATCAAGGGCTGAAATGCAAACATTCTGAACAGAGAGGTACATAGCTATGCCGTGATTAGAAAAATAGGAATATTAATGAGAGCCTCATGTTAAAGTGTTCATTTATCTCCAGTGAAATTATCTTGAAGCAAGGAAATTGAGGCAAAGCCTTAGAATTTCCTCATTTCCTTTTGAAAATGAGAGAAAGATGTGGATTTGATTGAGAAGCCCGGCTGGCAGCTGCTCCCGGAAAAGATGCTTGAGAGTTGAGACTCCCTTTACTCTGAAGGCTTTTTCAGAGTGACTTTTGGGAAGTTACACAGTAACATGCACTTATGACACACATATACACTTATGCCTGTCTGCTTTCAATCATGGCATCTAACAAAAGCTCACTATTCCTGTCTCTATATATACTGTATATATAAATCAAGAAAAATGTGGCTGTACATTGTGTTACATTCAGGCCATGTGCAGAAAATCATAGTTAACATTTTAAAATACAGCAACAAATGCTGAAGAATTGGTGTAGATTAGAAGAAGGAAATTACTAAAGTAGGAAATTACTACTGATTTAAGTTCCTTTGGTCTTAGTAAAACTTGTCAGAACTGACTACATGCCAGCTTTGCAGGGGAAACTACTTGCTTAATGGAAGAGCAACTAACAGTTGTCATCCACAATATCTACACCTCGGAGGTTAGGCCTCAGAACTTCTTATAGCACTTTTCATACTCAACGCTGCACCTCATGAGGGGAAGTGGGGAGCTGCTTGCTCAGGAGAAAAGGAGTTTTGGAGTTGCTATCCTTCTGCAGTGTGCTTGCTGTGTCTCTATGAGGAGCGAACTGTAGGAAAATGACAACACCAACTTCCATGAGTGAGAAGGGGGCAGCAAAACAGTGACAGTGACAGTTGGAAATGTCAGTTGGAACAGTTGGGACAGGTGTTCAGTTATTCAAACTGTCACTAAAATGCAGGGAGAGTTGCGCGCTCTCTCTCTCAGACCTCCATGTGAGCAAGAGCTGCTTAGGGCTCCTGGTCCGTTTAAGTGACAGGGACTCTGGTCAAAAGCAGATGCTGTAAATGTGAACCAACATGAATTTTGAGTAAACCTTCTTGAAACTTGATTCTGGACTCGGCCTAATTTTTGTGTGCGCCTGAAATTTAGCAAACAGAGAGTGTGTGTAAAAGGGAAAGGCTCCTAAGTCTCAGAAGAGGACTTACTGCGCTTATTACTCTCCTGAGTTCCCATCCAACACTAATGGAAAAATGAAGGTGTGATCTTTACTCAGCACTGAGTTTTTTTTTTAAAGGGCAGGAAACAGGGAAGGAGATATTCCTTATAACACACGCTGCCATAACTGGTAGCTAATGCACCAGAAAGAGTGTGCTGGCTGTGAAATTATGATGGAGGAGAGCAATCACTTCACTTGTCTCCTCTCTAACATTTGAAATGCCACCTGCCTTTCATGAGCTGTTGAGTATATCCATTGGGTTTGCTCAGTGGTGGGATTCAAATAGACGATCAACAGGTTCTATGTCCCATTAGTAACTGGTTCTCAGAACAAGGCGCTCATTAGCAAAGGGTTCTATAGAGCCTGTGAGAACCCCCTGAAGCCCACCACAGGGTTTGCTGAGCAATAGGCCATCTTTAGGCCCACCTAATTAGGCTGTACTTTTTTGCTTCACTCTTATCATCCAGCCTGATGAAGTTGTCCTAAAGAATTGAAAAGTATGCTTTATATCAGGGGCAGGTAACCCCCAGCACTAGTGCCAACCTCGGCACTTGGGATGGTGTTTAGTGGCACCCCAAGGCACCCCAGCACACACACCTAGGAGGTGTTGCCACTGCTGCTGTCACTATTGCCCGGAGAAATCTGCGTGTCACCACCGCTGGTGCCCTGAGCAGCACCCTCTCCCCCCCCTGCCACTATCAGAATGGAAGGGCTGGAGAAGAGTGTTCCATCCTCAGTCCTGCACTTTTCTACTCAGAAGTCAGCCCCTTTGCAGTCAATGAAGCCGACTTCCAAGGAGCCAAGGGTGTTCTTAGAGCACCGTCCTAACCTTGTCTACTCAAAAGTAAGCTCCATTGTGTTCAATGGCTCTTACTCCCAGGAAAGTGTCTTTAGGATTGCAGTGTTAGAGACCAATCCTGAGCTTCCTGCGTAACCATCGGCATGGCAAGGATAGGACCAGCTCTTCTTCAGCGTCTCCTACAACACCAAAGCAATGGAGAAGCCTGGGGTGGGGGTGCAGAGGGAGCCATGTGCTGGCTGGAGGTCAGAAGGGCCCCAGCAGATGGTCTCTGCATAGGCGTGCTCTATATGTATAAATGAGTCTGTTAGTGATGGAACTTGTGAGTGAATGAATGAATGACTTCATGAACACTTTCCAGCTCATCAACACGGAAGGTGTCACTCTAGCGTTTTCTTAGCTCTACCGCCGAGTGAGGGGCGGTCTGGTCTCTCTGTCTCTGTGGTCTGTGCCGTTCTGCGCCTTGGCTCCTTCTCCGTCTCTATGGTGTGGAGAGGACGGGGGCGGGGCGTGGGCGGGGCTTGTGCTGACAGGCGTAGCGCCTCGAGGCACGGCTGATGGGAGGCTGAGCTGTTGGGGGAGTTGTAGGCTCGGAGCCCCGCCCCCTGTCCCGTGCTTCCCGGGCGCCGCAGTGAACTTGAGGCGGTGGTGAGGAGAGGGGTGAGCAGCGCCCCCGCTCCTCCCTCTTCGTAGCCGCGCGCCCAGGATGTTCGAGAGCCTCCGCGAGCGTCTGGTGAGCGTCCAGCAGGACTTGGCCTCGGGGTGAGTAACTCACGGTCGTCAACGGCCCTCCACAGAAACTTGCGCGCGCCCACTAACTGACGCCGCTCACAGGAGGAGGCGCTGGAGGGCTCAGGCGCTGACGCTGAGGGGACCACGAAGCCTGCCCTGGGAGACACGCTCACTTCGACGGCAATTACTCACGGGGACAGGAGTACGGACGCTGCTCTCCCCCTCTTGCTGAACTCGCTCCCTCGCTCGCTGACTTCCAGGACGCGTCCTCCTTTCCCCCCTCCAGGGTGACCGCCTGCCCGCCTTTTCCAGGACGCGTCCTCCTTTCCCCCCTCCAGGGTGACCGCCTGCCCGCCTTTTCCAGGACGCGTCCTCCTTTTCCCCTCCTCCAGGGTGACCGCCTGCCCTCCTTTTCCAGGACGCGTCCTCCTTTTCCCCTCCTCCAGGGTGACCGCCTGCCCTCCTTTTCCAGGACGTGTCCTCCTTTTCCCCCCTCCAGGGTGACTGCCTGCCCTCCTTTCCCAGGATGTGTCCTCCTTTCCCCCCCTCCAGGGTGACCGCCTTTCCTCCTTTTCCAGGATGCGTCCTCCTTTGCACCACCACCACCTGCCCTTCTTTTCAGGACTCATCCTCCTTTTTCCCCCAGGGTGACCACCTACCCCCTTTTTTAGCCCTTGCTCCCTAGGAAAAAGTCCTTCATTGCTCTCCTTTTTATTGAGAGCAGGCCATGTGTATTATACTTGTAACAAAAAAATAACGCGTTAAGGCAGTTTTAAATTTAATAAGTAACCTCTTGTTCAGATTAAGCACATGAAACTAATATATAAGTGTTATGTCCTACATCTTTCTTTGGTACCTATGTTTTGACAGGCCTTGTCCTCATTTTTGGTTATGACATATATATTCCTGGGTTGACCCAAGTGGGGGTGGGTGGGACCGACTGGCCCTGGGGTCTTGTTTCTTTGTCTGCATTTACCTGTTGGGATTCAGTCCCTGTTGAATTAAATGGTGCCTCCTTCCAAGTAAGCATGCCTATTACTAAGCTCACTCACACTGTGGGGTGAGGTTCTATGGGCAGAACTGCACTTGAGTCTGCTGTTTGGGACAGTTGCACACAAGCAGTAGTAGATTGTGTGGTCGGTCTGTGGGGGAAAGACCCTCCCTCTGGAAATCTTTGGGGAGAAGCATTCACAGAAATTACATTCCCTTCCTTGTTCTGGATTATCTGCAAAATAGGTTGTCCCCTGACTGTCATCACAAATTGCTCTTTCTAATTTAGATTTGTCAGTTTGTGATCAAAAGTGTTGAAAACAGCTGACCAAACAACAACACACTCCATCCTCTCTTAGCACCTGATTGCACATTTGATCTGAAACATTTGCTAAAGAGTACATAACTGAAGACCAGTGTATGTTACATATAATATAGTTTCCTTTAGAAGAAACTGTAACAACAGCTACTGTTTTTCTATTCCTTTTCTCATCGTTATAAAGCTTTAGACACTACAATCCTTTGCATACTTGAGGTCACTAAGAGCATTCCTACAGCAGGCTGCCTGGGGCATATGCTTTAGCATAGGAAAGGTGGGATATAAATCCTTTAGGTATCTACTGTGCTTGATCCAGATAAGGACCACTTTGGCTTTAATCCTGGACATATGAGCTCTTGCATAAAAATAAACAAATAGGCCCAGTCAACAGATGTATAGTTATTTCAATATTTGCTTACTTAAGATTAGTTCCAGTGTGGAGATTTATGCTTTTGACTACATGTGGGTTTAATGAATTTGAAGCCTCTCAACATATTCGAACCCGAGTCACAAGGAGACTTGGATTCACTCTGTTTTGTGTATGAAAACATAAGACACAATTGGCAGAACAACTACCTCAAACAAATATTTCACTTTGGCAGGGCCTGTCTGTGTTATTTTTTCATGAACCTTAAGGAATCTGTTCTTCATTTCAGAATGCCATGGCTTAAGGGCTTAATGTTTTTAAATTTTAGTTGTGCTATGCTGGCCTTCATATCCACAGTGCTATGGAGTTATTGTATTCATTTGTATAGAAGACAACATTTTCCAATCTTGAATTATAAACAGATTACAGTGACGCCTCACATAAAGTATGTTTCACGTAACAAACAAAAATTTCTCTAGGATTCTGCTTCACGTAAAGAACATGCTTCAAGTAAAGAACACATTCGTTGGCAGTTGGCACAGACGCGCTGGCCGGCGGCCTGTTTAAAAAGCATCAGGGCTGCCTAACGCACCTGCCCATAGTGAAAGCAACACTTCCATGCTGTTCCTCCTGTGGACAGGTGTCTGCTGGGCAGAGGGAGAGAAGAGCAGTGGAGAAGAGGGAAGCAGCTCAGGGCTAGCCAGAAGGGAGCAGGGGAGAGAGAGGCTCAGGATGAAGAGAAGGAGAAAGTGGGGAGACAGTTGGAAAGTGTCTTGGATTGCAGCTTCCTAACCATATCTACCCAGATACAAGCCCCATTGTGTTAAATGGGTCTTACTCCCAGGAAAGTGTCTTTAGGACTGCAGTAAAAAGTAAAAAGATCATATACATTGAACGCATGTTTTGAATTAAATCCAAGTGTTCTGTCATCATTTTTATATCCTGTTAATATTTTTAATATGAATATTTTGGGGTTGTGGAACCAATCGTCTGTGTTTCCATTATTTCCTATGGGAAAATCTGCTTCACGTAAAGAATGTTTCACGTAAAGAACATGCCTCCGGAACGAATTAAATTTGTTACGTGAGACGCCACTGTATAGTAACATAGCTCAAATTCCTTTGTAATTTGGTATCAATATTTACACAATGATAGGTTTTTTGCAAAGTATTTGTACATGCTTGATCGTAATTATACCAGCTTGTGAAAAAACACATTTTTAGCCTAAATAAGATGAACTGTTACTATACCATCTGCAATACCTGATGCTCTGTTTGACATTAGGAGAAGGTGGGAATGCAAATGTTTTCTAAAAACACTGACTGTTGTGATTTATCTTCCATATACAGTATATAAAACTGAAAAGTCACTGACTGACTTATCAATGCCCAGCCAAAACCGCCGGGCCTAGAAGCATGAAATTTGGGGAGGGTATTGACAGAGGCACCCACTAAGAATTGGTTTTTTGGGGAGGGTATTTCTTCCGTGATGTGATCACCCACCAAGAACTGATTTTCAAAAATTTAATGCCTAGGGGTAAAAAGGGGTGCAACATTGAAGACTGATCATAGAATCATAGAATCCTAGAGTTGGAAGGGACCTAGTAGGTCATTTAGTCCAACCCCCTGCCTGTAGCAAGAAATTCTCCTAGAGCATCTCCGACAGGTGCTTCTCGAGCCTCTGCTTAAAGATCCCTAGTGAGGGAGAGTCCGCCACTTCCCTTGGCAATCTGTTCTATTGCTGAACAGTCCTCACTATCTGTCATTGATGTAAATATTAAAGAGAACCGGGACCAAGGGGCACTGGGACCGGGGCACCCCACTTGAAACCGATCTCCAGGTTGACAGAACCATTTACTAAAACTCTTTGAGTGCGGCCGTCGAGCCAGTTGCAGATCTACCTAATGATTGCCTTGTCTAGCCCATATTTTTTCAACTTCCTAAGTAAGGTGTCATGTGGGACCTTGTCAAATGCTTTGCTGAAGTAAAGATAAATGACATCCACAGCATTGTCACTGTCCAGTAAGTGCGTAACCTGATCAAAAAGGAAATCAGTTTTGTCTGGCAAGATTTATTCTTAGTAAATCCATGCTGGGTTCTTTTGATCACCAAGTACTTGTCTAGATGTGCACAAATTGTGTGTTTTATGATTTGTTCTAATACCTTCTCCGGGACTGAAGTCAAACTGACTGGTCTATAATTTCCCAGGTCTTCTTTTTTCCCCTTCTTAAAGTCTAGGACTACTTTAGCTCTCTTCCAGTCCAGTGGCACCTCTCCACTCCTCAAGGATTTCTCAAAGATGGTCGACAGAGGCTCTGCAAGGACATCTGCGAGTTCCTTAAGAACTCGAGGATGCAGCTCATCCAGTCCAAATGACTTGAATCCATTTAGGCCAGTTAAGTGGTTTCAAACCACATCTCTGTCAGTCTTAATCTACTGTTCTGCAGCATCCATGTTTCCATTACCTCGTTGGGGATGCAAGCACATCTCTGCATCAGCCAATGATCCTGCACCCCCAATTGCACAGCTCTCCTCCCGAGAATAGACGGACACAAAGAAGGAGTTGATCAGCTCCGCCTTCTCTTGGTTTCCAGACACCTGTTGTCCATCTTTGTCCAGGTACAGCCCCAGCCTGTCATTTCTCCTCCTGTTCCTTTGGTCATATCTAAAGAAGCTCTTTTTGTTATCCTTGACTCCCCTGGCCAGCCTCAGCTCATACTGACCTTTAGCATTCCTGACCTCCTCCCTACAGGACTAGGCTATTTGCCTGTACTCCTCCCTAGTGATCTTTCCAGTCTTCCATTGCCTATACTTCTCTTTCTTTAACTTCAGATTATCCCCAAGTTGCTTGTGAAGCCAGTCTGGTTTTTTTGAGGTTCCCCCCTTTCTTTTTCATAGGAATTGTTTCTGACTGTGCTTATAGAAGCTGACTCTTAAGGAGCTCCCACCATCTTGGGCCCCTTTTCCTGTTAGTTCATCAACTGATGGGATCTCGCCTTTGCCCCCTCTAAGCCTGTTGAAATCAACCTTCCTGAAATCCAATATAAAGGATTTATAGTTTTATAAATGGTGCATGAGGCTGGCTGCTGGTGTATGTGCAGTAGGTCCTCCAGCTCGATACTGGGCAGAGAGGACTGGATGGGACAAGGGAAAGGATTTATGGCAACCCTTTATAAAACTTACTTAAACAAAAATATTATCATGGCCCCATTACTCTTAATTTCTTGAAATAAGAACTGATCTGCAAAATTAATGGGACTGACTCTGTTTTGACATGTAATTATGAAGATGAGTACTGAGTTACTGTAAATCATGTTCTGGGGAAAAAATTTCAGTTGTAAAAGAGAAAATGTAGTAAGTAAAATTACTCCAACACTAGTGTAGACTAATAACGTTGATGGTAGCGAAAGGGTCAGAGGTGCTAGTATTTACTTAAAAGCATCCATGAGAGCCTCTTGTGTGAGGAAAGTTTTAAAATAACATTTATTATTCTCTCTTCAGTTTATTAATATTAACATACGTGAAAAACTTGTGCCCCAGCTAATTTTACATTACAGAATGAGATGGTGAATTCCAGCTCAAGTATTTTTTCTTGGAATTTTAATAACAGCAGAACTTCCTGTGAGTCTTAACTTTGCTACACAGAGCTGGTATTCTGCCAAACTGCAGCTTTAGAATGCTTTACTGATCTCTGTGGACTCTTCTTAAATTAACAGGATGCTCTGAAGCTGTCGGTTGTCATAAACATAAACCATAAGTATAGCATCAGGTTATTTCCTAATTTGTGTATTCTAAGAACGACTTATATTAACAGTGACTGATAACTAAGGACCCAGTCCTACCCAATTTTCCAGCACTTGTGCATCTGCAATGCAGTCTCAAGGTTAGGGAAGAAAGTTCCCTGAATTTGAGACTTCTGTGACTGCTTCCATACTACAGGATGTAGTGCACACCCTATTGGCACAGCTGCATTTGCGCTGGAAAATTTGATAGGATTGGATCCTAATTCTGGTTCACTTCAGACATCACATTTGAATGTCAAAAATTAGTTTAATTAAACTGCATTCTTAATGGCTTGTTGGGATTTGGACACAGGTAAATTTCTGGACACGGATTTGGACACCAGTAGACAATGCACAGGGAAAGCATTTGTGGTTCAGTGCAGGGAGGACAGTACAATAAGGAAGAAACACAGAGACAGCAAGGTTTTCCAGAACAAATCCGTATTCCAGTATCCAGGGAGCCATCAAATTACAGAGTCAAAAACAACAATGCAAAGTCCAGTACATAGAGAGGCAGTCCAGGTCCAAAGTCCAAGTCAAATCACCACACAAAACTGACGGAATCTCTAGCACACATGTCAAACATAAGGAGCCAAATCTGGCCCGCATGGCCATTTCATCTGGCCAATGGGTGATGGTTTCCTTTCCCACCCCCCTCCCCCCCCCGAAGATTGAGTGGCGGCAGAATAGATAAGGTTTGAGCCTGCAACTATATCTATACTTACTTGGGAGTAAGCTCCATTGACTATAATAGGATTTACTTCTGAGTAGACATGTAGATTGGATTCTAGCCCTTGGGAGACACTTTGCTAACTTTGGCCATCTGTATGAAATGCTATTTCATAGATTGCATTCTATGAAATGCTATTTCATAGATTGGATTCTAGCCCTTGGGAGACACTTTGCTAACTTTGGCCACTGTATCAATGCTAACTTTGGCCATCTGTATGAAATGAGCTTGACACTCCTGCAGAAGCTTCCACTCCAACTGAACCCACACCCTTTTCAGGCAGAAGGTGCCTGCCTGGTAACGTGTCCAATTTGTCCAATCAGGAGGAAGGTAACTGAACAGTCTTGTAACACAATCCCATCATACACTGTGTCACTGCTTTTCCCAGATTTAAAGGGAACAGTTTTCTAACCTGGCAGCAACCAAGCTGAAACATAAATTGATCACAAATCCCGTGGTTCTAACATGGCTGAACTGGGATGTCACATTTCCTTGTCTCAGATCAATAGCTTGAAGTAAGAAAAAGTAATATCCTGTTTGAGCCACTGAGGTCATTGTCTAACTACCTTGTAAGCTTTTTAGCATTCAGATAACTTTTTGAGCACAGTTTTAAGTTTATAAGCCTTCAAGCTTGTCTTTAACGTGCACAGTCATAATACAGTATTCGTTTCTAGGCCTATAGTAAACCTTTTTTTGGTTGCTTTTATGTTATTCTTATCCTGAAGATGCTCCAAGTATGAGTTTTTGCAGTGTCTTATTATGTACGCTTAAAATTAGCAGGTTGAACCTTGTTATATTACTATGTGCTGGTTATGTGGCATGATAAAAGGAGTACTGGTATGTAATGTTGCTGGCATGTAGGCAAGAAGGAAGTATCAGAATGTGTGCTGGAACTGGTAGACTGTATCTAGTTAGTTGTATAGATGGTGGGGCAAATGCTGTAAAGCTAGTCAATTTAAATGGGGTATGATTACTATTTGAAAAACGTTCTTTTTGAGTGTTAATATGTTATTTATATTGCCCTAGATTGAAGACTTTGGGTGACAAATCAAGAGAAGCCAAAACAAGCAAGCAGAGGTACTGTTTAAAACCATGGTTGTTTCATAAGTTTATTTATTCAGTGATAATAATTATATCATATTTGCATGCAAGGAAGGGATATTAGCAGAACAAAGTTCCTATTTCTCTGTTCCCCAGAGTATACTGGAGTTGGTCTTAATTTGGTGTGCAGTAGTAGTGAAGCATACAGTACTGTCCTAACCATGAATACTAAAAAGTTTACCCCATTGTGTTCAATGGGTCTTACTCCCAGGAAAGTGTTTTTAGGATTGCATACATAGTTTCAGATGCTGTGTTCCTATCAACATTATATTCTCCCTTCGGAAGGAGGGATGACACTCATCACTGCATGGGTTGCCCCTCCCCATCAGAAGGCAGGCCGGACTTAGCCTTCTCCTTTGGGGAGGGCGCCCCCTGGTCCAAGACTGGTCCTGCCTGTTGGAAGCAGGTCACACTTCTGGAGCTCTCTGTACCACTTCTGTTTCTATTTCTTTCTCTTAAATTCTTTCTCTTTTTCTTCTCTTTATTTTCTATTTAGCTTATCTTTCCCACTTTTCCTTCATCTGCCTCTGTCACCTACCTGCTCTTTGGGTCCGGACCAGTGCTTTTAGGAGTAGAGGGTTGAAGAGTGAAGGCTCTTCTGTGCTGGGGACACTGGGGCTGGAGAGAGCTGGAAAGGTGGGCGATCATCCTGGATGCATCGGTATCAACTGGCCAAGGGGGAACAAGCCTCAGTTCCCTGCCCAGAGCTGGTGTGCAGCCAGGACCTCACCGACAGGCAGGAGGGCCAGTGGAGGAAGACTGCTGACCTCACAAGCAGTCAACCCTGCAGGGGAAGCAGAGCAGACTGAGTGGGCCATGTGGGCGCCTGGAGAGCACGCGCAGTTAGCTCCAGCTCAGGACATGAGCCCCTATCACCCACAGATGCCAGGAAAATGCAGGTGAATTGAGGCAAATGGGGGCCTAATGATGGCTGTGTGGGCATCCAGAGAGCACACGCAGCTTTTTCCTGCCAAGGGAAGTGATGGCCACTAAGTGTGCCAGGTGAGACCTGAGCCTTTGCAGCCATACCCAAGCACTCTTAGATGGCCAGCTGCTAGCCATTTGGCTCCAGGAGAGTGCCTGTGGCTTCTTCCCGCCAAGGGAAGCAATGGCCATCAAGTGTGGAAGATGAGACCTCAGCAGACATCATCTGGCCTCCACCATCTTGTCTGCCACAGCCTCGTCTGCCTCCGGTAAGGAGGACTGTGAGTACTTCAGGAGTGTGTGAGGAGAGACTGCTCCAGTGCCCTCTTGGTGTCAGTGCCCTGTGCAGGAGAAAGGGGGGATATTTAGCCTGTTCAATCTCAGACAAGACTCTTCTGTGGTAGCAAAAGCAGCTGAAGACTTCAGAATCTCCTCACAGAATGTATCAAGGCAGAAGACTTGCAGTTCCCCTGCCTTCACTCAGGCTGGCTTTGAGTTTTCTGAGGTAAAGAACCTCTGCGTGGTAAGGAAGGCAAGCAGGAGAAACCTGACACTTGTCTTCCTGGCCAGTTTTCCATTGATCCTCAGGATCACCTCACTTCTGCCCCCCTCTTCTCACAAGAGAAGGGAGATCCTTTGAAGGATGAGAAGGGCAGCCAACCATTTACAGCAAATTGACAGGCCTCTCTCTTGGACCTCTCCAGCAGAGTGCTGCCTCAATCAAGGGTGTCTCTGGACTGGGCCTCTCCCTCAGAAGCATCTCATCCAAGCCAGAAGTGAAGTTCCACATTCTATGCAGCGCCAACCCTTGGGGGAAGCTGGGTGGCTTAACCTGCGACCACCATTTTTACTACAGCTGCATGTGGAGGCTGCCATTTTGTCTTTCTTATTCTGCATCATGACAGATATGGAGGACAGAGAAGGCTCATCTGAGAGGGGGAGGGGCCTTCCGAAGGGTCTTTTCAATCTTTTATCTCACAAATGAAAGAAGGGGACTGACAAGGCCGCAATGCCAAGCCCAACTCTTTCTAATATGGTGTCAAAGATGGTAGATGAGGCCTTTTTTTCCTCAAAGGTGTTGACCTTATAAGCATCAGAGGCCATTCATGCCTCTGGCAACCTCAAGACTTTTATGTCGAGACATGTCAACCATTCCCAGAATGATTCTCCCCTTTCCATAGTTCTTCTGATTCCAGGTCTGAGCTGTCAGCAGAACCTCTGCCTAAGAAGGACAAGAAAGTCAAGGCTAAACCGAACGCCAAGCCCTTTCGGGACTAGCCCACCATAGGCATCTTTTCTCAACCCTCTCCTTGTATGTGGAGGAGATATTTTTTGGAGAATGAGATGGTAATGAACATGGTCCAAAAATGAGCTTACAATTAATCTATCTACAGGATTTATGTACTGCTTTTCAACTGTTAAAGTTTTCAAAGTGGTTCACAAGAAAACAATTTTTTAAAAAAATTAATAGCTAATGGATATCTGTCCAAAAGGCTCATAATCTAAAGTGCAAGGGGAACACCAGCAGAGGTCTCTGGAACAGACATTGCTGGTGTGTGTAGGGCCTGCTAACTGCTAAAAGAGCACTCACTTAAAAGAATGTCTTGCCCATTTAGCAGGGCAGTCTGTCTCACTGATCTCTGCCCTGCCTTATATTTAAGTCAGCAAAGTACTTGCAGCTGGTAGCAGCCAAAGGTTCTTCAGAAATCCAAGACATAGCATCTCTTCTCTCAGTGGCCTTCTAACCCATCATGGTTCTTTCCAGACTCCTCTCAGATGCTTAAGGGAGAGTGGGATGTCATAGGATCCAATCACCATGCTTGTGGACAAACTCTACACTTTCCTTGATAATGTAATGAAAAAAGTTCAGGATTCCTTAGGTAGATTCATTCATAGCCCCCTATTCCTCCTCAGGGCTATCTGAGGCAGACTCTAGCCCTAAGGACACATTGGATAAGCTAGTAAATATGGCCCTAAAACTTTTAATTTTAAGGCTGCTACAGTGCCATCCTTTATGGCCAGAGGATACATCTCCTTGCAGAACCTATGGCTGAATCGGAGACAAAATTGTTTAAAAATAAAGAGCCATAAGCTTTTCGCCTTTCATCCCTCTGGAGCCAGCTTTAAATCAAGAGAAGCTGTCCTAAAGGTGGAACAAGAGCAGAGTCCTCCTTTGGTGAAGGCCCAATCCTCTTAGACTTCCACAGGACCTGGGGAAGGATCAGTGTCAGTCATGACACCAGGGGTTTCCACAGCTCCCTTCCAATGAGAGCTGACCTCTTATCCTGTTCCAGTCAGTGGGATAACCTCTGATGCTGTGGAGACTGCGACCAGGGAGTAGTCAATGCAGTTCATCAGGATTCCTTGGAAACGGTTCTGGACGGTTTTGTTTTCAAGGGATACTATATGGCATGCCCAGAAGTTGGCTGCCAGCTGCCATCTCCTGGATATCCACATCATAGAAATAGTGCCACTCAAACAGAGGGGAAACGAAAAGAAAGTTCAGAACACAAATATGGAGGTCCTAAATCTGGCAGGAGTTTCAAACATTGTTGCCGACTGTTTGAGCAGATTACAGCTCAGTGAGATGGAGTGACAGTTACTCCCAGAAATTTTCAAGGAACTGGCAGGGCACATGGGAGTTCCAGTCATGGATCTCTTGCTTCAAACCTCAATTCTCAACTCCCTAGGATCATGTCAGGAAAACAGGTACCAAGGGCTGAAGGAGTGGAAGTACTTGGCCAAAGGGACTGGTTTACGCATTCCCTCCAAGTTCTGGCCTCATTTCTCAGGAGCGTTTGCTTTCTGGGAGGCCAGGTAATCCCGATAGCACCTTTCTGGCCAAGGTGACCTTGGTTCGCCAATGTTCTGCAGTTTAAGGACTGGAGGCTTGGACCCAAGTGTTGCCATAATTCTCTTCCTCCTGTCAAATTTGCCAGTATATAAACATAATCCTTGAAAACCAGGACAGTCCCTGTTCTCCAGGATATATGGCAACCCTACCTCAGCTAAACTAGTTCCATCTAATAGCCTGGACATTGAATGATGTGTTTTAGCAAGGCAGGGCTATTCAGAGAGGGTCCTTGTGATGGCTTCTGGAAAGGGATCCACCAAGAAGGTATATGGGGTCATCTGGATGAGTTTTTTTCAAGTTGGTGCTCTAACTAGAGGATTTCATCTTCCCAACTCTGAGCTAGGGATTTGCTTAGTCCCTTCAAGTTTCAAGTGAAGTTTCACTTAACAAGCAAGCGCGCTATGGGCACGCATTCTATGCAGCCCTGACTATGCATTGAGGCTCTTTGAAAGGGCTTAGCATTAATACTCTAATGTGGCAGGTAGCTGCATTGCATAGTACCTTGAAACATGGTTTCAGTATGTTGTTCACCTTTCACTCCCAGTGTGTACAGATTTTTGAAGAGAGTGACCCCAATTAACCCTCCAGTGGTCCATAGGTTCCCTACTTGGGATTTACACCTGGTTCTGGAAAGGCTTATGCCAGCACACTTTAGACCAGGGGTGTCCAACACGAGGCCCGGTGGCCGCATGCGGCCCAGGACGAGGGTGGATGCGGCCCTCTTGCAAAGCTGGCCACCAACACTGGAAAAACCAACTTTGTGGCAGCAGCCATTTTCAAATTTCACGTGCTTCTCTGCGCACTGCCCTGGGCGGCCGCCACAAAGCTGGCCTGGGCTGCCTGGCTCCTACCCCTCCCTGCCTCCTGACACTCAGAGCACTTCAGGCCCCTGCAAACCTTGCAGCGCTCACCCACCCACATCCCCCAAATCCCCTCTATTCCAACTGCTGCCTGCTGCCCTTGAGACCTACTCAGAAGTAAGCCCCGTTAAAGTCAATGAGGCTTACTCACAAGTTGCAGTCTGAGAGCCCAATGATGCATAGGATGGGCTGTGATCCTCTCCAAGCTTAACCTTGGAGATATGCTGCAACCATGTCTACTTAGAAGTAAGGTCCAGTGGGTCTTGCTCCCAGGAAAGTGTGTTCAGGATTGCAGCATGTCTCCAAGGTTAAGCTTGGAGAGGATCACAGCCCATCCTATGCATCATGCCTCCTAAGAAGTAAGTCCCACTAAAGTCAATGAGGCTTACTCCCAAGTTGCAGTCTGAGAGCCCAATCCTATGCATGGCTACTCAGCAGAAAACCCCATGATAATCAATGAGACTTACTCCAAGGTTTAGCTCGGAGAGGATCGCTGCCCATCCTATGCATCATGCCTATTCAGAAGTAAGCCCCATTAAAATCATTGAGACTTACCCCAAGGTTTAAAAATGTAGGACAAAATATAGGGCATCCTACATTTTGTCCTACATTTTTTTTAAAAAAAAGTTGTTCGTGTTTATGTGCGGCCCAAACCAACTTGTCTTCTTCCAGTGCGGCCCAGGGAAGCTAAAAGGTTGGACACCCCTTTAGACCAATGCACTACATATCCCTTTAGGTTGGACACCCCTTTAGACCAATGCACTACATATCCCTACAGGATTTGTAGTTTATGACAATCATATTGGTGGCTCTGACATCAGCCAAAGGAATTTCTGAGTTACAGTATCATCCAAAAGGGCAAGGCGATCCTAGAACCCAAATCCTCTTTTATCCCCAAGATTAATACAGTGGTACCTCAACAAGCGCCTCGCTTAACAAGCGTTTCACATAACAAGCAAAAATTTCAAAAAAATCTTGCTTCACATAACAAGTTTCGCTTCACTTAATAAGCAAGCGTGCTATGGGCACGCATTCTATGCAGCCCTGACTATGCATGGAGGCTCTTTAAAAAGGCTGCCGGCCAGAGCTGCTGCCTCTAACTGCCCCCCGTTTGGGGGCAGTTGCCTGGAGGTGCCAGAGGCAACTGCCCCCAAGTGCCACCGACCACCTTGAACCTCCAGCAGCAGCGCAGGTTAGCCTCCCAGGAAAGTGTCTTTGATTGCAGCCTCTTAACCATGTCTACCCAGAAGTAAGCCCCATTGTGTTAAATGGGGCTTACTCCCAGGAAAGTGTCTTTAGGATTGCACCCTTGTAGACTTCATAGGATCATGCACATTGAATGTATGTTTTGGATTTAATTCCAGTGTTTTGTCATCATTTTTTCGTTCAGTTAATATTTTTATATGAATATTTTGGGTGTTGTGGAACCAATCATCTTCAGTTTCCATTATTTCCTATGGAAAAATCTGCTTCACTTAAAGAGTGTTTCACTTAAAGAGCATGTCTCCGGAACGAATTAAGCTCTTTATGTGAGGCACCACTATACTTGGTTCCATAGAGCACAGAAGCTGGTATTATCTTCTTCTGTCCTAAGCTTCAGAATCTCTGGGAGCATGATTGGCATTCTTGATGTTAGAAGGGCCCTTAGATAGTGCCAAATCATTTTGGAAAATTGGCACCTTCCTTGTCTTGTTTAAGGTCTCCTCCTTGGGGAATAAGGTGGCAAAATCCACCATTTCAAAATGGTTTAAGTTTACCTTTGTTAAGGCATTCTAGGCTATGACAAGACTCTTCCTGAGGGGATAATGGCTTATTCCAGCAGAGGGGTAGCTGCCTCGGCAGTTTTTGATGGATTTTGTTGCTGTGAGGATAGCTGTAAAGCTGTCACCTGTGCAGGTCTTTCCACCTTAATGAGACTTTACAGAACCAATCAGGCCGCCTCAGTTGAGGCTGTTTTTGGTTGGAAGTTCTTACAAAAAGTGGGTCCACGATGAGGGTGTCTGATCCCCCTCCTTTCATTGTGGTACTGCTCTGTCACATCCCATGCAATGACGAGGATCGTCTCTCCTTCCAAAGGGAGAAGTCTGAATTCTTACTGTGAATTCTTACTGTGAATCTCCTATTATATGAGGAAGGAGGGATGACACTCGGCCCACCCGCATTGGATCGAACACAGCCTCTGTGGCTGGTGATATGGTTCTATGATGCTGGTGATGGTAATGGCTCTGGGCAGTTGGTATTCAGCAAGGGGATTGGGACCCCCTAAAGGGGGTCCCAACTTCATTTCAGAGGAATCACAAGAAGCTGAGTACCACCATCATGGAATCTGGCATGGGGCACTTTTAATGTCCTTTCTATGCATGACATCACTTCCGGGGCAGTTTTCAGATTGTCATTCTCTTAGCGAAAATGCTGAAGTACCACTGCTCTAGGGGTATTGTTGAATTGTTTCCCCTTTTTCCTCTAACACTCCTTCCATGAGTTGTTAGCATGTGTTTCAGCTAATTCAGGAAGATTCCCATATTACGGCTCGTTGAAATGGACTACAGGGTGCCCTCCCCAAAGGAGAAGTCTAAGTCCAGCCTGCCTCCTGATGGGGAGGGACAGCCCATGCAGTGATGAGTGTTATCCCTCCTTCCTCATAGAATAGAAGATTCACAGTAAGAATTCTGTTTTATCACAGTCACCAGGTCACTGTAGCACCAGTGGGAGCTTTCTATACCATCAGCTGTGGCAGTGACAGCATCAGCATTCTGGAGGAGTAATGAAGCATCTTCATCAGAAGATTTTGGGTTGCTGTACTGGTGCTTAGAAGGCATTTACATAAAAGCAAATTGGGTTGTCATTGTTGTAGGAAAGACTACAGTTTTTCTCCAAATTGTCTGACATTGTTAAGATGTGTAACATAATTCTGGGGAAAAATAGGTTCATAATTGTAAAGATGGCTTTGGGAAACCTGTAGGATTTTGACCCTTCACTAATACAACTCTATAATCTTTATTACAGGACTGTTCAGTGTTTGCCAGAGTTTTCTGCTGGATTAGATCTGCTGAGCAGGTATCTGCTTGTAGAGGAACTTTATGAACCATATTTCATTTTTCTGAAGGCATGGGTATAATGCAAAAGAAATCCTGAAAACCCCCCCCCCCACCTTTTCCACTTGGTAATGTTACAGTGGCCAGTTTATTTAGCAGTTGGACTTGGCAAACGTTAATTCTCAGTCCCCATCAAACAACACTGACCCAGCAGGAATTCTTCTAAAGGATTTTACTGTAAACTTTAGAGGAGTGAGGTTAATTTGAACATATATTCTACTTGAGGTTTGGCCCTTAGTGGGATTTTTCCAGATGGTCCTCAGGGAATGCTTCTCATGTACCTCATAGCACATCTGCTCAGCCTCTATTTGCAGCTTTTCCTCAGAGCCTCTTTCTGCCACATTCTTTTCCAACTGTCATTTTAACTGCTCTTTTCCAACATTCCAACTATTTTTTCCAGCTGCCACTCCACCACACAAAGCTCTTCTTTCCCTGCTTCTCCCATTCTCTTCTGTTTCTTGGATGCAGAACAAAAGTTCAGTTCTCAATAGTCTCCTGGCACTTTAGTATGCAAGGCAGAGTAAACCCTCTTTCTCCATACCAAAATCCATTCAACTCAACCTTTTTATTCAAAAAGGTATGTTGTATACCAACAACTTCCCCCAACTTTCTTGTATCTAAAAGTAATTAGGATATTACAGGTTTTATTACTAAAGCTATCCATATAGCTATCTCAGACCTAATAGGTTAGTATCCCCATGCTCACAATAACCCAACAAACATCAATTCTTACATAGCTTCTAAATCAGAGATAAAACAAAACTAGATATTTCATTTGTGATAAGAATTGTCAAATAAATTTTCCCTTCCTCACTGCAGCTGAAGAAATCTTAACTTTAGGGAATACCCATTCTATAAAGTTTGTTTTCTCATTATCTCCCATTCCTTAATAATCCCTTTAAATCCTGGCAAAAATACATAAGATCCTATAGATATAAAGGAATAAAATCCCCAACAAACACTTTTATTTGGAATATACAACCAATTTTAAAATTTTCTTTAATGTAAATCTTGTTGGGGAATGTTTCTCCTGTACCTCACCCATTCTGCTCAGTCACTTTTTTTGCAGCACTTTCTCAGAGCCACTTCCTCCCACATCCTTTCCAACTGCCATTTTAACTGCCCTTTTTCCAACATTCCAACTGCTTTTTCCCGACTGCCACTCCACCACAGAGGGCTGCAGGTGATGCAAGCGGTTAAGACACTATGCCTGTTAACCAGAAGGCCAGGGTTCGAGACCCAGGTCCCCACAGGACAGGGTGAGCTCCTGTCCTTAGCCCAGCTCTGTCCTTAGCCCAGCTCTGTGAACCAATCGTATTGGTTCCATTGGACTATTTCAGTCGCATGGAGACGAGGGATTTGCTGCTTGGTTAACAGACTATCCTCCATATCAGTCTACCCAGGGCTTCGTGCTTCGCATGCAGCGTTGAGCATGATACCATAGTCTTTCAAGACTGATCGATTCCAATGTATACTCCACCACACAAAGCTCTTCTTTCCTAGAATGACTCTGATCCTCCTGGTTTCTTGGGTGTCTCCACTGTCTCCTGGCATTATAGTGGACAAGGCAGAACAAATCCAATTTCTCCACTCAAAAATCCATTCTCTTGACAATGGGTATGACCACTGAAGTGGTCTTCACCTTGTCAAGAGCTGGGACCCACCATAAATCCTAGTCTTCAATATGGTATCCCCTGCAATAGTCTGTGCACGATAGTCAAAGTGGGGGTAAAAGGTTTCTATCCCTCATTATTTTCTCTCCTTCCTGGTGATGGCCAGTCAGCATACACTTCAATGATGTTCTGTGCTTTTTTCTAGGGCTTTTTAATATGGATATATATTGGCTTGTGGTCACATGAAAGGATTTGCAATTTCTAATTTTATTGTTTCCTTTTTTTGAAGATATGAAGATACTTGGGCAGCTCTTCATATTGGAGCAAAAGAATGCGCAAAAACTGGAGAGGTAAACTATTTACAGAAATTAATTTGCATAAGTTTTTATAAAAAAACTATTTAGTGCTCATGTGCTGATAAATTCAACCAACTGTCAGCTTTTCATTGTGATGGGTTACTTCCTGTTTGCAACTAGCAATCAATCAAGTAACTGTCTCTTTGCAAAACGTGTTTTGAAGTATGTTTAGTAAGTGGAAATAACTGGCCTTGTTCATATAAACATACATAGCAAATTGAATTGCTACATGTTTGCTCCTGCAAATGAAATTTGCAAATTTTCTGCAGAGAACAGATTGTCTCTGAAAACAGCTTTGTGAACTTTTTATTGAAAAGCAGTATATAAATAGGGTTAATTTTGTGAATTCAGCAATGCCAAAATATAGCTATGCAGTGTATCTCCTCTAAGAATATTAATAATACTAGCGAAAAGTGTACCCGCGTTGCGGGTGTAACATTTCCCCCTATGCCATCCCCCCATGGCGCAGAAACACCCCATGTGCCACTTCCCCCCGCGCGCCATGTCCCCCCCCGGTGCGCGCCATGTCCCCCCCCCGGTGCGCGCCATGTCCCCCCCATGCGCTTCATCCTCCCGTGTGCAATTTTCCTCCATGCGCAACTTCTGCCCATGCGCAGCATCCTCGCCAGTGCAACCTCTTCCTCCGGAAAACATCCCATAGTTCACCAGGCACTGAGCACCAAATTGGCTGGATGATGTTCAGTCTCCCATGTTAAGTATAGGACAAAAACATGTTGCCCCCTTTTCAGCCCCTGAAGGGTTAAATTTCTCCACATGGTCCTTGATGGGTGTTCAGGTGGCAGAAGGATCCCTCCCAGAATTCCATGCTTCTAGGCCCAGCAGTTGGGGAGGAATGTTGCTGAGTCAGCAATTCTCAATGCAAAGTATAGGGAGGAAAACACGTTGCGCCCCTTTTCACCCCCTTCCGGTTGGAATTTCCGAAAACCGGTTCTTAGTGCACCCCTCCATCACGGAAGGAACACCCACCCCAAATTTCACACTTCTAGGTCCAGCGGTTTTGGCAGGGCGGTGATGAGTCAGTCAGTGAGTCAGTCAGTGAATGAGTGAGTCAGTGAGTGACTTTTCTGTTTTATATATATGGATTAGGTGGCCTTGAAGAAAGGGCAGTTCCCTTTCTGGCATACTCTTTTGGCTGCTGCTTCCAAATCCAGATACTTCTCCCTTGTTTAAATGTTCCTGGATGTGAGAGATCCAGGAGGCAGCTGAGGAAAAGTGCCAGGGGATGTTCCTTTAAATGGGGTGATGAGAAGGGGTGACTCCAGTGAGAGGAAAGATGATGGGGGACTGCAGGAAAGCACAGCTTGTGTGTATGATATAGTGAGACACGAGGGAATGAACGAGCAGCAGGATCTGGTGGCTGTACAGTACTTGCAAAGTGCCAGGCCAGTTTCTGCAAAGGATGGCAAACCAGGGTTGGTTGGTACAGTCTGGACCTCAATCGCCTGCTAGCCTGACACAAAAGGGAAGCTTCCTTCTCACACACACTCCTCTTGCTACAGACAACTGATCCATAAATTGGTCACAACTAACTGGTTCTATTTATTTTCATTGTTAAGTTGGGCTACAAAAAACGTTAGCTGGTTATAATGAATAGAAATCTACAGCTATAAAATTATATTATTGATTATAGTAGACTTTAGTATCAAGTTTATAAGCTTATTTAGAGGCTTATAAAATCATTTGTCATAAACTATAAAATTAAAGATTTTTCCTTGACTTTGAATGTTATAGTTGGTGGATAGTGAAGTTGTGATGCTTTCTGCGCACTGGGAGAAGAAGAGAAGTAGTCTCTTAGATCTGCAGGAACAGCTCCAGCAAATTCCAGGGTTTTTATCCGATTTGGAATCCACAACAGCTCACTTGAGTAAGACTGCTTGAAACACATTTAATGGAGATTCTAATAACTTCCATGTTGATGCTAGAAAGAATGCCTTTGGATTATTGTTTTTAAAAAATAGCATTTTTGTTTCTGTGACAATTCTAGAGCAATTGATTCAGGCTGTTAATATCTTGGTTGTAAATAATTTCTTTATATCTCAGCCTTGTTATCTCAGCCTGTGGGAAGAAAAATACATCATGATAATAGGTACCTTGTCTTGATCTGCATGGGAAAACATTTTGGGGATGGGGGCCGACTGAGAAAACATTGCTGGAGAAACATTCCCTTCTTTCTGATCTTTGATTTGGTTGGCAACCAATAGCCCTACCCAAGCAGCTGCATGTAGTGTGCTAACTTGCCTGATCAACTATAACCTTTCTGTGATGTGTACCTTGACCCTCAAAGAAAAAAAACCTCTGACTATCCTATGTCTTGGCACTTATTCAAGGAAAATAAACTTGTAAGAAGAGCCCCACTGTATGCGGCAAGGGACCCCTCTAGTCCACCTGCTTGTATTTCATAGTGGCCCAACAGATGCCTCAGGAAGCACTCTAGACAAAATACCAAACTCTGATTTTTTCATAATTTCTTAAAAATTTAGTATATTTTATACAGCGGCACTGTAGGAATGCCATTATACAGTGAAGCTTATACAGAGAGAATATCATACTTCATTCAGTGTAAAAATCATACCTTTGGCCACTGCATATCAGAGACCCGTAGTAATGTCACTTTGATGTACATTGCTTATCTAGCAAATTTACATAGCAGATTTCTTAATTTTTGGCACAAAGTTTTCATCCTAATTCTAGCAGCTGGGAAGTGTTCCAAAGTACGATAACTCTGTCTCCCTCTGCAGGTGTTTGTAATTACAGTAAATAAATAGGTGACAATTACTAATGATTATTGAGCTGAGATCTGTAAATTAAGGAACTCAAAATACAGTACTTGGAATTTGAGTAAGTTTTTTTTGGATAATATGAAAATGGATTCCCAATTTTGTAAAGTGATTGAGCTTTTGTGAGTTCCCGCTAGAGGGTGGTAAAGTACTACATCAGAAATTCCTGTTTGGTAGAACTGCAAGGAGATCAAATCAGTCAATCCTACAGGATATCAAACCTGACTTCATTGGAAGAGATGGTGAAATTCAGATATTTTGGTCACATTATGAGTTGGGAGGACTCTTTAGAAAAGACTCTGATGCTTGGAAAAAATCTGAAGGCAAACGGAGAAGGGGATGGCAGTGGATATGATGGTTAGTGTCACTGATGCAATGAACATGAATTTGCACAAAATTTGAAAGTTTTTAGAAAATAGGGTGGCCTGCCATGCTGCAGTTCATGAGGCCACAAAGAGTCTAACACAACTTAAAGAAATAACAAAAAGAGACATTACAGATATAATTTTTTATCAACTACTAGTGAAAAGTGTACCCCGCTGTGGGAATAAAATTTTCCCCATGCGCCATCCCATGGCACATCAGTCCCTCCCATGGCGCAATATCCTCCATGTGCAATACCCCCATCCACAACCTCCCATGTGCAACCCCCCCACATGCACAGCATCCTCCCCAGTGCAACCCCTCCCTCCGAACAACATCCTCCCCACTGCACTGGGCACCGAGCACCAAATTGGCTGGAGGTTGGTCAGTCTTCCGTGTTAAGTATAGGACAAAAACATGTTACACCCCTTTCAGCCCCATAAGGGTTAAATTTCTCCACATCTGTTCTTGGTGGGTGTCCATGTCACACTGGTGTCACAAGGTCACATTGGTGTCACCCTCCCCGAATTTCCTGCTTCTAGGTCCGGGGGTTGGGGCAGAGCATCCCTCAGTCATCAATTCTTCAATGCAAAGTATAGGGAGGAAAACACGTTGCACCCCTTTTCACCACCTTCTGATTGGAATTTCTGAAAACTGGTTCTTAGTGCACCCCTCAGATACACCCACTCCAAATTTCACGCTTCTAGGCCCAGCGGTTTTGGCTGGGCGTTGATGAGTGTGTCAATCAGTGACTTTTCTCTTTTATATATATATAGATTTTGATTCCATGTGAATCAAGCTGGTCCCTTAAATTAAAAGATAAACATTGTTGAAGCAGTAGTTAATGGCTTAAAAGCAGTCTGCTTACCATGGTAATGCAACAAGCAATTAATCTTGCCAGAAAAATGCTTCAGTGAAGCTTCAGTTTCAGTTTGGGTTTCAGCTGGGTGCCAAACTTCTCCCTTCCCCCATGTGATTATCATATGAATACAAAGTGATAATTGCTCTCCATTGCTTCCTCCCAGCCGAAACTGTTTTAAGGCTGGGAAAGGGAAATTGGTGCATTGGTTATCATGTTAATTGCTCTTGTATAATGTGAAAATTGGTATACAACAGTGGTACTCAGAGTGGGGTTTGGAGTCCCCTTGGGGTGTTGCGACCTCGGGTGGCGGGGGTGTTGCAAGAAGTTATACACAGAAGTTCCTGGAACAGAACAACATGGATGCCAAGATTCAACCTGTATTATTAGTATTTTTAGTATTAGTATATAGGGATAGATCTTTTGTTATCTCTGTTTTAACTAAAAAAAGCAGCAGGCCTCCGTCAGTCTTGGAAGACTATGGTATCGTGCTCGGCGCTGCATACGCTGCATGCGAAGCACAAAAGCCTGGGTTAGATTGTTATGGAGGATAGGCTGTTACCCAAGCAGCAAATCCCCCCTCTCCACACCACTGAATTAGTCCAATGAAAAGGCAGAGTCAATACGATTGGATCCAGCTGGCATTGCAGAGCTGGGCTAAGGACAGGAGCTCTAATCAACTGGAAATAGTTGATGATTGTTGCTTTAACACTTTTTAAATGTTTAAATATTAAAGAAAATCATTTTTCAGAGTGATTTTTACCATCTTTGCCTTATTCTGTTTTTTGAATGTTTTGTTATTCAGTCCAGTTAGAAACAAGTTTTAAGGAAATGGAGAACCATTTACTTTACCTTGAGGATCTCTGTGGACAATGTGAATTGGAAAGATACAAGCATATGCAGATGCTACAGCTTGAAAATTACAAGAAGACAAAACGGTAAGTTTTATTATTGAGGGTTTGTATTCAATTTATCTAGCTGTGAATTCTTTGTAGTATTCAAGTAAACAAACTTATGTTTCCCATTTTTCCCCTGAGTGTAGAAATCAAAGAGACTGCAGAATTCCTCAAGAAAAGATATTAAACCATTTCTGCACAATGTTGCATATGTGCAACAGGGATCAAACGTGTACACCTGCTGTCTGGGCAGAAAGCGGCTAATGCACTTTGTTCTCTCCATGTTGAGCTCTCCTGTTTTTTAGGATAAGGAACTCCAGATATTTCAGCAGAAGGGCAACATCATAGCCATATTGAATATTTTGTTCATTTTTGCAAGCTGAAAAAAATCAGTTTCATAAAAGAAAGAAATTTAAATGAACGTATAAGTTTTATTTGGATCTCCTATAATCAGCATGATTTGACTCAGAACAAATGAGAAATATAATTACAAAGAAATAATGCCATGCTTAGACACAGGAAAGCTCTGACAAAAAATGCAAGTTGCTGAGGGCTAGATAAAATCTTGTGGCAGGCTGGATATGATCCCAGGCTGCAATTTGTAGATCATTGATCTAGACAATTCAGTGACTTCCCTTGTATTAATCTACAGTATATTATTTGTCATGGGAGCAGTGGAGAAGCTGGATGGCAGATCAGCTGCAAGAATCACTAGGCTTGTTTATTTTTGAAGCAATAGCAAAGTTTGCCAATTGATAAATTTATTGGCCAAGTATGAATACCATACTAGGAATTTGACTTTGGCTAATGGCTACATAAATACTTGCAATAAACGATAAGCAATAAACAATTGATACAGCAATAGAGCAAATAAAAGAACATTCAGTTTGAATTGAAACACTACTACAATATTCACTTAGTAATCCCTCTGCATAATTATGTATTCAGCAATTTAATTTAATTTAAAGATTCCGCAATTTTTAAGGGAGGTATTCATCATATAGCCAAATTCTGTTCTCCAGTCCTTAACCGGGTGGTAAGTCTCCAAGATGTAGAGGAGTCTACTTGGATCTGTGCTAGTGAATTTGTTCATGGAGATCTGTGTGGTCTTTGCTGTCTTTGAACCCACTATCTTCTTAGACCTGTGTCACTCTGCCATGGGCATGTTCTGTCCCCACTCCTGTTGCTGCCTCATTCTACCCTTTTCCACATTCCATACTCTCCAGCAGGTTCTGGGTGATCCTCTGGGTGTGTTCTGGAAGCCTCTGGCCTTTCATCTGGTACTCTTGCAGGACATGAATTCCCTTGCTGTTAGAGAACCTTTTACAACTGCTGCTGAGAGTTGCTGCCTGTTGAACACTGTTCCATTGTCAGCTATCAATATTGTAATGATGTGGGTTACCAGTTCAAATTAGAAGTGTTCTATCGTTTATATACACTTCACTATAGTTGTAAATTTAGTGAATATTCATGATAAGTAGGGTTAGAATCTTCCTCAAAATGTATTTTGCTAAAACCAATTTGAATTTCTTGATCTCTTACCGTTATCAATACAGTACCAAATCTTCTTTTTGTTAGATTTTTCCGTAACAGTATCTTGTCATATTAGTCATATTCTGTCAACATTACCCTGATACATAATAAAGGTCATTGCCTAATTATGGTGGACTTGATTTCTTTGGCACAGATGGGAAAATGAATTCTGCTAACAATAGCTGGGCTGAGCTATTTCTGGATAAGCTGAATGGTAAATTTGTTCATCAAGTTGTCACTCAGCCCTTAGGAGAAATTGCAGTGTTTGGTTTGCTTCTGGCATCTAGTGAGAATAAGATAAATGGCTGTTGGAATTAACTTGGGAGTTACTTCAGAAGTAGAATTGCATTTAAGTTGATTGTTTAAAACATCCTTTAAGATGCTTTAGAGATGAATTAGCGAAATAAGTTGGATTAGAGGGTTTTCATGAAACCGTGTTTTCATGAAAAACACAGAAAATTTTCAGATTGAGTACAAAAAGTACAAACATATACATAAAAGTGATTTAGGATTCAGTTGGAAAAAGTAAAATTGAGGGATATGAAGGTGCAAAACAACCTAAAAGAGAATGGTCAAGTGCGTTATTGACCTGACAAGATGCCAATAAACTTAGGATCTTACAGAGTGATGGTTGTGCCCAGGTGCATATATAATTGCCAAACAGACAAATCTTAAATATACAGGCCATCAGTGTGAACAGCACATCTGGGGTCTGCGGATTTCAGTCTGCAGGTCCTAAAGCCACAGGATTGGTCTGATAGGCCATGACATTGGCCTGATTCCCCCTTCTCTTTTGTGATGGCCATTGCTGGGGCAATGTGCTGGCTGCTGGCACTGCCCCAGCTCAGAATTGGGCCCTTAACTGAGTCAATCTTGTGAGTGCCGTGAATGAGAAAGGCTTTGAACTTTGGTTTCTGTGACAAACCCTCTACATACTACAGCATAGTGTACATGCTTATTACTTACTAAACCATGGTATACATGTGGGACTTTTCGGTACAGGGAACCATTAGTTATTTTCTTTGTCTCTAAACTGCTTTGTGGGCTGTGGGTGGCGCATGCGGTTAAGACGCTGTGCCTGTTAACCAGCAGGCCAGGGTTCGAGACCCGGGTTGGCCCCACAAGACAGGGTGAGCTCTTGTCCTTAGCCCAGCTGTACGACGCCAGCTGGATCCAATTGTATTGGCTCTGCCTTTCCATTGGACTAATTCAGTGGCGTGGAGAGGGGGGATTTGCTGCTTGGGTAACAGCCTATCCTCCATAACAATCGAACTCAGGCTTTCGTGCTTCTCATGCAGCGTATGCAGCGCCAAGCACAATACCATAGTCTTTCAAGACTGACAGAGGCCTGCTTTTTTAAAAAATCAGCTTTGAACTTTTACTTGCACATTTAGTTTAGCAGTATATAATGTAAAGGTGTCCCCCATTGGTCGCCCTGCTAGTCGTGACCGACTCTAGGGTGCAGTTCTCATCTCTGTTTCTAAGCCAAAGAGCCAGCATTGTCCAAAGACACCTCCATGGTTATGTGGCTGGCATGACTAAATGCCAAAGCACATGGAATGCAGTTACCTTCCCACCAAAGTAGTACCCATTTATCTACCTGCATTTGAATGCTTTTGAACTGCTAGGTTGGCAGAAGCTGGGCCAGAGGCAGGAGCTATCTCCATCTTGCAGTACTTGGATCTTAAACCAGTGACCCGCTGATCTTCAGCTCAACAGGAACAACACCTTTAACCACTGAGCTCCTGCAGCTCAGTTAGCAGCATATAAATGTGGTTAATAAATATGTTTGCTGAGCTCCTTTTCACATCACAATTAATATTAAAGGAAAATGAGAAAATTTTCAGGTTTTATAATTTACTAGATATAAACAAAGTTCCCTAGATTAAAATATATGGTAATTTAATGTTTTTGGTGAGCAAACATATCTGGGAATTCAAATGCTTGAATTCAAATGCTTAAATTAAATGGTGTAACTCTCAAACATCTCTCTGCAGCTGTAAAACACAGGACATTTATCATATATTATTGCACTATATAGCAATTGTATTGTTAGCTGTGCTTCTGGAATGAAAATGGTTAATTATGAACATCATGAACTCTCTTATGATTTCTTACTTGAGCTTTGTTCCCCTTTGTCCAGCCGGTGTACCCTTTCCTTGAAGATAACATTCTGTAATGCTAGTTATGCCTGTTGGCAGTATTTATGACTTACGGTACAATCCAGAGTAACTATGGGGAGTCCTTGCTCCAGTGTAAGAACAATTTACTCTGGATTGCAAAATGAATTTCCCATAGGTTTCAGGGTTACCAGATGCCAAACTGGCAATTCCTGCAAGGCAACCCCAAAATTCCTGATTTGACGCCAAAATTCCTCTCAGTCTAGCCAAAATTCCTGAGAAAATTCCTGTAATTAAAAAAATTGTCCAAAAATGTAGGACGAAATGTAGGACATGTTAAAATAAGCTTAAAATACTTGTATTACTTTTCTGTACTTAATTTCAACACTATATTACCTTTTTAAGGTAATAGACACACACACCCTGGGGGGGAGGAGCAGTGGGTGCATTCAGGGTGGCTGGTGGAGGGTTTCTCTGGGGTGGGGAAAGTAGGTAAGTGGGAGGTTTCTGGGGGGAGGGGTTGAATGCAGGGCTGGTGGGGGTTTTCTTTGGGGTAGTGGGCACAGGCAGGGCCAGGGGAGTTGAGGGAGCTGAGGGCAGGGTGGCTGAGGACAGTGGGTGCTACAGGCAGCAGGGGAGGCTGGTGGGGGGCTTACGTTTGAGTAGAAATGGTCAGGATTGTTTTCTAAGGCTGCCAACATGAAGATCCCTCCCTGGGAGTAAGACCCATTAAATGCAGAGGGGCTTACTTTTGAGTAGGAATGTTCAGGGTTGTTTTCTAAGGCTGCCAACATGAAGATCCCTCCCTGAGAGTAAGACCCATTCAATGCAGAGGGGCCTACTTTTGAGTAGGAATGGTCAGGATTATTTTTCTAAGGCTGCTAACATTGGGAGGGAAGCCCATTGCATAGTGTGCTTTACTCTGGCCAGGGAAGTGCAGATTGCAAACACACACACACTCAATTTTCCTGGGAAGCCCATTGCATAGTGTTTTTTACTCTAGGAGCAAGATTCTCCTGAAGATTTCAAACACAGAGATTGGATGCAATCCTAACCATGTCTACTCAAAAGTAAGTCCCATTGTGTTCAATGGGTCTTACTCCCAGGAAAATGTGTTTTGGATTGCAGCCATTGTCACAGAGAGAGAGAAAGCAACAAACACAAACACAACAAATAGGGCCAGTTCAAGTTCATGGGCTCACCTCACAGAGATCAAGACTAGCAGCAGCAGCAGCTGGTCTGGAGTGTGAGAGGCAGCAATGTACAGGGCAGGCGATGGAGGCAGATGTCTGAGGCAGGCTGCAAGGCAGTGGATGGAGGTGAGCAGCCTGTGGGGGTCCTGGGACTGTCGCCTAGGCTGCACTCTTCAGAAGAGCGGAGAGCTCTGGCCACGCAGAGGAGACACTGGGGGCGGAGCTTTCTTCTCCCGCGCACATTTTTCCCCTGCTCTGGTGGTGATCAGCGCGCAAGTCGTCCTGTTCAGCACCAAGGACAGCAGCGCTTTAGCTTCAGGAGCACACATTTTCCCACGTTGGTGCTGAAGCGGCAAATTTGAAACTGCGGCTGCAGGGAACCATTTTTCCCGGCGCGCACTTGCTCTTTTCCGCTTGCCAGAGGGGGGGACAAATCCGGAGGCGGAGCTTATTTGCAGGAGGCCTCCGGGGGATTCCGGTCTTATGGCAACCCTGATAGGTTTTCACTGGAAAGTGCAGTAACGACGGGTACACGTAGTGTCTCTTATGTGCTCCCATAGATACTCTGGATTGTAGGGTTAATGTTATGAAGATGTTATTCTTGGACTTTATCAGTGTTGTACTCAGCTTGTTGAATGGTGCAGTATTGGTTTTCTTTAAGAGTCAGAATCTCTCTGACTTCTCACTTTTCACTACTTAGCTGTCTTGTGCTGAAAAGATTGTCTTTATGTTCAAACATTGACTTGAAACAAGTACTTAGTAGTACAGGTCCAATTTTGTTATACACAGATTTGTCTCAACATAAATGGCCACTGCTAGTCATAGTTTTAAAAACTGCTTTTCTTCCTATTGTAGAGAGGAAGCCTTGCAAGCAATCATTCCATTCTTCAGGCAAAGGCAGGGGTCTTTTTGCATTTGTTTACTGACTGCCTCACTATAAGAAAATCTGATTTTAAACAATAGCAAAGGGACATAGGCCCATATCCTAAAGTCAAATTAAGCCCTTTGCTCCAGAGCAGATAAGGTGATTTTCCATAATATAACACTAGAGGGTGACGTAACTGTGTGGACCCATAACAGCTCTGGATTTTGCCCATAGTTTTTTTATTTAACACTTTTTTGTCTCAGCAGGTAGTCCCAGAATCAAACCATTGCAGATGTCAAGGCATAACCTTGTTCTTATAGGTCGCAATGGAGGATCAAGAAACCTGAAAGTGTGTCTTTAAATCTATTTTTCCACATTTTTAATGCAGTGATATTTTTTTAATCCCCCGGAAATTCTGGAATGGGACCCTAGTGGATAATCAATCAACAGTATTTATATACCACTTTTCAACAAAAAGTTCACAAAGCAGTTTACAGAGAAAATGAAATAACTAATGGCTTCCTGTCCCAAAAGGGCTCACAGTCTAAAAAGATATTAAAGAATACCAGCAAAAGCTACCAGGGAAGATATTACTGAGGTGAGGAGGGCCAATTCCTTCCCCCCCCCCCCGCTACATAAAAGATGAACACCCACTTGAAAGTGCCTCTTGCCCAGTTAGAACAGGTCAAGCAAGATAAGGGGAGAGCATGTGCTCCCTGAGGCATTTGTTGGGCTGGACTAGATGGGTCTTTGGCCTGATCCAGTGGAGGCTGCTCTTATGTTGTTAAATTAACAGTGGTTATCAGAATAATGAGGCACATCTGTATACAGTAGACATCACAGATTCACTGTTCAGGGTTCACGGATTTTTCTAAGGGGGAATGTTTTCAGAGAAGGCAAAATGGCCATATTTATCACAATGGCTGTTAATTGAGAGGAGCCATCTTTCTCCTCCTACACAGCCACAGTAGCACTGTCAAGAAGACAGTAAGATGTCGGTGAGAATAAAAAGAGATGATAGAACTTTCTGAGTAGTAGAGTAGGAAGTCAGGGGCAGGGAATATTAGCCAATTCTTGACAGGATGTAGGTACTTTTTACAACTTTATATTAATACTTGCACTGACACTACTGGACAGAATTTGTGTTGTTTTTTTTTATAACTCATGTGGAGATCCAGCATAATTATGGTTGTTTCTGAATTGAAAAGCAGCAGAAACAGCTTTCTTTCAATTTTCATGAGTTACAACCTGAAGGTGTCTTAGGGCACAATCCAGAAGTGTACTTGGGCTAGCCTATCATTGGCTGGCACATTTGCAAGATAGGCCACCCTAGTTATTCTGGAAAAGGCTTTGGGGCAGCCTAAGGTAAAATAGGCTGTCCCCAAGACGGGTGGACCAGTTCAAGAGAGGCATGATGAGGGCATGTTTAGCATTGCCTAGAGCAGAGCAGTTACGCTATATCCAGAGCCTGTTTCCAGGGCTGAAATTCCCTCTTCCAGCTCCTCAGAGTTGTATCACCTCAGGAACAGGTTTAGAAATTAGTAGGCCCATTGGGGTCCATGATAAGGCAGAGGAAGAATGGCAGTGTTGACCACAAATCTGACTTCTTTGCCAGCCTAGTTGAACCCCTGCCTCTCAACTTCAGGATATGGCACAACTCCAGCAGCCCACTAACTTGTGGATACAGCAGGCCACTCCAAGAAGCCCTTTGTATTCACTGTAGACTGTACTGGCAGTCGCATGCTGCAGCTGTTACTGTCAGGGACTCCTTATAAAGCAGGCACAACAGCTGTTCCCTGTTCAGTGTAATCTGAGGGGGCCTTCTTGGGAGCAAACCCTCCCCAAGTGTCACGTACTTGGTGCCTACTGAGCATGCTCTGGAGCAGCTAGGGCAGCCTACCCTTCCTGACACTCTGGATCCAGCATAACTTTCTGCTCTGGATTCAGAATTGGTGGGGCAGCCCAGCTAGGGTACTCATCACTGCCCTAACTTTGGATTGTACCCTTATTTGTCGACTTGCTGTGCAGTATGTTATATTTTTATCTGAAGTGATAGTAGAAGTTTTGTATATTTTTTATGGTAAAATGTTGGACAGAGGCTTTTCTCACATCTGAGAGAATACCCACAGAGATCCCATTCTAGAATAAATTTGTCTCCCTGGTTTGGGAGAAAAGTTCCAACTTCTCAGCCAATTCTGCCATGTGGTAGTAAAGATCTGCAATGAGACTGTGAGGAATGAACAGTTGAAATCCTTTCTTGAAAACAGTCCCACCTAGGACTTGGCCTCTCCATGCATTCTGTCTACACTGATTTTTCTAATTGTGCAGCCCCTAGTCATGTAGTAGGCATGTAATCTGCTTGGCTGTTTGTTAGTAGTTTGACTTTATTTACTTGGACAAGTTACTTAGTTATGCTATGTATTCATAGCTATTTTTGCAGTCAGAGAGGATAGAAACTCGGCTTTTAAAAAGATAACATTTCTCTTGAGACAATCCATAGTGATACGCTGATTATTATGCATATTAAAGTGTTTTTTAATTACGACTTGAAAATATTAATACATCTTTTTTAATATTCAAAATATTTTGCAATGCTAAAGTTCTAATCATATGTTGCTCTTTTCTCTTTTACAGAAAAGAACTTGAGATCTTCAAAGGTAAATTGTGTAAAATTTTGCAATTAATGGTATATTGAAAAAGTACTAGCAAAAATGTACCCACGTTGTGGGAGTAAAATTCCCCCTGTAAGTCGTCCCCATGTGCAACCCCTTCTGAGCATTGTCCCCCGCTGTGGACTGTCCCCCCACTGTGCACAGTGTGCATCCCCCCATGCGCACCATCCCCCTATTGTGTACAATGTGCACCACCCCAATGTGCACCTTCCCTCCCAGTGCATAAGCTGGATAATTAATCCTATTCCAATATTAAACTGCTTTCCATCCCACCCCCGCCTCTGTGCATGTGCCATCCCACCACACCCATAACATCAGTTAGTTGCATGCTGTATTTGCAAGTTATGAGCATTCAATGGCATTATGTAGAATGTATTTATTCTACCAGTTGTAACCATTTTTGTGAATGTTCTTTGTGTGCTTTTTTTGTATTCATTGGCATCCATCAGTCTCGAAAGACTATGGTATTGTGCTTGATGCTATATGTGAAGCATGAAGGCCTGGGTAGATTAATATGGCGGATAGGCTGTTAGCCAAGCAGCAAATCCCCCCTCTCCACGCCACTAAAATAGTCTAATGGAATGGCAGAGCTGATATGATTGGTTCCAGCTGCATTGCAGAGCTGGGCTAAGGATAGGAGTTCACCCTGTCTTTTGGGGACCCAGGCCTCTAACCTGGCATTCTGGTTAACAGGCACAGTGTCTTAACCACTTCTGCAACCTACAGCCCATTTTTTTGGTAAAATAAATGTTTAAAGGCGGCTTCTTACTGAAAATGATGAGAGGGGAGAGTACAAAAATAACCACTGCTTTGGGTGGCAAAATTTCCATATGTTGTGCTTCATGGTTTTTCACCTCATTAGCAGCTCTAAAACCTGGTATTCATTGACTGGAACTTGGCAGTAGAAGATAAGATAATAAATAGATGATGTGCAATAATCTCTAAGGGGCTTTCATTAAGCATCCGTACCACTTTGTATAGCAGTGTTCATCTTTATCTTCTTCCTTCTTTTTTCTTCCTTCTTGGGGGAGGGGGCTTCTGATCCATTTTTCCTTTGTGTTAGGAAGTGTAGGGTCCAGAGATCGTCAGCACTGACAGGCTGGCCTGACTAGTACCTAGATGAGCAAAATTCTGGCAAACCCTTTCATCTGAACTAAATGGAAGTTCTTTTCTTTTTGTCAGTAGTGCAGGAGGAAGACATTATAATCAGAATCACAGAGGAGAAATATTAAATCTCTCATGGTATATGCTGTGTGTGTGTATGTGTGTGTATCTAGCTATCTATCTATCTACAACACAGTGATGCCTCACGTAAAGAATGCCTCATGTAAAGTATGTTTCATGTAACAAACAAAAAATTTCTCTAGGATTCTGCTTCACGTAAAGAACATGCTTCACATATAGAAAAAATTCGTTGGCAGTTGGGGCAGACGCACTGACCGGCAGCCTGTTTAAAAAGCGTCAGGGCTGCCTAGCACACCTGCCCATAGTGAAAGCAACACTTCCATGCTGTTCCTCCTGTGGCTGGGTGTCCGCTGGGCAGAGGGAGAGAAGAGCAGTGCAGAAGAGGGAAGCAGCTCAGGGCTAGCCAGAAGGGAGCAGGGGAGAGAGATGCTCAGGATGGAGAGAAGGAGAAAGTGGGGAGACACTTTGAAGGTGTCTTGGATTGCAGATTGTACTTCACTTATCCATGGTTTCCAGTATTCATAGCAGGAACCTGTCCTCTGTGGTTACATGACAGCACTTCTGTTAGAAACAGAATAGATTCCATGCTCTTTTGTATAGTGGCAATAAATACACTGGGGTGGTGGTGAGATGTGAGTAGGGTTTTCAACACTAGTGCAAAGGACAATTTGTGCCCCCCTTTTCTGACTAGTGCAAAGGACAATTTGTGCCCCCTTATATGTATTTGCACTAAATATTTCCCGTATATGGGATGCTGCTGCATATGTTAAACTGTGGGTCATTAACACCCTTTCACTGAGCTTGTGGAATTCTGTTTCCTAGAGAGAGACTCCTCAAGATTAAAATTTCTTGATGGTTATTCTTGTTACTGAACAGAAAAATAATTAGGCTGTACTGTATATTCATTGTAATTTTCATTAACAAATGAGGTTTTAAATCTATTTATAGTAGCATTTTAAAAAATCATAAAAGCTTACATTGCTGAAAAATTATCAGAAGAAATATTGTTAGAGTATTGGTTATAGTGAATAGTACAAATCTTGGATTTTTATTATAGTGTAGTTATTGAATATATATCACCTTTTAGCAGTATTTTGGAATACCGGCTCATTTGCTCTGTGTATGTTTGGCAAAAGGAGAGAAAAAAATGCATTTTTAGTCAGACTAGTACATAATCTGCTTTGTAGGGTTATGCAGCAAAGCAATAGTAATCAGTAATTCAGTGGAGAGAGATGTTAAATAGTAGCCAAAACTTAAATCTGTTCAGCAGTTTTTACATAGCATTTTGTAAAACTGTTAAGTGTTTGCTTTTTATGTAACCTGTTAGGACTGCATTATTTTTTCACCCCTTTCTTAAGCAGCATGTGGTATGCTCCCAGATACAGGCATGCATTCTGGTACACCACATCTCCTGATAGCTTGCATTTGGCTTATGAAGCAGCAAGAGCAGGAATTGTCAATGTGTGTCTAAATTTTATTTGAATAACCAATTGACAAATAGCATATCCTGTGTTTCTCAAGGGGAGACGGATGATGAATATTTAGCTTCATTCTTTCTTTCTGTGTCGGGGAAGATGCACATTACTGGAGCTGCCTGGTAACTGGAGGTTTCGCTTGATTGGCACTGTGCTTCTGTTTACTTGCCTGTTTCTCTCTGCCATGTCCTCTCCAGGAACTACTGAGAATAATCAGAAGAATTCTTGTAGGTGAAAGTTTATTCTGTTTCTTTTTTGTCCAGCTCCTGTTAAAAGGTTACTTAAAATGGCCAGTGTCTTTCAATCATATTCTGGTAGTAGAATGGCTGGATTAAGGATTTTGTAGCAAAGCAATATAAAAAAGAAAATATATATATTTCTAGTGGTGATGGTTTCTTTAACTTTCAAATGGTTAAGTAAAATCTGCTAATAGAGCAGAAATGAATGTAAGCTAATAATTATCTGCATCTGTAATTACATAAGCATGTTTCTTTATGGTCAATTTGTGCTGCCAAGCTTTGGATAAAATTCTTCCAATAGTCTCTCTTCCAAGAACTCATTAATTTCAAACACAACTGATTTATTACAGAATAGGATGCTAGACTCTGTATTTAGGAATCTATTTCTGTTGAATTGCTTCTATAATACTGACTGTTGGCATTCTTTAGTTCAAACATGTTTTTAACATGAAGAGGTAATGCATTTAGTACACTAGAACTAGGAATTATACAAATGATGTAGAAATCTACATTCTACAAAATTATATTAAGCTTTTAAGAGGTGGAAATGAGAGTTCACTTCTGCCATGATGCTTTTTGTTTTTAAATCAGCAATTGGCAATTTTCATAAATAAACATTCCTCACACATTCTCAGGATGAAAACAGCATCAAAAACTGCCTTGAATCATTTATGTTCAGCTTAATTTAATCTGAGAAAGTTAAATGTACCAGTTTACGTTTTGTGGCTGGTAATATAAATTTTTTGGTGTATTTCTATTAGGGTAGTCTTCACTCCTTTAGAAAAGACATTATTTTTCTAGTCTTCATTATGTTGTGATGTCTTATTTACATTGTGTAGGTTACACCAAAAATAAACTAAGCTTCTCTAAAGTCAAAATATGGGAATGAAACATTTGGTCAAGGCAGTTGTTAGCCTGGTAGAATAGTATTTCCACATTTTTCCAGTTCATGTAGAATGGTCAATTTTTATGGCACTCCTATTTTAATTCTGATGCTTTGTATGATCATGATTGTCTGGTTTACATTCTTAAAATACAATATTTTGGTTTTTTATTTTGGTAGAAATACTATTAATAATTCTCTGATTTAAAACGAAATGGCATCAATAAGCAAAATAGTATGTCTCATTCAGAATTGTGCCATATCATCACCCATGTGGAGGAAAACATTACATTGGAAGTTATAATGAAGCTTTCCTAAGATGTGGCCAAGAAGAACTAATGTAGAATAAAATTTACTGTAATTGTTTAGTTTGTAAATATTCCAAATAAAATAATTTGTTCAATAGATTGAGATTCAGTAATGCTGAAAATATGCCAGTTTGAATGTATCAAACTGTATGCCAGTTTTAATCCATATAATCATTATGGTTTTGAGAAATATCTGAATAATTTTTGGCAGATTATCCATAGAAAGAAAATGTATAAAATAGATGGTAATAAACATTTTGTAAAGTTGATCTTAAAAAAACCCAAAAATTTGATTTGTGGACATCCTAGTTATGGTTCTGCTTTAGCATGTCCTGGGGTTATTGTGAGTCAGTCCCCATCCATGCAGATGTTGCGTAAGATGTCATCTATAGTTTTTGTAAACCAGATCTCCAGAATGATTTTGTGAACTAGTGTAAGTGGTAATTATTCATTGTCTTGAGGAGGCCCAAATGAAAGACAGCAAATGATACATAGTGCCCAAATACAGGTGCTGTGAAAATTGGACTTTAGGTTATAGAAGTAATTTTCAACTGCTGTGCCCCAAACTTTCGCAGCACACCTGCAGACTGTTTATGGCACAGCAGTTTAAAATCACTGGTCTATAATATTATTTTCTGGATGTAGTTAATTTACAGATTATTTTATGTGGTATATACTTTAAACATTTACTTTTCAGGTTTCTTTTATACTTCTGCTCTTTCCTACTAGAAATGATCAGATTCTGTCTGAGATGCAAACATAGCTAAATTCCCTGAAGCATTTTCTAAAAAGAGCTCTCAAATAAACATCTGATCATCTGCACATTGCAAAGATCTCTGTTGTTGAGGACACCACTATGCCCTCAATGTGGTTCTTTACAATAGAAGACAAGCCCTTATCCAACAGGACCTTTTTATTAAATTATATAGCACATATAAAGTGGCCCTGAGCTATCTTTTTTCTGGGATTAGATTTCAGCAGATTTGTTCCGTATATTTACTCTGCATCCTATTTTTCTTCAACTTTGGAACCCAAACTGACAGACATGGCTTACCCACAGACAGTCATCAATCCAAGTGCTGCCCAGATCAAGATCTATTTAACTTTATCTAGATCAAGATGGCCATTTTAATGTGTCTTCAATCTGTGCTGGAGTCAACTGTTTTGATGATACTAGCCTTTGATTATGGAAGGAGTACATTTTATTACCTTTAGCATAATGCTGTTTATGTTGGTTTTTTGGCATTGTTGGTTCCTCATTACAACCATGTTAAATTGGTATACCTACTCCCATATATGATTATCTTAGTAAAGATAATTTTGTAAGAAGAAACCTAGAAGCTTTTCAATAAGGGAGCTTTCTTGAATAATTTTGAAGTCTTTATTTAGTCCTGAAGTGCTTTGTGAATAGCTAGTTGACTATTAGGATAACTAGTTGACAGTGGTTAGAAAGAGACTAAAATTGTCTTGAAGCTTAAAGTAGATGAGTCCCCTTAGTTTGGGAACTGCTGGCATAAAGCCATGTTTGCTTTGGTATCTATATACAAGAAATGGATTGGGGGCGATAAAATGGCCTGTTTCCTTGGCTGTTTGACCCAAAAAGCTTGCATAGGATCTGATACAGGTTTAGTGGTTGCAAAATGGTATGACTAGATAAAAGATAACATAAGTGAGCAATAATAATGTGTAGTGGGGGGGGGCTGTGCATGTGGAGATATTTTCATTAGAGATTTTATCTTGGATGTTGAGACAAAACTGCTTCTGGGGAAATTGACTTTAAATCATCCATTATCAACGGGAACCAAGCAATCCCCTGGGGACCCTTGCACATTTGAATGTTCAAGTTTTCTTGGTGTTCAATAATATATGATTTTATGTCTATCCATTTGTGTTGTATTTGACAGGGAGATCCCTAAAACCTGAGAAAAGCTCCTAAAGAACCCTGTTGCAAAATGGAAAAAAAAAGTTGAGAGAGGCTCTCTAAATGGATGCTGAAAGCTTTCTAAACTTACTGGATGATTTAGCACTGTGGGTTTTGTTTCCCACTGTGCTTCTCTGCTAGGACATTGATGCAAATGGTTTTGAAGTGGAAACAAATTAGTTGTAGAATTTCTGACAGTGCACTACAAGGCAATATCACATGAAAACTGCACAGAACCAAACAAATTAGTGTGGCTGTAGAGTTAGTTATAACTATAGATAAAAGGGATGTATAAATCTAGAGATTCAATTCAGTACCTAGTTGGATACCCATTTTTGTTGCCAGTATGATAGGGGAGTGAATAGTCTGTGAATTGGAACATGGCATTATATAACTGTTGCCTGAAAGTAAAAAAAGAGAGAGAATCTCTTAGCTAGAAAGCTATTGCAACAGCGAGTGTTTTGAAGTTAACATCACTATTTTGTATTTTGTTGATTTCTGTGTTTAAAAATTTGCTTGGGAGAATTTTACACAAGGAAGCAATCAAAAATGGTATTCCCCATGTATATTCTGAAGTGATAGGATTCCCCCTTACATTTCATTTTACTGCTTGTGGAAACGGCCTGAATCTAATGTGAAATTATTGCATGTTCTGTTCTTCCTTTGTAGTCTGTTACAAGAGGAGAAGCCATTATTCTCATTTGCCACCAGTATGTGGAACCAGACCAGACATTTTATGTTTGATATAAGAAGGCAATACCATATTTACGCATCTGTAATATGCCAGCGAATCTAATGTGCAAGCTGATTTTGAAGACCAAAATTGGCTGAAAAAGATTCACATTAGAGTAAATAATGTAATTTTGAACAGAAAATCCAGCTTTCCCAACTATGACTGGTTTAGGTGCTGTAACAAACTGTGGTTTGTTGTAAGAATGAATATGTATAGCCTTGAACCTTTACACCCATACACCCCCTTTCTTGGTCTGTAATTGCAAGTTGATTAAAAGCTTTCATTTGTGGTCTGTTACTGCCAGCAGTTACATCCAAATATGGGAAACCATAGCTTGTTCAAATTTGGAAAAAGAAACTAAATAGTTTGGATTTATCCACAGCAGTAGGATGGCTAGATTATTTATTAATCTGGGTGGGAGCCCAGGTGTATCTACCCATCAAACCTTGGTGACAGAGGCCATAATTCAGTCTGGATTCCAGGTCTACTCACCTGGAAGAAGCAGCTCCAGAAGTCAGTCAGAATGGGAGCCCATATTTACCAGTAAGTAGATCTGGGCTTCAAGTCCAGGCAGGAAATCAAGTCTACCCACCTAGAAAACCTAAGTTCAACCAGAAGACCAAGTCACCCTGTCCAGTGGACCTGGGCTCTGGAGTTAACTGTTCTTGCCACCTTCCCAAACTCAAAAAACTTTTCTGATTATTTGGCAATATGTTTTAACAGAACACAGATACAGTGGTGCATTGTTACATGAATTTACAGTGGTACCTTCTAAGGCAAATAACTTGTAAGAAGAACGCTTTGTAGACACATTAAAATTTCTAAGGAATTTTGCCTTGTAAGACAAACAATGCCTTGTAAGACAAACAGCTTTACAAATAAAATTCATTGTAAAACAAATTGATGGCTCTGCATTGTGAGCAACAGGAAGAGGTTATGGAGGAAGTCTCATCTGCAGAGGAGGACGAGAATAAGGAGGAATCCCTCACATCAAATGAGATTAAGGACATTTGTAAACACTAGGAAATTGTGCAAAATTTTCTAGTAAAGCACCACCCAAAGAAGCCTGTAGCAATGCAAGCGATGAATCTATTTAATGACAATGCAATGTCAGATTTCCATTAAATCCTCAAAAGGAGCAAAAGCAAATGCCATTAGATAGGTTCCTTGTTAAAGTGGCTCAAAAAGATACCCGTGACTCTTTTAGGGAAAATTAGTCATCTTTGGCAATAAAGGTTTTTTTTCCTGATTTACGAATTATGTGTGTCTTACAAGGCACCACTGCAATTTGTTTTGGAAGCATGTTTGTCTTACAAAGTTTTCTTTATACAAAGCGGATTTTCCCATAGGAAATAATGGAAACACAGAGGATGTGTTCAACACAACCCAAAAATATTCATGTAAAAATATAAACTGTATGTAAAAATTATGACAAAAACTTTAATAAAATTCAAAACACTGTGATATAATACAGAACACAAGTACCGTAATAATAAACACTGTAGTATACTGTACAGTAAAACAGAAAAGAATCTATTTTGAAAGGGCTGCCTAATCTTTTAATTGTGTTTGTTTAACTGAAATGACAGTTGAAATAGGATTGGAATGTGGACAGTTGGAATGAATAGAACCTTCAGCCTTCTCTGTCCATTGGATCATGGGAATATAACCCTCAGCCTGCTTGATTGATACAGAAGATGTAGATACGTCACACACAAGGCTTTTATGTAGAGTCTCCCTGTTGGAGAAAGTGACCCTTTCCCTGTATCATTGCTTGAAGGCTTTGAACACATTGTTTTGGCATTTCTCCAAGGACCTAAGAATGAAAGAACACTCATCAGCTTTTTAATCGTACTTAACATGCCACACACATGTTTTTAGATTGTGAGCCATTTTGGGACAGGAACCAATTAGTCATTAATTGTTTTCATTTTTCTTGTAAACCACTTTGAACTTTTTAGTTGAAAAGTGGTATATAAATGTAGATAGATATACCGTATAAGTAATATTCAGCATTTACAAATACTTAGGGAAACCTTATGGATAAACCTTGTTGAATGTTGTCTGGCTTGCTCTGTTGTGATTTTATTGATGATCTGTGCATTCAAGAGATAGCGTTTTGAGCTTTGTATTAGATTGCCAGCATATTGTTACTTCAGTGATAAGTTACAGGTTTATTTCTGAAAAGAACAATAGTTTGCCTAATTGGTTGTCCTTGATAGTGCTTTGTGCAGCTTAACTGACTTTTTCCAAAAATCCTAGATATTCTCTACCTTCATATATACTTATCCTAGCTCTTGAGGTTAAGAGGAAATTGGTCCCAACACCTATCATTATTATGTGCTTGCCTTTTGAAATTCTAATAAAAAAATAAAGTTGATCCTCCAAACTGGAAGTTCCCATTTCTGACATAATGAATCTCTGCATGTAGCTAAACTGATTCATAAAGTAAATGTTTAATCAACATCTTTGGAGAGTATCTCAACATAGAAGTGTTTTCTATAGTCTGCTCGTGAAGTCCTTAAGGGTGAAGGACTTTCTGAAGGCTGGTGATGCATCACTGGACCTCAGAATGTCCTCAAGAATCAACTGAAGCACAGTTCCGGTCAGTTTCTGAGGGTTTGGGAGCCCAAAATTCACTGATTAAAATCATCCATAGGTTTTGGAATCTGCAGATTCCAGGAAGGGAACCCCACAAATACCAGTGGATACCCTTTAGTTTATCTTGATGTCTCAAATTTAACACTAACTGCTTCTTTTGCTGTAGCTATGATAGTTTTTATTATTTGAACAATGTGTGCTATGAAGTCATTTTATCATTTCTGTTGGCAGTGACGTTTTCCTGTTGTAGTTAGAGTAATGATTTTATGTACAATAGTCTTAATGATTTGTGCACTCTTCACTGGTTTTCTCCAAAAATGTAGAAAGCTGCCCACTGTTTGAAAAGATCATAAATTTCCAGATCAAAATTTCATAGATAAGGAAACTAGTGAAGAATGAAACAAGTGTGAGGTTTCTTAGAACATGAGACAGCCCTTTAAAATAAGAACATGTTCTTTAAGGTTGGTTAAATATCAACTCTTAAGAGGGTAAGTTGTGGCTTCCTTTTGATTTATGTCATGTCATAACAGTTCCTTAAATATAGACATGTCAAAGTAACCCTCCACATTGATATGATTCTCGGCAAAGGATTTATATAAGAACTAGTGAAAGTGTACCCCCATTGCAGGAGTAAAATTCCCCATACGACATCCCCCCACTGCACAACCACCACCTATGCGCATCATTCCCCCCATGCACATTGTCCCCCCATGTGCAACGACCCCGATGCGCAGCATCCTCCCCAGTGCAACCCCTCCCTTCAAACAATATCCCCCCAGTTCACCAGGTACTAAGCACCAAATTGGCTGGATGTTGGTCATTCTTCCATGTTAAGTATAGGACAAAAACACATTGCACCCTTTTCAGCCCCTTAAGGGTTAAATTTCTTCACATGGGTTCCTGGTGGGTGTTTGTGTGGCATAAGGAACACCCTCCCCAAATTTCATGCTTCTAGGTCCAGGAGTTGGGGCAGAGCATTCCATACTTACCAATTCTTCAATGCAAAGTATAGGGAGGAAAATGAGTTGCACCCCATTTCATCCCCTTCTGGTTGGAATTTCCAAAAACCCGTTCTTAGTGACTCCCTCGGTCACGGAAGGAACACATACTCCAAATTTCACGCTTCTAGGCCCACTGGTTTTGGCCCAGCATTGATGAGTGAGTGAGTGAATGAATCAGTGAGCCAGTGACTTCTCTTTTATAGACAGTATATAGATGAGCTATCTAGGGAAGGAAATAGTTGAATACACAAGCATAGCAGTGTATTTAAAGTAAATTGTAAATATTTGAGTAATCTGAAAAAAATGAAACAGATAGATATTACTTACAAGTTCACAATCTTAGTTTTCAGAATCTCCCATCTTGATTTTTGAATTGTAATAGGTTTCATTCCTCTAAAGCGGAAACTGATAGCACTCATGTCATAACCATCAGCTGTCAGTTCCTTTCACAGCAAAGTAGCCTCATTACTGGACACTCAATATGTCCTATCCTTATTCCTCCTTTATCTTCCTGTCACAGCCAAGCTTTGTGGCAGCTTCCACAGTTCCTTGTGTGCTTTCCCCATCACAATTTTGTAAAAATTATTGTACTGGAGTTTTCTAGTTGGTTTCCAAAATTATCAGTATTGACAAAGATGTTTGCAACATCCAAGATACCTTGCCATAGTATTTTCAATACTTATTTTACCCTAATGGTTTCTTTCCACAGGCTGAGACACAGTTGGTTCCTTCTGGAAGCATATTAGTGTAACTTTAGACAGGTGTGATCTTTGCAGAGCCTTCCTCTAAGCTAATCAGGCTATCTTACTCAGAGCTTTTAATCTTTTGACTGCTGAAATCCAGCATAATAAGGGCATATTTAATTTACTAGTTAACTTCTTTTCAGTAACTGATATAAGTGGCCTTCTCCTCTTCCTTTTGCACAAGCCTGTGAGGTGTGTGTATGTGGGGAGGGGAAGGGCTCCAATGTGCTGTGCAGTTTATTTCAGTGATTGGCATATAATGTGTGTGCTGGGTTCTATGAAATTCTATGAGAAATTCTCCATTTAATTTTTATATAGTTGCTGAAATACAGACTGTACTCCTGACCTTGCTGGTTTTTTGTCTGTATTTTTTGTACTATGTTTAGATTTTCCAAATTTATAGGGGGAATGTTATTATCTCAAGGGGAGGGGAGGAGTTGGTTTTTGTCAAATTGTTAAGGAAATGAGACTCATTACCCCAAGCATGTATTAATGAGCTTTCAAATGTTACACTGAGTAGTTTTGTTTTGCATTAGTCAAGACCCTTTAATTTTATGCTCATAGATATTCTTAGATATGGGTTAAAATTCAAAATGTAAATCTCAGCATTCATTGCATTTCATCTTTGAAAAATGCTATCAGTCAGTGACAATAAAACAAAACTCTAGCAGAAACAACAAAACGACTTTGTTTTTATCCACTCTTAAAACCTAATTAATTCTTGTGACCCCATGAAAAGCCTGGCAAAACAGATGCCGTATCCAGCCTGCTCTGTAGGTCACCTCATTTGGACTGCGAAATAACAAATGAGTTCTGTACTTAAGTACCCTTGCTAGGATTACTTTTATGGGGAAGCTAATTTTAGAGACAAATGAAGTTGTGCACACTTTATTGGTATAAAGAACAGACAAGCCACTTTTACTATCAGAGAACTGAATACGGATAACCAGGTGTGCTATAATTAAAGCTTTTCTATAAGGCTGCAGCATAAGTGTTGTGCTAACCTGTGTAAGGCACATCTGCCTCAATCCTGATGGGAGGTTAAGCTGGTGCACAGGCATGCACTCTCCTCCCCACACCACCATGGGAAGTTATGCCAGGTGAGTTACGCCAGCCTAAATTGGTTAGGATTGCACACTAAGAGAATGTATACACTTAAAAGTGAGAAATTATGACTTTAACGTTACAAGTATCTCTTTGTATTTCTGCTTCTCTGAAAATCTTGTCATGTTGTATCCACTTAAATCATATTCTTGTCAGTAATTGGCTACTTTTTTTTTTAGCAACGTCCATACCTTTGTTAAGGGTGTTGTGTCTTTCCCTTTTAAGGGTATTTTAAGGGTATTCTCCAAATGGAAGGCTAACGGGAGTAAAGGAAAATATTTTTCTTTTTTCTTCTCCCAAGTGGCATTACAGTGCAGACCCAATAGCATACTGTGCAGCCAATTTTGGCCCGGCCACATGCTGTGGCAGGGAAAAGGATATGACTTAGAATTGTAAGCCCTATCCAGACACTTGGAAATGGTAAAATTGTCTCAGAAATAATGGGCTTGTGAAAATGAGTAAATTGGATAGTCCTAAATGTTTTAGAAAACATGCCATCTTGATCTCTCTCAGAGTGAAAGACAGGTCTCAAAGTTATTCTGAACAGAAGTAATGATTGTCAACCACAACTTTTACTGCTAAATTTTAGAATATTTATATCTTGCCTGTGATACTAGTCAACTTAAAAGGTTAAAATGCAGTAGATAATCAAATGAGATGTAGAAAGTAAATACCGTATATACAGCTAAATCAGGGAGTAATTATTTTTTTCTCATACGATTTCCTGAGAATACCTGAATACAGTAAGTTATTCTGAGATACCTGAATACAGTATGGAATTCAGACAAAAGGTTACAGCCCTGGCACCTTTACTGACTGGCAGTAACTTTCCTTTTAAAACTCTTACACTCTTGTTTTCAACAAATGGCATTGGATGATAGGTATGACTATGAAAAGGCAACCTCTCCATATGAACACAGAAAAGGGAGCATCTCACACAAGCCTCAGCCAGCCATGAAATTCTGAAGAGTTACTGACTCATAATGCATTTGTCCACCCACTGCACATCAACTGGACCACAAAGTGTGTCTACAGTAGTTATTAAAGTCAACACACAATGGCAGTATCCATTTTCTGAAAGAGTACCCAAAATTCACGTAGCTTATAATTTGCCTTTTCTCATTTTTCTTATGGATTTGGAGAGTGGGCATTTGCTTTGGCATGGGAAAGGTAGGGTATAAATCCCAAAAATTAATAAGGTGATTGGACTGTATCTTTTTTCACCTGAGCTTACTTCTCATGAACTGATAACTATTTTTGCCTCTTTTCTTGCCATTAATGCCTTGACCAAAATGAATTGGTCATCGCTACTGATAATTCCTGGTTATGAATGAAATAAATATTTGTTTAACAGATGTCAAGTAATATCACTCTAATAGAGTGGTCTTCAAAATGGGGGTTGTGGGGCACCCGCAGGGGGTTCGCGAAGGCTGAGGGACCACCATCTTGGTCCCCACCCCCTGGGAACCCCAAAAAATCAACTCATGGTGGTATGCTGTACCCCATCATGTCATATGTCATTGGATTCGTCTTGAATCTCCTTTCTATCAAAAGTTATGGCCAAAAAACTAAAAAGCAAAAATATGCATAGAAAATGAATGGGAAAATGTAATAAGTTTATTTTGCAGCTTTATTTGCGAATAGGAAATTTGCCATAGTCCAGAGGAAAGTGCAGGCTGAGAGCAATCAAAGGACACCAGAAGGGTCCTTATCCAATTAGCTCAGCCCCCAAAATCACCCCGAAGGACTTCTCCCCCTTTCCACTGAGCTCCATTTGAAAGTATGGAAGGGGTGCAAAGCTTCAAGAATGGCCCTGATCCTAGGTATCTGGAGCTTAAAGAAGGCAGACCTCACCAACACTGAAAATGATAAAAATTGGCTCTGCAGGTAATGTGAATTTTTTAAAAAAATGTATTTGTAAAAAGTCCAAACGCCTCTTCCCCTCTCCCCAAGCTTACCATAATGTCCTGCCCTTATCTCTCGGAGGTTTTAATGTTTTTGGGGGGATGGTTAAGGCTGTTTTAATTTTATTTTTATTAATTTTATTTTTATTAATTTTATTTTTATCAGATGTCCCCTTTCTCCAGGACATGTCCTCTTTTTGTCCTTGCATCCTGGAGAAAAATCTTCATTGTCCTCCTTTTCTTTGTGAGCAGGCATCCTATAGCCTGTTCAGAATTAATAAATTATGGCTGCAAACCTAAATACACTTTTCTGAGAATAGGCCCCATTGAGGAGTCTGGGGACTTGGGGGGCAGTTAGGTGTAAAAGAGGACCTGGGACAGGAGGTGGGTGGGAGAGAGCATGGGGACTTGGGGACAGTGACCATATGTCCTCCTTTTCCAGGACAGGCCCTCTTTTTTAAAAACCTTTTGTCCGGGATTGGGGGTAGCAAGTTTGACAAGGGGGTCCTGGACAGATTCCAAAGATTGAAAGGGGGTCCTGGGTTGAAATGGCTGAAAACCACTGCTCTAAAAGATCCATACTATTTAAATCAGAGTGGTACTTAATTTGGGGGGCTATTTTTACCTCTTATGCATTTTTATCTTCCTTTCTCCCCCTTTATTTTTAGAAGTATAACAGTTTAAAACATGGGGTTAAAATATCAATGCTTCAAATTGTGAAAATTACCACGGCTGATTCACTTCTAAATATTGCAGTAGAATGCCACAGTGCAAATGAGGTCAAGATCTATAGTCTGTATAAGTGGTTCCCAGGGGATTCCAGGGCAAAGAGGTCATATGTGGGAAGTGCAGGTGGGATTACTGCAAGGAGCTTGGCTTGGGTCTCTAGATCTTGCTCCATGTGAAAAGGACTACTGCTGAGCAGCAGCTGGGATAATGTCTATGTTGTGTATGGGCATATGGTCTGTTGTGCACCCTAAGGCAAAACAGGTGCACAGATACAGCTGGGAGTGTGCGCAACTTCAATTTGTGGCTTCTTGTTCAAAGCACAGTTTATTACAGTATATTTATACAGCTTATAGACTCAGGGTGATTTGCATAGGCAGGCTGAAAATAAACCCCCTTTTTAATGAGGTTTTTACAAGAAATGTTCCATGAGAAATCTTGCAGAACCCTCTATTTCTTCAGAGGTTTCCCTTCATGATGAAGTCATCATCCTCCCTAAGGCTGCAATCCTAAGCACACTTTCCTGGGAGTAAGTACTATTGAACACAATGGGACTTATGTCTGAATAGACATGCTTAGGATTGCACTGTAAGTCTTATACATCCCATGTTCTCAAGACAGTTGCAGACCCTGTCTCAGACTAATTCTCAAGATGTTATCCATAAGCTTTTTCAGGCAAGGTGACGGGAGATCATATCTTCTGCCCAGATTAACACCATCTGTCCAGTTCCAGATTAGCAAGACGTCAAACACAGAACCTTCTTCTCAATGTTTAGTACAAAGTTATTTAGAAACCATTGCTGTCAACTGTAAAGGAGACTCCTTGCCAGGAGGGGGTCTATGGCCCGGCTTGTGTCTGTGTTCTGAACCATTTTACTTTGTCTATTTGATTGAATATCTTTGCTTGTTTGCTGTTTTTTTTAACCTAGTACTGTGTTTTCTTTTAAATCTGGTTGTGATGGCTTTTAGCCAATACAAATAAAATTGACTAGTACAAAGTTATTCAGTTTGAATAGCTTCAGGATTGCCTGGGATAAGAGTATTATAGGTCTGGTGGATTTTCTAAACATATAGAAAATATTGACAATTTTTGGAGCACACCTCACATTTGTTCCCTACAATTAGAGCTGTGGGAGAGTGATGATGAAAAACAGGCTGCAGTAAAGAAAGAACAGTGGCAAATAGGTGGCAGGGACTAGAGAGTGATAGCACTGAGCTTGGATTCTCTATAGCAAATTGAGAGCAGAAAGGCCCAAGACATAGGTTGTGAGTATAGAGCTTCCTATAACCAAATCCACAGAGGCCACTGATCCACCGATCTTGCTCTTAGCACAGCCCAGCCATAAGACCATTTTGAATGCCGAAGACAATGTTTTGAGATGGGTAAGTGCACCATTCTTCTCATTCCATTTAAGCCGGTATACCGTTTATGAACTAATAAAGCACCAGATGCAACAGCATGATACAGACATTGAAACTCATTAAGTATCTTTAGAAGAGTTAATGACAAAAACCAAGGACCTCAAGGCCAGTTGGTATTTTCTGGAAAAAATGTTATCCTAGACCTATTGACCAGAGACCAACCTTAGCCCAAACCTATTCCCATACAGATTTGCAACCAGCTGAAAGAGAGCACATGTGGGTGGAATGTTGAATTGTATTGTAATCCCATGGCTGAAGCTGTATACAAGTCACACATGTATTCGCCTCATGATTTATCCATAGGCATGGTGTTCCTGTTAGGAAACATAGTGGATGTCAAAGACCCAGCACTGTAGAGGCCATATCTTTTGTAAAGCTCTTTAATACACCCCTTCTCGCAAAACAATGTCTTACCTTCCTCATTAAGATGAGAGGAGCTCTTTCCAATCTTTTCAAAACTGGATTTGTTAGCATACAGTCTAACGGAAGGAAGTCTCAAATCCTGAAGGCCTGTTTAGTATTACAGAATCTCTTTGGGCATTTTATGTTTAACAGTAAAAAAATATCTGTGAGGTCATATAGGGCAGGTAGCAGCTGTTGAAACATGCCTTTGTAGAACAGCTGCATCCTTAACACAAATTGCTTTTTTGTTGCCATCCTGCCAACTCTGGAGTAAAATTCATGGAAACGGCTGTTTTAAATATAGCACTGAATCATTAATTTACTACTGGAATATGTTAAAATACTGTCCATATAATCTTATATTCTTTTGAACTTACGAGGACAACTATTGAATAGTTTGCACTAGGTTTTTCTTTAAAAATGTTTTTACATGCATACTCTAAGCACCGTTAGTTTTTTACAATCTGTTGAAAAGTTAAACAAAACAGCTTTTCCTCAACTCCGTCGTAACATTTTTGGAAGTGCGTTTGGAACATTGCATTTCCTTCAGCTGCTCTTCAGATTAAATGCTTGGAGCAGAATGGCTCCTGGTGCACACTGGTGCTAACAATTCTGGGGGTTTACAGGCTGCAGTGACTTCAAACATATTGAAGTTGATGATTTATAGGTAAGTAAAAGGAAAGGACAAGGCATGAGCCCATATAATTGGTATATTTACAGTGAGATCACTTTTTTGGTAATTGTGCATGAAACAAAAATAATTGCGCAATAATAAGGTAGGATGCTTGGTTTACATGTGTATATACTGCTATCACTAAAAATAGTGCTTTCTGGTTGTTATAGAAAAGTTCAGGGGAAATCTGTTAAAAGCATTTTCATGTTTAAATCTAGATTTATATTCTTTGTAGGTATTGTTTTCAAGAAACAATAAAAATTTATTACAGTATTTATATGCCATAATTCTTAGAGTTCAGCCTCGTAGATTCAAGGTGGATTACATAGGCTGGTTTACTGATCATATCCCCACAAGTATTGATTGTGTGAGAGAATATTGGAAAGCATGTATATAGCACATATATATTGGAAAGCATGTATATAGCTTTAATTCATGAGCAGTCCAATTCTGCTGTTAGGTAGTTATTTGGGATAATGTTAGGTAATTATTTGGGATAAGCAATATTCATGATCAATAAATTCATTAAGATTTGAAGCAGATAAAATTCATCTGGTCTTAGTTATTTATTGAAGACTTATGATTGAACATGTATCCTTGCAAGCATCTACAATCCAGAGTAACTGCGGGAGCATATAAGAGACATTACATGCACCTGTAGTTACTGTACCACCTAGTGAAAACCTATGGGAAATTCATATTGCAGTCCAAAGTAATTTGTTCTTACACCAGAGCAAGGACTCCCATAGATACTCTGGATTGCTCCCATACAAAATAACAAAGTTAGGAGGGTACCATTATTGAGTTTTACAACCTTTGCGAAAAGGGTAATAAATCTGAGGCATTTCCCCATATGTAGCTATGTATATAAGAACTTTTATAACTTGAAACAAATACTTTTGAACAATTTCCAAATCATCCGGACACAGGTAATTGTGACCCGTAATAGACTGTTGCTGTGTAATAGATAAGGGCAACTGTATGATTTGAGTAGAACTGGTTGTTTGGAAAAATAGGGGAGATAGCTATTTTCATGACATCATCCTAACAAGATTTGTTTTCTTATGGATTGAGGATGTTGATTTTCTTTTCTATGCATGCATGCATGCATATATATATAAATGTGATTATTTAATGAGTAAAGTATCTAGCAGCCTGTGTCACTGTTTCCCCAAGGTCACTGTTATTAGAATGGCCACACAACCATACTTTTCTTCAAGAGAGGTAACTACCTAAAACCTACAGTCACTAGGCAATGCTGAAACCAGAACATTCAAAGGTCACTAACTCCATCACCAGTTGATAAATCTTTTAGGCAGTCGAAACCAAGCCACTAGAGATCTGCAATGTTTCTGTCCTTTCCAAAGTGCTCTGAACACTGCAGCAGTTGTCAAAAATGTTATTCAGTGTGAGATGAACAAACTGAAAGTAAGCCATAAAATCTCACTTCTGTTTACTTGTCTATGGAGAGACTTGCTTTCTGACTCAGAATTTGTGAGGGATTGGAAGAGAAAATGCTGGACTTCTCAGTGCTCTTCCATCCTATTTGTACTCCCAGCATCTATGTATGTATAGTATTTGGCAAGTTGCTACAGGATTTTTTCCAAAGTAAGCTCCCAGAGCAGCTTCTTCATATTTATTAAAGAGAAATGCTTCCAGGGATTGGAAAATTGCCTTGTGCAGTGTTATGGCAGCAGCTCAAAATTTTTTATTGGAATTTATCAGTTTCTTCTGTTGTCCACATTGTGAAAATAATTTGATGGGTGACTTTCTGTTTTAAAGACCAGAGTTGAACATTGTCCCGGTTCGCCAGCTGATAACCTGTTTTCATTCCGGTCATATGATCTTCATTAAAATTTTTGTTTTCTGCAAATGAATGTAATGCATTCATGTTGTTTTAGATATCTAAAAAATCAAAAAGCTTTCATAAATTGCTTTTTCAAGTGTGCAACTGTATGTTGAAAGCCTATTTACATTCTTTTTTTTGCCACTTTGGCTATAAAATGTAGTGTGCCAAGAACTAAGGAAGGACATGTAGTTAAGAAATATGTCTTTACAAACCCTAATGAGAAGGGCATTAATGACAATCCTCAACTCCTGTTTGCTACACTGTAGGCTTTTTATGTTGAGGCCATGCTCTTGGAGTTCTTGTGGCTAGGCCACAAATAGTTAGACAATAACAGCAACTGGACAAGAGACACTCTTTCAAGAGGATGTTCCCCTTTATTTTGCAGGGGGAGAACAACTGCAGGGGGGAGAGTAACTCCACACCCCAACAATGTCTGTTTTAGTGGCTTCTGCTGGTATTCTTTTGCATTTTAAATTGTGAGCCCTTTTGGGACAGGGACCCATTAGCTATTAATTAGCTATGAATTTTTTCATTTTCATTTAAACCGCTTTGTGAACTTTTCAGTTGAAAAGCAGTACATAAATGCGATAGAGTGATAGAGAGAGTGATAGATAGCTAGATAGACAGAGTGTAGCTGCCTCTTCTGATCCTTTCCCCTGTAATAGATGAAGTACATTAAGCTACCTGGGAGTTGGGGATGTTTTGGTAAAATGTTACATAAACCTCTTTTATTGTTGTTTAGCTGCTCAGGCTACTTTAGGTTTAAAGAAAACCTGAATAAAACTAAAAACCATCAGGCAATCTTAAGAGACAAAAGATGTTTGTAGGCTGTTATTGCTGCTGGCCTTTTATCATGAACAGGTGGAATTGTATTTCTGCCTCATGCAGAGTAGGGCAAGCAGTTGCTCACTCAGTGGAAAACACTACGTATGCATCAATTGCCCACTCTGTTGGTTTTGCTCTGGGTAGAGGACTGCCTGGTGGTGAATGATAGAGCAAATTAAGCAAAGAGCAAGTCTTGGTCTCTCAGCTTCTCACAAACAAAATGGAGGCTCCCTAACGTCTGACATGTCCCTAAGTATTTGGTATTTCCAGCCATTGACCAATAGGATGCATATGGTCTCATTCTGTACTAGGCTGTATGAATGGGATCACAATACTTCATGCTGCAGCAGTCCATGAACAGAAGGAGAGTTATGTCCTTCAAAGTGATCTTTCCTCCCAAAGAGCTTTGAAGCTGCAGCATGACCCATGAAGAGTTGCAGCATGACCCAAATGGATAGGATCCAGTCCTAAGCACCTGCAGTATGAAATTGTGCTTCATCAAACATATTAGTCTTAGATGCCTGAGGAACTTGCTTTGCAAATGCTTACATTTTGTCAATTGAACCTTCTCTTTAGATTAGCCTGGTAGTGATTTTTTTTCTAAACCTCTTCCAGTGATTATTTTATTAGAAAGGGGATGTTACATGTAAGTGATTCTGAAAGCACTGAAAAAGTTTCCAGCTCGAAGAAGGGCTTATGTTTTCTTCTCTGTCTGTAGCTGAACTAGATGCAGAGCATGCACAGAAGGTACTGGATATGGAGCACACGCAACAGATGAAGCTGAAGGAGCGGCAGAAGTTCTTTGAGGAAGCTTTCCAGCAGGACATGGAGCAGTATCTCTCCACAGGTTATCTGCAGATAGCTGAAAGGCGAGGCAAGTGCTTGCATTTTCCCACCATAGTCTGGAGTCATGTCACATTCTCAGAATAGATGACGAGGCAGAGTTTTGTATGTACTGTTTCCTGAGCTGGATTTGGCAACATACAATTTCTTCAATATATTTATGTCCTGCTTGCTCTTCAGGGAGCTCAGAGTGGCATTACGTTTCCAGGAGTCTCCCGGCCAAGCTCTGAGCACTGAAACTTTCTTAGATTTAATAGTGTAATGGAATATTCTGTATCCCAGCTGCTGGAATGACTATTAGACAATATAGCTGGGAATAGAATGGCAGCAACAGCAACAAGAATGTCAATAAATTTTAAAGACTTTTAAGGAGGGGGATGTTTACTCCATATGAATAAGGCAATTGGCACCTCATCTGCTGTCATGTTTCCTCTGTTAATTAGTTACAATTAATGGGTCAGTAGTTATAATTAATGGGTCAGTAGGAGGAAAATGACGCCTGTCCTATAACTTGCTTAGTAGATATTGAGGGGGGTGAAAATTGTTTCACTCTGGAATAATTTTGGAATCAATTTGGTTTAGGATTCTGGATTCTATTGACTTCAGGAATCCAAGAGTCTTGGTTCCAGTTTGTGGAATATCACAATGATATCATCACAATATCACTGTGATAATAGGAATTGCCCTGCATATACAGAGGCCTCCTGCAATGACTGAAGTCTTTGGGACTTTAGAGTGTCTATTCTGGAGTACTTAGGCCACCTCTTGATAGTCACAGTAATGTAGCTGCTTCTACCATTTGTAAAAGTTGTAAGAACAGTTGCAAGAAAGAAAAAAATCAGGAAATGTGGGAGGAGATGACTTTATGGATCTGGAATAGATTCTCCAGTAGATTTGATATTGACACACAAGTTCTCTTGGATACAGATATATTACCGGTAAGTATTAAAATTAGCTTTTTGCAAAAAAAATCAAAGGATGCTTATTTAAAGTTCATAATACTATTATACCCCATTCACAATCAGTTTACTCAACCATGAGTGCAATCTAGAAGGTAATATTGAAAGTCTTTGACCTGGATGGCAAGTTCATTTATTTCTTTTTCTAATTGCAGAGCCAATAGGAAGCATGTCCTCTATGGAAGTGAATGTAGATATGTTGGAACAAATGGACCTTGTGGATATGTCTGACCAAGAAGCCTTAGATGTCTTCCTTAATTCTGGAGGAGAAGACAGTACAATGCCATCTCCCATGACAGGTAGAAAATGAGCTCTGACATTCCTGGTCTAGTTGTCCCAGTACAAAAATAGAGATAGCAATGACCTTAAATCACCAAGAACAAAGATTGGCCTAAATTACTTATTTAAATCACATGTCTAAGTTTGTTACTTAATTCAGCAGCACGTTATTCAGGAGGATCAGATGAATCAAATGAGATACAGCATAGGTGGGCAAACATTTTGGCAGGAGGGCCACATAATTTCTGACACTGTTGGATGAGGAAAAAAAGAATTCAACACTTCAGATTTACATAAATTTAGATACATTTACATAAATGAATACTTTAGAGACAGAAGTAATATGAATGAATTTCACTGAGCTTATTTATGATACACACGAGAACTATAATATAGGCATGTAGAACCAAAAAATAACTATGAACCATCTGCCACACACCTCTTGTGCAATGAAAGCATAGTGACCAAGCCAGAAAAATGGAGACATAAGTTAGACGCAATGGGAAAGCTGCAGGCCAGTGTGGGTTCCCAACACCGATGGGACGGAGTTTCACTGGAGCCTGGGGGTGTCCAGTGGGCCAAATTTGGGTCCGTCAGGAATCTCCTGGACTTTAGAGTTGGGTCCAGTAGGAAGTTGACAAGAAAAAATACCAACATCTCTTTCAAATAATCTCAATTATTGCTCTTTTTTCTACTCAGAAAAGTAACATTTAAACCAAGGCGCTGCAGGCAGGCCTCCATCAGTCTTGAAAGACTATGGTATCATGCTCGGCGCTGCATACACTGCATGTGAAGCACGAAAGCCTGGGTTAGATTGTTATGGAGGATAGGCTGTTACCCAAGCAGCAAATCCCCCCTCTCCACACCACTGAATTAGTCCAATGGAAAGGCAGAGCCGATACGATTGGATTCAGCTGTGTTGCAGAGCTGGGCTAAGGACAGGAGCTCACCCTGTCTTGTGGGGCCGACCCGGGTCTCAGACCCTGGCCTGCTGGTTAACAGACACAGTGTCTTAACCACTTGTGCCACCCACAGCCCATCCAAGGAGCTGCATCTCATAACAATAAGAGGAACTGCTTGGTTGTAATCAATCCAGGTGTTGTCATAAGCAGCTTAATTGGAGAAAATGCAGACAATAATTCATTTTTAAAGAAATCATTTTTTAATCCACTAGAGATACAAGCTGACACCTGCTTGAAAGTACCAAGCTATTTATTTGGTAGCTGGAAATTGTTCCTTGTATTCTTCTCAAGTTTCTAGTAGAAGTGAGTTTGCATTTATTTTGCCTAATAGTGAGAAATGGACAAAACTTCCTAATTTTATGGCCTTGGTCTAGAAGAGACTTCTCATGTCCTTGAGAGGATGTTTCCCAACTTTTTATCTCAAGTTGAAGAACATGTTACTTTCCTATTTCAGGATGCTCTTGAGCTACCTTTATAATTAGCAAAGACTAAGGAAGCTGGAAGGAATTGTAAGCTATTTTATCCTCTCATATCCAACACCTGGTCTTTCAACTTGAAAAACATTGCCACTTCTGGAGCATCCAGTTAAATGCTCTATTGCTAGCCTTTTTAATATAATGAAACTCATAAGAATGCCAGTAAAATAAGATCATATATATATGAATTTAGTTTTATAACAAATGAATACACTGTCAAGGTAGAGATTTGTTTGATAGGAAGCCTGTTGCTGGGGCATGAAAGTAAATGCTTTTAATTTCTAATATTTTGAAGGGCCAGATTCCTCTACCTGTCAAAATGAAATCAGTCTTCAAGTTCCTACACGTGCAGAGTTACAAGAGAAACTTTCTACAACATCAGCGTGGACTGATTCTGCCAACCAAGATGTTAGTGAAGGAGATTCACCTGTGATCCAGTCAGATGAGGAAGACGTGCAAGTGGACACTGCCCTTGCAGTAGCTACAGAAATGAAGGGCCCTTCTGATGTTAGTGATGAGAGTGATTCACAAACTATTTGAATCTTATCACTGTGATCTTATAGGAATTGGGACCCTGGAATGAATAAGTAAAGAAATGATTGAATGAGCTTGCCTGTGTTAACAGGATTATCCATCATGGGGAAAAAATACCATATATAAACTTTTGAGTTTGACATTTATGTTAAAAATACTGATTTTTATAAAATTTCTTGAAGTACACTATTTAGCAATAAAGTCTTGAAAAGATTTATTTTGAAGTTCTCCATAGGAACGTAGAAATACAGGAGCCGCAGTTATTCTTACAGAGTGCCTGTCTTCAGTCCCGGGGCTAAAGCCTGCTATGTCTGCTGCTGTTACTCAAAATGGAACAGCTATTATTGCCTTTAATGCACTGATCAAATTGTAGGTCAAAGTGAGGAGTTGCACTACAGCTGCAATACTTTCCTGGAAGTAAGTACTATTGAACACAGTGTGACTTACTTCTGAGTAGACTTGCTTAGGATTGCACTGCAAGATAGGGTGGAGCATCTATGCTAGAAAATGAAGTGCAATTTTACTAAGTGGCCTATTAATTGCATGGTTCCATGCCCTGAATAGTTTTTACTAAAAGAATGCAAACTGATTTCCAGACTGCTATGTCCTATTTTACTGGGTGCAGTCTCAGGCTGAAGGGAATAGGCAAAGGACAATAAATGTCATTCTCTCTCTCTCTCATATCATCTTGCTGCCTTTCACAATTTGAAAAGTAACATATCATCCTTCAGAGTCTTGACCACAACTTGCTACTAATAACAATTTAAGAACTAGACATGTTCTAAAGCAGGGGTGTCCAACACAAGGCCCAGGGGCCGCATGTGGCCCAGGACGAGGGTGGATGCGGCCCTCTTGCAAAGCTGGCCACCAACATTGGAAAAACCAGCTTTGTGGCAGCAGCCATTTTCAAATTTCATGTGTTTCTCTGCACACTGCCCTGGGCGGCCTCCACAAAGCTGGCCTGGGCTGCTTGGCTCCTACCCCTACCTGTCTCCTGGCATTCAGAGCACTTCAGGCCCCTGCAGACCTTGCAGTGCTCACCCACCCACATCCCCCAAATTCCCTCTATCCCAACTGCTACCTGCTGCCCTTGAGACCTACTCAGAAGTAAGCCCCTTTAAAGTCAATGAGGCTTACTCCCAAGTTGCAGTCTGAGAGCACAATGATGCATATTATGGGCCGTGATCCTCTCCAAGCTTAACCTTGGAGATATGCTGCAACCCTAACCATGTCTACTCACAAGGCCCATTGTTCCCAATGGTTCTTACTCCTAGGAAAGTGTGTTCAGGATTGCAGCATATCTCCAAGGTTAAGCTTGGAGAGGATCACAGCCCATCCTATGCATCATGCCTCCTCAGAAGTAAGCCCCACTAAAGTCAATGAGGCTTACTCTCAAGTTGCAGTCTGAGAGCCCAGTCTGCAGTCTGAGAGCATGGCTACTCAGCAGAAAACCCCATGATAATCAATGAGACTTACTCCAAGGTTTAGCTTGGAGAGAATCGCTGCCCATCCTATGCATCATGCCTATTCGCAAGTAAGCCCCATTAAAATCAATGAGACTTACCCCAAGGTATAAAAATGTAGGACAAAATATAGGACATCCTACATTTTGTCCTACTTTAAAAAAAGTTGTTCGTGTTTATGCGAGGCCCAAACCAACTCTCTTCTTCCAATGCGGCCCAGGGAAGCTAAAAGGTTGGACACCCCTGTTCTAAAGTATTGTTCATATTTAGCCCACATGTAAAAAGAATATGCTACCTACCCATCCAGAATTGTGTCTGAGAGGATTAGTGTAGTATAATTTATAGGCTTTTCTGCGTATTCCTTCATTTATGGATTGAAGGCATGAATGGGGCTTCACTGGAACTTGTACAAAACTAGTGTAGAATAAGGTCAAACATACTTTACCTCACTGTTGTCTGTGTGGATTGCTGAACTACTTGTTCCTTTTAATAATTATTCTCCAACTAAAGGCAACCATATTTTCCATAACCTACCATTGAATCTTGCTGCCCATTCTAATGGAAGTATATTCTGAATTGAAGCTCCTTTACTTGGAAGAAGAAGAATAGGGGGAAGATAATGTTTTCAAATAATACTAATTTAGATGAGTTGCTTAGATTCAGTCTTACGAATCTATTCCCAAAATATGTTGGATCTGGAGATTAGTAAAATGTGGGTGCTTACAAAATTGATTTTGTGGCCACTGCCTTGCTCTTCTACTCTAGCTTAGAGTAGGAAAGGAGTGGAAAAGGAGTCCTTAGGAAAGGAGTGGAAAATGGCACGTAGTGCAACAGCCTAAGAGAAATCCACACACACACGAGCAAAGTGTCTGCGCATACAAGAGAAAACTTAATGGGTTGGCTTCTATATTTTTTTCTCTGCTAGGCTAATAAAAGGTAACACTGACTGCCTATGTAAGTTGCAACTTCGTGTAGCCTAGAAAATGGTCCTAATTGAACCCTACTTACTCTCTACTCTCTTGGAAGAAAGACAAAGCATCAAAAAAGTGTTTTTTATTAAACCTTGTATTACAAACCTGAAAAGTAAACAAAAAACTGGCAATAAACATGAAGTTTTTCCTTACAAGGAAAGGGAGCAGAGCAGCGCTAATAAATTAAATGTCAAACTGTAAGCCATAGTCAGAAGTTTACTGTCAAGAAGGAAAAAGTACACAGCAAGGCCATAAAAACTGGACAACCACATTGGAAAACACTTGACTCTGCATGTTATTGTTAAATATTCCAAAACAGTTCAGTCTTCTGCAACAACCAACAATATGTATCTTATAAGACTTTCCTGACAGTCACCACTGGCAAGCTCAGTGCAATATGGGTAGCTCTACGGTCTGGTTGAATTCAATTATGAAACCAAAGAGTTTGTGAAAACTTTCCCTTTTTTATTCCACACATACTGTACACACAACTGGAAAAGGGCAACAACTACTCCATTATTATTTTTGTTGTTGTTCAGTGATGTAAGCAGCACTTATAAATGTTACAAGAAAAACCCTGTAAGCATCCAATCCAACCGATGAAGAAAGTGAAACGTCGTAAGGCTTTTCTTCATCTTGTCTTGCCACCCTTCCCCACCCTCCCAAGAAAAGGCTCAAGTATTTAAAACAATTTACAGGCTTATATACAAAAAGGTATTTTTTTTTGTTACAACATGAAGAAGAAAAAAAGTAGACAAGATGAGAGCAAATACATTTTCACATTCAAAAGAAATATGCAAATCTGCTAGTGGCTCTAAATGTGATCATACAACAAAACAAAATTAATGCTGACTGTGGAAAAAAGTACGAAAAAAACAGCAGTGGAATGGAAATGGAATGTTAAAGATTGCACGTCTATGACAAGAAGCACTTATGGCTTCAATCATTTTTTAAAGGATGCTATTGAAGGGTTTTTGATAAAGTAGCCAACAGCACCAAAAAATAACAGAATGGATTTCCTAATGAAATCAGGCACAGTTTTTCACTCACATGACTCCTCAAGGCAGACAGTCTTTTCCTTCTCTCTCTCCTCCTCCTCGAACAGATGCATAGTGAAGTGCTGGTAACAGAGAACATTTTCTCCAAATCTCCCATTTTGCCTCTAGTTAGAAAACTAAGTCCATCTTCAGCTGCCATAACCTCTCAAAAGAAAAGTGTGTAGTCTCCAATTTAAAAAGGTACAAAACTCATCCTGCCTGTTACAGAATACAAGTATAGCAATTTCTTTCAAGTTTTGTCTCCTATCCCTTTTCTCTCTAGAAAAAAAATCGGCTGACATGACTGGAGAACAAATTATAAAACACGCAAAACTTCAACCTATCCAAAAACGGGTTTAAAAGCCTCTTTCACCATCACTGAAAAAGCAAAAAAAGGCTTTTTGTTTTCGGCCAGAGGGACAAATACAAAACAAATTTCTTTAGTCCCTTGCTGGTTAAAATAGTGAATGTACAGCAGTTTAAAAAAATAAACCTGACTGCTGTATCTAACTATCTAAGAAAAAAAAATTCAACAGTTTAATGCTAAAACAAAATTAGTTCTCTAAAACCAGAAGAAAATCTTCTTTAGAGCTAGTGCAAAGACAGCTTGTATTCTACAGCAAGTACTCCAAACTATGATATAATAATTACAAAATATATATATAAAATTGACAAGGAGGAGAGTTGGCATCTTCAGGATTAACTTGAAGCACTTTTGGATGAACTGGAGGATGAAAGTCTTGATGACGGCACATCGACTGTTGCTGTCTTCCGAGGTCCTCTTTTTGGTGTAGGCTTGCTGATACAGTTCTCAATGGTGCCATTTTTACCAGATACTTTCCCACAGATTTGATTGACTAAACTGATTATTTGTTCCTGATTGAGAAAGAGAAAGACAAACAAAATTTGTAGTTTCTCTGCTGTTTAAAGAAGAAAGCTTAGATACCAGGCAACTTAATGGAGAATGGCAATTCAGGACTAGGTTACAATGGTCACCAGGATCACCTAATTCAACATTTATATTCCAGATTTATATTTTTTAAAAGGAAATTCCACTCAGAAAGTCAGCAGTTCAAGATCCAAGTACTGCCAGATGGGGTGAGCTCCTGTCCTTAGTCCAGCTCCTGCCAACCTAGCACTTCAAAAGCATGCAAATGCGAGGAGATAAATAGGTTCCACTTTGGTGGGAAAGGCAGCAAGCTAGTGACAGGCTGGCCAGGTTTCCCCAAGTCACATCCATCGTGGATTGCATGAAACTCCATCCACAACAAGCGGACGCCGTCACCGCATGGTACAATCACTGAAGATGTCTTTTTGTCTGTTGGCTGTTTAATGAGGCCACTTCACAAAAGAACAAAGCTACAAAATGCCAACGGGTTGTATCCTAAGTTTAGTTGATCGCTTGAAAGAATTAAGTAATGATACCTAGCTAAACTTAGACACAAACTATAAAATTAGAAATAAACATACATAAAATTCCAATGGGTCTGGGAAAAATAAAAACAAGCTGAAATGCCCAATTCTAGCATCACTAAACTTCAAGCTATCTGGCATCAATTGCTGTAAGATCAAAAACTACTATGCAGACCTCATCATAACGATACATGAGCTTCAGTCCCCGACAAGACTTCTGTTTTTCCACATGCCGCAGGGCACATTCTAGGCAGAAGACAACATTTTCATTCTCCTGTACAACCTGCCAAAATTAACACAAAAACGCAAAGGTCTAGAAAATGTAGGAACTTGTTTTTCCTCAAAATCATCACATCTATCCCATACATAGCTAGGCAAAGCTTAAAAGTCACTTTAAAGATATTGACTATTACCCCAAAATCACTGGTGTCACTTTGTTTTGCAAATATGTGATTCTTAATTTTTTTAGGGAATAACAATGAGATTGTTAATCACTGGTATCAATCATGTGAATTGTATATTTCAATGATCTGACATTTTTAGAATTAAATTTTAACAAAGAACATCTTTACAAGTTAAATTTTGGCAAGTTTCAAACTCTTTCATCCAAAGCCTCGCATGGCTATTGCACTGCCTCCTGCAGCCCACCCTACACTGGGGCAAACTGGAGGAGGCAGTGCCATGGGCGCACAAGACCCTAGCTCACCGGCCAGGGACGCACTGGCCATAAAAGTAGATTTAAAGGACGAAAACATTTTTTGGTTGCCTTTCTTTATATCTGGGTGTGGTCAATATGCCGGTGCGCCCTACACGCCGTAAAATATAAGCACTATTCAGTGGCACCCCCTTCACTGATGTGTTTTAACCAATACTTAATTCAAATACATGTGGTGTTCTGACCCAGATGCTATCATGCAGCTAACAGAACAACCATCATAGAGCAAAACTAACGTGATTTAGTGTCATTCAGTAGAGATTTCCCTCACCATGGACAAATAACACAGGTGCTGACAAATCTGACATCTCCTCTCTGATGTCTCTAACTGCCACTTTCGAGGTTTCTTCTTCCCATCCAGTCCTGAGCTGCTGCTATCGTGGCTCCCATAGCGAGCTGAAGAATGGAGGCCTGTCTCATATAGCTGCCGCCGTTGCCTCAATTCCGTATCCCTGTAAAGATTAGGAAGAGTTAGAAGACAGAAATCAGCGATAAGGTATGTCAAGAGGCATACCCAGCAGGACTTTTTCTACATGTACTCGAGATCTTAAATTCAATTGCTGATTGTGTTGATGTCAATCCCTGAACACATTATGAGAAAGCAGTGATGCCAGGAAAAATCCCAGCTAAGACTCTGACAATGACCGCTGTAGCAAAATTATTGATTGAGAACTAGAGAGAGCAAAGAGGTTTCCAGGATGCCCCTGGATCAGTCCAGAGGATGAGATGTTTGAGCAAACATGGCTGCCAATTGGTAACAGCAAGGAGAGGGGGAAGAAAACCAAGAGTTGTTTTTGTCAGAGAATAAGCAAGCTCACTGAATACAGCAGGAGGATTCAGGTAAACTGGAACACAATCCATGTCCTTTAGTGGCCCCCTTCCACACTTGAGAAAAACTGACTTTTTTCAGAAATTAAAAGAGAAATCAAATCTGAAGTTAAAAATAATGGAGGAACACTGAAGGGAGGAGGGAGAGGTAAACCATCAGGAAAGGTGTCATCACCCAGCAAGGGATCAATGTTGACAATGACAGTTTCAAAATGCGGTTAAGATCAAATGCGACAAAGCTCAAAACTTCAGGGAGAGAGGGATCCCCCAGTAATCCTTCTGAGGATCTTTCTCTCAAGGAGAACTATCTGCATTTGAATGACTTTGAGAATCACTTGGATGAAGAGAAAAGTCACCAGCCCTGTCCATGCGGACAGAATTTCTTCTTTTCCAGGAAATGTGGATGCAACAACTCCCTGCCTACAAAGGAAGAGGCTCATCCAGATGGAGCTCTCTTGTGCGTCACACAAATCTTCCACTCTGAGCACAAACTCACAGTAGAAGAAATGTTTAACCGCTCTTTAAAAATCAACATATGAATTTGTTAAATACAATTTGTAGATTCCAGTCATCAGATTTTCTAGGATCTGTTGATCTACTCGAAGTTTAATCGACCAGCACTACGCGGCTGTCTCATACTTGAACTGTAGGTAGTAATGCTACAAGGTAAGGGAACAAAAGAGAACAGCATTACGTTACAAATATTTCCCTCCTTTCCCCCTCCTTTCAAATCTGTCTTCACTGGGGGGAAAAGCATTAAAATTGGACCTTCGACACCTTGAGTAGGAGGAAGCTGTGTAGTTCTCTTCATACTACAGAGGGAGAGAGAGTAAAGAAGCTTCTTGCTACACCAACAAAACATTTCAAAAGCTCATTAGAGAACAACGTGCTTTTAAGAGCTGGGGATCATAAAGTGCGAGGGAAATACCAGCTCTTGTTGCTGGAAAAAAGAAAAAGTAATTGAATGAGATAACGGAAACATCCTTCACTCTAGTCACTGGTAGTTTGATGGCACGCCAGTCACTCCCAGAGGTGATGATCTTCAAGCAGGCCAGCCGGCTCAGAAGCTGCAACAAATTGTTCTTGGATTTCTCATAACACTCCTGTACATTTGCTCCTTGAGCTTTCCTAGGGAAAAAAAGAGTTAAAACATAGCGAACCTCAACTTTTTTACCTGAGCTCGCCTAGAAGTGCTGATATTGTACTCAGAGCAGATCCATTTTCTTTTTTTGCTTCTGCCGTCGCGATCTGATAAAGCAGCTTTTCCATGGAAAATGGCTTAGGTATATGTCGCCGTTTCATTTCCTGAATCAAGAAATTCCAAAATGTTAGTTCTCTGTTGATGTATAAGGAGAGAAGCCACTTGGAGAGAAGAATTTAACAGATGCTATAAACGCAGCGGCCATGGACTATGATTTCCTGTCTGAAAGTTTAGATGAGAAACTCAAACCAATGAAGACTTGTCAAGAGGTTTTAGATTAAATGGGTACACCAGACCCAGCTTGACAACCCAAAGCAAGCTATGCATGGCATACTGTAGTGGTACTGATAGTATTCTAATATCCCGCATTCTCAGTAGACTAAGACAAAAGAACTGTTTTGCTGAACAGCCCAAAGGAACAGCTAGTCAAGCTTCTCATTTCCCAAAGAAGCCAGGCAGATGTTCTGGGGAGTTCTTAAGGAGGGCACATATAGGTGATAACCATTCCTTTTTCTTCCCCTTGTATTACAAACACAAATGGACCGACCGTAAAGATTGAGCCTCCTAATAAGTCACTGATAGATCTAGTCTCTGTGGCAGATTTTCCTAATCTTTGTGAAAAGTGAGCCAAGCTAGTGGACTCACTATCTAATTGCGAATTCTTCAAGATTGTGGTGAAAAAGTCTTTCCTTTTGCGTGTTTTGAACTTCCTGCCAATTCACTTCATTTGATGTCAAAAAGTCCTTGAATTGATCCAGAGGAAGATAGAGAATCCTATGTACTCTCTTTGTATTCTCTTTATTAACCCTAACACTGCCACCCCTGCATCACTTGTCCTTTATCCTATGTGTTTTCTTGTCATTAAACTTAATACAATGAAGAGGAATCATCATCACTTTCGTGTTCTGTTGTACAGCCCAATCTTAGGGGGCCCAAAATGGGTACTGCTGTATCCAGTGGCACCAGTGAAGCTGTCAGAGTCTTTCAATCCCTTCCTCTGGGGAAAGCCTCAGACCCAACAATGGGGCTTCTCAAGTCTATGCTGGCTATTCTGCAGGCACAGACCTGAGAGCTACACTGCATTTAAAAATGATTTTTTTCATAAAACATTCCTACCTTGGCAGTTTTAAAACCCATGCTTGTCCACTGGGTGGTAGCAAAGTGCACAGTTTCAGAGACGTTGTAGCCGCAGCACACTTTAGACACAAAAGATCCTGGAAAGCACACAACGAACTGCCCACTGTGCTGTACAGTACGATGCACCTTGATCCCCTCTTTGCACAACACCTCTGGGGAGATCTAAGGAAAGAAAAACAGTGAAAATGCTTCTTACAATCCCATCCTGTGCACTCTTGTTTAAATTCCAGATGCACAGCTGTAACTTGAGACTAACATAGGTTGGAACAGCCAGTTTTTGCCAGCCCTATTGCACTTTCATGGAAGCACCAGTAAAGGACATACTGTACTTGCATGAAAGCCATAAGTCAGGTGTCCATAAGGTGGGGAGCATGCGTATCTAAAATGATTTGTCTGACTTAAGACCTAATAAAATAAAAATAAGGGAATTGCTACACTGTTGCTACTCCTGTTGCTACTCACCATGACGTTACTTTCAAGCATTTCCAGCCCTGGAGTGCCATTGGCTTGCAGCAGCGTATGTACCACTTTGTCAAGTTTTTTCTCCTCTGCAGCAGGAATGCAATACCTGTTTATTTTTGCAACAAAAAAATATTTATTACATGCTGAACAGCCATGCAACATACAGCAGTGTGGCGGCTGTCTAAAGCTGAGAGAAAATATAAAATACTAGTGAAATGTGCTCACATTGCAGGAGTAAAATAACCCCCATAAGTCATCTCATTGCACAACACCCCCCATGCACATCCACTCCCCCTCCCAGTGCACCATCCCCCCAGTGCATCAGGCCCCAAGCACCAAATTGGCTGGATGTTGATCAGTCAGTCTTCAATGTTAAGACAAAAACATGTTGCACCCCCTTTTCACTCCCTTAAGGGTGAGATTTCTCAGCATCAGTTCTTCTTGGGTGTTGATGTCACAGAAGGAGCACCCTCCCCAAATTTCACGCTTCTAGGTCTGGGGGTTGGGGCAGAGCGTCTATCAGTTAGGGATTCTTCAATTGAAAGTATAGGGAAGAAAACACGTTGCACCGCTTTTCACCCCCTTCCAGTGGGAATTTCCAAAAACCAGTTCATAGTGGGTTCCTCCATCACGGAAGGAAGAACCTTCCCAAATTTCACACTTCTAAGCCTGGTGGTTTTGGCAGGGTGTCCATGAGTCAGTGAATGATTCAGGCAGGCAGTGACTTCAGTTTTATAGATATAGAAGATAGATTAGAAACTCACTCATAGTTGAGTGTTGTGAAAAGTTAGGAATTTCATACTTGTGAATGTCCTATTCTTGGAAGGGGGAAAAGGGTAATTCTGTATTGTATGGGTTTATCCCTGATGGGTGGGGGGGGGAACCCATACAATACAGAATAACCCCATTTTTACTCTTCCAGAGAATAGTATGAAGGCCCACAATGAGCAATTTGCTTTGAATAAGACAATGCATTTGCAAAGGAAATCAAGCATTTGTCCAGCTATGCAGCATACAGACCATTACTTTAAAATATACCTATTTGCTTAAGCATGTTCTGGAGCTGGGCCCTTCTAAAAATACAATCCTTTTTAAAAAAATTCTCTTTTGTTTGTACCCCAATACTTTATAGATCTGCATTCTTTCCTACATCCCATAACCATAAATAAGGAGAATTCCACATATTATATATTAGCAAACTTGGGTTTGGCACTGAGCACATATGCAGTAGCTTAGCCATATCCACAGCCTAGAGCCCTAGACAATTTAACTAAAAGTTGAGACATCACCTTGCTGACAAAGGTTCATATAGATAAACCTATGATTTTCCCAGTAGTAATGTATGGCTGTGAGAGCTGGACCATATGGAAGTTGGATTGCCGTAGAATAGATATCCTTGAATTATGGTGTTGGTGGAGACTCCTGAGAGTCCTGTGGACTGGAGCCTTTGGCAAAACCCATTCTCCTTCTTCTGCCTCTTGTTTGTTTGTTTAAATTTATTCATTTACTTCTTGGTGCTCAACACTATACAGGCCATGCCTTTTTATCCACAGGGTTTTTGTAACAGTGGATACAAAATCAGTAGAAATACAGCTATAAAGACTCACTTCTGAGTTTATTGCTTCTCTGTTGTGCCCGAGAATGCATTGGTATAGACACTATACTGCGTTTAGCTACTAGATGTGAAGAATAATGGAATGTAACGGAATGAAGCTGCCATTATTTAACACTGCAAAAAAATAGGACTTTTGTTTTCTTTCCTTATTACAAGGCATTTTAAAGTGGACCTTCGTAACAGTAGTGAATTAAATTAGTGGACATCAAATCACTGGATACTGAGATCTCACCTATACAATGTGGTCTATACAATGTGCTGCAAAGATTGTAGACCCCCTGCAGTAGGCAAATATGAGGCAAACAGTATTTTTACCATTTTTGCATTAATGAAGATCAAAGAAAAGCAGTAGTTTTTCACAGTAATGGTGCAAAGGTAGTGAACCAGAGTCAGTACAGTGCAGCATTCTGGGCATAGCTGAAGTTGACTTACCAAATGCAGTCAGCACCAGTGTGTAAGTAGTCAATATACGGAAGGTGATTTTGGTCTCGAGACCAGCATGAGGTAGAAAAAACCATGCCAATATTTAGCCAAGGAATTGTCACTCCTAGAGAAGCAAAATTGGAAACATACATTGTTAATAAAATGAACTTTGGGTTAAAAATAAAATAAAGATAACTTACTTTTTTAAAAAATTGTCTTTTTTTTGGGTAGTGTACTGGGTAGAGTACAGACACACCCCAAAAGTTGAAATATGGTTACCTGAAATATTCACACTCTTCCCAATACTACCTGTACTCATAAATTTTTGTAAAGCTCCAAAAACCTGCAAAACCAATTGGACTAGAAATAATAGTCCAAATGAGTCCCAAATGTCCCAAATAATAGTCCCAAAATGAGTGCAGATACTTGGCAACTAGCATACTTCAGCCATACCACCTTCACTCTAACCTTAACAGCGAATGCCTGTCTTTACCAGTCATTGTCAAGCGGGGACCACCTAAGAGCTTTAACGAAGAATGCTGAAAATCCTGCTCATTTATTGACACACTATTGCTCCCTAGAGTCTACAAATAATGAAGTTACGCACACTGATTGTTCACCATATTGACATTAAACATTAGCAGGAACACAATGAATAATGATGAATAAACATGGTCCAGTTGGGAGAAATAAGTGCTCTGAAGTACATGATCTGGTCCGTAAAGTTCCCCTCTGCCTTGGTTTCACCTTTCATTTTTTTGTATCATAGGCCTCCTGAGCTACACCTTCTTGCAGCTGGAGTGTAACATCGTTTATTAACCTCTATACAAAAGAAACATGTCCATCTGTGCAAAACAGATTGTGGGGTCAATGGGTTGCAGAATCACCATGAAATACTGCCATGAAATGAACCTTACTAAATATTACTTCATTTTTAAACAGCATATATATATGCATGCTTGCCCCATAGAAGCAGCAAAAAACATTATTTATTCAGCATCATATGGATTCCACAATGGAGGTGCCTGTGAAACGTGGAGAAAATCTTACCTGGCACAGCACCAAGATGTCGCAGGATGGAGCCTGTATTATTAGGAAGGACTGTTAGGTTCCACCCGTGCCTGTTCAAATTAAGTGAAACAAAGAATGATAAATAAATACCACATTAACTGCTATTTATTTACTAGGTATTCTGTACTGTAAAGGAGAACTGTAAGCCATGCGGAAAGGGAGTGATTGGTCTCCTTCTCTCCAGGCCCCTTCCCTAAATCCTCAGCTTCCTTTGAAACAGTGGTTCCCAACCTTTGGGAGTCTGTCAACCATTGCCTCAAAATTGGAATCGTTAGGGACCAAAAGGAATTCCCCACACAAAAAATACAATTAAATTTAAAATAATTACATTTAATATAAAATTGTATTTATGATAATGTAATATGATTAGAGATTTCTGATTGTCCATAGAGAAGGTGCGTAGGTTGCTGCTTTTGTTGCCAGCTGCAGATGGTCTGCTCTCTGCCCCAGGAATGTCACTAAGGTGCATGTCACCTGGTGTGGAGGCCAGCTTATCACCCCCATGTAGAGGTGGGGCAATAACCTGCATGGTGGGTGTGGTTATGTGCCATTGCTCCTCCTCCACTGGTTTTTTTAGCCACACATTTTAATAGAATAAAAATATTGCAAAGTGGTTTGTTTCACTGCATTCTGCTTAAATTATGCATCCAACTGTATATAACGTGATAGGATTATTTCTACAAACCATGATTTTAAACATAATGGTCAGATGGGGTGTCCTTCTCCTCAAGGGTGCCCCCTTTCTAATGCCCTAGTGACAGCCCTAGGTAGTGACATCAAGACCATATTGGAAGCCTTGCATTCCCCTTGACTCATCTTCCACACCAGCTAAGGCATACTCGCTACTAAATATCATTACTTGCCAGTAAATATGCTGTGCAGTTCACTTTCATTTCCATGCAAATCAGGGACCTCCTTCTTGGGCGACATCTGGGAGATGCGTTCATTGAATCAGAAGCAGTGCTTCAGTAGCCTGTGTGGGCTCTTCCAGCACCACCTTTTGGGCTAGAATTGGCTCTTCCAGCACCACCTTTTGGGCTAGAATTGGCTCTTCCAGCACCACCTTTTCAGCAGTGCTGCTTTTGCCAGTGGGGTCACTTTATAAACTCAGCAGCTGAGAGAGGCTGATGTGAAAACCTAATTACCACTGGGGGAGCAGAACAACTTCCATGGACCATATCTGGCCTTCAGGTCTTATGTTTGACTCTCCTAAGGCAGTACTGGAACTGCTGCCCACAGTGTGTAGTAGTACTACACTGGCAAGCAAAAGCATTTGAATCAAGCAATTCAGACCCACTGAGTGACTGACCAGAGATGATGCAAATTTCCAACATTACAGATTAAATTACCAAACATTACCTTGAAAACGGTTCTGATTTCCCCACGGGAAAGCCACTCCCATGGGTGTTGGTATCCACTTTCCCACAGTGCACTGCTACATGGCAATCCTTCTGTTCCACAAGCCTCCAGTATTCTTGCTATAGCAGTAAAAGGTTTGAATAGTTTTTTAGAACCAAAAGCCCTCTCAAGTACTCCTTACTAACAAAATGTAATTTCCACAAAACAGTTTAACCCGTATATACTCGAGTATAAGCAGACCCAAGTATAAGCTGAGAGGGGCTTTTTCAGTATAAAAAATGTGCTGAAAAACTAGGCTTATACTCAAGTATATATGGTAAATAAGTTCCCTTTCTTTAGAATTTGAACATTAGACGCAAATTAGATCATTAGCATTAGACATTAGAACTTAAGTAAAACGTAATAAAATACCAATACCAATTAAGCAAAATGTAATAATTAAATGTTCTTTTCCTATTTACCTTTCTCTTATTTAGATAAATAGTTATTGTTTGTCTCCCCCTAGTAGTTATACCATGAGTAAGAAATAACAAGAGAATCTCATGACATAGTGGGCTGTGGGTGGCGCAAGCGGTTAAGATGCTGTGCCTGTTAACCAGCAGGCCAGGGTTTGAGACCCGGGTCGGCCCCACAAGACAGGGTGAGTTCCTGTCCTTAGCCCAGCTCTGCAACGCCAGCTGGATCCAATTGTATTGGCTCTGCCTCTCCATTGTACAAATTCAGTGGCGTGGAGAGGGGGAATTTGCTGCTTGGGTAACAGCCTATCCTCCATAACAATCCAACCCAGGCTTTCGTGCTTCGCATGCAGTGTATGCAGCGCCGAGCACGATACCATAGTCTTTCTAGACTAACGGAGGCCTGCTCATGACATCAAGAATTGAGAATGGTGAAAATTCAGGCTGCAATCCAAATCTCCAGTTGGGTCATCATAAACCCTTGCATAAATCCTATGCTGGTCTGGGGGTGCGACAAAAGTGCTGTAAGGCAATGGTCCTCAACCTTGTGAGGACCATGGCCTTGCACTCTGGGGAAAAAATTCCCCAGTGCCTGGGCAAGATGCGCAGGCACAGTTCATCCTGTGGCCAGGGCAAACTGCGCAAGTGCAGCCCAGCAAACAGGCTGCACTTGAGCAGTTCTCCTTGGCTGTGAAGTGAGCTGGGCAGGCACAGCCTGGCTCGCCTCACAGCAGGGGAGAATCAGGCAAGCGTGGCTTGTGCAGTTCGCCCAGCTATGAGGTGACTGGGCAGGGCCAGGGCTGAGCACCCCCAAGGCTCCTGCCTCCAGTCCAGGGCACAGTACTGGCACGGCCTGCTGGGGAAGGCACCACAGACAAGCACTGGACGGTGGACCGTGGGTTGAGGACTCCTGCTGTAAGACACTTCTGCCCCACTCCGGGGGGGAGGGGTAAGGCCGTGCACACACTTGGGCTGGCCTCCCCACATCACCAGGAAGATATGCCAGCTGAGTTATGCCAGCCTAAATAGGTTAGGATTGCACCCTCAGACTATGAAGAGTCTCTCCAAATTGGGAAATAATGATCAAAATGATAAATGAGATTCCATAAGTAAATAAAAGTGATTCACACTAGGGCACATTTATTTATTTCACATAGGCAGGTTGTAGAAAGTATTCGTTTTACACATGCCGGTTGCCCATTGGTATCTGCATAGGATTTGTTCCTGAAAGCCCCCGTGGATACAGAATCAATGGATACTGAGATCTATATGGGGGGTTCTTAGACCACTGGACATGACCAAAAGTGCCTTTTGGATGCATCCAGAAGTATGTCTAACAAGAATTTGGAGTTGTTCAACAAAAGTCATAACCATCAGATTTGGGACAGACAGAAAAGTACTTTTTCATACAACGTATCATCTTTAACTGCAGCACAATTTAATACTGGCCACTGCTTAAGTGGCTTTAAAAAGTGAATTCATTAGATGAATTCATGAGAGATCTATCCATAGCTATCAACTATGGCAAGCGATTCTTCAGAGATAGTCTACCTGAGACTATGAATACCAGATGCCAGGAGGCAAACAAGGAAGGGCTGCTGCCTTTATGCATGTGAGCTTCTAGGAAACATCTGACTGGTCACAATGAGAAGAAAAATTTTGAACTAGATGTCATGATACTGGTTTGATCTCTTTTTTATGTTGCTATCATTGTAGTCACTAATCATTCTTAGGGTGCAATCCTGACCAATTTAGGCCAGCACAACTCACTCATCTCCCCGTACCCTTGGTGGTGTGGGGAGGCCGGCACATGTCTGTGCACTGGAGAGAAGTGTACTTATGGGTGAAGTGCACTTATGGCACTTCTGCAATACTCCCAGGCCAGCATGGGACTTGTGCCAGGATTTGTGCTGGCCTAACCAGGGATTAAGATTGCACTGTCACTCCCTCACAAACCTATAGCTTGCTGCATTCAGGCTTTTACGAATTCATAAACTGCCAGTTTTTTCTATACAATGCACAAAAAATGCAGGAAAATGTCAATTTCTCCCCTTCTCCCCCAACCCCAGAAGAAATATGATGCAAGTCATGGGACAGGACAAGGGATCACTTCCTCTCCTTCTCCTAACAAGGGCTACTTCATCTGAGGCTTTTTCTATCCTACATAAAGCCTAACACTCCTCAAACATACACTAATGTTATGTTTGGCCATTATTCCATGTCTAGGCCATTATTCCATGGTCAACATTGGTGTTGCTAGATCATTTGGCACCCAGGGACCCTAAATTTTTGGCACCTCCAATACTTAAGGGGGGGTATGCCCTCCTTCCTTCCAGATGCAGCCACTTCCCAGGTCTACTCAGAAGTCACATTGTTTTCAATGAGACTTATTCCTAGGAAAAATAAGCAGCATCAGTGTCCAATCCCTGGCATGTCCACTAGACAGAGGGTGGCTGTATTGGGGAGGGGAAAGGGAGAAAGGAACAAGCTTCTCCAGGCAGCATCTGCAGTGCCAGGACCACCTTCCAACCCATCATCTGGGTACTTGGGTATCTGCAGGGAGTTCTGGGGTGGAACCCTCATAGATACCGGGGCACATCTGTATTATGAGAAATTGCTAGAGATGGAGCAATTATTGGAAGAACAGAATGCAACACAGAAGTGCTTCTTTCTAATAAATAACAACTATTAAAAGATCCACATCTTACTATTCTTCCCTTTTCCAGACTTCAATGATCACAGGGCCTTTTTTCCTTGGTAAGTGCAATAATGGAAACTGTTGAAGACTGCATCCATAACTGTCCAGATTATGTATTGCCTTACTCAAGCAAGCATGTGCCTAGTGGTGGTTAGGGTTAGTGGTGGTTAAAACTTTCATCTGACCTGAGGAAGAGGTACTTCACAGTTAACAAGAACCAAGGGAAGGTACGCTTTGGAGACAGAGTACAAATCCAGTCAATCAGGACTGACTCTGCCATCACAAAACCATGGAAAAAACACAGTTTTTATTTACCAGTTTTGACCTCTGGCCTTAAAAGATGCCTCACCTCTATTTCCGTTGCTGTAGGCTCCTTGCTGAAGCACATGTTCATGATGTTTCTTGCCGTTCGATAAAAGGTTGTTAAAGAAACAGATCTTCCCTATGAAGAAAGGGAACACAAAGGGGGAAAGTAACCTGTTACTGTTATTGTCCCACAGTTCTCTCATATAACATTGAATGCTGCAAGTGCAGAAATGAGGAACTGGAAAAAAGGTAGTAGACAATTAAAATGTTAATTTACAACTTTTTAAAACATCAGCAGTGACTATGTTGGCTGACAGGAATATTGTCAGTAATAAATTTCGGGAAATAATTACAGTGGTGTAGTGGCTGAAAAAATTTTGCTCATAATTCAAAACACTCTTTATTTAAATCATTTGTAAACCAAGGTACCACTGTACTAGAAAGTCAGAAGAGCTCCTCTGACCAAACCATATTAATGGGTAAAAATTCCTGTTTTTCCAAAACCCCAAGGTCCAAATATCAAATTTTAATAAATCTAAATACTGACTCAATATTTTGTCATAAGACATTACATAGCTTTGTAATACATAAGTAAGATAAATATTTCATTAGGTATCATCATCAAAAATGACAAAATATTTCCATTACATGAACTGGGAAAACATCAAGATTAGTTAGTCAGCCTTGGACTGCTTCACTGCCAAGTAGTCTGCCCATTGCAACAGTTGTCATGTATGGTCTGCACTTGATAAAGCAAGCATCTATTGTGCCCTCATGGCAGAATAAAACTGTTTTCTTAATGGTGCCTGAAAGCACACAAATATGGGCTATACATTCATTTAATTTCAACTTCCTCTACATGCAAAGGTTTTATTCTCTGAAATAACTGGGATCAATATTTATTTGTTATTTTACTAGAAACTGCAATTTAAGATTCTCATGAATGCACACACAGATTAAACCTTTAGATTAAAGCTGCAGACCTAAACACACTGACTTGGGAGAATGAGCAAAAGTACACATTACATAGAATGTGCATTTGGCTCTTTTTAAATTCAAGACAGTAGAAGGGCCTCAAATTGGATTGTTAGATGTGGAATATCAGGGAAAGGAACTCACAGAGAAAATAGGTTGGCCAAGGGGAGTAGTGCCTAATTATTTGTGCAGGTGCATCCCTTCCTGCTTTTCTCTTTTCCCTTTAAGTGGGGAAAAAATAATAGCCTTTTTTAATGTATCCCTCCCAGGTGTAGCGCAGAAGTACCTTTCAACACTTTTGCAACACCCACAGGACTTGTGCTGGGACTTATGCCGGCCTAACTGGGTTATTGCAAGTCTCAGTAGCTAACATTCACAGGATTGTTCTGTTAGTAACTGTCAGGCATCTCCCCATATCCACAGTGGATCCATTCCAGGTCCCTCCATGAATACAGAAACCAAAGATATGATGGAGCCCTATCTCCACAGTCCTTCCCAAACACCCGTTAATGTTGTTTAGATGCTTACTGGGGTGAACTGCATGCAAGCTCATAACGACGTGCAGGCAGGCTGCAGAGACTAGTTTGAACATTAACAGGAAGCGGGAAGTTAACTGCTTCCTGCTAACTTCCGATATAATGCTTCCTGCTATCCTCCTGCTAACATCTGATATATTCCTCAAGCACTGAGACTGTTGCATGTTGCTATAATCTTGTGTGCTTATAGAGTCCTGTAAATGGAAAGAACCATTTGCTGTGGTCAACATCTAAAAGTTAATTGCTGTTGGAGTTTGGGATCCACAGATAACTGAATCCACAGATAATGGATCTGCAATGCAGGGGAGATGCCTGTACTTCTGCAGTAACTGCTCCTGATTTCCATCACCCAAAAATGTAGCATACAATGCAGATTAAAAATAAGTCTTTGAGGCTAAAAAGAGGTTTGCATGTTGTCAAATGTTTCCAGTTTAAGTTGCAGAGTAGACAGTTGTCTGTATTTTTCTGCTTAGTTTAAGGAGAAACATACAGCAACACCCTAGACATAGGTATTTCTCCTTAGTCAAATACATGACATGAAGTGTGCCATGGTCACTTAAAATACACACACAGCAATTAAGATATAACAAACATTAAAATGCCAATTGAGGGAAGAGAACTTACATACTCTTAAATGTCAGAGCCGCATGCTCATAAATAAAATGAGTAATTTCCCTTCATCTTTTATCACCCATGTGAATAATTTATTGGGGTAGTCTAGCAAAAAAAGATCCTTTAAAAGTGCTATTTAACAGCCATCTAATGAGTGTCTAATAATCTGGTTTAGAGCAGTGGGGGTCGGGACCCCTTTGGGGGTAGCCTAGAGCTTTCCTGGGGGTCGCCTAAAGACCCCTGGTGCAGGGGGCCAGGTCAGGCTTGCCAGCCTTCCAGCTGTAGCTGTGTGCGCACTGCAGCTGACTGACAGTCTCAGGGCCCAATCCTATGCATGCCTACTCTAAAATAAATCCCATTATCGTCATGGGGGCCTTTACTCCCATATAAGTGTGGATAGGATTGCAGCCTCAGGGCCCAATCCTATGCATGCCTACTCTGAAATAAATCCCATTGTGTTCAATGTGTGCATAGAACACACATTTCATTTGTAACAATGAAAATACATCCTGCATATCGGATATTTACTTTATGATTCATAACAGTAGCAAAATTACAGTTATAAAGTATCAACGAAAATAATTTTATGGTTGGGGGTCCCCACAACATGAGGAACTTATAAAGGGGTCACGGAGTTAGGAAGATTGAGAGCCACTGGTTTAGAGACTGATAAACACTGAAAGACCACTATCTAAAATAGATTTTAAGCACTTGCTTACCATCTCTTGGCCATGCAAGTCAAAGGTGAATGTCAAAAACTGCTGACTTTGGGAAGTGGCAAACTTACTTCAGCCAAAAACTGATTTGATTAGAAACTGGATCTTAAGATTTTTTCCTTGGATATTCTCTCTTACACGTCAAACACACAAGTGAGGATGAGGAAAGATTTCTTAATCTTAAATTCGTGCAGTTTGCACAGAACCACAAACTACTTCTGGTTTGCTTCCACAAGACATTCTGAGGCCAAAGAAATGGATTGTAGGCCTGGTATGATCCAGAAGCAGCCATCAGTGGCAACCTGTAAAGCTTCAGCAGGACAAGGGGCACTGGTTTATGACCGGTCATGGAGGACAAGGAGAGTGGTACGGCACAAACTTTGAGAACAGCTGAGAAAGAGCATATGTCGGTATGGTGCAGTGACTCAAATATTTTCAAATACTTCAAATTTGAAAAAGCCAAGCCAAAACCTTCATTCAATCAGGAAGTTTGCTGGATGGCCTTAGACCTCTCCGAACAATCCATTTCATAGTGCAAAAGGAAATATAGGATGTTAATATCAACATACACTGACAGAATCTTTTTGAAAGAAAGTAGGATACAAATGTGACTAATATACCATTAAGTGCAATGTGGCATAGGTGTGTACATGTGGATCTTAATTCTTAAAGGACAGTCTCTGTATATGTCCAATAGTGCATCCATTTAAACAGAACAACTTTCCAGCCAGCCTTTGATGTTAATTTTATAGCAGTAGGAGAAAGAGAGGAGATCGAAAAGCAACGTGTGCTGGATGTAGTCACCGGTGCACTAAAGGCTGTCTTTCTTTCTCAACCTCACTAACAATTTCACAGCAAGCAGCAGTGCCAGTTCCTGCTCAATAGTGGGGAGGCTGCCAAATCAAATTGAATGGAGGAGTCAAATTCCTTTGCAAATGGATGTGCTCCGTGTCAGGAGGAATAAATGTTCCAAACCACTGTTTGCACTAAATCAGAGCTGGCACTGTGACCGAAAATACTGTTTGCATTTCAAGTTGCCACATTCTAAACAAGGCCCCCGGCAGAGCTCCCACCTACCTTATATACACACTTGTGGAGGTCACTAAGAACACCTTTATCTTCCTCCTCTTCCTTCACAATCTCTTTTTCCTGAGAGAAGAGTCGCCGCCGGCCTGTTTTCTGGGGGACTTCAACTTCTTTTGCCTTGTTCCGGAAGCCATTTTTATGAACCAAGCCATTGATGAGTCCGTTTTTGGGCTCATACCGGGGCAGAGACTGGAATTCATAGTTGTTGTTGTCTGAATGTACTTCCAGAGGGCCTTTCCGCTTTTCAAGGATCTCTTTTTCAAAGAGAACTTCCTTCTCCAGTCTCTTGTGCTCCTCTGCAGAGAGGGAGTCATAGGAGAGCAAGTACTGGCAGTAGGCTTCCTGCAGCTTTGCTAACCTGTCCTGTGCAGTTTTGGGAATGCGCAGCATGTCTGCCAGCTTGTTCCATTTCTTGAGGTCAGTCACTTGCTGCATGCCCCCCATTTCATTGATCAGTTGGAAAAAGCAGGCCAAATCTAGCTCGCAGCCTCCTAGATACCCATGACATGAAAGGGTAGGAAAGGAAGGAAAACAGAAAATGGTTAGAAAAGCAGGTAATGGGTCACATTCAATCAAGTCTACTCATCACAGAGGTGGTAAATCTGCATCTAAATTATACCACTCAGACCCTCCAACACTTCTACAAGTTGAAAATGAGATCTTAGGCAAATAATTCTAGGCTAACTTTGACCCTGACATGCTAACTGTTCAAGATCAGTCTGAAGTGGTTCAACCAGATACAGGTCTATCACTTCAGTAAGAGGTAGATCAGTGATTTTTAACCTTTTTCATCTCATGGCATACTCACAAGATGCTTTATCAAGGCGCACCATCCCTTTTTGGACTACTGACAAGTTACAGCAGGCTCCTGTTAGGGGATTCAAACCCCCAATTTCCTTACTAATAAGTCCAGCAACAAAAAGACCACCCCAAAGGCCGGCGACATCCCTACAGACCCTCCGTGTGGCACACCAGAGTGCTACAGCACAGTGGCTGAAAATCACTGAGATAGACCCCTATCATTACTTAAAAGGAGTACTGATGTTACTTCTCTCTCATCTCCCTACAACAAGGCAATCTGAAGCAAACAAAGCAACTTCAAAATTTCTCTGCTTTCTAGGTAGCCTCTAAGCCAATTTGGCAATTTGACACGTCCTGCTCGGATCAAGATGCAATTGCTTGCGGGCAACAGTTCAAATAGTAAACTGAACTTGTTCCAAATGGGATACTCTTTCTCACAGGAAAGCAGCTGTGAGCAGCTCCGTACCAATCAGGCAAAGAAAGGAAAGTTCTGGGCTTCTAGGCTTCACCACCACCAAACTCAGGATCGTTGTGATGGTGCACTGAGTCCAGCCAATCGACCAGAGTATGGAGACAACACATATAGTCAAAAAGATCATTCTGTGATTTATCGAGGAGGAAGATTGGTCCAAAATTTAGGTCCAAATAGCAACTCTTTGTTTAATGAGGCTTGGTAATTTTCTTGAGCAACTGGTTGATGTCTGACCATTTAATAAAAAGATGACTACCCGTTGGCTCGTAAGATAAAATTATACCTACTGGAAGAAAGAGCCAAGGGCAAAAACAAATACATAAACTGTATTTCCTCCTAGTAAGAGAAGGTACAAGTAAGAGGAAGACAAATCCAAATCTTTTACTTACCATAAAATTTAAGAAAAGCTGTTTAGTACATCCCAGGAGGACAGTATGCATGTCCTCCTGGGATGAGTGTAACAACTGTCTATATTTAACTAGAACATTTACAAACACTACAATGTTTAACAGACATTACTGCAACTTGATAAGTCCTGGTAATCAGAATTACTGTTAGGACCATAACACTTTCACTTATCAATAACCAAAGTTTATAACACAATCTGAAATTACATAGAACTCTTTCTTTCTTAAGACTGGTAATTCAATAGAAAGAATTATTAAGAACATAAGAAGTGCCCTGCGGATCAGGATCAGGTTTTCTGTATCTCACAGTGGCTCATAAGATGCATTAAGGAGCATACAAGAATATGTTGCAGTTTCTGCCACTCCTCTGCTTATAGCTTCTATTTATACTCACATCCCTCAGTGACGACAACAGTTTGCAGCTTGGGTTTAACTTTGGCCACTTTATTAAACCAACTCACCATTTTTTTAAATCATGAAATCAACTGAACTACAACATCCACACCAATCTGGGCAAGGCAAAACTAACTGCCACCCATGGTCAATTTGGATTAAAAGACATTTTTGAGTGAGGGTACGAGCTGAACTTTTGTCTGAAGATTGTATCTTGCAATTGCTTGCAGCACCAATATGGCCAAAACACCTTCGGACCTGAGCAGATAGTTGGCGGGGTGGGGGGGGAGAAGTGGGACGGGATGGGGGAGGGTAGAACTGGGGTGGGAGGAGCATTACTATAGTTAAAATCCATAAGCCAAACAAAAGTCAGTGGCTTGTACAACATATGAACAAGTCAAATACCCTGCAGCACACCTAAGTTGCAAATTTATATTCCCTACAATCCAGAGTAACTATGGGAAGACTTAAGAGGCACTTACTCTGGATTGCTCTATGCATTTCCCATAGGTGGTGCTGTAACTATGTCTGTTACTCTGGATTGTAGCCATAGAATCACGAACCAAAATACTACAGTACATGTTCACCGTTTAACATTACTGCAAATGTTCATTGAACGTTGGTGAACGTTGTCTATCCAGACTATTACTCTCTTGTTAATAGTAGTCCAAGTAGGACTTTGAGAACCAATGTTTTACTCTGCATGAAAGCATTGTATGCAATTTCTCATCAAACAATCCTTTAAACACAAAACAGTATGTGGATCATGTGTACAATTCCAGAGCAATTAAGGCATTACGTGTATCCTGAGAGTTTTTATTTATTTGATTTATAAGCAGATCTACCCCTAGGGCTTAGAGCAGTTTACAGCAGTTTTTCTAAATGTTATTAACTTCTGCTCCCCCAGGGTTTACCACGTAAAAAATTAATGGCTTGAGAGAGTAAAAGAGGCCAAACAAAATCAAAATGACACTGCAAAACAAACATCCATTTCAAAGATGAAAGAGCTCAGGTCCAAAAGTGGTGGTTGACTGTGCCTATATAGCTCTACCCCAGAGGCAAAGAGACGTCAGCTCAAATGCCTGAAGTCTCCTCTCCAGTAGCATCACCAACTTACTTAGTGTTTGGAAGTATTGGGAATAACCAGGGTTGAGAATAACCAGTATTCTCCCCAGTTTAAACCATCATCAATTTGGTAAATGTACAAATCAGTACTAAGGGCACAATCCAGAGTAACTACAGGGAGTCCTTGCTCCAACGTAAGAACAATTTACTCTGGGTTGCAATATGAATTTCCCAGGTCGTGCTGTAACTATGTCAATGTAAATGTCTCTTGTTCCTGTAGTTACTCTGGATTGTAGGATAAATGTTGTCTTACAAAGCAGGCATAGCAGAGTGGCTTCCAGTTTAGCTGAAGAACAAGCTCAATAAATTTCTGCAATAATTCCTCAACTACTGTGCCAGAAATATCAGATGCCAATGTTGGTGTCTTTTTGTACATTTTCAATTCAAAAAAATCCAAAATAGATCTGTTCTATCAAACAGTGAAGGTAGTTGCATTGGAAGGCTGAAAGTTTGACCCTACACTCCAGAGTAACTGTGGGAGCACATAAGCAGACATTACGTACACCCATAGTTATTGCACCACCTAGTGAAAACTCATGGGAAATTCATATTGCAATCCAGAGCAAACTGTTCTTACACCGGAGCAAGGACTCCCCACAGTTACTCTGGATTGCACCCTTAGTCACTGAGATATAATTTGGTGAAGTTGAGACTTGCTGATGGTTCATTGTATCCTTAAATAGGGCCTGGATATTCATAATATTAAAACAAAAGCAATGAAGTTTTTCCTATAAATCTCTTATGTCTTTGGCACATGTTTCAATCATTTGAGACATCATGAATAGAGCTAATCTTTAGAAGACTGCAGTTTTTTAAACATGTTAAGTATGAACCATAAGATCTGAGGGTTATTTTGAGTACAACATTGCAAGAATACCACAAACCTTTTAATCTAAAATTTGTAAATCACAATTGCATCAAAGGAATGAAAACTATACAGCAATTCAGATATTGTTGCTCTCGAACAGGGGTCTCCAAACTTTTTGGCAGGAGGGCCACATCATCTCTCTGACAGTGTGACAGTGTCAGGGGCCAGAAAACTAATTTACATTTCAAATTTGAATAAAATTAGATCAATTTATATATAAGAATGTATTGGAGTGGATTAACCCAAGGGCCGGCTAGAAGGGTCTTGCAAGGGGCCACACTGAGCCTTGCTGAGGGCCACATTTGAACCTGGGGCCAGGGTTTGGAGAACCCTGCTCTAGTGTGAAAGGGGGTCAAAATTAAGAAAAATTTGCCTGATACACATCTTTTGACTACATACAAAACATTTTGTTTTAATTTGGCTCCTACTAATTGATGAGATAACAACAGCCAATAACAGATAAATGTAGGATATTTCAAAAAGTTTTTGAGGCCACAGAATGTTTTTAACCTGTCTTCATCCATCCCTAATCTGGTTTTACTGCTGTTTACTTGTTGTTTTTTATTTTGTTTTTATTTGTATTTTATTATCATTGTTTTTATTGATTGTTAGTTGCCTTGGGTGCCCTTCAGGGAGAAAGGCGGAATACAAATTGAATAATAAATAGTTTTTCCTGTTTACCACAATATTTATTTATTTATTTTGTCTTCTGACTGATTTTTCTCAGCAGATTTTCCTAAGGCCTTTATTTTTTACTTAAACAATGCTTTTTGATAAAGTTTTACTTTGACTCCTGCAGAAAAATAGCAAATAACAGGAACTGAAATAAAAACAAACAAATATATTTGGGCACAAGTCTAAAATTCACTTGGAGATACTTGAAGCATCAAATGGTTAAGAACTTCTGCTCGACAAACCCTTGTGATATCTCAGCAAAGATAAATGCACATATGTCAGAAGAACCTATGTAATCAAAAGAGTTGTCTATTAAATAAAGTACTGCAAACTGATTTTCACCTGCCATTTAAACAGTTGCTTAACCAGTTACGTTTAAATAGGTGTTTTTTAACACCAAGTCTCATTACACATGTCCTTTAAGATACCAACAAATAGTATGTGATCAGGAATGATGGATTTAAATCCTGCTGAAGCCAAAGGCTGTCAGAACTTTCTTTTTAAGACCACCACCCTTTCCTACAAACTATTATTAATTTCTTTCTTTCCCCAAACAAAAATAACTTCAGAAAACATAAAAAAATGAAAACCAAGTATTCTTAAAATGCAGCACTACTGATAAAAATGGACTTCATTAATTAAAACCAAATAAAGCTGGCAGCCTTAATAGTAGTTTACACAAATGTTTTCGTTTTTAGGAATAGCAGATAAGACAAAATAGCCCTTTAATGCAATTGTTATTTCAGAAAGCAGCACGCCATTGAGGAAAATGTTCTGCCACATGTGTCATATCTGATGGCAGACAACAATCTACCAATTCACTTGAGTAATCAAATGCAACGCAGGTACCAGCTTTTGTGGCCACCTATTGAGAAAGATAATGAAACCTCCATTTTACAACAAACTGTATTTCACAGCTTATTATTCAGAAGTTGTTACATCACTGTGAATCTCTCAAAATTTCTGATTTTAGCTAGAGAGTTATTCAAATGGAAATAACTTCAACAATTCAACCAGCATACGTTGTGGCATTGTTGAGAGGAAAGAAAATTAAATGGTTGATTTGTTTGCACAACTATAGACATGAGTACACTCAACATCCTTGGAAAGACCCTAAAAGGCCTAAAGTGGGTCTTGTTTAAGAAGCATGGATTTGATCATAGTATATAACATGAGATAGTCTTGAAATTTGAGTACAGATGCTTCTTTAGCTCTGGGGGAAATTGCTCTGTAACTAGTGAGAAAGGATTAATGTGTCAAAGTGAATCATGCTGGGGAAACATCCCTGCATCCACCTGCACTGCACCTGGTCTATGAATCAACAGAGAAGTCTAGTGTCCTGGAGTCTTCACAAGGGATCAGTCAATCAGAAAAGAAATTTAAGTAGCATGCTCCAATTGGCCATCTGTTATGAGCTGCCAGAAAAGGCCCGGGGAAAGGCAAGGCACTCACCTATGAGTGGAAGCTCATCCATAGTAATGCCCTGAGATTTGAGGTGCTTCTTGATACAGGCCAGCCGCTGCACGTTGGGCCCCCAGCGCCGGCCCAGCTTGTGAATGAGCTGAATCTGGGTCACAAAGCGCATTTCTTCATTCAGCTTGCACTCAGGTCTCCAGTCAGGAGGAGGAATCACCCTGCACATCCCATACTTCTCTACCTGAGCACGAATTGACTCAATGTATATCAACGGGTCATGAAACTCCTTCGCAGAAGGCCTGAGGATAGGAATCTCCTCCATTGTGGCCCACCCAGACTTGATGCTCCCCTTCTCGTGCTTCCCCGTTGAGTCATGTGGCTTGTGCAAGGACTCCGCCGTTTGAGAGGTAGAATGATTTTCACAGGAGGCATTTTCAGTTTTGCTATGTGCTTGTTTCCCTGGTGTGTTCTTTCCAGCAGTGGCTCTTTTCGGCCTATTCCTTTCCAAACTTTTCTGTGGCACTTCCTGACTTCCAGGCTTTTTCACATGGCCATTCAGCAAAGGCTTCTCCACCAGTGCCTTTTTGTTTGGCGTTTCAGTCACACTGGCTGCACCCTTAAGCTTCTTGGTCGGTGACTGTGTTTTGTCTACGTGGTTTGCCTCCTCCAGCCTCCTTTTTGAATTGCGAAGCCCCTCCCTCAACTGCCTCCCTACCTCCTTAGTGCATGCCTTTTGGTTCAACTTGCCATTGACCTTGACACCGTTAACAGCGGTATTGTTCGGCTTGGCCGCTCCAAGGGATAGCACCTGTTTGCGGGTTTTTGCATTGCTACTTTCCGTTTTCCCTGAGATTGTGTGGTTGACAGGTGAACTGGGCTTGTGGTGATTTAGTTTGGTTTCCTTGACCAGTTCCTTCTTGGCTTTGGTGTATGTGACAGTTCCCTTTGTCACTGTTGCAGTGTACTTCACAGTTTTGGATGGTGAAGGTCTGACTTCTCTCATCTTTTTGGCACTGGCTGTGTTTGCGCTCGGAGACGACATTCGAATGACACCGTTGACCTTTGAAACCTGGGAAAGCCAGGAGTGTATCGGAGTAGGAAGAAGGAGATAGAAAAAATCCAATTAGTAAAACTTCAGAACAGGTGTTTAGAGGCGTTCACAATCACTTAAAAAAATCACAACTTGCAGCAATTTAGCCACCATATATAACAACAAATGCAATCTCTAGGTCACAGGCTTCACTCAATGTAGAGTAGGAATGATCATTTAAGGAAAGTGTATTTACAGAACACAAATAAAAACAATCCTGCTCTTAAGAGAATGAAGTGTGTGCATCTGCTTTTCACAACCAACATATATCCTGAGTGTGCATCCGTTTCACATCTCTGCTGTACTCTGAGTTGTCTCTGAAAGGGACTCAGAGATCACTTTCCCTGTGATCCTAGACCATGAACACATAGCTACTTCACAAGTCTTTGCCACAGTTTCTGAACATCCAGCCTGACAAACACATTCTAAGTGCATGTAGAGATATCTGAAAACTAGTCTCTGAAAATGCTATTACACATGGCAGTGTCTTGGCAGTTCCAAAATAGTAGTAGCAGCAAAAGTGAAGCTGTTGAGGAATCCATAAGAGTCTGTAACAACTTGGAAGAAATAAATCCCCAGATCTGGTCTGAGAAAAATATGTTGAATGGAAGACTAGAATTGGCCCAAGTAACATCTGTTTCAGTTTTACCCAAAAGCCACCTGCATAGCCCAACGGAACAGCATCAAGGAAACTGTATATCTAACCTCTGATCCTAACCAAAGCAGGAAGGAAAACTACTAGTGGAGCATGCCTCTCTTAGCAGCTCACAGTTTCTAGTATTATTTCCTTCTCTTTCACTGTAGTCCCACTATTCCACATCTCATGCCACTGCCAAAGTTTGCTTCACCCTCAGGGAAGGTTGACATGACAGAAGTGGTGAGCAGGTAGCTCACAGGAGTATGGCTTCTGGTTGTATGTCACCACCCAAGCACAGTTGCCTGATATTAGAAAGGGGAGCTTAAACAGTAACTCTCACTCCAGTCTGAGAAGAGCACTGCATGCATTTAGTTTGAGGTGATGCCTCTATGTATCTCTGTGAAAAATATTTTGGGAAATTCAAAAATACTTTCACAGCACAGCTGATGCAAACTTTAAACACTTGACTTCTCAAAAGTCTCTCATTAACATATCTATTTCCTCTGCATGTCACAAATTGCCTCCTCACTGACAGCAATGCCTTATGTTCCTCTCTCAAGATAAAACAAACTCAAATATGCAAATATGATTAAAAAGTATCAGAAAAGGAACTCCTGATATTTTGCAAATGATGTGCTTAAGATTCAAACATATCATTCCCAGAAAAAAAAATGGTTTAGCAGGTTTTCTGCAGCAAACCTTAGAACCAACCACTTTCACATTGGTTTTGTTTTGTTATGACTTGCACAAACTTCTCTGACTTCTCTCTCCTAGAGAAGGTGGGGAATCTAGCAGAAGGTGGGGAATATACTTCGAGGAGGTATATCATCCACACGGAGCATAAAAAGTATTTCTGTGCTAATCATGTGGTTACAGTTGAGATTCAGTGCCTTCTCAGTAAAATTCTGGGACTGCAGGAAATCTTCATCTTCATATTCTCCTCTGTCTACCTGTTCACATGAGCACACAACAGATCAATATAGTCGTATGAACACTGTAAACAGAAATGCCACTTGTATTAGATTTTGTGGTTCTGCATATGAGTTCTAAGCATGGCTATGTTGACTTAAAAAGATAAAGCCCTAAAATGACAAGATACTTACTGGCAATAAAGATTTGTGACTCATGACCTCATTGGTAAACACACATGGTGAAGTTACCTCAAGGATCACCAGCTGGCAAACAGCCAGAAGCATTCAGATCTTTCCAAGCATTCTCCAGTTGAACAAATATCAGCCAAACAAAAAGCCTTATTTCAGGCTCTCTTGGTTCATGGAGCTACTAGAGATACCACGAACTAAACTGAAGAATCATTACCATGGAGAAAAGAAAATTATTTATTTTTATTTTATTTTAAAAATTTGTATCCCGCCTTTCTCAGGTTGTCTAGCCTGACTCAAGGCGGCAAATTAGTTGATGACAAATTTAGTTGATGACAAAATCAAAATTAGTTGACGACAAATCAGAAGAAAGGGATTGGAAGGCATCATCAAGATGCAGGCCTAGAACTCCAAAGTTCTCATCAGACAGTGGAATTTACCATACAGGCAGCAAAAATAGCAGCCTTCTTAAATAGCCTTCTTGGTCAATCTGAATCATTAAAGTGAGGAAGGAGGGGGAGTGTTAACTTCAGTCTTTAATCATCTGTGCCATCTACTGGTAGTATGTAATTCATATAGGAATTTTATCCCTTTCCTATGTATTGGTAGATCACAAAACCATACAGAAACATATGATCGTGTGAATCCATCTTTGCTACCAATTAGTCATGTAACTAAAAGTTAGAGCTCCATTATCAATATGTACATTTTCCTGTTCATATGGGCATAGAAATTCAACCTTACTTCCTTCATTTGACACTTTGAAAAGCCTATCACTTTTCTCCTCTGCATAGAACAAAGATGAGTGACAAAGTATCTGAACCTAGACCCTCCCACCTGCCCAGGTGGTGTACCACTCATTACCTGTTTCCTTAAGTCCTGAGCCGATCGGTGAAGGGTGTGGTGATTGCTAGTGAGCCCTTTCGTAGAGACGCTCATGTTGGTTGAAGAATGGTGATTAGAAGCAGCCTGGTCTCTTCGACTCTCAGACCTGTGTTCGCTGTTTCTCTCCTTGGCTGGTGTTGCCTCTTTGACTCTGTGTTTATGAAGAGGTTCTCTCTCTTTCGTTGTCTTGCTGGAACCATTGAAGACTAGAAAGATAGAAGAAAGATTCATTTGGTTTGAAAAAAGTTTTGAAAAAAGAGGAAACAAAAATTCCATTTCAGCTCCCTCTTTAAAAAAGCAGAGCAATAGATACTAGCCAATAAATTTAAATGTCTGCTTTTGATATAAAGTAATTAAAACAGCTATATCCAAGAACAATGCAAGTTATTATTATAGCAGAGTATCAGACTAAGTCAATTTCTCAAGTAAGGAGTTGCACAAGCAGGATAAGTGACCCTGTGCGATACTGCACATCATTGTCTTGTATCTGCACAGCTATAAGTTTTTTTTCTTCACCTCCTTCTTCACCTTTTTCTTCACCTTCAAGGCAGTTACACTACCTCCTTGATGATGGCAAAGCAGAAATGGTACACTTGCAAGTACAAAACAGTCTGCTCATATTAGGGCCTGCAGGGCCTTAATATGAGCGGACAGGAGAAATGGTAAAGGGATAATCAGGGGAATGGCAAGTACACAACAGTAGGACTGGGATGGTCCTCCCAACTCCAGCGCTTGACCCACTGAACACAATGGAGCTTACTTTTGAGTAGTCATGGGTAGGATTGTGCCCTTAGAATTGGGGTAGCATTGCAGGAGGAGTCTCGGGGCACATACAAATGCCCAGATCTTTGAAGGAGACAATATTCATACCCAGTAATTCCCCACCTGGGCCCAGCAATAGACGTGGCTCCTGCTATCTCCCCAATCATCTGGTATCCTGGCCTACTGGCAATGCAGGACAGAACAACAGCAAAAGCAGGTTTGAAAACTTATGACATAACCAACTATCCCGTCTTCCAGCATCACTGTCAAAAAAAAATTATATGTAAGAGTATAAAGGCTTGTACCAATAGCTATTTGGCACACACGTGAGAACGTCCTGCTAGAACGCATAGGAAGTCCAACAATAACCAAGGCTTCCGGTACTACATAAAGAGTAGCAGAAGCAGTTTCTATAAAGTTGACAGTAAGTATATAGTACTTTTACTGTATATTTATTTGTGCAAATGGTAACTATATACAACATTCAAGCAGGAATCTTAAGTATATAATGTTTAAGGTAGGAAAAGATATTGCAATGTTTACATTCATCTCTTCTAATTATTAAAAGAGGTTACAACAGTCCAGACTCATTTTGTATGCCGTGTGACTTCTGAGCACTTCAGATTAAGAGCAAATGAAAAAAAGTTCCAACACTATCTGACTTTGGACTGTACCATGGATGACTTAGTCAACTGCTAAGAGGAAATATCACTGGGCAATTAAAAAAACAACAAGTTCCATCAGTTTTCCAACAAAGTGTCCATACCATTATCTCAGAAAACAGGTCAAACACCAAATGTATCACACCCAACATTTGGGTCCTTCCCATGTTGCTATTTACATTGCCTCTAGTCTTTCACTTAAAAACTACAACTTCAGATGAGCAGTAATAATTTGTAGATTCATTACTCCTTTTCAGATTCTTTTAATTGGATGACTGCTGTAATGAATATCTTATGTGTCCTATGTGTCCACAGGCACCAGGAAGTGCCAAAAATAATTAAAATTGCTAAAAAAATTTTGAATATATTGTAATATATTCAAAATGTAATATACTACTAGATGCATAATTCCAGCAGAATCCAATGAAAAACAGTTTAGAAGTATTTTTCCTCTCAAAAATTGTGGTCAAAAACAAATAAAAATGCATGGAGCCTTTGGGAAAGTGAGCTGTATCACACCTTTACACATGAGTAGACAAACTTGTCTTGATCCATTGGAAAGGACAGACTGAGAGGAATCCAACGAATCCAAAATGGTCCTGATCCAATCAACACAGCCTCACAAAACAACCCAGAAGGAAGTCCCCAATACTTGCATTGAGCCCTATGGAAATTATTACTGTGCCTTGGCTCGTGTTCAGGTTAGGCACAGAGGAATGCAAGGCCACCAGAATGGTCCCAATCCAGTGAAAGTGAACCTCTACAAGTGCTATGGAAGGCAGCCTCACCCCCTCCCCAAAAGAATAAAACAGAAACTTCCACAGCACTCCTAAACACAGTTTCCTGGAAGCAAGACCCACTGAACACAATGGGGCTTACTTCCAACTAGACATGGTTTGGATTGTGCTATTGGCAAGGTGATTTTTAAAATATGAAAATATTAATTAATATCTAATTAATTGTATTAATTAAAACTGATAATAATTTATTACATAATTATGGGGGTGTCAAAAATTGTGGGCCTTGGATGCCAAATGACCTTTGTATGCCACTGTCTTGGCCAAAATTCTTCCCCTTATAATCCAACATAACACCTGATCCCAACATTACTCCCGGTCATTTAAAAGCAGGTTATGGAAGCTAATTCCCTCTTCCTTCCAAGTAGAAGATGCTATTCTATCTTGCAATTCAAAAAGGTGATCAAAACATCTCCAAAAAGAAAAACTCATTCACAGAACAGAGCTAGGAACTCTAGGAAAATATGTTGCCTACACCCATTAGTTTCATTATTTCAGTCAAGGAAAGCTGGTCTAAGAAATAGAGCACCCAGAGGCCAGGAAACAACAACAAAAGTGTCTTATTCTCAATGCAAAATAAGTTGTGAAAAGAAGGGTTCCCCTTTGCCAAAAGAAGCTGACCAGGCATCCGCTTCAGGACATAGCAAAGAAAGGAGAGGGTATGAAAGGAAAGAGTATTTATCATAGAGACTAGGGAAAGAACACAAAATTGATTTACTGTGAAGGTGCTGCCAAAGTCAATAGAATATGTATGACTTTGGTGGGGGTACAGTAGACCCAGGTATTTTTTCATCCTGGCTCTTGGAGCTTAGCGTTTCAAGCTGCTCAGTGCCGAAAACATTTTTCAAGCTCTAGCACATAGGCACTGACCAATTTATATGGATATGACATGAAGGCCACATGAAGGAAATATGTTGCGACTAAAGGAGCTCTGCTGATTTGCAAGAAAGTAATTGATGTGATCCTACAGGAACAAAAATGTTGCATTAGTGACAGTGCTCGCATATTAATCTAGCAACTAGGAAAACTGGATCCCAAATCCAAAAATGAAAATAATACTCCTTCCAGCGTATAATGCTGCTACTCACACGTATTTATTTGTCTTTTTAACAGAAAACGTGACATATATAAACACTACAAAAGTGTGCTGAGGCAGGGCAGGAAAGCCATGTTGCTGGACAGGGCATAAAAATTGAATAATTTAAGAGGTAAAATAGATAAAATAATAAATTATGGGTTTAAACTATTGCTTTGCTCTCCTGAGACAGATAGGATGGTTTAAGCGTGTAAGAACCTACCATGCCCATTTGGAACATGCTTGTGGGTTTTTCCTTTCCTGGGGGTTGACTGGCATGAAGTTGAAGCATTGTTTGTGGCCACCTTTGTGTCCTCCGTTTCCTCATCCTCTTCTTCTTCATCCTCCTCATCCTGAGAGCTTCCAAAATATACCATGTTGCTGGGCAGAGCAGGAGAGCCTGATAACAAATCAAGGTCATAAAAATAATCCCATCACATACACATTATGAAACCTAATTAAAACAAAAAAGCTGTTGAGGGATTCAGGGCAAGGGCCCAAGGGAACTAATAAGCATATCTTAGAATTAGAGTTGTCATCTTTTTCTTGTTTCTACTCCTGTATTTTTTTACAGTAGCATCACACACAGAAATTTAGCACATGAAGCTTTTCTTGGCTTGGAGGTTAGTAATGCTATTCATCTCTGTGTGCTGAACACATATTAAAAGGCATAGATAAGCACAGATAAAACGTAACAACTACATTTCGGGTGGGAAACCCTTTTCTTTTTAAACCCTTGTAACTACCAGGATATCTTTACATTTGTTGTTATTACTCATGGGTTACTTTTTATCAAACAGTTTTTTTATACAGTAAAAGAAATGAGATACAAAAAGAGATACCAGCAAACAGAGTTTGGGAAGAACAGTATCCTGGAATAAACAGGATCAGTTCTCTCTTTCTGCTAAATTTAAGAGCGCAATGGCCTTGTTAAAAGGTGCCTCTTCATCCAGTAAACAGGAATTAAAATAGGTTAATAAGGCTGCAATCCTAACCTCCCCTTAGGAGGACCTAAGCCCCACCACAAAGCTGGCCTGGAAATGCCACAAAAGTGCTGTAATGCACTTCCTGCGCCACTTCTGGGGGAGAGGTTAGGCCAGTGCACAGACATGCGCTTGCCTCCCTACATCACCACAGGAACAGGAAGACCAGTGAGTTGTGCCAGCCTAATTAGGATTGTACCGCAAGGCTATTTTTGAGTGGTGGATGGATGAATATAAAAAAATACAAAAAGAGAAACTTTAGCAGAAGTGTGGATAACTGATGCTCTTTCAAAGCAATGAAAATTAAAATACTGAACACTAAATCTGGGAGCCACATTTCTTTCTGCAAGCATACAAGTTATTTTGATATAAAAACAAAAACATCCATCATTCAAAGTGGTCAGATCAAGAGTTGAGACAACACCTCTTTTGCAAAAAGCAGAATTTTACAGGTCTTCAAGATTAGCTGATATATTTACTCAAGTTCAAGTGAATGGTTTTTATCTAGGCTGAAATTAAATTGGTACATTATAACTATGTTAGAAACCATTTCTAGCCATTAGCCTGTGTAAGATGGACTGGGGTTTCGGAAAAAAATGGATTCTTCTTTGTGAATTATTTTTCCAGGCTCCCTCTTTCCCTTACCTGAACCTCTCTTTCTTTTCACAATTCAACATAGCCTAGCTGGGCTCTTGAGAAATGCTAAAACAATTTAAGCCGTCACATTGATTTACTTATGAAGTCAGGTCAAGGTATGTGGGCCTTAATCTTGGCCCAGTAAGCACATGGCATGCCAAATGCTACATTTCTGAAGGATTAAGGGCTTTTTTTCCCTCTGCACCTTTGACAGGAGGCCCTGTTTCAAAATTACATATAGGTGGAAAAACTTGGATCTGCTGCCTTGCATGCACTGCAATGCTAGTAGAAGGCCTGATTTCTATTTACACACAGGCCTCTGTGCCAAGGTAAATGAAATCTAACCCATTTAAAAGCTGCTTTTATACTTGCCAGTATGATGTAAAAGATCCATAGTGAAAATGAGAATCAAGTCTGTAGCAAGTGAAGGAAAAGAGCAACTGTACATAAACTGTTGCTCTCTGAGGAGCAATCACACAAGACAGAGTTCACTGGTGCCTCAATAACCTGAAGTGCTTGCTTGGGTCAATTTAAAGTCTGCATGCAAGTTGTGGTGCAGAAAGACAGACTGCCCTTCAAAGCATGCGCCCTCCATCACTAGTGGACCATGAATAGGCCGGTATTATGGCTATGACATACAGCCCAATTTCTTCTGCATCCCCCACCCTCCTTTAAAGCAATAGAGCATGGGACTATTGTTTATTCTCTGTGAGAGGGAAATGAAAGGGGGATGACTTTTTATTCTATTCTATTTATTTATTTATAGACTATTCTTTGCCAGAGGAATCAGCAAGAAAAGGGAAAAGTTAAAGGTTAGTGAGAATCTTTGAGCAAATACACAAATTTTTCCCTCAAAGACTGGATGGAAAAAAGCAGAGAGAAAGATAATGAGCATTAAAAACAAAAATGTTAGCAGCCCTGATCTGATTTTTTAAAAAAAATATCTAATTTATTTTTAGCCGTTCTAATTGTTCTTTCATTTTGAATTTTAGAGTAATTGAAAATAGAAAAAACTGATCAAAAAGTAGATGGAAGAAATCTTTTTTCTTTGCAATGTTAACAATGTGTTTAATCTCTAGCACACTTGGCTTCCATGTTATGCAGGAGCTCACAGTGTCACAGAAAAAAAATCAAATCTGGCTTGGGCAATTAGTAAACTTCATAGTCTCTGACATCTGACAGACAAGATGGAACAAAAAAATGAACTAATGAAAATGCAAGGTGAATAGATAGACCCAGGTGATAAAAGCAAGCATACTAATCCACAAAGTTCTTTTTCTCAGACATAAAATGGGGGGTGACTTCTGAGGTGGCTCTACAACCACTTCTTTATTGCTCACTGAGAATAGCTCATCTGTTGCTGCCTGACACTACCACCATTCCAACCTGAGAAGCAAAATAGGATGAAATCTCCCCAACTATCCTTCGAAGAAGTAGCTTTAGTCAATCACACTGCCTTTAGCCTAGTTCTCACTGAAGTATCATTTCAACACTGTGAACGGGGAGATTTGGTCTTACCTGTGTAAGCCCCCTACTCGGTGGGATATCCATGGTGGGGTCTGTCTTCTAATTCCCAGTATCCCAGGGACAGGGAGATAAGAGGGAAAAGGGAGTAAAAGACCCCACTAAGTACCCTTAAAGGATGCAAGTCAACAGAGCTGACTCCACTTTCAGCCGCTTCTGCCAAAAGCAAAGGTCAGTCTGGGGGATCTCTGTGTGCCCCTCCCCACAGGAAGTCTTTCAGCTGACCGGCGCCTATCTGAGGGGTACTCAGCACTCACCCCTGCTAACTGAGCAAGAGGCACTCTTTCAAGTGGGTGCTCCTCTTTTATTTTGCAGGGGGAGAGTAACTGGCCCTACACACCCCAGCAATGTCTGTTCTAGTGGCTTCTGCTGGTGTTCTTTTTTTGCATTTTAGATTGTGAGCCCTTTTGGGACAGGGACCCATTAGCTTTTAATTAGCTATTATTATTTTTCCATTTTCTTTGTAAACCGCTTTGTGAACTTTTCAGTTGAGAAGCGGTATATAAATACTGTAGATAGATAGATAGATAGATAGATAGATAGACAGACAGACAGACAGACAGACAGACAGACAGACAGGGGGAGGAGCAACTCAAATTCGAAGACTGATCCCTCCATGGATGTACTACTGGAGAGGGTAAAGGTCCCCCCGCAGGTTAACTGCCAGTCGTTTCCGACTATAGGGTGCGGTGGTCATCCCCGTTTACAAGCCTTTAGAGCCAGCGTTGTCCAAAGACACTTCCATGGTCATGGTGCCGGCATGATTATATTCCAAGGTACACAGAACACTGTTACCTTTCCCACCAAGGTGGTACCTATTTATCTACTAGCATTTACATGCTTTCAAGCTGCTAGGTTGGCAGGAGCTGGGCTAAAGACAGGAGCTCACCCTGTCTTGTGGGGACCCGGGTCTCAAACCCTGGCCCGCTGGTTAACAGGCACAGTGTGCCACCACTTGTGCCACCACAGCCTATGGTGTGAGCGAGTCACAACACTGTGAGTGCTGACATGATCCTCCCTGATCTTACATTTAAAATTAACTACATAAGAATTTTAGAAGCTTGGGACAAGTCAAGGCAAGACCAATTTTTCTCTATATAAATAATGTGAAGGAGTGTTTTTTTTTTAAAGGAGAAACTGTACAAGTCCTCAGATCTGCACAGTCTATACACAGTCTGCACAAAGACAACAAGGTCTGGGTGTAAACTCAAACCTGCGGGAGGGAAGAGTGGCAAAATACTGCAGGTAAGAGTGAGACTATGCCATTCCAGAGTTTGTGAGAGAAGTAACGTTATAGCCTATGATACAGATTGAAGTTTAAACTTATTATTTAAAACGCATTATTCTGAAAAAAAAATGTGCTGTGCTCATAATTTTGATGAAAAAAACTAAGTGAAACCACCAATTTTATATATAAACCTTTCAAGATCTTTTTTTATCATAAACAGTAACTTGGAAGTTTATTCCCTACAGCAAGAAATGCAGTTCCTGTGATTTACTATGCAAAGAAAAATCACTTTGCATATGTTCAGAGGTAGTCCGATTACTGCTGAAGGATTCTATTTGCAAAGCTTCGGGATGAAATTAAACCTGACAGCTATTAAGTGCTTAAAGTGTGTTGAGTCAATGAACAGTCCTGTTCAATAGAATAGTCAGTCAATTATTACAGTATTTGTATTTTAATACAGATTATAGTTTGGGGCTATTTAATGTACAGCAGCCTTTTTTACTACTTACCACAGACTGAAAATTAATTGTAGTAAAAATAATAAAATGCAAATCCTGAATCAAAGTAGTACAGAAAAATTGCTCATTTGCAGATTTTGTGAGTTGAGAGGTGATGTTTTTTCAAATTTTAGGGGTGCCACTATTAATGAGAAAATGGTGCATCCTGCTGTTAAAATGCATGAATTATCTCATGTGGAAAAGAAGAAACTTGAGGTATTTAGATCTGCACATTACTTAAGATTCCAATTTGAAATAATTCTAATGGAGGGGGGAAGAGTTTTTCATGCAGACAAAATAAGACCAAGAAGCAAATAAAAAGCTACTTCTTTCTCCACATGTCTGCATTTTCAAAAAGCCTGTTCATAACTGCATTTGTTAATCTGTAGTTTGCTTTGGAAGCTGTTTATTCAGCTTTGTTTGACCTGAACCCAATATGGATACAACTCTGAGAGTCCCTGAAATTACAAAGGAGCAGGGGTGTTACTAGGCCCAGTGGCACCCAGTGCCAACTGGACACCTCCTTCTTACCTTGTACTTCCTAAGCACCCAGTGGGTGAGAGCCCTGAGGTGGACCACCCACAGCGCACACTCTAACTCAGAGCCAGGCAGGTGGGTGACATGGCTCTGCAACATTCAGCCCCATTGCCTACCTACCTGGCTCTGTGGAAGAGCTTGGGCTGGGGTTGGAGGGTCTGCCTGAGGGTCCTCCCCCAGTGCACGCTCAGGAAGTGGACTACCGCAAGAGGGCCCTCAGGCACATTCACTGTTGCCAATACAGCTGGCAACAGGCAGCAGCTGGATGTGGGCCAAGGAAGGGGATGATTTTGGCATCTCCCATGCCTTGTGGTACCTGTGGCTGAGGGCCCCCTCGGCGCCGCATCAAGACACCACTGCTAAAGAGGCAATTTGGCGAAGGAGGCTGATGCAGCAGTGCCAATGGGACATGCACTGCATCCTGTGGTTGAAAGGCAATTCCTGAGGCCTCCTCTTGGTATGGGAACATTTGTTCCCTTAAAGCTGTATTGCAATTGCACCAGTGCTAGAAAATTGGATAGGATTGGGACCTTAAAAAGCTCATATCCTTAGAAATAAAAACACTAGCTATAGTTATAGTACATGCTTGCCCAATGCCTAGAAAATCAGACTCAGCACAATTAATCAACAACCCAGTGAGTACTGAATACTCACCTTTGATTTAGTTTTTAAGAAAAGGTAGAATAAGTTTCATTCATTCATTCATATCCTGCTTTTCCCATTTTAAAACAAATGTTCAAAGACTTGAGTCAAAGTGGTTTACAAAGTTTTTAACGTTTGTCCTCATAACAATCCTGTGAGGTAGGTGAGGCTGAGACTGAGTTCAAGGTTACTCAGGAAGCTTTCTGGTTAAGGGGGATTTGAACTTGAATTTTCCAGGTCCAAATTCAACTCCCTAACCCAGTGGAGTGCCACAGATAGTCGTTAGGTGTGCCATGGGAGTTTGGGGGAAGTCATTTATTAACAGGAAAATTAGGGGATTTGAACAGCCTGGTGTGCCCTTTCAATGTTAAAAACAACTCATGGTATGCCTTGACAATTTCAGTGCCTTTTTAGTGTGCCATGAGATGAAAAAGACTGAAAATCACCCTAACCACTACACCATATTGGCTATCAGTACATAAATATGTCAACAAAAGATAATAAATAAAACTTAATTCCTTCAGCTGTTTTTTATTATTACATATACCCTTAACTTGCAGAGTTGAAATATGTTATAGCAAGAAAGGTATATTTTGTAATGGCAAGCAAGGTGAATTTTAGGTTTGTTTCCCACATTTGGTGTGGTAGGAAAAAAGATGACGCAATACATTCTTACCTCGAAGGCAGAGAAATGTTAGAAAATCTTCTGTCTTCGGCTTCCTTTTGGTGAGGTCAGAAATCTGTGTAGCTGGAGGGGGCAATAATGGCTCCACTATCTTTATGGGAGTTGTGCTGGGACTATTTGGCTGAGACTGAGCAAACTTTCGTTGTGCTTGCAGCCTTGGCCTAAGAAAAACAGATAAAAACAAATGCAATTTTAAAAACATTTAAAAACCTTTACAAGCATTTCAACACCCAGAATAAAATCAATTAAAAATATACACACACCATCACCAGGGACTCCAAGAGCAACTGTGAATCCAGGAGAACCAAGCTGCAGAACTGCTCCTTCAGAGGGAGCACAACCCCATTCAGAGCAGGTTGACAGTCCAATACCTGGACATGTGGATTTCTGAGCCAGGAGAACCTTTGTCATATTAGGACTTATCAGGTCATTCCATATGAATTCAACCAAAATCTCAAAAATCTTGCATGGTCACGGACTCAGATTTGACTGAAAATAATTGGGTTGGTACTTCTACATGTATAAAGGCCACATGCCAAATATTAGGTGAAAAATCCAAAGGGATTGTGTGCTATAGCCCTTTAAAACAAGGGTGTCATACCCATATTTGACGCTCGCATATTGCATATTTTCCTGCGTACCCATCTTTAGATGCTAACTTCTCAGAAGTAAATGAAGATTTCTGGACGAATTTTGATATATAGAGTAATTTGGGCTCAGGCTCTCTGAATCTGTCATCAGAAAAGGCCTCTCCTTCTAGTTTTAGATATATTGGTATCTAAAATGGAGATCTTTTCATGAGCAAGACAACATTTGAGATTAAAATTTTAATATGAAGGAGGTGGGAAAAGAAACTGAATTTTTGAATAAACGTTTACAAGGTATGTATAGTTATGCAGAAAAAAGTTTTATTACCATGGTTAGTTGCCCATATGGTGAATTTGCCCTTGGAAAATTTGTTTTGCCCATGAAAGACTACAATTCCCTTCCCTCCCCTCCCTCTGTCTCCCTCCTTTAACCAGCAGCCTCAGCAGTTCAGTTGGCTCTGCAGCAACCGCAGGGAGCTGCACATATGCCTCAAAGACCTAAAATCCCAGGAAATCACTGGAAAGGCCTCCACAAAGAGACCTCCACCCGGACTTCCAGTTCCAGGGCCTCATTTATGGTTCTGTCAGGGAATTTCCTGTCATCTGACAACCCTGCCTGAGCAGTAATAGGGGAAACTAAACACCTGAATGTTAGAGCCAAGTTAAAAAAAAAACATATTTTGGATGATAATGGTTGAAGTTTGGATGGTAATGGCTGAATGGTTGAAGATAATGGTTGAAGGGTCATCCATCCCTTCAGTATGGTCTCTCTGTTACCAGAACAGCAAAAATTGGGGCCGTATTTAAGCATCACGTTACATAATTTGGGAAACAGAAATTGGCCCATGACACAAAAATTGACATGACACTACACTGGCACAAATTTAGTTAAAATTCTCAGGAAGACAATGACATATAAATACAGTACTATCATGCACTTGAACTTGGTCGTGAGCCAAACTACAATATCATAGGAGAAATTAAAATAATGAGCCAATGTCCTCTGTGCCACCTCTGGCTCACAGAAGACCTTTCCTTCAAATTAAATTTCTTCCACAGTCCACCCAGCTCAATCTGATTATGCATCATCTATAGGAATCCTGTATAACTCCAAGATAATAACTAGAAAGCCTCCAAAATCTGGCTGGCTCATGTCTTTGATTTGATTGTGTAAGTGTAGCAGTCTCTTCTGAAGCCAGTGCCAGGTTCATGTCAGATCCCTAGCTGAAAATGAATGCATTGCTGGTTTCTATCCAAACTACTGTCATTTGTATAAAAACTTACAGATTGTCCCTTCACACTTAGCAAGTATTACAACATGGCATTCCCATTCTTTTTTTTCTTCCCACAAAATATCGTGCTGTATTATCACAACCATTAACTGTGCTTGTCCTCAACAACCAAATATTCTCACAAATACACATGAAAGGTTTGTCTGGTGTAAAAGGAGAAATGGGGAAGTGAAAGCAGAGGACACACCAAAGACTATCTAGATGTGCCTCACAGGAAGGTCTTTTCATTAATGCTATTTTTTCAGTCCAGAAGGGAAAGAGATGATGAGTCAGGGAAAGTATTGGCGGCAGTTTAGCTTTCTTTTTTTGGCACGAGCAGAGAGATTTCTAGCCAGGAGTACTTCAAGAGGACAGGGAGGGACATGAAGAGACATGCTGGCTGGAAAATGCAACTAATGAGAAAGAGAAAGGCTAGAATAGGGAAGATGTGGTACTCAAAATCTTATTAGGGATGCCATGGAATCAGATCTGAACTCATTGTTCCTTTCCTATTCTTTGTGGGACAGTTTAAGAGATTTAGGCTGCAATAATAATCTCCAGTCGCCTAAGCCCCAACACAAGTCCTGTGCTGACCTGGGGATGTCAAAAAAGTTTGTAAGACACTCCTGCGCCACTCCTGGGGGGAGGGGTTAGGCCAGTGCACAGACATGCGCTGGCCTCCCTACATCATCATGGGAATGGGAATTTTGATGAGTTGTGCTGGCCTATGTAAGGATTGCATCTGTAAGCACCAAACAGAAAAACAACACTGGAGTAATGCACACCACTGATTGTAGCTATATAGCCTGGAAGAATGTCTGGTCTAGAGGGTAGAACCATTGTTAAGCCTGATGATAACATATAAAGGGCACCAGTTCAAAGACATGGGAAGTTGCATAGAAAGAACTTGAAGTTACTGAACTGAGCTGAACAAAAGATAAGAAGCCAAATGAAGTTGTTTCATAGCAAAGGGCAACACAGTCAGAATAATGACCAAGACAGATAATGATCCACCTGGATAGGAGTTAGCTCTTAAAAGACAGAACTCTGTTTACTATAATCAAAGTACAGGATTTTTGTTCTAGACAGGATTTTGCTTATATCCACCTATCAAGTCCTTTCCAAGGATCTAGAATAGGTAGCTATTTGTTGTTGTTGCTGTTGTTGTGTTATAATTGATTATCATATTGATAATAAAAACAAATACATCATCGTTAAGTTGAAGAACTTATTGGGTGTGACTGTGTAGGTGTACATATGTGTGCATATATAACTGTACATATGTGTGTAGGTTTACATGACCACAGCTTCTGCTTTGATTATGGCTGGAACTTTCATTTGTTTCCAGCCATGGGGAACTCTGCCAGAGATCTGGAAAGCTTCCCAAGGCTTCCTAAGGATCAGGATGCTGCTTTCATCCTTCCCCCACACCTTAAAAGGAACAGGGGGCCTTTGTCACAAACCCCACCCCAGTTTCAGTTCCATTGTCTTTAGCCAATACACAGCTTTTTAAATGATGCATAACAAACCATACTGTGTTATGGTACAGAAGATAATAGCTAAAAAGTTTTTCCCCTCCTCCCATTTATCTAATTTTACAAAGACTGGTCAGAAAGACTTTTTACTACATGGACTCTTGATATGCCAGTAAAAAGTGGTCAAGAATGAGAACAACAGTGAAAAAAGTAAAACAGGTAAAATTCAGCCTTTACCCCATAAAACAAACATTTTCTAAAGTCTTGCATGTAATCTTCCTATCACACTTATAATGAGGTGCCAAATCAATTTTTTTTCCAAAGTACGACATACAGAATTTTTTCTAATAGTATTTTACTAGTCTCTGTATTATTCTGAATTGTTTTATGTGTTTTAATTATCACATTTTATGAAATGTAATAAGGCTGTTTTTAATTGATTTTATGTTTTACTAGCAAAGTGTACCCACATTGCAGGAGTACAATAACCTCCATACGCCACCCTCCCATGCACATCAACCCCCATGCATAACATTCCCCCATGCCAGGGTGACCATATGACCAGATTTCTCTGGATTTGTCCTCTTTTTTAGCCTTCTGTCTGGATGTCCTCCATTTTGGCTTCATTGTCCTCCATTTTGGCTTCATTTTGGAACTTTGCAATGGTGTGCAGTACCACTTCATTTAAAATGTCATCAGATTTGTACTGAAGAGCAGAATCCAGTGCTAAAACAGTTTTGAAATATCTCCTTCCTATCAAAAGTTATGGCCAAAAAACTAAAACTAAAAAATATGCATTAAGCAATATGGGAAAGTGAAAGTGCCCAATATATCGGCTTTACTTGTTGTGCCCCTTTTTACATCCTTCTGGTGGGAATTTCCGAAAACTGGTTCTTAGTGGGTGCCTCAAGCATGGAACACCCTCCCCCAAATTTAACTCTTCTAGGTCCAGAGGTTTCGGCTGGGCGTTGATGAGTCAGTGAGTGAGTGAGTGAGTGAGTCAGTCAGTCACTTTTCATTTTTACATATATATAGATGTGTTCTGCCCTTAGGTCTCCATGAGAAATGTGGGATACAAACACACAAATACATAGACAAACTCTATAACTCACATCCAGGATACTAGATTACTATGGACAGGACTGGAGTAAAACTAGAAATGGTCTAGAAGATTTTGGCCATATTCTTGCTTTTCACAGAGCTTTTAAATTACCTTTGAATATGTCAACAATTTGTCACCTAAGCAGTATAAAGAGATCTCTAAACACTGGCTTTTAAAACTCTATGCCATCCTCTGAGTTTACAGCTCAAGCATATGGAAGGATGGTGTTATCTGAACTTTGAACAAGTTCCCTGACATGATAGTTAAACTTTTGCCTACACCCTTCTAAAACCTCCTTCCCATAACAGTAAAACTGGTGACTGTCTTCGCTGAACCCAAAGACATACAGACTAAGGAATATGGCTTTTTGAAACCCTCTGGATGGATATTGTTAATGCTTTAATTCAGCCAAGGTAAAGGGATATCCCTAAGTTGTGCCCTAAGGCTTAGGGACCAAAGGTTTCCTGGAGTCCTAACTGTAACCCTTTGAGAGCTTCTGGACGGCCCCTATTGAGTCATTTATTTACAAATTTAAAGTATTTTTATCCCAACTTTCTCCGTTATGCGGCCCCAAGGTGGCTACAACATAATAAAAACAATATCATAAATAATATGGTAAAAACATACATATACAAACTAAACATTTAAAATTTAAAACAATACTGTCATGATTTTTGTTTAGGGCCTGAACAAACTGCAGGGATGGATATATACATATATATGTGTGCACGTGTAAGCTTAACTGTTCCATAAAGGTTCATTTGATAGAAAAATAAGAAAAATAATCTCAGCTCTAGATTAATTAGGCAAGTTTTGGGGTGAGCCATAGGTAAGTGGTAGAGCATATGACGTGTGTGCAGAGTTCAATTCTTGGCATCTCCCGGTGGAGAGGAAAGATTCCTGCTTTAAACACTGGCAGCCAATGAGCTACATAGATTAATGGGCTGAGTCAGCACAAGAGAGCTCCCTAAGCAGACAAACTGGAATTGGTAGAAACATTACAAGTAATGAGAATGGTCATGGAACGATACAACGCTGGCTACAGAAAGCCCATTCCAAATCATTTGCACATTCCAAATGGTTGATAAGGACTGGTTAGTGTTTTCAAATGTATCTTCATTCCAATAAGGACTAGAAACATACTAACTATTTTCAGGAAACCAATTTCAATGCTCAAGTTAAGATCCCATTTAGAGAGGAAACCAATTCAGCTTTTGCAATAGCGTAGAATCACCAAGAAAATATGATTTAAGGTAGATGATCTAATTGAGGCAAGATATATTCTGTGCAGAAGGTTAGCTCAGATGATTAAAATGGCCTCTTTGGTGGCCTTCAGACTATGAAATTATATCAGCTTGTAGGACCAGCTCTGTTCTCAACGCATGGAGATATTTATAGCACATAACAGCATAAATAGTTTAGTCACTAATGGACACCAATCACCCGGAGTAACATGCAGCCTTTGCAAACTTTCATTCTCATATCTTTGTTACTCTAGTGCGCATGCACACACACCCCTCAATTTTGACAATGTTCATCTAGTAATGTAGTGCAAGAGGTCAGGAAATAGTTAGTAACTCTGCTTCAGTAATGAGACACAACAGTTTAATTTCACATCTCCCAGTAAGTTCCCCAATAACTGTTTAGTCATTAGACAGGATATATTCTAAAGGCTATTTTAAAAGGAGACCAGTCTGGACTGGGTAGTTGAAGCTGTGATAACTCAGAATAAATTTCTAAAATAGCCATGAACATTTCTGAACAATTTTACCAGACTCCTCAAGCTATGAGTGGCTTGCACAGCAAATTACAGTGCAGGTGTGCATCACTTAACAACTTTCTTTTTAATGATGGACCTCATATAAAACCTTAGTCAAAGCACAACGAAGTGGCTTTTAATGAGACAATCAGGTCTGCAGCTGAGTGTAAGTTTATACAATCAAGAGGCTCTTAATGCAAAGAGCAATCTGTCTCCATCTAGTAGCCTGTGCAGGCAGGCAAGGCTCAATGTTCACTTACTAACCTAATCACACAGCATCAGGAACAGGAGAATGTATTCCTGTCATTAAATGATCCACACCTGTACTTATCAAGAAGGAACTGATACAATGAGTGACAGGATGAAATGCAGCTGAAGATACATCAACATACAGAACACTGGCATGTTTTCTAGCACTTGCCAACGATAACTCACAACTTGACTGGGAATGTCAGTTCTTGTCACTTTTGCTCCATTGTAACAATAATTCAATTCTCCTTTACTACAACATTGCTACATCTCATGCCACCATCCCCCATGTAAGGTATGTTTTATGGATGAAGTCAGTGATGTCACTGCATAAGTATGAAAATGTATGCCAAGGTGGACTCTTTTGCCAAATTTAACATCAGAACCCACATACACTCTCTATATACACATACATTCTCTATTCTTTAAAATGTTACTTTGGAACAGAGGTGGGCAAACATTTTGTTAGGAGGACCTGACATCTGTCTGACTCTGTGGCAGGGCCTGGGGAGGGGAGAATAATTACCATAAATACTTACATATTAGTCAACCCCACAGATAAAACAAGGGCACGTCGTGTAAAAACTCATGGAATTTTCTATGAGCCGCTAGGTATGTTGAATTTTCTATGACCCGCTAGATGTTAGGGGGGTATCTTACTTATGGTTTTGTCTGATTTTATTTACCCGAGTCATCCTGAAAAACCCCCAACACTGATTGTTACCCAAGAACTGTACAGTTTCTATTTTAAAAAACAGTAAAATGTCCTAAGGTACATTTTTATTCATTTACTTTAATTCTGTTCTTCACAAACAATCAACAGACACTATCAAAGTGTACTGTAAACAGTAATAGACACATAAAATCAGTAGATGCTTTAATGAAATCTTCATTTAATGTACCTGGAATGTAAAGCTAAATGCTCTACATAAACATACAACATGTAACACATAACAGGGGGTGTGTAATTCAATTCATAGAAGAGGCAAGGAATGAGCATGAGCAAAAACAGCTACACAGTATACAGTTCAGGTATACTATGTGTATCCTCCTTTTCCAGGACATGTCCTCTTCTTTAGCCTTGTATATTGGGGAAAAAATTGTTTCCAATTATGTTTAGCTGCCCCTGGTTTTTCAGTTCTCTGGGTTAAGCAAGGACTTTACAGAGGAACAACAGAAGTTGAGTGTACTATTTCTGTTTTTTTTTTTAACTTTTACACTTGATGTACAAAAGCTTTTAAAACCTTCTAGACTGTTACAGGAGATACTGTGAGACATGTGCATGATTTGAGCATCACAGTAAAAAGAGAGGGGGAAACCTGCTGTGAAAAGCAGATTTTATTGAATTTTTTTCACTTAATTACTCTAACTCCAATTGTAGCACAGCATCAGGTCTAAACTGAGTTACCCACAGATGTCTCAAAAGCCTGCCTACTTGAAACAGCTCTATCCAAACCTGGGGAAGCTAAACCTAATTGAAATGAATCAGAATTATTGCAGTTTTATTACATTCTTCTCTATTACAAGACTTCGTGCCAACATTCTAAATTAGTTGCGTAAACACACAACACACTCAGGGGCTCACCCAGATGATCTGATCAAATCATACTTCCGCTGTACTTTCTAATAAACTTTGCAAAAACAGTCCTACAGGTTTTGATCAACACATCAGTAACAGGAAATACAACATGTTACATGGGCATAATATATTGGCACCACTCTTCCCCTTCATTCCAAAAGGCTGAATAAGGTGGAAAGGAAGCTTCATATGCAAAGAATGAATATGCATGGGAGTTGAAACTAATTAAATCTTTAAATGTACGATAAAGCTCAGCCTCTGGGCTGGTTCAAACTTAACAGGAATCCATTATGGGAAGAAGGGGCAATTTTTATTGAGAAAATGATAATAGGAGAAGGGTGAATCCCCTTCAACCAAGGTTAAGTTCTGATTGGAATCCCTCAGCTGGTGGCTGCTATTTATTAAAATTTCAAGAAGCAAAAGATTCAATCACAGATTTCCATCATCTTTACTAGTTTGGCCTTTATTCCTAGCACTCATCATCACAAAGCATCCTGTTTATGTTACATATAAGCATACACATACATAAATGAGTAATCTAATTCCTATATCTGCCTATATCTTCCTATATATTCTATATCTCTATCCTGTATCTTTCTATATATTCCTATAGCTGCCTAAGCGCAAGAGACACACAGTGGCAATAGCTAATGATCATGTAGCCCAGTGCAAAGCTCAAAATGTTGCCCAGGAAGTGATGTCACAACTGGAAGTAATGTCATCCAGGGGTATTTTTTAAAATAAACAAAATTTAAGAGAATTTTTAATATTAAAAAATTAAAAATAAATTTTTATAAGAAAAGAGGTAAGAAAAAATTTATCTTTTCCTCCTCAGCAGTTCACCTCCCATTTGCTCTGCTAGTGGCACAACCATAGAACCTATTTGCTATCTGGAGTTAAAGAAGATTTTATTGCCCTCCCCCAACAACAAAATAAAATTTAATTAAATAATAAAATTGTGTCCCTTATTATTGGTTAGGGAAACTTGCCTGGGCAAAGAGGAATAGTTATTCTTTCCCTGCGAAATATAAGAGAAGCATCACTTAGAAGTGCTTGTATACCCAGTTAGCATGGGTAACTGTTTAATGATGTACTGTATATGATATATGTACTGAGAGCTGATTCATATTAACACATTATTAGTTCCATACAGTATCAGAATTAAATCTCATTGGTTCTCAGTGCAATTAGTATCATGGGAAAGTTAAGTAAATCCACTTTTTGTTCCATACGCTTTTGTTTTCATTTTTAGTTAACCATAATTTTTGATAGAATACAGATATTTCAATGCCGTTTGTTTCATTGTATTCTACATTAAATTGTCTTTCCAATGATTATAACATGATAGTATTATCTTTCATACATACCCCGTTTTTCACAATTTTAACCATTAGTGTCGATCTCAGCTTGTAGCCCCCCTAAAGCTTGTAGCCTGGTGCATTTGCACACCCTGCACCCCGCTAAATATGCCGCTGGACCTACTTCATTCTGAAGTCTCCTGGTTCAATCTTGGAATAAATCAGAAGCCTTAATTGTCAATGTATGACACAAAGATCCTTACTTGTGCACACGTTTCTGCCATTCTTAAAGAGATTTACCCAGTGCTAACAGCAACACAGAAAGAACAATCTAACAGGTATTAGAACTGTTTCTGGAAGAAGTTTTAAATAACATCCTCTAATTGTGCATGTTTTCAACTTCAACAGTCCTACATACACCCTTGCCACTCACCAGCTCCCCAAAATCGACATCACAAACCAGGCCTGTTCAAAATAAACAATAGCAATACTGCTTAGGTTGACTGTTTCATCCACCCTCTCCAGGGATAAAAACTTGCTGTTCAGTTAATTCCTTCATTAATCCCTATATGTTTTGAGTAAATTTCCCCTGCCTCGCTACAGGAAGTGATACAAGTCACAAGGTCAATTTGCTTCAGGGCAGCTTAACCTCTGAAGAAGGTTATTGTCTGCAGTTTCAGCATACTCAAAATCAGATATATGTAGCAGCTTACTGGGCCTTTTAATAGGCTCCTATCATCTGGGTGCTCTCTTCCTTGGAACAGAAAAGGAGTTGAGTGGCTACAACACAAAACAACATGTATAGGACTGTCGTGAAGTTAATGGCTACATCTCTTCTTTATCTTTATCTACGGTATATATATAAAACTGAAAAGTCACTGACTGACTCATCAACACCCAGCCAATACTACCAGGACAAGAAGCGTGAAATTTGGAAAGGGTGTTCCTTCCATGACAGAGGCACCCACTAAGAACCGGTTTTTGGAAATTCCAAGGGAAAGGGGATGAAAAGGGGCAGAATGCTTTTTCCTCCTTATACGTACCAAGAAGCATGAAATTCAGGGAGTGTTCCTTTTGTCACATCAACACCAACTAAGAACTGGTGTTTGGAAATTTAACCTTTAAAAGGGTGAAAAGCGGTGCAACGTGTTTGTCTTATACTTAACATAGAAGACTGACTGACATCCAGCCAATGTGGTGCCTGATGCACTGGGAGGGATGGTGAGCACGGGGTGTGTGCGTCTGTTGATGCGCATGGGAGTGTGTGTTGATGCGCATGTGGGTGTGGGTTGATGGGCACAGGGGGATAGCATAAGGGGTATTTTACTCCCACAAAGCTGGTACATTTCGCTAGTTTTGCATAAAAATGAACAAAAACAACAAGAATCAGATTGCAACACAATAGTAGCATGGATATGTGGGTGATGGAAATAAGGAGGCTGCTATCAATGTATATTGATTTACTTTATTACAGCCAATTGTAAACACATGGTCTCAAGATCAATGAGATCACAGAGTCTCACCTTCTGTAATCAGTGAAGGAACAAGTTAGAAAGGTTCAAGTTAATTAAGTAAAAATATACCAAGACCAAGCAATGCAAGTCATTAGTCACTGAAGGTAAGTACACAAGGACATATTGGCAAAACAATTAATAGAGGAAATACAGGCATTCACAAAGAGAAAAAATAGACTCCAAATACTTCACTGAAAAATTCCAACTAAAAAAAAAATCTTATTTTGCAAGATTAATCAAGCAAGCAAGCAAGCTTCTTTTGACAAATCTGTAACTAAAGTATGATTTTATCAGCCAAGGCTCACTCATTCATCTGAAATGTTCCTATGATTATATCAATAATTGAAATTTGGAATTGTAAAACACAGTATTTATTTTGTAATTCTATTTTAAGAACACATTTGAAACAATAGAAATTTCAGAAAAGTTTAATCCAAAGCCTCTAATCTGGGCAACAATCAGTTTCTCATCTTGTGCATTATGCCACTCCCTGGGTACAATACTGTACATTTCTTTTGTTAAAAGCTACTACATTGATGATGCTCAAATGCTCTTAGATACACAATAGGCACAAACTCATTATTGAAGAGTTCTCCTTTTATGACTCAGCGTGGTTCATGCCCTCTTTTCAATATGAAAGAACATGCTAGCCATATAACTGCTTGTTGAAGGAGCTTCTAAACAATCATGAACAAAAACAAGTTCAACAAGCTTTCCAATCATTCTATTGTCCAATTCACTTGACAGGTTATTAATAACCATCTTTAGCACCGAATGCCCAACATAAATGTTTTGCCACTTTAGGAAATTACATTTATAATTAATTTGTGATCATAACTCTGATGTAGAGGAAACAAAGAGTAATTCTAGTACTTTTTTTTGTTTTGACCTTTGGTTAAACGTTATATCTAAGTAGTCGAGTGTCATTTTAAGGCTTCCTTGAAAAATTTAACAGTCACTTTCAACTGGTAATAAAATCATATTTATTGCCCCTTCCATTTTCTTTTAAAATATGATGACATCTCCCAGTATTTTTTTTCTTGTTAGGAAGGAAAGTTGAGATCCTCTTTTAAATAGATTCCAGACTCAAAACTGGCCAAAATACTGCAAAATTAAGGCAATGATCCACCAAAGCTACTGTGCATATGTAATAACATTCCTTTGAAGAACTTAAAGCATTTTAAATAGAGAAAATCACATTATAAAGTGTTTACTAAGGAAAACATCTACAAAATGAAGTGATTGCTAATCTGTTCTGTAATGTTATTCATGAACATGAATACTGCAGTTAAATTTATCTTTATGCAATTTAGATTGACTACAGAACAAAACTATTGGATTGCAGAATTTATTGTATTTAAGGGATGTTACCTCACCTTCTCCAAGAACAGATTGCAGCATGTGATTTTTGTGTTTAATTGTTAGACTTCTGCTACACCATATCTTATTCCTCGGGACATTAAAACACAGCCCGTCAATCAAGGATTTCCAACATTCAAATACAGAATAAACATTAATGCTACATGATCTCATAAGTATAGTTAGATAACTGGAAATGCTCTCCTGCTCCTTCACATCTCTTTTGAATTAATCTCTTCCTCCTTTTTGATGTTAGTGCTGATGTAACTAGCTCTGAAATATAAATGCTTGATCCTACCAGAGATAGACAAAACCAAAGTTTGCAACTCCAAAACTGGAAATGGGGTGGGGTGGGAATGCTCCGCTGAGAAGGAATATGAATCAACCCATGAGGTTCCTCAATCACATAACCACAGTTATGTGCTTGATAGTGTTACATCTGCAGCTGGTGATGATGAGATTGTACATCTATACTGTACATGCATCTTGACAATCTCACATGTCACTTTCACTTTTCCCCCACACTAATATGCCTTCTCTGTGAGAAATCTGATGCCGCTCTAATAAACTCAGCTGTGAAAATTCAACCTTTGTTAAAGTGGAAAAATCAAATGGCTAAGAAATCTTCAAACTCTCTGTGAAGTATATACTATACAGTAGAACATAAAAAAACAAGATTCAATCCTCTGTCATATATAAAACATCTAGCACTAGCACTACTAGATTCACACAACCAACATACAAAATATTTTAAAAAGAATATTCCTTGCTCACAAGATCAAAGTCACAAATGGAGCAACACAATAGGAAACATGCTGCAACAAAAGGAAGAAGAGGGAAGAAACCAAAGGAAAATATGAAAAGAAATTATTCATCAAAACCTCTGAAACCTTGAATGGAAAATGCAATAAAGAACTAGTAGGGACTGAAGAGGAAGAGAAAGCACAGTTAAGTGGCAAAGGATCCTAGGTAGGGGGGATTACCCAAACATGCAATTTCACGTCCATTTATATTTTTCCTTGGAATATATGTTCACATAAATATATAACCCAAATGAGAATAACGTTTTGTGCATCTGACCAAATGGGCTCTAGTTTAAGAAAAAAAATGTGTGATACGGCTTATGTTAGTCTTTAAATGCCAAAGGATTTTACTTTGTTTTTTTTACAGATGCAATAGATACACTTAATGGGATCTTAAGAAATGCCCAATTGGTAAGCATTAATTCTTAGGGGCCAACTCATTTGTGACCTGGCATTCACTTGACATTCCTAAGACTACCTGAGTCCTGACAAAAACATCTAAAGCAGGGATCTCCAAATTACAGCCTGGGAACCACATCCAGCCTGCCACAATATTTTATCCAGCTGCAGCAACTTCAAATATTTCCCAACCACATGGTTAGAAAGTTAACATGTCCAGTTCTGTCTACCACACTGCTTTCCATATGGCCATAATGGTGTCAGCCTGGCTAACCCTCATTTTTCAGTCACCTGGGCCATTTGCTCCAAGACTGATCTAACCCCCAGAACGATCCAATTCCTGGAATCTGCTGCAGCACATACAGTGTATAAGTAAGTGAAAGTATTCCTCTTTCTCCTCCTTTAGTAAGGCAAAACCTGGGGATTACATTGCTGCCCTGGCCCCTCCCTCCACCCTTTAAATGGGGCTTACTTCTGGTTAGACAGGGTTAGGAGACTGCAGTCAGACACTTTCCTGGGAGGCTTACCTGGGCTGCAGCTGGAGGTTCAAGGTGGCTGGTGGGGGCACTTGAGGGAAGTTAGGGGCAGCTGCCTCTGGCACCCCCAGACAACTGCCCCCAAGTTGGGAGCAAATAGAGGCAGCAGCACTGGCTGGCATCCCTTTTAAAGAGCTTCCACGTGTAGCATCAGGGCTGCATAGCACGCGTGCCCATAGCGTGCTTGCTTGTTAAGTGAAGCGGAACTTGTTATGTGAAGCAGGATTCCTTGTTATGGAATTGCCTGTTATGTGAAACTCTTGTTATGTGAGCTGCTTGTTATGAGAGGTACCACTGTACTGGGTAAAGAAATATTTTCTTTTGTCTGTCCTAACACTCCCAACATTCAATTTTAGTGGCTGTCCCTTAGTTATGGTGTTTTGTGAAAGGGAAAATATTATATCTCTATCCACTTTATCCGTCCCTTGCAAAATTTTGTAAGTCTTGATCATGTCATCCTGCCTCAGGCATCTTAGAGCCCCAAATGGTACAGCCTTTCCTCATCTGTCCCAGACCATCAATCATTTTGGCCACTCTGAACCTTTTCCGTTTCCTCTATATCCTTTTGAGTGTATCCACCAGCACCCCCAGATCTCTCTCCTGTTCTGTCACAGATAGTTCAGAGCCCATTAACCTATAAGAAAAGTTAGTATTCCTTGCTCCAATGTGCAAAATTTAGAAAGTCCCTGCCTTCCACTGCCATTAAGAGTGCCAATAACTGTCTGGATTATCTATGTAGGCAACACTGATTCATGTAACAAAGTCAATGTTTTCAATTTCCTGGGAGTTACAATTGTGAGACAACTTCAGGAATAGTTTCCAGAGTTGTTGCCAATTTGACAAAATGCTAAGTAGCAAGAAGAGATGAACTCTACAGTTAAGGTCAAGAGAGGGATACTCCAGTTCCCCGGAGACACCTACAGAAAAATGCAACTGACCGACAAAACTGAAGGCTTTTCTGATGAGAGAGAGAATAGAGAGGAGTTTCCTGCCTTAACTTGACACAGCTAGATGAGAATGATTACATTACCATCAGTGTTTAATTTCTAAGCAGAGATCTGCTGTGGTTTAAACTTGTCTGGAAGCTGCATTTCATGACCTGAAAACCGTTTTTGTCCCGTTAGAAGCAACAAGGCTGCTGTGCTATGCTCAGCTGTGACTGAATGGTGTTGTGGCTCAGATCCACTCTGCTTCAGATCTTACTGCCTTGGCACTATGAAGAAACCAGCAGCGCATATTAACACTTCAAAGTACAAAATGTTATTATAAGCCCGTGCTCAGTTTCACCCATTGCGGGCCCAAATTCCACTTTTCATTAACACACACGCACGCACATACAATCAATCACCTAGTTGTTAGGGCTGCACTCCTTCTTGTGGTTGTCACTCGCTTATGGTCCTATTCCATAGAGAATTTCTGGAATCTTTCAGAGAAGGAGGAAGGGAGATGAGATAGAGGAGGGAGACAAAACAGTAGACAAAGCAGTTGATGGCTCCCCTTCCCCTAAAAATTGTGCTAAAATTGAAAAGGGTGTGGGGAAGAAGAGAGAGACAGACACTCTTCCTTATCCATCCAATACGCCAAATGAGAGTATTCCAGTAAAAGCGAACAGTTACACTTGAACAAGATAGAACCTCTTTATAACTTGCACAGTAGGTACTCAAATTACAGTACTATGAAGAATGTTCTTCATTCAAGTGTCTAGTCTAGTGCATACTTTCAAATGTAACAACAATTTGTTCCTGAGTATGGCTTATAATTATTTTAACTTTAGGAAAGTCTTTGCATCTGACTATTTTTGTGCTATACATTTTGTGCTGTACTACTAAAGAAAATGACATCTAAAGATTCAGTAGAACAATTCCTCTATTACAGAGTGAATCCTTCCAGAGTTAAATGAGATTCAACAGATCATAATGTACTTTGATATCCAGAGAAGTATCTTCTACTAGTGTAGAAGATCAAGTTGCAAGGCACTCAGAGTGATTTGCCTTCTGCACTGCACCTGAGCCATTCAAGCATGATTGGTAGTATTTCCTTCTAGGAAAGCTAACAAAGGATAAATAGAAATATCTTAAGTACAAGGACAAAATTTTAGCTCTTATTCTCCAAGACTCTTCTAGGTTCCTAACATTTAACAAGCCTGCTTTTAAGTATGTCACCCCCTAATATTTTATACTGGAGATCTTACTGGGCAGGATTGTTTCTGAATATTACTCATGCCCCTGCAGTGGGAATAGATTACCAAACTGAAAATAACTTTCAAGAAAATATATTTTACAGTGGCGCCTCACGTAACAAATGCCTCACGTAAAGTATGTTTCACATAACAAACAAAAATTTCTCTAGGATTCTGCTTCAAGTAACAAACTGCTTCATGTAACAAACACACTTCTTGGCAGTTGGCGCAAAGGCACTGACTGACAGCCCTTTTAAAAAGTGTCAGGGCTGCCTCGTGCGCCTGCCCATAGCAAAAGCAACACTTCCACGCTGTTCCTCCTGTGGCCAGGCGTCTGCTGGGCAGAGGGAGAGAACAGCAGTGGGGAAGAGGGAAGCAGCTCAGGGCTAGGCAGAAGGGAGCAAGGGAGAGAGAAGCTCAGGATGAAGAGAAGGAGAAAGTGGGGAGACACTTTGAAAGTGTCTTGGATTGCAGCCTCCTAACCATGTCTACCCAGAAGTAAGCCCCATTGTGTTCAATGGGGCTTACTCCCAGGGAAGTGTCTTTAGGATTGCAGCCTACATAGACTTCATAAGATCATGCACATTGAATGCATGTTTTGAATTCAATTCCAGTGTTTTGTCATCATTTTTACAACCAGTTAATATTTTTATATGAATATTTTTTGAGTTCTGGAACCAGTTGTCTGAGTTTCCATTATTTCCTCTGTGAAAATCCACTTCACATAAAGAGTGTTTCACATAACAAGCAAGCTTCTGGAATGAATTAAACTTCTTATGTGAGGCACCACTGTACTGCTTTTCCTAAGTGCTTAAAGAACCTCTCATGCTCTAAGATACAGGTGGGCAGAAGATCTAAACTAAAGATAGGCAAAAGACAGGTTAGGCCTTACTGTAAGAATGGCAGGTTTCTCCTCTCTTTCTCTTTTCTGAAAGCAAAGACCAGCTCTTATTATCATTCTCTCTATTAAGTTAGAGATAGATCTGGTACTTGTACTTATAGTTATCACTGAACATTACTCATAAGGTAAAGGACTTTGGCTTTGCTCATGAAGTAAAGTGGCTTTGTCCTCTGAGCCATCATCACAGTTCAATTGGTAATCTCAGAAACAGGAGACCCTACAAGTCTGACAGACCAGTATTATTTTCCCCTCAAAAAAAGGGAAAAAAAGCAGCTGACCTGATTTTTACAATTGAGTAACTGTTAAGGCAATAAGAAAAGAATGTATAACCTTTGGTGACCTAAGAGTACAATCTGCATCAGTGCATTAGCTTACTCATGCCGGACTCCAAACATGGGTGTAACACATTTCAAAATTATTATTTTCATCAGGGGACTGGTTTGCATGGGAACTTCTGCAAGCACACACTGTCGCATTTCAAATGGCCTTCAGAGTTAGAAGTTAGATGCTGATTTAATTAGGAGCAAGATTCCATCATCTCCCAAGCCTGATTTACTACTCAGCACAGACCCCAAAGGTCTTTGCTTCATTATCTGTGCAGAGAATATGATTTGTTCCAGTGCACACAGCAACAAGACATATAGCACATGTGGCATTACTAGAAAACCAAAACCAAAGCATACTGTAGTTATAGCAGTGAGAGAATCATTGATAGCTCATGTCTGGCATGCTTCTTGATTAAATGCACATTTCCACTGGCATCTGGCCATCAGCCTTGCTCAAAGCCGCAAAGGAATATTTTAACCACTAGGGTGCAAAACTTCCTAAAACGAAGATAAAACAGACAAGAAGTCATGTTTTTCTTGGATTTTACATTACCAAAACTATACACCATTTTTTTTACACAGTAACAGGTATAACAACAAAAGAAGAAACGATACTAAAAAAAGGAATCACAATTCAAAGGCAAAACGTGTAAGCTCGTTAATATAAGTTGCTAATAATTAAGGGTTGGTCCAGGTTTTCCAGAAGTTCCAGGTGCCTTCATCTTTAAATTTTGTAGTTGCAATTTATCCTTTGATTGTGTTTATTGTATTTTGCAAAACACATTTGATCATACCATAGCGAGATTAGCATTTGTATGACATGTGGTACCAAAAAGACCTGAATAGCTGAAGGAAACACAGGCTGTGATTAAATTAATTCGTTTAACAGCCTATTTCAGAATACATGATGAATTTCAAAAAGTCTGTGATGCTTGAAGATCAGTCATTATCTATATACATAAAATTGAAGGGTGACTCATTGATTGACTGACTGACTCACTGACTGACCGACTCACTCCCAGCCAAAACCCTTGAACCTAGAAGCATAAAATTTGAGGAGGGTATTCCTTACATGATGGAAGCACCATCAAAGAACCAATTTTTAGAAATTCAACCCCTAAGGGGATGAAAAGGAGTGTAACCTCATATACTTTTCCTCATAAACACAAAAAGGAGTGTTTTCCTCATATACTTAATATTAAAGACTGATCAAACCCAGTTCCAAACCCTACAGCTTCCCAGTAGAGGTGCCCATGGTTGGGAGGGGCAGGTACACATGGGGCTGCATGGGAGGAATGGCGCACAGGGGAGATGCCCGAAAGGAAGGCCCGGTGATTTCTGCGGCCTCCCACTGATGCCCAGTACCTGACAGTACCCAGCTGTGCCCGTTGCTCACCAGTGCCCACAGCCTGCTGCCCAGTGCCCAGAAGTGTTCACCTGTGCAACAATGACCCATAGGAATGCCCTGTGCTTCCTGCTGCCTGCCACTGTACCCTATATCCTCTGATGCCCAATGCTTGTTGGTACCCCACCAGTGCCCACTGCGTGCCACCAGTGGTGCTTAAGCCCACAAATATTCTTGAAATTTTACTCCTACAAAGGCAAAAGGAAATTTTACTCCCTGCTAGTATCTTTATAAAAATTCATCTGTTAACTGCAGTATTTAATATTGTAATATGATGTACTTGTCTGACACACTAAGCAATATGTAACTACATCTTTCTGTGTATGTTATATTTCTTTCTATATTTTTTAGCAAAAGTTCTAAATACTTTATAAAACTTAAATGGGGGATTATCAGGTTTTTTGTCATTTCAATCACTTTTGTTTTCTAGGGGCTACATCCCTCCATGATTATCAGTTCCACAACTCTCTGCTGATACTGAAATCCACAGGGGCCTGGGTTGTGGCATCACAGGGACTTGAACTGCACTGCGTCCTTTGGAGGTTGCACCAGCCTCCCAACATCTTTAGAAAGCCTCCCGAACACGACCAGAACTTATCCAGTCTTGTCCAGGAGACCTTCTGAGGTGGGGCTCTGTATCCATGGATGCACGGCCTGGGAATAAGGATGTTCCACTGCAATAAAGCAGGCATTGTACAGTAATAGTAGTAGCAACCCACAGCTGCCACCTTCAGAGGAACGATATAGCAGCATTCATAAGTTAAAAACCACCCCCACTCCAGCATCTCATCTTCCCACATTTTCAATGGAAGCTAGAATGTTGACAGTTGAATTGTTGACAGTTTCCTCTTTTCAGCCTGCTTGATTGATATTGGATGTTGTCTGGAAGATGCTGACATCTCATACACATGTTAAGCCTTTTATGTAGTTAGAAGGGCTTCATGGTTGCCAAATTACATACAGTCAAGCTTGTCAAAAGCCCACACTCAAAAACCACATGGAGATATTAAAATCTATATAATTTATCAGTGGATCTTCCACACAAAAACCATTGGAAAAATAAAATAGAATTTTAAAAAATAGTAACAGTTGATAGTGGAAATAAAATGCTATTAAATGTGGCATCTATTTCTAAACTTTTAAAAAGTAGCAATAAAACTTTCCACAAAAAATTTTATCCAGTGATTACAATGAAGAGAAAGGCTTTTGAGCACAATTCCCTTCCAGGGGGTCTATAACAGTGCGTAGAACCAACCAGCAATTGTGTGGTGTTGCCATATTGCTTCTGAACTTGAGGCAACAGTGTTACCGCATCATCATGGCTTGCTGCTCTGCACTGTTCAGCCACAGACCTTAATGAAACTGCTCAGCCACAGACCTTAATGAAAATTTCTGCTGAGATGAGATAAATTTGCTTTGTAGTCCACATCAAACTTATCAAACCACTGCCTTAAATAATGGTGTTGTTTACATAATCAGGTACTTTTTACAGGAAAAAAAGACAAATCCACAGCCCTAATTAAAGTGGGCTCTTTTCCTTGCTTTTAATTTCCTTCGGCTTTTACTTGTATCTGCAAGGAATTATTCAATATGAGAAGGAAAGTGACAGTCATTTATCTCAACAGATAGTCTCAACACACCCAGGAGAAAGGAAAGCTCATAATGGAACCATTATGTGAAGACAGAAAAGGGATTTGTATGGAAATATGTAGAAAGAAAAAAAGAAATTCACAAAACAGACCCCAGAATTAGCTACATCAAATACACATTACCCGACACACTATTATAAAGTCCAAACTTTTTGTTTTGTGGATGAATTTTAGTAATCTGTCTCACTCGTATGTTTGTGTGTGTGTGTGCGCGCGCAGGTGCGTGCATGTGTGCACACGCCGTCTGTTGGGTTAGTGGTGTGTGTTTTATATAATTATGGGTGGATTTTGCACTCCATAAGTAGAATATACTTTTACTCCTTTTCTCAAGACTACCTGGAAAAAAACAAATGAGAATCCTCCAGAAAAGTGTGCTGCACATTTCAGCTAATCTTTATAGTTCATGTGCTTTGGGCCTGTAGCATGGTTTTCTTACTAAGCCATTTTTTTCCTAAGCAGCCAATTTTCCTTCCTAACTTGATACCAGGGACAAAGCTTACATAGCTTTCTCTACTTTCAGCCTATTTTCTGCAAGAAATTGGATGGTTTCCCTCAAATTTTAGTTCACATTTTGCACATTGAGGAAGTGGTCCCGATTGCAGCATAATGGGAGTTCAACAAGGATTTCATTACTGACTTCTAGAAGACAGGAGCAAGATTGTTACGGCATTATCTCAGAGCAGCCCCCCTACTGACAAAAACCAACATCTTTATAATGAGCTCCCCATATACAGGCAGCAATCCCCCACTATCTATGCCTTTTAAACTATTGTCCTTTAGTTCTACTCCAAGTAAATCAAACGTGATGACACTAACTGTTCTCTCTCAAGAAATTACATTATTTGTATGTAAACTCTACTGTGACAAGGACAATTACCTTCAGAGATTTGAATAAACAGTGTGAATACCTGTTCCGTTTAACAAATCAACCACTGCAAAAATGAAAGTGAACCCAGGAATAGCTGCAAAAACACATTAGTTTCAAATGGATCTAATACGATCAGGACATGGCAATAGCTTCATACTGAAATGAAATGTTAATATAAGAGATACAGCATCTTTAACTTTGCCATTGTAAACCAAAATTAGTGTTAATAAACACAAATATAATGATTTTTACAAGTGTACTGCTTTTTTGTTTCTCTGCAGTTTGTTGTCCAAAGAATCCTATCAGATAAATGCCCCTTTTTACATCTGGGAAAGTAAGGCTAAGAGATAACGACCTTACTGAGACTATAAAAAGAGCGCAAGCAAAGATTTGAACCTAGGAGTGTCGACTCCTTAAGGCATACATACTATCAACTGCATCTCAGGGGCCCGCTCAGCTCCTATGACATGGATTGCACAATTGGATCAAACAATTATTGGAATCTGAATCTAACCTTTTCCTTGATGGGCCTTCTTCAAAATCTGACGAACTAATATCATTGCTAGTTGAGGACACCTGCGATGCATCATCCTTCTCATTCTCTAGCTGTTCAGATCCTGGTCGTAGTCCTTTAGACTGCCCACTGCTAAGGAGTCCTGTAAATTAAGAAAGACAAAAAATGATGAAGTTGAACATCCAGCCTACAAACAACTACAGGACTATGAGCACAATCCTAACCATGTCTACTCAAAACTAAGCCCCATTGTATTCAATGCGACTTACTCCCAGGAAACTGTCTTTAGGATTGCAGTGTATGACTAACAGTAAATTCATTCATACATAAAGTACAAAAAAGTATTTGCAGTAACACTAAGAATTTTTTCTTGATGCAAAAGTCATAACTTTAGGAAATGTATCCTATCCTTGTGGTTCAAGTAATACCATTTTGTGACTAACTATATCATTTAGTTGTCACCAAACTGTTATTTGCCAAAAATACACTTCCTATCTGGACCACAGCTTACCGTTCTGCGTTCACTTGCCTCATCTTTGGAATAGGTCTGGGCACCAGGACACTGGGCAGGCGCATCTGTTGCCCAATAGGACTTCTGGGCAGACACAACTGCCTGGAGTATCCTGGTGCACAAGTCTACTTCAAAGATGAGGTACACAGAGGTGGAATAGTAAGCTATCCACAAACCCTGATTCAGCCCCCAAACCAGGGTTTGAAGGAGACTGGATTTGAAAAAGAAATAGCGTAATATTGTTGCATACTAATATACAGTACCACTTTTCTTGGATGCTTCACATACCTTATCTCAGTAATCCTTTCAACAACTCCCTTCCCTAAGAATAGAGGCTGAGACAAAGTGGCTTGTTGAAAGTAGTAAAGAGGACGTAAAGCATTTAAGTGTGGGATTTTATACATATGCTTAAAAAGTGAAATTTAAAAATATTTTAAATTTTTAATAAATTTAAAAATATTTTATCATAATGGTTTTGGTCAAATGCACATGCTCAAACATTATCAGCCTGAAGCGAGACTGAGGATTACCTTTACTCTCTTAATACAGTTGTTTGATAGACATTGTGTCTTCCAAGTAAAATCCTCAATATACAGAGCTCCCCCCACCATATCTGTAGATTAGGTCTGAGCTCTCTAGAGCATCGCTGGAGAGGCTTTTGATGCTAGCAGAGACAAAGATGTCCATCTCTGGCCCCTGTTGCACTCAGACTGAGTCTGAATGTGAAAGAATATGACTTCCTTTTTCTCTGTGAAACCAGAAACTACCTTTTAATGCCTTTTAAGGCACTGGGAGGTCCAGGGAAGCCCTCTGGGCCTCCTAATGCCTAACAAACTGTCACTTTCCAGTTTCATGGGAAAGACTGAAGTCATGGTTTTTCACATTCAGAGCCCAGTCTGAACCTGGCAGAGATAAGGACAACCTCAGCTTCTGACCACAGGATGGGTGTTCGTTCATATCTCCAGCTTTTGCTGTGGAAATGGGCGAACCACCACTAGTAAAGTTCTTCTGCTCATGCTAATTTGTTATCACGTTGACCAACATGGTAAAGGCTGCAATCCTAAAGACACTTTCCTGAGAGTAAGGCCCACTGAACATAATGGGGCTTCCTTTTGAGTAGACATGGTCAGGACTGTGCACTAAGTTTCCATAAAAGGTAAGTGAGGTAACACTAAAAATATAGTCCTGCTCGCTACAAGCAACCAGAGCAAAGCCAGCTCATCAGATGAATCAATAGAATAAAGATAAATCATTTACAGCTAGACTGTCATAAACTGTCTGTAGCACTTCCTTCACAGGCAACCTTCCTTCTGTTTTCAGCACAAACATTTGTAGTTTTTCAGGGTTTTGCCAAGTAGCATTTTAACCACAAATCACAAACAACCCTGACGGTAAACAGGTCTGAAAACTAAACCACTTTCCACTGAGGAAGCTGAGGGAAGGATGAATGCCTCCTACTTTGTCATTTCCAATCAATTCAATGCTAAAATTTAAATTCTGAGAAAGCCGTGTTCCTTATTCTGCTCTGATATTTTAGAACTTCTGACTGCAGTCTAGTCAGACTGCAACCTGAATCAAAGGCTCCATCTCACCACTTTACTTCCAAGTCTATACTTAAGTCATTCATTTTAGACGCCAGTACAATTCATTTTGCGTGAAAAGCTTGTGCGTATTGGCTACAAAGCCTGTGTGGGATTTTTGTTAAACTTTTAAAGAAGTTTTCTAAAAACAGAAGCAAACATTTCCCTTTTAATAAAAATAAAAGAAGATTATACTCTAGGTTGGACTTCTTTTCCCTAGTAAAAAGCTGCAAAGCAAAAATAGAAAAAGAACAAGTACAAATCACTGTTTTGATTTGTTCCCACTAATCAGACTGTGATCCTGAAAAATCTTGCTGAAAATATTCCACACATAAAACTTTAAGTAACTTCTTATTTTTTTATGTATTTTTAAAAGTTGTTGATTAAATTTTATTAAATTTACAGTTTTGCAACTCCAGGGAAGTCTATATCAAGCATATAATTTAAGGCCCTCTAGTTATTTGGGCAACTGTTATGACAGAATTATGCTTAATTCTTTGCAAAAGTAATATTTGTTCTGGAGAACTGCCACACTGAAAACCCAACTACGGGAAGTGCACCAAATTAAGAAAATAGCGCTTTTGGTTGTCAACTCGCATTTGGAAAACAAATTCTCTTCCTGCTCCAAATTCCTATCCTCACTAAGGTAAACAATTTGACACTTGGAAACTGAAGAGAATATATACAGTATTCCTCTCCCAAAAATGAATTCTTGCATTCACTATTCCTGCTCTGTATTTACCAAGGTTTCATGGGACAAAAATTGCACTGGAGGTTCTACTTGTTTAATAAAACGCCTCATTTTGAGGTTATTATATTATACTGCCAAAAGCAACACAGATATCTCATTTTCTATTCTATCGCCAGATGAACTTTGTAACTTGAATGCCTCAGCATTACCTAACCATAATCTAATTAACATGGTGCCTGAAGAATATGTCTGAACAGCAGGCAGAGTTGGGTCCAGACCTTGCAAAAGCAACATTAAGCAAGCACATTTGCTCACTTCCATCTCCTTCAAGGAAAGCAATTGCTCAGATGTAAAGTACCTGCATTACTTGACAAACACACCCCAGGCTCAATCCCTTCTATCTCAAAATTGGGCTGAGAATGACTCCCTCTGAAATTTCCAAGAGATACTACTAGTCTGTATTGACAATACTGGACTAAAAGAATCAAAAGTCTCACGCTTTATAAGAGACCCTCTTATGTTCCATAGCAGTTCCCTGAACTCCTGAAAAGCTGCCCCCCAAAATGAGATTTAGATTATGGGCAAAATCCATAGCAGTTATGGGTCCACGCAGTTACTTCACCATCTTGTGTTATCTTATGGAAAGTCATCTTAAACTGCACCAGAGCAAGGGGCTTAATTTCACTTTAGGATATAGGTCTATGTAGTAGGAATATGGCCCAAAAAATCAGGTAGGAGCAACTTTCTCATCCCACACCCCATCCCACCTTGTTTCCAAGAATCAACATTTTTCTACTGAGCAAATGCATCACACAAGATTTGGATCAAACTAAAACAATGTCTGCTAAAACCTGTATGAATAAGGGAATAAAGGCTTCAGGATGGGAGAGAAAAAAGGTGCTCATTTTCTTTCTCTTTACATACTCAGCTCCCATGAACTCCAAACTGGGCTCCTGATCAAGGCTAGCTGAACACTAGTCCATCTGAACCCGATCAATCAATCAATCGTATTTATATACCACATTTCAACAAAACGATTTACAGAGAAATGAAATTACTGACTAATGGCTCCATGTCCCAAGAAGGGCTCACAATCTATAAAGCTACAAGAGAACACCAGTAGAAGCCACTATAAAAGGCACTACTGGGATGGCAAGGGCCAGTTATTCTTTCCTTGCTAAATAAAAGAGGAGCACCCTCTTGAAAAAGTGCCTCATGCCCAGTTAGCAGGGATTAACTTGAATTAGTAAGCACCCAAGTTACTAAGTTAAAGTTGCCAGCTGAGTTACAGGTTGCTCACTCCACAACATGACAAACAAGTTACAGCACATGTCTTCTGCCACTTGATTTAAAGTAATTTCAAGTCCTTCAAGTTGTGAGTCTCAGCCATTATGAGTCACAAGTACTTGAGCAAAAATACAAAGAAAAACATTGTGAGGTGTGTAAGTAAAAAGAACACACATATACTAAAGAGAACCGAGAGTAATTTCAAGACACTGGTCTGTTGGGCTCTATTAATTGACTTGAGTAGTCAAAAACAGTTTTTTGTGCAGCTCAAGTTGAATAAACAAAAGTTGAATGCCAGTTTCTGGTTATAGATAGGGATATACAGCAACATAAAGGTGTCCCCTGCAGGTAATACCGCTAGTTGTGACTGACTGTGGGGTGCAGTGCTCTGCCCTATTTCTATGCCTTTAGGACCCAAGATACTTCCATGGTCCTGAGGCCAGCATGATTGCCGAAGGTGCACGGAACGCAATTTTACCTTCAAACGACAAGGTATACCCTAAATTACTAAAAACCACCATCAAATGCATGAGACAATAGACCTGTCATCATCCCTTCTAAAATGATATAGGGTAGGGCTCTCTAGGAAATTTAATTGGGAGTTGACAGCTCAGTTATGACAAGGGGTCTTTTAAGAATTAATAGCTGTATGGAGAAATCAAGTAAGCATCTGTCTATCACAGAGATGCAAGGAAAGAAGGAATATGTGATGAAATTATCCTATTTCTACTTTTGCAGGCTGTGGTGGTACAATCCAGAAGGAGCTCTGTCAGGGTGTTGACTGATAGATGTGTCCTGCGACTGTTTTTGTGCCGCAAAAGCGAAGTCATACACAGTGGAGTAGATTAACTATTTACTGTATTTACACTTCAGAGTAGTCTAACACAATCCAGGTTATACACGTTTATAGATATAACTGGCAGATATTCAAATCCTGAATATTCTGACCGTCTCAGCTTACCTATGACCAACTGTTAGATTGAGAACTCTTAACAACTATCACTCAGTTTAACCAAATGAACTGGATTAAACCTGCAATCCTAAAGACATTTTCCTGGAGTAAGACCCACTGGACACAGTGGGGCTTACTGTCGAGTAAACACGGTTAGGATTGTGCTCTAAGTGCAACAATTTAATTAAAGAATTTCAAGTTGACTTTTTCAGTTACATACAAACTACTCTCTCTCTCACACACACACCCAAGATTGTTATGGCTCCATTACAAACATATGCAAAGTTTTCATAATTTTAATTAAAAATTGTTCATTTAGCAGTAGACAAAAGACAAGATTTATTTAGCAAGCACCAAGATATTTTGAATCCTAAGAGATAATGATATGACATGAAAAGAGAAGAACAAGTAAGGGAGGAAAATGAGCAAACACCAGGCCTTTGGGCCCTTCATCAGTCGAACAATCTGACAATGGGATACAATGAGATAGCATTCAAAACAATAGTTCCTTTGAGGAAAGCATTTCCCCTCAAGAAAAGGTTTACGGAAAATCACATCTTATACTCATCAGATGGCCCTGAGAATGCAGGGTTTCAATTCATTCTTAGAGAGTGGAAGAAACCTGGTGAAGATTTCTGTATAATTCAGTTCATCACACCGAGACGGATGGGAAAAGGGAAACCGTTGCAGCAATATTTTCAGTCCATTTCTCCACTAGTACAAAATAGGCAAGAGCTACTGCAACGTAGCATTTCTACTGACCAAAATATATGACAACCATACACTGTTAAGTAACTTAAATAATTGTATCCCAGAGAAATCTTGTCCATAGATAACACTCACGGATTAAACAATCTACAGTCTTCACTGGCGAAACAATCTATAGCTGTTCTGCAGAATTTCACAACAGTAATATAATTAATCCAGTAATGTTTTGCCAGGCTATCCGGTCCTACTAAGTTCAGTAAGACTTAGGACAAAATCCAAAGTGACAACGGTGAGTCCTTGCTCTGGTGTAAGAACAACTTACTCTGGATTCCAATATGAATTTCCCATAGGTTTTCACTAGGTGGTGCAGTAACTACGGTGCACGTAAAGTCTCTTACGTGCTCCCGTAGTTACTCTGGATTTGAGGGTTATTCCCAGATAAATTTGTGTACTCCCAGATTGAGTAAACAGCTTAAAAACAGATTGTTCCTCGTTCTCCATGAGGGAGGAGATCCTCTCTCAACCCCAAGTCTGCAACCCGGTGCCAGTCTGCGGTGCCTTAGTGGCTGGGCTATGCTGGGTCTGGCCTCCAGCCAGGGGAGTCTTGCCATCTGGAACAAACAAGGCATGTACAGCCCAGTGTCTAGGCCAATACCCAAAAATGTGTTAAATAACAGTTTTTTTTTCAAAATATGTCCTTTTAAAGTTGTTTAAGACAGCTTTTCTTACCACTGTGGAGATAAGTGAAAAGCAAAATAAGAGTTAGAAAAGCAAAAGGATTCCCTGCCTTTGCCTGGCTCAGGATAAGAATATAATGATTACTTGCAAGACTCCCTCTCTTCAGCAGTAAGAAAATCAAACTGCAACCCTAATTCCCAGTTAGGCTGCCCTGGGGGTTTCGCAAAAGTGTTGTAAGCCACTTCTGCCCCACTCCAGGGCAGGAGCAGGCTAATGCACAGGCATGCACCAACATCCCCACCTCACCACAGGAACAGGTGAGTTGTGCCAGCCTAAATGGAATAGGATTGTGCCAACAGTTTTTTAAACTGTGATTTTTAAAGGAATGCATTTTCCTCTTTTCCAGGAATTAGCACATTCCTTCTCATTTGCAGTGTTAAGTCAAATCCATGTATTAAAAAATCTGTGTGTAACCAGGTATTTCATTTTTTTTCTTCCTAAGTACACATTTTCATATCATAGCCAGTGCTTTTCTTCCTAGAAATAAATGTGAGTGTACTCACCATGAAGATGACCTTTGTAATCATAGGCATGTCTACTTAGGGGCCACAGAAGTGCTGGTGCTCACCCCAGAGGTACCGGTACTCAGTACCAGTGAGTACTTTCTGAAAAAAATTTTCACACATTCCAACCAGATCCCTGAACTTTAGCAGGGCTTGTACGTGGGGGTCATTGTTTTAGTTCCAGACTGCACTTACAGAAAAAAATTAGCCAAACCGTAATGTTAACAATTCTCTTTACAACCTTAGTCAGCAGCTAGTTTTGCCAAAGGGATTTGGACTAAAGTCCAATCAATTCCATCACAAAATACCAAAGCAGATTATTTTTCCCCCATTATCCTCCAGGTTGGCAAAAGCCACAACTTTTGGGAAAGGCACAACTTCAAGAAACTGGTTGATCCAGGGGTTGATCAACCCAAGGAATGGGTTGATCTGCTAGCTGCTATCATTTGTTGATTCAACGTCTTGATTTAAACTTCAACTAATTGTTTTAGACAGGAGTCATGTACTACTTTTGTGAATACAAAAGCGTACAATGTTATTTTGAAAAGGAATAATAAAATGTTTTGGAAAACAAAAAACAAAATCCAAATCAAACAATACAAAATCTTATCCAATCATGTGACCTTTATCATTTTTAAAGTTAGAGGAGCCTTTTTCCATATTACAATTGCTTGGATCTCCGGGAGAATCATCAGTATTTCATAACTTTGATACCTTCTTCTTTTTGTTAGATTAAGTGATCGTTAGTTACAAGATGAACTCATCTGAGGCACTGAAAAAATTACATCAAATATCCCACTGCATGTACTTCATTGTGATCTGGAACATTTTGTGTGCACCTTTTATCTCCTTTATGTATTGTGTTAAATCAGCGTTTCTCAAAGTTGGGGTCGGGACCCCTTTTGGGGTCGCCTAGAGGTTTCCTGGGGGTCGCCTAAAGACCCCTGGTGCAGGGGGCTAGGTCAGGCTTGCCAGACCTCGGCTGTAGCTGCACACGCACTGGAGCTGACTGAAGGCCTCAGGGCCCAATCCTATGCATGCCTACTCTGAAATAAATCCCATTATAGTCAGGAGGCCTTTACTCCCATGTAAATGTGGATAGAATTGCAGCCTCAGGGCCCAATCCTATGCCCAATCCTCTGAAATAAATCCCATTGTGTTCAATGTGTGCATAGAACACACATTTCATTTGTAACAACGAAAATACATCCTGCATATTGGATATTTACATTACGATTCATAACAGTAGCAAAATTACAGTTATAAAATTGCAACAAAAATAATTTTATGGTTGGGGGTCCCCACAACATGAGGAACTTATAAAGGGGTCACGGCGTTAGGAAGATTGAGAACCACGGTGTTAAATGAATGAACTCAGCTGACAACACCACATTGGGCTTCCTGTAACCACAAAAAGTGACCATTGGCCTTTTCATATGACAAGCCATTGGATATTAAACTGATAATCCTAGTGTGCAGATGCTCCTCTGCTGTCGTCATGCCAAAAAGAATTAGCACTCAGCCTTCTGTCTCCATGAATGAACAGAAAAGAAATTTTATATACATTGATGCCTCACATAACATGTTTAATTCGTTCCGGAAGCATGCTTGTTATGTGAAACACTCTTTATGTGAAGCGGATTTTCCCTTAGGAAATAGTGGAAACTCAGACAGTTGGTTCCACAACCCAAAAAATATTCATTTAAAAAATATTAACTGGATGTAAAAATGATGTCAAAACACTGGAACTGAATTCAAAACAAGCATTCAGTGTGCATGATCCTATGAAGTCTACTTAGATTGCAATCCTAAAGACACTTTTCTGGGAGTAAGCCCCATTTAACACAATGGGGTAGACATGGTTAGGAAGCTGCAATCCAAGACACTTTCAAAGTGTCTCCCCACTTTCTCCTTCTCGTCAAACTGAGCCTCTCTCTTCCCTGCTCCCTTCTGGCTAGCCCTGAGCGGCTTCCCTCTTCTCCACTGCTGTTCTCTCCCTCTGCCCAGTGGACACCCACCTACAGGAGGAATAGTGCAGAAGTGTTTCTTTCGCTATGGGCAAGTGCGCTAGGCAGCCCTGACGCTTTTTAAAAGAGCTGCCGGCCAGTGAGTCTGCCCCAACTGAAAACGAGTATGCTTGTTAAATGAAGCAACACTTGTTATGTGAGGTAGAATCCTAGAGAAATTTTTGCTTTGTTATGTGGATCACTTGTTAAGCAAGGTACCACTGTATATAGATATACACTGTTATTATGGAAGCTAAGTGTGCTTGACATAACAAGCTGATTTTGTCAGACTGTCAGAAGAAAGAAGTCACCAAAATGGAATTGGTTTAATCATGTGGTTTTAGGAAAGCAGCTTTGTCTCCCTGATTACATACATCCTGATCCAAAATTGTTACAGTTAAGCAACCAAAGATGTATCTCATTTTATGTTACTTTGTGGTACTGGATTGAATACCAATAGATATGTCTGATAAAAAATTGCTCTTTTGTCTCTAAAAGTTGTCTCTGTAAAATAGAGTAAACATTTGTTTAATTGGTTATGACCCGCTTCATTTGAATTTATCACTTCTCCCCAAAGCACTTCTCTCCAGCTGCACTTCTCTCAAAAACTGGCTGCTGCCATACAATTTTGTATTTACCAGTTTCCTATCAGGAAATTTGGGAAGTGATCAGAACACAAAAACACGCATCCTCAGCCTATTGGATGGGTTAGGGACCGCAGCACTGCCCAAATGTGAAAACCACTGAAAAGTGAAACCCAGTCTTTTTCCTTGCAAAATGGCCACGAAAAATGACATTAATATCATTTGCAAAATCCTAAGTAACTTATTTTTATTTTATTGACATATCCAATATACATAACAAATCACAGTAAAATGAACAAAGGCATGTGTGAGAAATGAATATTTTATGTATTTGAATGGTGGATATTTACTGAAGTCATAAGGAAATAATTGAATGAAATAAACATCTTTTAGCCTTCATAATTCATTGGATAAACTTAGGACTTACAGTGCAATCCTAAGCATGTATACTCAAAAAGAAAGAGCAAAATCCAGAGTAACTACAGGGAGTCCTTGCTCCGGTGTAAGAACAACTGACTCTGGATTCCTTACTCTATGAATTTCCCATAAGTTTTCACTAGGTGGTGCAGTAACTACGGATGCACGAAAAGTCTCCTATGTGCTCCCATAGTTACTCTGGTTTTGGGGGATAGTCCCCTTGTGTTCAATAGTACTTACTCCCAGAAAGATGTGGTTAGGATAGCAATCTTAGAGGAATATTGTGGCTGATATTCTACCTAATTAGGCCTTGAATCCACATATTTAAAAGATTTTCCTTAACAGAAAATAGGCTGCTCCTCAAGGAACAAGCTTTTCTCAGTCTGTTTAGCGATGCTTTTTCCCCTGTAAGTTGAGCAACATATAGCTTTTTATAGCCTTGTCAGAACACTCACTTGCACTATAAATACAAACTGACACAAATTTAAGCAAAGTGCAGATGTAATGCTTTGGACTCACACAAAAGTGCAGTTTGCCAAGTGAAATGGTCGGTTGAAAACAATTGAAAACAAAAGGTTGTTGTAAACACTTGTGTGAGAGCAAAACAGTGCCAGAGCAGTGAGTCACATACGTAATATTGCTTTCTTTTTTCCAAAGAGGAAAGATCTATGATGAAACACAAACTTCTGGAATATTTTAAGACAATAAGATCCTCATCTTATTGAGCAGATCCTCAAAAAATGGACTGTCAGAAAATGGGAGGCACCTGTAATATGGCACTTCACATGACAAGCTGCTGCACAAGCCCCTGCAGAGCTCCCTGAAGTGCAGAAACGGTGAAGATAATGATAGCAATACACTTCTGGTTTGCGATGACTCACATTATTTTCACTGTCTTCATGCTTCATCAAGCCCTATACAGCAGTGATTTTCAACCAGTGTGCTGTGGCACACTTGTGTGCCGCGGATAATCCTCATGTGTGTTGCCAGAATTTGCATTCATTAATAGGAAATAGATTGGCATTCATTAACAGGAAAAATTGGGGATTTGAATAGTCAATGGTAAAAACAATTTATAGTGTTCCTTGACAATTTCAGTGCCTTCTTAAGTGTGCCGTGAAATGAAAAAGGTTGAAAATCACTGCTATAGAGGCTCACATGGTTCTCCCCTACTCTCAAGGGCCTGCTGCTTCATTCATTACGGGAATGAAAAGAAGCCCACGAAGCCCTTGAATGTGATGCAATTCTAGGGTTCATATCACTCCATTAACCCCTCCATGCCCCATCCGAAGGCAGAAGCCAATGCTCTCAAGCTGGGTGTTGTGATGCCGCAGCATGAAAACTCCTGCTATTTGTAGACAGAAAAGCACAACAATCAGGGGACAGACACACAATGCATCATCACATAACTGGTCAACTGGTCCGACAGAATCATCTGCAGTAGATCGCGCTTCTGATTAAATCCCATTGTATTCTAATGAACTTAGAGGTTTCCTCACTTCATCCAAACAACAGTCCTGTGAGATAGGCTAGTCTGAGTTTCAGTGAGGTCGAGAGGATGGAAGAAAAAGGACTACAAGCACCAACAGATCAAGAGATGCCATTGCTGCATAATATAAGCAATGGTACTAACATTATTCAGTATTGCCTGGAGCAGGTCAAGCAAGCACTGCAGACAGGACAGCAATCCAAAACTTGAAATAAATTGGTACTGGTAACACCTGTACATAAATCTTAAAAATATGCATATAGTATATCTTTGGAGATAAGATTGCCTTGATTGCCCTGAATAACTCTAAAAACTGAAGAAGATTTCTATGGCACCCACACTTTTTGATTTAGCAACCAGCTTCTAAAGCAGATTCTAAAGAAACTGGTTCAAATTAAGTTTGGGCGCAATCCAGAGTAACTACGGGGAGTCCTTGCTCCGGTTTAAGAACAATTTGCTCTGGATTGCAATATGAATTTCCCATAGGTTTTCACTAGGTGGTGCAGTAACTACAGGTACACATAATGTCTCTTACATGCTCCTGTAGTTACTCTGGATAGTAGGGTAAGTTTGCTACATCAAATTTTCCCTTGCCTATTTAAAATTTGAGTGGCTGTTTTATATTCACATCGTTTTTAAATGTTGACTTTTTGTTCTGTTAAGTGCCTCAAGGGTCAATAACCTTAAAAAATCTGCACTGCTGCCCAGTTCTCTGGGAGACCCATCAGACCTGCTCCCATGGGTTCTCCAGCAAACTCAAGAGTCCAATGCTATGCAGATCTACTCAGAAGTAAGTCCCATTATAATCAATAGCACTTACTTCCAGGAAAGTGTGATTAGGATTGCAGCCTCACTTTCCTAGGAGTACGTCTCATTGAATACAATGGGATTAACTTCTAAGCAGACATGGAGGGGGTTCTGACACTATCAAATTTACTGGGATGTGAGTGATGTCACTTCTGGTCATGACGTCACTGCCAAGTTGTTAACATTGCATTCACATCCTGTTAGGTTTGACAAGGGGTTGCCAAAATGGCCAAATACCACTGCTCTCGAGAGTCAGGATGGTGTAGTAGTTTAGAAGCTGGAATTAGACCTGGAAGGTCCATTTTCAAATCCCCAATCAGCTATCACCTCCTGGCTATCCTCAGCTCTCCAGGGCCAGTCATTACCTCTTAGCCTCACCTTCCTCACAGTGTCATTGTGAGGACAAAGGGAACTATGTACACCACACCATTTTGAGTTATTTGGCAACAAGATGATAAAAAATAGGAAAAATAATTTAAGAAGTCACAGCCAACAGGGGTTGAATAAATGAAGTCCACTATGGGAGACATCTTCAAATAAAACTGTGTTCCTGCCAAGCCTGACATGTTACTGCCTCAGCACCCCTAAAGCCACAGTGATCAGTTTAAAGATCTCCTACAACAAAAAATGAGCTCCTCTGGAAAAGATCTCAGCATGGGTTAAATTTATAGTGCTGTATACAGTTCTCTTCTAAGGCTGTGCAGAAAGCTGATAAGTACGAAGAAGTGCCAATTTAGCCCAGCAGGCATCGGACCAGTTTAAGAAAAGGCATGTGGGCATCAAATGGAGGCCAATCTTAATGCACCATGTATACGAAAAGGGCACACAAATTAAATTTCACACACACAACTCAAAACAGTATCAGGTTTACATTTCATATTTTGCCTGCGCTCCTTGGCCTATGTTGAATGAAATCATCTCACTGAGGTTGATTGCAGTGAATACAAAATCAAATTAATACAAAATTAATACAATTTCTATTTTAAAACAATGGGCAAACTGCAGTTCCCTATATGCACAAGCATGGCCACCTGAATGTTCATGCATATCCAGAAACTAAAAAAATCCATCTATGAAAAGCAAAAGCTGTGGCTTATTTCCAGTTGTGCAACCTCATTTGCTATTCTAATACATGTCATTCAGAACAGCCCTTCATGGCTTTTGCCTGAAGCACGGGCAGCCCTCCAGACAGACTCAAGAAATATTTTCTTTCCAATGTGACACATGCTCTGAAGAGCCCTCTTACAGTAGTAACACATGACCCAGTAATGGGGTGCTGACCCTACAGCACAAGCATTATCTGACAACAGATTTAATCCTTTACTAAGCACAGCAGTTCAAAACAAAAACCCCAAATTCCTTCCATCCACAAAGCCTTAACCACATTAAACTCCACAACCACTCAGTATGGCTTTTTACAAAAGCATATTACTAAGTGCCTGTAAAACTGGAATCTGCCCTAATTCAATTCCCAAATGCACCCGTTTATATATATTTTACCTATATAAACCATGAAATAATATGTTAACAAAATGCATAATCCTCAAATACAATGGTGAAGTCAGCAGTTCATGAATCAAATGAAAAGCTTAATGAAAAACATATATGCAAACTCTATAGCATTTAAAAACAAAAATTTATGCATTTCCTTGATGAATCTATTTTTCCTATATATCTTAATAAAAGCAAAAAAAGTGTTCACATTTTAGCTCCCACATTTCTTAGTTGCAGAAACAAGAAATAATCTTAACACCTGAAAATGATATTCGCTAGCAGCAATAAGATTTAGAGCACAATCCCAACCATATCTACTCAAAAGCAAGCTCCATTGTGTTCAGTGGATCTTACTCCCAGGAAAGTACCTTTAGGATTGCAGCCTTAGTTTCCCTATTCCATGCTTCAAAAAATTATCACAACTGAAGGGCTTATCAGCAGGTAGTCAAGGCAGCCTACATCTATAGATCTGGGACTTGACCGAGTTCTGGTCAGGTACAGAATACTTATTAATCATCATTTGTTCAATAAGCTCTATTAGGCTTCACACACCTTTTGAGTCCAGAAAAATAAGGGACCAATATGGAAAATAAACAGAATATTGTATTTACTTGAATCTAGCATTCACTTTTTTCAGTCTCCAAAAACAGGGTGCACATTAGATTGATGGTTAATTAGATTTAAGTAAATACAGTGTTTTGATTATATAGGAGGCACATTAGATTCAATGGTGCATTAGATTTGAGTAAATACAGTATAGCAAGCAAAATTAACTGTTGCTTTATAGCGAAACTATCCAGGAAAGCAAATTTCTCCGGACACTATCCTCTGGAGGGGGATGCACGGCTCAGGCTTTAACCTCTGGTTCTGCTGAAAGAAGAGGTAAACCACAAGAGCCCCAATCCTATTCATGAAGAGGATCACTCGGCAGAGACTTTCACAGACTACATGGGTAGGCTGGCCCTGATTCATATTAAACATCTTAAACAATGAGATGTGCCTCTTGCCTAACCAAAGTGATAGTAACATGTTTTTAAGAGTAGCATTTTTATATAGTAAGAGATGAAATCTCATGAATCCAAAGATACTGGTGTTCCAAGTCTTCAATTTCACAGCTGTTTTTCTGTAACATTAAACAGAAAGCTATTTCCCATAAGAATGGGATTCTCTTTTCAAAGAGTCTTCTGAAAAACTGATTATCATGATCCCAAACCCTAAACTTACTAAAATCTTTGCTAGACTATCGTAACATTCAAAATTATAGTGTGTGTTTCTCTTGGGTCTGATGATGCATTATCCTGTTTCCCAGAGTTAGAAAGGCCCCAACTGAATTCTACAAAGGGTTTCCTGAAAGCACACAGAAATATCCTCTTTTGATTTTAATGTTTCCACATGGAGAGAAAAAAGGCACATTGAAGCAACAGGATTGAGGTCATTCTATACACTTCTGAATATCCAGAAGCAATATAGCAAACAGTAAAACATACAAGCTCAGCTAACTCATCTGATTACTATATCCTATCCTTTATAACACACTAGTGAAATTTGGGTTCAAACATAATGTCAACCCATGGTCTTTTACTATGACACTTGTATTTTTACTATCTCTAATCTCTCCCAATGCTCAGATTATGAGTGGGAAGAGCAGGCAGCACCTTCACCTTTGCAATGGCCTATTTAACTGCTGTTTCTAGAATGCTACTACATGTAACAAACAGTAACATTTGAAAAATGGGGCATTTGAAAAAAAATTGGGGCTGTAAAAGTGGGGATTGTGGATTTTATGAAGGGCCTCTAGTTCCTCCCCTCTCAAAGTTCAAGCACTACTGTTACCTCCTCTTGCCAACTGATTACTCACTCTGTCACTGAATATGTACTTTGCCAATCTAACATGATCCAAGCCAGTGGCAAATAAGAAGTAGGTTTTAAATGTATAAATACCTAGTTCTGTGGGAACTACTGTCTATGTAAACAAACCACACAAATGTGTAATCTGTTTGTACTATTTGCCTTAAGAGCAGAAATTATTTCTTAGTAAAGAGGTCGATGAAAACGCTTTTAAAATGACTCATCAAAATCACCCCAGAAGCAACTGTTCAGACTATGCAGCACTATTTAGAAATCACAGTGATGACCGATCATATACTTTACCATTAACTTTAAGAAATTACATCATAACTTTTGAGTAGGGTGACTGTATGTCCCACCTTTCCAGGGTATGTCCTGGATTTTACCTTTATGACCTGGGGGAAAAAATCTTCCTTGTCCTCCTTTTCCTTGTGGTCAGGCAGCATGTAGAATTCTTGTAATTAATGAATTTTACATAATAAATTAATTATATGTGAACGTTTTAAATTTAATAAGTAATTTAGTGTTTTGAGTCATGTTTTGATCCACTTATAGTTAAACAGGGTAGTTTACGTGTTTTAATGCTCATTTTCTTCAAAAGTAGAACCCCAGCAGTGGAGTCAATGGGAGGGGAAAAATGTTGCAGTCTCTGAAACTCACCAAGTATTTGCCTCTCCTTCTCACTTTCAAAGCCTGTCCCAGGCTAAAAGCAATATGAAGAAGCCCGAAGAGCAAGGGGAAGGAGGCATTTACATACAGGTCCAACCCCCCTGACTCTGGTACTGGAGAACTCCCAACCTCAAATTATAATTTATTGCTCAGAATCGTGGAAAATTAACAAAATTATGCAAAATAAGTAAATATATATAGTGTGGGTTTTACATATATAAATATATGTATTGTGTATATAGATACACAAACACACACACCATAGCTTAAAAGCACACTCTGTGTGGACTTCTAAGCCAGCTCCTGCAGAGGCATTCTGGTCCAGCTTAGAAAACAGCAAAGATAATGAAGCATTTATTGGTATCCCGCCATCTGAGATTTATATCACAGAGTATCACATTTAGAGATCACTGTAAAACAGCAGGATACGTAAATAACATTCTTGGTTTTTCCATATGGTGTGAGTACGAAGAGATTGTTGCCATTTCCAAGCCTGGAATAACCCGCATAGAGCTGACCATAGGAATCGCAATGGTGCATGAGGTCCAACAAATTTCAGTGACTGTCCTTGACTATTGTGAATGGCAAATTAGCAAAGCTAATTCTGACTGGAAACTGGAGTCACTTGAATTCAAATGGCATGTCTGCCGATTTGGTACAGACAAAAATTCCAATGCTGGATGGTCAAGGAGGAGATGAAGGACAGATTTTCAATCCTGGGATCATTCCGATTCTAAAAAGGTATAATATGTCTATGTAGAGCATGTGAAATCTGGAGGTGAAATATATTTTTGTTTCATTTGTTGCAGAATTTAGAGTCTTGGATGTACTTCCTTGTGTGCTAGCTGTTCCAAGAAGATAAAACTGGGTTAACCCGTTTTTCACTAAATTTACTTTGAGGTTTTATAGTGCCCAAGGTTCTTTCAGTCATGCTCTGTAACCTGGCACTCTCTCAAAAGCTTTTTAGCACACAGTTGGACATCCAATGCATGTCATGTCTTCAAGACCATTCTTACTCCCTTTAGTTTACTGAAAACCTCCACACTAGAATAAAAAACTTCCCTAAAGCAGCAATTTGACAGATCAACTGAGCACAGATAGAAAACAGAATGTCAAAGCTGTTTTGTGTACTCCTCCAAGCAGAATATTGTGGCTTGCTATTAAAAGAGGAATATGTTTCAGACGGGCATTTCATGTTATTACAGGGCTTAGGAAATCATAAGGAATGTCTTTATCAGATGGGAGATGCTGTACATTGACAGTATGATGCAGTATGATATACACAGTGAGGCTAAATAACTCAACGCACTTATACTTTTATTAATTGGGCTGCAGTGACTCAGCTGAATGCCGTTCCTTTAATCAGCAAGGCTGGGGTTCGAGTCATGGGTCCTGCAAGATGGAGTGAGTTCCCATCCTTAGCCCAGCTCCTGCCAACCTAGCAATTCAAAAGCATGCAAGTAGATAAATAGATACTACCTAGATGGGAAGGTAAACAGCGTTCTGTGCCATGTGACCATGGAGGAGTCTTTGGAGAGCACTGGGTCTTGGCTTTGAATCAGGGATGAGCGCCATACCCAATAGCTGTGGTTGGTGCATGTATAGGCAGCAGGAAAACCTGCAGCCAGTCACAGCTGGCAGGGCAACCTGCCAGGGACCTTTACCTTACTTTTATTAATATTACTGAGCTTCTCAATGAGCAAGTGGTGACATACTTTATGTTAAAAACTAATGTCACATACAGTACAGGTACACACAGTCTATGCTAGCTGCCAGCTACAGTTTTAACGGTAGTAAAAGAGCAGTTAAAGCAATCTTTGGAAATGTTTCAGACATGTCCAAATCAACATTATGATTGTCAAAGAAATGCTGAACCAGATAAACCAGAATCCAGAGTTATGAATTCTACACCATACAGAGACACCAATATTTAAAATGAAAAGACCTTTCTTCTTGCTTTAACACAGAACCACATTTTGTAATTTGATGCTAAATGTGGTATATGTTGTTACTGGAACACTATGCTCATGTAGGTAAACCATAGGTGTTCATATTCTGATTAACAGTACAATATCTACCATATATACTCGAGTATAAGCTGAGGCACCTAATTTTACCACAAAAAACTGGGAAAACTTATTGACTCGAGTATAAGCCTAGGGTGGGAAATGCAGCAGTTACTGCTGTTTTAATGAGGGAAAAACTGCAGATGTGGTGAGCCATCAAGCTCCTTCTTTGCCCATCTTATGACAAGTATAAGTTGACCCGAATTAAGCTGAGGGTGGCTTTTTCAGCATTAAAAAATGTGCTAAAAAACTAGGCTTATACTCGAATATATAAAGTACTCAGAATATATTCCACTGTACTCATATAAATTCCACTGTACTCAATGGGGGGAAATGGATATAAAATTTCAACCTTCATTGATGAACTCTCTGGTTGGTTTATTATCATTTATATGTGAAAGCAGATTCTGTACAGACTTTCATCTTGTTAATATGCGAATGTAGCTCAATCCAAGGGCTAGTGTTGGGGTTGGATTATAGTATATACAAATGGGATGCAATGAAGCTAATAATATATAAATATTGTTTTCTGAAATATATACACACTATAGTACATATGTACAAATGCATTGTTATTGTCACTGAAATTAAAATGTAGCTCATTGGCTGGATTAGGTACAGATTCAAGAGGCTATGTAGAATTATTTTTTCTACATGCACACTTCAAGTGCATGCACACTTCACTCTTTCAGATATGACCTTGTCCCAGCAGTGCACCAGCAGCTAGTTACAATCAAGAAGATAAAGAGCACCATTTGTTTCTCTGTGCATTTGTCATTTGGGACTCCCTTGTCTGAATCCCCAGATCTCAGAATGTAAACATTACTAATATTATACATTTTCATAATTACTTTCTGACCTACTTTGCAGCATCCCTTAAGGTGAAGACAACTGAGCAGTTTCTCTTAAGCCAAGGGAAGGTTATCCCCATTCAGTTTTAGAACATGGCAAAAACTATACTGACTATACTAAGCTGACTATACTAAGCTAGACTCATTAAATTTCCAGAAAAGTTGTCAAATACATAGAAGATATGTTCTGGATAAAAAACCCAGATTGCTCAAGCAGTTGTGCTGTACTATACACAACAGAAAATCAGAGAGGGAAAGTGGGTACAAAAGTTGCATTCGGGCCTCATTGGGGAGGCGCGATTGACTTACCATTCACACCTTTGAGACTTCCATTAATGCCATCACCATGTTGCCTCTTCTGTGCATTCTTGAATTCCTTTAGTGATAAGTAGAGGACTTTCCGGACTACCCTTTCTTCTGACCAGGGAATCCCATCACTATCATCCTGTCAGGGCAAGAGGAATAAAAGGCAACATTAAACATTTTACAAGACTTTTATCTTCATCTGCCTACCAAAACAGATCTCTTGTTTATTAAAGAGCAGAGACACTTCCAGGGTTCTTTTGAGGTTAACAGATTGCTTGGAGGACAGGCAGATACAGGAAATAAAGTGACATGCCCAAAATTGACAGACTGCATTTTCTTGAACCAAAGCAATGAAGGAGTTATCAAGTGACTTCTCACAAAATGGATGCCAACTTTTGGCACACTGGATTGGAAACTCATTCTACAATTCTTTTCATTTTGCCTTTGTATCCTGCTTTCCCTTCTATCTTCTACTGTCACCTTCATATCTTCTTTCAAGTTTCTCTTTCCAAAAATAGTTCCCCCCTTTCTGTTAGTCAGTTCCACTTGCTCCATCTAAACACCACCTTTTTCTGTGGGTTCTTTCTAGATTACCATACTAAATGTAATGGTAATATCAGATGCTGCCTGCCATTCTCAAAAACAGGTGTGGCACTTGCTTCTCAAAATGTGCACACGTGGCATAATAGATTTGGTCACATGAAACCCCCTCTGTGTAAATGACAATATCATGTGCAAAAATCTCATGATCAAAGAGTTTGCGGCTGGCTAGGACTCATATCACTATTTTATATCTTGCTTATTGTGATCCAGATCTTGCTTATTTATTTTCCCCAAAACAATTCCTTGTCCTAAAGTTTCTCAAAGGCTGCATGACTGCAAGGTTAGAAGATTATACTGTTTTGGGGATGGCCTTCATTTTGGAAAGCATAACCCAACTCACTGCTCCAGATCAGCAAAAATAGAAAACACCAGATTCAGTGAGCCATTCCAGAGGCCAAAACATATATGTCCTGCATTATAGGTATGGTAAATGAGAGTAGACATTTTTTGAGAAAGGAAACTTATTTGTGGATGCTTGAAGCCAAAGACAAGCCCCTGAACACTGAGCACAAATGCTTGCTTTCAGTTGTAAGACAGATTGCATGACTCGGGCAAAAGGAAAATACAGTAGTAGTTATAGCCAAACAACGTTAGCTATTTGGCAGAAGATCATCATTATACACTGGGGAAAAACACTACCTTAGTGCAAGGACAGAAAATTATGCCTAGATTGCTTTGAACATGAAGCATATATGCTCACTGAACTCTAAGGGATACCCTCTTTGTGTGTCCCAAGCTCCTCTCCATCCACACATGCACAAAACTATCAAACCAGCACAATCAACAAACACGTGTAAAAGGTTCAGTGATTTGTTAAAAAACGATTCATTCCATGAGAAATATGCTAAAAATATCTCTGATCACACTAAAGGTGACATTCCCTTTCCTTGAGCTAGTGATTTCCCCACTTGACATTAAAAATAATTTACAATCGAATTATATGATAGATCATGTCCATAAGTCTGAATCCCTGTACAAAAAGCCTGAGTCCAGATTTTTCCTTAAAATTTTCCTTTTCCCAATTCAAACGGAAACAAACCATTTTAAAGGCTCAGCTTTAACTTTTCTCGATACTCTACAGAAAGAACATCTAAGAACACAACTACTGTACTTCCAATAGTTCTCTGCTGTTGGAGTGTGATAGCGTTCATGGGAAGAAATTTTCTCTGCTACCCAATAGTTTCACCCCTTATTAAAATTGTGTAACGCTTGAAAACGACTAGATATTTTCCAGCAAGCTAAAATATAAGGACAAGCCTCTGGTGAAAATCTTGAAGTCTAAATTTAGACAAGATACAACTGGGATCAGGCAAAGAGGAGCAGGAGCTGAGGATGTTGATTGCTCCAAGGACAATGTCTTCATATCACTTAACAAATCAATGAAAGCTGTTTTTTTTTCTAGTCCCTGAAAGGAAATAAAACCATAAGAGCACTTGAGTATCCAAGATTTGATGCATTTAGAATTTCACTTGAAAACAAAAGCTCTACAATCCAATTAACTGACTTAAAATGTAATTAATTAGGATTTGAAAGGGGGAGAAATCAACCATTTTACTGGCAAAGCAAAATCTTTATTTGGGATTCATTTTTAAATTGTGTCAGACATACACTGATAAGCCACTTTAGTGACCTACAAAAGGTAGGGACATCTCATTGGACATCACCAGCATCACCGTCAAAAATTTAAACAACAGAATTTTCAACCTGAATGCACGCTGGTGTGACATGAATTATTTGTAGGTATACAATGGGAGTTTGGGCAAGGGGCATTTCCTGGTAGGGCCATTGGGGAATGTAAGGTCTTAACCTGAACAATGGCATGGCTTGTCAATTGCCAAAAAAAGGATATTACACGTTGGCAATTTTAGTGCCTTCAGAGTGTGTTATAAGCTGGTAAAGGTTGAAAAATCTCTGGTAACATAAATAACTCTACAAGGGAAACCTGAAAAACATTTCTGTCTTTCTGTTGCTTTGGTTTTCGACAACCTACAGTTTAAGAATTGAAATACGAGGAGGAAATGTTCAAGCTTTTTTTCCTGAATTCCTTCTGTAGACCAATAATGGAAGGTGCTATTGCTGAACTTGGCACATTTTAAAAGATACAGTGGTGCCTCACATAACAAATTTAATTCGTTCCAGAGGCATGTTCTTTACACAAAATTCTTTATGTGAAGCAGATTTTCCCATAGGAAATAATGGAAACTCAGATGATTGGTTCCACAACCCCAAAAATATTCATATAAAAATATTAAATGGATGTAAAAATGATGACAGAACACTGGGATTGAATTCAAAACATGCATTCAATGTGTATGATCTTATGAAGTCTACTTAGGCTGCAGTCCTAAAAACACTTTCCTGGGAGTAAGACCCATTTAACACAATGGGGCTTACTTCTGGGTAGACATGGTTAGGAGGCTGCAATCCAAGACACCTTCAAAGCGTCTCCCCACTCTCCTTCTCTCCATCCTGAGCCTCTCTCTCCCCTGCTCCCTTCTGGCTAGCCCTGAGCTGCTTCCCTCTTCTTCACTGCTCTTCTCTCCCTCTGCCCAGCGGACATCCGGCCACAGGAGGAACAGCATGGAAGTGTTGCTTTCACTATGGGCAGGTGCGCTAGGCAGCCCTGATGCTTTTTAAACAAGCTGCTGGCCTGCACGTCTGCCCCAACTGCCAACGAATGTGTTTTTTACGTGAAGCACTTTCTTTACGTGAAGCAAAATCCTAGAGAAATTTTTGTTTGTTACGTGAAACATACTTTATGTGAGGCACCACTGTAATTTCATTATGAGTATAGGAAAACACATGGGGTTAATCTAACTTAAGCATAATCTTCCTCAAATAATTAATGCATCATAGAATCATATAGTTGGAAGGGACCCCATGGATGAATTTCATAACCATTTTATATCTTGATACAGTTCTGATACTCGGTTTTCCCACTTGGATAATGTCAAACAGACTTCATTTTGTCTGTTTCTGCTAAGCATGTAGCCAAATAAAAAGGACCAAATCTGGGCCACATGGTAGTATGTTGCTATGTTAACATCAGTTTAAAAAAGACTAAAGGCTCTATTTTTGCATTTATATTGCATATGAACAGTCAGAAAGCACGTTGTCCTTGTAATGTAAGCAAGCATAATTATCCTTACCTTGCAGGTGTAGGGAGGTGAAATTGAAAGATAATAAAGAGTAACTAGAGAGTACAGAACAGAGGAAAGATTTCAACTGAGAATTAAGTTTGCCATTCAGTCACGTAGCCACAGCTGATTCCCAGGAAGGCTAGTCCTCAAAGAAAAATCATCAGAGTCCAAATGAGTAAAGAGCCTCAAGAAAGAAGGGAGGCTATTTGTTTTACTGAATGTATACAGCTTACAGTAGTGATTATTTAATTTGAAGAGAGTTCATAAGGATAGTAATACTTGGAGGATGCATGACTCAAGTCAGTCTGGCAGAGTTCCAGGTCTGCTCCTAGAGATCTCCCAAGAAAGCACCTTCTGACCCTGTTTCTTGTGCCAGGACTTAAGAGCAAAACCACTCCCAACAACATTAAAATTAAAAACAAAGCAACATTCAGATCACCTCCTTCAAAGAGTTTGTCATGCCAAATACTGAATCAATGGGTTGAGCATGCCCAGTGAAATCATTTTTAGCTTGTTCACTTGGATCCTCACGTCACATTACTATCACAACTGCTTAGAATCTGTATAGCAAATCCGATTATTCAAAGTGTTTAATATCTGTTATCACAGTCAAGCAAGCACCAGATCAATAAAGCCAGAGGTTCCCAAACTATGCATCACAGTGCCCTGGGGCATTACAAGGCACTTACTGAGTACACTGCAGTATGCCTCCCACTTTGAAGAGAGACTGTGATACCTTGCTGATGGTGTCAAGAGCTCACCATAGCAGGCAGTGCTCCCATACTCAATATCATATCCACATCCATCCAGAGCATCTTACCACCATCTGTCAGGTAGCACCAGACCACTGAACCAAGAAGTTAGTAGAAGTAACATTTTACTTGCAAGTTACAAGTGCTGGAGAAGGACAGCAATGGCCAGGTAAGGAAGTGGTATTTAAAGCTAATATCTTCTTTATATTGCAGATCAAGAGGAAGGAAGACTAAGACGTGCCACTGGGAATCTGAAGATTCTGTGGTTGAAGTGAGACTTGAATGCGAGTCACATGTCCTGGTCACTGATCAGCACAATCCTATACAGTGCCTTCAATTTGTATCTATTCCCAGGAAACTATGTATAAGATTTCAACTTTAGACACTACAATATACATTAGAGCTGTTGCACAGTTTCACAAGTAGTATGTCAAAGTATTGAGGGCAGAGTGAAGTATTCAAGAGAAACAAAGCTCTTATACCAACTCAATTTAACCTAGTAAGCATTCAAAAAAATAAAAATATTTGCTTAAAATAAAAAAGGAAGTCTCATAAGTGTAAAATGGCTAATAAAGAGTAGGCTATAGAAATTCCATAAGCTAGGAGCTACAACTGACAAGGCCCTTTTCTATGTTCCCACAACCAAGCTTCCAATAAAAGGAGAACAGCAGTCTGAAGAGTTTCATGCTTCAATCCTATAAACACTTTTTTTAGGGGGACTTAAGCCCCATTGGACACAATGGGCCTTACTTCTGAGTAGAAATGCAAATGATTATACTGTCAGATGATTTATTTCTGGAGAAAGAGGGTATTTCTGCTTTTTCCTAAAGGAGAAGCTGCTAAATCAGAATGTGTGTATTTGGGGGGGACACATCAGAATTACATGAGCAACAATATCTGAAGTTTTCCTGTTTTCATCTTTATTGGTTTATAAACAACGCTTCTTAACCCAACAACAAATCTAAACGGAATGGTATATTTAAAGGTTCTACAGCTTATAATTGTGGGAGTTCTACCAAACAACGATTCTCTCAGGTAGAAGACAAACTAAATTTTCATGAATTTTTTTTTAGAAGTGTGCTTCCAAAAAAAGCACTATTTTAATTAAAAGAGGATGTGGGGACAGGCCCTTGGCCATTACCCACCCTCATCAATCTCTGACACTGTCCTTGCAATAAGCCTCTGTTTCGGTCCTTATTCCAAGAAGCTTGCATGTATTTGCTGTACTGATACAGGACACATATCAGTGATTTTAAGGCATCATGCATTTCAAGGCATCAAAGAGGATACATGCATGGTATTTTAGAAAATATTAGGAAGTTTAGAAAATAAAATTTAGAAAGTACATAAAATACTTGCCCTGATTTGTTTCTGCAGTCCTGGGTCAAATACTTTTACTTTCCCAATTTTAGAAATATCAGGCTACAATCTTAAAGCCCAGTGAAGCTGACACAAGTCCTGGCACATAACTTGTGTAACCTGAGGGTGTCTCTCAAAAGTGCCATAAGGCACTTCAGCACCAGTCCTGGGAGGGTTACACCAGTGCACAGACTTATGCCGGCCTCCTTACACCACCATAGGAATGGGGAAATGGTTAAACATGCAGATCTAAACTGATTAGGATTGCATTCTCGAATAGTAATATTTCCCCAAAGCCATCTAATGGCTTTGCAACATAGCCATGCTTCAAAACTAGGTTGAGGATCCAATATGAAAATCAAGAAGGCCTAGTCACATATACTAATTTTATGTTTCAAAATTAAATATTGCTAACACCTATAACAGCAGCATTTGCTTTGCTTTCTTTCTCCCCCGCCCCAAACTATGGCTGAAGTTGGATTAGGGAATTTTGATGAAAAACCATTATTCCACGGCACAGTTCTGGCAGGCAGGGTTTCCAGCCCAACTAAGTCTTTATGAAAATCTACTGGACAGCTGCCAAGGCAGTTTTCTGAGTATGGGCATGTCAGACATCTGAGATAGTAGTCAACACAGCCACATGTGCTGTATGACATCCATTTTCATGGATAAATCAACACTACAAGAACTGTTAAATACTGGGACAAAGCCTATTCAGCTGTCAATTCAAAAATGTTCATTATGCCAAAGGAGGGAGGAAGATCAAGTTTCTCAATAGTGTTTCTGTGCATACGGAGTGATTCAGAATACTACTTGTCTTTTTTTTAAAATCCTGCAATAATGCTATCACCACAATGCTCCATGGACTACCAAATCAATCAAGAAAATATTGTTAGCAAATTCCTTACAACTCTGTTGCAGATCCTCTGCAATTTTCACTATGGGACTGATAACCTTGATTCACAATGATAGCTACTCTGAAAACACCACATGCTAGAAAGCCACTGCTAATTTTACTTAACACACAATTAAGATGTACACCTTAATGTATCATTTTCCCGGCTTAAAAATGGTGCTTGCCAAACTGCAGCTAGTTTGGTATGATGCAATTATTCCACTATTTTTGTTCTCCAGTCACTAAACACTCATGCAAAGGTCCCATAAAATCATTATACAAGCATCCCTTGTTATCCACTCAGGTTCTGTTCCGGAACCTCCTATGGATAAAAAAAATCAGAGGATGAAAAACCAGGGGGAATATAGGTTTCAGGTTTCTTGCTACTAATGGAATAAGGTCACGCTTCAATACCTGCTGGGGGTCTATCTGGGATACCCTGCTGATACCAAAAATGTGTTAAATAAAATTGTGTCCTTTTACAGTTGTTTAGAAACACCTTTTCTTAACTGTTCAGAGAGGCAATGAGCAATTAGAAATGCAAAGGAACGCTTGCCTTTTCCTGGGTTAGCTGAAGAATGGAATGATTGCTTGCATGACTGCATCTTTACAACAGTAGAAAAGCAGTTTTTAAAAATGATTTGCAATTACCTTTGTGTTGAGTCAAATCTGTGGATAAAAAAATCTGTGTATAACCCGGCTGGACCTGTATTACTACATGAGCAGAGCCATGTCACAGTGTCTTTCTTACTACCACCTTGTTCTTTATTTATATACCAGAACCTTCCCATGCCATGGCAAATGCTCAATGCAGCTTACAAAGCTTTATTTCCCTCCCTCCTTGCTATCCTCACAACAGCCCTGTGAGGCAGGGGTGGGCACGGGCCTATTCGCTCTGGTTTGGGAGGGGGGTTTTTCCAAAACCCCTGCTGCTGGCGAGCCAGCAGCGGCGGGCCCCCCCAGAACTATGGGGACCGGTTCCTTCCTCCCCCCAGCCAGGGGAGAGGAAAGCAGGGCTGCTGCGTGGCCCCACCGCGCTTTTCCTTCCTCCCCCCGCCTGGGGGGAGGCACAGAGCCCCAGCCTATGCAGGTCTACTGTGAGGTATGTCCCAGTATAGTCAATGGGGCTTACTCCCAGGAAAGTGTGGAGAGTACTGCAGCTTCAGAGCCCCATCCTATGCAGGTCTACTCAGAAGTAAGTAATTTTATTTTTATTTTTTAAATTTTTTAATTTTTAAATTAAAAACCTCCCTGCCCCCTAACACTGGCCCCGCCCACTTCCGGAGAACCGGTTCTTGGGCCAGGCCGAGCCCACCCCTGCTGTGAGGTATGTGAGAGTGAGGTCACCCAGGAAGCTCCATGGCCAAGGAAAGATTTAAACCTGGATCTTCCAGGCCTCAGTCCAACTTCCTAACCACTCCACCATCCTGTTAATTACAAAGAATGCATGCATAAAACTTGAACATCCAAATTGATATTTGTTACCCAAGGTTTACTCAATATTGCAGTCTGCAACCATCATGAGAGACTTGAATGCTAAGTATATTCATGAAAGACAGCTTTTTGGCTGTAAGCCTCTTACCCCTCCGTCACTCGAAGCTCTGTTTTGCTTTTACTTTTAGTCGAAGTGCGCCTTTTAGAACACTGTCATAAGCACCTAATTAACTCAATTGTAACACTCTTAAAGCGTTAAGTGACATTCATTAGGATGTACAAAGAGACAATATTCAAAATCTGATTCAAAAATCACTCGAAGCTCTGAAGCTCTGTTACTCCACTTTTAGTCGAAGTGCGCCTTTAAGAACACTTATGTAGTTCTGGACATTTGTGTACAAAATATATACAATATTATGAACAAAATATCCACAATCTTTGTAATTTCCTTCATAAAAAGAGCTAAATGAACAGTTATGATGTATATAAAGGAAATAAGAAACTTCCAAAAGTCAGCTTAGGAGGGTCTAAGTTGGCAATTTTTGTTCAGGGGCTCCTAGGAGCTCCCCACACAAGAAGCTGGAAAAATGAGTAGGGGGGTCTCAAACAGCACCTAGAAATAGGAAGGTACTAGGAGGGGCAGGCCTCTTGGTCATCATGGGGCAGAGAGGGAGAAAAAACAAAATTGCATGCAATAATTATTGCAGCCTCGAGCCCCCTAGGGTTAAAGTTTAGGTCGCCACTAGTCCAGTCAGATCTGGATGCACCTTTGCAAACAAGACCAGCAAAATGGCCACAGTACTAAAGAGTAAAGCAAAGAAGAGCAATGCCAGCAGTGCTTGGAGGCACTCCAAGTTGCATAATAATAACACTCTGCCAAATTGCCAAATCAAAGTGAGCTGCAGATAATAACCCGAGGAGGAGGAAGCTAGTGCTCTAAAGGAGACACCTAGAATCCTGATCTCAGGCACCTGATCTTGGCAATTGTAATCACACAGAGTTCCAACAGCGACTTCTCTATCTTGGCCCTACCTCAAGTTTTTCAGAACAGAAGCTGCAACTTGGTGGTCCATTAGACTCAAAATTCAGCATTCTGATGGTCAACATACCCTAAGTCTTCTTAGAAAGGAATACCAAAGGATAGGATGAAATGGGGAAAGGGGAGATGGCCACAGGGAAGAGAAAATGTTTGTATTCAGGGTCCAGTGTGCATTTTGTCTGAGAATAAGGAACACCACATTACAACGTACACAGTTGAATCAGCCAAATTTATTTGCACAGAACAGACATGTTATTCAGAGATTAGTTGAATACCTGGAAGTTGACAGTGCAAATACTGCCTCAAAGTATTGTCCAAAGTATTGGACAATCAACTCATCAATTATTTTAAAAGTAAACATTCCACTTCCAAATCATTGATGCCTTTGTTATTTCAAATTAAACTCAAGAGGAGTCCATTTTCCTTGAGGATCAAACGTATTTTTGTAACCCTTTCCCTCACTAAACTTCACAACTGCTCCTGCCTAACAATGCAAACATGATCATTTAAACATGGGCTGGTTGCCCATTAGCATATTTTTTAAAAGGCTTTATTTAAATCAGACAGTATGAAACGGATTTTGTCTCATTTCTTGTTAGTGAAGGGTTTATGGGCAGAATGGTAACTAACACACTTTTGGGACTGTAAAGAAAGTACTGATGGGTCATAGTTATTCCTGAACAAGTTACATCAGCATATGAAATAATGAGGCCCTAGTTTATTCTCAGAAATATGCTTTTTTATCTCAGTTTCAAAAGGCACTTGTTCCAGATAAGTCTTTAAAATTAATTTGTATACATCATTTGAGAGGAAACAGGCAGAAGACACAAATGAGTTACCAGTCACTCTTTCCATAACAGCTAGATACAGATTTGGCTTACCAACTTCTTCAAATGAGGGCCAATTCTGACATAACATTTTAGTAAATGTGATAATTGCTTGCCTCAGCAATTTCCACTATTACACAGAATTGTATTCATGAACAAACATGATTTGACTGCAGGTGATATCACTGCAAGACCCTGCAAATTTGAACAGTGTAGTCAAAAGTCATCCCTGATTATTGTACCTTCTCCATTCTTGGGCTTCACAAAATGCTTCAGAGAAACTTGGAACTTCTCATTGGCAGTGAAAAATCAGATGAAATTGTTCCTCTCCCAAGCCTGGGACTTGGGTCTCTCAGAGTTGTCCCTCAGAGTTGATCTCCATAGTACTACACCTCATATGTACTGAGAAATGCAGCAGGAAGTCAAAGAAAAGATCCTTTGCCTTTCTAAGCATTCTCTGCACAAGGATGTGGAGTGCCAATCCAAAATAATGGCTGATTACCAATGTTACATACCTACAATCCAGAGTAACTATGGGAGCATGTAAGACTCAATACGTGCACCCGTAGTTACGGCACCACCTAGTGAAAACCTATGGGAAACTCATATTGCAATCCAGAGTAAGTTGTTCTTACACCGGAGCAAGGACTCCCCCAAATTACTCTGGATTGCACCCCTAGTCATCTATAGTTATCAAGATAATTCACCAGATTGTCATAACTAAGAGTTAGTTACGTGCTTCTGAGCTGCATCCAAACACATGATAGTAAATAATGTAGTAAAATAATGTAGAAGGAACCCCTCATTAGCTATCAAAAGGACTCAAGAATAATTTACTGAAGCATAAACCAAAAAATAGAAGCAGATGATTCCCCAGATGGCAAAGTGCCCACACCTTACAGCTGATCGGTTCAGCTTTGAGGATCTTTGTCTGCCGAGACGTCAGCAAATAATTATTTAAAGAGATACTGCAGAAGGCTTCACATTATTCACTGAATTTCTCTTGCTAGCTTGCTCTGCTGTTCTGTATAGCACAGGCATATTTACTCTCCAGTGAATTTAGATAGACTTGTACAATCATGTTTGAAAAGAAAAGAATGGAGACCAAGGTGTGTGCTACCTTTCAAGAGGCCTGCCAGCTGGGAATGTGCCATCAATAGTCTGCTCGTGTGAGAAGAGAGCAGATGTAAGCCGATGCCTTGGAATTCACCGAGACTCCTGTTTACAACAGGGTGGTTTGTTGGTTGTTTTTTTGTAAATGATGCCATGATATTGTGTTAATACGCGTCCCTGCATATTAAAGAACCGTGAAAATTCATACAAATTTAAAGCCTTACTAATTTCTGAATGTTCGGTGCTGCAAGAATTTCCCTTATACCAAATGTGACAGGCACTGAATCTAAGGGCAAGAAATACCTTCCTAAAATACCTTCCATTCATTTCCTAGTACTAAAAACAAGAAATATCTTCTGTTTACCCAACCTACTGGGAAGGTATACCACGTTTACTCAAATCTAACACACACCTTTTTCAGACAAATTTAGTCTCCAAAATCAGGAAGCGCTTTAGATTCAATGGCACATTAGATTAGACTAAATTCAGTATTTTGATTATAAGTATACATAAGTATTTAGTTTAACCATTTACTATATTGTAAAAAATGTAACATAAATCCATTGTTGTATAAAGCAGTGCAATGATGTACAATCATAACATAAACCCATTGTCATATTATTATTGTCATATAACTAATTGTATGTGGTAAAATTAAATTTTACAACTGCTGTGCATTACAATTGCCAGTAAATGTTTTAAAATCTCAAGGCTTTTAAAATTGGGGCACACATTAGATTAGAAGGCGCATTAGATTTGAGTGAATCCAATAATTTGCCTACAAGTGCTATTATTTGGAAGAAGGTGTTTCACCAATTGCTTCTTGAAAAATTGCATCCTTCTATCATTTTAATTTGCATATATCATTGGGAGAAATGCATGATATAAGGATCATTTCCTTTATATGTGGGAATTCAGACAACTTCCACAAAAAAAGTCCTGTCTTGTAAAAATGCCATACAGGTACAAACAAATAATCATAAAACACAATACCTGCCCAGCTCTTCAGAATCTACTTCTACTTATTGACAACAAAGGCATTTATTTCATAATTATATATAGCTCCTGACTGTAAACGTTTATAGTTGCTACCTCATTTAACCCTACAGATGTATACACCAAGAGCATTAGCTGGCATTAGTTTAGGCTTGCACACAAAAGGAAAAAAAATTTAAAGCTGATTTAGCATAATAGTAGCTTGTTAAACTGTGGTGTGAACAAACCACAGAGTGCAAAGTTTGGATGTGATGACAAGCTGTGCTTTGTTTTAAATAAGGAAATAGACGGAACAAAGAGAAGCAGGGAGGGTGTAAGCAGAAGGTTCCTATGGATTTGTGCCAATAATTCTAAACCTTGGTTTTGCACTACAGTATGTTTGAATTAAATCAATAGCCTTGAGAAACATAACTCCTACTGTCACCTTATTCATCTTGAGAACTAAAGTTCAGTGATGACAACACACCCAGGATCCTTGATGAGATGACCTAGAAAAGATTTAACACCTTGTTCTTTCATGTCCAGGCCCAGAAGTATAACCCAGGGATCACATTCACTTCCCACATTATATCTGAAATAGCTGCTAGATAAAAATGAAGTCACAATGGAAAATGATAAATCTCAATGTCAACTGGGTAACAATTTTTTTTAAATTAACCTTGCTGTGCTCTAACCCTTGGGCTGCAACTTCATCTTTCGTTGCATGCATTTAAATATTACTGAAAAGATCAATCTGAAGGAGAAATTGGCCAGACAGCCTGGTGCCCCAAAGAATTTCACAAGCAGACTAACATGCCGATATTTCACTTTGTCCCCACAATCTCCCAGAATAATCTGTGAAAGCATCTAAAACAGCACAGGAGGTCAGCAACATTTGTTTTAAGTGTGCAATTAAAACACACGCACATTTGTAGGTCAAGACTTGCTGTGCCATCTAGTGTTACATGTACACTGAGGTATGAATTTAAGATCTTGTACTAGGATCAACTAAATCCTCACAAAGGAACACGGACCCATTTTATCCATGTGGCAATTTGCTTGGGAAACACGGGCAAGACAGAGCAGTTCTACAGCTGTCTGCTCCAATAATACACAGCTAGACCACAGCACGTGAAATCCTCCTGGCTGTCTTCCGATACTATTTTGGACAGAATATAAAAAATTTTTAACTGGAAAAAAATTTCACAGCAGGAAATTCCCGGGGGGGAGAAATTGCTGCCTGAAGACCAAACAAACCATGGAAAGCACAGAGCCCTGATATTTTTTTAACTCAAAAGAACATTTACACACAGCATGCATTTTTTTTATTTCAAGAAATGCAGGGTTTTCCCCCAAAAGCAAAAGATTCCGATATATGCTTTCATTATTCTGTTATAGGGAACTCTTGCTTTATATAATTGAAATACTGTAGCTTCTTGTCCAAACACAGATTTTCATAAACACTTGTCAGTTAAGGCCCCCCTTTCTTTTTATTCTTTGGAGTCTATTTCCCATTAATATACGAACTCATTTGCCACTCCAAATCCAGAAATTCAACCATACTCCTTAAACAGTATTACAACCAAAAGGATAAACACCTATCCCCAACTTTTTAAACTATTCAAGCTAATGTCATGAACATCCAACTTATTATCCTTATTCTTAACCCTAATAAACTGCAGACATTCACTCTCAATTATGAAGTTATTTTCAGGTTTTTTCCAAGCTAGAGTTCTACTACCGCTTTTTCAACATTTGTTTGCCCTTATACAGTGTGCCTCTCCCCACCTGCCAAAATTGTGCATACACACCCAAATCCAGAGTAACTACGGGAGCACATAAGAGACTTTACGTGCACCCATAGTTACTGCACCACCTAGTGAAAACCTATGGGAAATTCATATTGGAATCCAGAGTAAGTTGTTCTTACACCAGAGCAAGGACTCCCCATAGTTACTCTGGATTTTGCCCACAGTCACACATACTTCATAGTAGAAAACCTGTTAACACAGTCATCTATTGAAAGCAAGTCAAGGGATGTGTGGAACCATCCCAACAGACACAAACATTTATGTATACATTTTCTTGAGACACCTTGTGCAAGTGTTTTTCATGAGAACTGAAGGAGTTAAGCAAGCTATTTTCACACTAACACACATCCAGCTTTTGTACAAACCTTCAATATTCCTTTTGCCCCATACCTCCATAACATCTCAGAATTAAATGCAATCCTATTTCAACGGTTATTGATTTTTGTATAGAACTTCCACCCTGCCTTTCCTACTGAAAGCTGACCTGCCCCAGGCTGAAACCTAATACATAAAATCCAACCATAAAACTATTAAGACAGGAAGTTAGATTTTTTTTTTTAAATCATCACATACCTCCAACAAGACACTCAAAATAAGCTAATAATAATAAAACAAACAAGAAACATTTCAATTAACAACTGAATACCATCAGTGAATGGCTAGGATGTTCCAGTGGGCACTGCAAAGGAAAAAGCCCCTTTTTTGCATTCCTACTAGCTGGGCTTCAGATGAAGGCAGGACATACAAGACCTAACCTGGGTAGACAAGTGAAATTATGGGATGGTGGTCCTTGAGCAGTCTTATGGGGTCTAAAGACATGGCATCACCACTGTTACCAAGAGAGGGAAAAGGATTGTATGCTATGAGAGACTGGTCCCTTTCAAAATTCCAGCAGCTGCATTTTTATTACCTGAAATTTTCAGATATTCCCATACAATTTCAAGCAAAAGATTCTTGAAATTGATTGCCAGTGTTGGACTTAATACCTTAGAGGACAAAATAACAAAATCAGAAATGGTTAAGCAGAAGTCATATTTGCGTGCTGAAGAAAGAGTCTCATCAACCATTTCTGCCTTGCAAAACACGTGGTTTATTTTTTTAAAACAACGTTATTATTACAATTGAGTCACAGAAGCGCTATTAATAAAGGACATGAGGCAAACTTTTATTAAATCCTTGATTTGTTTTAGAAGCATTTTAAATACAAACATTTTTAAGGCATGAGCTTGAGTCTGTATTCATAAGATGATTTACTAGCTTGAGGACAGATGACAATTTTTAAAACATTCCTGGTTTTTGGCAAACGAAATGGCCACAGCAGTGGCACAGTTTCCTCGATATGCGCTCTATTTGACAATGTGAACAGCTTTTCAGCACATTTCTTCAACGAGAAGTCTCTGCATAATTATGAAGTGATAACTGCGCAATTACTCAGTACCTGTGATAGTTAATATTCATGTATTATAACCTATCATGTATTATATGATAGTTAATATTCATGTATATAATGTATCATGTATTATATAAGTATAAATCTACTTAAGCGAATGCTAGAAGTTCTTTATGCCAGAGGCTTTTGATGCAAATAAAGATATTTCCTGGTTCTCTTATAAAGTTCATTTACGAATTGAAAAGCACATTTTATTGCTGTACTATCGGAGATGGTGGTATCTATTTTAGCACAAGTTACAAAACTTGAAGCTGTTGGGACTGCAGGGATTGGTTAGGGAAAACAAATTAAGAATGGAGTGGAAACTGAACGCTGTGTTTAAGTACACTTGTTTGATTTGTTTTGTTCCTTTGTATATCAGAAGAGGGGAAAAGTTCAATTTTCCTTTATAGTATCCTTCTCCTCATTTGTCTCCAGAAAAAAAGAATCCAAGAGGGGTGCCAAAAGCAAAGCATAAACCTTTGGCAAAATTGTAGTGCTGACAGTGCCAAATCCCAGAATTGCTTACTTTGCTAGAAATAGAAAAGAACTCTTTCCCTATCAGAAAACCAAAACATTACTGCTTTAAATGTCCCAAGCGTACAACTGTGCAGCGAGAAAGACACACACCAGATCTGCCATGCATGAGAAGATTTTAAAAGCAAGCTCTCTAGAACGTGTTTCCTTTTTTCACTGTTGCAAATGACTTGTGCAAACCTCTCCTTTCAAAACTTCGACCCTCCCACAGGGCTCTCTAGTGGGGGCCAGGGCAATATTGATCTTCAGTTGAACAGGGCAGTGAATATATTACAGTACTGTGGTTTACTCTACATTATTCACAGCACTATACAGGCTGTTTTTTCAGCAAATCCTAAACACGCTTTCCTGCAATCCTAAACACACTTTCCTGGGAGTAAGACCCAGTGAACATAAAAGGGCTTACTTTTGAGTAAACATTGTTAGCATTGTGCTCATAGTCATGTTGTTCTGTTCACATGTTATGCTATACTAAGCAACATATTTCATTTGAATGACAGTAGCTGGGTTCATTTTTTAATAGAACAACCCAAATCTAACCATACACCAACTGCATTGTAAGAATAAGCTACCCAGGCCCTACTAATAAAGGTAAATAGTCCTGCACACATTAAACCAGGCCTCCGTCAGTCTTGGAAGACTATGGTATCATGCTCAGCGCTGCATACGCTGCATGCGAAGCATGAAAGCCTGGGTTATATTGTTATGGAGAATAGGCTGTTACCCACGCAGCAAATCCCGCCTCTCCATGCCACTGAATTAGTCCAATGGAATGGCAGAGCCAATACGATTGGATCCAGCTGGCGTCGCAGAGCTGGGCTAAGGACAGGAGCTCACCCGGTCTTGTGGGGCCACCCGGGTCTCGAACCCTGGCCTGCTGGTTAACAGGCACAGTGTCTTAGCCACTTGCGCCACTCACAGCCCTTATCAAAACCAAAAACAGCATGACAATAGCATAACCAAGCCAAATAAAAGTCATCATTTAGAAGGAAAAAAACTAGGTAGCCCATCTGAACAAGTTTATAAACCTACAAAACTTAAAATAGTGAAGTAGATCCAATCTAGGTTTAGATTTTAGTAGACTCCATTGCTGAGCTGAATGATACAAATAAGAAGGTAAAATCCTATATCTATCAACTGCACCATCTAGGAAGGTGGGCTATGGAAAGTGGGCCTCAGACCTTAGCAGATCTCAGAAGGTGAGTAGGATTATGTGGGAGAAGGTGATCCTTCAGATATCCTGGACCCAAGCTATTAGGCTTTCTAAGGGAGATTAAACCAGCACTTTGGCTTGAAAACACACCGTGGAACAAAATTCTATAAAACTATTGCAAACAAATAGACTCCAATATGCAGCACGACATCCACATTTGTCACCACCAAGTTTCAAAAGGCAACTAGTGTAGGCCAGTCACTAATCTTGACTTAGGGAAAATCCAGAGTAACTATGGGGATTCCTTGCTCCGGCGTAAGAACAACTTACTCTGGATACCAATATGAATTTCCCATAGGTTTTCACTAGGTGGTGCAGTAACTACGGGTACACGTAAAGTCTCTTACGTGCTCCCATAGTTACTCTGGATTTGGGGGTTAGGCTAACTTTCCTCAGTAAGTTATGAAAAGAACTACCATAAGCTCCTTCCAGAAGCTGAATGAAAGCTTTTCAGCTGTGTTTTTAACCACCAGTTTCTTCAGCAAACCAAGCTGCATTTACATACTCTGCCACTCATTTGCCCTTTCCACCTTTAGCAGCTTTCATTATCCAGGGTGGGCAATTTTAGCCTTAAAACATACCATGAGAAATCACATCACAAAGCAACACAAAACCTTCCTGCTCTGCAGAGAATACTCAAACGACAGGGCAAAACATCTTTTAAATAAATACATAATGCAAAGGGGAAGATTATGCAATAAAAAGATGATAATGTAAAAGTGAGCATTTCTGAACACAGTAATAAATTTATTTCCAAAGGCTGGATAAGGAACAGAGGGGCAGAGGTTGCTGCATGTTCCCGTGTGGAAACCCATTGATGGATCAACTCCATGACTGTTCCCTCCCCCAACAGAGGTGAAAACAGTAGACCAGGGAGACTGTATAACAAAAATCTGACTACAATGTACCACTACCAAATTAGACTCTAGATTACCATACAGAAAATCTTGAAACAGTGTTTGCAGATCTATATCAATTCTCCTATAGTAATATATTCCAGTGTTGCTCAGGTTCTCTATTAGTTTCCATGTACAGTGGTACCTCTCATAACAAGCGCCTCACATAACAAGCATTTCACATAACAAGTATAAATGTCCAAGAAATCTTGCTTCACATAACAAGTTCCGCTTCACTTAACAAGCAAGCGCACTATGGGCACACCTGCTGCTCCACGCAGAGGCTCTTTAAAAGGGCTGCCGGACAGCGCTGCTGCCTTGGGGGCAGTTGCCTGAGGGTATCAGAGGCAGCTGCCCCTAACGGCCCCCAAGTGCCCCTACTGGCCACCTTAACCTCCAGCAGCAGCCCAGGTGAGCCTCCCAGGAAAGTGTTCTTTGATTGCAGCCTCCTAACCATGTCCACCCAGAAGTAAGCCCCATTGTGTTATATTGTGTTAAATGGGGCTTACTCCCAGGAAAGTGTCTTTAGGATTGCAGCATAAATAGACTTCATAGGATCATGCACATTGAATGACCATGTCATCATTTTTACATACAGTTGATATTTTTATATGAATATTTTTTGGGTTGCAGAACCAATCATCTGAGTTTCCATTATTTCCTATGGGAAAACCGCTTCATTTAAAGAACATTTCACTTAAAGAGCATTCCTCCAGAACAAATTAAGCCAGGGTAACCAGATCATTCTTGAACCCAGGGCCAAAATTCCTAATCCCAGGCCAAAATTCCTACCCACTTAAAAAGATTGCCAAAAAGTGTATTTTTTGTTTTTGTTTTTTCAGGTTTTTTACCATAACTTTTGATAGGAAGGAGATATCTCCAAACTGATTTTTGCATTGGATTCTGCTCTTCAATACAAATCCAACAACATATGGCATGATTGGGTACTGTGCACTATCGCGAAGTTTCAAAATGAAGCCAAAATGTAGGACACCCGGACAGGAGGCTAAAAATCTGGACAAATCTGGGTTTTTCTGGTCATATGGTCACCCTGAATTAAACTCTTTATGTGAGTCACCACTGTACCACTCTCCAACGTGCACTCACATGCAAAAGATCACGTCCTCAATAGGTAGCTCACCAGCTTTCTAAGAGCCCTTTGCTTGGTATTCCAAGCAGCAACCTAAAACATATAATAAGTCTTTACTGCCAGTGGGTGTGTGTTACAGCTCTTTCTACCTTGTGATTTAATATGCAGAGCCAACACTGCTGACTTGCACAATTCAAAATGTGGCCCTTGTTGGAAATTGGTTGCTGAGTGGCAACCTAATGATGTGTTGCATTCAGCTTCACAATCGGAAATTCTGATTTCCAACAGAAATGGACCAAGTCTGGACTGAGTATGTATTACACATAACAGAGGACCAGCAGGCTCAAAGAAGATCACCTTCTTTCCTCTAACTCTCAGACATAGCAGGCAAGGTACCCTTCCGACTTTTAACTTCAGGTTCAAACCAGCAAGGTTTCCTTTGGAAAGTAAACACTGGCAGAGAGCAGGCCTCCATCAGTCTTGAAAGACTATGGTATCATGCTCGGCGCTGCATACGATGCATGCGAAGCATGAAAGCCTGGGTCAGATTGTTATGGAGGATAGGCTGTTACCCAAGCAGCAAATCCCCCCCTCACACCACTGAATTACTCCAATGGAAAGGCAGAGCCAATACGATTGGATTCAACTGTGTCGTAGAGCTAGGCTAAGGACAGGAGCTCACCCTGCCTTGTGGGGCCGACCTGGTCTCGAACCCTGACCTGCTGGTTAACAGGCACAGTGACTTAACCACTTGCGCCACCCACAGCCCAGACTGGCAGAGAATACTCTTATAAACATGCCTGGCCTGAGACCAGTTTGCAGGTGCTCTCTCAAAGGACATTTGATGAGTGGTAATGGCTGTAAAGTAAAGCTTTTCATAGACACGTTATTTTTTTAAAACTAAATTGTTAACATTTTGTTTGTGCTTTTGAATTCATTTTAAATGTTGGAGCCAACATTGATTTCTATCACATTCAAATGACTATACAGTTAACCTGAAAAGGGGAGGAGGAGAGGGCACTGTAGGGTAATTTCCTGAAAGCTGAAATTCAAATAGGGAAAGCAATCTGATTAACTACTTTAGACTTTCAAGTCTGTTTTTTTTCCCTACCATCAACAGCTGCTTCTCATCTTTATGCAGCTGCAATTTCTTCAGACTCTCAAAGGATTTAAAGACCTCAAGAATTTATTTCCATCAATAGAGATATTAAAAGGATTTTTAAAAAAATCTTTAAATTTGCCTTTGGCTGCAACTTAGGCCACAGAATTTCAATCCTTAAATAATTTTATTTAGCCTTTCTCCGTAAGATTTGGCTCAGCACCAGTATACATTATACACCATTATTTGGCTCATATCTTCCTAAGGAGTCCTTCCCCTCTCTCATCTAGAATACATAATGTACACTTTACTAAGTGATCAAAATATAAGTGGCTAGGATAAACTGGTGAGATCCAATAAAGAGAAGCCCAAAAATATCCCCTTCAAAACAACAGTGTGTAAAAGTATAGAAACATGAGATCAATTAGCACATAGCAAAAGACAAAAACATTTCAGGAATCTGGTACATAATAGAAGCAATCTGCCTTGTGACAAAGGATACACATGTAATACAGAGTCGAAATAGAGAAATAATTACTTCAACAGTTATTAGATTCCCTTGGGGAAAGAATATTTCAGTATATTCCTAGCTATTTCTTTAAACTTCTGGAATGAATTACTTTTTAAAAAATGCACTACACATATATGAACAGTACATAAAATAGTTTGATATATGGCAACATTGTAGAAACTCTATGGATGCTCCCACTCATTCAAATTAAAGGAAAAGGAGACCTTCACAAAATATCTTTCCAAAATGCAACATAATATGCTGCACATAGTGGAACAAATGGAACATTCAAAACACAAACACACAATATGTTGAACAACAGGCACAAGAAAGTCCTTGACAAAACAGAACTAGCTCTGGAAATGTACAACCATCACATCCATAATGGCCATTTGAAATACTGTAACACTAAGAAAGAACACACTTTGCCATCCTGATATGCAGATAAATTAGTTTTTTCCAACAGAACTGGAGAATTAGAAAGTACCGTATATCTCTTGGCAATAAAGGGTCAATACCACAAACATAGTACATGCACTGGGCTTCCCATGGGAGGTGTGTGTGAATTAATAAGTCATCCATGCTTTCTTCACCTTTAAGTTGGATTGCGGTACAGTATACACAAATCTTTTTAGACACTTACAAAATGCGGCAACCAAGCCTTTAAAGGGGACCACAATGATGTGTAGTCTTGTCTCCAAATTCAATTCAAGGCTCTAGTGATAATCTTTGAAAACCCAAACCACATGGGATCTGGGTAATTTAAAGATCACCTTCCCCCATGTACATCTTCCTGGGTGCTCTATCTTGTATCTGAGTGCCTGGGTCATGTGAAGTTGTCCAAACGAGCCCAATTTGGTCATTTAAATATATGACTTATGAAAAAGGTATATTTTCTGTACAACACAATTCACACAGTGCTGCAATTAAGAGAAATAATCATTACCACTCTGAAACATTCCTGAATCAAGCTAAGAGTCTAAATAGTGAAAACAGGACTGAAGACGTATTTCATGTCAAATCTGATTTGAAGAAATTAGTTTAAAACACTGATGCTCTAAAAATCCATTTTATGGATTATACATAATCATCTTATTGCTGCAGTGATTAACATTTTAATGATGATGGAAGGATACAACAGTAACTATCAGACTAAGGGAAATGTCTGGTTTATTACTGAGAAAGGAGGGTGAAAACCAAGGAACCATTTGCATCAGATCTGGAAAAACAGGATGGAAATGTAGAGTCAGGATGAGTCCCCTTCTCTCATATCTTTCCAACAGGGGCTCAAACATATCTATTTTGTCTACCATTTGGTTGCTGAATGGGTATGACATAACTGTTTTTTATGGCTTGCATGCTTCCCTAGACACAGATTTGAGTTCTTTTTTTCCTTAACCTTGCATTGTTTTGATATTAGTCTTTCACCATGTAATGCAAAAAATGTTATGTTTTATGCTGTTATTTTTCTTTTGTTTGACTTGTTTTGATTTTCTTTCGTTAAATCTAATGTTCGTTAAAATCTCATTAAATCTAATGTTCTAAAGGCCATGCTGACTGGTGGGCTTGTGTAGTTGTGCTGTATCCTGAGGTTGAGAGGCAGAGGTTGGCCTAGGACTCAGAATTTTTTGCCATCACTTCCAAATTTATTTTGGCTTTTCATGGACCCCTCTGGGTCTACTCAGATTTATTCCTGCTCCTTAGGCGGCCTAACTCTTGAGGAGCTGTGAGGATGCATTTCTGCCTTGGAAACAGGCTCTGGACTCAGCCTAACAGCATTGTTCTAGGCCGTGCTGAACATGACCTCAATATGCCTCTCCTGAACTGCCAAGGCTGGCACAGCTAGGCCAGCCCAGGCAGGTCTGTCTTAGGTCAGCCTATGTTGACTTACACTGGCCCAAGCCTTTCTGGTGTAACTAGGTTGGCCCATTTTAGAGTTGGGATTGGAAATGACAGAGTTTAGATTAAGAGATGGTCTTGTACTATAAGCAGATGGATGGGTTGCAGCGGATATACACTTACCAGAAGAAGAAGAGCACATGATTTAAGACTCTTTCCGCCGTGGTCTGATTTCTGGCTTAAAAGTTTTCATTGTTTATTAAGAGAAAGAGAACCATAACTGCAAAGTTCAAGCTCAGTAAAGTATCTCTCCTTTTCTCCCTCCACAAAAGGAAAATCTTTGGTCTGTTAAGCCCCTTTGTGTGCATCAGATTGTACTTGTGAGGGCCTCATTTGGAATTAATCTAGAATACTTAAAAGCAGGTCTTTGCCTATCCCTCCCCATCTCCCCCAAATATATGGCGCTACGTATGTACACGTACGTGCTCTATAAATAAAAGGCGCGCATTTATCTCCAATTAAAATCTTGTGTAAATTTATATGCAAATGCCATGAAAGCCTGCGGCTCTTGGCACATTGCCAATCCCGCCCTTTAGAGCAGGGGAAGTTATGTATGCAGAACTGCCATAAGAATTAGCATGTTGGAGTTTGAACTGGAAATAAATAGAGAATTTTGGCAAATTAAGAGATAATATTATTCATATCAGTGGTGGTTTTCAAAGAGGCAGAGCAAGACAGACACGCTTCCATCCCACACCTCCAGTAAACAGACAGCGAAAATTGGAGTTTCTGTGACAGTGGGCGTGAGAGACCAAGTTTGTTTTCTCCGAATAGCAACAGTTCTTGGTTTAAGACAAGCAGGAATCACCAAGTCAAAAAAGTCACTTAAATTATAATTCCAGTTCCTAAAAATGCAAGCCTTCTTAGACAGAGCAAGACACTAGGTCAGCCTGCAGCAGTTTAAATTTATATTAATCCAGGATGACTATGTCATAACCACAAAAGAGGACAAGGCCCCCATAATGAAGGACATGCAAGAAAATTGTAGGACATGAAAAAACTAAAATATATTGCTTTAAGTGGTTATTTAAACACTTTTTTAGTTATTAAATTTAAAACAATTATAATTTATTAATTACAAGGCAGCTCTATGCTGTATGCTCACAAGGAAATGGGGGACAATGAAGAATTTTTTTCTAGGAAACAAGGCTAAGAAAGAGGACATCCTGGAAAAAGAGGGTGTGGGGTCACGTGGTCACCCTGCCTAACCACAATCACTGGGTGATGGTCCATTAAATCAAAACCAGTGGAAAGCACATGTGGATCCTAAAGAGGCACCATGCATGCCTGAACATTGATTTCTTCAACTCTACCTTTACCTGTCCTGGCATCTTATCAAAGCCTAAATTTTAAGTCATTCAAGTGCATCATAATATTTATATTATGTTTATAGAAGTTTAATCATCTAAACTTCTAAAGCCGGGATCCTCAAACTAAGGCCCGCGGGCCGGATCCAGCCCGCCAGGGCCCTCAGTCCAGCCCGCCGACCCTGCAGGGATGGCGGGGAGCCACCATCTTTAAATCGGGTGTGGAGACAGCTTCTCCTCCACTTCTTGGCCTATCAGAGGCTCTTATGAGCACTCTAACTGTAATTGGCCAGGAGGAGGCGCCTCCAGCCAATCACAGAGCGCTCACAAGAGCCCCTGATTGGCTAAGAGAAGCCAGCCTGAGCGCGCGATTCAAATGTGTGCGCATAGGCTGGCTTCCCCCACCTCCTCCCACCCCCGCACAACCTGAATGGGGGCCTCCTGGCCTCCCCGGCCTTCCCCGGCCCTCTCCCTCCTCCTCATCGCCCACCCTCCCACCCTCCCCCCATCCTCGGAGGCTCCGTGGCTGCAGCGAGCCTGCAGAGCCCGCATCGCCCTCCCCCATCCTTCTCCTGGCCTCTGTGCACTGGAGCCAGGCTGCAAAGGCCCCTTGCCTCTCCCATTCCTCTGCTCCTGATCACCTCTGCCCAAAGGTAAGCTCACCCCTATCTATCTTTCTAGCTGCCTGGTCCCCCTTCTTTGTCCTGCCTGGGTCCCTTCTTTGTCCTGCCTGGGTCCCTTCTCTGTCTCCCCTTTAGTGTCCTGCCTGGGTCCCCCTCTCTCTGTCCTGCCTGGGTCTTCCCCTTTTCTGTCCTGCCTGGGTCTTCCCCTTTTCTGTCCCCCCCTCAGTGTCCTGCCTGGGTCCCCCTCTCTCTGTCCTGCCTGGGTCTTCCCCTTTTCTGTCCCCCCCTCAGTGTCCTGCCTGGGTCCCCCTCTCTCTGTCCTGCCTGGGTCTTCCCCTTTTCTGTCCTGCCTAGGTCTTCCCCTTTTCTGTCCTGCCTGGGTCTTCCCCTTTTCTGTCCCCCCCTCAGTGTCCTGCCTGGGTCCCCCTCTCTCTGTCCTGCCTGGGTCTTCCCCTTTTCTGTCCCCCCCTCAGTGTCCTGCCTGGGTCCCCCTCTCTCTGTCCTGCCTGGGTCTTCCCCTTTTCTGTCCCCCCCTCAGTGTCCTGCCTGGGTCCCCCCCTCAGTGTCCTGCCTGGGTCCCCCTCTCTCTGTCCTGCCTGGGTCTTCCCCTTTTCTGTCCCCCCCTCAGTGTCCTGCCTGGGTCCCCCTCTCTCTGTCCTGCCTGGGTCTTCCCCTTTTCTGTCCCCCTCTCTCTGTCCTGCCTGGGTCCTCTTTTCAGTGTCCTGCCTGGGTCCTCTTTTCTCTGTCCTGCCTGGGTCTCCCCCTTCTCTGTCCTGCCTGGGTCTCCCCCTTCTCTATCTCCCCCTCAGTGTCCTGCCTGGGTCCCCCCTTCTCTGTCCTGCCTGGGTCCCCCCTCCTCTGTCCTGCCTGGGTCCCCCCTCTCTGTCCTGCCTGGGTCCCCCCTTCTCTGTCCTGCCTGGGTCCCCCCTTCTCTGTCCTGCCTGGGTCCCCCCTTCTCTGTCCTGCCTGGGACCCCCTCCTCTGTCCCCCCCTCTCTGTCCTGCCTGGGTCTTCCCCTTCTCTGCCCCCCTCAGTGTCCTGCCTGGGTCCGCCCTTCTCTGTCCTGCCTGGGTCCACCCTTCTCTGTCCCCCCTCTCTGTCCTGCCTGGGTCCCCCTTTCTCTGCCCCCCCTCTGTCCTGCCTGTTTATCTATCTAGCTACCTGCCTGCACTTTCTAACTTACTTCTTTTACTTACTTTCTCTGTATCTATTTAACTTTCTACCTAATTTAGTTACTTTCTTTTGTTTTCATGGCTTCTTACATATATGTGGCAGGATCGTGCTGTGTTGTGTTCCATTGCTTTCAGGGCACCTTACATGTGTCAGGATCGTGCTGTGTTGTGTTGCATTGCTTTCAGGGCGCCTTACATGTATGTGTCAGGATCGTGCTGTGTTGTGTTGCATTGCTTTCAAGACATCTCACATGCATGTGTCAGGTTCATGCTGTGTTGTGTCTCATTGCTTTCAGGACATCTTACGTGTATGTGTCAGGATCGTGTTGTGTTTCATTGCTTTCAGGGCATCTTACATGATCAGGGCACGTTGCATGTATGTGTCAGGATCATTTTTTTCCAAACTATAGTCTGGCCCCTGACAGTGTCTGGGGGACAGTGAACCGGCCCCCTGTTTAAAAAGTTTGAGGACCCCTGTTCTAAAGCATGTCATGTATATTAGGCAAGATCTAAAAAGTCACTTGAATCTACAGAAAGCATCACCACTTGTGAAAGGGAGACCCAATTTCTACCAAATCTCCTTCTGCATCATATCCCAAACCATTCCAGGGTTGTGCTCTCATAAAGGAGCTTTACAGAGGTCTGATGGGATGCAGAGGTAAAGGAGAAGAAGGAACTAACAGTGCAGTAACAGAGTGCTGCTATGCTTCACTGGATCCAAGCCTTTATGTCAGTAATCTTTACTCAGATCTGCAACAGTGAAATCTTTGTGGCCCTTTAGGACTTGCAGGCTACGGATTAGGATATGGTGGAGGGCCAATCTACAATCCTTGCACCTTCTAGGTTTGAACCACCTCCTCCCCTCTCCAATCCCATTCTCCCTAAGATCCTGCACCACTCAGTGGAGGATCATAGATCCTAGATCCTCCACAGATCAGAATATAATGCTGGTAGGGTGGCACAAGCCTTCCTTCCCTTCAACACTGCCTACTCTTATATTTAAAAAGCGCCTTTACAACAGATTCCACCAGAGCAGCAGACGCCGTGCCTGAACTTACAAAGACTAGAATTGCACTGTGACTTTCACTCAATGTCTTCCTTCCTCCCTTAAGTTTTTTACTACTTTAATTCAAAATTTAAATCCACAGATTTAAAGCCTTTTTACACCAGGCTTTATACAGGTGCAACAGTGACACACTCTCTCTCTCTCTCTCTCTCTCTCTCTCTCTCACACACACACACACACACACAAATCAGGATAAGATGGAGTGGAGACAGAAAAAGGAAAACAAATACCATCAAAAGCACATTAATCTCCTTGCCAACCCATGAACCATATCAACACTCTTCAACTACCCATTTAGAAAACAGAGGAAAATTAGAATAAATTTTTAATATACAAGTCAAACATTATAGTATTCAGCTGCCTGTCTGTTGTTTTAGTTCCTAGAGCAAAGTGTGTTTATTTGCTATTTGTTCATATCCATTCATATTAGAATATATGGATATTAAAAATTATTCGTGATATTGACACTAATATATTGAATCAGAATCATTTACTGTTTTCAGGCGTTTTCCCATTACAACATAACATCACCAATGAATTCGGAAAACTCAGCTATAACCTACTGGGTTAGCTGCAAAATATAATTGAGTATCTCATTTAGACAGGGCAAGCAACTTTATTCCTTCCTCTATGGAGACCCTTTAACATAATCACCAGCAGCAGCATTTTTTAGAGCAGGGGTCTCTAAAATCCTAGCCTGAGGGCTGATGCTGCTTGTGACAAGCCTGCATATGCACAGTGGCGAGCAAACATTAAAGCAAAATAATCAAAAGGCACTATCAAATCATGTCTTGGTAACTGGCATCTAAAATATGCTAAATAGTTTTCTTTACATATTCTCTTTGAGCTTTGTGCATATTTTGGTCTTGCAAAAAGTATAAGTTCCCATAACATGAGAAGAGGACTTTAGGCTCATTCATGGAGTACTAACCCACAGTTAAGAATTATGTCTGTACCAAACCCAAGTCTTGGCAATCCTGTTTTCAACAGCCATAATATAAATGCAGCTGTCTGCTAGTGATTTACAACTACATTTTATTAATGATGAGATCTTATACTGCCAAAATAATATGAATGAATGGATTTGAACATATACACAAAGAGAATTAGAAAAAATGTTAATGAACCGCTGGATGTTGAAACTGTCCTTACCATTGTGAAGTTCAAACACCTTCACACATGAACTTTGATATGGAATTTCTTTTATATCATAGAGGTTAAACAATTTAGAAATACGCAATCCTGAGAAATCACTTCTGCTTTGCCAGATAAAAGTCATTGGCTAGAGCTGTGTATGATCCATCTTTATTATGCCTTAAAAGGAAATATGAGATAGTGAATCCGACTATCAAGTAGGGCTAAGTACAAGTTGTAACTAGAAGCCACTGCTGCCTTCACTGTAAAAAAACAAAACTCTTTTTGTCTCTCACTATTGAAAGGCTTGAACATCAAAGTGTTGCTCCAACACAAGCAAACTTTGTGGAATCACATGGAATTGCTCACAAGACACAAAATATCTTGAAGCCATTGGATGATCTGTTCAGATATCACAGATCTTCACTGCATGGCCAGAGGTATGTGGTGTCAAACAAGCCATACATATATCCACTATTTTTTTCTGCAAAAACAGAAAACCTCTGTGTCCATACAAACCTCAATAGTCACTCCCATTTATTCATATCTGCATATTATTAGAACTGCAAACATGACATTGCACTGCTGTATTAGATTTTGCTGCCATGCTCTTCATAGAGCTTTCTCCATCTTTCACCTCCCTCTATATCCAATAATTTGTATCCATTCAACTTAAATGCAAAACCACCATCATTTATCCCTTCTCTAAATCAACCTTTAAACGGCAGCTCTTGAAAACACAGGAGGTATGGATCACCTCCCAACATGCAGAGAGATTAAGAGAATTATCAGGATTAAATTGTTCATGCAAGGAATGATTACAAAAACACCAGAGATGTGAGGTAGATTAGATGGACAATGAATTACTAGGTTTAAAAAGGGCATGCAATAAAAAGCTATTGATGAACATACTGTGCTGCAGTTTCACTTTGTTCTTGGGCATCTCTTTAATTTGCTTGCTTTCTTAGGTTACTCAAATGCATTGGAGAAGTCCTGATCTGTTCAGGGATACATGTGTCCCTTGTTATCCACTAGGGTTCCATTTTGAAACCTCCCATGGATTAAAAAAAATCAATGTACTAAAAAAAAATCAGTGTTCTTACTGTTATGGAGTATGGAGTTCTTACTGTTATGGAGTCAACAATCAGAAATGTCTAGGACTCCTTACATTTACTTGGCTCAGAAGAAGAATGAAATGTTTGCTTCTCTACAACAGTAAGAAAAGCAATTTTAAAACTGTGATTTGCAGCAGCCATTCGTGTTGAGTCAAATCTGTATGAATAAATCTCAGTGTATATTTAAAGAGAAGTAGGAACATCTAAATAGCAACAAATGTATTGACAGAAGGATTCTGTAGGGCAGACACTAATTATGCCTGACAACATAACATGTTTTAAGAACCAGGATTGCTCAGAAACCAGTTTTAAAGTAGCTAGAAAATATGGATTTAGGGAATTGAGGACAGAACTAACCACAATTTAGCCCCATGATAGTCAGCCATGGTTAGGGGCAGCTACAATGTGCGGGAGGAATTTGATACAGCTGAGGGAAAAGAATCATGCAAACCCACAGCAAAGTTTTGACCTTTAAAATTGTATTTTGAAGAATAGAAAATGATGTCTTAAATGAACAAAGGATAGATATGTTCAGATAAAACAGTGGTTCAAAATGTTGCATACCACTTGGCAGCCTATTTCCATAAACTGCATCCCTCATCTAAACAAAGTGTTTTAATTAATAGAATTCATGTACAGTGGTGCCTCATATAAAGAGCTTAATTCATTCCAGAGGCTTGCTCTTTAACCCTGTTATACATGGATTTTTTTTAAACATGGATTTGACTTAACATGAATGGCCACTGCAAATTACAATTTTAAAAACTGCTTTTCTACTGTTGTAGAGAGGTAGTCATGCAAGCAATCATTCCTTTTTCCAGTACCAGAATCAGACCCCTGCAGATATTGAGGCTTATTCCATCTGGCACAACAGAGGAGCAAGGAACCTGGAAGTGGGTCCTTAAACCTACTTTTCTATTGTTTTCATTATACACATTTTTTTTTCATCCACAGCCGTTTCTGGAATGAGATCCTAGTAGATAATAATGGATATCTGTATTCAAATCTTTATCATGTCACTCTCTAAAGTCCTGGAAAGTTTCCTTGAAGGTATATATACCCCAGGCTGGGAACCACTGAAATAGAATAAGCCATAGTCTTGTCATTATGTGCACAGGTAGTACAGTTTAGGTTTGAATGCCTATCTCCCATTTCATTTTTATTCTCTAGTCTTAAAGAGATAGACATGCAAATTTATGTTTGCCATCATTCTTCTATCTTATTCCAACACTGAAAACAAATGTAATCCTCTTCCAAACCGTCTATGCTCCCTTCTGCCAGCTCCTATCTCAAGATGTCAGAAAGGTCTGCTTTAAGAAGATACAACAATACAGTGAGAATGAAAACTAAGGATATATCCAGAAGTGAGGAAGTAACCGAGAAGTTAACAGATAAAAGTTAGAGCCCCCATCCCCAACAAAATGAGCAAGGTCAAAACACAACATCACTTAATGCCCATATGACCCAAGTTGCTGGAAAGAAAGGCACAGAGAAAAAAGAGCTAGTAATACCTCTTGCTCTGCAATCTAACTACTTCCAACAAAGTTGCCCAAGAAATACTCTTGAGTATATTACAGACTTGCTATTAAAGCTTTCTCCTTTTTAAAGGCAGGAGCAGTGCATAACAATTTGGTACTGTATCTATTCTAAGGAAATGCCATTTTCCTGCAACTTCAGCTAATGGCAATGCATGCTTTAATTTATACTGTTTGGTTATTTGTATCTGTTATTTGCCTATATCTTGTATCTGATCCACTTTAAAAAAAACATTTACAAGATCTGCATATTTTAGAATTATACTGGGACACTCAGGCAGCCCTGGGGACTGTAAATGAGGTAGAAATTGACTTATCTGGGTGGGAGTGCTATCTATTATGGGAAGGAGAATGGAGAAGTGTAGCAGATAAACAGGCAAATGAATGTACAATACGAGTCATCATCAGCTTAACCCAAATTCAAGAATTATGTTAGGGCTTAATGGGTTTCTGACATTTATATCACCTGCATTTTTACATCACATTATACTGCAGCGAGAAAGCTGCTCTTCAGAAGGGCAGATTCATGGCATACCATGGCATACCTGTGCCAATTCATTCCCAGAAGCTACAGCCAAACATTCAGGGCAGATGCACCATAGGGCAAGAAAACCCTTAAACAACTTTTGAAAATCCCGCAAGAAGTAATGGCGGAATCATCATTATCAGGGTCAATGCATAGGAGGCAATTCTCTGCCACATCAAGCACACTGAAATAAATGGACAATTCTGAATATTCACAGACTACATTCTAAGTGTCACAGATTAAAAGCAGCCTGTTTCTTGTACATGCAACTACAGTACTGCTGTAAACTGCCTCGGGGGTTACAGTGATTTCGAGCTTATTAATTGCTTTGTTAATACAACAATATGCAGTTCTGTTATTGCATTAGTAAGCACAAAGACTTTACATTGCTCCTGCCAAGATCAATGCATGTTTATCTAAACCTCTTGATGCTGAGCAGAGTCTGCTCCTGTCAAAGATAGCGAAAAGCTACAGTAACACTGGAAAACATCTGCTACCTAATGGACAAACAAGTCATAAAAAATTTGAAGCTCTAACTCAAAAAATTTCGTTTGTGGTTCTCCTTAAACTTCACTTATTGCTGAAGATGAACAGGCTAATAACCTTACTTTGCCTCCTTAAGGCTGCACAGAGCAATAAAAGCTATTATAGAGAATCTCACAAGCTTTTAAATTATACAACCTTAATTTAAAGCCATCACTATCTCCCTACTACATCTGGACCATTACACAACAAGAGACCTACATAATGCAACTGTTACCAGTCAACTCTTGCTCAGCTACATGGTCCACAATGCACAACAGGCCATCCTGGAGCCCTTTACTCTACAATACAGGTTTTGTTCTTTTATCTGCTTTTAAATTATTTCACTAAGCTTGCTTTTCTAAGTTTGAATTTCCTAAACTCACTTGTAAGTTTAATTACCATCTGGTCACTTAATCTTTTTTTCCTGTTTCCTCTCTACACAGAAGGCTTTATAACTGCTTGTGTAATGAAGCTGGGTGGGGGATCACATTGGAGACACCCACTACTGCACAGCGGAGCTATATTTTAAACACAGCAAATACAAACTGAATATAGTATTCCAAAAACTTCCAAGAGAAATCCCCTATATTATGCTACATGCTGTTCTGGGCAGGGGAACCAGATACAAATTGAAAACCTAGACACGTGCACTAAAATTTCAGGAATCAAGATTACATCTAGTCTAAATCTCATCCTATTACTAAATTTATGATTAAATACAATGACATCCCCCCAGTCATAGCTCTCTCAATATTACTCCGAGTTTGGCCTTTGGATTTAATTCTCATATGGACTCTCTCTCGCAGAGAGAAACATATAGGTAATGACTATTCACACATTTACATTAAACCCAGATACATTTATTAACATGGTCTACTCTATTCCATGCAGGTAAGGCATTGATTAACTATAAAAATGAGCCCAAGTTGAGTAAGAAAGCATTCCTGGTTACAGACATTTTCTATCTGGGTACAACATAACATCCTCTGTGTGCCTCTCTTTTTTATCCAGTTGGGCCTGGTAAGTCCTGGGGAGCTGCCTATGGGCAGTTGGGACTTGGATGAGGGCTAACAGACTGAAATTAAACCCAGCCCAAAAGGTTCTCCTGGTTCCAAAGACTGCAATGCACACAAGAGATGTACAACTTGCTCTAGGTAGGTAGTCTGCCTCTAAAAGAACAGACTAACAGCTTGGGTGCTGTCTGGGATCTACAGCTAGCATCTGTATTCAGAGGGGTTTCTGGCGGCTTTTGCCCAGCTTCAGCTATACAACAGCTGAGACCTTATATGAACCTGCTGGATTTGGCCATAGTGGCCTAAGCCCTTATGACATCATGCCTAGACTACTGTAATGGATTCTACATGGAGCTACCCTTGGAGACAGTTCAGAAGCTGCAGTTAATGCAGAACGCAGCAGCCCAATTGCAAAGTGGGTTGACTTTGCCATGTTTTTGCTCTGGCAGCTACCCTACCTGCTCATTCCATTACGAGTCCAATTTAAGATGTTGATCACCATCCTCCTGTACCCACAATCTACAAACATCAACCTAGTATACTTCTATCTGAAGCTAAGAGAATGGTGGAAAGACCTTTTTTCTTTATGGCATCATGCCACTGGAATCAACTCCCAGAACACCTTCGGATCCCTCTCTATCTTCTTTCCGGTGGAGTTTAAAAAGAAATTTACCCCACTTGTGCTTTTACAAGAAACCTCATATCACATATCTTCCCGCTCTATATGGAATTTTCATTTACTCCCATATTTTTTTAAGTTCAAAAAGGTTCCATACTTTTTCTAGACGCATTCATCAAATCATGAAATTTTAGCTGACGTACATCACCATAAGAACATATTTAAGTATTTCAATTTTCAAAGAACTTCATTTGCATCTTAGTAGTTCTCACAAAAGCCCCACAGGTCAGGCATATAGAACAAGAAGGTAGAGGAGACAAAACAGAAATTGAAGAAAGAGTCCACGGCTGCAATTTGTTTTACATCATGCCCCATTTTATTGACCTCCCTATTGCTGCCTAAACATTCAGTATGAAGAGGAGTCCTGAATAATTCAGAAGGCTTGATCATTGTGACATTTCAGGTGATCCAACAAAGAGATTCCAGTGAAAAATAATTCTTGTAGGAAATGTATTCAGAACAACATAAGGCACAAAGCCTTCTGCAAGCCTGACATACAACATAAGCCTCCTATAGATACCGTGGTAGGCTAGTCTGATTTCTAGACTTGGTGCCATACCGAGAGAAGGCCACACAAGTGGATCAATAAACCATTCTAGACCTCATGCCCATTCTGCACAGAGTGGCATTAAGGAAAGGCAGCACTTCAAAACTATACCCCTTGAGAGACCAAATTACCTCCTGGCCACACACGTGGAAAATAACTGGAAAAAAAACTCCAAGCTCAATTGGGTTCAAAACCAGATGGTGATTTGAAGGAGGAAAAAAAACACACAAACTACACACAGCACCAGAACAGCGGTCAGGCAAATGGTTCAATTTTGTGAATCAGAAAGGAGAGGAACATTACTTTGAAGAGATAAAACAAGAAGGGAGGAAGGAAAGTACATTCTTGTAATACAATCAGTTTAATACTTGAGAGAAGCAGAGGACCATAGTTCTTGATAAAAAAATTCCCCTTTGCAGCACAGGTCCTGGAGTAAGATAGCACAGAGATTAAATTTCATTGCATCCTATTCCGAAGGTCTGACAGGAGAAGTATTTTATTGCCCATTTAAGTCGCTCCCTGGTATCTGAACTGGGAACAGAGAGTGCAGATAGCCTCCTTCCCTTCCACATTGCTGCTTTCAAACTTGAATATTTAATGAGGTGCATAAAAGCGCTAATATCATCAAATGGAAGGCGGGCGGTCGGGTGAGGAAGAGGGAGGTAGGCTCCAGCTACAATGCTGAATGCAGCACAATGAGCCTCCGAGGAGAAAGGAATAAAAGGGAGCCAACCTCCACCCTCCGCAAAAATGATCTCAGCCGTCCTGCCACCAAACAAGGTCAGGCAGACTCTCCAAATGCAAGAGGCAAGTTAAAATTATGTAGGCTGACCTTCACAGAACATAGACAGATTAATTTCAGTTTAGTCCCTATATTTAAAAGGATGAAAAGCTTCTGGCTTGGGAAAGGCAGCCATTAACTAATCTGCTTATATAAGAATGGGGAGAGGATGCATTTGTACATGTGCACACTATAGTTTGCAGTGAATTCACCACAAATGTGCTACCACAACCAGTTATTTTAACGCGTTGCGCTGAGGTATGTCCGCACCAATGAATCAAGAATACTGATCAGAATCCCTCTGAAGTTCAAAGCATAGCTGCTAACATCACTAGACCTCAGACAGCTGCACTGTGCATTGCCACTGCCAACTGACACGTCCTGCCAGCAAGGGATGTGCCCTCCAAGGCTGGCAAGTAGCCAGACATAGAAATCAGAGGTCAGAGCCACATACAACAGGAAGCCAGACAAGAGGAAGCTGAACAATAATGGTCCATGGCACCTTTCAGTTTTCGTTCAGTTTAAAAATGTAGATGGTGCTGTATTCAGCATGTATTCAAGTATGGAGTAATAGGTTATATTAGAATCTCACTGAAATCAGCAGGCTACAAACAGCCTGTGCTCAAGATTGTAGCCATGTGTATTTACTTACACATAAAATACACGTATATGTACAGGCTCTACATATATTATACCTAACTGGGAGTATGCAATTCACTTCCCAGCTGAGAAAAAAGCAAGAAGAGAATGAGCATGCATTTTCTTTGGAGGAGGGTCTAATACAGAAACTTATGATGGAAATCTGTTTAGATCAAAGTAAAAACGTTAGCTATACTATTGTAGTTTGTTTAGCAACCACCCCATAATGCATGCCAAGTGGAGGAAATTCAGCAATTTAACACAAAGATATTACAAAAAATTATGTAATGTTGACTATATTCATATTTTATCCCATTTTTGCCAATCTCCTGACATACCCAATTCAAAAGTTAGCACTAAAAAATTCTTCCATGTATATAAGTTTTGAAATGTTGTCAGGCAACAGAAATGTGAGGGCATGAGCACTGTGCTCCAACCTATACTTTTCTCAACTTCTACAAGTACCAATGCATTGTTTTGAAGCAGAATTGTGGACATTGCTATGAAGTTTCACTTTTTACATCACTTTTAAAAAGTACTTTAGCTCGAATTGATGAAATGTCATGTTGGGTTGAAAATACTGAGTTTGAACTACTAGTGAACCTTTCTGTCTGAGATGGAAGCATGCAATAACTACATTTATTTCTTACCAGTGATCAGTCAATCTAACATCTAGATCCCTATTCAGCAGACGAATTATGACCATAAGTGACTTTGCATGGATGACAGGTGATAAAGGATCAGGTAGTTGGGAAAGAACAGGATGCACAAAAGTGGAGTGCATCCCATAGACCTACACACAGTTGCAGGGGACTCTAAGTCCCATGCTCTGCACAACCAGTTGGGTCAGAAGTTCTATACAAAGGTTCTACTTTTTAGGTTTCATGTGGCTGCTGCCTTACACACGAGCTGATGCATATCAACAACATGCCATATACCGCATTTACTCGAATCTAATGCACCATCAAATCTAATGCACACCCAGATTTTGGATACTAGATTCAGCTGAAAAGGGTGAGCATTAGATTTGAGTAAATACAGTAATTGCCATTCTTCTTCCTTGCAGATGCTGGAGGTAGTAGTAGTAGAAGATGCTTTCTGTAGTAGCTAGAGCCTACCACTCCTTAAGGAACAAAGGAATACTGATGAGGCCACAAACTAAATCTGGACCCTGTTCCCAAACCTAATTGCCAAGCCTAGCCCCTAATTGAACCTGGTAATACCCAGAGGTCTTTTTAAGGTCTTCCCTTATGACTTTCAAAAGGTGACTGCAAACCTCTAAATGTTCTCTCATAACCATCTTGAGCAACTCACTGAAGTGCCCTGATTAATCTGCATCGGCAAGGAGTGTCAAAAAAGCACCAAAGATCTTCTTTCAGCAAAGCAGTTGCTCTTCCTCTAAACCAGCAAGTTCCTCAGCACCAGAACCAGCCAAAGTAAAGTCTTTGAGGGTGAGGTTATTGAAGAGGGTGGGAAAATAACTGCAGAGATAACTATAGTAGACTGAATTGTTTGATTAACTACAAATGTGCTTCATCTGCATACGTATATACAGTACTGAGATCAAGGGTTCTGAGTGAGACAGGAAGGCACAACTGTTTTTCATGAAGTGGTCTGGATGACGACCAAGCATCCTCTGCTTTCTCTGTATTTCTGTCTATCCAGCTGCCTCCTCTTTCTGCTTCCTCTGTTTCTGTCCTGCTTGTGTTGTCTCTCTCACTACCACTGTTCCTGCATGCTTCACCTGGCAGACACCATGTCTGCAGAACTTCAGATCACAGTTCAGAGCACGGGAGCAATTAAAGATCCAGTTCCTAACAAGTCATTCCACTCAAGAGGTGGTATGAGAACAGAGAAGACAAAAAAGGTTGTGGCTGCAGAGGCACAACTGTGACCACAAGTAACTTGGTGGGAAAGAGGAGAGCAAAAGAGAACCAACAGCAGCAGGAAAGAGACATCATAGTTATGATGGTGATAGTGATGAGGAAAGAGACACAATGGTGAAGCAAAAGAGGGGAAGGCTGAAAGGGGCTACAGAAGCACCATGTGGAAGAATGGATGAAGACGGGGAAATGCATAAGGAATGCATGTAAGAAAGCATGCACACTGATAGGTACATGTATACATGTAGGTACTGGTGGCTGGAGCATGGGAAATAAGGGGATAAAAATGTGTACAGTGTGCTTTGGGCACTGTTGAGGATGGTATGTGGATTTGGAGCATGTTGGTGTCCGGATCGTTGTGAAAATACCCTAGGTTTTTCCATTATCATCTACATGAACAGTTTGTGCCTGTTAACATATGGGACCCGGTTACACAACCCAGCTTTCAATGGATAAATGCATTTGGTACATAATAAGTTGATTAGAACGGTTGATGCATACTGATAATGCGCACCAATTATGTTAATGTACTAAGCTAAGCATCTAAAAGAAAGCAAGAACTGTCATGCGTCCTGTAAGTTGTTGTCTAATGTGCAGACCACTTGCCTAAAGTGGCATTGCTTAAGCAAGTTTAAAAGCAAGAAACAACAGAAAAAATAAAGTAATATAAATGGGCACAGGAAAAGGGATCTGTGGATAACTTGATGCACAGATACTGGATTTGCGGATAGTGGGGACCTCCTGTACTGATATTTTAAAGAATATTCTATTCACTGTTCAAAGTCGTATGTTAACAGAAAAGTCTCCTAATTATTGCACAAACTTCACTTGTGTGCTCACAATTTAGGATTTTGGTGTAGGCTACACACAGAGCTTGCTTCTAAGGGCGCAATCCAGAGTAACTACGGGGAGTTCTTGCTCCAGTGTAAGAACAATTTGCTGTGGGTAGCAATATGAATTTCCCATAGGTTTTCACTAGGTGGTGCAGTAACTTCGGGTACACATAATGTCTCTTACGTGCTCCCGTAGTTACTCTGGATTGTAGGGTAAGTCTACACACTTAAAATTGTCGGAAAATTGGTGTCTGCACAATCCTAACAAAGTCACAAGCTCCAAGGAAGGATCAGAATCTTATTTTGACATTTTTCAGACCTGCTTTCTTAAAGCATTTAAGTGGCTTTATTTATTTATTTATTAGACTGGCTTTACGTTTGGGTCATATGACAAATCAAGTTTCAAAAAAGAGTTTAAAAGCAGCAAACATTTTTTTCCCCTCGGTAGCCAATAAAAGCCAAAGGGGAAGCCCTGTCTAGGTTGCTTCCTTACACCTTCTTAATGAGAGCAGCTCCAGGGGACAAAGTGGAGGAGTGGGGGGTGGAGGGAAACAGAGGGCTGCGGAGTGGAGGAGGCTTGATGATTTTAGCTAGTTGCCTCCAACATCCTCTGGTCAGATGGCTGCATCGCTCACTCCCATAACCCAACACAAGATCAAACAAAGGCACTTGTGTTTACAACATCCTGAGCAATTTACGAATCCCAGCAGACACTGCTTCCTCCTTGTCTCCCCTTTTAAAGGGTATTGTTTCTAATGAAGCTACTACAAGTTTATGAGTTTATAATCACCATGAGTCAGACTGGCTGTAGAAGGGATTTAAAAGCAAGAAGAGGACTAAGACCTTCCTCCTCTTCCATTCTCTAAATTGCCTGTGCCTTGAAAAAAGAGCTTTATTTTTAAACTACAACTTTAGAAAATGTACAAGATCGTAGTTCCTGCATCCAATCTTCCCTTCCCAGCCACACAGCGGGACAATATTTCTGAAGTCAGAAACTGTAATTTTTAGACAGGAGAGAGAGGACTCAAAATATATTTGCAGAGTGCAGAAAATGTTCCAAAAATGTGCAGTTTCCCTCATGACTTGGAACACAATCCTAACCATGTCTACTCAAAAGTAAGCTTACTCAAAAGTAAGCCCCATTGCATTCAATGGGTCTTACTCCCAGGAAACTGTTTTTAGCCTTACCCCCAAATCCTGAGTAACTACAGGAACACGTAAGAGACATTATGTGCACCCGTAGTTACTGCACCTCCTAGTGAAAACCTATGGGAAACTCATATTAGAATCCAGAGTAAATTGTACTTACACCCAAGCAAGGACTCCCCATAGTTAGTCTGGATTTTGCCCTTAGTCTAGTTATTTGTCTAAACCATTCATTTATACCACAGATTCACTGCTTTTATTCAGCATTAGTGGAAAGAAATAGCAAACAATTTCCAAGAATATAAAATGTAGAAAATGGATTTTGTATGGTGATCTTGAGAATTTGCCACAAATTTGCGTAATTCCAATCTACAAAAGTTTCAAAAATCCCAATCTACAAATCAAAAAGTTTATTGTAGCAAATCCATGTTTTTAAAAACTCATGAATGATCCAAGAATGTGAAAGAGAACGGGAATGCCAATCAAACCTGCCAAAGAAAAACAAAGTAGGAAAGAGATACTTAGATTGGAATAATTCATGTTAAAATACTCCATCAAAAAATCTCTAAATAAAACTCATTGTTATAGTTTTGGCCTCTGTTTCATATACATATACAGTTGGTTGATTGATTTACTGTATTTCCCGGCTTATTACACGCACCGGACCATGAGATGCACCATAGAGGAGCAAAGAAAAAAAATATTCTGAACCAAATGGTATATTTAATAAAATATAGCAGAATAATATTTCAACCATGTAAAGTCAACAGTGAGTGGTATTAAAAACCATTATCACTGTCATTAACAAATGAGGAAAGACTTTAAGCTTCAAGCTCTCTTCTAATTTTCTGGTAACCCCAAAAACTCATCATCTCTAGTGTCAGTGATTTGTGACTTGTGCACAAATCTCATTGCAAATGATCAGACACCAACATTTTGCACAAATCTCATTGCAAATGGTCCAGGAAGGCAGGTAAAGTTGGGAGGGGGGTTCTTTTGGGGGGTAGGTAGGGAAAGGTGAAGGAATCTAGATAGATAGGGAAGAGTGAGGGAGGCACAGGCATGGAGCAGCATGTCTTGTGCATGTCTACTTTGGAGCAAGTCTCCAAGCCAGGGAAGGCTGCTTAGGATTGCAATTGTGCCAGGTGGCCACATGCCAAACCCAAAATTCCTGAACCCCAAGGCCAAAATTCCTACACCCCAACCCAAAATTCCTACCTGCTTAAAAAAATTGCCAAAAATGTATTTGTTTTTATATTTTTGATTTTTACCTTTTTGGCCATAACTTTTGATTGGAAGGAGATATCTCAAAACTGATTGTTGTATTGGATTCTGTTCTTCAATACGAATCCAACAACATATGACATGATGGGGCACTGCACACCTGGATTGGCCCTATCACTCTATAAGACGCACAGACATTTCCCGCCCCCCTTGGGGAGAAAAAAGTGTGTCTTCTAAGCCAGGAAATACAGTATATACATTTATTATAGTCACGTGAATGTATATGGTTTTATTTCCTCTTTTGATATTTAAAACTGTCAGTCATTACCAAAGCAGCAGGACTATATATACAAAAAGAATTCATATACAATATAGTCAAGGTTTGATCATCATGTGGCTGTGGGTGGTGCAAGTGGTTAATACACTGTGCCTGTTAACCAGAAGTCCAGAGTTCGAGACCTGGGTTCCCACAAGACAGGTCCTGTCCTTAGTCCAGCTCTGCAACGCAGCTGGAGCCAATCGTATTGGCTCTGCCGTTCCATTAGACTATTTCAGTGGCATGGAGAGGGGGGATTTGCTGCCTATCCTCCATATCAATCTGCCCAGGCTTTTGTGCTTCGCATGCAGTGTCGAGCATGATACCATAGTCTTTTGAGACTGATGGATGCCAAGTTTTTTTTAAAAAGATCATCATATCTGCTGTACTAGTAAATAAATGGTTTGGACAGGGAATACTAACTGCTAGGCCAACACAGAATCACAAAACATAACATTATATGCTGTTGCAAAGGTGCTAATGGTGTCATTGCAAAGAAGATGCTGGAGTGCCAAATTGATTATATTGAGATTCCTCTGGAACACTGGCAAAAAAAAAAAAAATCACACACTCACACCAAAACACATGCTTATTTCAAACATACTGTCAAACTACAGATTCTATTGTTCAAACTGTATACATTACAGACATCTGCAAAAACAAATGGTCTATGTGTCTTATTCTGTTTGTGTTTGCATTGCGAACACGCACTTCATACGCGACTAGGCTGCAATCCTAAGCCCACTTTCCTGGGAATAAGACCCATTGAACACAATGGGGCTTACAGCTGAGTAGACAAGGCTAGGATTGTGCCCTAATTCAGAAACTCTTTAAATCATTAGAAAACTTGAAGGTTATTTTAATGTACACATGAATTGATTCACAAGCACAACTTATTCTGCATACATCCAGATCTACTTTATGCATGTAAAATTGCTTCTCAATTGCTGCTGAAGAGTGTAAACTATTGGAGTGTATCAAGGATTTTGCTCGGAACTATGCATAGGCAGTATATTAAATTTATTCTAATAATAACAAAAATGCCTTCTTTCATACTGAATTCTATTATCTTCTTGTTAGGCAGGGCCAGTGCTATTTTTCTGGGGCAAAAATTAGGTGCCGGTTCTCACAGAAAAAAGGCAAAACATGTGGGATAGAAGCTAAGATGAAGTAACAAGCTGCACCTGAAGAGGAGGAGTGTGACCGGTGAGGTTCTTTAAGAGTCTGGGGGGAGGGGAAAGGAAGGAGCATGATGGAGAAAGTTTGAGTTATGTCTTGGAATGTGCATGAAGTAGGGCTGGATAAATGGCTCTGAGACCAGAGCTTAAGGGAAACGTACTACAGCGAGAGTGAAACCTATTTAGTATTTGTTATTTTGTCAATTTGCTGTGCTTGGTAGATTTATGTTAAATGTTTGGGGGAATGTTTTGTGTATGTTTTTAATGTAAAGATAATGTTTTTCACTGAATATTGTGCATTCTTTGGAATCTCCTTGGTATCAAGAACCCACCTGGTTGAATTATTAATGTCTTCAGAGAAGATTCCTAGACAGTGACTGGCTCTAGGGAGTTCTCATGTCCAGATATTGATAAAGTTCTCATGTCCAGATATTGATAAGTTTATTTATATCCATAATAATTCCCCTCTTTGTTACATCAGTACTCATCACAGGTCATCCCCTTATGAAAAATTATTAATTAGCTGCTGGAGAGTAGGGCAGATGGAAAAGGTGCTGGTACTAAGTACCGGTGAGTACCCCCCCAAAAAGCCCTGGATAGGGCACAACAAATAAGATTAGAAGAAGCTGCTTCTGGGTGGGCTGATAGGGAGTAGCAAAAAAAATAAAAGATTGTACTTACCATCAGTTTCCTTGTACTGTCAAGTCAGCCAGCTGCTGAAGTTGGCCGACTTGACAGTATTATTTTATTTTTATATCACACACACACACACTATTCAGAAATACCTGCCCTGCAGACTTCAAAGGCATCCTATTGGGCACAGCTAAATCAGCAATCACCAGAAATTGTAGGTTTGGTTTGCAATTATTATGATACGAGTCACAATAATCTAGGCCTATTGTTGCCACAGGAAGTGTCACCATTACATTTTTCCTCCCCAATTATGGTTGGAATGATAGGCTTTACACACACACAATTTTTCTGATTCTCCAGCATTAACAGCAAGCAGATCAAGTAGCTAAAATATATAAATTACTCTCCCAGCTCAGCCAAGCCAAAGATAAGCACATTCTTATTAAGAAGGCATCAATAGTGCCATTTGGCAAGTCAAAACTGTTTCCTCTGCCCTCCGCAATGTTTCCAACTACTGTAATGAACTTTTCTATCTTGCTTTTGCTGCCACCACCAATGCACATTTCCAGCTCCAATACACGCATCCCCCATTTATTGGACAGGTTAGGGACTGGAGTTTATTAATGTTGCTTTTAATGCTTTTGAATGTACAATATATATGCTTTTGTATTATGCGACATACATTATTTGCATTTGCAATATGAGTGATCTCTGGATCATTGCTGTTGACACTTAAACCTCCTTTTAAGTTTTTTAGTCAAATTCAGTCTAGTGAAGCAGATCCAAATTTTCCACACGTAGATCACTGCACAGTTTTAAACATCCATGTTTGTATACAGATTGTACTGATTCATGATGCATAACATGATGGTATTAGTCATACATACCCCATTTTCACAGTTTTGACTACTAGTACCCAAGTTCAACTTGTTGCCATCCTCCCAAGTTTGTTGCCCAGTGCAATTGCTCCCTACAGTCTCTAAGTGATATTCAAACGGGGTCAGGATACACTGGGGGGGGGGGGTCATGAGAGGGTGGGATCTGCCATTTTGGAATCTGGCACTGGTCTTTCCTGCGAGTAAGTCCAATTGAACACAATGGGACTTACTTCTGAATAAACATAGAGGAGCTCTGGCATCATAGTGATGCCACATCCTGATAAATTTGACAGGGGATCTCAGACTGAAATGCTCAAACACCACTGTCCTACCTACACTACTGGATTGAGATCAGGCATAAGGGATCAAAATTCATTATGGACAGGTTCATTTCACTGAGTTTTGTATGAGATATGAAATGCTATTCATTTCACTGAGTTTTGTATGAGATCTTCTCCATGGCTTATGATGCCCTGGGGTGGGGGGTGATCTGTCTCCTTGAAATGTCTGACAACTTTAGTAAGGTTGGGGACTGCTACAGTTTCAGACTGCTACATTTCTAAAGATGCAGCTGAAATAACCTATAGTTTCATAATCTTCTAGCTTTTGTTAATTTGAAACCGCTTAGCCTCCCATGACTGGCAGAAAGGTACAAACTGATAAAACAGCTGGCAAACTAACCAGGCAATTAGGATAGTAAATGCTGTAACATTGTTTTATAACAATGGTTTTATTGGACATGTACCTCTTTAAATTAACTTCAAATTAGATAAACTTGATAGGCCAGACAGGTTGAAATGGGAAAGCAAAGCAATAGTTATATAGATTGTTTTACATATACAGCATGGACATCCTCTTCTTTTTAGAAAGGGAACAAGAACCATGTTGATACCATGAAAATAAATCTGGTTAACATACAGAACTGCTGAATGACTATTCTGTTAGGACGAAGACAGTTTTTTAAAAATGCTAAAATTGTTCTGTAAATCATCTTTTCATCCCTCGAGTAAAAATTAAACTGAGTAACCATTTTAACACACACATCATGTCAAGCAAAGCATTCCATAAAGCTGACAGACTATTTAGTATTGAAAGTAGGGAAATCGGGAGAATGTACTAATGTAATTCTAGTTTTCACAGGAGCAAAGGGCAGGTATTTATCCAAAGCAAAAATAAATGGATGTAAAGAGCTAGAAGAGAAGGACACCTCTTGCCACAATAAAAGCCACAAAGAAAAACACTTCAGCAGGTCTCCAGAACAGAAAGTGCTTCAAGGATGAGAACAACAGTGTATAAAATCCAGGTAAGGCACGACCATCTCAAGACCTGGTGGCTACAAGGTTTCACCTGTAAAACTGCCTCAAAAGTGAAACTGACAAATAATGCTGTGTGGAGATATTATTATTATTATTATTATTATTATTATTATTATTATTATTATTATTATTATTATTATTATTATTGAATTTTTATTTTTATTATTGAAAAGTGGCATTTAAATATCTAAAATAAACAAGTATTTATGACTTTTAAGAATGCAAATATCAAAAATAGTTTATATGACCCTATTAAGCTGTGCTTGAAGAAAACTAAAGACTTGCTAGTAACATTATAATTAAAAATGAATTGAGTGTACATTACTGAATTTCACCAATACAGCCAGTTGCAAATTAAACAAAAAAATGTATTTGTAGTGCCAGTGTAAAAGATCCAGCACCTAATTTTTGTAACCATTGATCAGGGTTAGAAGAAAAAGTGCAACAATAGCTGCTTTCTGTCTTGCCATTATGAGGATCTGCCAAATACAAATGACAAATCACAACCGCAAAGAGAGAAAAATGAAGTAGTTTTGGTACATTACAAACTGTGGAATAAACAGCCTGTCAGTTTGCTTCCAATCCTCCTTCAACAGGACATTTTTAAAAGGGTGCTCTGCAGAGTGTATGCATGCATGCAGCAGAAGTTAAACAAAAGCTACCATAAGTCCAGAGACCACACACCAAGGGCAACTTATATTGGTCATAGTTGCTTAAATGGTTTTACAGCGGGGACGAGCCTAACTGTATTCATATGGCTTTTAACAGGGAAGTAGCTTTTTTTTGCTGCTGCTTTAAAAACAGAATGAGGATGTTGCTGTCTGTAAACCACGTCATCAGTTCACACAAAAAATGTGGAAAAGAATATTTTCCATGGATTTTCTCATCAGACTGGTCTATTCTTTCCATTCAGCGCTGATTCACACAGCATGGAGATAAGTAGTCTTGTGAAAGACTTGGAGCAAGACCACCTTACTAATTAAAGACTACCTTTCTAACTTAAGACAAGGGATACATGCGGAAGTATAATTTCAGCTGCATTTTATACACATATAGCAGGAAAGAAAGATTTATTGAGAGTACTGTTCATTTTCTTATCTGAACTGCTGCCTGCCAAGAGTCTTATGAAAAGCATGTGATCAGCAAGTGATTTTCAACTTATGTACCACATGTGAAGAGTGGAGGAAGGAGTTCTGCCCTTCTAAAGCATATAAAAAATAAGTTTCTCCCTACCATAATTCACTTTTCTATCACTAATGTGGCACCTAAGAAAAGCGTTGATGGAATAGAAAGAAGTATTCTATTACCTGAACAAGACTGTGGGTAATGAGAGAAGGGGGATTGAGGGGAAGGGGCTCCATGCTCTTTCACCACTAGATTATACTGCCATTTGGTGTACTTGCCTAATACACCATCAAACATTTCAGTTTTCCAAATAATGAAACTTCCCCACTCTTAGTTCTGCTATCCACTTCACAAAACAATCTGTGAGTTCCCCATAATACAGGAGATAGAACCGAATAAATACATGATTTTATCATTTTCAAAAAAGGAGAAACAACCACTATTGTTCCTTTGCCCTGGCAATCCTGGATGTAACTTAAACCTGTTAGCACCTATTGAAGTTAATTCAGTTGAATCCTCTAGCTTAAGCCTTCTAGAGATGCTTGGGGGCTTTTTCACCAAGCCCACCTTTTCCTCTACCCTGTCCCTATTTTGCATACTATCAAGTCTGATCAAGAGTTCTGGAAACACAAATGCTTGCTCATAAATTTATGACATTTTGAGCACAATCCTAACCATGTCTACTAAAAAGTAAAGCCCACTGTTTTCAATGGGTCATGCACCCAGGAAAAAGTGTTTAGGATTGCAGCCTTAAATTGGTCTCAGATAGAGATATTAACATTTTGAGTTTGGGATTTTTTTCCTTAATACACCAACCTATAATTTTCCTTGAAACACAGACTGTGCCACCTAATCAGGTAAAGCAAAGTATTTAAATCTTTATTCAAAATATAGTACTTTTTTATTTGGCAACTCAAAAGCCTCTCTTTACTTCAAGAGGTTAGTTAATCCTAGTAAAGTTGTTACAATATTTCTATATTGGGATTTCTATCTTGTTTACGCTTGGATAATTTGGGAGAAGAGAGCTTATTCCTACTAATTCTCCCTGCCATCAGATACTTTAATTTAGATTGTTCTTTACATGTGATCATCAGAGGACGAAAACTTTCTTGCATGCATTGCATACTATCATGTGTTCCTGCAACAACTCTCACATGACCAGTCTCTACACCAGATTTCCTCACTACTCAATATACTCCTTCTTTGTAGAAGGAGATTAATGTAAGACTCCTAAAATCATAAATCAGGCATGCACAAAATGTTTTTATGTTCTTTTGATGGTAGGCTTCATGATTTCAGAAGCATTTATTTATTTTGTTTTTAAAGAGATAGTTGTGTACAATAAAAAGAAAGAGGATTAGGAGGAACTCTTCAGAGTATCTGCCAAACTGCAATGAAAACAGTTCTGTTGATTGTTCCTCTGAGTCCAACCACAATACATTTTTAAGAAGAAAGAAATTCCTTAGTTCCTAGTGTTAAATACTTAATGACATTTTAAAAAGTTGACATAGAAAAAGAAATTTGCTCAAAAGGTCCTATGGCTATTATCCAGCATAGCATCAAAGAATGCCTTCGACAAGAGAACATGTTTCAGTGGAGTAATTTCAGCAAAAAAAAGCACAATCAGAATGCAGTCTATTCTACTGTCATTGCGAGTGCTTTTTAAAGACATATAACATAAAACATAACAAAGCACACAGAAAAAAACAAACTTCTACACAGGGATGCTGTACAATGGCCAATGAGGCAGCTATGTGGTTTGGCAGGGAAGGATGAGAGAGGGAAAATTGAAGGTACATCACCTACAAATTTGTTGTAGATTCAGTTAACAAAGTGAAAAGGAAAATAAAAAACAAAAAGTGCTGTCTAAGCTCACCTGCACATTCACAGCAAATTAAATAAGCCATATATAGGAACCATTTCTAACCATTCATTCACAGCTAGTGTAAGAAGGTGGGAGAGAAAGGAGACACGCCCTACAATCCAGAGTAACTACGGGAGCACATAAGAGATATTACGTGCACCTATAGTTACTACACCACCTAGTGAAAACCTATGGGAAATTCATATTGCAATCCAGAGTAAATTGTTCTTACACCGGAGCAAGAACTCCCCGTAGTTACTCTGGATTGTGCCCATAGTATGATAGGACAAAAGGAATTAGGAGGGTTTCCCCAGAGGAAACTGAGGGTATTAGGAAGAAGGAAATGGGAGGAAACATGGGGCATCCATGGAAAAGAAAAAGAGAAGGTTGTCTGTGGTTCATACCTGGTTGTGAGTGGAAAGCAGCTCCCTGCAGTCAGAACAAACACAACAAGCAAAGGAAGACAACCTGCTCTGCTGCTTTGCAATGGATGCCCCATCTTTCCTCCCTAGCAAATTTGCTTAACCAGGCATTGAAATTACCTAACCCATTGGGTAGCAAGTCTTTCCAGCCTCCTCTAACCAATGGTCCAAGCCTCTAAAATCAGTTAGGGGATCTGCCCTCTTCTCAGAATTCTTTGTAGATGAATTAAGGGCATTTGTTTGATGGAGGCTTGATTTCACAGGATTTCCCCTACAGCAGTTCTAAAACCAAACAAATTCACTTACAAAACCCGCAGAAAGGAGGGAGGTTACAAGCATTCAACTTGCTTTCCTAGGAGTTTCCTGAGACCATTGTTAGGAATGAAAAGGGTTCCAGAGACCAGAGGTTTGAGAACTGCTGCTTTAAGCTATGGTGTCACTTAGAAATAGAAATAAAGGAATAATGCTATCACCACAGATCTCCGTTTTATAGAATGACACTCCTATTAAAATCAGATTTAATGCCAGCAGTAAGGATTCACATGACTGAGGTCTGCATGTCCCAAGGGTGACTAAGGTCTGCATATCCTAAGCAAGTCGTTGGGTATGTTTCTCCAACAGCAGACTCTATCTTCCCTGTCCGTCCGTCTCTCCATTCTACACCACTTTCAAGCCACATTCAAGAAACTATGGGAGCAATGTGTGATTGCACAAGGGTCTGGCACTGAACAAGAGTATCAATGTAAGTTCTGCATGCTGGGCAAGGTTGTTGGACACACCTGAAGTAGATCTTTGAAGCCCAATCTACATTCTACATCTCTGGAAAAAATTCCTGACAGTGAGGGTGGTTCAGCAGTGGAACAGATTGCCAAGGGAGGTCCTCACTGGGGATCTTCAGGCAGAGGTTCGACGAGCAACTGTTGGGGATGCTCTAGGAGGATTTCCTACTGCAGGCAGGGGGTTGGACTAGATGACCTACTGGTCCCTTCCAACTCTAGGATTCTATGATTTGTTAGGCTGCAAACCTAACCTGGTTAGGCCAGCCTAAGCCCCATCATAAGACTTGTGCTGACCTGGGGGTGTCACAAAAGTGCCATAAGACACCTGTGTGCAGTGGGAGAATGTTAAGCCGGTGCACAAACATGCACCTACCTCACTAAAGGAATGGGAAGACTAATGAGTTAGGCCAGCCTAGGTTAAGACTGCATCCTAAATCATGATTAACAAAAACTGAATTAAACCATGTTTCATATCAGGTCAGCTGACCAAATCTAAACCAGTACTACAGTGCCTTTGGTTACCTGAAGGATGGCTTAAAATAAATAAAGCCTATAAATACAACTCAAAACCTTTTTGTACAGGATTAAATGGAAAGCACTGAATAATGCCACGAAAACCTGTCTGCAGAGATCCTTAAACTATAAGAGGAATACCTTAGTCAATCTGCACAAAAAACACTGAATATCTGAGCTCAGGGAAACCTGAGGAAGACATGTCAAAAAGGGCACAGGAGGGGATGCACAGTTTGTTATTCCCACTTGGGAACAGTGTTTTTTGTTTGTTACGCTTAACCTTTCACCACTTGACTAATCCTGTAGCTTTAGAAAACAAAAACAGAACAAACAGCCAAATCACTCTGCACTGACCTTATCAAATGGCTATTAATTATTGTAAGCAGGGGAACAACAACTGTCCTTCTTGGCCCTGGGATGCTGGATAAGCTTGGGCTCTTCTTTCACAGAAACTGTCCAGACTCCTCACAGGTCAAAGGTGGTCAGAGCTCAATTAGAATCAACACTAAAAGGTAGCTTTTTGTCCTGCAAACTATGAGAAATACTAGCATGATCAAACTAGACCAGCCGTTTTAAACTTTTATCTGACGGCACACTAACAAGGTGCTAAAATTGTCAAGGCATACCAAGTTTAAAAAAAATAGCTGACAGGACACATCAGATTGCAGGTTTAGGGAGTTCACGTTCTCCCAATGGCTAACGTACTAATGACCTTAAGCCAACCTCCCGTAGCACACCAGCAAATTATTTGCAATACACTAGATGTTTGAAAGAAAAAAGATCTTAAGCAATTTTGAAATCTGGTTTTTTTTAGTATTGGCAATGTCAAAATCCGTATTGCTTTTGAGTAGGTGAAAAAAATACCCATGTTTTGGCCAAAATCTTTTTTTAATTTCTACAAATCAAACCTAGAAAAAATTAATTTCATCACAAGGTATTTGTCATCTGTCAATACATTTTGCAGAAGATTGCTACAATGACTCATCTTCATCAGTTAAAATTTTTTAATTTTAATCTCTGAAATTTTATAGGTGCAGTGTTCAACTACAAAACATACTTTTTCTTCCTAAGGCACCTTCCTCATTAGGCCGTGGCCCATTTCTGAGACAAGCCACAAAAACACAGAGGACCAAAGGGAAGAGACAAAGTCCTGGACTTGGATAGGACAGAGACCGGCTTGCGCCTTTTAGAAATTTATTTAACGCTTTATGATTGATGGCTTTTTTAATGCTGCTGCTGGCTGCCTTTAAATGTATGCTTTTTGAAATGTATTTTAATTGGTTGTTAGCCACTTTGGGTGCCCTTCAGGGAGAAAGGTGGGGTGAAAAATAAAATAAATTAAAATAAATAAATACTAGGTCAGGGAGTTGAAAAGCAGAGGGTGAGGCAAGGAAGGGCAAGTCTGTACAGCGACTCTAAGCAATAAGTTGTTCAGACTGGAAAGTTGGCCAAATAATAGGGTTTATTTTGGACTTGGGCTCCTCGTTGGCTTGTGGAAGCAATGCGCCAGGTGCAGGCGACATGTCACGTGAACATTTACAAGGCCAGCTAACAACTTCCTACCCAGCACTGTAACCTGGTATGCACCCTTAGTGCACAATTCTTACCATATCTACTCCAAAGGAAGCCCCATTATGTTCAATGAGACTAATTCCCAGGAAAGCGTCTTTAGGTTTGCAGCTTTAGACTCACAAAGCAGGTCTTCCTTATCTGAGCATCTTAAGCTACAATCCAGAGTAACGACAGGACCTTTTACACTGACATAGTTACGGTGTCATATATGGGAAACCTATGGGAAATGCATAGAGCAATCCAGAGTAAGTGCCTCTTAAATCTTCCCGTAGTTTTCTGGATTGTAGGGTAAGTTCCAGTAGCATTGTTCCTCAAACTATAGTTTGGTGCCCACGAGGTGGGTCACAAGCCAATTTCAGCTTGTGCCTGCATTTGGGAAACTGTTACAAATCTGAATAGGGTGCTCTGTATGTGCTTTGAACAATGATAGGTCAGTGGGCCTGTGATTATCCGGCACATAGCTTACTGAAGACAAGATTGATAAGCAATGAAAGGTATCTTATAAACTCTATATTTATTATGGTTATCATTTTTACATTCCTAGAAAGAGGCTCCTTTCTCCCAAAGTGCTATCTCTTTAGAATCTCTTCTGCTGGTGTCCTTGTGTTTCCCATTGTCTTCCCTTTTGCTTCATGCTCAGAGCCTCCTTTAATCCCACTGTGAGTTGCAGTATTTCTTGACAGCCTTCTGGTGCTCAACTACTAGGTTTTTCCTTGTAGACTTGCCCTGGTTCCTCTGATAGCTACTTGAGTGAGATGTGCCCTCCTGTATCATCTGCAGTTGATCCCAGCTGCCCTCAGTAATGGGGCCTGAGTTCCCTTGTATGGGAAGATCTCCGCTGTAAGTTCTCTGTTGTCCATCTTGAGTTGAAGATGGGGTTGCCACAGGCTTGCCACAGGTGGGAGGGTGCTTGGGGTTACTGGGGGGCAGATAGAGGCAGCAGTGGCTTGGTGCAGCTAGGTTTTTGGCAGCCATGGCAGCCATTTTAAAAAGTATTACTCTGCGCATGCGCGTGCTGTCTTTCTCTTCCCTTCAGCCAGACGCAGCACTAGGAACCTGGGCAGAGCATCCCTCCTGGGATCTTGCCAGTATGCATCTCCACTTGAAGGCCTCTCACTTTCACTTTCTATTAAGTGGAGACACATGCCGGCCAGATCCCAGGAGAGAAACTCCGCCCACGTTCCTAGCGCTGCGTCGGGATGAAGGAAAGAGAAAGACTGTGGCGCGCATGCACAGAGTAACACATTTTAAAATGGCTGTCCGGACGGCCGGGGCAGCCACCTCTAAGTGCAACTTGAGCCTCCCTCCAGCCTCTCCAGAACCCAGCCAAGGGAAGCCCCATCAGAGCACTTCAAGGTGGGGGGAGAAAACCAGAGCCGTAGCGATGGAACAGTGGGAGGCTTGAACCTTCTATGGACAAGTTTCTAAATGTAGGACAGAATGTCCTACTTTTTAAAAAGTCTGGTTTTTCAGTTGAAAATCTGGACTTTGGGGTGACTTTGTCCTACATTTTGGGGTCTAGAATCTGGTCACGCTGGGTTGCCATTTCACCCACTAAACAAGGTAAGACCCAGGTTTCAGGACGATGATCCGACAGGGATCTAGGAACTGGAACAAGCACTGCCCACAATTCCCCAGCTCAGCACCAGGCCAGCCAGGATGATGATGAGCTGGGAGAACTCTGCAAATTTTGACAGGTTGGGCCAGCGCTCACAAGAGCCAGTCCCTCACCTCGGCACCACCGACGCCGAGGTGAGGGACCACCTCCTGGGCGCATGCCAACCTGGCACATGGCTAGAGGTCCCTCTCCTCAATGTCAGGCTAATGTTGAGATGAGGGACCTCTGCACATGCACTGGGCTAATACATGCATAGGATGTTGTCTCCTCTCCTAGCCAAGTAATCACTTCCAGGTTAATGACAACTTCTGGTGAGTACCACCTGAATTTTGATTTTATAAAGACAGTCCTGGTTCTAAAAAGTTTGAGAACCACTCGGATAAATAGTAAGGAGCTGAAAGCTAACTGCTGTATGAGCAATACACACACATCCCTTGTAATCCCTCAACCTCCAGCTGTGTGCTGATGGCAACAAAGGAAAGCACAAGGCTCACACATTTATAAATTCTACCTTCCAAATGTAGTCCATGATAAATATACTAGTCTTTGCTAACGCTACAGGATTCTATGGCTAAGAACTATCATTCACCTTTATACACAAGCCTATACGGATAAGAGGCATGTAAATATAAAAGTAAACGCCTCTGAATTCTTTACCAAGCAGATTTAATCCAGTATCCATTAATAAAGACAATTGCAACAATGCTATTTCGACAACCAAAAAGGGCCAGTTCAAATTACAAATTACATAACAAGTTCATGCTTGTTACGTGAAACATTCTTTATGTGAAGCAGATTTTCCCATAGGAAATTATGGAAACTGAGACGATTGGTTCCACAACCCAAAAAATATTCATATAAAAATATATACTGTATGTAAAAATGATGAGAAAACACTGTAATATAATACAGAACACAATTATTTTAATAAAAAACTGTTAATTTACTTTATATATATAAAAGAGAAAAGTCACTGACTGACTGACTGACTCACTCACTCATCACCGCCCTGCCAAAACCGGTGGGCCTAGAAGCGTGAAATTTGGGGTGGGTGTTCCTTCCGTGAGGGAGGGGTGCACTAAGAACCAGTTTTCAGAAATTCCAACAGCAAGGGGGTGAAAAGAGGCGCAATGCGTTTTCCTCCCTATACTTTGCATTGAGAATTGCTGACTCAGCAAAATTCCTCCCCAACTGCTGGGCCTGAAGCATGGAATTCTGGGAGTTCCTTCTGTCACCTGAACTCCCACCAAGAACCATCTGGAGAAATTAACCCTTCAGGGGCTGAAAAGGGGGAAACGTGTTTCTGTCCTATACTTAACATGGGAGACTGAACATCATCCAGCCAATATGGTGCTCAGACCCTGGTGCACTGGGGGATGTTGTTCGGAGGAAGAGGTTGCGCTGGCGAGGATGCTGCGCATGAGGGGAAATTGCACACGAGGGGAAAATTGCGCACGGGGGAAAGTTGCGCACGGGGGAAAGTTGCGCACGGGGGAAAGTTGCGCACGGGGGAATTGCACAAGAGGGAAGTTGCGCACGGGGGAAGTTGCGCACGGGGGAAGTTGCGCACGGGGGATGATGCGCATGGGGGATGATGCGCATGGGGGGATGATGCGCATGGGGGGATGATGCGCATGGGGGGATGATGCGCATGGGGGGATGATGCGCATGGGGGGATGATGCACACGGAGGAAAGTTGCGCATGGGGGGATGATGCACACGGGGGGATGATGCGCACGGGGGGGAAGATGCGCACGGGGGGGAAGATGCGCACGGGGGGGAAGATGCGCACGGGGGGGAAGATGCGCACGGGGGGGATGATGCGCACGGGGGGGATGATGCGCACGGGAGGAAAGTTGCGCATATGGGAAGTTGTGCATATGGGAAGTTGCACATGGGAGGAAAGTTGCGCATATGGGAAGTTGCGCATGGGAGAAAAGTTGCGCATATGGGAAGTTGCGCGTGGGGGAAGTTGCGCACGGGGGGAAGTTGCACATGGAGGAAAGTTGCGCACGGGGAGAAGTTGCGCCTGGGAGGAAAGTTGCGCCTGGGAGGAAAGTTGCGCCTGGGAGGAAAGTTGTACATGGGGAGAAGTTGCACATGGGGAGAAGTTGCACATGGGGAGAAGTTGTGCATGGGGTTTGATGCATATGGGGGAAGTTGTGCATGGGGGGTTGATGCATATGGGGGAAGTTGTGCATGGGGGGTTGATGTGCATGGGGGAAGTTGCGCATGGGGTAACTTGTGCATGCTGGGTTGATGCGCATGGGTGAAGTTGCGCTTGGGGGGGTTGATGTGTATGGGGGAAGTTGCGCATGGGGGGTTGTTACGCCTGGGGGAAAGTTATCCATGGGGGGTTGATGATTATGGGGGAATGGCATACGGGGGAATTTTACTCCCGCAACGCGGGTACGCCTTTCGCTAGTGTACAATAAAACACAAAAAGAAAAAGAGGACTAATTTTCACCTAAAGAGTCATTGGTGTCTTTTTTAGCAGCTTGAATAAGGAACCTGTCTAATGCTTTTAGACTTGCTTTTGCCTCCTTTTGAGGATTTCACTGAAATGTGAAAGGGGAGTGGTGGGAGAGAGGGGTTGTTGCAGTGACAGGGAGGTGGTTTCCTTCATTGGGGGATCCAGGAGGGGGGTTTATGCCCTCTGGACTGGGGATCCTAGGCATGGAAGTAGTACTGCAGACTTATCCCTGAATGCAGAACTTGCATGATCCTGTGAGGTCTACTTAGGCTGCAATCCTAAACACACTTTCCTGGGAGTAAGACCCATTGAACACAATGGGGCTTATTTCTGAGTAGACATGCTTAGGATTGTGCTCTCAGTCAGGAAGGGATGGAAGTTAAGAGTCCCCAGAGGCCTGGGGAAGGCCCTCACACTCCCACCCCCCACCAGCCGCAGCACAGCACACAGCCTGCCCTTCCTCTTTCCCCATGCACCTCTCTTTTGTGTCTTTTAGTTGCCACTAAAGGGTTAATTAGGGAAGCGCTTCCCAGATAGTCAGAGGCAGAGCGCTCCTTCTGGCTTCTGATTGGCCAAAGGGACTGCCCCCTCCAGCCGCAGCCCAGGTAAGTGTCTTTAGGATTGCAGCCTCCAAAGCCAACAAGTGTGCTCGTTACCTGAAGCACACTCATTAGGCAAGGCAAAATTCGTTCACCCAGATCACTCATTACAAAAGGTACCACTGTATTCTGACTCTCATTCATGTAGGAAAACCTGCATATTATTAAAATGTAATAATCAATAACGGAATGCAGAGTATGGAAATCTGATGATTTCCCAAACTGTTTGCCGATATTGTTCATTTAAATTCCCAAGCTGACCTGCTAATTTCATGGCTAACACCATGTGCTTTTTCAGTGGCTGGGTTAAAAGGCCACAATAGTTTGCTAGGCACATCTCCAAGGAATTGCAAAACCAGTATGGAAACGATAATTGCTATGAACAAGGAAACATGTTGTACAAGTTTAGAGCAATCAGCAGAAGAACAGGCGAGATAATGAAACTTCATCCCATGATTATTCACTTTTGATCTTTCCTCAAACAACAAAGTGAAACTAGATAGATAACTAGCTAGAAGCACTGGTATCTGTAATCAGTGGAACATGCCTGCATGAAGAATGCGTACAAGTTGCAAACATTCTTAGGTTTAGAGGAGACAAACCAACAGCACTATTGTGTCCCACATTGTTCAGCGGGGCCCATTCCCAAGTAATAGCACACTCGTACAAATGCAGCTGAAAGTAATGTATAGTAAAACCTTCATTTGCGAGCATAATTCATTCTGGGAGCATGCTTGTAATCCAAAGCACTTGTATATTAAAGCGAATATCCCAATAAGAAATGATGGAAACTCAGATGATTCATTCCGCAACCCTAAAGTATTTATATAAAAACGATTACAATGGACTCACTGAGGAGGAGGAATAGAAGACCAGAATGCTGCTGTTACTTCAGGATAGAAAATGAAAAAAGGGGACACAGGACCATTTTTGCCATGAAAGACCTGAAACAGTCATGTGGAGTAGCACATTTGGCAGGGTGGCAGACAGACAAACCCTTGGCCGGTCCATTATCCTATCCAGCCTATTACTCCACTTGAGGATCCAATTCTCATCAAAGTTTCTGACAGCACAGCAAGTTGGATGAGGATCACATCAGCAGTTGGGGAAGGAAAAAAACTGCTGCAACTTCAAAGTTTCTCTCCACCTGCCTACTTGGTGCTTACAAAATCAGCAGGGAGTCTGCATGCATGTTTGTAAGTTGGAGGACTCCAAAAACCTCCCAGCTTACAAAGCACCAAGTCAGCTGGGAGGTTTTTGGAGTCCTCCAACTTACAAACAGCATGAAATGCATGCAGACTCCCTGCTGATTTTGTCTGCAAAAAGTATGAACACAGATTGCCAGCACACACAGCTTCTATTCAAACAGAAGTGGTACAAAGCAGGGAAGTTGTATACTGTACATTTCCTAAATAAAAGGAAGCAGGAAAAGGGACAGGGTGCACACACTAATTCATCCATCTCCCCATCCATGTGTGTATGTCCCCATAGGCAGCATTTGGGGGGCTTCAGACAACATGGGGACACATGCTTCTGCTGGGGACAGACTCAGGATAGACCAGGGCAGGAGACTGAATTACAAGTGTTTAAAGACAAAATCACACTGGATTGTATGATTTCAGAAATTTCAACTACTCTATCCAACACAAAAATAATATCTTTACTACCCTAATGTAGACAGCTGGTTAAAATGTGTGTAAAACAATACACATTTCAACAAATGGCAAAAATCCAGCCAAGCTTATGCAGGTGTTTGGTTGCAAACCTTGTTCAGGTGGGGAACACAATGTTTTATCTTCTGCTGAAAATAGCAGTAATACTACTTGTATTTCAAAGTTCATGGCAATATTGGCTCTTAAGCAAGCTTTAATTAGCTGGCTTCTCCACCAGCTATCCCCACATCCTGGAGTCATCTGTATGTTCTTGATCTGAATAGTATTGATCTGAATAGTATTTTCTATACTATTCTATTCTGAATAGTATGTTCTTGATCTGAATAGTATTTATTTTCTAACAGATGTATTGCTCTTTCAAAAATCTGTACAACAGAAATATCACCAAGAAGGTATGTTTTAAGAAATAAGTTCCGAACAGCCCTTCATTTAGTCTTCCCTTATTACCCAAAACACTAATTTGCAATCCTAAAGCACTGTCCTGTAATACTGATGTGAGGTTCTTAGCCCAGCCAACATAAGAACATAACATAAGAATATAAGAAGAGCCAAAGGCTCATCTAGTCCAATTTCCTGTATCACACAGCGGCTCATCAGATGCCTTAGAGAGCACATATGACACTTGCATCCAGGTGCCACCCCATGCATCTGTCATTTTGAGGTTCTCCACCTCTACACACCCCTCATGCCTTGTAACCCATGATGGTCCTTTCCTCTAGAAATTTGTCCAAACCCTTCTAAAGGCATTGAGGCTAGATGCCATCACCACATCCTGTGGCAAGGAGTTCTACAGACCAACTACATGCTGGGTAAAGAAATATTTTCTCTTGTCCATCCTAACCTTCCCAACATTCAATTTCAGTGGATGTCCCCTAAACCTTACCTTCTTTCCATTTATACTTTCCAGGTATAATTCCCAAGGGAATTCCCAAGATCAAATTTACAGACTTTTAAATCCTGGAATCACTTTCATAACTTGTAACATCATGTATAATTTTTATGGAAACTGGGGCTTGTGTAAAAGTTTACACAAGTAACTGTGTAATCCTATACGTGTCTGCTGATCAATCAGGTTCGTTGAGTTGAAAAGGATTTGCTCACATTTAGCGTGTACAGGATTGCATCCTAAGTCATCCATCCCTTTTTCCATGATAGTCGGTAACATGAGCAGAGCTTATATGAATAGGGCAATTATACAACATGTTCTGATTCTGAAAGGACAGAGAAAGGTAAGAAAGTGTATGCAGGAATAGTGAATTTTAAGCTCACATATATAACCTTCTGCACACAAAACCACATTGGGACAGGAACTTAGAGTACAACGGTTAGATCAGTGGTCTTCAGAGTGGGGGTCACGACCCGGAGGAGGTCGCAAAGACTGAGGGACCACCATCTTGGAAACCCAAAAAATCAACTTCATGATGGTGTGCAATGTGCACCTCACCATGTCATATTGTCGTTGGATTCATCTTGAAGAGCTGAATCCAATGCAACAATCCATTTTGAAATAGCTCCTTCCTATAAAAGGTTATGGCCAAAAAAACTGAAAAGCAAAAATATGCATAGTAAATGCCTGGGAAAATAAAACTAATTTATATTGCGGCTTTACTCGCAAGTAGGCAAACATTCCATAATCCAGTGGAAAGGGCAAGCTGAGAGCAATCCAAGGACTCCAGAAGGGTCCTGGTCCAATGAGTGCAGCCCCAAAAATTACCCCAGAAGGAAGATCTTCACTAAAGCCGCAGAAGAAAACACTTTGGCTGGTGTGGAAGGTGGGTGCAAAGCTTTCAGCATGGCCCTGATACCAGGCACCTGGAGCTTCCAAGTGCTCCAAAAGGCAACCCACCCAAACACTGAAAATAATAGAAACTGGCTCTACAAGTAATGTGAATTTTTTTAAAAAAAATTATTTGTAAAAATAGTCCAAACTCCTCTTCCCATGCCTAATTTCCTGTCCTTATCCCTCTGGTGTTTTAATGCTTTTGGGAGGTGGGTGAGTGTTTAAGACTGTTTTATTTATTTATTTTATTAGATGTCCTCTTCCTCCAGGACATGTCCTCTTTTTATACATGTATCCTGGATAAAAATCTTCATTGTCCTCCTTTTCCTTGTGAGCAGGCAATCTATAGCCTGTTTGGAATTAATAAATTATATGCAATAATTTTAAATGTAAGATTCAAGTAATATTGTGTTTAAATTAAGCACATGAAAGCAATTTACACAAGAGTTTTGAGCTTTTAATTTATTGTATTCTACACTTTTCTTGGCTGGCCTACATTTTGAGGGGGGGCCGCTCTCAGAAAGAAGGGGGCAATTTGATGAAATTGAGATTTTTACTGAATGTTATGCTTGTACCAGTTTTGAGGCTTATGTATTTTTTAAATATTTTAGATGGATTGGGATTAAAATAAAAGCTTATTTGTAGAGATTATAAAAGTTGAGTAAATTGGGTGTAAGTGGGATGGGATATTCTAAGTGGATTTATTCTTTATTTGATCAGGTAAAATGTAACTTTGGTCGCTATTGAAGGCCCTATTGTATGTTTCCCTTTGTATACCCTTTTCAATGTTATCCAGTGTTCCTTGACCTGTTATCCAATGTTATCCAATGTTCCTTGACCAATGTATCTGTAATATGAAAAACTTTAATAAAAATCGTAAAAAGAAAGGTTCAGAAAAGAAAGAAGGGGGCAGCCAGGCTTGGGGAGGGGAGGGAGTGCATCAAAACTGAGCATCAGGAGCTCTCACACAACCTCCCCATTGATCCACAAAGGCCTCTTGCTGCAGGTGCCTCCTGAGCCCTGACAAGTGCCTTCTAAGTCCACCTTCTCCCAGGAGCATGGTGTGTGTCTGCGCGTGTGCGCATGGGTTGTGCATGTATTCATGTGTGTGTGTGTGAGTGTATGGGGTGGGTATGTGCGAATGAGTGCATGGGATGAAAGGAGTGTGTGTGTGCTTCCATGTGTGTGTGCGTTTGAGAGCGCATGTGGAAGTTGGGGGCATGTGGAAGTTGGGATGGGAGAGAGTCTGGGGGCTTGGGAGAAGTTGGGGGTAAGAGAGGACCTGTGGGTTAAATGGCCCAAGACCACCGAGTTAGATGGTAATATGGAGTAGATCAGCATTAAGTAGTCTCAAATGCGCAGTCACATGGTAGAGATGATGGTATATTTACTATGGACTGTGAATTCTGTTCAGCTCTTTCTGCCTAAGGCACTTACTGTCATATTAACAAATAATCACCGTTACAGAAGAAATTTGGAAACAGTCCCTGATTATAAAGTTAAATGCCTCTCCTTGACTATTTTCAACTTCTAAATATACCCCTTGATCATTTATTCTAACATATGCAAATACAAAGTTGAATTTCCCTCAGGGTTCCCTCTGGATAACTGTTCCTATAAACAAGGCCTAACAGAGCATCAAAGGGCACATGAAATCAATTTATTCTCAGTCAACAGTAGCATCTGATTATACATTTACACTAAAATGCACACCAGGGAAATAATCTAGAACCACAGTTTTCAAAACAGTGAGACACACATCACCGTTCAGTTGGCAAATTATTTTAAAATGTGTACCCCACCAAAAATGGTTTCTCAGCACTCTCAGCTCAGCTAACAATAATAAACCCGAGGTTTAGCTTTCAAATAACTCATCATATAAACAGTATCTTCTCACAACAGCTAAATAATATAGAAAAGTCCATGCGTACCAGTCCATAAAACCAACTGTCTCACAGTCTCGTTCTAGCTGCTGGGCAGATCACAATCTCAAGTTTTAAAAATTACTAAGCAGGCTTCCTTGGAGGGGAAGGTCCACAAGTTGGGTGACCTCTCAGAGAAAAATAAAAAAAAACAAAGAACCAGTTTAACACTAACACAAAGTCTTGATTTTAACACATGCATGAAAACCTTGCCAAATAAAATAAAGACTCAAGAAGATATTAAAGTCAGCATCAATCAAATTTCCCTCAAGAATTAGTATCATATGTCCCTATTCACCTTATTTCAACTGATACAGGGTACAGATCTTAAAACCCCATCATATTCATACAAAAGTCCTTGGGATGTCCTCTGTTTAAGACTTCAAAACCACCACCTTGAATTGGGACCAGAAACTATCCAGAAGCCAGTGAAGCACAAGCGCAAGTAATAATGTATTTTCATATGTTTTCATATGCATATTTTTTATATGGCTGGTCACCCAAGTTAGTAATCCTATTGCCTTATTTTGCACACAGAAGCCAGTGGCAGCTCACATACAAGTACTACAATTGTTCAGAAGGGGCAATGATTGAAGAGGAGCAAACAGTGGTCATCTACACTCCATTTAAGTCCAGGTTTTGGGGTCTCAGTTACAAAAAATTATCCCAAAATACAGACTGTAGATCACTACTGATGCTAGATCTTCAACACATTTATGAAAGACAGAGGAGGACTACACCCTGCCACACCATTCTGTTGGCCAAGATGGAGAAGTCCATGAACTACTTGGAAAATGTCCAGCCAATAACACTATAAAGATATAATGAAGACAGAATCACTGTAGCTTTACCACTATCACCACCTTAAAAAATAGGTCGAAGCTTGATTATATCTAATAGGAGTTGAGAAATTGAAATTCAACATTGCTAAATGCAAACCCCATTGACCTTTACAATATATAGAGCATTTTTAGGGGAAAAATTAAGCCTCTACAACTTGGATTACTATAAAAAACATGTCATAAGACACATTTATATCAAACTTCCCTGATTCTTCAAAAAAAAAATGAACAGCAGCAGTCTAGGGTTGCATTTTTTTTAAGACGGTGGAGGCGATGATTTCCTCGCCATAATAAAGCTCATTTTGAAAGATGATAGCCTTGAAGTAGAAATTGGAGTAAGACTATTAAAATACTACCTTTGGGAATCAAGGGGACATGTCTGCCACACTAGCAGCACATAAAATGTTTCTATTCTTGTTTCTTGCAATGAGAGCTCTGTGTGTTCCAAGTGCAGACAAGTACCAGTAGGTTGGGTGCGGGTGCAAAAAAAGCAGCATTCAAAATACAATCTATGTTTATAGGCTTTAATCCAATTTCACACCCTATTCCCCTTCTTCCTTCCTCATCCTGGAAACTCAATTCTGATTACTGCTAGAGCTCATAAACCAAGTCAGTCTCAACTCTCCAGGACTGGTTATGTATATGCCATACAAATACTAGTTTTATAAATCACCACTGTTTGTTACAGCTAAACATTTCTGCCCTTTGTCAAATATTTTATTAAGCGATATGTTCCTAGGAGGCCTGGGCAGCATTAACCTTTAGTTAAAACAGTCTCCAGGCTGAGAATGTGGACCTTGTGCTGTTAATTACAGGAGGCATTGCTAGACTCCCAAGTGGTTATATGATCCTATGTAACCTTTGAACAAGGGGACCATAAGAAGGTCTGCTTTCTACAGTTTAAAGGGGGGGGGGAGAGAAATGCTGCAACAGAAGAACATGTGGCTGATTAGCCTTTCAAGCAGACTCCACCATCCTATAATTGGCTCATAAATTTCATTCGGAACTTGAAATGGAATGGGGTCAAAATGAGCTATCTGTATTTTTAAATGTTTGCCATTACTCTCCCGCCGGCAAATGGTTTAACAAGAGCCTTGTACAGTGTCCGAATCACTGGTGCATTTATTTTATAGCACCGCAAGCCTGAAGTGCGGCCAGGACGTGGATGTCTTCTCCAAAGGAAGCTGCTGAATCCAGAATTTGACAACCAATGGTCACATCACAAAAACCAACACACTGCAGGCAATCCACTTCTCAGGTCACAATCGAGTCCCTGCCGTCTGCCCTTGCCAGACCATTCTGCCCTCCCCCTTCCATCTGGCTTAGTGAGCTGGGATTAAAACTATCCTACAGGCAACAGCGTTATTGTTAAAAGGAATTCCAGGCATAACTCTCCTTCAGCTCATTTAGACATTTTTGCAGAACTTGAAAAAAGCCCTTTATTATTAGAAAGCAAATGAGTGAACGGCAAAATGGAGGGGGGGAGATAGGAGGGAAAGAGGAACCAAAGAGAAGATGGGGGAATACACACACAAAACAGTAATTGAAATATAAATTAATCTGCTATTTAAAAACCACTTTTTGCTACAAACACAAACCTAAAATATATTCTGCAATCATTTATATTCATACCCTTCCTTTATTCTGTTATGCATTAATAACCAATTACAATGGTTTCTGGACTCTCTTGTCAAATTCTTTTGGGACCAAAATAAGAGGGAAAATATGGTAATTAAACTACTAGGTCTTTAATTCATGGTTTTAGCGATTATGGATAAAATTCATAAAAGCCTAAACATTTTTTTAAAAAAGAAGTCACATTTACTTCCACATTTATAAATGGAAATACTAGTACGTGTTATGGAAACAACATAGGAGAGCTTTTTTTTCCTTCATGAAATGCCAAAGGATAGGAATAAATGCACATTGGGAGTACTCCATTTCACATTTCATTTTCTGTCAAAGTAGCATAAAGCAGTGGTTTTGTGCCAGTGATTGTTACTGATCTAAAATATACAACATAAAAAGGCAAACATATGCAAGAATACCAGATTCAATAGCTCAAATCCCAACACATCTATATCAAGATGGCTTGAAAAAAGCACCAGATACATCTACAACTGAATGTCTGTGTAGCTGTCCTGGTGAGCATTTGTGCACTAAATTACTTTATTCCCATTATGCCAAAGGATTACTTGTTGCCATTTTTAAACAGAATGCTTCTCAAGTAGAAAAGTAGGAGAACTCTTCTGTGATGATCCAAAAATAACAGCCAAATACAAAGTTTGGTTACAGCCAACAGGAGATGGAAGCCCAATGCAGAAAAGTGCACAGAACAGAAGGTTCAGACAAGTTCAGCAGTCCAAGTTGCTCCTGGGGTGACAACAACTTTGAGATGTGCCACGTCAGATTTCCCTTTGTTTGCCAGGGACAAGGGAATAGGAGGAACACTCTGGCATACCAGGAACCAGTTAAGCAGAGCATTAAGACAGATTTTGAATTACCACCCTTTTAAGTTCTTTATTTCACTTGTAATAGAGACTGGGAGGAGCAGCACAAGGAAAGATCATGTCTCAGCTAACATGGTGAGCTATGCCAACTCACAAAGTTAAGACCTTAACCGCTTAATAACAGCTTTCATACAATCCAGTCTGTTCTCTGAGGTCATCAGAGAGGGTCCTGTTGGATGTGCCACCACTGAAAAAGGTTAGATGGATGGTCCCCCCACAAAAAATAGGGTCTCCTGAGTGGTGACACCCACCTTATGGAACTCTCTCCCCACTGAACTAAGAGAATCCTCCTTGCTATATTTTACTGTTGTCTGCCTGTTTTTAATATGATCTTTTAACCTGGGTTTATTACTGGTTTTATATAGTTTTACTGGTATTTCACTGTCATGATGTTTTTTTTTCTATTTTTATCCAGTTTTTAAAAATTATATATTATTCTGTTTTAATTTGAGTTTTAATTTGAGTTCCCTCTTGGGGAAAAAGGTGGGAGACAAATCAAATAAATAACTGCCACTGCCATACATCTTCCAGCATCTAGCATCAGCAGGCTATCATTCTGAATTACTGTATATACGAGAGTATAAGTAGAGTTTTTTTCCCCCAAAAAAGACTCCAGTACCAGTACCTGCTTCATTTCCCACCCTAGACTTATACTCGAGTCAGTACATTTTCCCAGTTTTTTGTGGTAAAATTAGGTCCCTCGGCTTATGCTCGGGTCGGCTTATACTCGAGTATATACTGTAATGATCAGATGAACATAAGGGGATAGTTGCTTAAAAGTGAGAAACATATAATAAAGAGGGGCGAGGCTGTTGAGGCAATGAGGCAAAATATTGGAGAAAAATTATAGAAAATGGAGACACACATCCAAAACTTCACAAGGAATACAGAGTCTCTCCAACTGCATGCTGTTAATCCCTTTCTGAGTAGCCGGGAACATCCCATCACACGGATTGCTAAACTTCAAAATGTATTTATTAGATTTGCATTCTTCATTTTCCCAAAGAACACCCAAGGCATCTTTCAAAAGAGAAGCCCCAAGGCTCAGTCTTATCTAGGAGCAACACAAAAAATCCCAACTGTTTTCATATCAGGAATTGTTGAGGTTATCAAAGGAAAAAGGAACTCTGAAGATGCTCAAGGGTGCTTTTATTTTTCTCATATTCATAGCAGAACCCTGACCTAAATTCAGCCCTGATAAATAACTTGTCCTGCTAGTTATTCAGTGCATTGGCGTAGCTAATGATCATGCAGCCCCGTGCAAAGCTTAAAATGTTGCCCCAGAAGTGATGTCACAACCAGAAGTGATGTCATGCTGGGGTGTTTTTAAAAAAATGTTTTATTTTCCCCTGCAACAACAAAATCAAATTTAATTAAGTAAAAATATGAAACTTATGCCCCATATTGGTTAGGGAAACTGTGCTGGGGCAAAGAGGAACGGTTATTCTCTCCCTGCTAAATATAACAGGAGCTCTGCTTAGAAGCGCCCGAATAAAATGTTAACGGTAATATTATATATGTATATGGAAATGAGTGCTGATTCATATAAATACCCTATTTGTTCCACACCGTATCAGAACTGCATCTCATTGGCTCTCAGAGCAATCAGTATCATGGGAAAATTGACTTAAGAAAATCCACTTTTTGTTCCATCGGCTTTTATGTTTTCATTTTTTTGCCATAATTTTTTGCCATAATTTCATTAATTGGCCATAACATTTGGAAGAATATAGATATTACAATGCAGTGTGTTTCATTGCATTCTGCATTAAATCACCTTTCCAACGAAATATAACATGATGGTATTATCATTCGTATGTAGCCCGTTTTTCACAATTTTAGCCACTAGTGTCAAGCTCAGCTTGTAGGGCCCCCTCAAAGGTTGAAGCCTAGTGCAACTGCAGCCCTCCAAGCCCCCCGAGCTACGCTACTGATTGAGTGCTATAAAAGTCCAACCTTGTTATACACTGATTTGACTCAACACACAGGGCCACTGCATATCAGTTTTAAATGCTGCTTTTTTCCTGATATATAGAGGCAGTCATGCAAGCAATCATTCCATTCTTCAGCTGAGCCAGGCTTAGGCAGGGCTTTGCATTTCTAATTGGTGGCTGTCTCTCTACAACAGCAAGAAAAGCTATTCTTAAATAATTATAAAGGAGTGTACTTTTTTTTTTCAGACTGCTTTTATTCGGTATTTCTTTTGGTATCAGGGAGTCCCAGAATCAAAAACATGCAGATATTGAGGCTCAAGTGTATTCATTAAGAGCAATAAAGAAGCAACAAATTGGGAAGTAGGTTTCTTGAAATATATTTTTCTACTTTTTTAATTCACGGGAGGTTCTAAAATGGAACACTAGTGGATACTGTACCCTGCAAACCTAAAAAGATCATCCATGCCTAGTTTGTACATCGTATAAAGAAAAAAAATGCACATAGAGAACAAATATAATCTGATATTTTTAATAAGTCTAAGACATCTAACAACCATTACTCTTCCATATTCTCAGTCACTAATGGAGAACTGAATCCCTACTTCAGCTACAGGAGGTTCAGGGGGTTCTCACAGGTTCTATAGAACCCTTTGCTAATGAGTGCCTGGTTCTGAGAACTAGTTACTAATGGGACATAGAACCTGCTGTGAATTTATTTGAATCCCACCACTGGCACTTTTCAAATGAGGGAGAGATCCACAATGTTTTTAGCTTGAATGCTGTTTGTTCCTTAAACTGTGGCTGCCAACTAGATTTCAGTGCTACACGGATCTGAGCATTTCTCTTTGTTACCTTTCACCATACAGCTGATTTCACTCCTATACTAATAAAAACAGATCATATAATTTCTGTAGTGAACTTGCATTTAAGACACATTTAACTAAAGCTGATGGTCACAATCCACGCAAAAAAAATTTAAAAAACTTTTTACTAACTAACCCTACAATCCAGAGTAACTACAGGAGCACGTAAGAGACATTATGTGTACCCGTAGTTATTGCACCACCTAGTGAAAACCTATGGGAAATTCATATTGCAATCCAGAGCAAATTGTTCTTACACCGGAGCAAGGACTCCCCATAGTTACTCTGGATTGCACCCTAACTTCATAATCCCACGCTGCATAGCAATATGTTTGTTTTGGTTTTTTTGTCCTCATGTCTCATCAGTCTCTTTCGGAGCAGTAAGCCTACCCAGTTTCTGATCTGGATTCACAATGTAATGAAGCAGAAAGCATGCAACAAAGCACTGTTGCTAACAGTATTGTGAAGAAAAGCTGGTGCAATGACTTCCAGGAAAGTATCTAGAAACTGATAGGCAGAAACAATTGTTTGAAGCAAACCTGGTGAAGAGCATCTTAACAGTTACCACTGAAATACCTATGGGTTTACTTTTTCACTCCCTTCTTAAGATACTATTATGCCAAGAGGTAAACATCTGGTGAGCCCCCGGCCAGCATCTGAAAGCAGTCTTAAAAAATGATAGTAGAAGGTTTTCCAGGAAATCCATTAGGACTTGTATCAGGTACCATATGGATGGAGGTCAATAGTATAAAGTGCAGATGGTTCAAGCAACAGTTCCTCCCACCATTTACTGATTTTTTTTAGAAATTTTCCACAATGAACAGTTGCAAAGGATTGAAACTTTCGGTGGCTGCCTGAACCAATATGTAGAAAAATTTAACACCGTCAATGATCAAAACACTTTTAATTTTAAAAAAGCATTTATCTAAACAATTTCAACCATCAAAACCACAAAATTCTGTATCTGAGATGAACAAATTTTACTCTCGTCACTCCCTTTTCAAAATTATTTTTGCTTTTCATTTCATTCCTTAAGAGACCAAAAGCATTCAGTCCTTAGAGAAAAGGAGCCTTATGAGGACCTTATCGAAAGTATATTACTTAATTAAGGAGGATTAGGATTCTATGAATAGCTGGTCTGCCAGACAGACCAGCTTACAATTTGTTTATTTGCTTAAGCTGCTAATGGCTTTTCCCCCCCTCTAAAAACTTACTTTTTCATTTTTTTTAAAGAAGCTTTTAACAGTCTAACTCTGTATGGTTTGAGCTGTATATCCTCACATTAGAGGGCATAAGAATATTTGCCAAACATCTAATACAATAAAGAAGTTTGTAATCCAAGGACAACAAATAAGGGTACAAAGTACAGCAATCAGAACGACAGTCACACGATATTTGCTGCCGGTAGAAAGGAAAAAAGGCCTATATTTTCCCTATTCATTTAGCTGAGATAGTTTGTGTCCCAAACAAGTAGATTTTAAGATTTTCTGCTTTCAAAGAATCTTTTCCAAGATGTTTTATTTGCGGAGGAATCTTTTCACACAGAAGATACTTCGACAATTGATATGGTTCAATGACAAAGCCAAGCGTACACCTCACACTGCTGGCTGCATTTGGCAGAGTTGCATATGGTAGGAAGATCTGTGGTAGTATGTAAACCATCTTTCGGGGACTTCGGTCCACCATTACTGATCTGAAGCCATCACATTTTTAAGGGGCACCTTTGTCCAGGGCACATTCTCATCATAAGTGCCCTGAACATCCTCAATTCTAAAACGTCAGCAAAGTCCAAGGCTGGAGGAGGCATTTTGTAGGGTGTGCGTTTGGGGTAGTAGTAACAGAAAAGTCTTGCAGGATCAGGCCCAAGGGAGCTCATCTAGTCTGGTAGCCTACTTGTCATAGTACCACACCACCAGCCACCTCTGAGAAGCCTCTGAGTTTCTGAAAAACTCCCCCATTTCAGACTGTGCCTACCAGTCAGAAACAGCATGGCTAACCCATTGTCAATGCACTAAAGGGGGTAGGAGATAGCAAATTTCCTCACAAAAACACACTGCAGCATGGGGAAAACCATGAAGGTTAGCACTGCACTGTGTCGCTCTAACCAACTTATAAAAACAGATCCGAGTGGAAAGCAGATCACAGCGGCACCCTATCTCCAGCCAGCTTGGCCGCATGGATAGGGCTTCCCTTCCTCTCATGTCACAACTGTATGGCTGAAGTCAAATCAAAGGAAAAAACCACACCAGAAAGACATGAGGAGTACAATACCCGGAGGTAGAAAGTGAGGTGAAAACATTGCCTTGGTTTGTAACCTTCTCCACAAACACATTGAATTCTGCCATACCTATCTTAACATTACAGCCTGTGCATATGATAATGGAACTGTTGTGGGAACATTTTAGCCCAGGCCTAAATAAAACAGTATATTTAATATATGGACAGAACATTTTACAGACATTGTTTGGGAGAGTAAGAAATGACATATGTTGCCTTCAAACGGCACCTGGCTATTGTAAATAGAGGCATCCTCCACTCACTGGACAGGGTAGGGACCGGAGCACAATCCAAAAGTGAAAACTGTTGAAAAGTAAAACCCTATTATTTTTTGTTTATAAATGTTGCTTCCAATGCTTTCTTTAAGTAGCAAACTGCAAAGGCACCTTTTATTTTGCAAACTCCACACAAAGATTTCTGCAAATGGATTCTCATTAACTCTTTTGGGAATTGGATTAGATCAGGAGCTACAACATGGCGGAGGGCAATTTTGACCTTTAAAACAGGAGTGACCAAACCCTGGTCCTGGGGCCAAAAGCAAACATTGGCAAGCCTCAATGCAGCCCTCAGCAAAACCCCTCCATTCGTCCTGTAGACAAGCCTTGTAATGTTTCTAATATAATCTTCTATGTAAATTCAAATTTGAAATGAAAATCTGACATGTCAGGGAGATGATGTGGCCCTTCTGCCAAAATGTGGCCCACATATGTGCCAAAATGTTTGGACACCCTTGCTTTAGAACAGCAGAGGGAGGTTGAAAGAGTGGAACATGCACTGAATGAATGAATTCTGGGTGTAATTGAAAGAGTGGATCGTCAGCAACAAACCATCAGAAAGCAGAAGATACCTGTAAATAGGATCTTGACCATTTTATATCAGAATTCCTTATTTATCAGTTATTGCCAAGGTGAAACTTACTCAATTGAACATCCTTGTCAGCACTGTCCATTTCAGAGCTGAGAAGCCAAAGTAATGAGGTATGTGGACTGTAATAACACACCCAAAACTTGTTCAAAGTGTGAATTAAATCCTCAAAAGAACAAAGCTGAGGATGTCCTGTGCATTCTGGGTAATAAGACAAAAGTAATTATTAAGCTGGCCACCTTGCACTCTTTATGCCACCGCTTATTGCGGAACACAAAATAGACATTTCAAAGACAGCTTTAATGATAATTAAAAATATACCTTATCCTTTAATTAAAACACAGGCTCCAACTAAGTGCCCAAAATAGCAATACAGCTGGATCACCTTTGGCAGATTCCTACCCACCATCATGAGCTCTTTTCCTGCAGTCACTTCCTCTTGGGTGCACCACCTTCATTTATTTGCCAGTTTTGAAAGAAATGCTTACAGTTTGCATCTTGGCATGGAGAGAACAAGGAGAGAGAAATCGAGTCCATTGTATAAAAAGGTACACTATCATATGCCAGAAGGTTTGCAGGATTGCAGATTCATTGTTTATTGAAAGGCAGCTTCTTTGTTGACAGGATTTATGGGCCAGCAGCAAGGAAGGAAAAAAATGTACACCCACACAATTTTTCTTGCCAGGTTTTGTTAAGGATTCATTGTAAAGAAGTTACATATACAGCATAACCATCCTTGCTGGCACTCTTACTCTAATTTACTCAAAAATACTGCACCGTCAAATCTAATGTGCTTTTGGAAACTCAGTTTGGCTGGAAAAGGTGTGCATTATAATGCTAGTAAATACGGTAGCACCTCCATCCATCTGTATATATGTACATGTGTGCTTCTCACTCTCAATAAGTTTCACTGAGAAGCTAAAGAGATGAAAACCAAATTTAACCACAGTGTAAATTCATTAGTTTTCAAATTCGGAGGTTCCCTAAAAAATTTATTGGCAGTGAACCCTTCACTCTCTCACTGATCTTCACTTGCAGCATGCAAGCAAGTGAAAATGTTGGGCATGTCCTATAGATATACCAAGATTGAGTGCATGTATTGGATATGAACACAAAAGATATGGATTCAAATCTTTATTTAGTCATGAAGTTCATGGCGTTAGACAGCTCTTTTCTATGTCTAATTTACCACACAGTGTTACTGTGAAGATAAATTGGGACAAACTTTACCATATGATTTGTCCAAACTATATAGTAGTTCATTTGTTGAGGTACATGTGATGTGCAGTCATGGTGTGTTTTTTACACGACGTACTTTGAAATGGCTCCATGGTGTTGATCAGTCATGCTGAAAGAGAGAAACTGAGTTACACAAATCCTTTCTCATTCAGCTTGTACTGTCTCTGATGAAATTAACTGGAGAAACTTGCCAACTTGTGGGAGTGACAGATATCATTGCTGGCAATGCTGTGCAGTAGAACACATGGGCTAGTGAATGTTAGCTGCTGTTCACACATTTTTCCAAGGGAAACCAGAAGTAACTTTCCTTGCTATGGGCCCAATCTGAAGTCCACAGAAGCTAGAGATGATGGAAGCATAGCTTGGTTTAAAGATGTCAAAACCAGAAATTTCATTTTCCATGGTTTTTTTTGTATCCATGGGAAGTGTGCGATCTCTCACAGATACCAGCCATGATACAACCTTTATTTTGCATAGCTCCGAATAGCTCATAGCTCAGCAGCTCTCTACGCAAGATATCCAAGATGAGTTTCCCACGGAGCATACCAGATTTTTAGTGAGTCCTTTTGTGGGTGGCGCAAGTGGTTAAGACACTGTGCCTGTTAACCAGGAGGCCAGGTTTCGAGACTCGGGTCCCCACAAGACAAGGTGAGCTCCTGTCCTTAGCCCAGATCTGTGACACAGCTGGAACCAATCATATCGGCTCTGCCATTCCATTGGACTATTTCAGTGACATGGAGAGGAGGGATTTGCTGCTTGGGTAACAGCCTATCCTCCATATCAATCTAGCCAGGCCTTTGTGCTTTGCATGCAGTGTTGAGCACAATACCATAGTCTTTCAAGACTGATGGATGGCATACTTTGGGACAGGGATCCATTAGCCATTTATTTTTTTCATGTTCCATTAGCCATTAATGTTCCAAGACCCATTAGCCATTCATTTTCATTTTCTTTGTAAACATCTTTGTGAATTTTTTTAGTTGAAAAGTGGTATATAAATACCGTAACAGAAATTATGTTGTCATACAACTCAGAGAGAGCATTCCTATTGCCAAGATTTTAAAAGCAACAACGGCTATGCAAACATTTCCAGACTCTGAAGAGACTCAGGAGCTCTTGATGATGGCACACAAACCACAAGGGGGAAAAGACTGACTAGCTTGATGTTTATAGAGTCTTACAGCTCAAATATATTTCATGTGCCTGGAGAAACAGTGCACATTTTTATAAATTACTAGGGGCTATTTCTGATTCTCAAGACAGAATGTTCAGGGACTACCATCTTGTCTTCCATCCAGGAAGAATAAGCAGGAGGACAAGTGAACCACACGTAATAGGTACAATGAGTTAAAAAACGAAAAGTCATATGTAATGTTCAAAACAATGGTAGAGTTATCAGCTACAAAGAGGTCATAAAATAGGCATGCTATGTTTAAAGAGAAGAGAATTTGAAGGAATCCTTTTAAAGCAGAAATTGGCCTTGTTCCCCAGGAAATATTATATGTTCCGAGACATGCCACCCTTCCTCCCTTGCCAAACATATGCTTTCATCTACATGTACTCTCACAAGTACAAGAAATTCCCCTCCCATACAACAAGCCATTACAAATGTCTGTATTTACAATTATAGTGCAGGAGGGTCTGAGACACAAATCTGATACATTGCAAGATCATGTCTACCAATCCCGAAACAAATCCAGATGTCAAGACAAAAAAGAGTTAACCAGGCACAGATGGCAGGCCATACTCCTCCCATCAAATACTCTTCCCATCAAAAAGTCTCAAACATCTTGCCTGTTTCTGCATCACTGCTCAAACCATTGTACAGTTTGGGGTCAAATCACTCCTGGGCTTAATCACCACCTTTCCCACAGGTGAGTCAAAAAGATACAAAACCCCACTAACCACCCATCAATGACACTTTGCTGAGCTGTGGCTATTTTGACCAGACTAGGTTCTCCCACTTTTTGAACTCGACGCATTATTAAACGAGCATCAAGGTGGGAAAGTGTGAAAAACTGTGGAACTGGAGTCAGGAACTATGAGAAATAAATCTCTCCGATTAACCAAGGTTTAGTTTAAATGTAAACAGATCGAGGAAACCACATTATACAATGAGAACCACATTATACGATGAGAAAATTAATTTTGGTAGTTCATACCCAATTTATGGATATTTCCCTTTACAAACATCCCTGCTGAAAATGCTTGCAAAAACAATATATTATTCTATTATCTCTTAAAATACAATCGGGAAAAAATCTAGCCATTGTGGGGAGGCAGGCAGTGGCTGCATATTTAGATCACTGCTCCAGGCAGCATCAGGAATTTAGAGAAACACTTGGGGAGCCATAGGATTAGCAGATACTCTCCCAGAGCCAGACTGGGCCAGCAGCCAAGGACAACTTCTCAGGTGTTACTTTCATTTTTATGACTGCTAAAAAAAAAATCCATATTAAGGATGACTCTCATTCTCTTGAGAGAGGTACTGCATCAGGATTACATTGACACGTCCTGCAGATTTACTACTTGTTAATGAAGTCAACAAAACAACATTCATTGACTGCACCTATAATATGCGAGTTAACTGAGAGCACAATCCTAACCATGTCTACTCAAAAGTAAGCCCTATTCTGTTCAATGGGTCTTACTCCCAGGAAAGTGTCTTTAGGATTGCAGCCTGAGACTAACTAAATAATTACCTACACTGGCAAGTGCACAATGACATCTATGCCTGTTTAAGATGTGTTTGTGGGAGGGAGATAAATATATCGAAAAGGTGCTAAAAAGGGTTAGTTAGATTTAAAAGATGAAGTAAAAACCAGTCACAGTTCTAGTAGATATAAATAATCTCCACACTAAATCCTCCTCCAAGTCACTTATGCCTGGTTACAGGACAAATATTCCTTACACAATAGCCAAGCTAGAAAATATGTTTTTACAAAGGGAAGGGATGCACCATAAAAAACACAAAAGCTGACTTTGAAAAATGTTTGCTGCCAAAAGCAATAATTCTCACTCTGATGCAACAGCTCTGTCATTTATTATAGTGATACACCTTCTTAATGCATACAATGATCTTAAATGATTAAACAGCAAATCTACGTATGCAAAAACACATAGACATATGCGCATAGCTCGGCTGTATTTCCACATTTTCAAAACCCAAATTAAAATGTAATCCACACGTCAGCAGGGTGCGGACAATTTCATCTTCTTGATAGAGCCACATATACACACACCAACGCAAATCCTTTTATGTGTTCATGTGCACAACAGACAAGGCACAGCCATACATTCACGCTAGATCTGAAGTTTGTTCCTACCTAGGAATAAACCCCACTGACTTCAACTGAACTTACTTCCAAATAAAAATGCCTAGGATTGTGCTCAGATAGGGTGGACAATTCAATTAGTTTAAAAAGTACTGACTTCCAACCAACATTGACTTCCAGTGAGACTACACCATGCAGATAGTACCCAAATCAACCCCAAAAGTCACTGATAGAACTGCTCTCCGAAACGTCCCACTAGCAGTAAGAAACCTGACCTGCTTGAGAGTACAAGAGTTTCAACAGTAACACATTTTTCAGCATTATACTTTTGTCATTTTTGTGATGGGAATAAGGTGAGACACTTAAGAGTTTTTCTTCTAGGGAAATGGCATTCTACATAAATACCATTTCCCTAAGGAAATGCAACATTGTTACTTATGAATTATTTTATCTTGCTATGGAAAGAAATGAAAAGGAAAAAAATTTAATCCCCAAGGCTCTGTTTTAATCAGCCCACATCCTTCCTCAATGCAGTTGTCTATATCCTATAATACTAAAGGACAGAGATACAAAGGAAATTCGCAGACAGCTAGGATTGTTTCTTACGTATTATCAGAAATGCATCCATTCAGTGTTTTTTATTTCTGAGTGACTTTAAAGAAAGTGATGTCAGAAAGATGGCACATCACAAACTCATGCAGCTGTGACACACATGTGTATCTGAGAAATTGTATGAATTCACAGATGCAGCTCAATAGGCCTTTCCCGCAGAAAGAACAAATATAGGAATTGATTGTAGCATGTTTTTGATTTATAAAGTCTCAATGCATTAAAAGAAAGTAAATAAAATCGCTTCTAAGGGCCACAGCTTTACAACGATCACAGTCGAACAAGAGAGACAACGCAGAAGAGATGGAACTGGATTTCTACTGTAGCAAAGTTTTGAGTAAACGGAATATATGTTTAAGAGTCCGTAGTGTCACAATAGTGGACACAAGGGACATACTTAAAGTATCCCTTAAAATGTTATGCCATTTGCATCTATTTCAAGCCAAAAGCCTCAAAAACACTGACTGGCCTATTTGACCATGAATGAGCAATATTGAAATGGTTTTTCTTAATGTACATATGGTGGCCCTTGGCTAACTACAGATAAATAAGATTTTTGCTATCTTTCTGAACTACCAATTAAAGATCCAACCCTATACTACTTTCCAGTGCATATGTAGCCTCACGGTAAGGGAACAAATGCTCCTTTACCTTGAGGACGACTCTGTGATTGCTCTTCCCAACTCAGGATGCAACAAATGCTTCATTGGTACAGCTGCATCTGTGCTGGAAGGTTAGAAGGTTAGACCTTACATCTTTTTTAAGTGGTTTCAAATCTACTCCGTTCAGGTATCTAAGTAGGTATCTACTCAGTTCAGGTATCTTAGACAATACCTAAAGCATAAGCTACAGCTGAGGTTAAGTGCTATAACAAAACTATGGTGTGGAATATACTAGCAAACCAGAATCTGAAACCAGGAATTAAAATGCTTTTGTGAATCACTGTTTTTGCTAACTACAGTTTGATTAGCACAAACTATGATTTGGCATGATCTCTGAATTGAGCCATAATCTTCTGGAAATGATTGCACTTTACAACAAGTGAACAGAAAATATCAGTCCTATATATAATTGCATAATGAAACTGACCATGCAAAACACAGTACTCACATCAGCCCATACAAGCCAACTGTCAAAAATAAAACAGAAGATATTATTGCTTAAGAAAGTACGTTTTTATCTTTTCTATCACATAGTGGAAGACATGCAGGTGCTGTGACAGTTTAGAAAAATCAAAAGGCGGACTGGAATTACACAACGAAATTATACATTTGGACAATTTTAGCAAAGTAGTTTTGAAACACATGCACCTAATGTCTTCTTGAACTGGTTTAATAATCCGACTTAAACATAGTCTCCAAATATATTTTATTTTATCAAAAATACTAATTAAAACAGCATTTATGGCTTTAAAATGGAATTAATATTTATACATTTGTTGAATATCAATTGGCCCAACAGTCTGCATTTCAATCTCCCATTAAAGGTTTTCTACAGAAATTATCTTTCAACTCTTGCAATTTATTCCTTGTCCTAGTCTCTCTTTTTTAAGGCCACTGGCTTATTTTCTCCAATGTCATAGTTTTATCGGGCAAAAGTGGCTGCCGTTCACTAACTGGACCCCATTATGCCATTGGAATAAGAAACCTTTGAGCACAGCAGGTCAGTGCTAAGGCATATGTGGGCATCCCAAGAATTTTCATATTTTTATTAAACAAGAAGTTCTACCACTGGTGTTAGCTTCCCTGAGTTCCACAGGCTATCCTGTAATGTTGGGCAGCAGCAGTATCACTGCTACCTGGGCGCAGTGTGATCTGTGATACTGGGCGCCCCCACAGAATCAACATCCACTGTGTTTCTTATCTAGTTCATTTTGCTTATCTCTTTCCTTTCTCTGTTCCTGTAAAAGAGCTACATGCTCCAAGGACTGCTGAAGCTCTCCCAAGTTTTAAATCATTTCAATTTTAAATCTAATTGTATTTTAATTGTATTTTAATGTTTTAACTTCTATTTATTATTATTTTAATGGTGTTTTATTTTTATTCATATTAGCTGCCTTGGGATCTCTCTTGTGGATGAGGAAAGGCAATCAAGTAAAATAAAATAAATAAATAAAGCTATGGAAGCCCTTAAAGATAATCAAAAATCCAAGTTTGTATGCTTTGCTCATCACAATGCCTTTCTTAACCCTTTTTCTGCCTGTCTCCTCCTAGACTGCTGTGGCACTGCATGCAGAGTAGTTACACTGAAATCAATTGCAGGTCATTGTTAACAGCTGTTCTTTTTGTTGGGTTAAATGTGCTATTATTTCTTCAAGTACAGTTAAGATATGCAGTTCCATGGCCAAGAGTTTGCTTGCAGGAAAACAAAAAGGCAGACTAATATGAAGATGCTGAACACTGTTTGCTTCAAAGCAATTCGGTAGACTTGTGATCCTAAGAAGTGCCTGCTATTTATCATTTTTTGGGATTATAAGATTTTTTTTAATCTGCTCCTGATGTATATAAGCAGAAGCTTCTGTCCCATTTCATTGAAGAACCTGCAAAGGGGTTACGGTAAGTAGCTTGTATCAATCTCTTCATATGAGTCTGCCTTTTGGGTTTTCCAGCCAAAAACAAGCAAACTGGCACATCCCAGACCAGCTGCCAAACCTTTAACTTAACTCTTCATCTTCTCCACTATAACCAGTCTTTTAATATACCTACAGATTTCAGCTTTTCAAATAGTCCAGTAGTACAGTATTCTTTTAGATAACTCTTCCTATATGTGAATACCACTAGTAGTTAAGTAGAAAAGAGCAGAAATTTTGCAATACAGATTCACTTGTATGGTGAAAGGATGAAAATCTGCAGGGTTGAAGCAATTCTTTATTACCTTGAGTTGCCGTGGTAGATCAACCAGGAGGCAGATGCTGTCCTATGAAAAAAAACTATTGCAAGTTGTTGGAAGGACTGCTTCTACAGCAAAGAACTGCCAAAATAAACAAAGCTGCCTTATACAGCTAGACCAGCAGCCAATTTACTTCAGCAACACCAATATGTTTTGCAACCAGCTCTTTCAGGGTTCAAGCACAATCTAATACAAAAGATCCCTTCTTTGGAGATGCCGGTGCTGGGACGTATAGTGTGCCTTGCAGTGCGATGGTTTTGGCCTTCCTAAAGGGAGCATAGATACAAGCGTCTGCAGGATATCAAATTATGAAAAAGAATTTCCATTTTTTTACATTTTTTTGTCTTTCTTGATACCATTTTTATCTGGTTTATCTAGGTTGATCCTACAAATGTTTCTGCTTAGATCTAAAGGTGGTGGGAGATATGTATCTAAGCACAAACATCTGTAAGATCAACCCTGATAAAGATATCCTTGAGGCCTTGGGCACTTTCACAAAACAAGGGATGCGAAGACTTTGAGAGCCATGAAACTTCTCTTTTTGTGCACTCAGATTCTATAAAAACAGATCAGTCAATCTCATTAGCTTCAGATTTTGTGGCTATTCCTATACTGCGTAACCCTTAATTCACCAACCAGGTCCAGTAGACCCAAATTTATAATGTATGCAAATTAGGCTATTTTTAGATGTTAAAAAGAAACTTTGTTGAGCATAAAATTGTAATGCATATACAAGAGAGAATTCTTCATGCACTTTATCTTAAAAAAATGAAATTGTTGGTTCATTTCAAAACCCTTGTCACATATAAAAATGAATGGATCACTCAATTTTTATTAGATTCTTTTGATGCTATAAAACTGTAGATAACATTTACAAATTCTTCCTTATTTTTTCTGCTAGAGCAAAGTTTTATAGGTTCATTTTATGGCACATTCAAGCCCCCCCCCCCCCCAAAAGAGTGAACTCATGCATAACTTTACGGATGCAATCCTAACATCAGCCATCACAACTCATCCGTCTTCCAATTCCCAGGGTGACCATATGACCAGAAAAACCCGGATTTGTCCGGATTTTTAGCCTCCTGTCCAGGTGTCCTACATTTTGGCTTAATTGTCCTACATTTTGACTTCATTTTGAAACTTCGTGATAGTGCACAGTACCCCATCATGCCATATGTCGTTGGATTTGTATTGAAGAGCAGAATCCAATGCAAAAATCAGTTTGGAGCTATCTCCTTCCTATCAAAAGTTATGGTCAAAAAACCGAAAAACAAAAACAAAAAAATACAATTTTGGCTATTTTTTTAAGTGTGTAGGAATTTTGGCCTGGGATTAGGAATTTTGGCCCTGGGGTTCAGGAATAATCTGGTCACCCTGTCCAATTCCTGTTGTGATGTAGGGAGGCAAGTGTATGACTGTGCATGCTTCTGCACAAGGAGTGGTGCAGAACTATCTTACGGTACTTATTTAACACTCCCAGGCCAGCATGGGACCTGTGCTGTGGCTTATGCTAGACTAACTGTGGATTAGGATTGCAGCCTTAGTAAATGTAATGTTGTGGAGTTGCCCTTTGCCTTGCACTGGTGCAAGACTATACTGGTGCAAGCCTAAATTCCCCCTTTGCCTTGCACTGGTGCAAGACTATACTGCAATGCATACCATATTTTCTTGACTGCAGTGACATTGACCTCCTAACATACAACCTCCTCCTATGTGATCTAACACATGGGACACACAAAGGATAGGAATGCAACCTTGCAACTTATGTGTGCTATTATGTAGGCAAGGTGTAGCACTGATGCAACATTGAATTTGTGCAATGGCTCCTAGCACCAGTGCAATACCATCTCTCATTAAGAGGCAGATGCAATCAATCAATTATATTTATATACCGCTTTTCAACAGAAAGTTCATAAAGTGGCTTACAGGGAAAATGAACTTAACTAATGGCCTCACAATACATTCACTGAGCCACACAAGCACTCCAGAAAGGGAACAAAGTGTATACATCAAAATGCACAGAATGAGACCACACCAATATGTTTTCACATCAGAATGACTGCTGATGGGTTGTACTTTAAGAACCAAGCACAGCTGATTAAGCCAAGAATACAAACCAAATTTATTATATTCTTGATTAAGTCAAGAATACAAACTATATATGATAGCCAAGCTTGTGGGTGTTTTGAAGACTTTGCCATCTGCCTCACAAAGCGCTTATTCTTTAAACCGCTCTGAACGTTTGGTTGTTTAATACGGTCACTCCATTTTTCATGCTATGTCATAAAGAGATTACACAGAGTTAAAGAAGCTTCTCTATCACATCATAGCACACCATCTTTTAAGTGAACCAGGGAAACGAGCACATCCCCAGAGCTCCGACTGTGGATTTACTCATTGAAAATAATGTAGATGGTATACCAAAATTAAAGTCTTCTTAAAACAGGTACACAAATTGCTTGCATTTTTCATCTCCTTGTCTAATTAGCTAAATTACAAGTTTGAAAAAGAAGTTTCAAATGGGGAGAAAACAGCCTAAACCAGAACTACCTTGGCTTTTAATTACACTTGTCTAAGTTCTGATTTTTTCTTCCAGTTCAGTGTTTTGGCTTTAATTAAAAAGTAAGAAAAAGCTATAAAATGGGAGTGCAAACAAAGCTGCTGCATACAAATGAGCATTCTTGGCCAAATCGTAAGAGTCAACAGGGTCATTCTTTGAGATTTGGTCGGTCACTCTTGCAATTCATGTTTTTTTCCCCTAGCTCTCCTATATCCTCCTATATCTATATCTCCTTTGTGGGCTGTGGGTGGCGCAAGTGGTTAAGACACCATGCCTGTTAACCAGCAGGCCAGGGTTCAAGACGCGGGTTGGCCCCACAAGACAGGGTGAGCTCCTGTCCTTAGCCCAGCTCTGCGACGGCAGCTGGATCCAATCGTATTGGCTCTGCCTTTCCACTGGACTAATTCAGTGGCGTGGAGAGGGGGGATTTGCTGCTTGGGTAACAGCCTATCTTCCATAACAATCTAACCCAGGCTTTCGTGCTTCGCATGCAGCGTATGCAGCACCGAGCACAATATCATAGTCTTCCAAGACTGACAGGAGGCCTGCTGCTATATCTCCTTTATCTGTTTTCTTCCTTCCACAACTTAAAAAAAGCTGTACTTCAAATGTGATCAGGTTTTTTGTTTTTTGTTTTGCTTAGGAGGAGCACAATAAGTGTGGAATGCAAGTAGTGGAGTAGCAACAATCACATGAACTTACAGCTCAGTAGCAGTGACAGCTCTCTCACTTGTGCTAGACTCCTATAACACTCAGGATGCAATTCTAACCAATTTAAGCCAGCAAAACTCACCCAGTTCCCACATCGGTGTGGGACTCCCATAGGAATGGCACAGAACTGCTTACAGCATTCTTGGTACAATCCTGGCCAGCGTGAGACTTGTGCCAGCCTAACCAGAGGTTAGGAATGCGCCGTCTGACTGTTAGATAGGTTGCCTTCTTTCCCACATGTCCATCTAAAACCTCCTGAGACAAGCCCAGTTCAATAATGAAGTACGGTATCTCAGCATTTTCAACCAAAATAGCTAGGAAACTATCCTTGTCATCAATTTGTTTTAATGTCAACCTGGATCACAAAGGAACACAAAACAAAAAAGGAATTAAGATTAACCCATCTTTTCCTATGTGTATATGCAATGTGTATCTGTTGCATATACACATAGCAGATACACATTGCATATACACATAGGAAAAGATGGGTTAATCTTAATTCCTTTTTTGTTTTGTGTTCCTTTGTGATCCAGGTTGACATTAAAACAAATTGATGACAAGGATAGTGCATTTCAAAGATATATGGTATAAGCTGTTACCTCTAGGAACATCCACTGTACCTAACACACAATATTTTCAGCACCTATTATAGGTATACGTTGTCTTTCTTGAAAACGTTTCAAACAGTGTGAAGTGCAAAGTAGAGACGTACCTGAAAGAAAATGTAAAATTTTCATACTGAAACAATTAGGGCTTCCTGCTGAATGTAGGAGTTGGCACTGGAAAAAAAAACTTTTGACACAACAACTTTAACTTTATTTTTCATGTTTAAAACAATGTTTAGATAAAAATGAGTGAAAACCCCTTTCTGTTCATAAGCAAAAAACGGATCAAAAAACCAGTTTTTATTATCTGAAAGAATAAAGTTTTACATTTTCTTTCAGGTACGTCTCTACTTTGCACTTCACACTGTTTGAAACGTTTTCAAGAAAGACAACGTATACCTATAATAGGTGCTGAAAATATTGTGTGTTAGGTACAGTGGATGTTCCTAGAGGTAACAGCTTATACCATATATCTTTGAAATGCACTGCCAATGTTGACAGGAAGTGAAAACAATATCACGTATGTTTCTAGACTGTTCACTCTATGGGTATATGCGTATGAAGATTGTAAGTTTGATCTGGGCAAACATGGAGGGTAGGTTATACCAGGAAAAGGTTCAGTTTGTTCTTTTCACAAACGCAGTTAAAGCACATCAGCCTTTTTATGGGAGACTGTCAAGAGTCAGGTTAATGAGCAACGATAATGCTGAAATTGGAGTACCTGTGAATTATGTGGATTTTATGTAGTATTTATATTATCATATAATATTATCAATAAAAGTTCCTTGTATTTTGAAGAACCCCTTGAATTTTGCTGTTGCATAAATACCAAATTTTGTCCCAGATGCTTCAATACAGCTAAATTGGGGAGGGGGGTGTTAATATTATTAAATATTGTAATTTATTCCCCTGATAAAAATATCAAAGGAAAATAATTATACTGCATGTATGAATGAATCAGCCAAGATGAGTTAAAGACGTGGTATAAAAATAAATGAGAGAAAGTAGAAATATAAGCGATTATTTCCAGATATACTGCTTTAACTGATTCTATTCTTTAATTAAAGACAAAAAGGTATTCCATTTTCTTAACAGAAAGGTTTTCCATGTTTTCATCCCAGTTTGGAAGCAACATTGCTAGAGGTCCTTGATGCCACATGAAACAATTAAATTAATTTTTCATCCACAGTTTTAAAAACCTATAATCTGAGGAAAAACACAGCTGAAGAACTATTACAGAGTTCTGATTAATTAGTTCACTCAGTCGTGGTATATTAGAAGCAAGCATAAGAAATGCTCAACTTTTTTTGCAACACAGAGCACAGTCTGTGTAACTCTGGAAGTTAATACAAGTCATAAGAATTGAAGAGGTATAGCAACAATCCCATTATATATATATAATTTTTTTCAAACATTACATTTCACTCATGTAACATGGTGGCTACAAGCAGTTATCTCATCACTGGGCATGAATAAAGCAGGTTTTTCCAAGAGCAGCCTTTCCCCTCCTATTTACCTTTCGTTTTCCTGCACATCACCTGCTTGCAAAATTGCACACCCAAGTTATCTACTGACACACCTCCATGTATGCAAGTTCAAGGGCATCTCCACACCCTTAATTTCTCAAGGCAATCAGAGGTTTTTCCTTCTTCCACCACTGAAAGACCTTTTCCTAGGCAAGCAATAGGATTGCTGTGTCAACAGGATTGCCAGAGATGTAGAAAGCTGGCTTAATGGGAGACAACTGGACTAGCTATATTGTGAACCTTGACTGGTCCAGGATCCAGAAACTGGATGTGGGATTTCCTGCATGCAGAAAATATGCTCTGTCTGCTACAGAGACACAACTTTGTCTCAGGCTATGTGGCAAGCCGCACATGTTGGGTTCCATTCAGGATAAAAATCAGATCTGATCCTTGGGGATCAGAGAACTTTCTGAGACCTTTGGAGCGCCTTTAATCATACTTTGGGTTTCCATTTAAACCAGATGTACTGTAAAATATGCTCTGAAGTTCTCAGAAGGCTTTCACAGTGCTGAAGAAAATCCTGCAAAGCTCTGCTGTTTAGGTAAGTACTCCATGGGTAGAAGACGTGTTGCAGACCAGGCCCAGATGGCACAAGAGCCAGGTCCGCAACTGTTTGTACCCATTTAATAGATAAGGACAAAAATGGGTTGCTGAAACTAAGATTTTTAGAAAAACATAGGGATTATTTTTTGAAAAATCAAACTGGTCATTTAATTATAGCTAGCAGCTGCTCTAAAACAAATATCTTTCCAGTCTAGCAATTGTAATACACAAATGTTACCAGATGTCCAGCCTTGCTGTCCAGACATATAAAACCTATGTTTAATTATATCACAGTTCTAAGGGGCTGCCCCAAAGGCCACCAATTTAAATAGAAGTTGGAAAATGGGCTCCATCTGCCCACATGGCCTAAGTGGGTAATCTTGCCTTCCAATTAATTGAGTGACAGCCGTCCAGCAAAATAGAAAGATCTCTTCAATTCAGTCATTTACAATGTGACTTTTAAGTACACAATTGCATGTTTAATGCAGAAAGTATTTGGATATAGGAATAAAACACCAACACAATACTACCTTAGCTCTTACAGGAGTAAAATAATGGTTAGGAATCGTGGTATGTAATTCTGAAAAATCACCAGTGGGGAAAAAAAATAAAGAGAGCTAAGATGCAGGATTAAAATATATCCATATTGTAATCATCAAAAAGAAATACAACACTGAGTGGTTAGCAAGACCTGCCACACCACTGCACCACTAGATTCAGATTCACACCACTGCACCACCGGATTCATCCAGGGTTAAGTTTTTGCACCTTTGCAAGGCGCCAACAGCTGATAGTTATACACACCTACCTCACCACCCAAACGGGATTGCACAAACTTACAGATTATGCCTCTCTCACTCATTGAGCGGCACCAAGGTGGAGAAAAACTATATGGGCTGACGCCCAATGAAGAAACCAGACCTTTCTGTAAAGCTCAGCATCCCTTCAAATACTTACCACATCTGTCACCAACTCCTGATTCCACAAAGCAATTCAAACTCCTTCAACATAATTATATCAATCATCAAAAAGCATGTACGAGGGCACAGCAAAAGCAGCCAAGGCAGAAAGACCATGGGAACTAAAGGAACAACACAGAAAAGGTGCCCCTTATTTTGGCATACTACTCAGGCTGACCATTTGACTGGGATTCCTCCAGTAAAATGGGAGTCTACTGGAGAGTAGGAACCCCCTCCCCTGTTCACCGGGATTTTGGCCTGGCAGCCATTTTATTTATTGCGCGCTTCTGGACACTGCTCTGGGAGTCCCCCAGAGCAGGAACACACTGAGGCGGGATGAGGAGGAAGGTCCCCCATCTTGTGGCCAGCAATAGTAGCAGCAACATGCCTCGGCTGCAGCTTCTTCAGGGCCTCCGCGGCCCCAGCAGTGCCCTCTCACTGCACCGCAGCCTCGCCGGCCAGCCCGACTTCTCCTGCGGCGGATCTTACAAGGGGAAAGGAGAGAAGACAGACGTCTCATAAATCAAAAGAAAAAAGTTCCCAATCTCCACTAGTACCTTATTTGATACTAACGTAAAAGTGAAATGGAGACAAATCTGGATCTTTGACAGTCTCTCAGAAGGACTGTCGTGCATGATGCTCTGGGCATCCAAGATTTTATCAGTGATCAATTTGCAAGAAGCAGCATTTATTATTAGCCTGAGATTACAATGAGCTGTAAATGTGATACTTATCCTCACAATGATGTGAGATAACTTTTCCTTGCATAACCCAGAAAGTGAAAAAAATTCCCTAAATCACAAACTCAAAACTATGCAATTCTCAGCACAAATTAAAGATTAAGTTCTTCCAGAATGTAAACTTGAATGATTTACCGGCTTGTAAACAATCATAAATAGCTAAGATTGGAGGAATAACCCCCAAAAATAAACTACACATTTAAAAATTTTTAAGACTGCAACCTTACACACAGAATTAGTTTGCTTAAATCCCACTGAACTCAATGTATTTAACCAATTCCAAGTGTATCCAGGACTACATATTTAGATATACCTTACAAACTGTGGTGTATATCCTCAGGCCATAAACTTCAACATCTGGAGGCTTTTTTCCTTACTTACAGACTACACACTATGCCATAATTACTATTCAGTTTAAAACACTGGCTTAAAGACAAATTTAATCCAAAACAATAATACACTTTGGATTTGGAAAATTCAAATAAAAGGGATTTTGTCCATACCTAGCCTTAAACTGCAGCTACCAGTTTAGATGCAAACTAAAAATAAAAGTTGCTGTATTAATAGCCAAGGGAAGACCAGAAAACTGGAAGATGGACAAGGAATGATATTGTAAATATATGACACAGTAGCCTGGCACATGGTGCAACAACTCCAGGCAACAATCCCAGTATTTCTGGAGCAAAAACGATTGGAAGTCATGCAGAGGCAAAAAATCTCAGCCCCAAGTGAAATGCCATGACTTGCATTGTTAAGCAGCAACCTGTGAAATGAATCAGTGTTATTCCTTAATTGGTTGGAAGGAGCTCTATTTAGTCCTTGGCAAGCAGAAGGGAAAAGTAGAGAAAGGCAGTGGTCAAATTTCTAAAGGAAAATCCAAAGCCACCAATGTTAGGGAAAAGCATTTTTGTCCAACAGATACTGAAACAAATTGCATTCCATTTTATTTCATGTACAGAGCAATTCAAAAACACAACAAAAACTAACAGCGCCAATACAAAAATGCTCATTTATTGAGTGGATTAGGGATCGAAGCACTGTCCAAAAATGAAAACCGTTGAAAAGTGGAACCCAGTCTTTTTCAGCTTGCAAATGCAAAATGGCTACCAAAAAAAGACATATATATCACTTGCAAAAGCCTAAATACTACATACTTATTAACACAGAGCCAAAATACATATGTAAAATGAACAAAGGTGATGGAAGAGCAGAACCATCAGAAAGTGAGGGTCACCTGTATTGGCTTCCACAATCTATGTATACCCAAAAGATAGCCCATCGTATGTTCTGCAAGCACTGCTGCTTTCAAAATATTATATTTTGAGGGAACTGATGTTATTTGATGTAGCAATGCTTACAGAACATTTCAAGTTTCTTTGGACATCATGACAATATAACATTTTGGTCTGTTATACAAAGCAGGAAAAGAATTTGGAAAAACAAAGCAATATGATTTTTAAAAGACATATTTTTCGTTTTTTGTGACATGCACCCATTTCAGTCTCTTGCAAGCTCATTTTATTCCAGACTAAAACAAACTTGTGGCAGGCAAATTGAGCAGAAATGTGGAAATCCTAAACTACTAATATATTTTAAAGGAAACCATCAGCAGGACAGACGTTGATAAGGATGTTTAATTCCTGCCCCAAGATGTTCATCTGCCCAGTTCAAGGATCAGTTGTGTGATTTTAAAGTTCAAAATTTTAAAGAAGAGTCATGCTATTAAAAAACCACAACATTTTCAGAATATATCCTGCATATTGAAATGGATTCCTCAACTTGGTCTCATCGCTTATGCATTGGATAAAACAAACACTGACAGCTTTTTTGCATTTGTAAAGGCCCCCATAGCAGCTGTGGTGATCCCACCACAGAGCCATGAATTAAGCCTGAAATCCAGCTGGGTCTGAACAGAAGCCTTCTTTTTTCTTCACAATACAGCAAGACTATCATTGTTAACCTAGGCATTATTGTGGAATATTCCACATGACATCAAGAGAGAGTGCTACGCCCTGTAAAATTAGCTCTCATAAGCATTTTTAATACATTTTAAAGTGTCTTTACAGTCCTACCCGGGTTAACAAATTGCACGTTTAAGGTGTCAAGTATGGAAAATGCGAGGCACGACACCTCGATCTCGAGTGAAAGGCATTTCAAAGAGCAAAAAACTTTTCCCTCGTTTCACTGACATTCTCGTTCATAAAGAAAGGCTTGAGTAGAAGGAACATTTAACATTACTGACACAAGAACACAGAGCAGAAAAAGAGCTGTTAAAAGGTCACATCTATACAACACTGATTTTCTGGAACTGTTTTGGCAAGAAAAACATCGAGCAGCAGCCTCCAACAAGATCAGCTCATTTTAGGTTTTCTCATTTCCAGCCTCTGAGCACAGTGGAAAGAGCTGACAGTTACATTGAAGGAGATCTTTCTGCAAGGTTAAGCCATTAGGAAGTTCATATTCTCTAAATCCTTTGCTTCTTCCATGAAAGATTCTAAAGAAATACAAGATGTGCGTATTGTGTGCATTTTCCATAGATGGAGGGAGGCACATGAATAAGCAAATATTTTCCTTCACATGAAAGATGCTGCAACAAGCTTTTTAATATAGATGTACATCTACAAAACTGCTATGCACATGGAAGGAAATAAATCACAAATTTTCCTGTGTCCCCCTCAAGCTACTTCTCTATTCCAAAAGGCCCCCATTCTTTATTATATTTCCCTATGAAACCAATATCAGTTTTGGTACACAGCACACATGCAATATACATAGTTCTACCTGTGATCAGAATTAGCTGGACAGACTAATTTGCTGTCATACGCACAATGAAATGCCCCTGCTAACTAGGCAAGAGGCATCCATTTAAGACAAGTGGATGCTCCTCTTTTATATAGCAGGGGGAGAGTAACTGGCCCTACTCACCCCAGCAATGTCTGTTCTCTTGGCATTTTAGACTGTGAGCCCTTTTGGGACAGGGACCCATTAGCTATTAATTTTTTTTCATTTTCTTTGTAAACAGTTTTGGGAACTTTTTAGCTGAAAAGCAGTACACAAGTACTGAATATAGGTAAATAGATACACACACAATGAGATCCTCAAAGAAATGAAGCTGTTTCATCCTAACTAACCTGGGACTGTTCTCACCCATAATTGATTTCACATGTACTTGGAGCTGCAGCCAGAAGTTCCAGCATCAGCATTAATATGAAAAATAATCAAGAAAATAGTAGTCCTGCAGAAGTAGAAAGCATGCTGCAATTTTATCCCATTTTTATCCCGTTCTTATTTTCAGCCTCCCTTTGCTCACCAAGAAAATGAATTCTTCTTTGGTACATTCCTGGGAATGAAGAATATCTTCTTCAACATCTAGCTGCAGCTGGGCAACCACATCAGCAGTGACACCTCACCTCAGTCTTGAAAACCCTGGCAACTAGATATAATCTTTAAGCAGTGATGTAAATGTTGATCCAAACATCATAAGGGCAAAAAATATGTGATAATTTACAACTCGTGCAAATGCTGATCAGTCTGTGGCATTGGGGTATGCAACAAGTCATAAGAGAAAAAAGCCTAATAAGATCAGGACTATGGTGGCACAAGTGGTTAAGACACTGTGCCTGTTAACCAGCAGACCATGGTCCAAGACCGCATCCTATGAGCACAGTTGGTCACAACTAGCAGTATAATCTGCGGGGGACACCTTTACCGTATGATGATACCAAAGGTCCATTTAGGGCAAAATCCATAGCAGTTACGGGTCCACGCAGTTACGCCACCGTCTAGTGTTATGTTATGGAAAGTAATCTTAACTGCTCCGGGGCAAGGGGCTTAATTTCACTTTAGGATATAGGCCTATGTGCTACAGTGGTTCCCAAACTTTTTCAACTGGTGGCTCCCATGATCCACAGGCCACAACTTCCCATTAGGACTACATTCCTAATCCTCCCATTAGGGCTACAATCCAATCACAAAAATCCTTTTTGTGAGGATTCCACGGCTCCCTGGGGAATCAAGCCTCACAGCTTGGGAATCACTGCTATACTTTCTCAAACATTTTCAAGCATTTCAGCCTGAGGCCCCTTCTGACAATCTGTCCTGGACCCCCCAGAGGTAATGGCAAGGCCAGAATATGAAGTGCCCTCGCTATGATGCCAGAACTCCTCCATATCTACTCAGAAGCAAGTCCCAACTCCCACTTTAAGAACCACTGCATATAGAATCAAAACATAATCGAAGCATCCCCATATAGTATCTAAACAAGTGTCTCTGAGTAGTTCACAAGCTGACCTTGGCTTCTTCTGTATAAGTCCAAGAAACCTCATTGTCATTATCAGAATTTTAGACATGAATGAAAAATGTACATACAGCAAGATTACGATTTGATGATTTTAAAGCTGAAACTGCAGAATTAGGCTGTCCAAAATCTTCCCAAGCTTTTACAACAAGATTTTTCTTCTTTGCAGGGGGTAGGAAAAAAAGCAGAAAGCCACAAACTAGGAGGCCTGAGGCAAAAAGGAAGGAAGCATAAAACCCACATCTGAGGAATCTTTCCAATTGAACTGAAACTTTAAAGGCACTAAATAAACCAGGGATTGAGGTTAAGATTTTCCTTGTCTGCCAAACTCTTAAGGGAAACACACATCTTATAAAGAAAGGAAATCTAGTTAATTCTAGATATAGGAATACAGAATCGTCTCGGATGTTTGCTAATCAAAACATTTTTGCCTCTTCAAAGAACAATTCAGGAAAGATCTCTCTTCTCCATCCCTCAGGAACATTACAAAAAAAATATTGATTTAAAAAATATTTATATACTATTCTACTTTACAATTAAAAGTTCACAAAGCCGGTTATTTAATAAAATGAAAACGTGACATGAGAATCAGGTTACTTTTGTTTCTTCCAAATGAAATATTGAATTTTACAAGACTCAAAGACAGATTAAACTCAGCCAGCCTTGAGCACAAGACCTGCTTCACGGCCCTCTGCTAATTCATCCCAAAAAGCATCCAGGAGACTGCAGAAAAATTGGGGGGCAATGTTCCCCCAAAAGGTGTTGTCACCCTTTTTGGATAGTCTTTTGGGCTGCTGGTTTGTGTGTGTGTGTAAAAGAGCTGTGATAGCATTGTGAATTATCAGTAATCTCTAACCTTTTTTATCCTGCTTTGTTTTAATGCATTTTAAAATTTAATAAGTCTCATGCTGCAAGTAGGATATAAATATCTTCATAAATAATAAAATGGGCCACAATAAGCCTCAAAATGAGTCTCGGCCTTGAAGGTGCCATGACTCTTTGTTGTTTTCAAAACCAATCAGGTCACCGGATGCATCCCTGTCTTCCTGCCAATCCTCTCATTTAATATTGCAGGCAGCAAGCACCGGAGAGAAAGAGCTGAAGCTAGATGTAAAATCCCAGTGATTATAAAATGAGAGGCACTTCTTGAATGTGTGAACGTCTTCTGCAGTGTACAAATATTAAAAAACAAGTTAAAAAACCACCCATTTATGCGCTACCCTGTAAAGACTGCTGAAATTTAAGGGAAGTAAAACAGAAAACAATCTACACCTCGTACAAATCCTTTCCTCCCCCCACCCAAAACACACACAAAAAGTAAAGAGCTACACATTAAGACGGCTTAAAAAAACTTGCTAACTTGCATTTTGTTTCCACATTACTTTATTAAAGAGCAGGAGATCTTCAAAAATTTAAATGCTGAAATAGTTTTAAACTACTTTCTTTAAAAATATCATGTTTGCTTTCATGATGGTATACCAGTACATATCAAAAAAATTTTTAAAGGGATGCTTCGGAATGCCACGGGACCAGGATAAGAGCCCATGTCTACATACCCTGACCCAGGACCTGAATGGACTTCCTTCAGCACCAGTGTACCCTTGGGTCACGGAAATAATTTGATAGTGGCTCAACAAAGTCAAAGCAATAAAAGTCGAAGTGAACAGTCAAAGCTATTTCAATTAGAGCCACCATTTTCATGGTGATGGAGATGCTAAATGAGGAGCTTGGAAGAAAGGAGAGTGGAAGGTTGCAACAACCCTGTTGCCAGCACATAATGAAGCACTTGGGAACCCCAAGAAGTTGTCAATAAAGGAAGTAGAGGAGGACATGGGCAACCTTTCACTGTCTGAAGATGGATCCCCACATATGTTTGCTCCCTCCTCAGCAGGCTCCTTCTGCATTTTTAAGCCACGGTCACTGACCTTATTCCCCTGGTAACCCAGCAGGTGGTACATCAGCAGTGAACCGCAGCTGTTTTTAGATCCTATGTGAAGAAATATTGTAGCAATATGAGAAATTAAGATGAATTCAACTCTATGGTTTAAAAGATCAGCTGCTGATGGCTTCTTTTGTAGCGCTAAACAGTACGTAACATCATGCTTTAACAACTTCATCTACTTGGACCCTCTCTTGTAGGAAAACATACTTCCAACAAATTTCATTTGACTTTGTTCTTGTTTAGTCGTTAAGTCATGTCCCACTCTTCGTGACCCCATGGACTGCAGCATGCCAGGCCATCTTATCCTTCACTAGCTTCCGAAGCCCATCCAAATTCATGTTCATTGCCTCGGTGACACTATTTAATCACCGCATCCTCAGCCTTCTCCTTCTCCTTTTGCCTTCAGTTTTTTTTCCCAAACATAAGGGTCTTTTCAATTGAGTCCTTTTGTTTCATGATGTGGCAAAAATATTTGAGCTTCCATTTCAGTATCTGTCCTTCCAGTGAACTGTTAATTGCACAAAATTACATGCTGCAATTTCATCTAAGAACATAAGAACAGTGCCGCTGGATCAAGCCAAAGGCCCATCTAGTCCAGCTTCAGATTCACCAAGCTGCCCATCAGATGCTTCAGAAAACACACAACACTCCCGCATCCAGGTGCTCTTCCCTGAATCTGGCATTCTGAGGTCACCTACATCTAAAATATAGAGGTTGCACATATCCATTGTGACTTGTAACCCGCGATGGACTTTTCTTCTTGAGAGTTGTCCAATCTCTTGTTAATGGTATTTAGGTTAGATGCTATCACCACATCGTGTGGCAAGGAGTTCCACAGACTAATTACGAGCTGGGTTAAGAAATCTCTCAACACACAAATTTTAGTTGATGTCTCCTAATTCTCGTGTTGTGTGAGAGAAATTTCCACTCTATCCATCCCCTACATAATTGTGTATGGCTGCAATCCTATCCATACTTTCCTGAGAGCAAGCCCCATTGCACATAATGAGGCTTACTTTGGAGTAGACCTGCTTATTATTGAGCCTTATGTCTCAGTCATGCCCCCCAAGGTACCTCTATTGAGCACTAAACTCCGAGCACTAAACTCCGTCAACTTTCCTCATACAGGAAGTGTCCTAGACCAGTCATCTAAAAAAAGAGGTAGTGAAACATTACCTTGCAAACATTTAAGGATGCAGTTTACCAGTCACCATTATAGGTTTACTACTATATAGGATATCATTCATCCTCAGACAACTACACCTTCAGCTTCACGAATAAAAACTTTCTTTCAGTTTAAGAATTCAGAAACTTGCCAAGTTATTCAGCCAAAAGAAAGGGACACTTGAAAGTTATGGATCTAGCTGCTAAACCATTTTAAGAACAATCACAGACTACATTGTTTTAATTTAAGTAGGACTCTTGCAAGCTAAAACTTGGCTTGAGCTCTGTATCTCCCACACAGAAATATGAGCAGTACTAAATTTTCTACACTGCTCCAGTTCAACAAAGTTAATTGCTTTGGCACGTACAAGAAGCCCAAAAGTCACTGCTTTCCAATAGCTGCAAGCCCTGATTTTCAGTGCCAAACACAATACATAATGTAGCTCAGGACTAAATATAAGGACCCTGATTCTGATTATACAGTTGTTATAATTTCTTAAATCAAATCCAACTTCACCTGAAAAACATGTCTACCATAACAGTTTCTTAGAAATCTGGTTAGTATTTGCAAAAGCCACTAGAAGATAATATAATTCAAATTATACAATACTCTCAACCGGGGTTAGATTCTATCAAATTTAAAAGTAAGGTACCAGCCATAAGACTATTGTTTTGCTACATGACCAACTTGGCTACCTCTCTGGAAGTTATGGAAAAAGATGGAAAAATCCAATGTGACTTGACTCAAGATGAGTCTAGACCAGTGGTTCCCAAACTTATTTGGCCTACCATCCCCTTTCCAGAAAAAATATTACTTAGTGCCCCCTGGAAATTAATTTTTAAAAATTTTTAAAAATTTAAATTTTAAATTCCTGTGATTACTCTTTCACAGGCAGTACTGTATGGAAAACAAAAGGACTGCCCTTAGCCCTGTGATTGTCAGCCTTTTTAACTCAAGACACACTGACAAGGTGCTAAAATGGTCAAGGCACAGTTCTTCTACCACTGATACTGTTCACCTTTCACACAGACCCCACACACACCTGGCTCCACTGCTCCCCTGGATCCAATTGTCTACAAGCTCCCTTGAAGGGGGGAACTCCAGGAGGTGAAGGAGTTTCCATCAGGGGGAGCCCAGAGGAACTCTGGACTCAGGGTCTTACTTAACACAATGCTTATTTTAACACAATGGGGCTTACTTCTGAGTAGACACGCTTTGAATTGTGCTCTCAGAGTCAAATCCCAATTTACACCCTCTGAACTGGGGATCCCCTGCATAGAAGAGGGTGATCTGCATGATGCATAAAGTCTACTTAGGCTGCACTTTCCTAAAGACACTTTACTAGGAGTAGGACCCATTGATCACTGTGGGGCTTACTTCTGAGTAGACATGGGGGATCCCCTACATAGGAGAGGGTGATCTGCATGATGCATAAAGTCTACTTAGGCTGCACTTTCCTAAAGACACTTTACTAGGCGTAGGACCCATTGATCACAGTGGGGCTTACTTCTGAGTAGACATGGGGGATCCCCTACATAGGAGAGGGTGATCTGCATGATGCATAAAGTCTACTTAGGCTGCACTTTCCAAAAGACACTTTTCTAGGAGTAGGACCCATTGATCACAGTGGGGCTTCCTTCTGAGTAAGCAGCAGGAGCTGCTTTGCCGGCACTGCGGTGGTGGTGGTGGAGGCAGGGTGCCGGAATGGAAAAGTTGAGCCTCTGCCTGGTCTGGCTCCCCCCCTCCTCCTCCTCCTCCTCCTCCTCCACCACAACCACCAGTGAGCCCAGCAGCCTGACTTACTGAGGCTCTGGGCAGCAGGCTGCAGGAGGAAACAGAGGAGCGAGGTGCACAGGCTTCTCCTCCTTCACGCACCTGTGGCCATCACCGCCCCCCTGGATCGCTGCAGCGCCCACCAGGGGGTGCTGGCGCCCACTTTGGGAATCACTGGTCTAGACTCACCACCCCACTGCGACTAAAAGCAGGCCTCCGTCAGTCTTGAAAGACTATGGTATCGTGCTCGGCGCTGCATACGCTGCATGCAAAGCACGAAAGCCTGGATTAGATTGTTATGGAGGACAGGGCGTTACCCAAGCAGCAAATCCCCCCTCTCCACGCCACTGAATTAGTCCAATGGAAAGGCAGAGCCAATACGATTGGATCCAACTGGTGTCACAGAGCTGGGCTAAGGACAGGAGCTCACCCTGTCTTGTGGGGCCAATCACTGCGACTACATTTTTTTAAAAGAGACATAACAGTAGCACTTTCCAAGTTGCTGAGTCAGCTCTTTGCGACTCAAGTTGGGTCACCCCAATCCCTTTTAAAAGCATAGAAGGGGGGAAATGGTGCTGCTTCCAGGCTCTTTAAGCAGACAATGAAAACGATGATTTTTCAAATGATCATCAGTTCCTGCCTTCCTATCAGAATCAGCCAAAATAGCTCCCTTGGTTGCAAAAGGAAACATTAACCCTTCCCTACCCCGACTCCCTGCTGCTTGCCTGGTCTGAATGACAGCCCTAGAGGTTTTTCACATCAAAAAATAGTAAGCAAACACTCCTAGACGCAGACCTATCTAACTTAGCGACTTGGATATGAAAATAGAGTCAGCGGGGCCTTCAGTTAAGTGTTTCCCCCCCCCCCCCCGAGTCTATCACACATGTGACTCACAAGTTGCCAAATCAGCAAAAAACCATGGATTTTTGTGACTCAAGTCTGAGTCATCTGAGTCAAGTTCCCAACACTGGTTTGAACCTATTGAAAAAAAAAATGGACTTAAGCATGTCTTAATCCTGAGGCACCTTCCTTGCATTTTGCCATCCTCCTAACATAAACTGCTTAAAGTCTGCTTTCCCTTGGCAGATTTCAATATATTGATCTGCTTCATGTATTGTACAGTTTAACTACCTTGCTTTCTTAGGATACAGTGTCCCAATTTAGTTATCCCATTCACAATCTGTGAAATCATGGGGGTTTTTTTTATGAGGGTCATGAGTTCAAGTACTCCCTCCTATGTCTGCCTTCATAGAAGTCTCTCTGGTTTGTTAAACCACAGTTTATTATGATGTTAAAACTGGGGAACTATAGTTTTGAGGGCTTTCTACAAACCAGGATTGCACACCATGATTTAGCCTGGTTTGTAGAATAAACCACAGTTTCCTGGTTCAGATGTCACAATTACCAGTGGCTTGGCAAGGCACATCTTTGAAGCTTAGCATGGGGAGAGGAAGCTGTTATCCAGCTTCTTCCCATTAATGAATTATGGTTTGTTGGACTAGGAATATCATGTGTGAACTGGGCTATATCATATTCTCTATATAATATAAAGTGCACAAAGGATTTTATAGGTATTTATGCATCAGCCACATTTTTCAGTATGAAACACAACAAACTGACATATTTTTTTTCTTTCTTTGCTGAATAGACATGGAAATGCAATTCTAACTCTGGTTGGTAGTGACAACCAGGGTTGAGAATATGACTCAGAAAAACAGATTTGAAGCAATTTGTGTAAGAAGGCTGGCAAATGCAAGGAACGCATTTAAAGGCATACTTAAGACCATTGATTTCAATGGGTTTAAACCAGTGCTGGGAAATCAATTCAGATGACTAGAGTAGTAAAAATTCATGATTTTTGCTGATTTAATGACTCAGCAAAGGCTCCTGACTTGGCAGTCATTAGGCATATTTACATTGTTTTCTATGCAAATGTTTCATAGATGTTTCATCCTCTTGTTTTAACCAAAATTAAGCAAATTAATAAAAATATTTCCAAGTACAAAAAGATAACAGAAGCTGAGAAATAAAACCTTTCCAAAAGCTCCACAATGAATCAATAACTACTGTAGGATTCAAAGCAGTTCCTCTAGTATGTTCTATAGGTCTACATAAGGGTGCAATCCAGAGTAACTACGGGGAGTCCTTGCTCCGGTGTAAGAACAATTTGCTCTGGATTGCAAGATGAATTTCCCATAGGTTTTCACTAGGTGGTCCTGTAACTAATGTCTCTTGCGTGCTCCCGTAGTTACTCTGGATTGTAGGGATAAGAATCTGTGCAGAAGCAAAGACTACACATTGCTGTTGTAGGAGCTGTGAGAGCAAAAATGTCAGAGCATTATTTGTTGCCTCTATTCCATCCAGGACTGCAAGTGGAAGAACTTGCTTTTTATCTCTAGAAAAGCCAAGATAAGGGGCACTGGGGAATTAAGGTAATCTTTTATACAAAAAGTGTTTCTCATCTTGGACACAGCTCCTCTTATTAGATTTGAATTAAAGGATGTATAAAACATCAGCAATTCCAGAAGCACCATCTTCTTCCCAATGCTGAGCCATGACTTCTCCCTGATGAAGTACTGTATAAAAATTGAAGGTCTTGACCTATTGGGAAAATTAGGAATCCCAACCAAGGACACCACTGCCTCCCGAGTTGTTTGCAACCAGCCTTAGTACAGTATAGTACTTCCTAAAATCTATACGCCACTGTAGACTGCATGAACCAGGAAGTTTTAGGCATAAAACTAATAATCCTTCACCAGATTTTTTCAGCAGATAACCAGTAAACAGATGTTAGAGTCCTTTCCTAGACATTGTTTCTGTACCATAGTAGCTTTCTGTACTACCTTTCTATAGAAGCAAATGGGAAACATGATTTCTTTACAGGACTCCAAGAGCCCAAGTGACTATGTTGTTCATTACATGCTGATTTCCTGGCTATTAACAAAGTCAACTGAGATAAGCTCCTAGAAGGGTGAGTTAGCCAGTTATTCAAAGGAATATGTTTGCATTAAGTTTTGGTTCAGCCTATTTATACACATACTATACTTCTTTTCTTCCAGTTTTCTTATTTTCTGCTTTGCTTTTTATTTGGTGGTGAAGTTTACAGTAGTGGAAATGTTTCACTTAGCTTATGTAGTTATATCTCACCTTTGAGATAAAATCTTTACAAAGCAGCTTCCAATTAAAAGCAGTAAAATCACAAACAACAACAACAAAATACAGCAACAAAGCACCAGATCTTCAAAATCTGATCTATGTTGCTATTCACAGTGTGAACACTGCAATTGTCAGACAAAGTTTGTTAACTCGGTTAGATGAGTGCCAGATCTTTTTCAAACCTACCAGGAGCTGCCAGGGATTGGCAAACTGTGTGTTCTGCATATGAAGCTGGTGGTGGATGCCTTGGAGTCCAGGTTTCATTTCCTAACAACTGTATTGCAATAAAAGGAATATATTCCTTTTCTGACCCTAAGATAGGTAAGTTTCACATAAGTTGTGAAACTACCGAACCAATTATCTCTGACAAAATGATTTTAAAAAATTTTTTACAATAAACTGTCCACTGTAAACTATACAAAGTTTAAGCTCAAAACTGACTTTAGTCTCTCAGGGCAAAAGCTTACTATGGTGAACCTAGAGCTGTCAACCTCCCTTTTTAGTTACTATATGTAAAAATAAACACTTTGTAAGCTATTTTGGAAACTTGCAACAGTGAGGGGACTGGGAGGACAAATATTTTTTAAAAAATATATATTCCAGCCCAACAAAGAGACTTTTGAGCACACTCCTAATCGTGTCTACTCAGAAGTAAGCCCCATTGTGTTCAATGGGCCTTACTCCCAGAAAAGTGTCTTTATGATTGCAGCCATAGTGCTGATAACAAGTAATTCAAATTACATTTATTTTTCATATTTGTATCCTACCTTTCATTCGACAAAACCATCCCATTTTATCCACAAAAGCCCTATGAAAGAGAGGAGTGTAGAGAGAGAAAGGCCAACTAAGGCTGCAATCCTAAAGACACTTTCCTGGGAGTAAGACCCATTGAATACAACGGGGATTACTTTTGAGTAGACATGATTAGGATTGTGTTCTAATAAACGCCAGGGCTGCATGAGAATTTGGATGCAGATCTTTGTCCAACTTCACAAAATTCTATCCACTGCCCATAATTATGAAGAGATCGTCCATCATGTTCAATGGCTTGAACAGAAAGATCTCCTACAGATCCTGAAATCCTGATCTCCTGCTGATCCAGGTTAGAGAACACCCAGAGAAATTTCAGCATACTTTGTGAACCTCTTTATATGCCTTTGAGATTCAAATCCAATACTGTAGCAATGGTACTGTCAAGGAAGTACAGTTTGAGACAATCTTAGGAATTACTATAGGATATAGACATTATGTATGCTCCAAGCTGTTGAGGGTTTTGCATGTCATGAACCATTTGTACAGGAATACTGTGGGAATCTAACACAGACTACAGAATACAGCTAAAGGGTGTTCCCATCTCTGTCAAGAGGCAAACCACAGCATTCAACATCAGCCACAGCTTCCAAACAGTCTCCAAAACAAAACCTAGCTCAGTCCTCGAAATTATATAATCACATTTCAAAGCCAAGATGGAACCCAATTACACAATTTCTTTTCCCAGTCTATGCCATCATGATAAGGAGAACAGGCTGAATCTGACTTGGCAGACACAGCTCAAGTGCCAAGTGAAGATAAAAACCAGACTTTGGTCATATTTATGTGGTTCATGGATCTGGGCTAATTTCAAAACATACTCCCATGCGTTTATTTTGTGCTGAACATGCTGCATGCAAGATGAGCTTCTTGACTTTTTCAGCAGCAGAACAATAGTGTATACAGTGGCGCCTCAAGTAAAGAATGCCTCACGTAAAGTATGTTTCACGTAACAAACAAAAATTTCTCTAGGATTCTGCTTCACGTAAAGAACATGTTTCACATAAAGAACACATTCGTTGGCGGTTGGGGCAGGGCTGCCCAGCGCACCTGCCCATAGTGAAAGCAACACTTCCATGCTGTTCCTCCTATGGCCAGGTGTCCGCTGAGCAGAGGGAGAGAAGAGCAGTGGAGAAGAGGGAAGCAGCTCAGGGCTAGCCAGAAGGGAGCTGGAGAGAGAGATGCTCAGGATGGAGAGAAGGAGAAAGCGGGGAGACACTTTGAAGGTGTCTTGGATTGCAGCCTCCTAACCACGTCTACCCAGAAGTAAGCCCCATTATGTTAAATGGCTCTTACTCCCAGAAAAGTGTCTTTAGGACTGCAGCCTAAGTAGACTTCATAATATCATGTACATTGAATGAATGTTTTGAATTCAATCCCAGTGTTCTGTCATCATTTTTACATCCAATTAATATTTTTATATTTTTATATTTTATATTTAAAAATTTATATTAAAAATTTATATTTTTATATTTTATAAATATTTTATATTTTATAATATTTGGGGGGGGTTGTGGAACCAATCATCTGAGTTTCCATTATTTGCTATGGGAAAAACCACTTCAAGTAAAGAATGTTTCACGTAAAGAACATGCCTCTGGAACAAATTAAATTTGTTACGTGAGGCGCCACTGTACTTCAGTTTAAAACTGACAGATCAAAACTTTGTTCCAACACTTAATAAGCAGGTATGGGCTTTCCAGATGCTAAAGCCAAGCATGCAACACTTACACAGGACAATCCTAGGCATGTCTACTCAAAAGCAAGTTTCATTAAGTTCAAGATAGGTTACTGTCCATGTACGTACATGGAAGACTACAGCCTTACTTGTCCTGTCCAAGTTCCATGGATTCATTCCACCCCATTACGTTTCTCTTTGGAGTTTCCATAATGTAGACATCTTCAACTTATTTATTATCTCCTTATACCTGAAGGCTGCACACAAAAGTGTGAAGGAACTAACTGCCTTCAGGCAATAATTTTGAGATTTGCTATCCTGCCCTATACCAAGAGATCACTTTAAGTTACAATGAAGCCCTTTGATCCCAAAATTAATAAAGCATCATAAAAAATCTATTTAACCTTAGCAAACTCATAAGTCACAGCTTCAAAGGACCAGTACACCAGTGACCAGTACACATTGTTTTCCCCTATTCTGTAGATTGAAGAGATGCAAAAAAAATCTCACCAAATGATAAGAAACAGGTTTGCCAAATGGATGTCAGGCCTGGATTAAGTGTCAGTTAATCCTAAGTGTCAGTTAGGCCTGGATTAAGTGACAAACAATTTTGCCACAGGATCTTCAGCCACTGCGTTCAACATCGAATGTGTAGAGGCATTTGAAAAAAGTGGAAGGGGCACCATATAGTATTTTGCTGAAGGGCCATGTCTCTAGTCCTGAAATTTAGCACCAGCATTACATATTTGCCGACATAGCAGTTCACACGTCCAGAAGATTATATACAATCACAACATTTTTTGTCTTCTTTAAACTCGCAACTAGCCATAAATCTGACATACACAGACATTTCTCACCAACAATCAAAGAGATAAATGCTCTATACTCCTCTTGGATTTCTTTTTCTTCATACCGATTTCACAGAAGATTTTTACGAAATTAAAAGCCACAACCAATTTGGGGGCATCCTTTCTTGCAATCCAATTGTCTTTTTCACAATGCAATTCTCTTTGCATGAAATCAAAAAATGTTGAATGGCAGTATCAAAAAAAGACCAACGCAAAACAAAAAAATCATTTTAGAGAAACATCTCACAGAAAATTTTTATGACCCAAACACTTTTAGAAGACAATCCTGATGTCCTATTTTTAATTTTCCAAGTCATCACAGCACTGCCTTGAAGGTTCATTTACTTCCAAGAGGCATTTGTTTCTACAGTTCCTAGGAGGCTGGCCATCTACTAAAATGGAGTCCTGAAAAGCAGACCTTCTGCATGCAGATGATGCCAGTGGCCTAAAATTATACAGACTGAGCTAACGTCACCCTAAAAGACTACCAATGCATCATACTTGCTCTCAGATAAGTTCAGATTAGGTGAGAGGCGTTTTCTTCCACTAGAGATGGAAAGCTGATTTTTAAACTGCAGCTACGTTTTCTTGTAACACCATACTGAGGAAAGTACCTACAAAAGTGAGGTTAGACTTTCAGGAACACTTTAATTCAGTCATTATCAGACACTAGAGAAAATAATCTAGTGTTAGTTCTCAAGTCTGAGCCAAAATATTGCTACTTCAATATGAGAAAATGCTTGGAAATAAGAGCAAAATACTGTCAGCTATCTTAATTAGCTATTGCTTAACCAAGAAAGAAAAAAATATACAACTATGTATTCATGGCATTTATGGTTTATTTCCTTTCAAATTCCTTGTACTATAAATTGAAATACACTTTGTCATTTGTAAAACAGCAAACCAGGCATTAAAAAACCATTCACACCTTCTGTCATGATGACATCTTCTTTTAAAATATTTAGGATTTTAATATTAATAGGAGGTTAATATTTAGCCTCCCACAGCTCCCAAAAAAGGTTTACAGCTCTTTTTAGAAGACTCTGGATTAGCTGTGCTACTTTGACACAACTACATTTTTAACTTTTGCATCAGTGGGAACCATCACAATTTTCATACAAAAAACAGGTAAGTGCGCTCCATCATTCATAATACCCTGTAAGAACACTAGTCACCGATATTTAACTTCAAAAGAACACTTACTGTAAAAAGTATCCCAAACAAACCTATTAATAGGAGTAATACAGAACATCAGGTGGATGAAGCAGCAATACATCCAATAAAAGAACTGCTCGTCAGGAAATTTTGCCATGGAGTAGGTAGATGATTGCTTAGGCCCAATCCAAAAACTGGTTACACAGGAATACCAACATATTCTAAACAGTGAGGTACATGAGTTTAGTAGCACGTCTTATCAGAACTGTACGTTCAGCCACAACTGTAGACAAAATGTTCTGCTTGAACTCTGCAATATTTCTTGGGTACCGTATCCCTCCTATTTCCTCTTTACAGAATATACACTTATATCCAACTAAACTTACTATTGTGGGGTGACTGTGGGTGTAATCATTCACTAACCCTACAATCCAGAGTAACTACGGGAGCACATAAGAGACATTTACGTCGATGTAGTTACGGCACCACCTTGTGAAAACCTATGGGAAATTCATATTGCAATCCAGAGCAAATTGTTCTTACACCAGAGCAAGGACTCCCCGTAGATACTCTGGATTGCGCCCTAAGGCTGCAATCCTATTCTGTTGTCCCCACACTTTAACTGGTGATTCTCTTGACCTATGCAGGCTTTGGCCCAAACTCCATACAATTCTATACAGTCCCCACTAGGGCTACAATCCTATAGGTTTTAAAGAGGATTCCATGGCTCCTCTGACTGGTTTCTACAGCTCCCCAAGGAATCAAGGCTCACAGTGTGGGAACCACTGTGAGACACTTTCCTGGAAGAAAGGCACACTAAACACAATGGAATTTACTTCCAAGTAGATGTGCTCCTGATGTTTATCTATCATTTAATGAAATTTCCCCCCTTTTAATTAAAACAGAAAGGCCTTCAAATCATATGCTCCCCAACAGTTCTTACTGAACATTATTTGGAAAATGAACAGAATGGAAATAAATGTGGAGAAGAATCCTATTTATCATGCACATAAAATGAGGAAAGACAATTTCAGAAAATTGTAATGGGAACCTAATCAAGGCTACCTATGAATATGCTTGGGCTACCACACACACACACCATCAACTCTGAGATACACTGAAAGCTAGGATGGTACAGTGGCTAGGGAGATGTGACTGAGACCTGGAAGATCCAGGTTCAAATCTCTCCTTGGCCATGAAGCTTCCTAGGTGACCTTGGGCAAGTCACTCACTCTCAGTCTCACCTACCTCACAGGGTTGTTGTGCGCACATCAAGAAGGGATGAACTAAAGCTTTATAGGCCACGTTGGGTATCTATGTTGGCGTGAGATATAAACCTCAAAGACAATTCTTTGCTATCGTAATGCACTGTTCATAGGAAGCCAAGAGAAAAAGATAACCTTTCTGAATAAGAGTATGTAGGGCTAAAATGCTTTCCCTCACCCGGTCAGCATATGCCAAAATGTAACTAGCCTTCCTTTAACAAGATAGTGACGCTGGCAGTGGTACTCAAAGCAGTGGTTGGCACCCCCATGGGGGGGTCACAACCTCAGGTCGGGGGTCACAAGATGGGAGGACATGCCATCTTGGAATCTTACGTATTTCTTTTGAATTATATTCCTCTTGGGTCTTTCCTGGGAGGTAAGTCTCATTGAATACAATGGGACTTACAAGTAGACATGGAGGAGCTCTTGCATCACAATGATGTTACACCCCAGTACGTTTTGACGGGGCAGATTTTTACGTTTGAAAGAGGGTCCCAGTCTGGAATTCACGAGTATCACTGCTATAAGAGAGCAATGGTTAACCTACACCAGGTCACACCATACCTAATGAGCAAGGTTGATGGGAAGCATCAGAGTTATGCAAACACTGGCTACACCTGCTCACCCTGCCTGCTAGGCTTAATGGCTACCAGGATCCCTACCTAGCAGTCTCTTTCAAAAGCCCTTTTTCTCCCTGACACACACACTCATCCACCACCCCCTTCTATACAGGCCACTTGTATAGTGCTTGACGTCACAGTGGTGGGAGGGGGAGTTTTGGAACGTTGAGAAGAGGAAGATTCCAGCCAGCCCAGGCCCTTCCCTTTGTGACGTCACAAACACAACAAGAACCTGGCCCCGACTGGGCTGACTGGCCGGGAACCCGGGGAAGGAAAGGGGGGGGGCTGGCTGGCTGGCGTTGACACGCTGCTTAACCTGTTGCTGCTGCTGCCACGGTGCAGAGGATGCAACCGAAACAAACACACACTCGCTGCCAACCCAAGCAGAGCCAGCAGCAGCAGCCGCCATGCTTGCTCTCTGAGATCACCATTCACTGCAATAGCAGAGTAGTCTTCCTAGTCTCTCTCTCTCTGCCCCCTCCACCTCTCTTCTTACAACCTGCCCCTATCTACCCTAGGAGTTCCCCCCAACTTGTGTGAACACAACCCAAGGTTATGTGTCTACTGAGTTCAATGTGTCTACTAGGTCAATGGAGCACGCACAGGATTGCAACCCATGGGTTTGATCCAGAGGTCTCCCCCTTCCAAATGAGGCCACACTACCATTTTTTTCTTCTCCCCCCCAACCACCAACAACCCCAAACAAGCTGCACTTCCACCAAGCAGCATTTTCATTGTTCATCTGTGCAAACGTGGAATTAAGCTGCAACACAGATTTAGTGGATTTTTCCCCCTTTGCCCCCAACCTCCCTCCATGCTTTGTTTCATTACATGCACACACATTCACACACACACACACCCTGTTTCATGGGAAGACTTCCTACACAACATTTCCCTTCCCATCCAAACACTTAAGTATGCTTCAGATTTGGAGTTTCCTCTGCAATGCGGATGTCTTTTTAATTCGTAAATCCATTAAAGAAAATTGCAAAAAAAAAAAGTTTCTCCATTTTTTAACGCTTTCCTTTCTCCACCACCCCCCATCATATGGAGCAGAAACTGTTGAAAAGAGTCCACCCAAGTATATTTTGCTTTTTTAAAATAAAGCAGTATCTAAATGCTGATCCACCACGACAGACACCCCCCTCCAGGAACATTCCCTCCTTCCAGACCAGACCGTATTGTGTATACAACTTTGTGGGTCAACCTCACGTTCACATTTTTCAAATGATTTCCTTTGCCAGCAAAAGAGCCTCGTGTTTTCACAATAGGGGTGGGGGGTTGGTTTGTTTTAAAGTCACCTTTGGGTCTATCCGATCCTACGCCTGAATACTCAGAATTAAGCCCCATTGCAGTAAATAAGGCTTACTCCCAGGAAAGTATGCATAGGATTGCACAAACTTAAAATAGCTTTCCCCTTCTTTCCCCCCCCCCCATTCCAATCCAAAGCTACAGCCAAAGAAAGAAACACGATCCTAGCTAGCTATTTCTATGCATCCATGCAGTTGCAAGAGATTGAACAGGGCAAGCCTATGTGTATACTCGGAAGTAAACCCAATGGAGCTTACTCCTAGGAAAAGCATGCACAGGATTGCAACTCAAAGGGATGGCTGGAAGAGATATAGGTGTACAGCAGTACCTAGATCTCCACTGACTACATGCGAAAGCTAGATGGGAGTGTGGGGAGCAAAATCCCAAGGCCCCCCCACACACACACTGATTAAAGTCAGGCCCAGCAAATGCCTTCTTTGTAACAAGATCTCCCAACTGGTTCTGTTCCATTGAAAGCCAGCAAAGCCAGCACTAGATTTTGATGGGGGTGGAGTGGGGGGGGGGGGGGACACAGTGGAACCAGCAGCATCCAGCTCTCCATAGCAGACATTACAATTGCAAGTTAGCCTTTGCCTTGCACCAGGTTCCCTTTCTCGCCCCCAGTCCCCAAATATATGTTATAATAACGTAGCCATTTGCATGCAAAAGTGAAATACTAATATTTCCTAGAGAAATATTTAGAAAGCTCTTTAGTTGCATGATCGCAGCAGCCCCCACTCCCTCCCCCCAAGACTGTGCCTTTCATCTTCTAAAACTAGATTATGATTGTGTCATTTGAGGTCAATACATTTATTCACTGGAGGTACAGCTACAAGAATCTGCTTTTTCTTTCTTTTTTGGCAACCAGCTTTTGCCATTTCAAACGGCTTGGGAGATCGACCCCCCCCCCCCATTTCCCAGAGGAGGAGGAAATAAAAACACACAAACCCAACATTTTTTTAAAGACATTCTCTAAATAAACACACAGCTTTTAAACTTCACATGCAGGACACACAGGAAAAAAATTAAGAGATTAAAATGATCCACACTTACGTATTTCTTTTGAATTATATTCCTCTTGGGTCTTTCTTTGCTCATTCTGATATCCAGATTCTGATTGCAAATGGGGAAAATTGCTTCATGAATTAAAAGCCGCGATCAATTTGGGAAGAAGAAGAAGAAAAAGAAGGAAAATCCTTTTGTGTGTGTATTTCTTTTATATGTGTTGTGGTTTCTTGTAATCCGATTTTCTTCGCACACAATGCAATCCTCCTTGCAATAAATCCAAAATATTTTGTAGGGTGGCGGTGGGAGGGGAGCTCAAAAAACAAAAAAGGAAGAAAAAAGGCAAATGCAAAGAGGGGAGAAAAATCACTTTAGAGAAACATTCATAATGCAAACCCAACGCCCTGAACACACACAAAACACACCAAACGACGCCCTTGATGTCCCCTTTTTTCCAAGCCACCCCAAAAATAATAATAATAAAAAAAGGATCCACAGGCCCGTAGAGTCCAAGGTGTAAGTTTACATGTTGGGGGAGAAAAAAAAGAAGAACAAAAAACAGATTTCAAAGAGGAAGATGGATGCAAAAGAAAAATGTTGGAAGTCACGTTTCTCCAGCTGCAGCCCAGACAACTCCAGCAGCAAGCAAGCAGCGCAAGGGCTGCACACACTGGAGGAGTCTCTCTGCTGGCTCCAGTTCTGCCCCCTCCCCAGCCAATGAGAGAGAGACAGGCAGAGCAGCTCCTCCAGCAGCAACTTTAAATGGCCCTCTTTGCTGGCTAGGATGCTGGGTTAGGTAGACATGGAAAGACAGATAGATAGACTGAGTGGGAGGAAAAGACCTACTGACTGACTGACTGGCTGGGAGGGAAAGACACACAGACAGACTTAGTGACTGGAAGGAAAAGAGAAAGACTGAGTGACTGACTGGGAGGGACAGACAGACTTAGTGACTGGGAGGAAAAGAGACTGACTGATTGACTGACTGGGAGGGAAAGACAGACAGACTTAGTGACTGGGAGGGAAAGAGAAAGACTGATTGAGTGACTGACTGAGTGGGAGGGACAGACAGACAGGCTTAGTGACTGGGAGGAAAAGAGACTGAGTGGGAGGGACAGACAGACAGACTTAATGAGTGGGAGGGAAAGAGAAAGACTGAGTGACTGACTGGAAGGGACAAACAGACAGGCAGATTGACTGAGTGGGAGGGAGGGACAGATAGACTGACTGACTGACTGACTGAATAGGAGGGAAAGACTGATTGAGTGGGAGGGAAAGACAGACTGACTGGGAGGGAAAAAGACTGACTGAATGACTGGGAGGGAAAAACTGACTGACTTAGTGGGAGGGAAAGACAGACAGACTGAGTGACTGAGAGTGAAAGACTGACTGACAGTGGAAGGGAAAGACTGACTGACTGACCTAGTGGGAGGGAAAGACAGAAGACTGAGTGACTGAGAGGGAAAGACAGACTGACAGTCTAGGAGGGAAAGACAGATTGTGTTAGTGGGAGGGAAAGAGACTAAGTGACTTAGTGAGAGGGAAAGATAGACAGACTAACTTAGTGGGAGAGAGAGACTGACTGAGTGACTGAGGGAGGGAGAAGGAAGGGAAGGGAAGGGAAGGGGGCGGGTGAGGGTGAGGGCTGAGCCTGGGTGCTGGAGGTGGTGCCAGGCGCAGGGACCACTCCGGTGGCGCCTCTGCAAGCCAAGCAGGGCGATTGTGAGTCCCTGAGGAGTGGGGTGCAGAACTGGGGTGCAGTCCCTGGAGGGAGGGAGTCAGTCCAGGAGACGCCTGCAGAGCCCTTTAATTGTCCTCCAGTGCCTGCCCTCCTCCGGTCGCCTGGCCCGCTCCTCCTGCTGCTGTTACATCGCTCCCCCTGCTCCCTCTGCCTGCCCTTGCCGGGTCCTCTCCGCCTCTCTCTCGCCCGCAGGAGGAGGAAGAAGCGGGCTCGCTGCCTGCCTGCCTTCACCGTCGCTCTCTCTGAAAAGTTGTAGTCCTCCTCACCACAAAATGGCTACAATGAAGGAGAAACTACATATCCCAGCAGGCCCTGCGCGCGCAGCTGCCTTAGCGGCTCTCTGATAGGCCGCCGGGAGAGGGATTGTCCTCGAGGCACCTTTCTGGCACCTCAGGCCACGCCCCCTCCTGCTGCTGCTCTCCTGACTGCCCTGCACTCAGCACTGCTGGGACCAGCCTCTGCCCTGCAGCAGCAGCAGCAGCAGCAGCACTTGCTCCTCAGAGCTCATACATACATACATACTCACTCAGAGCTTATACATACATACATGCATACTCAGAGCTTGAACATACATACTCACGCAGAGCTCATACATACATACATACTCACTCAGAGCTTATACATGCATACATGCATACTCAGACCTTGAACATACATACATACTCACTCAGAGCTTGCACATACATACATACATACATACATACATACATACATACATACTCACTCACTCACTCAGAGTTTAGACATACATGCATACTCAGAGCTTGAACATACATACTCACTCAGAGCTCATACATACATACATACTCACCAGTGGTCGGCTCCAGCAGGTTCGCACCTACTCTATAGAACCGGTTGTTAACCAAAGATAGGACATATAAAGTTTAAAAATAGCCGTTTAAAAGTGGCTGCCAGATGGGCAGAGAACCGGTTGTTAATTTCTTTGAAGCCCATCACTGATACTCAGAGCTTATACATACATACATACTCACTCACTCAGAGCTTATACGTACATACATGCATACTTAGACCTTGAACATACATACATACTCACTCACAGCTTGCACATACATATATACTCACTCAGAGCTTATACATACATACATGCATACTCAGACCTTGAACATACATACATACTCACTCAGAGCTCATACATACATACATACTCACTCACTCAGAGCTTATACGTACATACATGCATACTTAGACCTTGAACATACATACATACTCACTCACAGCTTGCACATACATATATACTCGCTCAGAGCTTATACATACATACATGCATACTTAGACCTTGAACATACATACATACTCACTCACAGCTTGCACATACATACATACTCACTCAGAGCTTATACATACATACATGCATACTTAGACCTTGAACATACATACATACTCACTCAGAGCTTGCACATACATACATACATACATACATACATACATACATACTCACTCAGAGCTTATACGTACATACATGCATACTCAGATCTTGAACATAAATACATACTCAGAGCTTGCACATACATACATACTCACTCACTCAGAGCTTATACGTACATACATGCATACTCAGAGCTTGAACATACATACTCACTCAGAGCTCATACATGCATACATACATACATACTCACTCAGAGCTTATACATACATACATGCATACTCAGACCTTGAACATACATACATACTCACTCAGAGCTCATACATACATACATACTCACTCAGAGCTTATACATACATACATGCATACTTAGACCTTGAACATACATACATACTCACTGAGAGCTCATACATACATACATACTCACTCACTCAGAGCTTATACATACATACATACTCACTCAGAGCGTGCACATACATACATACTCAGAGCTTGCACATACATACTTAGAGCTTGCACATAAATATATACTCACTCACTCAGAGCTTATACATACATACTCACTCAGAGCTTGCACATACATACATACATACATACTCACTCACTCAGAGCTTATACATACTCAGAGCTTGCACATACATGCATACATACATACCTACTCACTCACTCAGAGCTTATACATACATACATACTCAGCTTGCACATACATACATACATACTCACTCACTCAGAGCTTATACATGTATGTATTATATATGTATGCATACATACATACATACTCAGAGCTTGCACATACATACATACTCACTCACTCACTCACTCAGAGCTTATACATACATACTCACTCAGAGCTTGCACATACGTACATACATACTCACTCAGAGCTTATACATACATACAAAGAGCTTGCACATACATGCATACATACATACATACTCACTCACTCAGAGCTTATACATACATACATACATACATACTAACATACATAACATACATAACATACATAACATACTCAGAGCTTGCACGCACAAACGTACATACCAGGGGTGTGTTGTTAATTCCCCCCCCCCCCCCCGCTACTGATCCGGTAGCCACTGGGAGGGCCAGAAAACCGGCCGCACTGGTTTGGCCGGCCGCAGTGCGCATGCACCAACCTTAGCGCAGGCGCAGTGCTGTCCTGAAGCAGGCCAGCTTCAGGACAGCACTGTGCTTGCACCAACCTTAGCGCAGGCGCTGTGCGCCGGGGTTGGGGCCCACCCCTTGCCCTACCCACCTGCACCCGCAGCATGCTAGGGTGGGTGGTGTGCCCGCCCCTGACCCTCCCTGGCCTGGCCCCTGACCCTCCCTGGCCCGGCCCCTGACCTTCCCTGCCCTCTGACTCCAGCCCCGCCCCCTAATCCCAGCCTGCCCTGCCCACTTCCGGCGAGCCGGTTGTTGGGCCAGGCCAGGCCCATCACTCATACATACATACATACTCACTTACTCACTCACTCAGAGCTTATACATACATAAATACATACATACCCAGAGCTTGCACATACATACATACATACATACATACATACATACATACATACATACTCACTCACAGCTTATACATACATACATACTCACTCACTCACTCACTCAGAGCTCATACATACATACATACTCAGAGCTTGCACATACATACTTACTCACTCAGAGCTTACACATACATACATGCATACTCAGAGCTTGCACATACATACATACGCACTCACTCAGAACTCATACGTACATACATACATACATACATACATACATACTCACTCACTCAGAGTTTATACATACATACATACATACATACTCACTCAGTGCTTATACATACATACATACTCACTCACTCAGTGCTTATACATACATACATACATACATACATACACACACACTGGAGCTTATACATACATACTCAGCTTACACATACATACTCAGAGCTTACATATGCATACATACATGCATACTCAGAGCTTACACATACATACATGCTTACATACATACTCAGCGCTTACATACATACTCAGAGCTTATACATACATACATACATACTCACACAGAGCTTACACATACATACGTGCATATATACATACTCACTCAGAGCTTACACATACATACAAACATACGTATGCACATACATACATACTCAGAGCTTACACATACATACACAAAATATCATATGTATTGTACATACAATATATGTATTGTCCATATAATCCTCGACACCCAAAGCGGTAAAAGAGGAAGTGAAGAAGAAAACATACAATGTATGTACGGTAACTTGTACAGTGTATACAATGCAATGTATTATACATAGGCAATATATGCATACATACATACACACACGCATGTGTGTGTTCATTCATACTTAATATGAATTCATATTTCATTCATACATACAATCTTTCTGCATAAAAGCCTTATGTGTAAGGGTGTCCACACGTCTTCCAGCCTTTCATGTCAATCAATCAGGCTGAGGAGAGGCAACTGTAAACATTCCAACTGTCAACAGACCAGACTGAGAAGAGGATGGCGTTGGGGGCAATTGAGGAAAAACTTTGAGGAGAGAGATGGCAAAAGGCAGTTGAGATGCTGGAAAGGGAGATGGTTTTTTTACTGATTAATGATGTTATATTTTACCTCCGAAAGTGGCAGCTGCAGGTTATGAGTATATACGTATGCATACAGTGGTGTCTTGTAATACAAATATAATTCGTTCCAGAAGCATGTTTGTCTTACAAAGCGTTCTTTGTATAAAGTGGATTTTCACATAGGAAATATTGGAAACTTAGACAATTGGGTCAAGGTCAGAAATAGTTTGAATGTGAATTTAAGTGGTGTCTGGTTTTTGGAGAGTGGCATGGAAAAAGGGCATGCACACAAAAGGAGGAGGACTCTTAATAGAGAAGCAGGTCTTAATAAATTTTTATTAAGACATGGAATGGTTCATGGCCACCTATGGAGTCTGAGCCTTGGCTTGGAAAGAAGATCCACATAGCTCAGTAGCATCCAGGCCCAACCAAAATTTAACTGTTGTCCTGCAGGCAGCACAAAGCACATGGTGTAGATTTCCCCTCTTCATCCTGCTGCAGTGCAGCCTTTTACCATCTTCCCATTCCCAGTTCCTGCTCTGATCTTCCCTGCTTCCCTGCAATCTCTCACAAATACCAGTCCATCAGTGAGGCTAACTGAGGCAGTAACCCTGGGATGCAGATTGCTGAGGAGTGCCATCCTTCTCTGCTGCTGCCACTTCTCTTCCAACATAAACTGGAAAAATAAAAGGATCAATTGTGGAGGAGAGGAGAACATCAGAGTGTCTAACCCACAATTATCCTCTCCATAATGTTGTTCCTGCCCCATCCCCTCTTCCTTTTCCAGTCTGGAAACTGGGAGGAGCAGAAGCTGGCACATTGCCAGGTAAGGATAACATTTGCCATGCCATCTCAGGTGCCAGGAAGTCTTGGCTTGCGCTCTTTCTCAGCTGCTGCTTTCACTTCATCATCTTTTTCTTCTTTCAACTGCTAGGTATGCACATTCAATATGCTGTGGTGCCACTGCCTCCTCCACAAATTCTGATGCACGTGTGCAGTCTGCTGCCAGCAGTGCGCACGTGCGGGTAGGAGCTCTGAGCAAAACTGATCTGATTGACTCTCCAACATTGGAGGTGATGATGTGTCAAACTGGAGCACCCGATGAAAGGCTCTTGCTTGTTGTAGTTTGCCTCTGGCCTGGAGGAATCTGGACCTGGTGGTACATCAGGTTAGCAGGCCTTAGGACTTAGAGCACAATCCTAACCATGTCTACTCAGATGTAAGCCTCACTGTGTTACTCCCAAGAAAGTGTGTTTAGGATTGCAGCCACAGCTCCTAGGACTGCATAGGATCTCACAATGTCTAATGGGGAGGGTAGGGGTTATTTGAATGGAGGGAGGAGGAACCTGGAAATGCTTCATAAGCAATGTTAGAAGAAGAAAGTCCCTTTTCTGAAGCAAGCTTTTATTGGGAAAGCATCACTTAAATCCCTTTGGGGGACGGTGTGTGTTCTGTTGTGTTTAACATAAAAAGACCATTTACCTAAATTACCAGCAAAACAGCTCAGCTCCTTATTGCTTGCTAAGTACAGCAGTTATTGGGAATCTACCACTTTGTCCTCCAGTCAGTGTCACCTCAGGACAGTGAGACGCTTTGCACAAAACTTGCTCAACATGTCTCCAAGGTATTCTAAGGTCATTCCCTGCCTGCTTTCTCTAATGCTGGAGAAAACCCTGCTGTACCAGATTATTTTTAAGCCAGGCTAGTGGAAAAGTGCCTATTATAATGAGTCTGTTTGCTTCTAACCTCTTTTTTCCCTTCCACTTTTAACACACTGCATAGTGGCAGTTGCCAACTTAAAAAAATTGTTGAAAGAAAAATTGCCATTAATGAACACAATATAGCAAATCAACAAATACAGACGCTTCCTAAACTCGATTGTTTGATACAACTCTGGCTGCAATCCTAACTACACTTTCCTAGGAGTAAGAACTATTGAATACAATGGGATTTACTTCTGAGTAGACATACTTAGGATTGTCACTTTATTTTCCTGCAGGCTCAATTTCTGGGCCTATCTATATAGGAGATGTTCTACAGTGTATAAAGATGGAGTTAACAGTTTTGGTGCTACCCCCAAAATGCCCTTTTCCATGGTGCTGTTCATCACACATTTATATAGACAATCAGAACAACTCATCACTCATCACAATCTCAACACATTGGTATGTTCATAGAATAAACTTCATTTCAAGAGAGAAGGGTCAATTGAATATTGATGGGTCAACATACAGCTGTTAAGACTGGAGCCAGCAATTTTGCTGGCACAAACCCAGGTACAGTGATGCCTCACGTAAGAAACGCCTCATGTAACGTATGTTTCACATAACAAACAAAAATTTCTCTAGGATTCTGCTTCACATAACAAACTGTGCTTCACATAACAAACAAACTCGTTGGCTTTTGGGGCAGACGCGCTGGCCAGCAGCCCTTTTAAAGAGCGTCAGGGCTGCCTACCGCGCCTGCCCATAGCGAAAGCAACACTTGCGCGCTGTTCCTCCTGTGGCCAGGCGTCTGCTGGGCAGAGGGAGAGAAGAGCAGTGGAGAAGAGGGAAGCTGCTCAGGGCTAGCCAGAAGGGAGCAGGGGAGAGAGAGGCTCAGGATGGAGAGAAGGAGAAAGTGGGGAGACACTTGGAAAGTGGATTGGATGGCAGCCTCCTAACCATGTCTACCCAGAAGTAAGCCCCATTGTGTTAAATGGGGCTTACTCCCAGGAAAATGTCTTTAGGGCTGCAGCCTAAGTAGATTTCATAGGGTCATGCACATTGAATGCATGTCTTGAACTCAATTCCAGTGTTTTGTCATCATTTTTACATCCAGTTAATATTTTTATATGAATATTTTTGGGTATGTGGAACAAATCGTCTGAGTTTCCATTATTTTCTATGGGAACATCTTCTTCATGTAAAGAACGTTTCATGTAACAAACATGCCTCCGGAACAAATTAAATTTGTTACGTGAGGCGTCACTGTATCCCCATACCTAAGTAAGGGGATACTGCTGGGGCTTACCTTGGGATATGGAGACAAAAGTCCCTTCCCCAGCAGTTCTTACTAACAACAGACGGCCTTTTGGCTCCACTGTATTACAGTGCAGGAATCTCAATAGGATTGTGTTGTAAGTGCCTTTTCCAAATGTAGGAGAGTTGAGTTTGTCAGTGTTACACAGAATATTTCATAGGTTGCTGTGTACAGTGAAGAAAGGGCAGATTACTAGCCCTCTGTTCTAGAATGATCTGATCAGTATTCTGTTCTATGCTTCTCTCTTCCTAATAAGTGGGCTTGGAAAAACACGTTTTTCTTGTGACCAGTCATCCATATGAAGACTTTAATAAAACAAACAATTTAAGTAAAAAGCCCGAAACATTCATGGAGCACTCTCCGTAAGCCAATTAGAGAGACTAATTGTGGTTGGCCTCAAAAGTTAGCAAGTTTGTTTTAATGAGCAAAGTATAGAGGAGGAATAGAAGGTGTACTTGCTGCTGGGAAGGCAAACATTCATATGGTCTTGAAAAGAGGCAAATTGTTCTGTTTGAGAGGTGACTTGTTTGTTTCTTTGTGGAACAGCAAAACACACTGTGCAAGCAGGTGGGAATCTTATTCCAAGGTGCAGAGATTGCTGCCTTTCTGGACTATTGTCTGTCTGTGCAACATTTCCGGCTTCAAGACCAATATCCATATAGAAGGAGTGTTTCCTTGTTTATCCTTCCTTTATGTTAGTTGAACCAGATGGTAAGCCAGATGATGTGGAAGGGTTCTTCTTGGACTGTACCGCTAAGGGTGTTGAATCACACTTTTGCATTTTGGTCCACTTAAAAATAATACACAGGGAAAGGACTGGGAGCATTCAGGCTGAGGATTCTTGCAGGCTTCTACTTGCAGGTTTCTTGCAGGATTCTACTTGCAGGCTGAGGATTCAAGTGAGGACTGTATTATCTGAAACTTTGCAGACACAGTAGAGGCGCTACTATCCAATCTATATCTATATACTATATATAAAACTAGAAAAAGTGTACCCATGTTGCGGGAGTACCATTCCCCATACGACATTCCCCCCTCACTGCGCATCAACCGCCCGTACACATCAACCCCCCATGCACTTCAACACATATGCGCTTCAACACCTATGCTCATCATCCCTCCATGCGCACCATCCCCCGCACGAACAACATCCATGCTGCCCTCTGCTTACTGCTCAGTGGTGCTCGGTAGGGCAGGGTGATCAGATGCTGAACACAAAATTTCCCCTCCCCAAGTGCCCCAAAATTCCTGTCCCCCAAGCCAAAATTCCTACTCGGTTAAAATAAAATGTAGGACACCCCAAAAAATGTAGGACAAATGTAGGACATGTTAAAATAAAGCAAAAATACTTGTATTGGTTTCCTGCACTTAATTTCAACACTTTTAAAACTGAAAAACTTTTAACATACATGATTCTGATCCAGACGTGTAGGATGCCCTCAAAGCAGTTTGCAGCAACACAACACATGCAAATGACTTCAGCATACGTGATTCTGACCCAGACATGTACGATGCCCTCAAGGCAGTTTGCAGCAATATAATCCTCATGCAAGTGATTTCAACATAAATGATTCTGACATGCACTCACACACACATGCACATATGTATAGCATGCACTCACACACACACACAGACCACACACACACAAACACATATAGCATGCACACACTCTCCCACACACACACACACCATGCACTCACTCACGTTTACACAAACACATACATACACCATGCACTCTCTCTCATACCCACAGAAAGACACACTCACCTTGGAAGGCTCCAGGGATGCTGCAGCGGTGGTGGGGATTGTTGGGCCGGCCAGCAAGGCTGCAGAGGCAGCGGAGATGCTGCAGGAGGAGCCAGGCCAGCTGGCAAAGCTGTGGCGTGGTGAAGAGGACACTGCAGGGGCCATGGAGGATCCAGAGAAACTGCAGCCGAGGTATACTGCTGCTTGCCAAGAGGCAGGGGAGGACCTTCCTCCTGGTCCCATCTCACTACTTTCCCGTTCTGGGGCAGTCCCAGCGCAGTGCACAGAAGTGCACAATCAAATGGCTGCTGGGCCTGGATCCCAGTGAAGGGGAGGAGGCTTCCTACTCCCCAGTAGACCCCCCTTTTCTGGAGGTCTCCAGGGAATTCCTATCAAATAGTCAGCCTGCAGTAGGGGTGCCTGGTGGTGTCCACTGCCCAGTGCCCGGTGATGCCTGGTGGTGCCCAGTGATAGCCGCCCCGCACTGTGTAGTGGTTGCCAATAGGTATACCCAGTGCCCACTGCCCATTGGTGCCTGGAGGTGCACACTGGTGACTGGTGATCCCAGCTGCCTCATGATGCCCTCAGCCTGTTGATGGCTGGTGGTGCCTGCTACCCAGTGGTGTCTGGTGGTGCCTAGCAGGGATGCCTGGTGCCAAGGAGGGATGCCCACTGGTACCCATTGCCCACAGGTGCTCTCGCTGCATCCCCTCCACTGCCATCACTTGCTGTTCTGCCTCTCCTGCAGGTTGGAGGCATTCTCAAAGTCAGGCAAAGGCCTACATGGTATTCCACTGCATCATAAAGGCGCCATAGCCTTCTAAAGCTGCTCATGTGATCTTTAACAATCATGCAAAGTTACATGACCCTCAATGAGCATGCCGGGGAGGTGGCATGGTGCAGTCCTGCTCCAGGGTGCCATGAAGATAGGTCCCTTTTTGTGACACAGAATAAGGCAACTTGGGGTACAGTCCTAACCTAGGACAGCACAACTCGTAGGTCTTCCCATTCCCGTGCTGATGTAGGGAGGCAAGTGCATGTCTATACACTGACCTAACCCTCCCCCAGGGGTGGCACAGAAGTGGCACTTATTGCACTTTGTGATACTGCCAGGTCAGCACAGGACTTATGCCAGGCCTAACTGGAGGGTTCGGATTGCAGAGCATAATTGCAGAGCACCAACTGTGTGTACTCAACAGAGCAACAGAGAATTGCAGAGCACCAACTGTGTCTACTCAAAAGTAAGCCACATTGTGTTCAATGGGTCTTACTCCCAGGAAAGTATGTTTAGGATTACAACCCTAGGGCTTAACTATATCCAACCTCTCAATGCTGTTGCCGTCATGCCAATATGTTGTGCGCTATGTTGCTGAGACAGTCATTGAGACCTCCTCAAGATAAGGGATCTTTTGTTTCCTTACCTCAGGATTGCATTGAGGCTGCATCAGTGCTGAAATATTTGATAAGATTGGGCCCTTAATGTGTTCACGGTGCCACATTAGCATGATTAAAAATCAAACATTTCCAGGTGTTCGTACAAAAATATTCGCAGCTTGTTCCCAGTTTTTTATAACAGGAATTAAATTGGAGCATTGAGCAGGGCAGGAAGTAAGCAACAAAAGTGACAGCTGTTTGAAGATTAAAAACAAAGTTAAAATATGCCATACTTTAATATTGATTTTAAGATAGAAAAGAGAAAAAAATTCACTGTAAAAATGTTTTAAAATTTAATTTGTTCTCTTATTCTTGGCTCATATTGTTTCCTTTACTACAACCATGCAAATATTCCTGAGCATAAATTCTTATTGGTCTGGTGCAGATAAGTTTTAACTACTTGCAGGCTTAGGGGCCAATTCCATCTCACTTTCCAGCACCACTGCAGCCACTATGCAGCCCCAAGGTAAAGGGACGCATGTTCCTCTGCCTAGAGGACACCTCAGTGCTTGCTCCTCCACCACAGGACACAATACCCCATTGGCACAGCTACACCAGCAGTAGAAAATGGGATAGGATTGGGCCTTACACCTGTCATATTGAGTACAGACCAGACTTCAAGTTCAATCATTAGACATGCAATCAGATTTTAATCTTGGAAGTAGATATCAACAAAAAATGGCTGCCTTGTATGTTTCATCGTGCTTATTTTAATGCTGTTACAGTAGTCCTCTGAGCTAGCCATCTGGGATGGTCAGAATCCCTAGATTTAGGGCAGTAACATACATTGTTTTGGAATGTACAGCTATAGCAGACACACTTGGTTATGTAAATAAAGACCTGGAGTTCTTACTTGAGCTTTGAATGTTTTCAACTGGAAATATTTTAATTGAGCTTACAGATTAGGGGCATGCGGCCTATCCATACTTTTGATACAGTACAAAGATGAATCTACAGTGTGTGCTTTTTAATTATCTCTTTTCAAAACATTATGATGATAGATCAGGTCATTTTATAAATGACCCCAGGCCCTTGGCTTCTAATAGTATACTGCCTTTATATAAATCTGTGGCGCATCCATATTTAGAATACTACTGTGTACTGTTCTAGTCTCCTCACATCACAAAACTATTCGGTGAAAAAGTGCAAAAATGGGCAATTAACATGAATAGACAGCTGGAGACAATCCCGACAATCCAGAGTAACTACGGGAGCACGCAAGAGACATTACATGCACCCGCAGTTATTGCACCACCTAGTGAAAACCTATGGGAAATTCATATTGCAATCCAGAGCAAATTGTTCTTACACCGGAGCAAGGACTCCCTAGAGTTACTTTGGATTGCACCCATAATTCCTATAAGGATCTGTGCCAGAGGCCGTTGTGGACAACTACTGAAAGTACTGACTCAATAGATCTTTAGCCTGATCCAGCCAAGGACATTTTGTATTCTTATATTCATATGTATATGTTAATTGTATTGAAACATGATTTCATTTTTAAAGCTGTGATTCTGTATGTTCCCTGTCTGAAAAATGAGATCAGAACAATGCAAATAAGTTTAAAGTTTCTGCTTTCTCTTCCTCCCACCCTGCTCCAGTTTTTGAGGTGTCAGCTATAGAAAGATGAATCACTTCTAAGTAGGAGGCCTGATACATGATGAAATCACCAACCGACACTTCAGTGACTTTTAATGTTGTTCTGTGTAACACATCACGAAGAGGGACGTTGTGGGATTTTGACTGTTCCACCAGGCATAGATGATATGATGTTGCAATTCTGTGGGTAGCCTTTTTTCTATTTTTTCTCATACTGATGAAATGCTTTATCATCACAGCAAATGTGAGAATTTGCCTTTGGGCAGATGACTAGCCTATGGCTATTTTTAAATGAATCATGATTAATAATGCTTTAAAAAAACATTAAAATTTACAGAGAAAAGCCTTTCAAGGCTATTATTTTTTAAGAATCAGTCGGAAGAGGGCAAGAAGCTTGAAAAAAAGAGCTGTAGCTTCTTCAAATTTTAGAAGTGTATTGTGCATCTTATCCATTAATGTTATAAGTGGTTCTCAAATATTTTAGCACCTGGACACACTTTTTAGAATGACAGTCTGTCAGGGCCCACCACAAGTTATTTAATTAACCTGGAAGTAATGTCATGGTTGGAAGTGTTGTCATCAAGTTAGCCTTCAAGTTGTGATCACTCAAAGATCCCATTATATAACATGCTCATAATGTTGTTTTCCATAGCTTGAAATTCAAACATTCCAGCTGGGAAGTCAATGAAGACCTGAACCACCTGCATAGCCCTCTCCCTTTTTCCATCTTCCCACCTATTCAGGGCAAATGACCATCTCTCTCTCTCCTACCAGGAACCCGACCATTTCAGCAGCTCTGTATCCTATATTTTCAGCTCTGTATTTTCAATGGCAGTTGGAGTAGGTATTATGTGACCCACCTAGTGGATTCTGACCCACAATGAGAAATGCTATTATAAAGTTAGACTTTTGATGATACATAATGATACTTATGACATATTATCAGGGGCATCACAGAAGCATCACCTGGTGCAGACTGCACCCTCCTTCCTTTAGTGACACCCCTGCATAATTTATGATTGTATTTTACTACTTGATGGAACAAAACTGTTCTCTGGTAATGTCCTGTGGGTGTTCTAAGGACCTAATAAAACACTTCCTGGTTTTCCCAAATTCCCTAAGTACCGTAATTTTATGTGGACTCTGAAGGCCTTAGAAAGTGCTTGGGAGGTAGGAAAGTGGGATCCATTTCAATATGTGCTATATGTCTGTGATGTGTGTTGCTGCTTGGAGAAATCCTGCAACCAAACTCACTGTGTTTTTATCTTATCCTCCCACAAAATGTGCTTTGTAGCAATTTTGCTGAAATGAGACACACTTGCAGTACGAACCTGTCCACAATGGGAGAAAAAAACCTACAAAAAAACTCTTGCTATCCTTAGTTACTTGTTTTGTCCTTGCCCTATTCAAGTGATCTGCATTTTTCAGTTTCTAGTCCTTTTAATAAGTTGCTTCCTTTTACTCACAAGCACAGCCTTCCTAAATTGGTCCTTTAATTATTTAGTTCTTTTCCCCTACTTTTAATTTCTTGTTTGCAGCCAGTGTAATTGCACAAGATTGCACAATTGTCAAAGAAATTGGGGTGTGTCACATCAGCCTGTGTGATTGGCAGGCAGTATAAAGTTGCTGGATTGGCCAAGCAGGTATAAATCTTGAGAGACAGGTCTTTGTTGGCAGAAGACTCTGATTTGCAATGCAAACCATTGACTTTGGTGATCATGATCTAAAGGTCTACATCTGAGAAAGGCTACCTTTGATGCTAACATTTGATGTGACACCGTAGAGCCTTCTTTTCATTCATGGTTTTTTACATACTGGTTCATTCATCCACTGGTTGTGAGCAGGTATCAGTCAGGAAAATGTGATTGCAAAAATGAATTCAGAGTGCTACCATGCCTTTAGCATCTTTTCCTTCAGTGAACCCTCCTTCTCAAGGTACCATTGTATACCATGTCAGCTGCCATAAAGTATCTGAAGCCCTAGTAATCCATATTTGGCTGTTTCCAAATATATTATGAGGATCCTTTGGTCTAGGTATGACAAATTCCATGACTGGTGGAAATATAAAGTTTCTTTGCCACCACTGATACCAGTAAGCTCCCAGTGGATACCAATGGGATGGTCCCTTTGCCACTACAAGGAGCAAAGGGGAAGCATAATCTCTTGATAAGCTGTCTATTTGTAGCACAACTCTCAGAGCATAATAATTGAAAATGTAATTTACTTATGCTGATTGGCACTGTTTCATGCAGCAATTTAATTTGTCATAGGGAAGATGCTTAACAGTTATAATGAAACAATTATAGTTCAAAAGAAAAGCTGTCAGTCTTTGTTGGCTCCCCCTCCTTATGCCAACCCAATAAGACACTCTTCTAACATAGAGACCAGAAGGGTCATGACATTTTTGGGCATCTGGCCAGGCAGAGCTGATCTGATAAGCTGCTGCTTTCCAGGTTATTAGGACAGCCTGTATTATTCTCATTTTGTTAAGGCATGTCCTCATTTTACCTATGAAAACTAAGCCTGAATCTGTCTGGTGGTGAACTACATTCATGGCTATCCAGTTAGCCTATTGTTTATTAATCCTGTAGCTTCTGTCTAGCTCAGTGAAAATATTGCTGCATGAAACAATCTATTGGTAAAGTAATATGAGGTTAACTTTATATAGAGTATATAAACTATATAAAGTATATAAAGTATAGTATATTTAGTATAGGCCTGTAGTGGCACAAGTGGTTAAGACGCTGTGCCTGTTAACTGGCAGGCTGCGGTTTGAGACATAGGTCCTACAATACAAACAGGGGTGGGCCCAGCCAACCCCAAGATCCAGTTCGTCGGAACTTGGGGGCGGGCCAGGGTCAGGGGGTGGGGCCAGGGTCAGGGGCGGGTAGGGGCGGGTAGGGGTGGGTCCCAACCCCGCCGCACTGCGCATGTGCCAGGCTTGGCACATGCACAGTGTGTCTCCTGAAGCTCGACTTCAGGAGACTCACTGCGCTTGCGTCCAGCTGGATGCAAGCACGCTCAGTCTCCTGAGGTGGAGCTTCAGGAGAAGCAGCGTGCTAGTGTCCAGCTGGATGCTAGCGCACTGCGTCTCCTAAAGCCGAGCTTCAGGAGACACGGCGGCCGCTAGCGAACCAGTCCCCGCGGTTCTTCCAGCTGCGGGTCTTTCTGGTTCACTAGCGTCTGCCGCGTGGGAAGATCTGGTTTGGGTGAATAGGCCTGAACCGCCATCTGCCCACCTGTGAATACAAAGTGAACTCATTCGGCAAGGAATCTCACTGCATAGACTTGAGTGCTGCATCTCACCTTACAGCAGTGGTTCTCAATTTTTTTAATGCCGTGACCCCTTTTTTAAGTTCCTCATGCTGTGGGGACCCCCAGCCCTAAAATTATTTTTGTTCCTACTTTATAACTGTAATTTTGCTACTGTTATGAATCGTAATGTAAATATCTGATATGCAGGATGTTGTTACAAATTGAACATAATTAAAGCATAGTGATTAATCACAAAAACAATATTTAATTATATATTGTGAAAGATGCAAGACTGCAATTCCATGCACACACTGAACACAATGGGACTTACTTCTGAGTAGGCATGCATAGGATTGGGCCCTAAATAAATCCTATCCACATTTACATGGGAGTAAATTTACATTTACATGGGAGCACCTAGACTAAAAGGGAATGAATGAGAGATGTTGTGTCCAAGAAAGATCCCATAGACTGCATCACATTACACTACCCTATTCTGTACTATACGAAGGGGCTAATGTATATCTAGTTAGAGAAATGGGGCAAATGTTTCAAGACTTGAGGTGGGAGATGATCTGAAGTTGGAGTCATTACATTCTAGGGAGAAGGCAAAAGAAGAAAGACAAAAGGGTATCCATGATCATCCTGCCAATATGATCTAGTGTTTCCCAAACACTTGGTAACACTTAGGTAACGAAGATAACATTTGGGTAATGCCAGATAACATTTGGGAGGTGGGGAGAGTAGTTCTCAATATTATTTAGTTAGAGAAATAAAGATGATTGTGATGAGGGTAAGATCAAGAGAGTGTTCTAGGCAGTTCATGGGTATCAGGTGAGTTGAGGTCATTAGGAATGAAGAAAATTGGAGGTGATGACTAAGATGAGTCAAGTATCTGGGGAGGAATGTGGCCTGGGGGTGGGGAAGCAGCCAGCCTGTGCAGCAGAAATGCCTCAAGGTTATTGTCATAAATTGGGATTACAGAAATTGGGAAAAATTATACCAAAATTGTTTTAGTACAACAGCCAAATTTTTGCATCGATGAATCCTTCTTTAGATTGGTACCTGTAGTCAGTATTTGGTAAGTAGTTTCAGTTGTAAGACAAGCTGTTAAGGTCAGTGACCTTGAAAAATTAAAAACAAGAACAACTCTATGGCAAAATGTTCAGATCGTCAGGATTTTTTAAAACAGCAGATCTAGTCACTGTTTGTCTGTTGCCTTTCTCCATGATTGTAACTTACAACAAAACAAGACATCCTATTAAAATTGATATGATTCTTGTAAACTAACCATTTATGCCTAGGGCAGTGTATTGGGGGAAGGACTGTACATTTTAAAATCATCTTGCATTCCTTTGTGGATTGCAGATATGAAGTGTTTGACCTTACTGCGTCACTCCTTTATTTTTGATTACTTGGCCTAGCCATTGACATACTATTATTTTATTAGCATAATGAGAGTGATTGAAGAAATACTTGGGCGCTGGTTAGAATCCAAAAGCATAAATATGTCAAACCACTCAAAAACTGTCATTCTAATTTTACAGGGCTCATCAGTGTTCTGAGGCTTTGAGCTTTTTATTTTATTTTTTAAAAAAAGAAGTATCAGGTATTGCATTCTATTGACTTCAAGTATAAAACTTGAAACATTTGTATTTTGTTTTCATGCATTGCTAATTGATTTGTGACATCTAAGTGTTCTATCTCCTGAGGATCGTTAGAAATAAGTATATGGGATTTTTATCATAATTAATCAGTCTTACAAAGGAGCATATAGGTTTTAGTGACTCTTTCATCTGTTCTGGATCAGTAAAGGGCCGTACAACTACTCCAAGAAAGCATTCTAGTTGTCCCATAGAAATACTCATATGTGGCTCATATGTGACTATAATAATCAACTTCAGAAACAGTTGTTTTTCCAAGCATATAGTCAAACTTTTTCTTTAAAGTATGCTGGGTGTAATGTGCAAAGAACATTGTGGAAATTACTACCAGATTGCTGCTACTCTGTTCTTGAGAGTCCAGATCATGCTGGTCGCTCACTGTATGTATCCTATACAGTGGCACCTCACATATCAAACGCCTCACACAAAGTATGTTTCATGTAACAAACAAAAATTTCTCTAGCATTTTGCTTCATGTAACAAACTGTGCTTCATGTAACAAACACACTCGTTGGCAGTTGGCGCAGACGTGCTGGCTGGCAACCCTGCCCACAGTGAAAGCAACACTTCCATGCTGTTCCTCCTGTGGCTGGGCGTCCGCTGGGCAGAGGGAGAGAAGAGCAGTGGAGAAGAGGGAAGCAGCTCAGGGCTAGCCAGAAGGGAGCAGGGGAGAGAGAGGCTCAGGATGGAGAGAAGGAGAAAGTGGGGAGACACATTGAAGGTGTCTTGGATTGCAGCCTCCTAACCATGTCTACCCAGAAGTAAGCCCCATTGTGATAAATTACTCCCAGGAAAGTGTCTTTAGGATTGCAGCCTATGTAGACTTCATAGGCTCATGCACATTGAATGCATGTTTTGAATTCAATTCCAGTGTTTTGTCATCATTTTTACATGCAATTAATATTTTTATATGAATATTTTTGGGTTGTGGAACCAATCATCTGAGTTTCCACTATTTCCCTATGGGAAAATCCGCTTCACGTAACAAACATGCCTCTGGAACGAATTAAATTTGTTATGTGAGGCACCACTGTACACCAGGAATGGAAAACCTCTACAGCCCTCAGGGGTCCCCAATTTGGCCAGCGGGGAGCCCTGATTCTCTAGTGAGCCTCTGGCCTTTTGGAGACTATTGGAGTCTGTGCTGGCCATGGGAATTATTTTAACACCCCACTGCCTCTGATCAACATGTCTCCATGTGTTTCTGGCTTGGTCGGTATGTTTTCACTGTGTAAGGTGTGGCAAATGGTTCATAGTTCTCATGTGGTTCTACATGCCTGTATTATAGTTCTTATGTATATTATAAACTAGCGAAAAATGTGCCCGCATTGCAGGAGTAAAATTCCCCCATACGCCATCTCCACACTGCGCATCAATCCCCCACGCACATCAAACCCCCATGCGCATCCACCTCCATGTGCAATATCCCCCATGTTCATCCACCCTATGCACATCATCCCCCCCAGGCACATCAACCCCCATGCATGAATCCCCCATGCGCAACATCCCCCATCCACAACATCCCCCATGCACACCAACCCCCCATGCACACCAACCCCCATGTGCATCAACCCCCAATGTGCATCACCCCCATGTGCACCATCTCCCTATGTGCATCTTCTGATACGCAACCCCCCCCCCCCTGCAGCATCCTCCCCAGTGCAACCTCTTCTTCTGAACAACATCCCCAGACACTGAACACCAACTTGGCTGAATGTTGGTCAGTCTCCCATGTTAAGTATAGGACAAAAACACGTTGCCCCCTTTTCAGCCCCTGAAGGGTTAAATTTCTCCACATGGGTTCTTGGTGGGTTTTCATGTTACAGACGGAACTCCCTCCCAGAATTCCATGCTTCTAGGTCTGGGGGTTGGGGCAGAGCATCCCTCAGTCACTGATTCTTCAATGCAAAGTATAAGGAGGAAAACGTGTTGCGTCCCATTTAACCCCCTTCCGGTTGGAATTTCCAAAAACCGGTTCTTAGTGCACCCCTCCGTCGCGGAAGGAACACCCACCCCAAATTGCATGCTTCTAGGCCTGGCAATTTTGGCTGGGCATTGATAAGTGAGTGAGTGAGTGAGTGAGTCAGTCAGTCAGTCAGTGCCTTTTCTCTTTTATATACAGTGGTGCCTCACATAAAGAGTTTAATTTGTTCCGGAGGCATGCTCTTTAACTGAAACAGATTTTTCCATAGGAAATAATGGAAACTCAGACGATTGGTTCCACAACCCAAAAAATATTCATATAGAAATATTAACTGGATGTAAAAATGTTGACAAAACACTGTAATTGAATTCAAAACATGCATTGAATGTGCATGATCCTATGAAGTCTACTTAGGCTGCAATCCTAAAGACGCTTTCCTGGGAGTAAGCCCCGTTTAACATAATGGGGCTTACTTCTGGGTAGACATGGTTAAGAGGCTGCAATCAAAGACACTTTCCTGGGTGTAAGCCCCATTGAACACAATGGGGCTTACTTCTGAGTAGACATAGTTAGGCGACTGCAATCAAAGACACTTTCTGAGAGGCTTACCTGGGCTGCTGCTGGAGGTTCAGTGTGGTCGGTGGGGGCACTTGGGGGCAGGTAGGGGCAACTGTCCCTAAGTTGCGGGCAGTTAGAGGCAGCAGTGCTGGCTGGCAGCCCTTTTAAAGAGCCTCCATGTGGAGCTTCAGGGCTGCATAGCACATGTGCCCATCGCACACTTGCTTGTTAAGTGAAGTGGAACTTGTTATGTGAAGCAGAACTTGTTATGTGAAGCAAGATTTCTTGGAAATTTTGCTTGTTATGTGAAATGCTTGTTAAGCATGGTACCACTGTATATAGATAAGTTCAGTAAAATTCATTCATTCATATTGTATGAATTGATCTAATATATTCTTTTTCAAATTTGAAATGTAACTTACAGCACAATCCCAATCCTAAACATACTCTGAAGTACGTTCCATTGAGTTCACTGGGGCTTACACCCAGGAAAGTGTTCTTAGGATTGCAGCCATAATTCTTTTTCATTTTCCAGCTCCTGACACAATATCAAAGAAATGATGGCCCTCTTGCCGAATTGTTTTCCCATCCCTTCTATACATGGATTACAGGATGCGCAAAACGCTGGAATATTGTGGACAGATTTTTGCCATTGTTTTTTATTCTATATTACACTTTTAAAACAATGTTTTTTATTCTATATTACAAGTTCTTTTATGTTGGTTTTGAAAGTACTGAACTTCTATTAACAAAAATATGACTCCTGGTGAGGACCTAGGGAATAGAGGTGATATGGCGTTAAGGGACATGTAATTCCATTGCAAGTTTTCATGCGCGTGAATTAATTAGCTTGCACAAAAGAGCAATGGCTGTTTCTCTGCTTCCTTTTGGGAAAAAGTAGCAATCCTGTAGGATAAAAAGGGTAATAGTAGAAGTTGGACGAATATACGTAAACGTATGTTTAACTTTCAACTATGTTTTATTGCTCAAACACAAGATTTTTTTAGCCCAAATGCATGAAATTCCAGCATTAATATCTGACAGTTATACAAGTGTTAAGTATATGTCTCGTATATGCCTTTCCCATTTACTTTTAGTCCCAAATTTTGGCAAAAAGAGATAAACTTTAATGGTGAAGATGGATACTTGGAGAACCTTGGCTCCAAGAATATCCCACAAATTTATATCTGACTGATGTTAGTGTTTATTTAACCTGATTTTATTTCTTGGAATGCAAAGGTTGTGTTAATTCATGGCTGCTGGTTGTTTTGAGGTATATTCCTTGCTGGGGAAAATAATGCAATTTATTGAATTAACTGAATTCCTAAGGTGCCAAATACCTTAAAGAAAAAGAATTTGGTTCACATGGCACCATGAATGTTTCTCACATTTGCTCTGTTTAAGATGCTGTTCATTGGTATATATTCATATCTTCATTAAAATAATCTTTTTTTGTACTTAATGGAAAGTGAAAAACAATGCCAGCTGCTACCTTAGGAGATTCTACAGGAATCTAATTTTTCTATTGACAGAAGAAGCCTTTGTCTAAGCATATTCCTGAAAGTATTTCTTTATGAGCAACACCGTTATGCCCATAAACCTAAGTGTACTGCAATTTTCTTTCTTTAAAAAAAACAGTTTTACACACAGTTTAAAGATAGTATTTGCTGAATTATGTCCGTTAGTTTGAATTGATTTACATGCAATGCATCAAAGGATGACAGTCCCTTTAAATGCTGCCATTTATTTGCACTCAAAAACCCCCTCTGACTTCTGTAGCAGTTGCTTCCTATCATCGGTGAAAGTATCTGCTTAATAAATAATTCACCTAAAACTGCATTAAAATAATATTAAGGGCCTGACTTTTGCCCAAGTTAGAGTGATTATGTGTTTTAGCAACTAAGGCTGCAATCCTAACCTCCACTTAGGACAGCCTAAGTACTGTGATGATCTTTCGGTGTTACAAGAGTGCAGTAAGACACTTCTCCCCACTTTTGGGGGTGAGGTGGATGTTAGCCCAATGCACAGGCATATGCTGACCTCCCAACACCATCACTGAAAGATAGGCCAGCTGAGTGAGGCAGGCCTAAATTTCTTAGGTTTGCACCCTAAGTTTATGGGTTAAATTCAGTGGTGGGCTCTAGCACTTTCGAACTGGTTATTAACGAGAGATAGGACATATAAAGTTTTAAAATAGCCATTTAAAAGTAGCTGCCAGATGGGCAGAGAATCGGTTGTTAATTTCTTTGAATCCCATCACTGGTTACATTTCTTAAGATTTTTGAAATCTAGTGTCCAATTTTTCAGGATTAATTAAAACTGTGAAATTATAGTACTCTATTAATTAATTCCTGACTGATAAATGTATTTCTTTGCTAACTTACAACATTTTTACAGGGATTGGAAAGGCAACACGAGCTTGATGAAGGGCTGGAAGCTGTAGCAAACGTCAGAGGGACATGCAGAATGCAATATTCCTACCACAAATTAATTTTGGGATTCCAAGTTCAAAGTAATCTCTATGTTGAACTGACAAATTCTTAATTAAACTGATTGTAATGATGAAGATTATCTTAGAGCACAATCCTAACCACGTCTACTCCAAAGTAAGTCCTATTGTATTCAATAGGTCTTACTCCCAGGAAAGTGCCTTTAGGTTTGCAGCCTTGCCCTACAATCCAGAGTAACTACAGGAGCATGTAAGAGACATTTACGTCGATGTAGTTATGGCACCACCTAGTGAAAACCTATGGGAAATTCATATTAAAAACCAGAGTAAATTTTTCTTATGCTGGAGCAAGGACTCCATGTAGTTACCCTATGTTATGTAGCTTTGCATTGTATTGCCAGCTTTGCACTGAAAAGGTTTCATACAAAACAGGATCTTAAATTGAAATCTGTATCCTTTTAAGGCATTACTATATGTTATTTCTGTTGTTTCACTGGATGGAAAATGACACAATGGGATGATTGCGGACTGTGCTGGGACTGTGGACAGATTGTGGACTGTACTGTACCGCAGACCAGAACCTGAAGTGGCCCAGAAATTTTGCATTACCATACTGGGATGACTGAGACGATGGCTCTAGACCCCCTCCATGAGTCTTGGCTCATAATGGTTCCAATAACTGAGGGAACATGGAGATGTGAGTTTTATATACCTTAAGGGTCAGCTGATCACATCTAGCATGCCATTATCCCTACATGAAGATCTTTCTCCAGGATAATTATTTCACCTGTCCACTAATAGGCCAGGGCGTGGTCAGTCCGTCCATCCGTCTGTCCATTCTCTTATCAACTAAAAAGTTCAACAAGTAGTTTACAAAGAAAAAGGAAAAAATTCATGGCTACAGGAATATAGGAAGTAAATAATAAATAATATAGGAAGTAAGGTAGAAGAGAGACCTGGTTTAAGAGACCTGATGGCAGAAGTGCCTGGGTCTGCAATAACAACAAATAAAATCAGGAGGATGTGCGTACTCCTTAGAGAAAAAGGGTATACTGATGAAGGAAGCTTTCAACGCCAGATCTTAATTATGTTAATTTTTATTCCATGTAGGGTGTATCTGTATGTGTATTCAGCAGGTTGTCTCTTCTTTGAGGAACTGTTTCCTGGTTGAGTTCACTTTCAATATTGAAAGTTCTATTGGAAATTCAATATTGGAAATCATCACTTTCAGTACTGGAAGAGAAAAGCACCAGAGTGGGGATAGACTGAGGGTGTAATCCTAACCATTTTTCCAGATCTCGGGTAAGGGCAATGAAACTAGGTAAGGGAACAGACACTGCCTTACCATGAGGTGGTCACCATAATTCCCCCCACCCCACAACTGCAGAATTCAACCCTGGCACAGCTATCAAGTTGGTTATCCTTTCTCTGAGTCACACAGAGGAGACTTCCACTTGGAAGTGGAAGGTGACATTTTTCATGCTCCTTGTCTTGTGCCATCCTACAGGCCATGAAGTACTTTTTAAGGGTGGGGGAAAGAGTATGCCAAACCCAAGTGAAGTGTAGAGATTTTTTTATACCTAGGGTGCAAAATAAACAAGCAGAACGTGTACAAGTAAAATAGACAAAGGAAAATGAAAGCTACAGACTTTGTGAAATGGCATGAGTGAGTGGGAAAAAGTTGAGGGGTGAGCCAATGTTGGGTTAGAGTAGGGAGATCATATTGGAGGTGCAGGGTGCTAATTGGCCAAGATATGTCAGTCTGATGCCAATGAGGAGTATTCCCAGGCTGTTGTGGAAGCTCATAATAAGGCTGGGAGAGATGTACCTTCTCCACTAATGATCACTGCAGAGACATTATAATTGGGGTGTCCAAAGATGGGCCCACTCTTTGTGCAACCTTAGGTTGTGCCTAGTTCTTGCTGTGGAGGGCAGATGCTGGCCCTGAACATTACGCTCCCTCAATTAAAAACTACACACACATATATGAACACAGAGAGGAGCAGTCAAAAGTGTTGCGTTTTTCACCGACCTCTGAACTGAATTCTGCACCTGTAGGTTGTGCATTCCAGCTCCTTGCACTGTTTAAGTACAGAATAAAGAAGTGATGTTTTCTGTGTGGAATTTACATTTGCCTTTTTGCGAAGTTGGGAACTCGAAGAATACACAGCTTTTTCAGTACTGAGATGAAAGCGTACAACCTTTTCAAGCATTTTTCTTCTTTTGATGAAGATTTTTTTCTTCTTTTCACCTTTTTGAAAAAAGATTCTTTCATAGACAGTTTTAAAGAGGGATTTTGGTGAACTCTTTTACCAAGAAGAGAGAGTGTGTGCATACTAGGGAAAAGATTAAGGCTACAATCCTACCCACACTTACCTGGGTGCAAGCCCTGTTGACTATAATGAGATTTCCTTTTGAGTAGGCATGCATAGGATTGAGCTCTAAATCTCTCTAACTCATCAAGCAGCTTTACCAACTGTTCTGCCTTCAGTTAAACCATTTTAATCCTGAACAATAATCCAACCAACATTTAGGTGAACTCTACGAATGTACTTCTTTTCAATGAGTTCTTGAAGCCTAAAATTATGTCTCTCTCTCTGTCTCTTTCTCTCTCACACACACGCACACACAGACACACACAGAGAGAGAGAGTAACTTTCCTCTGCTCTACTTAATGATGAAGCAGGCTGAAGTTAGATCAAAATGAATACAGTACAGATCAACAAAATCAAAAGTTGGCACAGAAAGCCATTTGGTCATTGTGATTTTAGAATTACTGTATGTTTATTTGGACAAAAATATAGTGCTCTGTAGGATTTTCCTATTTCTCTTGCTTCATTGATAATTTATTTACTGAATTTGTGTCCTGTACTTCATCACACCAGTGTTTCTAGGCAATTCAACAAAATTAAGATTTGAAAACAACATATTGAACACAGCTAAAGCCACAAAATAGAATAAGACAAGTCATCAAAATGTAGCAGCTATAGCAGCTATAAGTAAATTCATATTTTAATTTACAATCACTTAGAGGATGTGGGCCAACTTCAAAAGAACTGCTAATGCTAATATGAAAGTAGTATCAGTAGTGTGTGTAGTTGGAGTGATTTGATGAACCACTTCCCACCTAGTTAAGCTAAGTGCTTCCCAACATGCTGAAAGTGGGAAGGAAAGAGGGCAGAGCATTCAGGCTCTTGGCACATGGGGAGGGGCTGGTGGATGAAGTATCAACGTATTGTCTGATTCAGATCAATAAAGATCTTTTCCTTGCACTAGAATGACTTCAAAGTAAACTAGGCAAGGTTTCCTGGGGAGAGTGTTCCCGGGAAAGTGTTCTTGGAACTTCCCCCAAGCATTGAAACTTCCTTCCACTAGAGATCTGTTTAGTGCCCCCCACTACCACCACCACTGGTGACTTTTCTCAGGCTTCTCCTTAAAGGCGGCATTTGAGTTAATACTAAATTGCTTGTCATCATCTCCTTCCCTGAACTCTTCAGTTTGTTTCTCAGTTCAGTTAGTTTTATTTTTTATTTTGAGGTAGTTTCATAGTCTGTAGTTACTGTGATATATTTGATGATTTTACTATTGTATTTTTTAAAAGTGATGTATGTCACCTTTAGTGGTCATTTTGGGAGCAGAAAGGCAGTGTTAGAAATTACCTGATCAACAAGTAAATGAATAAATGGGGCACCACAGGCAGGAAGGCTCACTCTTCATTGGCTACCACCAACCTACCTCAGATGGCAGGTACCCGAAGGCCTCTGTGTACAGGCAAGGCAACCTGTAATGGTACAGCCCTGGCAATGATGGTGGTATTTTTCACCAGTAAAGCTACTTGTGTACTTTCATCAGTCTCTAAGAGATTAGTGTAAATTAATGGAATTGAAACTGGATTGATCCTGTTAAAGTTCTAGTGGACTTTCATTTGTGTCTGTAATTACTCTAACTAGCTTCTCTGTTGGAGTTGTTAATTTCTAATATTTCCAGCTGATTAAGGATAATCAGTAAAGTACAGAGTCTCCATGGCTTCCCAGTTTCCCTAGAGATAGGTTTTCTGAGTAGGCCTGTAAACAATATGACAACTGATAGTAAGCAAGGTGGCAGAAAATATTTGCAAACAGAAAGATTTTAGGATTGGATGACGGAAGGCATTAGGTAGCAGAATGATCATAGATCATAGAATCATTGAGTTGGAAGGGATCCAGTGGATCATCTAGTCCAACCCCCTGACTGTAGAATGAGAAGCAAGGAACTTAGGTAAGGATATGTGCAGAGATTTTTGGCAGAAAAATTTCTAGACTGCCCAACCAACAAAGAATGACTAATCTCAATAGTGGTGTAGCTAAAGCAGGTAGAAGCCATATGTTCCGTTTTGCTCTCCCCAGGGTGACCATATGACCAGAAAAACCTGGATTTGTCCGGATTTTTAGCCTCCTGTCCAGGTGTCCTACATTTTGGCTTCATTTTGAAACTTTGTGATAGTGCACAGTCCCCCATTATGCCATATGTTGTTGGATTTGTATTGAAGAGCAGAATCCAATACAAAAATCAGTTTGAAGATATCGCCTTCCTAACAAACGTTATGGTCAAAAAACCGAAAAACAAAAAAAATTGGCAATTTTTTTAAGTGGTTAGGAATTTTGGCTTGGGATTAGGAATTTTGGCCCCGGGGTTCAGGAATAATCTGGTCACCCTGGCTCCCCCACCTGGAATGGCTCCAAAGGTGAGGGGCCTCTTGCATGCTGCAGTGAGGCTCCCTCCAAGACTGACTCCTCTGCACCCCCTCTAGCTATGCCACCAAGTCCCAACTGCCAAAAGGACTGTAAATTCTTTTTTTATACCCACTTCTGTCATAGAACCCGTTTCATGAGCAAAGACGGGGTTGAATGAACCTTTCTTCAGAGAGCACATTAAAATCTAGAATTGAAAGCAGATGTGGTAGTCTTGGAGATTAGACTCCTAAGGCTGTTTTGCTTCCTTGGGCTGTTTTCTGAGTAGACCCACCCGGTGGTTCTTTAAAAGACCTGTTTAACATCTTATTTAGTCCTGTTGGCTACATTTTCTGAGCAAATCAAGCTCTTCAGTGTTAATACTCAGTGATCTAACTGTAAACATGCCATCCATCACGTGTCACCTTGTGCTGGCAAAGTCAAGCTGATCTGCTGTATAGTATCTATCTGCGATAGGTTTTCTCAAATTTATTTTTTCCACCAAAATATATATCTTAGTGCAAGCAGATCCTTGAAATATTTTTTAAAACTTTGCTCACAAACCTTACAATCCAGAGTAACTACAGGAGCACATAAGAGACATTATGTGTACCCGTAGTTACTGCACTACCTAGTGAAAACCTTTGGGAAATTCATATTGCAATCCAGAGCAAATTGTTCTTACACCGGAGCAAGGACTCCCCGTCGTTACTCTGGATTGCGCCCAAAGTCTGTGTTGGAGGGAAATTGTATTGAATAACAATGTAGATATTGGAATTGATCCATCTTATTCCTGGCCCATGTGTTATTTCTTAATTTCTTGAATCCATACCATGGAAAAAATAAAGAAAACTCACAAAGTGCCTAACTTTCTTATTAATAGATGACCATCTAAAAATAGCCTAATTTGCATAAATTATAAGTGCCGGTCAATTGATCCGATTGGTCATCTAAGGGTTACGTGAGAGCAAAGCCATGTGAAGTGGAGCGGGCAAGACTGAATCAAATTCTCCTGATATCTGAAGCTGCATATCTGCTGATGTGGCAGCCTGTGTATTAACCACCCATCTTCTGCAGTCTGAGTTGACTGCATCAGTCAGCCATATACATTAGAATTTAGTCCGGGAATAGGGATGGATACTAGACATGGTAGACTGCAGGGAAGGACCCTCAGAAGTGAAGAAAAACAAGAAGAATCAGTCTTTACTAAATAATTTAGAAAAAAAATTAGCAAGTATATTCAAAGAAAGTCTTAAAACAGTCTTAAGGTGCAATCCAGAGTAACTACTGCGAGTCCTTGCTCTGACATAAGAACAATTTACTCTGGATTGCATTATGAATTTCCCATAGGTTTTCACTAGGTGGTGCCATAACTACATTGATGTAAATGTCTCTGACTTGCTCCAGTAGTTACTCTGGATTGTAGGATTAAAGAGTATATGGTAAGGGAAATTAAGGATAAATGCACCAAGCTATTGAATGAAACTAGTAGTTCCATTCTAGTTCTAAGAACAGAACTAAATTTGTCCCCTATAGTTATCAGCTTCTAGTTTAAACCTATAGTAGTGTACAATTCAACTTTTTAGTCCAGATTAATTCTAGTCTCCTGGTTCTTTTTCTTTTCCACAACATAGCACATATAAAATACAAATACAAAATTGAGAAAAACAGATGCATTCTTTCACAGCTGTACATACTGTACTGCTATATATCTAATTATTATCTAGTTTAGAACATAAAACGTAAGTGGTGGGTGAGGAGCATGTGGTTGGACCAGGATCTGGAACTTATATTTGATCCTAGCCCTGTTCCCAGGCTGCCTGGGGCAGATCCAGGCAGCTCAGGTTTGCGCTACCTCTTGAGGTGGTGTGGATCCAAGTAGCCCCATCAAACTGCTGCAGTTTTACCCTGAGTAAAGGAATTATTTTTCCTTGACCAGACTGGCCACAGTCAGCCCAAACATGCACTGGATACGGCACAGGCCCACCAACCTGCCTGTTCCAGTGGAAATTCGGTTTGCACTGTTAATTTAATATTAGACTTCCCATGTTCACTGTTTAAAATGTCACCATATCCTCCTCATCTGATCAGTTATCAAGATCTTCAGAGGTTTGATTACAACATTTCCGTCCTTGGATGTGTTGTGGTTATGCAGCAAGGCTATGTCAGACAAACACTAACAGATAATTACAGCTTCCAGAATTATCATAGGTTAAAAATGTGGCTATTTATTTGGTTAAAGGCAAGATTTTTGATTTGACTGGAAGCATGCAATTTGTTGTCAGCCCATCTGTTTAATCATCTGTTAAATCACAAGGATTTAAATCACAACTCTTAAATCACAAGAATTGTCATTTCTGCAGCTCTTTCCTAAACACTAAGACATTCAACGGGGCCTTCTTTCTCACTGGTGTTCTTAGCTTCACATTTTTAACATCATGGTTATCCAAATGCAACTTTTCTTACTAGAAGACTCATTTAATAAGCGGTCTTTCCAACATCAACTTTAAAGTGAGCTGATGAAATGAGGCCCCTGATTTGGGGTGTAAATTAATAGCACTATAAACAGAGAACTTTAATCCATAGTACACAATCAATGGGTATTTTGTTGAACAATTGTATTTAAGTAAAACAGGTGGATGTTTATTTAAAATAACCTTCACGTGACTTGTGTTCAAATGACGAGAGGCATACCATCTGTAGGGCACGAGGTGACTCATGCCAGGGGCATACATTCCATTTGCTATTATTGACTTGTAACGTTAGCTAAAAGGTGGGTTTCAGGTGTTTTGATAGGGGCAAAATTTCCGTCCTTTCTATGGGTGCCATTTTACCTAGGTACACCTCTGCAAATGACCCTAATGTTAAATAGGTAGTGGTGAGCAGGGCCTATGAGAGGAGGGTCCAGCAGGTACATTGTTCCGGGGCCCAAGAGCTACAGAGGGGCCCATGACTAAAGGACTATTTGAGGATAATTAGAAGGACATACACACACATACATACATACAATTTCAAATGTAAGTTGTTTTTACTTTTGTTTTACAGTAAAACAGTAAAGCATCTGCTGAAAGTTCTTTCAGTAAGCTTAAACTTATAAAAAATTATTTGCGGTCTACTATGCCACAAACTCCACTTGTTGACCTAGCAAGACTAAGCATTGAGGCTGCAATCCTAAAGACACTTTCCTGGGAGTAAGACCCATTGACCACAGTGTGGCTTATTTCTGAGTAGACATAGGATTGTGCTCTAACATTGCCAGACAAGTTGATTTTGATAGCATTATTAGACGTTTTGCACAGAAGAAAGCCAGGAAAGCACTTATTAAATAGTTAAATTTTTTTTCTAATTTTTTCCTTGATAAGATTTTAGTATTTTATATTGTCACATTACTTGAATACCGGTATGTTTTAACATAATGTTTTGTCTATCTATCTTCTATATATATAAAAGAGAAAAGTCACTGACTGACTGATTCTGTTATGGAAATATGAGTGGTAATATCAGGAAGAACCCAGAAGAGGCTTATGCAAGCAAAAGATATCTTTATTGGAGCTCCAGACTACAGACGGACAGAGTTTCTGCCCCACAAAAAGACTGAGTGCCTAGCACACTTTGCATATACTTTTTATAGCTTAACTGTCAAGAAGGCAACTTTTACATAAAGAGATTATTTTGTTTATGACAAGAGAAATTCATACAGGAAAAGATTTTATCTCTAGAGGCTTCCTGGCTTAGGAAGGAAAAGAATGTGGTAGGATTTATGGTTACACATTTTACAATGGAAAACATTCACTGTTATCTAGTACGTATAGGTTTTACATCTGGCTGGTCCATCCGGGCTTCCGTTCTCACACGAAAAGGAAATAAAATTTTATTTTAATTTTATTATCTTTTGGGCTTCAGGCAAGTTCTTCCGTCTTATCTAACAATCAATATTTCTATTGTATTGTTTTTCTTTCATTCCAGGCTGCAGGTTTAGGCAAGACAAAAGGGGGGGATTCCCTTTCAGATAAGCAGACTTTACAAGTCTTAAGTGGACTATTTACTGCTGACTATATCAATGCCTGGGAACTAAGGCAATGCATTGTGATGTTATAATCCCTTCTCCTGGGAACCTGTGAAAGTTCTGCATGGGAATGTGTGTCTGCAAGCTGCCTGGGTTTACAGAATGATCTCAAAGGTATTAAAATAATTCTAATAAATTCTAATAAATTCTAATAACTGGTTTTTGTCCACTATAATTCACTCACTGAGTCATCAACGCCCTGCCAAAACTGCCAGCCCTAGAGGCGTGAAATTTGGGGTGGGTGTTCCTTCCGTGACTGAGGGGTGCACTAAGAACCGGTTTTTGGAAATTCCAACCAGAAGGGGGTGAAAAGGGGTGCAATGCATTTTCCTCCCTATACTTTGCATTGAAGAATCGGTGACTGAGTGATGCTCTGCCCCAACCCCTGGACCTAGGAGCATGAAATTCAGAGAGGATGTTCCTTCTGTGACATCAACACCCACCAAGAACTGATGCGGAGAAATTTAACCCTTAAGGAGCTGAAAAGGGGTGCAATGTGTTTTTGTCCTATACTTAACATGGAAGACTGACCAACATCCACCCAATTTGATGCTCAGCCCCCAGTTCAGCCCCCTGAGGGAGGGGTTGCACTGGGGAGGATGCTGCGCATGGGAGAATTGACGCGCATGGGGGGCTGTTGTGCATGGGGGAAGTTGCAAATGATGGGTTGATGGACATGGAAGGTTGTTGTGCAAGGGGGGAAGTTGCCCATGGGGGGCTGATTGATGCGCTGTGGGGGGATGGCGTATGGGGGAATTTTAATCCTGCAATGTGGGTATGCTTTCCTCTAGTGTGTGTGTGTGTGTGTGTGTGTGTGTGTGTGTATAAAGACAAAAGTCACTGACTGACTCACTGACTGACTGACTCATCAACGCTCTGCCAAAACCGCCAGGCCTAGAAGCGTGACATTTGGGGTGGGTGTTCCTTCTGTGACTGAGGGGTGCACTAAGAACTGGTTTTTGGAAATTCCAACAGGAAGGGGGCAAAAAGGAGCGCAACTGTTTTCCTCCCTACACTTTGCAATGAAGAATCGGTGACTGAGGGATGCTCTGCGCCAACCCCCCGCCAAAACTGCCAAGCCTAGAAGCATGAAATTTGGGGAGGGTGTTCCTTCTGTGACATCAACATGTCACAGAAATGTGGAGAAATTTAATCCTTAAGGGGCTGAAAAGGGGTGCAATGTGTTTTTGTCCTATACTTAACATGGAAGACTGACTAATCTCTAGCCACTTTTGTGCTCGGTGCACTGGGGGGCATGTTGTTTGGAGGAAGAGGTTGTACTGGGGAGATGCTGCGCATGGAGGTGTTGCGCATGGATGGGTTGATGCGCATGGGGGAATGATGAGCATGGGGAGATGTTGCGCATGGGGAGATGTTGCGTGTGGGGGTTTGATGCACGTGGGGGTTTAATACACATGGGGATGATGCGCGTAGGGGGATGATGAGCTTGGGGAATGTTGCGCATGGGGGGATTATGTTGCACATAGGGAATGTTGTGCATTGGGGGTTGAAGCACATGTGGAGATGTTGCGCATGGGGAAATGTTGCATATTGGGGATGTTGCACATGGGGGTTGATGCGCATGGGGAGATGATGCTCATGGGGGGATGATGCGCATAGGGGGGATGATGCGCATGGGGTGGATGTGCATGGGGTGGTTGATGTGTGTGGGAGATTGATGGGGGGATGCCGTTCGGAGAATTATACTCCTGCAACTCGGGTACAGTTTTCGCTAGTATGATCAATAAATGAGCACTTGTGAAAGTTTGTTGCACATTAATTAGCCTCAGTTTTCTAATTTCAAAATAATTTTGCAAATCTTAAGGGCCCCAGATGGGTTTTGTACCACCTTAAAAAAAATTTCTTGGATGCCCTGGCTACACCACTACCAATCATCATATTCAAAGCCTGCATTTCCATCAAGACAACTTGTGAAATGTTGAGACTACAATCCTAGACACACTTTCCTGAGAGTAAGTCCCAAAGAGTACAGTGGGACTTACTTCTGACTCTGAGTGGACATGGCTAGGATTGCACCCTAAACCTGCTAACATGAAGGGCTGGATGGAGGATGGCCCAATCTGGCCCCAGGGCCAGGGTCTTGAGACCCCGGAGGAGGGAATGTCTCAGGCAGCCCCCCGGCCAGTCAGCAGTGCTCTCCACACCCCTCCCTGCAGTGCGATGACGCAACAAAGGCCCCTCCCCCGAGGGTGTGGGTGTGTGGTTGTCAAGGCAGCAGATCAGATCAGAACCCTTAACTGCTCAGCCTGGCAGTTGACAGTGGCCAGGCAGGCAGAGCCGAGCAGAGCAGAGCAGAGCAGGCGCTCCCAGGAGGGCCCCCTTCAGGCAACCAGGCGGTGGCTCCCAACCCTCCCCAGCTGCCCTTGCTGCCTATCACTCCAGCCTCTGCCTCCTCAGTGTGCTGAGCCACCATGAGGGAGACCCACAGCCGGGCAGGGACTCCCCAAGCCCTCTCCGGAGGACCCTGCTCCGGACACCCGGCTTCCCTGCCCTCCCTGCCTCCAGGGTGTCCAGGCAGCATGGCCCACACAGCACCCCCCGAGCTCCCCGCGCCCGTCCGGAGGCTCCCCACTCCACGTGAGGCCACGCAGGCAGCAGGGAGCTCCGGTGCCCTGTGCCTCACAGCCTGGGCTGGGCTGGGCAGGGCTGCGGGACTGGTCGGGGGAGCGGCTCCATAGCTGGGCTTACCAGGCAGTCGGGGCTCCTGCAGTGGTGGGAGGTAGATAGGTACAAAGGTAGGTAGGTAGATACACATATACATACAAAACAGTACATAGGTAGCTAGGTAGCTAGGTAGGTAAATAGAATAGATAGATAGATAGATAGATAGATAGATAGATAGATAGATAGATAGATAGATAGATAGATAGATAGATAGATAGATAGATAGATAGATAGATACATAGATACATACATAAATAAATAGATACGATAGATACATACATACAAATGATAGCTAGCTAGCCAGCTAGCCTGCTAGCCAGGCAGGCAGGCAGGCAGGCAGATAGATAGATAGATAGATAGATAGATAGATAGATAGATAGATAGATAGATAGATAGATAGATAGACACACAAGCTAGATAGATAGATAGATAGATAGATAGATAGATAGATAGATAGATAGATAGATAGATAGATAGATAGATACGTACATACATACATACATACATACATACATACATACATACACAAGCTAGATAGAAAGACAGATAGATAGATACATAAATACGATAGATAGATAGATAGATAGATAGATAGATAGATAGATAGATAGATACCATACATACATACATACATACATACATTTGGTAGGTAGGTAGATACATACATACATATGATAGATATGGTAAGTAGGTACGTACATACATACATACATATTGTATGTACGTACCTACTAGGTAGGTAGGTAGGTACGTGCATACATACGTACGTACATACATACATACATACATACATACGATAGGTAGGTAGATGGATAGATAGATAGAAGCTCCAGCATGCCTGGCATGCTCAGCTGTGGACCCACTTCTCTGGCCAGTGCCCGTGGCTCTGCCAACCCAGTCCAGGCTCTGGGGTGCGGGGTAGCCGGACCTCCCTGCTGCCTGTGTGGCCTCACGCAGAGTGGGGTGGCCTCCGTACAGGCGCAGGGAACTCGGGTGGGCGCTGCATGAGTCATGCTTTCCTGGACACCCTGGAGGCAGTAGGACAGGAAACCTGGGCCCCTCAGTGAGCCCCTTCCTGGCTCTGGGTCTCTGTCATCACCCCCCTAGGCAGTGGTTCTCAAAGTGGGAGATGGGACCCCCTGGGGGGTTCCACTTCATTTCAGGGAGTTGCACAAAGTTGGGTGTCGCCATTTGTAATCTGGCACTGGGTCCACCATCTTGCAATGGGGCACTGAGGATGCTTTCCTGGGAGTAAGTCTCATTGAACACAAGGTATTTCTCAGAGCAGACATGGAGGAGGAGCTCTGGCATCACAATGATGTCCCTTCCTGTCTGATGTCTGTTCTATCAATGACCCTCTTCTGGAGGGTCCTTGACAGATTTGTCATTCTCAGAAGGGGGTCCCAGGTTGAAATGCTTGAGAACCACTGCCCCAAAGACAGCAGGAGCAGCAGGAGGCTCAGCACACTCACCACGCAGAGACTGGAGAAAACTCCCCATTCCAAACCTTGCCTCAATCCTGAGAAAGTCACCGCCAAGACCTCTGCAGCCAAACATGGGGTAGGTGTCTGAGGGCTGCTGAGTCTGTTTAGAGGCCAGGGCTGATGTTGGAACATATTGGGAGGGGAGTGTTTTCTTTATCCCACGCTATATATTGCCATGATTAGCCCTGATGTGCTTGTATTTGCTCAAGAAATATGTTCTGTGACCAAGCTGAACATATGTCATCTTTTTCCAGGACATATCCTCTTTTTAGCCTTGTGTCATGGAGAAAAATCTTCATTGTCTTCCTTTTCCTTGTGAGCAGGAGGCATGTAGCCTTTCCATAATTAATAAATCAAATAAATTATATGGAATCATTTTTAATTTAATAATAATAATATAATGCAATAATTTAATAATTAATGTAATAATTTATATAATAAGTAATTGATTAATATAAAAGCAATATATTGCATTTACTCAAGAAGAAAGCAATATATTGCATTTACTCAAATTTAATTAACCATTGAATCTAAAGCACTCCCTCATTCTCTCTGAATCTCCCTGATTTCGGAGATTTTGCCAATTCAAGCTGAATTTGGCTGAAAAATGTGAGAGTTATATTTGAAGAAGTACAGTATATAGCTTTTATTTTCTAATGTCTTACATTTTTCTTGTGTGTCCTAAGTTTTGGGAAACACTTATCCTCTTTTTGTGGTTCTGATCAATGGTCACCCTGCTAGTGAGAGACTGGTTCTGGGAAAGGGGGATGCATTTCCCTGCTTTGGTCCCCATGATGATCTCTTGAAGTTGATGCAGTCCATCTTTCAGGGATTGGGAAAGAAGGAGTATACAGAGCCCATGCTGTTCACCCTCCAAATAACTTCTGGGGTGTCCCAGTTCAGACTGGACATTCCCTGCAGCTGCCCCATAAGGAATAGAAAACTTCCACCTGCTGATCTTTAATACACTAAAGATTTCTACTTGTGTGTGTGCCTCATGCAGTGTGTGGCTTGCAGGGTATCTAGTTTCAGGCCCACGTTACATTCAGTTGTGGCCGGTGCTCTGTTAAAATATTCTTCAGGTATATTCAGCTTATTCTTGAGCACCTCACCCAGCAGCTCCTGCAGCTCTTCTGGTACTTAACACAAGCCAAGGGTCTTGGGAATCTCTGCTTCCTTTCAGCTCTGCTTCAGTTTCTCACCCTGCTTCTCTCTTTTCCTCAGGATAAAATGGAGGAACCAATGTGTTGGCATTAGCCTTTGGGTAGAAGGCTCCACCATCAGGAAACCTCTGTCTTTATGCCAGCGAGTTCCTCACCTACAAAGAACAAGGGTGGCCCACAGCAGCCCCAGGCCTCTAAAGTGATTTCTCAGCATGGTCATCACAGTAACGCCTGAGCCGCTGCATGAAGAAGGAAGACACCAGCCTGTTGCCCTGGGAAGGAGAACAATCCAAAGAGGAGGCTTCTTCAGCTAAAGTGACTTCTTCAACTTCAAGTGGAGTCAAACTGCCCCACCAAAACCAGAACTGCCTCACAGGATGGTGTTAATGGCCCACAGCTTGGGAGAAATTGGCAAGCGGCTCCTCTTTGTGTCAAATCCAATTCCCAGAGGCTGACTGCAGACCCACAGAAGTCCACTCCTGATCATGCCAGTGTCTCCAAATGCAATGTTGTGATGGTGCAATGCCTGGCAAAGGAACTCCAGTGGCTCACTGGCTTAAGTGTCAGCTGGGTTGGTAATCACAGGGCCCCCCAAATACCTACTGTATGCTGGACTGCAGGAGACGGGAAGACAACAAACCCAGTTGCCCCTTGGAAACAGAACAAAACCAAGGAGAAGGCTTCTTCAGCTAAGGTCAGTTCTTCAACTAGATCAAACTGCCCAAGAAACCAGAACTGCCTAAAAGCACAGTGTTGATGGTACATAGAATGGATACCTCAGCCTGCGATCAACCCAGGGGAGAACCTGGCATCCCCAGCTTCTGTCTAGTCAATTTCAACTGTCTGAGTATGACCACAGGACTAGAGGACTTTGCTCCACCTCATGCCAATGTCTCCATGTGCACCTGTAAGATGGTGCAGTGCTTGGCAAAAGAACTCAAGTGCCTCAACTGGCTTAACATTGTGGTAATCACAGTAGCCCCTGAGCACTTAGCCCTGCTGGGCTGCAGGAAACAGAGCCTGGAAAAGTGAGCAAAACCAAAGAGAAAGCTTCTTCAGCTGAAGTCACTTGTACAACTTCATCCAGAGTCAAGCTGCCAAGAAAACCAGAACTGCCTAACAGGACAGTGTGGCTGGCACACAGCATGGCTCACTCAACTGTCAACCAGGAGAATTTGGCACGCCTGGATTCTCTTGTCAAATTCCAGAATCTGATCACACATCTACAGGACTCCGATCCCCATCATGCCAATGTCTCATTGTACACCAGCAAGATGGTGCAGTGCCTGGTAAAAGTTTTATCCCATCATGTCAATGTCGCTGCATGTATGTATATGATGGTGCTGGTGCAAAGGAACTGTAGTCTGTCAACTGACTTATCAGCTTTGCCTTTACAATGGCCTGGGACACTTACCCCATGTTGGGCTGGAGGAAATGGGAAATCAGAGAGCCAAGTTTTCCAAAAGATCAGAACTGCCTGAAAGGACAATGTTGATGGCACATGGCATGGCTACATGGCTACTTCTACTATCAAACCAGGGGAGAATTTGGCATGCCATTTACCTCTCTGTGTCAGATCGAACTCTGAGATGCTGATCTTTAGCCCACAGGCATTCACTCTCCCAGAATGCCAATGTCTCTGGATACACTGTTAAGATGGTTCAGTGCCTGGCAAAAACTCAAGTGTATCATCTTACTTACCAGCATGGTAATCACAGTAGTCTCTGGGCATCTACCACATGTTGGGCTGCAGGAAAGGCACGACAAGGCAAGAAAGCCAAACTGCCAAGAAACCAGAACTGCGTGACAGGACAGCATTGATGACACAAGACATGGCTATCAGTCGTGTTAATTGAGCTGAGGGTTGGCATGACCAGCTCCAACCTGTGTCAAATCCAGTCCCCAAAAGCTGATTGCTGGTCCATGGGATTGCTGGTTTCATGGGAAGAAAATATCATGCCAATATTTTCACGTTCAGTGGTATGATGCTGCCGATGCCTGGCAAAGGAACTTAAGTGAATCAACTTAAAAATTTTCTCTTGGAGGCCTTGGTGGTGAGGCTGGGGAGAGTACTGTACCCTTTGGATTTTCCACTTCAGATGGCATCATGAGCCAGCCCTGATGCTAATCAGTATAGCTTCTGCACATTCTTAAAGGCAAGATAGCTTGGCTTTTTGTCACTTTCTCAGGTTGTTATTGGATCAAAAGACATAAAGGAACATAAACCAAGGCTAAGCAAGATTATCATGGCATAGTATGGATAAAGCAGGCCAGGAAAATCAGCTTGTCATGGGACAGCTGTAAAATGCACCACAGAGTTACAAATCTAAACATGCAAATTACAACAGCTATTTTATCCCGCTTCTCTTCATTCTCCAGACGTTGCAATTTTATTTTATTGCAATGAAGTCTTAATTTGGGCACCATATGTGCATGGCAACATTTATATCAGCTGCCAATGCAATAGAAAACACAGGAAAACTAAACCTTGGGAAAAATGTCATGCTAGCAAGAACTATTAAACTGCAGAACAATCACCCAAGGGAAGAGTAGAGCATCAGCATCTGAATCGCTGAAAGATAGATAGGACAAATTTCAGAAAATTTACTGCATAGAGTCATCTTCCATTTGCAGGGAAGAGGACAAGTAATTTACCTCCTCTTTTCAGGCTTTTATTACTATAATTCTGTGATACTTTACAAAATAACTAGTGTGGTAGCTAACAATCCAATTGCAAATGGTTACAGAATGAGGAAAAAAGAGATGCACTTTTGTCCCAAATTGCACTGAGTAATGAGGACTACTATAATTTTAAAAGATCGAGGGTACCCTCTACTATGCACAACTTTTTAATTTACTTGGCATGGCTTGAGGAAACATATTCAGATGTTGATGAATAATGAGTATGAACAGGTATTTTAAAGGAGGTATCATTTAATTTTAAAAGGAGTTTTTCTGTTTGTTTCTGATGTCCATGATGTGCCTCAGTTTCCTGACTTAAAAAAATTAAAGCACAGTAGCTTCTTCAAATTTACTTCAGATGTTAATGTCTGAAGGCTCTTTCTTTCTTGTAAAAAATTAGAAATAAACTTTCCACAAGGTAAAAACAATTTTAAGAAAGTCAAAGCAGTAGCATCACACGAAGGGGCTGAGGGAGCTGTCAGCCCTGGGTACTACAGGCCAGAGGGTGACAAGTTACCTAGTGGGCCTCCCCATAGACCTAATAGGACCAGGTCCTTCTGCATGCTTGCTGTAGTCTCCACTCCGACACCCCAATCAATCCAGGACCTTGGCAGGCAACTACAAGACCTTGGCAGGCAACCATAGGAGGCCTCTGTGGTGGGCACTCCAGACCTGGAAAGCAGAGAGAGAAGAGAAGAATTGGTGGCAAAGATCTGAGCAACCCAGGCAGCAGTATTAGATTTACTTCACATCCAGCCACCAATGCAACTTTTGGTTTTTACAAATTATTAGATTTTTTTTCAAATGTTACACAGTTATCTTGTAACAAAATTATTAAATAAATAAATATTAAATAAATAATGATTATAGTAAATTTATTTTTAGTAAATTAATTAAATTAATTAATTAATTTGTCATCTGGGACTGTCAAATGACCTAGCTATCCCACAGCCTGAAAGAATTTGACAGTGTTTATCACTCTTCCTGGTGAATAAGGGCCACAAATACAAAGTAAGGGACAGAAATACAAATCCATGTACAAATCTTCATACTCTGAAGCTGGGAAGGTTGATTTTAATCTGTCAGTAGTATGGTAATGATTTTTTAAGGGATTGTATATCTTAAACACAAAGAATAAACACCCCTTAAGTAGAGACAATTACAAAGAATATGAATAGAGCATGCAGCTGGCAGAGAAGAACCTTCAGGACTCAGCAACGTACAGAGGGGAAGTGGAGAGACCTTGAACAGTCATCCTTAGTATAAAAACAGGGATGCTACAAGTGTAGTACTGTGTTCTTTTGTGAAAGAAGGATTAAAAGGGGCTTACAGTCTCAGATGGTTTCCTGTTCAAGACAGAGAATGTCTACAGGGGAATGATTTAAACAGAGAAAATAGAACAGCAGGAGGAAGGTTTAATCAGTCCTTCCTAGCAATGTTATTTTGATCCAAAGCCACCTAACTACTCTTACAGTACAATCCCATGTACAAGTACGCCAAAGTCCCACTGTATTCAGGTTTATTCCCAGAAAGTTTATTCCCAGAAAGTTGTGTCGTCATCATCATCATAACCTTTATTGGCATTAGTAATAATAAGGATTAACAATAGCAGACAATAAGGAAGGAACAAGAATTAACAAATTTTATGCCTAAGTAGAGTAACTACGTGGAGTCCTTGCTCCGGTGTAAGAACAATTTACTCAGGATTGCAATATGAATTTCCCATAGGTTTTCGCTAGTTGGTCCAGTAACTACGGGTGCATGTAATGTCTCTTACGTGCACCCGTAGTTACTCTGGATTGTAGGGTTGGAGAAGGTTAGGAGTTACAAATGGCACGGGAGACTGCTAACAAAAAATCCGCCACAAGGTTTGTAATAGAGGAAGCAGAAAGTTGTATATAGGATTGCAGCCATAAAATTTATTGCAGGAGATTCTGTTCATGCATCTCTGCGTCAGATCTGGCTTGACCCTGAGACTTGCTGAACATTGCTTTTGCTGCTGGATAATGCAGCTGCCTTCCCTATCAAGATTAGAACTACCCGTTTGTAGATTCTCAGGTTCTCACCAGTCAGGCTGGGAAGCAGGAGAAGCAATGAACACCCTCCTTCCCTCCCTTTGGAATTGCAACAAAGGCTACCACCCTTTTATATTTACAGACTTTGCGCAATTAACAGTGGAATGACAGTCATAAATTCAGCAGGTGCAGCTTATCATGGCATGGATTTGCAGTGATGGGGAAAGATGCCCTGATTGAATTTCTCCCTGCATAGGAAAAGGGTTGCATGAATGCTCATCATGCTGTCTCTTAGGCTGGCAAATGTATGTGGGAATCAATCATGTTTTAAAAAGAAAGTACTAACTTATGAAACTCAGCACACATCAAGTGAATTATTCTTGGGATGAAGTGTGCACTAAAATAGAAGGTAGGCAGTCACGCAGGAAGAGGTGTCTTTTGAAAGTAGATTTCTGGCACCACAAATAATATTAAAGATAATTATTTTAACCCCTTTGTTTTTTCCACCTGTATTATAGCAGTAAAGAAATGCTCTTAAATGTTGTTTATTTTTCTTTCAGCAGAATTAAGTAAGTAAGCACTACAGACTTACAGCCAAATCCAGAGTAACTATGGCTGCAATCCTAAAAACACTTTCCTGGGAGTAAGACCCATTGAACACAATGGGGCTTACATTTGAGTAGACATGGTTGGTTTTGTGGCCTGTGTAAGCATGAAGAGACATTATGTGTACCCGTAGTTACTGCACCACCTAGTGAAAACCTATGGGAAATTCATATTGTAATCCAGAGTAAATTGTTCTTACACCAGAGCAAGGACTCCCTGTATTTATTCTGTAGTTCACCGATTTAGAAGTAGAAATAGGCACTTTGGAGAGAAGAAAATAAAACCTTAGTATTTGCAAGTAACAAAGTTACAACATTTCTGGGTTGCAACTTGTCTGGTTGAAGGCACCACAGGGGCAGCCATACCCATCCTACCTGGCAGTCATGCTAACAAGACCACAGAGCCACCACAACAAGGCCCATAGCCCAGAGAGGCTGAGCATGGTAAAAAAGCTGCTGCTGGGGACCCAGGCTTTGGAAGATAGAGGGAATGTGGGCAGAGTGCAAGGAGAAATAGAGGCACCAAGAGAGCAAGGGGAAAAAGTGAGCAAGATCCTTAGCCTGACCAGGGCAAAGTAAAAGGAGAAGTAGAGGCACCAAGAAAGCAAGGGGAAGAAGTGGGAAAGATCCTGAGCCTGACTTTATCACACTAACAAAGAATGAAGGGGTGGCTATAAGGAGCCTATAAGGATCCTTATAAGCCTATAAGATGAGTAGGGCAAAACCACCCTCCTCCTCTATACCAGGGGTCTCCAAACCCCGACCCTGGGGCCAGTCATGGCCCTCAGCAAGCCTCAAGATCCCTCTATCTGGTACCTAGGCAAGCCCTGTAATCCACTCCAATACATTCAATTTAGGTAACTATATTCAAATTTGAAATGTAAAATAGTTTTTTTGGCCCCTGATACAGTGTCAGAGAGATTGATGTGGCCCTCCTTCCAAAAGTGGATTGGTATGGATTACTAGTACTATGGATCAGCAAAGAAGGAGCTGCTGTCTTTTGGGGGGGCCCTGTCAAGTTTGACATCTCGAGTGGTAGATAACCCTCTTGGGACTAGATGGTATTAATCAAAAGAAGCTGGATTCCAACTCTGTTAATGGGAGATCTTCTACACAAAACTCAGTGTGCATCAAGCTACAGGTTAAGTGTACAGGTAAAAACTTGGCGTTCCTGAAATCAAGGAAGCAAATGTGTTCAGAAACAGCAAACTTAAAACACAGGTTTTGAAAGATCAGAACTGCCAGTTTGTAGGCTTCCAAGCACAATTATGTTAGTTTTAACCTAAATAGTCCGGAGTCAGGATATCAGAGTGCTCGCTCCATATGTTCCTCCTCCATATCTTGTCAAAGGTGGCCCTGTTGGTGGTTTTGGCATTATGAAGACATAGATGAGGGCAGTAAAATCTCAGATTTTCTCTGTCACTGTCATTTTATAACTACTCATGGAGATGTGCTTAGCCAATTTCCTAGCTAGCTTCCATTGATTAACAAAGATATTTTTAGTGTATTATAATGGTTTAGCATTGGAGGAAGGTAAGTATGACCATTCAAGCTTGGCTGGTGCAGGGTGGGGGTGGGAAACGTGGGGAGGGCATGAGTGAAGTATTCTGAGACAGGGGAAGGGTGGGAAGGTTGGTGGGAAGCAGGAGAATGGAGATGGAGCAAGAAGCTGGAACTTGTGCCTGTTTCTGGGCAGCCAAGCACAGCCACAGATCAGTGGCACAGCTGCTCATATCTGTGCCACTTCTATAGGTGGCACAGATCCAAACAGCCACATTGGGGTGGCTGTGGCTCTATTCAGCTCAGAGATGGGAAAGCAATTCCCCAAGGCGAAGGCACTTTCAGCCCCAATCTTGCACTAAATATGGGGCAGGCATGCCAGTCAGCCTCCCTCATCCAATACAACCTAGGATTGTATTATCTGTCTAGTGCCTTGTCTCTTATTCCTGCTGACTGTATTGGTATTTAGATTAGACATACTGTACACACATGGCAAAGGGAATTTTAGATGTTCCCAAGGAACATTCACATGGAGAGCTGCAATATAGGAGCAATTTTGGTTGTCTCCACATGGAACAAATAACACTGACCCTAATCAGATGCCATATTAGTTTGAGATTATGCAATTCAGCTCAATTGTGCAATTAGCTCTCATGTGTTCAGTTAGTACCAACTCATATTCAGTCTCTTTTATAAGTGCTACATATTAATGTTATAGACAGCAATCGAATCCCCAGTTAGGCCAGTCTAAACCCCAGCATAAGTCCCATGGTCACCTGGGAGTGTCACAAAAGTACCATAAGACATTTCTGCACCCCTCCTGGGGGAGAGTTAGGCTAGTGCAAAAACATGCACTTGCGCTCTACATCATCACAGGAATGGGAAGACCAATGAGTTGTGCCGGCCTACATTATGATTGCACCCTTAGGGCGCAATCCAGAGTAACTATGGGGAGTCCTTGCTCCGGTGTAAGAACATTTTACTCTGGATTGCAATATGAATTCCCCATAGGTTTTCACTAGGTGGTGCAGTAACTATGGGTGCACATAATGTCTCTTACGTGCTCCCGTAGTTACTCTGGATTGTAGGGCTAGTGTCCCATGTTTATATTGTATTACTAATGAAAAGTGTACCCGCATTGCGGGAGTAACATTCTCCCGTATGCCATCCCCCCACGGCACATCATCCCCTCCATGCGCATCAACCTCCCATGCGCATCATCCCCCCATGCGCACCAACCTCGCCATGCATATCAACCTCCATGCACATTATCTCCCCATGTGCAACAACCCCCATGCGCAACCCTCCATGCGCATCATCTCCCCATGCACAACACTCCCCATGTGCATCCCCCCCCCTTGCACAGCATCCTCCCCAGTACAACTCCACCCTCTGAACAACATCCCCCCACTGCACCATGCACCGAGCACCATATTGGCTGTAGGTTGGTTAGTCTTTCATGTTATGCATAGGACAAAAACACGTTGTACCCCTTTTCAGCTTAAATTTCAGCTTAAATTTACCCCTTTTCAGGTTAAATTTCTTCACATTGGTTCTTGGTGGGTGTTCATGTGACATAAGGAACACCCTCCCCAAATTTCATGCTTCTAGGTCCGGGGGTTGGGGCAGAGTATCCCTCAGCCACCGATTCTTCAATGCAAAGTATAGGGAGGAAAAGACGTTGCACCCCTTTTCACACCCTTCTGGTTGGAATTTCCGAAAACCGGTTCTTAGTGCACCCCTCAGTCATGGAAGGAACACCCACCCCAAATTTCATGCTTCTAGGCCCAACGGTTTTGGCAGGGCTTTGATGAGTCAGTGAGTCAGTCAGTGAGTGACTTTTCTCTTTTATATATATAGATGTTGATTAAACTTTATTATACTGTATTGTGTTTTACTGACTGTGAGTCACCTGGGTCATCTTAGCTTTTAAGAGGAAAGGAGGCATATAAATCTCTTTAAATAAATGTTGAAATATTTGGAAGATTGAAATCGGAAAGAATATTTTGTGAAGAGCAAAGGAAACATCTCCAAATTAATGGTTCCTTTAGCATCACCTGAGCTATAAAGTTCAGAGGAATACAGAATGTAAATTTGGTTTAGGTCACAGATGGTTTGGGTCCATATCACAGATATTCAGACACAGAACTCAAACATTGTATATGTTGTTGCGTACTTAACCAGTTTTTTAAAAAATTGATACAGATGTCAGCAAACACATATCCATGAATACTATCCTTAACTATTCTTAAACTATCCTTAATAGCTGATTTTTATTGATATATTCTTAGCAGGCCTCCGTCAATCTTGAAAGACTATGGTATCATGCTCGGCACCGCATACGCTGCATGCAAAGCATGAAAGCCTGGGTTAGATTGTTATGGAGGATAGGCTGTTACCCAAGCAGCAAATCCCCCCTCTCCATGCCACTGAATTAGTCCAGTGGAAAGGCAGAGCCAATACAATTGGATCCAGCTGGCGTCGCAGAGCTGGGCTAAGGACAGGAGCTCACCCTGTCTTGTGGGGCTGACCCGGGTCTCGAATCCTGGCCTGCTGGTTAACAGGCACAGCGTCTTAACCGCTTGCGCCACCCACAGCCCGATATATTCTTATGCTGATAATAACCACAACTTTGTGTTTATGTTGTGCTTTCAATGCTTCACATCCAGTGCAATTTTTCTGAAAAAATAGATGCTGTTACTCACCTGCTGGTACTCACAGATACCAGGTGTGTGGATGCCAGTACTCACACAGAGGTGCTGGTACTCCATATGGGTGCATATCCCCTCAAAAATATACACATACATTAAGAAAAAAAATCAGTCTACAAATTGTCCTTATTACCCACCAGTACTCAATTTTAGAACCCTTCTATGGATTTAAAAAAAGCCGGTGTAAAAATGTATTTAGATCAGTTTCCAGCTTTCTTGCTCCTCCATAGCAATGAGCTATGCAAAGGACTCTTTGCATTTGGCTGACTCAACTGAAGAATGGAGTGATTGCTTGGCACTGTGCAACAGGAAGAAAAGCAGTTTTAAATTTTAAAGGATAATTTTAAATGAATTGCACTTTTTTCGTTCTCCAGTGACTGGCACTTTCCTTCTCATTTGCAGTGGCCATTTGAGTTGAGTCAAATCTTTGTTCAAAATTTGTGAATAAGGTTGGACCTGTACTAGTATTAGGATGGCCCAGAATTCCTGTCTTCATTTGGTTCTCAGACAATCCATGCATATGTATATTTGATGATACAGTGAGAAACTAATAACGTCTTTGTGACATCTCATAATTTATGCTTAGTATTAAATTTCTTGTGATGCTTATGATGTAACATATCTTGCGAAGTCTGGTATGTCTGATGTGGGAAAGATAATCTACATAATGTATGAACCACTTGAGTTTTGTTGCTTTTTATTGACTTAACATTTGCAATAGTCAATTGCAAAGAATGCAGAACTATGGCTTCTATTTTCCCTTCCGGGATGGTGCAAGGGTACATTGTGAAGGGTTTCGTACATACCAGTTTATCATTGGATGACTGTATGTAAAATGATGACTTGTATGTGAAAAACTGCAAATCAAAGTCTTTAGACAGAGCTTTTCCTATTGATTGACATTACTTTAAACATATAACTTTTCAGTGCAGTTTATACATTCGGTTGAGTCATTGAGGGCACATTTCTAACAACTTTTGAACTCTGGTATAGCTATGCCAGTGGGGCCCAGGGTGACCAGATTTGTCCGGATTTTTAGCCTCCTGTCCGGGTGTCCTACATTTTGGCATCATTGTCCTACATTTTGGCTTCATTTTGAAACTTTGTGATAGTGCACAGTATCCCATCATGCCATATGTCGTTGGATTCATATTGAAGAGCAGAATCCAGTGCAAAACTCAGTTTGGAGATATCTCCCTCCTATCAAAAGTTATGGTCAAAAAACCGAAAAACAAAACCAAAAAATACCTTTTTTGGCAATTTTTTTTCAGCGGGCAGGAATTTTGGCCTGGGATTAGGAATTTTGGCTTTGGGGTTCAGGAATTTTGGATTTGGCATCTGGTCACCCGGAGTGGGGCACGTGCTGCAATCTGCATTTGGGGGCAGTCATGAAAGCTTCTTTACTGTAAGGCAATGTTTATTTCATTACCTCAGAATTTCAATGCCCTTACCCTGGAAAATTTGTTAGAATTGTGCCCTGAGAGATGCAAATATATGTGGTACTCATCCTATATAATTAATAATATTCCACTTTTGTAAGGCACTGCCATTATTTCTGGAGAAGTAAGAATGATATTATCCATAGCAAATTACAGTAATATTTCTTATTTATTAGAAATAATATTAATTATGAATATTTATGTTAAGTTTTTGGAGTGGCCAGAGGCTTAAAAAACATTGCAGGCTGAACAGTCCATTTACAACATAGGGTGCAATCCAGATTAACTACGGGGAGTCCTTGCTCCGACATAAGAACAATTTACTCTGGATTGCAATATGAATTTACCATAGGTTTTCACTAGGTGGTGCCATAACTACGTTGATGTAAATGTCTCTTATGTGCTCCCATAGTTACTCTGGATTGTAGGGATAGTCTCATCCATGTTTAATGGAAGTGAAATTACTTGCTCCCAGGTAATTTTGCTTCGTATGCTGCTGGGCAGCCCAATTCTGAGTGCCCACAGTGACAAGGTTCCCACAGCACCAGAATGGCTACTGGGGGATCTTGTGGCGAGTAGGCTGCTGTAGCTACTCGGGGGAAGGGGATGTTTATCCACATGTAAGCAAGCAGCCCCACAATGGGGTTATTACTCCTTTCTACACCAGCTCTTTTGATGGTACCCTACATGTAAGGGTGAAACACTCTTGACAGAGGTTTTGGATTTGAAGGAGCAGAGCGCCTCTGGACCTGCCTCCCTCCCTCTTCCCAGACCACTTTCTGTACAATCCGACTCGTCACCTAAGCTCATCAGAGAGGGCCCTACTGACTGTGCCGCCACCAAGGGAGGTAAGAGGTGTGGCGGCTAGGAATAGATCCTTCTCAGTGGTGGCACCATGGCTTTTGAACTTTCTCCCCCTGGAACTTAGGAAAGCTCCCTCCCTACAGAGCTTCAGGCCGAGCCTTAAAACATTCTATTAAAAAAACTTTTTATTGAGGCAGAGGTTGGGGGAGGGTTATTGTTGGTTTTAATCTAGGTATGTTTTAAACTTTTTAAACAGTTTTTTATTGAATGATTTTAATAATGTTTTTATCTGTTATCTGCCTTGAGTCAGCCATGGCCCGAGAAAGGTGTGCTATAAATTCACTAAACAAACAAACAAACAAACAAATAAATAATGTGGTGTTTACTATAGGCTCAGATGGTTTGAAGAAAGGAATAGATAAATTCATGATCTTTCATTTGGCTGCCATCCATCACACCTACTTATAAACACTATCTTGAAAGACCATCTTTGTCTACCAGATGCTAGGAATAAACAACAAGCAGAGGCCCTCACCTTCTTGCCCTACTTGAAAGTATCCCAAGGCATCTGTCTGGCTGTTCTTAGAATGTTGGATTAGATACACCTTGGTCTGACCCAGTAAGGTTAATTTTGTTCATAATCCCCTCCACCTGGCATATAGACATTTCTTATAAATGTTACTGTAGTAGATGTGATTTTAATAGTTCTCCATGTAATAACTTTTTCTGTATTCCATCCCCAGCATTTAATTTTTTTCATACTGGACTAATGCACAGTTATCCTAAGGGATGTATATTTAGAGCTGTTAATATTTTAGTGTGTCTTTTGAAAAACACCAGATCAGATGAATGAGCGCAGACTTAATTTCTTCATATCCATAAATCATAGAGAGTGTAAGAGTTAATATTTATTTATTTTTTGACTAGAACAAGTGGTAGCAATTTATGCCTTCCATTACGATATGGAAGGTCTTTCTATTTCTAGGCTTAAGAAAATATCGCTCTGCATTGTTAGGGACTGATATTTCAGCAGATAACTTAAAAAACAAAACAAAACCATGTCTTCCAGTCTCAACATATTTGCGACTGCGCATCTTGTTTCTTGAGTCGGGGTCAGTCTTCCCTGCTTTTCACATGAAAATTAAAAATTATTTTTTAAAAAATTTGAAGCTCAAAAAAGGCTCCATAGCTATCCCAGAGGAAAACAGTTTCCACATGACTTATGGGCCATTTGGGCTCAATTTAATTTAATGGATTTCAGCTGTACCTCCACAATGTCTTCAAATAGCATGTGGAAAAGGAATCTAATATAGGTCTGAGAGACTCCATTTTATCATCTTTTGAGAGAAAGAAGTTTTTGCAGAGAGTAGTTGAATGTTAAAAAATGCTTTGCAACTTTTAATATTCTTTTTTGAATTGAGATTTTTCCCAGTAAACTAACATGAAAAACAGAAGTGAAAAAAATTACTAAATAAATATCACAAAATGTATGATATTGATTAACTGAAAAGTGTGGACTAATTAGTATGAGAAAAATAAATAGGGGTTTAAGGGCCTAATCCTATGGCCGTCAAGTTGCACACTGTGTTCTAGGACCCATGGTAAAAGTCTTAGAGCACAATCCTAACCATGTCTACTCAAAGGTAAGCCCCATTGTGTTCAGTGGGTCTTACTCCCAGGAAAGTGTCTTTAGGATTGCAGCCTTAATCACGCTGTAAGCTATGCTTATGGCATGGCAGGTGGAGACAGCAATGTGCTGGGCCAGTACCAGTCAGTACCAGTTACACTGCAATGCTGCATGAATGGTGGGGTGATGCTCTTCTAGCACTGATCAGTGACAAGAATTTTTGGAACAGGGCAGGTGGGAAGTTGGCAGAGGGTGGGTGGAGGTACAGAAGGAACCAGAGAAAGAATACAGCCTTGCTCTGCTGTATCCTATCCACTGTGTTGGGCAGAAAACCCTTACACCAAGATTCCCAAGTCTGTGCCAGCAAAATATCTAGTACAGACTTGAGAAGCCCCATTGCAAGGCCTGGTGCTTTCCCTAGAGAAGGAGACCTCCAATGGCCTAAGACCCTAAGTGATTCTGCTGGATGAAGCAGTAGTCATTTTGGTGCCGTTGCACCTGGCACCACCACTGAGGATAGGGTTGGGCTATGTTTCTGCAGTCCTGTGCACACTTACTTGGAAGTAAGTCTCACTGACATCAGTGAGAATTATCTCTGAGTAGCTGTGCAAATGATTGCACAGTAAGCAAAATATCCTGCCACCAAAAAGCATTCAGCCACTCTTAAAGATAACTCAACTTATAAATTTGGAATGTGCAACTAATCTGTACTTTGATATTTATGCAGAGAGGAAAAAAGAATTTAAATTTAAGCTGACAGTTTAAGGTCTGATTAAATCATTGTCACACAAAGATTCCTTTATATGTCTTCTATCTCTCTTGAAGTGGAAGTTAAACTATTTCTGAGAATGGCTATTGAGTGTTGCTTCTGAGTACATTTATGTGATAGTTTGTAAGTTGTAAGTGATAGTTTGTAAGTTATGTGAACTTTGTTAAGTTTTTCCATCTGTTAGTGGGACTGATTGAAACATGAGTAGGAGAAAGAGAACAGAGCCAGGGGCCACCCATATCACTGCAATCCTGGCAACGAGAGATGTGTGCCCTTCTCAGAGGGGCTGAATGTTATGCCCAGGCCGAGACTGTTGCAGCCAGTGGCCATTCATTGCTTTTCCTATGTGGGCAGCAGTTGAACCAGCTTGTTTGATTAGTTATTTATTTATACATACATGCGTACATGCATGCATGCATGCATGCATAAATACATACATACATACATACCACACCTTTCCCATGCCAACACAAATGCCCAGTGCGGCTTACAAAGCTTTGGATCCTCCCCTCCTGCTGACCTTGCAACAGCCCTGCAAGGTAGGTGAGGCTGAGAGTTAGTGACTGGCCCCCCAGGTCATCCTGGAAGCTTCAAGTCCAAGGAGGGATTTGAACTTTGATTATCCAGGTCTCAGTCCAACTCCTGTTAGCACCTATCCACTACACTGTCCTGATTGTCAGGATGAGAGGGGTCACCACTCTGTTTTCCTTTCCTTATTCAAGGGTTGACTGCATTATGGTGTCATCAAATCCAACCTTAGAAATCTCCAATTTGGGATGCATCTGACCTGGCAAACAGCATAAGGAGTCAGCAGCAGGGGGAAGGGCTTAGAAACAAATGCCAGAAGCTGAAACAAGGAAATGTCATATCTGTGGTTGCTTTGCTTTTTTAGGAGCATAGACTCAGGTTCCAAGCAGAGATGCAACTATGGGGTGAACAACAGGTAACTTGAGATATAGCAGTGAAGCAAGTACTTTTATAACCTGAACCTAATAAGAGACTTTTCTTACAACTGCTCAGATTCCTTATTTACTTCCTGCTGAACAGTTAGAAGGGAGGAAATGAAAGTGATCCTCCAGTTCTCTATTTATGTGTCCTCATCCAACCTTATATTCATGTACCCCATTGCCAAAATCTAAAAATGTTAGTTTCTTCCAGAATTATGTGCAGATTTAATTTTAAATTTAGGGTTAGCTTAATTGAATCTGCATTTTTCCTTCCTTGGGGCATTGTGGTGGTGATGCGAGCCCCTTCTCTGTGTATGCATATTCAGATTTACAACAAGAGATACAAAAAGATTCCCTTTTTCTGGAATGAGCTTCTTCTTTGTGAAAGAAATTCATTCAGCAGAGTCTTGAGGACAGGATTGCATTCTCTTTGAATTCCTGTGGAAAATTAAAGGCCTCCTTGTTTGGCAGCAGAAAAAGAAGGGTTGAACTTGACTGTCAACCATTTTGATGTGTTTGATCACCATCAAAGCTCTTTGACTGTCCTTTGCTAGTTTTATTCCTATTGTAGCTTTTAATGCATTGACTACACATTTGAATAACAAGCTGGTTTTATCTGTTTATGAAGAATGTGGCTTTACACATATTCCCTTATAGTTAGGCTTTGTTGAGAGACAGTAATAAGCAATTTGTTCTTTTTAAAAACACAGGTTAGCTTCACGCAGGAACACACGCATGTCTTCTTTAGTAGCTGTTCCTTGAATTTCCTCTCAAGACCAAATAGCTTCCAGCCTTGCTTACTGAACTTTTAAAAAGCTCCCTTCCTCATGCTTTCAGAAGCTGACAAGGGCAGTAGAGATGTTGTGTTCACTATATTTGGATGACTTCAGAAAAACTACACACTTTTCCCTTTTCCTTCTCAAAATGAGGTGAGTCGGGCAACATTTCTGGCCTTTGAATGTTTTCTTTTCTACATGCAGTCCAGCCTCTTCAGGTTAAATCTTACAATTCAACAAAGAATCAGGGCTTAACACTTGGAACTGAAAGTCAGGTCGATTAATATAATCTAGAGGATCAACTGAAATGAATCATCTCATTCATTCATCGTATCCTATTTGTCTTTTTTCTTTGGGCAGTATAGAACCAACATGCTGTATCCTTTTATCAAAAAGCTTTGAACAAGTTTGTGTGTACGTGTGTGTGCAGCAGAAACAGCTTACCAGGTCATATGAGTGCAGGGAGTTAGTAGACAGATTTCCCCTCTGGTAACCTTGTAAATCCAGATTTTCAAACATAGGGTGTCAGCAGCTATTTTCACATTCAATCATGGGTAATCGCTTGTCTGGGTGTAGGTGCTTATAGACCTCTCATCTAGTACTGCAAAAAAAAAAAAAATGGATTTATCCCTCATAGATGGTCAAGCCTGTGTGACTGTCTAGTGATATATGTCCTCCCTGGCCTGTTGTAGGAAAGTACTATTGTAGAATGAAGCATATTTTACACTGAGTGTCTTTTTCCTAATTTATGTGAATGCAGAGAGAGAGAGAGAGAGAGAGAGAGAGAGAGAGAGAGAGAGAGAGAGAGAGAGATGAAAAGCCGGTATGATGAAATTGAGACCTAAGAACTATGTGTATCTGGTTCAACACTGACCTAGTTGGGCAGCAGAGTGATATGAGATTGTATCTAATCTTTATTCCATTTCAGTATTAATGATTTGAACTCAATAAACCGAAGGTTTGATATGCTTCGGATCCCTGTGGCATCTTAGTCCAGAAGTACATGTGAGAGAAACGTTTGCCCGACTATATTTTTCCCACCCTTTCCTGCTCTACCTGATGAACCCTATTTCCCCCCTTTCCTTCCGTCCTTCATTTTTTTTACATTTTCTCCTCCCCCTTCATTGCCACTTGCTCTTCCTTGGGGGCCTTGTCTAGAAAAACTTGTCTAGAAAAACTTGTCTAGTCTTCCTTGTCTAGAAAAACTATTCGCTCTTCATTCTGGTCTTGTTATGTTTTCAGAAGACTGGCCAGGATGAGAGGAAGAATCAGCAGCTTCGGTACAGTAGCTATGCTTGTCACGACTAAGTTTCGGGCAGGAGAGGCAGTGGAAACCTTACCAATATGTTGCTTGAGTTCCAAGGTTTACTGGGGCTCTGCATCAACCAGTAGATAATAGGCTATCCTGGGAGGAAGTTTATTACCGGTAATCTTAAACTGATTATGTTCCTGATTATTATCCATGGTAATCCTTGAAATTCAGTGTAACATGAATTCACAGAACGGTACTTCGAACCTTGTGCAGTGAGGCTTAAAAATCCTACCCACAATTTTTTAAGCATGCTCATAAGTACAGTGTTTTAAGTTCGTTTCTACTTTGGGAGAAATAATTTATAACATTGCAGTTGCTTATATGGTACTTTCAGACATTCTAAATAGCACCCAGGACAAAGTGGTGTGAGCTGACCCAGTTTTCATCCTATTACTGCTTAATCCTACATCACTTACATAGGTCTGTTAATTTCTTTAAAGTTGCCAAGTGCTTTATAATGCTGTACAACTTTTATTGTGCTTGCTTTCACCACTAGTTTGTGAATCTGATCATTATTATTCCTGTTTTACAGGTGGGGGACATAAGTGGAGATATTATTAATTGCCAAAGGCCAAATAATTAATCCATCCATTCTAGTGGGATCCCAGGAGTGTTCTAGTAGTAGGTAGGATAGCCATATTTCTGAGTGCAGTTCTTCAAATACATGAATGGGAAATTAGTAGGCCAGTTCCTATCATACTTCATTTACCCCCACGTGATTAAGAGAATTTACCAGGAGGCAAGGAACAAATATCAAGATATGCTATGGTCACAGGCCAGTTGAAAGTATTAAAATATCATTGGTCTATTCCTTGATGTAACAGATGATACTATTTTCATACCATTAAAGTATAATCCAAACTGACTCACTGATTTTGATAATCCAAACCCATTTAGTCACTATTGGGGGTATGGCAGGTAATCTCCAACCGAAGAAGGTACTGTATTTCAGGGAGCACCAGGGAAAATATTGAGAAATGTAGAGCTAGACTTGGTGTTCCTTGCTTTAAGGTCCCTTTTGTGACTCTGAACTTTGCTTCTTTACTCATTTTTGCATCTGACTTGCTCTTGGAGTAATAACTTCTACAAAGCAGATAATTTTCTGGCTTTCAAGTAATGTGAACTGAAGTCTGGGAGATACTGCTCAAGTTTGTCTAATTGACTTCCTGTCAGTGGCCGCCAAAGCATACAGCTCAGCTACAGTAACTAACTCATTTCTGTAGTCACTCTAGCTGGCACTGAATATAGATTGGGAAAATTCTTTGCTTGAGCAAGATGTGTGGTAATGTTGTTACGCTGTGTTAAAGTGTTCTTTAAAAATACATTAGGTTCTCTTGAGAGTGAGAGCGGCTGTTATCAGCTACTACAGCTAGACATTGCACAGGTGGTGGTAGTCTCCTCTACAGGGATATGCTGTGATCGTAAGGCAGACAAATGCGTTAAAAGGAGTGTGATGATGGCTACGCCACACTAATTTTCATCGGATGCCCAGGCAGGATTTAACCTCTTCCCTTTAGAATACTAAGGGCAGAAAGGATCAGTTGAGAGTCATCTTCTGCTGAAACAGCCTCTGCGCCTGTTCACCAAACAAGACCTTGCGCAGTGAGGCTGAAAAATCCTACCCACAATCTTTTAAGCATGCTTATAATTAGTACAGTGTGTTAAGTTCGTTTCTACTTTGGGAGAAATAATTTATAACATTGCAGTTGCTTATATGGTGCTTTCAGACATTCTAAATAGCACCCAGGAAAAAGTGGTGTGAGTTGACCCAGTTTTCATCCTATTACACGAACACCAGCTTGAGGGAATGTAGTCATAGCGTTACTTCATCATGTCAACTTGAGTGCATTGCCTGCAGCTCCTGGGGTGTAGCCAGAGTCAGCTGAAGTCCACACTAAAATGTAGGCTAGGGCTTCACATTGAAACAATTTCCCTCCATCTCCAAACTACCTTCTTTATTGTGAGCTTGTGGCTGCAATGCTAATCCCCAGTTAGGCCCACACAAGTCTCGTGCTGACTGGGAGTATTGCAAAAGTGCTGTAACCATAAGGCACAACTGTGCCATTCCTTGCAGTGGCCTCCCTCTCCAGGCCACCTCCTTATACCACCATGGGAACAGGGAGATGGGTGAGTTGCTCGGGCCTAAATTGGTTAGAATTGCACCTTGTGTCGATCTGTAGTGCTGGCTCTGGATTTTGTAGGGTCTTTGACAAAAGTCCTTGTCCAGCAAGGATTCAAAATCCAGAGTTAATTATCCAAGTCTTACTGAGTATTGTGCTAGGCCTGTTCAACTCTGCCCTGGATTTAGCCTCTGCCCAGATATTTTTGGAGAATATCTGAATGCATCCTCAGAATAACATGGACTGTCGTATGATAAAAGAAGTGGTCTTCAAAGTGGGGGGTCGCAACCAGTGATGGGATTCAAAGAAATTAACAAACAGTTCTATGCCCATCTGGCAGCCACTTTTAAATGGCTATTTTTAAGCTTTATATATCCTATATCTCTTTAACAACCGGTTCTATAGAGTAGGTGCGAACCTGCTGGAGCCCACCACTGGTTTGGTCCCCACCCCCTCTGGGGTTTTATTGCTTTTGTGGGGATGGTTCAGGCTGTTTTAATTTTATTTTTATTAATTTTATTTTTATATTTATCAGATGTCCTCTTTCTCCAGGACACGTCCTCTTTTTATCCTTGTAACCTGGAAAAAATCTTCATTCTTTTCCTTTTCCTCGTGAGCAGGCAGCCTGCTCACAAGGAAAAGGAGGACAATGAAGATTTTTAAGGATAATTTATTTTTATTTTTATCAGATGTCCTCTTTCTCCGGGACATGTCCTCTTTTTATCCTTGTAATCTGGAAAAAAATCTTCATTGTCCTCCTTTTCTTTGTGAGCAGGCACACATACTTCCTTTGGAAATAAGCAGGATAGTTATTTAGAAATTCAGTATACAATATAGTACAGTGCTGTCTTGTTACTCGAAGGTGTTCAATTCCTGGAACTTCACTGGATTCCAAAACCCATGGATATATGAAACCGAAAAAATGTGGCTCTCAACACCTGTAACCCTCCGGATTTGACTAGAGCTACACTCTGGCTGCCTCAGAATACCTTCCAAAATTATCAAAGTTTATCAAAGCAGTTTACAAAAGAAATGAATTAGATTGTTTCTTGTCCCTAAAGGCTCAAAATCTAAAAGAGGCACAGGGAATCAGCAGAAGGGGAGGGTAGTAGATAAAAGGGGTTCTTATTTGGCAATTGGTGACAAACTACCCTACTGACCAAAACAAACCTCTGAACCCTAGATAAGTGGAGGACAGTTTGTGAATTGCGCATTGGAAAAAAGTACTGCTTCCAAAAGCAGTTATCAAATATTTGCTTGTTTACAGATAGAAAGATGCACTCTTTCAAGTGGGTGATCCTCTTTTATTTAGCAGGGGGAGAGTAACTGGCTCTCTTCATCCCAGTAATGTCTGTTCTACTGGCTTCTGTGGGTGTTCTTTTTGTATTTGTGTTTGTGAGCCTTTTTGGGACAGGCACCCATTAGCTATTAATTAGCTGTTAATTTTTTTCATATTCTTTGTGAAGTGCTTTGTGAACTTTTTACTTAAAAAGCAGTATATATATATATATATATATATATATATATATATATATATATATATATATATATATATATATATATCTATATATCTATATATCTATATATCTATACACACACACACACACACACACACACACACACACACACACACACACACACTGTGTAAATAGATAGATGGATAGATAGATCAAGGAGAAGTCCATAAATGAAGCTTGTGAGTTTGAATATTTGTTCCATATTCTCTCCTTAGAAATACAAATTCATGTTTTCATGCCATGCATGCTTATGTTCGGTCACTCATTCCACCCTTCATTTCAGTAACTGGTTCTTCTCAATTTATACACAACGTAAATATTTTGTCTCAATACCTTGTTAATTTTGAATGTAAAGTGGAAAAGGGAGTTGATGCCTTTTGCAGGGAGTTAATGGCTGAAAGCAAGCTAATCCCTTCTCCCTTGTATTTGAATTTAATTCCTTTGGCGCCTTTAAACTGCTTTGATGAGACAAGATCATTGTCAAGAGCAAGCAGGCCTCCGTCAGTCTTGAAAGACTATGGTATTGTGCTCGGCACTGTGTACACTGCATGCGAAGCACGAAAGCCTGGGTTGGATTGTTATGGAGGATAGGCTGTTACCCACGCAGCACATCCCCCCTCTCCACACCACTGAATTAGTCCAATGGAAAGGCAGAGCCGATACGATTGGATCCAGCTGGCGTTGCAGAGCTGGGCTTAGGACAGGAGCTCACCCTGTCTTGTGGGGCCGACCCGGGTCTCGAACCCTGGCCTGCTGGTTAATAGGCACAGTGTCTTAGCCACTTGTGCCACCCACAGCCCATGTCAAGAGCAGAGATTTGCAATATAGTCACAATTCTTACAAATGTAAAGAGGCACCTTCTAAAGAGACATGGGAGAAATGAAAGGAAACTAGAAAAGATCTGCTGTTTCCCAGCTTGCTGGACCTCTTTGGTTCTACTTTTTCCTCATACTGTCAGGACTCTTCCGGAAAGTTGAATGCAGGAGCTGGAGTGCAGGGTTTTGCTGTGTGGTCCGGAAGTGGTCAGGAAGATAGTATCTAATACTTCCACACCAGACTACATAAAAAATCAACCTTGTTTTCTTAAACCAGAATAAATACATTGTGGACACAATCCTAACCAACTTTCCCCGTTCTAGGGAAAGGGCAGTGCAAATCTGAGGTAAGCGAACAAAGGCTGCAAGCCTGAACACACTTTCCTGGGAGTAAGCCCCATTGAATATAATGGGACTTACTTCTGAGTAGACAAGGTTAGGACTGCACCCAAAGTTTCTTTCCCTGGAGGAGACCTCCATAACTGATATTGAGTCACTGGATTGGGCCATTAGTGCCCCCATAAAGCAACACTTTCTGGAGCTTGGATTCAGCTCAACTGGACTGGTACAGGTTCAGAGCAGGATCTGATTAGTAAGTGCTGTGTTGCACACTAGCAATTTTTCATGCTTGTTTGTAACTGGGCTATTTTAGAAGATTACACAGCAGTATCTGATATTTGTGCATAATTTGTGCATTATGGTATGGTAATGAATGAATGCAGTATTCATCATTTATTAAGGTTGGAACATGTTGACATCAATACACAAATGAACTTCTTTCAAAAGACCGTTTGATTTCATGGACAGCCAGTCACACTAGAGGCCCTTTGTTACCCAGTGAATGGTGTATCAATATTGTTGGACCAGGGAAAGCTGGTATCAGTTCTCACTTCTTGGTAGACAACCTCTCAATTATTCTACTGTAAAATGAGAATTTATTACAGTGAATATTATGAAAATGAATACATCGATGGTAAAATCATGTGCTCATTGTGTGCTTATATATCAATAATAAAAATTGTTATTAGAGAGCTTCAAAATATGAACACAACTAGCTTCTTAACTAACAGGGAGTTGCCATTATAGCATTGCTGTTCTAATAATAATTATAAGATGATGTAGGGTGTGATGCTAGTTCGCCTCCTCATGATGCGTAGCACATAAATGTGAACTAAACACCTAGAAACCATTGGCAGCCAGACTACACTGAAGAATTGACGACAGTTGGCAGCCAGATATCAGTGTAGAATTTCTGGCTCTCAAAATTCATGACAATGGAACATTAACATCTGATTTACCATAAGTCCAGATATTAAAAAAGCAGGCCTCCGTCAGTCTTTTAAGACTATGGTATCGTGCTTGGCGCTGCATACGCTGCATGCGAAGCACGAAAGCCTGGCTTGGATTATTATGGAGGGTAGGCTGTTACCCAAGCAGCAAATCCCCCCTCTCCACACCACTGAATTAGTCCAATGGAAAGGCAGAGCTGATATGATTGGATCCAGCTGCGTCGCAGAGCTGGGCTAAGGACAGGAGCTCACCCTGTCTTGTGGGGCCGACCTGGGTCTCAAACCCTGGCCTGCTGGTTAACAGGCACAGTGTTTTAGCCACTTGCGCCACCCACAGCCATATTAGCCATACACTAAATAAATAAGATTTAATAAATAAGATATAGTTAAATCAGATATAATAAAGGCAATTTCTTCAGTGGTTGTTCTCTATGGTGGCAGGGTCTGCTATTCTGGATTGGAGTAATACATTAGGAGTAATTACATTGGAGTAATACACTAGTAATACCTCAACATGTTTTGATGCCATGTTGAGGAAACCGACTGGCCTGTTGCAGAGGCCTGTCATTAGGTTCTTGCCCTCCCACTGAAGTGTTACCTATTTATTTATTTGCATAAATATATCATAAAGCAAATATACAGTAGTTTGGAGCTTACAGATATACAGTATAAATCCAAAAGTAACTGTCAGGCAATACCTTTTGGTAGTAGGACCAACAAAGATACCACAGGAGTTGTGAACAATCTTTCAAGTTAGTGACTACTGTTTTAAGTGACTTTAAATTAATCAAAGGTATCGCATGATTGTTGGTTTTGAATTGTTCTGTTAATAGGAACATGTAATTTTTACCTAATATAGTGGCTTAGACAGGACAACACAACCCAGAACTTTGTGTGATGCCATCTCAGATCGGCTGTCTCTGCATTACAAAAATCCAATCAAAACAAAACCCAAACTTTTACTGTGCTCCTCATTTTCTGTTATCAAACCCAGAACTTTTCAATAACTATGTGAAGTAGATTAGGTGTGCACAGGGTTACTAGATGGCATAACTGCTAAAGAGAACAAGCCCCCCCCCCAAATGCAGGACACCCAAGAAATATGTAGGACATGACAAAATAAAAATTAAAAACGCTCATTTATATAGTGATCACGTGGTTATTTAAAACACTATATAGTTCTTTAATGTAAAACTATTGCATATAATTTATTAATTACAAAAGGCTGTGTGCTGCCTGCTCACAGGGAAATTGAAGTTCTTTTCCAGGACACAAGGCTAAAGAGAAATGTCTTGGAAAAAGAGAACATCTGGTTACCCTGGGTGTGTGCATGAATTATACTAAATGCTTAGGAAGTACTGATGGTATAAATGATATGGGGATTATTACATAATGGAATTCCTCATACCAAGTGGATCTTGAGTGTCTTCAGTCTTCTTGCAGTGAATTGTGTAAAATAACAATTAGGAGTGATTCACCTGTTATCCTCCCTTTGAGGCTGTATACATGCAGACGTCTCTGTGGGTCTACCTGCAAATCCATACTGCAGTTTGGTTTCCACTAATGTAATCCTTAAAAAAGAAATGATATTACCAGATATACGTATTTAATTATACAGTCTAGATATTAAGAGCTTTACCCCTTGCTGTTCTCCATCCTGCTCTCAAGCTGCTTTCCTTTCTTCTTTCATCTTATCTTCACCACATGAAACAAGCTAGGTGTTCTCTTCCTTTGGCTTAGGGCAGCGGGCATACGATTGCCCAAACCTAATTTAATCAGTTCAGAGAATCAAAAAACTATCAGAGGCCTTTTATCAGATCTATTCTTCGTCCTGACTCATAGTATAAAAAGCTGGAAAAATATTAATATTCATACACTGCAAGCACTTTGCGAGTATCTGTTTTAGAAGGCCACATGAAAGGAACACCTGTGCCGTAGGAGACTCTCTAACCTTTTGTTAGGGCAACATCACCCTGACAGCATTTTCAGTGCGTTTCAGTTTCACAAACAGAGGAACTTTGTAGATGTAGGTGTTTGTTGTTGGGCTATTACAACTATCCATCTTACTGATGACATTTTTGTTACTGATAATGTTGAATGGTTGTATTTTAACAAAAAAAATCAAAGGGATTATGGCTGCAATCCTAACCACACTTTTCTGGGAGTAAGACCCACTGAACACAATGGGGCTTACTTTTGAGTAGACATGGTTAGGATTGCAATGTCGGTGGTGTGCTTCCTCTCTTAGCTCCATTTATGCATATGTGTATAAAGCCTGCTTCTTGGATGATGCTTTTGGGGAGGGGTACCACATCAGATTTCAGTGATGGGGTCCTGTCCACTCACATGGTGTATCTAATCAAAGCCTGAATCAGTTGGATCTGGCCATGGTGGTCCATGTCTTGGTGACAGGTTGCTTGGTTTTCAGTAAAGCACTCTATATGAGGATGGTTTCAAGGTTGTGATTGGTGCACAATGTAGCATCTCCAATGATAATGGATCCTTAGGCGTTTGACTGTGATTCTGAGCTCAATTTAAGGTGTTGTTTTTGACCTTTAAAGTTACATAAGACAGTTGTGTTTCCTTTCCTGGTTATTTGACTATGGCTGCAATCCTAAAGACACTTTCCTGGGAGTAAGACCCATTGAACATAATGGGGTTTATTTTTGAGTAGACATGGTTAAGATTGTGCTCTGCAACTTTTTATAGAATATATTTCAACACGGTTTGCTTACTTGCATTCTGCATTAAATTGCACACCAAATGATACATAATATCACAGTATTATCACAGCTCACAGTTTCGACCAATAGTGGTGTCACTCTCCCAAGTGGGTAGTCAGGGTGATCAGATGTCTTAACAGCAAAAGAGGACAAGGTCTATCAAAATGTGGGACATCAAAGAAAAATGTAGGACATGACAAAATAAAAGCTAAAAACACTCATATATATTGCTGTTCATATATATTGCCATATATGTGTGGTTTATTTAAGCACTATATTACTTACATATAAACTGTTGCATCTAATTTGTTACATCTAATTTCTTAATGACAAGAAAGCTACATGTGACCTTTCCACAAGGAAAAGGAGGACAGTGAAGATTCTTTTCGAGGAAACAAGGTTACAAAAGAGGACAGGTCCTGGAAAAAAGAGGACACCTGGTCATCCTGAGTGTGGTCTGCATTGCCACCACCACTGCACACTGCTGTGATCCAGACAATTTTGTGAAGTTCCTGAATCACACACTTTACAGGCCTATAGGAGAGATTGTATGCAGTTGAAAAAGTGGCAGCCCAATGGGATATGCATACATGAGGGAGAGAGAAGAATTTGTTAAGAGTTATGCATTGTATTTAAAACAAGCAAGGATACCACTATTAAAAAGATCTATCTATATATTTTTAAAAGAGAAAAGTCACTGACTGACTCACTGATTGACTGACTCACTGACTCACTCACTCACTCATCAATGCCCAGCCAAAACTGGTGGGCCTTAGAAGCATGAAATTTGGGGTGGGTGTTCCTTCCGTGATGGAGGGAGTCACTAAGAAGCGGTTTTTGGAAATTCAAACTGGAAGGGGGTGAAATGGGATGCAACGCGTTTTCCTCCCTATACTTTGTATTGAAAAATTGGTGACTGATGGATGCTCTGCCCCCAACCCCCGACCTAGAAGCATGAAATTCAGAGAGGGTGTTCCATCTGTGACATCAGCACCCACCAAGAAGCGATGTTGAGAAATTTAACCCTTAAGGGGCTGAAAAGGGGTGCGACGTGTTTTTGTCCTATGCTAAACATGGAAGACTGACCACGATCCACCCAATTTGGTGGTTGGTGCCTGGTGCACTGGGGGGATGTTGTTCGGAGGGAAGGGTTGCACTGGGGAGGATGCTGCACATGGGGGCCATTGTACATGGGGACTGAGGCGCATGGGGGAATGGTGTGCATGGGGGACTGGTGGACACAGGGGGACCAGTGCGCACTGGGGACGATGTGCATGGGTGGTTGAAGCGCATGGGGATGTTTCACATGGGGGGTTGATGTGCATGGGGACTGATGCGCATTGGGTTGATGAACATGGGGGATGTTGTGCTTGGGGTGGATGTGCATGGGGAGGACCTTGCACAATGGGGGATGGCACACAGGGGTGTATTTTACTCCTGCAACGTGGGTATGTTTCACTAGTTGTATATAAAACATGTTTTTGGATCTGTCACTTGCTTCTAGTTTGGTAGGTTGCATCTAGTATGGGTATGGGTACATAGTTGTTGTAGATCACCTATGTCTGCCTACCAGTTGGTAGACAATGACAAGTGTTGCTTAAAACCAAGAAAAAACTGTCTGAATAGGGATTTTCTTTGCCAGATTAAAACAAATATGTTCATTCAAAATAACTGTAAAATCTGTTTAAAAGAACCAACATAAACTTTTCTTACAGTATATTTATTCTTATAGTCTTTTATGTAAAATACACAACACACAATGCTTGATCAAAAATGTAATTGGCTAGAAGCTACAGGAAAATTAGGGTCAAATCCTATGTATGTCTACTTAGAAATAAGCCTGACTGTGTTCAATGAAATTTACTCCTAGGAAAGTGTGGATAGGATTGCAGCCTCTATCCCTTAAAAAAGTGGTGCTCTTTTTATTTAATACACTGTAATTTTTATCATTAAACAATGACATTATTTTGTAGGGGGAAAATGGATACTGGAACAAAAATGTAATGTCAGGCAATAGATATTAAAGCAGAATGGTAATAAAGTTAGAAAATATGTACTACAGAGTGCTTTAAGAGACCATTTAAAAATACTAATTAGAGACAGATCAATGAACATAGATCATAGCAGGACATCAATTTCCTTTGTCCTTCCAAAGCTAGTTGCATTAATTAACTCTCTCTTTGGCCTTCATCCGAATGTATAGTTACATTCATGATGGTAACAGGTTTTCTGTCATGTAGTACAGTAGTAGGAGGGCAATTTTGCTTCTGCTTTTACATAAGGGTTCCCATGGATTCATTAGCACATTAGTTGAGTTGATAGTCAAAGCCAACTTTTTTGAGTAAACAGTGCGACCCAAGTGCTAGACTCTCTTGCTAACTGCCAAGTTAAAGCCTAAAGATTCACAATTAGGTATGATTGTATGATTATATCTCACTTGTATGAGTAAAAAATATCTATTGTATGGCATGGAAGGGTCAGAGAACATGCTGGAGAAGGTTGCCTGTTGGTAGATATGCCAGAAGTTTTGATGTTTTTGTGAAGAATCTTAGCAGATTCTTCTAGGTAGTTTGCAGTTTCCCAATTAGAAATGAACATGGCTATTCTCATTTGGTTTTTCACATGAAAAACAAAGAAGCTGAAGCTACATGCATGAAGCTGTTCCCATTTAATGTGGGTGACTCTCCATAGACAGTCCTCTTTTGATGTTGACCAAACCATGCTTATCTTGCAAACCAAGGGCAAATAAAGTTAAAGCTTCCTGTGAACATGGGCACGGCCTGTCGGTTCAGATCCTTACTTTAGGTTGTCTTAGCAGAACTAGACTCACACAATGCAGCAAGCCAAAGTTTATTGGGTTGGGAATGCAACTAATAATAAGCTTCAAGTGTGCACGCTGCCTTCTTTCCCCTCTCATAGTTAGCTTCAATGTGGAGCTGTCGTGCAGCAATCCTGGCTTGTTAAACTTTGGCTCTGGATGAGGAAACCATGGCTTAACTATGGTTTACAAGACAGAATCTGAAACTGGTACAGAATTCCACTTTCAAACTGGTTTATAAATCATAGCTAAATTTCGGCTATGAAGGCTACAATCCAGTGTAAATACGTTTACACCAACGTAGTTACGGTGACACCTATGGGAAACCTGTGGGAAATGCACAGAGCAATCCAGAGTAAGTCCCTCTTACATCTTCCTATAGTTGCTCAGGATTGTAGGGTAGGTCCATATATCCTTCAGAGCTGAAGTTTAATAAACAAGGACTTCTGGGTGAATAAAGTGAGAAGGGAAAAGGAGGTGGAATTGTGAAAGGTAGCTAGTTTGAGTTTCATTCACAACCATGAAGTAGGGGAGACAACCACAAGCAATCCAAACAGGATTTTGTGACTGTGAGCCCAATTCTAACCAATTTTCTAGTGCTGGTGCAGCAGTGTCAATGGGACATACTCTATCACTGCATGTTTTGGGGTGGGAGGTGAACACCTTTCCTCAAGGTACAAAAACATTTGTTTCCTTACTTTGGGGCTGCATTGTGGTTGCACCAGTGTGGAAAGTTGGATAGGATTGGGCCCTTTGTACATTTTGTTGTTTTTGTTCTGAGATTGGCACAAACAATGAGGAAGTCCTCCTGCAAATACTTGACACTTCTGCACCACTCCCGAAGATAGTGCATCTGTTGTCCATTTCCAGTGTGGCTGAGATTTATGCCTGTACATGCTTTGCTATCTTGCTCAAAGCAGCCTTTCTGTGCAAAAAACATGTTTTGTCCATCCTGTCTCGGACAATTTTTCTTTAGCTGGTATAGCTGTCGTAATCAGGCCTTGATAAGAACGGCTGCCAGACACAGCCAATCAGTCCTGTGTTATCATCTGGAAATGATCAGAGCCCCGCAGGTTACATAGAAGCCATTTTATAGGATTGATTAGTTCCTTATTTCTGAGTTGTGCTGCCTTCCCTCCCCCCCCCCCCAGTTTTGCTGCTCACTCTCTTTGCCTAATTCACTGGGGTTGTCTGTTTTACATTGTAAATAGCAAAACTTTGTTGTGTGAACCCAAAGCCTTGAGCACGCTTTGAAGTCTGTGGCTTTGTAATTCAACAGTCATCTGGATAGTGTCTGCTCTTTTGCCAGCTTTAATCAATGCACAATAATCAATTATCATATCAAAGTGTTCAGTGGCTTCTCCATGATGTAGTCCTGTAGCCATTTGGCCTCATTTCCTGAGATGACTCTAAGCCCTCTCACCCGTCTGCAGCAAAACTTTGTATTACCCAGTTTATTACTTAAAGATGTCAATTCTGTTTCTTTTTTCCCCCTTTTGACCAAAAGATATGGTTATGATCTAGTTTGATCTAAAGTGAGGATGTAAAAGTTAATGAACATCTGAATGAGGAAATCCTATTAAAAAGAATACCTAAAAATATAATTCACTTCATGCAACTTGTTCTTATTCATGTTACTCAGCAGTAAGCTTTATTGACTTCAGTGGGATTTGTTTCCAAATGCATGTGCATAGGAGTACAATCATAGAGCTTTCTGACATTACTGTACTAAAATTGCAATCCTAATCGCCAGTTAGGCTGGCATAAGCCCCAGCATTAGTCCTGTGCTGAGCTGGGGGTGTCGCAAACTTCTGCCCTATTCCTATGGGAATTTGGCCAGTGCACAAGCATATGCCGACATCCCCATACCACCACCTGATATGCCAGGTGAATTATGACAGACTAAATTGGTTAGGATTGCCCCCTTAGTCAGCTTGGGAGCAAGCAACTGTACCGTGGTCTCTTTCTTCACCATGAAGATAACATCCCAGTTTTCATGAGAGGAAATCATGCCTCATGATTCATGCCTTCATGCCAGCAACTTCCCTGAGGAAATGCAGGTATGAGAAGGATTCAGTATGGAATCATCCCATATTACCTGAGGCTTCTGATGTTGGAGGGCTGGAAAATGCTCCCACACTTGTGAAGTGGGGGTGCTGCTATGCCCCTGCTGAGAAGAAAAAGGGACAAAAGTATCTCTCTCTCTCTCTCTCTCTCTGTGTGTGTGTGTGTGTGTGTGTGTGAGAGAGAGAGAGAGAGAGAAAACGCAGGCATCCTAGAAAACAGTAGTTTCCAAAACTGATATTTCAGCCAGACAGTTGATTTAGTAGAAGATCTTTGTCTCCCTTTTCTTTTGATTTAAGGTAACAGAAACAACTGTCATTGCTCGATATTAATTTAAGGCACAGACACATTTCAGCGGAACTGTCAAAATAATATGGAAGCTGCACTGAACAATGAACTGCTCAATGAAACAAAGAAGCACTCAGGAAAATGTCAAGCTTTGGAGTTACTTTACGCTCTGTGAAGTATTTTTTTAAAAATGTTACAAGAACTGCACTTGGACAGGAGCCCAGGTTTGCCTTAAGTCTTTTCTCCTTGCCCGTTGGTCACTGTCCTAAATAATTTATATAGAAAGGAACTTTCCAGAACTTCCTCGCACAGATCTGTGATTGACTCTGGAGATGTGGAGATGGAGGTGTGGGAAGTGGGGATGTTGAGGTATTTTCCCCTCTCTGGATTCTTTTGCCTGGAGGTGAAGAATCTGTTACTGAATGAGGGTGTTGGGGTCAGGTCCCAAGTGCTCAGGTTTCGGTGTCTGGAGGAAGTCAGTCAGCTCTCCATCCAGACAGGCTCAGAGCTGAGTAGTGTTACCCAGGGCAAGCATGGGTCAAGTTCCAGACGCAGCAGCCAAAGGTCAGAAGGGCCAGAATCAGGCAGCATAATTCAAGGCAGGTGGAGGTCAAGTTGCAAAGCCAGCAGCACAGAAGATGGCTGCAGACTTTTGGTTTGGCAGGCTCCCCACCCCCCCCAAAAAAACACACACACACACTCTCAACAAAACATGATGCTCAGTCTGAGATGTGAAGCTTGGGCCTGGTGGAGATGGGCTCACCCATGACATCCACCGACTCAATGCCAGGATTTCCATTACAATCCAGATGGTGCCTTTGAATACAGTTCAGTTGGCAAGACTTTTGAAGGTGGATTGCTGTGGTTTCACAGGAGGTATGGCAGCAGACATTTGCCTGCTAAGGGACTGTGGGTACAATTCTAATCAATTTAGGCCAGCACAACTCACCCATCTTTCTGTTCCTGTGGTGTTGTGGGGAGGCCAGTGCATATCTGTGCACTGGACTAATTCCCCAGGAGTGGCATAGAAGTGTCTTATGGCACTTTTGTGAAACCCCGAGGCCAGCACAGGACTTGTGCCGGCATGACTGGGGGTCTGGATTGCAGCTCTGGTTGAAGATTCGCAGACCCCAAAGTGTCCTGCACGTCACTATAATGACATACTGAGTTGGCCATATCAGGCACTGGCCTATGGTGCATGCCTATCAGACCAACCCTTGAACTTTTAGTACTAGTAGCAATCGTAGCATCCAATGCTCTGCAATAATTTTTTTCAAAGGAAACGAGTTAGAATTGCAAGTAGTCTAAGGTAATAATGTAATAGAACAGTAGTGCAATCACATTATAATGTGTGTCCACGTATTTTCTGTGCAAAGTGTTTGGAAGCAATTTTGTGATTCAATGGCAAGGCAATCTCTTCTCATTCAAAGTGATGGAGGTCAGTTCCATGTGGAGCTGCATTTAAGACACAACTATCTCTAACCAGCAGGGACAAAAATAAGTCAAATTACATCTGCTTTGTTAGATCAAAGTATTGAAACTCCTTGTGTTGCTTCTTTAAACCAGATTTTCCTATGTGAGTACAGCCATGGGGCTAGACAAGGAAAAATGGATTTTTAATTCAAAGAGGTTTGTTCTCTTGGAGCACCACATAGCATTGAGAAAGCACTGCCAGGAGAGGATTCATTGTGTTCCATGATTTCTTCCCCTGCCAGGCGGCTTGCTGCAGATGGCCTTCTGGAATGGATTACAAGAGAATTCAATTTCTTTTCTTTAAAAAAATCAGTATAAAACAAAATGAGACCCAACATGTGAATAGGTCAAACTTGTGATTTTACAATAAATCTCTGAGAAGAAGCCATGGTCCTTAAATGAAATCCTTGTACAAAAACAAAAATAAGACAATTGTTTTACTTCTAACTAGTGGAATTGACTTATCCTTGCAGGAGTTAAATTTCAAGAATATTTGTGGGCCCCAAGCATGCCAAGCCATGGTGGGTATCACTGGGCAAAAGACACCGGAGAGTAACGGGGTGGTGGCATCCAGCAGCAGGCACCAGTGGGCACAAGGCACACCTACCAGGCACTGGGCACCATCGGGCAGTGGTCACCAGTGTGCAGCAGCATGCAATAAGCAGTGGGCACCTGCAAGAATTGGCCACCACTAGCCATCACAAGCTGGCGGGCATTAGGCGTCCCACCAGGGCACTGGGAACCACAGGGCACCATTGTGCAGTGGGCAGAAGGCGTTAGCATGCAGTGGGCACCACTGGTCACCACCAAGCAGCAGGCACCACCAGGCATCCTTACCAGGCATCACCAGAAACCAGTGGTACAGTATCAGAGCAGCACTTTATGCTTGCTAGCTTACCACGTTACTTACCATGATTTCAAGCAGAGGCTTGATGAGCACCTGTCGGGGATGCTCTAGGTCTAGGAGGATTTCTTGCTGCAGGCAGGGGATTGGACTAGATGACCTACTAGGTCCCTTCCAACTTGAGGATTCTATGAGTGAGAGGAGTTAACTGCTGCAATCCTGCTCTGTTTAGGCCGGCATAAGCCCCAGCATAAGTCCTTTGCTTACCTGGGTGTCACAAAAGTGCTGCAAGGCAATTATGCCCCTCTCCTTTTGGGGGGGGCGGGCGTTTTAGGCCAGTGCACTGACCTCCCCATATTACCATGGGAAAATATGCCCAGTGAATTAGGCTGACCTAAATTGCTTAGGATTGCACCTAACAGCTTAATAACTGATTCGGAACTCTGCTGAATACTCTTTTAAAAAAAAATTTAAAGATGCATCTGGCTACATCTGTCCCTGATCACATTAGGTTTTGGCTGTTTCTTCTTGACTTTTTAAACTGCATTACTGGTAATTTTCCCCCCAAGAAAAACAATGGTCCTGAATTTTTGTCAGCTGACCTATGTAATTTTTCTTAATTCAGTATATTGCTTCTGTTTATTCCCTGTACCTCTCCCTGCTTGACTGTATTTACTTATTCAAAGGCGGAAAAAATGGCAAAGGCTCTTTGAAGTCCTAGTCAGCCTCAGCCCCTCAATTTCCTCTGAAGTGTTCCTGCTGTGACAGTGAAGCTGAAACCTGGGCAGGAGCTGACAACACGCCTTTGCAAACATGACATGTCTTAAACATATTAACATGAAAAATGCAGCTGAAAACACCGACATGGTTTCTCAAGGTGTGGAATGTTCAGATTCAGGACATTAAATACTTCACTGTATATTTCCGTCAGGGTCCTTTTTTAAAGTCTGTAGTTGAACTAAACATTGCAAAAGGCCAAGATCCTTGCTCTCCCATGGATTGAAAAGGCAGTGCCCCCTCTGCATAAATGCTGGGTGACGATGACACTTTGAGTCAAGGTTGACAGATGGCTTGATATTGTTTCCTGATCATTTTGTTAACAGTGCAAAGTTAATAGCATAAGGTTAGATTTGGGTGCAATTTTGGGTTTCAGTGAAAGAAGAACCAATTTCAAGTGCAAGGGCAACAGGCCTTGGCTATATTTAATTTCTAATGTGAAAGGGCATTTCTTTCTTGAAACTCTGTGTAAGGGACAGTTCAGAGAATACTTTTAAAATCTGTGTTCAAAAACATGCAGATTCATGGTGTTCACATCCTGTGCATCACATCACAAAGTTAAAGATTACCGTAATTTTCTTTAATCATGGGGGGGGGGGGGGGAATTTGTCCAGATCACTGCTCTATGTTCACTGCATAAATATATAGATTGAATGTTTGGGCAACACCCCCCCCCCCCCCCAAGACAATCCATCATGCCAGATTTGGGGAAAGGAGTTGTGCCAATATGTATGCATGTTCTGAGTGCATATTAAATGCATATTCTGAGGGCATGTTAAATTCATCTGCCCAGTTGTCATTGTAAAGTATCAACTGAATGGTCTCTCTGTCACAACATTGTCCAAACAGGTCAAGCACTTTAGTGATCTGAAAGAATTTCTGCCTTTGGAATGTGCAGTTGGTACCTTGATTTCAGAGCAACTTGAATTAAGAGCATTTTATATTAAAAGCGAAATTTTCTCAGAAATTTTGACTTGATTTCAGAGCACAATGTTGGAAGAAGAGCACTTCTGAAGAAGTTTGGAAAAGGTTGCCATGAGCAGGGAACTCACAGGGAAGATCTGGGAAGAGAGGTCTGAGCCAGGGGTATGTGTGTGGGATCTGTGTGTGGCAGTGTGGGAAGTGTGCCTTATCAGTGTTACAATGCTGCTCCCCATCAGCAGCATGGAAATGTTAAAGTTGCACAAAAAGACAAGGATTCCATTGAGCCAATGGATAGCAGTGACTCCGTGATAGTGAAAGTCATCATACAGCATATCCCTCCTCTCTTGTCTCCCTCACACCAGCCAAGAAGGTTTTAAAAGGTTTAGTACAGTTTAATACTGTACAGTATTTTCTTTATTACAGTGTTTTGTATTACTATATATTACAGTGTTCTGTATTATATTACAGTTTTGTATTAGATTACAGTGTTTTGTAATCATTTTCATATACTGTACAGTTAATATTTCAATACAATTTTTTGGGTTGTGGAACCAATTGTCTGAGTTTCCATTACTTCCTATGGGAAAATCTGCTTTGTATTATAAGCATTTTGAATCAGAAGTATGCTTCCAGAACAAATTATGCTCGTTAATCAAGGCACCACTGTATATCCAAAGTTATCAAAATGGGGCATCACACCACCCCTGCTGCCTATGTGCCTATCCCTTTGATTCCTTAAGGGACAGGAGAAGGTTGGGCAGCAATGTGATCCCCAGGATTACATCACTAATGGGAGTGAAATGGGCTGTTTTCACTTACAGAGGGCTGGCTCAAGGTTCAGGAGTTGTGGGGAGCCCTACGCAGCTCTTTGCAGGTATTAGAATATGGGGAGAAAGTGATCACAAACCATTGTCTTCTCACTCTCCCCCACAGAGACTTATATTTTACTCCAGAGGAGTTTGAGCAGTGGCATCAAGAGGGTGGTTCAGTTGGTGCAGGCCGGACTGGGAGACTTGTCAGAGAGGGTGACATGCTGGAGGGGTTTGAAAACTCCTCCAGTGCGTTACCTCCCTCTGGTGCATCACCCCCCTCCCAACACACCACCCTGACCTCCTGAGCCCAATGCTGAACTGACTTGCCCTGCCCTGGGTGAGGCAAGCCAGCATGGCTCTGGGCTTAGGAAGCCCAATGCACACACATGATGGGCTTCTGCAGCCTCCAACCCTGAGTAACTCAAGGCTAGAGGTTTCAGAGACAAAGTGCACATGTGCAGTCCAGGGGGTGATACACCTACCTTCTGCACCCTCATGATGCCCCTGAGTTTGAGAACTCTTGGTAGATAGAACCACTGAAAACAGCATAGGAGATACATGGTGTTCTCACAATCATCTGTTTATTACCAGGTTATACAGACTTTGGAAAGGATGAAGTCCATTTCTTAATAAACAGCTACCATGTAGAGGCAATATACAGTAGCTGTATTGTGGCTGCCTGAGCATGTATGCCTGCCATTTGACTCAGCCCTCATGGTATGACCTTCTTCTGTGCTACAGTGAATAACATGCAATGGTGGAGCCGACAACATGTTGGGAGCTAATCACTTAGGCCAAATAGTAGAACACATGAAAGATCTATTCAAGGAAGAGATGTGAGACCTCCTCATGACTTATCTTCCCTTAGAAGTGGCCTCTTAGTCATGGTCACGAGCTTTTGAAGTTAAGTGCAGTGGTTGGACAATAAAAATAAGAATGTTTAGAAGAGGTTAGAGCCCAGTATACACTGTAAAGAGTTGACTGTGAATCACATTTGTGAATATTGCAGAGCTTCTATACAATGTGCCCACTATATCTGGATTTAATTTTCAGAGTCACAATTCCATTCTGCTTTGGTGATTCTTTCCTTTGTTATAGTTTTGTGTGTTGAAAACATGTTTTGTTAATGCTGGTAGGCAGAGAAATGTTAAATGCAAAATCTCAGACTATCTTTCTCTTTGAGCAAAAGTAGCTCCTGCATTGTGTTAGTAAAGAAAAAAAGTTGATGTATGAGGCATCATCTAGCCCAGTGATTTTCAACCAGTGTGCTATGGTCAAGTGGACCTTTGCGAAACAGTCTTCCCGATGACTTGTTTTAAGATGAGCGAGCATGCAGACATAGGTACAGAAAAGATCATGTATTCAGGAGCTTAAAAATACTATGTTCAAAATTTCTTATGGCCTATTTGGACGGTGTATTGACGTTGCATAGACATCAGCCATATCATATCCTAAGTCTCACCAGGTAGCACCACACTGCCATAGCTGTCTCAAAGCCCAATCCTATGCAGTCAGCACCAGCCTACCACTGGCACTGAGTCTTGCAAACATGCTGCAAAGCATATCAGTGATGCTCAGCACTGGCCAGAGGCTTGTCACATGCTGCCCAGAGTTTTCCCTTTCTCTGGGTGGTAGAGAAGTAAGTGGGGGTGAAGGGAGACATTCCAGAGTCTCTCCCAATCTAAATAGCTGGTGCAGACCTACTGTACGTCTTCCCAGGGAAGAGGAGAATTTACCTGTCCCTTGAGGAGCTGCTTCTAGCTACTTGGCAGCAACTGGATACAGTGGCAGCAGATTCAGTGGTGCTGGTCCTCAGGGAGTAGGGCAGCTCAAGTAATGTTGGTGTAGTTCTCCCAGAAATGTCAATGCAGCTATTCCTGGCAGTGTCTATGAAACCCCAACACACTGCTCCACGTCCTTAGAGAAACATCTGACACAGGTATGTCAGAGATACTATGGCAGTTAATATTCCATTCATCACTAGTATGATGTCCAAGGAGCCAATCACTGCATCCATGCAGCCCCAATGCTGGTAGCCAGAAAAGCACCACCAGGATGAATGCAGGTGAATGAGTGGCCAATAGTGGGGGAACCTACTGCCAGCATCTGGGAATGAGCAGCACGGTAGTAGGCGTCTTCACACACCTGGGAAGGTGCCCTAACATTTCACAAGGATTCCCCACCTCCTAGAGGTGCTATGATGGTATTAGCAAAGATGGGACAAAAGCAAAGACCTGCTAGAAGAAACTTTGCATCTGTGGCATGTCTATTGGGAAGCAGACTTCTATGCTGGTAGGCTGTTAATATACCAGGATATCTTTCCACATACACTGGTGCATCTCAAGTATAGGATTTAATATACTGTATCATTGCTGATGCTAGAATAGATAAGATCCATCACAGGCCACCTTCTTTGACCTCCTCATCACACCTCCTCACTGCCTGTTTCTTCTCCCTCACTGCCTCTGTTCTGCCCTCCTGCCTTCCTCATAATCCTTCACTCCTGTGAGCAGAGATTCTCTTGCTGGTAGGGCAGAGTGGCACACACCTTCCTGCTGGCGTTTGCTGACTTGCACCTTTTACCTTGAAGCACCTTTTACAAGTGTTGACTGCCATAGCATCCTTTACCATTGGTAAAGATTTATTAACTGTTTCACAGTGACATTCTTGAGAAATTTAGCCACCATTTCAATCTTCCTCTAGAGCAAGAAAGAGCCTGGATTTGCAATATATTTAATAAACATTTTTGAAATATTTGAATATTTCAAATATTTGAAACTGCAATATTTAAAAGAGAAAATAGATGTGCTTCACCACAACAAGCGAAGCAGCGTCTCAGCTCCGTTTGCGCTGAATATTTAAAAGGCTCTTGCATTGTTGTTTCATTGCGGTTGCTGTTCAGCAACTCAGTAGCTTGCCAGTGTTTTATTATTTGCCAATATGTCTTCATGAAATCACATGGCACATCTGGCTCATTAAGGAGCTAATACTTAACAATGATTGTAAGTTTCCATGTCTCTTTGATTTTAACAGTTGTATTGCAGCACATTGGGGTGGGGAGTGCGAGGCAGATATTCACCTTCAGGGGATTCTTGGCAACTTGTTGATGGGAACAGAACTTAAAGAAGAATGTCAAACAATATATATAGTTCACATATACGTATATATATGCACATCACAGTGATAACGCACATGCATGTCTTCCTAGCTTTCTCAAGTGATACATGCATCAAGACAACTGGGATACTGAGGATGCAATACTAACCAATTTATGCCAGCAATACTCACCCATCTCTCCATTTCTGCAGGGGTGTGGGGTGGCAGACACATGCCTGTGCACTTAAATGTCACTTAACGGCCAATGGTTTGGTTGCATGTTAAAGTCATTTGTCTTCCATGTTTGTTACTTGAACCTTGAAAGGCACATCTTGGTGAAATCTAGGAGATAAAAAGCGGGGTTTCTAAAGGAAAGAGTTTTCCAGTTTGGTTTAATGATATCTTCTTTGATTTTCCCAGCTGCTGTGTTTGGTTACTCATTTGTTGATTCTTGTCCTGTTAAGTCTTTTTATAGTTAAGTAATTATCTCATGTCATGGAAGTAATCAAGACTGCCAAAGTAATAAACCACAATCCAATTCTATTCACACCATGCAAAACAAGAAATAACTCAAATGACACAAAAAATTACAGGCAGTTAATTCCATTTCTATTGCAATGTTAACTTTTGTTGGGATAGGCCCATGTTCGTTTGTTAGTTGGTTTTGCATTGGTAGAGTGTTGATTTGAGGTTTAGTTACTGCTTTTTTGATGGTTAAATTTAACTGATGTTTTTGATCTTGGCTTTATTGCAGTTTATTGTTCTATATGTGAGTCATCTTGGGTGCTTTCCATTGGCAGAGAGAAAGGCAGGCTATAAATACTTGTAAGAAAGAAGGAGAGACAAAGACTTGAAATCACTTTACAGAATAGCAAGCTGTTTCTTGGAATTAAAATGTGTCCTACTTTTAAATAAAATCTATCAATGATTAGTACGTATACTTGTTACTTGTGGGCAAGTGGAGGTAGCTGTCTGCCTTTTGGAACAGATAATGTACAGTGGTACCTTGGTTTAAGAGTGACTTGGATTAAGAGTATTAGATTAAGAGCAAAATTTTCTCAGAAATCTTGGAAGACGAGCACTTCTGAAGAAGTTTGGAACAGGCTTCCATGGCTAGGGAACTCACCAGGATGGGGAAGGGGCAGGAAGTAACCTGAGCCATGTGTGTGTGGGACAGGGTGACCAGATGCCAAACCCAAAATTCCTGAACCCCAAGGCCAAAATTCCTAATCCCAGGCCAACATTCCTACCCGCTGAATTTTTTTTGTTTTTGTTTTTTTGGTTTTTTTACCATAACTTTTGATAGGAAGGAGATATCTCAAAAATGATTGTTGCACTGGATTCTGCTCTGCATTACAAATCCAACGACATATGGCATAATGGGGGTACTGTGCGCTATCACAAAGTTTCAAAATGAAGCCAAAATGTAGGACAATGATGCCAAAATGTCAGACACCCGGACAGGAGGCTAAAAATCTGGACATATCCAGGTTTTTCCGGTCATCTGGACTGTTGGCAGTGTGTATGGAGTGTTTTTGCGTGTGCGATCTGTGTGTGGCAGTGTGGAAGGTGTGCCTTATCAATGTTACAGTGCTGCTCCTCATCAGCAGAATGGGGATTTTAAATTTCCATGAAAAGGCAAAAATTCCATGTAGCCAATTGATAGCAGTGACTCTAGTTAGTGATAGTGAAAGTTATCCTACAAATTAACTCTTGTCTCCCTCACACCAGCCATGAAGGATTTCAAAGGTACAGTTCAGTTCTGTACAGTATTTTCTTTATTACAGTGTTTTGTAATCATTTTTATATACAGTAAATATTTTTAATATCAATATTTTTGAGTTGTGGAACCAATCATCTGAGTTTCCACTATTTCCTGTGGGAAAATCTGCTGTGTATTACAAGCGTTTTGGATTACAAGCATGCTTCTGGAACGAATTATGTTCATAAACCAAGGCACCATTGTAGTACAATATGTTAACTGTAAATGCCTCCATGCATGTGGTTAAGATATGGCATGCAAAGTCAGTTTGTAAGTAATAGCACATTCCTCAGATAAATTTATTTATTAATTAGATTTATATCCCACCTTTCTTGTTAAGGAAACAAATCAGGTATTGGTAGCACCCCTAGAGGTAAACCCCGAATCAGGATACTTTCCGGTCATCATTTTGAGTCTTTCCATGTCGGTTTTTCCATGTTGAGTCCCTTCAGAGAAAGGCAGGGTATAAATACTGTAAATAAATATTCTCCATGTTCAACAAAGCAACAAGCCAATGAGCACAAAAACTTAGATATTTGGCATCAAACAAAATTGGATTTGACCCCTGTTCTAAATGGTGAATCTCTTTTTTCTTCATCTTACAGATAAATCTGGTTGCAAAACTAATTGCATGCCATTCAATTTTCTCCATTAAGAAGATCAAAGGAATTGTTACCTTCACTGGCAAATCTCAAGGATGAAGCATGGCAGCTAGAATGGAACTAGTCAAATGAACTCTAGCCCTTCAGAATGATCAGCAGTAATTACAGACTGGGTCAGGCTATGTGAAGTGGCAGTTTAATATAACCACCACTAACACTGTAACCGAACAGGGTCCTACTTCTTTTAGCTTTATGCAAAATGATGCTTAAGGCCACATCCTAGTGATTTGCAATGCTGTCCATTCATTATATAATTTACTTCTTGCAGAGAAAATGAGTTATAAAAGGACCAAGGGTTGTGATGTTATCTCTATTTTGTCTATAGAATAGACAGAATAGCATCTTTAGTTTCTAAAGATTTAGTTTCTAAAGTTTCTATAGCATCTTTACTTTCACCTCTTTCATTTATTTCCCTGCTTCATATATGGATCCATTCTAGGGAGGCAGCAGAACTCTTGAACTGATGGGTTGGATTCAGATACTGAATCAAGAAAGAATTGCTTTCAGTTAGCAGGAAGGCCAATTGAGGAGTGGATACTCCATTAAACTGGCTGGTGTTGGAGTCATTTGAAGATTCAGGTGTGCAGGTTGGAAATGTTTCTGGACTCAGTGTTGATCCCGGATGGCTGGGTTGTGACTTCAGTCAGAAGAGTTTTTGTACAACTTTGATGAGTGTGCCACTTGTTGGAGAAGCCATGCTTGGTCACATGAGCAGCCTGATCTCTGCCAGGTAGCACTGCATTGCTGCAGCAGCTGACTGGATGAAGGCATTGATGGTGAGACCAACACCAGTTGCTGCTGGGCGTTCACACTGGCAAGAGGATTAAAAAAGCACTGTCCAGTAAGTCTGCTGCCAAGCAGCACAAAGGTGTTTCAGGGCAAATTGGAGGCATGGGAGGGCAGGTCAGAGGGTGGTTCAGGCCCAGGAAAGGACATGATGTTGAGTGATGGTTATGGTGGCAGAGGCCATCCTATCTCTCCTCTCGTTCCTGAAAGTCCAACATGGGCTACAAATCTGCATCAGCTATTTTGTTGGTGCAGGTCTGAGTAAACCCTTAGGGACTGTTGAAGTGCAACAGGCTAAGGGAACTATTGTCCCCTTCCCCTGAGGAGACTTCCGGTTGTTGTTCTGGCTCAGCAGTGTTAATGGGAACCCATAATACTTCCATCAACATGTTACTCCATTATTTTTTATCCTCTTTCACCCTCTTTCTGAGCCCCATTCAGAGTGCTGGTCCTTCACTTTTTAAGCCGAAGTAGTTTGGGAGAAGGATATTCAAGGGAATGCCTGCTTTCACTTCGTCTGCTCATCTGTTGTGGTCTTTGGGTGTGTTTTTGCTCTGCATCTTACCACCATCTGTGGTGCAGTTGCTGTGAATGTGACCATCTCCCTTGCAGGGCCCAGTCTCTGAAACTCCCCTCTCTTAGGAGAACTGACAAGCCATATCCTCGCTAATTTGTACTGAAGGCCTTTTTCTTTCCATGGACCTTTAGTGTTGGTTTGATCCTTCCATTTGCATTTTAGTTTACTAACTGTTGGGCTGCTGCCAAAAAAGGTTAGTTAATAAAAATAAATAAATAAGTATGAACATTATGAATAATGAGTATAAATAAAGTGAGTATGGCCTTTGAGACTTTGTCCATTTGGGCTACTCAACCAACTGTCCTTCCTATAATACAGACTGTCTTCTTTCTGACAGAATTAATGTAAATGAACTTGAAGTAGGAACACTCTTCTTGTCAAGATCTTTCAACCTCCTGCCATTGGCTGGCAAAGCTTTCTGGCTTCATATTCCCTGCAATTATTTTGAACCACGTCCAACCTCATTTTAAATTTATTGTGTGTATTTTTTAATGTAACATTTTACATTATGGATCGGAAAGCTGCAGTAAGGTAATATGCCCCTTTGTTTTTGTATAGGTCTATAAGCAAGGGAACATGCACAGTTCAGAGCTGTAATGAAGAGCAGTTTTTTTTAACTTCATACATACCTCGTAAAACAAAAACGGTGACAGTGCTTGTCAAACGAACTAACACTTCAGACCAGCATTTGCTATGCTGGAAGGAACGAATTACTTCATTATTCCTCTACTGGGCACAGCTGAATCTGATTACTGATATACTGTACTGTAATTAATTTAGCCTTGATTGTTCAGAAAGGCTTGGGGCGCAATCCAGAGTACCTACGGGGAGTCCTTGCTCCGGTGTAAGAACAATTTACTCTGGATTGCAATGTGAATTTCCCGTAGGTTTTACCTCTTACGTCCTCCCGTAGTTACTCTGGATTGTAGGGTTGGTGTCCCAGCAGAAAAATCGCAAAGTGCTATATTTTGGATTGTGGTGTAAGAACACCTCCCTGAGTGTTTCTCCTGTAGATTTTGGACAAGTTATCACATATTGGGTTCCCAATATGGGTTCCCAGGAGAAAGGCTGGATACAAATACTGACTGACATACATACAGTACATACATAAATAAATATAGCAGAAGAGGTAATAAACCTTTTTTCACCTGAAAAATCTGAAGAGGGGACTTTCATGACTAAGTGGTTTTCCACATTGAAAAGGTTCACTTCTAGCCAGTGAAGGTTGATCTTGAACCATTCTACTTGTTATGCTAGTTTTCTATGTGCAGGGAGTTTGTTTAATTTGTTCAGTTTGTATGGAGGGTACAATGATGGGAAAAGTCCCGTAGGGCTTAAGTCCAATCTAGAGTCATTGTCTCCCTACAACTCAAAATCAAGTCATAATGTGGGCATTTTCTGAGTCGCTGAGTCGCCCCTTTGTAACATAATAAAACTCAAATCAAGTTGCCACTATGGCTCCACACAGAGGAATGTGGCTGTTTGGGAAATATGCCTGCTTTGAAGTTCCCTTTTAACTCTCCTGCTGTCCATGCTCATCCCAGTGTCCAGCAGTAGCACCAAACTCACCCAACCCCTAGTCTTCCTCATGTGATCCCATTCTGGCCACGATGAAGGAAACCCACTTTACTCCAGGGGCATGGCAAGGAGAGGCTGCATCCCAGTTCGGCCAGACGGGAGCATGTGGGGTTGGGCCTGCAAGAGCCAAGCAAGTGACAAAAAGCTTGCTGCAGCTCCACAGAAGGAAAAGTGGATGTGCTGACCTGAATTCATTCCTGGCTGCAGAATAAATGGATGGAGATATTTATATGAGGCACAGTACAGATTTCAGAAACTGAAGATGTTTGAAATAGCATGGAATGGACACTGCATGTACAACATCAGCGTAACAATGTAAATCTAAGCAATTGGTCCATTTCTTGGTTGAATCTCTCTTGACTGTACAGAATCTGCATTTTTTTGGAGAGGCACGCTGGACTTTTAATAAAGCACTAGAGAAGGCCCTGTTCAGAGGTGTCCAAAATGTTCTCAGTCTTACTGAACTCAGGCTAAAAAGACTTAAAATTGCTTCAATGGATGCTATAAATAGCTGTATATGTTGTAATAGTAATCTCCAGGCTATCTTTGAGTTTTAAAAAGACACAAAATGCTGGAAGCAAATACTTCCAGCAATATGCATACTACATATGCATAAAAGGCTATTATGCGAGGAACTGATTTGCAAATATTAACTTTTTTTCTTTTCTTTTCTTCAGAATAGTAATGAGGGAGTGACATTTTCCAAAAGAGTTGAAAGCTTTAACATGTGACTTTGCCCCCTTTCTGATCTTAATGGGAAGCACATGATAAAAGCTGGAGCCAAGACTTTGAAGATCTGGAAATAAATATAAGAAACTTCTTCCATGTAATATGCAAGCTGGAGCAATAACACACATCTACCCACCCTAACACCTTTGCAAACAAATTGCTGCTTTGTTGCACTGAACCATAACTAAATGCAACAGATGTAGTGGAAAAGTTAGTCAGCCATGCGCTGTTCCTTTAATCCTATATGGTGCCATTTTACCTCCAGATAATATATTCTCAACATCTCAAGTCTTAGTCCATTCTAGCCTTTCATTGTATGGAAGATTAGCCATGCCGGCACATTTTTCATTTCTGCCATGGCCTTTTAGAGATGAGCAGACATGACCTGCACACCAGACTCGTGGAATGGATTCACCATTAGATTTGCACATCCCCTCATATATATATGACTTACTGTACTTACTCACATCTAACAAGCACCTTTTTCAGCCAAATTTAATATCCAAAATTGGTGTGCACTAATGCGATGGTGCATTAGATTCTGGTAAATATGGTATTTTGATAAGTCTATGTCAATAATTAAACAGTTTACTACACTATATTGTAATACTAAACTGTACTACAATGTTGTGCATATATACACAATATAGTATTATTGTAATATATAGTATATATTGTAATATATTGAAATTTAGTACTATTGTAATAATATATTGTGCTACAAATTTTAATAAAAATGTAACATACAAGATGTGACAATAAAGAAACGAGACTTTTCTCAAAATAGTTTTATTACAAAATCTACAGAGGAATTACACATTGTCCCCTTCAAACGTATCCCCCCAGAGTTAATGCACTTCTGTGTTTGCTTCTGCACTTGGCAAAATTCTCCTCCTTGGAGGCCCCTTAGCTCCCTCGTTGCCTTGGTCTCTTCTACAGATATGCAACATTGCATCTTCTCCAGTCGCCTCTTGGTGATGTTTGAGACACTCGGTTGGGTCCTTCCCCAACTTAACCAGGAATTTCAGATTGATTCTCAGCTCCATGTTTGTGCCACCTCCAGTTGCATGACAAGGTGTAATAGCAGTGTGATACACAAAGCCTGAAACAGAAGCACAGAGTGAGCAAGGTAGAATAGTTGTGAGATGTTGTGCAACACAGTGACATAAGTGGTTAGCCAATTGGCATTGAAGCATAATCAGTGGTGGGCACTTACCGGTACGGGCCTACGTGCCCGTACCAGTTCTTCCTGTTTCCCTGCCGCTAGCGTACCGCCAGCAACAGGGAAATGCAAAACATGGCGGACCGGTACGGTCCGCCATGTTTTGCGCCCACTGCCGCCTGCCTAGAAGCGGGCAGGCCGCTTCTAGGCAGGCTCTGCACAAGCGCCGATATCGGTGCTCGCGCAGACCCTGCCTAGAGGCGGCTTGCCCGCTTCTAGGCAGGCTCTGTGCGAGCGCCGATGTCGGCGCTCGCACAGAGCCTGCCTAGAAGCGGCCTGCCAGGCCAGCTTCCAGGCAGGCTCTGCGTGAGCTCCGGTGTCGGCGCTTGTGCAGAGCCTGCCTAGAAGCGGCCTGCCAGGCCAGCTTCCAGGCAGGCTCTGCGTGAGCTCCGGTGTCGGCGCTTGTGCAGAGCCTGCCTGGAAGCCCGCCTGCCAGGCCAGCTTCCAGGCAGGCTCTGCGTGAGCGCCGGTGTCGCCGCTTGCGCAGACCCTGCCTGGAAGCCCGCCAGCCAGGCCAGCTTCCAGGCAGGCTCTGCGTGAGCACCGGTGTCGCCGCTTGCGCAGAGCCTGCTTAGAAGCCGGCCTGCCAGGCCAGCCTGGCAGGCCGGCTTCTAAGCAGGCACTGCGCAGGCGCCAACGTCACCCTGCCCCTTGCCCCTCCCCAGTCCCGCCCCTTACCCCTCCCCAGTCCCGCCCCTTGCCCCTCCCCAGTCCCGCCCCTCACCCTGCCCACACACCCGGACCCCGGCTGGCCCCTTCCACTTCCGGCGTACCGGATCTTGGGATGGGGCCAGCCCATCTCTGGGCATAATGCTGATGATACTGCATATCTGTGGCCACATAATGCATGCAACTTATGAGCCCTGAGGGCATGGCAAAAAGAGTGTAAATAAGTGGAAAAGAACAAGACTTGAATGTTAATAGTCAAATGTTAATGGTGGTTAAAAATAGATCTTAAAAGTAGACCTTTAACCAGCTTTGGCTGGTTTGTCAACTGTGTGCTTTCCTAGATCAAATGGACCTGGATACATAACTGAGGCTAGATAACATTATTTGTATGTTCCATTTGTGGGGCTGCTTCTGAAGACTTTCTGGAAATGACCATTTCAGTAGTTTAAAAAGTAGCTGTGAGGTTTCTTACAGGAAAAAGAGGATGGGATTGCCTTATATATTTTTTTCTAATTCTGCTTGCAAACACAATTCAAAATCCTATATATATATATAAAACCTTAAATAGTTATGGCCCACATTCTTGAAGGATTGTTTTTGGCCACCTCATGGTCATAGGGTGTCCCAGGCACTATCACCTTCTACCTTTTGACTGAAGGTGACACACAACACAGACTTTCTGTTGCGGTGCTTGGCCTGTGAATCTCCTCCTCCTAAGGGGAAAAAAAGGACTACAGTACCTCTTCCTCATTGGCCTTCTTTAGATGTCTTAAGATCTTTTAATGAGAGTATGGCTGTTTTTATTTTAATGTACTGTTTTTATTGTTTTTTCTATATTTGAATGCTGCGTGGAACTTGTAGAAAGGTGGAGTATAAATTTTTAAAAATAAAGAAATAAGTAACTCTTGCATTCCATTTCTTTAGATATGACAAGGCAAAATTATCTAAGAAAATGATTTCTTTTGCCTGCATCTGCTTTCTGGTGAGCTTCAGCTCACCACATGTTTCTGGAATCTGAAGTTCTTGACTGTGATATTCTTCCACCCTTAAGTTATGACACTTGGGATGCTGTTTCTGCTGAGTCGTCAGCAGGAATAGGTTTCATAAGCCCATATTGCAAAGAGAGGGGAGATCTTGCATCATTTGCCACATCTCTGGAGAATAACTGAAGTATTAGTTTGAAAGTAATTAACTGTATGGGAACAAAACAAGACTGTTAGCTTTAAAAGGATCTGTAGAGATGTTCTGTTTGGAAAGGAATAAGACTCTATGGTTGATGGTTTTCAAGTTGTGAACCATAGTTTTTGTTTTGATAATTAACGGCCACAGGAGGCCTTCCTTGAGGGTTACTTCAGGAGGTGATGCTGTGGGAAAGGATTAAAAATCTTTCTTTTTCAAAGTAAATGCCTACTGGGTACTCAGCCAGGGATCCCTTTCAGACTTACAGATCTGTCCTGGTTCCCAGGTCAAACTTGCTGAATGTGACTTACTGTGATGCCAGAGCTTCTCCATGTCTACTCAGAAGTCCGTTCAATGAGATTTTCTCCCAGGAAAGTCTAGTGTAAGATCATAAGATGGTGAATCTGACCCTCTCACAACCCCCCTAATCCAAGGTCGCAACCCCACTTTGAGTACCACTGGCCTACCCCCTATGAATCTGCTATGTCTGGAAGTGGGGAATGAAAGAACACCAACATGTAAATTAAACCTGATAAAAAGCTGGGACTAGTGGTTTCTGTCTCACAAGACTATTGGCTTTTAAAGAATACTGTATGTGTATTTGTTAGGCAGTATTCACTAGGAAGTTCTGCCCAAGCCCATTGAAATAATGAGAGCCGCGCAAGAACAGAACAAATTCCCATGTAACTCCTGTACTATAACTGCACCACTCATTCAAGTGGGATTCGTGCAAGTGAATTTCTTGTTCGATTACACCCATAGATTTGTTGGACTTGTACCCTCACTCAGAGGGACCATATAGACTGGAGGACAGAGTGCCTCTACATTTAACTACAGCATAGAAGAGGGAAGTTAGGCAGGCTTAACTCAACATAGAATGATTTAAAAAACAGCACCTGCCAAAATTCCTTCTTCTATATAATGCTTAAAGGAAGAGGAACTCTGTTCTCCAGTCTATATAGTCATCTTGTCCCCACTTCATCTATCCTGCTTTTTAAACAATGCAAATAACAATTAAAATACAGTACAAAATGCTTATAGTCAGGGTGGGGAGAAGGTGTTTTCTTAGGTGGGTCAAGATCCATACATTACAGGATGACACTTTTCTGGCCTCAGTGATGTGGTACTAGGTGGGATCAGGGCCAGGACTGCAGAATGGCACCCCTGGAGGAGGTCATATGTGACCTCTTCCAGCCCTCTGAAAGCCTTCTGAGGCATCCAGAAGGCCTTAAACATCACTTCCAGTTTTTGCCCAAAAACACCCACAAAAGATCTTATAAAAAGCCTTAAAACATCATTTTTGTTTTTTGGGCACATCATGGCCTCTCTGATCTTCCAAAGTCTTCTAAGCTGTTCAAGAATATGCAGCTCTTTCAAAGCCACAGGAATTCTGTGAGGAAAATACGGGCTGTAAATCACATCTCCTTGCATAAGACCTTATGGGATATTGCTCTTTCTGGGCATACGTGGTCTTTAATCATGCAGTATTGTTCATGCTATCGTATGTCATGTGAGGTATGACACTTATACAACCAGACCATTTTTCAGATTATGTAGGCTCCTTTTTTCCCCTTGGAGTACTATAGGTTATGTTATTACTAATCCTACCAGGGTGACCATATGATTGGATTTTTCTGGATTTGTCCTCTTTTTTAGCCTTCTGTCTGGGTGTCCTCCAAAAGGGCTTCATTTTGGAACTTTGCAATGATGTGCTGTACCCATAATGTCATATGTCATTGGATTCACATTGAAGAGCAGAATCCAATGGAAAAATTGGTTTTGAACTACAGTATCTTCAAATAGTTCAAAACTTTTGAACTTCCTATCAAATGTTATGGCCAAAAAACTAAAAATCAAAATTATGCATTGAGCTCTATGGGAAAGTGAAAGTGCCCAATATCGTGGCTTTACTCGTGAGTAGGCAATCATGCCATTGTCTGCCAGAAAGGCCAGGCTGAGTGGAATCTAAGATCTAATCCTCCTTTTGAGGTTTGGGCATCTGGTCACCCTGTCTATAGCTGTTCAGGAGAAAAATCAAAATGTATGAATTTGTGTGGTTCAAGGTATACCATATTTAACTTATTGAGGTCTTGAACACATGCAACTGATATAAAATTCAATTCTAGGTTCGCTATCAGAAAAACAAAAAACTTCTGTTGGTGTTCTTCTGGTGTTCTGATGGCAGGCTGGATTTTTTAGGCATATCATCAGATTACAGTTTTATAATGAACTCTGAAAATAATCACATTTTAAAGCATTACCAGATGAAGGGAAAACTTCTCATGATGTCATTATTTTGATACCTCCATCCATCCCTTTCATGGTAGCCTCAAATGGTGTTCAGTCTGTGTTGATGCATCCCGTGTGTTTGTCTTGTCCAAAATGGCAGAAAAATCTGATCTCATCTGCAGCTGTTGCGCTGTATTTTAAAGAAGTGATTAACCCTTCCAAGTAAAATCAGCTGTGAAGGGGAAAAGGAAAGTAAGGTAGTTTCTTCCACCATATTATGTATATACATTACCGCAAAAAGATCTATAAAATGTCCAGCCCGTCCTGGAAATAATTGGTTGGGAGGCAACCTAAAAATGCCATGTGGATATTGTTGAGTTCCATTCTGCCGAAAGCAACTGAATGTTGTCACTTAACCCAGTTAGAAAAAAACATAAGTTCTCCTTACTGGATCAGGTATCTGGATTACTGCAAGCATTTCTCCATGGGTAGAAAATCCCGAATGTGCATGCCTTCCATAAACAGAACATTAATCTTCAATGCAGGAATCCAAGAGGCTTCTGGCAGTGCAAGAGTTAATTACTTATACTATATTGTTTTTAAGTAAAAAACACTGCTAACCAATGCTTTGCTAAAAGGAAACATACATTCGCTTTTACTTTGGTGTAAATTTGGAAAGGAGGAAAAACGTACCTGTTTTGGTTGTTGAAAATGTGGGTTTGTTAAAAACACGTTGAACAAACTTAATTTGGTGAGTAATGCCTCCCTCCTCTCAAAACCGTATGGTTCTGCCTCAAGATAGTCAACTAGATGGCATTTTATGCAAAAAGGCCAAGTAGTGGTTTGTTAGTTAGACCTGGAGGATCCAAGTTCAAATCCCAACACAGCCATGAAGTTTCCTGGATGACCTCACCTACTTCACAGGGTTGTGAGGGAAGGCACTATGTATACCACTCAGGGCCGGATTTAGGTTTGATTAAGCCCTAAGCTATTGAACAGAATGGGGCGCTTTATATGTCCAGCTGTCCTTTGTCAACAACAAATTGCCACTATTTATTGTGTTGAATATATGCTATATGGTAATTTATGGACCTAATTTATGGACCTACACAACACAAAACACTGTTGCTGTATGTAGGTTTTATTTTATTTGTTTTTTATCTTAAATTTTAAGATATTTTAAGATAAGCATTTTAAACGGGGCAGAGGTTGGGGGGTGGTTGTTTTATTGTTTTATTTTATTGTTTTTAACAAATGTTTTTAGCTTGTTTTTAATTGTTCGTAGTCTTTTTATTTATTCTAATTGTATTTTAATTGTATTTTAATTATGTTTTAACCTGTATTTATTAGCAATTTTAATGGTGTTTTATTCTTCTCTGATGTTAGCCGCCTTGGGCTCCCTCTTGTAGGGGAGGAAAGGCGGGGTATAAATTAGGAAAATAAATAAATAAATTTTGGAAATGTACATCCAGGTTTTTTCCTTTAAATTTTTTTGGAGGCCCCAAGAGAGTGGGGCTCTAAGCTACAGCTTGTTTAGCTTATGCGTAAATCCGGCACCGACACCACTCCAAGCTCTGTGAAGGGAGGATAGTATTAAAAATGTGAAAAAAATAAAATAAAAATACTGGGGATGGCCAAATAGAATGAAAGCTTGGGGTAGTAATAAGAAGGAATAGTTAAATATAAGAACATAATAAGAGCCTCCACTGGATCAGGCCACATACACAGAGGCCCACCAGATGCCTTAGGACAGTGGTTTTCAACCTTTTTGATCACATGGCACACTTAAGGAGGCACTGAAATTGTCAAGGCACACCATCACTTGTTTTTACCGTTGACAAGGCACACCAGACTGTTCAAATACCCTAATTTTCCTATTAATGAATCTCATTCTCCAAATTCCTATGGCACACCTGAGGACTATCCGCAGCATACCAGTCAGTGTGCCACAGCACAATGATTGAAAATCACTGCCTTAGGGAGCACATATGACACCTGCATCCAGATGCTCCTCCTGCATCTGGCATTTTGAGGTTGTCCACATCTACACACCCCTCATGGCTTGTAACCCATGATGGTACTTTCCTCTAGGAATTTGTCCAATCCCTTTTTAAAGGCATTGAGGCCAGATGCCTTCACCACGTCATGTGGCAGGGAGTTCCACAGACCAACTACACAGTGGGTAAAGAAATATTTTCTCTTTTCCGTCCTAACTCTCCCAACATTCAATTTTATTTCTGACAGCTTGGCTGTTTAAAAAATATGCTTGATTCATAATCAAAGTAGTTGAAAATCTTAATAATTAAAAACCTGACACACTGAAGATTTTAGACCAACGTTTCTCCAACTTCTAGGGGGATTTATTCCCTAAGTAAGTCTTAGTGGGGGGAGGAGGGGCAATCCCACAACAGATAGTTCAATGGAATGATCTCAAAGAAAGATGAGATCCCATCCCGCTTCTCCATTTGAAGATTTCATGCCTCAGCAAACACTGCTGAGCCTGCACCTCATGGAGCCTGCTGCAGCTTTAGATAAGTAAAATAAATGAAACCAACCCTCCCACCCTTAGTGAGGCAAACCGGGGGATCGCGTTGCGCCCTGTGGGACCTTTATACAACTTGGGGTGGGGGTTGCAACACCCCATTTTGAGTATCACTGATGTAGAGGATAAGATGTTGTCCCATGGCTGGGTGAACCCAGCCTCAGTGTGAGGATGCAATTGGAATAATCTTTGCATGTTAGCCTGGCCTGAATGCCTTGGTTGAAGGTTAGAACATACTGTAAATATATATAAATATGTTTATATTTAAATCATATACAATTTAACACTAATTTAAATATGTATATGTTTAAAAGCATTGGGAATTTTCCTCCCAAAAGTAAAAAAGTATGGTTCAAGTTTCCAATGGTTAGTTAGTGGGAATCATATACTATTTCCTTTCAATGGCTCCTTTCTTGCTGTCCTTCAGTATTGGCTTTAAATCCTCCTAATTATGTGAAGATCCAAACATTATAACTATAATTGAAATGGATTATAGAAGCCAGGCACAGTCACTGATTTTGCATCATCTAGTGTGAAAGGTTACCTCCATGTTACCCTCAAGATGGACCACCTCCCATGCAGTGGGCGTTGCAATGCCCTGAGCAGTGTGTGTGGAGATACACCATCCCTGCAACCCTGTTGGATATTTTTGCTGTGACTTTTGATGGAATAGAGATATTCCACTGCAATGTCTTTGACTGCATTCTGCATGAAATTCCACACCAAATGATACACAATACGATGGTATTATTCAAAAATACAAAGATTTTAAAAAGTTTGGCCAGCAAGTGGTGTCACGCTCAGTGGTGTCACACTCACCGGATGTGGCCAGTAGTACTTTATGTTACAGGTGAGCACAGTAATGCTGACTCTATGCATTGAAAAGTGTGGGGTTCTGTCAAAATAGATATCTTTCCATTTTAGAAAATGAAGGGCTGTGGGTGGCACAATCGGTTAAGACGCTGTGCCTGGTAACCAGTAGGCCAGGGTTCAAGACCCGGGTCGGCCCCACAAGACAGGGTGAGCTCTTGTCCTTAGCCCAGCTCTGCGACACCAGCTGGATCCAATTGTATTGGCTCTGCCTTTCCATTGGACTAATTCAGTGGGGTGGAGAGGGGGGATTTTGCTGCTTGGGTAATAGCCTATCCTCCATAACAATCCAACCCAGGCTTTCGTGCTTCGCATGCAGCGTATGCAGCGCCGAGCATGATACCATAGTCTCTCGAGACTGAGGCCTGCTTTTTTTTAGAAAATGGAAATGGCAGCATTTTTGCTGCCTGGATTTTACAAAATGGCCATGCATGACATCCCTGGATGCTGTGAAAGCTCACTGCAATGCAGGCTTCTGGCACCATACAAGTGTGTATGTGATTTTTCAGAATTTCACTAGTTTCAATTTCATCCTGAATAAACAGAAAAGTTACGGTATGTCTTGATTGTTCTGATGTGGAAGCCAAGCCAAATGAAGGGTAGGGAACAGGGGAATCCTGTAGTGCAGTTTATAAACTGGGGGGGGGGAGTGTAAAGCATAAATACATTGTTCTATACTGCTTTGATGTTTAACAATAAAAGTAGTTTTGTTATCCAACAGCTGGTCTTCTTTTAGAAAATACATCACCCACTGAAGGACGTAGGACATGCAAATTCTCAAGTTGTCATATGGATCCATTCAAAGCACCAGCAAAGTTGCCTGTTCATTTTACTGAGATTATTGTCTCTTTGTGAAAAGTTAGCCAAACTTTTAAAGGAACTTGTTTCCCTTCAGGGAAAAAATATACGTAGTTAAGATATCTTGTGGCTGAACGTTGAGATCCTGATATATTTCTTAAGGATACGCCTCTCATTCTTCTGCATGTTCTGATTTAACATTTGTTTTCAGAGGTTTTTCTTCTAATCGCTAATAAATAATCAAATTATTTTCAAAAATTTAATTTGCTTAATGTCCAATTCTGTCCCCCTCTGTTGTTACTAATATAGCTGTGCTGATGGAGCTTATGCTACAGGTAATCTAGAGGTAAAATGAGCTTATCTAGAGGTAAAATGGCCTAGTGCCTCAGACGCACATGAACTATATAACTATAGTTCACACAGCGCACATGAACTATATCTATAGTATTCTATCTATAGTATTTATCTAGTATATATCTAGTATCTATCTAGCTAGCATATTGCTGGCAAAAGTTCAAGGGCATAAAGGGGTAGAGTGTGCTGAAAAAATGAGGGATAGAATCTGGCATATTAATTTGTAACTGAGATCCTCCTCCTCCAACCTACTCCCAGCACCTTCCAATACCTTCCTACCCCCACCAATTATTTGTACCCTGGACTTACTCAGCGTTGTAAGATGGAAGGCAAACCATTCTGATTTCTGATGCACTTTCTATGGCTACCCCAACCTTGGCCACCTCCATGCCACCTCTGAATGCAACTGGAACTGTGAATCGTACTGGCATGCTAGAAGGTATACTCAGGGGTTAGAGATAGTTTCAAGCCAGTCCTCCAAAGCAGTGCCTGCCTCCTGCAAAATAGCCTTTAACCACCTTTGTAAGCCATTATTGTAAGGAAAGCTTGATTGACTCATGTCTGCAGTGTTTTGGCTCTTACTGAGCACAAATGACATGCAGTTGCAATGGGGAAAGACCACTTGCAGTATGAGTGCACCATACGTTCAATACCCCAAACACCTGTGGTCCTTCAATTCAAGCAGTGACTCTTCTCAAGTATAGGCAATGTTTGTTATCACTTAACATCCTACTTAAGAGTTTAAGAGTGTGCTTTGCTTTAAGGAAACTGCTCGTGTAATTAAAGACCTGGATTGCTGAATAACAATTATTTATCAAGTCCTCAGTTTAAGAGACCCTGGTTAAATATTTAAGTACGGTAACCATATTTGAGCACAGCTTCAACTAACACAATTTCTTTGGGATGCTGGTCACACGCCGCTAATTCTGTATGAAGGTGATTTGCTATATGCACTCAAAAATATTTTATATAATTTGACACTGAAAAATATAGTCAATGTTTGAATAGCAGCTCAAAAAGGTCTGATTTTGAATTGTTTCCTTGTCTGCAATGTCAACTGACTGGCTTGCACGTCATTCCACGGCTGGGTAAAATAAACAGACCCATCATCTTCAGAAAACAGAATATACCACATGTAAAGCAACTCCAGGCTCTTGAAGACACATAAAAATTATGCAGCATTTAGAAAGAGACCCTGAAATTAAGTGACGGGTGATGCAGCTTGAGAACTTGCTGCAGAACTCGTTGCTGAATGAAGAATTAATTTCTCCAAGCTCAGCAGGTTGAAGAAACCTGGGCAGAGATCATGAAGAGGAGGCAAGAACCTGGAAGTGACATGATGATATCATGCATGATGGCATCTCCGCCCTTGGGTAGGGGCAATACTCGTGGCAATGTCTCTGAGACCAGCAATTTGAACTCGCCTCAGAAGCAAATTGGTAATCACTGTAGATGAAGCCAAATACAGTATTTTGTTCCTTTTGCCTCTGCTGGTAACCTGGCAGTGGCATTCTGGACCAGTTGTATCTTCCCAACTGTTTCTGTTGTTGTTCCACAGGAACTGCATAGCGAGGAAGTGCATGTTACTCATACTTCCCATTATAGCATCTTCACTCTCATGAGATACACATAATGTGCCATTGGTGTATTCCTGTTAAGCCAAGACAACTGTTTCCTGCATTTGAGCTGCAGGCATATGATATATATAGAAAAAAATAGTTCTGTCCCCAAAATGTTTTAAATGGAGCTACTTGAGAAAGACCTTGAAAAAGTCTGTTGTTGAATCAGAAATTTTATTCATTAGTTTTTGAATTTTCATGACTTGAGACTGAATCATCCCATTCAAGCTCCCAACACTATCAGCAGGTATATTTGAGGCACAGGGTGCAATCCTCACAAATTTAGGCCGGCCTAACTCAACTGACCTATCTTCCTGTGATGGCGTGGGGAGGTTGTCATATGCCTGTGCAATGGCCTAACCCCCAAGAGTGGGGCAGAAGTGTCTTACTGCACTGTTGTAACACCCCCAGGTCAGTACAGGGCTTAGGCTGGCCTAAGTAGAGGTTAGGATTGCAGCCACAGTCTTTAAGATAGTGTTTTACAGCTCTTGGTTGCAATATGTATGATATTGCCAGAAGATACACAAAATAGAAAACGTGTCATTAAACAATCAGAATTTGGTCCTACATCAGGCAACACATAATTTGGTGTAACTCACAAATGTGAATATTCCCACAGAAATGTGTTCTAATTTTAAGCTGTTACCCCTCTTAAATTTCAAATGACTTCTGGGAACAATCTCTTGCGTTTTGCTTTTTTTTCTTTCCTCTAGTCTTGTCACCCTTTTCAATCTTAACCTTTCCCCCTTCCCACCTTCCACCATTTCTAAGGGCACAATATTTCCTTGCAAGTGGGCTTTACACTGCTTGTGTGAGTAGCTGACAAAGAGAACAAGTAATTTCTTAGCATTTCAATGTTGGCCTGCTTGTGGTTTTGTGAGTGGCCTGTGCACCTGTTGTGATAAGCAGAGCTCCCTTCACAACCCAAATGAAAGGGGACCACTTCCCCCTCTTTTTTGTGAATGCTAATAATTAAGAGAAAGGCTCGAGGCTGCCGTGGATTCTTTAGCTTCACACAACGTCATGTTTCGGTGGTTGAACATAAAGGCCATAAAAAAGCACTTTCCTCAATTATTTGGTGAGAAGCCTGTGGAAAAAGTTCATAACACAATGAAAAGAGAACGACTAGTTAATTGAAGCAAGTGTTTTGCTTTCTCTTGTTGGGCCTGCTCTTGGGACCGCTCTTTGGGTTGCAATTCCCTGATCCGAACTTGATCAAGCTTACGCAAACCTCCTTTCTGCCGCCAATATAACGGAATGATTAAAACCAGGAGAGTTGCCCTCCCCTAAATGTGCCTCTGCTATTTACATATTTAGGTTTCTCCTCCTTGCACTGTCTTGACAAGTGAGCCAAGATTTCATGGCTTTGGCATTTTGTTAGGAATTAGTGTGGCATTTGTATAAAGAGTGTGCAAACTTCAGCAGTCAGGGCAGCCCTCCAATTCACCTGTGTTGTCAGTCAGTTGGTGTGTCAGCTCGAAGACAAGGCAAGGCTTAAAACCCTGGAAGTGTGACAAGTGCATTCAGTTGTCTGTAAAAAAAGGCACGGTAGATGATGACGGAAAGGGGGGGAAAATAAAAGACTGAGAAGGCGACCCAGCTGCCAACACAATACAAGCAGAGGGTTTGGCTGCCGTTCAAAGCCACTCAAAATGAGTGTTTCAATTTAATACCAAATTAAAAGCAAGCAGTGTTGTATAGCACAGGGAAAAGATTATACATTAATACTTCCCACCCCACCCCCAGCGTAATCCAAATGATCATCCTAAAATAAATAAAGTTAAGCCTCCCATCTCTTTCCCCCCATTAGCTCCCTTTCTTTATTCTGTAATCGTCAAATTAAAAAAATTATTGTGGAGGAAAGAAGAGGGATGTTTAATTTACCGATTCATTCATGCATTTTATACCTGTGCTTTTTTCCCTGTGCACAGTCCCTAACCATATCTACTCAAAAGCAAGCCCCATTGTGTTCAATGGGTCTCACTCCCAGGAAAGTGTCTTTAGGATTGCAGCATGCTTTATTTATTGATTTTTTGTTCTTTTCATGCTCCATTTGTGGATCCCAGTTTAAAATAAACTTACGTCTGAATAGAAATATATAGGCTTGCGCTCTCAGTCTCAATTGGATATCACGACTGCCCTTCATTCCATTCCTTCGCACTCTTTATTATTTCACAGTTCTACTGTGTTTTATGCAAGTGAAGTGTTGCTTTGACAATTCAAGGATATGTTTGGGCAGAAATGCAGACATTCACATTGTAGTTATTCAAAGTATCTAGGTAGACTGAGAAAACTGATGTTAGTGATGACAAGTCAAGGCTTCCAGCAACAGATGATGCAAAACATCAGAAAAATCGTCAGAAAAGGACAGAGACAAATTTAGCAATTAATAAGCAAAACTTTACTCATTGTGGATCCTTTATCAGAGAAGTTGTGTGATTGTTCTAAAGGTGAGCTTGAGTTAAAAGAGGATGGCTTAAGTGGTCAGATAGGAAAGAACACGGATAAGCCACCATGCTGGTTATAGGCCTGACTAGAAGGTAAGAGAATATTTAGAATCATAGAGTTGGAAGGGACCCAGTGGATCATCTAGTCCAGAGGTCCTCAAACTTTTTAAACAGGGGGCCGGTTCACTGTCCCTCAGACACTGTCGGGGGCCGGAGAGTGAGAGGACTTATGTAGGACAAAATGTAGGACGTCCTACATTTTAAAGATGTAGGACATGTTAAAATGAAGCAAAAAATGCTTGTATTGCTTTCCTGTACTTAATTTCAACACTTTTGAAATAGAAAAACTTTTAACATGCCTGATTCTCACCCAGACATGCAAGACGCCCTCAAAGCAGTTTCCAGCAACACGTTACTTCAACATATTTAACTTAACATATTTTTCAACAACATATTTTACATGTCAGACTTAAGACATATAATTGTAAGACACTCTCAAAGAAATTTGCAGCAACACAAGGAATGTCAGTGACATGCACTGACATACACCATGCTCTCTCTCTCTCACTCTCTCTCTCTCTCACACACACCCATGTATTCTTACACACACACACAAGCACAAGCTCACCTCAATTTTGAGCTTGCTGTTCAGGAATTTTGCCCAAGCCTATGCATGTCTACTCAGGAGTAAGGCCCATTAGAGTCAGTGGGGCTTACTCCCAGGAAAGTAAGCCCAGCCCCCTGCATGTCTACTCAGAAATAAGGCCCATTAGAGTCCATGAGGCTTACTCCCAGGAAAGTGTGGATGGGAAGGTGGCCTTAATAGCCCAGCTCTCTGCTTTTCTACTCAGAAGTAAGCCCCTGGCAGCTGAGGGGCTGTGAGAGAGTGGTGGGAGGCACGCATGCCAGCCTCAAGCCCCTGGTAACTGGGGCAGCCATGCAAGGGCGGTGAGAGGCATGCGTGCACCAGCCTGAAGCCCTGGGACGGTCACGAGAGAGCAGCAGGAGGCGTGCGCGCCAGCCTCAACCTGGGCCCCTGGCAGCTGGGGCGGCCGCGCGCTCCAGCCTGAAGCCCCTGCTCCAGCTGCGCGCGCAACATTTTAAAAAAAATTTTAAGGGCCAGCTTGAAGCTGCCCAAATTCCGGAGCCTGGAGGGGCTCTCTCCCTTTGCACAGGGCTGCCACGACTGGCGGATCTTCGCCATGGCAGCCTTGAACTGCCCCCAAGTGCCCACAAAGCGCCTCCCAAACCCCCCAAAGACTGGCAGGCCAGATTGAGGCCTCTGGCGGGCCTGATCCGGCCCCCAGGCCGTAGTTTGAGGATCTCTGATCTAGTCCAACTCCCTCCTTATAGCAGGATCCTGGGTCTCAAACCCTGTGGGGATCCTTGTGGGGAACTGGGGTCTCGAACCCTGGCCTACTGGTTAACAGGCACAGTGTCTTAACCTCTTGCACCACCAGAAGGAGTCTTGTACAAGGCAGCAGGGTTATCTGGAGTGGGACCAACATTTGAAAAGGTTGTCTAAAAACAAATTTTGAGTATTAAAAATGCCTAATTTCACCAGCAAAGCTCTCTGTTTTCAATGTGTCAGGAGCAGGTTAAAAACTGCTTTTCTGTTTATTACATTGGTTAGAATTCAAACTACAGGTTTCTCTCAGAAACCATTTAAGTTTTTAAAATGGCATTTAAGTTTTAAAAATGGGAAAGGCTGTATGATTTGAAATTCCTGCCCAAATGAGCAAATACCAATTGTCAGTGAATGGAGCTAAGCAGCCCCAAACTGTACATAAGTGCAAGTACCTGCCAGGAGTGTCCAAACCTTTCGGCAGGAGGACCACATCATCTCTCTGACACTGTGTCAGAGGCTGGAAAATTGAATTACATTTTAAATTTGAATATATTTACATATAAGAGTGGATTAGAGACAGATCCAGAAGATGCCACATTGAGGCACACCATTGGCTGCATCTGCCCATGTGTCGGGGTTTGGTCATTCATGTCCTAGACTCACTGGGATGTCAGAACTGAATTATATAGCTAAAATTATTGCAGTGTGTCACTGCTAAATTGAGTTGTTGAATTATTTGAGAAAAAGATTGTCACTGAAGTGTCTAATGTTTTAAAAAAACCGTTTTTAAGAGGAGCTGCATGGTCTCTACTTCAGTCCTCCCCTAATATTTAGCACAGCACCAGAATACTGAAGGATAAATTGGAGACAAGGGTTGAGAACCCAGAAAGGAGTGCCCCAAATCTTGAAAAGCCTCATGGACACTAAGGCCCTGGCAATCTAGGGTCTACTGCAGTGATTTTCAACCAGTGTGCCATTGGCACACTGGTGTGCTGCGGATAGTCCTCATGTGTGCTGTGGGAATTTGGGGATTGAAATCCATTAATAGGAAAATTGTGGGATTTGAACAGTCTAGTGTACCTTGTCAATGGTAAAAACAATTGCTGGTGTGCCTTGACAATTTCAATGCCTTCTTAAGAGTGCTGCGAGATGAAAAAGGTTGAAAATCACTGGTCTAGTGGTAGCATAAGAATGATCTGATGGACTGGAACCTCAGGATCCCTGTCAGGAACCAAGAAATCATCACACAATGGAACGTAAGTAGTATGCATATAATTGATGCCTTATTCTGTAAATCTATGCATGTTTACTCAGGAGTAAGTTCCACTATATTATATTGGGAAGGGTCTCAGCCAGGTAGATGTGTACAGGATTGCAGCTGTAGCCATTCAACATTTTAAAGCCTGTTTCATTTATATTAGTGCTTGTTTAAATTTATTAATGTACTTTGTGACCCCCTGCTCTTGCTTTTTATAGCCTTGCCATTTAACTTCTTCCTCTGTTTTACAGCTGGAATGTTTTTCTTTTGTTCTCATTGTATTTGATTTGATGTGAGAGGTCCTATACAAAGTTCTTTGCATGTATCCTTCCTCTGCTCTTTTCTAAAGGTATGCAAAATGTGTTTGAATGACTTTAATTGGCAAGTACTTGGTCAAACAAAGCAATGGTCATTAGCTATGGGTAAAAAATATCCATGCATGTATCTAAATAAAAATATTTCCTATAGTTATATCAGTTGAACTGCTGTATTAACAATATATGGATCTCTGGATTGTACTTGGTCACAATTCCTAAGTGAGGAAAGTCAGTATTATCCCAATTTTACGGATGAAAGATTAAGGCTGCAATTCTAAGCACACTTTCCTGGGAGTAAGCCCCATTAAATATGATGAGGCTTACTTCTGGCATTGGATTGCACCCTATGCAATCCTAACCTCCAGATAGGCTGACCTGACACCTGGCATAAGTCCTATGCTGATCTAGGGGCAGCGCTTTATTCTTGAAAAAAGGTGTCGGTACTCACCACAGGTCGTTCCCATATGACTAATTATTAATTAGCTGCTTGGGAGGGCAGGTAGTAAAATGTGCTGGTACTGACCAATGGGTATCCCTAGAAAAAATACCCCGCCTAGTGGTGTAACCAAAGTGCTGCAAGACATCTGCGCCACTTGTGGGGGAGGGTTGGGTCAATGCACAGACATGTACTTTCCTCCCTACATCACCATGGGAATGGGAAGACCAATGAGTTATGCCAGCTTAGGTTAGGATTGTACCTTAAATTGGCCAGGATATATTTGGGTGGCACAAGTGGTTAAGACACTGTGCCTGTTAATCAGTAGCCCAGGTCCCCACAAGACCCGGGTCCCCACAAGACAGGGTGAGCTCCTATCCTTAGCCCAGCTCTGCAACAAAGCTGGGACCAATTGTATCGGCTCTGCCGTTCCATTGGACTGTTTCAGTGGCGTGAAGATGGGGCATTTCCTGCTTGGGGAACAGCCTATCCTCCATATTAATCAACCCAGGCCTTCGTGCTTCTCATACAGCGTCAAACATGATACCATATTCTTTCAAGACTGATAGATGCAAATGTATGCATGCATATTTGGAATGTAGATCTTTCCATGGCCATTTTAAACTCTCCGTCTAATAGACTATACTTTGTCTAATAGATTATACTGGCTTTCAAATCTTTCTAACTAGAAATATGTGCAAGTCACTAAAATATTCTAATATGGCCAAATTAGCATAAGCAAACTTTACAAGTAAATTCTGACATGCTGAATTTGTCTTGTGAGCAGGCTGTTCATATTGTTGCAAAACTGGATGCAGCATCCAAATGTAGTATGGCTGGTCTGATTCACATGCATCTGAGGCAGAGCTGGAAAAGTAAATGTCCTGGGCAGGAGCATCGTAGAGTATGAGTGCATGGAAAGCGTAGAGTGTTGGTGCAGGATCTGGGGTTGATAGAACCTAACTTCCAATAAACATTTGATAAAACCTTTACTGAATGGATCTTATGGGCAGACATCATAGAAGTATCGGCTATGGTGAAGGACATTGCTGGATAATACCACATGAAATTAAGTGATATGTGGAACTGCAGTTTTAATTCCACTTCCAGCTGGTTGCTGAAAAGCAACAGTGCAGCAGCACCAAAAGGCCCAAGCATATAGCAGTCCAACAGGGGTGCATGGATTTTTTTTCTGGAATGGCTCTATTGCTGTTAGGAGTTACCTGGGAAGCAGAATTGTCAACAAGCTGGAATCTTTCCTGGCCAATAATAATAATAATTTTTAAAAGCTGGCAGTCCTATTGCCCACTGAGGCTATTGCTAATGGTGCCATTAGTGATAGCTGTTAAAGCATGCAATTAAACTGAAAACAGTGGTCAGACGCTAACGGAAAATAATACTGAAATGTAGACATGCAAACAGATTTGCTGATATTTTTAACAAAGGTTTCTGAAGAAGCCATACAGTCTGGTTCTTTTCCTTCCTGTCCACCCTGTGCAATGGTGCTGATGGATTGATTTCCATTGTGGCACTTATTTGTTATTGTAAGTCCATATGTGTATAGATCCAAGGATAAGATTAGGTTCCCCCTCCATTGTTAAGGGCAAGTCACTCAGTTCATTAAACCTCCCTGATCTGCTCCACCACCTGCTTCTCTCTTCTCCTGACCCTGAAGACCCTGAACATTTATTTACCTCTTTCTCTCCCCCCTCCACCCCAGTTTCGCTTTGCTTCATTTTCAATTATGTAGCTCTATATTTCCAACTAAAGATCAGTGATCACTGATCCAACAAAAAAAAAAAAAAGATTTTTGTTAAATTAAGTTTGGGGTGTTGTTTTTAAAATAATATTTTAAAGATCATTTTATTATTTTTCTGATGAAGATCTATCCTGACATGAGTCTAAATCGAAATCTTCTACACTCCAGAGCATAAATTTCTACTTCTTATTATGCTATGTTGTTCACATGTTTGAAGGCAGGGTGAATGTCTCCAGACATGAACAAATTACCATAACAGGCACTACAAGTTTACTCTTTGGAAGGCAGCAGGATTTAGATTTAGATGCATGGAGATAGGTGATAGATGTTAAAACAATAATGAAATGACCTTAAAGTCAGGCAAGGTAATAGTATGATGCAGGGGCATCATAAATGAAAAGAAAACCTCTTGTATCTGTGGTTCTAAGATTTGTTAAGCGAAGGGTGTACTTGTTGCACAATATAAAGGAAAGACACTGTTCCCAGTTCTGTTCCATGGAGAGACCACAGAAGGATGCATCAAGTGGCTAATTTCTAAAAAAGAGTTACTGGGCCTAAAGCCTTTCCTAGTAAAAGCATGCCCTGTGATCTATTAAGGCCAGCATCAACAGCACAGTGACCATATGTCCTCTTTTTCCAGGACATATCCTCTTTTTTAGCCTTGTGTCCTGGAAAAAAATCATTATCCTCATTTGCTTTGTGAGCAAGCAGTATGTAGCCTTCTTGTAATTAATAAATCTGTGTAATCAATTATATATAATAGTTTTAAATTTAATAATAAGTAATATAGTTTTTTAAAATTAAGCACATAAAAACAATATATAAGTTTATTTAAGCTTTTGTTTGTCATGTCCTACATTTTCCTTGGGTGTCCTAAATTTTGGGAGGTCCTTGTCCTCTTTTGCAATTATGACATATAGTCACCCTGATTCAATATCATTTGACAGCTTCTAAGATTCAGTACTTGAGGCCCATAGAACTGAGCAGATCTGAGACCTGATCTCAACCCTGATCTCAGGGTTGGAAGTCTCTGTCTTTACACCAACACACTTCTGTGGAAATTTGCTGAGATGGAAGATGGAAGAGAAGCCAATGGAAGAGAAGCCACACAGGCAAAGGATGTATCAGGATGGAAGTAAAAGAATCAGTCGGCTTACGGTCAGCAGGAGTATTCAGGCAGCATGAGATTTATGAGGGGCAATCACTATTCATTTCCTGGCTTTAAAAGCTTGAGCATGTAATGAACATAAGAAAGATAGCTAAGTTGCTCTCACTGAGAACACTCTACTTAAAGCACATCTTATTAGCATCTAGATATTATATGTTTCTTTGGCAGAATATCCAGGGAACCCCTTCCAGACTTCAAAAGCAGAGCTAGCAAGCTCACTTAGAGATGTCATCTGTTCTTTTTTACTGGTCCTGCTCCTGTGCTTTCATTCTGACATTTTCCACTCCTAGTATGGAGATAAGTGATGGGAGGCATTTCATGTACTCAATTCTGTGGCTGTTTCCAAGTGTAAGCAGGTGAGGAATAAGGACAGTAAAAAACAGTCAACAAAACTCTAATATCTGCTACCTCAATGTGTTAAAACTGCCACCTAAACAACCCAGAAATACCCACAGAACACATAAAACAATTTGGTGGACACTGGATTTTATTTATTTATTAGCGAAAATGTACCCGCGTTGTGGGAATAAATTTTCCCTGTATGCCATCCCCCCACATGCAACGTTCCCCATGTGCATCAACATCCCCTCATGTGCATCAACATCCTCCATGCACATCGTCCCCCATGTGCAACATCCCCCCATGCCTAACATCTCCTTTGGACACCATCCCCCCTCGCATCACCCCCATGCAGATCAATCCCCTATGTGCAATGTCCGCCCATCTGCAACATCCGCCCATGTGCATTGCCCTCCATGTGCATTGTTCCCCCATGCAAACCAACCCTCCCAGTGCATCAGGCACCGGGCACCAAATTGGCTGGATGTTGATCAATCAGTCTTCAATGTTTAGTAGGACAAAAACATGTTGCACCACTGTTCACCCCCTTAAGGGTTAAATTTGGGTGCTCATGTCACATAAAGAATACTCTCCCCAAATTTCATGCTTCTGGATCTGGGGATTGGGGCAGGGCATGGATCAGTCAGTCAGGGATTCTTCAATATAAAGTATCGGGAGGAAAATGTGTTGTGCCGCCTTTATCCCCTTCCCATTGGAATTTCCAAAAACCAGTTCTTAGTGGGTGCTTCCATCATGGAAGGAACACCCTCCCCAAATTAATTAAATTTATTATTGATTTGATTTGTCCTCCACTGAGCGAAAAGAGTGAAAAGAAACCTGAGAGAAAGAAACTTCCTGAGAGAGAAGGAACGTCCTGTATTTACAGTGATTCCCTTTTAGACTACAAACACCCAATCAAGTGAACAGGTAAAAGAGCTCTTTTCAGCCACTGTGGCATGGCACCCTGATCTGCCACGGATGGTGTACAGGTGTGCCGTGGGAGTTTGGGGAAGGTCATTTATCAATAGGACCATTGAAAGAGATGAGCCCCCAACCAGCAGCAGGGTGTGCCTGTCAACTGTAGGAAAAACAAAATGAAACAAAAAACCCAATACCAACCAGAAGGTGTGCATTTACAATTATAGTGCCTCCTCATTGAGATGAAAAAGGTTGAATATTATTGTCTGTGGTAAAGAATGCAGCTCACATGCTCAAAGAGGATCTGTTACATTAGAGCTGATTATGGTAACTGGATGCAAAGGAGGATGCAACTCACTTCTGTAACTTTCAAAGTTTCACAACAAAGTTTCACAACATAAGTTCTGAAAAATTTAATTTTTTGGCTGAATAGTTTGGAGACTCCTCTACTAGAGCCTGGATCATTTTTGCATTTAGCAAAATGAGGAGTCATGTAAACATAGCAGTGCAATGAATGAGAGAGAGAGAGAGAGAGAGAGAGAGAGAGAGAGTTTCTCAATACAATAAATGTGAAATTTAAATTAATCAATTAATCAAGATAATTATTTAGAAAAACTAAATAAGGAATGTGAAGTCAGTTGATAAAGAGGTGAACAAATGCTAGACTATTTCTATCACTACCATACAATTTCAGACTAGGTGCCAGGTAAATATTTCAGTGATATTAAATCTGAACTATTTTCAAAATCTGCATTCTATCCTACAGTGGAATCCCCTTATATGAAATTAATGTGAGGCAACAGTGACATGTTTCTGACAGGTTACTGTGCCTCATTCATTACAGTCTTTTATATCTCACTGCTAGATCATGACAAAATCAAGATAGGCTTTATTCAAATTTATTGAAGCTGAACATGAAATGATTTCAATTTATGTTTACCCTTGAAATGTTGTCTTAATATATTGCTGTTCATGTACCTTTTAGAAATGTAATCCAAGTACTGTATTAAGTTTCTGCTCATAGTGGCTTCTGGAACATTGCATTACCACATGATGGCATTGGGTTGTACATCAATTCTGGGATTCAGCCAAGTAGGCTAAAAGGGGCAGTTGAGGACAAAAGAATACCATTGCCAAAGACCTAAAGCAGTGATTTTCAACCAGTTTGCCGAGGCACACTTGTGTGTCCCGGATAGTCCTCAGGTGTACCACAGGAATTTGGGGAGGGACATTTATTAACAGGAAAACTTGGGGTTTTGAACAGCATGATGTGCTTTGTCAGTGTAAAAACAACTGATGAAAAAGGTTAAAAATCACTGATCTAGAGGCTCTGGGTTCTTATCTTTAAAATAAATATAAATATTTCATATACAATGATAGTGTGAAGTGTTTTAGAGCAGCAGAGCAGGTGCTATTTCCATTTTATCCTCACCACTACTCTATGAAGACTGAAAGTGTGATCCGTGGTAGCCCTTACAGCAAACTGTCTGTTACCAAAGAAGTCAGCCCAAACTCTTATGTTCATCCAATGTGGCCCTCCTCATGTAAAATAGCTGGTGCAGAAATTAGGAGACCTATAGGGAAAGTGATGTTTTTTTCTTAGAGTAAGGAAATAAAAGTTCAATTGAGGAGAAGTGACCTCTGCATCTGCCCCCTCCCCATCATAGGATGCAACGAGAATTAGTGTGTGCACATAGGCGGGGAAAGTTTAGGATAGGACTGGGCCTTAGTTTGTCCATGTGGTTTGGATCCAAGGATCCAATCCTACAGGGCCATTTTCATGAATGACATTTAACATCTTCTCCCACATAAACACCCCACCGTCATCATCAGAGGTGCTGCTTTGAGGGCCACTTTCAGCAGAAGTATGGTTACTGGGGATGTGGAACAGCACCTCCTTAGTGACAATCCCAACAATGGAATTCAATCCACCAGGAAGCCAAACTGGTCTCTAATGTGCCAGCTTTCAGGCAAGCAGTTAAGATGACTTTTTGAAATGTGTTTTTTTAAATATTATTGTTTTATCGACTGACTATGTCTTGGTTGGTTTGATCTTGTTTGATCATTTGGAAATTCTGAGTGTAGGTTTTGAATGTTTTGAATGTTATTTTATTAAATGATTGTAAGTTTCCTCGGTAGTCCCTTTTAGTAGTCTTGAAAGATGGCCAACAATATTTTAAATAAATAAACAAACAACGCCCACGTTTTCAACTTCCAGAATTCACACAAAAACTGATTGCTCTGAACATTTAATTTAAAGATAGCTGCATTTTGCTTCCTGTTTTAAATAATCAACCTGAATGAGCGACACATTTCAAATGAAAAAGGGGAGCATCTCATTGCTTGTAGAAATGACCTCTGCTTTTTCTTTGCATGGCAGATGGTAGGATAAAGCTATAAATCTATCCCATTTTGGGCTCTTCAAAAGTTGGCAGATCCTGTATGTGTAAGATTGTTTCAGATTTTTGGTTTGGGGCTAGTTAGCTGAAGCAAAGCATATTCCATGCTGTTCTATTACTTCAAGGCCTCAGAAGGAATTGAGACTGTTTGGCTCAGAGGACAAATGAAATGAATCCATCTTTTATAAGCAACTTGGCTTTGACCCATTTTGGGATGTGTGACACAAACTGGGTTCTCTGCCAAGTCCAGAGTTTAAATTTGGGTTTAACTTGTTTTAAAACAACCCCACTGCTGTGTGATAGTAAATCACTGTGAATGGTGTAGCAGCTGAAACTTAATGGGATTACCCATAGTTGCAGCCCCCACTGAATAAACAAGACAAGGAGAAGACTGACAAGGGCACCGAAATGGGTTTATATGTTGTCAGCTGTACAATTTCAGAGAGCATTTTGCCTTCAAAGACTATTTTGGTGTTTGGAGACTGGTGACATTATTAGCGTAGTGGAATTCCTCAGAAAGTGGATCCATCTCTTGTCTTTTCCTTTCAATTAGAAGAGTAGTAGAATTCAATTAAACTGATTTAACACTGCAAAATTTTTGATTAGATATATTCTTGTTTTGCCTGACTTTCCATTAAATTGATTGTCAGCTCTGCATGTTTTAACTTCAAAGATCATTTAATTTTCTAGGTGCTAGCTGGCCCACTTAAATGGCAATTAATTAGGCTTACAGGAATGGCATCAAGGGTCACTGACCATGTTGAGAGTGTGTTGCCATAATATAGCATGTGTGAGTGTATATGTGTATTTGTTTGACTGAGAGAACAATAGTGTTTAGCTGAAGGGACTTTGGTGGGGTGTGCATGGAATTTCTCATTGTGGATCAAATGAATTATGCAGTGCTAGGAAAGAATAATTGCATTGTATATGAGAGATAAGATGGGTGATTCTTAAGGTTTCATCTCCGATGCCCTGTAAAAAGACCTTCAGAGAGTTTATGGAGTGTGCCTAAGGGCCCAATCTATGTTTATCAGTGCTGGAATTTGAAGCTTCCAACTATGCTAGTAAGTTGCAGGCAGAGGCACAACATGGGGGCATAACAGGGAAAGGAGGGGTGAATCTTGGCCTGTGCCATATCCTATCCCTTCTTTCCAGACTGCCCTGTTTCTCCCCTTGAACGTATGCCAGCAAATGGTTGATCCATATGTGATCTGTAGGTGATGGAACATCCTACCCGGGTGGGTGGGGGAAATAAATAAAAATAACTTGGTTAGACTGGCTAGCAATTATTCCATTGGTTCAACTTTCATAACAGCAGAAAAAATGTAATTGTTGTTTCCAGAACTGTGAATTTAAACACAGGGAAAGAAACATATCAAAGCCAGTGCAGTTTACCAATTCACTTTCTATATATTCCAAGTTTCACCATGAAACTATGTGAAGTTAATCTGATGTTTTGAGCCCCCAAATTGAATTGCATTGACAAGGCCCAGCCTATGCAATTGAGACTGGAATTCAAATGTGATTCTGTTAACTGTAAAAAGTGCTCTCAAGTTGTGCTATTTTAAATTTCAGTGTTGTTTTCCTACTTTCTCCAAACAGGAGCATATTCTAGTTGACTGAAAAATGTGAATTGATCTTTTAAATTATCCTTTGGACTCTGTGATTTCACAGTTTTTATAGGTTCTTTTTGAAAGCTTCTAAAGCTATAACTGGAAACATGTTTGGTGGATGTCTTTAAGTTCACATGGGATGGCATGTCTCAACAAAACAAGGTCAGTAAAATCTAGCACTTGAGTCACTACATCCTGTTAAAAACCATATCAGTTTTTCAAAAGAAGGCGTTGTAAAAAAACAGAGATGTGAAATCTGTTATCAGGCTCTTTCAGCCACCAAACTGATTTAGATCGCTGATGCTTTTGTGAATGTTTTATGAGTGTACCAGCCTGCAAATCTCTGACGGTAATTTGGGAAAGATCCACATCAGTATTATTCTACACATTCAGGCAAGTGACTGTTCATGTTTTGCCAATTTCCACACAAGTGGTGCTGTAATTGACATTATTTTGTGTTTTTGGATACAAGCCTAAATATAATGAGCAACAGGAAACATAAACCTTTTTGGGAGCTTAGGAGACACTGAGAGGAGGCTCGTGGTATTGTTTTTGTGCTGAGCACATGGATGTTCAGAGTAAGAAGCCAGCATTGCTACATTCCCTAAGCTCTGTGGGAGTAATTTTGCGTCTCAGAGGCTTTGAATTAGCACTCTACAATCTCTTCAGAAAGTTGCATCATTTCTAGCAACTTTCCCCTGTTTTTCTCTGTGGTAACATAGGAATTAATAAGCCATTGGGGAGCATGGGGGTAACTGGCCCTGAAACGTGAAGAGTAATCGAAGAGCCAATCTAAACAATTTGGAGTAGGATCATTAATGGGGAGAGTTGATGCAATATACAGTGAAAAGATTACATTTCCCAATTGCATCTTAGAATTGTGTCTTTGCTTGTGTCTGTGTAGGGAAGAAGATTAAAGAACTGTGTACAGGAATACCAAACTGCGAGAGGAACAATTCTAAATTTTGTACCAAGAACTTCTGGCCTGAATGGATAATGCAAATTATAATGCAAATACCATAATAATAATACAAATATCAAATTTTCCATACCATTATTTTATTTTGTTCTTTTTTCTCAATCAGGAGTGTCCAGACTTTGGCCAGGTGTGTGTCAGAAGTTGCCTGTGGTGAGACATGTTCCTCTGTGCTTTCCATGGCAACTCTATCTAACCCATGGATGAGCCTTGTAATCCTTTAGATGCAAGGTTAACTTTATTTTTGGAGGATGTTCTGAGGGACAAGGAGGCTGCATGCACTACCTTCCCCCTTCTCCCCCTCTCTCTCTGAAAGTGTTTATGTATTGGTTTGAAGATCACCCCCTCTCCTCTCTCTGTGTTAGAAAGTTTTTACGAACTAACAAGCAAAATGTAGCCACATTGCAGGAGTAAAATTTCAAGCATATTTGTAACATAACCACCCATGGAAACCCCCCTCCCATGCAACACCCTTCTGTGCAGCACACACCCCGTGCAACACCCCCCTGCAGTGATGGTCCCATAACCCCCATGCAACATCACCTCCATGTAACACCTTCCCGGTGTAACATCCCACCCTGTGCAATATCCTACCCCTTGTATAATTCTAGTTCTATAGAGTAGGTGCGAACCTGCTGGAGCCCCCCACTAATTCCACCCCTTGCAACATCCCGTGCATCCCTCCTCCCAGTGCATCAGGCACTGGGCACCAAATTGGCTGGATGTTGATCAGTCTGTCTTAAATGTTAAGCATAGGATGAAAACATGTTGCACTCCTTTTCATCTCTTAGGGGTTAAATTTCTCAAAATTGTTACTTGGTGGGTGGTCATGTCACTTAAGGAACATCCTCCCCGAATTTCATGCTTCTAGCTCTAGTGGTTGGGGCAGGGTATTGATCAGTGAGGGATTCTTCAATGCCAAGTATAGGAACGAAAACACGTGCCCCTTTTCACCCTTCTGGTTGGAATTTCCCCAAACTGGTTGTTAGTGGGCGCCTCAGTCACGGAAGGAACACCCTCCCCAAATTTCCTGCTTGTAGGTTTGGCAGTTTTGCCTGGGTGTTGGTGACTGAGTGAGTGAATGAGTGAGTGAGTGAGTCAGTCAGTGACTTTTCAGTTATATATACTGTATATATAGATTTAATTCATTCATGTAAGTTCCATCTCTAATATAGACTGAACCTTCCCATTAGTGACATTTGGTTCCAAGAACCTCCATGAATGCCTATTTTCACTTTATACAAAGGCAGCTTAGTTACCAGGTTTACAAGGCAGGCAATAAACTCAAGAAGTAGTTATCTTTCAATTTAAAGAACCAACCTAATTTGCTTTGAGACAAAATTGCATATAAATAAATAGCATTTAATTAGATTACACCTGTATTCATTTATATAAATAAATGTTAATTTATTTAAATTTAAAAATTAAATTTAATATTTTTCCAGCACCTGACAGTGTCAGAGAGATGATGTGACCCTGCTTCAAAAAGGTTTGCACACCCCTTGTCAAAAGAGCTCAGGATGATATACTTAGGCTTATCCAATTTCATTCTTGCAACAACTGTGTGAAACTGATTGCCCACATATGTGTATATTGGCGTATAAGTTAAAAATTTGTAGGTATTTCTTCTCTTGTATAGGACACAATCTAAGACATACAGTGCAATCCTAAGGCTGACTACTCAAAAGTAAGTCCAATTGTATTCAATGGGGCCTACTCCCAGGAAAGTATCTTAAGGATTGCAGTCATAGTTGCTCTTTAGATTTGCAGAGAATATCTTTCTCCAAAAAGACCTTGCACTTTTCATTAATTTTATTTCTTTTATTGTCACCTGGTATTGAGGAAAGTGCAGCATTTATGCCCCCCTCCCCAATTTTATCCTCTAGCAACTCTGTAAACTAGGTTGGGTTGAAAGATGGTGATTAACCCAGGATCATTAAAAAGCCATTCACTGAGTGACGCAGGTGGACAGGATAAAGATGAATGCTTAACAGGCATTTTCTTAAAAGTATAGATATGTACAGAAGCCTTGGTGACATTCTATGTACCCTCTTGGTGGTGACTCCTGTTAAACATTTCTTTGTGAAGAATAGGTCTCTTAATGGAGAATCTTTCTACTGATCCTTTTAATGCCATTAGATGTTTGCTTTATTGTCCAGACCAAGAACCAGACTATTGTGTTTGTCTTTTCTGATAAGGTTTCTCCAGAGACAACAGGTGCTCCCTAAAAATCAGACACTCACAATATTTCTTTCATTCTTTTTACAATATTTATTCAGGCTAAGTAAACCTTGCTAGTTCTACACATATAATATCTTTGAGGATACCTAGCTGGGAAGGACTGTGGTGCACAGATGGTAAAACAGAGTTCCAGGTGACAACGGCTTCTTGCAGTAACAGCACCCAAAGAATGATAGGGCAAAACAAAAGCCAGCCACCAATTCACTTCCATTTTATGATTGCAGTCCTTGGCTTACACATTACCAGTGATTCCATTTTTGCAGCTCCAGTAATGTGTTTAAGTGATTTGTGAATAAATAAAAAAAACGTCCTGGTCTACACCTCTCTCCTCGTCCTCTTTGATTTTCTTGTTCGTGAGAAACATACAATAGGATCTGAAGTGCAATTTGCTTAGGGCCATATATAATAAAAAATGAAACAAGTTTGAGCCACATGTTATCTTGGAAAATCTTGATTTTGCAAATGATGACTTTCTGTGCCTTCAAAAACCTGATTCTACACTGGACGTCCAATGAAACAGACAGGCTGCTCACTTTCTGTGAATCAATGTAAGTTGATTGCATGGCTTTGACAAGTGACTCTACCAACAGAAAATAGCATCCTCTCCTTCGCCCTTCAGGATATCCTGTCATGGCTGAGTTTATTTAGCTCTAATAAAGAGGACGCTTCAATGATCAGGTCACCATGGAGTGAAGTCACATTGTCATCAGCTGCATTCCTCTTTTATAACATTTTGTCATGCTTTCTATGCCTTGGCTTCAGAGGGAGAGAGTTGGCATTTTAGGGATTAGGTTGCAGTGTTTTTTTTAACCTTCTGGGTATTTGAGTCAAGAAGAACTGGACAAGAAGTACCTGGTAGGTACTCTCAAATTTTACAACTGTACCACTTTTGTCTTGTCCTATCACACCTCTTGAGTATATCAACTGCCATCCCCTCTTTGATTTATGGTTTAATTACTACCAAGTGGTTTCTTGCCTTGGACTTCTTCTGGTTCTTTACTTTTCTTCCTCCTTCTCTTTGACTTCTCCTCACTTCTCCCAGAACCATTTCCCAGGCTTATCGTACCTCCTTCTCAGTGTCTTCCCCCTGTTGATCCTTGGTTCTTTTATCCCAAGCTCTTCCTCCTTTCCATTTGGATTCTTTGTACTAGTATCTTCTGTGTTCTTCTTTCACCCACTTCTGTATCAATGACCACCTTCCCACACTTAGTTTTGGCCCTCCTTCTAAAACTGTCTTATGTCTCAGGGTCCAGTCCTAAACAACCTTCTAGCACCAATTCAGCTGCAATGCAACTCTTACCTTCTGGAGGCCTCCATGACTGCACCCTCGCCAGAGAATACAGTTCATGTCCAGTTAGCATCAGTGTTGGAAATTTGGATAGTATTGGACTTCTCCATTACCACTGAGGGCTGGGAACATCCCCTGTCTGGAAACATTGAAGAGCTGTTTGTAGTCAGTAGAGATAATGGTGAGCTCATTGAATCATGGCTGAATAAAAAATAAAATAAAATAAAATAAAGCAATACCAGATACCAGAGCAAGTACTGACTGCCTGGTTATTCTGACTCATAAACCATCTCCCTTCTTTAAGACTAGTCTTACTACTGAATTGCAGTTGTCCTTTAATACATATGCAACTCTCATCCATACAGTTGTTTCTCAGCTTGCAAACAATGCCACTTTCTAACAGTTATTGTAATGGCCTAGTAGTGGTCAGCCTTTCACTGTGCCAGTTACCTAATTTTCAAGATATTTGATTGGAAGTTAGCATGAGGGATCTATGAGAAACCTTCCATTTTGGAGACAATTTCTCTGAAATGGCTTTTTCTGCTTTATGTCACTGAGGGTGCAATCCTAACCTAGGTTAGCACAACTCATTGGTCTTCCCATACCCGTGTTGATGTAGAGAGGCAAGTGCATGTATGTGCATGGACTTAACTATTAAAAATCATCAAATGCCTGTTTAAATAAAAAAGTTTTAAGGCGTCGCCAAAAGATAACCATGGGGGGCTTTCCTTAACATAACGGGGAGGGAGTGCACATCATCCCCCCTGTGAGCAACATCTCCCTCATGCACAACATCTCCCCGTGCACAACATCTCCCCCATGCGCAACATCTCCCCCATGCACATCAACCCCCCAAGTGCAACACCCCCCATACACATCAACCCCCCAGTGCAACATCTCCCCATATGTATCACACCATGCACATCATTCCCCCTATGCTCATCATTCCTCCATGTGCATCATTCCCCCATGTGCAACAACACTATGTGCCACCCCCTACATAACACCCCCTGTGCATCACCCCTCATGTGCACTATTGCCCATATGCAACACCTTCATGTGCACCATCTCTCCATGCACACCAACCCCCCAGTGCACCTTCCCTCCCTGTGCATCAGGCACTGGGCACCAAATTGGCTGCATGTTGATCAGTCAAGGTTAGATTTCTCAACATCCATTCATGGTGGCTATTGATGCCACAGAAGAAACATCCTCCCCAAATTTCATTCTTCTTGGTCCATGGGTTGGGGCAGGAACTTGATCAGTCATGGATTCTTCAATGTAAAGTACAGTGGTGCCTCACATAAAGCGCTTAATTCGTTCCAGAGGTCTGCTCTTTAAGTGAAACGCTCTTTAAGTGAAGCGGATTTTCCCATAGGAAATAATGGAAACTCAGACACTTGGTTCCACAACCCCCAAAATATTCATGTAAAAATGATGACAAAACACAGGAATTGAATTCAAAATATGCATTAAATGTGCATGATCCTATGAAGTCTACTTAGGCTGTAATCCTAAAGACACTTTCCTGGGAGTAAGCCCCATTTAACACAATGGGGCTTACTTCTGGGTAGACATGGTTAAGAGGCTGAAATCAAAGATACTTTCCTGGGAGTAAGCCCCATTTAACACAATGGGGCTTACTTCTGCGTAGACATATTTAGGAGATTGCAATCAAAGACACTTTCCTGGGAGGCTTACCTAGGCTGCTGCTGGAGGTTCAAGGTGATCAGTGGGGGCACTTGCGGGCAGTTAGGGGCAGCTGCCTCTGGCACCTCCAGGCAACTGCCCCCAAGTTAGGAGCAGTTAGAGGAAGCAGCACTGGCCGGCAGCCCTTTTAAAGAGCCTCCATTTGGAGCATGAGGGCTGCCTAGCATGCGTGCCCATAGCGTGCTTGCTTGTTAAGTGAAGCGGAACTTGTTGTGTGAAGCAAGATTTATTGGAAATTTTTGTTTGTTATGTGAAATTCTTGTTAAGCGAGGCGCTTGTTAAGCGAGGTACCACTGTATAGGGAAGAAAATGTGTTGTATCCCTTTTAACCCCCTTCCAGAGGGAATGTCCAAAAACCGGTTCTTAGTGGGTGCCTCCATCACGGAAGGAACACCCTCCCCAAATTTCCTGCTTGTCGGTCTGGCAGTTTTGGCTGGGTGTTGATGAGTCAGTGAATGAATCAGTCAGTGAGTCAGTGTCTTTACAGTTTTATATACCATATAAAGATTTATATATAAAACTGCACAACAGATTAGCACTGGTCACTGTTGACATTAAAGTTTGGCATGAGTATATCCCAGAGAAACACTCTTGGCCTGAGAAGTTTTCAATTGTCTGCTAACCTTTGATGGCACAAAATTAGTACTAGTCATTAATGCAATGTTGTTCACAGCCCTTGCGATTCAAATTCGAAGAGTTGCCCTATTTCTGCTGCATTTGTCCTGTGACATCATAGCAGATCTGTCAATGGCACCACAAGAGGTCAGAGGTCAAGGAGAACACAGCAAGAATAGAAAAGCATAGAAAAGAGACAAGAGAATAGAAAGGGGAGTGCAAGACCATCAAAGCGGTCTAAAGGGTGCTTGATCATGTGCTGTCTGCAAATTGTCACTGTGAGAAATCATACGCATGGTCACCTGTAGGAATGCATGACCTGTTCTTATAAAATAAGATGTGAGCAGCACTAGGAGCTCAGGTCTCCAAATGAACACGCTAGCTATATACCGGTATATCAAATTCTCTTCCTGAAGAGTTACTCAAAGGGACAGGCAGTGAATATTTTTCAGGGTAGCAGTTCTTTTATGTTCACATCAATGAAAGTAGCTTTGTCTGATGATTATGAAAAGAAATCTTACACTTTATGTGGCTCACGGTGAGAATAAAAAAGCATTTCAGATCTAGTGCTCTGTTATTTTTGAAAGAATATATGCAATAAATGAATACAGAAACTCTGTCGATGAAGGAAAGTGTGTGGGTGGATGCCATTGATTCACATTGTTTTGGATTAGTAATTGAGGACCAAACCAGATGTGAAGGCATGGCAGCAGAACCATCAGTTGGTCCATGTCCTTTAGTGTTATCTGGGACTATATAGGGGGCTGCAGTAGCTCAATGGTTAAAGGTGCTGTGCCTGTCAATCTGAACATCAACAGGTCAATAGTTTGAGACCTGTTTGAGACTGCAAGATGGAGTGAGCTCCTGTCAATTGCCCAGCTCCTGCCAACCTAAAAGGTAGAAAGCATGGAAATCCAAGTAGATAAATAGGAACCATTTCTGCAGGAAAGTAACAGTGTTTCATGTGCATGCAGGCCACATGTCCATGAAGGCATTTTTGGAAAATGCTGGCTCTGTGGCTTAAGAAACAGGGATGATCACCACTCCCCTGAGTTGGTTTCAAACAGGGTCCTTTTCCAACCCTATCTAGAAATGCCTGTGATTGAATCTGGGACCTTCTACATCCAAAGTAGGAGTTCTACCTTTCCCTAACGTGCATATTTTATTTTGATAGCAAAAGGTGTGCATAGACGAATCCTCATCTATGGCTATTGGGTTACCTCCCTGAGCATGTAATTTTCCAGCTGAAATGTTTGCTCGGTTTGAAGAAGATATAATGGGACGGAAGTCTGTACAGAGGTAAATGGCAGGTAACTTCAAGATTCAACTGCGTTTATTTGTATACTTTTTGTGCACATACAATACATAGGATGCAATACCTAAGATGCAATACATAGGATATTTGTGGTATAACCTTGATGTGTCAAGTGTTATTTGAAGACTTAAAGTGTTACAGACTTAAAAGTGTTAGGGCCTAATCCTATCCAATTTTCCAGCACTGATAGTCACAATATATCCGGTAGGTGCAATCCTAACCAATTTAGGCCAGCACAACTTGCACATCTCCCTGATCCTGCAGTGGCATAGTAGGCCAGATCTTGTCTGTGCACTGGCCTAATGCACACAGGAGTGGTGAAGATGTACCTTACGGCACTTTTGCAATGCCCCCAGGCCAGCATGGGACTTGGCCAGGACTTGTGTTGGCCTAAACAGGGATTAGGATTGTGCTGTAATCCTCCTTACCTCCCCACTCCCAGCTGCAGGATGCAGTGCACACACCGGTACTGGAATGTTGGAAAGGACTAAAGCCCTTACTAAAGCAAAAAGCCCGGCTTACTAGAAGCAAAAAGCCCTTACTAGAAGCAAAAAAGCATGTTTCGAAATGTATGTGTCATGCAAGAACACTCACAGTAGGACCAGGATTGGTTACTTCTTCCTGCTGAATGTACAAGAAACCCACAAAGGGACAAAAGTTAAATAAGTTCAGGGTTTATGTTGTTCACAGTGTAATTGTAGTGACATGCAAAACTTGTCATCAGTTATGAATCATGCAGCATGCCTCACCCATCCCAGAATATTTTCTATCAAGCAATAGCCCAGGTGTGAGAACCATCCTGAGAGGTCATGACTGCTAAGATTTTATTTGTCCCAGGCTGATCAGCATTGACACTAAACTTGTGAATTTGTTTATTCATTGTTTTAGCTTTATGTCCAACTTTGCTTGCTTTGTACTCTGGGAAGCTGATGCAATTTGTTTGTTCAGTGATGAGAGGATTCTTGTGGGGCTCCCTTTTTCTTAATCAGCTGTATGTTGTTTCTTTGGGGAAAGTGCGAATATTTGCATCAGCCAGGTGCTCCAAGGCCCAGGCTGACCCTGTATGAAAATGTTCGCATTTGGCTGCTGCCTCTGCATAAGGGCCATAGAATGGAACAGCTCAGAAGAGTGAGAAGCAAGTGGGATACCAAGGAGATAAGAAGCCGAGTGTTAACAAATCTTCGTAATGTTAGATGCAGAGGAGTATTTCAAGTTTATATCTTACTTCCAGTCCCCCGTCTGCTTGTCCTTCAGCTGAGATCAAGGTCTCACCATTCCTGCTTCTTCAGTGATGCTGACAGAACGAGCATAGGAGGATTACAAACTTCCTAACAGGTGCCTTGAACAGCTGCATAATGGACAGAAATACTGTAGAGGATGCTTCCCCCCTTTCTATAGCTCTATGCTATGCAAAACCTTCTCCAATCATCTATACTATGCAAAACCTTCTGCCTGTCATGAGTCCCATTATATATATTATATAGTTTCCTTTTTTAAACATTGTTGTGTGTGTGTGTACTTCACTTGCTCTTCCTTGTTAATGAGCTATTGGCTTTCCAGTTAGGGAATGGAAAATCTTTTAAGAGGTCAAGAAGTGCTGCCCCTTTTGCCCCTCCTTGGGAACCCACCACTACTACTGCTCACTACTTCTCTCTTCATCTTTCCATTGCTAAGTTGGGCTCAGAGCCCAAAATTGATTGGCATGGAATTATTATGGAAAGGAAAGAAAATACATGGAGAAGTATACTGTACAGTATACAAATGTACAAAAACTACAATGCACATTTGGAAAGTACACTGTCCTCTACAGCTAGCTTTGGTCTCTCTTACATTGTGACTTCCAGGTGATCCAGAAACTGTTGGAAAATATGTGAAGGGTATCCCTGCAAAAGAGTGCACTCTTTCTCACTGCTTTCAGTTGGCATGGAAGCTGTAGGGAAGCCCATGAGTACCTGCCTTACACTTTACTCTGAACTTCAGCCCTTTTCTATAGAAGTGATAGCACATCAGCAGAAAGACTGTCAGCAATAATTCTGTTTAGAAAGAAGATATCCTGAAGAAAGCAGATGAAGAAGAGAGCAAAGACAAGAATGGTCAGTCTTGGTGCTCTAGTCCAGAAAGGGAAGACCCATGTGCAGGACTGGACCTGATCGGAAAATCTTTACATATACCCAAATGAAGTTGTTTTAAGACATGAGGATATGTGATAGGATATTACCTGCTAAATCCCTGTATGTGGGACTGACTTTCAGGACAGAAGGCCAGTAAAGAAGGCAACCCAGAGAGAGTTTTGGTAGTCCTTGCAAGCAACAGGCATTGTTTGTGCATTAGGTGTGTGTAGCTACTTAGAAGCCCTGGGAAGACGTCCCAAGGCTTGTTGAAGAGAACATCAGGAGTATACAGGTACATGTTGCTCCTTATTCCCTCAACATTCTCATAGACAGAGAAATATAGTTTGCACCTAAGTCTGTGAGCACCAGATTAAATACACTTCTCTTGACTGATTCTACTTGATATTTGGGCATGACTTGACATTAGTTTGTTCTTTAGTTTCTCTTGGACAACACCCAGTATTGCTCAATGGAGGTTTGCCAGTTGAAGGCTCCATCTTGCAAAGCCAATTGCTCAGGTGCTGTGAGTCAGCTATGCTCAGGAGGATCAGGTAAGAGATTTGAAAACAATGAAAAGAAAGACACCCAGGTATCCTGCAGGAATATTGGTATAGGCAAACAGCTTAAACTTTTTTAATGGAGACATTAAAAATGATGCTGAGATTTGTTTTTCTCAACTATTAGTACACCTAAGATCATAGGGTTTGTGACAACTATGTGGGCCTGTAATGGTTCTTGCACCAAAGGAATTCCTGGTGGATTATTCTTGCCATTCTGTCACACCAGATTTGTGTAAACACAAGGGTGAAGGAGGCACACTTATTCATGCGAATCCATGCTTAATTACAGTTTACCCACATCTATAACAGCAGTCCCAAAAGCTCCAACTCAGCTTTAGAAATGGTTCATGTATCTGCACTGGCAGCAGAATTTTTCTTAATTTGTTCCCTTGTGGATTTACTGAAATGGACAGCTCATCAGTAGAAAAAGATGCACCTTTTTGCATCCTGATTTCACTCCCAGGGAACATTTGTGCTGAGGTGGGAGAAAACAGAACTCCCTCCACCTAGAAACAAAAATAAACAATATAGAAAACAAAAGCAGACAATGCAGTTTCCTTCTAATCCAGGACTAAGAAAGAATCTCTCCCCAATTGTATGGAATGCCACTTTCACCATTTACTTATGTTTTTTCTGCATTTAACGAGGGTGAAATATTCAGCACATATAGCCATGGCTTCTTGTCTTCTTAGTGTCTTGAGGTTCCTGGCACTTTAGGACAAATAAAAATTGTGGGGCATTAGATCTTTTGATTTTGAGCCAAAAGGTTTTTGAGATTGTTTGTAACATTATCCAGATCAGGATAATGTGCTGCATAGCTATTCAAATATATGTATAAAAACAACTATACTACAATTTCCCAAGATGCAATCTATCTACAGTATTTATATACCGCCTTTCAACGAAAAAGTTCACAAAGCAGTTTACAAAGAAAATGAAAAAATTAATAGCTAATTAATAGCTAATTGGTCCCTGTCCCAAAAGGGCTCACAATCTAAAATGCAAAAAAGAACACCAGCAGAAGCCACTTGAACAAGACATTGCTGGGGTGTGGAGGGCCGGTTACTCTCCCCGGATAGATAAAGGAGATCACCCACTTGAAAGAGGGCCTCTTGCCCAGTTGGCAGGGGTTTTGCAAGCATGCAAACAAAATGCATGTGTCAACATTTTAGACAGGAAATGTATTCTGAAGTTACAAATTGACTCCAGACAGCCACATAACTAGTCCACTGTGCACTCCACTTCTTGGAGTGGCCTGTCCCATCTTGAAGTTGGGTCAGCCCAGTGATAGATAGGGTAACCCAAGTGCACTTCTGGATTGTGCCCTCAGATTAATCTGACCATCTATGTCTGTTTCGTCACAAGCATGCATAAATATGAGAATTGCTTCTCCCCACATAAATTTATCCTAAGTCTGTACTGTTTACAAGTTTGTTCTTACTTCAGGACTACCAAAACTATATTCCGTACTCGTGGCACTCATGTTTGTGAAAGATGTTATTTTTCAAGATATCATACATGGAAACCTGACTTTCTCTCTCATCCAGATGTGTAGATTAAAATATGGCAGATGGGTTTTTCAAAAGTTTGCTAGCAAGCCCATTCCAGATGTGAATAGTTATTTTCAGCAATGTACACCAGCTTAATCTTAACAGTTTCCCAAACTTTAAGCCCAAAAATGTTTATCTGCCATGCCAACCATAGGTAAATAGGATGGCATATTTTCCAAAATCCTTCACTTGCCACAATCCTGAACATGTTTTTCTGAGAGTAAGCCAGATGGAATATAATAGGACTTACTTCTGAGTAGACAGGCATAGGACAGTATCTTTTGTCCCAATAGCCTAAAATTCAGTGTTTCTCAAACATTTTTAGCACTGGAAATTACTTTTCAGAATGCCAATCTGTTGGGACTCACCAGAAGTGATATTATCATTAACCCGGTAATGATGACATGGATTGAAGTGGCATCATCAATTTATGCTTCAGTCTGAAGCCACCATCAGCCAAAGGGCCTATTACATAGCACACTTGTTCTGTTATTTTGCATGGAATCCAAACATCCAGCTCAGAAGTCAAACAGAATGCAGACTTGGATCATTTCCCCACTTTCCAGCATCTCATTTTCCCACCTATTCAGGGCAAAGCACCATGCCGCTCTTCCCCATGGAGTTTTCCCTGCTCAGCAGCTCTGTATATCATATTTTCAGCTCTGTGTTTTCAATGGTGGCTGAGCTAGTTGCTATACAGCCAATGCGAAATTGGCTTGTGACCCACCTAGTGAGTCCTGATCCTGTCCTAAATGTATGCAGGGCTGCTGCTGGTGCTATCAGTATGCCATGTACACAGGCCCTTACAGTGGAGACCTTACAGAGGCACAGCATAATCCTTTGAGGGGTACAGTTTTATACAATTTTTTGACCAATGTAAAAAATGCAACTGAAAATTTATATTTTTTAAAATTATAAGATAAGTACCACAGCAGTGGTATGGAATATAATTAATTATAAAGTCCTTTGGGGGAAAAATTGGGGGTGGAGTGCAAGTCATTAGCATTGCCATACCCTACAATCCAGAGCAACTACGGGAGCACATAAGAGACATTATGTGCTTCTATAGTTACTGCACCACCTAGTGAAAACCTATGTGAAATTCATAGTGCAATCCAGAGTAAATTGTTCTTACACCGGAGCAAGGACTCCCCGTAGTTACTCTGGATTGAACCCATAGGCATTAAACAGCATGGCACTGGCCCTGCTTGCACACAAGTTTGTTCTACACATCAGGCTGGGAAAGCAGCTGAAAATGTACATGGGTTGGTATGGTGCCTCATATGTTGTTAGAGCAGAGGTTCTCGAGGATTTCAGGCTTGGACCCCCTTTAATGAAAGACAGTCTGTCTTCTCCATGTTTACTTGGAAATAAGTCCCACTGTGTTCAATGAGACTCCAAGAAAAGCAGCCTGAGTGCCCATTCCAAGATGGTGACACTCAGTGTAAGATCCAAGATGGCAGTACCCAACTTTTTGCATCCCTTGTGACCACCCAAGGGGGTTCTGTCCCCACTCTAATAACCACTTAGAGTGTGTTGTACTCTGTATACCATTACGGGAAAGGGAAAGCTGTGGGTGGGCTGGGTGTGTGTGGAAGAACACTGTTCTTATTATCCACCAAAGTAGGGTGGACAAGGTAGGGTGGAAACTACTCTTTCTTTCCAAAATTAAACAGTATGGCTCAGGCAGGACTCCTTCTTTAGAGCACCTGCTGCTTCACCACAAACCAGTAAGTCTGTTATTCCCTTCTACCAAGATGCTGGCTGAAGACCTCTATTTCATTCATTACACAAAGGGATGGGAAATTTGTCCATTTGTCATTATGGTCCTCATGTCGTCATGTATTGTATAGGACAATACAACTATTTTTTAATATACAAAGCCTGACAGTATTTTTCTATTTTTACATAAAATCTCAGTTGTGCTTATGACACTCTCGTGGGAAGCCAAAAATTATTCCATGTGAGGACCTCACACCTGGAACAGTATCTGCCTCTCTGTACATATGTTAAAATGTGACATCTGGGGTTGTTATACAATCCAGTGTGGCTAGCCTTAGCCCTGTAGGGTAATTTTTATTGCTGAAAATCACTGCAAGACCAAGAGCTAACTGAGTGTACATAAGCAACTGGGTGGTCCTGTTATTTTCTTTCTCTTAAGTTGCACAAGAGCAATCATCTGGCAGAACTGAAGTGTGGGATAAAGGGGAGGTCAGTTTATTTTGAGAAAACCAATTTGAAAACTAATTTGTCATATCCTGGCAGGGTGATTTAATTGCAAAATGCCATAGTACACTGATGAAATGCTGAGAACAGGTTTGAAATGCTATAGGAGTTGAAACATGTAAAGTTCTAATCTGATCTTTTCTATCACATAAAGGTGAAACCCACAAGTCCTTGTAGGATTTGCCCCTTGGGCTCAGTCCTATATCTGGTACAGGATAGGCCAGGAAGGGAAAGAAGGCAGTGGTGAGTATAGATGTTCTTCATTACCCCCCAGCAGCGAGAATAACAACCAGAAGATAGATATGGATTAATGGGCCACTTTATTAATGGTATTTTAACTAATTCATACAAGGACTGCATTCTAAAGCCATGTGGGTATCTAAAAGCGGCTGTGCCATAAGTTCCCCAGATGTTCAAAGGATGAAAACAGCCCGACTCCAAGCAAACTTTGAGCCATGCTTAAAGATGCCCCTGAAAGCCAACCTGAAGATCAAGGTAGCTGGTAGTCAGTTGCTCAGCCGACTTTGCCTAAATTCCAGGCCAAAGGCTAGCCAGCCTGCACCTAAAGCCAGGTAGGTATCATAGGCCTGTTGGTTCACCCCTGACCTTGCTACCTCAAGCTGCACACCGAGGCCTATACCTGCCTACCCCTGCATGACTCCTGCCACACGGGGAGCAAGCCTAGAGCTTAGCTCTACCATCCCATTACAAAAGAAAAAGCAGTCCTTGCTGTAAGTCATTAAGAAAAACGTCAGTGGTTAGGGGAGACAAATGGAACCCTTGAACAAAAAAAGAACTCTGGCCTGTCTCCAGACTATTCCTGGATGTTGAATAACAGTTCCACCTTCTAACCTGAATAGATGATCAGCGTAAGTGTTAACGCTGACTAGATGATCATCAGACTCCTGTCTCCGAGCAAGCCCCATATGAAAGCAACCCAGTACACAAAATGGTGCTGGGCGCTCACAAAATGGTGGGTGTGAGGTATCTGCGCATGAGTGCCCTCAAAATGGTGGCTGCCACACACCTGCACCTTGTGTGTGCCTCCAGGGACCCCAACCAGGTCCAGGAAACCTCCCCTTAAGTCGTGCAGAAAACACCTTTTGGAAGTGGCTGCAGCCGCCGCAACCAGCACAGCTAAAAAGGGATTGCTCTGGTGGGTGTGCGCTCTGCCCAACCAGCTATCGGCCCTGTTCAGGCCACAACTCAAGCCCCCAGTAGACGAGCCAGCAGGCGCACATCAGCTAATGCTCAGGCACTTGCTCGCAGAAGCCGGGAGGGAACGCTTCAAGAGAGCTTTTCACCCAACGCCACTCTTGACCCGAATGAAGGGCCAGGGCAAAGGGAGCACCAGTGCACCACTGGGCTCTGCTCCCTAAGGCCCTGGCAGCCAATTGGCTGCCTTCACCTATCCCTGGTCGTCCCGACTGGGGAGAGGGCAAACTGGCCGGTGCGCACGTGTGTGCCAGCATCCTTATCCACTAGGGCTCCGTTCCAGAACCTCGCATGGATAAAAAAATCATAAAAAACTAGCCTAAAGACCTACTTCCAGGTTTCTTGCTCTTCTATTGATTTTAATGGAATAAGGTTGTGCCTCAGTGACTGTATGGGTCTGATTCTGGGACTCCCTGATGATGCCAAAAAGATGTGTTAAATAAAAGCAGTCTAAATAATTAATCCTACAAATTGTGATTTTAGCAGTTTTTGTCACTAGCGGTGTCACCTGCCTCCCAGTATGCATCAGCCACCATGTGTATCACCCAGTGCAGACTGCACCCCTCTGGAAACACAACCAGTGGCACACAAGTTTACAGGTATGCTGAACAGAGATTGCTAGAGTAGGTATGACTGCCTTGAAGGCAGACCAGTTTGAATGCTTTCTAGGATTAGCAAACACTTCCTTTCTGCTTTAGGACTCTAAAATCTACTGCTCCCATCAGGGTGGATGGCCTTATGGCCAAGAGATGGCCACTGCCAGGTTTGTTCACAATAAATTTGGTAGAAGCAAATGCTGCCTCTTTATTGATGCTGCTGCCTTTCTAACTTGTCTCTTCTACCATAGATATTTATAAATGTCAGTCGAGGTACATGTTCTTTGCCATTTGCAAAGCCTGCTGTTATTCTGTTCTCCCAGACAAAACATGTTAGCAGTCATATTTTCTAGGACATGCTGACTGTATTCTTGCCCAAGCTCTTCACATGGCCGGCTCACGTTATTTCCAAGCCCTTGCCATGTGCACATGTCGGACTAAAATTGCCTTTTAACTGTGAGGAGGTGGTAATTGTAGTGGGGTAGGGAAAGGAGTGGGATGAAAGGACACAAATTCTTACTATTCACCCAGGCAGGGTGAGAAGAGGACACGGCTCTATCCTTCCAGAATAAACGACTGCAATATGGCTCAAGCAGGACTCCCACAGACAACACCTGTTGCTTCGCCACAAACAAGCAAGTATGTTATTCCCTCCAACCATGATGTTGGCTAGAAGCCCCCCCCCCACTCTCTCGGCTGTCACATGAGTTTGGGCATTTGGGATAAATGGGAGAATGCCTGAAAGATGCAGAGCTTTCTTCGTTCAACAAGGGTTCTAGACAGGGTTCTATACAGCAGCCACATTGAACTCACAGGTTCCAGAGGCGGATTCTAGCTTCTTAAGCCATCAGGGCACAAATTAAATAGAACCTCTGAACCCCCTTCCCCCCCCCCAGAGAGTTTCACATTTGGACTTCAATGTTTAGCCAACCAGGTTCCATTAGAGATGGAACTTAGATGAATGAATAAACGAATGAGTGGGCTCAAATTTCCAAGTTTGATTAGACACAGACAGTTCCTCATACCCCCTCCACAAGCCTGCATTTGCAACTATAAATCAAACATTGTGAAGTCCCCTGAAGTGATTGCTTATTTTTTTCTGCCCCTTGATACTCTGCCAGGTTTTTGATGTGACCCTCTAATCAAAAGATTTTGAGACCCCGGTCTAGAGTATGGTGTTGGATTATTTTCTAGACAGCTTAACTATTTTCCACTAGCCTTAATTAAAATATTTCCCTGTAAGAGCACTATAGGTGGAAGCTCTTGATAGAAGAGCACAGAGAGTACCATTCATTTATAGGTCACCATTTGCACTTCTAGCTAGGTCAGTGATAGCTTCAAGCCAGTGACGGATTTTTACTGATCCACATGACATCAATTGTTGGCCTCATTCCATTTCATAATACAGAGCAACTTTCACTACAACCAACGTCACAGTTCACAATCAACGCATTTATTTTCTTATCCATCAGCAAGAATAAAGGTTAATGTTATTTGAAAACTGAGACTCCATTCAGACTAAATGGAGATATTTTTAAGTACCTCATGATGTACCAGTAGCTCCCAAGCATTTACACAAACTATAGGAAATGATCTGTGATAGAATTTATTAAAAACTATGAACTTGCCTAAAACGTACCTTTTTAAAATTTGGACTGCCAAAATAATATTGAATCTTTATATGTCCACTCCCTCATAAAGCATAGTTTTAACCAGTCCTCTCAGCCACGTTATGCACCCAATTTTGTGTAGGATTATGTATTTATAGTTTCATACAATTCTATATATCAAAATAGGATGAAGTATGATCACTTCCTAATCTTATAAGCACATTTGATTATGGGTTTCCAGCTTCATCGACCAGCTTCTTTCCATCAAAATGGGCCTTCCGCTCCCTTTAAAAAGTCATTCCCTGCTCCATATCAGAAGTTTCTTCTGATACATTCTCTCTCTCTCTCTCTCTCTCTCTCTCTCTCTCTCTCTCTCTCTCTCTCTCTCTCTTGTGTGTGTGTGTGTGTGTGTGTGTGTGTGTGTGTGTGTGTGTAAGATCAATCTGCTGTCAAATTTGATGATGCTGATCACATTTGGAAGGGAGGCAGACTGTTGAATCTGATGCTCTCTGGCAGCTGAATTAAGGGTGCAATCCTAACCAATTAAGGCCAGTGCAACTCTCTTGTCTCCCTGTTCCTGTGGTGGTGTGAAGAGGGTGGTGCATGTCTTTTCTCTGGCCTAACCCCCCTCACCCTTGAGTGGCACGGAAATGCCTTACAGCACTTTTGTGACACCACCAGGCAAACACAGGACTTGTGTCAGACTATCTGGGGGTTAGGATTGCATTATTAGGGCCTATGCGAATCCTATGTGACCATAACACTGGCACTGAGCTCCACTGCATTAGCTGGGTGTTGCAAAATAAAGCACCTCCATGGCATGTGGAGAGGAGGAGCAACAGTTAGAGCTGTGCCTTGGTGCTACACAGAGGGCTAGCCAATGTTCCTGAAGAACCTGCCACTTACTATTAAAAATAGTATTTTTGGGATGGGGGAGGCAGGGGTTAGCAGAGTGGGGTGGGGAAGTCTATGGCCTGGGAAGGGGTTAAGACCGGCAGAACTGCACTCTGCTGTATCCTATCCTCCAGGACAGGCTGCAAAGCTCAACATGGAGGCTCTCAAACCTGCAGTGGCAAAAAATCAGTGCAAGCTTGAGAACCCTTTGCAGGGTTTGGGGCTTTCCCTGGGGAAAAGGGGTAAAGGTCCCCAACGAGACTTCTGGAGGCCTTGATGGTGCTGCTGGGTTCAAATGTAGCCATTTAGGTGCTACCGTATCTGGTGGAACTTCTAGGGATAAGACTGGGTGGTTAATCCCTTCCCAAATCAAATCATTCCTGTCAATGCTATTAATGACTGAGCAAGGATTATTTCTACTTAAAAACTGTTCTTTGTGCTGCACATAGTTATTATAAGCACTGGATGCATATTACTGTGGGGATTGTCTGACAAGTCCAAACTACCATATGTTGTGCGGGAAAGTTGTGGAAGTTAGCCATGAGAATCCATTGCAGTAATCAATGAGACAAGTTAAATGTGAGTCATATAAGGCCCATCAATTTCAATGGGGCTTAGTCATGACTAAGCTTCTTTGGATACAACTCAAAATCATTGTGTTGATATTCTACTATCTCTTGAAAGTAAAAACCAACGATGCTGAGGGCATAAATCCATTAACAGAGTTTTTCATATTGTGTTGAGTGTTTTCCCATTTCAGTATTGTGTTTCTTCCTTTAAAGGACCAAAACAAAATAACAGAATGTAAAAAGGTTTCTTGGTTTTGGTACAGTTATTATCCTTATAAAACTGTCAGTCCAGCACCACTAATGGATAATTCTTAAAATCCGCTCTAATCTGTAACTGACTGACAGATGGATTCCTTGCATTTCAGGTCATTTTTGCATTCCCAGTTCTTAAAGGTCCACATCAGTGTTGCAGGTTTTAATTAGCAGTGGTGCCTCAACATCACTGAACTAATTACTACAGTAGTTTCCCAAAAGAAAGTAAAGGGGAAGAGAACAAAAAACCTCCCTCAGGCAGATGAAACTCTATAATAACAAACATCTCAAACAGTTCTACAGAGTGGCTTCTTGGCAGAGAAATAATGGTTCTAATGAAAAGCTACAGCGATCATCTGTGGAAATCTCTACATAGACACAGTTTCACCATTAAGTCTTCATCTTAATCTGCCTTTACAGTCTAAATTGGAGAGGGAAGGTTCTTGTCTTCTCAAGTCCTCTGTGACAGGGGACTACAGTAATCCAATTTACTGCTGCCTCAATTTTCAAACAAGGTTATTACTATTAATGGGTTTTCATTATTAATGGGGCAACATTTTCACAAGGAGATCTAAGTACAACACTGCAGGTTTTTTTTTTTTAATTCCCCCCAGTTAAAATTATAACTGGGATTTAAGGAGATGTTTCCTGATTAGGCAACTTTGCTATAAACCTACCTCTCTTCCCCAGAATAACATCCTGTTAAAAATACATTCATAAAAGAAGGAGAACTGAACTCCAGATTGCAATAAAAGATGAAGTTGGAGAAAGATCTACTGTAGATATTCACCAGGAGGATTTAAGTTTCTTATTCTGGATGTGCACCTCCCCAGCACTGCATGGTAAGGTGCTTTGTAACCACTGCTGCTTCGAAAAGGCTACAAAAGGCCCACTGTGCACATGGAATCTCTTGTTGCTGTGGTTTTGGTTACATGGGAACATACCTTCCATAACACAGCCAATGGCATTTAATCTGAACTGCTTTTAAAATAGCCATAGCCAAATGTGTCTATGGAATTGGGAGATCTCACTCACTCTGCACACTGGGAGGGCTGAAATGCAAGCCTTTCTGCTGCTGCTTAACTGCCCAAGGGGGAAATTAATTTTCCCACCAACCTTGTCTCAGGCAAATGAATAGAGTAGGGAGGAGGTTGCTAATGGGAAAATCATGATACAGATCTACTCCATTCCCAGACCTTGGAGACAACAGACTCTGGAACAGGATAAATTGCATGTGCCTCCCCTTGTGGGTTTCTCAGTTGCAGACTTTTCCTCTGTTACCAGTGAATGGGTTCCCTTTTCTGTTCATTTATATGGAACTAGCGAAAACGTACCCGCATTGTGGGAGTAAAATTCCGCCATATGCCATCCCCCCACTGCGCATCAACCCCCCCATGCACATCAACTCCCCTTGTGCAACATCCCCCATCCACCCCATGCACATCAACCCCCCGTGCGAATCACCCCCCCCATGCAAATTAACCCCATGTGTATCAACCCCCATGTGTATCAACCCCCATGCGCATCATTCCCCTCGTGCATCCACCCCATGCTCATCCACCCCATGCACATCCACCCCATGTGCATCATTCCCCCCTGTGCATCATTCCCCCATGCACATCCACCCCATGTGCATCATTCCCCATGTGCATCCACCCCATGCGCATCTTTCCCCCATGTGCATCCATCCCCATGTGCATCAACCCCCCATGCACATCACCCCCCATGCACATCACCTCTCCATGTGCAGCATCTTCCCCATGGGCAGCATCCTCCCCAGGGCAACCTCAACCACCCTCCAAACAACACCCCCCCCCCCTCCAGTACACCAGGCACTGAGCACCAAATTGGCTGGTTGTTGGTCAGTCTTCCATGTTAAGTACAGGACAAAGACACATTGCACCCCTTTTCAGTCCCTTAAGGGTTAAGGGTTTAACCCTTAACCCCTTAAGGATTAAATTACTTACATCAGTTTTTGGCAGGTGTTAATGTGACATAAGGAACACCCTCCACAAATTTCATGTTTCTAGTTCTGGGATTTGGGGCATCAGTCACCGATTCTTCAGTGCAAAGTATAGGGAGGAAAATGCTTTGCGCCCCATTTCACCCCCTTCCAGTTGGAATTTCTGAAAACTGGTTCTTAGTGACTCCCTCCAATATGGAAGAAACACCCACCCCAAATGTCATGCTTCTACGCCCAGCGGTTCTGGGAACAATGGAAACTCAGACGATTGGTTCCATAACCCCAAAAATATTGATATAAAAATATTAACTATGTAAAAATGACAAAACACTGGAATTGAAATCAAAACACTGTAATATAACTCAATTAACTGTAATAAAACACTGTTATTAACTGTATGTACACTAAAACAGAAAATGGAAGGTGCTAAAACGGTCAAGGTACAAGTTGCTAAAATGGTCAGGGTACAAGATGCTAAAATGGTCAAGATACAGTTCTTCTACCACTGATAAGATACACCTTCCACACAGATCTCACACACACCTGGCTCAGGCTGCTCCCCTGGATCCCATTGCCTACAAGCTCCCTGGAAGGGGGGAACTCCAGGAGGGGAAGGGGTTTCCATCAGGGGGAGTCCAGATGGACTCTGAACACAATTGGGCTTACTAAACACAGCGCTTACTTTAACACAATGGGGCTTACTTCTGAATAGACATGCTTAGGATTGTGCTCTCAGGGTCAGGTCCCAACTCATGCCCTCTGGACTGGGGATGATGTGTATGATTCTTAGGATGCAATCCTAAAGACACTTTTCTGGGAGTAGGACCCATTTAACACAAAGAGGCTTACTTCTGAGTAGGTATGCCTTTGTCCTGGAAAGAGATCTTCATTCTCCCCCTTTTCCTTGTAGCTAAGCACCTTGTAGGACATGCCTGGCTACAAGGAAAAGAAAAGGGTAGAATGAAGATCACTTTCCAGGACATGTCCTCTTTATTGTGGACACTCTCCTTGTGTCCTGAAAAGAGATCATCATTGTCCTCCTTTTCCTTGTAGTCAAGCACCTTGTAGGACATGGTTGGCTACAAGGAAAAGAGAAGGGGGAGAATGAAGATCACTTTCCAGGAAACAATGCTGATAAAGAGGACATGTTCTGGAAAGAGGATGGGGTGAAGGAGCTCCAGCGCCTCTCCAAGGGCACCACAAATTAAGCTCACTTCTCCAGGGGCACAACCACCACCCTTCTCCTCTGCCTGGGCTCTCTCCAGCACCGCAGCCCAGGGGCAGCATCACCACCACCATTCCTTCTCTCCCTGGGATCTGCAGCCCAGGGGCAGCATCACCACCACCCCTCTGCTGGCTGGGCTTATAGGGAAGCCCCCCACTAGCCCTCCCAGCCAAGGAGCAGCATCACCACTGCTCCTTTGCTGGCTGGACTCATGGGGAAGCCTCCTGTCCAGCTCCCCCAGCCCAAACAGCCCAGCCAGTGAGCCCAGCCTTACTTAGGCTCAGGACAGTGAGGTTGCAGGTGGCAAGATGAGGAGAGAGAGCACAAGCATCTGCTCCTTAGCACTCCTCAGTGAGCCATGAGGCAGGGGAGGAGCTTCCTCCCCTGCCTTAGTTTTGGTGCTTGCGCATAATTTAAAGGAGCCCTGCCAAAGTAATCCCCCATTGTTTCCTTAATCCCTTAATCTGTCTCCTTAATCCTTTTTAAAGGGCAGCCGGCCCCCAAGCACTACTAACGAGCCCAGCCAAGAGCCCATTGTCTTCTTATTTAGCTCTTGCTGGCTGCCTTTTAAAGTTGAAAGGGCAGCCAGCAAGCACTTGTTAAGTGAATCTGCCTCATTAAGCAAGGCAGAACCACAGCATAACAGAGTGCTCGTTAAGTGGGAACACTCGTTATGTGAGGCACTCGCTAAGTGAGGTACCACTGTATATAGAGAAAGGAGGTTTGAAACCAAGGGAACCCCAGAAGGGAAGACTCAGTGGTTTGGGACAAGAGAGAGAACTGTCTTGTGTGGATTCCCTGGAATTCTACCACCCCACCTAATTTCTTGTACTTAATCAATCAACCAATTGATTAACTGATCACCACTTTTCAACATGAAGTTCACAAAGCAATTTAAAGAGAAAATGAAATAACTAAAAGCCAATTGGTCCTTGTCCCAAAAGAACTCACAGTCTAAAAAGATGTAAAGAATACCTGCAGAAGCCACTAGAGAAGATGAGGGATGCTGGCATGAGGAGGGTCTTTTACTCTTCCCTGCTAAATAAAAGACGAACACCCGCTTGCAAGAGTGCCTCTTGCCCAGTTAACAGGGGTCATTTTTATCACTGTATCTCCCCTGCCTCATTTCGCACTGCCTCCCCACTTATACCTCATTCTTTCAATATCATTGTGTTCCTCTGTTCTTCCACAAAGCTTAGAACAACTTTTGTGTGGTTTCCAGGTGCTCCCAGTCAAACCTGTTACAGGACCTGGTGGGTTTTAAAAGAGTCACGCACTTGCATGTCTACAGCAGATGTATCTGCCTCCAGCCTCCACTGCCTATTCCCTACTGTTATTTCATTTCCTCCTCCTCAACCCAGGGGTGGAGATGTACATCCCACTTGTTGACTTATCACTTGCTGACTTCCAGCAGGAGCTTGCCAATGTGTCATGCTTATAACGTGGGAACTGACTCAGTGTGATGATTTACCTCATCACAGTGAAGCTGAATCAAATAATATAGGTTTTCACTTTTCTTTTTTCCCCTAATGTATGAAGTATGAGTAATACTGAGAGATACAAGGCATAATCCTAGTCAATTTAAACCATCACAAGTCACCCGTCTCCCCATTCCCATGATGATGTGAGGATGGTGGCACATGTCTGTGCACTGGTTTATCCCTATTAGGAGTGGTGCAGAAGTCCCTTACTGCACTTTTGTGAAAACCCCAGGCCAGCACAAATCTTGTGCTGGATCTTATGGCGGCCAAACTGAGGTTTAGGATTGCAGCCTCACTTCATGTTTTCAGTTCAATCATTCCAAGCAGTTCTGACATGCCAGAATCTGGAATAAAACCAACCCAAGCAAGGTAGCATTACGATAGCAGTGGTGGATCTGCCCCAATTCACATAACTGTTCCACTCAGACCACTTTGGTTAGTACTGCCCCTTCTCTAAAAGTTTTCTAAATGGGACCCTTAATATTTTCTGCAAGAATAGAACACTGAGAGGGTTGCCAACTCTGCACGATTGGCCTGGATTCTCTAGGAATCAGCAGCCATGTCCAGGTGACTATAGAAAACAACCCTAAACTTTTTAACAGTACATCCTTAGCCTAATCTCATAATATGAAGGGAGAGAGATACTATCCAGGAATAGTCATGATTGGAAACCCTAAGCTCTGGAGGTGGAGGACATAAGGCACCAGAACCTCAATACATGGTGACCTAGTTTGAGACATTCGCCCCACCTGTCCACTCCATGGCTTGCAGCGATTGGATCAAGTCTCACATGTCCAACTAATTACACAGTTTAAAAAAAAAACCTCCAAAGCCTGGCAGATGAAACATGCTAGCTACAAAAGTAGCACAAGACCTCTATTTTCAGCCATCTGCTGTTGAGAAGGAAGGTTGCTTGCTGGAGTCTCTTTTTCAGACATCTGCTTCTTCACCTGGATTTTCTCACAAAATGCATGTAGGCTGAATTGTCTGACTGTGGCTATCCCAGGTAGCTATTAGAAAATAGAGAAGAGCAAGCAGGCTGTATACTGAACTCAGTGGTGCATTAAAGCAACAATTTTCTGCTTCCATATTGAAATCTCTAGTAGGGACACAAAGCAAGGATCCTAGAAAATTCAGGGTAGCATTGTAGGATTGAGACCCAGTGCAAAGAATGAAATTCTTAAAATCTTGTATCAGATGAACAAAAGAGCTTATCCCCCAAATCCAGAGTAACTACGGGAGCACGTAAGAGACTCTACGTGCACCCATATTTACTGCACCACCTAGTGAAATCCGATGGGAAATTCATATTGGAATCCAGAGTAAGTTGTTTTTACACTGGAGCAAGGACTCCTTGTAGATACTCTGGATTTTGCCCTATGTCACATTAAATGTGTAGCTACAATCCAGAGTAACTATGGGAGCATGTAAGGGGCACTTACTCTGGATTGCTCTATGCATTTCCCATAGGTTTCCCCATAGGTCACATCATAACTACGTCAGTGTAAAAGGTCCCATAGTTACTCTGGTTTGTGCCCCAAGTCTTTATAATGCTATGGGATTCTGTGTGGTTTCACCCCCTCCACAGACTAACATAGTTACCCCTTTGGGAATTTGTGCCTGAAATCATAGGATAGTCAAAGAAAGTACACTGGATTTTTTAAAAACAGAGATAAATATCAGCTTTTAAAGCTCTCCTTCGTCCACAGAAGAAATTTGCAGTAGGAAAAATAAATCTATTTTGTTCCACACATGAACAAAGCAATGAGTTCCTTGGTCTGATTGTTCAAGATAGTATTTCTTTTAAAAAAATGAAACCAATACCCACACAGAAAAGATCCTAAAATAGATTACAGGAACAGTACAAATAGAACTCCCATAAGGGAATGAAAGTGAGCTGTTAATAACTATTCACTCATGTCCCTACTTTGCTACTGTGTTCAGAAAGTACAAGGAACATTTCCCAATTTTTCTGGTTTTTGTTCATGTCCTGTATGTGTCTTTGCCACATAATCTGTACTTGAGTGCAAATGTACTTAAATGTTTCATCATATCAGCTCAAAATGTATAGGATACATACTTTTTCAATTTTACTGCATAATCTTATTTCTAATTTCTTATTTCTTAGTGCAAAGTAATGCTAATGTCTGTAGGCTAAGGAAAGGGGGGAGACGTATACTCTTGTTCCTAGATGAAAAACACCCTGCCACTTAAATTCATTATTTTATTCATTATCATATTCCTAAATAGATGATATTGGATGCATAAGAATAGATGTATAGGATGCATATTCATAAATAGATGTTATTGGATGCTTTTTCTTATGCATAAGAAAAATATGCACTTTTGAGAATACTATCCTTTGAAGAGTTGAGGTGATCTGAAAGATGTTAGATTCTGCTTGTATTAGAATCTGCTTGCTGATCACTTCAACCCAAGAGTTCAAATGAGAGTAACATGCATATTTTTCTCTTCATTTAAACTGTTATCACAGGAGATTTGGTTTTTTAAGCACTATACGGAGTACTCTCAGTTTGTTAGAGTGGATTTTATTTAGAGATGGATTTGCAGCTGCTTTTCACAAGGTCAGCAAACACAGGACTCCGACTTTTGAGCAAGAAAGTGTGGCAATCAGATGTAGAGCTGCCCTTTTTGAACCTGAAGAACATAAGAAATGTCACGTTCAGTCAAACCAAAGGCCCATTTTATCCAGCATCTAATTCTCTTCGGTGGCTATTGCCGGTGTTCTGCAGCATCTTTTCAGCATACTGTTGGAGCCTGAGAGAATAGGATTGGGCTCCAGCAGATTTGCACCTACTCTATAGAACCGGTTGGTAACGAGAGATAGGACATATAAAGTTTTAAAATAGCCATTTATAAGTGGCTGCCAGATGGGCATAGAACCGGTTGTAAATTTCTTTGAATCCCATTGCTGATTGGGTCCTAGTAGTCCCTGATCCGATTGCCCTCTATAAATTGTCTAAACCCCCTTTAAAGACATCTACATTAGTGGCTACCCCCATGTCTTTTGATGGTAATGTGAGTTTAATTGTGATGGCTTGTGATGGCATCAGTTTAATTATCCATTTGCAGAACATTTTTGAAATTTTCTCCCAATTGGTTTAATTGGATGATTCTGGGTTCAGTTTCTAGCATTGTGGGAAGGGAGAAAAATTTCTCTTGAACCACTTCGCACCATGAATACTTGTACAAACCTCACTTTTTTTCCTCCTAGATGTTGTAACCTTAGGGCAGGATCTCCAGTCCTCTAATCATTTTGATTGCTTGTTTTGTTCCAACTTGTGGTGGTAAGCAGCTGCGCTGGAACCACTGACACATCTTCTTGCTCCTGCGAGTTGTAAAGTACAAAGTGGTTCTCAACTTTGCACCCAATAGAGCCAAATGGCTGTCCCATGGCTTTCAGGGTGACCCAATCCAATTAATGAGCAGCCTACCCAGTGGGTGTTCTTGAGAGGGGAAATCTAATTGTGTGTCAATATGAATCCATTCGTGGTAGGGAGATAGTTAAAACCCTCTCCCTCAAGTACAGAAATACCGCAGCTGCTCACGCTCTGTGCCAAGCTGAAAGAGGACCTGGCCTGAGGGGAAATGTGTCTGGAATTTCTTAATCCCAAAAGTATTATAAAATGAGAGCACTCTAGGGAGCCTCTCAAAGCCTTTGCTGTATGGAGAGAATGGACAATGGAAGAAGTGCTTTTCAGCTATAGGCGTCCCTGAGCTGACATTGAAAAAGCAGGAAAGGCTCAGGAGGCAAATTTGGTCAAACTCTAATTGAGACTCAGAGAAAACATGTTTCAACAAAGACATCAGAACCCTAGAAGGTGCAGTCTTCATTCCAGCACTATAAGCAGTCCTATAGGTGGATAGAGGCATTTCTAACCACTATCGTTGTCTAAGCAATCTAGTTTCTCAGAGCTGATGCCGAGAGCCATCAAATTATTGACAGCTGAATAGTTTACTCTCTGAGTGCTCCTATTACTTTATTTTTCTGCTTAGCTCTAGGAGCAGTTCTGATTAATGGCAATGGGGAAGATGTGAGTAGTATCTGTTATTTCATAGGAGGAAAAGAAAGCCAACACCAGGTGAGTGCTTAGCAACTCATTCTGGAAAAATCTTTTGGTGGCTGTCAAACCAGGGGTACTCCACATGTATGAGTGGAACATGATTTTCCCCTCTTGTTGGTCATCCATCCCCAAATTACTGAAGATGTGCTGCAAAAAAAGTCAGTGTGAACCTGGCTGAACATAAAGGTGTCCTCTGCAGGTTATACTGCTAGAATATATGTAGAATGTAGCTGAAGATCCAACATCGTCCAAAGACACTTCCATGGTTGAGTGCCCACATGATTATACGCCAAGATGCATGGAATGCTGTTCACTTCCCACCGAGGTAGTATCTATTTATCTACTTGCATTCGCATGCTTTTGAATTGTTAGGCTGGCAGGACATGGGCAAGCGATGGGAACTCACTCCATTTTGTTGCACCCAGGTCTCAAACCTTGACCTGCCTGTTAATAGGCATTGTGTTATCAGCTGAGCCAGTATAGCCCTACAGCTGAACATGGAAATGGTAAGTAAAGTCTAGCAGCAATTTCCACAGTCCAGGCAGTACTTTTATTATTTTCTTCCACCACAGGAATCAAAGCTAGCTGCTCCAGACAGTTTCTGTATACTCCAGTGTACACTATTTTCACATGGGAACCTGTACTTGCAAGACAATCAGGAGAAAAGGTATGGAGTGAGTAAGCCCTTTACACCTTTATGTCCATTAATGAAGTATCTACCAGTTTCACTGCTGGATTTTGAAATCAATGAAGCACTTGTAGCCCACAAGACAAGAGTAGTGAAGGCATTTCCTCCATTCGTTTCTTCAACCTATTTGATCCAGTTGTTAGAACAGGTATAAGGTACTGTCCCATTCAGTTGAATCAAGCAGTCATTTGCATGTTAACCACTTATCTCTGACAACTGCAATTAATCAATATGATTCTTTAATTTTGCAGTGCGCTTGCTGATTCATAGCCTTTATGCTTTGGCATCGAGATCCGGAGTGACTACCCATTGACTGCTTCTGTCCTTCTTCCACATCCTGAAGTACAAAAATGTAATACTCCTCTATTGTGTTTAACACATTTGGCAATCTCACTGTTGAATTCATTTTCTTTAGACTTATGTTTTCTCTTACTGCTGCCTCTCATATGGTGGTTGGTCTCATTAATTTTGTGGTTTTGGACCACCAGTGAGAAGTGGCAGCATCTTGGGCTTTTGTTTTTTTCACTTTTCCATGGGGGAAGTGATTTATTAACATCAAAGAAGCCATTAATGGAGAATTATTAGTCACCGATTTCATAGTTAAAAAATAAGTAATCAAATCAACTGATATTTGTAAAAGGCAACATATTTCTTGGGCAGTTCATTCCTATTCAATAGGACTTGCTCCCAAGGTATGTGTCGGATTCTAGCTTTATGACTAACATGTAAGCAATGTTCTATTCCAGGAGTAAGAAGGGGAGTTACTACAGTTATAGAAATATTTTCTTAAGAGTGACCTGTAATATATTTCTATTTAATAAAAGATTTAGAGACTGGCAGTAACTTTAGTGGAATTACTAGGCTAGTGATTCAAAACGTTTTAGCATTGGGATCTACTTTTAAAATGATATTCAGTTGAGACCCACCTAGCTTTATGAGACTTTAAAAAATAGTTTCACCTTATCAGCTGCTCAAGCCTTATTTTTTAATTTTTTTACTATGGTTGTGGAGCACATTCTGGAGTGTTTGTTGACACTCCAGTGTCAACACTCTGGAGTGTTTGTTGACTTCCACATTCATCAGATCAGGACCATTCTGAAGGACATGTTCCTCTCAGACACCCTTCAAAACTGACTCAGGGTACAATTCCAAAGTTAAGATGAGCCGGTGCTACTTGTGCTGTCCCAGCAGTGTTGTGTAAGCACATTTGCGCCTCCTTGAGTGCCAGTGCATAGCACACATGTGTTGAACCACAGAGGCTAAATCCAGCCTCTTCAGTGCTGAGGAAAATTGGTGCTGACTAAGCCTGGCTGGGACAGGGTTTGGGAAGATGGAACTTCATGGGGAGTGTGAATTGGTGGGAGGATTGACCCAGGAGATGAGTAGGACCGGCCTGTACAACCCTCTTGGCTAGATCAGTGCATTAACACTGGACCATTCAGATCTGTGCCAGTGAAATTGTTGGCACAGATCTGAGTAGCTCCATAGGGGTGGTTGCCATATAAAATTGGGAAAGGGAAAATCTATCCCATTACTCTGAGTCGTGTGGCAACCACCTCATATCCTACACTGGATAAGGGTGCAGGCCAGTTAGCCTGTTGTTTCAGTGCAGATTAGGTTTGAGGCATAGAATCATAGAATCATAGAGTTGGAAAGGACCCAGTGGATCATCTAATCCAACCCCCTGCCTGTAGCAGGAGACCTTTATCTTGTGAGGACCCGGGTCTCATACCCTGGCCTGCTGGTTAACAGGCACAGTGTCTTAACCGCTTGCACCATCAGAGGACCCCATATTTGCCTATTCCTGAGTAAACACACAGTCTCACTTTCCATAGGCCTCAACTGATTTTATTCGTCAGCTCTTTGCTAGTCTGGTTCAAATCAGGTCAACGTCCTCTTGTGGGTCACAGAGTTTTGGAACGTCTGTAGCAGGACATACAGCAGAAAGTCTGTAGCAGTGGTGGTTTTTGCTTCAGTGGCTATGAACATATTATATGTATTTGGATTGACCTTTTGCCTTCCTCCCTTATGTCAGTAAGAGAAATAATTTATTGATTCATTCTTTATGCTATACCGCAACAGCAAGAGTATTCCATGTGAATTCAAAAGTTTGAATGGTACTAATTAAGATCAATCGGTTTTAATAAACTGTGTTTCAACAGGATGTCTAAAGCAATGTTTAAATAAAAGTCAAGATGTTAGTGTGCTGGTAAGATTTAGTACATCATATTAGTAAAGATTAGTACTTAACAGTGCCTTCCACTGTTTGACAGATGAACTCAGATAGTCACATGTTGCTTTAATGAGTGTGGGTGCATGAATTACAGTACTAATTTCAGTTTTTATGTGATAATTTTGGGGTTTAGATGTCTAACTTAATCTGAACACTCTGAGCCAGAAAATGTCTGTCCTCAGTACAAAACCACCATCTTCAATTCTATATCAGCCTGCAATATACCCTACAATCCAGAGTAACTATTCTTATTGCAATCCAGAGCAAATTGTTCTTACACCGGAGCAAGGACTCCCCGTAGTTACTCTGGATTGCGCCCATAGGTAAATAACTCCACATGGCCTAAAAGTTTGTATTCTCTGACAGCAATGGAAGTTTTCTTGATCCTGGTCCTTTCTTAGGATCAGTCCTATACACAGCATAGAATAAGTGCCACTGAACACAGTAGCTATCTAGGGAGTTTTCCCACTATGGGACATTACCCCACCTGCTGCCCAGAAATAAATGCAGTGTCCTCATAGTCACCCCAAGTACCGTACCTCTGGAGCTGCCTCCTATGTTCCCTCTGAAAAAAAATGCTGTGAAGGAGACGGCTCAAACTCCAGGCTGCCTGGTGTGGTGCAAATGGTTCTGTCAGGGTTTGAAGTGGCACATGCCTCTGAAATGTTGCCATGTCCTTGGCTGTTCTGAGTACCCCAAGGGGAGGAGAGGAGAATGGCCCTCTGACATGGTTGGAAATTGAAACTATCAGTGTGGTTCCAGACTGCTTGAAAACTCAGTGGCAGGTGGAGTGAGTCATGGAGCCGAGTGGAGCCGAGGCATTTGCATCCCTACCCCTCGATGTCTTCCACTGGAACACAGTGGGATGCACTTCTGAGTAAACATGTGTAGGTTTGTACTGTTAATTTTTTTTGTTACTTCAGTTCTCATCTGCTGTAGGGAAAAAATTAAAGAACAAATTAAACATGACACATAGTTGTGTGCACAACTTTGCCATCACGTTTTTCCTTGAGAACAAAAGGGGGAAAGTGCAGTTTTGAAAGAAAATCTATGTCTTTTTCCCCTCACTCAGCTTGGGAGGTCAAATTTGAGGGGGAAAGGGGCCAATGGGAAAGGGTTAAGCAGCCCCTAGCCACTGCTCTCCGCGACTCCAACTCTGCTCTGATTTGGAAATAACCTTCAATGTGTGCTTTTCGTTTTTGGAAAGAAAAACCAGGAGAAAGTTATACAAAACTGCATGTAGCCATAAGAGTCTGGTTTGCTTCTGTTGGAAGGGATGATGAGGGTAGGAGAGGGAAAGCAAGATGCGGGGATTGTGGTGGAAGAAACTGCAGCTGCATCCTCTTTTTTTTCAGGTGGAGCTGTTCCAGTTTGAGGGATGTGACCTGGAAACCTTCAGCCCTAATGCTGTTTCCTTGACTGTCAAAATGATCAAGGGATCAAAACGATTGCAATATAGAGATTGCAAATTAAAATAAGATTTTATAAGTTTTTAAAACTTGTAAAATGGGTGCACTTATTTCAGCATTGGATTCTGAATTGAGAGCACGTGCTGGCCCTGCAACACAGAAATGTATAATTTCATGTCTACCTTACAACGGTGATTGTGCAAGAGCCATTTTGACATCTGTATTGCACAGTAGTCAGCATGCAAACAAGCTTGTGGCTCAGCTTGACTCTTCATGCTTTTGTGGGGTTGAGCTTATTAAAAAAATGACGTATATAGGAATGTTCATAAATGAATGATATCATGTGTCACAAACCCACAGCAGTATTTCACACCCTGAGCTGCAACAACAGAGAAATTGTTCAGCAAGAAACACCAGATGGTTTAGCTAACAGGAAATGGATGATCATTGCCATCTATTCTCCGTGGCCGAATATTAAAATGTACGCTCACCCTTTAAGATTATCATTCTTGTAAAAATCTTCATTGTGGAAACAGCTTGAATTAACCGGTGGGTCAGTATATGTTTATGGTTTGCTCAATTCAGCATCTACTGTGCTGGAGGCTTCTGAAGTCATATATACTGTGACTGTTCAGAGAACTTTTACAGGCTTCTTTTAAGTTTGTCAGATCAAGAACCTATCAGTGCCATAACTTTAAGCATTAAATGACACTGTGGATGAAGAAGGAAAGATACTTGGAGTCATTCTTTGCATGATTATTGATCCTGCCATCTGAGAATTGTTTCAGTCTTGCGGCCAAAGATCCTTGACTCTATAATAGACCAATAACAAAATAATATTTAGAGACAAACCTCACTGCATGGGATTCATCCCATTTCCATAAATAAAAATCAGTGTGACGTTGTTTACTTTTTGGGGGGTGGTGGTGGCCTTTCAACAGTTGATTACAATGTGGAAACATGGAACCTTGTGGCCTTTTCTAGCATAAATCTCTCTGTCTTTCCTACCCCCTCGCCTGCCGCTGTCTCTAGCAAAGTGGTGTTCTGCATAATACAGCTTGTAAATGCTTAACAGACCAGGAATGGCTAATTGGGTAAGAGGCCCTCTTTCAAGCAGGCTTTATTTAGCAGGGGGAGGGTAACTGGCCCTACACACCCCAGCAATGTCTGTTCAAGTGGCTTCTGCTGGTGTACTTTTTGCATTTTAGATTGTAAGCCCTTTTGGGACAGGCACCATCAGCTATTAATTAGCTATTAATTTTTTCATTTTCTTGTAAACAGCTTTGTGAACATTTTGTTGAAAAGTGGTATACGACAGACAGACAGACAGACAGACAGACAGACAGATAGACAGACAGATAGATAGATAGATAGATAGATAGATAGATAGATAGATAGATAGATAGATAGATAGATAGATAGATAGATAGAATGGAAAACTGCTTCAGTTACGTTATATCAGTTTTATGACTTTCTAACAACTTGGCTCTGCAGAGGTTCAATCAAAGCTGTGAGAATCTAGGGTGAAATAACAGCTTTGCTGAAATCAGGGTTTCAAAGAGTTTTTCTCTTTCCCCTTAAATATGTTAATGATTGTACACCTGGACTAAAGAGTACTGTATGGTGTATGTTTTGTCATTTTATGAACTACCTTCCATTTGCTTTCAACATGGAAATATGGGATAAAAATAAAATTACCAGAACAATAATTATATCAGAGGTTGGCTTTTATCAGCTTTGTCTAACAATACTCCCTAAAATACTGCTGGTAGTATAATACCACGTAAACACCTCTTGCGGTAATCATTTGCATCCTCATTACTCATTACTTTTTGTAATAAGTACTTGTAAAAATCCTCTTGAAAATGACATAGGATTATAAATTAAATAATCTTTTTCCATAGAGGAAGTACTGATAGGATAAATCAGAAGTAACACATGCCTGATTGACAATACTGTGTAGTAAAGATATAATTCCCCCAAAATTACATCTCTTATTTTTCTTGATTCCGGGACCATTTTCTGTAGAAAGATTAATACGCATTTAAGAAGCAAGCTAATTGCAGAAAACAAGATGATGTAATTGAGCACAAGATGATGTAACTGAGCACTAATTACATGAAAATGGTGGTGCTAATGCAATTGAGGTGTTAATTAAATAACAATGATGATAAGTGCCTAAACATAAGAAAAATAAAATTCATTTTCATGGTCGATTTGACTAGTAACCAAGCTGAACATAAAGCAAAGTGTTACAGTATATATCAAGATTATATAAAATAATGCAAACATATTGATTCGTTCTCATTCCCAATATGTATGTTCTACGCACAGCAGCTCTTGAATCATGCTGTCCTGGTTTACATGCTTTGACATAACACAATTTTCAGATTATTACCAGAAATCTAATTTATGCTGGCAGTTTTTGGAATAACTTCCAGTGCATTCCTCACTTGTGCTGGAACGTGACTGTGCTGCATCCAGCGCAAGTTTGGGAGGCTGCTCCTGCCCTGTGGAGGGGAGGCAACTGCTGTACCCCGAGGTAAGGCTGCAGCAGTCTCTATGGGTCTACTCAGCCGCTCTAGCCCTGGAATACAACCTTAGGTGCTTTCCTTGCAGTGCCCCTGCTCTCTTCCCTCCCTTAGCTGACCAGTGACTCTGCTCAGCTGGTGAGTGACAGCCCTGCAAAGTAGTACATTGCTCATACTTAAGGTCAGAGCTGGACTTTTTTCCTTCCAAAACCCAACTTTTTCAAAATGGAACCCTTAAGTTCAACCAAGTTGTGGTGGTTTTTTCCATAGCTTTATGGGCAACATTTGTGAGCAGGAAATAAACCTTAATATGTCATTACTTTCCCCCAGTACTTTTTCCCATTGGCTAGATTGAAGCATGGACGTCAGGAAGAGGCTTTTATTTCTGAACTCCATTCATGACCACTTGCACTTTTTGGCTTTTATCTTGGCTTCTTAAGCAGCTAGAACATAAAAAAAAAGAAAGCTGGCAACTTGAGCTTGCTAATGGGCAAAACAGGTACTGAAGCAGAGGCCTAAAATCTGTTGAAAACACATTATCTGTGTAATTTGGCCACCCTGATTGTAACAGAAAGTGATTTGCTATCTGAGAAATAGTTTTTAAATGAAATGCTCACTTGATTTCTCAAATCCTTTTACAAGAATCAGAAGGAAAATTCAGTTGTCTCTATTTTAAAAAAACCAAAACATTGAATTTAGATGTTTGATGTCTTTCTCACAGTTTCTTTTAACTCTCCCTCTTTTTCTGATATCCCTTTGCTTTCTTCCTTACAGAACTCCTTTAATGTAGCATCTAATCTAGAAGCAAGATCTCTCTTCTGTGTCCCCCCCCACCAAGTGCTGACTTCTGTTCCTGACAACAGGTAACGGCAGCTTCTCAGGTGGCTTCTCAGGTGGCTATATTAAGCAGACGAAACAAAAATATTCTCTCTACCTTCTCAGTTTATCTGTTGCCTTGGGCATAGTAGGCTATTTTCACATTTTTGAGAGAGCCTTGGTATCTTATTAAGTCTAAGGCTGCAATCCTAACCACTAGTTAGGCTAGCCTAAGCCCCAGAATACATCCTGTGCTGACCTGGGAGTGTCACCAAAGGCTCATTTGTGCCACTCTTGGGGAAGGGCTAGGTCAGTACAGAGACATGCACTTCCCTCCCCATGGCACCACAGGAACAGATAGACTGATGAGTTCTGCTGGCCTAGGTTAGGATTGTACCCTTAGGCTCTGTAAAAAGGACAATACAATATGAATTTAAGTTCTTGGCTGGGAAAAGACATATCAGCAAGTCAGAAGGGATCTTTCTTCCAGATGCTGCAAATTCTTCATGTCCCTATATGTATATAAAACTGAACTGACTTGTTCACTGACTGACTCATCAACACCCAGCCAAAGCCGCTGGACCTAGAAGCATGACATTTAGGGAGGGTTTTCCTTCCATGATGTGGTCACCAACTAAGAACAATTTTTAGAAATTCAAACTAGAAGGGAGTGAAAAGGGCGCAATGCGTTTTAATCCCTATATTTTTCTTTGAAGAATCACTGATGAATTAATGCCCAGCCCAAACCTAGGAGCCTGAAATTTGGGGAGCATATTCCTTCCATCACAGTGCAGTGACCACCCACTAAGAACTGGTTTTAGAAATTTAACCACTAAGGAGGTGAAAACAGGTACAATGTGTTTTCGTTCCTGTACTTAATATTAAAGACTGACTGCTTGATGACTGCTGCCAGGCAGGGATGCCTGGTACTCAGTAGGTATGCCCAGTGCCCACTGGTGGTCAGTGCTTTCTGCTGCCCAACGGTGCATGGTAGGGATGCATGATGATGCCTGGTGCCCAATAAAGATGCCTGCTGCCTTTTGGTGCCTACTGGTATCCACTACCTACTGGTACCCGGTGGTACTCACTGTGTAGTGCTGCCTGGTGATGTCCACTGCCCTATGGTGCCTGGTGACAGGTTGGGATGCACAGAGTCTGCTGCCTGGTGATGTTTGGTTGTGCCCAGTGCTGCCCAATGTCCAGTAAAAGTCCCTGCTGCATAGTAGGGGTGCCCAGTGCCTGCTGCTCCCCTTCTGCTCCCTAGTACCATCTGGTGCCTGATGTCTGTTGGTGCCCATTTCCCACTGGTACTTTTGGCCCGATGCCAGTACCAGGTGCCCACTGGTATCCACTGTCGAGTGGTGTCCACTGCCAGCTGGTGCTTGCTGCTCACTCAGATTGACCAGATGCCTGAACACAAATTGGAGGACAAGTCCCTCCAAATTCCTGTCATTCAAGCCAAAATTCCTCCTATGTTAAAAATGTAGGACACCCCAAAAATGTAGGACAAACATGTAGGACATGTTAAAATAAAGCAAAAAACACTCGAATTATATTCCTGTACTTAATTTTTGCACAAATCTCATTGCAATAGACCAGTCACCAACCCAAAAGGCACATGTTTAAGTGATCCAAGCAACCAGGCTTTCTCAGGCAGGCATGTTCAGGCTTGGTCTTTCAGCCCCTTTTCCTTTGTCCCCTTACTTAAGCTCCATTGACTATAATGCTTCTGAGTGGACACAATTGGGCTTAGAAGAGGCTTAAAACTAAAAAAAGCCAGGAGTTATCCCCACCATCCTTATCCTGAGAAGGTTGCCAAATTTACACCCAGACCTGCTCCTCTGCTTTGACAATAGCTGGATGAAAGGCCCAACAACCTGAGAAACTCAAGCCCTTGTTGTAAATTACATGCTTTTTTGGTGCAAAGTATTGTGTATATTGGTGGATTCATCTACAAAGGAATAGGAACAGGGGAGGCTGGGGTCTTTCTAATCAGTTGGCAACGCTGCTTAAAAAATTGATTCTTGTTCCTCCTTTTCCTCCAAGCCAAACCCACTGCAAAGTTTCAGAACAGCAGCATCTCCACTTGCAGGACTCCCTCCAAGGCTCCCTCCTTCCTCCATTTCCTCTGCTCTCCTCTACTCTCCAGCAGCCTCAGCTGAGCAGCAGTCAGCAAGCAGAGTTTCTCCCCTGTTTGTTTGTTTGACTCACTCACTCACTGCCAGCCACAGCCATTTTCCCAGCCATTCAGTGGCTAGAGCAGTTCATGTGCCTGGGAAGCAGGCTGCAAAATCTGGCGTCATACAGGCTGGCAGATGTAGTTCTTCCACTGATGGCTTGGAAAGGTGCTTTTGTAGCATGGAGAGGAGGGGGGGGGGGAACTATAATTCCCTTGCTTCCCTCCCTCCCTTCTCCTCCTTTAATCAGCAGCCTCAGTGGCTCAGTTGGTCCTGAGGCAGGCTCAGGGAGCTGCACACATGCCTAAAAAGCAGGAAATCCCAATAAATAGCTGGACATGCCCCTAATTTCCCTTTATTAACCAGACTTCCAGTTCCAGGGCCTCATTTCCAGTTCTGTCAGGGAATTTCCTGTCATGTGGCAACCCTGTGATCACTGCATAGTGGTGCTAGGTTGTGCCCACTGCCCAGTGGTGCCCACTGCATTGTAAAGGTGCCCAGTGCCCAGTGCTCCCTGGTAGCCTCTGATGGTGCCATAAAGCCCAATATAGTGACTGTTGGTGCCCAGTTCCCACTGGTACTTGTGGCCCAGTGCCAGTGCCTGTCAAGGGCCAGGAGCACTCGTTGTGCCCAGGGCTGAAAAATATACTTGAAATTTTACTCCTTGAAAAATATACTACATTTTTCAAACTTTTATACTGTAACAGATTAGAAATTAGTTTTTGAGAGGAAGAGAATAAAAGAAGCCTGAAAATGAAATAATGAGAAAATTCCATGCCAGATTCTGGATGTTTCATGCCATTGCAATAAGTTCCATGTAAAATTGAAAAAGAGTGACTTTTGCAAAATTGCAATAATGGAAAGGTTGTGATCTACTCTTCCTTTTTGACATTATACATTCTTGAATGTATGATCAGGGAAGGGCCTTTGCAGGGTGGTCCTTGCTTGCATGAACAAAGTACTTGATTCTTTTGTGTAAAAAAATGCACTTGGGGCAACTGGAATTGTTTTATATCTGACTCACCCAACCATATGGATTTTGGCATGACAACCACAAGGGATTCCTGAATGCATAAACACACACTGTGGCTTGGGATGTGTGTCTGAGCCTGTTTGCAATTTGATTGCAAGAGGTATATAGTTGGGTCAAAGTAATATACAGAGGGTCAGGATTGTGTCTTAGTGAGAGCTTGTTCTGTGCTGCCATCAGCATTGGCATCCATCAGTCTCGAAAGATTGTGGTATCGTGCTCGATGCTGTTTGTGAAGCATGAAGTCCTGGGTAGATTAATATGGAGGATAGGCTGTTACCTAAGTAGCAAATCCCCCCTCTCCACACCAATGAAATAGTCCAATGGATCGGCAGAGCTGATACGATTGATTCCAGCTGCGTTGCAGAGCTAGGCTAAGGACAGGAGCACAGCCTGACGTCTGGGGACCCTGGTCTCGAACCCTGGCCTTCTGGTTAACAGGCACAGTGTCTTAAGTAGCTACCCTATTGACGAGTTTTTGTCAAAAGTTGTTTTTTTCATGTGTTTTGTTCCCTTTCTTGGAAGGAAAACCTCAAAACTAGCATGAGACACTTAAATTTCACCTGATTGTTTAGACTCTCATCACTCTTAGCTTTATACTGCCCACTCATTATCAGTATAACTGACAAATAGTCCCGTTAAATAGTTAGCTATTTATCAATTGATGGCCAGCTGATGTCCTGGAGAATTGTAGGAGTATAATCCAGCAAAGGTTTCTTTCCAGCTGCCCAGGAACTCTTTATGAATCCTTAAATTATATGTCTGCCATTATATCTGGATCTACATGAGGCTCTCCTAAACTGAATGCCTAAAATCTCATTAAACAAAATCTTACATAAGCCTGCCATATGGTCGGCAAGTAGCAAGAGTGACATGAGCTGCTCAGAGAAGAGGGTCTTTGAACCAAGTTTTCTCTCTACTCTGAGCTGTACTTTCACTTCTTCAGTATTTGTCCCATATGGTGGCAAGTTTTGTTATTCTGGATTAGATATGCCTGATCCATGTTTTAATGCAGCATTGAGGAAACCGGCCAACCTGTAATTACTGAAATGGTGCCTATTTAAATATTTGCATATTTTCATACTGCTAGGTTGGGAGTATCTGGGGCAAATGACAAGAGCCCACCTCATTGTGTAGCAATCAAGTCTCAAACCATCTGCTTCCTAACCTTTGGGTTGACAAGTGCAATGTCTTTAACCACTGAACTATGGCAGCCCCCCAAGCTGTAGATTCAGTATTATTCCCTTTATGCAAAAGTTCATGCTTGTTATTTTATATTTGTTGTTAATTGTGTTTGCTTAATTCTGTAGGTTTCTTTATAAAGGTGGTAAAGGTGTCCCCCATATCGTAACTGACTCTAGGGAGCAGTGCTCATCCCCATGTTTTAAGCCATAGAACTAGCATTGTCCAAAGACACCTCTGTGGTCACGTGGCCTGCAAGACTAACATAGAACGCTGCTGCCTTCCCACTGAAGTTAATCTATTTATCTACTTACATTTCCGTGCTTTCAAACTGCTAGGTTGGCAGGAGCTGGGTAAGAGACAGGAGTTCACTCTGTTTTGTAGTATCTGGATCTCAAACCCTGGCCTGCTGGTTGACTGACATGGGGCTTTAACCACTTGAGCCACTACAGCCCTATATTGTATTGTATTGGCATCCATCAGTCTTGAAAGACTATAGTATTGTGCTCGACGCTGCATGCAAAGCACAAAGGCCTGGGTAGATTAATATGGAGGATAGGCTGATACCCAAGCAGTGAATCCCCCCTCTCCATGCCAATGAAATAGTCCAATGGAATGGCTGAGCCACTACAATAGGTTCCAGCTGCATCGCAGAGCTGGGCTAAGGACAGGAGCTCACCTTGTGTTGTGGGGACCAACTAGGGTCTCGAACCCTGGCTTACTAGTTAACAGGCACAGTGTCTTAACCACTTGCGCCACCCACAGCCCTATATACTGGCATTCAAAAGATGACAGAAAATTTCAAGTCGAACTTCTACTACTCAAAGGGAAAGGATGGCAGGAGAAAAATGTTCTACTTTTATTTTGAAACTTCCATAGATATAAAGAAATCGCTGTCTGGGCTAGGCTTTAGCAATCAGAAAAAGGGATTTTATGCCACTTTTCTGCTATTGGTGCATGAAGCCTAAATCCATGAAGAAACCAACATCTTACTCCTCTCTATGCAACAAGAAGGAAGAATATTATATGTTTGTATACAGAAGCAATCACAAGTGTGCCTGGGTTCCTTTCAAGAGAACAAACAGAATGTGTGAACACTGGACAACTATGGTCAATTCAGCAGCAGTTTTCCATGATTCATGGTAGCCATTTTCAGCTTTCAGAAGCAAAGGTTTCCCATCTTCCAACACCTTGAATAAGGTTTTCAAGGCAGAGCGGAAGCTTAGGCAGATGTGGATCTCCTATCCCCCCACTGAGTTCCCTTTTAGGGGCCTTAAAGCATTTACTCTTACGTATGCCACAGGCTAAAAAAATCAACCATGTGTTAGCAGCAGCAGGAGTCTGTTGTTTCAAATATTCACAGATGCTTGCCGGATGCCTGAATCCTGCAAATCACAATCAGTCAGAACTCAGTAAGAGTTCTTGATGGTTGAAAATTCATGCTATTCCACATCAATGAGTAGGATCAGCATGGGAGGAAGTCTATCATTGAGCCTGAGTTACTCAAAGCATTTGCAACACAAAGCTTTTTCTGTGAGATAATTTTTTTGGGGGGGAAGCAGGGGGTGAAGGGAGAGGGGCTTCCTTTCCACCACTGTGTTTCCTAGAAGTAAGGTGTAAAGTCTGGTAGTGTCATAAGTTATAAGTCAGATATGTTTTGAATGATTGTAAATGACTTCTCATTCTTGCCATGTCCCTTATTAAAGCCATGCAAACCAAGATGCAGCTGGCAGTAGGTGATGGCTGGGAAAGGTTCAGAGTAGCAACAGCAGCATCTGTGTTCTTAAGGCTGCTGCTAGACAATCAACACTGTGTACGGATATTCACTCTTCTTTCAACACCAAGTTGAAACACTGTTCTTGGATTCAGCACGAGATTCTGCATGTATTCCCCAGATCCGCAAGCCAAGATTATCTCTGTTAAAAGGCGCTTGTTTGCTATATTTAAGAGTTGCGTAAACACAACCTAGCCAGCAGCTTTATTTTCAGACTTCTGGCCAAAAGCAGACAGTTGCTGCTTTATGAATCCCGCTTTCTTTCTGTATTGGGAAAGAGGCTGCAGTTTGCACAGTTTTATTCTGCTGAAACATAGAGCATATGGGAGACATGTGCAACGCATGTGTGTTCTCATGCTGCAGGAGAGTGATTGGCTTGAAGGTGATACACTTTCAAGGGGCCTTTTTTCAGCAGCTGGAGAGTTAATTTAAGGAAAAATAATTTGTCATTCAGTACTGTTTATATTTTTAAAATGGGTTATAACTGTCTTAGGTGTCTAACTTATGGGCCAGTTCTGGCATTCAGTTTAGTTGGGCTCCAAAAACAACCCTACACCATACTTGTTAATTTTTAGTGATTGGTGAACTCTATTTTCAAAAAGTAACATGATTAGGATTAGTCCAACCTTTTAAAGGGAAAGATCGTTCTTTAAAACAATTTAAATTCTTCCATATCTCCCTAACAATATTACTGTGTAAAATGTAAAGAGGACTGAACAAAACTGGCACAAGAAAGATTATGAGTAGTTTGACTTGGTACACTTACCTTTGTGTGATTACAGTATTTCAAACTGCAGATTTGATCAATCTAGGCTAATTCTACCTTCTTTTAAAAAAAATGTACCCTTTAATCCTGCTATCTGGAGTTGAGTATATGTTCATATCTAGAAGGTATGTTGCAGATATAAGTTTCATTCAGGATCATTTTGTTCTTATCAAAATGATGTTGTCTACAGTTGAGCAGGGGATTTCACAGTATGTTTTTAAAACAACAACCATAGAAAGTTGCCTTTCTCTGCCAACATTGTGTTGACTGGATCTGAAGAGTGAGATCCTCAGTTACTCTATCATTTCAGAATGATCTGTGAGATTCCAGTTGATTCCATGTAAATACAATATATACATATAGATACATGTAGATACAGTTTTGGCTAAAGCTAAATACATCAGATGGGAAAAAATGGATAGACCAGGGGGAAAAATGTGAGCACAGGTCTATCTGCCCATATAGTGTCAGTAGCTAGATACACTAATACAGAAAAATAAACATGCTGCAAAATCTCTAATTATAATTTTTTTAATTATAGAAAATCGTTTTAGAAACGTAGATTATTATATTTAGAATCACACTAGAAAGGGAATTTATGTGGGTTTGTGTTTTGCCCAAAACTGTTCACACATTATGTTTACAGTGAGGATTAGCTCTTTGCCCAGTATTGAAAACAGAATGCTGGAATAGATGGACTCTTGGTCTTACATCCTTAACTGCTTCTTTTTGGTGCAATGTTGGCTTGCATTAGTGTTGGATTCCCATCTCCTCAGATTGCTATAGTATAAGTGTATCTTGTAATATGCCTGTCTTGCATTGTTCTGGGGAAAGTGGTTCTCCCTGGGGATACAATGTGGTTTCATCTTCCTTTTAGGTCCTCTGCTCTAATCCCTGTTAATCTCCTGGAGGCTCTGCATATTTGCTTGTCACAATCTTGCCTAGTATTTCATTTTTCTGTGGGATGTTTTTTTATCATAAACCTTGTAGGAGTTGAATGTTCACAATTGTGCAAGGTATGATTGAAAAAAAAATCCTAGCAACCTTTACCTTCGGGATATGGAGTAATGAAGAGTGTTGACAGCTGGGATGTCTGATATGAAGGAAACTTAGTCCAATAATTATTTTGTTACAATGCATTCATCTATATAATCAAAGAGTCACTGACTGACTGACTGACAGACTGACCACTGCTCAGACAAAACTGCAAGACCTAGAAGAATGAAATTTGGGGGTGGATATTCCTTCTGTGACTTAAGGACCCACCAAGAACCAATTTTGTGCTCAGTGGTGCCCGGCACCCAGCAGGGATTCCAAGTGCTGGACAGGGATGTCTGGTGCCCACTGATGCCTGGTGGTGCCTGCTGCCCACTAGTGCCCGGTGTTGTCCACTGCCAGGTGATGCCAGGTGTTGCCCCCTACGCACTGGTGCCTGGTGGTGCCTGCCTCTCAGTGTCTGGTATATAGAGTGTGATGCACTGTGCCTGGTGCCTGCAGGGATGCCAGTGCCTGTGCTGTCCAGTAGTGCCTGATGCCTGGTAGGGATGCCTGGTATCTGATGGTGCCCTGTACCCACTGCCCAGTGGTGCCCAGTGGTCCCTAGTTCCTAGTAAAGGTGCCGATGATGCCCACCACCAGTGGTGCCAACTGCCCACTAGTGCCTGGTGATGCCCAGTGCCTGATGGTGCCTGCTGCCCATTGGTGCCCGGTGCTGCCTGCTAGTGTCTGGTACCTATACCCAGTGGTGTCTAGTGGTACTCACTGTCCACTGTGAGGCAGTGACCTGCTGCCCACCGCCTGCTAGTTACCACTGGTGTCAGCTGGTGCCCACTATCCTCTGCCCACTGCACAGTGGTGCCCAGTGTTGCCCATTGCCCACTGGTGCCTTATGTCCAGTGTCCTTATGTCCTTATGTCCAGTGTCAACTGGTCTCTGCTGTCTGGTGGTGCCCACTGCCCACAGCAGGGTGGTGCACGATGGTTTCTGGTGGTGCACGATGGTGCTTGGTAGGGGTGCCCAGTGCTGCCTGCCACTGCCTGGCAGGTGCCCAGTGCCCACTGGTTTCTGCAGCCTGGTGCCTATCATCCAGTGCCCAGCAGTTCCCACCATTCCCCCACTGATGGGTAAATTCTGCTAGTTCATTCATAAAAGCCAGCTGGAATTCTGAAACAAAACCTAAGTTCCCCATCCCAGGTCCATTATTTCTTTCCTCTGTGTTCTGCTCTGCTGTTTCATCCATGACCACAACTGGAAAGTAGTAGCATCATTTAAAAAGTGATATGTTTGTACAAAACCCACCAAAACGCAATGATTTTTTTTGGAGGGGGCGGGTGGAAGTAGAGTTGTATTGAGAACTTGAACATTATACTTGAACAAACACATTTGCTGCAGCTTAAATGAGGATAAACAGGTATGCTATGCAATCACATCCGTTTGCTTGAAGTCTTTTCCATCACTTTTTTTGTTACTGCTTCTGACTGGGAAGAGAAGTAAGGGTTAATTCTTTAAACCACTTTCTCAGATTACTGTGCTTTCCCATGACATCAATCCTCCCAAGATCCCATCATTCTTTGAAGAACAGCACTACTAATAACTTTCCTCATGTCTTTAATATAATCCTGAATTCTGCTTTGAGCCGTCTAGGAAAAAAAATCACAATTTCCCCTGTGTTAAGCCTCACGTTAGATTTGAAATCTGAAATTTTATGAGTAGGATGTTGGAAGGGAGGCTTGGGAGATCAAAAGATTTAAGCTTTTCATGTTTGCAAAATACTAGGCTTTATTTGTAGGACAGCGTTTTAATTTCTGTCAGCAGCACACTGCATCTCTGCATATAAAATAGGCCTACATCCCTAATGTGTAGATTACATGTAATTTAGTGATGCAGTCATGTGCTGCTGTATGAAAGGCTTGAATACCATGGAGGCACAAAGCCTCCAAAACAAAATTCCATGTACACTGTAGTGATCACATGATGAAGCTCCTACATGTGCAACATTTACTGTTGATGTCTGGGGCAGTTTGACACTCATATTCACATATATGCAGAGTTAATGGAGATAGATGAAAGAGGCATACACAAGAGACCTTTGATTGCTGAGCATAGATACAGGCATCTTTTAGGAGTTGAGTAGTAGCAACAAAATAATTATTGGGCTCCTCTTGCATTTCTGAAAAATTCACTGGCAAAGCTGAAAGTCTGCTCCAGATAAAATCATAATTTTTCCAATACTAACTCTGTAAATTAAACAAACACTGATCTGGACTTTTGCTTGAGTTTTTGTGATGGCTTGTGATGTAACCTTGAAACTAACAACAGGGCAAAGTGAGTGATAGAGTGTCAGCACTTGGCCAATGACCATGGCCTTCAAACCTTCAGTTTTGGTGTCACCAGTTGTATCAGGGAAGTTTCTAATCCAAGCTTTGCTCATGTGGGTCATTAGCAACTTGGCACCAGCACTGGGACAAAAATGTGTCACTGGTAAGTCTTCCTTGCTTTTGGACCACAGACAATAAATCAAAAGAAGCTAAACTGAACAGCAGCCATAACCTGGCAAGGTATGGTAAAGGGAGATCTCTCCTAATTTAACCATGCTATTAAAGTGTACCAAGACAAAGAGGGCTGAACAGAGGCATTTTCATTCATGTGGCCAAAAGTCACTGTGGCATTTCTGATGCAAATATAAACCTCGCTTGGCCAGGATGTTCATTTGCATTGGAAAGGTCTCTCTGCTTCTGTCTTGTTTTCACATCTTGCATTAAAATCAGCGGCACTCACAACAAGGTGATTGTTAGGAGTCTGTCCGCATGAGGACATTTTAAGAATGTAGCTCATGTCTTGTCCCCTAATATTTCTTGATAAGAATGACTCATTCCTGTGCCAAGAAAGTTTGGAGTGGAATCAAAAGGTCTGATCAGGAGCAGATTGTCCAGCAAAAGCTGAGATTTGTTCCTAAGCTTTTCCAAGCAGGAACATGAGACATCATCACTTTATGCTAATTTGGCAACAGGAAAAAATTAGGGAAAAAAGATGTTTTACTTTATATAGACAATATGTGCTGGACAATCTTTAAAAAATGTTTGCAGGACCAACCTACTGTGACTGTTAACTGAATTATCAGTTATGTTTCTATTTCATGTCACCTTCAAGAAGCTCAGGACAACGTACAGGGAGTGGCTGGGCAGGGTCCTGGAAAAGGGGGACAGGATTGGCAGTGGGCCCCAGCATTTCTTTGCTTATTGCTGCTGTGATACCAAAAAGACAGGAAAAGATACAGGATGAAAAAGAAAAAGCTAGCACCACTGTTTAGCTGATACAAGACCCAGGCAGGGTTAAGCCTCATCTTTGGTATTTTGGAACAATACTGGTACCGCCTCACAGAAATCAAGTTTGTTCTGTATCTAGGTTTGTTCTGTATCAAGTTTGTTCTGTAAACATTTTTCATTATCTTTAGTTGTATCAGAACAAGCTCTTAGCTACATCGCAATTTTTCTTTCTTATGCTACAATCCTATATACATAGGTGAGAAAACAATATAGGCCTGGGAGTTTGAGGGTCCTGCGCAGTATCTTAGCTGTTCCTAGCAATGTGCTTTTCTGGATCAAGTGTTGTGATGTACTTCCTGGGATCTGTTGGAGCCATTCTTCAAGCTTGGATGTTACAGCCCCTAGTGCTCCAATCACTATTGGGATCACATTCACCCTCACATGCCACAGTCTTTCTAATTCTGGCCCCACAAGACAGGGTGAGCTCCTGTCCTTAGCCCAGCTCTGCGACACCAGTGGATTCAATCGTATTGGCTCTGCCTTTCCATTGGACTAATTCAGTGGTGTGGAGAGGGGGGATTTGCTGCTTGGGTAACAGCCTATCCTCCATCACAATCTAACCCAGGCTTTCGTGCTTCGCATGCAGCGTATGCAGCGCCGAGCATGATACTATAGTCTTCCAAGACTGACGGAGGCCTGCCATGCTCTTTTTTCCTGATGTTGCTGTCGTTTGATATTGCTACATCTATCAACAGGGCTGTCTTCTGGGCCTTATCTACCACCACAGTGTCTGGCTGGTTAGCCAGTACCTTCTTGTCTGACTGGATATGGAAGTCCCACAGGACCTTAGCCCTGTCATTCTCCACAACCTTCAGAGGGGTCTCCCATCTGGTCATGGGAGGGGTTAGTCCATAGGCTGAGCAGATGTTCCTATACACGATGCCGGCTACTTGGTTGTGCCCTTCAATGTATGCTGTTCCTGCCTGCATCTTACACCCTGCCACGATGTGCTGGATTGTTTCTGACGTTTCTCTGCACAGCCTGCACTTTGGGTCTTCTCTTGTATGGTAAATCCCCGCTTTTATGGATCTGGTACTTAGTGCCTGTTCTTGTGCTGCCATGATGAGGGCTTCAGTGCTATCTTTGAAGCCAGCTTTTTCCAGCCACTGATACGATTTCTCAATGTCAGCAACTTCGGTTATCTGGCGATGGTACATCCCATGCAGGGTCTTATCTTGCCAGGACACTTCCTCAGTTTGATCTTCCTTCTGTATTTGCTGTTGCTGTTGTTGCTGGAGACATTCCCCCATCAGCTCATCTTTGGGTGCCATCTTATTAATGTATTCCTGGATATTCTGGGTTTCATCCAGGATAGTAGTTTTGACGCTCATCAGACCCCGGCCGCCCTCTTTCCAACTAGTGTATAATCTCTGGATGTTAGACTTGGGGTGGAAACCCTCATGCATTGTGAGGAGCTTTTGGGTCTTCACATTGGCCGCCTCCATTTCTTTCTGTGGCCAGCTTACTATTCCAACAGGGTATCTGATGACTGGCAGAAAGAGCGCTGCATTATCCTAATTGAATTTAGGGAGAAGGAGACCAACTAAGTAGTAAACTTTTGTCTTGGTGTCAGCTTTAAATACCCTGTGACCAGCCTTTCTGTTTCATTTAAGGCCATACCTACTTGCTTTATTACATGTTTAAAGCTTTGCCAGAGCTAGCATATTTTCCAGCCGAGTGGCATAATGCATAGTGTTGGAACAGATAAAAGAAAATATATCTTTACCCAGCAAGTAATTAGACTGTGATGCATGCTATTGGGTGATGGCATTTATTTATTTATTTATTCATTCATTCATTCATTCATTCATTCGTTCATTCATTCATTCCCTGTCTTTCTTCCTGAAGGGAATTCAAGGTGTTTTTCAGCATTTAAGCTTACTTTCCATTAATATTAAGAATAAAAATAACTGCAGTTAAGTTACTTCTAGCCTAGATGCCTTTAAGAAGGGACTGGATAAATTTCTGGAGGAAAAGTCCATCACGGGTTATAAGCCATGGCGGGTATGTGAAACTTCAGTAAAAGTGATGGGAAAACCATAACTTGTTTAATAGTTGAATGTTGGATTGCTGTTGACTGAGCTAGTTATGTGCTGGCCCATGAGCACATAACTCATGAACACATGACGACAGGAGCAAAGCAAAAAAAGAGCAAATAATCTTATATAACAATAACATACAGGCGTCCTCCATTTTCAGAGAATTTGTTTTCCAACAATCTGCTCTTTTAACACTTCAATTTTACACATGCTTTGCTCTTTCAACCTCTTCCTGTTCTAAAGGCTAAAATTGCACTCCCCAATGTTGATTTGTATATGACATGGTGAGTCAAACTGTTTCTTTGGCATAGATTTAAACATCTTTGTGTGTGAGAAAGAGGGAGAGAGAGAGAGGGAGAGAGAGAGAGAGCCAACTTTAGCTCTTCCCAAAGCTATTACCATTCCCAAAGGAATTAATAACATCCATTTGCAAAAATCTTTTAGTGACAGTTGTAATTTGCTCAATAAAAAAAGGTATTTGCAGTTTGCTAGCAAAATAAAATTGCAAGCAACATTTGGAAATTAAAAAGAATTAAAAACTGGGTTCCACTTTTCAAACATTCCAACTTTTAAACTCTGATCTGGTACCTTACCTGCGTGGGTAGAACACAGATGTCAGGACTGTGGGTATTAATACTTAACATTTCTCTAGTGCCTTCTAAGCATACCAAGTGTTTCACATGTATTATCTTGTTTTGCTACAAACCTACACTCACCTGGGAGTAGGTCCCACTGAACTCAGGAGGACTTGCGGTACTTCTGAGTAAAGACGAATAAGCTCACATTAAGTATTATTATCCCCACATTGCACTGAGGCTAAGAGGGAATAGCTTGCCTAAGGCAAAGGAGTTCACCGCAGAGGCAAGATTCAAACCAGAGATGTCCTGATTGACAGCTCAATCCCTTGCATCAGCTTGTTCTGTACTGTGCACAGCCTTTACTACACAGAGAGGGGAGCAAAGTTTTAAAAAATTGTGCCGTAATTACAGATGCAATCAAGGATTGGGGTGGTGCACTTTTAGTACAATGATCTCTCCTTTAAAAAAAAACATTTTAACCAATCAACTCTCCTCCACTGACTCTTCCCCCCCCCCCCAAAATAAAAAATAATGCAACAGATTGGTACAGTCGGCCCATAGAGTCACATCTTTACATGTCACGTGTTCATTTTCTCACTCTCAGCAGGGGAAAACTTGTTCATGGTTCTGCTGATAACATAATATCCCCAATGTGCCTAATGACTAATAATGTATTCATAAGGCTTCTTCTGGTTTCTGAATGTATTTCTTCTTACATATGGTGCAAAATTCTGCCTGAGCAAAGCCCCACAGCTGAGATGGGCAAATGAAAATGAAATGGCCACCTGGTCAGTTATTTTCCCCCTCCCTACCTCCTGGCTCTACAGTATTTACATGTTTGTAACAACACTGTCTGAAATACTAGGCAATGAACAAACAGATATATGGCAATGTATTAACATGCAGAGGTTTCCTCTGCCCTGCCCATCCTCCCAAATTGCTGACAATCTGAAATGAAAGGGCAGGGGGTGGACATGTTTCTTTGTTTAGGGAAATGCAAGTAGTTTTGCTGTTAGGCTATGGCTTCAATTTATCCATGTATACTAAGAAGCAAGACCCATTGTACTCAATGGGTCTTACTTCCAGGAAAGTGTGTTCAGGATTGCAGACTATGGCTCCTTCCCCAGTTGCCAAATCCTCTTTGAGTTCTTCTCAGCGATAAGAGAGGTATACATACAAGCTATAGAAATCTTGGGAAGAGAATGGCTGGTTTGCATGATGGAGTTGGCAACAACATTATTATCATCAGTAGAATGAAAGCTTTTTAATATGGATGGTATGATCCCACTGCTACTACAATTACAACAATATGACAATTATTTTGCTCTAAAATCTCAAAGCGTTGATTTTAATTGCCTAGCTTGACCTGTGCAATGTTTGTCTTTATTGTTGACACTCTCCAATCAGCTCTCTTAAAAACGAGAGGGATGAGGGAACACACATCTGCTCCTCGTCCTGCACACCAACACATATTTGTGCACATGTATGTGAACACACTATTAGGCAGTACTGTAGTCTGCCAGGTGTGTGTTTGTGTGTGTGCATATTTCTCATTTTCCACAACATCAAATGCATTGATATAGTACATTTCAAATATTTAAAGGGACTGTGACCAGTTAGTGACCAGTTGCTGTTATATAATGCATCCAGAAGTCCATTTTAGCAAATAAGTACTTATTACGGCTGCAGTATTTAAGCAATTCATCAGCTACATTAGTACATTATAACTGCTTAAACAACTATACTTAAACAAGAAGCACATAATCCCCTGTATTGTCAGTTACTTAAATGTAAACACTGACAAATACAGGATGAACCAAAAGTAGGTAGACAGTAAGTGGAACAGGGTTTGTGTTAGGGTCATATCATTTACTGTCCATCTACTTTTGGTTCACTGTGTTTAATAAGTGACAGGTACACTCGTAGAAGTGTTTTCCTATACATAAGAGGGGACACTCTTGTATTGAGATGACTGCTGTGATCTGTCTAAAAAAAAACTAGATCCCATCATCTAAATTCTGCATCATCGAAAAAAATTAAGAAATTATTATTTTATTCATAACTTTGTTTTGTCCATATGCCGATTTGTGTAGTTAGAGCGCAATAATTATGTAAAACTCATACAATTAGATTTCTTTAATCAAGTAATATCTGTATTGCTTTGTATGCTCGAAACTTTCAAGATACTTGAATGCTTATACTGACTCCTATTTATATTTAGAAAGAGTCCATGTTTCCTAATCACACAGTTCTTGTTATTATAATTGCTTTGCCAAAGTAGTAGCAATTTGAGTAATGAAACTACTACTATCTCAACTGTTTTGTTGAAAGGGTATAATTGTGAACCTGATTGATTCAATGACTCTGCCATATGATATCCTGAGAAACCACAAGTGCACAAGGAGTGGTCAGCAACTAGCAGCTCGGGTGCCACCTGTGCCCTAAAGGAAACTTCCAGCTGGTGTACTGACTGTTCATGGAAGCCAAACTGAGTCATTCGGGAAGGAAGGAACAGCACTCCAAGCAAGTGGGCAGCTGTCGTGTGTTGATGCTAGGAACGCATTTTGGGGAGGCCTGAATGGGTGGGATGTTTTCTGTCCCAGGTTTTGACTCAAGAGTGACTTTTTGGAGACATAAAGCTAAAGTTAGTAATGATAGACTTTAGTGGGGTACTCATCTCCATTTTGAAGGCCGAGACCCAGAACTGTATGTAGACATTTCCGAGGTCATGTGGCTGGCTGATTTTACCTTCACATGCACAGAACACTGTTACTTCCCACATATTTTTAAAACATGGTACCTACTGGTATGTACTTGCATTTGCATTCTTTCGAACTGCTAGGTTGGCAGGAGCTGGGATGAATTATGGGAGCTCACTCTGTTATGTGCCACTTGGGTCTCAAACTGGCAAGCAGACGATCTTAAGGGTATTCATGCTCAGCATCTTAACCGCTGAGCCACTGCATCCCTTTTTGGAGAGGGGGGTGGATCATAAGCCACAGGATTCAATTTGGGTTTGAAATCCCCTGACTTATTCCTTTAACCCTCCCAGCCCCTGCAGGATGATGAGCTTCTTTTGCATCCTTCCATCAAGGTCTCATTCATCTGTGACTTTTAACTACATTATTGCAACTGCCCTTCCTCATGTTCTCCTGTGCCTAGTAATGTTTACAGATTCTCGACTGACAACCCATCTCCCTGAGTCAAGTGCCAGGCATTTTGTGTTTGTTTTCTGCAGGGTAAGCCTGTGTACTTGACAACAGTTCCACATTCACTCTCGGCTTCATTCATATGCAGGCAGCCCAGAGTCCTTTTTGCTCTCACTCACTCCCTGGCTGTATTCCCCAGTCTGATGCATGAACAAAAATTGGCACTCTTTTCTGGGGGCTCATTAAAACCTGACTGTTGCTATCACTGGAAAACTGGCAGTAGAATTTGGGAGAGATTTTTTTTTCCTTTTTACCCATGGAACGGGAGAGAAGGATGACAGGTGGTCTAAATCCAGCCCCAAATTCCCTTTCCTTTCAAAAATTATTTCTTTTCTAGACACTTACATTCTCCTACAGAATATGGAAAAGGAAATTAGGACCAACTGTAGCCTAATAAGACAATAATGCCTTTCATGTTGCTTTTCCCCTCTTGGACAGCTTCCACTCTAGCCCTTAGGTATGCTCCAGGCAAAAATATTGTCAGGTGGAACAGATGATTGGAGATGGTAATAGAGAAGAGAATCCCAACTTGTCCTTGATTGTATTCCCAACTATTATTCCAAACCCCACACAGAGTTATCTCCTGCATGAGATGGGAATGTATGTGCATGGACTCCTGTTTTTTGTTTTTGTGCTGCCTGAATATTTTAGAAAGCAGTCCACTTCAAGAATAAAACAGGCAGGTAGTTACTATCAATCCAAGAACTGGTTGACAGGAAGCCACCTAAAGCCCTCCTTGTTTTGCGCAGATGATAAGCTAAATCTACAACTGTTCAGCATTTTTATCTTTCTAAATGTGTGTCTATTTTCAGGACAACTCAGTATGTATAAAAAGTAGATAGCATATTCAATCTGTTCACATCCTCAGAATCATCATAAGCATCAATTGCATTTATAAAGCATATTTCAAATATTTTAAAAGCTTTACTGTGACAGGAGTAATCCTTATACCAGATCTGTTAATATGTAATGATTTTGAATTTTTTTGTAACATTAAATATAATGACCCAAGTATAAGTAGGCTGTGGTGGCCTGAGTGGTTAAGACAGTGTCTGTTATCCAGCAGGCCAGGTTTGAGACCCGAGTTCTACAAGATGGGGTGAGCGCAGCTTAGCCCAGCTCCTGCCAACCTTGCAGTTTAAAAGCATGTAAATGCAAGTAGATAAATAGTACCACCTTGGTGAGAAGGTAAAATAGTGTTCTGTGTGCCTTTGGCAGTCATGCTGGCCTCATGACCATGTCAGTGTCTTTAGACAATGCTGGCTCTAAAAGCTTAGAAACGGATAAGCACCACACCCTACGGTCGGTCACAACTATCTGTATAACCGGAGGGAGACACCTTTACCTTTATGTATTTATAACTTGTTTAGTTTTGTGGTACTAATCTCAATCTATCTAAGCATTCTTGGTTAAACAAAAAGCTTATTCTGGTTTTGATATGTAACAGCAGTGAAAATATTATTGCAATCGTAATGGAAAACAACAAAAAAGACAAAAAGAGGGAGAAATGAAAAGGGGAAAAAAGAGTGGAAGATTTTCAAATAAATTTTGGAGAAAAACAAGATTTCAAGAAGTAGGTCCCTTACAACTCTATGATTCTAAGATTTTTAAAGAAGGAAATTGAAGAAGAAGGGCATGTATGCACATGGGAAGGAAGACTAAAAACCATGTTAAGAACATTAAGAAGATGGCATTAGACGAGTGGATAGTATGAGAAGAGAGTGCAAAACAAAATTAAGAAGGGCTGTCAGTGCAATGCAATCCTATCCATATGCCAGTACAGCCAGGCTTCATGTCCAGTTCTATATCCAATGCAGGGTTGGAGCAGGCTGGAGGTCACCTCGGGGTAAGGAAATATTTTCCACATTACCCCATGTAACATCCCAGCTGTCCCTATGGGGATTTTTGGATCCACACCAATTCACAAACTTTATGTAAGGTTCCAAGATGGGAGAGCAGGCGTTAGGATACGCTGAACCAGTTCCACCAACTTTGACCTAAACCCCCCAGCCCACCTTCTTCTCCAGTGCCTTCTCCTGCCTCCATACCATCATGCCTCCATACCACTGCGACACTTTCTCACCCCACCCCCTTTATTGCAGATTTGTGACACTTGAGATGGTGCAGTGGGCCTGTGCTGATACAGCTCCACTTGAAGACTGGGCTGTGAAAGGTTTTAAAGGGAAGAAATAGGAGATGGTGGAGAAAACAGGAGAAGAAGAAAGAGTAATATGATAAAGTGGCAAAATTTAGTCAGGTCTAGGTTAAGATACTGTGCCTGTTAACCGGCAGGCCAGGGTTCGAGACCTGGGTCGGCCCCACAAGACAGGGTGGGCTCCTGTCCTTAGCCCAGCTCTGCGACGCCAGCTGGATCCAATCGTATTGGCTCTGCCTTTCCATTGGACTAATTCAGTGGCGTGGAGAGGGGGGATTTGCTGCTTGGGTAACAGCCTATCCTCCATAACAATCCAACCCAGGCTTTCGTGCTTCGCATGCAGTGCATTTAGCGCTGAGCACAACACCATAGTATTCCAAGACTGACGGAGGCCTGCAATAAGAACAGCCCAGTTTGTACTAATGTTTGTCCACACATTTGTATATCAGCTGTATTTCGCAGGATGGGCAAGCTTTTAGTTAAGTATAAGATTTTCCACAGATGTTGGCTTTTCATATGTTTAAAACAGAAGCATACCGAGGGCACTTTGCACCCCACGGCATACGTGACGTTATTGCACATGTGGTGTTGAGGATGTATACGTACTGCACCAACTCCACTCAATAGATTGCGCAATCTCGCCAGTTTTTTTGGGGGGGGGTTGCTGAGGTGCTCAGGCGCAGCAATGGAGCAGCCTGAGCAGTCCTCCCCCCTGCAGACTTCACGCTCTGCCCTGAAGGAGAGGCGGTGGGTCTCTGTGCAGGGATGGAACTCCTGCAGTGCTCCTCCCAGCATGCAGACAGCACAGTCTGCCTCATGGGGAGGGCGCTGAGGAGATCCCATCACTGCCTATCCTGGGAAGCCACAGAACAACCCAGCGCCTCTCTTCCAGGGCAGACTGTCTACTGGGGGGGCGTGGGAGTGCTCAAGCTGCGTCACTGCCCAGAGACCCAGACAGCGACAAAGCTGTCTGCCCTTGAGAAGGGCTGCTCCTCAGCTTTCTGGAACAGGAAAGCCCTCCATTTTTGCCCATAGCTTGCATTATGGGTACATTCTCCTAGATATGCTTCTGGTTTAAAATGAATATTGGGGTCAGCTTTTCACCATTCCTTGGCACAAGGAAGTGAAGACATCATGTAGTAGAAAAGGCTGTGATTATATTTAGCCAGCTGCAGCATGAACATCTCAGGGGGTTAACCACAAGTTTTGCATGCAGCTGCTGCAGCTCAATGCCCAGCATTCACATTAGAGTTTCACCAAGCTGCCTTGTGACATTTTTAATCATCTCAGTGACAGAGTTGTGTTGTTGGAGAAAGAAAAATGCCTTCTGGATGCCAGTCTGGAGAAGATCTGTGCCATCCACGGGAATTAATCAACCATTGCTTGGTAGAGTTTTTTTTATTTATTTGTAGCCCACTATTCCTCTATACTATCCCATGCAGGCACCACAGTTTGTGTTGGTAGTGTTGGTATTAATAATGGTAGTGGTGGTAGTAATAGTAACAGTAAAAAGATAGACCCCTGGGAAAGATAGAATTAAAAATAGGCCCCTGGGAAGTACTTGATAGCTGGATATAAACCAACTCCAGTCAAAAACAACATGACTGTGTGAAAGTAAATAATAATAATAATAATAATAATAATAATAATAATAATAATAATAATAATAATAATAATAATGACATTACAGTTGTACCTCTCATAACAAGCGCCTCACATAAAATATGTTCTACATAACAAATCTAAATTTCCAAGGAATCTTGCTTCACATAACAAATCTGCTTCATGTAACAAACCCCCCTGGTGCCTAAAGGGCGTGCAGGCTATGCTGCTCTGATGCTCCACACAGAGGCTGTTTAAAAGGGCTGCCAGCCAGAGTTGCTGCCTCTAACTGCTCCCAACTTGGGGGCAGTTGTCTGTGGGTGCAAGAGGCAGCTGCTCCTAACTGCCCCCAAGTACTACCACTGGCCACCTTGAACCTGCAGCAGCAGCCCAGGTAAGCCTCCCTGGAAAGTGTGTTGGATTGCAGCCTCCTAACCATGTCTACCCAGAAGTAAGCCCCATTGTGTTAAATGGGTCATACTCTCAGGAAAGTGTCTTTAGGATAGCAGCCTAAGTAGACTTCAATTCCAGTGTTTTGTCATCATTTTTATATACAGTTAATATTTTTCTATGAATGTTTTGTGGAACCAATTGTCTGAGTTTCCATTATTTCCTATGGGAAAATCTGTTTCACATAAAGAGCACTTCACATAACAAGCATGCTTCTGGGACGAATTAAACTTATTATGTGAGGCACCACTGTACTATGAATGCCGATACTTAAACACTTAAACACTTAAAAAAGCAGAATTTATTCCAGAAGCATGCTTGTAATCCAAAACACTTGTATATCAAAGCAAATCTTCCCATAAGATATAATGGAAAGTCAGATGATTCATTCCACAACCCAAAAATATTCATACATTACAAACCTTTATTAGGCATAAGTGTTTGATAAATTACATGTCCAAGGAAGTAGGATGCTAAAATATTAGCAAAATTAATATTAAGCCAGTACGTGAGCATATTATATATTACATACACCCATATATATACACACGCACATGCATACAAAATATATTCATATAAAATGATTACAATACTGTAATATAATACAAAACAATAAAGAAAATACAAAATATAAAGAAAAATAAAACAAATGAACCTGCACTTACAGAACAATTCTATGCATGTGTACTAAGAAGTAAGTTAATAGTATTGTGTTCATTGGGATGTACTCCTCGGAAACTGTGTATAGCAGGGATGTCAAACTCATTTCATACAGAGGGCCACATTAGCTTTAATGTTGTCTCCCTAGGGCCGCAATCCAATTTTTTGCATGTCTACTCAGAAGTGCGCTCCTTCCTCCAGGGATCCTCCAGGGAATGCAGGTATGTTTCGCTAGTTATATTATTAAAAAGTATGAAGACGGTCTTCCCCCACTGTCACCCCTCAAAGAAGTGCTATAGGTTTTTTCAAAGAATTTTCTGCTTTTTCACAGATTTAACAGCTCATTTGCTTTGAACAGCTGTAATCTTTACAGTGTTTAAGAACACCTTTGGTTACTCTTTTTTTTAGGGGAGGGTGCTGTGACCTCCCCAAGTGTCTTTTTAAAGATGCTATTATTCAATCTGTGTCATTTCAAATGCTTAGAAAAGCATAGGATAGAAAAAATAACAAGCATCCTGATTGTAGGAGCTGTAAAGTGCTTTCTGACATTTATTAAACGGCACCAGTGGGCCCTTCATCTTGCCTGGCAGCTGGTGATGGTGGTAAAGTTCATGCTGGATGGTGGTGCAGTGATTGGACTTGGAGGGTATGAATATGGTAGTCTGGAAGTGAAGAGGGAATGTTTTGGGGTGATTCAGGCTTGGGGGGCAGGGATGGTGGAGAAGACCTCAGCTACATCCTAACCCCTGTTCCAGGTCTGACCCAGAACCAAATAGCCCATTGAGCAGGTTGTGGCACTACATGGGGTAAAGGAAACAAATGTTCCTGTGACTTTCCATCTGCTCTAATCCAATGTTAGATATAGCATGGCAGAGTGGATTGGGTAGGATTGAACTACCTATGTGTGATGGAGCATTGGGTGTGTGTGTGGAAATGCTGGTGAAATGAACCTATGAATTTTTTCAATGCACCAATCTCATATCCATGTCTGAGTATTTTGCTGTTGTGAAAAGCCTGTTATTTGAACTTTCAGAAGTTTTGGAGGAAACTCAAAAAGCTATATTTAAGTAATTAAAGTAAGTTTATTCTTCTTTAACACTAAAAGAGCCTTTAAAGTGGTTTTTACTACTAATTAAAACAATTCAAAAGTAGCAACAATAAGTTATTTTCTTCAAATTGAGAGATTAAGGTTTGGGGCTAGAGTAGGACTATTTGAAAACATACAATTGTAGGAACAGAATAGAAGCTTTCTTTGCTAAATGGTAAATTAACATATGATTTGCAGTGTATTCCTTGCAAATGGGAGCTATTAATACTCATGACATTCTGGTTGTTGATCATATGGCTTATTTGCTGAATTTTGCATTTGTGTGTTTCCTCCCATTTATGGTGAATGCCTTGCATTCATCTGAAGCTATATGATCTCGATGATAGCTTGCAAGATCCTAATCTGCTGATATCAAAGGCCAGAATTTATTCCCTGTTGTTTGCAGAATTATTTAACAAGGAATCTTTGTAAGTGTGAACATCATACATAAAACGACATAACACTTGGGGGAAAATAAGAACTAAGCCAATATTTCCACATCAGCTTCAAAGCTAAACATACTTCCATATACAGATGCTTTTTATTTCTCATCTGTGGCTTCTGTCCCTCCTAATTGAATCTGACACCGAAACATAAGTTCTCCTCCTTTTGATTATGTTTTGACTGGAATGTTAAATACAGCAATTCCTCATTACAAAACACTCTTCTAAAATTGCTCATGATTTGCAAGCATTTTGCCTTGCATCTATTGAGTTATTATCTTATAGTACTAGATATAACTATATTTTTATTCCGTTCTAAAGCATATTTTAGCAAGCAATGTGATTTGTAATTCTTAGCCCAAATCCCTTCAGCACCATTCCTTAGAGTCAGACAAGACCCAAGGCCACTTTCCATGATATATGGCTGAAGAAACGTTTAACATAGTGTGTCTGTGTGTGACTAGTGATCAAGCCCAGCTCTCTAGAAGTAAAGGGCACAATATTAACTGGATCCCTTCCAATCTGGCTTCAGGCCGGGGTATGGGACAGAGACTGCCTTGGTCGCCTTGGTGGATGACCTACGCCGGGGAATGGGCAGGGGGAGTGCGTCCCTGTTGGTCCTGCTGGACCTCTCAGCGGCCTTCGACACCATCGACCATGGTGTCCTTCTGGGTTGGCTGGCTGGGTTGGGGATTGGAGGCACTGTTTTGCAGTGGTTCCGCTCCTTCCTGGCTGACCGGTCCCAGAAGGTGGTGCTGGGGGATGCTTGTTCGGCACCCTGGCCTCTTCGGTGCGGGGTGCCACAAGGTTCCATTCTATCCTCCATGCTATTCAACATCTACATGAAGCCACTGGGAGAGGTCATCTGGAGGTCTGGAGTGAGGTGTCATCAGTACGCTGATGACACCCAGCTCTATCTCTCCTTTCCTCCTGAGTCCAAGGAGGCAGTTGAAGTCCTGAATCGTTGTCTGGAGGCAGTGGGGGACTGGATGAGGGTGAACAAGCTGAGATTAAATCCTGATAAGACAGAGGTTCTCCTGGTCCGGAAGTCCTCGACTCGGGTATTGGAATATCATCCCGTTCTGGATGGGGTTGCACTCCCTCTGAAGGAGCAGGTTCGCAGCTTGGGGGTTCTCCTGGATTAGCAGCTGCTCCTGGAGTCCCAGCTGGCGGCTGTGGCCAGGGGAGCCTTTGCTCAGCTTCGGCTGATCCGCCAGCTGCAACCATACCTGAGTCGTTCAGATCTGGCCACTGTGACCCATGCCCTAGTGACATCGAGACTAGATTATTGTAACGCGCTCTTCGTGGGGCTGCCTCTGAAGACGGTCCGGAAGCTGCAATTAGTCCAGAATGTGGCGGCCTGGGTGGTTGCTGGGGCTCGTCGGTTCGACTCTGTCGGACCACTGCTTCAGCGACTACACTGGCTGCCCATTCGTTTCCGGTCTGAATTCAAAGTGCTGGTCCTGACCTTTAAAGCCCTAAACGGCTCGGGTCCTGGGTACCTGAGGGACCGCCTTCTTCTGTACAATCCGACCCGTCACCTAAGGTCATCTGAGGGGGCCTACTGACTGTGCCGCCACTAAAAGATGTGAGAGGTGTGGCGGCCAGAGATAGGGCCTTCTTGGTGGTGGCACCCCGGCTTTGGAACTCCCTCCCCATAGAACTTAGGAAAGCTGCCTCAGTACAGAGCTTCAGGCGGAGCCTTAAGACCTTTTATTTTAAAAAAGCGTTTTAAACGGGGCAGAGGGTGGGGGGCAGTGCGTTAGTGTTGTATTTTATTGTTTTAACAAATGTTTTTAGCTTGTTTTTAATTGTTCCTAGTTTTATAATTCTAATTGTATTTTAATTGTATTTTAATGATGTTTTAATTTGTATTTATTAGCAATTTTAATGATGTTTTATTCTTTAATATTAGCCGCCTTGGGCTCCCCCTTATGGGGGAGGAAAGGCGGGGTATAAATTGAGTAAATATATAAATAAATATATATATTAACGAATTTCGGCAAGCAGAACTTGCCCATCTCCCATTCCCACAATGGCGTGGTGAGGCATATCTGTGCACTGGCCTAACCAAACCAGGAGTGGTGCACAAGTGCCTTGTGGCACTTTTGTGACACCCTCAGGTCAGAATGGGATTTGTGCTGACCTAACCAGACCAAAAAAAGGAGTACCACCTCAAGTACCACAGGTGGTACTCGCAGGACCCCTGCCTTGCCGTAAAGAGAGCAGGAAAGCAACACAACAAACAGCAATAGGAGGATTATCTTAGTGGGCAGAGTTTCAAAATATGCTATTACATACTTGACAAAGCCCTTCTGTCTACCTGGAGCCTCTTATTGGTGTTTGGTGTGTCACATCTGCTTCCCAAGCCAGAATTAACTTGCAATGACGTCTGACAAGCTACTTCAGTGGTACTTCAGACAGGTGTTTTAAGTGAAAAGTAGAGGTACACAGCTTTAAATCACTTTGTTGTTGCTTTTGCATACTAAGATGGCTATCTTCTGGCACTGGTGTACAGTTCAATTGTACAGTGTACAATTTCTTAAATAAAGAAATATTTAATATTGAGATAAATAATACTAATATTTAGAAATATTTAATACCTATGGTCATTCAATGAGTGGTCATCCGTGGTTCTTGTGGATGCTGAGGGTTCAAGGAGCAGCAGACTCCTATCAGAGGGCTGTATTCTAACTTTCTTTTATTAAATTTGTGTGGGTTGGGGGTGCAGTGATAAATGCAGAACTCCAAATTCCTCCACATCCCATAGAATCCCACTTAAGAGCTGTTGCATGAAGTTAGGGACAGGGAAGTTCATTTCTGTGTCTGCTTTTATTTGTGCCCTTCCCCTAAGGATACATCCCCTAAATAACCATTTGTAAACTATAGTAAATAATGTATCTTGGACCTATACTGGGTTAGTTCTCAATGAATTATTTCATATAGGAGAAGCGTTTGTGGAATTTTCTTACATTGGACACAGTTGGGTTATTGGTGCACAGTGTAGTATTTGAGTTATGAACTACAAAGAGTACAGTTGAGAGGGAATCAGCACAAAGTCCTTTTCAAGGTAAATGAATGCAAGGTAGTATTACAAAAAAAGATTCCAGGGGATCTTTGCAGATCTTTGATTACATTCAGTCCACTCGGATGGTTTTAATATATTTTTTTTCTGTTGAAACCTCCCTTATCCTTTTGTTAATTCTTTCACCACATCATAAGATTTGTTATGCAAATTTTGTCAGTTCTGACAATCACCTTGTAGAACTGTGCAACGGATGTAAGGGCTGCATGAAGTTCTTGTCTTGTTCTGAGCACAATTTCTAACACAACTGGGGAAACTCACTTTTAGCACCAAACTTCTGAAACTCCTGGAATATATTAATCAGTGTGTCAGTTGGGCTATTTTCCTGGATAAAGACGAGGTTAGTGAAATGGATTAGACATAGACATTCACATAGCATTGTATAATTCAGAGTGCAGCCCTGGTGCACATGATTTGCATTAATAGCTTGCATGGAGGCAGCTCCTTACAAGTCCTTCTCATTAAACTCCATGCGGAGGATTGCAGACTGTCAATCAATTATAGCAATTTCCTTTTCCATATTTATTCCATCACTATCACTGACAGTTAACATTAAGTGAAATTAATACAATACAATAGCATCTTGCAACTCTGCAGTACTCTCTTCATGCAGGGCATCTTGGGATACTTTATCTTCTAAAAAGATTCTGATAATTTGTTAAAATAAGAGGTGGGTGAGTTGACCAGTTTTTGTAACTGATGGTGTATAGGCATACAAGAGAAAGGAAGTACACCTTCCAAGCTGAGGTGGTGCCTGATGTGTTACTATTTTGGTCCCATTGAGCTGGTAATCTGGTTTGTTGGCAGAGGCTGTTCTCTGCCACTAGGAGCACAATCCAGAGTAATTATGGGGAGTCCTTGCTCCGGTGTAAGAACAATTTGCTCTAGATTGCAATATGAATTTCCCATAGGTTTTCACTGGGTGATGCAGTAATTACGGGTACATGTAATGTCTCTTACGTGCTCCCATAGTTACTCTGGATTGTAGGGTAGGTCTGTCATTGGATTTATGTCAGCGTTTCTCACAGATAGGATTGGGTCATTTGTCCACTTCCTATGTACATTTATGCTCATAGTTAGTGTCTGATCACATTTGACAATCATAGGTAGGGGTTGCTATTGGGTTGCAGAATCCTCTCCTTGGAGCAAAATGCACCTTTCTCTGAATGTTTCTCTTTCACCTGGTGCTAGATATTCTGATTAATAGGTTAATATTAATTTATGGATTAATATTCTGATTAAAGGGCTACTTCTAACTCCTGGAATATGTCACAGTCACTAGGGTGAGGCTGAAAAAAATTGCTATGTCTCATCAGAGGGACTTTGTATATAGCTTGAGTTTGGCCAATGAGTTGAGTTTGGCCAAGTGCAACATTTTGGAACTGGTAAAAGGGTAAAAAAGTTGAAGAAGCTTTTTAGAATTTTTAGAATTACTGGGTCCATTGATGCTTTGGGAAACAGCTGCTTTCAGCAGATCCACACTGTTTGCCTGTGTGTTTGCTTGCTATCTGCTTAACCTGTGTAATTGCAGCTAAACAAATATCAGAGATGTCAGTTTTTGGTGCTCTTTCTTCCAAAGGATAATGATGATATGAAGCTTTCTTGAAAGTCCAACAGTTTAAGTCAAACTTGCAATCATACATTTCTTGAAAGTGTCTGGGAAAATAGAGAATGTGACACACATTTTTCAATTTTCACATTATGCTCCCCCTCCCCCCAAATGTAGAACCATGAGTAACACCTATATATTGCATCTTAGGGGGAAAATAATCTTTTTTCCAAATTTGCTATGTAGCTCCTTTCCTGGAAGATTTTTATGTGTTTGGGACATAAAACACATAAAACACACTTTTGTGGCTGAGATAAAGCTGATATTTCTGCATTCTGATTGTCCATGAAGCTCATAGCTAGATCCCCTTTGTCCTCCCTTCTGAGATTGAATAAAATGAATCAATTTTAAAATATATAGTGTGGACCAAATCCTTTAAAACCAATCTTCACGTACTGGTCTCTATGGAGATAACTGCTTGTATCAGGGCTCAATTTTCATTGTCACAATTCAATCACTAACTAATTCTAGAAAGTCTTTGCCTTAATAATCTTTTATAAAGTTGAAAGAAAGAATGTCTTGTGGATACATCAGCAACTGTGATATTGCTGCTTTCTCCGCCAGATCTTCATTTCCCCCAGTGGCATAGCTAAGGAGGTGCAGGAGGGCAATTACACCATGTAACAAGCCTTAGCTGATACTAGTGGACAGAACAATGAAAACCTTGGTAGGTACAAATAATATCATTATATTGTATATCTTTGAAAAGGTAATTTAATGCTAAATGCAATGAAACAAACTGTGCTGGGATAGTTGTATTCTATAAAAAGATATACCCCATTAAGCAGAAAACTTATTTATTTACTTAGTAAATTGAACTTGATTTTATTCAGGAAGGTGTGGTGCATGATCAAGGACACCCAAAGGCTGTCTGAGGGCTTGTAAGGAGATACGGTAAGTAAAAATGTTTGCCTTTAGGATGCCCCACCCCACAGCAGACAGTACAAGCCTTTTTGGCACTACTACTACATATTGTAATGTGTCAGGGAATATAATAATGTGGCAGAAGCCATCTTGAACATCTGTCTCTCATTCTTTCTCTCTCTCTCAGCTCTGTGGTTTAACTGGAGATCCAGAGTGTAATCCTAAACTAGGCTAGCACTGGTGGGCAGATGGCTAGCACTAGGCTAGCACTGGTGGGCAGACTAAACACTGGTGGGTAGATGCCGGTTCGGGCAAGTAGGCCCGAACCGGATCTTCCCACGTGGCGACCGCTTGTGAACCGGCCAGACCTGCGGCAGGCAAGAGCCATGGGGACTGGTTCGCAAGCAGCTGCCAGGTCTCCTGAAGTGGGGCTTCAGTCACCCGTAGCCGTGCTTCAGGAGACGCGCCTGCGTCGAGCTCGACGCAGGCGCACTGAGCCGCTCGGGGCGGCTGAGTGTGTGTGCGTCAAGCTCAACGCAAGCGCATTGAGCCGCTCCTCGGGGCGGCTGAGTGCGCATGCGTCAAGCTCGACGCAGGCACACTGAGCCGCTCCTCGGGACGGCTCAGTGTGCGTGCGTCAAGCTTGACGCACGTGCACTGAGTCTCCCTCGAGGAGACACACTGCGCATGCGCCAAGCCTGGTGCATGCGCAGTGAGGCCCCGCCCTCTGACCCCAGACCCACCCCCCAACTTCCGGCAAACCGGATCTTGGGGCTTGGTGGGCCCATCACTGGTGCACAAGTGTCTTACAGCACTTTTGTGACACCCCAGGTCAGCACAGAACTTATGCCAGGAATTTGTCCAGCCTAACTGGAGATTATGATTGCAGACCCAGTCTGCACATGAGTTTAAAACATCCATTTGTTCATCCTTCTTCCACACTGGGGCTAGACAACAGAAAAGTTGCCATTCCCTGACTTAGCTGCTGTTATCATCATCATTGGCATCCATGAGTCTCCAAAGACTATGGTATCATGCTTGACGCTGTATGCAAAGCGCAAAGGCCTGGGTAGATTAATATGGAGGATAGGCTATTACCCAAGCAGCAAATCCACCCTCTCCACGTCACTGAAATAGTCCAATGGAAAGGCAGAGCCAATATGATTGGTTCCAGCTGCGTTGCAGAGCTGGGCTAAGGACAGGAGCTTATCTTGTCTGCTGCTGCTAATAGAAAGGGAGAAAAATTGGGGTGGTATTCCTTGATAGTTATTTGGATTTTCATTAAAAGTCTTCCTTTTTGCCCTAATTTGACTGTAAAATCAATAGATTTTGTCCAACAAGCAAATCTGTCCTGTATTCTTTACTTGGGAAGTTTTTCCTTCCTATCCAAACTGTTGAGCTTATACAGTAAGTCCTCAACTTATGAACGGGTTCTGCTCTGGATCCTTGTTTGTAAGTCCAACAAAGTTTGTAAGTTCCCCCGGCACTCCCGGTGCTGCACTGGATTCCCCCCTCACTCCAAACACTGAGGTGTGATCGCCGGTCCCCAGGGCTTAGGATGAGAGGGAAACCCCCATCTCTCCAAGCCCTGATGACATGTGACCATCTGGCCACTCCGTGCCTGGAATGAGGCGGATTTACCCTTGCTCCAGGTGCTGAGGTGGTGATCTGTGTTTCTCAGGGCTTGGAGTGAGGGGGTATTCCCTCTCACTCGAAGCAGTGGGGACCCCCCAATGCACTTTCAAACACAGCAACATCCCCAACACTTTCAAACATAGAAACATAACTTTCCTGTTTGAAAATTTGTATGTTATGGGGATGTTCATATGTACAAAAGTTCACATCTTGAATGTTCATAAGTCAAGGACTTACAGTATGCTTTCTACCACTTTATCATGAGTTGATTCATCAGCAGCACCTATTGCCCGCAAGCCAATTTCTGCTGGCCTTGCCAAGTTCTCTGGTGTATCTCCAGCTTTCTTTCTGGGTCAGGCACTTTTCATTCTTGTGTTCAAAGAAGGCCATCATCCTTCCTTGATATCCGTCATGGTCCAAACAGCATTGGTTGCTACAATGTCCATCATCAGGAGTCTCCTAAAGTTATTACTGCCAAATGCAGCAGATGTCTTTTTTTTCTTTTAATGCTTTTCTTCTGCCCTTGTCATTTATGGGCTGTAGTTCAATGATCTCTCCCCTTTTTGTCCACTTTAAAATCCAAACCATTTTGGCTGTCAAGTTTCCTGTTTGTCACCATTCCTTTTGTTTGCTCAGCATTTTTGCCCTGGAACTCTTTCTTGTCATTGCCTCATCATCTGTCTTGTCTGTTTTCTTCCTTGCATTTCTAGATTTTAAGATGTATAATAATTGCCGCTCACATTTTAAAGCATGTGTTGATAGAGTTTTCTGTATTGAAGTGTCCTCTATTGATTACTACTCTTTCTGGGCTATCTTGTGCTTAATTTCTCGTTTCAGGAATTGACAGCACAGTCCTATGCAGTTCTACTCAGAAATAAGCCCCATTGAGTTTAATACTCCCAGGTAAGTATGTACACTATAGGATTGCAGCTTAAATTTGCATTAAATTCCATTCTGACACCTGATCTTTGATACCAAGAATGGATGTGCTTATTTAGTGTCATATAATTAGCCTTTGATCTCAATTCCTGAGGGCTTCCTTTGTTGGAACTGACGATTTTAAGATTTATTAGCTTAACAGACATAAATAAACGAAGCAGCAACTAGAAATACACCTGAGATCTGAACTTGGAGGTTCGGCTGTTGTTTGTACATTCATCTTCTGTGAACAGGTAAGATGCCACATCATTTTCCAACTTCCTATGCAGAGGTGGCCTTGGGGATCTTTTACACATTATAGTTTCCCTGAGTTAAGAAAACTGCATAGAAAAATGTGTTTACCATAATGTGTGAAGTGTGGCATAATTGGTTTTTATGCGTGAAGACATGGATAAGACATTCACTGTGGGCACTGGCTACCTGATCCATTTACTCACAGCACAAGAAACACACTATTCTTCACACATTTATGCTAAGCACATTTTCCCTTGTGGAGATTATCTTTGTATAGGAAAATTGTAATCTGTGAAACAGCTCTGAGAGTATTATGTCACTGTGACTGCCCTGACAGTTTAGGAACTTGAATCTGTAAAATGCTTATCACCTTCTTTACAAATTTGCAAGCCGCAGCCTATTTACTCCTATTGAAGGGGAAAGTGAGGTGTGGAATGCACTTTGGTTTCTAAAGAGGAAATTGCTTACAAATATTGAAGTCAGCCCCCTCCAAAAAGAACAGAGGTGATTCCCCATTGAATACAATTACAACTACAAAGGGTAAGAGCAGAAGGTGCTCAAATGCATGACTGGTTCGCAAAGAATGGCGTTTCTGAATGGTAACCATAGGGAGAGCTTCCAAATATAATTAACCTTGCTTTTTGCACTCACCATCTTTGCCTGCAGCTTTCAGCATTTTCAGAAGACCTTATTTCGTACGTGACAAAATCTATTGCTAGTTAAGCTATCAGAGCTGAGTAAGATTACAGTGGTTTGTTCCTGTCTCCAAAAGAGATTCTTATAGTAAGGATAATTAAGCTTTGGACTTCACTTTGCAAGTCAAATATTTAAATAGCAGGTCAGTAACAATGGAAGGAATTCTTTTGGTTATATTTTAGATAACAAGAGATGATTAGATATAATCTAACAATACAGAACCAACTTCTTCACATGGTATGAGCACTCTAGGCAAGAGGTTTATGGATGAACCGTAGGGAGTGAAGAAAAATACCTGTGCTGAGGTGCTTGCACTTTAAATAAAGTATGAACTGTTGCGATGACATTTTCAAGTCCTACTCAGCAGAATTTTCCTATTTCTTTTTAAGGTATCCATTCTCTTTCCGTTACTGTAGCCTTCACCTAGTTCATGCGGGAGGTTAGATGTTAGCTGGTCTGCCAGGAGTAGGCTGCATCCATGCCTCAGGACAAATCAGAAGATACCCATTACACGTCCTCAAGGAATGAAACAAAGGCCCAGGATGCTGACACCCTCCCACTAACTTTGGATTTTAATGGTGGGTTTAATTTCCTCATGAAAGCAGAATGAAAGGAAAAAACAAAACGGAAACAGCCTGGTTGTGGATATTGGGGGCAGTGGAGAAACGGCAGCTGTTGTATTCATGGTTAATCAGGTGTGTCTGGCTTTATGTAGCATCTGTCTGCTACTGTTACGGTGCCACATGTGAAAGGGGAAGCAAGGAGGAGAGGCATTCATGTTCAAAGCCTTCAGCACTGACCTCTGTCCCTGTCTCCTCGGGGTTCGAGCACTTGTCTATTCATCTTGTCCTATTAATGTAAGATTGCAATTCTGTTCCCCTGAAACTATCCTAGCCCATCTTGATTGGATGTTGTTCAAACTGTCATAAAAGCTGGTCCTTGCATGTCCGTTTCTATTTTGTTTCACAGAAGATGATTTCGTAAAATAGGTTGCAAATATTTTTGCACAAGAACTTGGTTTGCACAAAAATCTTTAAGGAAAGGTTTTCAGGGAAGTGCTCCAAAACCAATAATCCCTTCCACCTGCAGTTGATTTCAGACCCTTTGAAGAAATCTCCCCGGAGATGGATAAGCAGGATTCATATATGTACACACATGACATTTTAAAAGACTGGCTACTTTACTGCCCTATTATCCATGCCATGCTTGAACTAGTATTTTAGGTAAATTTCCATTTGATATGGTGCAGTGAAAGAATAGAATGTTACTAATTTTATAAAATGACATATTCTTTTCTGGCAATTTAAAACCTTATTCTAAAGTTCCTCAGCATCAGTGCTGGATGTTGCAAATGTAAGTTATTTCTGTGCCACCTGGAGACAGGGTGACCATATAGAATGGATGACAGAGTGCCTCTACTTTTAAACATTGCACAGAGGAGGGAATTTAGGCAGGCTTAGCTCATCATAGAAGGGCATAAAAAGCAGCATCTGACTAAATTCCGTCTTCTGTGGAACTCAACTGGAAATCTTTCAATTTCATTCAGTTTAGGGCTGATGCATTTTCACAAGACAGCAGAGCTGTAACAACACCCTCATTTTTAGGAAAATGTAGGATCTCGGCATATGAGAGGCTGAGCATTTTCTGTACAACTCGCTCAGAGAGAGAATTATGGCTGAGTCATATGGCCAGAGAGAGGGGGTGGTTCAACCTACAGAGTCCTCAAGTGTATTTAACTTGTCTTGAGCCTGTTTCACTAGGATTTGTGGCAAGTGTACCATTCCATATTTCAGGAACATATGGGATACTGGCAAATATTTCAGTAGGGTGAGGAAGATTCCATAAAGTTAAAAGGCATACAGGCACATTAAAACTTTTACTAAAAGAGAAAATAGCAATTCCACAGTGCCTTTCAAGAGCTTTTGATGTGATCTTTTTCTTTTAATGTCTCACAGTAACTATAACCACACTGTTGATACAAGACAACCCTGTCTCCATTATTTTTAAGTAAAGGGATTTGTGTCATCAGAATACATTTCTGTTACATAGGTCCATTGAATTATTTACAGTACTTACAAAAGAATCATGCACAGAGCTGGATTTAGGTTTGATGGGGCTCTAAGATATTGAAGGTAATGAGGCCTTCTATATGAGCAAACCAATGACATTATAGGGAGCAGGCTAGCAGGCGGGGCCCATTCCTTACATCATAGGAATTTTACACAACACAAAACACTGTTGCTGTATGTAGGTTTTATTTTGTTTGTTTTTTATCTTATATTTTTGAAATGTACATCCAGTTATTTTTCCCTTTAATTTTTTTTGTCCCCCCCCCCCCGAGAGTGGGGCCCTAAGCTATAGTTTGTTTAGCTTATATGTAAATCTGGCACTGGTCAGAAAGTGTGTTGAAACTTGGCCAGTGTGAATTGGCACACTTAGATAGATGTTCCCAAAAACAAATCAATTTTTTCCTGAAATATGGCGGATGATAGATGCACATAATTTCTAGCATGAAATCCTTACATACGAATTCAAAAAGTATTTGAGTAATAGAAGAGTTTTTAGCTTGGTGAACCAATCTTTGTTGATGGGGTACTCTCCCTTTTCAGAAAGCCTTGGAGCTGTTGCCTCTTCATGTCAAGTACTTAAAAGATGAAAGGACTCCCCGAATCCTCACTCTATTGAATTGAAGAAGCTGCCCATTTGTTACTGTTCCCATAAAACCTATTTTTGCCATGAGCTAAATATAGACAATGCTAACCTTGATGCTTGGTTGGCTTGGTTAGAAGAGAAACAGTGCCAAGATGATGCATTTGGCTTAGATGATGAACAGCTTCTACCTCCAGAGCCCTTGGAGTACTTCCTTTGCAGCTTAATCCTGTAATTAAAATGAATGTTAGAATAAACATATGGTTAAAGATAGGCAGGATACCACAGTGACCTCTGTGTGTCTAAAATTTGGAACTGGGTAGATGTAGGATTGGATCCAGAAAATTGAAATATACACACAGTCTTCTTGAAACACTGTGACGAACCTCTCCCCTCAGCACCAGGAGAGAGTTTGCATGTTTTAGGGAAACTCAGTAACCCCAACCTGGGTCACATGGTGGCAGCGGTGGGATTCTTTGAGCAGCAGCGGTGGAGGGGGGTGGAAAGTTCGCATCCTGTGATAGGTGTTCCGACGTCTAGTCCCTCCCACACAAAGTCTTCTTGAAACACTGTGACGACCTTCTCCCCTAGCACCAGGGGAGAGTCTGCATGTTTTAGGGAAACTCAGTAACCCCAACCTGGGTTCCTGTCAGTTTGCCCTGCAGGGTTCTCATGCATAAAGGAAAGAAAATACTAAAGGCTAATAAAATATAAAATAAAAGGGCCCCTTTGCCCTGCCCAACGTTCCACTAGAACTTTCCCCAAGCTGCACGCTCTGGGATCCCCACGTGATTTCCTTGGTCCTTCACAAACACCTTGTGACCTGCCAAATTCAAAGGTGTTCTGAGGCTTTGCTGTATTGCAGTGTGGTAGGCAATGTGGCAAACTCCTCGTTAACACAAGGAAAAGCCCACCTAATAAGTACTGTAGACAAAAATGAATGTAGGCCATAAGAGGCAGTGAAGTTTCCATTAGTCTTCATTGCATCATCATCAGAACTTATGGTTTTGACATGTTCAGAATGACATGTTCACATGACATGTTCAGATGGGTTGTGGTGACACCTTTCCTTGGTGGCCAACACACCTAAAAGGAAGGAGCTATTTTTGTGATGTTCTTCCTGGAATCTGATGTTAACCTGGTAACATTCTGGGAACTTCTTGGCTTATATTCTGTGCTCAATTTCTAAAATGAAAGGTGTCAGGACTCAAGCCTGCCTGAAAGCCACAACCTTCTGCCAACTGAATCAACTGTGTATACCAAGCAATGAAACAAAGGCATTTTGTGAATATTCAAATGTACGCTCTTCTTTCCCACAAGGATGAAACCAGCTCTTTGCCACAGTGAGTTCAAATCTAGTTTGTTCATGCTTGCACAATTTGTGATCACCAGCCTACCCACTGAACAACAGGCACACACATTATGGCCTACCAGATCCTCCCTTCCAATGGCTTCCAGTCCTAAATACACAACAATGCCAGAAGGTTTATCAAACATTAGACAGCTTGGATGATCAGAAACCACACAGGCCTTTGAAAGCTGGAAGATTTTCTGAGAAGTGGAATGGTACTTGCCCATATATTGTTTTTGGAAGTAATTATGGGAACAAAGGCCAATAAACACCTAGGTTCCAAATGTGAAATCATGCAATGTTGTTTTTGGAAACAGCCCTGAAACTAGATCTCTTGAGAAGCTTGGTAATTATACTATCTAGTCATCAGACTGAGCAAGGCTGCTGGAGTTGTCTGACATTTGGAATAGTGCTCTTCTCTTCCCACATTCTGTTTCATCTGAGCTTTTCGACTTCTCTCTGATCTGGTAGTGGGAGGCACAGTCAGCAGTGTCACATTCACAAGACAGTGGTTGCTGATGATATTCATTGTTCAGGAAGACATATTTCTGTCATGAACAATATCACTTCCCAGTTTCTGTTTTACTGTCAGGCAGTGAGAAATCAAGGATATAATTCAAACTGCTGGTTTGGACATCACCATTTTGTCTTTCCCTATGTTTTAATTCCTTTTTTTCTCATTGGGGAGACTCTCTGACTGCAGTCAGTTTTTAAATGGGTTTTGTTTTTACTGTAGTTGACTGGATGAGTTAGAAAAAGTAAGGTAATTTTCAGAATGCCTGGCCAGATTATTTTTAAAATGCATGCTTTTTGTGAATGCATTTCTAATCCAAAGCAGATGCATTAAGATAAAGATAATTCTGTCAAAAAGTCAGAGCTTTTTGACAATGTCAGGCCCGTTCCATGTGCATAGTGCAGAATGACTCACAGGGCAATCCTGGAACAGGGAGGCCAGGCAGGCCTGCTTCATAGCCAGAATGGATCATCCAGTTGACCAGTACAGAGACTGGACAATATTTTGGGGATAGAAACTTAACAACATTATGGGGATAGAAAAAGGGGTAGAAAAAAGAAAAAGATCTAAAGACCCCGGGATGGAAGAGGTTCAAGCAGTGATGATTCATCAACCTCAGTGATGATTCACCACCATGGTAATAGCAGGTAAAACTATCTTCCTGGCTATGCTGTTTGAGGCATTGAGGCAGGAACAATGTTTCCTGTTAGAGCTGTTAAAAAGCTACATGGCTTCCTGTTGTTTTTGTGGCAACAGTCTAACAGGGTTCTCCCTCTGGAAGTTGTAGAAATAAATACATAATCCCAGGGCCAAACTGGCGCAGCAGGAGCAGCAGGATTCATTTCTGAGACGAATCCAGCTTACAGGAATAGGGGCTGGTTAATACCTTGGTGACTATGGGCACAATCCAGAGTAGCTACGGGAGCACGTAAGAGACATTACGTGCATCCGTAGTTACCGCATCACCTAGTGAAAACCTATGGGAAATTCATATTGCAATCCAGAGTAACTTGTTCTTACTCCGGAGCAAGGACTCCCCATAGTTACTCTGGATTTCATCCTGAGTCCAATAGTAACTAACATCAGTAAATGAGCCTCCAGAGAACAACTGCCTTAAATGCAGTATGATTCTGGAGAGGCAATTCACACATTCATGTATTAGAAATTGTGTTATATGTTGTGTTGAGTACAGGTTCCCTGTCGTCCAAGAAATGAAGTAATAAGTGTGTTGAGTCATCATGTGATGAAAAATCAAGTGGGGTTCATAAGTTGTGTCAACTGTTTTTTGACATTTGGGCTCAGGCAGAAAAGACGCAATAGACTGTGCTAAGCGCTGAGTGTCTCTAAATACATGCTGTTTATAATGCAGGGACAAAGTTCAGTGTGTGAACTTCAGATTCTCAAAGGATAACTTCTACAATGGTTGGGCTCTGTCAAGTTGCAGGGAGATCTGTGCAATGGACTCATGCTCCACTTAACGAGGGCCCAATCTTATTCAGCTTTCCAGTGTTGACGCAGCCACATGGCAGCAAAGAGATAAGTGAATAGGTGTTCCTTTAACTTGAGGAACATTTGTAATTTGAAGAGCTTTCTGTAACTGACCCTTCACTGCAGTATATAGCATACATGCTATTGACACAGTTACATAAGCACTGAAAATTTGGATAGGATTGGACCCTGGGTCATTGAGTTCATTTGCAACAAAGAAAAAAATGCTTGAATATCGTGTTTCCCCACTCCACCTATATTTATAGAAGGCATGATGTGGTGTGCAAGAGGGTTATGAATGTAATGCATGCAATTCCAGTCCTTAGGAATCAGAATTCTTCTGTGGCCTTGAACCATATAGGTCAAGTAGGTCATGATTTTTCTATGTGCTACCATTGATGAAGATGAAAAAAATGAAAGCAAGGAGCAGGATCTCCTGGTGATGGCACCACAATTATATAATTCTCCTTAAACTACAATCTGTTTTCCTTATACATTTGACATTATGGATTGGCATCCATATTTTGACAATGGATATATAATGTCAAACTAGCAAAATGTACCTGTGTTGCAGAAGTGAAATACCCCCATGCACCATCTCCCATTGAACAACACCCCCCCATTGTGCATCAACCCCCCCATGCACAACAGCATCTCCCATGCGCAGCAGTATCACCCCATGTGCAGCAGCAACCCCTCATGCACAACATCCCCCACGTGCAACATCCCCCAATGCACACCAACCGCCCCACGCTCACCAACCCCCACATGCACACCAACTACTGCATGCTCAACATTCCCCCCATGCACATCAATCCCCCCAGAACAACAACCCCCACATATATCACACACACCCACACAACATTCCCCCATGTGCACCAGCCCCCCCCCCCCCCCGCCAGTTCACCTTCCTTCCTAATGCATCAGGCTGGTTGTTGATCAGAAAGTCTTCAGTATTAAGCATTGGACAAAAATGCATTTCACCCCTTTTCACCCCCGCTTAAGGGTTAAATCTCTCAAAATCAGTTCTTGGTGGGTGCGCACATGCCTACTGCCTGGTGATGCTGACTAGTGCCAGTTGCATAGTGGTGCCTGGTGAATACCAATGGTGCTAGGCAGGGAAGTCTACTGGTGCCTGCTCCTGCCTGCCACAGCCCTCTGGTACCCTCTGGTTTCCGGTGCCTGTCACTGCCCAGGAGTGCCAATGCCCTCCAATACCTGCCACCTGTTGCCACAGCCTGGTGCCCACCAGCCATGCCTACAGACCACAAATATTACTGAAATTTTACTCCTGCAACAATGGGTTCATTATGCTAGTGGCATATAATTTTAAAATTATCTTAACTGTAAATATATGTAAATTAAAAGGCACATTGTCCTAAAATGGAATATAAAATGGATTATGTTCAATATGTTCGGTAATGTAAGAAAACACTGTGATGCTGATTGGATTTTATGGAGACCCAGGAGGCTGATTAACTGTTAGCTTGACTTTGCAATGGTATCATCTGCTATGGAAACTCAGCTGCTTAATTTGAGAAGCATGAGCTTGTGCGTTTTCCATCTCATTTGGCAAATTTCTGTTGTTCCCATCAGAAATCTCGTCGAAGTCAAAATAAAGATGCTAGTAAACAAAAGTCCAGATAATGTAAAGACTGAAATACATTCTCTCACTTCTTTTTGTTTTGTTTTGGCATTGAGACCCAGAACCAGAATGCCAAAGAACCACAAGGGAGGTTGCTCTCATGCTATTTCTTGCCAAGCCCTAAGTGGGGAGGCTGAAAGTTTTATGAGAAAGGGGTCTCTCAGGGAAAGAGTTCAGGCCAAAGCTGCAGGCTGTGTAGCAGTTCTTGTGTTTTTCAAATAGCCGTGCATTCACAGGATGCTTTTAAGTACAGCTAAAAGGCTTACAAGTACATCACCAGGACTCAGGTTGTGTCACATTGGCATATTAAGGCCTGCAATTAGTACAGGATGCAGCAGCTTGGGTGGTTACTGGGCCAGATGATTTGACTCTGCTGGACCATTACACCAGCAACTGTACTGATTGCCCATTTCCTTCTGATCCCAATTCAAGATACAAGTATCCCCCACTTTCTGACAGTTCATTTTCTAATGATCCACTCTTTCAACACTTTTTAATTACACCCAGAAATCATTCATTCAATATATGTTCTACTCTGTCAGCCTCTCTGTGCTGGTCTAATGGCTAAAATTGTGCTGCCCCATGTCAATTTGGGGACATGGGGAATGACATGTTGAATCAGACTCTCTCTCTCTCTGTCTCTCTCTCTCTCTCTCTCTCTCTCTGAGTGTGTGTGTGTGTGTGTGTGAGAGAGAGAGAGAGAGAGAGAGAGAGAGAGAGAGCGCACAAATGGCTCCTGGTCTATTTTCGCTCCTGGTCTATTCTCATTTCTGAAGAAGTTAATGGGAGTCCATTTATAGAAATCTTTGATTGACTGCAGAAATTTGCTACTCAAGAAGCAACATTTGTATACTAAAAAAGACTGGTTATGCTTTCAGCCATTTCCACTTTTCACCACAGCACCACATCAGATAAGTGGGGGACATCTGTATTACTACTACTTCTGCTGCTACTGCTGCTGCTGCTGCTGCTACTACTACTACTACTACTACTACTACTACTTTAATGCCTACATGATTTGGGTCCAAGCTATCTGAAAGTCTTCCATATATTCCAGCCTAACATCTTAGGTAATCTGAGGAGGTTCTTCCACAAGTACTAACCCTGTCCAAGGGAGAAAGGTGGCAGGTTGGGGCAAGCCTTATTGGTAGTGCTGTCACAAGTATGGAATTCCTTTCCAGAGAAATTGAGAACTTCCTCCCTCCCTCCTGGGTTTTTGGTGAGGGCTCAAAACACACAGCATTTGGCTTCTAAGTAGATATTGATCCTACGCACCTCTGAGATACTGTTAGGACTTGACTGCCTCCATGGACTCATTTGTTCCCCCAATGGCTTAACTATGTATTATGTCTTGCATTTTATTTTTACTATTTAATGTTAAAATTAACATTTTATTGCTTCTTACCTGATACTTTTGACTTTATTATGATAAAGTCATAATATGATACTTTTATGATATGATATTTTTGACTGTATTCAAATAATGTAATACTTTTGACTTTATTATAGAGCTTTTTAAGCTGTCGTGGGCATCTGCTTTGGCATGGGAAAGGTGGAATATAGATAGATAGATAGATAGATAGATAGATAGATAGATAGATAGATAGATAGATAGATAGATAGATAGATAGAAATTTAGCTAACAATCATATGGTCAGTTATCTAAAAGCCAACATTGGTGGTAGTTCATACATTGTATGTTCTAGTTCAAACAATGTATTAAATTAATAACATATTTTATATCTGTACGCTTCTTAGTGCTATTTCATATCCATTTTTCACACTGCTGTTTGCAGTGGGGAGTTGTAACTTAGTGAGATTGAAATGTGAAATGTCTAACAGAGATCCTTGGGTCCCAATCCTAACCAGCTTTTCAATACTGACGTAACTGTGTTCATGTGGCTTGTACTGCATCCTGCAATTGGGCAGGCAATCACAGAGATAAGGCTGTTACTTTACCATGGAGCTGTGTTGCCCTTCTCTCACTATTGGAAGGTTGGTTAGCAGTGGCATCACCAGGGTGGTGCGGGTGGTGCAGTCTGCACTGGGTGACATACTTAAGGGGGGGTGACACTATATATATATAGTAAACTTATATATATATATATAAGTATATATATATAGTATATATATATACTATATATATAGTATATATATATACTATATATATAGTATATATATATATATATATATATATAGTGCAAAGACAGTTTTGACTGTGTCAAATGTAGTTATGTGTTGTGCCTAATGGAAGACTGAGGATACGATCCCTCTCTGGGCAGAGTGCTTATGTTTCTGGCTGTGTAAATGTATTTCACTGAAATTGACTCTCTTGACTATCATTGTCATGTTGATTCTTCCATCCATATAGGAAAGTCTGTAGTTTGGTAGCAGAGCACCTGCTTTGCAGTCAGAAGGTCCCAAGAAGCCAGGTGGACCAGTGGCCAGAAGTGGTATAAGGCATGTAGAGCCAATGATTCCCGAGCAGCTATAGAAAGTGTTCTTAAAGTTTCTCCCTTTTATACTGCAGCCCAAGTTCCTGTAAAACCAGATATAATAAATTTCTAACTTATTTTGTTTCCTTTAGCACATAACATCATCTAGTACTGAAGGGAGGGATTTGTCAGTAAAGAAGAAAAAGAACAGATGCTTTCAGGATAGCAGTCGTTTTAATGATCATACAGTATATTAAATCTAATTATAATGTGTTATTCCCTGCAGACTCATGTGTTTTTCTCAAGAGACTCATTCATATGCGGTGGCCGTGCTTACGTCTGCTGTCAGTCTGTTTCTTGACTGTTTCTTGAAGCCATATTGAGGCATCCTTTTAGAAAACTGCACATCACTGGTGGTGTGCTCCAAACCTGTTATTTTTTGCCACCTTTCTCCGATTGTAGCTTATGCTGAGTCTTGCTTTCATCAATAGTCAATGGGTTAACCAGCCTTTATGGTTGTTAACATCTTCAGAGGCCCTTCTCCAAAGGCCTCTATTTTGGGAGGTAAGCTAAAGACGAAATTGGAGAAATCCGATGGGGCCTTAGCTGTCATCAAACTCTCTGGAAATAGTCCCCTGGAATTGGTCTGCCAGGTCAAAGCAGAATTTTAATGGGCACTATTATTATTTTATTATTTTTAGTACCATTTTGACATTTTTACTAGTGTCTTTAAAAAACAATTTGAGACAGCTTTCTGCTATCTTCTGCATTTTATTGATTTTGTATTTTATTGGATTTTAAACATTGCTATCTGAGATTTGAAAAGTTTGCTTCATAAATGTCTTTGAAATTAAAAGGTGGACTATAAATATCTTAAGTATATAGATTAAATACTATAAAAAATAGAGTCCTTCCTTCTCTCCAGTGGTTCTAAATTTTTTTAGAGGCTCTGGAGGCTGCTACCTGATTTATAAATGTCAAGAGGTGTGATTATAATGGTAATTGGGGAGCAACTCTTGTCCCAAGCTGCAGCTTGTTTAACCTTTGCTGTGCATAGCCTAACCTACCTTGTCAGTTTCATGAACCACCCAAAATTGGGTCATGACCCAATGGTGGATCCCAGACCCCCAGTGTGAGAACTGCTGCCCCAAATATCCAGTATAGAGATACTGCTTCTATGCCTTAGGTTTCTTGTTCAATATTCTTCCGATTGTGTTTTTCTTATTCTTGGGGAGAGCCCATTGCTCAGTGGCAAAACATCCAGATTCGATCACTGCAGCTCCACGCGTAGCAAAGAAATTCTGGATTACTACTGCCAATCAGGATTTTAAAAACTGACCTATGTGATCCAACGGTCTATTCAGTATACAGCTCAGTATATAGGAGAGAAGGAAGCTGAATCAAAATTTTGTGACTTGGGTTGCAAAATGTCCACTTTTCAAGTCACTCAAAATCTCTAGAGTCGCAAAACTTTTAAAATCTCTAAAATGCTCAAGTTACAAAGGCTCCTCTGTCTTGTGGGGGTCCTTGCTGAGTTTGGGACACTCAACTTAAGTGTAGAGTAGAGTCAATGCAACTTGAGTTCTTTTAACTTGTAAACACTTGACTTGGTAACTCTTGGTGAAACCCTCAACCCTCAACAGTCGAGTCATGGGGGTCCAGTGATTCTGGATTCAACATGAGTCTGCATTCCTGTGACTTTTCTGATCACTGCTTTAAGGCCATTGACAGATCACTTCTCCGGGTAAAGAAGTGTTTGTTTACTGACTTTGAGGCTGTATTGCATCTGCGTCAGCTAAAATGTTGGATAGGATTGGGATGCTGATAATATATATAGAAAATTCAACATTTAAAGTAATAAACTGCCTACAGTGATTATAGTATTGTTTAATTTTATTATTGGGTTCAGTGGCATAGCTAGGAAGGTGCAGGGGGTGCATCTATTACTATGAATATATTCCATGCTAGTGATTTTTTTCCAGGCATAGAGTTATGTCCTACTGGCCCAAAGGGGTTAAGAGCAATCTTGCCATGCTCAGTAAGCAAAGACCTTCCTCCTTCAGCTTAAACAACAACATTTGCAAATTCTACAAAGGTTTCTGATTAAGACTTTTAAATGACTACATATACTAATGGTATATTATCTGTAATGTGCACCCTTTGTTATCTGAGATGGTGTGCTGTTTCATAGCTATATCTTGTGATCCAAACTGCATTTACATGTTAATATAAAGTGACCTCACTGCTTAACAAAGATACCATTGTTTGTACTTTCAAAGTTTTCTTTGGCAAAGCCAAAGGGAAGAGCCACCCAGCTCTTATACTGTACTCAAGGGTATTGCTTGATGTGTACAAATGAATGCCAGTCAAAGATTTTCAGGTGGTTAAGAGAACAACCCAATTCACCTGGGAGCACTGAGTCTTGCAATCAGCAGAAAAGGAGCCATTTAGCCAAGGACATGATGGGGATGGATTGTGTTTGCATGTGGTTTGAGAATGTGCAACTCTGTGAATTGATTCCACATAATTCCTATTCATTTCAGAGTAGCAGGAAAAGTATTTTACAATTTATGTATTTTTTTAAAAAAAATCTTTTTAATTTCTTTTCTATGCCATGGGAAATCTGTAATGCTTTCCAGGATGATGAACTGCAGAGGCATATCCTCTGAGTGTGGACACATTTTTTCAAATGTGGAGAGGTTGTGTTGTACATTGGATTTTTAAAAATCTCCTTAGTATATCATTTATTAACTCTTATCAATGTTACCTATATCCAGTGGTATGTAGGTTCCTGCCTCACTTGGGTTATAGATCTGAGATGAAGAAAATTCAAAATCACTGTGCTATTGTAATAAATAATGTTAACATAAACATACTTTTATAAAGTAGTGCAATCAGGTAAAAATCATAACATAAACCCATTGTCATATTATCAGGGCTTTTTTCTGGGGATACTCACTGGTAGTACCAGCACCTTTTTTCCACCTGCTCCACCCCAGAAGCTAATTAAGTCATATGGCCTGTATTGAGTCTTGGCAATGTTTTCCCCAGAAAAAAGCACTGCATATTATTGTCATACAGCTTATTGTTTAATGCAGTAAAATTAAATTTTGTACCTTTGCAGCTTTGCCTTACAGTAGCCAGTAAACATTTTTTATCGCAAGCCTTTAAAATCAGTGTGCATATTAGATTTGATAATGCATTAGATTTGAGTAAATGCAAGTTATATGGCATTCTACAGATGCCAACCCCTAGATTCCTTCCAGATATCTACTTTTTGCACAGTTTTTGGGTTGCACGATGTTGGTGGCCAAGAGACTCTGGGCTTGGTGGCAGGGCAACAGTGGCAGAATTTACATCTGCTTCAAGCTGTACTTGGAGTTGGGCCAGGTCTTTAAAAAGTTCCTGGCAAGACTTAGGAGATCAAAACACCACCTAAAGAGCCAGTTGATAGCAGGAGCTGCCCAGTGACTGGAAAGATTTTAGAGCAGATGCCACTCCTGCCATCTCTAATGTCTCTTGTCTGATTAGGAGAGGGGATGGAAGGTGGTAGGTTGCATTGTGTGAGGGATGCTTTTTCATCTGTCTTTGTGTAATATTTGAGTACCAATATAGGCCTTAAATTAATTTTCCTTATGTAGGTGCTTCTTTATTGTCTTCTTTAGGCTGTCCTTCTGTCCATGTTTAAGACCCACAATCTGTCCCAAGGTTCTAACCTCTAATCCAAATTGCCCAGGCTGGGCTTAGTGTGGGCACGTACAGTGGGTGTGAGGTGGGAACAGGGTGACCATATGACCAGAAATTTTCAGATTTATGCTCTTTTTTACCCTCCTGTCCAGGTGTCCTCCAAAAGGGCTTCAATGTCCTCCATTTTGGCTTCATTTTGGAATTTTGTAATGGTGTGCAGTACTCCATCATGTCATATGTGGTTGGATTCGTATTGAAGAGCAGAATCCAATGCAAAAATCAGTTTTGAAATATCTCCTTCCTATCAAAGGTTTTGGCAAAAAAAACTAAAACTAAAAAATGTGCACTGCGCTCTATGGGAAAGTGCTCAATATCACGGCTTTACTCATAACTATGCAAAATGCCATTTTCTGCTGGAAAGGCCAGGCTGAGAGGAATGCAAGATCTTGTCCTCCTTTTGAGGTTTGGACATCTGGTCACCCTGGGTGGGAATCAAACTACCGCATTCACTCGAATCAAATGTGCCATCAACTCTAATGCACACCCTATACTTATAATCAATATGCCACATTTACTCAAATCGAATTAAGAATCGAATCTAACGAGCACCCTGATTTTGGACACTAAATTTGGCTGAAAAAGGTGACATTAGATCTGAATAAATTCAGAAGATTTGACATGGATAAGACACAAAAAAAGTCTCTAAAAATAACTGGAGATGCAGGCGCTATGACTGAACAGGGCAGTAGTGACGGAGCAAAAGTGCTTAATACTTTCTCTGTAGGTCATTGGCCTGCTAAAGATATTTTTCAGGGAGAAAAACAACATAGTAGGTTGATTTTAATGGACAAAATGCCTGTGGAGAAAGAGTTAAGCAGTCCTTCTCCATGTGCCTTTTGCTTTGATCAGATCTGGTGTCTCCACAGCTATCCAGGTGGTGGCTCACTTATAGCTAGTAGTGGGAGTGTAACTGTTCTTGTTCATCCCAGTATAGCCATTTTCTCATTCCTTTTGCTCTTTAAATGGAAATAGAGAATTAGGTTGAGTAGTAGTATAGAATTAGTGGAAATAATTATAATTACGGTAGTTTTGAAAACTAATTAGAAGGCATGCATGACGCTTGGAGAGTGCTTCCTTGCTATACATATTGTTTTCTGGTGGTTTTCACAGTATGGCTGCCCCAATGAAGGGTATGCCCTCCCCCCACCTTGCAGTTCCTTATAAGCCTGGAAGCACCTAAGGAATTTGTGATGGGGCTTCCCTCTGCCTCCCAATGGATAGATGTACCAAGCCTCATCTAAAAGCGGTTGTAAAGGAAAGAATGAGATACAAACTGCCCAGCGTTTTTCACATTAAAGGTGCTATAGAAATGATTAATAAAGCAATAAAGATGTTTTCCTCTTTGAGCCTCTAGGATAATCAGTGTGATTGTTTGTGTGTGCATTTATAAGACAGGTCCATTTTTAAACCAGAGAATCTGATCTTATCTTCCCCAGGGTACAGTCCATTGCTTATGAAACATGCAGAGCATCTGCTGACAAATTGAAAAGCTGTTTTGATGACCCATTTTGCACAGAAAAAAATCAGAGTTCTCAGCATCACCCCGTAAAACATATCTGCAGACAAACAGCATGAAAGGGGTTGGAATAATCTGTTCCAGTAAAGGTTTCTGTGGGTGTGGGGTGCGGTATAAATACTGAGAAATTGACTGGATGTGAACATGCCTCAATTAAAATTTTCATGAACTTGGGGAAAAATAAAAGATATTGGGGGCAATCCTAACAAATTTAGGCAGGCCTAACTCACCTGGCATATTTTTCTGTGGTGGTGTGTAACACCCCGTAACACCTCCAAGTAGGCACAGGACTTATGCCAGAGCTTAAGGTGGCCTAAACTAAGGTTAGGATTGCTGCCATAGTAGGCTAATGACATGAAGAAGCAGTATCAGGATATATTGTCACTTTAAATTGTCACTTTAGGATTGCTGCCATAGTAGCCTAATGACATAAAGAAGCAGTATCAGGATATATTGTCACTTTAAAAGGGTGTGAGCAGAAATACACATACTAGTACAAAATATTAGTGCAGTACATCATTCCTGTATATGTGCATCACAGGTACCTTTATAGCTGCCACTGTATTATTATCTGGCAACTTGAATGAATACATTTTTTCTTCCAATCTTATAGCACAACCATACACATGTCTACTCAGAAATAAGTCCCATTATACTCAATGGGCTTACACCCAGGAAAATGTGTACTGTATAGGATTGGAGCCTAAGGGTCCAATCCTGAGCCTCATGTACTAGCAGTGCATGCACTGTTGCAAGTGTGTCATAAGGGACAATGGCTTGAGGTCAGAATGGGAATGCTTGTAAAGGGAAATGGGATTAACCAGCTGTCTTCTCCAAGACAGACAAACCTCACTAAAAAGGGAGTTGAGTAGCAAAAGAGTTAGGACACCCTGATGTATTTAGCTGCATTTCTGGAGGGTTTTCTCCGCAGCCCCACATGCAGCAGTAATCAAGATCAGTGATACTCAGTGCTCAGAAAGAATAGAGCATGCATTAAAGGAATGCCTGTTTGCCCTGCATCTGTTTCTCATAATGACTGAAATGCTACTCTCAGCAAGTAGGCTAAGGTGGCAGCCTCAGTAGAGTTGCTTGCAGGTAAGTCACTAAGCCTGCATTTTGAAGCAGAAAGCTGGAGCCTCCTGTCCCTGTGGCTCAGCTCAGGTTTGGAGAGAAGCTCCAGTCTGGGAAGTTTCCTCACTAGCTGATCTGGGCAGAGATTCCCTGGTCTAGCCACTTTCACTCCCTAGGGCAGAGATTTTCAACCTTTTTCATCTCATGGCACAGTGCCAAGCTGCTTGAATGGTCAAGGCATACAATCAGTTGTTTGACCATTGACAAGGCACACCATGAAGCTGGTAGGGGGCTCAAATCCCCCAATTGCCCCGACCCTTTCCAAAGTTCTGCAGCACACCTGCAGACCATCTATGGTGACCAGAATCTCACGGCACAGTGGTTGAAAATCACTGCCTTTGGGAGTTAAAGTGCTTTTCTTTTGTCCTGTCTGTGGGAATGTTTTGTTTTCATATATATCTCAGTGGTTTTGACCACTATATTTTCTGTTACAGCTATTTCTGTAATCATTTTACATCCGCTCTGTACATCTCTCAACCTTCAGACTGTGAGAACAAAATTATGAAAATTAAAGTTAACTGGCATTGCAAGAAACCCAGCCCTTAAATAGCCGTAAGCGTTCAATTATATCCAAGAATGAGCTTTTTAAAACCCTAGATGTTGAGTTTGATTATGGATGCTTCAGTAACATACAGAACGCAAAATATAGGGATAAATATCAGGAGGTGTAATTTGTCTTTCATGTGAGAAATAGTAAAAACACTCATAGAGAGCAGTTTTTTTCTTCCACACCTGTTCTGTTTTTATTTTAACCCAATTCTGTGATTCTTGTCATCTGAAATAAATAATACAAAATCTTTATTTTCATTTGTGTTTTATTTCATCCAGCCAGGATCACAAACAGCACAATCCAGAGTGACCTTGCATTGATGGTTTCTTTGCAGTGGTAGTGTTATTGGCATGGTCTCTGCAGCACCCCACAGGGGAATTTCAGCTTCTGGAGGTTTCCACAAGATAAGGGAACATTTCTCCCCTTGCTCCAGGGTAAGCCCCAGGAGTCACAATGAGTCAGACCTCCACTACTGATATCGCTGATGCATATTCAAGTTTATCTATGTTAGATCAGGCTCAGGAAGGGGGATAGGGTATATAGTTCACATTCGCATAACTGATCCCACCACCCAACTCAAGATCTAGGGAGTTGAGGATGACGTAAACAAATGATCTACTAAAATTATCTGAGTGAATGAGTCGAAGTGCAATATTAGTGGGAGGAAATTCTATATCCAAATATTGAAACTGAAGGGGGAATTTAGGCCAGCAAACTATAATTATCAACACTGGAATTAGTCCTAAAAGTTCTGGCACTAGCTTATCTATCTATCTATATAACAGAAAAGTCACTGACTGACTGACTGCCTCATCAACGCCCTGCCCAAACCGGTAGACCTAGAAGAGTGAAATTTGGAGCGAGTGTTCCTTCCATGACAGAAAGGGGGTGATATTGGGTGCAATGTGTTTTCCTCCCTATACTTTGCATTGAAGAATCAGTTACTGAGGGATGCTCTGTCCCAACCCCTGGACCTAAAAGCATGACATTTGGGGAGATCTTCCTTCTGTGACACCAACACCCACCAAGAACCGATGTGGAGAAATTTAACTCTTAAGGGGCTGAAAAGGGGTGCAATGTGTTTTTGTCCTATACTTAACATGGAAGACTGACCAACATTCAGCCAATTTGGTGCTTGGTGCTTAGCACAGTGGTTGGGAATGTTGTTTGGAAGGAGGGGTTCCACTGGGGAGGATGCTGCGCATGGGGGTGTTGCACATGAAGGGTGTTGCTCATAGGGAGATGATATGCATAGGAGTTGATGCACATGGGGGAGATGATGCACATGAGGGATGTTGCGCATGGGGGGTTGATGAGCATGGGGTTATGAACATGGGGAATGATGCACATAGGGGTTGATGCGCATGGAGGAATGATGTGCATGGGGTTTGTTGCGCATGGGGGGATGTTGCACGTGGGGGATGTTGCGCATTGGGGGAAGAACATGAATGGTGCACATGGGGGAATGATGTGCATGGAGGGATGTTGTGCATGGATGTTGCTCATGGGGGACTGATGTATATGAGGGATTGCTGCGCCATGGGGGGATGCATTGCCACATGCATTCCCCTCCTCCACTGCTGCCTTTACTTACCTTTGTTCCATGTCTTCTCCACCAACTTCCTGTGTTTACTCCAGTCTAATGCTCAGATTTTCCAGCCAAATTTAGTCTCCAAAATCAGGGTTCACATTAGATCCGAAGGTTAATTAGATTTGAGTAAATGTGATGTTTTGATTTTAAGTATAGGATGCACATTAGATTTGATGTTGCATTAGATTTGAGTGAATACAGTAACTGCCTCAGCTGGTCCAGGGGGATCCACCAGCACACATGGGAAATCTTGCTTTGGTGCTGCAGTGCTGATGCCTTCCTGATGGTGCTCCAGCATTGCCTGTCTTCACATATTGTTGGCGGGTTGCTTTACTGCTATAAGGCAGTCAGCACTTATACTAGTGCTGCAATCCTAAAGACATTTTCCTGGGAGTAAGACCCATTGAATACAATGGTGCTTACTTTTGAATAGACATGGTTAGGACTGTGCTCTTATTCTTCCAGCAGGGCAGACCAATAGCTGCTGGAACCAGGAGTTGGTGCACCAGGATGAGTTATCATATTACCCTGGGAATAGTTACCATTGCCAGAAGTACCATGGTGGTGTAATAAAGTGTTCTGAGTTTCCAGGCAAGGAAAACATAGAGTTTGTCAACACATAATTCAATATATTATTAATTCAGTTATGTATATCAATGTATAGATGCCCCAATTATCAAAGGAACCATGGAGTTCTATGGCTAAATGAGATGCAGAAAGTATCAAGGGGAAAGGAGATGTGCTTTGTCCTGGGCTCAGTGTAAGTAACATTCTGTGCAGATTGTACAACCTGAACTAGTGGCTTGTCATTAGGAGTGGAATTCAACTGGCAATAGATCTGAGAGGTAGCACCACAACCAATGCAGCCTCTGCAAATTAATTAAAAGACAGGAATACTTCTTCCAAAGGCCATAAATTTCTCATCAGTGTGACCAGTCTCAGGTATGTATATGCAACATGTACAGTCTGAAGTTAACTGAGTAATCATGGATATAATCAGCAACAATATCCAAGATCATTATATCAGAAAAAATCCTTGGTCACCCAGATCTTCACTTATTTTTGCCCAAGCAAAAGTGATCCTTGGCAAAATCTGCTTGTGTTGATGAGAAATATATAGTACTAGCTGTCCCAAAGCACTACATCTAAGCCTCAACATTCACCTATCAGCCTGAGACACAAATACCCCTGCCCATCCGTTTCATATAAACCAGTTTCTGATGGCACTTTCTAACTGTTCAGATTTGCCTGGATGCTATTGCTAAGTGCATAATAGGATCAGCCTACTGAAGTCATTGTTCTGAAAGTGCCATGTGATGCCCGGATTATCAAAGGAATGCTATAAAGCCAAATTCCAATCTATTCAAGTGACTGTCATACGGTCAGACAAGCTGCTGTAGTACATTTATACGAGCTGCAGCCTGGTGAGTTTTATGACTATGCATGTCCCTTGTTTGTGCTTGCACATGCTAGAGTTCTGTTTCAGGAATTACCTCTGCCATCCTTTTCTTCTCTATTGTCTTTTTATGGGTTCCTGAAATTTCAAAAAGTCCATAATCAGATCTTTTCTTATTTGTCTATTTTTTAAAAAATGGTTGTCATTTTATCAAACCTATCTAGTCTGTCATACTACTCCCTATTTACGCCCTCTAAGTGTTTACAACTACCCAAAAAATGTTGATTTCAATGAGTTTCCACGCATCAATGCTCAACAGTAACTACAATTAAGGTAAGCTTGTAGGCTAGTTTGTCACACATCCAGTTTTCAATTAAGGTAGAGTCAGCCATTTGTGCCGCTGACTGCTATAAACATATAAATGTCTGGCATAACAGAGTCAAATAAAGGCAGTTGAGTATCCACTACCCTTTTAAGCCACGTATTTCATGTAAAATCTTGGAATGGACTATTTGTAACTCTTACTAGTTGATACTTCAGCATCATTATTTTAACTGTATTTAACTGTATATTACTTTCAACAAAAAAGTCAACAATGTGGTTTACAGACAAAATTAAAAAATTACTTGGCTCTGTCCCAAGGCGGGTCAGAATCTCAGAAGATGAATACCCAGAAATAGCTACTGGAATAAAACACTATATTGAGGCAAAAAAGGGACAAATACTCTCTCTCCTTACTAAATATAAGAAGAGTACCAACAGAAAAAGTGCCTCTTGTTATAAATGCATTAGAGAAAGTCTCCAAATAATTTAGCCAGATGTAGTGCAGTAATCCTGTATTGCTATTTTCTGTTACTGTTTTGTATCTTTGTTAAGTGTGGTTTGGAATATCAAAACCAACTACTATAACCTTTTTTTAGGTTTGTATGTGTGTGGCATGAGCTTGTATGTCTTACACAAAGGATCCACTAATGAACCAAGAACCAGTGTAGGATTGTTGTGGAATTACTGCAGCAGACAAAGGACAAGTGTGTTTCTATAGAATTTTAAGCCAACCTATGTTTGTATTCAACTCAGAATTCTATAGGGAGCTATTTAAGAATTCTTTACTAAGGATCCTGCTCATTATAGGCCAGTATAGGAATTTCTATAGGCAGCTTATCTTCACAACATTATTGGCTTCTGAATTCTGTGGGTTTTCTTAGAAAAAAGAAATGATGTATTTTTCATATGGTTATGATGCTAAAATGAGGATCTTGAAAAGATGTAGAATATGATGGTGAATGGTGATCCGAGAAGGAAAAGCCTTCATGTTACATGTCTTGATGAAATAGAGATGCTATCAAAAAAGTTGCTTGGACAGTTCTAGAACAGTTCTTGGTAGTGAATTAATGCTACTCCTTAAACTTTTGTAGGACTAAAAAAGGACTATTAAATTTTCCACAAGCTTTGGTTTGGCTGATACACCATTCTGGAGCTCAGGTGCTCTGCAAAGTAATGCCTCAGCAGAAGCTGCATGGCTAAAAGGGCAGTCCATGTGATAAGTGAGCTTTCATAATGTCTCTGCAGCATCTGCCTCTTACCCTGCTTAGTCTACCCCTTCTGCAGGGTTCCTTGATGTTTGCTGCTTCCTTTCCTCTCTCGCTTACAGAGTGTTAGCAGAACCAGCATTGCTGAAAATGCAAAAGCCCATTTATCATATAAAGAGGTTATGCACAGCCCACAGGCCATATGCTTTACAACCAAGGCATAGCCAGGATTGTAGAAGTGGGGGGTGACAATTGTTTCAGGGGGGCAATTATGCCAAGTATCTATAGTGATGTATATCTATACAATATAACAATAATTTGCATAGAATAAATGCATCTCTATATATAGTACGTATTTGTTTACATAGAAATAACATGCAACTTTTCTTTTTGCACACCAGCACAATACATAGACCTGCATCCCTACAAAAGTACAAAAGCCAAGTAAAGGCCCCATATCACATGTGGCCCCCTATATGTAACAATCCCTCTCCCCCATAGAAGTCCTGCATTCAATGAACTTTAATAGCCAAGAAAAAACCCCAGATGATCCAGTGTGGTCCCAAACATCAACAGCTTTGTAATAATTTATTTGCACGATCCAGAATAAAATATTCTCTAACTCCTGCCAACTGATGCCAGAAGATCAGAGATGAGAGGAGGCTTTAGGACCCTGCAGTGGAGATGCCCCTCTTTGGAAAGACAGAGCAGCCAGCAGGCTTAATTTCTCCCCTTGTAATGCAAAAGGGGATTGCTGATGGCCTTGACCTGACCAGATTAGATCAGACTTCCTGTAGGGAGGGGTGAACTGAACACTCAGGGAATAAAAACCAAAACTGACAACATCCATTCGAAGGATAAGAGGCTGAGAAAACCAGGATGGTCTGTGAAAAATGCTAGGAGGGGTAGGCTGCTGGCTCAGTGGGGGCCAACAACCATACTGCCCCCCCCAGCTACAGCCCTGTTTATAATCCAGGACCAAATAATTCCTTCCTCTGTTTCTATGGTCATTTCAGAGAATTAGAAAGTAAATAATACAAATATTTTCTCCTGCATACACTTACTTTTAAATAGTAAGTGATGTTGAGCCATGCTGTGGAACCAAAAATGAAAAAATACCATTTTAAAACTCCAGAAAACTGCAATTTTGATCAAGATACCAATGGGAGCTTTTGACGGAAGCAAATGCAGGCTAAATATCTAACTTGGCAACATAAGTGAAAATGAGAGTTATGAAAATTTCAACACCTTGTCTGTTGACAGCAGTGAAACAGATTGGTGTGGAGGAAGCACAGTGCCACTTTTGTGTATCTGTGATCCCAGACATAATTCATCTTCTGTTCACATACCTGCAGGGTCACCCGTTGAAACAGCAGTGGGGAAAAATGTTAATGCTCCCCTGCGATAGAACTGCAGAATATTCTCCTTTGGCATTTTCTCCTTTGGAATATTCTTCCTCCTTTGGCAGAATAGCATAGGTGTTATTCAAACTGACACAGTCCACACAGCCATGGATGCAGTGTGCTCATATTTTCCATTTCCAAGCTATGGAATTTAGTTCACCAGAGCCCAATCCACTGGGATCTCTCCTATCTGAGGCTCATTGCCTTTCTGCCATTCACATAATCTGTTCATTTCCCAGACCTTTCAAGTAGATTGTGCCCTTTCAAACTTTTTCCTTTTTAAAAAGTTCTTTCACTGTTTGGGGTCTGCCTCTCATTCCTTCCCAGTGCAGGGCAGCACCACATTTCTGATGAGTGGAGCGTCATAGAAAATATCACGAAAGTAATGAAGTTTTGATCACTGTCTAGGACAGAGATGGCTGTCAGAGTACGCTAGAGCCGAACAGTAGCCACTAGGTCTGTTAGTGACTCCTGTGCCAGGAGCAAAGTGTGTGCAGGAAGAAAAAGGAGGCAGCACTTAAGATTCAAACACCAAGAACTCTATTTACACATGTATTCATACACGGCAGTCAGTTAAGAATCATCAGGCAAAAGAGCATAGTCAGAAATCCAGTCCAAAACCAAGTTTAACAAATCACCAGTCAGAACATAAAAAACACATGCAGCTTCATCAGAATCTTAACCCACACTCTGTGGTAAATTTTACCTCAGTAACAAGAGAAACTTCTGTGCACCAGTGAGCACATCTCCTCTCCACAGATGCTTACTTGGTATCACTGAGCTGGCCAGTCACCAGGTGCAATAAGCTGCACCTTACTAGTCAGGTGACTAGGCCTAGTTCCACTCAGGCTAAGGCCAGACAGTCAAGTACAAGCCATATATAAAGGCTGATTCTAACCTTTTTAGCAACAAATGTCAACTGCTAGTGCTGGTGCGCAGCATGCATGCCCAGAACTCCAGAGCACCCTGAGCCTATTGCGCATGGCTAAAAAAGCAGGCCTCCATCAGTCTTGAAAGACTATGGTATCATGCTCGGCGCTGCATACGCTGCATGCAAAGCACGAAAGCCTGGGTTGGATTGTTATGGAGGATAGGCTGTTACCCACGCAGCACATCCCCCCTCTCCACACCACTGAATTGGTCCAATGGAAAGGCAGAGCCGATACAATTGGATCCAGCTGGCGTCGCAGAGCTGGACTAAGGACAGGAGCTCACCCTGTCTTGTGGGGCCAACCCGGGTCTCGAACCCTGGCCTGCTGGTTAACAGGCACAGCATCTTAACCGCTTGCACCACCCACAGCCCCTGCACATGGCTAGAGTTCTGGGCATACGCACTGGACATCAACATGCTCTGCTCCAAAGACGAACAGGGTGCTTCTCTTTGGAGCAGAGTGTGTTTGTGTGTTTGTGCCCAGTGTGCATGCCCAGAATTCTGGGCATGCTCACTGGGTTCAGCATACTCTTGGCTCATTGCACATGCCCAGAGCTCTGGGCATATGCATTGGGCAACAGCGCCATCACGCAGGTATGCTCCAAAGAGGAATAGGCTGCTCCTCTTCACAGCAGACCAAACTGAGCACGCTCATGCCCAGAGTGCCTGTCAGAGCTCTGGGCATGCGCATTGGGCTTAGAGCACTCATCTGGGGGCGCTGTAGCTGTGTGCCAGCAGAGAGGGCTCTGTGCCTGCTTTGGCATGCATGCCATCGATTCACCACCACTAGTTTTTTTTTCTTCCACATATTAAAACAGTTGCGAAGGTTTTAATGTGGTGAAGGCAGTAATAGAGTGCTAACAATTATTAGGGGGAAATGCTTTGATTGTAATAAATTAATATAATTCAATGTGTACAAAGGAATTTCTCCCTACAACAAATTATTTTAACAGATGTATTAAACAACAAAGGTTTTTCCTTTACCACCAGTTCACTCATTACATGAATTACAATTGTTCATTCGACATGAACAATAATCCATGGGAAGGACCCTGGAAGAGGGAACTATTTAACATTTCTATTTGGCCTTAGGTGATTGTTGCAGTTTATTGGAAAATGAAAAGGTAATTAGATTTTTTAAAGAGTATTATTGTCTTGGAATTGCAGGTTAACTTTAATTGTGTAATAACGATGATTTAAGCTTGGAAACTAATTCTGCAACAAAAGACATGTATTATGATGGAATTCACACTTTGCTAGCAATTTACCACTGGAAGTATTCCCCTCCCCCATGTATTCAATGGGCATTGGAAATGTTTCTGGATTCAGAGTTATTATTGTTGTTCTCTATAAAACACAAGAGTTGAGTAAAGTGTCTTTTTGAAATGCAGAAATGTCCACACCACAGGACTTCTTTACTACTCAGTTATAGCTTGTCTTATATTTTTTATCTTGGGTACAAGCTCATTGCCCAGCACTTTTATCCTCCCAACAACCTATGAGGTTAGTTTGAAAGTGAGTGACTGGCTTAAGTACAGCATGGGTGAGAAGTGATCCATGGATAAAGAATTAGTGGATACAGTGGCCCACACACACTGGTGCTAGATCAGGACACCTATGTGCTATGAAGAAGTTGCTCCCATCACTTAATAAATATGATGGTTTCAACACCGCCTGGCTCTGTACTGGACAAGGAAGGTTAGGAAGGGACAATTAAAACTGGCAAATTGGCACTGTGGCTCTTGTAGTGAAGAACATCTGGGGATCTCAGACATTGCTGTCAATAATATGAAAAGAGTATTCAGCCTGTGCTTTTAAATGTTAATTTGGGAACAAAAGGCTTGAAGTGATTCATGGAATAATAACAGAACACGCTGTGCAGCCACTAACTGTGATCAGATACTGGTAAGTTTGAATTGAGACTTACTAGTGGGCAGCTTCAAGTCCCTTTTTGAAATGTAGGGCTTCTCCCTGGAACTTGTAGGACAGTGATCCAGAAGACAGTTTCTTAGAATCTGTACATAGTCTCATTCCCTAAGCATGGCTATTCCCTACATGTATAAGGGCTTCCAGGCAGGCTTGAATTCACTGCCTGATAAGCAATACTCCATTGAATTGGTTGTTGCCATTCGCTTTGTTAATTTTTAACACTAGCTGTGTCAATGGGTGGTCTCATGTGCTCTTTGTTTTAGCTGCCACAGAGCTTTCTTTTCACAAAAACAGAGAACACTCTTAGAAAATAGCTGCCACAACTAGATTGAGTTTGACCTCATATGAAGATCCTAATAAATAAGGCACCTGGCTCAGCACAGTTCTCTCTAACCTACTTAACACGGTGGTTTTCTAAATCTGACACGAGGCATTTTAAAAAGCAAAGAGTGAGCATTTTCAGTCCATCCATCCCATTCCCCCCCACCCTCCCCCCCTCGCTGGCTTGGCTTTTAGATTGAGAATAGTTGGATGTTCCATATCTAGAAGGTCTTGCCTGTCACTGTGTGGCTTAATCTTAACACTCCTATTCTGTCTTCAGGTACCAAAAACAGCAGAGATAATTTAGGTATATTTTTGTTGCAAATCATGGACCCAGGAAAAAGGGGCAACTTTCTGAATGGATATTAAAAACCACATGAATTATTTTCAGGAAAATGCTACCAGTAGCCATGCAGAGCAAAGCAGCAAGAAGGACAGATTCACTGGGTTGTAATCCTTTTTATGGCTGTTGGGCCAAGAGAACCTGGACAAAGGGTGCAATCCAGAGTAACTATGGGGAGTCCTTGCTCTGGTGTAAGAACAATTTACTATGGATTGCAATATGAGTTTCCCATAGGTTTTCACTAGGTGGTGCAGTAACTACGGGTGCACGTAATGTCTCTTATGTGCTCCCGTAGTTACTCTGGATTGTAGGGTTAATCTCTATCTTTTGCAAAGATGTAGGACAAGAGTTTATACTCATTTGGTAGAGACATGTAGGAAAATTATTTTAAAAACTCAAAAATGGCAAATAATCTGAAATATGGCAAATAATCTGAACAATAATAATTTAAAAGTCTTCAGCAGGCAAATAATTTTTTAAAAGTCTTCCCATTGCTAATTGCTCTTTAGAATTTGCCAGGCACATCTTTGCTTCAGGCAGTAAATAGAAAGTAAGGCTTGCAATCCCAAAGACACTTTCCTGGGAGTAAGACCCATTGAACACAAAGGGTCTCACTTTTGAATAGACATGGTTAGGATTGTGCTTTAAGAGAAATTGGTTTTTATATAGGCATGTGTAAAAGGTCAGACCAGATGTTTCAACAGTGGTAGTAAGCATAGGGTTGCTTCTAGTCAAATGGCCAAAAAACAAAAACCAAGGAAGGCCACAGTGGAAATCTCTGCTTTCAAGAAGTTCACTTGATCTGTAGGAAATTGCTTGTTTGCTTGCTTTTATAAGCACTCAGTTTATTCTTTTAGTAGGAGTATTTGAGAAGGCAGCACTCAGTTATGAAAACTGATCAACAGCCTAAATAGAAAAAATGATATTTTTATATAAAGCCTACTATTTGTATAGTACTTCATCTGTATTATCTTGAAGTGATCCTTACACATCAATCACCTGGAAATTGAGTATGTATTATGGTAGTGAAGCTGAGGTTGAGAGGGAATGTAATGCATGCCAAAGACTAGTGAGTTCATGACAGAGGCAAAATTCAAATGGGTGATCTTGATTTATGGTGTAATCTGAACTAGTTTTCCAGCTTGGGGTAAGGACAATGAAACTAAGGGCACAATCCAGAGTAACTACGGGGAGTCCTTGCTCCGGTGTAAGAACAATTTGCTGTGGACTGCAATATGAATTTCCCATAGGTTTTTATTAGATTATGCAGTAACTACGGGTACACGTAATGTCTCTTACGTGCTCCCGTAGTTACTCTGGATTGTAGGGTAAGGGAACAAACATTGCCTTACCTTGAGGAGGCCTTCATAATTGCCACCCAATAGCAAGATGCATAACATCTTCCATTGGCACAGCTGTTCCGGTGCTGGAAAGTTGGTTTGGACTGCACCCTCTAAGAGGCCAAACTAATGAGTGTCTACTCAAAAGTAAGTCCTATTATAGAAGTCAGTGGGGCTTATTCCCAGGAAAGAGTGGAGAGAGTTGTAGCCTGACTGTGCAATCCTAACCCACATTAGGCTGGCACAAGTTCTGGCACAAGTCCCATGCTGGCCTGAGGATGTTGCCAAAGCACCGTAAAGCACTTGTGTGTCATACCTGAGGGGGTTAGGCCAGTGCACAGATACACACTAGTCTCCCCTCACCACCATGGGAATGGTGAGATAGGTGAGTTATGCCGGACTAAATTGGCTAGGACTGCACTCTTGGTCTTTTAGGTTGCAATCCTATATACATTTCAGTCCTACTGAATTCAGTAGGGCTTACTTTTGAACGGGCTTGAATAGGATTGCCCTGTTAGCCTTTGTACTAAGTCACTTCTTAATTTCTGGGCTTTTCCAGAGAGTTTTGTTTGAAACAAGTAAGGCCGAGTGGAACGAGTGGGGAACGACACACACAATCAGTGTAACAGCTGTTGCTGTCGGGAATCCCAGTATCATCCTTAATATAGTGCAGTGGTTGTGGTGTTACAGCATTTCACCAGTGCTTAAAATACAATTTAGAAAACTTTTATTTCCACTCCTGTTGTCAATGCTAAATGGAGTGTGGCTGCAGGAATACCTTGATCCAGTGGGAATGTTTTAAGCTTTTAATATTTGTGTGTTTAATAGAAATAGATTGAAATAGATTTCACTGCAATGTCTTTCTCCTAAGCTTTACCAGTTGAAGAGTTGAACAATATTTGTGTTACTTTAATAGATCCTCTCTATCTACTTGGTGTTTACTATGAATTTTCGCCAGTTACAGAGAGCTTTTATCTAGTTTAGAGCAGCCTCAAATTTTGTATTTTCCCATTGTGTTGTATGGTGTCTACCCAAAGTAAGCTTTGGATATTTACTAGTTGCAAATACATGAATGTATTTCATTCCAGAAACTGAGAGCTCCCCCTTACAGCTGTTTGAGCAGCATTTTCTTTGCACTAACTTTGCTTCAACAAGAAGTTTCATTCTTTTAGGATTTATTTAGGATCTTAAGAGTACACAGTATTTGTGATACACAGTCTTTCTTTCGCACTTTATATAGCTTCAGCAGGAATTTTCAGTACAATACAGAACATATGAGTTCAATTTTATGTTTGCTGGATGTACTTTGAGGTGTGCTTTTGTAACTTTTGTTGTATAATGCCTGCAGTGGCACCACAGTTATGGAACTCCCAACCGGGTGAATTAAGATCTTTCCCCTCCTTTACAGTGTTCCGGCAAGGACTCAAAACCTTTCTGTTTCATCTTATGTTCCAATAATGGGTTGCATTCTTTTTATGGAAAGGTGGGATATAAATCTATATATTTAAAAATTGAAAGGTCACTGACTGGCTAACCCACCCACCCACCCACTCACTCTCTCATCAACACCCAGCCAAAACTTCCAGACCTAGAAGCATGCAATTTGGGAAGGGTCTTCCTTCCATGATATAGGTACCCACTAGGAACCAATTTTAGGAATTTCAGTCCAGAAGGGGATGAAAAGGGATTCTATGTGTTTTTGCCCCTATATATTGAAGAACTGCTGAATGATCAATGCCCAGCCCCCACCCCCGGACCTAGAAGCCAAACACAATGGGGTTTACTTTTGAGTAGATGTGGTTGGGATTGTGCTCTACGGCACTTCTGACCCACTCCTGTGGAGTTAGGCAAGTGCACAGGCATATATCAACCTCCCCACACTACTAGTGTGCCAGCTGAGTTAGGCCAGTCTAAATTGATTAGGATTGTGCACAACTCTTCAATTTTATAGAGAAGATTAATAACAATAAAATTACCATAATAAAATTAATTCTATCTTGTATAGTATACAATCAGAAGACAATGTCTTATGTTTGATGATTTTGTTTCCTTTACAAAAAAAGTTGATCTGAAATGTATACTCTCTCTCTCTCACACACACACACTCTTTAAATATAGTCACTGTCTTGAAAGGTCAGTGCTTTTTCAGTGATCTCTCTTTGACCTGCTCCTGATTTCATCTTTGTGTCAGCCATCAGACTTCCAATCTCTTTTTCTTTCCCCTTCCTCTTTTCAGTTTCTGAGGACAAGCTGAAAATGAGATTTTACAGATCTCCAACTGTTGTTGCTCTTTTAAGATTAGTGGGATTGGATCCTCTTCTCTTGAGATGAAGATCAAAAAGGAAAACACCAGCCAGCTAAAGAATGCCTCTGAGAGAAAGCAACTAAAAGCCATGTGAAAAACACACCAATCTTGGAGTAGGTTGGAGATAATTTTTGGCCAGACTGGATCAGTGTTTTACAAAATTTTCAGTGCCAATCTATGAGAAGAACTTAGCAATTGCACCAGTGAATCCTTTAGTGAATATTTTGGCCATTAGGAAGTGCATCAGGATTTTCAACAATTTCTTCTTCCTATTAACTTTTAACACCCTTACTGTGCTACTTGGAAACATAACTTCTCTGTCCTTAATAGATGTCACACTAGTAAGATGGATGCCAGACTAAATGAATCCATGAGGATTATAAGCGGTTGCATAAAATCTGCTCCTACTTGCTGGCTCCCTGTTCTGAGTCACATAGTACCACCAACTCTAAGACAAGATTCCTCAGAGAAAAAAATATAATGAAATTATGCCTTTTCACCCATTTCTACCTTTGCACACTGATCTTTCTCATCTGGCAATTGGCAGGCTGAAATCTAGGAAGACCTCTCTGGCACTCGCACAACACCTGTTTAAGTATTTTGACATCAACATCCAATGGAAAGCTAAAAGGGCTGCTGAACGCCCAGATACAGGCAGATAAAATAGAGAACCCTACACAAAAGGTGCCATGTCTGGACCTACATCTCCAACATAGGTCAACTCTGGACAGTACCTAACACTGTATCTGCCAGGACTTGCTGTTTAAATTAGGTCTTGTATCTACTCCTCAATGTGACTGGGATGCTCTTCGACAAATTATTTATCACATTGTGTCCTAATGTCAATCAAGAGCTTATACCAGCCAAGTGTCCGTTTCTTTCAACATAGAATGACAGGGTGGACTGGACATTTACTTCTGATTCACCATAAGTCCATGTATTGCATGTTATATGCTAAATAAATAAAATACATCTGTCCTTGTTTTTGAAGCAAAGTCATTGGTAATAGTTGATTACATTGCTATGGACTCCTTTGAGAAAGAACCTAAGCTGACCTACTAATGTATTACCATCAGACTTTATGTAATATACCGGTACTCTAGTTAAATCTCTTGCTTTCAAATGGGTCTGTGTGGCCATGGGTCTGTGCTGCCATTTATTCCTTTTTGCCGTTCTTACAGAGAAAGCTTTGTATGAACATTCTCTACAATGTGAGTGGATTGCCTTGATTTCAAAATACTCTTTCATTTATTTTTATTTTTTTAAAAATCCTCGAAAAATCTGTATTTCCATGATAGCACTGTTCTGTTCGTTGTACCTGTTCAGACAGTGGCCATCCCTAGGGCAGGCCACTCAAAGCTAGCTAACCCATCTTGATGTGCACACCAGTACCATTCATTTCTGTTTTATAGAAGTACCTGGAGAGATATAAATTTTGTATAAATTTCCCTAGACACTGAACCATTTCCAGGAAATCCAGCACATTTTTCTTGCATTGGGCTTGTGGCATTATTTCAACAGCTTTGACTTTCCTCCCTCTCTCTGGCAATCACATCTCCCAGGAATGTCTGCTCCATAACCATGAAGACACATTTTTTGTCACTTAAATTTGGAATTTGCATTCTTGCTGTTTCTAGGATTTCCCAGATCTTTACATAACATTCAGATTTGATCATGATATTGTTCTCTAGATCCCCTGGATCATTGATATTGATATTGATCTCCATCAGTGTGATCATATGTGAATGGTTTTGTAGTACAGCTCAGAAAATGAGGTTGCACCAAACTGGAACAGAAGCAAGCAAGACCTCCCAAAGTGGCTATTAACTGTACAATATTTGGAGTGGTCTTCTGTGAGCTGTAACTACCAAAAGCTGGAGGAGACATCAAATTCACTGAAACAGCAAACCATTTCAAATTGTGTCTCAATTTCTCAGTGGGACACTCAGTCTTGATTAACCTAGTTAAGTCATCAGAAATCCAAACACTTATAACATCCTCACTGGATTTCTCTAAGGTGACCAGTGAACTCACCCGTTTTGTGGGTTGCCAATTATTCTGTTTGATCTGTAATTCTTCCATTATTGCCAGCTGCTTCCTGAGCTTGTCACAGAGTGCAAATTTCACCTTCCTGCATAGACAGATCACTGGGCTAATTTATTTATTTGGATGGGATATTTTCTTGGTAGGCAACCAAGACCTACAATCTTCAACCAGTCTCTGTATTAGCAGCTAATGTTTGTGAGCCTCGTTATCTTGCACAGCAAGCACTCTTTTGACCAGATTAACCCTACAATCCAGAGTAACTACGGGAGCACATAAGAGACACTATGTGTACCCGTAGTTACCGCACCACCTAGTGAAAACCTATGGGAAATTCATATTGAAATCCAGAGCAAATTGGAAAGAGTAAAACTAAATGGCGCACTGGATGCAGCACAAGCAAGTCAGCCTGTCTTCTCCAGTGAGATTTAGGATTGTGTTGCTCATCTCTCAGTTCTAGCCATCACTACAAACGAGACTATTCTTCTAATTGTCTGTTACAAAACTGGGCTCAGTGCTTTTTATACAACTGTTTGCTTGCAGGCGCAGAGATTATAGTGTTCTTTTCTGAGGAAGCAGTCAGTAAGAGTTCAGCACGCAGTGCACTTCATTCACCCCGAGACACTCTCATCAGTACATGGAAGGTGGCCCAGGGGCTTTCCTCTTGGCTGCTGGCTTCACAGTCCGTGCTCTGTGTGCCTTCCAAAATCAGGCCAGAATTTAATGTGCAAGTCTGACTTCACACTGGAAAGTTCATTTAAGGGAGTATGAACAATTAGTAAGGGAGAAGGGGGGGAATTCTTACTAGGTATGTTCCCAACTATCTTTTGTGGTCATCTGGCAAAGGAATGGCCTGTTCTCATATTTCCTTCCTCTGCATGTTGCAAAGAGGCTGTATTTTGCAAGAGGTGAGCCATGATGTACTGGAAGAGTGACATAAAAAAGGCTTAGGCTGCAATCCTGAAGTGCTCTTGGGCTAGCCTATCTATTACAGGACTGGCCCAATTCCAAGATAGGCCAGCCCAGTTACACCAGAGTGGCTAGCGCTGGCGTAAGTCAACTTAGGCTGGCCCGAGACAGGTGGATCTGGGCTGGCATAGCTGTGTGAGACTAGGCAGTTCAGGAGAAAGATGCTGAGGGCATGTTCAGCATGGCCTAGAACAGTGCAGTTAGGCTGTATCCAGAGCCTGTCTCCAGGACAAAAATGCATCCTCACAGCTCCTCAGAGTTAGGCCACCTAAGGAGCAGGAATAAATCTGAGTAGACTCAGAGGGGTCCATGATAAACTAGAGTAAAATTGGAAGTGATAGCAACACATTCTGAGTTCTAGGCCAACCCCTGCCTCTCAACCTCAGTCAGGATATAGAATAACTACAACAGCCCACCTCAGGATATGGCACAACCACACCAGCCCTGTAAACATGCTGCCTTTTCAGTAGCAGTTAGGCCAGCCGGAGGGCTTCTAGTCCTGTGGATATGGCCTAACTGTCAGCTCAGGATAAGGCCTATTTAGGCCAGCTTGGCCTTTTTTCTCACCTGAAGTCAGGATTGCTTTGCTAAATTATTAATATTTTTCTGTCAATAAGAAAAATAAAGCCTTTATTGATCAAGCCTTGAGAAGTGGACATGCAGAAATACTGTACTCATAGTGGAGCCACAGCTGATTGCACATGAGTCATGCACATGTTATGTTGAACCTGCAGAGTTGGGCTGTTCAACTGAGCATGTGAAGCCCCAATTTCTACAATACTCTACCCCTTTTTGATAGGAAGATGACAGGAATTTCGTTTAGCAGTTTATGGCCTGCACCACACGTTATGTCATAGTTACAGAGTCAGCCAGATACACCTCAAAACATTGTCCAACTCATAGCAGTTGGTTGTGGAGGACAAACACACAGTGCAATCCTAAACAACCCCCCCCCCACCATTAAGCCAGCACAAATACCATTCTGGCTTGAGGGGGTCACAAATGTGTCATATGGCAATTCTGTGCCATTCCTGGGGGTAGGTTCCAGGGTGACCAGATGACCGGAAAACCCGAATTTGTCTGGATTTTTAGCCTCCTGTCCTGGTGTCCTACATTTTGGCATCATTGTCCTACATTTTGGCTTCATTTTGAAACTTTGTGATAGTGCACAGTACCCCATCATGCCATATGTCGTTGGATTTGTATTGAAGAGCAGAATCCAATGCAAAAATCAGTTTTGAGATATCTCCTTCCTATCAAAAGTTATGGTCAAAAAACAGAAAAACAAAAACAATACATTTTTGGCAATTTTTTCCAGCGGGTAGGGATTTTGGCCTGGGATTAGGAATTTTGGTTCAGGAATTTTGGTTCAGGAATTTTGGGTTTGGCATCTGGTCACCCTGGTTAGGCCACTACACAGACATGTACCTCAGCCTCCCTATGCCACTGCAGGAATGGGAAGACATCTGAGTTCCACTGATTGGTTAGGATTTTGCCTTCAGTGAGATCGTTCTCAGATTTCATTTTATGATCTGGTAGGGTTTCCCCAGCACTGAAAAAAATGAGTTCTCTGGATAATATTCCACAAACATAAAGGCAAAAGCTTTGGAAAAGGCACAATTTACAGTACTCACTCGGTGCATAACAGAGAGAAGAGACAACCATTTTTGGCAAGATGCTCTGATTTCTCTCAATGATGGCCATTTATGGGCCAACTGCCCTGGCATGAACTAATTTGCTAGTCATTAAAATGCATTAAAATGCAAAGAGTTCCCTCAATTAACATTGCAAGAAAGGAAAGCAGAGGAATCTGCTGAATGTCACATCTGCTTCCCAACTTGATCATGTTTACAATATGAAGTATATCAGCCTTTTATTAATACAGTATTAGCTAGAATTTTCTAAACTGCACAGCTGCTTTGGGTTTATCTTGAATTTGTGTGAGTCTTTGTTTTTGCTCCTTTTACATTGTAATCCTGTGTCTCCTTATACAATCTCATGAAATCAATGGCTCTTTCTCATGCGCAGCTGAGTGAGGAATTGTAGCCCAACTCTGCCTATGCAATCAGTATTCTTTTAAGTCACTGTCTTATGAGAATTATACTGCAAACAGATTGTTACCAGTTTTTTTCTGGCTGAGAGCCCTAAACTACACCAGGTGGGTGTATTTTAACTCTAACCCTAACTTTAGTTCTGTGGAGTGATCTTCAAGTAGAAAAATAATCCAAACCCCAATGTTTTCATGTCTGTTCCCAGTCATTCAAAATACAACAGCTCATTTTCAAATTGGTTTTGAGTTTTCTTATATGTGAGGCATCTCAACATTAGGGGAACAAAACAATATACAGATAGTGTATATACCGGTGTCTACCACTCTTGTGGGCATTAGGAAAATGTGACACGTCATAATCTAATCCATAAATGCTATTTCTCCACCTGGCTTCTTGTCATTCTCTTCATGGATTAGAGCTGAAAGTGCAGCTTGACTCCTGCAGTTCAGGACTTACTCTGGTTTTTCTCTTTGAAAAGCATAAAGGCAAAAGCATTAAATGTATGTACATTGGCACACAGAGAGCCACATTCACCACAGTTGTATGCAAGAGACCATCTGCATGGTAGTTTTACACTATGTGGAGTTCCTGCCCTTGTAAGAAATGTTGAACGTGTGAAGCAACCTTCAGTTGCATTGGGGATGGTGAGTCTTTTTTCATAGTGCCTTCTGTGTCTTCAGTATTTGGGACATCTTTTGTGTGTCAATCACTTTTCTTCTCCTTTAATCTCCCTTCTTTCACTAATCCTTCCTATGCTGGTCTTCTCAGCATTTTTTCCTGCTTTTCACCCTCTTAGATTGGTCTTATGTCCCAGTGTGCTTTTGTTCTCAGTTTCAGTTTTTCTTAAGAAAAGAGTGCCTTTCTTACACGCTCTTTTGTAAAAATTATTGACACAGCAAATGCATTTGTGATAGCTAACCACTTTCCACAATTGTTAACACAACCTTTGGAAAAGTGCAAACTATTCTACAACATTCTCCAAATTGCCTTCATAACACTATCCCTGTTTGTTATTCCTATTTCACAGTTGGAGATGCAAAGGCTGAGATTTCAAACTTCATTCAGTCCTAACAAACCTGATACCCCCAATACCTGAGATACTGGTTGAAACTTATGAACCTGTTTATTGTAAGATCAAAGAGTCTTGTATGAATGGTCATCACATTCCCCTCAAATGCATGTTAGTATCACCCCTCCCCAAATTGCTAAGTTTTTCTTCAATGGTCATTCCAGAAGGTCTAGATATCAAGAACAGGTCCAACCTTATTATACACTGATTTTTAATACATGGATTTGACTCAACACAAATGGCCATTGGCAAATCACAGTTTAAAAAACTATTTCTCTACTGTTGTGGAGAGGTAAGTCATGCAAGCAATCATTCAATTTTTCAGTCCCAGAATCAAACCCATGCAGATATTGAGGCACTATTTTATTCAGTTAGGCACAATAGAGGAGCAAGAAACCTGGAAGTAGGTCTTTAAACCTATTTTTCTGTTGTTTTTTTATACACAGTTTTTTAAATCAATGAGAGGTTCTGGAACTGAATCCTAGTGGATAACGAGAGACACCTATAAATTTCATTCATTCATTCAACACATCAGTCTACACTACAGTTATTGATACCTTTCCCTTTTCCATATGTGTGTGTGTGAACATGCACAGCCAAAGCATAAGGGACAATAAAAGCCAAATCCTATTGGGCAAGAATACTATGGCCTGTCAAACAGAGATTGGGAAAACTGTTCTCATGGATTTGTGCTTGTGAAGATGCCAGCAGAAAGAAACAGAAAATGAACATAAGAAGAGCACTTCTGGATCAGGCCAAAGGCCCATCTAGTCCAACTTTCTATATCCCATAGCAGCCCACATGCTTCAGAGAGCATCCTATTGCCCTCCCCTGCATTTGGCTTTCTGCGGTATCCTACATCTAAAATAAGGTGGTTGCACATAATGGCTTATTGGACAGGTTTAGGGACTGGAATGCTACAAACCATTGAAAGTGGAACCCAGTGTTTTTCAGGTTACAAATGCAAAATAGCCAGCTAAAAAAACATAAATATCACTTGCAAAATACCTATTTATTTTCACAGAGCCAAAATACATAACAAATTACAGTAAAATGAACAAAGACATATGTGGGCAATGAATATTTGAATGATGGTTATTTACTGAAGAAAGTTATTTACTGAAAGAAGTGCCAGAAACAATTTGATCACCTTGTCACATGCAAATCAACATCAAAATCAATATCAACAATTTTAAGCAGAGAATGATTGAAAGTGTGGAAAGTGTTGAATGAATGAGTTCTGGGTATAATTGAAAGGTACTAAAGGACCAGAAACATCAGAAAACGAACTGTCAGATAGTGGGGGATGCCTGTACTCATCATGGCTTATAAACCATGATGGACGTTTGCTCCAGAAATATGTCCAGTCCTATCTTAAAGGCATCTAGGCAAGATGCCACAATCACATCCAGTGGCAAAATGAAATTGTAACAATAAGCTAATTTATTTTTTTAAGTGTGTAGTTTCTAAGCAGACTCTGTCACCATGCGGTACAAATGCTGAAGGAGTTGCCTAAGTGTGTAGTTTCTAACTGTGGAAAACAGCCAAAATATTCCTTTTTCCATTTTTACTTTCTGGGTCTTTTCATGTTTCTGGGTCTGGTGTTACCCCCTCTCCTCACCCTGTCTAGTGAGCACATGATGTAAGTTTTATTCCCTTCACATTCCCTGTCTAGTGAGAACACCATGTAGGTGATATTCCCTTTGCAAATGTCTGTTCTCCAGGAAACATACCAACTATTTCTCCCCGCACCCCCGCCACAGCTTGTCTCTTGTTGTCTCTCTCTTCAAAAACTGGGCTCTATCTCTTTTGCCCAGCTGCAAGCAAGCCGGAGAATCTCCTACCTGACAAAAGAAGATACCTTTGATAGCCAGGCACAGTTGTAAAGTTGAAACACATGCTTGGTTCAGATACCAATGAACTTGAATTTGCATCAATTCATTAGCGATGCTTTCAAACCACTGCAAAAGGCGAGCCGATCTGTAAAAAATAATTGGACGTAAAACATCCTAGTAGAAAGGGAGGGGGGAAGGAAAATTGAGAACGAAATGAAGAGCAAAACAGCTTGCACAGGGAGAACTGAGCAAGGCTTTCATGTGAACGCCAGTCCTCAGTTGAACCCTGATGGGAAAGGGCATACGTTTTATAAAATGGGTTTTGTGGCAGGCAGCTTTAATCATGCCTCTCGCACTATCTGCTGTGCATGCCTGACCATGTGAAATTCACAGCCAACCAAAAAGGGGATCTGCAAAAAAAGTCACAACTGTATTAATATTTGGGGGAAAGTTGCAATTTTAGCATCTTGTCCATGTCCATGTGCCATAAAATTTAAAAGGTTGAAAATCACTGATCTACAGAGGAGGGACATTGCAGGGAGCTTGAATTACAACTGCATTACAACTGCACAGCCCTGCAGTGTACAGGGAAAGCTGATAGGAGACCTGGTTGTGGGTAGGTTGAAGCCAATGACACACAACTTGCAGGTTCTGGGGTTTTATTTTCACCTTGGTGCATCAGCATAGAGCCAGCTGTGAACCATCCTTCTGAGCTCTCAGCTGCAAAACAAAATGTTGCCTACTTCCCCGAGTGGTGAGACGTTCCAGGAACGGAATGACTGCATTTGCATTTTAGATTGTGAGCCCTTTTGGGACAGGGACCCATTAGCTATTAATTAGCTATTATTTTTTTTCATTTGCTTTGTGAACTTTTTAGTTGAAAAGTGGAATATAAATAATGTAGACAGACAGACAGACAGCACTCAGGTTTCTTTAGGAAGAGATATAACTGATGGATTACAGTGTCTTTTAAATAGTTTCTTTATTTACAACTATATAGTTTGGAAGTTGTTTGGCAGTAGATCGCAGAGTTCTGCTTACAAGAAATAATGAGGTTGCCAAAGCGCTTCAGCTTTGACTTGCGCTCTCCCAGCTGCTCCTTTCCAATTTGTCTCACACTCTGATCAGCTCTCTGTCCTTCTCAAGCCAGTGCAGCTAGAAAACATCTTCTTTCATATTTTGTTGCATTATCATATTGTCCTACTGGGGAGGAGGAAGAATACGTCATCTTTGAATACGTACAGCCCAATCTTAAACTGTGCTGGAACAGGCAAGCTGGCCTTGCATGATGTCCAGCAAAGAGATGGGGGTGGCTGTGGTGCAACTCTGCAAAACTTGCGCCACATTTTTCTCCTAACGCTGAACCTTTTCCTGAACCCTGCCAGATCAGTGTGGCTACATGGATCTAAATTGCTGAACTGCTGGTGTAAAACTTATGGTGTAAATTACTAAATTGCTGATGCAAATTTACATACAGTTGGCCTTCTTCTCAGATGAAGGCCAACATTTCCACCAACACCAAAATACGCCTCTTCTGAATGCTAATTCTGTGTATGGGTCAGAAACATGGACTCTGTTCAAATCAGACACAAGCTTGAGGTCTTCCCATCAACCTTCAGTCAAAGAACAAATTCAAAAATGCAGACATCTGTAGAATAAACATCAATTGGCTGCAGCATAAGTTCCTCTGGCAAGAGTAATCAGAACAGTAGCAGCAAAGATGTGGCTCAGACTTATTGAGGAAGACCTAAGGAACCAGTGACTGACCACTGATGAGGCTAGAAACGCTGCCACCAATTGCCAAGCACATCATGAATGACATACAGAATCCAGCAGCACCTACAGCAGTGTATTGGTTGAGAGGCTGACCTGCTCCCCAATCACCAGGTAAAGACTAAAGAAGAAGAGATTGCTGGTGCAGATCTGAGAAGCCCGGTGTTAGAGCCGCTTGAGAGGAGGGCAATAGAATCTGGCCTACATGGCAGAGGCCAGCTATACCCCCGTCCCAGGTCCAGCACACCCACCAGCCTACCCCTTCCTTTGAATGCCTTTCCTCTCCCTCCTCAAATCCCTGCACCAGTGGCCTGTCAACTATGTGAATTTATCTTGGGGTTTGCTCCAGCACAGGGAGCTGGAGCGCATCCCTACGCCAACCCTCCCTGACTTCTGTGGTGACACAGACATGCTATATGGCACATTTGTGACTTCTGGAAGCTGGCACAGGGGACTTGCACTGGCTTAAGTGCAATCTAGGATTGTGCGCTTAGGCTGCAATCCTAAAGACACTTTCCTGCGAGTAAGACCCATTGAACACAATGGGGCTTACTTTTGAGTAGACATGGTTAGGACTGTACTCTAAGACCCTCAGTGGCTTTCCATCCATGGGTTTTTTCCTCTGTTACAGCCTTTTTTGTCTCCATTCCACTGACTTATCAATGGTGAGAGCTGTTTGGAACGTTCTTTGAACAAGGGCTTTCAAAGGGCTGCTCAGCTCTGTTCTTCAAATAGCTTCATAAAACTATTTGGATGCAAAGCATCAATACATGTCAGCATTCCCAAGTTATCATTCATCTCTTTGTAGTTTTATTAGGAAATAATACACTGCCCCCACACCTCCCAGTGTGGCTCATACTGTTGTTTCAATGTTTGAGGATTGATCTGCCCACCAAAAGGTCTGTTATAAAACAGCTCTTTCACCAGCTGTGGGTTAAGAGAGACATAATTGAAAAAAGTTCAAGGTTTGATTTTCTGATTCCAATTTGCCTTCTGTCTTCCCTTCCTCCCTTTGGCAACATACAAAAAAATAGTAAATGCCATTTTCTGTCTTTGGGAGATCATAGTTAACTTTTGTTTTTATTTTAGGTGCTTTATTGCAGGTTTTTAGGACAGACAACCCATGAAACTGCAGTTGCTCAAGCAGCACTGTCTGAAGACGTCTCTATGGTTGTAACTAAATGCTGAAGGTCCCAAGGGAGGTTGTTAGTGCCCCCCCCCAAGTGGTACCTGTTAATCTAATTGCATTTAAAAAAGCAGGCCTCTGTCAGTCTTGATAGACTATGGTATTGTGCTCAGCGCTGCATACGCTGCATGCGAAGCACGAAAGCCTGGGTTGGATTGTTATGGAGGATAGGCTGTAACCCAAGCAGCAAATCCCCCCTCTCCATGCTACTGAATTAGTCCAATGGAAAGGTAGAGCCGATACAATTGGATCCAGCTGACGTCGCAGAGCTGGGCTAAGGACAGGAGCTCACCCTATCCTGTGGGGCAGACCCGGGAATCGAACCCTGGCCTGCTGGTTAACAGGTTAACAGGCACAGTGTCTATGGGTGCAATCCTGAGTAACTATGGGGAGTCCTTGCTCCAGTGTAAGAACAATTTGCTCTGGATTGCAATATGAATTTCCCATAGGTTTTCACTAGGTCATGCAGTAACTACGGGTACACATAAGATCTCTTATGTGCTCCCATAGTTACTCTGGATTGTAGGGTTAGTCACTTGCGCCACCCACAGCTCTAATTGCACCACCCACAGCCCTGGTCTTTTAACAATTTGGATACTGGTCACCACAGCTCAGTCTTCGTTCTGACATTCCCTGAATTGGAAACAGAAAAGGAGGAATAAATTAGAAGAGGAAGGGCAGGAATTTGGTGGAGGGAAGTGACACGTTAGATCTCCTCTGACATTCTACTGTCTCAACTGGTGGTACATGTACCACTGGTGGTATGTCAGGCAGGTTTGGGTGGTAGGCACAGCACCATTGTGTGGCAATAAAACCATGACCGCAGTTTTCAGTAGTAGTAGGAGGCTCCAATAGGCAATGCACAGTTCTTTCATATTTGGAAAAAAAGGTTTCCCACCTGCCTGAGCCTGTTATTACCTTTGGAAACTCCCATTGCAGTCTCTGAACTAAGAAGTAACTGACACTGATATCATCACTAGTTATATCTGATGGTACTTCTGCAGAACAGCATCAGAGCAATTAATCTGTTTTTATATGTGTGTATATGTGTGTGTGTGTGTGTGTGTGTGTGTGTGTCCCACAGGAATGCTATAATAGATTCAATCGCTTCCTTCCAGGTTTTGATCACAAGGGGATTCCAGATCAATTGTTTTCCCACACAAAAATAATCCTTACCATTTGGCAGGACAGTCCACTTGACAAAAATTGCCTGGGTGAGAGAGCTCAGCCTCAGTTCATAAACATTTTCCAAAGCAAATTTCCTTCTACTGGTTGTCACTTATATAATTGTAACCCTGTTGCACACATATTTTATATTTTTAAATATACTGTAATTGTATTTAAAATACCATTTTATTTTATATTATGCAAAGAAAATTTCTAGCAGAACCAAACTGACATACTTTTCAGGGACCAAAAGCATCTTTGTAAACAAGAAACCTTTCAGTTTTTCATTGTGATAGATTTCAAGATAGGTTGTGCTTTATTCCATGTTTTCACTAGAAGACTTCTGTTCCTGTGATTTAAACATATTTGAGGCATTTGTCATTTATTATTGTGGTTTTTTTCAGTATTTTTTCTTTTAACAACTTGGATACTTTGTTGTGTGAGTCCCAAGAATCTCCCTCCCTTTCTAGTTTATTTTGATGGCTCTCTGCAGATCTGTCTTTTCTAATTTAACTAGCAAAATGTGCCCACGTTGCGGGAGTAAAGTATCCTCCTGTGCACCATCCACCCTGTGTCCCATCCACCCATTGCATATTGTCCCCCATGTGGAACATCCCCCATGCACATCAACCCCGAATGCGCAACATCCCCCCATGTGCATCAACACCAAATTTGCAACATCCCCCATGCACAACATCCCCCCATTGTGCATCATCCACCTTATTGGGCAAATCCCCCCATGCGCAACAAAACCCCATGGGCATCATTCCCTCATTGCGGATCAAACCCCCTTGCACATCACCCTCCCATATGCATCTCCCCCCTAAGCATCCACCCCATACACATCCATTCTCCATGTGCATCAACTCCCATGCGCACCAAACCCCCATGCACATGACCCTCCCATGGGTACCATCCTCCCATGCACACCATCCTGCCATATGCATGACCCTCCCATGCTCACCATCCCCCTATGCACACCACCCTCCCATGCACATCTACCCCCATGCACATGACCCTCCCATGCTCACCATCCCCCCCATGAGCACCACCCTCCTATACACATCTACCCCCATGCGCATGATCCTCCCATGTGCACCATCCCCCATGTGCACCACCCTGATGTGCACCACTTCGCCATGTGCAATACCCCCATGCACAACACCCCCATGCGCAGCACCCCCACTGCACATCATCACCCATGCACATCACCCCCCATGCATATCACCCTCATACAACACCCCCCCCCCCATGCGCATCATTCTCTCCCAGTGCACCCACCCTCCCAGTGCATCAGGCACCAGGCACCAATTTGGCTGGATGTTGATCAGTCAGTCTTCCATGTTAAGTATAGGACAAAAACACATTGCACCTCCTTTTCCCCCCTTAAGGGTTGAATTTCTCAACATCAGTTCTTGGTGGGTGTTGATATCACAGAAGGAACACCTTCCCCATATTTCATGCTTCTTGGTCCAGGGATTGGGGCAGGACTTGGGTCAGTCAGGGATTCTTCAATGTAAAGTACAGTGGCGCCTCACTTAAAGAGCTTAATTCATTCAGGAGGCTTGCTCTTTAAGTGAAACGCTCTTTAAGTGAAGCGGATTTTCCCACAGGAAACAATGGAAATTCAAAGGATTGGTTCCACAACCCAAAAAATATTCATATAAAAATATTAGCTATGTAAAAATGATGACAAAACACTGGAATTGGATTCAAAACACTGCCGTACAACACAATTCACTGTAATAAAACACTGTTATTAACTCTATGAACAACAAAACAGAAAATAATCCTGGGAGTAAGCCCCTTTGAACACAATGGGGCTTACTTCTGAGTAGACATAGACAGGAGGCTGCAATCAAAGACACTTTCCTGGGAGTAAGCCCCACTGAACACAATGGGGCTTACTTCTGAGTAGACATAGTCAGGAGGCTGGAATCAAACACACTTTCCTGGGAGTAAGCCCTATTGAACCCAGGGAGCCTGCAGAGGAGCCCAGGAGGGGGTGGAGGGAAGTCCTCCAGACCCCCTTCTGGGCTTCCCCGACCCCACGCGAGCTTCAGAGGAGCCCAGGAGGGAGTGGAGGGAAGTCCCCTAGACTCCATTCTGGGCTGCCCCGTCCCCACACGGGCTTCAGAGGAGCCCATGAGGGGGTGGAGGGAAGTCCCCCAGACACCCTCCTCGGCTTCTCCAATGCCTCCCACAGGGAGGCGGGGCTAGCGAGGCAAGTGCCCTGCCTAACAGAGTGCTCGCTAAGTGGAGTACTCATTATGCGGGGCACTCGTTAAGCGAGGTACAACTGTATAGGGAGGAAAACTCGTGCCTCTTTTCACCCTCTTCTGGTTGGAATTTCCAAAAACTGGTCCTTAGCTGGTGCCTCCATCATGAAGGGAACAACCACCCCAAATTTTACACTTCTAGGCCCAGCGGTTTTGGCTGGGCGTTGATGAGTCAGTCAGTGAGTCAGTCAGTCAGTGACCTTTCAATAAATAAATAAATATGTTTGAGCTGCATGTTTTCTCCCCTCTTTCAGAAGAAGGATTAAGTGTCTATTCAAGATTGTTCTTTTTAAAGGAATTTCCTCCAGACCAGGATGGTTCAGTTACAGAAGTATATTTGAAGCCTCCTGTAGCTGTTGAGTTTCTATGTACTGGTATATGCTGCAGGTATAATAAACTTTTTGGAGTTAAATCACTCACCTCTCAGATGGGCCATTTATATTCCCCTGGGTGCGTAGGGCTCCTTTGATTACATAATGACAGCTGGGTAGATATATGGACTGTGGCAATGGGCTGGCAACCACTTCATTGTCAATTTTGCTTTGTTCCGCTTAGAAAGGCAAAGCACAATGGAGAGGGTTTGAGCCACATGTCAGACATATGAGACACAAAAGGATGATGGGAGCTGACGGCACTGCACAATCAAAGTGTCACCAGGAATTGCTGTATTTCAGCCATACGTAACAATAGCCGGGTGGCCAATGGTTGTGTCAGTCATAATTAGACGTTAGCACTTAAAATCAAAGTGAAGTCCCATTGCTACCTCAGTCGATGGACAGAGATATCACTGTAGCAGAGGGGATAGTCTCATTATCAGCCTTTGGAAGTCCCATGGATTAACCAAAATATTAACCCTTTTGCTGTCAGCAGCTGCCCAGTGCTTCCAAATGAACTTCTGTGTCCCATTTTAAATCACACTATACCGTTTTAGGGGATCTTTCATTTGATTTTGTTTATTATAGGACAATCTGGCTCCGAAATATGGAAGGAAATTTGGAGTACTCCTCTTACATACAAAATACATCAGTTGATTAGCTAGTAAAATATTTGTAGATTGTTTTGTGTGGAGGGAAAGGGTTACTGTAGTATGTTGCTAGTAATCCAGTTTTTGGCTAAAGATGCTGGAAATCAAGATTTATTCAATGCTATTTGGATATTTCATAGAAAATAATCTATTTGTACTATGTTTTGAATGTCATAACACGGCATGATTTTTGCCCTTTCTTGTATAGCCAGGACCAGCTCAGAGATGATGCTGTGTTAAGAAGCTGTTTCGAGTGATGAGGTGGGGGAAGCTGCAAAAAGAAGAGGGGTACCCTACTCACTGTGCCTTCCTGCCTTTTCCTTGGCCTGTGACCCACTACAATCTTCAATCCATTTCCTGCTTGCTGCAATCAAGTGAGTTTGAATAGGATCAGAACAGTCACACTACTTTTCCTTTGGCACTTCTGGAGGAAGAAGGAAAAAGAAAAGAAAGTGCATACTTTGCTGGTACTTCCTCACCATCCTCAACGGGAGAGAGAGAAACTAGCTGGAGAGAAAGTTAGAGCCAGCCCTTTACCTTCAATTCCAACACCCATCTCCTTGTTCTTCTTGCCCTTCCAATCTATTTAAAATAAAGAGCAGAAGCATCCCACCATATTCCCTTTTTACTCTGTTTTTTATATAGGATCATGCAGAGGAAGAGTAAACAAGTACCAGTGAGTTGAAGGTTTGATCATATACCCTTTGCTTTTACATCCATCTGGGTATTTGGGGTGAGTTGCCACTACACAGCTCTTTCTCACTATCCATGAGATTCTAAGGGAGCTGTTGAGATCTGGAGGCAGGTGAGACCTGGATTTGGGCAAACAAGCTGAAATTAAATCCAGAGAAGAGGATCTCCTTGTCTGGAAGTACACAATCCAGTTACTGGACTGTTGTCTTGCTCTGACTGGGGATGCACTACCTCTGAAGAAGCAAGTCTTCTACCTACAGCTTCTCCTGGATATGGAGCTTTCCTGGATTCCTAGCTGGTGCTTGTGGCTAGAGGAGCCCACTTAGGTTTGGCTGATTCAACTGCTGCAACTATACCTGTGTATGGATTTGGGCACAATAACTCTCTTAGTATTATCAAGATTAGATTATGATTACTGTTGTACAGGTTTGGTCAGGTTATAAACATAATAATAATTTATGTTTATTTAACAGATTTATATCCAACCTTTCTCACAACGAAGGTGGATACCCAGGGCAGCTTACTGTCTGATGAAATTTGTGTACCAAAGCCTGTCTCTGCAAGCAGATCTTCTCTAGATCACTGTTGTCAAAGTGTATTTGGATTCTATATTTTTCTCTCTTTTCAATTACCATTTCAGAAATGCTCAGTCTATAATTCATATAAATTTAGCAGCTCTGACCTTCAACCTGGGATCTGAAGACCCAGTTGTGTTACTTGGTATGGATTTCATGCAGTGAGGAATGGTTCTGAAAGCCAGATATTTCAGCTGGGCTGCACACCCTGGCCAAGTGGCCATGTGGGATTTATTACTGCATGTAATTCTACTGTTGGGATAGGTGGAATACAATCCAGCAGTATTCTTTTTTACTGTTTCTTTACTGGGGGAAAGGAATTCAAATGTGGTTTGGCTAATAAAATAAGCAGATGAAATCTCTGCATGCACAGGTCTTGTTCAATAGAAAAATGCTCTTTTCATTCTGTTCCTTTTTAGGTACCTCAAATAGCATTTTAATATATGATTGGTTATTATTCTGGAATAACAACCCTTTAATTAGCTTCAGCTTCTGTTTTGTTTATGCATTGAAAGAGTGGATCAGAGGCCAATGTGAGTTGAAAGGAGAAAAAAAGAGCCCCAGATAAAACAAGGGCTCTTGACTGACCTCTCTTTCATCCTGAGAAAAGCAATCACTATAAACAGTAGGTGAGTTCTTTGGTAGATACAGGTGGAAGGAGTGAAGAGTTCACTGAAAGCAAAGGTGGACTGAGAATGACTCAGAAAGGCAGGACAGTGTGTGCAGGGTACACATTTGCTTATACTCATTGATGGCTAGGACAACAATCCTAAATTCTCTACAATCCTACAATCCTAAATTTAAACAGTCCTAAATTTAAATCCTAAACAATCCTAAATTTAAATCCAAATATAGCTTTGTTCATCTGAAGAAAGTGTAGCCAACGTTTATCTTCTGCTTTGTTTCTTTGGGCACAATCCTAGCAAATTTAGGCTGGCCTAAGCCACACAGCATATATTTTCGTGGTGTTGTAGGTTGGTTGTGTATTCCTGTGCAGTGGCTTAGCCCCCTTCCCCCAGAAGTGCCTTATGGGCAGAAGTGCCTTATGGCATTTTTGTGGCACCCCAACTCCGCACTGGAGATATGTCAGCCTAACTGTAGGTTAGAAATGCAGCCTTAGAATCTTATTAAAATAGAGCACACGCCTATGCATGTCTACTCAGAAGTAAGTTCCATTAATTCAGTAATGATTACTCCCAAGTTAGTGTGGCTAGGATTGCAATCTCAATTTGTATTAGAAAGAAAGCAAGCAAGCATTACAGCTACTATCCATGTGTTTAGCCCAGTGCAGTTAATTGACTGCACTGAGTTATGTCAATTAGAGTTTATACAAAATTAGAGAATAAAGCATCAATCAAACACACATTTAGCCCATTGAAATTAATTGACTCTGTGCTAGGTCATGGCATACATGTAATAACAATTAAATGTATAAGATAAATTTGATTTTGCACAGTAAAAGTTAAATTTCTAATTATAGAATAACCCATTTTCATTTCTAAAGCTAGTCTAGCTCAAGTCTGAGGCATCTCACTGAATCTGAGCAAAATTTTCATCTATTTGATCTGCTACAGTGCTACTCAAACAGGGTACACTATCCCCCAGTTCATGTAAAGCTCTCCTGCTCTCTTTAAATGGGAGGGAAAGGGGAAAGCAGCAGTGTCACTGCCCTATGGACTTCCCTCAAAAAACTTACTCAGAGAGTAAAGCAATATAACAGATTGTACTGCAATATAACAGATTGGTTAGGAATTTTGTTACCAAAAAATAATATATTCAAAAAACATAGACTCTGATGTGGGGAATATCATTTCATGTTTCAAAGTGAGCCAAAGAGAGATATCAAAGCAGACTTAGCTGCAATCCTATCCACACTTTCCATGAAGTAAGCTCCACTGACTATAATGGGACTTACTTCTGAGTAGACAGGCATAGGATTGGGCTCTTAAACAATGACGACTTTTTCTCTATGCCTTGTTTCTCTGTGCACTTTCTCTTAAAAGAGGAAAAAAGAAACCACCTCCGTGCCAGATTATGGATATTTCCAAGTTAGGGCTAGATTTTTTTCATAGACTACAGATTAATTTAAGCTCCAGAAAGTACAATTCCATTCTGGTCTTATTGGCTTTTCCAACATAAAATTGTTCCCCCACCCCCTTGTTTTCCAGTTCTGGAAGTTTAGGTAGAGTGTAAGTATTCAGACCTCACACTCTCTACCTCCTTTGATTTTACTCCACCATTTTACTTGTTCTCCTCCCTCTTAAGAGCCTCCCAGTATCCTACTGACTTTATTTTGATCTCAGACTGTGAGCAACTGTGTTACTGTGAGCAATTCTGTTGAAGTACTGTTTCCTTGGCAATACTTTTTATGTTGGATCAGTGGCTGACATAGAGGAAGGGTTGGCAATGTTTTTGTTTAAAGGGGGCATAAGTCATGGTTAGTAGGCTGGATCCATCCCAAGAGCTGATGGTTGCTGACCCCTGCTGTAGAGTTTTTTATATGGTGTATACTTTACAATTTGTTGACATAATCCAGGCCTGGAGCATCTAATTAACACAATCCAAGCTTTGAACTTCAAATTAAGCTTACAAAACTTGCAACCAAAAACTCTCCCCAATTGCAGAAAGTTACCCAGATACAGTGCCGATTATGATAATACATGTCCACAAAGGCTTTGAAAAAAGGTACTTTAAAAGAAAATTCTGTATTGAGTTGAAACTTTGCCAGGAAATGTTCTCAACATGAAAGTAACCATGTCTTTCTAGGAATGGCCAGACCCCTCGTATTGGCAAGATGCATATTTAAGACTGTCAAAAGAAATTGCTTGAAATGCCTTTTTAAAAACGACAACATCCTGTAGATCAAATTGATTTTGTTTGAAATCTACATGATGGGAACAATTAGTTGTTAATGTGACATTCTTAGATTTTGGTTGTTTTTAGTGGGTAGGGAGGCATGATGGTAACCGAGTTCCAACAGGGTCAATGGAATGTTTTCGTTGACAATTTCAGTCACAGAGTTTCAGCGCTTGATTTCATTAAAGATAAGCAAGATTGTTGCCAGTTTGAGTTACTTCTTTTCACAAGACAAGAAAGAATGTTAGACATAAAAAATAAGACAGCAGAAGAGCAATGATGTAGCAGTGTGTTTAGAGGAAACAGGCTTGCTGATGGGAAAATGATGTCAAATGAGCTCCCTTGTGTGACTAAGGGCACAACCCTAACCAGTTTAGGCCAGCCTAACTCACCTGGCACATCTTCCTGTGGTGGTGTAACGAGTTCAGCATATGCTTGTGCATTGGCCTTACCCCCATGAGTAGGGCAGAAGTGTCTTACGGCACTTTTGTGACACCCCCAAGTCAGCACAGAACTTGTGCTGTGGCTTATGCTGGCCTGACTGCAGGTTAGGATTGCAGCATGAATAAAATCACATCTCCTTTACATATGATCCTTTAAAAAAATAATAGTAGAAAAGCAAGAAGCCTGTTGATCACTCCAGATCACTCCATTTTCCAAGATCATTTATCCATCCACAAGTTCCCTTTATAGAAGTACATATACTGTCTCACTTTCACCCATTTCTTCCTCTTCATCATCCTCTCACAGGCCAGATGGAAAAGCAAATCCTCCTTGGGCTTAAATCTCCCTCTGCTGTCATCACCATTTAACACTGTGGTTTTCTAAACAGGGTTTCTTTGTTTAACATATTTGCCACTTTTTCTGTCCCATTAAAAGGACAATCAAGGTAGCTTACACAATGATGTCAAACAATTTTTAAACAGACAGCCCCGCAAAGTACAGATTTAATTAATTAAGAGCAGTGCTGCAAAAGAAGCAGTGCAAACTATAACACTACCAAAAAAAAACAGCATCTGAAGGCCAAATGAAACAAAAAGGCCTCAATCAATCTGTTCAAAATAGACAGCAGTGGAAGCCTGTCAGGTCTGACAGTTGCATACACATGTTGCCCACAGCCTTTAGTAGGCCTTGCTCCAGATTTGAAGGAGCCCTGGATAAAGTGTTCTCCTGTAGGTTCCCCATCGTGAGATGGGATTACCAAGCAATGAGAAACTGTGGGTGGTCATCTTTTACAAAGATGAAATTTGGGGAGTGTATTCCTTTCATGATGTGAATACCCACTAAGAACCAATTATGAGAAATCAACCCCTAAGGGGGAAAAAGTGGTGCAATGTGTTTTCATCCCTATACTTAACATTGAAGACTGACTGATCAACACCCAGCCCGAACCTGGAAGCATAAAATTTGGGGAATATATTCTTTCTGTTATGTGAGGACCCACTAAGAACTGATTTGGTGCCCGGTGGTGCCAGTGCCCTGGTACCTGCTGCCTGGTGCTTGCCTACTGGCGCTGAGTGCCTGGTGGGGCTTGATGTGCAGTGCCTGGCAGGCATGCCCAGTGCTCAGTAGGGGTGCAAGGTGGGTGCGCACTGCCTGCTGGTGCATGGTGGTATCTGATGCCCGGTGCTCACTTGTGTTTTCTGCCTGCTGGTGCCCACCACTGCCTGGTTCCCAATAGTGCCCAGTGGTGTCCAGAGCCCAATGGTGCCTAGCAAACATCGATACTGAAAAAATATTCTTTAAATTTTACTCCCACAACAATGGGTGACTTCTGCTAGTCTAATAATATGAAATAAGAAAAACACAGATTTAGATCATTGTTATATACCTTTGAACCACATGTATTTTTAAACAGTCTCCTTTGGCAAATTCAGCCATTTTATATTGACCTAAGTTTGATTTTCTGCTTCCAGAAAAAGCCAATGTTCCCTAATGGGATGTTAGGAACTGGCCTATTCTGTTAATAGCTAATCTAAGTTTCCTGCTCCCAAAAGACACTCAAACATCTCCCAAGTTAATCAATATTTATAGGACTATTGAGAGTGAAAAATCCCACTATCATGTATAATCTCAAGTTCCTATGGGTCAGCCGCTTTTATATATATAAAGCACTGACCTATATACCACACTGTGTAAGTTCCAATTTGTTAGAAAATCTTTTTAAAAATTACGTTGGTACTGTATAGGTCTACCCTTTGTTATCTATGGACCATGATAGGCTTTTAAGTGGTTGCTCTCTGTGATTTAGAGAAAGGTGCAGCTTTTGGGAATTGCGTTCTGCTTGCATGTCAGGGACTTGTTTGTTTGCCCTCACTGAGGGAGATGGAAGATGGGACTTCTCAGCCCAGAAAGCAACAGTGTCGTAGTAATGAAAACAATGCTGTGCACCTTAAAGGCTAGGGGCGCAATCCTGAGTAACTACAGGGAGTCCTTGCTCCGGTGTAAGAACAATTTGCTCTGGATTGCAATATGAATTTCCCATAGGTTTTCACTAGCTGGTGCAGTAACTACGGGTGCACGTAAAGTCTCTTACGTGCTCCCGTAGTTACTCTGGATTGTAGGGTAGGACATTTTATTTTTGCAGAAGCTTTCGTGGATGATGCACCATTTCATTAAGCTCATGGTGAAATACATTTGTCAACCTATAAAGTGCTATGAGATTTTTTATTATTTTTGCCTGGTCGTATAGACTAACATGGGACACTCTTCAGGAGCTTTTTTTCTAGTTGCTGATTTGCCATCTTCACTGATAAAAGGTGTAGAACTTTTTTGCTTGTGTGCTTATAAGCGTTGCATTACATTGCTTCTTTCTTTTGTTGCCGACACAAGTCTCATAGACTTGTGCATGTGTATCTACTGCTTGTGGCTACGCAGCTCTTTAGTGTTATGCCTTCAACAGAGCTGGTGTGGAGACCCACAGGAAATACGCAGTGGCCAACAAACAAGCATGTCCCATTCCTACCCCATTTGACTGGCCTTCCCCCAGGACAGTGCCTTGGTTGCAGACTTGCATGCAATGCGCCATCTCTGGATAGAATTGAGCAGGGTGCCCTAAGGCTGCACTTTTAATCAGCAGTTAGGCCAGCACAAGTCCCATGTTGGCATGGGATGTTGCAAAAGTGAGTAAGACACTTCTGCACCACTCCTCAGGGTGAGGAGATTAGGCCAGCCTCATCACACCAGCCTCATCACACCAGCCTCATCACACCATCATTGAGACAGGAAGACAGGTGAATTGTGCTGGTCTAAATTGGTTAGGATTGTGCCCTAAGTGGATGCAAAAGTTTAATTGCATCACAATCTGAGATGTTCCTGAGGGACAAAAGATGAAATGGGCTTCACCCAGCTTGGGTCACTGGTGGGAGAGAAGGAGGTTCTTGCCTGGAGAAGGAGACTGTAAAGACTGTCTAGTTAGTGTGACTATTAGGCAGGCTTAATTTATTATACAAGCAGCCTTGTGCTTGCTAGTGTGAATATGCCATGGTGGGGAGTCTGGATTTGCAGACTTTGGTGGAAGGTGACGCAGGGCCACAGCTTTCCAGTTTGTACAATAGCCTTTTATTAGCATGTTCCTGATTAGAGGAAGTCATGCCTCTCAACCTCCAGGGTCAGGATGAAGTCCTGGCCAAGTCTCAAGACAATCAGCTAAAGAACCAAGATGGAGTTAGGAGAGACTGTTTTGGAATGTGAGGTCATTGGCAACAACCCTTAAGTAAATGTTTTAGTTTAAAGTTCCAGCGGCACTTCCGCAGCTTCCTCCTGCATCCTCCTAAATCTACACTGTGAATTCTGGCAACCTCCTGGCTTGGCAAACAGAGCAACGTCCTTAGTGACCTTGTGTAATCCACCTTTGCCCACGCTTGTCCATGCAAAGACTGGGCTGTTGCCAGGACTGTCTCTGCTGCCTGACATTCTGCCTCTGTTGCCCTTGAGCCTGTCCAAATCCATCCCCATCTGCATGCAGGGCAGGACTTTCTTTCCTGCAAAGCCACGCATGACTCAGCCCTACTGTGTTTCCATGTCCTTGTTTCATTTCTGCTCTGTTAGTCATACCAGCCTCATCTGCCCACTTGTCAGATTCTGGCACAAATGACTCTGAATTGCCTTTCATGATGACATCTTTGAGAGTTTTCATGACACTTATTTGCAAAGCTAATCCCCTTGCCACATTCATATACATAATAAAGATTCATTTCATCTGTCATACTTAGAAGAAAAGTCTAGACTGACTTTAGCCTCATCTCAGAAATTGAATTTTCCAATGCAGGCTTCCTGCCATTAAGGTTCATTTGTTCTTAAACCCACAAGGTTACAATATATCTCATTGTACTCCAGGTTGGTATTGCCAACCATCCACTTTATTAAGAATTCCCTTGATGCATTGCACCAAAATCCATAAGGTCAAATGTTTGTGTCCCAGACATCTCCAGAATTATGCAAGCAAGGGGATGATGATGATATTAGTTGTCCCCAGCATGTATACAGCTATATACAGTAGATGTATACAGTATTTAAATACAGATGTATACTGTATTGATACAGATTGTATCCAGATGCAACACAATAGTCACGAGTCTCAGGCAAGGTTTTTTTGAGCACAGAAAAGCTTGCTTTTGAGCTTTGACTGCTGAGCCAAGCCTTCTACCAAATTCCTGGTATTTCTGCTGGGCAGGAGGTGTCCATGGGTCTGGTAGCACCAGATTCATGGCACCAACAGGCACCACTACAAGTACCACTGGTGGTACACACACTACTGGTCAAAAACACTGCTTCTGAATGGGAGCTATTGACTTCCACCAAATGATACTCTTGGCCCTAAGTTGAGTTAAAGGTTATTTGATCTTCTCCAGCTTTTGTTCTGATGTTCCAATAATTCCACATCTCTTGCTTCCCTGTAATTGTAAAATTTGCATGTTTGGTTCAGAGGGTATCAAGAACTCCTATTCTGACTCAGACATGAGAAGAACAACTAGAAAAAGTATACCATATTTACAACATTCTGAATCTTTGGAACCACTGTTGGAGACATCTTTCTGGTTTGGGACTTTCTGGTTTGGTTTCCTCCTTTAAAACACATTTTGTTGGGGAAAAACTCATTAAAGGACCAGTTGTGTGCTAGGAACTTAGGTTTTAGGATGATAGGTTTTTGTTGGGTGAATGTAGGTTTTTGCTTTCAGTCTTGTTTTCTCCCAGGAACTCTATACTAATTCTTGCAGAAGAAGGCTGTAAGAATTAGGCTACAGCTGTAAAAACTAATGTATCAATCCCTTCAATCAAAAGGAACATATTAGAGGAAAGAGATAAAATTCAGCTCCTTCCAAAAAGTCCATGGTTTGTGTAGGCCTCCATAAGAGATCTTATGGCAGCTGGAATGTGAATTCTTCAGGGGAAACCATTTTACAGCAAACTGGAGGAAGACCAATATTCATGGAGGCGTCTAAAATATGGAATCGTATGTCAGAGAAAATAATAGAAAAATGTATAGTTGGACTGATATAAAAGAAGCTGGCTATTATTGTTAAGGAACTGAACTTTTTGGTTTGATTTCCTGGACAGCAGGAGCTGAGAGGACTGTGTGGGAGGAAGTGTCTTGAATTGCTCATTAATATAAGGAGTAGCTTTGAAGATTGTTTGATAGATCTTTATAGTTCTTTCATATAATAATTTCATAGCACTGTGTAAGTACCACAGTGATTTGACAAGGCCGGTGATGCAGATGTTGTTATTCCAGCTCTGCTGACAGGTTATGAGTATGACCCCTCTTCAAAATGTGGTGCATGTGAGTGAATCAGTGTGGACAATTAAATCAAGAAGACTGAACTGAGGTTGGAAGATGAGACCTCATGCCTGTTTAAGATTGTCACAGAGTCAGGGGTCCCAACCAGACAGCTTGAATCAAAACTCCCAGTCATTCCAAGGGTCACTTAATAAGTCTCACTGTTGCCAGTGAAAATAGATTCCACCATGAAAGGGTTGTAAATGGTTTTTCTTTTAAAGGACTTGCTGGTATGGACAATTTCCACAAGAATAAGATGATCCACCTGTGTAAGGTAAAGAAAAAGGAAAAGGTGTCCCCTCACAGGTTGCCCTTGAAGTTGTGAGCAAGTCTAGGTAACCATATATTTGGCTATTGTGTACCTGATCCAACTGTACAAAAATCCATTTGTGTCTTCCCCATCAACAACAAAGTTTGCAATCTTAAAGACACTTTCCTGGGAGTAAGACCCATTGAATGCAATGGGGATTACTTTTGAGTAGACATGGTTAGAATTGTGCTTTAAGTCATTCCAAAAGCCTAAAGAGAGAAACGTAGTTGTGCTTTGTATTTCATGAGAGGAGCCTCCATTTCCAAGCAAGTTGTCTTTTCACATATTATGGCAGGGTGTGACAAGAAATGATTCCCCCACTTAAGATGTTTTAAGATGTTTTAAAACTGACAGCTCTTTTAGATGTCAGTTGTGGCACTTTGTTTTATGATATGCCCTTTTAACTTATATGGTATGCCCAGAATTTGAAAATAAATACAAAAGATCACCTTCATGGCTTAACAAATTCTACAGGGCAAACAGGATATTTTTTTCTTCAAATCTCTGTACATAAATTGCCAGATTATTTTACAAAGGCTTCTAACAGACATGAGATAGTAACCAATTTCTACAACAGCTGAGCCAAGGGGTCAAACAAATGTCCCCTTACCCTGAGGAGACCTCTAGCCTGCTCAGTTATGGCATTGCAGCTGTGTGGCACTGGGTGTCTTCATGGGGTACTCAGGCTACAATCCATACTTTTCTCAGAGTAAGAAAATCCTAACCTCGTTTGGTTAATCCTAACCTTCTCATTGTAATGTAGGGAGGAAAGTGCATGTCTGTGTACTGGCCTAATCCTCCTCCAGGAGTAGCACAGGAGTGTCTTATGGCACCTCAAAGTCAGCCTAGGACTTATATCAGGGCTTAGGCTAGCCTAACTGGCTATAGCATTGTTGTGCACAGGTCTTGGGCACTATATGTCCCAGTGAGTGGAATGGGGATCCTCACGTTGCTGTGATATGGGATGGGGTGCTCCTGCAACATGGCACAAGTTTCTGATTCTATCCTCTGTACTGTCTCAGCATAAGCAAGGTTTTTATTTGTAGATGGTTTTTCTGGGCAAAATGCTGCTGAAGGAGTAGTAGGATGCCTCCTACTCCTCCACAGTGGAGTGTCCAAATGTCTCTCAGCTGTGGATAACCCCAGCTGTTTAGTAGCCCCAGCTGCCTGGTCTTAGGAGCAGTGCCAAAATGCATGGGACAGATCGCACACATCTGTCAACTACATCAGCCATCCAAATGCAAAATTAGAGCTTGGAGACACTGAAGGGATTTCTGACACTTCATCTGGGAGTCTGGGCCCCCATAAACCAATGAATGGATTACAATGACACATAAATGCAATATTTTCATGGGTGACTGTCTTCCTGCTTTATTATTGCTCCTGTAGTACGGGAAAATAGATATTCATTTTTCTCTGACCCACATTCTGATACCAGATACAGTACCTTCTTCATCACGGCATGTGTTGCGGCATGGGGGAGTGGGTGGCAGGTGGGATTGTGAGCATGCAGGAGTGGGAGTCAGGGCCAGCACTTGGCACTTCCAATTCATGTCAGCCCTGCATTCCTCCCAGTGACTCCTTGCCAGAAAGTCCCTGCAGTGAGATGCAGTGTGGTGTGGTGCAGAGCTCTACAGCCCTTTGCTGCCTCTACAGCTTTTTCACCTTGCTTTTTCCACCATGCATTCCATGCCTGGATCAGGTTCCTGGCTGGCTGGTGTCATCATTTTTCCTTGTGTGCAGTAGTCATTCTAAGACTTTTGTTTCTCAAGCAGTGTTTTTACAACCAGTGTTTCTCAACTAGTAGTACTGGACTCTAAGACCTCTGCTGCCTGGCAGAACAGCAGGTGGCTCGACTCAGCAGGCAGAGCTCCAGTGCGCACTTTTAGCAAACTCAAAAAAGACCTTACCCTGAGCCTCTTAAGTATGTTTGTCACACTGGTCCAGAGTGACCATATTCACTGTTTTTCCAGGACATGTTCTCTTTTTTAGCCTCGTGTTCTCAAAATCTTCTTCATCATCTTCCCTTTCCTTGTGAGCAGGCAGCATTAAGTCTTTTGAGGTTTTATTTTATTATCCTACATTTTTCTTGAGCGTCCTCCATTTTGGGGGGGCGGTTATCCTTTTTTGTGGTGATGACATCTAGGCACCCTGCATCTGGCCTCCTAATCTGAAAATACCTAGTGATGATATAACCAGTGTATTTCCTATTGTACTTCCTATGGTACAAAAGGTGGACCATGAGTAGTACACCAGAAGACAAACATTAAAAAACTCTGTTCTAAGCCATTCTAAGCCAGCCATTCCTGCTGGTAGCTTTGTTTGCAGCCTAAACAAGGCCTGTTGAAATAATTCAGGGTGACCATATGACAGGAAAAACCCAGATTTGTCCGATTTTTTAGCCTCCTGTCCTGGTGTCCTATGTTTTGGCTTCACTGTCCTACATTTTGGCTTCATTTTTTAACTTCGCGATGGTCCACAGTACCCCATCATATCTTATGTCGTTGGATTCGTATTGAAGAGCAGAATACAATGCAAAAATCAGTTTTGAGATAACTCCTTCCCATCAAAAGTTATGGCCAAAAAAAAACCTAAAACCAAAACTATAAAAACAAAAAATACATTTTTAGCCATTTTTAAAGAGGGTAGGAATTCTGGCCTTAGGGTTCAAGAATTTTGGGTTTGGCATCTGGTCACCCTGAATCATTAACTAGCATAGTCAAATGAAACATTTAAAAACCTGGGTCACAATAAAATCCATGGTGCCTGCTCTAAAAAGCTTTAATATTGTAACTGGAACCAAAGAGGAGGAAAAGAAACCCTACCACTAAACAAGCAACAATTTTCTGATTTTAATTATAATATTTGCCCATATAAAATTACTTTTTGCCTAATAAGAATGCTTGAGTAGAAATGAAAATATCTGGGTGAGAGACAAAATTGCCGGGCTGGGTTAAACCCAGTGGCATAGTGAGAGGGTGCAAGAGGTGCAGTTGCACCAGACTACCAACTTTAGAGGGGCTACAAACTGAGCTTGACACTAGTAGCTAAAATGAATGTTGTTGGGGGGAGGCAACAAAATCTTCAACTCCAGATAGCAAATAGGTGCTTTAGCTATGCCAATAACAGAGCAAATGGTGGTGAACTACTGAGGAAGAGGAGGCAGGTTTTTTTCTTTTTAAATATAATGGGGATGACATCACTTCCAGTTGTGAGATCACTTCTGGGGCAACATTTTGAGCTTTGCACCAGGCTACATGATCATTAGCCACACCACTGAAGCCAGCTGCAGTAGATAAAACACCAGATGCTTCTTGTTAATATAATAACCAGACCTTAAAACTAGGAATTAGCATAAAGGAATTGGCGTAAACTAGGAATTGGGGTTAATGTGACCCCGTCCCACCCATCTTCCTAGCCAGTCCTGGAGCATCTCTCCTTCATTATGTCCCTTAATAGCTTTTCAGGGTAACAAATGTGATGAAGTTGAGGGAAAGCTAAAATAAGATTACAGCTCTTGTTTCTTCACTGCTTGCTGAACCAGCTAGTGCACATTTTGGCAAAAATCCCACAAACACTGGATACTGAGATGGTGAGCCCACCAATATAGTGGGTCCCATGAATTCTCCTGATACAAGCTAACACATGAAAAGAAATGTCTTTGGTATAACGCATCAGTCTGCCAGCTTTCAAAAATATAATGCAATAGATGGATACTTTACCTTTTGACACACAGGGCTTTGATTAGGCCTAGGTTGATGCTGACGGTAATAATAAGGTGTTAATATGATCAAACTCTTCAGTATATCATATGCAATACATACCGGTATATCATAAAACAGTTACCCCATGCTAACTGGGTATACAAGCACTTCTAAGTGGTGCCTGTCTTCTATTTAGGAGGGAAAGAATAACCATTCCTCTTTGTCCCGGCACAGTTTCCCTAACCAACAAAAGATACAATTTTCATTTTTTTCTTAATTAAATTTGATTTTGTTCTGAGGACGGACGGACGGACAACAAAACCTTCTTCAACTCTAGATAGCAAATAGGTGGTTTGGCCATGACAAAGCAAATGGTGGTGAACCGCTGAGGAGGCGGAGAGGGGTTTCCTCCAATTTACTTTTTTAAAAAAATACCCCAGGATGACATCACTTCCGATTGTGACCACTTCTGGGGCAACTTTTTGAGCTTTGCACCGGGCTACATGATCATTAGCTATGCCACTGATTAAACAAGTAAAAAGGAGGAAACGTTTCATATAGTTGTGGTTTTGTAGAGAAAGGAAAAGTTCCTTAAAAAGTAATGGGATTTTATTTTAGCATTTGTAAAGTATTGTACTTTTTTAAAAATGAACTTGATATATAAACATCAGGCACTGTCAGAAATGAACCCAGGGGAAAAACTTGCTCTGAAGACCATGAAGTAATGGTTGAATTGCTTGTCTCTTTCAGAGATTGCCTGTGCACCTAGAGTTTCACACTAGTAAGTTAGAAATGGCAGTATTTATGATTATGTGAAGGCTCTCTAATGATGTGTTCGACTTCATGCAGTCTGATGTAGAGAGCTCTCACAGCTGATAGGAAACATTTTGGCTTGGATTCCAATTTCTGTTGCCTCAGTGGATTAGAAATGCTTTAGTGAAACAGCGCTATTTTAACCTCTCCTCTTTTAACCCCCCCCCCAATTCTATTGTGGTTTTTTTTAGAGCATTAGGAGACCTCTCTTGTGCACAGCATAGAGAGCTGCAGCAAGAAAAGGGGATCACCCCCCCTTGCACAAACAGATGTACCTCCCATTTGTGCAAGAGTAACTTGCAATTCTTTTCTAACCATGGCATGAAGCATAATGACAACTCTTGCCATTTGTATAGCACTTTTTAGTGTTCAAAACTTTTCATGCACAGACTATGCTGAACCCTGCCAGGAAATTTCACATATGGAAAGTCTAGTTGACATGAGTCCCCTTGTTTCTACCCCCCCCCCACCCCCAGCAGAAAATCCCAGCCACCACCATAGATTTGGATTTGTTCTATGTTGCCAGGCTGGCCAAGGAATGAATATGGCGCACACTGGTGCCTCTGATCCTGCCCTTCCCTTGACCTGATCTGCCCATCTTGCCCCTGTTACAGCCCCCCCCCCGCCATGTTACACCTCCTCCTGCTCATTCCCCAGCTCTGCAATTGCTCACCACAGCATTTAATCCAGCAGGTGCTGCGCCATACACTGGCTATGACAGGAAACAGCTGGCCTTCCAATCAGTGCTACAAAGTGTGCCTGGGCCAGCAGAGCATCTACTCTGCCAGCACACTCTGTAGATAGGATTGATACCATCTTCAGAGGTGACTCAGATGGTGCATGCACTAAGGTTTGCACATATGCAGAGCAAGAGGTGACGCACTGGTGACCCGCACCAGGTGATGTGGATCCTGATGATGCTTCTGACACTAGATATCTTCATGGACCACTTATGACCTATTTCAGGAAGTTTTCTTTCTCTTCCACCTCCTCTCCCATTTATCCAGTCAGACAACAGTTTTCCAATCTATATACCGTAAGTAAGTAGTTTTTATGAAAGAATATCACTGTTTTATGAGAATATGTATGAATTTCATGAGTGAATCATTTGACAGTTTTATCGAATTAAAACAATTAAACAGTTTGTTTACCTAAAAAGAACCATTTCAAAACCATGCCTTTGGATCTATTTGATGCGTTTGCCATGTTTCATGTTCCTCGCACGGCTCAGAGTGTCTGTTTTCTGCTTTTAAACCGTATGGATCTCAGCTGAGATTTTCAGGTCAAATATCCTCTTCCCCTCCTTCCACAGGGCAACATCTGCCCATCAGTCTCTCTGCCTCCCCACTATAGTGTGACATGGATGAGTGGATGCATCTGACGCCAGGCCCTCCAGGCAGTTTCTTCCTTTGGCTCACAGCGGGATGCCAACGGCTTGTTACCTTTGTTTGTTTCTATCTGGAGCTCTGAAAGTGAGTGAACAAAGACAACGGTAATGTAAGGAGAGTGAAAGAGCATTCTCTATGGTCCTTTCATTCAAGCAGATAAAGCCAAATAAAGGTCGCTTACTTCCACAGGTGTAAAACTCCATCCATATATCTATTTTGGAAGCTTTGCTTTATAGTGTTCCAATGAATTTAAAATAAATCCAGTCACTTAAAGGATGGGATTCTACAAATCTTTCTTTCTCCCCCAATTTAGTCATAACATGGGCTTTCCAATACTTCCCATATCCTATATGCCCTAAAGAGAGCCAATACAAGGAGTAAGGGAGGCAGGCTGGGCTGTATCTCTTGTAATTCAAGCCGTGATTGGATGGGTCAGTGAAAGTGGATGTTTTCTCTTTTTGCACCAGTGTAGTAAATGAATGGGCAGCCCAATCCAAGCCTGTGCTGGTACAACCAAGCTTCATGGCCTCCACACTATCCAGTGCATGTTAGGAGGCAGTAGAGGTCTCGTCAGAGTAGGGGATGTTGAATTTGGGTGTCCTTCACCTCAAAGTCTGCCACAGCCTCCGCCGTCTACTGCAGACACATTGCTCCATTCACTTGAGCAGGGAATGAATCATCCACTTCCTTACTATGCTCCATCACATGGTTTTCCCATGACATGTGGAAATGTTCTGCATGGTTTTGTTTTCCTGCAATGCCCCTGTATTGTACAAGTCAATTTTATTTGTCTTGGCTGAAAGCCATCACAATCAGATTTAAAAGAAAACACAATACCAGGTTAAAAAAACAGCAACAAACGAAGATATTCAATCAAATAAACAAAGTAAAATCAAGGTTCAAAACACAGACACAAGCCAGGCCATAGACCCCCTCATATCAAGGCGTCTCCTTTACAATTGACTGCAATGGTTTCTAGGAATTTGGAGTGGATAACTCTGGCAGCTCTGGTAAACAGAGCTGTCTTATAAGTAATATATGGATATCTTTTTATGGATTGATCATTTATTTATTGGACTTCTGCCCTGCCTTTCTCTCCTAAAGGGGGACCCATGATGGTAAAGGGACTCTGATGTATTCTTGGCATCACCTGGCATGGCAAAGTCTCAAACGATGCAGTCTTGGAATGTGTTGGAATCTCTAGCATGTACACACTTCTGAAACAGTGATGTCTACGCTGGCTTGGGCATGTCGTGAGAATGGCTGGTGGTTGGATTCTGAAAGATCTCCTATATGGGGAATTAGTGTAGGGAAAGCTCCCTAGAGGGAGAACCCAGCTGCAATATAAGGACATCTGCAGGAGGGATCTAAAGGCCTTGGGAATGGACATCAACAGCTGGGAAACCTTGACCTCTGATCGTTCAGCTTGGAGGCAAAAGATGCAGCATGGCCTTCTCCAACATGAAGAGACACTTGTTCAGCAGGCTGAAGCATAGAGACAGACCTGGAACAAGCGAAATCTGGGGGCTGGGCAGCGCACGGACTTTGTCCTCAGTGTGGAAGAGATTGCCACTCTCTAATTGGCCTTTTAGCCACACCAGATGCTGTTTGAGGACCTCCAATCAGAGCATGATACCATAGTCTTTTGAGACTGGAGGATGCCAATGAATTTACAGGACTCCAATTTATTGCGTTGTTGTCTAGTCACCTGCTGCCCAGATTTGCTTCTGCCACATATAGTACCAAAATGTTGCTGCAGTTCAGATCTATGTTTGTGACCAGATACATGTAGCAGGCTTGATCATGTCTGATAATGTTGGCAGGAGAAAATACAAATCAATTATTACCTCTCCATCAAATGACTTTGATGCCACTTGTGCCGGAGGAAAAAGATAACACTGACATTAGGAAATTGTTGTGCTTATGTGTGTTTGTTTTTTTTATTGAAATTTTTTTTACAGCAGAAGAGAAGAAGCCCAAACAAAACAACACACTTTTTCCATGCTCCTGCTGAAAAGAAACTGCAGCCATTAGATTCACTTCAGTTGTCTCACCTGACCTGAAATGAACTCCCTCCCTCAGGCCTGGAAGAAAATTCAATTAAAAGGTCCATCTGTGAGGCAGCAGCTGAAGAGGAATTACTGTGGGGAGGTCCACATTTTTCATAAAGAAAAGAATCCCTCTCTCCTCCCCACTGCTCCCCTTCTTATCCCTGATTAGGCTTGCCCCTTACTTCTCAACCATGAGCCCTTTCCAATTAAGCAAACCTGAAGCAGTAGCTTTTATCTACTCCATTCAAATGCAGAAACACCATAGATTTGGTTCCTCCCTATAAGCATCATGGGGAGAAAGGAGGACAAGGGGAGTGGGGAGGGAGGCGAGCAGAGGTTGGGAATCAGTGCAGGCAGAGCCCAATTAAGTGGCTTGATGCAATGGGATTAATTGCTGCTAATATGCAAAAGACTGCTGGTGACACACACACACACACACAAACACACCCTATAAAAAAAAAGCAGGCCTCCGTCAGCCTTGAAAGACTATGGTATCGTGCTCGGCGCTGCATATGCTGCATGCGAAGCACGAAAGCCTGGGTTGGATTGTTATGGAGGATAGGCTGTTACCCAAGCAGCAAATCCCCCCTCTCCACGCCACTGAATTAGTCCAATGGAAAGGCAGAGCCAATACGATTGGATCCAGCTGGCGTCGCAGAGCTGGACTAAGGACAGGAGCTCACCCTGTCTTGTGGGGCTGACCCGGGAATCGAACCCTGGCCTGCTGGTTAACAGGCACATCGCCTTAACCACTTGCGCCACCCACAGCCCACTCTAAATAACAAAATAAAAGTACAAGAAGGGCAGCAACACCATGTACAGGCATAGAAAAATAACAAACCTACCACCATGGAACTGAAAGATGACAGGTGGGAACGAATTAGCAACAAGAATGTTGATGTTGTTGATGTGTGATATCAGATTGGATTTTGGTGAAAGGAATGTGAGATTGGAGACTGAATGGTGCATATGCATAATGGTGCATTTTTTAGTTGAAAAGCTGTATATAAATAGAGTAAATATATATATGTCATAGCATATTTGCTAATCTTAGTGCATGTACATCATGAATTATCTGCCAATAGATGAGAAAAAGAATGGCTTGCTTGCCAGCTCGCTAGCTAGGTAGGCAGGCAGGCATTTCTGAATGGCTGAAGATCAGTGGTTATTTAGCTAGAACAGGTTAAGGTGCAAATGTAGCCCAAAGATTTGTCCTTTTATGACTGAAGGATCCAGGGATGAGACTTACAAAAGGGGATTGGCAAGAGTATTGACAAAAGGGAGACAACAGTTCACACTGCAGAGGTTACCAACATTATTGAAATCCTGAATCTAGAAGAGCAATAGAAGAGCAGAAGAGCAATCCCGAATAGAAGATAGAAGAGCAATCCTGAATGTAGTGTCATAGAAGATAGAAGAGCAATCCTGAATCTAGTGTCAGGAAAAGGCTGATCACAGGGTGTCAAGATGCCTGAAAACCAAAAAGAGAACAAGGTCCCCCAAAATTCCTGACATCCAAGCAAAATTCCTGACATGTTAAAAAAATGTGGGACCCCCAAAAATATGGGACAAATGTTAGACATGTGAAAATAAAAGCTAAAAACTCTTGTATTGCTTTCCTGTACTTAATGTCAACATTATATTACTTATTGTTAGCACCCTCTTTGCAAAACCTGTTTCCCAAACAAATAAAAAAACACATGTTTACATGACGCAGGCAGGCAAGCAGAGGCTTGGTCTTTCAGCCTCCTTTCCTTTGCCCCCTTACACAATATAAGTTCCATTGACAATAGCGCTTTTGAGTGAACACAATTGTGCTTGGAGGCATAAAACTAAAAAAGCCAGGAGTTGTCACCACCATCCATACCCTGAGAAGGTTGCCAACTTTACACCCAGCCCCTGCTCCTCTGCTTTGACAAGGCCTAGGAACAGGGGAGTCTGGAGTTTTTCTGGTCAGTTGGAAACCCTGCTTTAAAAAAATTAATTCTTGTCCCCTCTTCCCCTCTGAGCCAAACTCACTGCAATGCAGGGCTGGGAGCTCTGCTGGCCACAGCCATTTTCCCAACTAGCCATTTAATTGCTGGAGGCCCCTGGGAAGCAGGCTGTAAAGCCTGGTACGATGCATGCTGTGAGATGTAATCTTTCACTGATGGCTAGGAAAGGGGTTTTAGCATGGGGAGGAGGGGAAAGACTACAATTTCCTTCCCTCCCTCCTTTAACCAGCAGCCTCAGTGGCTCAGATGGGCCGCAAAAGGCCTTAAAATCTCAGGAAATGGCTGGAAAGGCCCCCAATTTCCTGACAAAGACGTCCTAAAACTGGACTTCTGGTTTCAGGGCCTTTTTTACGGTTCTGTCTGGGAATTTCCGTTCAAATTGTCACTGTGCTGCAGCAGAGCTGTGTGCTTCCATCCTACACTGAAGCCCTGTGGGTGGCTTGTACTCCGTGTGCCCCCCTTACATCAAGCTGCAGCTGCAGGACCTGGGAGTTTCCTAGGACATTGGTACAGGCCAGTGATGGGCTCAAAATAAATTAACAACCGGTTTTCTGCCCATCTGGAAGCCACTTTTAAATGGATATTTTTAAACTTTATATGTCCTAGCTCTCGTTAACAACCGGTTCTATAGAGTAGGTGCGAACCTGCTGGAGCCCACCACTGGTACAGGCTCTTCTCTGTCCATGCTTGCCTGTTTTCCTTCCACCGAGAGCTGCTGCTTCTGCAGTTTTCAGGGAGGACACAGCCCTGCATGCCAAGTTTGGCACCTGTGCCAGAGGTTGCTGACCCCTGCACCAGATAATATTCTGACCCCCAACACATGCCGAATTCATGGGTTTTCAGGACATTCATATCAGGCACGGAGAACAACGGGTGGCAAGACAGAGGGAGCAAAAAAAAATCAGCATGAGCACTCAGAGGCTTCACTGATACTTTCAACACAGATAATCAATTTTTTAAAAATCTGTTTACTATTCACTTCCTTCTTGTCTATCATAATGAACTGTGATGTAAGGAAACAAAGGGATCCAGTAAAAATGAATGTTTTATGTTTTATAGCTCTGAAATCTCTTTACAGCCAATAAAGAACCAATGCATTAACCTCATGCAAATTATCTATTTTACAGACTATAAAAGCACCTAAGTGAAGTGATACTAACAGCACAATCTAACCATGTCTACTCAAAAGTAAGCCCTATTGTTTTCAATGGATCTTACTCCCAGGAAAGTGTCTTTAGGATTGCAGGCCAAGTGAAGTGAATATAGACAACACGTGACACCAAAATATAAGCGTTGATCAAATTTCATTACTTGGCAGAATGTAGTATTCTACTGATCAGCAATTGTACTGATTCGAGGCCATTTTAGGTCAGTGCAACTCACCTGTCTCCCCATTCGTTTGGTTGTGTGGGGAGGTTGGCGCATATCTGTGCACTGGCCTAGCCCTGCTAGGTGTGTCACAGAAGTGCTTATAGCACTTTTGTGACACCCCCAGGCCAGCATGGGACTTGTGCTGGGGCTTGTGCAGGTCAGGTGGGGGAGAGGATTGCAGACTCAGTCAACTTGATCCCAGTGCATGGGGGGATTTGTATCTATTAGTCCCTTGCAACCTGCACTTTGCATTAAGGATAGCTGAGCTCTCATATGGGTCTGTCATCAGTCCAAAAGTGCTGAAATCAGCCCCCACTGTTTACTTCCTCCACCTGTTTTCTGGTGCTGTGCTGTGCTTTATATGGGGTGCCATCTGCTCCAGGCTTGCTGCTATACCACTCCTTCCAGTGAGTAGGAGGGCTGTGAAGCCCCTGCAAAAATGCCTGCCATTCGGCTCTGCAACTCCTAAGGCTGACCCTTTTGATTTTGCTCTTGGTGCATATGCTGAGGCTGACGTGTATGATTCTTTTCTTATGGCAAAGAAATGCATTGCCCAAATTTCTACTCTTGTGCAGCCCAATCCTTAAATATGGACTGCAGTAGCTCAGTGGTTAAAGGCACTGTGCCTGTTGATTTGAAGATCAGCAGGTCAGCTGTTCAAGACCTGGGTGCTTCATGCACTTTGGGTATTCTTCCTAGGAAGAAAGGCAGGATGTAAATCAAATAAATAATAAAATGGAGAGAACTCACATCACTTGTCCCAGCTACTGCCAACTGAATAGTTTGAAAGCATGCAAATGCAAGGAGAGAGCTCCCCTCACCTGTGGAGGGCCAGATGAGGGACTTGTAGAGGGCTGGAAGGAGGCTTGCCTCTGGCCCCAGTGCTGGGGTTTGAAGATCCCTGATCTAAGCAGACCCCGCTATGGACTGGGAACAACTTTAAGAAGATGATGGTACAACCCAATCCAAAAGGCATTGCAGTGGCACCACCATGTCTCCTCTAGCAGTGATCTTTCGGCACAGACATGAGAGACTCTGTGTTGGGAGGACCAATATGGAGCTCTGGATCCCACATTCTTCACCCTCTGGTTCCTTTCTTGGCCATCCCTTCTCCCACCCTACTGCCTGGCGCTCTTACTAAGTTCCAGGTGACATCCTGCCAGTGCTGACTTGGCATCGCACTGTTTTGCCTAAACAAAATTGCTTCACTAGACAATGAAAGAAAAATCAAAGGGTTCAGCAAAGTTACTGCTACTGAGGTTGGAACAAAAGAGATGAGATCTGCTCCACAATAGTAACCCTGGCCAGATGATTCAGGAGCAGAACTTGAAACAAGTTTTCAACTGCATTTAAAGGGCAGCTTCACAAAAATGACATTGCAGTAATCTGATTTTGATTCAACAAAGGCCGGTATACTGTAATTTTTACCTTCATATTTCAAACCAATGAAAAGGTTTAAATGTCTTTGTGGTGAGATCCCCTGGGAGGACTACAAGAGGTTCAACATGGAACCCATGGCAGTCCACATGGGGAAGAGTTTGTATGTTTATCATCGTCCCAGATACCCCCTCCCCCTTGGATATGGACCTCTTCCCGGATGCTGTGGAGGTTTGGTCCGTGAAAGACCTCGTTGAACTGTGTAAGGGGGAACGTTGGGCACCAGAGGGGGATCACTGTGGGTCCATCCCCTCGCTGGTATGCGAGAGGAGGCATGAGGTTCCTCCCCCGGAGTACGGAAGGGACCTGGGAGAGGGCAGACCAGGCAGGAAATTTAAGTGACGAGGAGGCGCGGGAAACTGGACAGTTAGAGGAGCTGCCATGGAGGAGGAAGGATGCTGATGCTGCGGCTGATGCTGATGCTGGTGCTGGTGCTGATGCAGATCCAGGAGACACTTGAAAAGGGAAAGAGAAGGACTGTTAGGACTTTGGGAACTCTTACCTTAACAGTTGAAAGGACTCTTGTTTGATTTACGTCTTACCTGTTTAAGAGCCTGCATGCTTGGTTGTTGCAATGTTGAACTTGTAATCAAGAAAAGGCCTTAAGAAACCGTTATGCTTGTGTGTCTCCTCCTGAAGTAAAAGTGATTCGTTGTTTGATACTTACCTGTGAGTGTGTCCTTCTTCAGGAAATCAGAGATGTCTGATCTGGAGGAAGAAGACGTAACCCAGCTCACCTTCCTTGGGAAAAATTTCGTCACTGAAAGGGGCTCAGGGCGAACAGGGGGAGACCAGGGGCATGACAGTCTTGTATGAAAATGGTCAAGTTTCCTACTGAGAAGTTCAAGGAAGAGACAAAGACTTTTCCTTACTTTCTCCCACATGCTTAGGACTAAGGCTTGGGACATAAGCTTAATATAAGAAAATTGTAATGTATAGAGAAAATAAGGGGAGAAAAGGGGAGGAAAGAGGGCAACACACATGTGACTAGGAATCTGAGCATGCAAATAAACTTCATTTGTATTATTATAATTGTTGAAAGACAAGAGTGTTGTGGATCTCCCTCTTGTGGTGCAGAATTTCTTGGATGTTTGGATGAAAATTTGAATTCTTTTCATGAAGTGCTTCTGTCACCTCCTGAAGACCCTTAGCATCACCCAGTGCAAAATCAGCTTGCATACTTGTGCAGCCAGTCACGTTAATTGAGCATGAACTTCTGACACTGGCTTTTCTGCGGTGTTCATGTTGCATTAAAAATGGAAATATTCTCTCCTATTCACTTCCCATAATATGGGGATAATTACTATTGTGCATCTCTCTCTCTCTCTCTCTCTCTCTCTCTCTCTCTCTCTCTCTCTCTCTCTCAGCAGCTGCTTTTTTCTTTTGCAAAACTATCCAGCTGCTTTCCTTTGAACCTGTCACAATGCTGGCATTCCCCTCCCCCCTCACAGATTTATTTCTTAAGTTATATACAGCTTATCATGTTTGTAGGGCAACTGACAGTGCAATCCTATGTGCATATCTACTCAGAAGTAAGCCTCATGAAAATCAATAGGGTTTACTCTCAGATAAGTATGTTTAGGATTGCATTCTGAAACAACTTTTTCCACTACACCCACACCAATCTTAGTCCTAGGAAATATCTTGCACGAGCCTTTTTAAAAAAAATACCATTTAAGTGTTTGTTCTTGTGTTGAAGTGGAAAAGCAATTTGTCCCTAAAATTGACAGCCCAATCCTAACCCACACTGGAACAGGCAGGCCAGCTGGCCCATGTTGTTGTACAACTTAGTGCATGGAAATATTTTTCCCCTTACCTAGCATTGTTCCAGACACTTCAATGAGGCTACCTGGACCTTTGCCAGCTACATCGCTGACACAGATCCAAACAGCCCAAAGTTAGGCCAGGATGCTCAGGAGGGAGATTAGGATCCAGAGAAGGGAAGGGAGAGATGAGGGAGTTGCGCTAGCCTAAATTGGTTAGGATAGTGCTATCAATAAAAAAGCAAGCAAAAATTTTGCTTGTTTTGGGCTTTGGTGTCTGGCATCTCCCATGAACTGTCTGCGGGCTAAACTAAAAAAATGCTTTGCTATGGTTTTTTTCCCAATAAAAGAAAAAGGATAGGCTTCAGTAGCATTCTATCTGTGCAGATTATGGCACTCAGGTCTAGGACAGAGAGAGGCAACCTGTGGCACAAAAGACTTGATATTGCGCACGGCTCAAAGAGGATGTTGAATTAGAACAGACACCAGACAGTCTCCTGTTACAACTGTCTGCATTCCTATTGATCTGAGGGTTGCTGCAATCTGGCTTTATCATCCAGGGGCATCATGATTGCCATCTATTCTCCCTCATCCTCCTAACCTGGAAAGTACTTAGAGGGGTGTTATCAAAAGATTCATGGCCTGAAAAAAGAACAACGTGCCTCAGAAGAAACAGTCACCTAGTACCTTTGAAGAAAGTTCTTGATGCTTTTCCTATTTAATTAAACATACACATGCACAAAGAGTCTCAGTACATAAATGATGTCTTTTCTCCATAAATGAGCATTACAGAAGCATTTCTGACAGTGGATTATAATGAACATCTTATCAAGACTGCCAACCCAAGACAGACAGGTTTTGTGTGTGTGAACAGATTCTGGCCTTGTTAACATCAGAACAAAAAGCAGGACCGGGATAGGGGAAAAATTATTCCAGGGAATTGTCTCCACCTACTATAAAACACTTCATCTTGTGGATTCTTCATGTTATATTTTCTTATTTTTTTGTAAATGAGAAAAACTGGCTGCATTGGACAAAGCAAATGAAAGCGATAGCTTCAAGATCTCTTTGGGGTTTTCTACATGTTATTTCACCCTCCACCCAGTGATGGGCTTCAAAGAAATTAAGAACCGGTTCTCTGTCCATCTGGCAGCCACTTTTAAATGGCTATTTTTAAACTTTATATGTACTATCTCTTGTTAAGAACCGGTTCTATAGAGTAGGTGCGAACCTGCTGGTGCCCACCACTGCCTCCACCCCATTTAGATTATTGTGCTGTAGCAATGAAGTATGTAATTGTAACAGTGCGATCCTTTGCTAATATAAACTGTTGATGGGTGCACCAACCATATTACTGATTCGTAAGAGGGTGTTTATTTTAACAGCAAAAATGTGCTTGAAATACTGTAATCATATTGATCCAGCCTTTAGTTGAAGCAAGCTGTGTGTCTCACATGTTGTCTGATGTAGAAATATCAAAGACTGGGAATATATGTGTGAATTTATCAAAGGGGGGAGTGTAACCAGAGAACTGTACCCAGATCCAATGAAAGTTTGAAAGGAATGGGATGTGATCAAGGCTGGCTGAACTAATTTCTTCTTCTATATAGCCTTACACAAAATAGGCAATGCAGGGTACATTGGGAATATGGCATAAAGAGCCATATGGAATGAGGGGGGTAGTAAAGAGCTGTCCATAGTGGCAGACTTTGTAGGAGGTTGACGTCTGCTATCTCTCCACATGGGCCCCAATCTGCCACCCAATGCAAATGGATTCATTTGCATCATGGGTGAACCAGCCCTGGATGTGATATAGTAATATTAGGGGTCTACAGTAGCTATCAATCAATCCAAGATGAAAAGCATTGTAAGAAACCACTAAAAGATGCAGCATTATCAGTGATATTGCATTATTATATGGCAATACAATAGGAAAGGAGCAGGAGCTGAACCTAATAAACATACCCAAAACAGTTTGCATACATCATCTGAGTAATCCCCACATTAACCTCATAAGAGAGGATTAATGTTATTATATACAAGTCGCAAATTCAGTGCAGTGAAGAGGCCACCTTGTGTGTCTATAGGATGCTGCTTCATGCCAAGTCAGACCATTGGTTCATACAGCTCAAGCTTATCTATGTTGATTGGTAGTGGCTTTTCTGGGTTCAGATATTCTCTAGCCCAGTGGTGTAGCTAAAGATTATGTAGGTTGGTGCAAAGCTCAAATTGCCCCAGAAGTGATATCACAACCAGAAGTGATGTTCTCGCTGGGTACTTTTAAACAGAAAATTGGGGGAAAGTCTGCTTTCTCCTCCTCCTTGGCAGTTCACAACTCATTCGTTCTGTTAGTAGCATATCTAAAGCACCATGCAAAGAGGAATGGTTATTCTTTCCCTGATAAATGTAAGAGGAACACCACTTAGAAGTTTCTGTATAACCAGTTAGCATAGGTAATTGTATTATATCTATATCTATATATGAGGGTTGTTCAAAAAGTTTTGCCTCCATGTCTGTAACTACTTCATTAACAGAACAAAATGAAATATTTTGCATTACATTTTACTTTGAAAAGTAACTTTGAAACTTCATCACATGAATCCGTCCTCGAAAAAATGTGATCATTCAACACGACAATGCTCACCCTCACACAAGTTGGGAGACAAATGTGGCATTGCAGAAAATGGGTTTCACCAATGTTTTGCCTCACCCACCTTATAGCCCAGACTAGCCCTACAATCCAGAGTAACTATGTGAGCACATAAGAGACATTATGTGTACCCATAGTTATTGCACCACCTAGTGAAAACCTATGGGAAATTCATATTGCAATCCAGAGCAAATTGTTCTTACACCAGAGCAAGGACTCCCCGTAGTTACTCTGGATTGCACCCTTAGTGCCTTGTGATTTTTGGCTATTCCCAAAGCTGAAGGAACATCTTAAGGGCACGCACTTTGTGTCCGACGAACAAGTCACCCATGCGATGTGTTCTTGGTGTCGTCAACAGCCGCCTCATTCTTCTGTGACGGCTTGCAACAACTAGTGTATCGATGGCGGAAGTGCATTGCCGCCAGTGGTGACTATATAGAAAACTAAGGTATCCCTTCAAAGGCGGACATTTCAAAGTTACTTGTCAATGTAAAATATTTCATTTTGTTCTGTTAATAAAGTAGTTACAGTCATGGATGCAAAACTTTTTGAACAACCCTCATATATAAATGATGGGAGATTCATATTAACACCTTATTAGTTCCATACAGTATCAGAATTACAAGTCATTGGATCTCAGAGCAGTCAGTATCATGGGAATGTTTTGAATTAAGAAAATCCACTTATTTTTCCATGGCCTTTTGTGTTTTCATTTTCTGGTTAATTGGGCATAACCTTTGATAGAATTCAGTTATTCCAATGCAGTTTGTTTCATTGCATTCTGCATTAAATTTCCAAATGATTTATAACATGATGGTATTATCATTCACACCTACCCAGTTTTTTTCACAATTTTAGCTACTAGTGTCAAGCTCAGCTTGTTGCCCCCTAAAACTTGTAGCCTGATGCAATTGCACCCCTATACCCTCTGGCTACGCCACTGCTCTATCCATATCTGGAGATTCTAAAGATTGAATGTACTCCCTTTACTTTCAGCATCAACCTAGGCCAAACCAAACCCTTGTAGGTCAAAAGATGAAGTATCCATCTATTGCATTATATTTTTGAATGCTGGCAGATTGATGCGTTATACCAAAGACATTTCTTTTCATGTGTTAGCTTGTATCAGGGGAATTCATGGGACCTGCTATATTGGTGGGCTTACCATCTCAGTATCCAGTGTTTGCAGGATTTTTGCCAAGCAGTGAAGAAACAAGAGTTGTCATATTATTTTAGCTTTCCCTCAACTTCATCACATTTGTTACTCTGAAAAGCTGCTAAGGGACATAATGAAGGATGCTCCAGGACTGGCTAGGAAGATGGGTGAAACGGGGTCACATTAATCCCAATTCCTTTATGCCAATTCCTAGTTTTAAGGTCTGATGATTATATTAACAAGAAGCATCTGGTATTAATCTACCACAGCTGGCTTCAGTGGCGGAGCTAATGATCATGTAGCCTGGTGCAAAGCTCAAAATGTTGCCCCGGAAGTGATCTCACAACTGGAAGTGATGTCATCCCCACTATATTTAAAAAGAAAATTGGGGAAAAACCTGCCTCCTCTTCCTCAGCAGTTCACCACCATTTGCTCCGTTATTGGCATAGCTAAAGCACCTATTTGCTATCTGGAGTTGAAGATTTTGGCCATAACATTTGATAGAATATATATTGGAATATAGATATTCCAATGCAATCATTGCATTCTGCATAAAATTACCTTTCCAATCATATATAACATGATGGTATTGTCATTCATACAAACCCCATTTTTCACAATTTTAGTCACTAGTGTTAAGCTCAGATTGTAGCCCCCCTAAAGTTTGTATCCCAATGCAACTGCACCCCTTGTGCTCCCCTAGCTATGCCATTGGCTGGATTGATCCAAGACTACTTCCTGATGCTATCAGGGAAGTACCATAAGAATAAAGTTTTCAGATATCAACCATTGATTTTGTACAGTCAGTCTGGAGGTAAGGGGATTAGTTTTGTCTAGCAGTTTACTATCATTTTCTCAAAAGTATCTAGCATGTTTATAATGCCAGAACAGTTGCTACAGGTTGTCATACATCATTTGGCTATTCCACAATCTTTGACTTTACAGAGGCCCAGGCATTTTCCTTCCATAGCCTAATGGATGAATAACATTGACTATGCAGTTTGAAAACGCAATCTTAGACCAATTAAACATAATGAAAGTATATGTGAAGAAATCTGAAGAACGGTTCCTACTGTTCAGTGTCTGCCAGAGAGCTCAAGCTGGCTAACTAGCCTGACTTTTGTAGAAACCTCCAAATTTAGTTCTATAGGTGAACTCAAACTGGGTAAATTGCAAGCAGATTCAGAAAGCTTAAAAATTTGTAACTGAAGTGAAATGAAATCAATAAGGCAACCTGTATGGTTTGGGGGATGTTTTACTGAGTGAAGGGTGAATTACCACCGGTGTTTCACCTCTAATTTGAAACAGATTAAGAAAATGGAACTATTTAGTGTGCATCTTTTAGACGCTGAAATTAATACTTTGGGAATACACTGGAGTGTAAAGGTTTTCAAGAGGCACCCTTCCTCCCACCGTGGTAGACACCCAGGTCTTAATTGGCCCTACTCTGGAGTCTGTAGCCTTTGTGTGAACATCCAAACAGAAGTGAAGAAATCAGACATCACCTTCCCACCCAGATTCACCCTATCATTAGAGTTACTAATTGTGTCAATATGTGATATTCACAGCTTTCACGTACGCCACTAAATGCGAGGCAAAAAACGGTTCATTGGTCCATTACTGTCCTATGATACATCTAAACAGCTTATATCACAGTCCTGTCCTGACCATCTTTCTGAACCACCAACTGTTTATAGACTTCTGCAAGCTGTATAAGGTTCTGGAGATGGCTCCTCAGGGGAAATGGAACAGAATATGAAATTCTTTTTCATTACTAGCTGTTGGCTGGCAGATTTTTAAGTTTTACAACCCCAGCTGCTGGAAAAAGGAGTATTAAATCATTCCTAGACATTTTTTATTTATGTATGCTGAAAACAGCTGAAATGCAACAAAACGTAGCAGATTATTAAGGTATTGTTTTGCCTGCTGAGTCGAGATGTTATATAAAATAACTGTGTGGGACAAAACTGAATTAGGAAATATTATTTTTTCATCGAATGGAGACATGTCTCTGCCTTGAAATTTGCCAGCAATATCTGGGTAAACCAAGGTACATAGGTTCTTACTTTAATTGTGTTTAGTTTGCCAAATTAATGTTTTTTATATGCTCAGGATGGTTGGCTTTAAAAACAATCCAAAGAATGCCAGTGCACTTGACAGAAAATAAATTTCTTTCATTACTACTGCTACACATTGATATCTTTTATTTCAGTGCCATGGATTATTTTCATTGCCATAACTTACTCATAATGTTTTTCATATGTAGTGACTTGACAGGATGACTCTGATGTTTTAGAAAATAAAATATACATATTTGCGATTATTGCTAGTGTCGTGCAAGTTATCAACTGACACTCTGTGAGCAGACTGGGGATACATCTGTTATGCACATTTGAAGACAAAGCTGAGCCAAACATAGCCAAACTTTATTTCACATTGTGTCTTTGGAACCAATAGGCTTCCTTTTTGTTTGGTATATAGGAGCCATGGGGTGAGGGAGTGAAAGATGGGACTGCAGTAGGATGGAGGTGCCTCAACCCCTTGGCCCTGCCATGGTCCTGAGTCAGGTTGGGTGCTCATGGCTGTTATTTTTCCTAGGAGTAAAGCTCTCATTATCTTGGAAGCTTGCAAAATGCTATTGCGAAAATGGCTTTGGAGCTATTTTGGCTAACCCTACAATCCAGAGTAACTATGGGAGCACATAAGAGACATTTATGTCGACGTAGTTAGGCACCACCTAGTGAAAGCCTATGGGAAATTCATTTTGGAATCCAGAGTAAATTATTCTTACGTCGGAGTAAGGACTCCCCGTAGTTACTCTGGATTGTGCCCTAAGCCTCTTTTTCCAGGAGATGTCCTCTTCTTAAGCCCCGTCACCTCAAAAAAATCATTCTCTTCCTTTTCCTCATGAGCAGGCAGCATGTAGCCTTCTTGTAATTAATAAATTGTTTGTAATAAATTCTATAAAATAGTTTTAAATTTAATAATACAGTACCTAATATAATATATTAATAATACCTAATTTACCCTACAATCCAGAGTAACTACGGGAGCACTTAAGAGACATTACGTGTATCTGTAGTTACTGCACCACCTAGTGAAAACCTATGGGAAATTCATATTGCAATCCAGAGCAAATTGTTCTTACACTGGAGCAAGGACTCCCCGTAGTTACTCTGGATTGCATCTATAGTGTTTATATTCATATGGTACCTAAAAATAATATATATGAGTGTTTTATCTTTTATTTTGTCATATCCTACATTGTCCTACATTTTCTCTTCATTTTATGGCTATGATATCTGGTCATTCTGCTCAGTGGTAATTAAAAATATTGGTTGTCCTGTTCCATATAAATAACATGGACATTAAGCAGAGATGGGAGCTTAGCAGGAGAGGTTCCTGCAGGGATAACTCTGTGTGCTTTTATGACCTCCTTTAGAGATGACAGTGTGAAATGGTAACGGAGAGAGTTCTGTACTGTAAAGGCCTGGCTTCCTATTTCTGTTCACTGGCAGTGTTTGGACATCAGTCAAGATTGCGCCAGCCAAATCTATTACCAAAGTTACTATGAGAAAAAAGGGGGGAAACCCCATGAGCTACTTAGAGGAAGGTAGGAATACAAATGTAATAAACAATAACAAAGGGGTCCAAAATGTCAAAGCTTAGTTTCAGAAAAAGGTTTAACATTCAGCCTTAAGTTGGCTTATAGCCAGCATTGCTTGATTATATATTACCGTGATAGGATTTCACCTCTCGGCAAATCATATACACTTGAGTTGCTAAACGGATACTGCCAAGTCTGGTAGGCCTAAAATTAGATCTGCCAGCTGTGTTTTGGTATGCAGGCACAAGCATGTCTACAATATCTTTGAAAGACTCTGCTGTTGAAATTACCAAAAAAAAAATATGTGCAGTGCAGAGAAAATGCATAATTTTCTTGCTTCTTAGTAAGAGTTGCTGTTTAAGCTCAACCCTCTACAATACTGGTTCCCAACATTTTTAGCACTACTTTTAAAATGACTCTCTATTGGAACTCACCCAGTTTTACCATACTTTAATAAAAATGATGTCTGGGAAGGAATAATATTTATTTTATTTACAATAACCAGAAAAAGACTCTCAAATATTTAGCTCCCTATATTTACAGATGCTTGGAAACTGCAGGAGCTGATTTCTTTGCAAGGTAATTAGCAGCCACAGTATATGATAATTTTAAACAGCTTGATGCAATTGGTTACCTGATCTTTCAATCACCTTTTTGGGATCCACCAAAAATAAGGCCATGACCCACCAGTGTATCCCAACCCACAGTTTGGGAATCACTGTTCTATAACAGTGCAATCCTAACTTATGCCAGAGAGAATGGCCCAGCTATGCCATCCTAAAGTAGGCCACATCCAGGACTGATATTTGGCCAAATCCACAGGTGAAGGAGGCCTCTAGGGTGGCCCAACTGCTGCTGATAAGTCTGCTGTTCAGGCATGCTCACTGGGGACCAAGTTAGTGGCACCTGGAGAAGGCTTACTCCTGAGAAGACGTGCCTCAAGTCACACTGAACAAGGAACAGCTGTGGTTTGTGGCTGCTGCTGAGATGGCCTAAGTCAGAGGAGCTGGGAGGGGCATATCTGCCCTGGAAACAGGATCTGGATATGGCCTAACTGCACTGTCTAGGGCATGCCCAGCATCCCCTTCTCTGCTGCCTAGGCTAGCACTTCTAGGCCATCACAGGTCAATCTATCTTGCGCCAGCCCAGGTGAACGTGCGCCAGCCCTGGTCCTTTTCTGGTGCAGATAGGCTGGGCTCATCTGGCATTAGGCTGGCCCAGTACTAGATAGGCTGGCCCAAGTGCACTTCAGGAGTGCGCCCTAAGTGATCTTTTTGCCTTTGTTCCTTCTGCCACCACCACCAATCAGTCTTCATCTACCACTTCATCTACCTCTTTTCAACAAAAAATTCACAGAGCAGTTTACAGAAAAAATGAAATAGCAAATGGCGAATGGGTCCCTGTCCCAAAAGGGCTCACAATCTAAAAAGATGTCAAAGTATATCAGCAGAAGCCACAAGAAAAGACATTGCTGGGGATCATAGAATCCTAGAGTCGGAAGGGACCCAAGTCATCTAGTCCAAACCCCTGCCTGTAGCAGGAAATCCTCCTAGAGCATCTCTGACAGGTTCTCATTGAGCCTCTGCTTGAAGATCCCCAGTGAGGGAGAGTCCACCACCCTCGTTGGCAATCTGAGAGGAGAGCCATTTACTCTTCCCCTGCTAAATAAAAGATGAACACCCGCTTGAAAGAGTGCCTTTTGCTCAGGTTAGCAGCGCCACATCTTAATTTATATAGGTTCAAGGATTATGTATTCCATTTAAGTTGCAAGCAGCACATTAATATTGTCTAATAGTGTATAAGTCCACCTTTAACATTAAGTTCCCCAAATCTGCCTGCCTACTGATTAAAAAAATCTCTTTAAAAGCCCCCCTTTTCCTTGAGGGCAGTGACATCAGCATGTGATATCCTGTGGGTGGAGGCGTAACTAGCATATAGCAGGGGATGCTTTATGCATGGGTTCCACCCATGGAGACGCGCCCAAAGTCAAAGGCACTTTGCCTGCGCCCACCCTTGCAGTGCACTTCAAAGGATGCCAGCCTCCCACAGGCATCCTCTTTGGCTGCTGTTCAAAGGGGAGGGGCTGCTATGCTGGGCTATGGCACTGCCCTTCCCTTCCCTGCAGATTGCAATGAACAGCATCCCAGAAGAGAACCTCATTGTCTGTCCTAAAGGGGCCCAGCTCCAGGTGAGACTTAAACACATCTCCAGCAGTTCTTTCCTTTTATCACCCCAAAGGGCTTGAAAAGGGACTGCAGCCTTTCCAGCCCCAGTCTGCGATTTGCTCTTTACACAACTCTAGCATCACACTGCCTTGCCTTCCACAGCTGTACCCATAAGTAGTCCCATTATAGTCAATAGCTTTACTCCCAGGTAAAAGTGAATAGGATTGGAGCATCACACTGCCCAGCCTTCCACCGCTCTACTCACAAGTAGTCCCATTATAGCAGGGTGACCTGATGTCATAACCCAAGAAGAAGACAAGCGCCCCTTGCCCACAGATTACACCCAATAAAAATATAGGATATGACAAAATAAAAGCTAAAAAGTCATATACGTTTCTTTCATATGGTTAATTTAAACACTATATTACTTGTTATTAAATTTGAAACTATTACATATAATTTATTACATGTACTTTATTAATTACAAGAAGGCTACATACTGGAAGGAAAAGGAGGAAGGAAAAGGAGGACAATGGAGATTTATTCCAGGACACAAGGCTAAAAAAGAGGATATGTCCTGGAAAAAGAGGACATATGGTCACCCTGATTAGGGGCAGCTAGGTTGGGGGGGTGCAGATGTCTGTGTAATTTCAGGTCTCCCCTGCCCCCTTTTCCAGTCTGAAATGGTCAGATCCTGTGTGTGGACGTGTACCTTCAGGTTAGCTTGAAGGTAAGGCCCATTGACCAGCATGGGACTTACTTGGTTGTGGCCCTGGAAGAGTTGATATCTCCAAGCTTTGGGAAAGGACTGCAAATAGTTTGTGCAAACTCACCAAAGTTTAATGAAAAGTTCAAAGGCTTGACTTGTAGTTTGGTATTTGATATTATAATATTTTGATATTATTGACTTGTAACATTAGCTAAAAGGTGGGTTTCAGGTGTTTTGATAGGGGTGAAATTTCAGTCCATGCTAAGGGTTTTTGCCTATGTATGGCTCTGCCTGTGGGACTTCAGTCTTTTAAAAAACATTTTGTGCCATGTTTCTGCATTCAACAATGACTTTATTCTTTAAAACTTACATCCCACTCTCTCCCCTCTGGTGAGGGAGGTATTCAAAGCAGCTAGCAATGTAATTTAAAAACATAGCAAAATAAAAAAGAGAATAAAACAGCAGTATCTAAGTATTAGCAGAGAAAAACAGCAAAACAACAGGAACAATTATGAGGGAAAGGCAAACAGAAGGATAAAAAGTTTCAGACTTTGCTGAAACTGCAGTTAGATGGTACAGACATTGCCTCTTGCAGTAGAGAATGCCCCATTCCCAGATGGCAGCACCCAATGCCAGGTTCCAAGATGGTGATGACCAACTTCCTGTGACCACTTGAAAAAAAGTTGTGACCACCACTTTGAGAACCACTGCTGTGAGTGAAGGAAAACAAAACACTGATGGCTATTAGGAGATGGACAGTTTCACATGCAAGGAAGTGTCCTTCAGATATTCTGGTCTCGAGTTGTGTAGGGCTTTGGCTGATAAAACCAGCACCTTAAAATTGCATTTGAAAAGATACCAGCAACTAGTGCAGATGGAATAACACGATATCATGTTGTTTTTATGACTTGTGTCAGTCAGGAATTGTTTAACATTCTGCACAAGATGAAGTTTTTGAATGATCTTCAAGGGCAGCCCTTTAGAGGGCATTGTAATGAATGTATGGACAATCAACTAGGGGCAGTTCAGGGGCTGAGCACATCGTCCCCCACATCACCCCTGAGGCGTGTCACCCTAGTACAGAGTGCACCAGTAGCACCACCCCAGCAACACCAGTGACACCGACCTAAGCTGGGTGAAAGTTAGTTATTAGATTTTCTTACAATGACCTCAGTCTTATCCTGGTTTAATGTTCTCTCTTATCTTTGCCATTATCACTGCAATTATCATCTCAAAATGATGATTCAGAACATCCACATTCTTTCAATTACCAGATGAATAAAAAGCTGAATGTTACACATATTGAAATCGCCCACCTCCATACCCCCTAATGACCTTTCCCGTCAGTTTCATGAAGAGATAAAACAGCAAAGAAGACAAGATTAAATCTTGCAGGACCAAAGTGATTGGCTACAGGGTCTGGCAGGAGACTTCCAGCTCCGTTTCCTGGAATATGTCCTCCAAAAAAATCTTAGAACTGCAGAACAGTATCCTTGAGGCAAATCTATAACGATACCACGGTCAATAAAATAAAATGCTTGAGAGGTCCAACTCAGCTAACCAGGGCATACTCTCCCCGGCATAGATAAATGCTGTTGCATTTACCTATCCAGCAGTAATCAGGTGGCACAAAGAGTTATTAGAGGCCCATCTGGACAGATAAAACTGCTGACATTGGCCTGGCTCCACAACTGTAGCTACTTGCTAGATTCTACCCTAATATATTGGTAATATAGAGAGACACAGGCTCCTCTCTTGTGGGTTCAGTTAAGAATGGCCTTGGCACAATCAGTGAAAGCTCAAAAAATGTTTAGCAATCCAAGAATAGCTAATCATTTTGTGTGCATGCATGTTGGATGTTGCTACATATGTGTCCTCCTTATTATATTGTACTGGGGAGATTGTGATTTTTCTCCACCAGCAACAGTGGATCACAGCTTTCAACTACACCCCCACTCAAAACAAGCTTATTAAGGAACAAAAGCAGGTTTCAGATCTGGATGAGGAACAACAACCATATAAATGTCCCTTCCTCACCTCTAACAGGTGAGATAATTCACCTAAGTAGAGATGATACCTAAAAAAAAAAAGGCTCCTTGGTTGATTGATTTGATCACATCATACACCACAATTAATTAAAGTCTATAAAGCAGCTGGTTTTGTAGTTCATGTAGTTTCACATTAATCAATAGAAATTTCAGCAAAAGTAAGGGCTTTAACATTAATTAAGTTTGTGCACACACCTGCAATGCATCTTTGTAGTTGATATAATTTTACAGTAGTCGACAAAAGTGTTTCTTTATTCCTTCCACTTCCTGAAACTCATGCTGCCTCCTATGAAGCCTGAATTGGCCTAGAAGGCTTCTGCCCTGACTGGTGTATGCCTGAGCACACCTCTTTAGGATTGGACCAGTGGCGTAGCTAAGAGGTGCAGGGAGTGAAGTTTCACCAGAAAACAAGCTTTAGAGGGCAACAAGGTGAGCTTGACACTAGTGGCTAAAATTGTGAAGAACGGGGTATGTATGAATGATAATACCATCATGTTATATATCATTGGAAAAGTAATTTAATGCAGAATGCAATGAAACCAACTGCACTGGAATATATATATTTCAATATATATTCTATAAAATGTTATAGCCAATTAAGCAGAAAATGAAAACACAAAAGCTTATGGAAAAAAGTGGATTTTCTTAACTCAAACTTTCCTATGATACTGATTTCTCTGCGCCAATGAGATATAATTCTGATACTGTAATGGAACTAATAAGGTAGTAATATGAATCAGCTCTCTTATCCATATATCATAATACAGTTACCCATGCTAATTGGGTAGACAGCAGGGGTGGGCAGGTCTGGCCCCAACAACCGGTTCTCTGGAAGTGGGCAAGGTCAGGCCAGGTCAGGGGCGGGGCTGAGGTCAGGGGGCGGGGCCAGCAATAATTTTTTTAATTTAAAAAATTCAAAAAAAATTAAGCATGTGGCTTACCTCTGAGTAGACCTGCATAGGATGGTGCTCTGAGGCTGCTGTCCTTTCCACTCCGCCCTGGGAGTAAGCCCCATTGACTGTCATGGGACTTACTTCTGAGTAGTCAGGTTGGGATCTCAGGCTGCAATCTTCCAGCAAGTGAAAGTCCGGAAGAGTTCACTTGAGGACCCGCCTACGCAGGTCCTCTCTAGGAACTTGAGGAGGCTCTAATTAGCTGCGTTGTCATGCGCAGTGATTTTTTTTCAATTTCTTAGTAGCGGTCAGCCGCGGCTACCGCTTCTGAGGTAGGAAGCCTCCAGAGACCCCCCACCCCCCGGAACTGTCTGTAAACAGCCCCCCCTGCCCACAAGTGCCCCCAGGTCACCCTCCAGCCTCCCCGAACTGCCCCCCCCAAACCCCAAAAATATTCAGAGGGGGCCTTAACCGGATCAGTAGCCCCGTAACTACCGGTTCGCGACCAGTGGCCTCCCAGTAACTACCGGTTTGGCCGATCCAGTCCGAACCGGTCTCAGCCCACCACTGGTAGACACGCACTTCTAAGTGGTGCTCCTCTTATATTTAGCAGGGAAAAAAATATCCATTCCTCTTTGCTGCAGCACAGTTTCCCTAACCAATAAGGGACACAATTTTAATTTTTATCTAAATTTGATTAAGTTGTTGCGGTGGGGGGAGGACAAAATGTTTTTAAATGTTTTATATGTTTTTATTGAATGTTTTAAATTGTGACTATTAGCCCCTTGAGTCGGTCTCGAACAAGAAAGGCAGGATAAAAAATTATTAAAATAAATAAAAAATAAAAATCTTCTTTGATTCCATATAGCAAATACAGATTGACCCTCCCCATTTATGATATTTGTTTCCGAGAATCTCCATGTATGCCTATTTTCACATTACATAAAAGCAATTATTTACTCATTAGTCAGGGAGGCAATGAATCAGTTTCCTTATCCCTGGTTTAAAACAACTCTTTCAGGCTCTTCCCTTCAATTGCAAATGATTATCACTCTGAATCCCTGGAAAGGGAGGAACCCCTTTTAGGTAACCTGATCTTTACTCCTGCTAAATGATGCTATAATACTTAGAATAGCAGCTTCAGAACTGATTAACTACTTATTACTGGGAATGATTTAGCAGGTAGGATAAGATATGTATAGGGTATGTGCTCACAGGACAGTCACCTTTAACATGACACCATAATCCTTCATGTAAGTGTTCCAAAAAAGATTTTCCTACATATTAATTTCAAAGCCTCATCTTGTGAGCACTAGTGTTACCCAGCATTAGCTCTGCAGCTCCTAATTACACTTTATTTTGGCTTTGTTTAATGATGTTTTGGATTTTTAGCCTGGATGCTCCCATTTATTGCCTGTCACTTGAACAAGTCAAGCAGGCTGTTTCTCTAAGCCATTATCTGCTATTTATTGACATTTATTTTTTAAGTTAAAGAGCCAACCTCATTTTCTTTGCAACAATATCACATATAAATAATTTGCATATAATTAGGTTACACCTGTAGGTGATTTAGCTATGCTACTAGCAAAGCAAATGGGTGGTGAACTGCTGTGGAGGAGGAATCAGGTTTTTCCCCAATTTTCTTTTTTAAAACAATTTTCTTGTTTTTTAAAACAGGAATGACATCACTTCTAGTTGTGACATCACTGCCGGGACAACATTTTGAGCTTTGCATTGGTTTACATGATCATTAGCTATGTTACTGGACTGGACATACTATACATAATATTTGATAAAAGTCTATAGGAATTCTCTATGAACCAATGGGTACAAACTGCAAGAAAGGACATTCCGGCTGGATATCAGGAAAAAATTCCTGATAGTTCGGCAGTGGAACAGATTGCCGAGGGAGGTGGTGGACTCTCCCTCACTGGGGGTCTTCAGGTAGAGGCTTGATGAGCACCTGTCGGGGATGATCTAGGAGGATTTCCTGCTGCAGGCAGGGGGTTGGACTAGATGACCTACTAGGTCCCTTTCAACTCTAGGATTCTATGATTCTGTGAGAGCTGGACACAACAGGCCAATGCTATGCTGACCTGAGGGTGTCACAAAAGTGTCATATGGCACTTCTGCCCTGCTTTTGGGGTGAATTAGGCCAGTGCACAGCCATACGCTGATGACCCCACACCATTGCATGAAGATATGTCAAGTGAGTTAGGCCAGCCTAAATTTTACAGGATTGCGCACAAAGTGTATAGATTCCTAAATCCCTGTATCATCTAATTGCCATGTAGTTTCCAACATGTAATTTCCTGCTTTTGTTATAGTAACCCTGCATCTAAGAAGTGACATTTTAGTGTCCTAAATGTAAGAATCTGCAAGAAAGGACAGGACCTTTCTGTGTCTGTCCCAATGACTAAACTAATTATTTTTAAGAATAACTCCTGGGGGAACCTCTGAAAAACGGCCTTGGCTGCTGGCAATTAGATGATCAAATCTTTGTTGTTTGTTTATTTATTTATTTATTTGATTTCTATCCCATCTTTCCTCTACTGCAGGGGTCTCCAAAACCTGGCCCAGGGGCCAGATGTAGCCCTTGGTAAGCCTCAAAGTGGCCAACCGAAAGACCCCTTCATCCAGCCCTCATGCAAACCTTATAGTTCTCTGGATCTGTCTCTAATACACTCCTATATGTAAATTTATTCAAATTTGAAATGTATATCATTTTTCCAGCCCCTGACACAGTGTCAGAGAGATAATGTGTCCCTCCAGCCAAAAAAATTTGGACACCCCTGCTCTATTGAAACAGATGCCCAAAGGCGGCTATAGGCATGTGGTCCCTTGCCAATATCAATGTTTGCTGTGTAAATTCCAGATTGGAGAGCCTAGCTACTTTTTAAATGTATTTATTTCTTTACAAGACCAATTTGAGGTGGTGTTTCAACTATAAATATTCAGTGAGCACATAACAAAGTCTTCCCTAAGTTGTAGGTCGTGGCTTTTGATTTTAGAAGTGCAATTATCCACCCACAGAACAACCAAGATTGCAGTGACCACATCTGAGAAGTGGACTGGCTATGGCAGTGTTTCTCAAAGTGTGGGTTGGGACCCCTTTGGGGGTCGCCTAGAGATTTCCTTGGGGTCGTCTAAAGACCCCTTGTGCAGGGGGCCAGGTCAGGCTTGCCAGACCTCCAGCTGTAGCTGCGTGCGCACTGCGGGTGACTGACGGCCTCAGGGCCCAATCCTATGCATGCCTACTCTGAAATAAATCCCATTGTGTTCAGTGTGTGCATAGAACACACATTTCATTTGTAACAATGAAAATACATCCTGCATATTGGATATTTACATTACGATTCATAACAGTAGCAAAATTACAGTTATAAAGTATCAACGAAAATAATTTTATGGTTGGGGGTCCCCACAACATGAGGAACTTATAAAGGGGTCACAGCGTTAGGAAGATTGAGACCCACTGGTCTATGGCATCCAATCTGTGACCCTTCTGTCTTCTTTTGCTGAATGTCAACCGTGACAGTGTCCTGGCTACTTGTATTCTCGATACATAAACAGACATCACGTGCAGCCGTGGAGCCTCAAAGCGAGTTTGTAGGAAGATGACGTTTCTAGGAAAATGTGACTGCACGCATTTTTGCTTTGCCTCCTCCACATTGCCTACTTTGCAACTATGAGCACAATCCGATGTCTACTCAAAGGTAAGTCCCATTGTGTTGAATGGGTCTTACTCCCAGGAAAGTGTCTTTAGGATTGCAGCCTATGTGTCTTTGCTTTTCTTTATTTACTCACTTGCGTCCCTTCTGCGTAGGCTGGAGCCGTGTTGTTGGGCTCCCAGCGTTTGCCAGCTTAACCAAGTATCTTGTAAGGAAATCATTTCTAATAAAGTTGGTACGGTGGGGTTTATCATTTTATAAGTGGGGGTCAGGATTGAGTTCACAATGTTAAACTCTCCTTGCTGCATGTGATTTTTCAAGCTTTGTCAAGAACAAAAAGTTGCACGGATGCGCGGCGCATAGCCGCTTGGTTCCCATGGTGACACTGCTAGTTAGGCTATGGAAATCCTGAAAAGGCCAGAGGATGACTGACAAGACAAGGCCTGAGCGGCTGATCTGAGGAACCAGACTGCATTAATGAGATTTTTCACAGAGAGTTATTAGTGAGACTAGCGCGGACGGCACTTAGGCCTGCTTTCGTTTTCTCAGCTGCAGTCTTGGAAAGCAGGCCTGGAAAGATTTAATTGCTGTTTTTAAGCCCTTTAAGATCATTTGAACCAATAACATTTAAAGACTGCAATGAAAAACAGGTTTGTTGGCTTTAAAAAAATTTTTTTTTTGTTAATGCGGCACTGTTTTTGTTTCTTTTTTATTTTTGAGGATGATGGTTGCTCTATACCAAGATTGGAAATTCACTAGTTCTTATTATATTGAGCAGTTAATTCCCTCTGTGGCTGTGGGTGGCGCAGGCGGTTAAGACGCTGTGCCTGATAACCAGCAGGTTCAAGACCCGGGTCGGCCCCACAAGACAGGGTGAGCTCCTGTCCTTAGCCCAGTTCTGCAACGCCAGCTGGATCCAATCGTATTGGCTCTGCCTTTTCATTGGACTAATTCAGTGGCGTGGAGAGGGGGGATTTGCTGCTTGGGTAACAGCCTATCCTCCATAACAATCTAACCCAGGCTTTCGTGCTTCGCATGCAGCACCGAGCACGATACCATAGTCTTTCAAGACTGACGGAGGCCTGCTTTTTTTTTAATTCCCACATGCTGAGAAGACATTATTGTTCAAAGTAGGTTATCTACAGTTCCATTTGGAATCAAATAAGAGATATAATGTCAATGACTTTAAATTTCCTAAGGCTGTATTAATTTATTACTGACTGCAACAGCAAACTGTGAAAATTCTGGCCTGAAATACTTGGCTCACGGAACTATGAGATGCTAATATTTGTTTTTTTCATTGCCTTTTTCACCACATATTAATTTATGACACTTTCCATATGTCAAGCTCTTATTTCTTTTTCAGCCAGGACCCCAGCTGAAATAAAGGAAAAGCACCATCCAAATTTTGAAGAGCCCACCTATTAATAGTCCAAGACTATGGGCAAAATCCAGAATAACTATGGGGAGTCCTTGCCCTGGTGTAAGAACAACTTACTCTGGATTCCAGTATGAATTTGGTCCATTGATCTTAAAGGTACTTGTTCTCAGTTAAATGTATGTAGTACTCAACGATACAAAGTTTATAATTCATTTGTTTCTGTGTTTAAGCAAATTTGTAAACTAGAAGGAAGGATTACAGATCTGCTTCCATCAGTGAATTCTAAAAAGATAGGACAGGGAGGGAAAAAAAACAGAAAATTGTTATCCACCAGTTGAAATTTTCATGGAAATGGGAAGACCTTCTGACTTTACTACAGGATTCTGCTTTTGAACTATGATTAAAAATGATTATCAAAACTTCTAAATATAGAATGAAATGTTGAATGTTGAGATGCATATGAAGTTGTTTTATATAGAATCAAATCATTTGTTTGTCCTAATCTGGGCCAAAGAGCAGTACTCCAAAAACTTACGCCAACCCAATTCTCCTCTGCTGACTACACACCCCCACTTTGGACCTTCAATCCAACATGAGGCCACTCAGAAGAAGTCCCACTGAGATTTACCTAGGCAAAATGGGGCCCATAGCAAGGACTGAAAGTTTGCCCCTATCAAAACACCTGAAACCCATCTTTTAGCTAATGTTACAAGCTAATAGTATCAAACTGGGCATATGCGCCCATGGCACAAGACACCTTGTGACACATAGTCGGTATGCATCTGGCCCTGAGGCTTCCTTGAAGAGATCTTGAAGAGGTACTGGAAGCAGCAGTACCATTTTGGCTGCACTGCTCCAGCAGGCATTGGGAAACTTAGGACTGGGCTGCTAGAAAGGGCTAACCAGGAGGAAAGGTTCCAGTTTGTGAATTATAAATTCGTCATACATTTCTTGCAAGTTTTGCCTTTGTTGTATGATAGGAAGCATAAAGTTAATAAAAGACAAACTTATAAAGAAGTCAGCCAAACTTCATTTTAAAATTGTGGTTAATGGTAGATTCTTGACTATTTGAGGTCTAATGTCCTCTTGTATTGCTTCATTAATTTTTTTTAAAACTTGACTGTGCTGCTATTTTTGCTCACCCAGAGTTTGAACATCTTTGGGTGCTGGGATATGATGTGTTACAATGTTGAGAAAGAGATGTGTTTTCAACATACAACTCAATCGCAGATCTGCTGAAATCTGGAGCCTATGAATACTCAAATTACATGCCAGGGAATTGCTGCTACTAGAACATATACTGCATATATAAAACTAGCATCCATATGTTTCTGAGAGATGTGAAACCATAATGTGACTTTTGAGTAATCCACAATAAAAATACATGCAGGCTACATTCCTCAGATTCTTATACATAGACTAATCCACTTTATCTCACTGTTAGCTTCTCCTGCTGGAATTTCACAGTCACTTTTGATTTGGTAGTTTGTAAAATGTGTGGTGTGTGTGTGTGATTGCTCTGTTATCTTTGTTTTTTGGTCTCCTCCCAGCCAATTTTGTCAAAAGGGACTTTTTAAATTGAAGCTCATACACATGTTTTTAAACACTAGGTTTTTATTTTTTTAAAAAAAATATGTATTTTGCCAGCTCTTCCAATGAATTCTCTTGCCATATGGTAGTATTTCTGTTCCCAGAAATAATGTGCTCTTTAAAAAAAAGCCAAACTGTCAGTTCCCATTATCTCTTTAAAAAAGGAAGACTACCACGATCAAAATATTTGGAGGTAATTTTCTTTTTCTTTTATATTAATGAGGGATAAATATGAGAGAGAAAATTATATGGGTAATGGGACAATTGTTTTAAAATAATAAAGTAAAATGATATGCAGAGCTCTGCCTACAGTGCAAAGGATATAAATGAGTCACAGGAGCATAGTTTAATGAGAACACTTGTACCCTGAATATACTGGTAAACTTTAGATTTGTGATGCTCTATGACTTCTGATTTATTTTAAAAATGCTATTCATATCTGTAGTGCTTCTTTTATCAAAAGCCCTTGCCATCCTGCTTGACGTGACATCTGTGAGGGACCCTAAGCTAAAGGAGAGCATCTTGACCCAGGTTTCATAGCTTGACAAATACCTGAACCAAGGATTTTCACTTGCAACACTTCTGTTCATTACATTGTACTATCCTTTCCATCCTATGTTACAACCAATATCAGTCATTGCTCCTCACCCACCAACCTCCCAAAATGTGGGAATTGTTGAGTGAGGTATTCCAAGTGTATTTGGGATTAACATATCAAACAACATGCATGGATATATTAACATGTTTCTGTAGTAGTGCCCCAAGAGTAGAACCTGCGTTGGGGTGATGGTGGGGGCTGCAAAATAGGGGAAAAATTAGTCAAACCTTAAGCCAGCTTACTCAACTCTTCCATATTTTGCAAGGGAAAATTAAAACTTCTTAGGCAGCAATCCTAAAGACACTTTCCTGGGAGTAAAACCCATTGAACACAATGGGGCTTACTTTTGAGTAGACATGGTTAGGATTGTGCTTATAGTCATCAACCGACTTTTAGCTTCCTGACCCCAAATCTCCTTATCATTTACATCTTGTGCATGAAAGCCTGACTTGCCTTCTGACCCTTTTCAAACAAAACATTTAGAACAATCCTATCTATCTCTGTCAAAGCTGGTAACTTTCATTTAAGTTCAGGTGCAAATGAGCATGACTGTAATAAGGAAAATGCATGCATATAATAGACACAATACAGTGCCTACAGATTTAAAAATCTATTCACACTTGGATATTTAATTGATTGTATCCACTTAAAATGTAATGTATGCACATTTAAAATACCCAGACTTACAGTGCAATCCAGACTTGTCATGTAACAATCATGTTTTAGAAGCTCTACACTGGGGAGGGGAAGTTTCTCTCTTGCCCCTTTGTAAAGCTGCACCAACCTCTATGGGTCTACTCAGATTTAGGCCACCTCTGGAACACATCCTTTCTTATAATATACGCTCCATATAAATTAAATAAACAAAATGATAATATACAGCCCTGTCACACTGCTTTCCCAATTTTAAACCACTCAGTTGTTCCATATTTGGTTCTGACTGTTGTTTCTTGGCCCACATACATTCAGGATGCATTATAAAACAATATTTACTGCTCCATGTAAAAATATTTAAAATTTAGCCAGTCAGAAGAAAGAATTTATTGGCGTACAGAGAAGCAAAAAAGTGGGAGAAATATAAAATGGAATAAGAACAGAATCCAGCCAATGTTAAGTACTTTAAAATCACATTGTTCTCAACGGAAAATTATTTATGTGCATAACTTTTCCCATTAAAATCAATAAAACTTTTAAACTGCAAGTCTAAATAAACATATTTGGGTATAAGTCCCACAGAATTCAGCAGGACTTAAAGGTGAGTAAGATTGCATGAATTGTGTCATGTAGTGTTTAGATTCACAGAATTCACAGAATCATAAAGTTGGAAGGGACCCAGTGGATCATCTAGTCCAACCCCCTGCCTGTAGCAGGAAATCCTTGTCTTGTGGGGACCTGGGTCTCGAACCCTGGCCTTCTGGTTAAAAGGCACAGTGTCTTAACCACTTGCGCCACCAGGTTAGATGGACTACTCTGAATGTTCATGTCCTTGCAGAGTTGCACTCAGTGTAGAATAGTAATATCCTTTATCAGTCCCCTTAGCCCTAGATTTTATTTTCCATATTAGACCAAATCAATTGTTTACAATGGGACATATAGGCCAATTCCAGTTTATTATGTAGGAAGTCACTAGGGTTTCCAAACGGCCAGAAGAAAATCCATGCTTTTTAACAGTAGTTTACTGTACAAATCAGATAATGTTTTCTGTGCCAAAGGGAAGAGCAGTAATAGCTGCAGGTCAAGTTTTTTATTAAAGACATGGTGCTATCAGGTGCTGCTAAAATGTTCACAATTCCAAAAGCAATGGTGGACTGGAACACTTGCCTTCCATATGGGAACTGGAAAGAGATTACTCCAAATACAGCGTTCAATATCCATTATCACTCCTTTTAAATGACAATACATTTTCATGGTTAATTGATAAGGCAAGTATACAATCAATCCATATTCTGATACTTTTTTTCCATATTCAGCCCCCAATGACACTTTATTCTCCATTAGAAAGGCAGACATGAATAATAGTTAATGGTGTTCAAAGCAGACATGTCCATCATCTTCGCTCTTAAATCTCACGATGACTTCCAGTTCCCAAGATGATAATAAAAGATGGTGTGTGTTTGTGTATAATGAAAGATTGGCAACAAACTGTTCAATGTACCAAGCTGTCAGATGAGACAAGAAAAGATTCTGCATATTTAAGGACATATCTTCTGATATAAATAAAATTGGAAGGTCACTGACTGACTGAGAACTCATTCACTGACTGAACTCACTCATTTGTCAACACCCAGCCAAAACCACCAGACCTATAAGTGTGAAATTTGGGGAAGGTGTTCGTTCATGATGGAGGCATCCACTGAGAATTGATTTTGAGAAATTCCAACCAGAAGGTAGTGAAAAGCTGAGTAACATGTTTTCGTCCCTATACTTAACATTGAAGAATTTCTGACTGATCAATGTCCAGCCCCAACCCCTGGACCTAGAAGCATGAAATTTGGGGAGGGTATTCCTTCTGTGATGAAAGCACCCAATTAGGATCAATCTTTAGAAATTTAACCCCTAAAGGGGTGAAAAGGGGCAAGGCATAGCTAATGAGGCTGGAGGGGTTGCTCCACCACAGGTACCATCCTTGTGGAGTGACACTCTGAGGGGGTGACCAACAGCATTACTTTATGAAGGATCGGAGTAACCCCATCTTGCCATATACTGTTGGATTTGTATTGAAGAGCAGAATCCAATACAAAAATCCGTTCTAAAATATCTCCTTCCTAGCAAATGTTACTGCAAAAAAAAAATGCATTGGGTTCAATGGAAAGCCAAAGTAACCTGCATCACAGTTTAGCTCATGAGTAGGCAAAAGTCCCATAGTCTACCAGAAAGGGCAGGCTGAGAAGAATCCAGGGACATCAGGATTGTCCTGATCCAATGAACACAGTCATTAAAATCATCCCAGAAGAAGTTCCTTTTAATTGCATTGACCCTGTGTAAATTGAAATGGAGCTATATGGTTCCTTTACTCTCAGGTAAGTGAATTTGCCTTCAATCAGGCTGAGAGGAATCAGATCCTAAATAATTTTTTTCGTATGGGGGTATCATATGGCTTGTCAAAAATATTAATATTTTATTAAGTAATCAATACTGATAATAATGAATTAAAGAATTTTGTCATATAGGGGTGTCAAAAAATTTATGTGCCCCAGGCATTAGATGACCTAGCTATGTCACTGAAAGGGGGTACAACACGTTTTTGTCCTATACTTAACACTGAAGACTGACTGATCAACATCCAGCCCCAAATCCTGGACCTAGAAGCATGAGATTTGGGAAGCATATTCCTTCTATGATGGAAGGACCCACTAAGAAGCAATTTGGTGCCCAGTTGTGTCCAGTGCATGGAGGGATGGTCCCTGGGCGGTGGTGGTTGTTCACATACATAGTATACCCTACCATGACCAGTAACCACTGGTCAAACATCCACTATTAGACAGCTTGAGCTCCTTGGTCTACTGCCAGTGTAGAAGTGAAGCTACCTGATGTGTGTCACATCATGACACTGAAATGAAATACAGTAGCGGCTCACATAACAAATTTAATTGGTTCCAGAGGCATGTTTGTTATGTGAAACATTCTTTATGTGAAGCAGATTTTCCCATAAGAAATAATGGAAACTCAGACAATTGGTTCCACAACCCAAAAAATATTCATATAAAAATATTAAGTGCATGTAAAAATGATGACAAAACACTGGAATTTAATTCAAAACATGCATTCAGTGTGCATGATCACATGAAGTCTACTTAGGCTGCAGTCCTAAAGACACGTTCCCGGGAGTAAGACCCATTTAACACAATAGGGCTTACTTCTGGGTAGACATGGTTAGGAGGCTGCAATCCAAGACACTTTCTTCTGCAATCAAAGACACTGTCAAAATGTCTCCCCACTTTCTCCATCTCTTCAACCTGAGCCTCTCTCTCCCCTGCTCCCTTCTAGCTAGCCCTGCGCTGCTTCCCTCTTCTCCACTGCTGTTCTCTCCTTCTGCCCAGCAGACACCCGGCCAACAGTGCGGAAGTGTTGCTTTCTCTATGGGCAGGCGTGGTAGGCAGCCCTGACAATTTTAAAAGGGCTGCCGGCCAGTGTGTCTGCCCAAACTGCCAACGAGTGTGCTTGTTAAGTGAAGCAACACTTGTTATGCGAGGCAGAATCCTAGAGAAATTTTTGCTTTCGTTATGCGGATCACTTGTTATGTGAGGCACTTGTTAAGCAAGATACCACTGTATTTCAAAATGTACTGGGCTGCTTTTTGTTTTTGTTTTTTTGCCATGTATCTCACCCTGTAGTGAGGTCTATGGTTAGACAACTGGTGGCCTCTAGATCTTTTATAAAGCAGACTCATTGTCTGTGTCTGCAGAGTTGGCCACACAGGGACCGCAAAGCAGAAAGCACAGCATGGTGTGAGAAGACATAAATTCTGTAATAACAGGGCCTTCCTCCTGGGCTTGGCCATCTATCATGTAAATATTTTAGAACCTGAGTTCATGTGCTGCCTGCCAGAACAATTTTCTGGCTATTCTCCCAAACTGACGCAATGCTCTTTTCATGACTGGGACATTTATTACCCACACAGTATGATGTACAGTAATCAGACCCTGAAAAAGTTGAGTAAAATTTCCTTGCTGCACTTCTGCTCTGCACATCCTATGATATCATTCAGGAAGGCCACTGATACTATGTGTGCATGCATGCACCCATGTGTCTTCTGTCTATCTATTCTCTTTCTTTTCTTCCCCCCTTCTCGCTCCCCCTTTTTTGCTAGCAGTTTGTCAAACTGCCTTGCCTTTATCTCATCTTACACACACTTTGCAAATAAGCACCGGATGATTGATGCGCAGCTAACTTTTTTTTATTTTAGTCTGGGCTAAATAAAGCAACTCTTCCAAACCCAGGCATTTTGTGGGTGTGGGTGTGAGGTGGGTGGAAAGCATCCATCTTTGTGTGCAATGTCTTAAAAGTGTTATCTCAGCAAAGATACCACAGGCCAGGGGTGAAGGGGACGTGGAGCCATTTCAAGCTAAACAAAAGACCTCTAAAGATTGCTTCTCCCCCACCACTCCCACCTCTTTAACCTGATTGTGGCACCCCTAAGGAATTTACAAAAGCCCCCTGATCCCCTCAGCCCTTTGTCAAAATGCACATCCCTTTGGAAAATTTGGTCAGCAAAATCCCCACAGCCGAGTGGGTGTCCAAATGCTGCCACAGTGGCTATTACAGAAACCAGTTAAAAGTTTACTGCTTGCCTGAGCCGATGATCATTGTAAATCAGCAGATGAACGTGAAGCATGTCATATTGAGTCATGTGGGAACAGACGAGAAAGGCTGAACTTTGTATATTATTATTATTACTTTCCTTCAATAAAGATTAAGGAGAGGCTCCTAATTTCTCATTTACAAGGCAGGGGAAGGGAGAGATTATGAAGGCTGAATTAGAAAGTAGGGCTTGGAATGTTAACTAATGTTGGCATCTCTGAATGGTCACAAGTCAAAAGCAAAGAGAACTTGCAAAGTTTAAACAGTATGATCCTATTTTATTGTAGACCAGTTGAATTTATCTGTAGTTGTGAGAGTGAAATCTAAAGAATATTTGTGGGCACCAGGCACTGCTGGGTATTGGTGGGCACTGGCAGGCACTTTTTTGTGGCACTGGACCCTAATGGCACTGGGCACTGGACCCTAATGGGCACAGGGAGGCAGTGGGCACTGGTTGACACTGGGGACTGCTGGACACTGGGGGATTGGTGTGCACCGGGGGGGGGGGACCAGGCACAGATGAGTACTGGTGGGCAGCAGGCACCACTGGCACTACTGGGCATCACAGGCAGCAGGAACCACTAAGCACCTGTGGGCAGCAAGTGGCAGCAGGCACCGGGCACCCCTTACCAGACTCTGGGCACCACCACCCCACTTGTCTCATGTTCCAGTTACCCTGGTTGAGATCTTTGGTGATTCTAAGAAAAGGCTTTATGGCATTTAAAATGTACACAAAAGAAGGAGGAGGAGGATTGGGGGCACTACATGACTGCTATTTGATTTCCCAACCCTACATTAGCATTCTCAGGGAACATGGTGAGCATGAGTATTTCTTGGCAGAGAAGCGCACACATGCAAACCATTACAGACATAGAAAGAATTCTGGAAAATAGCATCAAATCCAACACTTTGACCTCAGTATATGTGGCAGAAGCAGGGCTCCCTTCCCTTGCCAAAGTTATGGGGCAAGGGAAGGGGGCAAACACATGCTCATTAGCTACTACCACCTGTACTGAGAGCCAGTGTCGAGGAAAATTAAAAAATCATAAGACAATGAACAATTAAACAATCTCATAGACACCAAAGAAATTCCTATTATATCAAAATGATTCTTCACTTTTTCATTTTGCGGTGCATATTTCTCCTTTTTTCAGATTATTATAAACCAAATGTGAGAAACTATTTCAATTGTGTCACCAAATGTCCCTTTCATTTTCTTTCTTCAAAAAATTATTACTTTTTTCAGTTCTGAGTGACCACTAAGGAAATACCAGGGAGAGCGAGAGAGAGAGAGAGAGAGAGAGAGAGAGAGAGAGAGAGAGGAGAATGACTGCATGTGTTAAAAGCGCTTTTATGCTCATAACCCCTAAACCATTGGATTTGCCAGGAATTTTTAGGATTCCTGCCAATGGCAAGATTTTTTTTCCTCTCAGAGGACATGACTTACTTTAAAAAAGACCTCCTTTCACATTAGCTGAGAATTAGAGAAGATTTGTTAAATTATATGCATAATTTTCCTCTTTTGGGCAAGATCTCAGCTGCCTTTTCCTTTTCAGTGGGTGTGGGAGAAAATAGTCCACATAGCTGATGGGATATGTAAGTGTTGGCAAGATCTAGTAAAGGAGTGTGCTTAATCTGAGTGAGACATTCACAGCGTTTTCTGCAAACACAGCGGGGGTAGAAAGACATACATTTTTGTGTAAAAACAACATTGCTTCTGGAACATGGTTTCGAAGTTGGTGTCGTTTCTGATGGCCCTTCTGGAAACCTTTTGCTTTGTGGAAATTATGGAAAGAGCATCCATTTCCTGCCAAGGATCCTAGGACTGGTAGTCCTGATTCCTGTTCATGGGGGGAAATGTTCCTCGGTGAAGCCCTGGGAACATGCATCACCATTTCTACCATCTTCCTTACTCCAAACGTTGTCTGGCCTATATGCCTTTCAAAGCAGTTTGGATAGGTTTATGGCAGAAAAGCCCATCACAGGTTTCAAACAACGATGACTATATGCAACTTCCAGGTTTTAAATGTAGCCAGCCGCTGAAACCCAGGTGTAAGTGAGTGACACCAGGATATAGGCATCTTGTCTCGAGTACTCCCTGAGACATCTGGAGGTTCTCTGTGAGCTATAAGAAACTGGTCTAGATGGGCCTTCGACCTATTCCAATGGGGTTGATCTGATGTTCTTATTGTAAATGGTAAGTACTTAGATTTTACAGGGAAAATGGGAAGTGGAAGTGGTGGGTACTTTCTGAGAACCTGAAGATCTTCTGGGAATGGTTGAATCAACTGCTGTTTAAAATGCCAAGCTACTGCAAATTTTAAAACAAGTGCAGTTTTAACTTTCATAAAAGCTTGACAATTTGGGGCAAATATTTGGATGCTGGTGAACCCTTATTTCCAAAAGGTTCAGGAGTACATCATACAGCATTATACATACAGAGTGTAAATCATTAAAAGAAAGAACTCTATAAGGGAGACCAATTCAGATATTTATTTATAACAAATATAGCAGGAAGGTATAGCGTCTTGCCTCAAGCCTCCTTGCTACGTTGATAGCTGTACTTTAATCTTACTTCCAGTTTATGGCTTATGCTTTAACCTACAATACCCTACTTTAAATAAAAGCACACTAGCTTTTAGGGGCACAAAGTGCAACATTTTACCACTGAAAGTAGCAAACATTTTTCTATTTTTAATGTTTTATTGAATATGTAGTAAAATGTAGTCTTGTCACAGGAAAACTCTATTAAAATGAATTGGAACCATTAACACTCTCCATAAAAATGTATTTAAACCAAGACAGATCCCTGAGTATAAACTCATGGCAATTACCTGCACATAATGTCTGCTTTGAGCCATTATTTAATACTGTATATGTCAATGTGCATAAATTCTGGTGTGATCTTCCACTCTTAAAGCATTACACCTGTGCCTTACAGTGCCTAACCTAGGCCGGCATATCTCATCAGTCTTCGCAGTCCCATGGTGATGTAGGGAGACAAGCGCATGTCTGTGCACTGACCTAACCCTCCACCAGGAGTGGTCCAGAAGTGTCTTACAGCACTTTAGTAACATTCCCAGGTCAGCACATAATTTATGCTGGGGCTTAGGCCAGCCTAACTCAAAGTTAGGACTGCAGCATTAGCCTATGCTATTAGCTATTTCTGTTGCAATGCTAATACAACTTCATGTAGTTGTGAAATTGTGAATTGCATTGTGAAATAGCTTGCTCAGCAAATCTTAGGTTAAAGTTGTGAGTATTTCTTCAGAGAAAGGTAATATGGTATTTCAAAACATGACAGCTAATGTGTAAAACACAAGCAAGAACATGATCAGGCAAAGGTGGTGCTTTAGAGTAACTGTTATGAACAGATGAGTGGAAAACTCAGGCCCAGTTATCAAATTTCTGACCAAATGGTAAAACTGTACTATTTTAAATTGCATGTAGCATATTACACATAAATTTCCCAATATTTAATATATCCTTTACGTATCGTAATCAGAATGGCAGAGAGAAGGGTTTTAGCTTGCCTGATCCCTGACTTGCTGGTGTCCTACTTGAAGGGTGCTTTGTAGATTGAAGGTGTGACAATACGGGTACAAATTTAATTTTACTGCATAAACAATTAGTTATATGACAGTAATAGTATGACAAGGGCTTTATGTTATTTTTACCTAATTGTGTTATTTTATGTTACATTTTTTGTTACAATAAATTGTTTAGTTTGATTGTTTAGTTTTATACTGACCTATACCTATAATCAAAACACTGTATTTATTCAAATCTAATGTGTCAATGAACCTAATGCACACCCCAGTTTTGGAGACTGGCCTTACAATTCAGAGTAACTACGGGAGGACGTAAGAGACATTACGTGTACCGGTAGTTACTGCACAACCTAATGAAAACCTAAGGGAAATTCATATTGCAATCCAGAGCAAATTGTTCTTACACCAGAGCAAGGACTCCCCGTAGTTACTCTGGATTGCACCCTAACCCTACAATTGAGAGTAACTACGGGAGCATGTAAGAGACATTTACGTCAATGTAGTTACGACACCACCTAATGAAAACTTATGGGAAATTCATACTGAAATCCAGAGTCAATTGTCCTTATGTCAGAGCAAGGACTCCCCGCAATTATTCTGGATTGCGCCCTAAATTTGGCTGGGAAAGGTGTGCGTTAGATTCAATTTTAAATGGTAGTATTTATTTTTGAAACTTAACTCTCTCTGCATCTGTATGATTAATGATAGCAGCAAACTGGCTGGGTGGGGGAATTTACCATAGAATAAAAAGCCTTCTGGTGATGACTAGAAGAATGCTTACTAGAACCCATCTCTTTTTCCAATAAAAGGAGCATTCAAAGATTATTCCCAAAGATTACAGTTTGAGGGGATCCCATTAAGCATCAGCTACATTGGAGGCCTGAGGTGGGCTGCTGATTGTCTAGGTTTTGTTTGTCAATCAATATTGAGTTAAGTCTTCTTTTGTAGAACTAGGCTGTTTGGCTCCTACTGTTTAGACAGCCACAATGGTGGTAACCTAATAAAAAAATACAAATGTTTTACTCCTCTCAATTAATTTCTCTTCTTTATCAGTTTCCGGATAAACATAGAAAAAAAAATCAGTCACACATTCTTCAATGGAGAATATTTCTGTTGGGCTTGGTTTCACATAATTCAGTTACCAAGTACTATTGCAGAAACCACAACGGCTATAAATAATTTGACCGCACATTCTCCTTGATAGTATCTCTCAACACAAGCACACGCTCTGAGAAAAACAGCAGCCAGATATTTGCGAAACAAGCTGAGGATATCTTGAGTCTTTTGGTCTTCAGATGCGTGAGACGAAACGGTCCCTGCCTAGAGCATATGCTTTTATGGTGGGTGAGCCTCAACAGTTTCCTGACAGAGACTGAGGAGGCATGTGCCTCTTTGAAGCTACAAACCCCCTAAATGTAACCCAAAGGAAACAAGCAAAACCGCTTATCCAGTTAAGTGAAATTATTTCAGTCAACTTGTGATAAGCCCAGGACACAGAATGCAGCATCTTCTATGGAACCCTTTAATCATTCTTTTTTCCATATGTGAGCTGCCCATAAAGAGCAACAGCAAAGCAACAACAACATTGTAAGGAGACATTTTCTTCACCATACTTTAGTACAGTCAGGCTACCCAAACAGTAAAACTGATTTTGCTATTTACACTGTAGACCTGTATTCAACTCCCATGTTCCACATGAAGCTCACTGAGGGTGCAATCCTAACCAAATTAGGCTCGCATAAATCACTTGGCATATCTTCCTGTGGTGCTGTGGGGATGTCGGCATATGCCTATGCATTGGTCTAAGGCCTCAGGAACGGGGCAGAAGTCCCTTATGGCACTTTTATGACACCCCCAGGCTGGCACAGGACTTAATGCCAGCCTAACTGGAGTTTAGGATGGCAGCCTGAGTCACTGACAATGTAATAATAACCCCATGGTTAGGCCAGCACAAGTTCTGGGGTGTTACAAAAGTGTGGTAAGGAACTTCTGCATCATTCCTGGGGAGTTAGGCCTGTGCACAGACATGTGCCAGCCTCCTCACACCACTGTGGGAATGGGAACATTGGTGAGTTATGCTGCCCTAAATTGGTTAGGATTGTGCCCTCAGTCACTGAATCACTCAGTTTATCTCTCAGCCCACTCTACCTCACAGGGTTGTTGTGAAAACAACAACAATGTGAGGGAATGCTATCCTGTGAGTTAAAGTGAGGTAATGCCTTTTGCTTATGCCATGCCAAGTTCAGTTGAACAAGGGTGGACTGCAAATATGATATCAGCAGCTTATTTTTTCTAGGATAGATGGGCAAAATGTTTGCCATTTAATGCTAAGACAGGAACCACCAGTGCCGGATTTACGTATAAGCTAAACAAGCTACAGCTTAGGGCCCCACTCTCTTGGGAAGAGATGTGAATTGTATTTCAGTTCAACAATTACTTTGATAAAATACATATTTTGTTATGTGCAAATGGCTTTAGATACCTATTAGGTCCATAAATTACCATATAGCATATATTCAACACAAAAAACAGCTACAATCCAAAGGGCAGCTGGACATATAAAGGGGCTCATTACCTTCAACAGCATAGGGCCTCATCAAACCTTAATCCAGCCCTGAGATCCACCAATTGCTTTAACAAAGTGCAATGGTAAATTGTACTTTAATAATTGGGGTTCACATGCTCCTTCCTCCCCTGTCAAACCTGGGGTTCCTAAGTTTTTGCTAACCGTAATTAACATGATGTAGGAATTAGCAGTAACTTTGATTCCCAAACTAGTTCAGTGATTTGGAGGCAAATTGCAGTCAATCGGGCTGTTCAATTGTTTGAGTGTAAGCAATAATATAATGATTTGTCAGGGAAATGTAGCCTGTCACAACATGGCAACAATACAAAAACAAATGCAGAAATAATTCAGGTCTCTGTAGCGCAGGGTCAATGTATGCGTGAAATAAATTCATAGGAATTTGAAATTAAAAGGCAAAAACCCAAGACTTTTCAAAAACATTCACTGAGCTGACTTTTAAAATCACATAAAATACAGAGATGTTGTTGTAACTGAACTGTGTGACGCCTGAAAAACAGGGTTGCTCCAGCAGCATCCCATAAATGAGTAAAGCCCGAGACATTTCCAAGATGTAATCACTTGTTTGTTTGATCTTAAGACTAGTAAGTATATGTTAACGGAGGGCAGTTCTTGTTAGCTGTTTCAGGGTTATTTCCTGTTCTGCAATTGCTTTGTTGGCTGAAAAACTTCCCTTCATGAAATTGGTACAATAAAAAAGATTCCCTTGACTAATTTATCTTTTTCACAACACTGGGACCAAGGATGACCACAGCCCTCCAGACAATGCAACACCACAGCATTGTCCTTCAGGAGGTGAATCAAATGTTTGAATGGCAGACTCTGGAAAAAACACAAAACAAAACCAGTCGAATCTTTTCCAGACTTCCACCTCCTTTATTTCCTCTGACCAGACTTGGATTTACTTAAATCTTTGAGATTGAGTATTGATTACATTTCCTAACTACGGTTTCATATTTTTTATTGTTTGTTTAGTTTTTGTTTTGTTTAAAATGTAAAAGGAGCTTAGTACAACCAAATCAAGAAAAACACTCTATGTGTAAAAATAAAGCTCTGCACACATCACGATTCCCATTTGACCAGAAACCCCTGGAGAAACTGGGGGGGGGGGTCCCACAAATTGGGGAAATTGGGGTCCCCCACAGGAAATCCAGCTTGATGGCTGGGCATTTATGAGTCAGTGAGTGAGTCAGTGAGTGAATCAGTCAGTGACTTTTCATATATATAGAGAGAGATTAAAGTTAGTTTATATATATATATATATATATATATATGAAGTCGGTGCAAAAGTCTTAGTGTAGGATCCTTTGATTGCACATATTGGTGCAAAAGTCTGTCTGGTCCTTTGCAAAGATCTATCCTGCTACAGCGAGGGGGTTGGACTAATGAACTACTGGGGTCGCTTCCAACTCTATGGCTACAATCCAGAGTAACTATGGGATCTTTTACACCAACGTAGTTATAGTGCCACCTATGGGAAACCTATGGGAAATGCATAGAACAATCCAGAGTAAGTGCCTTTTACGTCTTCCCGTAGTTACTCTGGATTGTAGGGTTTGACTCTATAATTGATGCAAAAGTCTGTGTCTGATCCTTTGACTGCAAAGATTGATGCAAAAGCCTTAGTGTCTGGTCATTAAGAAATATCTGCTTTTATTTTCCAGAATGCCACAATGCATGTATGAATTCACCACCAGTGTGAATTCACCGCCATTACAAGTCATTCAAACTGGGACGGATCCCATGCCCCATTTGTCCATTTGTCTCATTTGTCCAGCACTGGGAGAATGGTGAGTAGAGATTTTCATCAGTTTTCAATTTAGAAAGAAGTAATAATGTGTTGAAATTAAGTACAGGAAAGCAATATGAGTGTTTTTAGCTTTATTTTAACAAGTCCTACATTTTTTGGGGTGTCCTACATTTTTTTTAACCAGGTAGGATTTTGACTTGGGGGACAGGAATTTTGGCGAACGTGGGTGAGAATTTTGGGTTCAGCATCTGATCACCCCGGCATATATAGGACAGAACATTAAGCTAACCAATTTGGTGCAATGGTGCATTGTGTTCCCTTCAGTAGTGGGATAGCAACTCCGTTTTTATTAGTTCCAAGACCTGGAAAATTGTGAAACAGTATTTGACTGAAAAGATTAGATTATAGTGTGTGGTTTTTTAAAAAAAAAAGTTGTTTAATTTATTACTAGAAGGCTTCTGATGGCAGCATTCTTGCCTGATAAAAATAGCAGCCTGATCATGTTATAACTCATTACTGTATGTGTGTAGTTCAGCCAAGATACATCAAAGCTCACACACACTTTTTTTTTAGGTGCTTAGTATTTGTGTGTGCGTGTGTGTGTGTTGTTGGGTGTGCATGGTAAAATATGCAGTCTTTCTAAGCTGGGCTGTCTGAAATACTTCCACTATTAAATCAGTCATTAGAAGTAACTATAAAGTTTTCTGTTTGACACCCCTTCCCACTGTGAATAGCTTGATTTACTACACAATGAAGCCTTTACAGAAGAAGAGTGGAGGTGTCTGAAGCCAAACAATCTTATGCACCACATTTATAAGGGCAATAATTATCCAAATTTCTTAAGAAACACAATAGTGAATTCTGAAAAGGAACATCTGGGAGGGGAGCAAGATGTCTCAGTTTAAATGATGGATGAGTGGCTCATGTATTGCTTCACTTGTTGTGTTAGTGGGATTTTTGTGTGAGAGCACAATCCTAACCACAACTCTCAAATGTAAGCCCTATTGTGTTCAATGGATCTTACTCCCAGGAAAGTGTTTAGGATTGCAGCCTTAACAATCCAGAGTAACTACGGGATCTTTTACACCAACGTAGTTACGGTGCCACCTATGGGAAACCTAGAGGAAATGCATAGAGCAATCCAGAGTAAGTGCCACTTACGTCTTCCTGTAGTTACTCTGGATTGTATCTGTGAGATTGTGATTTTACAAACGGCAGTCAAGTCATGAAGGTAGGAATGCAGGAGGGGAGCAAAACACTAGAGATTGAATGACAAAGAAATCTCTTTCCTAGGTCAATCCAGTTAACCAAGCAGTGATATCAGACTGGCAACAAACAGACTGCAGAAAACATCACAAATGGACATACTGAACAGCAGCAAAAGAAAATGCTGGTTTGGGGGCTTTTTAACTTTTGTGAAGATGCTGCAGTATCGATACTGAGATTTTTCACAATGACCTGAAGAAGGAAAAAAGGTAGTCTTGCTAAAAAATGCTGATTATTTTAAGTGTAGTAACTTGTATTTTGCAATCAGACATTTTCTGCCATTGGAGGCCGACCATAATCCTGAGTGTATAACAGATGGCAGTCAATTCTCTAAGACTTTATCTTCCCCACAACTTCGTCAGAGCTCCACCACCACCACCAGTCTCCATTGCTTGTTTGCAGTTCCAAACATGCCAGTCGCACACTTCAGAAGGCCTTGTTGGTAGCAACAGCTTTTACGTTTTAACGCCAACCTACTGGGAGAAACTATATTTGGAACACATGCATGCCTGCCTTTTCATGCTCCTTTTGTGTGCAGGCTGGACATTTTGGTGCCAGTCTGTGTATCTGGAGCATAATCAGCTTCTTCTCTTCAGGTGCCAAAATTCCACAGCAGTTCAAAGAAGGAATAGAAATGATTGTAAATAACGGGGGCACTGATTAATTTAGTATGACTTTTTTGTGAAGTGCAAATTAGTCACAAACTTAGTACACACTATTCAATAGTTTGCACTCCTACTTGTTGTATTCTAGGAAGTTTAACCAAGGTCAGAGCAACACACTGGGTTTTTATATGTATGATGTATGGTGTAGAGTAGTAAGTAACTTTGGCTACAATCCAGAGTAACTATGGGACCTTTTACACCAGTGTAGTTACAGTGCCACCTATGGGAGACTTATGGGAAATGCATAGAGAAATCCAGAGTAAGTGCCTCTTACGTCTTCCTGTGGTTACTCTGGATTGTAGGGTTTAAGTAATTTTAAAAAGGGCTCAAGAAAGGACCAATGATGCTAAGGGCAAGGAGAACAAAAAGTGAGCAAGGAGTGCCTGCAAAGTTTGAAGAGGGAAAAGTCTGGGGGAGACTGGAAGGGAAGAAGGATGTTGGAGAGTCCTACAGGCTGGAAAAGAGAGAGTGAGAGAAGAGAGCCATAGCAAAGTGGGGGAAGGAGAAAACCAAAGAAGGGGAAAGAAAAGGAAGAAACTAGATTGCAACCAACAGGGGAGAAAGCTGATCTATTCCTCCCCTCTTGTTGGCAGAAGGAAAAATAGAGAAGCCCCACTGGGAGGGTTAAAAAGATAGCAGAAACTTTCTTTTTCAGGGGCTCAAGAAGAGAGCCTTGAGTTTTTGTGTGTGTTTTGTTTTCTATTTATTTGCAAGTGTGCAGTTTCTCAAGTGAGATGTTTTCAGAATTGTCGTAGACAAAATTCCCTGCAAAACCTTGAAATAAAGATTAATTTTCTTTGCATGCCAGTCATTGGAGAATGACATTTATTTATTCTGTTTCTGTATTTCTTTTCCAAGTTAAACACTACATAGTGGTTCACAATAACCACATTAAGTGTAAATCAACAAATGACAAAGACAAACCTGCAACAGTTTAGCCATCATGTCAAGTTAAAATTGATGAGGCTGCTAAAAAAAAGGCCTCAATGCATTTTTGGCCTATTCTTAACATTGCAGACAAATCAGCATCCAGCCGGAAATACTGCATTTGCCCAGTAAGAGAAGTGTTCACACTCGTGGTGGGTGTTGCACCAGGGGGGATATAGTGGGGGTTGGATATTGTGCCAGGGGGGTGATATGCATGGGGGGATGTTGCCCATCGGTGTTGATACACATGGAGGGTGTTGTGCATACAGGGTGCAATCCTAACCAAGTTAGGCCAGCACAATTTACCCACTCACCATAACCATATTGCTGTGGGAAGGCTGGCACATCTCTGAGCACTGGCCTAAGCTTCTAGGAGTGGCACAGAATTGCCTTAAAGCACTTTTGCGACACCCACAGGCCAACATGGGACTTGTGCTGGGGTTTATGCTGGCCTAACCGAGAGTTAGGATTGCAGCCTCACAGCACAATCATAACCCCAGGTTATGCCGGTGTAAGTCCTGGTGCACCATTCCTTGGGGCAGAGGAGGGATTGGGGATTAGGCCAGTGTAAAGACGATATGCCACCTTGGGAATGGATTGGCCAAAATTGGATAGGATTGTGCTCCAGGTTTATAGGACACTTATAGATTCATCTTATAGATTCATATAAGATAGCCTTATAGATTCATCTCTGGCTAATCAGTTCTCATGAGACAATTCCCCCGATAGACCAAGCCTCTTGTCTTGCATGTGCTGCTGCTGCTGCACAGGATTCCCTGTGCCAATGAGAATGGCTGGAATCAGGCAACACTGCTTTCTTCAGGCAGCTGCTATTCTGCCAGGACAACAACAGAGGAGTGCTTTACATTGCACTGCTGAAGCTGAGCAACTAGCAATCTCACCAGTGATCTCACCAGTGCCTGGATGATTGACCACTGGAAGCGACTTGAGTTTTCTAGAGGCTATTAAAAATATAAACATTTTCAAACAATGAGGGGTTGATGCAGCTGCATTTGATTTCTAACTGATTTGTTACAAAAGGATTAATTAACAGGATACCCTTTAGACATCTGACATTAATCTGTTTTTTAAACAGATCAGTTATGTATTGGCAAGCTTTCTAGGCCCTGTCCTGCTTCCAATGAAGTCACTGAGAGCTGCTCTTGAGCTAATCATCTCCTGGCATCCTTAACTCCAGACCTGGAGACCTCCCAGCAGCTGGCATGCCTTCTGGTCTGAAAGAATCCTTTCCGTTTCCACCTCTGGATTTCTGCTACTTTTGAACCAAAGTTTATATGGAAAGGGTTTCATCTTGCCTTGGTAGAACATAAATTTTAAGATAGTCTTGGAATCTTTTCTGTACATACGGCACATCTGCGGTAGTTGCAGATGAATGGAAACTGCAAGACATACGATTTGTGTATCCCTCAAGAAGTGTGTGCAGAAGCAGATCAGGTCTTCCTGCATCTTGTATCTTGTATTCCTTAAAGGGCAACATTTCTCACACTGTGTTTTGGACCATCGTAGAAAGCTGCTGGACAGGGTGAGTTATCCACCTATGAGAGAGGCATGGTGCTATTCCTTGACTAGATGGGAAGATGGGATGCTGGAAAAGAGGAAGGTCTGTGTGGTTGGAGAAGAATTCATGACAGGTTCTTCTGAGATGTCCAAGCTGGAGCATTTGAATTCTAAGCTATGCAAAGTAAAAGCATAAATATGTGTGTGTAATGGGACCTTTGGCTGATCAGTCTGAAGATTTTTGATACTGATGATGGAATTTCCAGCCATGATATCACTTCCTGGTTACTCTTTCAGTGAGTCCCAACGTTCTAAAAAGTGGGCTTTGGTGTGAAAATGTTTGAGACTGTGCCAGTCTTTGGACCCATTCCTCTGGCATTATGAAGCTATCCCAGATGCTCAGTGATAAGGTCATTCATCATCAACACATTTCTGAGTTGCTGAGTTCCACTCTATATGAAGCTTGGCTTAGAGCTGTGCAGTCGTGGCCAGGCAGTTTACAAGGAATGCTGTTTTTTCTCCCCTCTCTGACTATTTAAGAACCTCTCCTGCTGTTATCCTTGATAATCAAGGCACGGTGATCATTTGTTATAAACAAAAAGAAGACAAGGCCACTCAAAATGTAGGACACCTAAGAAAAATGTACAACAATTAACTAAAAGCTAAAAACCCACTTAATATATATTGCTTTTGTTTGGTTAATTTAAACACTATATTCTTATTAAATTTCTATTACTTATACTTACATTACATTTGTTAATTACAAGAAGGCTAGATGCTGCCTGCACACAAGGATAAGGAGGACAATGAAGATTTTTTTCCAGTACTAAAAAGAGGCTAAAAAAAGAGGACATGTCATGGAAAATGAGGACATATGGTCACCCTGAATATGTAGTCTCTGGTCTGCAATAAACCCAGCCCTGGTTGCATGTTCATTCTTAACCACAGAAATCCACTCTATTGAGTTTCAACAACAGATGAGTAAGAGTAAGTTCTGTCTATTAAAGCGAACCTTCCAGGCGCAGACTTAGAAGGTCAGCCATGACATTGTTGCTGAGAGGCTTGCCAATAACAGTGCTAATTTAAAGGCTCCCTGTACTGGTGCGGCATCCCATAAAGGCCTGAACTGTCAAAATAAAATTTCAGGTCCACTTCTTTTGACTGTATTGGGAACTTACTTTGATCAGACCAAGACACATTATAACCCAAGACAAAAGTTTAGAATGTATCTCAGTGTGATCAAATTAACTTCCTGTACAGTCAAAAGAAGTAGTCCCGTTTTTTAATTCCAATGGACAGTTAATTTAATTAAAGCAGAGAAGCAAGCAACTCTTAAGTGCAGGAAAATAGCTCTGAACAAAATGATCGTCCTTCCGCTCTGTAACTTGCATGCTGATGTGAAATCACATTTTCCTGGAGAATTCTTATCCTTCAGAAATGGCTGTGCCCTGAAAGAATAGTGAAAGTTATTAAGCATCGAAGAATTCTGTAACCTATATCGGTTGTTTCTCATTAACTTTGTTTCTTGATGCGTTCTGAACACAAATTCTTCCAGTGCGATGATTTGATATGTTGCCATATGCCAAAAGGAAAAAACATAACCCCTCCTTCTATCTCCAAAGAGAAAAGTGAAGAGATGCCTGTGTTTCTCCATCAGCAGCAGTCACAGTGGTGGGTGCGGAGCCGGAGCCTGCCCTTTGTACTCTGCTATCTTACATGTTTAGCCAATTGCTTTCATAGCAGATTGAAGCTCTGGGGGTTAGAATGACAGAGGGCAAGGATCTCAGGAAAGACTTCTGTTTAGACCTAATTGTTGGCAGAATCTTTGGGGAATGTTCACCGTGGTATAAAAGGCAGTCACTTTTTAAAATGGAAATAGAGTGAATGTGGTTCATTCATTTGTTTCTTCCTGGCCACTTGCCATTTTCTGCCCATCTTCTCTTGCCTTGATGTGGCTGGATGCTCAATGCTAACAGGGCATTATCAATCAAAGACAGCTGAAATATTTTTATTGTGAATAATCCTGGCCAGTCAGTGAACCTCAGTATTTTAAAGGCCAATTGGACCAGTAACGAATACGGAACCACTTGTCTCAATATATAATGCTGTTTGTGCTATTTGTCATAAAAACGGCTTTGATGTATCCAACCAAGACCTGCCTACTCCAGGATTGTGTTTCCTATACCATTTTTAGTTTCTCACAAGCCAAAATATGAAGGTGACAGCCTACTCCTGATTTGAGCCTTCCCCTGATTTGAAATCCCCAGATTTCCCCTGATTTTTCATCCAACATGTGTATGAAATATCTTAGTGGCCATTGAAGAGTTTCAGTGGCTCATGGTTAAAGAGACATTAGCTACACCACTGTGATGAACCACAGTGATACAACCTTGTTATGTCAATCCTCAACAATCCTATTGGAACAAATCTATGTTGACAATATTTGTCAATGTACAAATATGAATGAATGGTGACAATGGCATGTATACTTTCCTATCTTCTGAAATCTTGGTTGAAGAAGAAACTCATTTTTCCCTACAGGAACGATGCATATGCTTCCTATGCATAAATAACTTGCATACCGCCCTGCTTTGGGGCGACACTGCTTTGACAAATGCATGGAACGAGTATTTGTGATTCACTTATGGACACTCTTGCTGTGGTTCTATGGCACAAGGAAAGTGTCTGAGGTCTATGAAGAGAGTCACTGAATCCAGGGGTACATGCAGCTGTAGAAGAGCTGGGTGCATCTCTCTTCTGTTTTTAAGGAATTCAACCACTGTGTAATTTCCCATTCTATATATACCTTGCAAATCCAAGAAGCTTCTCTGCCCTGAAAGGAATGGCTTTATGATTCAGTTCCTAATAATGGAGATTTTCTTTTTGGATTATCCTGACAAAATCAGGTCAATTGGCAACTCTAATCCATGCATATCTGAAATGCTAGGAAAGTAGCAAAGCTTCCCATCCCCTTCCATCCCTTTCCCAAGGTCATTCTTCACCGAGTATGCCAAACAAAGGGCCAGCTGCGTGATCTAACCACAGCTTGGTTGCACATGCAAAGCCTGTGGAGGGGAGGGAGAGAGAAGGCCCAAGGATCATCCATTATTGATACATGAATGGTGGAGACTTTCTGGCCCACTGAACTTGTATTGTGTAATCAGAACAGAAAGGGAAGATCTCAGCTTACCTAGTGCCTGACACTCCTGAGACCAGATCCAAGACATGGCCAGAAAAATACCTAAATAAAAACAAAGAAATTGTAACTGCATCATATTGGTTTTGCCTACCTTGAGGCACCTCCTGTTAATTTAATATTTCACTGGGGAAAAGGCGGGCCAGGTGATAAATGGAAAAGCCCCGCTTGCAGAACTTTTGCAACGATTAGGCCATGCACGGAGGACATGCATAGATCACAGTAACAGTTGCAAACTAGACTATTACTCCCTCCTGCAGCTGGCAGCACAAACCAAGCAGTTTGGCTGTGTTACTTTTAAAATTAGCATGTTTGGATCACTTGTTGTGTGCTTCCGGATGTAGGAGAGGCCAGCAGTGTAGGCCATTGCCAGATCACATGCGCAACTTACACAAATCCTAACCATAGATTTGTCTTGTGAATTTTTTAGCTTTTACAGAAGAAGTCTGCACATGCAAACCCAGTATCCTTCCATATGCATAGTCCATTGCATCAGAGTGTATTTCAATGGTTGGTTCCGCGCTGCCAGTCTGAACTGACATAGTCGGTAGTACTTTGTGTGAAAAAAAATGAAACATTCAAAAAATGTGATTAGGACCAGTGGTTAGTCCCCTAAATACTTTAAAATGTCATTTGATATTGAGAAGGCTATTAATGCTATTAATACATTTTGGAAGACCTGTACTAGACGCCAACAAGACTGAATGGAAGGGTCACAGGCCTCTTGAAAAAGGCACTGTAGAGTGGTCTGCAATTCAAACAGCAATATTTGAAAATTAGTTTCTTTAGATTGGTCAACAGGCACGCTTGCCATTATGTAAAACATATGCTATTTATATGGCATTTGCATGTAAGCTCATACATTTTGGTTACACATGGCTTATCTTCGCACCCTTAAGGGTTCTACCCCATTTGCAAATATTTGATTTAGATGAGAGCAAAGCTATCATGCAAACATAAACAGATGCAGAACGTTAAGGGTAGTAAAAAAAACACAAATTGGTTTTTCTCTTGTTCACTCACTTCCTTTTTCATGTACACATCTATCTGTCTGGAAGCCTGTCTGCTTATCTGTTTCTTTCTGAACAGCCACATCACTGGATATTGATATTTTGATGCCCTGCATTTTATATCTCTACCATTTATGCCTGCAGGAAGAGAGTGTGAATGGAGCATCCAATATTCTTTTGTCTGAATTGTAATGGTCATTAGAAGCTTCTCTTTTTCCAGTTCTATTTGTTCGTTACCATATTCAGAAATTCAGGTTGAAATTCATGAAAATACAGGATGACAAAGATAAGTGTATATTTGGGAAGAGGATGTAATTCAGGGTACAGTACATGTTCTGTATGCAGAAGATTCCAGATGCAACTTTTGACATCTCCAGGTCAGGCTGGGAAAGACACCATTTGAAACTCCAGAGAAATACTCAGTTGCGAGCAAAGGTTAGATACTACACTCAGCCTAACTGCCAGATCTGAGCCTTGCCTCCTACTCCCCTCCCTCCTGCCACAGGCCCACCATTCACCAAGCCTCAACCTTCCCTCCTCCACTCCAGAACACCCCATGCCGCCTCCTCCCTGCCTTTTCTAGACCTTCCACTGCCCTCCCCAGACTCTGCACTGATCTTCAAAGGCTAGTGCATCTCCCCCTCCTCCTCATCCCTATGGAGTTACCGGGTGGCACAATTAGGTCGGTACACTTCTGTCTTACCTACCTGTAGGGCAGTGATTTTTCAACTTAGTAGTCCACAGGTGTACCATGGGGGTCTGGAAAATATTTATTTATTAGATAATATCATTTATTAATAGGGTCATTAAGGGATGTGAACCCTCTACTAGTGTGCCTTCTCAATTGTCAAAAATGACCGATGGTGTGCCTTTGACAATTATTGTGCTTTGTCTGTGTGACATGAGATGAAAAACATTGAAAATCAACCTGGGACTTGTGCCAGCCAAGAGAGAGCCCTGGATTATGCTATCAGTGGTTTTTCAATTTTATATGTGCAACATAACATTACGTTACATTGTATGTTGTGTTATATTATGAGAATAATCTTGCTTAAAACCCTAGCAAACAGTGTCCAGCAGCAGAGACAGGCATTGGGATTTGCTAGATCTGCACTTAGACTGAAGATAAGATCATATAAGGTGGTCACAGAAATGGAAAGCAGCTGCAGCAGAATCAAAGAGAAACTGAGGAACCACTGGAACACAGAGACATCCAGGCTCTTCCCAATTTCATTTCTAAAAATGATTCATTGAGTGCATGTTCATATGCTTTCACTCACATTCACACACATTTCCAAACATCATGCATGCTTATATCAATTTAAGCTACTTTAGTAATCCATGAACTTTAAAAACTGAGTGAACAAGACAAGCTTTTTCCTCCACCAGGTACTATTACAGGCTGTTACATATAGTTTTTACAGACAGGGGTCTTTTTGAGGGGGTCTTCAGCAGTATTGAATACCAGCACCTCTGTAGTAAATACTAGCACCTCTGTTGCCCCCAAGTAGACATGCCTATGATTACAAATACATCATCTTCATGGTGAGTACCCCCTTTATAGCATTTTTATAGTGAGTACCTCCACAAGCTGACCAGATGCCAAACCCAAAATTCCTGAATCCCAAGGCCAAAATTCCTGAACCCCAAGGCCAAAATTCCTATCCGCTGAAAAATAATTGCCAAAAAATGTAATTTTTTTGTTTTTGTTTTTCGGTTTTTTGACCATAACTTTTGATAGGAAGGAGATATCTCCAAACTGATTTGTGCATTGGATTCTGCTCTTCAATATGAATCCAATGACATATGGCATGAAGGAGTACTGTGCACTATCGCGAAGTTTCAAAATGAAGCAAAAATGTAGGACAATGAAGCCAAAATGTAGGACACCCGGACAGGAGGCTAAAAATCCAGACAAATCCAGAGTTTTCCGGTCATATGGTCATCCTGTTAATAACCTCCACCTTTATTTCTAGGGGAGGAAAAGCACTGTTTGTAGAGCACAATGACAAGGGTTCCCCTCCAATCCATAGCCCTTATTGTAAATCCACTTGAGTATTACTAAAGAAGTGTATCTTTAATGATGCTTTCCTTGCCCTCCCTCTCTCCTTCCAGATGTGTTTCCTTTTATTTTCCTTTCCTTTTATTTTCATGTGGAGATTTTCATTGTTTCCATAACACAATAAATCAGATTATCCTTTTGATTCCTTCCACCAGTGGAGCTCTGCCTCTGAATCCTGCAGTGGCAAGCAAGCAAGGAATCCACTGGAGCCCTCTACATATGTTTACTTAGTTTCAGAAAAAACATTTTTTAAGCAGGCAGACATCTGCCACGCGGGTAGCCTTTTCTGGATTGTTGCTACAGGAGTACTGGAAACAGCAGAACTGATGCACATCAACCAAAGTCATGATAATCTGCCAGGCTTGAATCCTCCAGTGGCATCTTATCCAGCCACTTAGAGCTTGTTTCCCAGCTTTATATCCACATTAGTTCAAATTAGCTTAGAAGTTAGCAGTGTTTTTTTTTAAACACCCTGACTTTAACTCCTTGAAACATGGAAGTCTCTATTTTTTTTAACAGCACCAACTATAAAAATTGAATCAACACTGAATTTATGAGTTATATTCTGGCTCAAGGTTCCATTAAATACTGACACAGATGTCCCTGCTTTTGGCCTGAATAATGGGGCCAATTAGTGGGCAGCGTTCCTTGTAAGCCTGAAAAATTCAAACTCTGAATGCTTAAAATCAGCACTAGAAGAAACAAGACTTCTGGAAGGTACAAAGAACCACTTCATGTTTCCGTTTCCAGCTCAGTACCATTAAAATTATTATTCTTATAAATAATATTGATATTCAGCTGCTGGAATTCACTTCAGGGTAAGTTTGTCCTCTTTCCTTTGGGTCAGCCCCAGCAGCTGCCACTGGTCAACTCAAGATCTGTTCCAGCATATTGTTTGTGCAAGTCCAATTTGATCCATATCAATGGATCAGGCTCAGGAATGAAGGTAGGAGACAGTGTGTGCCAGTGTTTCTTCAGTACTACTTGACGAGACCTTAGGATTGAGCCATTAGTCAGTATGTCTGTCCACCCATCCGTTAATGAATTATTGATCCAAGTGCTCAAAATGTTCCCCATTGGCATTCTACACATTACTGACATTATTGACCAAGGATGCAATCCTAACCACACCTTCCTGAGAGTAAGTCCCATTTTCTCTAATAGGACTTACTTCTGAGTAGTTAGGCATAGGATTGGGTTTTAAGGGATCTGTGATCCACCAACATGTGTGAAAGGTCCCTCCACGCATTTCTTCAGTTGAATCCCTTAGATGTTCAAGTGTTGCAAGTTTTCTACAATTTAGTAAAGCTCACTAATACATGTTTACATTTTCTAAGACTAATACATGTTTACATTGCCATTCTTTGACTGGTATTAGGATGACTGAGATAATTTTTGAAACAATTTGAACAGGATAGCATTATATGATATTTAAGCTTGGTTACTAAGCTGAACTAGCTTTGAAAACTGGGGTCCTATGCATGCAGTTGGCTTTGATTTATAGATTGTAGCTAAAAGGACTTTAAAGTCACATGGCTAGTGAAGAGGGCAGGAGGGCAGGAGATAACAGTGGAGCAGAAGATTCTCATCTGTACCCCATAGATATGGGGCTCACAACTGGCTAGTAGCATCTCCTGAGGTCAACAGTCCACATCAGGCAGCTAGTCTGTCAGCAATAGTATCTTCGCCCATCTTGCTGCTAGGAACTCACTTGCTTTTTCACTGCACCCAGCAACATCTGGGTAGTATGGCCTTTCTTCTTCCCCCTTATGCACCTCATAGTTCCCACCACTGGTTGGCCTCACTGCATGCTGCTGTAATTGAATCAAGAATAATACACAAATGCAGCGATGGAAGAGATTGGCTAGCGCCCAATACAAAAACAATCTCATGGCAAGCCTCCCAAATTTTGATACTTGCTTCCAAATGATGAGAGTTTGAAGAATGATCAGTGTTGGATCATTTTTATAGGCTTTTAAAAAAACTTTTCCCTTTCTGTGTTTACATTTCAAAGTGAATGATCAAATTTTTTTAATCACCCCAAAATACAAAAAAGTGATACAGCTAAAGTCCTTACATAGGGTGGCTAGAAGATTCTAGTGGAAACCATCGTGAAATTGGCTGTTGGAGTGCACAAGGGTTATTGATACTTGCAATTAATGAAAAGCTATACATAATGTGAACTTTGGGTGACTTTGACAGATTATTTTCTTGCCTGCAGCACAGAGCTTCCAAACAATTTTGTTCCACCCGAGAATAGAGAGCTAGATCAGCACTGAAAATCTTATTCAATGGATGAGCAGTATGAAGTTACCCTTTTGGGATCACACGAGGCTCTTGCATCCTACCGATATATCAGAACATATTTAGAAGACTCTGACACCTGCAACATTCCGGGACAGTAGAGGGTAGATTCATAAATAGAAGCTGGCAAGAGCAATGGAGTGCCAGCTCTTCGTTCACAGCTATCCCATCTGTCATGTTCGTCTGTGTGCCATCAATTATGGACAGTGTCCAGTCATGTTGATGCTGCAGATTGTTCCTCATACTCGATGGCCAACATGGATTTGTGGTCACAAAGTTAGATGTACAATAAAGACAAATTTATGTAAGGGACTGTGTTATATTTATTTATTTAGCCTGATAGTATAAATTTGGGAGAGAAAGCTGGTCACAACAATGTGGTAACAGCTTGCCAGTGTTAAAACAGGGAAAGCTGATGGGGGAAAGATATACCTTTAAAACAGAGCTTATCCATATGAAACTTTGAAAAGAAATACCGCATATTGAGCTTTGGAAATTAAATCTTATTCTAGATTTACCCATCCTGTTCTAGAACTCAAGGATGTAGGTAAAAAAAGATAGCTGGAGACATATTTTGCCCACACAATATGACCGTCAGATTTATTCTGCCACAAGACAGGGTGCGCTCCTGTCCTTAGCCCAGCTCTGCGACGCCAGCTGGATCCAATCGTATTGGCTCTGCCTTTCCATTGGACTAATTCAGTGGCGTGGAGAGGGGGGATTTGCTGCTTGGGTAACAGCCTATCCTCCATAACAATCCAACCCAGGCTTTCATGCTTGGCATGTAGTGTATGCAGCGCCAAGCACAATACCATAGTCTTCCAAGACTGACGGAGGCCTGCTTACTACCCCACTGATCATGGTGCAGCAATACTGCAGGAGGGTGCACTGCATCCCATTGAGGGGGGAGACCCAGATTTCTCTTCTGGGGAAGGGTGCATTTGTTTTCTTACCTGGGGGAAGGCCTCTGATGCTCTGACAGGTCTACTATGACCTATGCAAATGAAATCACTTGTCCAAGTCTGCATGGACTCAGTTGGGAGATAAGATATAGGAAGGGGATTTGGATTTGGTGGCTGCTGCCAAACAAGTTTCCTTCCCAGATTTGATCCACCCACCTCCTACTTCCATACCAGCCCCAATCCCTGCAATCCTGGCCTGTCCTCATCTTCTTTGTAAGATAAGAACTTGGGGTATTCACTATTGATGTGGATTTTCAATTTGATAACCCAGCAGGGCTTTCAGTGCTTTCGGATACAGTATTTGGAGATCATGGCTGAATTTCCAAAGCAAATACATATCTCTGTGTGGCAGCACTGTGTGAGCATGAGTTAACCATGAAGTTTCTCTGGAGTTGTACCAATGAAGAGGACAATCTGACAAAAATTTAGAATAACTTCACAGAGAAATCAAGAAAATGCACATGTATGATGGTACCTGTTGTTTACTATGTCCTGAAGAATATTTGTTTCCTATGGGTCTAAAGCTCACATTGTGTAAATATTAACTTTCAAATTGGTCCAAAGTGTAAAACCAAACCAAGAAATAAGGTTATTTGTGGAATGGATAGTTTATCCTACAGTGACTGCTGGCAATGCTGTTTACAACTTGTTTTCAAGTCATAATTGACTGTCAGTTTAGCATTGAATGAGTCTCAATTAATGCACAGAGATTATGGCTCTGACTAAGGATTCAATACTGTCTGTGCTTTAAGTGTTGTTTAAAACTCTCCATTAGAGGTTAACAGCCTGCACAACTGCAGCATAATGAATCAAAAAAAGAGCACACACAAAAAGCTAATGTTCTCCCTGCTTCGGAGAAGAAGATGACTAAAAAAAAAAAAACCAAGCAAAGGCTGGCCTAACAGTGACCAGGCAGAGTTTATAACCATTGCTTCAAAGGTTGGACTTTCTTAAAGGGATCAAATGAGTTGTGGGACACACTCCTTTGTATGGATTATGCATGCACCCCTAATTTCCCCTCCCCACATACTTCTCACTGCCATGTTTAATGAATATAGGAATAAGAAACATGGCTGCCCTTGCTGGCTTAGGTTCCTATGTTGATGCCACGGCACCACTGGCTATATGTTCAATGGATGCACATCCAGCTTTCTTGAAAAAGGGGGGCATTTCCTTCAGGCTTCCATAAACATGACCCCACAGAGTATTGAAATAAGGCTTTTCTGAAGAAAGCCAAAGATATACCGGTAATCACTGGGAGGAGGTACTGATTCCGCTTACTTGGCTGATAAGTCTGCTCATGGTAGAATGGGATTCAACCATATGAAGGCAACTCCCATGCTCTTGGGTGAAATAAGAATGACCAGCACATTTATAAGTGTACGAAGGAATGAGTAATGATTTATGGGAGTCAACCAAGGTCTGAAAAATATGATACAAGAAGCATCTAAGTATATCTAAATTTCTAGGTTACAGTATAACAAGGGAGATGGAGGCTCATCTCCAGGTCCTGAAGAATGCAAGTATGTCATCAGCCAATCCTATATATGTCTACTAAGGAATAAGTTCCATTTTAGTCAATGGGCTTTCTCCCAGGAAAGTGTGCATGGGATTGCAACCTTTGTTTTTCTTTGTAAAAGTCATGCTATTAACAGTGCAGTCCTATGAATGTATACTCAGAAGTAAGTTTCACTGAATTCAGTGGGACTTCCAAGAAATCATGTATAATATTGTAGCTCCATATTATTAATATAAATGTTTCAACTTGTCTTGAAAGCTGCAGCCATTAATGTCTGTGTTTCCATATGGGAACTTCATTTCTTCCAACTCTTCGGGGATAAAAAGGACACACTTGAAATGATCTATTTTCTTTCCAAGGATTACCTCATGATTTCCTGCTCCCTGACCCCATACCCAATCCTGTATGTGGTCCCATCTGTTGTAATTATTCTCCAATAGATTCTCCTGCTCTGTTTGAAAATCCAGAAAAAAAACATGGCTTTGTGTCAAAATAGCATAGAAAACCAGAAACAGGCTCTTTTCATACTCTTTGGACTGGGGTGGTTTTGGTGTTCCATACTTTGGGATTCATCCTTTGTGGCCACAATCTTATAGGTCTGTGGTCAGGTATGGCAAAGATTTCCAAGTTTTTAGAACCCTTCCATTGGGTGAAGTTGATCCTCTGTTATTTCTCCCACTGTGCCTGTTCAGAAAGCTGATCTATCTCAAAAGTTCTTATTAAAAATAAATCAAACCCAAAGTAGCATCTGCAAAGTAGCATGTGCCTATCTGCAAGGTGAAGCCACTGAGGCTGCAATCTTAGCCCCCAGAGTGTAGCATAAGTCCCAGCATAAGAACTGTGCTGCTCTGGGTTGTCACACTCCTGGGGGCAGGGTGACCAGATGCCAAACCCAAAATCCCCCCCCCCCCAAGTTCCTCAAAATTCCTGCCCTCCAAGCCAAAATTCCTATCTGGTTAAAAATTGTAGGACAAACGTAGGACATGTTAAAGCTTAAAACACTCTAACTGCATACCTATATTAATTTTTGCAGAAATCTCATTACAGTAGACCTGACACCAACCAAAAAGGCACATGTTTAAGTGATCCAGGCAGGCATACTTGGCCTTTCAGCCTTCTTTTTCTTTGCCCCATTACACAATATAAGCTTCATGACTATAATGCTTTTGAGTGGACACATTTGGGCTTGGAGGCTTAAAACGTAAGTAGCCAGGAGTTATCCCACCATCCCTACCCTGAGAAGGTTGCCTTTCCAGCAGCCTCAGCTGAGCTCCCTCCTTCCTTCCCTTGCACAGCAAGCAGAGTTCCCCCCTCCAGATCTTTTTCTTTGCAGGGACTGGGAGCCACTGCCAGGCACAGCCATTTTCACAGCTATTTGGGAATGGCTACTTAGATGCCCATTTAGAGGCCTACTTGGGCCTCTCTGGAAAGCAGTTTGCAAAATGGAAATCTGACGCCATGCATGCTCAGAGATGCTGTTCTTCCACTGATGGCTTGGAAAGAGGCTTTAACATGGGGAGAGAGGAAAAACTACAGTTCCCTTACCTCAGCGGGCCTAAAATGGCCTAAAACAGGCCCCAAAACACAGGAAATGGCTGGAGAGGTCCCAAAATTCCTGAGACCTCTACCCAGACTTCCGGTTCCGGAACCCACCCTCCCCTCTCCTGCCCTGTGGTTTCCTGCCTGACCATTTCAGAATGTGGTAACCTTCACATTGGTTCTTACCATGGCCTGATCTAAGCCCAGAGTCCTGAAACAAACTCTGGGTCAAAGTCTTCTGCTCTTGGTCTACCTACTAATACACAAGGCAGGTTCTCAGAGTCAAGATTTAGAAAACCTCAACTGAACCAAACCCTCTTCCTCTCACTGCTTTGCTATGTTGTCTCAGTCAATCAATCAACCAACAGTGTTTATATATCTTTTCAACAAAAAGTTCACAAAGCTGTTTACAGATCCCAGTTGCCCATAAATTTACACAGACAGGCACATATATACCAAGCCCTGCATACATGAAATTTGTTGTGCCTAACTTGATGTGGAATCAATGGAGCTTAAACTAGGATCAATTAACTTGTTCCTTTGATTTCAACAGGCATAATTAACATTTTACGGATTGAGTCACCCCTTTTCCTCACTGTTATCTGCTATATTCTTTCTTACGATCTTCTGTAGTGTGGGTTATGATGGAAGTCAACTGATATTTTAAATGTGCACACAACTGGGGAAAGGACCATTCATCCACTATCTTTTTAAAAAATAAATGGGGCACTTTTATGTGATTAAAATATAGATCTTAAATATAGACAGTACCAGGAAACTGCTAAAAGCTTTTCAATAGTCTGGGGTCTATTCAGACTAGATCCCTGCTCTGTCCAGTGCAATTGATGATATGCTATAGTGCTATGGCCTATTACATACTCATCCACATACAAACTTAAACCAAATTTTACTTAAACTCAAACCTTGCTGCATAGCTGTGCCTGGAAGGCTTTTGCTGTTATAGTACATTTACTGCCATCCCGCTTGACAGACTGAACAAGTGAGTCCTTGATTCTGACTGTGTTATGCCCCGAAGTAGCATAACCTTGCTGTTTGGAAGAGTTCCAGTCTCCATTCCTCTTTCATAGGATTATCAAATATTGAATATCAGCTCTCAACTGTCAAAGATAGAATTTCAAATATGTGATGGATAACCGACACCAAAACCTACAGCAGCGGATTCCGGAAACATCTGTGGGTGCAAATCTGCATCAGCACTAAAGACGATCTTTCTCGACTGCCCCAGCTATTTAGTGTCTTTCTTTGTATGCTGCATTGTGACCTCAGCAGTTCCCTTTGCTATAAGCAAGCTAGGTCAAGCACAGTGCATATGTGAGAATTGTCAGCAAAATTGAATGCCTTTCACCACTCCAAAATGAATTCACTCTGTCGCTGCCAAAAAAGAGAGGCTATTATAGGGGAAAAATGTCCATAGACACCCTCCAAATAGTCCCATCATGTCAGCTTTCTTGTCTTTTCTGGCACTTGTTTTCTGACTCCATACGTATTTACGTACAGCTGGGGCTTTTGCTTTAGTGCAGGCCAATTAATTTGGCAACATTCCTTTTAAGTGAGTTCCCTACTTATTCTATATTGTATACATTGTGTGTTCATTGTGTATTCATTGGCTGAGTTTGCTGGCATTGGAAATGCACAGGAACTCCAGAGATACTGGTTAAAATATTACATTCACAAGTGATTCCATGCACTGAAGCAGCAGCAGCCGTTATTGTTGAATGATTTTTTAAACTTTATTTTTTTTAAAATTTTTTCCTTTTATTTGATATTTGGACAAAGTGCAAGACTGGTCAGTTTAAACCAGGGGACGATTGCTTTAAAGCCATCAACACCCCGATTACCTTGGACTAGACATCGGCTGCAGTCCTAAAGACACCTTCCTAGAGTAAGGGCTCAATCCAGAGTAACTACAGGGAGTCCTTGCTCCAGTGTAAGAACAATTTGCTCTGGATTACAATATGAATTTCCCACAGATTTTCATCAGGTGGTGCAGTAATTACAGGTACACATCATGTCTCTTATGTGTTCCCATAGTTACTCTGGATTGTAGGGCCAGACTCATTGAACACAATAGGGCTTACTTTTGAGTAGACATGTCCTACAATCCAGAGTAACTATGGGAGCATGTAAGAGACATTATGTGCACCCATAGTTACTGCACCACCTAGTGAAAATCTATGGGAAATTCATATTGCAATCCAGAGTAAATTGTTCTTACACCGGAGCAAGGACTCCCCATAGTTACTCTGGATTGCGCCCATAATTAGGATTGTGCTCATCATCTCTTAGCTTGACATTCTCATCTGTAAAATGAGATGAACAGTGGCCACCTGAGAGGATCTCTGGGTGGAAATAAATTGTGAACGTTGTACAATAATTCTTTAAAAGCAACAACACAAGCTCTGTTCTTTGAACATAGGACTGTTCTGCATATACTACCTCTAACTGTTTTTAATTTTTTTTAATGCTCTGGTATTTTATTGCCTGTTATATTTTTGTGGTGCATTTGATATGTTTTGAATTTTTTAATTATGATTTTAATATTTTTATGTTAGCCGCATCTACTGAAATGGCCTACAATTGAATGAATACATAACCATGAATTCATGAAACTTGATTTAAAAACAGAAACTGTTATTCTGGGGAATAAAAAAACTCTTTGCCAGACTCCAAGTGAACATTTCTGAGTATTTGTCCTCACTGTCACTCTCCATTTCACCTTCAGTTCCCTCTTGCTGGCCCACTGGAAAGTCCAGCTGCAATGGTTAGATGTAACATTAGCTGCTGGAAACGCTTTAGGAAATGTTGGCAGTGTCTTTCTTTTTAAATATTGCCCATAGTGTTTCTGCTAATTACATTGGCCATATTAATGGCACAGACTGCTCATTTTCAGGCTCTGCTGGAAAGACTACCTAGAGAGGTGTTATTCTCCCCAGCACAGTGTCAGATGTCACCTGGTAGGATATTAAAACCGAGGCGAGTTTGTGTTAAAAAATATTTTCTTTTACCGTACAGTAACTCATAGAGGCATGTTGCGTTCGAGAGAGAAATCCCTTTGCTGAAGAAATGTTAATGCAGGCTGCCAAAGGGGAGAGATTTTCCATAGTCCACTGTTAAAATAAGCCTTCACACTTGCCACAAAACAGGCTGTCCTGGAATGAATAGCTCTTTTAATGAGGACCAGCGTTTCATACATCTATGAAAGACAATCAAGTTTAAAAGGGAAGCTTTTATACTCCAACCTTTGGCTTAATGTCTTTTAATGTAAGCACTAATTGGGTTTAAATAAACCAGGGTAGAGCGTAATAGGTTTATGATCCTTTTTCTCTCTCCTGTGAAACGGGACCAAATCCCGCACATTCAGAGAGTGTGGGGCTCCCTGCTTTTATGAGGCAATTATGACTTTGTGTTTACTGTCTTCCTGATGAGGCTATGGGTTGCTTTTAAAGAGGCTTTGGGATGGATATAAAAAAGAGAGAGAGAGAATTTACAGCCAGGCCTTTTCGACGTGTAAAACACAGCAGGCCCTTATTTATTTATTTTTCCTCCGCAATATTTCTTCGGCATTTCTGCTCCCTTGCTTTCCTCCAAAACAGTGCCAATAAATTATCTTCTCTGGGAGAGCTTTGCTGCCTCATCAGAAAGGATTATTTTTCAAGAGCTCGTCATGAAGGTTCATGTGGAGGAAAATATTTTCCTTAGCAGCAAATACTTGTATTTTACAAGGGTAAATTCTTGCTGCCATTTAGAAACACACATCAGCTGATAAAAGTGTGAAGGTTGGGTAGCTTCACAGAATCCTTGCCTGGGCCTTTCATTGAGTTCCAACTTCTTCTGGAACCAAGCATCTGGTTGGATTCCTTCACACTGCCTGAAGCAGTTAAGGTCAGCCTGACAAATTAACAGCAAGAGCATGCCAGAAAAAGCCTGAATGAGGACAACGTGGTGGATTAAATAGAAAAAAAATGCCAGTGACCTTGCTCTGACAACTGGATGTGATCAGCGCATTTCAGCTGTGAGTAGAGCTGAAGCAAATACAACCGTATTTATTTATTTATTAAGCAAATACCCATGTAAAAGTGGCCAACATTTCATGCCCTGCTGTTCAAGTTGGAAGCAACATCTGAAATGTCAACTGCATTTTGTGATGTTGCAAGTTTATTTCCAAGTGTTTTAAGGTGCACTCCTAACTCCATCAGTCTTCCAGTTCCCATGGGTATGTAGGGAGGCAAGCGCATGTCCGTGCACTGGCCTAACCCTCCTCTAGGAGTGGCGCAGAAGTGTCTTACAGGACTTTTGTGACACTCCCCGGCCAGCCCAGGACTTACGCTGGGGTTTATGCTGGTCTAACTGGGGTTTAGGATTGCAGCCCCAGTGATTTATTGGCACTTCTGCACTGGCATCTACCACAAAGTAAATTTGACTTGTTAATTTTTAATACAGTATTAACCTCCCATTTCACATCAAGCATTAAGTAAAATCAGATGCTAAACACCACTTAACAGATACTGTGTTGCCTCACATGACAAGTTTAATTCGTTCCGGAAGCATGCTTGTTATGTGAAGCGCTCTTTATGTGAAGCGGATTTTCCCAAAGGAAATAAATGGTTCCACAACCCAAAAATTGGTTCCACAACCCAAAAAATATTCATGTAAAAATATTAACTGTATGTAAAAATGATGACAAAACACTGGAACTGAAGTCTAGTTAGGCTGCAATCCTAAAGACACTTTCCTGGGAGTAAGGCCCATTTAACAAAATGGGGCTTTCTTCTGAGTAGACATGGTTAGGAGGTTGCAAAGAAAGACTTTTTTGGGAGTGAGACCCATTTAACAAAATGGGGCTTACTTCTGAGTAGACATGGTTAGGAGGTTGCAAAGAAACCTACTTACTTCTGAGTAGACATGGTTAGGAGGCTGTAATCAAAGACACTTTCCTGGGAGGCTTTAAATTCAAATTTAAAAGGACTCTCTTTAACAGTGTTTACACTTGCATCCAAATAACAGAAACGAGCATTATAGGTGCGTGTGAAAATCACGTCAGTAAATGTAGGACAGGAAGCAGAAAGCTAATAGCTCACCTTCCATGTGCACTGATCTGCTAGTAGACATGAAGAGACCTGTCTGTTTAATATTACTCTTCTTCTCCATGGGAATCATTTATGGTTTCGTTCCCATAACAAAAAGTGTAACCTCAGAAGCAGAGCAAAGACTCCTCTTTGACAATCCCTTCTGCAGCTCAGGGAAATCTATATGCTTGCTGAGATTTGGAATTGAGAAGGAAGTTGAAATGAGTGAAATTGTCATGGCTTTGGGTAAACAGTGAAAAGGTATTTCAGAGTGAGAAACTAACAGGGATCGGAAGTGAGCCAAGGATGAAAAGTTGGACAGACCAGAATTTAAATTTACCACCATGCAGGAGAAAAAGTCAGTGAAGCATTGAAGCCCATAACAATGGGGAAACAGGAGGCTACGAGAAGGCTCCAATGAAGGAGGCTACACGAGAGTAGCCCATTAACAAAATGAACTATTATGGCTCTCAATGCTGCAACAATCTTCTTTGTATTGCCTAAAATAGTTTTATTTTAATAGAAATGGCTTGCAAAAAGGGAAAACAAATTATGCAGATAGACTTTGACAATACTGTACTTTGTTATCAAATGACAGGTTTTAAGATATTTAGCTGACAACAGTCTCTTGCTCCTACATAGAGACCCTTTTGACAACGGCTTGGAAGTTGCTTCTCCAGAATAAAGACACCATCATAACATTATAGTACAAAAGTGTGATGGATCTTGGATCATGGACTGTGGTAGCAGGTTCAAATATCCCTATGCCACTATCCATTCCCTATGCCACTCTGATAACATGCACGCAGCAGGAATTACTAGTTCAATCTCAGCTGTGCTGTGCTCAGAAATCACCTCGGCAAATGGCCAGAGATTGTTACTGTAGCTTCCAGGCCAGCACAAGTAACAAACAGGATCCCATCTTCACAAGAGCCAGGATGGAGCAGTGCAGCGATTTTTAAACCTATTTCTTTCCTGGCGCACTATCAAAGCACTAAAACTGCCAAGGAACACTATCAGTTTTTTTACCATTCACAAGGCACACCATGCACCATGCTCAAATCCTCCAACTGCCCTCTTAATGAATTAACCTTCCCCAAGACCTATGGCGCATCTACACACCATCCACAGCACATCAATGTGCCATGGCACATTGACTGAAAATCAGTTGTGTAGTGGTTAGGGAGGTGGACTGAGACTTTGGAGATCCAAGTTCAAATTCCCCCCCCCCCCCAATAGCCATGAAGCTTCCTGGGTGTCCTTGGGTCAGTCACTCACTCTCAGCCTCACCCTCCTCACAGGATTGTTGTGAGGATAGCAGGAGGGGAGGAAGAAAAGCTTGTAAGCTGCCTTGGGAATTTATGTTGATATGGGAATATTTTTCTTTTTAAAAAAATCTTTAAAATTTTTCTTTATTTTTTTATTTTTCTTTAAAAAATAAAATAAAGTGAAGCTTCTGTTTCTGGCCTATCTTGTCAATCTGAGCAAATTGTTGTATGTGAGTGGTTGGGCATGTGTCATTGTCTGTTGGCCTGTCTACTTCTTCTACCTACTTCCTTGGTTGTATGTGGAAGGAGCTTATATGTATATAAGAAAGAAGAAGAGAAAGGAAAAAGAACATAAAATAAAAGCAAGTACAAGTTTGTCATGCCAGTTTTCAGTCAATGTTGTTTTCTGACCCAATCCTAAGTCCTGTAGTAACAAATACATTCATGTTTAGGATGGAACACTATGTATAATTCACATCTGCATCCAATGGGGATATTCTGAAGAACACTTCCTGAGCCTGCGGCCATGCTTTACAGCACTGAATGACTTCCTTTAAAATACATTTGATTTAAATTATGGCCTCGTAGCACACACAGTCTCTTGAGAGGCTGGTGACATTTTGTAGCCTCGTCTTGCAATCGCTACACTCTCTCCCTTTAGGAGATGCTTGTATGCCAATGCCTGTGACACATAGATAATTTATGAAAACAGAGGAGACACTTTTTAATAATTAAATAATAGGTAATGGGAGGATTTTATTCCAATGATGTACAATGGCTTTGAAATAGGCCAGAGCCTGAGAGGGTTAGATGTTCACATATTAGCCAAAGCGGAGGGGGAAGGAACTCAGAAGAGAGCTTCTATACTGTGTAATTAACTAAATTAAGGCACTGAAAGGTTCTCCGTATTTTGCAGCATACGTACTTCATTGGAGTCACATAAGAGCAGCAGGCCTATGGCAAAATGCCAGCTGATTGCCCCAGCCAAAATCACCCAGCGTCAACACAGCCTATTCTCTCCAAATTACAGGGCAAACAATAACACAGGTAAAATTAGCCAAGGCGCTAATTATACCATGGGAATGCATAAAGTCTGTAGAATGATAAATGGCAAATGTGAAACATGTTGTGTCATATCATGTAATCTCTCCTGCTACAGAGCCCGGAGACAAAAGGCAGAATTGTGTCTCTTGTTTGTCTAACATGCCCTCGTTGCAAATTAGAAATCCTTCTAAATTAAGATTTCGCTACATTTCCTTTGTTAATAAATTTTTAAACAATGGTAATTAAGAGGTGAGGATGATCATTGTTCATTGAACAAACAATTAACCTGATTTGAAGAAACCCAAGAGCATACTTTCCCCAAGCCTCCTGCCTTTTTGCTCTCTCCCTCTCCTCTGGTGCCGAGCAACTGGGACTGCTAATGTGGTAATGTATGGAACAGGTCAAAGGCAGATGCAGGGCTTTGCAACAGGAAAGATTACATGAAATGACACAAGTTTCACATAATTCAGGAAATTCATGCATTAACTACATGTTATAGTTGCAATGTCACCAAATACCCAACGGTGTTCCTGCAATTCTTATGGCTACATTCACTATTGGTGTGCTTCCCTTTCTGGTAACAGCAGGGCTACAAAACTAGGAAAAAGCTGCATCTAGCTAATGTTCTCTTTTTGAACAGTTTAGTGGAGTTGCCAAATCCTTTGCTGCTCCCAGCAGGAGGTCTGGTCTAGAGAGTAGAGCCTCCGTTTGCCTGAAGATAAGAGCCTAAGGTTGCCGGATCGAGATAACCAGAAGTCAGATCCAAAGAAAGACCTTGAAAAGTGGTTGCTGCAGCTAAGATTTTCCATCTGCTTCTCAGTGGGAGTGAAGGAGCTTTCTCAGCTGCCATTCGTGAGAACTGAAGGAGAACTCTGTCAGCCAGCATTTCAGACATCGGGGCCAGTGTTGTAACCAGACTGTGAATGTAACATCTTGAATGTAGTGTCTCTTGAAAGATAGAGACAATCTGTGTTTGTAAAAATCCTTTCGGGGATTTAGAATTCACCTGCCTATGTAAACTGCTTTGATTAAAGACTGAGGAACAATCCAAAATGTCCAGAAAAGCGGTATATAAATGTGTTGTTGTTGTTGTTGTTGTTGTTGTTGTTGAAGTTGAAGTTGAAGTTGAATGTGGTCGATGGTTTCATCCACTTCTTTGCAGAGCCGGCACTTTGGGTGATCGGCTGATTTTTCAATTCTGACCTTGATGGCATTTGTCCTGATTGCCTGTTCTTGGGCAGCAAGTATCAGGCCTTCCGTCTCCTTCTTCAGTGTTCCACTCGTGAGCCACAACCAGGTCTTATCCTGAGCCACTTTTCCTTTGATCTTGGCAAGGAATTGGCCATGCAATACTTTATTCTGCCAACTGGCAGTCCAAGCCTGAATTGCACTTTTGTGATATTCATAGTTAGTCTGCTGCACTTTCAACAACTTTCTCTTGCTGACTTCAATCAGAGCAGACTCCTGGCTCTCAAAAACACATAATCTGCTAGGGCATGTTTTTCTTCTTCCACTGACTGCTTCACTTGCAAAAGTCTTCTGCCCCCTGATCATCTAGGCAGGTACAGCCTGTCAACATCACTACGTGGATGTAAAGCATAGTGGATGGTCATTATTTCCTTGTTTTCCTGTCCAAGTCATCCAGTTCCTTTTGTGTCCAGTTCACAATGCCAGCAGTATACCTAACTACAGGTATGGCCCAGGTATTTATAGCCTTTATAATGTTGCCGCCATTCTATTTGCTCTTCAAATTTTTTCTAACCCTTTGCTGACCACAGTTTTTACATGCCCATGCTTGATATTGTCCAGCTGCAGTATGCCCAGATATTTGTAGGCTTCAGGCTGGTGGCATTTAATGGTTTGACCATTCAGCATTTCAAAGGCATCACTTTCCGTGATCTTCCCTTTCTTTAGTGCCACTATGGCACATTTGTCCAGGCCAAACTCCATGTTGATGTTGGTACTAAAGACTCGGACTGTATTGGTGAGTGACTGGATTTCTGTTTCTGACTTTCCGTAGAGCTTCAAATCACTGTAGGATCACTGACAAAGGGATCATCGAGATGACAAACAGCAGTGGGGACAATGAGTCCCCCTGGAAGATTCCCCTTCTAATGTTGACAGGTCCATAACTTTCATTGGCTAAGAATAATTCTGTCTTCCAGAGTTTCACTGCATTTTCAATGAAATTTGTAAGATTTTTGTTGACCCCGATGGACTCCAGACATTTTATGATCCAGCTGTGTGGCAATGAATCAAAGGCTTTTCTATAGTCAATCCAAGCCATGTGCAGATTGGTTTTCTGGCTTTTACAATTCTCCAGTATCATTTTATCAATCAGGAGCTGATCTTTTATGCTCCTGCTTCTCCGTTTATTGCCTTTCTGCTCCACTGGTAAGATGTTATTTACTTCCAAGTAATCCTGAATCCTATCAGCTATGATGCCTGTCAGCAGCTTGAACATGGTGGGTAGACACGTTATTGGCCTGAAGTTTCCTGGTGCTATCCCTTTTCCTGGATCCTTCTGTATTAGGAGAGTCTTTCCAGTTGTTAACCCCTGGCTAATGTTACCTTATTATTATTATTATTATTATTATTATTATTATTATTATTATTATTATTATTCCTTGCCATCTATGCTTTTAACTACAGTTTGCTCTGCAGACAAGTGGAGAAAGTTTGTTTATGCTGTGACATAAACAGATGAGAAGTTGACTTCCACAGATGAAAAGCCTTTTCAGGCATTTATTCTGGGCAGAATGAATGCAAACAGACAGGATTTAACTCTGATCTACATACATTCACTAGAACATCTCACTCATGTATATATCTTCTATATCTTTCCTTGCTATCATAAGAAGAAAATTGCTGGATCAGAACAAAAGCCCATCTAGCCCAGTTTCCTCTATCTCACAGTAGACCACCAGATACCTCAAAAAGACAAATAGGTATTGTCCATTCACTACCATCCATCCACTGCATCCATTCACTACTCCCTTCCACCTGACATTCAGAGACAAATCTACTTCGAACACCAGGAGGTTGCAAATAACTATCATGGCTTGTAACCTATGATGGAATTTTTCCTCCAGAAATCTGTCCAATCCCCTTTTAAAGACCCCTTTTAAAGCCATCAAAAGTTAAAGACCCCTTTTAAAGCCATACTAGGAGTTCCACCAAACCAATCAATTACATACTGGTCAAACAAATATTTCCTTTTGTCTATTCTGACACTCCTGCCTGTCAACAGGGATGTCCCTGTTTCCGATGTTGTGTGAGAACAAAATCCACACTATCCATCCCATGCATAAGATAAATGCATTTTGCATAAGGTGAACATAAAGAAACCTGTAAATTATTTTCCCACATAGAGATTATTTTAACTCAGCAGTTTGTGAGCATTTCTGAAATACTCTTTTGGAGTTCTCTTCACATCAGGTTACTTTGCTACAGCAGAGGCCAAGAATGGTCTGGAACTGAGCAAATTATATCATCAATACATCCCTTTGTTACAGTTCCTATTACAGCAGACTGGCAGTATATAGATTGCTTATACAGAGAGGAGTAACATTTTACATGTGATTTTATTTTATTACATTTGCACACACTTGGGGGAATGGCAACAGTGAAACTTGTGACATACAGTTCTAGATAGGCAAGGAAGATGAGAAAGGATTGAGCCAGGGATTTGCCAATAAATATACCATATATACTTACGTATAAGCCTAGTTTTTTGGGCCCAAAAATGAGCCCAAAAACCCACCTTGGCTTATATGCAGGTCAGTAAAAAATTAAGAAAAATGACAGGCGCGACCTCCAGCGCGCATCCTCAGAGGCTCTGCAGCTCTCTGGCCTGCGGAGGAGGCACACAGTGGCAAGACATGGAGCCCCCTGCAGCCAAGCCCCTCCTCAGACTCAAGTACATCTTTGTGAGCCTTACTTCTGAGTAGACATGCCCAGGATTTGGCCCTGAGGCTACAAGGCCAGCCACACTTTCCTGCTGTTGCTGCATTTCCCACCCTCGGCTTACACTCCGGTCAATAAGTTTTCCCAGTATTTGTGGAAAAATTAGGTGCCTCGGCTTATACGTGGGTCAGCTTATATACGAGTATATACGGTAGGTTGTTTCGTTATTCAGTCATGTCTGACTTTTTATGACCCATGGACATGGACAGCACACCAGGCCTCGCTATCCTCCACCAGAAGATAGGAAATGAGGGATATTTTGATTGTAGTCAGTAGCCCATCATGCCATCAGGTCCAGATGCATTAAGTGTTATTTCAGGCAAGCAACTGAAGAAAAAGAATAGATCACCTTCAACTTTACACAAAACTATTTTCTCCTATTTTCTGTTTGGAGGGACTGCACTGGCACGATCTGATTACAAGAACACTTCAGTCATTTGTCTTCTTCTGATTAATCTCTCTTCTTCCTGATTATTATTGACAACATTGGCATGTACAATAACACTAACCTGCTTAGCTCTCATGAATATAAATGTGCCTGTCTATCAATCACATTTGCATTTACACCATGTCCTCTGCACAAGGACCCAGGAAAAAGGAAGCAATCAATAAAAATCAAATGGAGTCTTCTTGATTCAAGGTAAAACTGGTCAGTGGATACCTTGCCTTTCTACCTTATATGGACACTCAAGGTTGCTACAACAATAAAAAATAACACAGAATAAGAGCAGATAAAGGCAATAAAAAACCAGACAATAAAATACTATTAAAAATAATATAAAACCAATATAAACACAAGTTTAAAACACAATTTAAAAGACAGGCAGACAACAGTAAAGTATCTAAAAACAGCCATCAAAAGCCTGTCTAAATGAAAAAGCAATCTACATTACATTTGTAGCAAACCATTTGCGACATTTGGTTCCAGGAAGCTCTGTGATTACCTATTTTCGCATTTTATAAAGGGAATTAGTTACAATGGTAACAAGGCATACAGTGAATCAAGATGAATCAAGTTCCCTTTCAAGTGGTTCAGTTTCAGCTCAGACGCAATTCAGAAGTGATTATCACTTGGGGGAAGGGAGATCTGATTCCCAGATGAAACAGAAATGAAATGGATGCCTTTGTGAACTTTTCTAAGACAAGCTTAATTGTAAGCAAGCTGTCTTTAATGGTAAGCAAGTTGTCTTTAAGCCATTAACTGCTATTTAAAGAATGTTTATTTTTTTAATTTGAAGAGCGAATCTCATTTTCTTTGAGATTAAAATTGCACATAAATAAATCGCATATAATTAGGTAACACCTGTAATATTAAAAATGGGCCAAACTCATGGATTCTTTGTCTCTAGCAGTTTGGCCTTTAGATAATATTAACTGCTATTATTCTAGATAACATTATTCTGCCTACACAGAGTTTGTGTGATTCTCTGATCTGGGCTCAGAGTGAATCAATGGATTGTAAACAGCATTGGGAGTGACTTACTGACCCAATCACATTTGACACAAAGACACTGAGGGGTGAATCATTCTGTGTTAGAGGATGAGTAGGAGAAGACAAGGTCAAGGCAGTGAGTCACAGGTAAGAACAGCAGACAGTTGTCCCAGTGTCACTGGGTCATTGGGCTCAATGCAGGCACCTTTAATTAATTTTATTTCTTCTGGCATGCAGTTTGAGCATTAAACCAACATACTCCAAATCATATTCATCCACGGTATTTCTCAGCAAAGAAATTTTCCACTGGGTAACACTGCATCTTATTGGTTTGCGCCAATAAGGACTCACAAAAACAAGGATATAGATTGCTATTGCTTAGGTTTAGCCTGACACCCTGACCTTTACTGGGACTGGTGTGTCAACAAACAGAAATAAAAAGGTGCAAATTAAGCCCAATTATTGTCAACCCGAAGTGTTCGGTATAACTGTGAAATTTCTGGCTTTTATCTGCAAGACTCTCTTTGCTTTACTAATAGCAAACTGTTTGGCAGCTGAAGACATTTGTAACATAAATAGCAAAAAGTCTCCTTTGTTTCCTTTTGTGAGGAGCAAAACAGAGGGGACAGGAGAAGAGGAATTAGCCATTTAATTATTTAAAGAGCATGGGAGAAGGGAAAAAAATGACAAAAGGAGTCACTGTTTAAATTAGCAATTAAGAACTTCTTGTGTGGATATATTTTCAATCCAGAATATGCAAATAATGTCTTCTTTCTTCTTCTTCCTCATTTATTGTCTCATATGGAGGCAGCATAGAATATTGGATATCAAATATACAGAATATAGAATTTTTCAAAATTTGAAAGATTTTCAGCGTCTAAGCAGGAAACAAAAAGAAATTTGAAAAAAATAAATTGAGAGATTCACAAGAAAGACATATAAAATGAGTAAGAAATTGAGCAAAATGGAAGTCTGGATCAAGGTACTGAGAATAACTGAGGTGAAGTGGGACCACTCAAGTGGTACAGGGATAAGATTTCCAATCTACATCGTAAGGTAGATGGCAAAGTGCATCCTCAACTGCACTGGGGAGGATGGGTTTCTATTGCATTGATTTAGCTACATCTGGAGTGTCAAACGTGTTTCATTCAGCAAGCCGAACAACACTGAGGGTGGAAACTGTTCATTAAGCAGGAAGCCATTAAGCAGGTTATGATCAGAAAGAAGCATTTTTCTCATTTAGGAGGTGTAAATGACAGAAGAGAAAATATATTTTGATCACATTTTCAAGATATGGGAGAGCCTTGTTTTATCATGGAGGCTGCCCTTATAGCAGTATGGCTTCTGCTTTGCAACTCATCAGCTGAGAGCATCTGATGGTAATGCTGAGAGAGCCCGTCTATCATAGGGAACAGATTAAAAAGTCTTGTCCATAGGCCTTGTTCTTATTTTATTGCCTGATATGGAGGTTGCATACAATATGAGTCTTATGTCTGATTCCTTTGGGCTACTTGAACATCTATAAGAACATAAGAGAAGCCTCTGGTGGATCAGGCCAAAGACCCTTTTAGTCCAGCTTCCTGTACCTCGCAGTGGCACACCACATGCCTCAAGGAGCACATGCAAGACCTGTATCCAGATGTCCTCCCCTGCATCTGGCATTTTGAGTTTGTTCTTGGCATTTCCCACTGGTCTGCATTACTTTATATCCATTCATTAAGATCTTTCATGCACAATAACATTCAAGCTGATGAAAGGCAATTCTCTGCCTTTCTCTCTGTGCATAACGAGATCTTATTCCACTCTTCCACGTGGGAAAATATCCTATTGCCCACCTAACATACCTACTTGGCTGGGGCAAATATCTGAGACATCTTACTATAGCCACTTGCCTCAGTTAGCAATTACAGATGACTTGCAAAACTTACCAATTCTGGTCTTTTAGGGAGGGAGCCAATTCAGACATCAATTACCATACTTAGCATTCAAGCAGAGTGCACACATTTCTGTAAGAGGAATACTATCTGATCCCATCTGGGTGAATGCTCTTTCAAGGCTGATAGAACCCATTATAAACTGATCTTTAATGCCCCACTGCTACACCTGTTAATTATTAATCAAATAATATTTTCTAGGAGGGGGCTGCGCCATTCCCATGATCCAGATATTTTTCTTCCAACAATGTGGAACCTCCCAGCACTTCTCTGCTGATGGGAAGGTACATCTAAAGTTCTTACTCATCCAGAGTTGCTCATGGGCAACCTGCAGTTGCAGTTCCTTGTTATATGATTGCATTTATCCCATGCTCCTCTGTCCCCTTTCTATAGTTCTGTAAATCATTTGCATTCATTTGAAGTTTTCCCGTTACATGAGCTTCAGATAATTAGAAACAAGGTGGGAAAATGCCATGGGATGGATTGATGTCATCTGAGCACAAAGAACTGACTGAAGGTGTCACTTTTCTCTTTGGACTTTGAAATTCTTTTGTGCTGCCTGCACTCCAACAGAGCAATGTCATACCCTTCATAATTTTAATCGCCTTTTTCCTGGGCAGATGGTCACATAAGCTGCTTTCAAAAAATGGATCAAATGTCAAAGTTTGGAAGATGTTAACGGGGAGCCTGAACCAAGTTGGGGCAAATGGGAAAGGCTATTAAGGAGGAATGGCAGTCAAGAGCTTCGTGAGATCGGTTTCCGAGTTCTTAGAATCCTTCTAGCTAAACATACTTGAACTTTCTTCTGGACAATTTAATAATCATAATAACATTGCGGCAACTTCTGTCTTGGCCTGCTGCCAAGGTCACCCACATGGCATAAAGCAAATTCTGCCTGCCATACCAGTAGCTGGAATTTTTCACTTGTTGTTAAGGAAAGTGTAAAAGATGTGACAGCTCCCCCCCACACCCAAAAAAAGGACTACTTGCAGGTCTCTTTAAAAAGATACTTCCTTTGCTATCTTGTTAATTGCTTGTGCATTTTGTGAATTTTTCTCTCTTTTGTGAATTTTGGATTTTGAAGCTTCTATCTATCTAAAATCTATCTAAAATAACAAACCCTCCTAACTTTTCCAAGCAGTTGCTGATCTGTTAAAAAATACATCCCAAAGGATAGGGATGTACATCCTATCCATACTTACCGGGGAGTAAGCTCCAGTGAGTATCGCTTGTATTTTTAAACACTTACAATAATAGCTTATTAAACAACACATACTCGTAGTAGCCTGTTAATAGTACAGATCTTTTATGGTCTGGTCTGGCTATCTTTGGGGAGAGAGAGTGAGCACTCCTTGAGGGAGGTAGATTCTCTGCTTGGTGAGGGAACATCACACACACTTTGAACCAAAACCATAACTCTATTTAAACAGAGTTTGACATCCTGTCTACATGTTTTTGGTTAATCCTTGGGATTGTTTACTAGGTCTTCAGTTTGGCCTGTATACTGAGGCTTATGGGGAAAAACATATCCTTGCTCATACTTTATGTTCTTATATGACAATAATAACAGCTTGATTTTGTAATGATGAAACCTCATGGATAACAGCTTGTGACTCACCTACAGGGTCCTGACCAACACCATGAGAAATACTTATTTGAATCACCAAGTAAATAACCTTTAATAAATTCTCTAGAGACAGGTATAGTGTTTTAAATTGGATTTGCTGGTTATTAACTGAAGAATCCAATTTCAATATCAATAGCCCTTTGAGGAGTAGAAGGAGTAAAGAGTGAAAAGAGTGAGGATCTTGGGTCAGGAATAAATACTGCAAGCTCGGGTAAAATAGTGAGGATCTTGGGTCAGGAATAAATACTTAGGCATCTCCCACTGGGCTGAGCAAAGGCAGAAAATAAAAATTTTAAATAAATAAATAAGCTCCAACTGGCATCGAGGTTTGGTCTTCAGCATTCTAAAATGATCCCCCCCCCCAAGTACTAATTTTGTATGACCAGGGAATTTTTTATGGAGGTGCAATCAAAAATGCAATCCCCACCTAAAGTCAGAAATGATATAGCACACTTCACTAGAATCCCTCTGTTCCATGTGGCTGTCCTGATAATTGGTTTATCTCCTTAAGAAGGAGAGGCTCATAAACCAGTTTTTTTTTTTGCATAGGTCTTTAATATTTTACTCCTCCTGTCATGAAGCAAATAAACAAGGATGACTCAAAGATGAAAATAAAGTGAATTGCAAATGCACAGATGCTCAAACAATTTACATAAGCGGAATGAGGAGAGGGAAATACTGAATTCAAGCAAACAAACGACTCAAGACAAATATGAGCGGCAATGTTTCTCCATGTGTAAGTACACATGTGTGCACTGTACATTTGAAAATAGGAAACAAAGCTGAAAAAATAATTAAATAGGACAATTTGTGCATGCTGATCAGAAAACTCTGGTTTCTCAGTTTGAAAGGAGGAGGTAATAATTTGGTGAACTGCACCTGTGAACATTGACAGAGGCTGACTTGAAAAAGAAAATGGTCAAACATTTGATGAGGGGAGGAAGAATGGAAGCGTTTTAATGCTATAATCCATATGAGGCCCAAGACCACCCTGACAGAGGAAAGGCGAAAAGTTACAAGGACACTAAGCAAATGTTAGCTGCACAGCTCCATATTATTTATTACCAGTGTTTTATGAAATTGTGGCCAAAAACACTTAAGACACATACTCCAGTCTCTAGTTAGGTGGTCTTGGAAACTCAGTTGCATGCTTGAGACCTTAATGTAAAAAAATAACACAAATCAGGAATTTTTAAGACGTAATTCTCATGCTTTTTTATGTTTTTTATAATTTTTATGCTTTTCTTCTGTGGTGTGTTTTTGCTTTGCTCCATTTCTCATGCTTAGAAAGAAACATTGCATTTTGGAAATGGGACTATGAGAGTGGGAAGATGGATGGGCTGAATCCAGAGTAACTATGGAAGCACGTAAGAGACATTACGTGCACCCATAGTTACTGCACCACCTAGTGAAAACCTATCGGAAATTCATATTGCAAGCCAGAGTAAATTGTTCTTACGTCGGAGCAAGGACTCCCCATAGTTACTCTGGATTGCGCCCTTAATGGGGATTTATAGCTGGAGGTGGCTGTGTTTTGGGTGGGGAATCCCCCCTCCCTTGGGGTCATCACCTCCCACCCCGTCAAAACGGTTGAGGACCACTGTTGTAAAGCATTCATCTTCCACTCAACTTCTTTCATGAGGTTCTGCTGGCACTAAAACAGCCTTTATATGCTAGCGCAGCAACTTTCTACCCTTTTAAGGAGCAAGATGTCATTCTGAAGGCTACTGCCCCTTCCATATGCATGTCTTTCATTGCAAAGGGATCAGCCATAGAAGAAGCCAGGTCTTTTGTTTAAGACATTGTTGTGAGGATAAAGTGCTTCTCTTTTTTCCATTCGAATGAGGGGAGGTGTCTAGATTTGGGGAGATTTTCAAAGAGATTTTAAAGAGTCTACTTGGAGTTTTAAAATATAGTTTAGAAAGAGGGAGATGGTATGGAAGAGGCAGTGTTTATAACCATGTGTACCTGCCTAGTGTTTTACAACTTTACAATAATCAATGTTCCCAGATGAAATATAAATCTGAACTTGGAGAGCTCAGCGGATGACCTGGCACAATAGGAGTGTAATAAGCAGGCAAATTCTTTTAACTTTGGCATCAATGAGAGTATATGAGATATCAATTAGCATGAAATTTGGCTCACCATTGCCATTGTGGGCCTGTGTCATTATAGAATTTTTTTTTTGGTGTGGGGGGTAGAGCATTTCAGCACATGTGGACTTCTGGGTGTATTTAAGTGAATATAGAACATATTTGTCATTACCTTGCAAATCCCTTTTTCATCAGGGAAAAATGGCAAGTACCACAAACGTTAACAAGATACTTCAAATGTGGCTGAGCTCATACATGCAAAAACCAAGAAGACAACAAAAAAATTTGTAACGATCATATGCATCTATTTTACTATCTATGTACATGCTGAGAAGCTGTAATTGGACACCATGTATGTGTTCTGCATGTGCAATTGTCACCCTTCCAACTTTCCCTACAAAAAACCAGATGTGGTGATGGCCACTAGCTTCAATGGTATTTAAAGAATTAGAGAAATTAACACTGGCATCTGAAATAAAGAGACCTTCACACTTGTGGTTATTTGGGAATTGTCACTCTTTATTCACTCCCCAAATGGTCCTTTTCCTGTACTTCCCTGGGCTGATTTTCTTCAATTCATTTTTGAAGCCCATTAAAAATATTATAGGTAGGTGGCGCAAATCTTTAAGATACTGTGCCTGTTAACCAGCAGGCCACTGTATGATCTTGGATCATAACTAACTAACCAGCAGGCCAGGGTTTGAGACCCGGGTCCCCACAAGACAGGGTGAGCTCCTAGCCCAGCTCTGTGATGCAGCTGGAACCAATTGTATCGGCTCTGCCATTCCATTGGACTATTTCAGTGGCATGGAGAGGTGGGAATTTGCTGCTTGGGTAACAGCCTCTATATTAATCCTCCATATTAATCTACCCAGGCCTTCATGCGTCGCATGCAGTGTCAAACACAATACCATAGTCTTTCATGACTGATGGATGCCAAGTTTTAAAAATATTATGCATGTTATATTATTAGTTAGTCCCCACTGCATTCAAAGGACCTATACCTAAATGAAGAACAGCAGTGCAATCTACTCAGGTGTACACTGCCTGAATGCCACTTTCTTGTATGCCACTCAGGTGTACACTGCCTGAATGCCACTTTCTTGTATGCCACTCAGGTGTACACTGCCTGAATGCCACTTTTTTGATGAGACTGTTTTAACAAGAGCAGTGATGCTTTTAAAGATTCTTGTGGTTCTTTTAAAATGCACAAGAAAATATTTTCCCACCTACATCTAGCAAAAATAACAATATTATCTGAAACAGTTAAGATCATTAATTGGAAATTATCTCCTATGGGTTTGTATTTGTTTTATCTTTTTTTTTTTTTGAGGAAGTCCATCATTTGGGCACTGTAGGAAATTTTCCCTTCCCTTCTCCACAGCAAAAGTCTGACTTGGCAAACACTTCTACACTTTTGTTGTTTTCTTTAAAACAATTTATTTTTGTGTGTTTATCTGATGTCTAATTGAAACACTCCCCAGTCAGATCAGAGTAAGCCCTGTTGATCCTACATTTGCCTCTCTGGAAAAAGGGAAAAAGAGCAGGTATGTGTATCAGTGACCATTTTATATACTCACCCAAATGCTCAATTGCTTATCTTCATGTTGGTGCCTCTGCCCTCTCTAGCCTCTCAGATAGGCTAGTAGTCCTAAGCACACTTTCCTAAAAGTAAATCCTATTGGTTCAGAATTAACATTCAGGTGCATTATGTCCCTTCCCCCATGGCTCTTAAACCATAAAAGCCATCAGTAGTAATAATAAGTACCAGTAATCATTTTCTCTTCATCCCCATTGGTGCTCTACAAAGTACTGCAATATTAATATACAACAATATAAGAAAAGCTTCAACCTGTAATACACATTTTAGAGAGTAAATCCCATTGCACTGGTAAACTTATTTCTAAGCTTACATTCTTCAGATCCGAGTGCTTTAAATTTGTCAGAGAATGTGAGTTATTAAGGCGCAGTGTAAAAACAGAAGTGGGACTTAGCAGTGACGGAGCAATGAAGTGTAAACATCAGTCCATTATAACCTTCTAAGCTGTAGGCACAGAGCTGGTGACATACCAGCACACCAAATGTCTTGTCTCTTTATCTTTTTCTATCTGGAATCCTGAATCCAAGCTCAGTTTAAACACATATATACACAGACCCTACAATCCAGAGTAACTACGGGAGCACGTAAGAGACATTATGTGTACCCATAGTTACTGCACCATCTAATGAAAACCTATGGGAAATTTATACTGCAATCCACAGCAAATTGTTCTTACACCGGAGCAAGGACTCCCCGTAGTTACTCTGGATTGTGCCCATACCCTACAATTCAGAGTAACTATGGGAAGACATAAGAGGCACTTACTCTGGATTGCTCTATACATTTCCCATAGGTGGCACCGTAACTACGTCAGTGTAAAAGGTCCTGTAGTTACTCTGTATTGTAGCCATAGACTTACAGACACACCACTTGGCATTATTTCACATTTGTGAGTAATGATAGAAAATGGAAAAAATTAGTGCATCAAGTTACATACCTGCTAGTTCATAGTACTGCAATTGTAAAGGAAAGGCAGAGGATCAGTCTGCCAGAACACTGCTTGCTAGTGTGGACAAGTCATATGTAACAAAACATGAGTCCCCCACATCACCGGAGCATCTGTCTAAAGAACATCTGCAATCTTCTATTAAACATTTTCTTTCACTGCTTTTAATTACAACAGAATAGTTGCATTTCAAACATATCTGGCCATATTTCATGTACCGGTAAGTTATAGAGAGCAGAAAGAAAAAAAAACAGCACATTGCATTTAGTGTTCATATGCATGCATTTACATTACATCCAGGCATGTCAAGATGAATCCTCTGTGCCAAAGAGATTGAATTTTAAAAGACCTGGGGGCTGAAAACTCAAGACCTTGTATGCATGTGCAACATTTTTAAAAAGCCATCTCCAACAGCTTATCAGAAGGCAGCAAAGGATTTGTGGCTTTTCCCAAGAAAATAAATACTGGAAATACTGTATTGGCAGCTTAGCATCTATAGTAGATACAATGCATCTACTCTTATGCACAATAAAGTGTTTAGTTGCTCATTAACTCTGTGGTTTCACACATATGTACATAGGATCTCCTTTTTCATCTTTGTTCTAACAAATGATGGGCCTTTGGAAGTAAGATTAAAATGAGTACCAGTAAGTAGGAAGTCTCCTAATGAAGTCTAATTGTTGTTTAACTGAAAACCTGTGTAGAACCTTTTTTCCCTTTCAGAATATCCTTTTAATTTTGCAAAACATTAATTACATCTTGTCATACAGATGTCTACTATGTACTTGCCACTGCTGAAATGGATTAAAATAAGAGCCACATTAACATCATTTAAAGAAAAAAAAAGAAAGAATATCTTCATCCTTCCCTCTCTGAAAATTTTCAGTTTAAAAATGCAGCTTTTCTCTCCCCAGACTAGGGTGCAACTATATATTTCGGAGACACTAATCTGAGCAACATAGAATAGGGTATCTACCTTCAGACGCTTGTGCAACAATAGTTACACCAGTTCTGCTACAATAGCCCCAGTTCCACTTAAAAAAACAGGACTCCGTCAGTCTTTCAGGACTATGGTATTGTGCTCGGCGCTGCATACGCTGCATGCGAAGTGCGAAAGCCTGGGTTGGATTGTTATGGAGGATAGGCTGTTACCCAAGCAGCAAATCCCCCCTCTCCACGCCCCTGATTAGTCCAATGGAAAGGCAGAGCCGATTCGATTGGATCCAGCTGGCGTTGCAGAGATGGGCCAAGGACAGGAGCTCATCCTGTTTTGTGAGGCCGACCCAGGTCTCGAACCCTGGCCTGCTGGTTAACAGGCACAGCGTCTTAACCGCTTGCACCACCCACAGCTTAGGAATGTGCTATAGATGCCAGCACAAAGCTGCACCTTTGTACCGTTGACACCAGCACAAAAAATATTGGCAGAAATTTCCAAACTCAACCAAGGCATGAGAAGGACAGGGACAAGTTGAGGAAGAACCAACAAATACCATATCCTTAACCTGGGATTTCATAACATAAAGCTGCCAAGCCTGATGCTGCCTTGGAAACAGTTTATCTGGCCCCCATTAAAATTAGGATCTCCCAGCCTGATAATTTTGCTTGCTCATATCTTGAAATTATGAATAAGATTTGTTCGTTTTTCTCCTTTGTCATTTGCATCTACAGCCAAATACAATATATCAACTCCACTACTTAAGCTCCTGCATGGAAAACCAGAAGATGGCATGTGGCGCTCTATTCTCCACTTCTCCACTACACTTCTTCACATTTAAGAGCACACAAAGGGGAACTTGTGCTGACGGGAGCCATGGAGAAAGAAAGGGCACTTGACATACAAAAGGGAATGATCTGGTGCCCTCCACATGTCTGGCTGGCAACATACTTTGTTGAAACTTGTCTTCTCAGAATTCTTATTGAGAAGCCTCAATTTCAGCTAGATTTCAGGCCAAAATATTCACATGAACCTTCACTCTGCCACCCCAAAAGGTGGCAGATGACAAAAGAGGGAGAAAGGACAATGCACCACACATAGTTAAGTAATGGCATGGAGGGTATACCATTCCACTATGCATTGATCCTACATATTGGTCTCCTTCCCCTCTCCAAGAAACTGAAACTTCAATATTGCTAAATGGGTTTTTGCTACATAGCCTGTGGGTGCACAGAAGCATTTGCTATCAAAAGCCATATGTGCATATGATAGCTTTTTGCTATCAAAAGCCATATTCAAAAGCCATGAATCGATCAGTGTTCTAACATATACTTGGCACCCCACCCCAAATGACCTCAGGAAGCTTCTTCCTTCACAGAGCCCTTCTTGAGCATAAGATCTTCATTCTTATTAGTTTCTGAACACATTTCGTATAGTGTGTGTGTGTGTAAATGACCAAAAGGTGCCAAATGACCTTTGCATGTCACTGGTTGCATAACCATCCCTTCCCTTTGTAACAGCACCACCAGCTTCCAAGTACCTGTAGACTTGATTTATGGCCCATTTGGTACACTCAGAACTGGCCAAGTGCCAGATGCGATGCTTCACTACATGCTTAGGATTGCACTATTAATTTTTAAATGTTTTCACTTTCTTGGCTTTAAGAAATTTATCTTATTCAAATCCATTCTTGTTGTCAGGCTGGCTAATCCTGGTCCCTTTGGGAAAGACTTGTTTGCTGTCTCTCTCCTCTCTCTTAAAGGACTCCTCACATCATTCTCTCAAAAAGAAGAATTGTTTTCGATTCTTTTTATGCTGGGCAGTACAGCACACCACTCAAATCCCCTTAGCTTTTAGAGAAGCTGTACAGATCTGAACATTAATCATATCTCTGTGCTAAATATTGACTGGTGGGATTTTTCAAGAAAACTCCACAAGACTCATAACAAAAAAACATATGCTATGCATACTTGAAAATTGAATAATTTTCTGCAGTAAAAGTGTGCAGTAAGTGTGCAGTAAAAGTGTGAGTTCTGCAAAATGAGTCAATATTTATAATTGGCTAAGTTAAACAAGAGACAATTAGAGTTAACTCGGCCCTTATGTGAATCATAAATCCACAGTCAGAATATAAATTCACAATCCAGTTGAGATTGTGGGAGAAGCAGTTGCTCTAATTGTGGCTAGTTTACTATGGTAGTATGGTAGGACTGTGGGGGGCGCAAGCGGGTAAGACACTATGCCTGTTAACCAGCAGGCCAGGATTCGAGATCCAGGTTGGCCCCACAAGACAGGATGAGCTCCTGTCCTTAGCCCTGATCTGCGACGCAGCTGGATCCAATCGTATTGACTCTGCCTTTCCACTGGACTAATCCAGTGGTGCGGAGAGGGAGGATTTGCTGCTTGGGTAACAGCCTATCCTCCATAACAATCCAACCCAGGCTTTCGTGGTTTGCATGCAGCGTATGCAGCGCCGCACACGATACCATAGTCTTTCAAGACTTCGGAGGCCTGCTAGTATGGTAGTTTAATGGGCAGTCCTGTTTTGATCTGCTGTCTTTGGAGCTCTCACACCTCTGAAATTGCTGACTGGGATTTCCTTTTTCTTTGTTTGGCCTTTGTCTGTGTGCACGCACATGCATGATCAACTCATGTCTATCTGCTGTTCAGCTCCCTGGCACTGATGGTTTCCATCCAGTGATTTTCAAAAGCAGCGAAACCAGTTGTGAAAGTGGGCAGATGCAAACTGAACATGAACAGCCTGATTTTAGTCATAGTTGTTGGGAACTTAATCCCACTGAGTTTGATGTCCTGATTGCCTAGAAAAACATACAGAGAATTGCACACTTGCTAGGAAAAAACATTTCAACTATTCATCACTCAGCTTTGAGTTTCAGAAGAAAATACATTGTCCATTTTCATCAAACTGCAGCATGCCACTACATCCACAAGTAAAATGTAATAGTTTACATACCACCAGTAATGTAAAATGAAGGCTTTGTTCTAACTCATATGTTGTGGTTCTTCAAAAATCATCACCTGAACGCTCTTAAAACTATTATAAGTTCCTAAAAAGAAAGAAAGCATTCCAGGGAGTGATAGAAAACAGAATAGCAACCTATATTGTTTCAGGGACTAATGTTCTGCCCAGAACGTTAATTAAACTGTAACATGGGTGCAGAGCAAGTGCAAGTCCATCGCTTTGTCTACTCCCAAGTACTCCTATTCAAGGACTCCCAGAGTTCAAACCAATAGTTTTCAAATGATTTCTTGGTGGAATAATTGCTATGCTGGGCAAAAGAGGTATTGAGGACTAAATATTTATACCTGTCATCTTGTAAATGCATAATTAATAAAAAGTATAGTTATCCACAATAGGTTCCCCTGCTACTCATGATCAACTGTAAGGGAGTGCTCATCCCTGTTACAAGGCTGAAGAACCAAGCTTTGCGCTAAGACATCTCCACAGTCATATGACTGGTGTGACTAAACGCCAAAGGTACATACACAGAACGTCACTTTCCTACTGATGTAGTACTGATTTGTCTACTTGCATTTACAAGCTTACAAATTGCTAGGAGTTGGGCGCGTTGACAGGAGCTCACTCCAGTGTGCAATAATCCAGTCTGGAACCACCAGGATGACCATATATAATGGAGGGCAGAGTCCCTGTACCTTTAACCATTGCAGAGAAAAGGGAATTGAGGCAGGTGCTGCTTTTAAAATTCTTCTATGTTAAGATAAACCTGTCTCAATTTCCTCTTCTCTGCAATGATTAAAGGCACATGCACGATGTACTTCATTCTATGGTCATAGAATGGGAACCCATCAGGTTGACACTGTGTCTTTAACCACTGAGCCATGGTAGCCCTAAATGCATAATAAAGAATCCTGTAAAACAGGATCAGAAAGTTGGGGTCCTGATCAGTGGTGGGCACCAGCAGGTTTGCACCTACTCTATAGAACCGATTCTTAACAAGAGATAGTACATATAAAGTTTAAAAATAGCCATTTAAAAGTGGCTGCCAGATGGACAGAGAACCGGTTCTTAATTTCTTTGAAGCCCATCACTGGTCCTGATCCTATCCAACTTTCCAGTGCGGATGCTTTCCAGTGTGTGTGCTGCATTCTGCGGTAGGGGACAGTCAAGGACTGCAATGGAATGGAATGTTTCTTCCCTTACCTCGGGCTGCATAGATGCAGGAAAGTTGGATAGGATTGGGCCCTGTGTTCTTTTGCACATCCTTCTAAGCTCAGATCAGATCTGAAAGAAAAAATACTGCAATAGTAACTGCACCAAGTACTATACTGCACCAACTACTATACTGCAATAGTAACTGCACCAAGTACTAAAGGCAATCTAAAGTATAAGATTTGTTATGATAGGTTATACCAAAAGGCCTAACTATGCAATGCAGGCAGTGTTTGAATTTGTGAAATCACAAAGGAAGTTGCAACACTACTAGATCCTACTATGTAATCTACCAAGTTCAGATGTGCTTACAGCAGGCGTGTTCATACTGAGGGTGGGAGGTCTCTGACACTGTGTCAGGTCCCAGGAATTAATTTACATTTCAAATTTGAGTAAATCGACATAAATAACGGGTGTTAGAGATGAAACTTATATGAATGAATGAATTCTAAGAAGTTCATAAACACTTTTTAATGCAGAGGGTGATGGTGAAGCCACTTCATAAACACTTTCACACAGACAGAACACTCCCTCCAGAGGATTATAAGGTTCACCCACAGGCCAGATAGGGGGGTAGCCTTGGACCACATCTGACCCCTGGATTGGGGTTGGAACACCCCTAGCTTAGGGGGATGGAGTAACAGGGAAGAAACATACATATGAGCCACATTTGAAATGTGTCCTATTCTAGGCAGCACTGATACATTTTTTCTATATAGGAAGGAAGATTAAACATCTGGAATTGCATCACTTGAGCTGCTTAGACTTTTTTTGAAGTACACTTTCATCAGCATGTTATTGTTTTTAGTATCAATATAAATATTTCTTTATTCTGCAATTGCTAATTATATCAACATAAACTTAATTTATAGTGATAATCACAAGCCTAATTTTGTACTGCTGCCAAACCTCACAACCGAGGCTTTGAGGCATCATATAAATTTAGCCATTAGCAATCACGTAAATGCTCCCATTACCCATTACTGATATTGGCTAAAGAACTTTTTAATTGACTTCTTGAAATTTATAGCAGATGGTGCAGTCTGTGAGCTGAGATCCAGCGAACTCTTTTATATTCTTAAGGCTCTTTCAGTTCTAAAGACTCAGTACAGTACAAGAATTTGGATGACTCTCTAGCATATATAGAAATCACAGTATATTTTGTGTCTCTGGATAATACAGGTCAGTTCAAAACACTGTATGGAAAAATATTGCAGCTTTTTCATATTGTCTAGGAATAAAGAAGCCTGTTCACTTGGGCTGCAGTTCCATAGTTGAGTCCTTGCTTCAACCCCTTTATAGCTCTGGATGGGACTAGGAAAGTCCCTAGAGACTTTCCCTGGAGACATCTGCCAATGAGAGTAGTCAGCAGTGGTGTAGCTACGTAGTGACGTAGGAGGTGCAGGGGGTGTAGCTACACTGGGCTACACCTGTTAGGTGGGCTATAACCTGAGCTTGTCACTGGTGGTAAAAATTATGGCAAACGGGTATGTATGAAGGATAATACCAACATGTTAAATATCGTTGAAAAGGTATTTTATGCAAAATGCAATGAAACAAACAGCACTGGAATATCTATATTCTATCACGTTATGGCCAATTAAGCAGAAAATGAAAACACAAAAGTCTATGGAACAAAAAGTGGATCTTCCTAACTCAAAACCTTCCCAGAATACTGATTGCTTTGAGAGCCAATGAGATGCAATTCTGATACTGTATGGAACAGATAAGGTGTTAATCAGCTCTCATTTCCATATACAGCGGTGACTTGTAAGATAAATTCAATTTGTTCTGGAAGTATGCTTGTCTTACAAGGCATACTTCTTACGAAGCAGATTTTCCCATAGGAAATAATGGGACTGCAGACGATTGGTTCCACAACCCAAAACTATTCATATAAAAATATTAACTGTTATGTAAAAATGATGACAAAACACTGTAGTCAAATTCAAAACACTGTAATGTAATACAGAACACAATTACTGTAACAGAACACTGTAAAATACTGAACAGTAACAGAAAAGAAAAACCTTTATGGCCAGGGATAACCAGTTTTCACTAAAAGAGTCACAGATGTCTTTTTGAGCAACTTTAACAAGGAACCCATCTCTGTGTGTGTGAGATCTGTCTATGCAAACCAGATGAGCAGTTTGCAACAGCAGCAGGAGCAATGGCTTCTGCCTTGAAGTAAAAGAGGCCAGATCCTATGCTGTCTCCTCAGAATCAAGGCCCATTGAATCAACTGGGGCTTTCTCACTGGAATGTGCATAGGATGCCAGCCTGACCCTAAGTTTGCAGCAGCAGAAGCTGGATGCAGGAGTGGGGTCCAGGTAGGGAAAGTGGTGAGGAGTGGGGGAGAGGGAAAGTTGTAGTGGGGTCCAGACAGGGAGGGGGTTTCTATTGAGGGGGCTCCAGACCACAGGAGGAGTTCCCCTCCTACCTGATTGTGGCTGCTCTGCTCCAGAGGCTGGGCTGGCTGGATTGAAGCCACATGCTTGCTGGAGACTGGTAGAGTGCAGGAGGCTGGGTGGGGAAGCTACCTGTGCTCCCTCTGCTGGCCTGTTCACTGGTACTGCAGGCAGGAGGAGAGGGAGTCCAGCCAATGGGGATTCATCTTACAAAGCACATTCGTCTTACAAGCTAAATCCCAGAGGAATTTCAGTTTATCTTTCAAAGCATTCGTCCTACAGAGCATTCATCTTGCAAGATACCACTGTACATATTTCATAATACAGTTATCCATGCTAACCTGGTATAGAGGCACTTCTAAGCAGTGCTCATCTTATATTTAGCAGGGGAGAGCTTGTTTTATATTTAGCATTCCTCTTTGCCCCAGCAGTTTCCCTAACCAATAAGGGGCACAATTTTCATTTCTTTCTGAATTAAATTTGATTTTGTTGTTGCAGGGGAACATTAAAAAAATTAAATACTGGGGGTGACATCACTTCTGGTTATGACATCACTTCTGGGGCAATATTTTGAGCGTTGCACCAGAATACATGATTAGCTACACCACTGGTAGACAGTACAGAACTATTTGGACCAATGGTCTGATGCAGCATAAGGCAACATACATACAACCCAAACCTATCATTTCTGCTGTGATAGACAACATGGAACTGTGGAAAAAAGCTATGCTGCATTTTATGTGAGAGCAATCAGGAAGCTTGGGTAGGAAAAGGGAACATATTCTCTTTTACCTTTCTGTAAACCCCTTGTTTTTACTGTCATGAGTGTTACAAGTCATGAGTGTAGAGGTTTGTGTAGAGGTGGACAACCTCAAAATACCAGGTGCACTGGGGGCACCTCGATGCAGGTGTCATATGTGCATCCTGAAGCATCTGGTGGTTGCTGTGTGATACAGGATGGTGGACTAGATGGGCATTTGGGCTGATCCAGTGGAGACTCTTCTTATGTTCTTAATGCACCTCAAATCTGTGCCAGCTCTCTACCTAGTTATAGGCATCCTTCAGTCTCGAAAGACTATGGTATCGTGCTCTGATTGGAGGTCCTGAAACAACATCTAGTGTGGCTAAAGAGGCCAATGTGAGAGTGGCAATCCCTTCCACACTGAGGACAAATAAATTCCGTCCCCTGCCCAGGCTCCAGGTTTCGCTGCTTTCGGATCTGTCTCTTTGCTTCAGCCTGCCAAACAAGTGTCTCTTCCAGCTGGAGAAGGCCATGCTGGGTCTTTTGCCTCCACGCTGAACGGTCAGAGGTCAAGGTTTCCCAGCTGTTGATGTCCATTCTCAAGGCCTTTAGATCCCTCTTGCAGATGTCCTTGTATCGCAGCTGTGGTCTCCTTCTTGGGCGCTTTCCCTGCACTAATTCTCCATATAAGAGATCTTTTGGAATCCAACCATCAGCCATTCTCATGACATGCCTAAGCCAGCGTAGACGCCGCTGTTTCAGAAGTGTGAACATGCTAGAGATTCCAGCACGTTCCAATACTGTGTCATTTGAGACTTTGTCATGCCAGGTGATTCCAAGAATACGTCGGAGAGAGCACATATGGAAGGTGTTCAGCTTCCTCTCCTGCCATGCATAAAGGGTCCAAGACTCACTGCAGTACAAGAGTGTGCTCAGGACACAAGCTCTATAGACCTGGATCTTTGTATGTTCCGTCAGCTTCTTATTAAGCCATACTCTCTTTGTAAGCCTGGAGAATGTAGTAGCCGCTTTACCAATGCGTTTATTCAGCTCAGAGTCTAAGGAGAGAGTGTCAGAGATAGTTGAGCCAAGGTACACAAAGTCATGGACAACCTCCAGTTCATGTTCAGAGATTGTGATACAGGGAGGTGGATCCACACCCTGACCCATGACTTGTGTTTTCTTCAGGCTGATTGTTAGTCCAAAGTCTTGGCAGGCTTTGCTAAAACGGTCCATAAGTCGTTGAAGGTCTTCGGCAGAGTGAGCAGTAACAGCAGCAGCATCGGCGAAGAGGAACTCATGCAAGCATTTCAGCTGGACTTTGGACTTTGCTCTTAGTCTGGAAGGATTGTAGAGTTTTCCGTCTGATCTGGTCCGGAGATAGATTCCCTCTGTTGCGTTTCCAAAAGCATGCTTCAGCATGACTGCAAAAAAGATCCCAAATAAAGTTGGTGCGAGGACACAGCCCTGCTTCACTCCACTTCGGATGTGAAAGGAGTCTGATGTTAAGCCATCAAAAACTACAGTGCCCTTCATGTCCTCGTGAAAGGACCTGATGATGCTGAGGAGCTTAGGTGGGCATCCAATCTTGGGGAGGATTTCTCTACCTAGTGCAAGTCCAAATAGTATGTTGGCTCACTGTGGATAGGGACAGCATTCTGGTGCAAATTGCTCATACCAACTGATAAATTCCCTGATAAATCTCTATCCTCCTATCCCAACCCATTTCACCTACCCCCTTGACTTACCAATATAAGGTGCGTTCCTCTTTGCTGCTGCCATATGCAGGTACCTCCCTGATGCCTGCAATGGTGATCCTGAAGCAAGCAACTCTGTTCTGGAAGGCAGTTTATGCTGCTGTAAAGTACATACCACTGCCAAAATCCTCTTTCCCATGGCAATCACACCCAAAAGATTGGGCTGTTAATTTGTGAATGCTTTGCACAAAACCAAGTTAAAAATCTGGTTAAAACCAGGGATAATATGCTGATTTTTCTTTCTCCATTTTAACACTGACCCCTAAAATTCTACCTCATCTCATTGCTCCTAACTTTACAGCCACACTGCATTTTCTGCACCTGGGATGAGGAAAAGCAATGAAGGATGCTTTATGCTGCCATAGTTTCCAATCAAAACTGTCACTCTCTTCATCATGCACACTTTCATTTGTGCAAGCATGTGTACATAAAGAGGCCAGGTTTGCTGGGATGTGCAAGCTGATTCTGGAAAGCAGTGCTTCTCCATTGTAGCTATGTCCCACCTGCGCAGTGGAGTCTGGCCTGAGCACTCCCCTGAAGGAGGGGCACCCAGCCTCTTACTCAGATGAGTGCTCCGATGCCACTCATCTGTAGTAGTAGCATGGGTGAACTTCATACTCATTTATCTGGCCATTATTATTACTCATTTCATATCATAACTGAAAATAATTTTGTTGTCGAGAAAATTTATGGGTCTGAGGGCAAATGACCTTTGCACACCACTGGTTTGCAGTACTTTGTTAAAGCTTCTCACTAAGCATTTGGACTTATCATTTGGATTTGGTTATTTGCTAATGCCTATGAACTAAACTAGTAGGATAGTCTCACCACAAGAATTCCTTGGACTCTGCAATCTGTATACAACCTCTGATTGATGAAGTCACAGGATTAAAAAGCACATTTAGCATGATTTTATAACAATCATGTGGTATATAAAGAACCACTCTTGGATTCATCTCTTTAGTTAATGTTAACAGAGATCCAGTAGTATAGCTACGGGAGGGCAGCATGGTAAGTAATGCAGGTGCCACAATACACAGTGTAATCAACCCCTCATACATGCTATCAAGTCTCATTCCAGGCAGTGAAATGCAATATGTAGGAGATGCTGAATTACATGGTATCTCCTGCACATTACGTTGCTGCCCAGAACGGCTCTGACAGCCAGTGGGAGAGACTCCTTACAAGGTATTTTGAAGCACCTGCAGTACTTACCACACCACCTCTCTGTAGCTACACTAATGCAGGGAATTATAAAGATGTACACTGAAACGAACAATCACATATGGAAAAAGATAATATGAACTTTTAAATCTGGAACTAATTAGGAAAGAGAAAATAATGTTCAATATACAAAATGTGCCTAATAAGACCTAAGTGAATTCTTATGTTGTGGTAGGTTTTGGTTTTTAAAAAAGTACCCTATGAAAACAACTATAAAATATTTGCCATCTTTATGCCTTTCACAGACTGGAGCCATTGTCTACAGTCTGAATCAGTCTAAAACCAGTCTGAATGTTAAGCTTAGCCAATATTTGGTTTGGAAAACTTAACAGGCATGGACAAACTGCTTGCAAAGCAACCATATCGGAATAATTTGAGCTATAACATTATTCAGTAAAAATCTCAAGGCATATTGATAAACTTGGCACTGAAATGTGAAGCAGAAAATATTTATTTCATTAAAATAAAGCCTCTTTTCACCATAACATGACTTTAAAATGGAGAAATTCAGGCACTACAACTGAACAATCTAAGATCTTTTAGTTCCACAGCATGAGGTACCCTACAGTATTATTCTAAAATTATTAGGTTAGAAATGTTGAAGGCGTCCAGCAGTTTTATTTGTGATTTAAATTACTCAGAAATCCTTTTAGAAATAGATTAATATGTAACTTTGTTTGAAAGACCCAAAACATTATCACTGCATGAGTACAGCCTTTACACAGAGGATATGTATTGCGGTTTTATATTTTGGCATAGAGGCTAAAAAAATTATAATTAAACAGGTTTTTTTTCAGAAGTCTTTCTGACTCATTTCAAGACTTTCCATTCTTTTTTCCCTTTCTTGTTTTTCCTAATATCTCTAGGAATATTAGGAATTTTAGGAGTATAATATCTTGTTATCACTAGGAATATAAGAATATCTTCACGATTATTAGAAATGCTTTCCTAATATCTCTAGGAATATATCTAATATAGATAAGGAGGTATAATAATTTAAAATTTGATCAAGGGGAAGATATCTTGTATGGTTATAAACAAGAGTTGCAGATAATTGTGCAATCTGAGTGTATTCCAAACACTGATTTTTTTATAGGGGACTAAACAGCTAAGCCAAGTACAGGAAAATGGCATTACAGTACTTATCCAGAAAGGATGATTGTTTTATATCTTCCATTTATACAAGTCTTGTACAAGTACAAGTCTATTGTACATTGGATTCCATGGATTAATTAGGGAAGAGGGAGTGGTTACATAGTTCAGTGAAAAGAGTGGCTTTCCTGGCCTGTGGACCTGTGGCCCCTTGCCAGCAATCCAGTGAATAGCCATACTATTGGTGCTCTGTGCTCTCCAATATTGTATGTATATAAATGCATGCCTCGTAAACATCTTGAATAAAATAAAAATAAAATAATTTTGTATTGGACATCTGCTCTAATTGTTCTAGGTTCAGATCTTTTCTTCTCATAGGCATAAAAGGAAAAATCCTTAGATTAATGGCCTTCAACCTTTTATTGTGCTGCAATCCCACTAAATCAGGGTGACCAGTTGCCTGAACCTAAAAAGGAGGACAAGGTCTTGGATTCCTCTCAGCCTGGCCTTTCTGGCAGACAATGGCACATTTGCCTACTCATGAGTAAAGCCACGATATTGGGCACTTTCACTTTCCCATAGAGCTCAGTGCATATTTTTTATTTTTAGGACAAGTCTGGAAAAATCCACTCATATGGTAACCCTGCACTAAGTAAATGACTGTTGTATGAGGCTGGGGACCAACCGCTAATTCTGCACCCCTCCTGGGATCTGATCTTCCTCCATCACTGTTCACTGCCTGCCCAACTTGACCAGTTTCCCTTTCCCTCTTTCTTCACAACAACCTTATGAGGCAGCAGCTTATGCAGGGCTGCCCTTAGGGGCTACAATGCATGACAGCAACAATAGGCTGTGCAGGATTACATCAAGAATTCAGTTTTGAGCAAGCACTACCAGTGGTGGGCACCAGCAGGTTCGCACCTACTCTATAGAACCGGTTCTTAACAAGAGATAGTACATAAAAAGTTTAAAAATAGCCATTTAAAAGTGGCTGCCAGATGGGCAGAGAACCGGTTCTTAATTTCTTTGAAGCCCATCACTGAGCACTACCGTATTTGGATTGGGTCTAAGCCCTCTTTTCCAAAGGCTAAACTTTGCTTCAACTTCCAAAATGAGGTTTCATAACCTCATTGGGTTCTTGACCCACAGAAGAACACTGCCTTATAAGATTATGGGTTTTCTGCAACCTGATATTTAACAATAATATGCATACTTTTCCTTCAATTTAAATCTTGTTGAAATTAATAACACCCTGGAGGGCGCCATCATGTTTTGCCCACGAGGAAGAAAGAAGCTTAAATCCTATGCACACTCGAAGGAGAAGAAGTTGTATTCTAAATAAACATGCACAGGAACAGCCTGCTAACAGGTACAAAATATTACAGTAGTGAGAGGAAGTAAGAATAGCATAGGTTACAACGGGGATGTCCAAACATTTTGGCAGGAGGGCAGTGTATCTGACACGGTATCAAGGAACGGAATCAATGATTTACATTTCAAATTTGAATAAATTTACATTAATTTACACATAAGAATATATTAGAAACAGATCCAGATTACAAGGCTTGCTTTCAGCCTTGGACATTCCTGGATTACAAGGAAGTTGATAGAAATCATGGAAAGGTGGTCCTCAGAGAATCTGTGTGGTGGAGAAGTGTTTGAGATGGTTGACAGGAGTGATATCCTGTCAGATTGTAAAGGACCTGCAGGGGCGGTAGATTCAGAATTTCTTTCATCCCAAGATTGCAGTGGCATTGCTAGTGTAGTGTGAGTGGTGCAGTCCGTAACAGGTGATGCGCCCAAGGGGGGTGACACACAGTAGAAGACCTAAAAATTGCAACTTTTTGATAGTGTGTCAAACTCATCATGTCATAGACCATTGGATTCATATTGAAGAGCAGAATCCCATGCAAAAATCTGTTCCTATCAAAAGTTATGGCCAAAAAACTAAAATATGCATTGAACTCTATGGAATGTGAAAGTGACCCATATTGTGGCTTTCACATTCCACATGTGAGTTCACGAGGTATGGTATGTTCACGTGAGTAGGTGAACATACCATAGTTCATTGGAAAGGGCAGACTGAGAGGAATCTAAGGACACCAGAATTGTCCTGATCCAATGAACACAGTCCCCACAAATTACCCCAGAAGGAGGTCTCTGATGATTGCATTGAAATTCATTGAAAATGGATGTGAACTGGACAGTTGTGTTTCCTGGCAAGTAAGTAAGCATGCCTTGGCTGGAGTGGAACCCAGGAGAGGACAAGACTTCCAAAATGGTCCTGATCAACGACGTTATTAGAGCATTAGAAAGAGGGCACCCTTGAAGGGGGTGGCAGCCCTTATGACCTAAGTGGCTAAAATCATGTTTTGTAGAAATAATCCCAGCATGTTATACACCTTTGAATGTGTAGTTTACAGTAGAATGCAGTGAAACAAATGACTTTGAAATATCTTTATTCTGATAAAATATATGGCTAAAAAAACCAGTGGAGGCGGAGCAATGACACATAACCACGCCCACCATTAATATTGTTGCTCTGCCCAATGTATGGGGGTGACGCGCTGGCCTCCCGCACTGGGTGATGCAAACCCTAGTACGCCCCTGCAAGACTGCTACTGCAGCCTCCCTCCAACCCCACTAAACTGAGTGTTGCTCTTCAACTGATGTTAAACTCGGAAGTATGAAACTTCCAATTTTGTTTACAGGAACAGTATGAATGAACAGCATGCCAAGCGTGTTCAATGACAGCATGCAAAGCGCGTGGTAAAGATTAGGGGGATTTTTAGAGTGCAGAGGCAGCAGGCAAGAGACATGGGACATTCCAGGTCACAGCGCCCCTCCCTCAGTCAATTATCCCATTTATGCCAAATAAATTGGTCCTTCAATGGAATTGTATCACATTCATTGTGACATCTGTCCCAGCCTGATTCCCCTGCACAGCTATTGCTAAAACATGCATAAATTATAGTGTCTTTCTTACCGGTTTGTGTTTGTTTTTAATATTTTGACAATATTTTTTCAATGCATCTTCTCTCATTAAACAAATTTTTATTTTTGACGTGACATCGCTTAATACCATATTAACACTTTTTTTTTTTTGCATTAGAAAAGTTTGCCGTCTTAAACATATAAGTGTTTGCCCTAATTGAAATTCCTTCATAGTCCCTTTCCCAATTGTCAAAATCCTAAAAGCTGTTGACGGGTGAAGCCTGAAAGTTTCCATGACAACTGTCTCGCCGACTAGGGAGACAGTCGTCTTATGAGATCCTGAGTGGGCATTTTTGTCACCTGAGGAGTCCGTCGGTCCTTTTAAAGCAGACGCACATGTGTACGTTTGTGTGTGGCGCTGGGTGTGCATGGGTACAAAAAAACTTTCTTACCATTACCAAGCAACATCTGGGTATAGAAAGAAGAAGACGTGCGGAATTGCTTATGACGCTCTCCATTGTGGAAGATGAGAGGCACATGACGAATATGTTAATACCCGCCAATCTGATTTCACTGTTGACCTTTTTATGTGAATAGCTTCGGAATGGCATTAACATCAATCACTTCAACTGTGACAGAATATGAGCTGGGTGACAGAGTCCTGATTCACTTGCAAGCTAACAAGATATGTTGGGGAATAAGTGGCAAATGAACGGAGATGGCTCCCCGGCATCCCTGCTTGCTCGTTTTGCTTCCTTGTTTGGCTTGTGCCAGTTATCAGGGCTATTTAAATGGGTTTTTAAAAAGCTCTAAGCTCTTGCTGCCTGCCAGCACTCAAAAAAGGCCAGAAGGAGGGTATCATTTCTTTATATGATGCCCCCCTTATAGACGAAGCCCATCCCTCACCACATTCCAGTGAAGGCTGTGCTGTATGTATGCCATGGTGGAGAAGGGCAGTTTGGAGCTAAGAACCTCCTGGTAGGTGGCCCAATAGGTCTTCTCAGACCTACACCAGTCATTTTGCTGACACCCTTTTGAGGAGACTCAGTGGGGGCTGTCAGGTTGAAAAATGGGGGATAGGATCTGGCAAAATCACTGCTTCTGGATTCATGGTCCTGCCTTTGACATGTCACCCCTAGTTCCTTGAGATGAGGGTTAAGAATAATTGGGCAGTGCCAAAGACAAATTACCCTGACACAAGAGAGTGAAATGTTTAACAATTGCGAAAAGGTTCAACACTTGCCTGTAATTAGAGGCTCCAGAAAATATAGGCCTCAACCATTATCATTGCTGGAGAGGGGCAAAAACACCAAGGCTACAATCCAGAGTAACTACAGGACCTTTTACACCAATGTAGTTACAGTGCCACCCATGGGAAATGCATAGAGCAATCCAGAGTAAGTGCCTCTTACGTCTTCCCGTAGTTACTCTGGATGGTAGGGTATGTTACTTTCAGGAGCAATGATGCTAATATATAGCAACCCTCCTTCTTGCCTCAAAGACAGTTGTGAAAGCCTTAACTTTCAAAGTCATGACTGGCACTGAAGGCAAGGGACTGTTTTATACACACACACAGTCTTACCATTTTGCTCCCTCTCCTGGAATGCCACAGCAGGAATGCGTCAACCATGGTCTCCACCAAAGCTGGAATCTTTTCTTTCTCTCATTGCCAGTCTCCCTACTCTCTCCCAACTATTCTACTACTCTCTCCCCCTTACCTTTTCCCCTATTTTAAAATGTCTCCAAACATTTTGGCCAAAGGGCTGCATTAAATATCTGACACATTGTCAAGGGCTGAAAAAAATTAAATATAAAATGTAAATAAATACATTAGAGATGGAACGCTAATTCTGAGGCCCTCAAAACACCTTCTGGATGCAAAGATGTATTCTGTTAAGTGGACCAGAACTTCTCAGTAAACCAGAGGCTGGCTGAGGGCCAGATAGAGGCTTGTCACAGTCAGGGCAAGGGTTTGGAGACCCCAGATAGCACATGGCATTCAATATATGGACTTATTGCAAATCAGATATTAATGTCCAGTCCAGCCGTTCAAGGGCATACCCCCAAATCCAGAGTAACTACAGGAGCACGTAAGAGACTTTACATGCACCTGTAGTTACTGCACCACCTAGTGAAAACCAATGGGAAATTCATTTTGGCATCCAGAGTAAGTTCTTCTTACACCAGAGCAAGGACTCCCCGTAGTTACTCTGGATTTTGCCCATAGTAGCATACGTTAAAAAAATCAGACACTGGGCCAGTATAAGCTCTCAGTTTACAGTCAGACACAATGTGATGAATATTTTGTTGAAGAGCACCACAGTCACACTGCGGGGTACATATTAAACACCGGCAGACACCATGTTGGGTACAAATCCTGTTCAGTATTGACCTTTTTCATATTCTCCTCTCACACAACCCTTCAGTTCTTTTTCAATGAGGAATCCTTTTTCTTCCCCCAGACACTTACATCATGTCCTGGAATAGTCAAATAAGGCAACCTTATTAGTTCCAACAACGTGGCAACCACACTGACTAGGACTATGGCTACAATCCCGAGTAACTACAGGATCACATAAGAGATATTACGTGCACCCATAGTTACTGCACCACCTAGTGAAAACCTATGGGAAATTCATATTGCAATCCAGAGTAACTTGTTCTTACTCTGGAGCAAGGACTCCCCGTAGTTACTCTGAATTGCAACCTAGCCCTACAATCCAGAGTAACTACGGGAGCACATAAGAGACATTCCGTGCACCCGTAGTTACTGCACCACCTTGTGAAACCTATGGGAAATACATATTGCAATCCAGAGCAAATTGTTCTTACACCGGAGCAAGGACTCCCCGTAGTTACTCTGGATTGCACCCTATGTCTCTAGTTGGTTCATCATTAGTGAGTCCCTAAAATTTATTGGCTTCCCTATAATATCTAGATTTGTTGACACTTTAAAGCTATCCCTTTGTGTGGCACTAGCAGAGAATTGTTAACCAGGCCCTGTTTACAAGCTGCATCTCTCACCTCTTTATTCTTGAGGTCAATCTTTCAACTATTTTCAGCCAGCAAGTCTTTTGAACTCTGCCTGTTAAGAGTCTTCTGCAGACATCAACTGTGTAGTAAAGTCAATCACTGTAGCGTCTCACAAATGTCTCACAAATTTTTCACAGATTTTATGAGCGCAATCCTAACCATTCTTTTGAATGTCTATTCAAAAGAAAGCCCCATTCTGTTCAATGGGTCTTACTTCCAGGAAAGTGTCTTTAGGATTGCAGCCTCAAATTTTATGTCTGACAAATTTCAAGAAATGAGGGTCAAGGATATGGGTCTGTATCCATGATGCCATAACAAATGATGCCAAAAGTTGTGTCTGTCCATCCTGTTCGCTGTTATATAAATTAACACACACACACACACCCTTTCTTCCAACTTACTAGGCAAGCATTCAAATATATGAGGAAAAATAGTTACAGATTTGCAAGTGTTATGGAAAATTAAAAAGCAGGCCTCCGTCAGTCTTGGAAGACTATGGTATCGTGCTTGGCTCTGCATATGCTGCATGCGAAGCACGAAAGCCTGGGTTAGATTGTTATGGATTGTTATGGAGGATATGCTGTTACCCAAGCAGCAAATCCCCCCTCTCCACACCACTGAATTAGTCCAATGGAAAGGCAGAGCCAATACAATTGGATCCAGCTGGCATCGCAGAGCTGGGCTAAGGACAGGAGCTCACCCTCTCATGTGGGGCCGACCCAGGTCTCAAACCCTGGCCTGCTGGTTAACAGTCACAGCGCCTTAGCCACTATACATAAAAGACAATATCAACTATTGGTTTGTTTTTGGTTTTTTTGCATTTTGGGGGGGTACAAAAGACTGTTTTGTAGGAGGCAAAATCCTGATTTATAATTAGTTCCTTTTAACACAGGCCTTATTTTGAATGGAGCAAGGACTGGAGAGCCACAAAAGGCTCTTTAACCCCTTTTCCCCACTCTGAAAACACAACAGATGCTTGGGTATGTGACCCTTTGTGCACCTCAGCTGCCTATCCCCATTTGCCTGTGTTTAGACTCCCACTGAGAAATTGGGATGCATTAAGAAGAGAATGATGACTACCTCTATTGCAGTTTACACCACGGGTTTGGAGTCCAAAATCATATGATTAGGCAACATATGAGGGAGAAAAACACTATATCTTAACACATCCAATAAGCACTAAAAGTAGTAAAATACAAAATTTCTGCAATTTGGCACAGGTGGAATAGCCAACAATTATCGAAAACCAAATTCTAAGAGTTCTCTATTTCAAGCCATTGCAATTGATTTCAAGATTAGATGGCAAAGGTGCTGGTTGTGAAACATTGTGCTTCAAGCCTGCCCATTTCCTACCTAGCTATTAGAACCACCTGGGTGATATGAGCCTTGATGTTTTATAGGGAAACAGCAGTGATACCTCTTGACTCAAATAACTCAGACTCTAGTCTGTAAACTTTTATTGATTCATAATTATGAGAGCTTGAGCTGTGATTTGAGATTTGAAGGTTTTACCATAAAAATGAATAAACTTGAGCTGAGATTCACTGGCATGTATGCTTGTGACTCAGTTTTGTGTGATTGTGGGTGTGCGTGCTTGCTTGCTTCTTTTGCTTCTTCTACACCTCAGGTTGTTTCTTGAAAAGACTTGGACTGAAGTCACTGTCTCTCAAAAAATGGCTCTGGCGCTGCTGCCCATTATGACTTGTAGGTGACTCTAGTCCAGGAAGATAGAGGCTCACAACTAAACTCAAGACTTGGCATTGTTACTCTGACACATCCTGAGAAACAACACAGGTAAAGGGCATTCATTCCTGTTGCACTCTTCCACTGAATATCTGACAAGTCCTCAAAAAGGCTGTAGATGGAAGGACTTATGAAAAAGCTAAGAATGAATAAGACCATGGGCACAATCCAGAGTAACTACGTGGAGTCCTTGCTCCGGTGTAAGAACAATTTGCTGTGGATTGCAGTATGAATTTCCCATAGGTTTTCATTAGATGGTGCAGTAACTACGGGTACACGTAATGTCTCTTACATGCTCCCGTAGTTACTCTGGATTGTAGGGCCAGTCTACATCAAGGGAACTTTTAGATTTGGCTTTAGGAGTGATGAAGCTGGTCAGTTGAAACTGGCCAGACTTTTATAATCCAGCCATCTGAGAGATTTTTTTACAGCCACACACACACGTAAAGACAGCACATGTGAGCTAAAATGAGATGTGTAGTTTCTTCTTGAAGACCTACCTGAAAAAGATAGCCCAATCCTAATGACAGTGAGGCAGCATCAAAATAGTGATTGCAGTAACTAGCAGTTTTGCAGAAGCTGCTGGAGGCCTCTTAGGGGAAGGAGACTTTCATCCCTTACCCAAGTAAGGGCAAAGGGCCATATTGGGCCTTCTCACATCAGAGCAAATCAGAGGAGCTCTGTATTAGGCTTTTTAGCCTGACAGAGCATAGGATATGAAAGGCAGAGCTCCTCCAGGCCATCTCTTACTGTCCTGGTTCCTACCCTACCCTCTCCTGTCTTGGAAATCATCCCATCCTATCCAGAAACCCCACACCACTGCACTGTGCCTTACCACAGATACTCCCATAGCATTGGCATCCTGGTACTGGGTCCAGAGCTGACTCTGTTTGCCTTCTCAGTGCCATAAAATGCTTTGTAACACATTTACAGCACCTGTCCCTGGAAGGGGAGACGATTGGAACCTGATGGCTCTCATAAATATAGCTCTGAGGTTGAATATTAAACCGTTCATCATACTGTAATTTCAATTACTAGATGTCTGGACATTGGTTTTTTCTTCTATATGATCCAGTGTAGCATGTCATTCCTAAGAAAGGCGTAAAGAATACAGCAGCTGATTCATTCCATACATTCATCATCATGAGAACATATAGAAGAAACTGGGGGAAAATGAGAAACTCTGGAATCTATGAAGAAGTGCTGGAGTTTTATTTTATTAGCTGTGCCCACAGGCATTCCTGGGCTAGAATTCTTGGGTATTACAATCCTGGTACCCCTCTAATTAATCGGCTCTATTGCCTCTATATTTTCTTTGGGAAACTAATTTAGATACGTCAAGTCTGCAATTATTTTGAGAATGATGTGCCTTGACAGTTATTCATCTTCCATCCTCCTTGCTGAGAAAATAATACTGTCAGCTTTAAATATCCTTTGAAGTCTGCTTTAGATTTTGATTGAAAATTAGAACAAAATGGCTAAAAGCTCTCTCTCTCTCTCTCTCTCTCTCTCTCTCTCTCTCTCTCTCTCTCTCTCTCCTAGATTATTAAGGTTAATGAACTCTGAGCCCTGACTTCCTATCAGAAACAGCTACCATCACGGTAGCTACCAAACAGCTACCATCATGGTCTGCATTACAACAGTGCTTCATAGCCATGGTCTATGGACCAGTGCTGATCTGCAAGCCATCAGCTACCATTCTGTTGTGTAGTTTCTGTGTGGCTTCCAACTTCTCAAAAGATTAGAGTCTTGAAGTCTTCCAAGACTTGCCACAGAATGGAGAGCGGCTACAAGAAAACAGGAGAGGTGAGATGAGAGCTAACAGAAAGCTGGTCTTACTTGATTTATTGATGTATTTGCTTTTGCTGAACCAAAGCAATTTATTTAATTTTGCCAGAAAATTTTAGTTGAAAAATGTCAGTCCGTTGCAATTTCTCATTGCACAGTCCTGACTTGCACTGGAACAGGCAGGTTAGTTAGCCTGTTCCGTATCCAATATGGATCAGGGCTCCTTCTGCGCTACTCAAGAGAAGGGAAAGAAAGGGAAAGCTCAGCTCCTATAGGTCTACATGTATTTATATCACCTTGGAGGTGGGCTAAATCCAAACAGGGGAGATAACTCCATGTCCAAGCACCATCCCTATGTGTTGCCCACCCACATTCCCACCCTCCACCTGTCCTCCCCCACCCCAGAACACGGCAGGGCTAGAAAATCACTCCATCTCTGCACAATGTAATTCGCTTCATGTACAAATAAACTCACTACAGGAAATGTTTTGGTTTCCTCAGGAATAAGGTAGAATTTCCAGAAGCTGACATAGCAATGATACAGGCTGTCGCAGGTGCTGGGGGAGGTGATATGGGTGGATGGGGAAGCTTCGGCTGGAGGAGGGAATAAGCCCAAGGAGAGGTTTTCTGAGAGGTATTGCCAAGGAGAGACAGCCGATAAGCCAACTGTAACATCTTTATTAGCTTCCATTTTGGATGGAGGTAGTTCGCTTTAAGTCAGTTGCCAACAATGAGACCTTTAGAACTAGGTCTATAACTATTTCAACAGGTAAGTCCCAAGTCACCAAGCACCATGTACATAGCAGTACCCATAACTCACTTTACCACAACTTCTCTTTAACTTGTTCTCCTTCAGCTTCTCTTGCTCTTACTTCTTAGGTTTCTTAACTCCTTTTCTTTCCTTCCCTCTCTCTCCTTCCACCTCCTCTTTGGCTTCCCGCCTTCCTCCTCCTTTCCTTTCCTGCCTTTCCTCTTATTCTCTCCAGATCCCCCACCCTCTCACTGGCTCCGTCCATTCTGGTCGTGGGGGAAGTGGCAAGTTCCACCACCAGGCTGGCCCTGAACATACTTCAGGTCTCCTTAGGCTCCCCTGTCTGGGGACCTCCCTTACTGACCAGGTCCACCGGGGTGGTCTATACTTTCCCTTCCTAGGGGCTACTACTGGGGTGACCAGAGGAGTGGGGTGTCTCTCTTCTATTTCTGGCCCAAAGTCCCCTGGCTGGATGGCGTCCAAGTCCTCTTCTCCTTCTCTCCTCAGGAGGGGTTATTGCTCGGGGAACCCAATAGGGCCGGCTCCGGTAGAGAGGTTCACCCTCCTCTTCCCTGGACATGTCCAGCCACATCAAGACCCTCGGCTAGTTCTTCCTCTTCCGTCTGCCGAGCTGTCTTACACAGGCCAAGCAATCTCAATAGGGCTTTACTCACCTCAAATTCATTTTCTGAACTCAAGAACTCAAGTGGACTGGATGTCTTGATATAATATGACATCCAGGGTAAGTGTTCCAAGTAAATGGAGTAATAATTTGATAGTGGGAGGATTTCAGCTGATTTTTGTCTAGACCAGTGGTTGCTAGAGATTAAAATAAAAGTCATGAAGGAAAGGTTCCAAAAATGCATTGCATGGAAGAGCTGTCCATGATGAAAGATTTATATCTATGAAAAGCACAAATGTTGCTTACTGCCTCTTGTTCAAACTTCTGTAAATAACATTAATACCATCTTTCATTTCTCTCTGGGAAACTTGGAAATCAAGAGCATAGTCCAGACTATAAAGTCAGAATTAGCAGGTATTCTCCTTTCTTGACCTCTTTTTTCAAAGATAAATTAACTACAACAACAAAAAAATTCTGGTTTTCCTAAAAGGTTGCCTGTTTTCAATTAGACTTGAAATCCACCTTTCCTATAGCTACATGTGCATATTATCAAATAATAACATTAACATTTGTTATTTATGTTATTTTCAATAACACTGCAATGTATGTGCCATGTGTTCCTTACTTAGAGGGAACTCAAGGGGTTTTACAATCAGAAAATATCTCCTCCAATAAAAATGTAACAATATTTAGCAATGGCATGGCAAGCAAAAATTCAGTGGGCTTGGTGCAAAAAGCTTTACTTGCTGAATTTCCTCCTAGATTGTGTTAAAGACCCAAGAACCATGACAGCAAAGATGTTGGCAACCCCAGTCTATACATACATGTCCCGAATCTTCCTATAGCTGACAGGCTAGGTTTCAAACTAAGCAATAGTGTGCTTCCTGCAGTGACAACAGGCAGGAACCTTGGAGGTAATATATCTTTCTTTCTCTGGGACGCATCACACCCAGTTTTAAGTGATGTGAGTTCCAAGTGCTCCATTCCAGTGTTTTTTCTCCACTAACACTGAATGTTCAGGGTACAAAGGCAAGCCAAGGTTTGAGTCCAGTCTCTCTATTTGGTAGACAGATAGTACCACTAAAGAAGTAAGGGAGCAACATTTCTAGCATAAAATACTTGTTGCATCTGACAGTCACATGTGTTTCAATGTACAGAATGAATATATGCATCAAGTTATGAATGTATGCATCAAGTTAGGATTGATTGGACAAGGATATAATTAATTTCAAAGGAAATTGCATAATTATATATAAACTTCCTTCAAACGAATTTACTGTATTACAGTAACTCTTTTTTTAAAATCATACATTTTCAGTGAATGCAACTGAATGCAGTGCCTTAATGCAACGTTATGGTGATGAACGCCAATATCAGAATGGATTGTGTATCCACAGTATTTTTGACAATTGCAATTATAATGTTGTAAATGCCATAAAATGTAAATATGGACAATGGGATCAAATAAACTCTTAGTATTTATACATCTTTAATTGATTTTAAATATAAAAGTTATGTGACTTCCAGGATGAGCTACATCTATGTTGGAGGTACATGAACATCTGGTCAAGCAGAAGTTCAGAAGGTTATCTGGCATTATCTAATGGCCCAAACCTATTCATGGCTAACACCAGAGGAACACAAGATCTGCCAGTGCAAGAAACTGCAGTGGTGCAAGCAGTCCAACCCTATAATCCAGAGTAACTACGGGAGCATGTAAGAGACATTATGTGCACCTGTAGTTACTGCACCACCTAGTGAAAACCTATGGGAAATTCATATTGCAATCCAGAGTAAATTGTTCTTACACCGGAGCAAGGACTCCCAAAAGTTACTATGGATTACACCCTATGTCAATGGACACAGGACGGGTACCATCACAAGCTGCCAAAAGCACCACATCAGTGCAAACTGGGTTTGGCTTATGCACCAGTACAACTTTGCTAGTGCTGGAGCTGTCCCTGAGAAGTGTCCCTGAGAAGTCCCTGAGAGGAGGAAGAGCAGCAGCGGCAGCAAGCAGATCCTATACCCCAAACACAGGGAAGACAAAGAATAAGTGTTGGACTCATTCTGTGTCGCACAGCCTGGTCTTCAGGCCCATGTGCTCTAGTGGTACAGACTGGACACCTGTGTCTTACTGGTACAATACCATTAGAAACTGAAAAAAGATATTTGAAGGGAAAAGATTCAAAATCCCTATTAAAGCAGAAGTCTGTTCCTCACAATCTTACATGAATTTAAATGGTCTTCTCTCCATTGTACATAATCCCTCAAATGGTTGTCTGTTCATTCTACCAACAGCAAGTCATTACCCTGATATTGATGCACCTACTCACATTTCATCTTAGAAATGGAGGGGAAAGATGCTCTCTGGAATAAGGTTACTTTCAAATATTTAAGTCAGAGTAAATGGCACTCAAGGCATTTGCTTATGATTAACGACCAGCTGAGAGAAGTTGATACTCTGAGGTAACCCCATGAAGTCATTAATTCTCTAGCAGATCCCGAAGGAGCAGCCTGGTCCTGTCGTTCTCATCTAACTGATTGTCTGGAGGGAGAGAAATCTGAAAGTGATTTTTTTGAGCTCTTTGTTTTTTCTTAGATATGCATTACTTGTAATGATTTACTGTGTCATGTTGAGAGAAATTAATGCAGACTCCACTGACCGGATTGGAAGCCAGCTGAATATCTAAACATTCAATTAAATGTGCAGCTTTGCTTAAAACTTATTTTTGCACAGTGAAGCACTGTTTAACTAAATTGGATCCTCTTCATGGAAGTGCACTGCACTTGTATGATCAGCTGTCTCTCTTATGACAGCTTGGAATCCTCAATGACAAGGCCTCACAAGAAGATTGCAGCAAGTTAGGATCTTCTTCATACCCATGAAGGCCAGCCCTGTTTCAGATAATTATTGCCCAAATTGCCCATCATACCATCCAAAACTCTACTCAAGTGATCTATTGAAACTCCCAGTGTTGACTGCAATCCTAACTTCCTGTTAGACCGGCATAAGTCGCAGCACAAGTCTCATGCTGGCCTGGGGTTGTCACAAAAGTGTCATAATAAGGCACTTCTGCATGACTCCTGGGGGAGTTTAGGCCAGTGCACAGGCATGCACCAACCTCCCCACACCACCACAGGAAGTGGTGAGTTATGCCTGCCTAAATTGGTTAGGATTGCATCCTGATTGATTTTCTTTGGCTGTGCCTTGAGACATATAGAATAATCACTTAATTATCACCTAAAAATCACAAAACTAATTAAAGTGGGGGGAATTACAAAACTAAGGGGTGCATGATCTTATAGGACCAACATAGGTGTGCAATGCTTGTTCAAAAATATGAGTGAGTATATGCATATCAAGAGCTATGTTTGGAATGTGATTGGTTTAGTTCATGTCCTGATTTCAATTATACTTACCCTACAGTCCAGAGTAACTATGGGAGCAAGTAAAAGACATTTACATCAACATAGTTACAGCACCACCTAGAGAAAATCTATGGGAAATTCATATTGCAATCCAGAGTAAATTGTTCTTACATCAGGACTCCCCAAAGTTACTCTGGACTGTTACTCATAGTTACCCATAGTTACTCTGGATTGTGCCCTTAGGCTGTCTGACTTCTCCTCGGTTATGCTTCTTCTCTGAAACTGTTGATTATTAAATAAAATGCGGAAGAAAATGCCAAAAGCTTTCTTGTGAAATATCATTCTTTAAAATGATCAAAGTTGCTGTAAGGATTTAATATGGGATAACTTTTTGAGGCAGTCTTTGCTGGGAGCGGGTTGGAACTTTACACAGTTGTTGTTCTGCTTTATTGCATTTCTAAGAGTCTGTTTTCCCCCAGTCTTTCCAGAAGAAACATGGTATACATTCAAATAAATAAATAAACTTTATAGATATATGTGTAAATATGGCTCTTGGTCCCTCTCACAAAAATAATTTGCTGTTTTCACTGTTGCATAATAATGTGTGCAATTTTGTGTGAATCATTCATGCTTGTTAAGAATAAAGGGATATCTCAAAACAGATGGATCTTTTGACGGAATGCATCATGAACAGAAAGCTCATAGAAACTCAAGTAGGATGAAAAAAACTCTTTTCAAAGAAGATGAGATTTGCACCTAGTCAAAGCCTATGAACTCATTAGGAAAATATTACAATTGGAGTCAGAAAATCATGTGAGAAAATCAAGCTGAATGTGAAGAGAGAGGGCCATTTCCACCTTAATATGGCCATCATTAAAAATGTATACATTTGTCTTTTGTTCTTGAGTTTGCTTTCAGAATCATGAAGTCCTCACATTCAGCAAACTGTTCTAGTAATAGGCATGAAAATGCCTCTTATTGAAGATGTAGTCAGAATTACCATAATTATCTCCGTATTGTAGCTCAAGGTGCTTTCTTCAAGATGTCAAAAAGAAATATCAAACTTGGAGGGCAGAGTGAAAAGTTTGATAACTAAACACAGGCTAAAACTGAAAAATATTAAACAGAACTTTGCTTCACTGACAGTTCTTCACAGACTTTTTTAACAGTAGTTTAAAAAAGTTAGAAATGCAATTTTCAATTTTTTATTCATTGTGAAAGGAAGCCACATCCTGTGTGATGGTTTCTGAGGACATACTCTTTTGCTTTGCAGAAGATGTACCATCTGCAATGGCATAGCTAAGAACGGTGCAGGGGTCCAACGGGCTACATCTACACTGGCTTGGGCATGTTGTGAGAATGGCTGATGGTCGGATTCCAAAAGATCTCCTATATGGAGAATTAGTGCAGGGAAAGTGCCCTAGAGGGAGACCACAGCTGTGATATAAGGACATCTGCAAGAGGAATCTAAAGGCCTTGGGAATGGTCATCAACAGCTGGGAAACCTTGACCTCTGATTATTCAGCTTGGAGGCAAAAGATGCAGCATGGCCTTCTCCAATTCGAAGAGATACTTGTTCAACAGGCCGAGGCAAAGAGGCAGTCACAGAACCAGCAAAATCTGGGGGCTGGTCAGGGGACAGACTGTATCTGCCCTCAGCGTGGAAGGGATTGCCACTCTCAAATCAGCCTTTTTAGCCATGGTAGATGCTGTTTTAGGACCTCCATTCAGAGCACGATACCATAGTCTTTCAAGAATGAAGGATGTCAATGAACAGATGAGTCCACAATCATTAAGCTCTTTTGTTATACCAAATACGCCCACCAAATGAAAGTCAATCAATTTGAAAGGCTGTGTGAATGCAAACTGGAAATTCAGTCAGAACTTGGATTTAATTTCTTTCAGTCTATTTTCCCTCCCCATAGTTTTGCCTACTTTAGTGGTGTCACTAAGGTTTGCAACACCCATATGGGAGGCTAGCACATCACCCACATTATAGATTCCTCCTATGATGGGTGTGGAGATATACCATACCTAGACAAGCCACTGAAGCCACTGGCCTTCTTTATCGAAATGAGTGATCTATCCATGAGATGTCTATAGATGCACACACAAATAATAAAAGATAGGGATAAAAATTCAGAGTTTTGTAAAATCCTCTGAATAATTTATAAATAAATGTGTTTAACACTGCAATCCTAGGCATGTATTTTTGTAAATACCACCCACTGTGTCTAATGAGGCTTACTTCCTGAAAAGTGATGTTTACTTCGAGGAAAGCCTAAGTTTGCATTCATTTGACAAACCTGTGGATAAAAAAAGCAGGCCTCCGTCAGTCTGTGCAGACTATGGTATCGTGCTTGGCACTGCATACACTGCATGTGAAGCACGAAAGCCTGGGTTGGATTGTTATGGAGGAAAGGCTGTTACCCAAGCAGCAAATCCCCCCTCTCCACGCCACTGAATTAGTCCAATGGAAAGGCAGAGCCGATACGATTGGATCCAGCTGGCATCGCAGAGCTGGGCTAAGGACAGGAGCTCACCCTGTCTTGTGGGGCCAACCCAGGTCTCAAACCCTGGCCTGCTGGTGAACAGGCACAGCGCCTTAACCACTTGCGCCACCAAGTTCCAATGAAATAACTCTTTGCATCGAGGTATACTCAGAGTCATACAATTGCACTGAAAATCAAAGGTACACTAGGCATAATGTAGAATGTCTGCTACATCCTATCTACAACCTTGGAGATCCTTTGCAGTTGTACAGTTCCTCATTCATACATTTATGAGCCTTAAACCTGAAAACTGTAAAGTGGGTGCATTTTTGCCATCTGTTTTCTTACTGCATGGATGTTGGGATTTTATTTATTTGTTTATTTATTTATTTATTCCCATGATACTATGTCCATGTGTATCTGGAGAACAGTTCAAACTAAGAGGCATTCAGCGGGTTCAGGAAATCCAGTTCACTTAATATGTATTATCTTGCAAGGTGATGATGTGTTGAACTACTCAGAACATAAGCAATGCACATGGATTACCATCACAAGTTGACTCCCTGACCAGGCACAAGAAAACTGCTTGGTGATGAAGGTAGGGAAAGGTCATCTTGTCTGAATCTAGCTGAAGGAGATTCAGGGACATATGGTCACAGGATCCAATATTCAATACTAAATATAATTAATTCCTAATTGGAATGACATGTTGATGTGACAGTTGAAACATCACAATATCTTTTTTGATCAGACTGGCCACTTTTTGGCACTAACTGCTCATGGGTGCCAGTAGTTTCTTATGGTTTGGTTTCTATTTTTTTCCTGCTGCCATGTACTGAAAACAAATTTAAAAGTAAAATGATGCATTTCTTGGTGCCACTTACCCTTAGGGGCAAGTTGTTAACATGCTGCAAAGGGAGCAGAGTACACAAGTCCTGTTAATTAGAGCAGTGAATGATTCGCAACAACTAATTTATGCAGTGAGTTAGCTCTCCATCTTTGGCACATTGTTCATGAGCAGATTATGAATGGATTGAATGCACATTTTATTATTTATCCTGACAAGTTCTTGGTCAGTTAAAGCTTTGTTATGAATGCAGTTACACAGCATTTAAAATTTGCATGGTGTGATTTAGATTTGATAAGGCTCAAACCGTGTGCTGTCTGGTCCCCAACTGGTCCATAGCATGCAGCGCAGCCTACCACAGCAGTACTGCATGCTATGGGCTGGCAGGGGTTAGAATTGGGCTGTGTGTGGTATATCAGTATGAGTTTAAAAATCCACATGTAATCCTGATAAATCATAGTTTATTGCCATATTAGAAATGGTGACTATGGTGTGTTATCTAAGGCCCTACAATTGTTATACTCCCAAAAGGTGGAATACGTAGCAAAGATACTCAAGCAGAAAGAAAATACTGTACAATAACTGTCAGACTACAATAGTTTTCAGAGGCATTGGTAAATCCCACTGTTGATAGCTGTTTGATATGCAGGCATGCAACTGACATGCATAATCCCATCATCATAAACGATGCTTCAATCCTCAAAGCAGTGCAATTCCATCAAGGTAAGCTGGTGCACATGTAGAGACAATTTGGTTTTATGTGGCTTTAATTCCTGTGAGCTTAACCACATTGAGGCATCTGAATACTAGCAAGCAAATGAAGCTGGGTCATTAATGTATTCAGTCTTGCAAACTGAACTATGTGGAAGAAGGCTAAAGACTTCTTTGTACTGCTGTTTTACTACATTACTAAGCTGCAGTTGATTTAATGCTGAAGTTGATTTATCCTCTGTTTTCAAGCAGGAGTAAATAAAGTAGAAGGCACTGAAACTGTGTCTGTTTGGACTGGAACAAATTTCTCATCTGTTAGTAATGGACTTTGTGGTTAGAGAATCTGCATTTAATGCCCCAGTCATCACTTGGCATGTGGTCTCTGTGAGTTCTTCTTTATGGTGATTCTCAACATTTACCTCTTGCAATATTCCATTCTTCATGGCATTTTTCTCAGCACTGCTGATTCAGTATGATAGAGGTGTACTGTTTTCACTCTCATTTCATGAATGACCTGAAAAAGTTCATAGAAAATAAAAGAGGTATAGGCTATAATTAAGAACAATGAAGGGCATGGTTTCCCTGTATTTTAAACAGTGGGAACCCAAACCTTTTAGCACCAACTTTTTTGCACTTTTATAAAAAGGTCCATTTAAGCCTTAAACCCACTCAAGCCTAAATGGCTATTAAAGGTTATTAGGTCAAATGCTCCCTTTAAGTAGCAGATTGTTTAAACTTGATGAACACAGTCTAATTTAATTGTCTAATCTAGTCATAGGGCGCAATCCTGAGTAACTACGGGGAGTCCTTGCTCCAGTGTAAGAACAATTTGCTCTGGATTGCAATAGGAATTTCCCATAGGTTTTCACTAGGTGGTGCAGTAACTATGGGTGCACGTAAAGTCTCTTACGTGCTCCCGTAGTTACTGTGGATTGTAGGGATAGTCTAGTCCAGCCTCCTCCAAACCATGGCCTGCAGAGTTTGGGTGGAGCCTCTCTCCATGATTTATTATTTCTGTTTTACAAATCAGGAAACTATTCCTGCACTGCATGGCTTGCCTCCTGATTGGGATGATCAGTTCTCTTGGTGTCAACCCAGAAAACCAGGCACTACACCAGAATCATGACTGGACATGATCCACTGGTCATGACCCACTGGTGGGTCATAGACCCCCAATTTTGGAACCACTATTCTAAAGCATACCCACACTAGATCTTCTTGTACTCCCAGCCTATGACTATAGCATGAAGTTCAGAAGATTTCCTGGGAAGCAATCCCAGGAAAAAAGGCACAATATTGAGCAAGCAATGATCAATTTTCCCATTGTGTTCCCTTGTTGCCCAGGTAAGTTCCTGAATTCTTCTCATCAATCAAGCAGACAGTGTGCTGCCCAAGTGGCTTGCAGAAGATCAATGCATGGAACAGAGAAAAATATCACATAGACATACCCATCGTTTACCATAGGCAGACACACTGCAAACAACACAAGCAAGGATGTCACCAGAATAAAACGAGGCATTCTGTAACACCTTCATGGACCCCGCAGGCTACAACATATTTCTCTCTTGCATTTGTGTAGAAAGGAGATGGTAGTGTGCAAATCAATGCATATCTTTGTTTCAGAACAAGGTAATAGGTCTGCGAAGTGTTTATTCACATGAATGGATTTATTTAACAGGTACTGCATTGGACCCAGAGGATTTACCTGCAAGATATACAGAAATTATTGAGCAGTGCAAGTGGCTATTTCAGCAAATGCATCCTGTAATAAACAGAAGCTTGTATTTATATTACTAGTGAAATAAATCCAGAGTGGATCAGTGAATGGAATGTTAACTTGGAACTGGAAAACATGGATTAAAATCAACCCTCAGCTTGTCTGGGATCCTAGGGACAGCCACTCTCCCCAGGTCTGAGGCATATCAACCTATCTCAGAGAACCTGCAGTGATTAGTGAGACCAGAAAGGCTTAGAAAGTACTCTGCACACTGGCACTGCTGTAGAAATAATTTGTGACAACGTATTTTGTCAAATACCAAGATGTGGAGGAGTATTTTTAAAGTCTGACTCGGACTTCCTCTCATGTTCACCAGGCAACGAGATAGGATACAAAATTTCTGCCAGTGGTGTTTGATCTGCAATTGCTCGTTCACACATAAATGTCATCTTTGTAATGAAGCTGCAGGCTGCAGCCACTGAATGATGCATGTGGGAATCAGCCTTTCGTCACTACCATCTGTGAACCCAGGTTATGGAGTATGAGTCTGCCTTCTATTGAGTCAGACCATCTGGATCAGTATAATTTAAACTGACCAGTGGCAGATCACCAGGGAACTTTTCCTTGGACAGGGAACTTTTCGTTGGAAGTGCAAGGGATTGAACCTTATTGAACTTGGGATCTTCTGCATACAAAACAAATAATCTACCACAGAGTTATGGGGTGTCCTGTCCCCCTGAAAATAAAGTCCTTGGCATTAAAATATAAGCAGATTGCATTTTAATGGAAATCTCAGGGCATTTTCCATAGCCTCACAAAACCATCCCAGCATCCACTTACTAGGAATTATCTTGTCACTGATTTTGGCAGGCATCAAACTCATAAACTTGGCAGCCTGGGATGTTTCAGGTAAGAGGGCGAGTTAACTATGTCAGACTCTGTGTATCCTAACTCTCAACCCAGATCTCTTAGGTTCTGCCCTTACCCAGCTGCAGGCACAGATTTGAGGAGACTCATTTGGGTGTTAAACAGAAGGGCACTTTCTTTCCCTTACCATGAAGAGACCGGGCACTGCTTCCTTGGCCTCATAGGATATAGTGGTCACCATTCTGGTGCAGTTGCAGCCCTAGGTGCTATGGAAGCAAAGGACTGAGCAGGTAATGTTTGCTGTGTGGATTAGTTGTTTTTCCAGCACAACTATCTGTAGGCAGACATGTTAAGGATGAATATTATATAGCAATTTTAAGAATTGACCCATATTAAGGAATGTCATACAGTTTAGTCCTTTTATTTCCAAAGTGCCTGTTCTTTATTTGTTTGTTTTAAAGCAGCATATACAGGTAGGCAGTATAAAAAGCAGCCTTAGGAACAAACTGCTTGTAGTCAGTCACTGCTCATAGCAGTTCCTAACTATGAGTAAGTCATCTGATCTCAGTTGGCCATGAAGGTCTGCAAACAAACACGGGTTGAGTAATGCCAGGCAACATTGTGGATAATGTATATGATCTTTCACCAAAAGCATTGTTTACCACAATCCAGGGGAAAATGTTGCTGAGTGCAAGCTGAGTAGTTGTATGACTTGCCTCTTAAACAGTCCTCTCTGTGGCAAATAAACCATGCACTCTGTTATGGGTAAATGTCATTCACTATATCTAGACCATGAGCCAAGTCATGCAGCACAACTAGGTACAACTAGGAGCCTGAAAGAGTGGGAATGGAAGCATATTCCCCCTTGCATTGCAAAGATGGTTGGGAAGGTGCATTTCCATCTACAGTCTGTAATGCAAATGAGGATTATTAAGAGTTTCACATCAGATGCGCATTGGGCTGTGGGTGCACATCCAATCTGCATATGCAATCCAATGTGCATATGCATGCATAGGCTTTTCAGTTTTCATTTTTTGATTAACTGGCCTTAACTTTTGATAAAATTTAGATATTCCAATGCAGTTTGTTTCATTGCATTCTGCATTAAATTACCTTTCCAACGATATATAACATGATGGGATTATCTTTCATACATACCCCATTTTTCACAATTTAAACTTCTATTGTCAAGGTCAGCTTGTAGCCCCCCTAAAGCTTGTAGTCCAGTGCAAGTGCACCCCCTAGCTATGCCACTGGACACAGGAGCTACTCTTCAAGTGAAAACACTGCAACAATCTAGCTTAACTTTTTATCACTTTTAATTACTTACACTTTTTATCACACTTTTATGTAACTGAGGCTGCAATCCTATACACATTTTCCTGGGAGTAAGCTCCACTGAACACAATAGGACTTACTTCTGAGTAGACATGCATAGGATTGCACTGTGACTTGTGAAGTAGACTTTTGAATGTTTGTCAGTGCAATCCTAAGCCTTTCTGCTCAGAAGTAAATCCTATTGTATTCAATGGGGCCTACTCTCAGGAAAGAGTGTTTAGGATGCAGCCTGTGTCTATTTTCATCCAATCATGTTAAAAAGTTAAACAAAATTATGCGCTGTGATCTTTTGCCTTCCGACAGCACATTTTAAAATTAATTTCATTTTCACCGTTGAGGTCAAACTGTAAGATGCACCTTTAATGAATGTTCTATGTAATTATCTAATGGTCCTCTTGCTCTGGAAACAAGCTATTCTAGCAAAGCTTTGAATATGTACATTGTGATCTTATGTACTCATTGTGTACTAAAGCCCAATTATTTTCAGGGATGGGCTGTTACATGGAAGGCTTTACAACAGCAGTACACAGTTCACTCCATGGCTGCCAATGGAGTGCAGAGTGATCAGTGGAGTGCACATTTGATGCCACTAGAGTGCATTTGATGTAGCACTAGAGTGCTACAACCACACAAAGGGATCCTGCTGGTGCAGGTAAGGTAGCAGTGGGGAAAGGTGAGGAGAGAATAGAGTGAAACTGAGTGAGAAAAATGGGGTGGGAAGACTGGAGACTGGAGTGCACAGATCCAGTGACAAATGGCATGAGCTGGATCATATCCCCTCCTTTAATAACCTCCCACTCATAGTTTCTTAAAGAGTTAGGCTACAATCCTAAAGACACTTTCCTGGGAGTAAGATCCACTGAACATAATGGGGCTTACTTTTGAGTAGACTTGGTTAGGATTGTGCTCTTTGTATAGGAAAAGATACTGATTGACAAAAGGGAGGCTTACAGAGGGGTAAAGATAAATAATTTCCCTTATCTCTCCAAAGCAGTGATTTTCAACCTCTTTCATCTCATGGCACACTTAAGGCACAGAAATTGTCAAGGCACATCAGTTGTTTTTACCATTGACAAGGCACACCAGACTGCTCACATCCCCCAATTTTCCTATTAATGAATGTCAGTCTCCAAATTGCTGCAGCACACCTGAGGACCATTCACGGCACACCAGTGTGCCATAGCACACTGGTTGAAAATCACTGCTCTAAAGCTTCCCAGTCTCCCTGATTGGAAACAGCTCACACTTTGGGGACTTTATCAAGGACAGACAGAAAAGTTAGGAATGGGCTCTCAGGGATGATAAGATATGCAACTGAAAATTGGCCCGGCTTGCATGGGAAATTCAGTGCTCAACTGGAACAAGTGCTGTTGTATGACCAGTTTCATTTTTCAACTCATAAGGAAGAAGAGGAAGAGAAGTGGTTGAAAAGGGGTTCAGTCTTTTGGGTTGAATAATTAGTCTGGCCACATGACAGAGCAGCCAGACAGCCTGGCCCGGCTGCCTCCCTTAATTGGAAACTGAAATTGCAAGATGCCCAGAAGCTTTTTTCAATGATATAAATTGCTTAACCTTCAGTACTCAGGCTGAGATCTTACAACAGCAGTGGTTAAGCAGCTATCTTCCAATTGTTTACTTTGGACTAATACTACGGTGACTCCTTAGCATTTATCTCGGGATTTAGAGCATTTAAAAAGTGTGTCATACACATCATCTCTGTAATCCTTACAATGGCACTGTGTAAAGTCAATCAGTATAAGTACTGTATATCCTTTTATAGATGGGCAGTAAAATCTGGGGGCAGTAGATTGCCTGTTTGTGGCAGGGACAAGTTTTGAATTTTTATCCTTGGTTTGCCAAGTCCATACTTAAGTTCACACAGACAAATCCCAACTAATCCTCCCCCTGGCCCTGCTGCCGACTGATTCAGCTGTGCCAGTGGAGTTCACAATGCATTCTGCAGTAAGCCAGCAGTCACTATGCTACTGTAGAATATCTATATAAGCTACTGTAGAATATCCATCTAAGTGGAGAAATAAATTCTTTATTGTCATTGTACATATATACACAGTGTACACATACAACAAAATTCACAAAAACACCCAGAGACCAGACCCAACACACAAACTACAATCCCCAAACACACCCCCACCTGCCAAAAATCCCCCCTAAGCACACCCGCATCCACACAGCAGACCAAGTAACACTGTCCAATAGCTCGCTGATGGTCCTTAAATTCATTATGAAGTGCAATCATAGCTCTAGAATAAAAACTGTTCAGAAAACACATGGTCCAAGTTTTAATTGTTCTGTTTCTTCTGCCACAAAGCAACAGTTAAAAAAATACAGTATTACAACTGATTTCTTTAAGAATCATAGTATCAGAGTGAAATCTAGCAACAAATGCTCCATTGCCAGCTTCATCTCATGGGAACTGTACAGGAGCAGTTTTCAACAGCTTGCTACACTGGGATTGTACTCTAACTGGTTCTTAAATAGTGTGTTCTGTTTTTCCTATTGATTATCAATAGGATTTATTTCCCCATTGGCTCATGTGATGGTGATGGAATTTATATTTATTGATAGAACACTGGATGCTGCCAAGGGTAGTTATTCAATTGAAAGTCAATAATTGCACTTCACTAACCACTTCCAAGATTAACATGGACAGTCCGTTAAGCCAAACAAGATCTGAAAGCTGTTTTCTACTTTCACGTAGTAACCAATTTAGCTTTATGTTAGATCAGACGGAAGCAAGTTTCCACACACTGTCTGGAAAGTGTTTTACAAGCACTGGAAATATCAGACACATACTGCCATCCTAAGACACTTTCCTGGGAGTAAGACCCATTGAAAACAATGGGGCTTACTTCTGAGTAGACATACTTAGGATTGTGCTCTACAAGTATTTGTTCTCTGGGAGGGAGCATTTCCCAGGTGTACAGAACCTTCTGCTGCTGTGGGTTCAAATATGCTTCCTCTTATCCCATCCCAATGTGCTGGTGCTGGAATAAAGTGTCAGCTTGTTTCCCAGAAAAGGAAATCGCTCACATGCAGCTGGATGTAAGATTTGTCCGCTTCAGACAAGTTTGCTAAGATTTTTCTTTGAATTATGATAACAATGGCCTTGATGAGAAAGAAGGTGGCCAAGCAGGAGGCAGGATTCTGTTCTATCCTGGAGCTTCTCTTCCCAGAAGGTGGCTGAGAAGTAGCTGAGAAGGATCTCGTACAATCCAAATTTAAGCAGACACCAAAGTTAAGCAGTGGAATAAATAATCCAGGCAAAATAAGGAGTTTGTTCTCACTTCTTATAGTGAAATAGCACTATTTTGTTATTAAAAACAAGGGGGATGCCAATGTAAGGAAAAAAGTAACTAAAGCCATCTCCTGGAAAAAAGAATCTGCCAGTGGGGTAATCAAGGGTGCAATCATATGCATGCCTACTCAAAAGCAAGTCCCATTGTGTTCTAGATGACAGTGACATCCGGATATCATGTGAAAAGGTAAATAGGGTGGAGATTTCAAATAAAAGGATATCTGAGGAAGCTGAAGAGCATACAGTACCGTATATGTCTCTAGGTATGGAGTTGAATTCAGTTGTCCAGTATCCTCGCCAACTTTTGCCAACTCTGGCTGAAATTATTCTTATATATTTTCCCCCCCTAACATAATAAAGGAAATTATATTAAAACCTGTGGAATTGCCTTTGGTAGTTACCTTCAGGAGACCATTCTTGGAGAGTCCAGGTTAGTGCTGTTGACCCTTCCTAATCTACCTCTGACTGATATTGGAATTCATGTAGCTCAGCTCGCACTAGGGGGTTTTGGCCCACAGATGCAGGAGACCCTGCTCAGAATAAGAAAGGAAGGAATGTTGAATTGTGGTGTCCGTCCTGTCAGTTTGGTTAGTTAGATTAATGTGACATCACATCTGGATTCAGATTTAAATCCCAAATAAAAACCTTTCAATACAGCGCAGAAGGATGTGCTGTTCTTTGCAGCTGGTTCATATCCATCTCTAAACCTATTAGGTGGTGGAAAGGACTCAATCAAAGAGCACTGCAACATCGCTTAGTGTGTGTTTGAAAGAAAGAAAAAAGAGGAAATATATACAGTAGTTGGGTTTGTAATCCACAAAGGGTCTCCAGTGCCATCTTCTGTCCAGCAAAGGTACAGCCCCTTCCATGATGTGGACCCTAAAAAGGATCGGCAAAATTAATGATTCTTTTGAATGAGACAAAGATCTTTAACTTCTCTGAAGTTTGACTTGGTTGATGATCTTAGAGACTTGCAGGCTCACCAGCCACCTGCAGTCTCCCCTTTAAAAGATTGCAGGAGCCACAGAGTCACATGGGTTAGCAACAGGCAGCAGCCAGTTAGAAAAGAGGCTGTCGGGTGATTCGCTATGACAAGGGCTTGCACAGAGCATGCTTGAAGAGCATTTCTGACACTGTTTTTTTTTTCTTTCTCCTTGAATGGCTCTAGGGTGGAAACATCTCTGAATGAGGAACCCTCCAAAGAAAGAGGCAAGAATGCAAAATAACAGCTTCATTTTCTGCAAAGAACCATTTTTTGGGGATCTGGTAGAAGATCAACTGCAAGAAGTCCTTGAAAAGATGACAAAAAAACTTCTTATCGGGAGCCAAACTGGCCTGAGATTTGCAGAAGGAATAACTAGCAAGGCAACCAGGTTTTGGTATGCCTCTGCAAGCAAGATGAGAAGACAACCGTTTGAATCAATATGTGATGTTTCCGTTTCTAGCTGACAATAAGAACAGCTGGGGTCTGGGGGAGTTTAAAAGGTTTTCCAGATTGATTCATAAAATATGAGTTGTGTCTCTAAGGGTGCAATCCTAAGAAATTTAGGCCAGCCTAACTCACCTGGCCTACTTTCCATGATGATGTGGGGAGGTCAGTGCATCGCTGTGCATTGGCCTAACCCCCTCCAGGATTGGGACAGCACTTTTGTGATACCCTCAGGACAGCACAGAAATGATGCCAGGACTTAGGCTGGCCTAAATGGAGATTAGGATTGCAGCCTGTGAAAAAGAAGGCCTTCCAGAACTGATCTGCGCTTCCTGACCTTGTGCCCTGCCGTGTGCTTGAACACAAAAACAGAATTTACAGCAGGAGGAGAAGGAAAGATTTCGAATAAAATTTGCTTTACATTTGCTCTCAGAAGTCCCTATGGGGATAGCTTGCTGTCACGCCTGTTTATAAGTGTACATTTATAATACATTAGAATTAATAATGCATTATAATACGTAATGCCTGTTTATAAAATTTATCAGCAGCATCTTAAGAAAAATGCCCTCTCTGCCTGACCGAAGCAGCCATTCTGGTGCCAGGATTCATATTCCCTGTCCTCAGGTCACTCTTTGCAATGTAAACTGCATTTGTGTCAGATCTCTGGCCTGCTGGTCTGGCAGGGAAGGGTGACAAGTTGATCACATTTTGAACTCTTTAGGGCTGTGGTTCCCAGACGTAAGGAGGAATCCTCTGTGATCTCTCAACTGTTATAGTCTCAGACTCTGGAATATTGTTGATCAAGGATTATGCATTTAAAATCATGAACATTTGGCAACCTTGTGTCCAGAGCACTTCATATTCACTAACCATTGCAACAGTCTCCTAAGTAAACCAGTATTAATAACCCCACAGAATAATAGGGAGCCAAGAGAAGGGCAGCACAATCCTAACTTGTAGTGGAACAGGCAGGGTACAATCCTATGCATGTGCAATCCTATGCATTAAGGGTGCAATCCTATGCATGTCTGCTCAGAAGCAAGTCCCTTTGTGTTCTAGGTGTTAGTGACATCCAGATATGTTGTGAAAAGGTGCGTAGGGTGGAGATTTCAAATGAAAGGATATTTGAGAAAGCTGAAGAGCATACAGTACATGTTTCTAGGTATGGAGTTGAATTGAGTTGTCCAGTATCCTCGCCTAGTTTTGCTAACTCTGGCTGAAATTATTTGGGCTGAAATTATTCCTGCCTGTATCCAGCACAGGTTTAGGGACTGCTACTGTGCTACTGCTGGGAAGATCATAACCACAAAAGAGGACAAGGCCCCACAAATATAGGACACCCAAGAAAAGTGTAGGACATGACAAAAATTTAAGCAGGCCTCCATCAGTCTTGAAAGACTATGGTATCGTGCTCTCCGTTGCATATGCTGCAAGCGAAGCACGAAAGCCTGGGTTAGATTGTTATGGAGGAAAGGCTGTTACCCAAGCAGCAAATTAGTCCAATGGAAAGGCAGAGCCAATACGATTGGATCCAGCTGAGTCGCAGAGCTGGGCTAAGGACAGGAGCTCACCCTGTCTTGTGGGGCTGAAATAAAAGCTAAAATAATATACATTACTTTCACTTTGTTAAGTCAAACACTCTAGGTACAATCCTACCCATCTCTACTCAGAAGAAAGCCCCATTTTGTCCAATGGGTTTTACTCCCAGGAAAGTGTGCTTAGGATTGCAGCCTATGTTACTTATGAATAAATTTAAAACAATTACATACAATTTATTACAACCAGTTTTAATTACAATAATTCCACATGATGCCTGCTCACAATGAAAATGAGGGCAATAAGATGTTTTCCCGGGACATAAGGCTAAAAAAGAGGACAAGTCCTGGAAAAACGCAACATATGGTCACCATTAGGAAGGGGAGTCTCATCCCCTTCCTCGCAGTAAGATAAGGCAATAGCAGACCGAATGGGTCTACTCAGACTGCTTTCCTGCTGCCTGGGAAGTAGCGTTTTGATCTGACATTACAGTTAGAGCCAAAGCACCTCCTGCTGTCCTCCCTCCTGCCCTTCCACTGGGGGGTTAGACCAGTGCACGGGCATGCACTGGCCTCTCCATGCCAATGTAGGAATGTGGTGATGTTTGAGTTGTGATGGTTAGGATTGCTAAATTGGTTAGGATTGCACCACCAAGAATCTGGGAAAGTGAGACTTTTCTACTTCTAAAACCTTATATTTCATCATCAGCCAAGTGCAGCCTTTTCTGTTGAGATCTGTTCCGCTTAACTGATACGGTAGCCAACTTCAGACTGCTTAGTCTATCCTTGATTGACCCCACTTCAGGGTATCTATGCCCTTTTGCAAGAGAAAAAGTGACTTAACATTTCCAGTTCAGAAGTAAGTGCACTGTGCAGTAATATCATTTCTTCTGATTTATATTCTGTTCTCCTATACACTTCAGCATCCTATTTGCCTTTTATACAAGAGCCATACAGAGTCCTAATAGCTGCAGAGGTTTCAGTAAAATCACTGCATGAGCAAATTCTTTTTCTGGTCCACTCACTGTGAATTATTGTTTCACTTGAAATGTACTCTTTCTCTTGGTTCATTGCATCCAGATTTATTATATAACACTTGCGTTATATTTTCTCTTTACCAGCCCCATTTCCCATTAAAATTGACATCATTCTGGAACCATTCAGGTTTTTTCAATACAATCAGTTCATTGTGGGAAGGACTATTTCTAGAGTATATCATTTCATTCTGAAGATGGGGGGTACATTCTACAACTGAATGCATCCATAATAAAAAATAATATTTTAAAAATGGGATTTCAGAAAAATGTTTGCTAGCCATTTGTACTCTAACTCTTGATGTGCCGGTTTTCTACTCAAAAAGGGATTTCTGTTGGAGAAACATTCTGAAATGGAATGGACCAGGAACTGTTTTATAGCATGATGAGCAGTTTATTTTCCCATCGCTTAATATGTTTTGGAGATTCGTTCCTTTGGGTTCAAGCAAACAGTGTTAATTTTCATAGAATACTTTCCTGCTGCTGCACTCTGGTAATAGCTCCTATTAAAAAATACTTTAATACACTTCTGAGTCTGTTTCATCTTTTATTAGTATTTAAATCTAAACAAGCAGACTTTACAGCCAATAAAAAATAAAATAAAAATCAGTGATAAGGAGAACACTGGAAATAAAACAACTTCTCTAATGGCATTTACCATGTACTTAAAGTGAACAGAGCTGGCTATTTTATGTACATAAGAAAAAGACCAGCTAGTATCCATGAAATGCTTGTCTTGTGCACTTACCGGTAATTCTTCTAGCCCAGCTATGTGAAACAAGAACTATTATAACATATTTTTAATAGCTAGTATGATAACTGTAGAGGCCCTAGTTCCACAACTGCCACTATTCTCAAGATGTACATATTTATGGGAAATTGTTCTTTGGCAAGCTAAATTATCATAACATTATCATATCATAACATCATAACATGTAAGGTGACTTACCCTACAAATCAGCGTAACTACGGGAGCATTACATACACCCGTAATGCACATTACATGCACCTGTACTCCTGTAGTTACTACACCACCTAGTCAGTGATGGGCCCAGCCTGGCCCAACAACCGGTTCCCCAGAAGTGGACGGGGCCAGGCCAGGTCAGGGGACCGGGGCCAGGGAAAAATTAAATTTAAAAAAATTTAAAATGTCATGGGACTTACCTCTGAGTAGTCAGGTTGGGCACTCAGGCTGCAGTGCCAGCCACACTTTCCTGGGAGCAAGTCCCAGGAGTAGTCAGGTTGGGCTCTCAGGCTGCAGTGCCAGCCACACTTTCCTGGGAGTAAGTCCCATTGACTGTCATGGGATTGACTTCTGAGTAGTCAGGATTGGGTTCTCAGGCTGCAGCTGGGCTGGCTGGCCGCTGGAGCACAGGCACCCCGGCTGGCACTTTTAAATTTGCCACTCCCAGCGGCAGCCCACCGAGGCGCCCCACAAGCCCCAGCGCGTCCTTTCCCCGGCCGCTGGGGCTTGTGGGGCGCCTCGGTGGGCTGCCGCTTGGAGCGGCAAATTTAAAAGTGCCGGCCAGGGTGCCTGCGCTCCAGCGGCCAGCCAGCCCAGCTGCAGCCTCTAGCCTCCAGCAGAGCGCCAACCAGTCCGCCCGGATCGCCAGCGGCGGGGGAATAGGAACATTCAGTTCTATAGAACTGGCCTGGGCCCACCACTGCACCTAGTGAAAACCTATGGGAAATTCATATTACAATCCAGAGCAAATGGTTCTTACACCAGACCAAGGACTCCCCATAGTTACTATGGACTGTTCCTCTAGAGCTTACCACAGCTGTGCCTATGATAGTGTTTTCCTATCTGTTATAACCAGACAAAATAGATCATTCGGATACCAGGGATTACATGGGAATCACAGCATTGGTGTGCTTTCATTGGCCATGTGTACACTTCCAGATGGTCCTTGCTCAAATAAACCATCAGAAAGGAGTTAAAAGCATGTGTGGTAGAACATTGGATGTGATCGCTGTTACCAAATATGCTCATGTGTGTAAAACAAAGGAAATCTGAAGTGTATCCTCTAGAGACAGAAGAACAAGAAGACAATGACAGTGGCATATGGAAGATGAAAATTGACAATTGCTTTTTTCCTTCATGCTAAATATTTAATTCAGAAATGCTTTTGTTCAGCAACTTTCATATATGAATAGTGGAAATCTGCACAGATCCTAATATCTGTTCATACTGCATCTCTAGGGTCATATTTAGCAATAATTCAAATCTAAAATCTACATAAGGGAATTTTTGCAAATTTATAATTTCCACACATCTGCTAATGTTCTATTATAATTTTCTTAACTCACTTTTTCTTTCATAATGGACCTACTTTTGTGCCCAAGTGGATCATTAGCTTTTTACCCATGTTGATTAACTTGATTCATGCTAGGAAAAGGTAACTACAGCTTCGTGAACTGAATGAGAACTTTGGCTAATGTTTTAACCTCGTCTTTCACCATGAAAAGTCTTGTCAAATGTAATTGCACTGAAAGGAATTTAAATTCATTTCCTATGACATTTTTTTTCAAAGGCCCTAAGAAGCAAAGTCTGAACTGCATTCGTCACAGAGTGCTCTTCATGAGATATGGGCAGGGCATGCCTCTGGTGTGCAGCCGAGCAGCTCACAAATCCCTGACAGAACGGATGCTAACCTAATGAGCGCTCAAATGAAAATGAACATCTGAAGTTCTTTTTCAGGCACCCCATTTACTTTATTGCACAAAGTGGTAAAGTACCCCACTGATTTCCAGTGATAGCATTGATTTATTCATAGTGATACTTTTGACATCTTTATTAATAATATTATGGATGCTTGCCAGCAAGGGCATTAATGCCCACATTTCAGTTCTTGGATAAAATCCCAGAATACACTTGATTCCCCAGGAGCGAGACAACTGGGAAAAGACAAAATGTGGTTATACTATACTAGAACTACCAGTCCATTTCTCTACAATTATTTGGGGCACCCAAGTAATCTGTTGTTTACAGAGGAAAGATGAGATATAAATCTTTTAAATAAAAATAAAATAAATATTTCTTGAGCATTAGAGGAAACATGGTGACAAATGATGTTTGTCAATACCCCAAATTTGGAAGCAGCCTGAAAAGTTTGACAAAGAAATCCATATCCAGAGCAATGACATTCCCTTATTTCAGTGTTTCTCAAATTGTGAAGGGAGCTGCAGAATTCTTGGCGGGGGGAAAGCACCATCATATACAATGTGCTAGTAACAGTCAGCAGCTATCATTCGTGGAGGTACAATATAATAATATACTCATATTATTTTAAAAAACCATCATCCTTTCCAGCATCTCAGCTGTCCTTTGCCTCCCTTCTTCTCAATAGCTCTCAATGGCTTCTCAATGGCCTTAAGTTGAGGGGGGGAGTTGTTCTCAGCCTGGCCTGTAATCTGTCCCAGAGACAGTTACAAATGACATGTGTTCACAGTTAAAATGTGAATGGAACATTCTTCTCCTCAGCCTTTTGTGCCGCAGGGACACATTGCAATAGAACCCTCAGCCTACTTGATTGACAGAATGTACAGACACCTGCACAGGTCAAGGATTTTATGTATCTATGATACATAAGAAGATAAGACTGTACAGTAGTCCTAATGGAGACCATGGCCAATGGCCCAGTAGGTCAGGAGAGTTGCCAGACGAAAGAATGTGGAAACCACTGCCTTATTTATTTGTAAATTTATGTTATGTGCATTCAGTGGTGAACTGGGCTGCTATATTTTGTAATTCCCTTTTCATTCCACTTGCATTCATAGAACTTCTATTTCCAGATGGTTTTGCCTGTTTTCTACAAGTTGGGTCACTGCAGTGTTCCAAGCTTCAGACATTATGATTTCCAAGTCCTATGTCTTGACACACACCAATTAGACATGTGTATGCATAGCGTGATTCAGATCTTAATGACCTCCTGTGTATCGTCTGCTAAATAAATTTGATGCTAAACCAGTTAACCTCACTGCCCTATTTATCTTGGCTGGCCATCTGAGTTCATGTCTCCATGAAGATATTTCATCCTGCAGCCTTGAAAGTTTTGCTTTCATTGAAACCCTGTTTCCCTCGCCAGTGTTCAAACCCCCCTCTCCGCCCTCCAGTGAATCATTACTATAATGAGATAAAGATCTCTAGCCAAGGAATGATTCTTATTAGAAGTTCCCAAGTTCTTCTCAGAGACCTCCCTGGGGTATATATTAAAACCAAAATGGCCTCACACAATCGTTTAAATCATTTAAATCTACAAAACTCAATTCATATTGACTCCCTCTAGGCATTTGCCTTACAAGTGACCTAATAAGGATGAGCTGAGACTGCCTCCAAAGAGTACACGGGAACACACTACAGCAATTCCCAAACATTTTCTGGGAGGTTAACTTATTGCAGCTTTCATGAATTCCATTTTGAGAGTGGAAACTTTTCAGATATGTAAAACTGAGTACTTGTCCCATTTGGGAAGGAGATGGGATGGAGTCTGCTATAAATAAATTAAATGTTTTAGGTTTGATCTCTTGAATGATGAACCCTACAATCCAGAGTGACTACAGGAAGACATAAGAGGCACTTACTCTGGATTGCTATATACGTTTCCCCTAGGTTTCCCCTAGATGCATTGTAACTATGTCGGTGTGAAAGGCGTAGTTACTCTGGATTGTAGCCTATGAGGCACATTCCAAATTGTATTCAGGGCAGCTCAGGTGGAGATTTCCTATTATACTGGGCTTTCTTTCTTTCACCCCCTTTCCAGATTTTTGAGCCTATCAAAAATTTGAGGGTTGAGGGTTGAGGGATCTTGTTTAGTTGCCTCTTCCGCAGCAGTTCCCTGTGGATTTGGCCTGCTTAGCTGGGCCATTTTTCTGTCCTAAAGTCAGGATTGCATTGCCAGTATATGGTAATTGTATAAAAGTGATATCATTAAGTATAATTCTTTAATTTATTTGTTTCACTTGTAGTTTACATTTTATTATTTATAACATTAAACAAAAACTATTTCAGTCAGCTATGAATTTCTTTTTAACAATTTAATTCTGTCTGCAGCACTATTGTTTGGATGCCTTCTCTTAATACAAAATTGATCCACAAAATCTGTTCCACATACTATTCAGTTTATAAGGCATTTACATGGTGATTTCAAAGGTGTACACAAAGATTGTCAAGTACAACTAGAAAAAGAGGTTTCAGCAACATTTACCTCCATTCTTTGACTGATTGTTCACTTGAAGAGATGCTCTTGTCTGAAAGAACTGCGCTTCAGCAGCTGTTGTGAATGGTTATTGAAGCAGCTGGTTTAATCAATAATTTATTTGCCAGGCTTAAAAGGCCAAACCCATTCTATAACATATTTTTGGATCTTACCACCATTTGATTACTTTCAGAAGCAAGAGCTTAGAATATCAATGTGCCAACATTAAGACAGAAAACTTATATGAACGTTTTATTCTCTCTGGTTTATTCTTATTCTAGTGAATAAAACAGGTGGCCCCATCCAGTTGGATCCCTATAGTAGCAGTTCTCACAATCTGCTGCTATAAATTCTGCTGTAGTATGGCAAAAGCCATGGCACCTTTATGAGCTTTGGGGACACCAATGCAGACACCAGTCCAGGTATGGTAGGAGCAGGGCAGTACACAGGAGGGGAGAGGATCAAAGTGAAGGTAGGCAGAGGTACACCTTGATGACACTAGTGCATGCCAGATCCCATTCCTGTTTTGAAGGCCTGAAGCCCTTAGACTATGTCAGTCAAATAGGTGGTGTAGGACACCCACTGATGACTAGACAGCCTATGGAGAGGTAAGTCAGAAAAAAATTACCTCTCTTGGGCTGTCTGGTCACCCACACTCATCAATGGATGCATGTGGACTCCAACAGTATAGCTGCAACATGTAGGATGGTAGGAAACAGGACTTTCCCACCATTTTTAAAAGATTTTACCTAATCAAGGAAGTTGTTATTAGACTACCAAGGCACTCAAAGAGGAAATGAACATTAGCTGTCTTTGCCATCTTGAGATCTTTGCTGACTTGATGATGTTATGACTACTGATGAGCCTCCTATAGCGAAACAGAATGAACAGAATAGGACAGAATATTGATTTAAAGTTTGTCTTTGACTTTACCACTGTCATTCCATTCTCTTGGCATCAGAAATCTTTCTTTCAATGGGTACTGATGAGATAAGATCTTCTGACTGAATGATTCTTTGTGCATTTATGATGACTGGAAGACCTTTTCTCCCTTAGGCATGTCTGGAGAAGGAAAGAAAAAACCTTGAAATTAGCATTTTAAATTTTCTGTAAGAAAAATGCTTATTTAATTTATTCCTATTTTGAGAATCTAAACAGAAATCATTAGGATACTATTGCTTTTCTTCCCCATAACCATTTCTAAAAAGTTAGTTTCACTTTATTTCCATTGATGACTAGTTCTCAAAAATACCTTCCAGCTAAACATGAGGCCTTATGATTTCACATCAGCTAAATACCTGACACAAGAGTGAGAAGCCCCTTTGTAGAGCCGTTTCCCGTACCCTGATGGAAGGGGACAAATATCCCTTTTCCCCAAGGAACTATTGCCAGCTGCCCAGTGTATGTAGGATGCCTTGGTAGCCGTTTTGGTGCAGCACCAGCCCCGCATGCCAAGCAACTCAGGATTAGGCCACCTGGCAATTTTCAAAATTAATGAAATTTACTGTGTTGGAGTCTATAGTCCCTTAGAGGAAGTACATCATATATGATTTTTCAATGAGGTGGTCATCTTTAGAATAAAGCTCATCTTAAACCATAAAGCTACAACTACAAGTGGAATTTGTAGCTTTTATATGTGGAGAAACAAAAATGCTTTCAACCTTTTTATGTACAATTTTCAGGGCTCCGAGCAGAAAAGAATGATCTTCCACTTCTTTGTCCTTATAGTTTAGCAACTTCAGTTTAGCAAATTTATCAAGCCAAAAACCTTGTGCTGAATGACACAAATTACTGCCCAAGATTGGCATACTCCAAAAGACATTCATTTAATTGCTTCCCCAAACGAAGTATGAAAAGCAGCTTTCAGCTGAAGTAAATCAGATGTTCTCTCACCAGAGAGCATTTCATTCATGTCAGTGAACATCATAATAAAGCACGTGTTCCAGTGTTCCATTGACTTGCCTGTTGAAAGCCTTCCTTTTTTCACTAGGCCGTTAATTTGCCTGAAAGCGAAGCTTGTTTCTATATCCTCCCCAGACATTTATTATCTTATTTCTGCTGCAAACCACTGTACTGAATTTCGTAGTTTCATTATAATTTTTTAAAACAACATTTACTATTGTAGATTTTTAATTGTTTAGGACATCCAACTCTGGGATGCAAAAAGGGGGGTTTACATTTCAATAAGACTAAAATGCATAACAATACACATGTGCACATGAACATATGCACACAGACATACATTCTTGTTGTTGCTGTTACTGTTGCAGGATAACCATATATCCTCTTTTTCCAGGACGTATCCTGAATTTTAGGTTAGTGCTCTGGAAAAAAACTCCAGTGCCCTCCTTTTCCTTGTGAGTGGGCAGCATGTAGCCTTCTTGAAATTAATAAACTCTATGCAATAAATTATATGTAATAGTTTTAAATTTAATAGTAAGTAATATGTTTAAATTAAGCACATGAAAGCAATATATATATATATATATATATATATATATATATATATATATATATATATATATATATATATATGTCTTTTTAGCTTCTATTTCATGACCTACATTTTGTTGGGGCCTTGTCCTCTTTTTGTGGTTGTACATGTGGTAACCCTGCTCTTCCCAGCAGTAGTCCAGTAGCAGTTTCTAAACCTGCGCTGGACACAGTGCAGACATGCCGGCATGACTGTTCCAGCGCAAGTTAACATTGTGCTGGCCTTCTCCTGGCTCCCTAATATTCTATGGGGTTAATAATATTGGTTTACCTTAGGAGACTTGTAATGGTTAGTGAATATGAAGTGCTCTGAACACTTGTTACAGGGTTGCTATTATGACATATGGTCACCCGGTGTTGTTGTTATTGCTGCTGCTGTTGATTTTTGAACTGGCAGATGTTGACTGGTTTGTTTTATCCAAACATCAAGTCTTTCCTAAGCACTTGGGATGCTGGTTTTTATTCTAGCTGGCCTGAAAGTGAAGCCACGGAAGAGCATGAAGTGTCATTTGCGATGGCATAGCATTGGCACAAAGGAGTAGTGTGTGCTGGACATGCTGAGTGGTGCAGTGATAAGAGATGTGCAGGAGAGGATATGAAGGAAATGTAATTGGGACAGGGGGAACATAGAGAAGGGATGGGATGGATAAATTGAGTCAGAACAGAAGTGACTCTGCTGCACACCTCATCCTATCCCCCTGCCTAAGCCTGATTCAACAACACAGGTTCATATAGGGCGTAATCCTAACCAATTCTGCACAGGATGCAGCCTGCACTGGCCCAGCTGCATGGGAATTTGTTTGTGCTGGATGGCCCATCCAAAATACTATGTATTTTTGAAACATGAATAGCAAACATAGTGTACACCTTATTCAGTACAGATTATGTTTGCTACAGAGAATTGCTTACAAGAAGAACATGCTGTATTCTGGCACTTTGTATGCATTTATATGGGGTTCCAGTTGCAAATTAAGCAGCAGGTGAGGTCTGGTGGTTGTGCAGAGGGCTGCCAGAAAACTGCTATGCAGAAATAGACTGAGTTGAATTTTGGATGGGAAACCAAAATGCTGGTAAGGCTGTCATGAAACAGTGGAGCCAAAAGGAGTTGTTTGGCCCAGCTGGAAGGCATCCTCGATGCCAGATGTGATGACCACGCCATGAAGGATTGCATCTGGAAGAGAAGTGTTCTACAACTTGTAGTGCATACCTCATTCAATAGCAAATACCTCACAGAATTGTTGTGAGGAGTACACAAGAATAAAAACTATGTAAGCTATCTTGGCCATTTGATTTGGTATGGGAAATCAAATTCTAATCAATCAGTCAATCAATCAATCAATCAATCAATCAATAAAAGCCCATAGCTCTCCATGAACATATAAGGACTTCCCTGTTGTTGACAACAAACAAAAATCATGAGTTTGTCTGCATCTCACTGAACCATTGAATTACAGCCAGAAGCTATTATTCACCAAAATACAGGTACATATGAGCAATCCTTGTTCATGTGCATCTACATACATCTGCATCTACAATATACTGGGTGGTGTACAAGACCAATCAGAACACTGGAAACAGGTGAAACAGATATGTTGGATTACTTACACAAGTGAAACAGATGAGGAGCAAGTAGAATAAAGCAAGGGAGAACAGCAATACAAGCTCTGTTCTGTATTTGGCAATTTTGACTTCCTCCTCCTCCTCCTCTTCTTCAAGACAATCTGGAAACCAAGTAGACACTTTCACTTAAAAATACCAACTGTGCAATAAAAAACAAAAAGCAGTCCGTCAAACATACCTATTACTTTTAATGTAATGGTGCTATTTTGGTTGTGGTTACCAGCTGGTGCCCATAAGACGCATTTGTATGTCCCAGAACTGTTGTATGTAACATTTGCAATCTCCAGAGAATCCCAGGTATCGTTAGAAATACTGAAAGATTTGTTAAGTGCTCCTGAATAATCATGTTTCTTATTATGCTGCAGTTCCTTCCATTCATTGCTGTTTTTATCATTCTGCAAAACAACATGTTAACAGTCATGTCAACAGCCACCCAGAAGGTAATTATGCCCAAATCTGAGCAAAAACAGAATCCCAAATATATCATGAATTTATATTTCCACTGGATCTGCCTATTCTACAACCCACTCTACACTCTTATTTGCTATTGTATCAGTCATTTGGCAGAAACATATTTTTTTAAAAATTTTAATACATTTGAAGACATTGCAAAAGTGTTCCTCTAATATATCTCAATAACTGTTTAATCTGAATAAATGTCGACCAGCCACTTGTTATGCCCTCGACTAATGCATATTTCACGCTCTATTGCATTTGCCTTTTTATTCCAGATTGCTGCCATTTTCTAATGCAATATAAAACCTACATTGACTATAATGTATATTTGTGTTATCTCCTAAATTTTCTGCACCTTGAACAATGATGCAACATGACACATACACTACAGAGAAAGATTGCCAACACATATTTTGTGTGAAATATTCTTAAGGTGTTTATTTTTGAATCTGTGCAATTTTTCTTTTATGAAACATATGAAAGCAACAGTACATAATGCAACAGTATATTTTCAATTTGTTTCTATACTTAGATTTAGATAAATCAACATTGACAAATATTTTAAATACATTTTAACCGTCCATTAGTAATGCTAGAACTACTGGTAAGCCCAGACAGGCCAAGCAGGGAACATGCCAACAAGGCTATATACACACTGCAAAAGAGTTATTTCATAGAATCATAGAATCATAGAATCCTAGAGTTGGAAGGGACCTAGTAGGTCATCTAGTCCAACCCCCTGCCTGCAGCAGGAATTCCCCCTAGAGCATCCCCAACAGGTGCTCATCGAGCCTCTGCTTGAAGATCCCCAGTGAGAGAGAGTCCACCACCTCCCTTGCCAATTTGTTCCACTGAATTTGTCCCACTATTTGATGGGACAGAGACTCTTGCTGGTGGCAAATAGACTGTATAATTAAGGGGTGTCAAAAATAAGGCCTGGAGGAACCCTTCCAAAAAGCAATGTATCTAGCCCCTGTAATATTGGCATCTTTCATAACTTGAAATTATGAACAAGATTTGCACCTTTACTCTTAGGTCATTTGAAGTTAATGAGTTTCTATGTGAGAACACAGTACTTATTTCTGGCCAAAGTGCTTATTTCTGCTTAATTATGTCACTTCTTGCTTGATCATGGGCAAAATCCAGAGTAACTACGGGGAGTCCTTACTCCAGTGTAAGAACAACTTACTCTGGATTCCAATATGAATTTCCCATAGGTTTTCACGAGGTGGTGCAGTAACTACGGGTGCATGTAAAGTCTCTTATGTGCTCCCGTAGTTACTCTGGATTTGGGGGCATGTCACTTTCAGCACTTGGCAGGTGCACTGAATGCCATCAGGCCATTATATGACACAAATGTGACAACCCTGGTCTAATTCATTAATGATAAAGAATATGATAGACTGAAGTGTTTTGCTTAAGAGTGGACAATATCTTTTTTCCCAATAAAGTCCGACTCCATTCTTAATTGTCCACTTTTGGAGATGGTCAAGGAATGTCGTGCAGTTGCCTAACCTTCTCTTGTAAAATGGCAGCCACACAACTGGACATAGAAAAAGATGAGTGGGATCAGAGATCCAATTTCCAATATAGTGATTCTGAGATAAATATCTGTTGAAGGGGAAAGCTGGTGGTTATGGGGCTGCTGCATATCCCCTGTGTAAATATGCATACCGGTATATGTCATTCAAAGAGAACAGTAGCACTTGAATTTTGCTAGGAGAAACAGATGAGTAGTAATTTCTTTCAGTTTACCAAAGTGAATTGCTCAGGAATATATGTAAGCATACATAAAACAGTTAGGCAGAGAGGCAGAAAGCTCCTTCCCCATAGTCCCTGTTGGATCAACTGAAAAAACTAAAGATTTGTAGACACAGGCATAGATATACAGTATGTGCATCAAGAATGTATTTATTCTGAATTCATACAAAAGTTGTATCATTTGGTTGAGATCCCTTACTGTCCTTTCCACTTCTAATCCTTTTTCATCACAGTGCTGTACATTTTTCTCCCTTATTATATATTCCTTCATAGCCCTGTAATAATATTTTACCTGTGGAGACATCTAGTGGTAAATAGTTTTGAAAGAAAGATCCATTTTCTCATGGATTTTGCCTGGAAAGTCTTTTTAATTAATCACTTGTAAATAAACAGCCATCTTGACATGTGATCATCTTGATATGAGATTTTTAAGTTACTTTAATGGGACAATCCAGAAGTGCACTTGGGCTACCCCATCTACCATTGGCTGACCCAACTGCAAGATGAGCCATCCTAGTTACTCTGGAAAAGACTTCGGGCAGCCTAAGGCAACATAGGCTGCCCCAAGAGAGGTGGACCTGGGTTGCCCTAACTGGGGCAGCCTAGGCAGTTCAGGAGAGGCATGTTGAGGGCATGTTTAGCATTGCCTAGGGCAGAGCAGTTACTCTGCATCCAGAGCCTGTTTCCAGGGCAGAAATGCCCTCTTCCAGCTCCTCAGAGTTATACCACCTCAGGAGCAGGTATAGTAATGAGCAGACCCATAGAGGTCCATGATAAGACCCGAGTAAGAACGGCAGTGTTGATCAAAAATCTAAGTTCTTGGCCATCCTAGCTGCAACCCCTGCCTCTCAACTTAGGATATGGCACAACTACGGCAACCACTATCCTAGGGATACAACAGGCCACTCCAAGCATCCACCCTCTATTAGAGGTACTGCTGTATTGCACTCTCATGCTGCAGCTGTAACTTGTCAGGAACTTCTGGTCTTCCTTATAATGTAGGCACCACAGCTGTTCCTTGTTCAGTGTGATCTGAGGGGGGATCTCCTCAGGAGCAAGCCCTCCCCAGGTGTCACTGACTTGATGTCTACTTAGCATGCTCAGTAGCAGCTAGGGCAGCCCAGGCTTCCTGACTCTCATTGAATCCAGCATTTTTGCTCTGGATTCAAATAGTTGGGGCAGCCCAGCTAGGGCACTCCTCATGGCCCTTACTCCTGATTGTGTCCTAAGATATTTAAAAGATTTTAAGATATTTTAAGATACTCTGGTTCTGGTTTATGATTTTATAAGTGTTTCCCTTTTACTTTCTTGGGCAATGATTTGTGAACAGATCCAAATCTTCCTAACTTGTGTAATTAGCAGGAAACATGAGAATTTATTTAAGCATTTATAGAATTTGTCCCCTTATCCCAAAGTAGTTAAAATATAATTATTTTTAATGACATCCCGCTTTTCTCTAAATAGATTTGGGCGAACTCATAATCAAAATTTAAAAACATGAAAAACTCTAAGATAAAACTACTTGCAGCAAACAGTAAAAAATAATGAGATGGATAAAAAGAATTAGAGCAATTGAACAGGAATTGAACAGGAATTATAGGAAGTCAGAGAAGATTATCCCCTAACCCCAAATTGTACACCAGACAGAACTTAATTACACTGGATCCAATGCAGGCCACTCAACCAACCTTTTCCAGAACAAGTTTGGATTGGGCTGCCCAGGTCCAAACCAGCACCTTGAAGCTCTAAACTCAAGGATCCCACCAGCATTTGAACGTCTGCCACAGAAAGCAGCAGGAGCTGTGCTTATACACATGTGTAATGTTTACACCCCTGTGTAATAAAAAAACAACAGGCAATGTTGCACTAGATTAAGATGCCCATTAGTCCAACATATGGAAGAAGAAACATCCAATTTCAAAAACACTGCTGTGAATCATAGCACAGTATTGGCAGTTGCCTGCTGGAAGAGCCTCCACCATCAGATTTCACTAAAAAGCCAATATTAAGAATAAATGTATGGTAACAGAAGGAAAAACACTCCTGACGATGAATGACAGACAATGAATGAATTTCTAGATACCAGTTTTCATTCTAACGCAATGTAACGGATGAACACCCACTTTGCTGTGTTATATTTGGGGAAATGGGCTGGAAAGTTTTTTTTTAAAAAAAGAAAAGCTGAACCATTTGGTGGCAGATTGAATGAATATATACATTCAAATAGCGCTCTGGAATTAGAATGAAACACTGCCATTCTTCAAAGCCCACATGAAGATTGCATAGAGTTCTGCTTTTTCAATGTTTTTTTATTTGCATAGTGTGATTTCCATGCAGCTTTTCAAATTCTGGGGCTGCAGAATATGAATGTTTGATTACACACGAATGGAACAGTAAATAAGGACTATTAATTATCCCATGTTTTCTTTATGACGTGAAATGAAATCAACTGTTACATCCTGTTTCAAACCCCTTGTCATTGCAATGGTACATATACTGACACATGTAAAGCAGAAACGGTAGAACATATTACGATCATTTGTATTTTTGTCTTCCATTGTTACTAGATTAGCACATACTACAATAGTTTTAAATTCAGTTTTAACCTGAGCCTCAGGACTGAATTTTCATATTAGGCTGGATCTTGATGGGTTGGGGTTATTTTAGAAATATCACTGAAATGAATTGAGGGTTACCAACAACTGTGAAGCTGACCCTGAAAACTTTGTTGGCTTTATGATCTGATATTTAATTCTACACCACCAACAACACACATTATACAGTTTCATCATCATCATTTTTTTAAAGCAGCAGAAGTCAGAGGTTAATTGTTACTATTTACCATGCAGTTCAAAATGACCCTGTACAAGATATTTCACCTGAGAGCTGTTTGAACTTTATGGTCTGAAATGTCATACTATTTGTTGGAATTACTGTTTAATTGGTCCCTTTAGGGCTTTATACACTGTTTATTGATTAGGTCCTCAACAGATTATTTTTTTTGTCATTAATTGTACAATTTGGTTGGCTAGCTGCACTCCATCATCTTCACTCACTACCACCATTTCCCGTTATCGGAGAATAATGATCCATTATGCAAAGAGTGTAAGAGAGGCCTTGTTAGACACTGAAACTTGATGATTTTGAATGACTGCAATTGCCACTGGTAACTGTTTTAACATTTAATTAGTGCCAATGGTTGCTGTAGTATAGTACAGAATGCAGAAATGGCACATTCTGACAAACTCAAGATCTCTTCACATAAAATCCTTTCTTTTCCATCCAGTGACCACCCAACAATTCCCAACCATGCATTCATGTGTATAACATGTGAACTAGGCAATCAGGGGGGGCATGGCGCATGGGGGAGCATGGTGCATGGGAGGAATGGTGCGCAAGTAGGAATGGTACACGGGGAGGAATGGTGCATAGGGGGAAGGAATGCACCTGGGGAAAGGGTGCATGGAGAGAGGTTACTCCTGCAATAGTGGGTAAATTTCACTAGTATATTATATATCCATGCAAGTCCTATATGGATGCATACCATATCATCTGAATGTCATAGCCATTAAGGTTCTTTTTCCCACTGAAGAATTCAATAAAATATAGATATTGCTGCAATCCTAAAATCACTTTCCTGGGAGAAAGACCCTTTGAACACAATGGGGCTTCCTTTTGATTAGATATAGTTAGGATTGTGCTCTAAATGTGAAAAATCACAAAAAAGTACATGGTAACAGATTCTTACTTTATACCAGGAGACTGCACTATATAAGACTTCTGGGTCCCGATGAGCTTTGCAAGGGAGCAACACATTTTCACCACAAGTGCCCAGGATAAGCTCTAGAATATTATCAACAGGAACTCCATGACTCACATACCAAACTGCAAGAAAAGGCATTATTAATTCAGAATCCATTAAAATTTACAGAAAAATCATGAAGAAAAACACAGATTTTAAAGACAAGTGTTGAGAAGGAAAGATAACAAAAGTTCAAATACGTTTAAAACAAAAAGAATAACATACCTTGGCTTAGGAAGACAAGCTGATACCAATATATAGAAGCCATGAGCATGCTGTAAAAATGGGTAATGATTGCTCTTTTCAGGAGAATGAAAGAATGACAGAAGTGAAAGCAGTGATGTCTAAAGACATTTACAAATAATTCAGGAACACATAGATTGGGATTCCCCCTCCCTCAACCTTGTGAAGGCCACTGACTGGTTGTAGGGGAAAGTCCCTCTGTCTTTCCTTACTTCTCTCTTTAATGACATTTAGATGTTGTCATAAACAGAAACTCCAGTAGCCAGCAGCGAACATGTGATAAAAAGTCAAAATAGAAGTGGTTAAATGTTTTGTAGATCCATTTTAAAAAATAGCAGTGGTGGTTGCTCATGCTTCTCAATTTTTCACCCTGTAACATGATTCCAACAAAAATCAACCCCTGAAACTACTCTGCATTCACATAAACTTCCCTTGTTTTTTCTTCTTACTTCTGAGTAGACATGGTTAGGATTGTGCTGTCTATTGGTAAGGTGATTTTTAAAATAAGATAATATTAATAGCCAATCAATAGTATTAATACTGATAATGGTTAATTAAATAATGATGGAGGTGTTATACTGATATTCCAGGTGTGAGGACAGTATTGCTGGTTCATCATAATCACTGGTATAAATTTAGGGAAGGACCATGAAGGAACAGAAGTACTGGACAGATTGCCAGTACCCCTAACCCCCCCCCCCCCGGCTAGGAACACCCACTAGGGACACCTCCTAGGGTCAGAGTTGATGCTGTAAGAATGAAGAATTTAATGGTGTGGAAAAGCCCTTGTAAAATACGCATTTCATTACATTATGTAACTTTATAACCTTTTCAGGAATAGGTTTCTATTTTTTTCTTGTGCTTCTCTCTTAATCATTAACAATTGCAAATATAATCACTATTCTGACTTACAAATGCATCAATTCTGAATATTCTGAATAAATTCTGCATAAATCTAAATAAATCACCAAATGTCTACAATTTTCATAGGGTATCAAAAATGATAGAAAATGAAAGTTCATTTGGTTTCTATGAATGAGCTCATCTGAAAGGTTACCATACCCGGTTTTCCCCCTGTTGGTAATATTTAGAATCTACAGTACTTTCCAGAACTAAGCATTTATACACATGACTGGCTCCCATAACCTACAGTACTGCTTTTCAGATTTGGAGAGAGATTTAGGCTGGAATCCTAAAAACACTTTCTGGGAGAGTAAGACCCACTGAACACAACGGGATGTACTTCTGAGTAGGTATGGTTAGGATTGTGCTCTTAGTCTTTGCAGGGGAGCAGCTGGGTCAGTAAAGATAACCTAGGCTACAATCCAGAGTAACTATGAGACATTTTACACCGACGTTCCTTCCCCCTCCCATTAAAGTAGTGTAGACCTTTACATGAACAGGGAGACCATGACACCCCAGGTTTGAACAGCACAGACCTACATGGTACCCTCAAATGCCTTAATATATGATATTGTGAGGTCTTGGAATAGAAGTCATTTAAGCCTACATAGGGAAGTTGTGATATAGCTACTACTTATCTCACAAGGGAAGACAGATTTTAGCCATAACCCAGCTAAAGCTGCCACAAATATATCCCAACAAAAGCAATAGGATTTAATTTGACAACGGATAAAAAATAATGGCGTTTTAGCTGGATAGGAGTGACTTTATGTTTCTGACAGTACAATCCTGTCTTGTGCTAGAATAGAGAGGCCAGTGGGCCTGCCCTATATAATAATAAATAGAGGGACTCAAGGCGGCTTACAAAACATCCATAAAAAAACACAAACAATAAAATCCAGTACATTAAAACAGTTAAAACAGGCATCTTAAAAACAATAAATATAAAACATCTACATTAAAACACTGATTAAAACCATAATAAAAGAGTTGTGCAGTAGAAGTGGCCAGACTAAAAATAAACCAGCAGTCTAAAAAGCTCAGAAGTCTGTTCTAAAAAGAAATGTTTTTAGGCCAAGCCGATAAGTTTTGAAAAGTTTCACATTTTAAAAAGTTTCACATATCAAGTGCACGTTCATGGCTGCGGCTGCACTAAGGTCTACTCAGGCTCTACTTTCCACACCACTGATTTTAGTGACACAACAAACAGATCTGAGAAATCTGAGGCTGCTCTGTGCTGCCTGTAGAACGGGACTGGAATCCAGCATAACTGCCAGTTCCCATCCCAGGAACGCCCTCCTCCTTCCCCAAAACATCTCCTCCTTCTCCAAAACATCTCCTTTTTCTTCCCTCTCCCTCAGTCACCCTGTGCTGGCCTTGATCACCCAGCACAACTCACTATGGCACAGGACAGTGATACTGGTACCAACTCTCTGTGGAAGCCTACCCTACTGGGCTGTAACAGCCCAACTGGTGGTGAGATAAGGGAGGAACTTTTCCACCATGGCACTACAGATGTAGAATTCCTTCTCCTTTAAATTACAGGCATCCCCCATTTCTTGGACAACTTAGGGACAGGAGCACCATCCCAAAGTGAAAAACATTGAAAAGTGGAAACCAGTCTTTTTCAGCTTGCAAATGCAAAATGACCACCCAAAAAGAAATAAATACCACTTGCAAAAGCCTAAATAAGACATATTTATTAACATATAGCCAAAATACATTAAAAAATTCAATAAAATGAACAAAGGCACGTGTGGGCAATTAATAACATGTATTTGAAGGTGATTTATTGAAGAAAGCCATTATAAAATGTCAAAAAGAGTGTGATATTTTATTAAAGTCTTTAGATCAGGGGTCTCCAAACCCCAGCCTGGGGGCCAGATGCGGCCCTTGGTAAGCCTCAATGTGGCCCCTGGGAAGACCCCTCTATCTGGCTCCTGGCAAGCCTTGTAATCCCCTCCAATACATTCTTATATGTAAATTTATGAATATATATTCAAGTGTGAAATGTAAATTAGTTTTCTGGCCCCCAACACAGTGTCAGAGAGATGATGTGGCCCTCCTGCCAAAATCGTTAGCGGCCTCTGCTTTAGATCAACAGAGAGAGGTTGAAAGAGTGACGCATGTGTTGAATGAATGAGTTGGGTATAATTGAAAGGTGTTGAAAGAGCAGAACTGTCAGAAAATGAACTGTCAGAAAGTGGTTGATGTAGCCCCTTCTTTCCAGATGTGATGGGGGGTGTCAGAATATTCTCCTGTTTTCCTCTTTTTTCTCTGACTTCCTCCTATTCCTTTATCTTTGCTAAATTTGGGTCTATGCTGTTATTCTGAATATTTATTTCATCTTTTTCCTGCTTTAATAGTTAACCGCCTTGAATGCCTCATTCAGAGAGGAGAGATTAGAAATAAATATTTTAAGTAAGTAAATAATGCATTAGCTGTATGCTTAGCACAGCTTGATATAACTTTTATCAGATCGTTTGACAATGTGACAGCATCGATTGTGTGACAAGTTCTGTGTGACGGACGTTTCTCCTTCACTTGGAGGTTAAGGAGGCTCTGGCAAGTACCACAACTTCAAGCAATGGTTAACTTTAAAGAAACCTGCAGGGACACAGCCACACTTAAAATTAGCCTGGCTTGGAAACAGAAAATGCTTCACCTGGGCAGGCAACCAGTTGTGGACATGTCACAACATTACAGAAGGCTGTTACAACAATGAGCTGGGTTTGGCTGGGCTGGTTTAGAAGGTCTCCCTGCTGAGCATACAAAGACAGTGGGATGGTGATGGCAAGGAGATGGATAGTGGGAATGCAACCATGATTCGCCCTAATCATGAGGACAAGAATTCAGGTACAAGATGTGCATGAATTTAGGCTTGCTAAGGGCATGCACTAATTTTGGTGCAAACTGTTTTGAAGAGGGCAGCTCTGTAGCAGTCACTTAAAGCACCAAAGAAACAGTTTCAGTTGGCTGAAGACAGGGCAGTTTTCTATTGCCACATGTAGTTGTCACCCTGGCCAAAAGTGCCTTGCTACAATCCCCATCCCCTACAGCAGCGGCAGTATGTGGGGAGACTGGGAGTCTTTGCATCTCATTTTGCCTAGGAAGAAATTCTTCCTTTCCTTTCCCCTCTCCTTGTGGATTTTTAAAAAATCCTTTAGGGATGGTATACAGCAGTGTTTCTTGAGAATTTCAGCCTGGAACACCCTTCTGAGGATGAATTTTTTGGGGAGACCCCCTGCCCAAAGTGATGTCATGCCTGGAAGTGACATCAAACATAAAGTGATATCACTGGGGTGCCAGAGCTCCTTCGTGTCTACTCAGAAGTAAATCCCATTATTTTCAATGGGACTTACTCTCAGGAAAGCAGCACATGTGTCCCATTCCAAGATGGTGACAGATTCCAAGATGGCAGCTTCCAGCTTTTCACAATCCCCTTGAAATGAAGTTGCAACCCCCACTTTGAAAACCACTGGTATAAAGATTTGGGCTCCTGCTATACTCCTTTCTATAAATTGCAATATCATGAAATAATACCCTTACAGGATTCAGAACACACATTGAACACATTTGCTGTTCAATAAAGTAACAGACAACCCCCATCTAAGTAGCTTCATCATGTGAAATACAAGATATAATTTTTTTAAAAAAGTGATAAATATAATTGCAGAGATACAAATTTGGAAGTTCTAACTCAAAGTTCACAGCAAATGACGTCAAAAAATTATGAGTAATCTATGGGTAAAGAAGAAGTACTGATTCTTAAGTAGGTGGTTTTGGAAACAGAGAATAAGTGGTAGGAGAATTTAGATTTGTTTTAAAAAGGAGAAGTGAATAATACTATATATTACAACCAATCTTACTAAAATCTTAATCTTACCAAAACATTATCAGGGCCAGTTTAAAGAAGTCAGAGCACAATCCTAACCATGTCTACTCAAAAGTAAGTCCCATAGTGTTCAGTGGGTCTTACTTCCAGGAAAGTAGCTTTAGGATTACAGCCTTAGGCTTCAGTCCTATGCAAACTTACTCAGGGGTTAGTCCCACTGAACATAGTGGGAGATACTGCTGAGTAAACATGCATAATATGCAATTTAAGACCTCTAATTTGGAAGTAGATTTTCTACTTAGCAGCTCACTAATAACATTTCCAAAATAGTAAAAGTATTTATGATATGCTGCTTCATATTTGATGCTGGTGACATGATGTGACAACATATTCTTGCAATTCTTATTAGGCAATTGTCAGCGGCAGTTTTAGTGTATAACATTCCCATGTTCCATCCCAATTAAAAACTGAAGAGAGCTGAGAAGTTTTAAAATGTGAAAGATGTCATGGAGATACAGTGATACCTCTCTTAACAAGCACCTCACATAACAAGCATTTCACATAACAAGTTTAATTTCCCAAGAAATCTTGCTTCACATAACAAGTTCCGCTTCACTTAATAAGCAAGTGCACTATGGGCACATGTGCTATGCAGCCCTGATGCTCCACGCAGAGGCTCTTTAAAAGGGCTGCTGGCCAGTGCTGCTGCCTCTAACTGCCCCCAACTTGGGGGGCAGTTGTCTGGGGGTGCCAGAGGCAGCTGCCCCTAACTGCCCCAAGTGTCTCCACTGGCCACCTTGAACCTCCAGCAGCAGCCCAAGTAAGAGCACAATCCTAACCATGTCTACTCAAAAGTAAGTCCCATTGTGTTCAATGGGTCTTACTCCCAGGAAAGTGTCTTTAGGATTGCAGCCTAAGCTTCCCAGGAATGTGTCTTTGATTACAGCCTCCTAACCACGTCTACTCAGAACCCACATTATGTTAAATGGGGCTTTCTCCCAGGAAAGTGTCTTTGATTGCAGCCTCCTAACCATGTCTACCCAGAAGTAAGCCCCATTGTGTTAAATGGGGCTTACTCCCAGGAAAGTGTCTTTAGGATTGCAGCCTAAGTAGACTTCATAGGATCATGCACATTGAATGCATGTTTTGAATTCAATTCCAGTGTTTTATCATGATTTTTACATCCAGTTAATGTTTTTATATGAATATTTTGCGGGTTGTGGAACCAATCATCTGAGTTTCCATTATTTCCTGTGAGAAAATCTGCTTCACTTAAAGAGCACTTCACATAAAGAGCATGCCTCCAGAACGAGTTAAGCTCTTTATGTGAGGCACCACTGTACATTAAAAATATTCTTTTCCCTAAACCAACCCTAGATGGCAACAGTACTCTGTATAGTCCTGCTGTATTGTCTTCTAAAGAAGAAAAAGAAAAACGTCTTGCTACAATTTTATAAGGGAGGGTTGAAGAAAACCTGGATCTGAACTTTTCAATAAAGCAATTGCCCTCTTCTCATATTATAGGGCATTAAAAACACATGAAACTTGTCTACAGTGTACGCATAATTATTATTGACACACAAGCTACATTCAGTGTTCACACAGGAATACATGCAGTCTGTATTTTTGAAGGATTCAGTCCTGTGTTGAATTTTAAAATGAGCTTATCTTCAGCTATTCACACAAAAACTATTCACACAAATTCGCACAAAAATGTATGTACTCAGTATATACTTATGGACATCTGCACATGTGTAGTGTAGTGTATATAGACTTCACAATTTATTTACTGCAATTCTTTAAGTTTTGGATAGACATAGCTAATTCTGATGGTTTCTAAATATAGACAAAAGTGAACTATAGTTCAAATTTTTTCACATATATTTCACATATATTTTTCACATCTATTTTTTCACATATATTTCACGTTTCACAAATATGCGCACAGCTTCCCTACAATACAACCCACAAACTACCAGAGAGGGGCTGATAATTTGCATTCACTCAGTGTATACATGTAGCTTAGAGAAAAACAGAAATATTTATGGTTACAATGTTCAAAATAAACACATTTGAATCTTTGGTATTCTTTAAACATGGAATACAACAAACTCTCAGTTTTTAACAAACGTTTCGTTGTCTGGATGAAGAGACATTTGATGGTAAAGCTTCCCCACCTACAACTCCTCCTCTATTTAATGATCTGAAAAAAGCAAGTATGTGCACACATTTCTTTGCTTTTGCATGCACAAGATCTGTATGTTATATTAGAATGCACACAGAATTTTGACACTGTTTCAGAAGTCTTTATATTAATTTATTTTAGGAAGGCATTGAGATTTAGGTCATGCCTTCTCCCAACTGGGCATGATTTCTGCACAATATCTTGGCACCCTGAACAGTTAAGTTCAGTGTGGAAGAGAATAGGACCAGAATCAAGTTTCTGTTTCTCCAAAGGAAAGCTGCGAAGCAGATCCTTGATGAAATGTCACAAACTTTGGGTGACAGTGGCCCTTCATATGCAACACTTAAGCGTTGGGTTGTCAATTTTAAAACCGGCCATTTCAGTATTGAAAGCAAGAAACCCAGTGGAAGGCCTGTTTCTGTCTCTGTGCCTGCAAATGTGAAAGCCATCCATGACGTGATCATGGAGGACCACCAAATATCAGCCAAAAGTATTGCTACGTATCTGGGAATATCACATGAGAGACCTGGTGCCATTGTCCACAACGACTTGAAATGAGAAAGCTTGCAGCGAAGTTGATCCCAAAACGTTTGACAACCGAACAAAAGAGGAAACGTGTGGAGACAACGGTGGCTATTTTGGAACATTAACTGTTGCATATGAAGGATTACTGTAAACCATATCACTGTGCACTATTTGAGCCAATATCAAACTTTTGTACACTCTGATGAGACGAGAAGAATGTGCACATGTTTAATTTTCGGACTTGAAATCAATGACACTTTAAAACAGGCTTATTGTTGGCTGCATTGTGCCTATTTTGTCTAGAAACATCTATTTAAATACAGTGGTTGTTTTGTCATAAATCACTTGCTGGTTTTATAAAGCTCCATGAGATATTGATTTGAATTTTCAGCACCTGCTCTGAGAGGTGGAAAAGGGAATAAATACCTGTGTTGGATTTTATTTATGTTACAATGCAGTCCTATTCACATCAGTATTGTGGATCTGCACATCACACTGCAACATTCAGTTAAATTGAATGGGAGCTCAAAGGAGGCAACAGGCATGGATGTGCTGTAAGGAGGAGGCAATAAGAGATAGGAAAAGGAACGGAGGAGGACAGCTAGCAGCACAAAGAAGGCACAGTAAAGAAAAGAATCTTCCATATATAAAACTGAAAAGTCACTGACTCATTCACTCACTGACTGATTCATCAACACCCAGCCAAAACTGCTGAACCTAGAAGCGTGAAATTTGGGGAGGGTGTTCCTTCCTTGATGGAGGCACCCATTAAAAATAGGTTTTTGGAAATTCCAACCAGAATAGGTTGAAAAGGGGCGCAACGTGTTTTCCTCCCTATACTTTCCGTTGCAGAATTCCTGACGGAGGGATACTCTGCCCCAACCCCCATACCTAGAAGCATGAAATTCAGGGAGAGTATTCCATATGTGACAGGAGCACCCACCAAGAACTGAGTTCTAGAAATTTAACCTCTATCGGACTGAAAAGGGGTGCAACACATTTTCGGCCTATACTTAACATTGAATACTTTTGGCCAATATTTAGCATTTTAAATGGGGCAGAGGTTGGGGGCAGTTTTATTGCTTTTTTACTGTTTTTACTAAATGTTTTAGCCTGTTTTAATTGTTTAGTTTTAATCTAATTGTATTTTAATTGTATTTTAATTATGTTTTAATCTATATTTATAATTTTATTTTAATGGTGTTTTATTTTTTTATGTGATGTTAGCCGCCTTGAGCTCCCTCTTGCAGGTCAGGTGAGGAAAAGCGGGGTATAAATCAATAAAATAAAAATAAATAAATAAATAAATAAATAAATAAATAAATAAATAAATAAATAAATAAATATTTAACATTCAAGACTGATCAACTCCTAGACCCAAATCCTGCACTTGCCCAGTAGGAGGGTTATTCATGGTTGTGGAGGGTGTTGCACAGGGTGGGGGTATATTGCGGGTAGATGTTGCTGGTATGTGTGTGTTATGCATGGGGGAATGATGTGCATGAGAGAATGATGCGCATGGTGCACAGAGGAGTTTGATGCACCGGGGGGGGGGCATTGATGCACAGGGGGGATTCAAGTGCATGGGGATTTATGTATTGGGGTGTCGATGCACAAAGAGGTTGATACCAGAGTGACCAGATACCTGAACCTAAAATGTTGTGCTAGTGGTGTTTTATTGTTGTTTTAATTGTTGTTAGCCACCTTGAGTTTCCTTTGGTTAGGGAAGAAAGAAAGGCGGGATATGAATGAATGAATGAATGAATGAATGAACAAATGAATGAATGAACAAATGAACAAATAAATAAATAATATGGAGGACAAGGTTTTGGATTCCTTTCAGCCTTGCCTTTCTGGTGGACAATGGCACGTTTGCCTACTCACAAGTAAAGCCGGGATATTTGGCACTTTCACTTTCCCATAGAACCCATTGCATATTTTTTATTTTTAGTTTTATGGCCATAACATTTGATAGGAATGAGATATTTCAAAAATGAATTTTGCATTGGATTCTGCTCTTCAGTATGACTCCAGTGACATACGACATGATGGGGTACTGCACACCATTGCAAAGTTCCAAAATGAAGCCAAAATGGAGGATAATAAAGCCCTTTTGGAGGACACCTGGACAGGAGGCTAAAAAACAAATCCAGACAAATCTGGTCATATGATCACCCTGGTTGGTGCACATGGGTTGATGTGCATGGAGGGGATGATGCATACAGGGAATGTTGCACATGGGGTATTGATGCACAGGGGGTTGATAAGCATGGGGCTGATGCACGTGAGGGTGATGCACGTGGAGGGATAATGTGCAATGGGAGGGGTTGTGCAGGGGAGAATGGCATCAGGGGGTTTTTTACTCCTGCAATGCGGGTACGTTTTGCTAGTAAACACTAAAAAGGCAAAGGTGCCCCCCACAGGTGGTACTGCTCTTCATGGTCAACTGTAGGATGTGGTGGCTCATGCTCATTTCTAAGCCAAAAAGCCAGCATTATCCAGACCTTTGTGGCCTTGTGGCTGGCATGACAAAATGCCAAGATGCAGAGAATGTTGTTACCTTCCCACCAAAGTGGTACCTATTTTTAAAAAAAGCAGGCCTCCGTCAGTCTGTGCAGACTATGGAATTGTGCTTGGCGCTGCATATGCTGCATGCGAAGCACGAAAGCCTGGGTTGGATTGTTATGGAGGATAGGCTGTTACCCAAGCAGCAAATCCCCCCTCTCCACACCACTGAATTAGTCCAATGGAAAGGCAGAGCCAATACGATTGGATCCAGCTGGTGTCAGAGCTGGGCTAAGGACAGGAGCTCACCCTGTCTTGTGGGGCTGACCCAGGTCTCGAACCCTGGCCTGCTGGTTAACAGGCACAGCGACTTAACCGCTTGCGCTACCCACAACCCACGGTACCTATATATCTACTTGCATTTACATGTTTGTAATGTAAATGCAAAATTGCATTTACTGCTAAATTGGCAGGAGCTGGGCAAGGGATGAAAGCTCACTCTGTGTTGTAGCACCCGGGTCTCAAGTCCCAGCTTGCCAGTTGACAGGCGCAGCAACTTAACCACAAGAGCCACTACAGCCCCTATTATAAACACTATAAATATAATTAGAATCCATACATTGAAGCAGGTGTGCCAAACATAAGGCCCGCAGGCCAGATGTGGCCCCCAGAAACTTTTGATTGATCACCTGATGTAATTGGGCTCTCACAGCACTGTCCTTTCAACAGAGCTGCTTCTGTTGCAGCTCTGACAGGGAGAGATGGAAGGAGGCGTCAAAGGGAACATCTCAAAAGAAGGGGAGACCAAGAGGGGTATGAGAGAGAAACATTGCTGAGGAACAGCAGAGCCCAGTTAAAATACAGGCTACCCATTCAGCAGTGCCACATCTTCTGAGGTGTTACACTGCTGAGTACCCCTGCTCTCAGCTACTGAGCTGCAGCCTCAGCAGAAGATGCCCTGCTGAAATGGTCGCCATGTTCTACCATATCTTGAAATATAATGATTTTCACTTTTCACTTCTATTATTTTCAGTTGATGAGTTTCAATATGAGAAAAAAAAATGCTTATTCATGACCATCATCTGCTTAATGGCATCACCTCCTGCTTAATTATGTCCTTCTGGCCGTCAGCAGGTGCCATGAACAGTATTTGTCCTGATATATGAAACAAGTTTTATATCCCTGCATTAAACTGATTTTTTAAAAATGATAATCTCATCTGCAAGATGAGAAACGCACCTGATATTTCATACTTGTTCCTTCGGGGTTCCAATTTCATTGCTTATTTCATGGAGAAAATAAACATTTTGTGCAAATTTCATAGGCTTTCAAGACAGTCTGAAGGAGCAAGAAGTGATCAGATGTATCTCTTTGCCTTTTCCCTTTTCCTCTAGTTATTCCTTGTCTCTGCCTCTTTTCTTTTTTCCATCCAGTTTCATGTTTACTTGAAAGCAAAATTCAAGATAAGATTTACCTTAAATAGGTTGTAGATTATTGCAGACTTAAATTATCTGTTTTCCTTTTCCTTGCTATTTTTATCAATCAATCCATCACCGCTATTTAATTTTACCCATTACTTTCATACCTATCATCTCTTTATTCCTCTTTTTAATGTTCTGTTCCTCATTCCTCTTGCAGTCTCTCTGTCATGCTACAATACATCAGATCTGCCCGTAGTAAAAGTCCTTTCAATTCCACTGGATCTTTAAGTAGGCATCACTGCACTTATTTTATTCTAATGTACTTCTTTGCATCCGCCTTTAATGAGGCTACTTCTCAGATTTGTGCTGCCAGTGTGATGTTTTTCTTTTCCACTGAAAACCCAAACAGCCTAAACACTGCTAAAATGATTTGTAGTGTAATTGCTAAACACCAAAGGTAAGGAACTCCGCACGTGCTTGGTAAACAGATCAGCTCCTCAACAAATCTTTATTCAAATCTCAATAAAGCTCAGATGGTATGAATATAACAGAAGAGCTGTGTGTGTGAACCCTTGGCATTAACAAGGATGACTTTAGATCCATGCCAATTTGTAATAGCGTGAAAGCTTTCCATACTGCTTTGCAGGAAGAAGCCATACTTAGTTCTACATTCAATTTAAATAAATAATCAAGATTGTGCGATATCATTTTGAGTTGGCTGTGTATCTTACAGCAGAGGTTTACGATTACCCAGCCTATCACTGGATCCCAAGGGTATTAAATTCTTGTTTAACTGTATGCTATCTTCGGTAAAGTTTGCCACATTACTTTCCTGAAACCTGTTTATATAAAAAAGAATAATAAAGTCAGCAAGTTTCTCAGGTGCTGCTTGCTGAATTTGAATTTGACAGAATATTATTTTAATAAATATGGCAACCACTCCTGCCACTCTCCAGTGTACTTAGCTCAGTACTCCCCTACCCTTTACCACTGTAAAGGCTATTTACATCTCTGGTGTAAGGCTATTCTCAAGTCACCACAAGAGCTGGTCCGGGCTGAATCAACATTTTTAGTTAAATTCAATTGCAAAGAAACTTGAATTCCACTTGACTTTCAACAGTGGCAATCTCTCTTACTGTAATCATTCACTAAAACAAAGTTAAAGCTTCAATCATATCCACACCTACTTGGCGATGTCCTATTGACTATAAAGGGACTTGATTCTGAATTTTATGCTTAGGGTTGGAATATAAACCTTCCTCAACCCACCACTGACCTGAAAAAGACTCTTGTGTGGCAGGACCTCAATACTTACTACCTCAAAACCACTAACCTTACAGGCCTTAAATTTGTTGGTTGGATATACCCAAATAAGCTGTCTAGGAGGAGCTGTATATCAGTGGCAGAGCACATGCAGAAAGACCCATATTGAAATCCTGAAATCCAGGCCAATTTGTTGGTTGGATATACCCAAATAAGCTGCCTAGGAGGAACTGTATATCAGTGGCAGAGCACATGCAGAAAGACCCATATTGAAATCCTGCCCTCACCCCCAGAAGTAGGGCTGAGAAACGGCCTGCATGAAATTCTGGAGAAATCTGTGTTGACATTTCTGATCTAGGTGAACCAATGGTCTGATTCAGCTTCCTATGTCCCTTTTCCAACATTAGGAGCAAATGGCTGATGCCACATTTCACTTCACTGAGAGTGGTTCATTACTATGAGCAAAATCCATAGCAGTTACGGGTCCATGTAGTTATGTCACCCTCTAGTGTTATCTAATGGAAATTCATCTTAACTGCTCTGGAGCAAGCGGCTAAATTTCACTTTAGGATATAGGCCTATGTCTCATCCTATCCATCTATCTACTTTCTCTGTGCTGATCTTTTTGTCATTCTCACTTTCTGTCTCAGGTTGAAACTTTGCATCTTCTTCTAGACGCCTTCTGCTCAAGCATTAAAGTACTGTACATAATAACCTAGAAGTAATCACTTCTGCCCCAATCCAGCAAGAGAGATCACCGTATACATATAAGCAGTCTCACAATGTACAGTATACACCTTCACTTTCTACTGCAATTCTTTTGTCTTGAAGGTTAATCCCCAATAAGGTAGGTCAAATGATAGTCAGATCATCCCAGCTATCTCATAGAGGCTGGAATGAAAATGTTACTTGCTACTGTATTTAATCTTAGTGCAAAATGTACAGTATAGCCGATATAAGCTATTCTACATATGCTGCACCCCTAACCTCCAATCCTGTGCTGACCTGGAGGTTTCACAAAAGTGCTGTAAGACACTCCTGCACCACTCCTGGGAGAGAGTTAGTTCAGTGCACAGACATGCATTTGCCTCCCTACATCACCATGGGAATGGGAAGATCAGGAAGTTGTGCTGGCCTAGGTTAGGATTGCATCCATAGTATCCTATTGCTAATTTAAAAAATTAAAACAATTAACAACCCTTGAACATCAGATTTATTTCAGATGGTAGTACAGGTTGTTCCTATTTATCCATTGGATTTTGTTCTGGAACAATTCCCCTCACCCAAGGAATTAAAAAAAATCCATGGATTAAAAACTACTTCTGGGTTTCTTGCTCTTCCATTGCTCTTAATGGAATAAAGTGGTGCCCTCAATATCCTTAAGTGTTTGTTTCTGGTGTCCCCTGCTGACACCCAAAAATGTGTTAAATAAAAGCAATTTAAAATAAAGATGTGCGGAGCATATGGGCCACATGCTCCGAAAGAAATGCATAATCTTTGATCTACAAGCCATTTTTGACAAGGGCTCAGTCACTCTTTGCTGTTGACTTGAAATGCTCCTACTTAACAGTCTCCACAAGTCATTGAGCACAGTGACACAGCAGCAGCAAAAATTTATACTGTACTGCAGTTTGAGGGTTGTGTTATATGTGTTCATTTCCTTCCCTCTCTGATCTGTACAATGCTGAGAGAGCAGTTTGTTAAGGAAAGGAAATAGATGAGAGAAATGGATATCAGTCTTCCAGAAAGATTAATATCAACTTACATTTAAGAGGGAGAAAAGTAAGGAAGGTGGAAAATGAGGAGGCTTCTCTCCCACTCCCCCAACACCAGCATTATTAATCAAGAGACCAATCCAAACTACACATAGTCCATGGAGATCTCATGTATACCATTCCCAAGAATGCAAGGAAAGATGAGCCTTGAATAGGGTGACAAGAATGAGAGTAAGAAACTCTGCTCAGCCTTTTTATTATTATTATTATTTTATTTTTATTTTTATTAAATACTTTTATTAAATAGTAGCGAAAATGTACCCACATTGTGGGAGTAAAATTCCCCCGTACACTGCACATCAATTCCCCATGCACATCAACCCCCATGCGCATCCACTCTCATGCGCTACATCCCTCATGTTCATCCACCCCATGCACATCATCCCCACTATACGCATCAACCCCCATACGCACCAGTCCCCCATGCACATCAGTCCTCATGCGCAACATCCCCCATGCACAGCACCCCCCATGCGCAACACATCTCCATGTACAACACCCCCACATGCAGCATCCTCCCCACTGCAATCCGTCCCTCTGAACAACATCTCCCCAGTGCACCAGGCACTGAGCACCAAATTGGCTGGATGTTGGTCAGTCTTCCATGTTAAGTATAGGACAAAAACACGTTGCACCCCTTTACAGCCCCTTAAGGGTTAAATTTCTCCTCATCTGTTCTTGATGGTTGTTCATGTGACAGAAGGAACACCCTCCCCGAATTTCATGCTTCTAGGTCTGGCTGTTGGGACAGAGCATCCCTCAGTCAGGGATTCTTCAATGCAAAGTATAGGGAGGAAAACACATTGCACCCCATTTCACCCCCTTCTGGTTGGAATTTCCAAAAACTGGTTCTTAGTGCATCCTCAATCATGAAAGGAACACCCACCCCAAATTTCACGTTTCTAGGCCTAGCGGTTTTGGCAGGGCGTTGATGAGTGAGTGAGTCAGTGTGTGAGTGACTTCAATTTTATATATATAGTCTAGCAAAATGTACACGCATTGCGGGAGTAAAATATGCACCCCTCCATGCAATTTCCCCCCATGCACAATGCAGGGCGTCCAGATGCCCGGAAACCCCCGGACAGGTCTGGAAATGGGGGTTAGACCAGACTGTCCGGTCCAAATGGCCCCCTGTCTGGCATTCGGGGGTGGGGGGGTGGGAGGGTGATTGGGGGCACTAGGGGCTTGTTCACATCAGTAGCAGTTAGCAGCGGCTAACCACTACTAAAATATTCAAAAAAAATAACTGCGCATGCTCACGCAGCTAATTAGTGGCCAGGAGAGCTCCTAGAGAGTCCCTGCGTAGGCGGGGACCTCAACTGAACTCTTCCGGCACGCATGAAGTGAAAGTTCCCAGTGCCCCAATCACCCTCTCACCCCCCAGAACTGGCTTTAAAGAGTCCCCACTGCCCCCCAAGTGCTCACAATCACCCTCCCACCCCACTGGAACACCTCCCTAGACCCCAGGTAAGCAAAAAATATTTTAAGTATTTTAAATATTTTGCTTAGCCCAGGTAAGCAAAAAATATTTTAATATTTTAAAACACCTACATTGGTGTTTCTTTTAAAGTCCGGATTTTCACATGAAAATCCGGACTTTAAAGTGAACAGGTTAGGAATTCCAAGTTTTGAATCTGGTCACCCTGACAGTGTCCATAGTCTTTTACTTAGGATTGTGTTCTCAGTGAGTCAGTGACTTTTCAGTTTTATATAAAAAGATTAAAGGTAAAGGTGTCCCCTGCAGGTTTTACTGCTAGTTGTGACCAGCTGTAGGATGTGGTGCTCATCCCTGTTTCTTAAGCCTTTACAGTCAGCATTGTCTGAAGACACTTCCATGGTCATGGAGCCTGCATGACTGACATACATAACACTGTTTTTCACCTTCCCACTGAAGTGGTACCTACTTATCTATTTGCATTTACATGCTTTTGAATTGCTCGATTGGCAGGAGCTGGGCTAAGGATGGGAGCTCACCCTGTCTTGTAGGACCCGGGTCTCAAACTCTTGCTTGCTAGTTAACAGGCACAGTGTCTTAACCTCTTCATAACATTCTCCCTTATCTGACTTCAAACACAATCCTAACCATGTAAGCCCCACTACGTTCCTGAAGTGTCTTTAGGATTACTGTACATCCTAAAGTGTCTTCAGATTGCAGCCTATATTAAATAAACAATTTGATCTCTTTCCAATGACATGCTTTTGGCTTTTGAATCCAATCTAAAAAGAACTGCTTGCAACTTGGCACAACTGTTGCTCCCTCTCCCGACCAAAAAACCACATCCTGCACCCACTTACTTGCACTGAGCAGGTCATTTGGCTGTGGGAATGATTTGCCTCTGCAATTGCAGCTACAGACATGCTCCATTACAACTAGAAACAGTGTCCTGCTGCTGTAATAGGATTAGTGTGTGTGTGTAAATACTTTTTTCATTTTTTGCTCTTTATTTTCTTCTCAATTTCATCTTCCCTTCCCTTCTGGACTTCTTACTGCCTAAGCTCCCAATAACTTACAAATAATTATGACTACAATCCTAACCATACTTTCCTGGGAGTAAGTACTAATGAACACACGTCTCATTACATTCAGTGGAATTTACTCCCAGATCAATATATATATAATTATGTAAATATGTATATATTGATCTGGGAGAAATTCCATTGAATGTAATGTCTGAGTACACTGAATGTATGTCTGAGTAGCGATTGTTCTGTAAGTGAAACAAGTAGGTTCTGCAACAAATGTTGCATCTTCCCAGCCATAATGCCCACCTTGAGAATGCTATAAGCCAGTGTTTCACTTCAGTTGTACATCTATCAATAATGATACCTGAGGTAATGTCTGATGGTACTTGCAGGACACTCAGGGCCCCACCACTTGGCATCAAGACCAGAAAATCAACAGTAGGAGGCTTAGTTTGACAGAGTTCCAACAACCACTTTTCACAAGTTCATAAAAGCCTCTTTTTGTTGTATTACATCTGGCCTCCCAATCCATAAATAACTGGCAGTGTCATCATCAACAGTTACTTTGGTAGTACTTCCAATAGGTCGGCCATACAAAGTGGTATGACAAGGATAAAATGTTGAGAAACATTCATATAAGCCTGTGGTACTCAGGCATTTCAGACCAGGAACACCATTCAAACTTAAAAATCTGTCCAGGACCCCCGTCACACTTATCGGGATGTGACACGACTGTGATGCCAGAGCTCCTCCCTGTCTACTTGGAATTAAGACCCACTGTGTTCAGTGAGACTAAGGGCACAATCCAAAAGTGCACTTGGGTTACCCTATCTATCACTGGGCTGACCCAACTGCAAGCTGGACCTGGGCTGGGACAGCTGAGGCAGGGTGTCCAGACATCCGGCTTTCCCCAGACTTGTCCGGGTTTTACTACCCTGTCTGAGGGAGTAGGAAAACCCTAGAGTGCCTCCAGAATTTAATCAGCCTTTTAAACTGCTGCTAGCCATGCAAGCAGCTCAGGTTTCCCCCTCCAGCTCGTAACCCTTTCAGTGCCTCAATCTGGGCAGAAATTGCAAGGGAGGAGCAGCTGCTTTGCCTGCTTCAGCCCAACAATTCAGGCTCTGCTCCACTTCCAGACCTGCAAGGTAAATCCTGCCTGGGGCTCCTGGTTTTACTCTGCTTCCTCCTTCCCAGTCCTTTACATCCTGATCCTTCTGGCTCCCTACAGTCTGCTTTTGCCCTCTGCACACCCTCAGGGGCACTGCTGATTTTTCTTGGTGGTTCCAGATCCCACCTCCCTGATGCAGAGATGTCCTCCTTTCTATCCCCCTCCCTGCTTGATATCTTGCTTGTGTGTGTGTTTGTGTGTGTGTGTGTGCTTGTGTTTATTTGTGTGTATGTGTGTATGAGTGTGTGCTTGTGTTTGTGAGTTTGGGTCTGAACCAAATACGTTGGAGTCACTGGCTTGTGTTATGCTATTACAAACTGTCTCTTTAATGTCTGGGTCTGAATCATGCATTTTACAAGGTTTTCAATTTTAAAAGTGTTGAACTTACATAAAGGAAAGCAATATGAGTATTTTTGCTTTATTTTAACATCCTACACATGTCCTACATTTTCCAGAGCAGAAATGCTCTCTTCCAGCTCCTCAGAGTTATACCACCTCAGGAGCAGGTATAATAATGAGTAGACCCATAGGGGTCCATGATAAGGCCCAAGTAAGAATGGCAGTGTTGACCATTCTGAGTCAAATCTGAGTTCTTGGCCAGCCTAGCTGCAACCCTGCCTCTCAATCTCAGGATATGGCACAACTATGGCAGCCCACTAATCTGGGGATACAGCTGGTCACTCCAAGCCCCTTGTATTCACTGTAGATTGTACTGACAGTCTCATCAGGGACTCTTTATAAGGCAGGCACCACAGCTGTTTCTTGTTCAGTGTGATCTGATGGGGGTCTCCTCAGGAGCAAGCTTACTTGCTCCCCAGATGTCACTTACTTGATGCCTACTGAGCATGCTCTGAAGCAGCTATGGCAGGCCAGGCTTTCTGACTCTCTGGATCCAGCATAACTGTCTGCTCTGGATACAGAATACTGGTAGTTGGGGCAGCCCAGCTAGGGCTCTCCTCACTGCCCTTAATCTGGATTGTGCCCATAGGCTGCAATCCTAAACACATTTTCCTGGGAGTAAGACCCATTGAACACAATGGGACTTACTTTTGAGTAGACATGGTTAGGATTGTGATCTTAATCCCAAGGAAGTCCAGTGCCAGATTCCAAGATGACAGATCCCACCCTCTCATGACCGCCCTAACACAATGTTGTATATTTAAAGACTACAATCAGATTTTTTTGGGTGCAGCTGCTTTCCCTTCATCAATGCCCAAATATTTGAGGTTCATTTTAGTGGCCATTTAGGTTTGCAAACTTATTTACTGACACAGCTGAACGAGAGTAAATATTCTGCTGAGATGAAGACAGCAACATAATAAATATGCACCAACATGTTCAATACCTGTGTCAAGTCATTTCTGCATCATTTACACCAGTGTTGAATCATTTCTGCATCATTTATACAACATAGTACCTTTTAATTTCAGTGTACTGATTCCTGGTTTTGCTCTCACGTCAAATAGCAAGGATTAGAATTGATAAGCATGTCCCGAAAAGGTAGAAAAAAATTCTCTTTTATGGTTGCATATACGAACAACTGGTTAAAATGCATTGTGAGAGGACTTTTCATAAATATTCTTTAATGTGTCCCTCCAGTAGTCTCATAAACTTGGACTGATATATGTACATTTAAACATGCCCACTTGAAAAGGCAGAAGCTGTGGGAGGAGGGCAATGATTCATTTGTTTGCCTATGTAAATAAAAGTGCTTACTCATCAATAGCTGTTGCTAGAAAGTGTTCTGTTGGTTGAAAAGGAGAGGATGAAAAAATTCGTAAATACTATTATAGCACAAGCTTGACTGAGTAATTTGCAGTGATTGATGATGAAGAAGTTGCCATCTGGTGCACTGTGTTCCAGGTCCACAGGTAAGACATTTTTCCCACCTAAAGTATTCCAAAGTCCATAGCAAGGATTTCCTTGATGTGTATAGACTAGTTACCTGACTGACAGTGCAATCCTAAGCCTGTCTACTCAGAAGTAAGTAGGGGACAACTTGGCCCTACTACAATGGGGCCTACTCCCAGGAAAGTGTGTTTAGGATTGAGCTATCGCACAGGAAGGCTAGGAAGAAGAAATTAGTTACTCACTATGATCATACTGGTGTATAGGCCATTATAGTGTTTCTAGGTGAAGTTAGTTCACTCCTGCTGGGTTAGACATTTTGAATATGGAGCCAATGGTGTTGAAGTCACTGGAATATAAGTGACACAATTATGCAAGAAATCATGTACTGTTTAACCATAAACTGGTCTAACCTTATTATATACAGATTTTTTCACATGGATTTGACTCAACATAAATGGTCACTGCAAATCAGTTTTTTTAAAAAACTGCTTTTTTGCTGTTGTAGATGCAGAAATGCAAGCAATCATTCCATGCTTCAGCTGAGCCAGGCAGAGGCAGGGGGATCTTTGCATTTTGAATTGCTGACTTCCTCTCTACAATAGTAATAAAAGCTGTTTTTAAACAGCTGTAAAGGGACACACCTTTTAATTTTTTTAATTGTTTATATTTAACACATTTTTGTATCAGTAGGAAGTCCCAGAATCCAACCCTGGCAGATACTGAGACACAACCTTATTCCACTAGAAAAAATGGAAGAGCAAGAAACCTGGAAGTGGGTCTTCAAATCTATTTTTCCACTGTTTTTTATTCACGGATTTTTTATATCCACAAGAGGTTCTGGAACTGAACCCTAGTGGATAATGAGGGACACCTATAGAGGTGATGAGGCCTAACAACATCCTAGGAAGTCTTAGTCTATGGATGAAAAGTCATCTGAGATATTCATACATACAGGGGTATTGATGTTAGTCACTACCTCATCCCCTCGCTGGCATTATATGGACATAAGGTGCTAGAGCAGAGGATTTATTTATCCACTCAGCCTGGCCCTATCCATACTTACTCAAAGGCAAGCCTCACTGGATGCAGTAGGGCTCACTCCTTAGTAAATGTGTTTAGCAGTTAATGAAGGATTTTTTTTATAACCGGCTATAGCTCTTGCTAAAATTGTAATGCATATTGGAAAGAAGGGAAATGCCTTCATAATTTAACTAACCCAACAAAACCATAAACTGATGAAATTGACAAGAGTGGGATCTGAATCTCTGGAGACTCCCAACATCAGCAAATGTAGCTGATTGACAGCAAAGTAAATGAAGGAAGAACTGCACCGAGAAAGAAGCGTGTCCTGAAGTAAGAAGAAAAATGTGCAGCATTTCAGTGTATCACTTCTGAAGCAGAAGTATCTCATTTACATGATGTTGCATTATTTATCATAAGCTGCTGCGAGTTTATGTGAGAAACTGGATGAATTTTTCTTCATAATAAAAATGTAATATATCCAGGCATTTATCCCAGTTTTCTCAAATAGGGCTGTTGAGATGATGCTGAGACAGTATCTGTGAAACACGTAAGAAAACTGGTTTTGTTTGTTTGTTTGTTTGTTTGTTTGTTTGTTTGTTTAGGGATTTATACCCCCATCTTTCCCATGCCAAAGCAAATGTCAAAGGTGGCTTACAAAACTTTTATCCTCACAACAACCTTGTGAGGTAGATGAGGCTGGCCAAAGAAGACACTGGCCCAACATCACCCAGGAAGCTTCATGGTGCATAAATCTATGTGGTATCTGCTGTCAGGACAGAGGGGAATGAGACCTCAATCTCCTCTGCCTAATCAGAAGTGAGACACATTCTAGTCAATGGGACTCATTCCCAAGTTAAGAGTGCAATCTTAGGCAGGTCTACACAGGAGTAAGCCTCATTCTCGTCAGTGTAAGAGCCCAGGCAGAAACTCAGAAATAAGTCCCATTCTAGTCAGTGTAAGAAACCAATCCTGGGCAGCTCTAAGAAGTAAGCCCTTTTCTAGTCAGTGCAAGAGCCAAGGCAGGTTTACTCAGAAGCAAGTCTATAGTAAATGCCCAATCCTAGGCAGGTCTACTCAGATGTAAGTCCCATTCTAGGCAGTGTAAAAACCCAATCCTGGGCAGCTCTAAGAAGTAAGCCCTCTTCTAGTCAGTGTAAGAACCCAATCCTGGGCAGTTCTACTCAGAAGGAAGCCCTCTTCTAGTCAGTGTAAGAACCCAATCCTGGGCAGTTCTACTCAGAGGTAAGCCCTCCCCTAGTCAGTGTAAGAGTCGGGGCTGTTCTACTCAGAAGTAAGGCCATTCCAGTCAGTGTAAGAACCCAATCCTGGGCAGTTCTACTCAGAGCTAAGCCTTCTTCTAGTCAGTGTAAGAGCCAGGGCTGTTCTACTCAGAAGCAAGGCCATTCCAGTCAGTGTAAGAACCCAATCCTGGGCAGTTCTACTCAGAGGTAAGCCTTCTTCTAGTCAGTGCAAGAGCCAGGGCTGTTCTACTCAGAAGCAAGGCCATTCCAGTCAGTGTAAGAACCCAATCCTGGGCAGTTCTACTCAGAGGTAAGCCTTCTTCTAGTCAGTGTAAGAGCCAGGGCTGTTCTACTCAGAAGCAAGGCCATTCCAGTGAGTGGAGGTCTTGCAGCCCGAGGGAGGCTGTTCTCTCTTCCCGCCGTTCGGCAGCGTGTCCCGGCGGAGGAGGTGCCTGCGGGTGCGGGTTGTGGGGCGGGCGTGGGGCTGGCGAGGGGTCGGTGGTTCCTGGGCGAAGGGCGGACTGGAGGCCCCTCCTCGGTGTGCCGGAGGCAGCGGCAGCAGCAGCGGTTTCTATGGCGACAGGAGCGGTGATCGAGGCGCCGGCAGTAGTAAGAAGGCGAGCTGAGGGCTCCGGATGGGTCTGGCTGCGGCGGAGAACCAGGAGCACCTGCAGCACCCGCAGAACCCAAGCCCTGCAGCAGGTACGGCCAGCACGCCCTGCCCTGCCCTGCCCGGTGCCTGCCTCACCGCCTCCAGCCCTCCTGCGGGGAGAAGGGCCGAGGGGGCGCTGCAGGGGCTGCCCGGGCACCAGCACCGCTCAGTGGCATAGCCGGAGGGGGGTCGGAGCAGCCCTGGCCAGGGTGACTCCATGTCCTCTTCTTAGCCTTCATCCTCCTCCTTTTCCTTGTAACTGGGCAGCAGGTAGCCTTCCTGTTATTAATTATGGCTGCAATCCTAAGAGACTTTCCTGGGAGTAAGCCCCATTGAACACAATGGGGCTTACTTTGGAGTAGACATGGTTAGGATTGTGCTCTAAGGCTGCAATCCTAAGCGTGTCTACTCAGAAGTAAATCCCATTACATTCCATGGGACTTGTCCTCAGGAAAGCATGTCTACTCAGAAGTAAGTCCCATTGCATTCCATGGGACTTACTCTCAGGAAAGCATGTCTACTCAGAAGTAAGTCCCATTGCATTCCATGGGACTTTCTCTCAGGAAAGCATGTCTACTCAGAAGTAAGTCCCATTGCATTCCATGGGACTTACTCTCAGGAAAGCATGTCTACTCAGAAGTAAGTCCCATAGTGTAAGCATTCCATGGGACTTACTCTCAGGAAAGTGTATAGGATTGCAGCCTAAGGGCACAACCTAACCATGTCTACTCAAAGGTAAGCCCCATTGTGTTCAATGAGGCTTACTCCTAGGAAAGTTTTAGGATTGCAGCCTCAAAGTCATAAATTTTGAGCACAATCCTAACCATGTCTACTCAAAAGTAAGCCCCATTGTGTTCAATGAGTCTTACTCTCAGGAAAGTCTCTTTAGGATTGCAGCCAATGTCTACTAGTTTTAGATGTAATAATGAGTTCTATAGTGTTTAACATAGGATATAGAGACAGATATAGGATTGGGCTGTAAGGCTGCAATTCTCTGTAATCTACCTACCTGAGAGTAAGCTCCACTGGGGCTGTAATGGGACTTCTCTCTCAAAAGGTTATAGGATTGGGCTGTAAGGCTGCAATCCTCTCCACACCTGCTTGGGAGCAAGTTCCACTGGCTATAATGGGATTTCCTTCTGAGACCGATATAGGATTGGGCTGTAAGGCTGCAGTCTTTTCCACACTTGCTTGGGAGTAAGTTCCATAGCAATAGTGGGACTCCCTTCTGGGTAAACATGCATAGTAGATAAGTAAGTTACACCTGCAATCTTCTCCACATCTATCTGGGAGTAGGCTCCATTGGCTATAAAAGGATTTACTATTGTGTAGACAGTCATAGGATTGGGCTGTAAGACTGCAGACCTCTCCACATCAGTCCCATTGGCTATAAGGGGATGTCTGAGGCATAGAAGTTTAATTGCTCTTAGTTGCTTGGGGTTACTTTCCTTCCAATAGGTTAACATTACTGTATACTGACCTGGCAATGACTGTAAAGATACCTTGACAGGGAACTGATACAGAAGCCTTGCTCCATTTTCATCAGAACCTCTGATGGCCCAGGTTTTCTTTCAGTTGGGTTTGGGGGGAGGAAGGGGAGATGCTGGGGTTAATCTTATATCATTGTCTAGTCAGAAGTAAGCCCCATTGTGTTCAATAGGTCTTTCTCCCATGAAAGTGTGCTTAGGATTGCAGTCTTTGTTTCTTTCAATATTTAGAAATCTGTGTCAGGAAAGTTAGTGCTGTACAGTCAAAGAAGAAGAAAAATGCTCTCTCATATATACCCTTTTGCGTCTGTTTTGACTTTTGAGCTTTCAGGACTACTATGATTACCTGAAAAGTATATTGTGGTTGAAAATGCTCATTTGAAATAAGCAATCCCAGAAAGGCTGAAACGTGATGCACAACAGGGGTTAGTAGTTGTTAGAATCCAAAAGCACCTTCAACTTTATTTTTGAAATTCTACCTGCAAAATCCCATTTTGCTGTAGTGATTTGAGCCAGAATTGTGGCTCAAATAACTGTTAAGTGTTGTGCTTAGAAAATGGGAAGATCCATGTTCAAATCCCTTCTTGGCCATCAAGCCTCCTAGGTGACCTTGGCCCACTTAGTCACCTCACAGGGCCGGACCTACCTCACAGGGTTGTTGTGAGGATAGCAGGAGGAGAAGAACTAAAATTTTGGAAGCTACCTTGGACATTGCATTGGGGTAGAAATCCTTAATTAAATAAATTATTTTGAGGGTGTGATGGCTTCTATGTGAAAGTTGGACAAAGGGAGAGGTTTTGCTTACACTGGAAGTGAAACGGCTGAATTAGCCATTTGGTAACAAAAGAGAGCAAAATAATGACCATTTGCAAGTTTGAACAAGTTTTCAATATACCGGTAAGTCATGCCTGTTATGTTGTTTGCATTAGCAGTACAGTTAGCCTCTATTTCCAGTTTATGGGTTTAGTACTTGGATCAGAAGCCAAACAGTTTTACCTTACTTTTCCAATATATGAGGTGGTTCAATAGTACAATATTTCCAGAAAAGTGGAACATTTGATTGAACTAGAGAAAAAATTATACTAGTTGCATGGTACTATCCACATTTCCTGAGAGTAAGCCTGATAGAACACAATAGGACTTACTTCTTACACGAAGGCTGCAATCCTAAAGACACTTTCCTGGGAGAAAGTCCCATTGAACTCAATGGGGCTTACTTTTGAGTAGACATGGTTAGGATTGTGCTCATAGACTTTTTTATCCCTGTGATGGATAATTCAGGTAAAAAATGGAATATTTGTCGCAAAGGTTAAAATAGCACAAGAACCTGGATTTTGGGAACACTTTGTGGATCAACCTAGCAAGTATATAAGTTAGTCAAAATTTTTGGGTGACATTCTTTATGTTTAAGAACTGTATGACAGACAGAAATTCAGTGAGTGAAACTTTTTTGGCTTGGAGGTGCAGCGATGGAGAAACATTTTCTGTGTTTATTGCTTGACAGTTAGCCGCTTAAAAGAGCCCCCTCTTCCTAATGTTGGCAAACCTACATTTAGAGCAGGTGTCAGCATAGGCATCATACATAACAATGAGGCTATAATCTTATACGCACATTCCTGAAAGTAAGTCCCAATGAACACAATGTGACTTATTTCTTAGTAGATACGCACAAAAGCAGGCGTCCGTCAGTCTTGAAAGACTATGGTATCATGCTCAGCGCTGCATACGCTGCATGCAAAGTACAAAAGCCTGGGTTGGATTGTTATGGAGGACAGGCTGTTACCCAAGCAGCAAATCCCCCCTCTCCACACCACTGAATTAGTCCAATGGAAAGGCAGAGCCAATACGATTGGATCCAGCTGGCGTCGCAGAGCTGGACTAAGGACAGGAGCTCACCCTGTCTTGTGGGGCCGACCCGGGTCTCGAACCCTGGCCTCCTGGTTAACAGCCACAGCATCTTAGCCACTTGCGCCACCCACAGCCCTATTTATGCACAAGCTTGCAATATAAGAATATAGTCTACACATGCACTGTTTCATGAAATGTTCTTCCAAAGTAAATGTGCATTGGGTTACTGTTTCTGTTTTATGTTTTTGAGGGGGGAAAGTTGAAAGAAAAAAATACAGGTCCAATCATGTTATACACAGATTTTTTAATACACGGATTTGATTCAACATGAATGGCAACTGCAAATCACCATTTTAAAAACTGCTTTTCTACTGTAGTAGAGAGAGACAGAGAGAGAGTGAGTCATGCAAGCAATCATTCCAGTTTTCAGTCCCAAAATCAAAACCCTGCAGATATTGAGACACTATCTTATTCATTTAAGCTCAATAGAGGAGCAAGAAACCTGGAAGTTGGTCTTTAAAACTATTTTTCCATTGTTTTCTTTATAACCTGAGTTTTTTATCCACTGATTGGCATGGTGAGAGGGGATTTGCTGCTTGGGTAACAGCTTATCCTCCATATCAATCTACCCAGACCTTCGTGCTTCGCATGCAGTGTCAAGCACGATGCCACAGTCTTTCAAGACTGATAGAATCCAAGATTTATCATTTTTACACACTGATTTTTTTTATTTTTTTAGGTTCTGAAACTCAGTTTCAGGCTCTTTTCTTTTTCATTCAGATGCAAATGGAAGGTGATTATTACTCTGACTGCAGGTGGAGTGTATTTTAACCTCCTACTCCCTGCTGGAGCCTGTGAGAAAGGCACCCTCCATCCCTAGCCAATTGATTTGCTCTCTGATATGATCCTTACTGCAGCTGTAGAATGGAAGATTTATTGCTTTCCATATAACCATGGCAAGCAGGTTATTTCTAAGCCTCATTCACTTTGAGAAAAAGGGCACAATCCTGAAAAATTTAGGCTGGCCAAACTCACCTGGCCTTTCTTTCAGTATTTGTATGGAGATGTTGGCGCATGCCTGTGCATATATCTAACCCTCGTAGGAAGGGGGCAGAAGCATCTTTCTGCCTTTTTGTGACACCCCCAGGTCAGCACTTATGCTGTGGCTTAGGCCGGCCTAAGTGGTGGTTAGGATTGCAGCCAATATCACATATATATAATTTGCATATAAATAAATTACACCTGTATGCTTATAGCAATGTAAATATATTGTGCCATGTATTCACAGGCATGCATCAAAAAAACAGTAGAGAGGATTGTACAACACTTTTCAAAATAAAATACATGCTCAAAATGCATGTGGTGTCTATACAGTACATGTGAATTGCACACTATATCTATATATATAAAAGAGAAAAGTCACTGACTGACTGATTGACTCGCTGACTCATCACCGCCCTGCCAAAAACACTGGGCCTAGAAGCATGAAATTAGGGGTGGGTGTTCCTTCCGTGACGGAGGGGTGCACTAAGAACTGGTTTTCGGAAATTCCAACCGGAAGGGGGTGAAAAGGGGCGCAACGCGTTTTCCTCCCTATACTTTGCATTGGAGAATTGATAACTCATCAACATTCCGCCCCAACTGCTGGGCCTAGAAGCATGGAATTCTGGGAGGGATCCTTCTGTCACCTGAACTCCCACCAAGAACCATGTGGAGAAATTTAACCCTTCTGGGGCTGAAAAGGGGTTAACATGTTTTTGTCCTGTACTTAACATGGCAGACTGACCAACCTCCAGCCAATTTGGTCCTCTCTGCCTGGTGCACTGAGGGGACCTTGTTCGGAGGAAGAGGTTGCACTGGCGAGGATGCTGAGCATGGGGGGAAGTTGCACATGGGGGGATGATGCACATAGGGGGGAAGTTGCGCACGAGGGGGGGAAGTTGCGCACGAGGGGGGGAAGTTGCGCACGAGGGGGGAAGTTGCGCATGGGGGACTGATGCAGATGGGTGATGTTGCATATGACAAGTTCAGGCACATGGTGATGCGCATGGGGGACTAATGCGCATGGGGGACTAATGCGCATGGGGGATGATGCACATGGGGGAAGTTGCGCATGGGGGAAGTTGCGCATGGGGGAAGTTGCGCATGGGGGAAGTTGCGCATGGGGGAAGTTGCACATGGGGTGTTGATGCGCCCCAGGGGGGGGATGGCATATGGGGAAATGTTACTCCCGCAACGCAGGCACACTTTTCACTAGTAATCTAATAAAAGCATAAATAAAATGCCCAGCATGTCTAGTGTTGCACCCTCTTGAGTTCATCTACTTGCAGAAGTTTGGGTGTGAAACAGAACAGGTATGGCTAAGTAAGGAAGATGGGAGACAGCTGGCAGAAAGCTGCAGAATTATATCTTGCATGTAATTTCCCAAAGATTTGGGTGCCTGCCAGAACCAATTTCAGACACATAAAGACACTTGCCGGTGACCCCCTAGAGACTGTGATTTCATTGTTGCTATGACACGCTGATGGGACATAGCAGTGTGTGTCTCACGAAATCCTCTGGTGGCTATTATAGACATTCTGAAGTGTAGTTGCCTTTGCTTATTTATTAAGCTAATGATGTAGAAGTAACAAGCTATTGACATACACCTGCACTATAAGGTACTTTTCAAACACCTCATACAATTAGCCCCAGTTAGATGAGGTCTATCTTAAAACAAAGGACTGTTCTGATGTGACGTCTGTAATTTCTTGTTCCATTCTGAACACCAAATGTATCATAAGTACATTAACATATTTTATTGTGTGGAAATGCAAAATCATCACTGCAAAATCATCACTGTTTCAAAAAATACCCACATTTCAATAGATTGCATCACTATGGAACCTCAGATCCATAGCATCCCTCATTTCTGACATTTTGATCTGCTAAATTGAATTTTTTTTAACACAGAAAATGCTTCAGTAGCCAGGAGCATATACAGTACTTTCCTTTTAGGAGCAACTGCCCAGGGTCTGTTGAACAGCCAGTCTTCTTTCACCAAAGGACAAATTTCATGTTCAGCCTAGGGGAAGGTAACCTGAACTGATTTTCTCATGTTTTAAAATAGTGTGTGTATACCACAAATGTTAAGGAAATTTTCAAACATGAAGGAAATAATTTACTCTAAAGCCTCTTTAAATTAATAATTTAAAATTCTGCTGTATTATAAGAAAAAAAATTGGGAGCAAAATAGCAAATTGTATATAGTGGTGGCCAAGCTTTGTCATGCATCAAATACTTGGGAGAAATATTTTTAATTGCTCTGATTCTAAATATATTTACATAGTGCATTCTGTATATTCACTACATTCTTCTGCCAAAAACCCTGACAAAAAAAAACCTTGGTTGAAATATCCAGACAATTGGCATGGTTGAAAAACACATTCTGCCATGGATCTCTGCTAGTTGATGTGTTTATGTTATGATGTGATTATGTTGGAAGCCAAATCCGCCTTGGACTTCTAAGGATTTAAATGGCTGAATATGGTCAGTGGACTTTTTTCTGGCTGGTGCCCTCTAATAAAAATTAAATATCTTTTTACAAGTCATAACATGAGCTGCTTATACATATAATGGTATCATACTGCATTGGCAAGTCCAGCACAATAGATTGTACAGGTAACTGAGCCATCAGAATATAAAAAGTTCTAGGCTACTCCAAAAACCCTTAGCAGGAGGAGCACAATAAACCCCTATCACAGACCATGGAATTACACTCTGGAGTACAAACATGTGTGTTATCTTGCACCATTTTCCCAATTGCAGCTTGTTGCCTTTATTCAATTTTGGAGCAAGGGAAAATATCTGCAACGTGAAATCATTAAGGATGGGACACATTTCCCATTCCTGACGTAAAACAAGATGTACAGGGCCAGTTGAAAAATAATTTGGGTCTCAGACAGCAGTTGAGCTTGAGCTAAATAAGTTTGTTTCCCTTTTCTGAGAAATCTTCCTTCCAATACAAACCGAACGTATTCTGGTACATCCAGGCCATCTACTAGAATAATTTTTGTTTTCATTCATATACCAAATACCCAAAACCTATATGATTTCCCAGAAGTAATTCCCATTTGGGGTTTACTCCTAGGTAAGTGTAGGATTGCAGCCTTTGATTTCTTTCCTTGACCAAGATAATTTCACTGAAGTTTGGCAGCATTTCAGTCTAACTACATCTGTGACATCACATATTTCCTATGCATTTTTAATGTGCAGAAAAAAGGAAAAAACAAAAAGGTAGTAACTTAAAAAGTCTATACACTTCACAGTTTCCTCCCCGTGGTTTTACCAAGTGTACTACTCACACTGAATAAGAGCACAATCCTAACCATGTCTACTCAAAAGTAAGCTCCATTGTGTTCAATGGGTCTTACTTCAAGGAAAGTGTCTTTAGGATTGCAGCCTAAGAGTATGAATCCTGTGGAAATGGGCAAGTAAACCTCCAGGGAAGTTCTGAGTAAAGCATTGTTTTAGAGCTGTACTTTGCCCTGTAATCTTCCGTGTTGTGGAGGAATTTGGTATTGAACCTAATCACTTAGCTAGGGGTTAACAAAGGTGAGTTTTGCCTCAAAATTCTTGGAAATATAATTTTTTCATCAGTCTACCATTTCAAAACAATAGGTGTATAAATAATGAAATGCAGGTAGTGCATCTTGCTTGATGTAAACCCTGAATCTAAAGCTGTTGGTGGCAAGATTTTCTGGTAACATTCTCCTCTCCCTAAGTTCCCTAAGATCCCTAAGAAGGAACATGTGGCTGGTTTTGCTTTCATACATCATCTGGTATTATTTTATTCAAAATCAACAGAAATCTGTTCTTGATTTTGAATCTGTTCAAAATCAACAGTAATACACAGCGAACAACTCCATGCTGGTTTCTATAACACCACCATTCAAACCCTTCCCAAGTGTCCAGGACTGTGTGATGTAGCACCATATAATATGTGCAGAGCCTGGAAGAGCGACTTTTTGCCGTTGACAGATTGATATTTTGTCAGTGCCAATAGTTTTCAAGTGCCTGCCAAGGTCTTTCGGCACTGCACCTATCGTGCCAATTATCACTGGAACCACCTTCCCTGGCATCATCATCTGGTATTATTATTATTATTTGTAAGCCATTTTTGCAGTGCACGTACATCCTGCTTTTGCAATGTCATCTGGAAGGCATACATGGCATGCATACAGCCGATCAGAGAAGGAGTAGTATTTTGTTAGTCTTGTTTTGAGGCAATAGTGTTGTTCACTTTTTAATTAGACTTTGGTGCCTCTAAAGCAGTAGTTTGGTGCCTCTAAAGCAGTGCTGCGGGTAGTTCTCAGGTGTGCTTCAGGAATTTGGGGAGGGAGATTTATTAATAGGAAAACCTGAGGATTTGAACAGCATGGTGTGCCTTGTCAATGGTAAAAAGAGATGGTGGTGTGCCATGAGATGAAAAAGATTGAAAACTCCTGCTCTGAAGTATGACTCTACTGAAATTTATCAAGGAAAGTTTTTGCCATAACTGCATCAATGTTCTATGAAAATCTTCATCAGTAAAACTTGTGACATGATTTCTAAAGGCACAGGCCCCTTTATAAAAATATGTCTAATCCCACCCAGCTTTGGAACATAAACATGTAGTGTTAACAGAAATTCAATTAGTGACTTATGTTAATATGCCATGATATATATGATATATACACACATGGTGTTCAAATTAAATTGGATTATTTCTCTTTTTTTCTTTGCTCTAAAATTATGCTTGCTTGGTGAGTCAATCTTATACATAAGAAGGCTACTACGTTTGGATGTTTGTGAGTCACTGCAGTTTATTATTAAACGGCTATCAAGGAGGAACTGCCAAGAGGACTTTTAGATCTTTTGCCTCATAGTATAAATTATGCCTTTTATGCATTTTTAACACAGCCAACTTATTTAAAATAGCAACTGTCTAGAGTAGGCGCTAATGTATATTTCCATATACAAATAGCCACAAAAACATATTCAGGTATTTTGGCGTAGGAGGGAAGCACGATAGGAGCATGGTGTTAACATTAGCTAATGGAAAAATCATCATATTGGCTCATAGTGGGAATCCAGATGGAGAATGAGGGGAAGAAAGTTTAAGACTATTGCTATTGCTTCACTTGTATCTTTCTACCCCTACAGAGCTTTACTACATACAGTATTTGAAATCACAGCCCTAAAAGATATTTCAGTCTGGTCTAGTCAATTTCTGGGCTGCCGTGACTCAGCAGTTAAAGACACTGTGCTTGTCGATCTGAAGGTCGGCAGTTTGAGACCCAAGTACCACAAGGCAGAGTGAGCTTCCATTACTTGCCCAGCTCCTGCCAACCTAGCAGTTCAAAAGCAGGTAAATAAAAGTAGATAAATAGGTACTACTTCAGTTGGAATGTAAAAATGTTGAGTGTGCTTTGACTTTTGGGCTGTGGGTGGCGCAAGTGGTTAAGACAATGTGCCTGTTAACCAGCAGGCCAGGGTTCAGGACCCGGGTTGGCCCCACAAGACAGGGTGAGCTCCTGTCCTTAGCCCAGCTCTGCGACACAGCTGGATCCAATCGTATTGGCTCTGCCTTTCCATTGGACTAATTCAGTGGTGTGGAGTAATTTGCTGCTTGGGTAACAGCCATAACAATCCAACCCAGGCTTTTGTGCTTTGCATGCAGCGTATGCAGCGCCAACCACGATACCATAGTCTTTCAAGACTGACAGAGGCCTGCTTTTGCTTTGACTTTTAGTCATGAAGCTCCACGAGCACCTTTGGGCAATGTAGGCCTTGAAACAAGGATGAGCACCCCTCCCCAAGTCAGTCACACTTTTGTCTTTTACCTAGTCAATTTTACTGTTCTGTTCAATTGTAAGGAACTTGGGAGAAATTGTTTTTATGAATTTAACTAGCAGAATGAACTTGCCATTGCAGGAGTAAAATATCAAGAATATTTGTGGACTCTGAGCACAGCTAGGCACTGGTGGGCACATTGCACTGGCACTTGCAGCAGGCAGTGGGCACCAATAACAGGCACTGAGGGTATCAGGCACTCAGCAGGCACTGAGGGTACCGGGGGTACCGGCAGGAAACAAACATCCTTACTGGACACCATTGGACAATGTGCACCAACAGGCACTACTGTGCAGTGGGCAGCAGTGGGCATCACAAGGCACCACCAGGTAGCTGGCACCAACAGGCACAAGTGGGAACTGGGCACCCCTAGCAGGGAGCAGGCACCACCATGCAGTCAGCAGAAGGCACCCAGGATCCCTAACAGGCACCACCTGGCAAAAGGAACCAGTGGGCAGCAGGAACCAGCAGGCACATCTAGGCACCAGTGAAATCCTTACTGGGCTGTACTGGATTTTGGACACGACCAGGCACCACCACATAGTGGATACCATTAGGCACCACCAGGCACCAGTGGGTTCCACCTGACATCCCTACCAGGCAGCTGGCACCACCAAACACCAAATTCATTTTTATTGGGGCCTTACATCACAGAAGGAATATACTCCCCAAAATTCATACTTCTAGGTCCATGGGTTGGGGCTGGGTGTTGATCAGTCAGTCTTCAATGTTAAGTATAGGACAAAAATACGTTGCAACGTTAAAAATTTAACCCTTAAAATATAAACCCTTTAAATTTAAACCCTTTAAATTTAAAATTTAAACCCTAAAATTTTTAAAGGAGTTAAATTTAAACCCTTAGGAGTTAAATTTTTAGAAATCTGTTCTTGGTGCTCACATCACTGAAGGAATACACTCCCCAAATTTCTCATTTCTAGGTCCAGGGTTTGGGGCTGGGTGTTAATGAGTCAGTGATTCTTCAATGTAAAGTATAGGTACGAAAACATGTTGCACCCTTTTTCATCTGCTTTTGGTCTGACTTTCCAAAAATCAGTTTGTAGTGGGTTCCTATATCACGGAAGGAAGACCCACCCCAAATGTCACGCTTCTAGGTCCCACAGTGGTGCCCAGTATGGATGCCCATTGCCTGGTAGGGATGCCTGGTACTCACTGGTCCCCACTGGTGCCCATTGGTTTCTGCTGCCCACTAGTGCCTAGTGGTGCTCACTGCACCCACTGCCTGATGGTGCCTGGTGCCCCTGATGTTTTCTGCTGCCCATCACTGTAACCAGTTGTCTCCAGTGCCCACCACGTGGTGCCCAGCAGTGCCTCCCAGTGCCCATCCATGCCTGGGAGCATAAATATTCTTGAAATTCTACTCCTGCAATGACAGGTAAATTCCACTGGTTATTTATAAATAACTTGTAGTATTCAACTTTCTAAAAATAGTTACATTAAAGATTACAGAACAATGAAGTTCATAACCTGCAATTGGCTTTCAAACATGGCTTTCAAACTCCACAGAGCAATGAAGTAATTGTGGGTTTCATACAGTAAATACGTACACTAATGGTTCTTAATGATATAGTGTCTAACACAAAAGAATCAAATGCTTCATTTAGATGATGCTGGATCTCGGAGTCCTTCAGACTTGATAGCATGCCAAAAGACCTGCAACAATTCATGAATTCATAAAGACTTTTCCAACTTCTTATCTGTCATGTTGGGTCATTCTAGGACTAGGTTGTGACAATGAATACTATATTTTTTAATAAAATGCACACCACGTTACAGAAAAATGATGGAATAAACAGGATGTCCTTCCAGTTTTTTAATTGATTTTGGCTGCAATCCCAAAGACACTTTCCTGGGAGTAAGACCATTAACATAATGGAGCTGACTTTTGAGTAGATATGGTTAGGATTGTTTCACTTTGTGAAACATGGAATGACAAAGCTTTGGCATTCTAAATTTGAATTTGGGCTGCATCATCAGGTATAATGGATTGTCAATGGCCAAAGTGCAAGGTCCTCTTTCCTGATCAAAACATCCCCACTGTCAGTCAATCATTGATGTACTTAAAAACAAAGGTCAATACACAGTAAAAACTCCAGTTCCCAGTACAAATCATCAGCGTACATACACAACTGTGTCATACACACAGTTGTAGAGGAGAAACAATAGCAGGAAACTATTTTTTCCAGTACACCATATCACAAATTCTGGATATCCTCCTGTCCACCAGTATCTGGGCTGGGTCATCTTGAAACTGTGAATAGTTGAATCAGCTACACACATTTATAAGACATCCTGGCACTTCCCCTTACTTTCTGATAAGTTATGGGTATCTAAATGTCCCTCTATATACTACTAATACAACTTTAAAGTAGTTAGCAGAGTATGTAGAAGATGGTTTGAATTAATTTTTTCTCACACAGTTAGGGAAAGTTATCAGAAAGCAAAGGGGTCAGGAGTCCTGTGCATTGTAACTACTGTGCACTGTAGGAATGCATACTTGTGTGTGCAATTAGGTAGGCAGGGGAAAATATGGTCCCAATCAACTCAGAGTATATACAGATGTGTGGTACTTTACTGAGTCAAACCAGAGGTATTGCTGTCAAAGCACTTGTTCTAAGCATTCGTTGGTCAAGCTTAATCAGATGATGCCACGGGAAATGTAAGTGTGGAACAAACAATCCTAACACTGCAGCTATTGCCATAACTAAACTCCAGACAGCTGCTGTCCTTAGTTTCCTATTGGTGTTATCAGAACCTCTTCCTTTAATGCACCCACACATGGATTACTTTGGTTTATTTCTTTATACCTTCTCTTTTTAAATAAAATATTATCTTTATCTTATATGCTTTCTTAACACTCTTCTTGATACCATCACAGACAGTTCCATATTCAAAACTATCTCTGAAATCTGACTGGCATTTTGTGCTGCAACAATTTTATTTGTTGTGTCTTGGGAGATTCCCTTGACTGTATCGGATGTAAGTGCATATGCATTCTTGGCTGCTTTATCCATCATTCACTCAAGACTCTCAGTACTCCACCAATCTCTTGTGTTCATCCTGGTGACAGCAGCATTATCAGCCATAACCAAATGTGGTTTAAGGGTCATACGTTACTCAGTCTGTTCAACTACAGGATGTATTTTAGTTGCATCAGATTTTAACCCATTTTTTCCATTTTATTTCTGACATGACAAAATTATATTTTCTTTTTAGGTTCAGCTCCCCCTCTGTCATTATGTTTTATACACCAGGATATAATCTAAACAACATTTGAAATGTCCAGTCACCTATTGATGAGCCTTTTTACCTAATGAAATAACATTCTGGAAGGCAATTGCAAATACTGTTTTTAGAATTGCTTTGTTTCTTAAATCCAGTCATATGCTTATTACAGCACAATCTTAACCATGTCTACTCAAAAGTAAGCCACATTGTGTTCAATGGGTCTTACTCCTAGGAAAGTGTCTTTAGGATTGCAGCCCTAATCTTTGTTAGGCTTATTAACAATTCTTGGATTGAGCCATTCAGTAAATTTTCCAACCTTCACTATCACCTTTAGTTTGTTCAAATACTTCAGTTTCTTTTTAACATCCTTTCAAACTGCTGTCTGCCAATTAATTACATTTATTACCGGTGCTATTTCTGCATGTATTTTTATGAACTTTGAAACATTTATCTTTGTATCTGAATTCCTGTAGTGCATTGATTTTCGGGGTCCCTTTTGATTACTTCTTTTTGTACAAAATTTAAATTAGTTAAGGCTCTTTTATCCAAGGGAGCTCGTGAATCAAACAGTTCAATCCTATATAACTCCTATATATAATGCTATCTATAAATGATGCACTTGGACGTGTCCCAGAGGTATAGAATGCAGAAAGGAAGACCTATTTCTGGGAAGGGGATACAGTAGCACTGCTGGCAACCTCTTTCTACCACTTCATCCCTGTGCTATTTCCCCGACCTCCTTTCCATTCTTACCCCCACTGGCTTGTGGAGGAATTTCTGGATGGAGGATGTGGAGGAACTTCTGGCATCCAATCGCAGCTACTTATGTTGGTGGCCTGACTCTGCCAAACCAAGCCCAATCTTCGGCATGTCTACTCAACCCAGAATTACACCCAATTATAGTCAATGTGGCTTATTAAATATTAAATAAATAAATATACTGAATATATTTTATAATTTTCTATCTTCCCAGAAAAAATTGCACTGGAATAAGACATGTCTTTGTTTTAAAACTAAAGTTTGAAACAGTCTGGTTATGCAGACCATGGTCTGGGGTCTCCAAACCCCAGGGGCCAGATGCAGCCTACAGCAAGCATCAATGTGACCCCCACCAAGATGCCTCTATTCATCCCTTGGACAAGCCTTGTAGTCCACTCCAGTACATTCTTATATGTAAATTTATGTAAATGTATTCAAATTTGAAATGTAAGTTAGTTTTCCAGCCCTGGCCTCTTATATTTTTCACCCTTGTATCATACAATCTTTAACCTGTTCATCTTCTATTTTGTATTTTAGCAATAACTTATAAATCCTGGTAATAACATGATTTTCTTCTACACATAGTGGACTCTCTAATAAAGACATAGGGCACAATCCAGAGTAACTATGGGGCATCCTTGCTCCAGTGTAAGAACAATTTTCTCTGGATTGCAATATGAATTTCCCGTAGGTTTTCACTAGGTGGTGCAGTAAGTACACGTAATTTCTCTTACATGCTCCCATTGTTACTCTGGATTGTAGGGTTAGTCTCTTCAAAACCATACAATTTCTTATCCATTTTAAATCTCTCCAAAAACTGTCTATATTGAAACCATTGGCACTCTATTCCTTCTTCTAAAAGTTCCTCTGTTGTCTTCATTCTATAGTCATTTTGTGTATAGATTATTAAATTTCTATATATTAACCAAATGTCTGAATGGCCCGAATATCTGCAGGCCATCACTGCTGATACGGAGCTTACCAAATCTTAAATGGCAGAGCTGCTCTTGTGTCAGATCTTGCAGTCCGCCAGCACATCTTACAATTAGGATTGGACCATAAAGATTCTGTTGTGTCCAACACCAAAAGATTTTCCTTGACTTAAAAGCAGTGGTGGGCTTCAGGGATTTCTCACAGGTTCTATAGAACCCTTTGCTACTGAGTGCCTGGTTCTGAGAACCGATTACTAATGGGACATATAACCTGTTGTTAATTTAGGTTATTAGGACATAGAACCTGTTGTTAATTTATTTGACTCCCACCACTGCTTAAAAGGATAACCTTGCTACTGCTGTTAGTGTTCCCTTTCTTTTTGACTACACCATCACATTTCTCCATTGTGATACATGTTAAATGTGAGCAATGCAACTCAAATCCTCCTGAGGCCTGAAAAAATCCTATCAAAGAATTAATTTAATCTTAGCAGTACCTCAACGATCCTGGGACTAATGGTGCAGTACTCGTACTTTACATTCTTATCTTCATTAGAAGCCTTTGTTATGGCTTATAAACAGTTTCCTGAAAGTCAAACAATGCATCTGATCTCAGTTTTAAGATGTTGTACATTTACCAGATCCTATTCAACACATAGTTTTTGTGAGATATTTCACTGCACACTTGAAGCAAGGGCAGATTATGGCTATGCAAACAAATACAAGTTCCAATTAGTTTTTGTTTTTTGTATCTTATGCAAGCCAATTACTGCTTTATCTTATTTCCACACATGATTTTAACCCACAGTTTGTCTGCTATAAGTAGCTTTATTGGCACTCAGTATTCAAATCTGGTTGTAAACATAAGCCACATATATTCCTACGCTGTGTCTAAATTAGCATAAAAAATTAAACTCAATGGGAGTTTTGCCATGGGCTTCAAAAGAGTGCATTGCTCCCAATTGTGAATCAAACATCTGTTGTGGTTTCCTATAGTTTGTATTTCAAAATTGGCTGTCTTTTAATATACAGCCATTTAAACAAATGTCACTCCTGAACTGATATACTGGTGCACGTCAGAAAAAAGCACATAGATTTTGAATGAGTTGAAGCAAACTTAATTAAAAATTTAAATCTTATTGCAACATATCTCTTTAAAATCTGGAAAATCATTCTGCAAAATAAATTGGATTTCTATTGAAAACTCAGTTTTGAAATGTTTACATAAATTGGTTGAGCAAATGAACACTTGAGAACACATAAAGACACAAATTCTGTTTCTTCTTTGGTCAGGATAATGCTGCTGCGCTCTAGAGGTATGTATAGCATCAGCCATCTGACTAGCACCATCCCATCATGAGTAGGCCTGGCCTGCCACATGGGAGGGAAACCACACCACCCTGGATGCAGATCCTAGAAAAGAAGTAGATAAATGGAATGTTATGCTTATGCTTAGGGAGAACAATTGGGGCTATAAAACTGATGGCAGCAATATCCAGATATACTATATGAAACAGGAGTTATTTTTTTTAATTTTAATGGCCCAATGATTTCCTTTACAGATCATTTTTAAGCGTATTTACAATTTTGAGAGAGAGAAAAGGATTTTTTCATTTTCTGTCTTGACACAAATTGGTTTCATGCCTTCTTTGAAATATATAAAATGAATCATGTTCACTATCTTCGGATATATCCCTCTTGTTTTTGCCAGGTCTTGGCACAGCTCTTTTTGCTCCTAGACTGATCAGAGTGGATCAGAGTTGAGTGGTGTAGAGTAAATGGTAAATCAGAGTAAATGGTGATCAGAGTTGAAAGCTGCAATCCTAAACTCCAGTTAAACCAGCCTAAGCCCTGGCATAAGTCCTGGGCTGACCTGGGTTCTCACAAAAGTGCCATAAGACACATGCCCCCAAATCCAGAGTAACTACAGGAGCACATAAGAGACTTTATGTGCACCTGTAGTTACTGCACCACCTAGTGAAAACCTATGGAAAATTCAAATTGGAATCCAGAGTAAGGCTGCAATCCTAAAGACACTTTCCTGGGAATAAGAACCATTGAACACAATGGGGCTTACTCAGTGGTGGGCTCCAGCAGGTTCGCACCTACTCTATAGAAACGGTTGTTAATGAGAGACAGGACATATAAAGTTTAAAAATAGCCATTTAAAAGTGGCTGCCAGATGGGCAGAGAACCGGTTGTTAATTTTTTTCTAGCCCATCACTGGGCTTACTTTTGAGTAGACATGGTTAGGATTGTGCTCTAAGTTAGTTTTACACCGGAGCAAGGACTCCCCGTAGTTACTCTGGATTTTGCCCTTATGGTACCACTCTTTTGGGGGGGAAGGGGAGGTGACCGCACAGACATGTTCTTCCCTCTCTACATCTCCATGGGAATGAGAAGACCAATGAGTTGTGCGGGCCTAGGTTAGGATAGCACCCAGAGAGAGGGGGAGAGAGAGACAGAGTCTTCTGCACAGCTGGTGAGGAGCTAGGTCTCAGCCTGACATCACAGCTGTAAACTGGACTCTGAATTCCATATACCCAGCTCTTTTCTACAGATAACCAGATAAACATCCTCAGCAATGCATTCCCAAGCCTTCATTCTTCATATGGTAGAGCATTATTTGCACTTCATTATTGTTGCTCTTTCTGTGAGTTTCAAACACCAAAATAAATAATTGGCTTGAAAATTTTTCAGAACATTGCATTTTAAAATATTCCCTTCATTGGTGAATTGTGAGACCTTCATTTTTTGTTCCCATTCTGCCAACCTGATGAATCTTCATGAGTCATACATTTATATATACAAAGCAAGGTACACTGACAAGGATTTTGTGGAAAAAATTTTCCTCAAAATCTTTTTCAAAAAAATTATCAAATACTATTTTCCACAAAAATGCTTGTTTTTCCAGCTTATTTTGAGTCCCATTTTTTCAGGCAAAAATATCTTCAGTGTAAAAAGATGCAAAACAATTGCAATGATATTAAAAATCCCCAGAAAACTGAAAAGTTGTAATTCTCAAATGTCATGGGAAACATTTAGGCACTCAGTTGCAAGTCTGCAGCTGACTTGATGGCTGCACTCAAAGTGTTTTAGTAAATGGTTCTTCGTCAACCTAGAGGTCGGTTTCAAGTGGGATGTCCCAGGGGTCTGTCTTGGGCCCTGTTCTCTTTAATATCATCCTCAACGTCTTGCAGGAAGTGATACAGGGGAGCCTACTCAAATTTGAGGACGACACTGAACTGGGAGGAGTCGTAAACACAACGGATGACTCGGAAAACCTTCAGGAGGATCTGGACAAACTGGAATACTAGGCTGTAACAAATAGGATGAATGTCAACAGGGAGAAATGCGGGGTATTGCACTTACCCTACAACCCAGAGTAAGTACGGGAGCACATAAGAGACATTACGTGCACCTGTAGTTACTGCATCACCTACTGAAAACCTATGGGAAATTCACATTGCAATCCAGAGTAGATTGTTTTTACACCAGAGCAATGACTCCCCATAGTTGCTCTGGTTTGCGTCCTAAGGCAATAAAAACCAAAGATACAGGTATAAAATGGGAGATACTTGGCAGCACAAAATGGCTTGGCAGTACAACATGTGATCAGGATCTTGGAGTCTCTGTGGATCACAAGCTGAACAATGAGTCAGCACTGTGATGCATCAGCGAAGAAGGCAAATGCAATTTTAGGCTGTATTAAGAAGACTGTAGCTTCCAAGTCATGAGAAGTTATAGTTCGTCTTTATTCTGCATTGGTTAGACCTCACCTTGAGTACTGTGTTCAGTTTAAAAAAGATGCAGCCAAACTGGAACAAGTCCAGAGGAGAACGACAAGAATGATCAGTGGGATGGAAGGGAGGCCCTACAAGGAAAGGTTAGGAGAACTTGGGATGTTCCGCCTGGAGAAGAGAAGGCTGAAAGGAAACATGATTGCTCTCTTCAGGGCTGTCATATGGAGGAAGGGGATCATTTGTTCTTAGCTGCCTCTGAAAGCAGAACTAGAACCAATGGATACAAACTGCAAGAAAGGAGATTCCGGTTGGATATCAGGAAAAAAATTCCTGATGGTGAGGGCGGTTTGGCAGTGGAACAGATTGCCAAGGGAGGTGGTGGACTCTCCCTCACTGGGGGTCTTCAAGCAGAGGCTCAATGAGCACCTGTCAGAGATGCTTTAAGAGGATTTCCTGCTACAGGCCGGGGGTTGGATTAGATGACCTACTTGGTCCCTTCCAACTCTAGGATTCTATGATTCATAAGTGGTTTTTGAAGGGCGATGCTATTTACAGGGTTTAGAGGCAGTTAGATGGTGATCACTTTGATTTCCTTGCAAACACTTGCACCATCCCAAACTCTCTCAGAGAGTGGGAATAAGTTCACAATGTAAAGAATATATTAAAAATTTTCCCCCTTGTTTATGAACCAAAATCAAACCAATACACCGTGTCCCGTAAGTCTAATACAGTGTGACACATTTGATTACAACTGACAAGGAAATGCTGAAAGCTGTCCAAAGCCTGTAAAAAATGTGGCATGAAACAGGTTGAGTGACCACTAGCTGCAGGAAAACCTGAATGTGTCAATACAAATGCCAAGTTGAGATATTTAAATTTTAATCAGCCACAGACCGTAAGCTAGAGAAATTCTGTGTAATGTTCATTTTTGAATGAACCAGTATCTGGAGTCTTTTGAAAACAAATACAGCTGTTTTTGAGAGCATGCTGGTATTTCACAGATCCAAATAAAAACAGTAACTATTGGCCAAGGTAACAAAAGAGAGTTAAGGAACATCTGCACAATTTCAAAACGCTTAAAGATAACCTTGGTGGGAAACGAGCTTCTACAATTTTAATTGAAGTTATTATTTTTGAAACAGTATTTGGAAATATGTTGACAAACTACAGAATCCTATTGGGCTCCTATGCTGGCAGAGTGGGGGAGCGCAGATTGAATGTGGCACAGGTCCGAACAAATGGAGCTTCTCTAAACAAATCTGCACCATGGGGCTTACCCCGGGGTAAGGGAAAGAATGTTACCTTACCCAGAGGACACCTCGGTGACTCCTCCACTGCTGCAGAATGCTATAGTAGCCATTTGGTCATTTTGGTGTCATGGGGTGTATAAGATTGGACTGAACTTGACCACTGAACTTGCAATAAAATTGATGTTGCTAAGATATAGCATGAAAAATTCTCTAACATGTAACAGTGGGGAAGAAACAGAACTCAATTTCCTGGATCTGTATGTGTCATACTTCAGGGCAACGCAAACTAAAACTGAACCAAATTGGATCTGCATTAGTTTCTAAAGATTAATAGAAAACCGCATTACAAAAAATGAGTAATAACACCATGCACTGCAGACAGATTGCTTCAGAGGTCAAAACAGAATGAGTTACGCTTCCTTCAGTGCTTTTCATGTTTTATAGTTCCTTTTTGTAGAAACATGCAAATAATAGTACTTTATTCCCTTTTGGTTGCCAGGAAAAAGGACAAAATGTAATTTGTGAGGAAGCATATTGAAAGGCATCAGTCTTGTCTATGAAGTAACATCAATAAATTCCTAGAAAGCTGATGGGTCTAATGAACAGGGCATAAAAATATGAATATTAAATCTGAAAAGTATCCACATCAACATATATTGTGTCCACAGTGTGTTAAATCTGAAGAGTATCCACGAAAAGCTGTCTTTTTGATGTCCATTGCTTTCCCATTTTATTCCAGTATTACTAACAGTATGTTTTCCTCAAATAGTTATTTCTTCTTTGAATTGCAGGGATAACATAAATGATGGAGAATTTGTGCAGATGTAGCTTTGAACCTATCTGCACTTATGCTGTAATCACTTTTGACTTTTTCTGCATTGGTGGTGGAACTGTGAGCCCCCCCGCCCCCCCCCCCCCCGCCAAGCTTAATAAGTAATCCACTTGTAATCCACAAGTAATCTTGGAGCCCTTCTCCCCCCAAAAAATGGACAGCATTTTTGTGGTAAATTAAGATTCCTGAAAAACCAATCTTTAAACATAACAAAGCTGCAGTTATGAAGGAAGAGGACAAAGTATTGGCTAAGGGATTTTGTTAGATATTCTGTATTGTTTCATCCACTTGACTTTTATCATTTTCAAATTTCATTCATGATTTCCTCTTTTGTCCTATTTTATAATATTTTCCAAGAGATTTATCAACATTGTTTATTTTTGTTTTATTTCTGTTTACTTAAGTTTTGCATGCATTTGCATGTATAATTGGTTATTTATATTTTTCACTGGCCAAAGTAAATTTGCCTGCTAAATAAGGCTCTGCTTTGACATTCATCAATTTTTTACTTTCTTCCATACTCAGTACCTAACCAGATGAAGGGTGCAATCCAGAGTAACTATGGGGAGTCCTTGCTCCAGTGTAAGAACAACTTACTCTGGATTCCAATATGAATTTCCCATAGGTTTTCAAAGTCTCTTACATGCTCCCGTAGTTACCCTGGATTGTAGGGGAAAACAAGGTTTTACTGTAGAGGCACACACACAATATGTGCAATGGGTGTTTGCCTTTGTTAGGACTGAGCCATTGTTCTGCAAAGAAGTTTGGATTACTTTCAGCCAGGTGACCTTTTTACTCAACCTAACCTTTTTTTTTATTGTGAACCCCAAAAGGAAACAACCCTGATTGACTGCCTTGAAAGAATAAGGCTGCAATCCTAAAGACACATTCCTGGGACTAAAACCCACTGAACAAAATGGGGCTTACTTTTGAGTACACATGGTTAGGATTGTGCTCAACATTTTAAAAATATAAAAAGTATATATAGTATATACTGTACTATATACTATATAGTACACCAAAACTCAGCCCAGGGACGAGATGCAGCCTATGACAAGCCTCAAATTAGCCTGTGGCCAAACTCTTGTCCCCTAACAGCCTCCAACCCAGTTAGTCAAACACAACTGGAGCTGTGATGGTGGAGTAGGGGAAATGAGGATTAATTTAAGTATGTGCTTTATTTCTATGTTGAGTGTTGCTTGCAGAAATCTCCGAAATTTAATCCCATTTATTCATGAGTTACTCCAACTCTAGTCTATTTTAATTTTATATTTTAGTTTTTTTTCTGGCCCTTGACACTGTGCCAGTTATTTGATGTGGCAACTTTGGCTAAAATGTTTAGAGACCCCTGCTGTATTGAATAAGACTAGCCTCATGATCTTGAACATAATTGTAAATAAGGACTTGATCTGAATTAATTTGTTTTTGTGCTCCTTTTTTGTAGAGACTCCATATTGTATCTTCCGCATGATTACATGAACGATACTGAAAGACAAAGCAGATAGTGATGTAAAGAAGCTGAAAATGAGAGAAAATCACTGGTGCTTTCGTCCCGACTGACATATGTAATAACCAGAAAATAAATTTAAAATTTTTGTTAAAAGGACCAGTCTTTACCTGACAAGTCTAAAGCAAAATAGAAAAAATGACAAGTTTACTGCCAGAGGATACAGTGGAGTCCCAGGGCTCAGATGAGCTTGAATGTAAAATCTGTTACAACCGCTATAACCTGAGACAGAGAAAACCTAAAGTCCTGGAGTGTTGCCACAGAGTATGTGCCAAATGCCTCTGCAAGATAATAGATTTTGGGGATTCTCCACAAGGAGTCATAGTTTGCCCATTCTGTAGGTTTGAGACATGTCTGCCTGATGATGAGGTCAATAGTCTTCCTGATGACAACAACATCCTTGTAAATTTGGCTTATGGAGGCAAGGGAAAGAAGTGCCTTTCAGATAATCCTACAGAACTTTTACTGACTCCAAAAAGACTGGCCTCTCTTGTTAGCCCATCTCATACGTCCTCCAACTGTCTGGTTATAACCATAATGGAAGTGCAGCGAGAGAGTCCTCCAACCCTGAATGCAACACCTGTTGTGGAATTCTATAGACCCACAAGCTTTGACTCGGTTGCATCTGTACCCCAAAACTGGACAGTGTGGAACTGCACATCCTTGCTCTTCCAGACTTCAATTCGAGTCCTAGTTTGGTTGCTAGGTTTGCTATATTTTAGTTCCCTGCCTTTAGGGATCTACTTACTGGTATCAAAGAAAGTCACCCTTGGGGTAGTCTTTGTCAGCCTTGTTCCCTCGAGTCTTGTTATTCTCATGGTTTATGGCTTTTGCCAATGTATATGTCACGAGTTTCTAGATTGTATGTCTTCTTAGTAGCAGTTACAATGGAATAAGCAATTAATACTGTATGTGAAATTGCCATAGATGTAGCATAGTTAACCTGTATGTTTGTTGGATTTTTATTTATAATATTTATCCATCAAAGGAATGCTGTTCACAATTTTGTGGCCTGTTTATTATTTTTAAGAATATTTTAATGGTTGTTTTCTTCTGTTCTGTCACCTACTTACAAATTTTTAAGTCTTTTTTTAAAAAAGCAATATAAGAGAGTGAAGCAAGAACTATTGCCTAACTAGGTGCCTGATCTTAACTTATTTATATAGCAGTCCAAAAAATTAATTCACATTGCAGTACAAAATGAGGTTAACTGGAACAATTTCAGATGCAATGCTTATATGCTGTTCTAAACTGTCTTATTTCTAATGGTGGGTAACATTGCTGTGTCAATAGTCATTAAGGAACCTTTGCTGCCCAAGCTCCACTGAAATTGTGGATCTAATAGTGCAATTGGACATGTATTAGGGTTACACATGATTCTCAATAGGTCGTGCACCTGATGTTTTAAAAATGCGTGAACCACAGTGTCATTATTTGGTAAGCCCAGAAATGGAAAGAAACAACTGTGGAAGCACAGTGATCACTTTCAACATTCAAACTAATTAAATAATAATTTTAAGCATTTATATAGCACTGACTTTCTGGGGGTACAAAGCATTTCATGTGCATCATCTTGCTATAATCCTTACAACATTCTCTGTAACTCAAATAAATACTATTAGTCCCACTTTGCTACTGGGAAATTCAGACTTGAGAGAGAGTGGTTGCCTAAGACCAGCTTGTGAGTTCAAGGCAGAGGTGATATTCAAACGAAAGGAACAGCCCAATTTCTTAGCATACAATTCTAACCTTAGGTTAGCCTAAGTGTACTTCAGGATTGCAGCTATCTGGCACTTGGGTCACCCTCCTGCCAGATAGTCCAGCCTAGCTGCACCAGAGAAGTCTTGGGCTGGAGTAGGTCCACCACTTATTTAACTGGCAGAAGGCTACCAGTCGATGTAAGGCTGCCAAGGCCTTGGATGAAGGATATGATATTGCCGAAGAGGCCTTTACCAATTCCACCCTCTTCCTGGGCCTGATCAGCTTCTATTCTATCCTACTTCTACTCCATTACATCCCCTTTCCTGTCTCCAGAACACCATCCTGCACCCTTTCCAAGCCCCTCATCAATGGGATGCAACATCAGTAGGGCAAAACAAACTCCTGCCAGTGCTATCTACTCATGCAATACCACAAATATGCCTAGGGCGCATTTGTGACATCTTCCACTGGCCACTGTGTCAGCTAAAGTCAAGTTAAGAATTTCAGAGTTAAACCATATGATACTTGTTACTTCATTTTATTCTAAAATTAAATAAATGAATTATTAATGTTTATAACTTTTCAATGACTTTATAACATGCATATAGTGTTGGGAATTACATGCAATGTGTTATGGAGCAAGAAACACTAGTGCATTTAAAAATGTTGCAAACTACCAGAAAATAATGTGTTATATGCCATTTTTCCACAAAATTTTTCCACATTTACTGAAATCATCATTACACTCTCTCTCTCCCTCTGTGTCACACACACACATAAACAGATTATTAGCATAATTCATCTGAAAGCTATACATTTTGAGGTTCCATTGATTTCAGTAGAAGTTTGGGAAATAGTATGACCTTACACCTCCATTGAAATTAGTGGATCTGAAAAGAGTTTCACTTTTACTTAAAGGGCTTTTTAATGCCTTTATGATATTATACAAACCAAAGCAGCCAGCATTCTAAAAAAATGTAAGTTTTGTTCAATACTCATAATTTGCATTTAAAATTTCATACTGTAATTTTAGAGTGATGTATCACCATCACTTTCAAGTGCTCATGGTGAAATGTGTGTAGTCAAATGAATTGCCATTAAACCATACCATTAAACCACAAACTGTAACTTGTTCAGGAGTAAAACACTCATGTAAAAAAAAGTTCACCCAAGAAAAAAACATTTTATGTGTAAAATTTGTATAATTTGTGTTTGTGTGTGTATGTGAGTGAGTGAGAGCGAGAGAGAGAGAGACTGTATGTGCGAGTGTGTGCGTGTCTGTGTATACATACTTTATATGTTACAAGGATTTGTATATTTGTAGGGAATTTGCATTAAGTTTGTCCAAGTTGTACTATGTCCTAATAAACATGTTATTGATGCAGGATATAGGTAATGTGTACCATTTCTGTAAATATTTGTGCTTTTTAACTTGTATTGATAGCTGGTTTTTTTTGCCTATCTGAATTTAATCTGTGTTGGATTTGGCACCATATTTCATGTTTATAATGAGTCTTTCTGCATTATCAAAAACTTTGGGGGGAAAAAGTAGATTTGTATCATTGCACTTGTGAATTCCTTCTTACCACAAGGAGTTAGTGTGCTTCGTGTACTATGCGTGCATCAGGCTTCCTTTTAATGACACGCGTACTTCACTTCAAATGCAGCCCTGATCCAGCAAGCTTTCAGTATTTTGAGAAAAAGATTATTTGCTTGACATGCTTAATCTGCTAACATTGGTGCTGTGTTGTTATGGGCCAGTTTATTCCCATTTGAGACACTGATCTAGTAAATGGCTCCATGAACACACAGGGACCAGCCAACTGTTACTACTTTTTCACAGCTGTCTGTGAAAGAAGAAAGGGAGGCAGATTTGACATTTTCTCAAGACCAAGCCAACCAGCACTCTGTAGAGACTGCCTGGACCAGCTGGGCTCAGCAGCTCTTGAACTTGATTATCTAAGGAGGGTTGTTCCACTGAAGGACCAAAGGTAGTTCTACAGTTAGACTCACCATTAAAATTTTGTATTTGTGTACACACCATTTTTCCATATCATTTCTATACAACACCGATTATACCTCAACCCTACAACCTACTCACAGAGTCTTTATGTGCCGTTGTTGGTCTTGAACCATTGACTCTGACAAATATATCCTAACACCTTATGGTCTACATCCTTGTGTCAGCTTGCTAGATGAAGAAGAACCTGTGCATGGACTTCATTTCATCATTTCAGGGTGCAATCCTAACCAATTTTGGCCTGCATCTCACTCATTTCCCCATTTACTTTCCCACTGCTGAGTTTCATGGCTTGCCATTCCAATTACTGGCCAGCACTTTGGTGTGTCAAGCTCATCTCCCCATCTGGCTTCATCTCTCAGATCATCAGCCCTTCACATTGAAGTCCATCTCAAGAGCAACTCCTTCTTTTCAACAAACTGGTTCATGTTTATTGTCGAGGGGAGACATGGAAATTCTATGCAAGGTCATTCCTTTATTTTAAAAAATAAATAGCTGAGCAGGCAGTTCTATGACAAGGAACTTGGGACAACAAAGAAAGATTTGTTCCAAGTTATTGATGGGCAAAACTGAAATGCAATGAAATGTGACAAGAGTATTGATCTGGATATGACCTCAAGTCAAATTAAATGACCATCTGGGTTTCTCCTTATTTTATGGTCTGCACTATACAGTACAAAAGAGAATGCTGTCTAGAAGAGTACAAGATATGGTGCTCATTTATGGTAATCAAGTTCAAGAAAAGGGAAACAAAGTTGAGGGGTGGCCCATCTGAAGTAGTCAGTTCAAAATGGAGCCAGATTGGCAGGGATGCTCACTTCCACCCTCCTCCTCCTCCTCCTCCTCACATTCCCAGGATTGAAAAAGGGAGATAAAGGAAAGAAGATGCGTGGAAGAAAATAGGACAGTGCTTCCAAAGTTCCTATAGGGGAGTTGGGAAAACTGCAAGTTGTTGTACAGGAGAGAGTTAGATCGCATGTTCTCCAGGATCACATTGCCAGGGATGGGAAAGGATTTTCTACTTACTTGCTTACTTTTGCTTACTTTTCTACTTACTTGCAGGGTGAAACTAACATAGCAGTCCTAAGGGGTTTGGGAGGGTACAGAGAGCAATCTGCAATGAGGGCCAAACCACTTCTTATGCCTAAAACAAGTCTTTAAAAAAGGGCACTTCCAGTTTTATCAAGAAAACTGGAAATGCTTTTTTGTTTTTATTTTGTTTTATAGTTTTATAGTTTGTTTTATAGTTTTATTTTGTTTTATAGTTTTGCAGGCATGGCAAACCTATTACAAGAAAAACTCTTTTATTAATTATTGTATTTTTTATTATGAATCTGATGTGCAAAGTTTTTCTGTCCCTTTCCCCCCTCCCACTTCACAAAAACTGCAAGCCATTTCATCCTGTATTTCATTCCCCTTTGGGTAACTCTCCTGTTTTCCTGCATCACTCTGTTCATAAGCTAATGTGCAAGTCAATCCGAAGAGACCCCTTTTGTCTTGTGGCATCTCACATACTTCCATTCTGCATCCAGGGCCCCCATCATTTCCTGACCCTATTCAGTTGTATATCAACTAGCCATTTGGCTAGAGCAGTGGTGTTGAGTATTTCAGCCTGGAACCCTCTTCTGAGAATGACCATCTGTCTGGGACCTCCCAGAAGTGAAGTCATGGCTGGAAATGTCATTAAAGGTGCCTAGTATCAGATTCCAAAATGGCTGCAACAGCATCCAGCTTTTTGCGACCTCCCTGATATGAAGTTGTGACACCCAAGGAGGTCCCAATCCTCACTTTGAAGACCACTAGGCTAGAACATACCTGACCTATTCCTCCAAGTTCTGTCTTTCCAAGGCCTGTCCATCCTTGATTGGTCCCAGTTTATCTCCTTTTTATAAGGTAACAGCCACATGTAACCTAGGTTATAAAAATTCCCAAAATCTGCTGTCCCCTCTCTCTCCTGGACCATGTCTCCTCATGGCATGAGGAAGCAGATATATTTGCTCCCCCATTTTCCTCCTTTCCTTCCCAGCTCTCTCTCTCTCACCTTTCTTTGCCTCCCTTTTCCTTCAGTACACACACTATTCAAGGAGCAGGTACATGTCTTCATCTCATGGTATTGAATGTATGTAATTTTACTTTATGCCTTATAACAATGAATGCTGATTCTTTGTGATAAGCGTCCGCTCTAAGTTGCTCTCTTTCTAATGAGGGTATCCCCTCTGCATGACTTAAAAGTCTAGCCTGTTGTCCTTCTATATCCAAGAGGGCAATAGCTAACTTCCCCTAACTAACCCCCAAATCCAGAGTAACAATGTGAGTGCATAAGAGACTCTTACACCGTTCTTACTTGTTCTTACACCAGAGCAAGGACACCCCGTTGTTACTCTGGATCTTGAGGTAAGTCTGTAATCCTATGCATGTCTACTCTTATGTAAGCCCTGATGAGTTCAATGGGGCTTACTCAGGTGTTCTCAGGATTGCAGCCTATGTTTAAAGCCCTTTTGGTAACAAACCCTGCGGATTGCTTCCTGCACCTTCCCCAGACTCCCAGATCTGCAATGCTGACTGCAATAGAAAACCCTCTTCCCATCTCTGAGAGGAGCAAGATCTTGGGAATTCCAAGATATCTTTCTCCTTATCTCTTAAAGGGACACTGGTCGGTGATTCCCAGGCTGGTAGTTCATGACCTATCAGTTTGGAAACCAATATAGGGTTGCCATATCTCCTGGAAAACAGGGACAATCCCAATTTGGGGGGATTCTGTCCAAATACTGGCAAATGGGATAGGATGACCTGTTCCGATTTTGTGGCAGAGAATTCTGACAACCCTAAACTAATAGTGTATCAATCTATTTCTGCCTAGTTCACATTTGACCCCTGTTGTATATATTCAGTGTTTGGCAGAAAGGATTATGTTAGGCCACTTCCAATGTGTTAGTCCAGGGGTGGGCAAAGTTTCAAATTTAGAGATTCTGGACCGTTAACAATTGTGTAGAAGAGATTACTTCACCATTAGCAGCTTGTCATCTGTGGCATGACACCCCTGCTCTAGACCACCAATCTGCCACATTCCTGCTTCACACCCTTTTCCTAGTCCAGGATCCAGGGAGGACCAGAGGCCAGCACATCACCAGAAAAGATGATTTACAGTTGCAGTTTCCAGAGGTTGTACCTTCCGGGGGGTGGCTATGACTGCAATCAAAAATTCACTTTCCTGGGAGTGAGCCTCATTGTGTTCAGTGGAGCCTGCTTACTTACTACTTACTTTTGAGTAGACATGGTTAGGATTGTGCTCTAAGGCTCAGTTAAGTATATGAATAGCTGATTTATCCTATATGAATAGCCAGTATATCGTAAATCAAACCAATGATCCACTTAGTCCAGCAATAACTAACAAAGGCTGGAATCCTAAACACACTTTCCTAGGAGTAAGACCCATTGAGCACAATGGGGCTTATTTCTGAGTAGCCATGGTTAGGATTGCACTCAGAGACTCTTTAGCTTCTGAAGTGGTTTCAGTGTTTATGAATGATACTATGGACATTCAGTTTAGAAAGTTCAGACATTTTCACTGATGCTTCTAGGAGTACTAATCTTCACCTGTTGTCTGTTCATTCTGCTAGGAACTCTTGAGTCAGTAAAAACTAGTTTCCCTGTTGCTCTCATACCTGTTACAACGCTGTGACTTGTGTTTCAGCAGGCAGTGGATACAAACATTCAATTATTTTGTAGGAACAGCTCTGGGACAGATGGGTAACAGTGTATCTTGTATACCCACTTTATATGTAGATTGCCTCCCAGTTCAGAATTTCAGCTTCTTGGGGAGGAAAGTGGCTTTTTCTAGACATAAACAAATTCATCTTGTGTCTGAAGTAACTTATTTTGAAAGCAGAAATATCTTTTATAATGGTCTTGACAGAGCAATAGTCTTGTGCTTCTGTTTTGCATTGCATGATGTTGTGCAAAACTAACAGCCAATCTTGGGAAAGAAAATGGTATTAATTTAATTAATTAAGGCGGCAATCTTATCCACACTTACTTAGGAGTAAGCCCATTGATTACAGTGGAACTTCTGAAGAGACATGCATAGGATTGGGGTCTAATACACACTTTCCTGTGAGCAAATTCCATTGAATTCAATGAGACTTGCTTCTGAGTGGGCTGTGGGTGGCGCAAGTGGCTAAGACACTGTGCTTGTTAACCAGCAGGCCAGGGTTCGAGACCCGGGTCGGCCCCACAAGACAGGGTGAGCTCCTGTCCTTAGCCCAGCTCTGCGATGCCAGCTGGATCCAATTGTATTGGCTCTGCCTTTCCATTGGACTAATTCAGTGGTATGGAGAGGGGGGATTTGCTGCTTGGGTAACAGCCTATCCTCCATAACAATTTAACCCAGGCTTTCATGCTTTGCATGCAGCGTATGCAGCGCCGAGCATGATACCATAGTCTTTCAAGACTGACGGAGGCCTGCTTCTGAGTAGACATGATTAGGACTGCACTCTAAAAGCTCATGTGTCTTGTATTTACCACTGGTTATTTACTGATTACTTCTGAATATTTCTTTATTATTATTATTTAATTATGCTGTTTCAGACAGAATGTCAACGGGAGAAAATTTTCTCAACTTGTATTGTTTCCTTCTTCTGTTAAAAAACTGTGTCCTTGTGCCTAGTCTTGTGTTAAATAAAATAACTCAACCATTAGGCTTTTCTCACTTCAACAGAGAGATTTATGGCACAATTTAATAAAACTGCTTTGCTGACATTCAGTGACCAATATATACTGTTCTTTTATGCTTGATCAGATGTACAGTCTAAGCTACATTAGTCTTTTTCCAAAAAAAGAAGAAATATATTACATGAATTTGGTTTTATGTTGCAGATTTGCACAATTTTGTTCCAGCAGTTCAGTATTTCACTGCAAAATGATGCTTTTTATATAAATGAATACTTGTCTTTCTTACAGAGCAGATGTGGGTTTTATCCATCAGCTATGATGGATTGTATAACACAACAGGGAAACCAGAATTGTAAACCAGAACTTTCCTGGTTTGATTCTCACCTCTGCCATAAGCTCAACAGGTAACCAAGCAGACTAATCCTATTGAGAACACTGTCCTGAGACAGCTAAAGGTCTTCTAAAAAGTGTAAGGACACCAGTTCCATTAACTCATGTTGGGCCCAAGAAGCTTACCCTGACATAGCTGGGGCAAAGTAGCCCATATAGGGCTTTCAGGTCTGTGTGGGTGGGAGAAGAGGGGGAAATAGGATGTGGCAACAGCTTGGACCACCTCTTGGTGAGCTGTCAGCACCGTCAACCCATCACTACCTCCAAACAATCATTTGGCACTTTCTCTGGCTTCTAGGTATCAAGTGATAGGATGAGATGGGGTGGGTGCCACTTCAGTCCAAAACCCTTGACAACCCCAATGGATCAAGTTCTTGAGAATTTCAGTAGTTCCATGTACAGGAATCTAATTGGATGAATGAGGGATTGGAGCACCTCCCAAAAGTGAAAACTGTTGAAAAGAGGAACCCAGTCTTTTTCAGCTTGCCAAGTGCAGAATGGCCACCAAAAAGACATATCACTTGCAAAAGCCTAAATAACACATATTTATTAACACATAGCCAAAATACATTACAGTAAAATGAACAAAGGCATGTGTGGGCAATGAATAACATTTGTATTTGAATGATGTTTATTTGCTGAAGAAGATCATAAGGAAATGCCAAAAACAGTTTGATCACCATGTCACATGCAAATCAGCATCAGAGAAAACCATTTTGGCCTATAGAACAGCAGAGAGAGGTTGAAATAGTGAAGCATGTGTTGAATGAATGAGTCCTGGGTACAATTGAAAGGTGCTGAAAGAGCTGAACCACCAGAAAATGAACTGTCAGAAAGTGGGGATGCCCATACATGTTAAACATTATAGGGAAAGATGGAACCTTATGAATCCAAAGGCTACATGTGTTGGGGCCAAGCAATTGTCACCTAGCAGCACTCTCTTTACCCTCCCCTCCAGTAAGCCCAGATATAATACTATCTCTCATGCCCAACTCAAGAACAGTCTAGAAGAATACCATAAAAATGCAAAACCAAAGGCTACTGAGAAGTACCACTAAATGAACATGAATGCATCCCAATTCTGGTCATAGTATACCACATGATATCTTATGAGTTACAAGCCACCTTGGTGGCCATGTACACTTTTGCAGATGATAGCATGAGGACCTCTTTGAGTGTGAAGTAGGCCCTTAATTCATACATCACAAAAAAGTATCATCCCAGAACAGGCCCTTAATTCATACATCACAAAAAAGTAATCATCCCAGAACAGGACTGAGGCTGACAAACACATGGGGTCCTCTTTGAAACAAATGTAAAGGAGAATTGGAACATTGGAAATTTTTACACATTTATTCCTTTTCCCCCACTTTTTCACATATTTATGACATTCCGATAAGTAACGAAACCATCATGGCAGCATATCATTAGTGTGTGCATCATCACCCCACCAGCTCCTGTTTTTTCAGTAATACAAGTATTTTACAACCATGCCTCCTATTTCCTGCCATGGTACAGATGCAGAAACAAATAGTGCAGAGGACTTCAGAAATTGATCTCTTAGCAAGGGAAACCAGCAGCAGGTCCAGCTGTGATATCTTTAAATGATTTTTTCCACTGGCTGATTAACATTTAATCAAACTGAAAAGGAGAAGGGATTGCCCTTACCCCCTACCTTAATATACTTGAGGCTTGATTGTACAAAATTGGTGAAATCACTGAGAACGGCAGGTGGTCAATACCACAGAAAATCAGAATCTGCTCAAGCAGATGAGTCTTTCTAAATGCTCCAAAAAGTATTCAGAGCAGTAATGTGAGACTGATTTCTCCTCAAAATTAAGCATTGGCCAAGTTACTTATGAGGGGTCAAATGAAGCTCTTGGGTTGCCTGTGATACCCAATATAGTGCCATTTTCCTTTTTCTTTTGTGCCAATGCCCCCCTGAATAGGCATCCTCCACTTATTGGATGGGTTAGGGATCAGAGCACCATCCAACATATCATTGAAAAGTGGAAAATCCAATTTAAAACAATATAAAAAACACCTAAACAGCATTAAAATCAGACCAAGGATGGAAGAGGACAGATTAAAAACATTATGTGGCTTCAATGGGTCTTTAGGCCCTGCTGTAAGTTTAAAAGAGAGGAGGCTGATCTTAATTTATCTACAATCTGACTCGTCACCTTACACTCCGACCCGTTACCTAAGGTCATCTGAGGGGGCCCTGCTGTCTGTGCCGCCACTAAGAGATGTGAAGGTGTGGCGGCCAGAGGTAGGGCCTTCTTAGTGGTGGCACCCCAGCTTTGGAACTCCCTCCCCTTAAAACTTGGGAAAGCTCCCTCAATACAGAGCTTCAGGCGGAGCCTAAAAACGTTTTATTTAAAAAAAATTTCAGTGAGGCAGAGGTTGGGGGGGGCTATTGTTTTTACTGCTTCTAGTGTTTTTAGCTTCTGTGTTTTTAATTGTATGTTTCTATTTAATATTTTAATTATGTTTTATTGTAATCCACTTTAATCAGTCTAATGGCCCAAGAAAGGCAGGATATAAATAAATAAATTAATAAATATAATAAATATAATAAATAAATACATAATTCAAAGGGGAGGGATTTCCATAATGCAGGACCCACCACCGAGAAGGTCCTTTTTCTGGCCACCATTCCCCTAACCTCTCTCCATGGCAGCTCAACCAACAGGGACCCCTCAGATGACCTCAGGGAACATGCCAGATTGTACGGAAGAAGGAGGTCTCTCAAGTATGCTGGTCCCAGGCTGTTTAGTGCTTTAATGGTTATAACTAGCCCTTTGAATTCAGCTCGGAACCAAACTGGCAGCCAGTGCAGCCACCGAAACAGCGGGGTGACAGAGTCAAACCGCCAAGCTCCAGCACTGCATACAGCTCCAGCACAGCCTGAGCCAATGCATACTGAACCAGCTGTAACTTCCAAACCATTTTCAATGGCAGCCCCATATAGAGCATATTACAATAATCTATTCTTGACATCACCAAGGCATGGACAACTGTAGCCAGATCCAATTGAGACAGGTACAGTACATCCGTAGCTGGCACACCAGCCAAAACTGGGCAAAGGTACTCTTGGTCACAACTGATACCTAAGCATCCATGAGCAACTGTGAGTCCAGGATCACCCCCAAGCTACAAACCTGCTCTTTCAGGGGGAGCACAACCCCATTCAGAGCAAGGCAACTATCTAGTACATGCATTGAGGATTTCTGAACCAAGAGGACCTCTTTCTTGTCAGGATTTAATTTCAGCTTGTTTGCCCTCATCCAGATACCAACAGTCTCCAGATACCACTCCAGGACAAAGACAGTCCCCTTAGTATCAGGTGGAAAGGAGAGATAGAGCTGAGTGTAATCCGCATACTGATGGCACCCAACTCCAATTTCCTAGATGACCTCTCCAGCGGTTTCATATAGATGTTGAACAACATGGGGGACAATATAGAGCCCTGTGGTATCCCACATCTCACACATCAAGATACTGAACAGGAGTCGCCCATCATCACCACCTGGGAACTGTCAGCCAAGAAGGAGCAGAACCATTGTAAAACAGTGCCCCCAATCCCCAGCTCAGCCAACTGTCCCAGAAGGACACCATGGTCAATGGTGTTGAAAATCGCCTAGAGGTCCAAGAGGACTAACAAGGATACACTCACTCCATCTAGTCCCTGGTGTACATCATCCACTAAGGTGACCAAGGCTGTCTCCATCCCAAAGCCAGTCCTGAAGCCAGACTGAAAGGGATCTAGATAATCAGTTTGCTCCAGGACCTTCTGGAGCTGAGACACCACCACCCGCTCAATCACTTTGCCTAGAAAAGGGAGATTAGAGATTGGCTGGTAGTTGTCAGGTATAGCTGGGTCCAGAGAGGGCTTCTTCAGTAGGGGTCAAACCACTGCTTGCTTTAATGCAGGAGGCAACATTACCTCCCTCAAAAATGAATTTATTACCTTTTCTGCCCATACAGCCAGTTCCTCCCGTGCAGATCTAATGAGCCATGCTGGGCAAGGATGTATTTGAATGATGGTTATTTACAGAAGAAACTTATAAGGAAATGTCAAAATCAGTTTGATCACCATGTGACATGCAAATCAACACTTAGGGAAGACAATTTTAGCCTTTAGACCAGCAGAGAGAGGTTGAAATAGTGAAGTTAAATGAATGAGTCCACCTGGGTATAATTGAAAGGTACTGAAAGAGCTAAACCACCAAAAAACAAACCATCAGAAAGTGGGAGATGCCTTTTTACCCTTCCTCATTCATTTCTCTGTGCAATCTGTACTGTAACATTGTAATGACCTATGGATATACAATAAATTTATCTATCCATCTGTGCAATCTCTTAAATCAAAGCAGGAAATTCACTGGGATTACATCCAGTGTTGCCTGTGTTTCCTGCTTTGTTGAAAGAGCCCACACAGAGGGAGCAGTCTTGCTCCATTCATTCACTAGTCATATTAAACAATAAGAAGTGCAGGGCACCTTGAGAGTAACCCTCACACACCTTCCCTGTTTTGGTTCCAGAGCCATAGAAGGAGTTTTGTAAGCAGGCGGCATCACCGCATTCTGAACTGTAGAGTGCAGTGATTTGTCTCCCTGCTTTCCTCTCACTGGCTCTCTCAGTGGCTCCTTCTTCCACTGGACTTTTTTTTTGAAGAAATATTATGTTGATGAAGATGTTGAAGGCAGCAAGAGCTCTTGCAATCACCCAGGCTCATATATGAAGTTAATATATCATATACCTAACCAGGCAATCTTTGCCTAAGATCAGTTCCCAAACTTTTTCAAGTGGCAGCTCCCTTGACCTATTGGGCCACTGGTCATGAACTTCAACGCTATACATTGTATAAGGTGAGACAGGTATTCATACATATTTCACAGCTTTCCTGGCTTGTATCCACAGCTACCCAAGGAGCCGTGACTCACTGTTTGGGAACCATTGGCTAAGAGGACTGGGACTGGACTCCAACATAGGCCAGATCCTAATTCCCTTCCCGAGTAGCCTGGCACTACACCCAGCTGCTTGGATCTGTGCCAGCAATTTCACTGGCACAGATCTGAGTAGTCCCATTGAAGTGGCTGAGGCATTACCAGGGTAATAAGTTCCCTTAATTCAAGTTGTGCTCCCTCCACTTTCAACCTTATGCTATATATAGCACACGCCAGTTGGCCTGTCTGTTCTTTTGCAAGTTAGAATTTGCAGTATAGAATCAGGCTGTATCTTCTTCCGTAAGAACACCAGCCCCACTTCCATCCCAGAATATGCTGTACTGTATACACTGATGTTCCAAGTGGTTTGCTGCAATTGTTCATTTTGTATATGCCTCATATCGGTCGGGTATTTTTTTAGGGCCTTTGGAATTATGCCTATTTAGTGTACCAATGACAATAGGGATAGGAAAATAAGATTTTCTTTTTCAAAACATGCTATCGTTTAATTTCTGGGTCTTTTGTGATATTTTCCAGTTGTTTCTCCTCAATTCAATTGTCTCTTGGAATGGTCACAATCAATAAGCATCACTTTTTTCTTTTGGACCAGTTATATCATGTGTTCCCATTTTTATCTGTCTGAAATTTGAAATCTTACAAGAGTTTAATCTGCTCTTTTTCTACCACGTTTTCAGGCATCTAGTCCAATCATTTCTTTCACTGGTTTTATTTCATTTTCTTGCACTAATTCCCATGGGGCACAGCAGTAACTTTATTGTGGCATTAAAAAATCATTCTGTGCAGTTTTGCTGCATCATTTATGACATGATCAATTGTTTCATCTTTCTCTTTACAAAGTCTACATTTGGCATCATTCAATACCTGCATTTACCTACAAGTATCTCCAATTAGCTTAGCATATGTTAAAAAAGATAAGAATATAAGTGTTAAACACCCATCCAAATGAACAAAACTTTGAATAAAAGTCAAGACTTTTTCTCTTAAAACTTCTGCACTAATAATGTAATTCAGTCTTCAGCTATGGTGATTTTTCATTCTTTGCAATATGGATGGTTAATTACCACTAAGCATAATCTTATTTTCTTAAATAGAACATTTAATATTTCTAAACTCTTCTGGTATTGCATAAGCTTTTCCTAAGTGCTGTCTGCTGTTGACATCAATTTCAGCAAATATATTTAGCACAATACACTAATGTGTTGGCGGTAAACTGTTTAATGAGTCTTAAGGGAGCTCTTTAAGATTTGTTTTAAACAGCAGCCACAAAGAAGAGAACAGAAAATTAGCTTCCAGATATTATGGAGTCTTCCTAATATTCCTCACCACTTTAGCACAGCAATGCAGCACTCACATGTGTACTGTATATACAAACAACTGAAAATATGAAAAGCTACAATAAAAAACTAATCCATTCCATGAGGAAGGGGTTTGGGTTGGCTGTGCCAATGATTACGTATACCTTGTCATGTACTGTGTGCATCTTGATCTTCTGGTTCAGTTACCTGGAGCCATGTGCTTTGCTCTGTAGCCTCTCTTATGCTGTGCACCTGGGTTCAGGTTTGAGGCATGTTGTGATCTAGAATATTAATCACAATACTTCATTGTTCATTGATCCTGGCAATCATCAATACTCTCGTTATACAACATAGACATAGATGCAAACATGTGAAGGGGCAGCACGTGGTATTGTCAGGGTCAGCACATCTCATATAGAAGTTTGGGGGAAGAGGTCTACCTTCTTCCACAAACTGCTCCTTCTCCTTCTCCCACTCTCTGAGTTGGAAATGGGAGGAGGCAGATGGAGGGGAATAGGAAATGTGGAAGAAATAAAAGTACATAATAATACTAATGGTGTTCTAGGCCAGTAGTCTTCAAAGTGGGGATTGCAAAGTCTGAGGGACCACCATCTTGGTTCTGGAGACCCCCAAAAAATCAACTTCACGATGGTGCACCCTACCCCATCATTTCATATGTTGCTGGATTCATCTTGAAGAGCTTAATCAAAAGCAACAATCCATTTTTGAAATAGCTCCTTCCTATGAAAAGTTATAGCCAAAAAACTGAAAAGCAAAAATATGCATAGAAAATGCTTGTAAAAATGAAAGTAATTTATATCACAGCTTTACTTACGAGTAGGCAAACTTGCCAAACTTGGAAAGGACAGGATCAGAGAAATCCAAGGACACCAGAAAGATCCTGATCCAATGAGCAGAGCCCCCAAAATCACCCCAGAAGGTCATTCTCTCCTCTCTACTCATTTACTCGTGCATAAGCAAACACTGGCTGGTGAGGAAGGTCAGTCCAGGGGGTGCAAGGCTTCCAGCATGACCCTGATCCCAGGCACCTGGAGCTTAAAAGTGCTCCAGAAGGCAGTCCCTCCAACACTGAAAATGATAGAAACTGTCTCTACAGGTAATGTGAATTTTTTAAAAAAAATTATTTGTAAAAATAGTCCAGACTCCTCTTACCCCTACCCCCAAGCCTAATTTCCTATCCTTATCCCTCTGGAGTTTCAATGCTTTGGGGGGGGGGGTGTTTAAGGCAGTTAGTTAGTTAGTTAGTTAGTTAGTTAGTTAGTTAGTTAGTTAGTTACTTACTTACTTACTTACTTACTTACTTACTTACTTACTTACTTACTTACTTATTAAATCAGATGTCCTTTTTTCTAGGGGGCTGTAGTGGCTCAGTGGTTATAACTCTGGAGTTAGAACACAGCAGAATTCCGCTCAGCAGGCCAGCAGTTCAAAAAAATCTACTACTCTGCTTGGAATTAATAAACTGTATGTATATGTAATAATTTTAAGTGTAAGATTCTGTAATATAGTGTTGAAACATGAAAGCAATATACAACAGGGTTTTGAGATTTTTTTATGTTCTTCACTTTGCTTGGGTGGCCTACATTTTGAGGGGGAGGGGCTGCTCTCAGAAAGAAGAGGGCAGCCAGGCTTGGGGAGGGGATGGAGTGCAACCAGCCTACTCGTCACTCCGCAAAGGCCTCCTGCTGCAGGCGCCGCCTGAGGCCTGACAAGTGCCTTCTAAGTCCACCTTCTCCCAGAGCATGGGGTGTATCATGTGTGGGTGAGTGCATGGGTTGTGTATGTGTATGCATGTGTATGTGTGTGGGTGAGTGCATGGGTTGTGTGCATATTCATGTGTGAGTGCATAGGGTGAGTATGTGTGTTGTGGGTGTGTGAATGAGTGCATGGGATGAAAAGTGTGTGCATGTGGGGGCATGTGTTTGAGAATGCACGTGAAGGTTGGGAGCAATGGGACAGAATCTGGGGGTTTGGGGGAAGTTGAGTGAAAGAGAGGACCTGGGGGTTGGGGACAGTGGGCAGAGAGCATGGGGATTTGGGGGCAGTCACCATATGTCCTCTTTTTCCAGGACAGGTCTTCTTTTTAGCCTTGTGTCCTTGATTGGGGGTAGTAAGTTTGAAAGGGGGTCCTGGGCTGAAATGGCTGAAGACCACTGTTCCAGGCTACAATACTACTTTCCTCCACATTTCCTCTCATCCAGCCCCTTCTTCCTTTTCCATCCCAGAGAGTAGGAAAAGCAGACACTGGCCTCATTTCTGCGCATACAAGATGTTCATGCACTGGCTGTGCCCACAATTTTAGATAGACACTCAGCATGCTGAATTCCACTTGTGTCCATAGATACGTTATGTAAGTAGAGCATAAATGCTGAGTAATCAGGCATGTATGAATTGACCATACTATTCCATTATCTTCTTCCAGCAGCAACGATTAGTGTTTTCTGGTTTTTATATCTGTATTGAACAAGAATTCAAGATCCCCACATTGATGTTTTCTGTTTTGCATAACCAAGTTGTTATTTTGAAATAAACAGAAAGAGTGCTGTCCTGTAATTTAAGTCAGAGCTTATGTCAGAGCTGTGAAATAAACAGAAAAAGTGCTGTCCTGTAATTTAAGTTCTTTGTCCCTTGTACACAAGCAATCTTCTGGAACGTTGCCAAAGAAATGCCAACAATAGCCATGAAAACACACTCTTTGTGAATACTGAGGATGCATTTTCCAGCTGAAATAAAATGTAATTTGCATGGCATTCAGGTATCTTGAAGCAAGAGCTACAAGACAACAGCGGCTACTAACTTCCTCTGCCAGATTTCAACTCAGTTATATGCTCTGTATCACCATGTAATTGAGTGCAACCGATAACAGTCTTGACAGTGGAAGCAGCTCCAGCTGCTAACCTTTTAATAGCTTCTCCTCCTTCTAGGATTCTCTGTTGCTAGAAATTATATTACAAGACGTGCAGTAATAATAAGCAATTTTCCAAGAAATCCATTTTCCTCCTCCTACCTTGACATATGTTTCCCATAAAAAATGCAACTTCTGTTCTACTTGTTTGCCTATTGGAGAAGGAATGTTCTACTAACAAGACAAACACAAAAAGAGGTATGATATAAGCACAGGTGGGCTATACCCGGTTCTCACTGGTTCTATAGAACTGGTTGTTAATTTGGGGAGGACATTAGTGAACCGGTAGCTAAGAGGCAGCCATCATCTTTGAATTGCATGCAACTGTGTTTGAATTTCTCTTAAAGGGTCTCTGGGTCTGTCTTCCAAGAGGTGAAGCTCCACTCCCTCCTCCTTCCTCCCCTTCTGAACCTCCCTCCCCTTCTGAGGGGGGATCTCTCTCCCCCCTCCTTCCCCTCCTTAGGTTATTTTTAAATTTTAAAATACAAATAGTCTTAAAGCTCAATACTTTCAAGGCAGGGTAAGGAGCTTCTTAATGCCCCAAAGCTTTGGCTGATGCTATTCAGGAAGGCTGTCTTTTCTAAACATCTTATTTTGATTAAAAACCTTATTTCTAGCAAATTTTCAGAAGTTATTTCCTTGTGCAGTTCGCAAAGCATGATGGGTTCTCATATGCAAATGAGGCAGGGGATGGTGTTTTTTTTTATCAGGCACTTTGATGGACAGCTTTACAAAGGGGTCCTTGGGCGGGAATAAAAACCTGCTCACAAGGAAATGGAGGACAAGGAAGATTTTTTCCAGACACAAGACTAAATTCCAGGACATGTCCTGGAAAAAGAGGACATACGGTCACCCTGCCTGAAGAGTCTTGGGCTCATGTGCTCCCTCCTGAGTTTCCTCAATCCTTATGTGTCACAGAGCCCAATCCTATGCCTAACTACTCAGAACTAAGGCTACAAGCCTAAAGACACTTTCCTGGGAGTAAGACCCATTGAACACAATGGGGCTTAGTTTTGAGTAGACATGGTTAGGATTGTACTCTACATCCCACCAGAGACCCACCAAAGATCCCGATGGATCTCACTTTCAGAAAAGAATGGATAGGATTGCAGCTATTGTTAATTACTTTGTAAGTTTCAATAAAAAGATCAAACCACAAGAACAAACCATAGTTTGCCTGTTACATATCGATAAATAGTAAATTTGTTAAATGTCAGTAAAATGACAAAACTATGGTTTGCCACAAACAAGGATAAAAAATTATATCTCATGGTCTATGAGGAGAGAGGAGATTTTTAAACTTATTTTCCCTACTTTTAGACTGATTTCCTTACATTGTTCTCACTGTACCTTTGTATTAACCTATCTATTGAATATTACATAGCGTGAGCTTTGAACTGTTATTGTTCCAACCCTTCTAAAATAGAATTTATAAACAATGAAATATGCTTTAAGAAGCCAGTAACCATGTAAATTTGAATTGTAATCCATCAGATCCTCTTATATAGTCTCTTGGGATAAATGGGTTTAGCAGCAGCAAAATGGGCATAAAAGACTCTGAGTATTTAAAGTTTGTTATTGTGTGTGTGTGAGCATCTTAGACAGATGTAGAAAGAAAACAACTTGTGCTGATAAGAATGTCCCAGAAAATGTGTCCCCTTCCCTGTGATAGGGCTACAATAACCCCAAAGGTGCCAACTCAGGCCACCTCCAGTGATGCCCTAAGCCCCAACTCCTGCTCTTTGCCCTCCCACCACCAGGCCCACCCTCCCCCTGCCCTGCATTGGGATCCTAACACCACTGGTAATTGTGAGGATAGATTCTGATTAGTGTTCTGGGGTAATGCAGGATATTTTCATAAAGATAGGCCCCTATGAAAAGTAATACTTCCCTGGAAATATAAACTAAGGATTAGAGGTTATCTTATTAAATATATATTTATCATATTAAAGAAATCTTGTTAAAGATTTACAAGTTTCAAATCTAATGCACCATCAAATCTAATGCACACTCCTATTTTAAAAGATTTGAGATTAAAAAATTACTGGTGATTGTAATGCACTGGTGCAAAATTTAATTTTACTGCATACAAAAATGAGATATATGATAATAATATGACAATAGTTTTATGATGTGATTTTTACCTAATTGCACTACTTTATACAACAATAGGTTTGTTACAGTACAGTAACCTGTTAAACTAAGCAGGCCTCCGTCAGTCTTGAAAGACTATGGTATCGTGCTCGGCACTGCATACGCTGCATGCGAAGCACGAAAGCCTGGAGGATAGGCTGTTACCCAAGCAGTAACGGAGGATAGGCTGTTATGGAGGATAGGCTGTTACCCAAGCAGCAAATCCCCCCTCTCCACGCCACTGAATTAGTCCAATGGAAAGGCAGAGCCAATACGATTGGATCCAGCTGGCGTCGCAGAGCTGGGCTAAGGACAGGAGCTCACCCTGTCTTGTGGGGCCGACCCGGGTCTCGAACCCTGGCCTTCTGGTTAACAGGCACAGTGTCTTAGCCACTTGCGCCACCCACAGCCTGTTAAACTAAACACTGCCCTATATTTATAATCAAATCCCTTACTCAAATATAATGCAGCACCAAATCTAATGTGCACTCTGATTTTTGAGACTAAATTTGGCTTTGAAAGGTGAGCATTAGATTCTAGGAAATATGGTATTTCACACAGGCCTTCAGCACAGATCTTGACTATTCTGGAATATTCAGATAAAATGGGGCAAGATATAAAATATTAGTAAGCCTTAAGAATGCGAAACAGCACCACCTATTGGTTTATCGTGTGGTTTGCATGATACTCGTAATTAGAGTAAGCATAGTTGAGAAAGTTTCATTATTCATTATTGTTCAGCAATACTGGTAATACTGGCCACTGGTGTGTGACAGCCAGAGGATGTATCCTGGTTAGGGAGTTGGACTGAGACCTGGAAGATGCAGGTTCAAACCCCTTCTCAGCCATGAAGCTTTCTGGGTGACTTAGGCCAGTCACTCTCAACCTCAATTACCTCACAGGGTTGTTGTGAGGATAAGTTTGGGGCTGCTGCCACTCTATCATGGAGGAAGGGGAAACTTTTCCCCTTACCCCAGGTAACATGGCAGCAGCCCCAGTGGGTCTATTCAGTTATGCACCACCTCCATGTATTCAAGACACAAGCAGCCAGAGACATCTCCATGCCACTGGGGAATGGATTGGGATCCAGCATAGCATCCATGTTCTAGCCCTGCTCCCTGCCTGCCTGCCCAGGAAAGCCCACTGCCTGCTCTCCCCTCAGTCTGAAACACCCCCTTCCACACTCCCTCAAACCAACCTCCATGTCAGCCAAGCTCAGCTGGTGTGGAAGTCTTTCTCTCTGCCGCCGCAGGGGCTGGATACAACCTCTGTGGGCTCAGCATGACTTTCCCCCAAGGAGGCACCAACATGCTTTTGGCACATTTGTGACCTTCCTATGCTGGCACAAGGGACTTGTTCAGGCCTAGCGCAATCTCAGGATTGCACAGGAGCCCTTTCAGAAAAGAGCAGCAAGCTTCCCTTTTGCCTGTTTTGCCTGTTTTGCCATGTTTGCCTTTACAATAAAAAGTGGCAATAGTGATCATTAGTCAACCTGAATTTAAGGTGCAGTCCTAATCTAGGTTGGCACTACTCATCAGTCTTCCCATTCCCATGATGATGTAGGGAGGCAAGCACATATCTGTGCACTTCCCTAATCCTACCCCAGGACTGGCACTGAAGTGTCTTATGGCACTTTTGTCTCATCACGGGACTTATGCTGGAACTTAGGCCGGCCTAACCAGAGATTAGGATTGCAACCCTAGTTTTGCTGAGGCTTGTCCAGGTTGTTTTGTTTTGAATTGGTTGGAACAACAGTGGCACATTTGAAAATGCCTGATACAGCTTTTGTGGCAACCACAGTGACTGTAGTGACAACTTCTCTAAGCTATGTTGTCAGTGAGGGAAGCAATGAGTTGGGGCTCCAAAGACTTTACTGCATTCTTACTGGTGACAAAAACTCTGCAGTTTTTGGGGGAGGGGGTAGCTTTAGGCAGCACATACATTAGTAAGCTACTGGTGATTTCCACCTCCTACTTGCAACCATCCAAGAAATGGAAAAGCAGCATTTTAATCATCACCCTAGTGAAGCAGCTGAGTGCTAATTAGATTACGGCTTATGAATTTCAAATTGAATGGTGACTGCCTAAAGCTGTCACTCTCTCCCTGTGTGCCTCCTTCATGCTTGCCTCCTGCATCTGTCTGCGCACTCACCAGGGCCATTGCGAGGACATTGACATTCGCGTGGGGAGGGGGGGCAGATGGCAAGAAGGGTGCATAATTGTGTTTCCTTTCAGAAGCGCATGCCCTTGGCAAGAAGCAGTCTCCATCGATATCCTTTTCCTTCAAAATCAGAAAATTAAGGGACGACAGTCTCAGGAGTTGTTTGCGATGACACATATTAAGCCTTTCCAAAAGTATTATATGAAGTGCAGCAATTCCATTCATTAGTCAAGAATCCAGCCTTTGAGAAGAACTCCCAGGTGCTGCATGCAGGGAAAGGGAGGGATACAAATGCAGTAAGTAATAAATCAAAACTGCAGCAGCAATGGCATGCTTACTCTTGTGCATAAGATGCATCATTTACAGCTCAGCATGCCATGTGACAGCATGAATCCTATTTCCACACCACTGTTCTTCCAAAGAATTCATAACAGGCATAAGACTATCCTATTTTTCATCACAGCAACCCAGCGAGGTAGGTAAGGTTGAATAATATTAATGAATTGTTTAAAAGCCATCCAGTGAATTTCAAGACTGAAAACAGATTTGGCTCTCCTTGATTCATGTCTGATTCTCAACTCCAAGAAAAGTAGCCTGGATTAGATCACTATATTTGAAATAGATTTCAAAGAGAAAATACCTTACATGCTATAGCAGTGGCCTTTTGGCATCAGTGTTCCTCTGGGCACCAGGAAACATAGGATTGGGTTTAAACCAGATTAAAGAAAACTTGTATAAAATCAGTCTAAACTCACAGAAGAGATTTGCCCATGATGATCTGAATGTGCGCATACATCATGGGAGTGTGTATCTTGTATGCATAAGGGCACAAGCCTAACCATGTCTACGCAAAAGTAAGCCCCATTGTGTTCAATGGCTCTTACTCCCAGGAAAGTGTCTTTAGGATTGCAGCCTAAGGGCACAATCCAGAGCAAGTTCAACCTGCTCTGCCCTAACTGCTCTCTCCTAACTATTCTGTATCCAGAGCAGAAAGTTATGCTGCATCCAGAGAGTCAGGAAGCCTGGGCTGCCCTAACTGCTCCAGAGCATGCTAAGTCAGTGACAGCTGGGGAGGGCTTGCTCCTGAGTAGACCCCCCTCAGATCACACTGAAGAAGGAACAGCTGTGGTGCCTACATTATAAGGAAGCCCAGCAGTTCCTGACAACCAGTTACAGCTGCAGTTCTTCTAGTGCAAGATGGATGCTTGGAGTGGCCTGCTGTATCCTGAGGTTAGTGGGCTGCCATAGTTGTGCCATATCCTGAGGTTGAGAGGCAGGGATTGCAGCTAGTCTGGCCAAGAACTCAGATTTTTGGTCAACGCTACCATTCTTACTCAGGCCTTATCATGGACCCCTATGGGTCTACTCATTACTATACCTGCTCCTGAGGTGGTATATCTCTGAGGAACTGGAAGAGGGCATTTCTGCCTTGAAACAGGCTTTGGATACAGAATAACTGCTCTGCCCTAGGCAATGCTAAACATGCCCTCAACTTGCCTCTCCTGAGCTGCTTAGGCTGCCCCAGTTAGGGCAGAGCAGGTCCACCTCTCTTAGGGCATCCTATCTTGCCTTGCTCTGCCCTAAGCCTCTTCCGGAGTAACTGGGCTGGAGCATCTTGCAGTTGCTCCACCCTAGTGATAGATAGGGCAACCCAAGGGCTCTTACGTGGACAGATTAGTTGCTGTGGATTGTGCTGCCTGTCACTCTTCCACTTACAAGGAAACAAGTGTACATGTGTGGCTCTCAACATTTGCTACCTGCCACCTCTCTCTACACAAACTTCAGTAATGATAGTCAACATGGAAATGTATTTGAAAATTCTTTTTGTACAGGGTTGAGCCATCTGATGTATCAACATGAACCTATGAACAGTGAAATAATCTATTCTCTCCTTTCCAGGAATAACTGGATGCATTGCTGCAAGCCTGCCACAAAGTTACTTCATGGGTGGGGCTGCAATATATTCCAGTTCCAATATATTCTTCTACACTCTCTTTTGCACATATGGAAATACCTGAATTGTGCCACATGTTTAAAATGTTATATATGTCCTTAAAATTCAGCTTCAGATTCAGCTGGATTATTCTCACGGATATTCTCTTTATTCCGTTTGTTAGGAAAAGAACTGCTGCATTGTGATTGCATTAGCTATGCAAAGATATACCATACCTGAGGTGAGATTTTTAAGGATTATAGTATCCCCTCCCCCCAAAAAATCAAGAGTTAGCTTCTTTGTGTGCATGCAAAGCATCTTCAACCAATCATTTTTATCTTGCTCTGAATAAACTTCAGGAAGAAATGCGTTTTGTATCTGCAGGGAAAGGATGTATTTCAGTGGTAATATACTTAAATCCAGTGGCATATGAAGGTCATTTGGCACCTGGGGCCCAAACATTTTGGGTACATTCCCCATAACAAAATTATTCTCAGTCATGATATGAAATGAATAAATATGTTTTATATATATTAGCGATCATAACCCAAATCAAAACAGGGAAGGAATGCCTATCCAGATTTTATACACTGGGTTTGTGGTCCAACATACATACAAAACCAGTTTTTGTTGTAATATAGTAGAAATGCAAACCATATGTACATTTATGAAGAATACATTTGATTTACTGAAATGCTTGCAACAAACTATTTGTTCCCAGCAGTAATCCTAGTGTAATCCACCTTTGGTTACAGTGTACTCTTTTTGTTAGCATTCCCATGTAATCCAGTTCTTGTTACATAAGGCAATTGTGATCTTTGTCACTAGTGGTGTCACACTGCATGGGTAGAACCTGGGGCACAGCACCACCACACCACATCCCACTAGCTACACCACAGGTCCTGGTCTGACTTAAGGCTCTCCCTGCAACAGCTATAAATAACTCACCCAAGGAGGAGGAACTGAAGCCGTTCACTAGTGTTTTGAACTTAAGAACGAGCTTAAGAACCATGAGTGACAATATGACTGGAAATTCCCAGATTTGTCCAGATTTTCCTTGCCTGGGTTGTTGGCTTTCCTGCCACTGACTGAAGCAGGTACATCACTGAGAGGGATATAAGGAAATGGGTTAAAGTGTGCCTATTTTGGGGCAACTGCACAAGTAGACGGGGGGATCAAAAGGATAGGATAGGACTTTTGGGCCTGCAGAGTGGGGGTGTAAGCCCCGTGTGTATCTAAGGTAGAGGTCTGGGTAGTGACCCCTTGAGGGAAATGCATGCATGTTAGCACACATGATACCAACACCAACCACTGTTTTAAACAAATCTCCAAGCTACAAGCAAGTCCAGAAAGGATGGTAGCAGATAAAGCTACTCTCAGTCAAGAACCAGCAGAAATTCTGGTGGGTGATCGTGAAAGAGGTGATGGTGATTTTGAAGGAGGGGATGGTGATCTTCTGTCATGGAGGACAGGATCGGTGGTGGGCTCCAGCAGGTTCGCACCTACTCTATAGAACCGGTTGTTATTGAGAGATAGGACATACAAAGTTTAAAAATAGCCATTTAAAAGTGGCTGCCAGATGGGCATAGAACCAGTTGTTAATTTCTTTGAATCCCATCACTGGATAGGATGTGTTCCTCCCCCACCACATTCTATCCATTCCCAGTCTTCCCTTGCTCAAAAGTACTTAGTTCCCAGTGCTGGCAGCTCCTCTTCTCCAGGTGATGCAGATATGCCTTACAGCACATTTGCAACACCCAACACCAGTGGGGAAATGCCAAATATATGATGGTAGCCACTGCCTCTGCAGGCTTGCCAGGGTGAAGCACCTCCCAATATCTCTCTCTGCCTATTCCTTGTAGACGCAGTGGGTAGTCCCATAGTTGCTGGTGTTCAGATGCGCTCACTGATGGCATGGACCTTTGACCATGGACCATGACAGCATGGACCTTTGGCCACCACCGATGGTAGTTCTAAATCTCTCTGCAATAGGCAGCACCTCTTTATGAACTTTCTCCTGCTTTTCTGTTTTTCCACCAATAACCTTTTCCATCAAAAGTATCACAGATCCTAGAATGTCAAATGCAAGCTAAGAGACTGTTGAATTGGTATTGGAGCACTCCTGGTTAATGTCTATTAAGAAAGTTCACAATCTGAAAGTAGAATAAGCGCTCTCATTTTTTCCTACTGTGTCTATTTATATGTCTAAAATTAGACTTGAGTTTGTGGGAGGGAAGGGTTAGAATGAAAGCTGAAATATTTAAATCATGGCCACTGTCAACAACTCTGTTTGAAAGCAAAGCTTTGAAATTGCTACTGTAAATCTTCCTTTTACAAATTTGGACATTTTTTTCTCTAGTCAAGTGGAAATGTGATGTCTCCCTTTTCTCCGCATGGCCCCCTGAGGTGTTTCTATGGATGATAATTTTAAAAATAAATCTCAGCAGCATATATAAACAGGCACAGCTGGAAGCTGAACTATCACGTTCAGGCTAATGTTCTTTTTTACACAGGACTATACTTTGCAGAGATGGGTCAGCTCAGGAATTTGGGAGCCATATTAAATGGATTTTAAGTATTATGCGGTGAATAAGCAGGTGCTTTGTTTACCATCAAGCAATTATTCTGAGCTTTCATCTACTGCTACATAACTGTTTAATCCAGCATCTGATCTGAACTACGAGGTACTGTATAACATACACCTTTTAAGTAAGTTATGACATGGGCTCTCTTTAAGAATAGGTTCGGCTTAAGATTTGCTTCAACCCAGATGCCAACCCATGTTGGAGGGCATGTGACCTTCCAATAAGATCAGAATTGCCTTCCAGTTACATCCAGTACTTTGCCAAACTGGAAGTGCTTTTCAGAAGGCTCCAGCAAACCTTTGAGGCCCAGGAGGCTGTGTACTTCAGATTAGAAAGAGTAGATCAAGTCTAGATTGAGTAGATCAAGGCTCAATCAAATGCCCATTTGGTCACTGGAATTCAGGAGGAGAATTAGTTTGCCTCCATGGACCAAACAGAACAAGATGGCTCTCTGAATGGCAGGCCCTCACTGGAGATTCAATAAAAGTCAGAGAGACTTTTTTGAAGGGACAAAGTGACCATGTTATAACCACAAAAGAGGACAAGGCCCCCCAAAATGTAGACCATCCAAGAAAAACAAAATAAAGGCTAAAAACACTCAGATATAGATATAGATACCGTAAATAGATTTTATGGAGTTAATTTAAACACGACTGTCAGGGATTGCAAAACAATTGGAATTTTTGCAACATGAACTTAATCCAGTGCAACTCAGCTTCTTGCAGTGACTGGCTGAGAGTAATCAGGTGATGGAACTTGTTGCAAATTTGCCCAGTCTGCCCAGTCTCTTCGGTTTGCTGCAGTTGGTTCAGTTGGTTATGTGAGGACTGTTATGAGCTGTAAAGGCCTGTTAGGCCCTGTGTAACATGGAACCCTGAAATGCCCTGGATATTCCAGAGAAGTGTAAGAAGTTATGTTAAGACTGTTTTTGATCAAATACAGAACCAGTTTGTCTAAACAGCTTTGTTCTTTGGTGGTTTTTATTTCACCGTTGCGCTTGTAAGAAGACACCAAGGGGACTGTCAGCAGGGTGACCATATGGTAAACCTCAGAATGTAGGACAAGGTCCTCCAAAAGTCCAGATTTTCAACTGAATCGACTTTTGGAGGACCTTGTCCCACATTTTTTAAATGTATTTTTAATATTTTTTACATTTTTATAATTAATTTAAATTAAATTAAATGTAAAAAAATTACATTTTTTTAAATGTAGGACAAAATGTAGCACATCCTAAATTTTGCCCTACATTTATAAAATAAGGGGCTTACCTTGTTTGGAGCCTCTGAGGACCCCCCCACGCCCCCCGCCAAAGCCAGGGAGAGGCTCCAGCAGTGCGGTGATGTCATGCGGGTGCCTCTGAGCCCACCCGGCCAGCCAGGGAGAGGCTCCAGCAGCGTGGTGATGCCCCGTGGGTGCCTCTCAGCCCACCAGGCCGGCCAGGGAGAGGCTCCAGCAGCACGGTGGGTGCCTCTGAGCCCCCCAGGCCTGCCAAGGAGAGGCTCCAGCAGTGCAGTGATGCCGCACAGGTGCCTCTGAGCCAGAGAGACCATATGCTACACCCCAAAATGTAAGACAAGGGTCCCCAAAAGTCCAGATTTTCAGTTGAAAATCCAGACTTTTGGAGGGCCCTGTCCTACATTTTGTCCTACTTTTTAAAAAATAACATAAAACATTTTGTGCTTACCTTGTCCAGGCACAGGGGGTGTATGTAGTTCTTTGCGCCACTTACAATGTAGCTCGGGCCGGCACATGTACAAGCGGCCCCCCGATCAGTCGTGCTCGGCAATAGAGGCTATGCGCATGTGCACAGCCTCTATCCCTGTCTGCTGTGAGTTTTTTTAAGAAGAGGCTGTGCGCATGCGCACAGCCTCTATCTGTCTGAGACCACATGGTCTGTGGAGGGGAGGCATCCCTCTGCAGACCGCTTGCATCCAGGCAAGCGGTCTACCTTCCGAACGGTCTGCCTGAGCTCCAGGCAGTGCTTCCAGGCAGACTGCTTGCCTTTGGAGCCTCGCTGCGGATCTCCAGGCATCCAGGTGCAGCGAGGCTCAAAAGGCAAGCAGTCTGCCTGGAAGCACTGGAGCTCAGATAGTCCACTCGGAAGGTAGACCGCTCGCTTGGATGCAAGTGGTCTGCAGAGGGATGCCTCCCCTCCACAGACCACGCGATCTCAGACAGATAGAGGCTGTGCACATGTGCACTTGTGCACAGCCTCTTTTTTAAAAAAAAAAACCAGCAGCGGGCAGGGGTAGAGGCTGTGCACACGTGCACAGCCTCTATTGCCGAACATGGCTGCTTGGGCGGCAGCTTGTACGCGTGCTGGCCCGAGCTACATTGTAAGTGACGCAAAGCACTACGTACAACCCCCATGCCCGGACAAGCCCCCCCATGACCAGACAGGCTGGACAGGAAGTCGAATTCCAGACCTGTCCAGGGGTTTCCGGGCATCTGGATGCCCTACTCTGAGCCCCCCCCCCCCGGCCGGCCAGGGAGAGGCTCCAGCAGTGCAGTGATGCCACGCGGGTACCTCTGAGCCCCCCCAGCTGGCCAGGGAGAGACTCAAGAGGATGCGAGGGGCTGGAGCTGGGCAGGGCTTCCAGCCCTGAGCCAACCAGGAGGCGGGGGAGGGAACTCCTCCTGGCCCGCCTCCATTTTCCTGCACTGTGAAGTGCAGAGGAGTGTGCGCACTGAAGTGTGCACGCAATTTAAAATGGCGGCGCCCATAGGCACTGCTTTCTGGACATGGCAGGGTGTTTCCCTATCATACCTGCCCCCCCCCTGCCATTTCCAGAGGTGTCCGGGCATTTCCTGACTTCTGGACACCCTGACTGTCAGGTACAAAAGACTCAACAATGACATTACATATTATTACATATTACATATTATCAAGGGTCTTTTTCAGGGGGTACACACCCGTAAGGAGTACCGACAGCTCTGTGTGAGTATGAGCATACACACACATAGACACAAACACACACATACAGATGAGTATCTGTGAGTACCAGTGGGTTAGTACCGACCCCTATTTTCCAGGAAAATAGCACTGCATATTATTAAATTTAAAACTATTACATATACTGTATTTTATTACAGAGAGAACACAATCATAACCATGTCTACTTCGATGTAAGCCCCATTGTGTTAGAATTGCGGTGATAATTTATTCATTCTAAGAAGGCTACTTGCTGCTTGCTCACAAGGAAAAGGAGGACAATGAAGATTTTTTTCCAAGACACAAGGCTAATGAAGAGGATATTTCCTGGAAAATGAGGACACACGGTCACTCTGGGAAGGAAGTCCTGATACATTTTCTCCACTTGGCAGGGAGAAATAAGAAGAAGCATTCTGACCTGGAATGGATATTTTGAGAGGCGGTGACAGACTAAGATTGAGAAGCTATGGAAAGTCAGCCAAGATCCAGGGCACCTTTGGTCTCAGATCTTCCAGGTGAGGGTTTATCCTGTTGTTGCTTGAAAGGATCTCTCCTGCCTCATGTAATTTCAAAAGCTTAGACTGCAAGAAAGCACAGTGACATGAGCCTCCACAACTTCTTCAAATGACACCAGAGCTCTGGAACCTCGGACATCATTCAGATAGAGGGAGCATATGCAGATAATTGTATTGAACTATATATCATGAAGAATGCTATTTAGTACCTAAAATGCATAGAAAACATCTCCTATATACCACCAAAGAAGTGCATGCTATATTTATATCACTGAATTTTGTGTCCTAAAATAGCTTTATGGGCTCAGAATTCTTTTATCATCCAGCTTTTCTTCCTCTGTCAAACATCCTTGATGTAAAACTAAAAACTGCAGCATGGTTCATTAACAAAAGGCAGCTTGTTAATTTTCCTCCTCCATCCACTGATTCCATTAATAATAATTTAGAAATTGGCTTTGTGCTTTAGGGAATGTTTGTGTAATTTTTAAGGGAGCCAGTTTCTAATGAAAGCCCTTTTCCTAGAGAAAAAAAGGCTGCCAGTTAATTTTGTGTTCCTCTTCTCGCTCTGAATAGATATAGCCAGCTTGATTAGAGGTTGGAGACACTTTCTCAGCAGGTTCTTTTGGCTTCAGAAGCATTTGTTTCATAAGTGATTCTGGAGACTTTCCAGTCAAACGCAAAACCATTTAACAGCGATTCTGATCGCAAGAGTCTTGTGAGTGGGTTTCCCCACTTGCTGGCACTTGATATTTTTAGACAACAAAGCCCAAGAGGGGATGAGCCAGTCATATTCCTAGGCAGCAATGCATGACTGGCAGTCCCAATGGTAGGCTGCTATTCCCTTGTTCACCTCTTATGAACAAGAGACATACCGTTTAATACAGTACTTTCTGTTTTCTTTCATTTGGTAGAGAGAGTAATTAAACGTTCATTCCGCTCTAGCATCCTTTCTAGTGGTTGTTGCTGGTGTGTCTTGGAGATTGTGAGCCTCTCAGAATAGAAAAATAGTGGCAAAGCTGGAAGCTAGCAGATCAACTGGCTCGGGTCCCATGCCTGAGGGTGTGTGAGAGCAGATCAACTGGTACAGGCACCAGATGCTGAGAAGCATTTTAAATTCTTTCTCTTTTTTAACTTTCTTTTTTTCTTGGATAAACCAGTTTATAAACTTCTCATTGGAAAGTAGGGCATAAATAATCTTACTCAGACTTCCAATAAACTAGGAACTGGACCCAGATCTGCTACTGCCAAAGGACAAATGCTGCTCCCCTTACCAGGTAATGCAACTGCTCCTATATATCCCATTTCCTAGACTGGAAAAGGAGGGAATGGAGCAGAGGAGGGTGTGTGCCACTAACCCTACAATCCAGAGGAAGATGTAAGTGGCACTTACTCTGGATTGCTCTATGCATTTCCCATAGGTTTCCCACAGGTGGCGCTGTAACTATGTCAGTGTAAAAGGTCCCAAAGTTACTCTGGATTGTAGCCTTACACTCTAGCCTACCACTCTCCTCTCTGTGCACATGTGCTTCATCTCTCTCTTCCTTTTCAAGTCCAGGATGTGACACTCAGTATGGCCAGAGGTGGGCCCACCCTGGCCCAACAACCAGTTCCCCGGAAGTGGGTGTGGCCAGGGGCAGGGCTGGGGTCAGGGGTTGGGGCGGGGGCCAGGGGGCAGGGGCAAGGAGTATTCAGCTGGGCTGAATACTGGGAGTGACTTAGCCCAGTCCTGTGGAGGTCTACTCAGAAGTAAGCCCTATTATAGCCAATGGGGCTTACTCCCAGGAAAGTGTGGATAGGGTTGCAGCAGCCTCAGAGCCCAGTCTTGCACGGCCATGGTGGGCTTTAAATATTTTAACAGCTTCTCTATGTTCTAATGACCATTTTAACCCTTAGTTTACAAAAAAATTATATCACCTGTGACTGCATCAATCAGTATTAAGCCCCTGAGTTCTGAGTAATTTATTCCTATGCATGTTGCCTTGGTGTGCTCTCAGGGGGAATGTGTCTTGGGATGCCACAAATAAGATCATAAAAACATAAGAAAAGCCTCCACTGGATTACACCAAAGACCCATCTAGTCCAGCTTCCTGAATCACACAGCGGCCCACCAGCTACCTCAGGGAGCACACATGACACTTGCATCCAGGTGCTTAAGTACCAGCAGACACTACCACAAGTTCCCCAGGTGGTGCTCATACCACTGGTTGAGAAACACTGGTCTACAGTTTAGGACCAGAGTCTGTGGTGTCCATCTTCAGGCTGAGGTTTGCCTCTAAGCCACTACTTAAGGTTGTCCACACTTTCCTGTAAGTAAGCACCATTGAATATAATAGGACTTCTGAGTAGTCAAGCAAAGGACTGAGCACTTAGTAACCAGCCTCTGGCTGGATGGTGCTGTCTCTCACATAGCATGATCTGAAACATATTTACTCTGAAGTAGCTCCTACTGTGTTAAATGGCTTGCTTCCAGGAAAGTGTGTGTAGGATTGGAAGTAGGCAGAGGTTGCAATCCTACATACGTTCCTGGAAGCAAGCCTATTTAACACAATAGCATGTTAATAAATAATAAATATGCATGAATCAGAGTAAATGTGCATCAGATCATGCTATGTGAAAGATGGCACCATTCAGAACATCATTCTGTTCAGTTCTAACCAACATGGAGCGAGTGGCAACATGAAGTGGCATAGCACTAGCTGGCAACTTTAGTATGTGTCATCTGTGAGTTCCCCCCCACCATCTGGTGGGGGTTTCCACTCCACTTTCCCTTTTCCCCATCCCTGCTCCAGGATCCAAAGGAGGGACTTGACAGCTAAGGTGAGTAAATAAACAGTTGTTTACCATAAAAGTCTTTAACAGTGATTACATATACATATTTCCATCATAACTTTTCACTTATATTTCTGTCAGGTCTCAACAACATCTGGCTCTTCCGGAAACCGAACCTCAGAGTCCCCCGATATTCCAACAGGTGAGTATGTGTCATAATTCTTTAAATAACCATTATGTCTTCCTTTTCCTTTTCAGTACCCTTCCTTGGGCTGACAGAGCAGAAGAGGTGTTCCAGCACTCTCTCCAGCACTCAGGATCTGACTTCCCATGTACACTGCAGACTCTCTCGCCCTTCTTCCCTTTTATAGTCCCCTGCTTTCTCCTCTTCTTTTCTTCTTCTAGGGGAGGCACTGAGGAGGTTGGCGGGCCATGTAGAGTTCTGGTTTGGGCCCATATGTCAATGCCCGTGTTGTGTGGGTCACATCTTTGATCGCACTGTCCCCCGATCCAGACCCCAGGTCCCTCTCCACAGTGGAATGTCCCATCCAGAAGATTTTTGTCTCTGCGGCGCTCCCACTCTCAAAGTACAGAAGTCTCCTAGGAGGTTCTTGCCACAGTATGCAACAACCATATTCTTGTCTGTGACAATACAATGGCAGCTAGATCAGAAGGGTCTTGTTCACCTTCTCTTCTTCAGCATTTTATACAGATTCCCCTTTAAATTTTATTTGTACTTTCTACTTGCTTAATCATTTTTTGTTTCCATCTGAATAAATCCCCATGGTTTTTTCACCCTTTTATAATGATATTTTTGTCTTTGCTGGAAAAGGCCCCCACACTTGTTAATTTCAATCCTGGATAATTTCTTTGCCCTCTATCCGTTGCAGTTTAAGAGATGCCCAAGTTCCCCGTACTGTTCCATGGCAGGTTCTGTTTCTTTGCTTGAGAACCTAGAGAACCACTGCTACTCTGTAGAGATTACACTGGGTTTGACATTGAAATTGTACTGGCCTGAATTGGTTAGGATTGCACACTGCTCTGGTAACTAACTGATTTACACAGAAAAACTTTACAAGCAACTGATTGAATTCTGTGAACAGTGTAACTTTTAAGCAGAAACATTGAAAAATCTCAGCTTTAAGCATTGAATCTCAGCTTTAAGCATTGAAAATCTCAGCTTTATATCTATGAAAATAAAAGCCATAACCATTTTTCATTTAAGACATAACCACTGTCATTATATTTTTCATGATTGCATTGCTCATTCTAGTAGACTACTGTTCAGGTGAGTAGCAAGATATGGGAAATACTAGAATGAGATCCATCAAGGTAATGTAGCCAGATATGTCTGGGACCAGAATTGCAAAGAGCTATTCGAGGCAAATGTTATAAATTCTGTCAAGGGGATGGAACAAGTTCTAGAGAAGTAAGATAACAAAATATAGCAGGGTTCTAGCAAGATCTTGCAGAATAGTGAAGTATGGCATTGTGATATGGCAAAATATGGCTGGTTGTCCATCTCAACTATAGCATGATGTGTCAAATGATGTTGCAAGATCTTGCAAGAGATGTATCCAAGTATTTCTGGGGCTGTTTCAGGCATTTGGCAAGTTATAGCAGAATGATGTAAGACCTTGCATGCAAGATATGGTAGGAGGAATTTTCCACAAAGGATTTTCAAAAAGATTTAGCAAGCCATGGCAAAGGATGTAGCAAGATTATTCAAGAGGCCACAGTAAGGTCGCTTAAGGTGATTCAGTATGAGGGATGTGGTCTGGATTGCAGCCATAGAACTATTATTCAAGTGTTGTGGTAAGACATGGCAGCATAGCAGACTATATAACAACATGACAGGGCTGCTTAAGTTGATGAGTGGGGTTTAGCATAATCCTAGCATGATATGACAGGAGTCTGGGAATACAATGCAGAGGTTTGTAGCAAAATATGGGAGCGGTTATGGTGAGATATGGCATAAAAACTGGTGGGGTTTAGCATAATCTCAGCATGATGTGACAGGAGTCTGGGAATACAATGCAGTGGTCTGTGGCAAAATATGGGAGCTGTTATGGTAAGATATGGCATAAAAACTGTTAACATAAAGTTTTCAATCATACCAATGTAATTTCAGAACTATTTATGTATAGAATTGGAGCATATAAAAATAAGTCTAGACACAAAAGTACTGTTGGTGATTGAGTTGATACACCAGTACTTTGTGGAAAATTAAGGTACAATTTAGAAATTGTCTCATTTTTGTCCCAGGCGCTTGTTGACCTGAAATGGCCTTATGAGAGAGCTTTGCTAGAGGTTGCTGCCATCTATGGGCAGAATTATAGTAAGACATTTCAGCAATAAAAGCTTTGGTGTGTCACTACACAAAAAGCATGGATTTTGTTCATTTTACACTATGCATTCTTAATATCTATTCCCCATATGATAGCGAAATCCTGGCTGTACAACTAATAAGCTTTTTAGGCTTCGGGAGTGAAAAAGGAAAACAGAGACCATGAATGTAAACATCCTTTTTGAGGAAGGTGGGAAAGGTTTTTGAACAACTGAATGCTTATACAAGCCAGATTAGGACTAAATCCACTTGGATTTGATTCTCTGCTTTTGTCTCTCCCATTAAAAAAATAGTGACCTCAGATCACATGTGGTACATTTCCACAGCAATAACTTCTCATCATGACCCATACAGAGACTTCTCTGTTACATATATTCTTTGGGGGGGAGGGTCTTTTTTGCAGTGATTCAGCATTATGGCTGCAGTCCTAAAGACACTTTCCTTGTCTTTCCTGTGTCTGTGTCCTGTGTAAGACCCATTGAAGACCCACTGAGTTTTGAGTGGACATGGTTAGGATTATGATGTGTCTCTATCGAGAGATTATTTCCCATGTCACAAATGAGATTGTCAAAATGAGTTTGAAGTTTCATTAAATAAGGAACAGATTCATTGACAAAGTTTAGTCGCAGATGGCTTTAACTGTTGTTTAAATTATGCTTTTTAACGGTTAGGTTGCTCTGCAATCTGCATGTAATTGAAGAGGGAGTGTACTCTTTAAGATTATTCCTTACCAACCTGCATACTGACAGCCCAATGCCAAGTAAATGCAAAAGGTTCACTAGCATAGCCTGAACCTGTGTTCCTGATAAACATACCGTACATTCAGAGACAATTTTCAAAAGCTGGGTGTAAACAACAGAGTAGGCTAAATGTAAACTTCTAGACAAATCTGGCTGGCTGCTGTTGGAAACTGAATGCTCAACTGGATAGACTTTGGCCTGATTCAGCAAGGCAATTCTTATGGACATGCTTGTTGCTGAAACCAACAGTTCAATGTGCACAAATTTAGTGCAAGTTAATACAAGAGGATAAAACAATGGTATAATTGCATTTGGGCACAATCCAAAGTAACTATAGGGAGTCCTTGCTCCGGTGTAAGAACAATTTGCTTTGGATTTCAATATGAATTTCCCATAGGTTTTCACTAGGTGGTACAGTAACTACGGTTACACATAATGTCTCTTACGTGCTCCTGTAGTTACTCTGGATTGTAGGGTTTGTCTTCATTTGGGATCACTAGAATCTGGGCTTTAAACCAGTCAGTTGAGGACAGGGAGAGAATCATAACTAACATGAAATTTAAAACTTGTGTTTCGGTTAGCATAGTGCAGGGCCCTTAGGATCCCCATTTGGACCAAGCTTAAAGTGATCCTTACATTTATTGGTTATAAAACTTTTGTAGAGCTTGTCAGTGTAAAAGGGCTCTAAAATGGTTTTACCTATATACACAATAGATTCTTAGATACTAACCTATAGTCAATAAACTTTAGAACTGTGTAGAGATCACAACCAAAGTGCTACAGGGTCACATCCAGTCATTTCCTCCAAGAATAGGGTTGGCCACTGGCCAGGTTAGGCATTAGATATATAGAGATCCACTCTCATCAGACGGACCTCATTATCCATAACAGTGGGACAGCCTATCCATAAAGCAGACTAAGGGCACAATGCTAATCAGTTAAGGCTGGCATAACTCACCTGGTATATCTACCCATCATATTGTGGGAGGTCGGCATATGCCTGTGCACTGGCCTAGCTTCTCACACCCTACGAGTGGGACAGAAGTGCCTTATGGCACTTTTGTGTTACTCCCAGATCAGCATAGGACATGCTGGGATTTATGCTGGCCTAGTTGGATGTTAGGATTGCAGCCCCAAGCTAGGCAATACAGTTAACTGGCAGAAAAGGACTGATTATCCCATATATCTACCTGTCACCTTGTCTACCTTTGCTAACACTGCTCATTCACACGCACATACAATATGTTGCTCAATATTATGAATCAGAACTTAATTCACCATTTTCACCACCTTCTCACCTTTTTCACCACAATTCAGTTCAACAGCTAGAATTTTCACAGTCCTTCTTTTTAATATTTGGCAGTTTTATCTGTTGAATTTCTGCTTGTCCTGCTTGTGAGAAAAGTAGGCGGCCATCCTAGATTTTTGTATCATTTGTCATCTCTGATATAATTCCTGTGTATATTTTCTTGTGACAAAGCCCAGAACAGCTGAGAGCAGGCAGATGACATAAAAGAAGTCTTTGCAAGTTTCCCTTTTTAGTGACAGTCACAAGACAGAGTTTTAAAAGCAGTCTTTGAAGGCTAAATATCAAAGGAAATCTTGTTAAAATCACATCCAGGCTACACAAACAAATGTCTGAAAACTCATAAATTTCAGAAATCACTGTCATGACTTAATGATATAAAACATGCTTTATTTCAACGCACTAAAAAGGAAACTTGCTTTTTCCTTACTTGCAGCTGTGCATATTCTCTTTTTATTTGTAATTTGATTGATTTATCGTGCAAGGAAAAAATTGGACTAAAATATGAAACTCTTTTGTTCCCACTGTGAGAAAAATCGAGACTTTCATATAGAGTAAATTGTTAAGCTTAAACCTGATCTTGTTAAGTGCCTCCACTATTAGGAGCCAGCTACCAAGAATGAGGCAAGGAAAGGAAACTTTGACAACATGGTGGAAAATGCAGTCAAGTTCAGGCCCCACTCTAAAACAAGGCTGCAAACCTAACCACCATTTAGACCAGTTGGTAGGTGGACATGGACTGGGCTGGCCATTGGGACCAAAAAACAAAACAACATTTGCTGGGGGGCCATTATGTTGCCCTAGTCCATGGTTCCCAAACTGTGAACCAGGAGTCCTCACCGGTGGGTCATGATCTGACTTTTGGTGGGTTGCCAAAGGGTGAGAGAAACATCACATAGCTAACGGCCCCCAACCCCTGAGTCTATTCAAAAATCAGATACCGTAGCTGATCCTGACCCTAAAAAGAGTTCAGCTGCTGCAGATTGCAACCATGTGTAACCACTGTGGTGGTTTGAAGTCTTTTTCTGATTATTATTACATAATAAACAAACAAATAAATAAAAAATGTCTTTCTAGATCTTCTTTTTGAAGTCTAGCAAACCTAGGTGGGTTGAGTCTCAATTTTTGGTTTGTGAAGCAATGTGAGCTTCAGTTTCTGAAGTTCTGCTGAGGGTAGCATTCCCACTGAAACTAATGGGAGGTAAGACTGCCATTCTGCGCACACTTTCTTGCAAGAAAATGTGTTCATATCTGAATAGAAATGCAGAGGATTCTGCTCTAACCCTCCTTAAGGGCCACTTATTAAAAGTTTCAGATATGGTATGTTTCCTGCTTTGCATCTCCACAGGACTTTGGCTGCAATCCTAAAGACACTTTCCTGGGAGTAAGACCCATTGAACACCATGGGGCTTACTTTTGAGTAGACCTCGTTAGGATTGTGCTCTTAGTCTTTCTTTGTGACCCTGTCTTTTATGCCTGTCTGTCCTCTTTTTTAGTCTAGTGTCCTGGAAAAAGTCATTGTTGTCCTCCTTTTCCTTGTGCGCAGGCAGCATGGAGCCTGCTTGTCATTAATAAATTAGATGTAATAAATTGTATGTAAATAGTTAAGTTTAATAAGGCTGCAATCCTAAAGACACTTTCCTGGGAGTAAGCCCCACTGAACACAAGGGAGCTTACTTCTGAGTAGACATGGTTAGGATTGTGCTCTACGTATTATTAAATAATAAGTACCGTATTCTTAAATTTAAAATAATAAGTTTATTAAATAATTATTTAAGTTATTATTTAAATGATAAATAATTAAATCATTAAGGCGCTTTCTTGGGAGCAAGGCCCACTAAACAGAATGGGGCTTACCCCTGAGTAGACTAAAGATGGTGCAGTAAAAATCAAATTAATTAAAGCGATTAAATTTTTAAAAAATTAAATAATTAAATAAAATAATCACGTTACTTAATTATAAAACAATAATTAACTAAGAAAATTAAAAATAAAATTAAATAGTTAAATTAAATAATTAGGTCATTTAATTATAAATAATAAATAATGTAATATATAAATATAATATAAGTAGAGATAATAATTGCAAATAATTAAATAAGTAAATTAAATTAAATAATAGAGTTATTATTTAATACTTTAATAATTTAATTAAACTAAAAATTTAATTTAATTGTTATTTAATTAAAAATGTAATTATGATTTAATTATTTCGTGTTTAAGCAGTAGAAGTGGTTAAACTGAGGCTTTACTTGTGCTTCCTGCATTGGGGTCATTTCTTTGTCCTCTTTTGGAGACACAGCAGAGGGAGACGCAGCTCTTGACAGGCGCGCATGCGCAGTGGAGAGGAACGTTTCTGCCCCGGAACCAATGAGGTTGTGGGTGCGGCGGTTGGAGGGAAGACGGGCCCGTCGCACAAGGGGACGCAGCAGCCCGTCGCCCTCCCCACCCTCCGTCGGGCGCAGCAGGGATGGTGGCTGGTGGTGGTGCGGGCGGGGCCGGGGCGGTGAGCGGGGTGCGGGGGCCGCTGCTGGGCGTGGGGGGTGCTGTCTCCCTCCTCCTCCTCCTCCGCCGCGGCCTGCGCAACCTCGTCTTCTGCTCGCCGCTCTCCCGCCGTTGCCTAGGAGACGGGAAGCGGTTGGGGTTCCTGGCGGCGCGAGGTGTCGGCGCGCGCTTGAGAATCCCCGCGAACGTTCGGAGCGCCGGCGCGAGGGCAGCTGCGCGCGCATCCTGCTCTCCTGTGGTGGGGGCTCGTGCCCTCAGCCTCAGCCCCAACAGCTGCAGGACCCTGGGAGGGACAGGTGAGGCCCCGCCCACTGACCACACTCCTCTTTCCCAAGACACACCCCCCTCCTCCTGGTGAACATTCACTTGATCAGTTTATTCTTGCAATAAGTAATTACTGCAATTAATTATTTAATGTATGTGTATATACACACACACAGTGGTGCCTCACATAAAGAGCTTAATTCGTTCCGGAGGCCTGCTCTTTAAGTGAAGCAGATTTTCCCATAGGAAATAATGGAAACTCAGACAATTGGTTCCACAACCCAAAAATTATTCATATAAAAATATTAACTGTTTATAAAAATGATTACAAAACACTGGAATTGAATTCAAAACATGCATTCAATGTGCATGATCCTATGAGGTCTACTTAGGCTGCAATCCTAAAGACGCTTTCCTGGGAGTAAGACCCATTTAACACAATGGGGCTTACTTCTGGATAGACATGGTTAGGAGGCTGCAATCAAAGACACTTTCCTGGGAGGCTTACCTGGGCTCCTGCTGGAGGTTCAAGGTGGTTGGTGGGGGCACTTGGGGGCAGTTAGGGGCAGCTGTCTCTGGCATCTCCAGACAACTTGGGGGTAGTTAGAGGCAGCAGCGCTGGCCAGGAGCCCTTTGAAAGAGCCTCCGTGCAGAGCATCAGGGCTGCATAGCATGCATGCCCATAGCATGCTTGCTTGTTAACTGAAGCGGAACTTGTTATGTGAAGCAAGATTTCTTTGAAATTTTTGCTTGTTATGTGAAATGCTTGTTAAGCAAGGCGCTTGTTAAACGAGGTACCACAGTATATGTGTGTGTGTGTGTATGTATATATATATAGAGAGAGAGAGAGTGTAATATAATTATTTGCTTACTTACAATTCAGTTATTTACACAATAATTCATAACGTTTTTCATCTTCTATATACATAAAAGAGAAAAGTCACTCACTGACTTACTCACTAACTGACTCATCAACACCCTGCCAAAACCGCTGGGCCTGGAAGCGTGAAATTTGGGGACGGTATTCCTTCCGTCACTGAGGAAGTCACTAAAAACCTGTTTTTGGAAATTCTAACCGGAAGGGAGTGAAATGGGGCACAACACATTTTAGTCCTCTGCTTAACATGGAAGACTGACCAACATCCTGCCAATTTGGTTCTCAGTGCCTGGTGCACAGGCAGGGAGGCTATTGTTTGGAGGGAGGGATTGCACTGGGAAGGATGCTGCACATGGGGCGGGGTGCGCATGGGGTCTTGATGCACATGGGGGACTGATACGCATGGGGGGTTGTTGCACATGGGGGATAATTGCACTTGGGGGGTTGATGCTCATGGGGGATTGATGCACATGGGGGGATTTTGCACCATGAGGGGATGTTGTGCCGTGGGGGGGATGGCGTACAGGAAAATTTTACTCCAGCAACACAGATACGCTTTTCGCTAGTATGTAATAATTCATAATACAGTATGATTCATAAAAATAGTAATTCATAAAAAAGTAATAAATTCATAAAAATAATTCATAATTAATAAATTATCCACCAAAAAGAAATATATGAGTGTTTTTAGCTTTTGTTTTCTCACGACCTATGTTTTTCTTGTGTGTCCTACGTTTTGCTGAGCCTTGTTCTCTTTTGTGGTTATGTCATATGCCTGGAGGACGCTTTGGGTAGATATAAATGCATGCAAGTCTTGGGGGGAGGTGCAGACAGTGCATCCGTTTCCTGGGTGTTAAGTCAGTTGGGTGTCCGGTTCTTCTAGTCCTCATTGTTTTCAGGGAGGATATGTGCAATCCATGAATGTTTACTCAGAAGTTAGCCCCTGCAGCATCTTGTGGGTCACTGTGAGATCCTGGAAGAAGAATTAGGTGGGCTTCTGTCCCGATCCAGCAGGCTTCTTATGTTCTTAGCAAGTTGTACTTGTGTTTAGGAGTGTTGCCTTTAAAGTGCTTTTCTCCCTCTGAATTGTACTCCTTGGATTCTGATCCAGTTTTTACTGAAAAAACCAATATGGGGTATATGTGATTTGACTATCGTCTTGGGATATTGATGTCTAAATAAAGCTGTTTTTAATGTGCACATTCTTTATAGAGTTATAAGTCTGCTTAAGATGGCCAGGAGGAGGAAAGAAAAAGGTTCAACTTGAAAATGAACAAAAATTCCATTTGTATGCACAAGGAAACTTGAATTATTTTGATCCAGTGTTTACCCAGAAGCAAGTACACTGAGCCCACAGAAGCCACTCTTAAATAAGTGTACATAGGGCTTTAACTTGGGGCCAGACTAGAAGTGCATGCAGACATGTGCTTCTAACCAAAAGCTCCACTTCTTTGTTGAAAACTGCTGGGGGGAGAGGAAGGCACATAATAATAACTCAGTATTTCTATACTGCCTTTCTGACCACTGGATTACTCCTTTATTAGTATTATTTAAGGAAGTTTACACAGGCAGACATTTTCTGAATCCTCAAAAGCATTTTTACAATCACAAGTAATTTTCTCTTTCAGGAATGTTCTATAATACATTAACAAATACAATACATTGACAAACAGCTACTTTTACCATCTCCCAGAAAGAACTAGAGCCAACTTTTTTTGTCTCTCGCCCCAAAATGCTTAGCTTGACTTATCAGCTGTCCAGGTCTCACCACACACAGAAGTTTCCAGTCTTCAACTAGTGACCTTCAGGCTTCCTGGTTGACTTTACCCTCTAGACCAGGTGGCCAAGGTGGGCCGCTTTCGGGATCCTAAACGTTTAATACTTGTGTAGACAAGGGAATTTCAGCAGATGCTACTTCTCATCTCACAGGTCACAAGCTACGCTTGCTGAAATTTACTCTTCTACACAATTGTTAAACGTCCAGGAACACTAAAGTGGCTTTCTTGCTTCACGCTCTAGACTAGATCTCCTGCCCCAAAGAAGTTTTACTTCTGTTTTAAAGCTGAAAATCCTCCACACAGACTTTAAAATATTATAAATAATAATATATTTTAAATATAATATAACTTTAAAAATTTTTATGGTGCTTTTTTGGCTTTAAATCAGGGGTGTCCAACCTTTTAACTTTAGGGCTGTTGGACGTTTAACAATAGTGTATAAGAGGGAATTTTAGCAAGTGCAGCTTGTGATCAGTGAGATCAAAGTCTATACCTGCTGAAACTCCCTCCTTGTTAATTGTTAAAGATCCAAAAACCCTGATGTTATTTGGACACCCCTTAGATTACCATCCAAAAATAGCCTAATTTGCATAAATTATAATTGGATCTGGTTGGTCATCTAAGGGTTACATTGTCATGGAGAGGGGGAAGAGTGAGCCTTTTCATATTTTCTCCATCTGCTTTTTAAAAAAAATAGTATCTCCTGTTAGAAGTTGTCTCGAAGAATGTCTTCACATTCACATCTAATTTGGCCATTAGTCGTTAGGCAATAAGGCAGCAATCCTAATCACACTTTCCTGGTAGTAAGTACTATTGAACAGAATGGGACTTACTTTTGAGTGGACATGCTTTGAATTGCACAGTAAGACTTCCAAACTCATCCTTAACATTTTAAGCTGATGCTGACCATGAACTTCTATGACAAAAGAGAAAATGCACTGTGTAGAAGGCGAAGTCATAAGACTAGAAGGGTTCATCTGTTACATATTTTAAAAATATCATTGCTACATGTTGACATTGACTTCTATGTGTTTTCCTTTTTAGATGTAAATATTTCTGCATCAACTCTACAGTTTTCAAATGCAAAGGGAATTTTTTCCCCCTTGGGAAGTAAAAAACTTTATTTTGATACTCATGCCTTTGTGTGTCTTCTGGAAGGAAATGGTAACTTTTCACCTATATGTATTGGTATTTGGACATTGGTAAATGTTTTTTATTCTGTTTGTATCCCTTGTATCTTCCGTTAGCATCCTTATATAGTGATGAGTTTCTGTGTATTTGTATATAATTACTAATTTTTATAATACAATAATTGTACCCCCCTGCTAAAACACCGTATTTCCCGGACCATGAGACGCACCGGACCATGAGACGCACCAAAGCTTAGAGGAGCAAAACAAGAAAAAAATATTCTGAACCAAATGGTGTACTAATATATTTAATAAAATATAGCAGAATAATGTTTCAACCATGTAAAGTCTACAGTGGTATTAAGAACCATTATCACTGTCATTAACAACTGAGGAAAGACTTTAAGCTTCAAGCGCTCTTTTAATTTTCTGGTAACCCCAAAAACTCATCATCTCTAGTGTCAGTGATTTGTGACTTTTGCACAAATCTCATTGCAAATGATCAGACAACAACGTTTTGCACAAATCTCATTGCAAATAGTCCAGGAAGGCAGGTAAGTTGGGGGGGGTTCTTTTGGGGGGTAGGTATGGAAATGTGAGGGGATCTAGATACATAGGGAAGAGTGAGGGAGGCACAGGCATGGAGCAGGAGGGACCAGGTCTTGTGCATGTCTACTTTGGAGCAAGTCTCCAAGCCAGGGAAGGCTGGTTAGGATTGCAACTGTGCCAGGGTGACCAGATGCCAAACCCAAAATTCCTGAACCCCAGGGCAAAATTCCTACTCGCTTAAAAAATTGCCAAAAATGTATTTTTTTGTTTTTATATTTTTGATTTTTACTTTTTTGGCCATAACTTTTGATAGGAAGGAGATATCTCAAAACTGATTGTTGCATTGGATTCTGCTCTTCAATACGAATCCAACGACATATGACATGATGGGGTAAGGTGCTCCAGGATTGGCCCTATCACTCTATCAGACGCACAGACATTTTCCCCCCCTTTGGGAAGAAAAAAAGTGCGTCTTATAAACCGGGAAATACGGTAAGTATTGTCTATGATTGATGTCTTCTAAGTACATTATCAAGTTTCCTTTCGAAAATCCTGATTATTTTTTTTTTTTTGCTTTTTTCTTGCCTGTACTTTTGGCAAAAGTAATTTTGTTAAATTTCCTTATTCAAAGTCTTACAGAGAAATTATGTTTGGTGGCTAGATTTATCTCCTGAAATATATAGACATTTGCAGTATGTTAAATCAGGCATATCAAACTGGCAGCTGCATGAGGGCTGCATGAGGCCCTTTGCATGCACACCTGTGGCCTGAGAGTGATCTCCCCACCCCCAGAAACAGTTCAGTAGTGGCGGCAGCACACTTGATTTTGAGCCAGAGAAAGAGCCAAGGAGGAAGGAGGGCTCATGCACAGCAGCAGCCGCTTCCCAGGGTGGGAGAAAGAGCCCAGGAGAATGGAGGGCACTTCTAAGTAGACATGCAAAATATTGGATTGTGGCCCTTGGGAGCACCATTGATGCTGTTGTGGCTCTTGGGAGACACCATTAATGCTAATGCGGCTCTCTGTATAAAATGAGTTTGACACCCCTGTGTTAAATCCTCATATGGGCTTAAAAACCAGAGCTCTGTTTATTTGGAGTTCTGAATACAGCAGTGTTTTTTAAATGGAGATAGAACATTTCTTACATGCAAGCAATTATGCAAAGAATTGAAAAGGAAGCCTTTGTTTCTATGAATATTATATGCTATTTTCACATTTCAGTGTCTTTTTGAGGCATGTTTTGTATGAATCGCACATAGTTGATGTTGCTGAATGGCTGAATCATACACGACTAATAGAAGTTGCTGAATTTTGCAATGTTCTGTATTGTTCTAGGATTCACTGCTCAGCAATCTGAGATTATAGTGACCGCTATAATGAACATCATGAACAGTAACATGGATATGATATACAAGGATATGGTCACAAAAGTACAACAGGTTAGATATACTGTGTGAAAGTTCAATTGTAAGCAAATACATAATGTTGCAATGCAGATGATAAAGAAGTTCATTACTTTGTCAATTTGGAAAAAATGTAATTTATACTTTATTTACTAGTTGTCCCAGGATAGTATAGGATCATTTAATAGTTTGCTGTTACCCTGTCAGGCACGTCTTTGCCGTAACTTACCAAGTCTGGGCAGTTCTATGCATGTTTTCTTAGAAATAACTCCCTTTGTGTTTAGTTAGACTTACCCCCAAATCCAGAGTAACTACAGAAGCACGTAAGAAACGTAAGAAGTTTCTTACATGCACCCATAGTTACTGCACCACCTAGTGAAAACCTCTGGGAAATTCATAATGCAATCCAGAGTAAGTTGTTCTTACACTACAGCAAGGACTCCCCGTAGTTACTCTGGATTTTGCCCATACTCCCAGGTAAGTTCCCAAGAGTGCAATGTAAAAGCCCAATCCTATCCAGCTTGGTGTAGCCGCATTGCAGCCCCATGATAAGGGATGACCTGTTCCTTAACCTGAAGTTGGCCCCAGTGACTGCCTCCTGACAGGAGAATGGAGGCCACTGGCCAACTGTAAATACTACAGTATTTATATACTGCTTTTCAACTAAAAAGTTCACAATGTGGTTTTCAAAGAAAATGAAAAAAAATTAATAGCTAATGGGTCCCTTTCCCAGAAGGGTCACACTCTTAAAAAGATGGAAAAGAACACCAGCAGAAGCCACTATTACAGACATTTGCTAGGGTGAGGAGGGCCAGTTACTGTTCCCCTGCTAAGTAAAAGAAGATCTCCCACTTGAAATAGTGCCTCTTGCCCAGTTAACAGGCGTACTTACTGAACTGAAATTTTTAAAAGGCGACTTCTTCAGTGTTTGTCCCATGTGGTTTCTGGGTATGCTTGTCCTGGATTGGAGTCATCAAAGCCATGGCTGACTCAACATTGGGGAAACCTGGCCAGACTGTCGCAAGGAAATTGCCTTCCCTCCAAAATGATACCTATTTATCTATTTGCATTTGCATGTTTATGAACTTGTAAGTTAGGAGGAACTGATGCAAGTGATGGGAGCGCACTGAACTGAAATAGTTGTTATTTTTTAAATTTTTTTAAGGAAATTGTTCTTCAGCAGATAATGTCACGTATAGGTGTTGTGAAGAAAGATATGATTATTTTGGAGAAAAGTGAATTTTCAGCTCTCTGTGCAGAAAATGAGGTAGAGACAATTCAGTTAATGTTTTAAAGTGGGTGTATTCATTGGAAACAACTGTTGCTTACTATGATGGTAGATAATTATGAACCTTCTTGCATCTTTAAATGAAGCAGAGGATTTTGGCTACTGTGTTAATTTTTGGTCTTTGGTTTTGCTGGTAATTGTTAATTAACAAGCACATAATTAACATTGTCAAAGGTGATGATGCAAAACATCTATCCGCTTGTCTGGCAAAAATACCCTCCCACAACAATGCCTTTTTTGGCTGATTTTTGCATTTCTGAAACAGGTAGGGTACCAGTAAAAACAATCAAAAGTATGGAGATAGTTTTTGAATATGACCAAAAAGCACATAGATTTGTCATATCTGTTTTCCTGATGGATAGCACTTTACTCCCTGTGAACATGGATTTAGAACAGGGTGTCCAAACCTTGGCTCAGGGCCAGATGGCAAACCTTAATGTTGTCTGTGGCAAGACCCTTCCATCCAGCATTGGGAAAGCCTTGAAATCCTTTGGATCAGTCTCTAATACATTCTTAGAGTATATGTAAATGTATTCAAATTTGAATTTAAATCATTTTTTCCAGCCCTCAACACAGTGTCAGAGAGATGATATGGCCCTTCTGCCAAAAAGATTGGACACCCCTGGTTTAGAATATACTAGTGTTCATAGGTATGAGTGTGTAAACTGATAGTGGAAACAGGTGTAACCTCATTATGTGCAATTTATTTATAGGCAATTTTGTCTGAACACGTCTCAGTAGAAACTCCTCACCCCCATCATCCCACACCCTGAGGGCTCACATTGCTTTGGAACATTCAGAAGCAAGTGAAAGTGTTTTGGAACTTTCATTTCTGAACATTCCAAAGCTCCCCTCACCTCCTGCCCCATATCTGAAAGTGAAGGCACCCCTTTCCTAAGTGTCAAAGGATCCCCAATGCTCTGGTCACATCCCCCACCCTTAAAGTCAAATAGCTGTTGAAATGTCAACTTCAAAAGTTGCAGCAGTAAAACTGAAGACACTGTCTTCTTTCATATAAGGGTCCCTTATATACACTGGTTAATTATTGCCTATTACATATATGATATGTATCATTATTTTTGTTTTCATTATGTAACTTTTGGTTTTTTTATTGAAAGAAAATAAAGCTTGAACTTCAGCAGCTAAAAAAGCAAGTAATGGTAAGATTTTTTTTCTCTGAATAAAATAATACTGAACATACAATACTAGTCAACCAGATTTTGTTGATTATTTGCTTAGGTCTAATCTACCCCATAGACTTTTGCTAAGAAAGAATTTTAAGAATACCAATGTAGTTTTGCTGGGAATTGTTAATTAACAAGCACATAATTAGCAGTGTCAGCGGTGATGTTGCAAACCACCTATCCATTTGTCTGGCAAAGATAACTTCCCATAACAAACAAGAACCCAAGATCTAGATGCAGGGTTTTTCTTTTTTCTGGCAGCTTTGATGCATTTGTACAATGGTCTGTCGCTGATGTGTTCAACCATTTCCTTTTAGTTTTGGGATACCAAACATTTTCTTTCTTGGATTAACTTTTGTTTCCTGGCTGTACTGTATTCCTTGACCATTATTTCTAGACAGGACCTGTTGCAGATACTCATGTGAGGAAGGAATTTGGTTCCTGTTACATTTCTTGATCTACCAGCCCAAGTGCAAAAGAAAAGCTGGTGCTCATCATGCTTGCTAGAGAATGGAAAGATGCAAATTTGTAGAACCGTAAGATAATTCATTTAATGGACAAGATGCGAGGTTCACCATTAATCATTTGCAAGAGGAAAAAATTCTAAACGGAAGCAAACATTAGCACTGTATCAGGGATAGGACTTATCAAGTCATTTAATAAGGCAAACCCATTCCAGATGACTCCAGCAAGCAAACCAAAATAGACCTCTTCTGAAATTGCCAAGTGTCTGGCGGCAATTTCCTTCCAGTCTTCCAAACATATTGAATTTGAGCATAGAAATCCTAACTTCCCCTGTAACCTTTATTGTAAAAATATTAGTGAAAACGTTAAATATACCCACGGATTTTGGTATCCACAAGGGTTCCAGGAAAGGAATCCCGCAGATAACATGAACCAGCCGTACAGAACCAAAATGCACCCACTGGTGAATCAGAACCACTGTCATTGTGTTGCTTCATTTATGAATTGACAGGATAGAGTACAAAAATTCTGTTTTAGGTTTTTGTACAACTTTTCTCTAGGATGAAGTTGCCAAAGTTTCTACAGATACCAAACTAGATTTCAACCTGGAGAAGAGCAGAGTGAAAGATATGGTATGTATGTTTAGAGATTATTTGAAGCATTATCTAATTACTGTGTAATGTGGACAGGGGTGTTATTTTTGAAAAGAGGCTTCTTATTTTGTTTTCAAACTTAATCTGTAGGTATGGTGTTATGGTATAAAGCAGGGGTGTCCAAACATTCACAGCTAGCATAATCTAAAAAGCAATCTCTGGAAATATTGCATGGCACTACTAGTTCTGTACTGGGTTAGAAGTATTTCTTTTTTAAAGCTTAGCCAATTTTTATAAATACCATGCTTATCCCCTGGTCAACACAAAGATCATAGAACATCTAAAGCCAGAAGTTATTCCACTGACAATTGTGTTAATGACAAATGAAAATGCAAGGCTGGAGGTAATTAGTGTCTCTTATTTTCCAGTATCGAATAAATGATAGAAAACTGCTGAAAGTGAGAACAGAACTAGTGGAGTTGGTAAGAACCTTTCATCTGATTAGGATAATTGTCCTCTCCATAACAGTTACGTGGAACTGTCCACCCATCGTTATTGGGAATGACATTTAAAGTTCAGAATCATGAATTATGTAAACATGGTGCCTTTTTAAAGGCTGACCACTCTGTAACAGTGTCTGTTTTAGAATATCTGATAGTTGTAGTGGGGAAATGTTTTCTGTTTTGGCTCTTGCCTTGATAGCTACTGCAGTGCTGTGCATATATATGTGTATTTTAACTTCTCAGATTAATATGTGCCTGCATTTGCAGTATGAATGAAAATGATAGATTCTTGAGGCTTTGCCCTGGTTGGAGAAGAGCCTTCAACCAAGGATAAACAGTTCTACTTACCTTTACTAGCAGCCCCTTTTTGCGGGACTAACTGCAATTTTAATCCATTCTCAACTGCCAGATCTAGACAAGATCCAGGAAAGTAATTCTGTTCAAGACACAAACACAAATAATTGTTGAAGAACTGTAATGTGAACAATGCCTTAAACTGTGTTGTGCTGTAATAATTCTCAGTCTGTCTCTAGTTTGTTACACATTTTAAAGGTGTTATTTTTCACTGTCTTCATCTTCAGTTTTCCTTAAGGCTTTTGTTTTTTTCTCTCTCAACTGCCACCTAATGCTGTCTATTCTCTTGGAAAGTGAATTTGTGTGTGTGTGTTCTTTTGCATTTTTTAGATTGTGAGCCCTTGGACAGGGATCCATTAGCCATTAATTGTTTCATTTTCTTTGTAAACTGCTTTGTGAATTTTTCATATGTAAAGTGGTATGTAAATACTACAGACAGATCATTGCTTATTGGAAGAGAAAGGTACTTAATATATTCTTAAATATTGCTTTTGAAACTTGTTGAAGCTTCTGACAGAGTAGCCATGTTTTGAAGTAAACATGCAGAAAGGCTTATGGATTCAGTGGTGGCAAGTCTAACTAATTTAGGGTGCAATCCTAACTTAGGATGGCACAACTTATCAGTCTTACCATTACCATGGTGTTGTAGGAAGGCAAGCAGGTATGTGCACTGGCCAGGTGTGGTGAAGAAGTGTACAATGGTGCCTCACATAAAGGCCTTAATTCGTTCCGGAGGCATGCTCTTTAAGTGAAACGTTCTTTAAGTGAAGAAGATTTTTCCATAGGAAATAATGGAAACTCAGACGATTGGTTCCACAATCCCCAAAATATTCATAGAAAAATATTAACTGCATGTAAAAATGATGACAAAACACTGGAATTGAATTCAAAACATGCATTCAATGTGCATGATCCTATGAAGTCTACTTAGACTGCAATCCTAAAGACACTTTCCTGGGAGTAAGCCCCATTTAACACAACGGGGCTTACTTCTGGGTAGATGTGGTTAGGAGGCTGCAATCAAAGACACTTTCCTGAGAGACTTAGCTGGGCTGCTGCTGGAAGTTCAGGGTGGTCAGTGGGGACACTTGGGGGCAGCTGCCTTTGGCACCCCCAGGCAGTAGCCCCCAAATTGGGGGCAGTTAGAGGCAGCAGCGCTGGCCGGCAGCCCTTTTTAAGAGCCGCCGTGTGGAGCGTCAGGGCTGCATAGCACGTGTGCCCATAGTGTGCTCGTTTGTTAAGTGAAGCGGAACTTGTTATGTGAAGCAAGATTTCTTGGAAATTTTTGCTTGTTATGTGAAACACTTGTTAAGTGGGGTGCTTGTTAAGCTTGTTTACATGTATTATAACAATTTTGTGACACCCCCAGCACTGAACTTATGCCAGGGCTTAGGCCAACTAACTGGATGTTAGGATTGCAGCCTAAATTGAAAGGGACATTCTATAGTTTATTTAGAGAATGTATTTTCTCACCAGCTGAGTTCTTGAGTCCCAGCAGTGGATGCAAAACTGCTGTTTAATTTTACTGTGGACCTTTTCACAATTCCAGATTTTTAACATAAGACCGCTTATGCATATTGGAACAGTACTTGGGAGAAAAGATGGTCCTTTAGGCTTGTTTTTTGTGATTTGATTCTTGGTGATTCCATTGTTTTGGCTGTTCAGAAACAGTTGGATGCAAAAGTGAAGAATTTGCAAGGACACATATAAAACTGTAGGAAAACTATTAGCACACTAATAGTAATTTGCACTACTAAGTAGCAGGAGAAATCTGTACTATATAAGAAATTCCAATATTGCTTTTTAGATTTTTGTCCATGGAAGAATTTATATTGAAATTCTGCTTGCTTCTGCTTTTTAAAGCATGTACATCAAGATCGAGATTTAACTCAGACAGACAGGAAAATAGATACAGAAGTTGCTGGTCTGAAAACAATGCTTGAATCGCACAAACTTGACCACCTTAAGTATTTAGCAGGTAAGGCATTCTGTCTCAGTGCAAGTGCTCAGTCAACTGTCTTGTCTGCTATGCATATGTTTAATATTAATTACATCATATGCAATGGCTTCTGGTTGTCTGCCAAGAATTACTCGTTACATAATGGATGTATATTCATTGGAACATGAAGCCTACTATGATTGGTATCTGCATATTGGCATCTTTTGCTGACAGAGTGTCTCCAGAAAAGTGAGTGGAAGATACCACACTCTCAGTCTCTTGCAACTTTGCTTGCTTTAGATTATATAACTATCATCATAAATATCCAACATTCTAAATTAGTATGTTTAAGATTTAAGTATTTTAATTGGTATGTTTAAGGTACATTATGTACAAAGCAATCTGAATACAAATAATTTATATTTTCCATGCTTGTAGTAATAACAGTCTTGGAATGAGAGCCTGTAATAGTCCACTTTTTAGCCATAATAGATTTCCATTTTAATGTTCCTTAATTCTCTGCTATCTCTGCTATAGCTTGGTGGCATCCCCCCTGCCTGAAACTATATTTTGGAAATGTGGATCACGGGCTGTGATTCCATGAGCATTGATTCTGATTTTGTTTAATGGTGCATAACTGGAGGCAGAATCAAAGCTGTATTTGGATTTTTTTTGTCAACTTTTTTTGTCAGCTTGTATATTTGAATGATTTTAAGACCTAATGATGTGCATACTTTGTGCTCTCCTTCCTTATTTTCTTTCAGGTTCTATATTTACATGCCTTACAGTAGTACTGGGATTTTACCGTTTATGGATGTAATAAGACATCTATTTAAAAGGACTTTGTCTTGCCTTGGGAAAAGAAAAAAGAAGCATTGTCTTCTAGCTGGAATAATGTAGTCCTGGCTTCAGTGGCATTGTCATTGTACTTATTTGTTTATGCAAGATGGGAATAAGTTAAACAGCCAGGTCAGGCAGGATGCATTGCCTCATATAATTCCTTGGAAAACACCAGGAGGAGATTCTAAAATTTCACCCACTTTTAACATGTGTAAGAATGTTTTTATAAGAGACACACCTACAAATCTCCCCAATATGGATTCCTTTACAAATTTCTGACTGCCATCATATGCAGTACTAAAAACCTTTCTTTCCTCTGGTTAGACATGAAAGTGATTATGCGACCCAATATTAAATAGCACCAACAAAACAAACTTTACTTATAAAAATCAAACAAGTTTCATTTTTTGGTTTACCTCTCCAGTTGCTTATAATACCAGCTATGAAAAGTCAGGTCTTGTGACTAGTTCAAGTCCCTAAACAATTTAGGTAGGAAGAGATAGTTAGCTGTCTCTACTTGTCACATTCCAGCACTGAGAAGCTTCCCTGAAAAAAATCCTGAAAAGCAAGCTGGCTCCAAACTTTGGGCAGACTCCAGGACTCTAGAAACTCCTCCCTTGTCTTACACCAGTAGCCTTGAAATACTTGTGTTCCTGATGAATCACTACCCGAAGATGACACTGAACAGTTGGCGCCTAGCTGATTCGTCCCTTATTCAGAAATGGCACCTGGGAAGACTGCTTTAAAAGCTCTTTCCCAGTTTTTGCAGTGATTCTCAGCTTCAAGTTTCTTCCTTGAATTTGGGTCTTTTGCCCTTTCCTGGCAACAGTGTCTTAAAATCTCATCAGCAACCACAACCAACAAATACCGTTCGTTGGTTTTGTTTCTCCCCTTTATTTTTCCCTCGGAAAATGTGCGTTTACAGTGCTACTTACAAATGATCTTTGATTAAAGTCAATTAAGCTCTTACAGAGAATTTTGAAAAACCAGTAAACCAATAGATGAACCTCCAAAAAGAACTGCAGGATTTATAATGCTTTCTGGACCATCTAGATCAGAGCTGTCCAAACCTTTCAACTCGAGGACTCTAGAACTTTTAACAATTATGCAGAGGAGAAAATTTCAGCAGGTGAAGCTTTTCATCTCACAGATCACAAGCTGCACCTGCTGAAATTTCCTCCTCTGCACCCTTGTTAAAGGTCCAGTAGCCCTCAAGTTGAAAGGTTGGACAGCCCTGATCTAGATTGTCCTGGCACTTTCAGACCTTCATAGTACTGTTATCCTTGGGTAGCTGATGTTTGTTACTGTGGCACAATTTCCCTTCTTTCCCTATGTGCAAGATGTAAACAATGTATCCATTGTCATTGTTTCTGTCTCCAATAGCTCAGCTTTAACTTGAGGTTCTGTTTACAAAGTTACCTATCAATCCTGTTGTGTTTGCATAAACTGTGGAATGTAACCAAAGAATATGCCTAAACAAAAATATTGTATATATCAAAATAGTGATAGAAAGTTGGCCCAAGCTGCAAGCCTCCATATTTTGTTCAGATCTGCTCATCTAAAGATTATTGGGCTATCAGAATTCTTAAAACATTGTTTCCCAAACAGAGAAAGGGCCATCCTTTTGAGGAGAATGGCCCAGAAATCAGTAGCAACACAATACAATATGGCTCTCCATATTGGCTCTTCTAAAAAAACAAACCACTTCCAGTTTCAAAATATATCCAGCATTTTTTTCCCTTTTTTCCAGTAATTTGAAGCTGCCAGGACGACTGTAGAGAGGGTCACAGATGGTCCAGGGAGCCATAGTGATCCTTCCCCCTAGCAGCAGTATGATGATCAGGATCATGTTGCTGCCTCCTCCCCCTCAAATAATTACAGGGTCCTCTGGCTTAAAACATCAGATTATATACAGTATATTTAGCCTTTCATTTATAATTTAGAGGAGAATCGACCAAGGTGCCTTCAAATGTAATTTATCTTATTCAACTTCATTTCTTCAGTGTGGGTCACTCTTACGTTAAATCATATTTTATGTATTTTTTTCTCTATTTCTAAAACACTCTGTAAAGTCTTTTTGCTGTTTTATTCTGCAAGCCTGTTTTTTTATCAGCTATTCTAGTCTATTCCACTCGTTATGTTTTGTGGGCATGCATTTTAGAATGATAAGAACATGCCAAATGAACAAAAGACTTGAAACTACAAGTCAAAAGACTTGAAAAGATGATAGTCAGAACTGATAAAATAAAAACACAGTGAAATTCAGTTTGCTATTATGGGAGTATTGAAAATTGCTGGCTTTTGGTGCTTGATAGAGTCTGACCTGTCCTCCAAAACTGAAGAAAATTAAGGTAATTTTTTAGGAGAAAACAAGCTGGATGGTTTTTCACTTCCTTGAAGCTAGAACAGAGTTGGTATAAACCAGTCAGATGTACTCTGAACACTTACGTGAACATTTGGCATGCTCTTGTATTATGTTTTTTACATGTTCTAGTTAGTGCTTTCAAGTAATGATATATTAAAATATCACAGACTGATGGATTTGACATTGTAGAACAAATCTTTCCAAATGATAAAAGTGTCTGCAGAGTACACTCAAAGTGTTTAACGCAGAAAAACATTGTAAAAAGGCAGTATAATAGACTGAATATACATCTTCCAAACTAAAAATTCCAGTGAGTGAATAGACTCATAAAAGCAAGATTGGATTATATTACACCACTGAAATGCAGAAAAAAATTAACCAAATTAGGCTAATTGATAAACTATAATATCTCCCCCTAAGTATTATTCTGGGAATAACTTTCACTGAAATCAGATGAAAAATTGTGCAAATAACTGTCCTAATTCAGAGACTGTCTACAAACTCCCCACTCATGTAAACAAAGGGATCTGATTTCCCTGCATGCAAACAATATGCCTTTATGTGATTCTTCCACTAAAGCAATCTCCCAGAATGTGTAGGTTTTGGGGGTTCTAGGAAGTGTTGATTACCCTCTTCAACTTTAATATTCCCGCTCCCCTTCTTTTTTCATTCTTGTTTTGTGCGGCCAAAGAATGGACAATGATCAACACCACCTTCATTTCAATGACAGGAAGTTGTACTGCTAGGACTTAAAAATTCAGAAAAAAATTTTGAATAATATTTTAGGAGAGAAAGCAGATTTTGTCCATATGCCAAAAGTCTCCATTCCATGGCAGCACACTTTTAGAAAATGAAATATTCATCAGTCATGAATTATTGTGGAATTTCATTTTGGAGAGGGGCAGGCAACACTACCTTTGGATGGTCTTGATGTGTGTTTAGATATTACTATACACCATATGTGTTTTCTGCTTTCAGTAAGCCTTGATATCCAGGATGTAGAACAAAAACCTTCCCATTTCTTAATGGTTTTAATTGTTTCTTAAAAGCATTTGTATAAAATCCCCCCACCAGCTTTCTCTACTTAGCCTTCCGTGCTAAGGCAATATAACACCACCACCCAAACATTTACCCTACATTCTCAGTTGCTGCTACTTTCTCAGTTTAATTATTAAACTAGCTTTATATTGCAAGTTTCCAGCTACCTCGCCCTGAATGATTGCCTCTTTTGTTTTCCAGCATAGTTTAGAAATGGTTATGCAGTGAAAGCTGTAAGTTAGCAATGAGATGTTTAATTAAATAAAAGTGTTATTGAGGTTATACTATGTTTGTAAGTTGGTGACCTCGCCCTATATAATGCCAGAATATTTATATGTAAATCATGCTTTATCCTTGAATAAATGGCTTCAGGATAAAGCCTAACTGGAACAGAGGATTAAGAATAAATGGCTTCAGGCTAGTATCTTTTTGCCTTTATTAATATATATTGTCTTGTTATACAAAATTGGAATTAAATTTATATTTGTTTCTGTTTATACTTAAAATCTTTACAAATATGTAGAATGTAGTATTTTGTACTTCTTTTAGGTGCTATAAACTAATTCTGCGTGGTTGGTTTTTGTTTCTTTTAATGGTCCTGTTCAAAAACGATATGGGTTTTGTGACTATTTTTTAAATGCACACACACAAACTCTGAAGGCTTCAACCTCACTGATGTTTGTAATACAACTTAAAAATGAAACTGCAACTGAAGTTTTCTCTCAGTGTTTAACATTTTCATATGTGTATTTCATAAATTACTACTGTATTTTAAAAACATGTTTGCTTCCCATCTGCAAAGTGCACTAACACAGAAAGACATTGTAAAAATGCCGTGTAATAGACAAGAATACACAGCAGCTAAAATAAAAATTACAATAAATGATTGTGTATTAAACCTCTGAAATGCAAAAATTAAACAAACTAGGCTAACTGATGGACACATATTACTGTATGTGCTTAATAAAGAAAATGGAAAGGTTTCTGTCATAAGGAAATTGCAGCCTAGAAATAGACGGGACACAGTGAAGAAAAAAGGAAATAATAAGCTGATGAAACAGACTGGGCTTCATCTGGAAACTAAATGAAGTTCTAGACAAGATATTAGAGGACACTTTGCAGTTGTATAACTGGAGGAGCAGAAGCAGACAAGGAGAAGGATCTCTGTTTAAAACATCAGCTACCAGAAAGTCTCATGTAGGAGCCATTCCTATCTTCTATCGATATATATAAAAGAGAAAAGTCACTCACCCACTGACTCATCACCACCCTGCCAAAATCGCTGGGCCTAGAAGTGTGAAATTTGGGGTGGGTGTTCCTTCCGTGACGGAGGGGTGCACTAAGAACCGGTTTTCGGAAATTCCAACCGGAAGGGGGTGAAAAGGGGCACAACGTGTTTTCCTCCCTATACTTTGCATTGGAGAATTGCTGACTCAGCAACATTCCTCCCCAACTGCTGGGCCTGAAGCATGGAATTCTGGGAGTTCCTTCTGTCACCTGAACTCCCACCAAGAACCATCTGGAGAAATTAACCCTTCAGGGGCTGAAAAGGGGGCAACCTGTTTTTGTCCTATACTTATCATGGAAGACTGAACAACATCCAGCCAATTTGGTGCTCAGACCCTGGTGCACTGGGGGATGTTGTTCGGAGGAAGAGGTTGCACTGGCGAGGATGATGCGCATGGGGGGATGATGCGCATGGGGGGAAGTTGCGCATGGGGGAAGTTGCACATGGGGATGATGCACATGGGGGGAGTTGCGCACGGGGAGAAGTTGCGCATGGGGGAAGGTGTGCATGTGGGGAAATTGAGCATGGGGTGAAGTTGAGCATGGGGGAAATTGCACATGGGGGGAAGTTGAGCATGGGGGGAAGTTGCATATGGGGGACGGTGCTCATGGAGGGATGGTGCACATGGGGAAAGTTGCACATGGGGGATGATGTGCATGGGGGAGTTGCCCATGGGGGGAAGTTGCGCATAGGAAAAGTTGTGCATGGGGGGATGATGCGGATGGGGGAAGTTGCGCATGGGGGGAAGTTGCGCATGGGGGAAGGTGCGCATGGAGGGAAGGTGCGCATGGGGGAAGGTGTGCATGTGGGGAAATTGAGCATGGGGTGAAGATGAGCATGGGGAGAAATTGCGCATGGGGGAAGTTGAGCATGGGGACGGTGCTCATGGAAGGATGGTGCACATGGGGAAAGTTGCACATGGGGATGATGAGCATGGGGGGATGATGTGCATGGGGGAGTTGCCCATGGGGGGGATGATGTGCATGGGGGAGTTGCCCATGGGGGGAAGTTGCGCAGAGGAAAAGTTGTGCATGGGGGGATGATGCGGATGGGGGATCATGCGCATGGGGGGAATATGCGGCGTGGGGTGATGTTGTATGGGGAAATTTTACTCCCGCAACGCAGGTACGCTCTTTGCTAGTGTGTATATATATATATATATATATATATATATATATATATATATATATATATATATATAAAAGAAAAGTCACTGACTGATTCATCAACACCCAGCCAAAAACACTGGATCTAGAAGCATGAAATTTGGGGTGGGTGTTCCTTCTGTGATGGAGGGATTCACCAAGAACCAGTTTTCGGAAATTCCAAGTGGAAGGGGGTGAAAAGGGACACAACGTGTTTTCCTCCCTATGCTTTCCATTGAAGAATCCCTGACTGTGGGATGCTCTGCCCCAACCCCTGGACCTAGAAGCGTGAAAATTGGGAAGGGTGTTCTTTCTGTGACATGAATACCCACCAAGAACCCATGTTTAAAAATTTAACCCTTAAGGGTCTGAAATGGGGTGCAACATATTTCTGTCCTATACTTAACACTGAAGAGTAACTGATCAACATCCAGCCAATTTGGTGCCTAGTGCCTGATGCACTGGGAGGGAAGGTGCACTGGGGAGGATGGTGCGCATGGATGGGGTTGGTGTGCATGATGCGCATGGGGTGTGTTGCACATGGGGTGGTGTAAGGCACATGGGATGATACACATGGGGTGATGTGCATGGGGAGGTGATACACAAGGGTGTTGGTGCACAGGGGGGTGATGTGCAATGGGGGAGTGGTATACCTGGGAATTTTCCTCCCACAGTACAGGTACATTTCATTAGTTAAGAAATAAAGATGAGAAGTCCTTTTAGAGTCAACTCCAGGGTGATAATGGCAGTGAGAAAGAAGTCATATCAGCATAGAGACTTCTGACTGAGGGCAAAATCCAGGGTAACTACGGGGAGTCTTTGCTCTGGTGTAAGAATAACTTACTCTGGATTCCAATATGATTTTCCCATAGGTTTTCACTAGATGGTGCAGTAACTACGGGTGCACGTAAATTTTCTTATGTGCTTCTGTAGTTACTCTGACTGGGGGTCAGTTACAGTATTTTTTATAATCGGGACTGTTGCACCTTGGCACTTTGGATAAAATCATTGGCATCAATTTCTGACTTGGTGCCATGGTTAGTATAACTTCCATGGTTGCCTTTTAGGTTAGAATTTGTTCAAGATGTGCACCCTGAATTTTCATAGTCCTAAGATCAACTGTAGGTTCATAAAAGCAGCTGATGTGTTGGGGTTGTTGGCCAGGAAAGTATGAGTAGCAATAAATATTTCCTTTTGCATTGTTCTGTCTTAAACACCTCTCACTGTATCATTGGACAATTTCTCTCTATGGTTGTTCAAGCACAAGGTGGATAGGATTATTTTCCAAACACCATCATCCGATACATTTTTACAGCTAGTCCCACTATGATTATTGATTAGGTTTACTTCCATGTAAGTTCATAGAGGTTTGCAGCCAAAGACGCTGTCAATGTGACTTGTGTTTAGTTTAAAACTGTTGACACAACTCAGCTTTAGAAAACAAGGGGTGGAGATGGTGGTAGTGGTTCTGGTTCTTTCTCTTCTTCCTCTCAAAGGCAGTTGGATAATGAACAATGTTGGATCATTGCTTCTGCAGGAATTTTAATTAAGCAATTGCTCTGCTCTGCCTCTAACTGCATCTTACAACATAATAATTCAGAATAACCTTGTGATTGATCACACCATGACATCTACTGATGATTTTTCCTGATATTTGTCAGTGGATTATTCTGAAATCTTCCTTAGCAATGTGGTTATGCTCCTTGAGTTGGCAGCAACAAAATGCAATAAGGCACACACCAAACTAGCAACAAGATTGTCAACGGAAAATTGAAAAACGATGTCCAATCATCAAGTCAAAGCTGGCTTATCCAACCATGAGTCTCCAGACTAGTCATACACCAAAGTATTGTCCATTTGGGCATATCATACAGTACATTAGAATCATACATGTTTCTTGACTTGTGAGAATAAAGAAATCATATTACAATAAATCCTTTTCTACTAATGTCAGCTTTGAGCTCGTTTGTTTAAATTTCTTTCCTCTCTTTATTCAGAGAGGGCAGGGTTTTGCTAATTGTTTGTCCTTCCAACTACCAGTACTATATGTTATTTTGGAAAGATTTAATAACACAATTATATGCATATTTATTTTTTTACTAGATTTATTTCTCGGCAAAGCCGACTCAAGGCAGCTAACAAACAAAATAACAATAAAAAAAATTTAACACATTTAAAACGACCCACCACACTAAAAATAATCATAAAAACATTCGCTAAAATCATGGCTAAAAACTTCTAAAAATACAACTTCTCTATAACTAAAAAGTTTTTGCTCACAAGAATGTTTTTAGGCCCCACCAAACTGTTTAAGGAGGGAGCTGTTCTTAAGTCAAAGGGGAGTTCCAGAGCCGGGGCGCAACCACCAAGAAGGCCCTGCTCCTAGCCGTCACACCTCTCACCTCTTTCAGTGGTGGCATGGTTAGCAGAGCCTGCCAGACGATCTTAGGGGACGGGTCAGATTGTATGGACAGAGACGGTTCCTCAGATACCCTGGACCCAAATGTAGAGGGCTTTAAAGCACTTTGAATTCCACCCAGAAGCCACTGAAGCAGTGGTCCGACTGAGTCAAACTGACGAGTCCCAGCAACCACACAAGCTGCCGCATTCTGTACAAGTGGAGTTTCCAGACCATCTTCAGAGGCAGCCCAACGTAGAGCGCGTTACAATAATCCCAATCTAGATGTCACTAGGGAATGGGTCACCATGGCTAGATCCACTCTGAAGTCTGACTCTGCAATCCTAACCCGATTAGGCTGACACAAGTACTGTGCTGTCCTGGGGGTGTAGCAAAAATGCCATAAGATACTTCTGTGCCACTCCTGGGAGGATTAGGCCAGAGCGCAGACATCCGCTAGTCTCCCCACACCATCGTGGGTAGGTTGTACTGGCCTAAATTGGTTAGGATTGTACCCCATTGTCTTCAAGGACTTGCACCCCATTGTCCCAGGAAAATGTGTATAGGATTGCAGCCTAACCCCCAAATCCAGAATAACTACAGGAGCACGTAAGAGACTTTACATGCACCAGTAGTTAATGCACCACCTAGTGAAAACCTATGGGAAATTCATATTGGAATCCAGAGTAAGTTGTTCTTACACCGGAGCAAGGACCCCCCATAGTTACTCTGGATTTTGCCCTAAGAAACCATGCTTCCTATGTGAACATTTTATCTCTGTATCATGTGTTCCAATCAATACAGGATGTAACATGTCTTGTATTTTTTTAATTACATAATTACATTTTATTATTTCTACTAGACATCAACAGCACCCTGTTGCTAATACATAGAGCTTGAAAGGTCTGATACAACATGAGGCAATGTCTAACATTCACATAGCTGCATGGGAATTGAAGGTGTTGTTGAGGGACCATTGCTCAGAGGAGTCATAGCGTGGATAGTTGCCAAGTTGGGCAAGATCTGAATGCAAATAGCATAGTGGGCCCCAGTGATGTTTCTAGGGGGACCTTGGGGAGCCCTGTGCCCTGGGTACCACCTTCATGAGGGTTACCAAAATTTTAAAAATCACTAAAATTGCTAGAATCCTTTTGCAGTAACCTCATCAAGTCATATACCAATGGATGCATATTTTCCAGCTGAATCCAGTGCAAAAACAGCTTTGAAATACAGTGGTGCCTTGTAGGATAAACATAATTCATTCCAGAAGCCCATTTGTCTTACAAAGCGTTCTTTTTACAAAGCAGATTTTCCCATAGGAAATCGTTGACACTCGGATGATTGGTTCCACAACCCAAAAATATTCATTAAAAATATTAACTGTGTGTAAAAATGATGATAAAACACTGTAATATAATGCAGAACACAATTACTGTAATATTAATAAAAAACACCATAATATACTGTACAGCAAAACAGAAAAGAAAAACCCTTTATGGCCAAGGATAACTAATTTTCATTAATAGAGTCACTGGTGTCTTTCTGAGTAACATTAACAAAGCTTTTAATGATATTTGCTTTCGTCTCCTTTTGAGGATTTCATGGAAATGTGACATTGCATTGCCATTAAACAGATTCATCACTCGCACTGCCACAGCCTTATTAGGGTGGTGCTTTCCACAAAATTTTGCACAATTTCCCAATGTTTACAAATGTCCTTAATCTCATTTGATGTGAGGGATTCCTCCTCCTTATTCTCCTCCTCTGCAGATGAGATCTCCTCCATAACCTCTTGTTGCTCACAATGCAGATCCATCAGTTTGTTTTACACTGTTTGTTTTACAAGGCACTCTTTGTTATACAAAGGAGAATTCCTTAGAAATTTTAGTTTGTCTTACAAAGTGTTCATCTTCCAAGTTATTTCTCTTACAAGGTACCACTGTATCTCCTTCCTATCAAAAGATATGGCCAAAAAAATGCATGGAGCCCTATGGAAAGTGAAACTGAGCTATATCATGCCTTTACTCGGAAGTAGGCAAATATGCCAGAGGCTACAATCCAGAGTAACTACAGGACCTTTTACACTGATGTAGCTACAGTGCCACCTATGGGAAATGCTTTGGCAATCCTGAATAAGTGCCTCTTACATCTTCCCATAGTTACTCTGGATTGTAGGGTTATTCTCTGAAAAGAGCAGACTGAGAGGAATTCAATGATCCCAGAATGGGATCCCAGATCCAGTGAACACAGCCCTCACAAATCAGCCTAGAAGGAAGTCCTTGATAATTGCATTGGGCCCTATGGAAAGTGGAACTGAGCTACACAGCAACATTTACTCAAGAGTAAACAAAGGTGCCTTGGCTCATTTTCAGGTCATGCACAAAGGAATGCAAGGCCACCAGAATGGTCCCAAAATCTACTGAAAGTGGAGGCCAACAAGTGCTCTGGAAGGTAACCTCCCCCTCTACCCTTAAAAAGATTTAATGGGTAAGGTAATTTTAAATATGAATATCTTGATATCTAATTAATTGTATTAATAATTAATATTTATAATTAATTAATTTTGTCATATGGGGTGACCAAAAATTTGTGGGCCCTGGGTGCCAAATGACCTTAGTATGTCATTGGTGGACCCAGAAGAGACTGTTGGCAACCTTGGCTTAATCCAAGCTGTGTGATTATAGTGTGCTCCATGGAAAGCAGATTAATAATAGGAGTCAGCTCGGGACTGCTGGTATGATGACTTGGGTGTGTATTTCAGATGATGTGGAGATTGTAGGCCTGTTTTCCAAATTTTGTAGAAAGGCAGCCTTAAACTCTGATGAAGAGACAAGGAATTAATGAGGGTTAATGGAAGAAGCAGGGAACGAGTGGGGAAATGGCACTGAAAACACCAAAGTCTTTTTAATTTGCTTAATGGGCATCATTTTTCTGTTTCCATATGCTCACCACTTTGTCTCCAAGCACAAAAATCTTGGTGATGATATGGAAGAACTGGGTCACTTGGCTGAGGTGTGGGTGTATTATTCTAAGCCAGGCTGCTAGATGACTTTTAAGATATGTCTAGTCAACTTATTGGCTGGCAATGAAGAACAAGGGAAACAAAAACAGATTTCAAAGTCAGGTCTAAGAGCAACCTGTACTTTGAATATACTGTACATCAATACATTCTCCTTGAATATAACTTGCACAAAACAAGGAAGGACCCAATGCTCTCTCCTTCCATTCTTGCAAAGGTTAAACATTTCCTGTTTAACCTTTGCAAGGAATAGAAGGAGAGAGCAATAGGTCCTTCCTTGTTTTGTCCAAGATATCTAAAAGGAGAATTAATGAGGACAACTGTTTCCATTGCTGCCCTGTGAAAATAGGACTCTCACCTACAGGTGCTGGTCTACTAGGCAGTCAAAAGTGTGCATTTATTGGCTTAACATGTCTCCTGTATTTTTAAAAATTGCATAGCAGCCATTCTTATTTCCACTCTTGCTGCAATGGGAATAACCTTTCAGGGTCAAGAAAGCTGTAGTTCTGGAGCAGGGTGTGAGTAGAGTGTACACCCAATGAAGGAAAGAAAATAAAATGTTGAAATGGCAGAGTACTGATTGATGATGGGAACCAAGAAGCCTCATGTGTGTTCCTCTCTTTCAACCTTTCAATGAGCACATCTGGTAAACTGCATGAGTTTTCACCTTTTACCCAAGAAAATTAATTTCACACATGCCTTACATTCCCAAGCTACCTTGATTGCTCTATAATAAACCCTAAGCAATTCCTGGTACAGTTCTTATTTGACTGCACCTACTTTGAAATGTTTTTAAAAAATAATTACACCTATAGTGATAAGCATTCTTCTTAGGATATAGTTTAACTGACCTTTAAGTAGGCAATAGCCAAACTTAGGACTGGGATTTTTTTTATTTATATGATGGTCAATTGTGTTTATATAGTCTTTTATTTTGTTCTTTTTGTCAGTTTTTGTTGTTGTTTTTTAATTTACACAATAAAAGGGGAAAAAATTAAAAATAGGACCGGGATGTGAATGCATTTAGCATACAGCACAGGATAATAACAAATCCTAAGTGAAAGTGCCAAGCAATATAGAGCATTTATAAACTTTTTTAAAGTTTGGAATGCAATAAATAGAACCTAACTTGCTATGAATTCCTATTAAATTATGACACAGTAAACTCTCCATTTGCACCCTTTTATCACATTGCTCTTGGGAATGCAAAACAGAATTCTGGAAGAATAACTGTTGTGTTAAGAAATGCTTTCATCAATGTCCATCAAATATGGAAAAAAATCCCTCTGTTCATTAGAGTCTCTTAATAAAAACTGTTTTCAGTTAAATTAAAAGGGACCATTGTAGACCATGGTATCTCTGAAAGAAGTGGTCTCTTTTTTTGCATGAAAGCACTCATCTGCTTTAATGCTCTTGTCTGACAATGAAAGTCTTAAAGCATGCAGGCACTACCATACCATTAACCACACAGGTTTTAGAATAACATTGAACCATTTCAGAAAGCACCTGGGAAAATGGTTTGGGGGTTTGGTGTGGGTTTTCTTTAGGGCCTACAGGTGTATCTCTGTAATATTTAATGGCCTTTTCTTTGTACCTGTCAACAGGCAGTTGGCTGCCTGCCATCTTGTCCTTCTGCCTATGCAGTCATGCAGAGATAAATGAAATTATAGCTTCATCTGTACCTTCCAAATAACCATCCTGAGACAAAAGCACTGTCAGAGCATAGATACTGCAAATATAGGCTCCTTATACAGTAGTCTCTTGTTTCCTATGTTATAACTGCAGCAGCCAACATACGAAGATGCATATGGCTGCAATGCTAAACACACTTTCCTGGGAGTATTGAATACAATAGGACTTATTTCTGAGTAGACATGCTTAATACTGCACTGTAAGTGAATTGGAGAAATGAAAGGTGAGATGCCCATTGTATTTTTCCCCTTTGTAGAACCTTCACTTTGAGCACAATTCATGTCTACTTAAAAGTAAGCCCCATTGTGTTCAGTGGGTCTTACTACCAGGAAAGTGTCTTTAGGGTTGTAGCCCTACCTTTTTCTTCCACCCTTGCAAAGCTTCCTACTCTTCAAGCTGACTCAGATCTTGCTGTCCTTTCTCGGTTCGAGTGAGGAGGTATAGAGTATCAAGAATAGACATATTGGTGGTGTGGGAATAAAACCACAAATTACATGTTTTTAAAATGCACTCAAAATATTTGGTTTGTGTTCTCAGAACTCTGTAAAAGGGAATATCATATGTGTTTAATTTCAGAGAGAGCGAGAGATTGGTTTCAGGGCGAAGGTCTGTGTCAGCCTGACCTGTGTCAAATCTGTTCTTGGAAACCATGGCATCTGCTCTAGAAATCCTGCCCTTTAATTGATGACAGGCTGTTGGTAGGAAATGCACTCTTCTCATCAAATCCAACTTGTTTTTGCAAAGTCTGGTTGATGCCATCTCCAGACTTGTTTGTTCCTCAGATTTCCCATGGTTGAAGCTGGGGTGGCCAACTTTTTCCTGACCTCACTCCTGTGCTTCCCAAATACATGCATTGGCTGAAGTTTTTTTCATGAGAAAAGTGGTAGGAGAGGCTTCACTAGCTGAAGTGCGTCAGGCTGTGATTAAAGGGAACAAAGGCATTCTTTAAAGTTGTTCCAGATTATAATAATGGAAAAAATTGTGTGTGTGTGATCCCAAACCAATCTGTACAAACCTTAGCTTTAATTTAAACATCTATTGATAAGGCAGTGAGAGAAGTGAAAGGAGAGAGTGATTACTGGAAATGAGCAGTGCTCTTGCAGTGACATCCTTTATAGCTGACATTACTGTATACTTGGGCTGCAAAGGGAGAAAAAAATTGCATAATGTATTAAAATACATAATTCTACTGTGGCAGATCCCTACTGCTAAGTATTTGAAATGTGTGAACTTTGAAAGATAAAGGATTAGAATGTGCATTTCAGATCTGAGACAGAAAAGGGAGTTGTTTACAGATTTATAAGTCCCCGGGTTACTCCTAACTATGACTCACTATCCCTGATTCACCAAGTTTCTTTGGAAAAGTTTCCATAACCATTGAAATGTTGCTACACTCAGTGCAGTGCTCATTTCCTTTTATGTCACTAATCCAGAAAGAAGGAAGAAGCACTGGGTAAGGTTTACTCTCCCCTTGAATAGCAAAATTTATTTTGCTAAATATGTGAATTTATTGCCTGACACTCAGGCTGGAATCCTAAGCACACTTACCATTGGCCAAATTGGAACTTACTTCTGAATAGACATGCTTATGATTGAGCTGTCAATCACATAGAGAAAAGGCTAAGAGCACAATCCTAAACATGTCTACTTAAAAGTTAGCCCCATTGTGTTCATTGGGTCTTACTCCCAGGAAAGTGTCTTTAGGATTGCAGCCAAAGCCTTGTAGGCTCTGTACTCAAACCTTGTAGGTATTAACATTTGTATTCATACCTTGTAGGGCACAATCCTAACCAATTTTCTAGCACTGGCACAAGGCAATGCAATTCTCAGGTAAAAAAACAAACATTGCCTTATCTTGAGGCAGACTCTATGACTGCCCCTCACCTGTAGGATGCAACACACATCCCACTTGCATAGCTATGCCAGTGCTGGAAAGTTGGTTAACACCATGCGTTTAATCTCTCAAACACAAGATCAAATATGTTCAATTAAAACAAAAGAAGTTTGATGCTATTCAAAAGGAGATTTGTTAAAATTCACATATTACTCATAAGTGCCTTCAGATTTTTTCATCCTATAGAAATTTTATGTATATTATTGTAGCAACTGGATAGAGTTCTGTTGAGATTTCTGAAGGCTGCCTTGCTAGGATCGGCGGGGGGTGGGTGGGAGAGAGAATTTTTTTTTACAAGATAACACATTTGGGAACATATCCATTTTTTAAAAAAAGATAACACATTTGGACACAATCCTAACTAATGTTTGAGCACGAGCATAGCTGTGCCAATAGGGCATGTGCTGCAGTCAGCAGTTGAGTGCAGTCACAAGATCTCCTCAATGAAAGGCAATGTGCAATTTCTTACCTTGGAGATGCATTGCCTTACCATGGAACTGGAAAACAGGTTAAAATTGTGCCATTTGGGATATAGTCTGACCTCAGGAAAGGGATCGTGTTCTACTGAAGCAGCTGTCTGAGGTGGCAGAGTGGTGAGAAGGCTCATCGTGTCCACCTTCTTGGTGGACATGAAGTAAGCGCTTCTCCTTTCCTAGACATAAAGAGAAATGTGGAAGGAAAGAGAGTGTTGAGATAGTCTGAAGGCTGGCATATAATTGGGTAAGGTTGGGCAGCATTTGGCATTTGCCGCAGGTGACATGAGGCTTTGGGCTGGCCCTTGAAGGTCTCTTCTTTTTGTTCAAAGTTTATGCTTTGGTTTATGCCTTATATGTTGGTAATGCTTTATATTTTGGTTCTGCAGGGTGACCAGAAGCCAAACCCAAAATTCCTGAACCCCAAGGCCAAAATTCCTAATCCTAGGCCAAAATTCCTACCCGCTGGAAAAAAAATTGCCAAAAAATTTATTTTTTGTTTGACCATACCTTTTGATAGGAAGGAGCTATCTCAAAACAGATTTTTGCATAGGATTCTGCTCTTCAATATGAATCCAATGACATAGGGCATGATGGGGTACTGTGCACTATCACGAACTTTCAAAATGAAGCCAAAATGTAGGACAATGATGCCAAAATGTAGGACACCCGGACAGGAGGCTAAAAATCCGGACAAATCCAGGTTTTTCTGGTTCTGAATACATACAATGTGGAAAGCAATTCTTCAAGCTGTCTGTTACTAAATCTTCTACAAGGTGAGTGTTTGCCTTCTACAAGTGTGGGGCTTGGCTCTAGAAACAATCTCTCTGACTTGCAGTATCTTTGGCCTGGTCTCACATCAAGGACCAATGGATCTATGGAAACTCCACAGAACTGACTGCCAGCAGTTCTCCAAGGTTTGGGACAAAGGTCTTTCCCAGCCTTTATGCCAGAAACTGAGCGTGAGACCTTCTGTATTCAAAACCTAATTCTAACATTAGAATCCCTTCTCAAGCAAGGATTTTCAGCCCTCAGTTCACATATTCAAGAGAAGTATGTTTAACCTTCTAGCCAGTGTCACAGGAAATTCAGGTTTTCAAAGGCACTAGTGGTAGAAGTTAACAAGGTTCACAATGTTTGTGCTGTTCATTCCAGATCCTATTAAACAGAATATTTTCAGTAACGCCATCAACTCAAATACAAGTGGCCTACCCCTTACCATCCTTCAACTTCCTAAACCACAAAAGTTTAACGTTACTGATAGCTATGTCATTGCTTTTGTTCCACATGCACTTTTTTTACATGGTGCACAGGTGGGCGGAGGCCTATTCACTCTGGTCCCCGAGAATAGGATCTTCCAAATCCCCAGCCGCTGGAAAACCTGTAGCAGCGGCAGGGGGCTCAACCAAGGGGACCGGTACGCCAGCAGTTAAAAGCTCCAGCACGGAGCGTCTTTCTTCCAGCATGGAGCAGCAGCTGGCCGGAGAACACAGCCTCCCCGCCCCCTTTTTCTTTTTAACTCTTGCCTGCCTCCTTTCCATGATAGAGCCTCTTTCCTTAGCCTGGTGACTACAATACTAACCATGTCTACTCAAAAGTAAGCCCTATTATGCTCAATGGGTCTTACTCTCAGGAAACTGTCTCTAGCATTCCTCCCTTCTTTCCAGGATAGATCTTCTTTTCTCAGCCTGGTGATTACAATCCTAACTATGTCTACTCAAAATTAGCCCTATTGTGCTCAATGGGTCTTACTCCCAGGAAAGTGTGGATAGAGTGCATCCTCAGGGAGCTAGGCTAGGCAGGTCTACTCGGAAGTAGGTCCCATTACAGTCAGTGGGTCTTACTCCCAGGAAAGTGTGCACAGGGTGCAGCCTGAGAGCCCAATCCTATGCATGACTACTCTGAAGTAAGTCCCATGACAGTCAATGGGGCTTATTCCCAGGCAAGTGTGGCTGGAACTGCAGCCTGAGAACCCTATTCTAAGCATGCCTACTCTGAAGTAAGTCCCATGACAGTCAATGGGGCTTACTCCCAGGCAAGTGTGGCTAGAACTGCAGCCTGAGAACCCTATCCTAAGCATGCCTACTCTGAAGTAAGTCCCATGACAGTCAATGGGGCTTATTCCCAGGCAAGTGTGGCTAGAACTGCAACCTGAGAACCCTATCCTATGCATGCCTACACTGAAGTAAGTCCCATGACAGTAAGTCCCACTAACAAAAACTTAGATTTTTTTTAATTAAATTTTTAAAATTTTTTTTTAAAATTCCCCCTTTAAATTCTCCCTGACCCTGACCCTGGCCACATCCCCTGGCCCTGCCTGGCCCCGCCCACTTCCAGGGAACCGGTTCTTGGGCCATGCTGGACCAACCACTGAATTATGGTGGTATTTATAGTAACATTTTCATTTTGGTCTGAGAATTTAGATGTTTCTTAGTTAGACATGATGTAATGATTTCATAAAAGCTTCTATTTTTTGGCATTGCACCAATAGTATAGCAGCAATTTATACTATGCAATTGAATAATACAATACAATGTGTATTACAATGCATTAACAATAGGATAGATACAAACACAACATTTAAAATAACTTTTAAAAGTTTGATGATACATAAGATTACTATTGGAATCAGAAATCTGAATTATACAAGTCACATTAAACAAGTTAGGAAAATGCAGTTTATTACTCAACTGTCTTCAAAATTCAAGACCTGGATCCCCACAAGATGAGGATCTCCTGCTACAGGCAGAGGGTTGGACTAGATGATCCACTGGATCCCTTCCAATTCTATGAATTTAGGCTTTGTCATCAACCAAATATCCCAGTACACAGCATGTCCATTCTGTTATTTTCCATAGCTTGGAATCCAAACATTCCAGCTCAGAATTCAAAGCAAAAAACAGACTTGGATCCTTCTCCCACCACATAACCATCCCCACTTATATCCTGTCTTGGCACCTATTCAAGGCAAAGTACCATGCCTTTCCCTCCAGTAGCCTGTCCTGCTCAGCAGCTCTGTCCCTTTATTTTCAGCTCTGTATTTTCAGTGATAGCTGAGGTAGATGCTGTGTTAACCAACTGAAATTGAGTCATGACACACCTAGTGGCTCCTGACCCACAGTTTTAGATATGCTGCCTTAGGATTTAGATCCCTACACTACAGTTCTTACCCAGGTTCCATATCCTTCTAGGAATTTGAGGTTAGGGAAATAAAATATAGTAAAGTGCTAGTCCCAGGATCTAATAATTCTATCCAACTTGCCAACACGAATGCAGCCACAATACGGTCCTGAGATATGGGAACAAATTTTCCCTGACACTGAAAGCCTGAAATCCTTTTTCCCCTGACACTCTAAGCCTGAAATCCTTGCAATCCAGAAGCATCTTTGCCAAAATGTTAAATAAGATTGACACACAATCTCTTGCGTTGGGACCCGTGTACCTCTCTGCTATCATGGCCAGACAAAGGGCAGGAATTGCAAAATGCCAAAAAAGAATGAGATAGAAAACTATCAAGATGCTTAGATATTTATAAAGCTCCCTTAAGATATTACAGCAAAATGTGCTAAATAAATGTGTCATGAAGCAGTGTTATGAGCATATGGGACATGAGGGATATGTCCAACACTCAGTTTTTCTCCAGTGCTGCCAGCTGCTTCCTACTGTTGGGGGGGGGGGGGAATCTTGACAGCACTGGGTAGGCAGAATGTGTGACAAGGCAACAAGTGCTATTTGGTCCTAAGAAAACTCACAAAAACACCTCTATCCACCATCACAAGACTAATTTTTCAAACCCGAGGTCAGGTGAAACAAAGAAGACATAATAAAGGTTGGAGGTAGTTGAGACTACCATCAGTAAAATGTAACCACAATCCAGGCTCTGATGAGGATGGGTACAGAATCTCTTGCAGTGACAAAAAAAATTAAAATTCATCAGTGCTGAACTAGCCTGAACAGGATCAGCAAACAATCTCAGTTTGACAACTCTGTAGTATTGACGATTAAGTTTGGGCAGAATCCCCTTTTAGTAAATTATTTCTTGAGATAATCTGGATGAATAATAACAAACATTTCATACTGTGTCTTTCAGTGAATGTATAACAAAAACCAAGTATCCAAGTGGGTGGGGATACCAATTAATAGTTGTCCCAAACACACGTTTAATCTGGAGAACCTGCTGGAAAGAAACTAGTCTGAATTACTCACATCTGAAAGACTGGTCTTATCATTAAAATTTAATTTAAAATTAGTCTACTAATTTAAAATTTGTCTATATTGCTGCTTGACTTATAGATGCCACCAGAAGAAGCAATAATCTATATAGCAGCACTTTCCAGTAAACTGGAAAGTACAACAGTATAACATGGCAGTGTTCCAACCAGTGGTGGGATTCAAATAAATTAACAGGTTCTGTGTCCTAATAACCTAAATTAACAACAGGTTCTATGTCCATAGAACAACAAGTTCTATGTCCTATTAGTTCTCAGAACCAATTCTCAGAACTAGCAAAGGGTTCTATAGAACCTGTGAGAACCCCCTGAAGCCCACTACTGGAAACATACTGTAACTGCACCTAGGTCTGCAATGTTCCTGCTGTCTAGAATATTAGACCAATAACCTTCCACCAGGGATGGACTGTACAGGGCTTGAGAATAGTTAATCACTGTATTTGAAGTTCATAGATGGGAGGAGGAAAAAAGAGAAGTTAAAACAACTTTGAGGGGCAGGCTTTTAGCTGGAGTAGGTAAGATTTAGGTCTATTGTCACTGGGCAGAAACTGAACTCATTGTTATCTCAATGAGTTGCCTCGGGCTATTCTGTCACTGCACCCTCATTTTCGGTGAAGACGATCACATCCTGGAAAAAAAACAGTCTATTTGGGTGATAGTACTGTGAAGGGCAGAATCACAGCAAAATCCTCATCTTACTACCCATGTTGGAACACACTGGGAACAACGTGGCATCCACTGAATCCTGTGGCGGAATTTCAGCTTCAGGAGGCCTCCACAGGGTAAGTGAACAGTTGATCCCTTCCACTGGGTTAAATCTTTCCTGATTGGTGGTTCATTTTGGACCTGCTATTGTTGGTGCAAGTCCGTGTTGACCCATAAAGGCAAATCCATCCTGGAAAGACAGGATTTGATGAGTATTGCTGCTGCCACATCCATCCCATCTGCAGACTTGATCCTGCCTCCGCTCCACTCTACTCATCCCACTTTATTTCAGCTCCTCCCCACCTCCCTTCATAGTCGTACTTGAGGTGATTGGAGCCTGTGGTTCATCACCCTGCAGACCTGGCTGATTGTTGTTTCCATTGACTCTGTTTCCCTTAAATACAATCAAATTTAAACAAATATGAATTTTCTAAGATCAGGATCCAAAGAACCAAACCTAGTTCTTGATGTGGGGAAGGTTTAGACTTTAGACTTGGTTTTGGATAACAGTAGTGCCCTCATCATTCTCCTGGTAAATAAACAGCTCTTGAAGCCTCTAGTTGACAAAACGTAATTGTTTACTCTGAGGTTTAACAGATTGAGGCCTAAGATGCCAGATGGTACTCGGATGAATACTGATTTGGTAACGTACTATTAAAAGTTAGTCACATGAAGATCAGGAGCATCATCATGAGATTGCCAATATAAAATCTCATACATTAGTATAAAAAAAATCTTGCAGCAAACCTTGGGATCAAATGCAGGACTAATCCTAATCTAATCCTAAATATTGGCTCTGGAATATGGTCAGTTCTCTTTATATATAAATTCAGTATCTACAAATTTGCTTATCTGTGAATGACAGAATTTTTAAGAAGACGTAAGAAATTTGTCATTACACTCACAACTGGGTGAGTTGCTATCTTTTTCTTGTTATCTGTAACTTTGTTCTTGTTATCCGCAAATACTGTGCCGTGCAAGCTGAAAATGTCTCTCCTGGATATATTTTCCATATCAAATGGGCATTGGCCCACAGAGAGCTGTCACTTTTGTATCCGCTTCCAGACTTGCCCCACCATCTTGGGCACCATCCTAAGGACTCCAACGGAACCTTCACAACCCTAGTGATGATGAAAGGCTGATGATGATAAGTTATTAGAATGCTACCTGAGGCTGCTCTGGGACTGGGACAAGCCAAAGGAAGGCACTGAGAGATAGTTGGAGGAGCAGAAGCAACCTCTTCTCCACAGCTTAGGTATGAGGCCTTGTTGCTGGGCCATCAACAGTGAACCAACATGAAGAAATCATCCTCACAACCTTCAGTGCATCACTTTATATCCAGCACGGAGAAAGAAGCATCAAATGTTGAAGATGTTGAAGCCCTTGTTATCACCCAGCCTCGAAAGACCTCAAGTTAAGATTCAGGTTCATAAAGTTCAAAGAATGTATATTGAAAAAGGTTCCCTGAAATCAAATCCCATTTTCCCCATATGTGCAATGATTCAGTATCCGTTATTTTGGTATTCACTAGATTCACAGACACAAACCTGTTTCACAATCACAGACCTGTTTAGGACCTGTTAAGTTTCAGCAAGTTTGTGTACTCCTTTGCCTTCATACCACTGTCCTGTTTCGACAACATCAAATTTCAAAATTCTGACATTACTCTCCAGATCCTGTTCAAATCTTAAGATGTTCCTGAAAGGGTTGGTTTTAATTTGAAAAACCTCTAAAATTGCATTTGAGGTTACAACTTGTATTTTTGCACAACTATGTAAAATCTCCCTTGATTTAACAAAGGAAAACTGGATTTTAAATTTTAAATGAGTAATGAATTTTTTTCCTCTCCTCTGTGTGCGTGTGTTTGTTTTCTGGGCCAAAAATGCATACATGGCACTCCTTAGGTGGTTTTACCGACAGGTTGTACTGCAGTCATGTCCAACTCTAGGAATTATTGCTTATCCCCGTTTCTAGACCAAAAAAACCAGTGTTGTCCAAAGACACTTCCATGGTCATGTGGCCAACATGACTATACGCCAAGGCACACAAACAGTGCCAAACCTTAACACAGGGCTTATGGTTGTAACTGTGGGGCTACAGCTGCTGGAGAAGAAAGTTTTGGTACACTTAGAACACTTTCCATTCTAGTATGAATCTAAATATTCCCTAAATATGGAGATCATAATTTTCTTCAATATTTTATATATTTAAATGATTTTAGAGATACTTTGGGTTTCATTTTACTATGTTTAACTGTTGTGGCTGCACAGGCACTGGTTCCCTCTGGGCACTGAACTGGGAAGCTCAACACACCTGCCTCCAAAGACTTTTTTGGTTGTTGCCACTTGGCCCTGTTTTGCCCTTCCTTATCACCATCAACCCCTTGCTCTCTTTCATCCCATTTGGATGGGACTTTGAAAATTTTGTTACCCCTGATAAAATTCCTCTCAGGATTTATCATGATAGGAATTATCATTATGACTATTATCATGCCTCATTATCTATTGAGGTTCTTTTCCAGAACCCCTGGAGGATTTAAAAAATAAATAAATCAGTGGGTGGCGCAAGTGGCTAAGACACTGTGCTTGTTAACCAGCAGGCCAGGGTTCGAGACCCAGGTCGGCCCCACAAGACAGGGTGAGTTCCTGTCCTTAGCCCAGCTCTGCGACGCCTTCATACCACTGTCCTGTTTCAATAGTATTGGATCTGCCTTTCCATTGGACTAATTCATTGGCGTGGAGAGGGGGGGATTTGCTGCTTGGGTAACAGCCTGTCCTCCATAACAATCCAACCCAGGCTTTCGTGCTTCGCATGCAGCGTATGCAGCGCCGAGCACGATACCATAGTCTTCCAAGGCTGACGAAGGCCTGCTTTTTTAAATCATTGAAAAAACAACCACCCACTTCCAGGCTTTTTCTCCTCCATTATCTCCCCAGAATGCATTGGTCACTAGATTGCATTCAGCCACTAGACTAGATGGAGTGAATAATGGAATCTAATGCAATGAAGTTGTAATTGGGATTTTGGTGAGTTTTTTTCCTCACAAGGCATTTAAAGGTGGATCCTGGTTTCAGTGGTGAGTCAAATCAGTGGATACCAAAGGTCCGAAGAGTAAAACTGTATAAGCTTAGGCTTATAAACTGATCATATCCTGTCCACATTTTCCTGGGAGTATGCACCATTGAACACAGCGGGGCTTACTTCTGTGTAGAGACGTGCCTAGGATTGTGCTGTTAGTCTGAGACACTTCGAATCCATACATCTGTCCATACATGTGTGTGTTTCACATCAATTAGCAGTTGTTGGCTAAGGCTGCAATCCTATGTATGCTTTCCTGGGAGAATGCTCCATTGACTATAATGAAACTTTCTCCTGAAGACAGGCAAAGGATTGGACTGTAAGAGTAAGCCCCATTGACTCTAATGGGACTTGCTCCTGAGTAGACATGCACAGGACTGGGCTCTAAGGCTGCAATCCTTTCCATGTAAGCTCATTGACTCTAATAGGACTTACTTCTGAGTAGACTCAGAGGATTGGTCTGTAATGCTGCAACCCTGTCCCTGCCTTCCTGGGAGTAAGCCCATTGACTCTAATATGACTTCTGAGTAGACTCAGAGGATTGGTCTGTAAGGCTGCAACCCTGTCCCTGCCTTCCTGGGAGTAAGCCCACTGTCTCTAATATGACTTCTGAGTAGACTCAGAGGATTGGTCTGTAAGGCTGCAACCCTGTCCCTGCCTTCCTGGGAGTAAGCCCACTGTCTCTAATGGTGCTTACTTTCGAGTAGGCGTGGGCTCTAGCCCCTTCCTCTGCCACAGGTGTCTAGAGGGGAAGGGTCCCCTCAGGGCGAGAGAGCGGAACCCGAAGAGCTCAGCTCCGCCGCCAGCACTTCCTCTCGGGGCCTTCCCTCTCCCCGCCCGCTGTCGTGGTGGTGGTGGGGAGGGCGCCCCTCAGCCGCCGCCACCACCGCCTCCTCCTCCCTCAGTCGGGGGGTGACTGAGCTGAGCTGAGGGAAGGGAGCGGAGCGCCTCCCGGAGGGGGAGCTCAGCTGATTCCGGTGCGGCGGCGGCGGCGGCGGGGACTGCGCCATAGCCACACAGAGGGCGGGAGGAGGGAGGGACGAGGAGCCTCTCAACCGCCACCCCAACAGCTTCGGGCCCGCGCGCTCCTCTTAGCCCGAGCTCGAGCAGTCACGGCCTCCGAGGAGCGAGCGCGCGCCTGGGCCTGTGGTCGCCTCCAACCCCCGCTCATGCTCGGTCGGTTCCTTCACTAGTGGAGCTGCTGCTGCTTCCTCCGAGAGAGGCCTCCCCGCGCTGTCAGTCGAGGTCGGAGCCGCCTCAACCTCCCTCCCCCGGCCCCGCTTCGACGCCTCGACATGTCCGGGCAGCAGCTCCCAGCTTCGACGCCCGGCAACCCCGCTCCGGCTGCGGCCCCGGCCACGCTCCTGCTCCATCCGCCGCCGCCACCGCCGGCCACCTCGGCCCCTCCGCCGCCGCCGCCTCCTCCTCCGCCGCCCGCCTCCGCGGGGCCCATGTCGAGCAGCAGCAGCAGCAGCAGCGCCCCAGCCCCTCACGGAGGAGACCCGGCCCTCAACGAGCAAGAGAAGGAGCTGAAGCGGCGCCTCAAGAGGCTCTACCCGGCCGTGGACGAGCAAGAGACGCCGCTGCCCCGTTCATGGAGCCCCAAGGACAAGTTCAGCTACATCGGCCTCTCGCAGAACAACCTGCGGGTTCACTATAAAGGTGAGGGGACCGGGCGCTGCTGAGGCCCAGCCGAGGCTGCCCCCTCCCCTCGCCTCGCCTTTCCTCCTCCATGGTGGTCCTGGACAGACACACACAGCCTGGATGAGCCAGTCAGGGCCTCCCTCCTCTCCCTCCCCAAACTGGAACACCAGTCAGACCAGTAAAACTCCCCCCTTGTAACTGGAGAAGCCTTTGCTCTTCTCTTTCTCTTCCCCTCCCTCCATCTATACACAAGACAATACTGATGCTTCTATCATCTCCCCTAGAGGCCAAGCCTTACTCAGGAGTAAGTCCCATCATAACCAATAGGGCTTACTTACAGGTAAGTGTGCAGATAGGTTTGTTACCCAGAGAGGGTAAGACCTTCCCCTCCTTCCCTTCACCCCAAAACCTGATATTGTCTGTCTAGGTTTCCACCCTAGACAGACAATGCTGATGTCTGTCTGCTTCCCAAGCCTGTATTTGTCTACTCAGGAGGAGATCCCATTCTATTCAATAGGGCTTACTCCCAGGTCAGTGTGTGGATAGGATTGCAAGCTATAGATGCCCACAGATCCAATGGCATTTGCCTTTCTCTTCCTCTCCCTACTTCCTTGACTCCTTTTGTTTTCCTCGCCATTGCTTTCCACTTCCCCCCACCTGAATAGGGCTATATACAATCTGGCCTATACACTAGTAGGCCTAAGATTCCCTCTTAAGCTGCAACCCTAGCCACACTAAACCTGGGAGTAAGCCCATTGACTGCAATGAGGCTTATTTCTGAGTAGATGTGTATAGGATTGGGCTCCTAGTCTTAAACCAGATCCCTTTACCTCTGTGATGCTGGTGTGTGTGTGTAAGAGAAATGGGGCTTTAACCTCTGAGGTTTTTATCCTTGTCTGTCCCTACTTCCCAGGTAACACATCCTTTCTTCAGCACTTAAAAGAAGGAACCCGCATGGGGGAGGGGGGCAGTGCAGAAAAATGGAACAACAGGAAATAACTCTCATTGGGTCTCTTGAAGAATTTAGGTAACCAAGCGGAGACAATTTGGTTTATCCCTCCCCTTTTGCTTGTAGGGACACTTGGATTCTGTTTTGCTTTCTGGCTTGGGGAGGAGGGTGTATAAACTGGCAGGTCTCTTCAGCCGATCAGTTCTGTTGTTGAATAACAGCTTGGGGTCAGGGGAGGAGAAAAGCAAGCCAGTCAGTGTGACGTGTTCAATTAAAAATAACCAGTAAAGGCAAGAAATGTGTGTTTATTTAGCAATAGAGCAAAGGTCAGTTGATGTTTTGAAGAACAACGAATGCTAAACTATTAAGTGTGGAAAACGGTGAAGAACAGTTAGAGAATACAATTTTATTTCTGGGAATTAATGTGAAAATAATATAGGATTAAAATTAACCTCATTATATACCTTGTGTGAAATGTTACCTCTGTTTGTAGGAAAAAATAATGGTTATGAAATATTAATATAAAATGTAAAAGAATCTTAATTTTCAAGTAGGCTGTTTCTTGGGACCGTTGACAGTTTTCTCCTACAGTTTTAACTGAAAACTGCATACAAAATAAGACGGTTAAATAAAGCAAAATAACAATGGAAATGGCTGGTACGTGCCTAGTATAGAATGATGCTGTTGAAACTCAAAGCATATTTTTATGGTGATGTAGAGCACAAATCTGTTGTTCTAGACTCAAGTCTTTTTCTGAATTGGGTACAAAGGGCAGGCATTGACTAGATTTTCAGATAAGCATAGAAGAAGGAAAATATTTGCCTCTTGATTTTCGTAGAATTAAATCAAGGTGGCTTACAAAAAGGTCTGAGGCGAAACAAAGCAAAAATCCAACACCAGCAAAGTCTTAAATAAAAAGCCTAAGAATCATCAGGTGTGGAAATAATCTATTCTAACACTGGCTACTTTGAAAAAGCAATTTTTAAATTTGGTGCCTGAGGTATAATTTTTGGATGGATCTAACAGGAGGGCGTATGTTGGTGCTGTTGTTGAAAATGGCCTGCTTATTATAGATGTTTGTTTTTCTGGAAGGCCCAATCCTAACAATCTTTCCAGTGTTGATGCTGCCATGCCAACCGGCTGTTCTGCATCCTGAGGTGGGGACCCATCATGGTCACCTCCTGAAGGTTAGGGAATGTTGTTGCCTGATCTTAAGACTTCATTGTAGCTGCATTAGCACTGGAGAGTTGAATAAGATTGGCCCCCTTGACACAAAGACCCCAGAGGCAGGGCCTGGTGGCATAATACTATGCAGGTAGGGTTGCCATAATTCTCTTCCTCAAAATCTATTCAGGACCTCCTGTAAAACTTGCCAGTATGTGAATGCAGTCTCTGAAAACCAGGAACCTCTGTTTTCCAGGACATATAGCAATCTGATATGCAGGGCCTGTGCCAGTAGAACATTAGTTTTGCTGTGCATGCTGTCAAAAAAGTGCTATAAAGCAGTTTGTGGCAATGTTAGTAGCCAGCACCCTGGAAAGGCCAGAACTTTTCTCTGTGCACCACATGCCTTTGGGACAACCACTGGACCAGATACATTACAGGAGATGGGCTGGAGGAGGGAGAAGGGCCTCTAGAAGACTAAATTCTCCTGCAGGATACAGCGTAACTGGTGTTCATTCCACTGTATTGTGTGAGGATTTAGTTAGGATTGGTCTGTTAGATTATGGCTCAAATGGAAAGCTATGGTGTTCTAGATATGAAAGTGTTTAGAGCTTAAAAGTAAGAACTAACTAACCTGAATTAACCCAGAAAACAAAGGTAACCAGTGCAGATTGAATACTGCTGGGGTAATGTGCTTTTGATATAATATAATCTTTTTAATAATCAGGCTAAGCATATGAGCAAACTGGAGTTTTTAAAAAGCTTTTCCAGGGCACCCCCACAAAGAATAAGTTGCTGTAGTTCAATCTGAAAGTTATTGTTAACTTCATGAAAGCATGAGGAAGTGTCATTAGATCACACTTTCTAGAAAGAGCTATAGCTGACCTAAAATAAAAGAGTCTAGTGTAGTTAGCATTTGCCAAACTAAATAATAATAATTTTTATGTGAAAAATTGAATAGCATGTATTTCTTTGTTCAAACAGTAGGAAAATGGTAGTGGAAACATCTGAGTAGCATTTGGCTTCCACAAGAATATTACATGTTAAGTAAAACATTATATTTAGGTGCTAGGAGAGTGATTTTCATCCAGTGTTGATAAATGGTCCACAGTGTGCTGTGGGAAACCGAGGGGTGATCATTTATTAATAGGGCCAGTGAGTGATGTTATTGCCCTATCAACTGATTAAAAAACAAACTTAGTGCTTTGTCAGTGTGCCATGAGATGAAAAAGGTTGAAAATTGTTCTTTTAGGGTATATTAAATACAAGATGGAAACAGAAAAAATGGTATATGGGTAACTCATGATAACCTCAATAATATTTCATGTTTATATATGTCACTCATATGCCATTATCAAATTTTAGATCACTAAGAACACAAAATTTCGCAGGCCTTACTATATTATGATCAATATTTTTTATAGAAAATGGCATGTTGTATGGAACCTCTGGATATAAGGAAGAGAAGGCATAACCTAAACTTCATATTTGATTCTTGATTTGGTAATGCTCATAATGGCTTTAAATGTCTTTCCCTGACAGGCTGTGCTTGTTGTGTACTTATAGCTATCTTATAATTATCATGTCTCTGGATGTTAATGATTCAACAAGTAAACTTAACATAGTTGTAGTTTGTCTTGCTGTTAACATATTTTATAGGCTGAAGTGTTTTATTTTTGAACACTTGCAGTACAAAAAAGGTCAATGTGTTAAAATTAAGGCAAGCTGTTTACTTGTTAAATAATAAATGCCATAAATCAAATTATTTCTTCAAACAACTTGTAATGGGGTATGATTACACTTGTGAATAAAAGAAAAACATTATGCAACATATGACATATAGAAAAGGAACCAACATTTAGTAATGACAACTAAAAAAGAATACCTTTTGTTAACTGGAGTAAACAACATTGAAAGTTTGAGTATGCTTGTTTTGAAACAAAACTGATCCCAACGGAAAAGTGTACCTTGTGAGGAAAGAGAAACCTGACTCCACTTTATGTGCTATTTGGAAAAATAGTGAAATGTTCCATCTTTTTCCTTTGTAAGGATGATAGCATTCCTAATTGTTCCTGTATGTAGGCAACAACTGCATAATACATAAAAGTACAAACTCCTGTCCTGTGCAAGGAACAAACACTGAATAAAAGTGATAAAAATAATTTAGAAAAATTATATGCACAATATCTGAAAGAGTTTGAATGAGGGAGGAGCTATACAAAAAATGTACTTTGTTTATAATTTCCTAAATATGTTCAATATTTGTGGAATATTGCTTTATCTGTGTTAACCATGTTGTCATTGCTTAAATAGTTGCTTATAGCATTGGTTCTCAGAGTGGGATGTCACAACACGTCATCCTGATAGTCTTGACCTCTGCCCCCTTAAGAGACAGTGAGGAGGATGGCAGTGAGGAGGAATTCTCAGCTAGGGGAGAATAAGGGGCTTCCTGCCCCTTATCAGACCCTGCAGCAGCCTCCCAGAAATATGGGGAGATCCGCACCAGCTTCCACCACACTTCCCATACTGTGGAGACCCTCAAAATTTCAATCACAACTACTTCTGGTTGGCGTTTGCAATGTTTTCTGCCTTCGCCGTGTGGGGAGATTATGCAGACTGGTGTGCGGCTTCCTCAGACTTGGGAGGCTCCTGTCCCTTCTGGTAAGTGCAAGCCCCTATGTTCCTCCAAAGTGACACCATCCCAGAGATGGTGTCACTGTCTTCCTCCTTCCCTCACAAGCACTAACAGCAGGGCTAGAATTCCTGGGAAGTTTGAGAACCACTGGTTTATAGAATAAACGAGTTTCTCATTAAATAGTGTCAAATAAACATCTGGAATTGGTGGATAGGTGAGACTTTCCAGAACCAACTTTGTAATGGCAGAAAGCAGCACTAGGTATTTTGTCAAACATGACTGACTATATTACTGTACTTTGTTCAAATCTATTTTAACTTATTTATGACTAAGATTACAATCCAAAGTGCTTGCGTGGCTGGTGCACTAGTAACTGCACTGGTGAAGGTGTCATAAAAGTGCTATAAGCATGATAGTGGCATGCTTATAGCTTATAAGCTATAAGCATGCTTATAGTGGCGTGCTTATAGATCTACAAGCATGATAGTAGATTAGACTGGTGGGGAGGCTTGCACTGCCCTGCAGATGTTGCATTCAGAGCTCCTGGTTGCTGGTGCAGATAGGTAAGGCATTGAGCAGTGGAAGGGCATGGAGAAGGTAGCAGCTTTTCTGGTTAGGGGGATGACAGGATGGCGGTGGATCTGCAGAGGCCTCCTCCAGTATACCAACCCCCTTCCCAGGTCAAGCAGCCAGCTAAATAGATGTCAGAGATCCAGGTAGCCCCACAGGGCTAGCTGGAACATTACTGGAGAAAAATATCCCATTGCCCCAAGGTGTAAATCTAACCCCTTTCTCTTTCCTCTCCCTCTGTGCCATCAAAATAGCTTGTGCAGAATTGAGGAGACCTACAGGAAAAGCAAACACTTCCCCCAAATTGCGGGAAAACCTGGAAACAAAAGTTCCCTTCTCTTGAGAATACCTCTGAGACTTCCTCACCCTAACTAATAATAGGATGCATTGAGCATCTCAATGACATTGGAGAGGGAATTTAGTTAGGATTTGGATCATAGTCTCTTTGTCATTTCATTCAGCAGTTAACAATTCCTCCCTTTTCTGGTGTTTCAGTTCAAAAGAGATTTAAGATATAGATGTGTACCCTAATTATATGCATTTATTTAAATGCTTTTTCATCTGAAAGTGGCTGAGGTTGGTTCTTTAAATTGAAAGATAAGCTTTCCTTAAGGAGCAATTAATGGCTGGCAGCCTGCTTACCACGAGCAACTTTGCAGGAAAGCTTGTCTCATGAACTTTTAGTTTAGTTTCTGTTCAGCTGGGAGGCAGAGCCCCTCTAGTGATCACTTGTGAATTACTCTGAGCTGAAACTGCTTGCAGATGCTTGCAAATTGCAGGAACTCACCTTGCAGGACAGTTACCAGCTGCTTGAAAGGGAACTTGATTCACTGAGATTCATTGCCTGCCTTGTTACCATGATATCTAGTTTCCTTTGTATCATGTGAAAATAGTTAATCACAAAGGTTCTTGGAACTAGATGTTGCAAATGGGGAGGTACAACCTGTACCTCCTGATTCAGTTCAAGGACTGTATTGTTATTATACGGGCAGAACAGCGGATAATGAAATCATTACCTGTTGCCTGATTACAATAACAAAAATTTATTTCAGTATCTGTATGATGACAGTACTTTTTGGAAATTGTGTGATAAAGGAGCAGAGCTAAGTTTTTCCAAATCCTTACTTACTGAATTGTGGAGACAGAATGAGGTGAAAGTGTGTGTATTATTCTACTTCAAGCCTCTTGAGAAAGTGCATGATAGAAATGTAGTTTTAATGCAATATGTCAATTGTTGCACATCTGTGTATGCTAGGTTAAATGGAAGCCTGAATTGAGATTAGTTGCTATATTCTGTTCTGGAAGTACAAGTTGAGCCTCTTTATCTGTGGATTTTATATTCATGGATCTGACTCAATTTGGGTCCCCCGGACCCAGATTAAGCCAGATTTATCTCATCCTAAACTCTCTGAATATCATTGGAGCTATCATTCAGTTGCCTTTGGAGGGTTCAAAAGTGCCACCAAAACCATGTATTTGTTTAATCTGTGGTTTTTCATATCCAACAAGAAAATGTTCTATATTTTGAGTATTATTCTAAACTTTATTCAGTGTTCTTTTCCCCTGATATGCTATTCCCATATACTCAAATACCTTTGGCTTCAGTATAGATAAGTAATTTTGTGTGTGTTTGAGTTAGCCTGCATCTTACGTGCACTCTACTTGTGCAAATTCAGCCATATGCCTTCTGCAAAAATTATTAAAATGGAGAAAAACAAGTTTAAATAGTCCAATCAGTTCTGTTCACCATTCCATTTACTCAGTATATATGCTCTGGAGTGAGCCTGAAATACGAGACTGAATCAGTTGTTCCCTCAGTTACATCTCAATTTCCATGTACAGTGGTGCCTCACACGAAGAGCTTAATTTGTTCCAGAGGCCTGCTCTTTAAGTGAAACGCTCTTTAAGTGAAGCAGATTTTTCCATAGGAAATAATGGAAATTCAGACGATTGGTTCCACAACCCCAAAAAATATTCATATAAAAATATTAACTGGATATAAAAATGATGACAAAACACTGGAATTGAATTCAAAACATGCATTCAATGTGCATGATCCTATGAAGTCTACTTAGGCTGCAATCCTAAAGACACTTTCCTGGGAGTAAGCCCCATTCAACACAATGGGGCTTACTTCTGGGTAGACATGGTTAAGAGGCTGCTATCAAAGACACTTTCCTGGGAGTAAGCCCCATTTAACACAATGGGGCTTACTTCTGAATAGACATAGTTAGGAGACTGCAATCAAAGACACTTTCCTGGGAGGCTTACTTGGGCTGCTGCTGGAGGTTCAAGGTGGCCAGTGAGGGCACTTGGGGGCAGTTAGGGGCAGCTGCCTCTGGCACCCCCAGGCAACTGCCCCCAAGTTGGGGCAGTTAGAGGCAGCAGCGCTGGCTGGCAGCCCTTTTAAAGAGCCTCCAAGCGGAGTGTCAGGGCTGCATAGCACCCGTGCCCATAGAGTGCTTGCTTGTTAAGTGAAGCGGAACTTTTTATGTGAAGCAAGCTTTCTTGGAAAATTTTTGCTTGTTATGTGAAACGCTTGTTAAGAGAGGTACCACTGTACCTCTCATATTTTTAAAGAAGCAGAACATATTTTTCAGATGCAATGAATATTCATTGTAATCTTGAACAGCTGCAATTTTAGCTTTCGACACTGATTCCGAAACATATCCCTTGCATTAGATTTGAAACATATCCCTTGCATTAGATTTGAGCTACTTTCCCTACAATCCAAAGTAACTATGGGAAGAATAAGAGGCACTTACTCTGGATTGCTTTATGCATTTCCAATGGGTTTCCCATAGGTGGCACCGTAACTACGTCGGTGTAAAAGGTCCTGTAGTTACTCTGGATTATAGCACAATCCTATAGCACAATCCTAACCATATCTAATCAAAGAAGCCCCACTATGTTCAATGGGTCTTACTTCCAGGAAAGTGTCTTTAGGATTGCACCCACAGTCACCTTAATTAATGTACAATAGTGGTTAACATCTCTGTATATTAGGACTTACTAATGTGTGATTACAGAAATATGAGATTTATTTATTTGAAAAATAAAGAGTTTATAAAAATAAAGAGAAATATTAGGGCAGCAATCCTACACATAGCTAGGCTGCTTAAATTATCTTGCAGCTGGTGGGATTTAAGAAGGCTATGTGCAGAATCAATGTAGATGATTAAAGTCCTGTCGCACAAGCTAGAATAGTGTGTATGCAAAATGTGGTCACATTATAGCACTTTCAACTATAGTAGGAAAAAGTTAGAGATGAAAATGCCTGATAAATGAAACTGGACTGCATTGTCATGCTATTGCAAATTAGCAAATAATTAGTATTTGGATTCTGCTAGTAATAGCAAAATACCATTCAGCATTTTGTTGTTTTTTTTTAAAGAAATCTTAAGCATATGTAATGCTTATAATAGGGTTATAAAATGCTCTAGCTCAAAATTAAGGATTTGTACCATTCTGATTCCATTATAAATTTTCAGAGACTTTAGATAACTGAAGTGTTTTGTAAATGGATGTGATCTTAATTTCTATTCAGGTAACATTAGGATAAGACAATGGTTCCCGAACTCTCATAGCAGTCAGTTGCTGCCTTCAACATAATCCCATCCCTTAAACGGACACAGGCAGGGCTTCACTGGCCTGTTTGGGAACCTTTGGGATAAGAGAACCTTTTCTTCCCATGTAATTTGTTTGCTTGTTTTAGAATACTGCTATCTTTCATTTTAATAAATATTAGGTGTTGAGCTATATTTTATTGTATTTTTCAGGCCATGGCAAAACTCCAAAAGATGCTGCTTCAGTTCGAGCCACACATCCAATACCTGCTGCTTGTGGAATATACTATTTTGAAGTTAAAATTGTCAGTAAAGGAAGAGATGGGTAAGATTTTAGTGCATCTTTGTTTCATGCTAAGTTAAACATGGTTTTTTCATACCATCTGTCAATTTCTGTTAAAATAATTTTAGGTATTAATGTTGAGAAATTCGTATTTTAGGATATTGTATATACTGTTTCATTTCTGATGAAAGAAGTGGGAGCTTAAGGCTGCAAACCTAAACACACTTTCTTGGGAGTAAGTACTATTGAACACAGTGGGACTTCTGAATAGACATGCTTAGGATTGCACTGATATGACACGAAGCAAATATTCTGCCATATATAAGCATTTAGTCCCAAGTTATTACAGTGAAGTAGGTTACATTGGCAGGCCAGTATTGTATCTTTCATTTCCATATTGGTAACTTGAATTCTCAGGAATTTCTGATGGATCACTAATCTCATGATAGATTCTGATTGCATATCAAAATAATTTTTATTTGGCTAAGATGCTCCTTTTAAAGTCTTATTTTTACCAGCTGGGAAACAGTTGTCCAGTGCCTTTGAGGGCTTTAGAATGGCCCATATAGACTTCTCTGGTCTTCAGCATGCCTTAAAAGGCAAAAAAACACACTACTTGCAGTTTTTCAAGGGAAATTGTTTGTGTTGTCCAGGAGTCAAGGTACTTAACAGACCTTTAGGCAGTGGTGGGATTCAAATAAATTAACAACAAGGTTCTATGTCCTAATAACCTATATTAACAACAGGTTCTATGTCCATAGAACAACAGGTTCTATGTCCCATTAGTAACTGGTTCTCAGAACCAGGTGCTCATTAGCAAAGGGTTCTATAGAACCCGTGAGAACCTCCTGAAGCCTACCACTGCAGGGGACAAAGAATTGAATAATGGTGGAAAAAGAGAAGTCTGTATTAAAATGCTTTGGAGTGGCTAGCAGACAGGAAGAAAGACAGCTCATTGCGAAAGCCCAGCAACTGCTAGTTTCTGGTCATCAATTCATGTATTAATCAATTCATGTATTAATAGATATGGATAAGTAATTCAAAATTCATATTTTAAATAACAGGAGCTACATTGATTACAAACATTTTGCTAATATGAGGAGGGGTACAATTTTAGGAAATGAGATGCTAGGGGGTACACAATTAAAAAAAGGTTGTGAATAGTTCTACACTATTGGAGATGAATGTGCATTTAACTATCCCATTTCTGTAATATCTAGGACAGTGGTTCCCAAACTATGGGTTATAACCCACTATTCAGTGGATTATTGTGTGCTGCAAATAATTTCTGAGAGCCAGTTAAATAATGTTGTGAATGATGTGTTAGGACTGAGAGATGACATTTCCCAGTAATTTTGGGGTGCTTTTAGAACCATCCTTTATTAATTGATAGTCCAAATTGCATCTTGTTTGTATTGCCTTTCCCCAGTTGTGGCTGATGTGTTAGGAGCTGGCCCCTTGGGTTACATCTCATTTGGGCTATTGCTATGTATTGCATGTGTTTAGATTTTGTTTTGTGCTGAACGCCTGACTACTTCCCTGTTGTATATTTGTTTCAAATGTATTGTTTTGTGTGTAACTGTATCATACCCCAGTCTGAGTGCTTCAGCTGAAAAGTGGTTAGTTTAACCTTTAAAAAGTGGTCTCTAAGAAAACTGAAGGTGCAATCCTAGCTATTTAGGCTGGCCTACCCGCTCCAAGAATGGGGCAGAAGTGCCTTATGGCAGTGTTGTGACATCTTCAGGTTCAGGACAGGTTGTACGCCAGGGTTTATGCTGGCCTAAATGGAGATTAGGATTGCAGCTGGAATAACATTGCCACTCTTGATTATTTGTACAGTGATTGTGCCTATAGTTGCTTACATGTCCTTGTCTGTATATTCCCATTGTAACCTTTAATGGATCATAGACTTTTAAGAGCTAGTAGCATCTGGCAACAAGACACTACTAGCCAAACTCCATTATTTTCCTGTGGTACTGTAATGTGATAATTTTTTTTTTTCCAGAATTTCTTGAAATGTACTCTAAAGTAGTTTAACTTTGGCTCTTCCTTTTCTTCTTTTCATTTCATTTCATTGTGTATTTAGGCTTCCTACAGGAATTGCATCTGGTTAGAATGTGATTTCTAATTAGGGAAAAGCTCCCCTCTTTTTCTTCTTTAGTTTATTCTTTCTAGTAGGGGCGTTGCCTTTCTGGATAATAAATCAAGTTTGATTTTTATAATTCACTTGCCTTAGGATGCTTGCATATATCTATTTATTTATTTGATTTGCATCCTACCATTTTCCCAAGAAGGAACATGAAATGTAACATTTCATTGATGTACTGATCATACTGAGACTATAATTCAGGCACGTACTTTGAAGAAAAATTATATTGTCTACCAGAAAAGAGGGAATTAAATTGCCTTGTAAATAGCAGTATTGGGAAGTGGCAATACCTAGCTGTTAGATGTTCTCTTAATATTTTGCCTTGTGGATGCTTAAAAACAAATACTACGTGGGTTGTTGAAATTGTTACATGCCTTTGATTTTTTAATGAATTTCTTTGAACTTTTGGAAAATGCCACCAGACTGGTAGCTTCCATTAGTATCATTGTTTGTATTTAATGTTTTGTTATTCTATTTTTTTTAATATTGTTCTCCGGAAGAGTTTAACTTGTACTATTTGGTTGTACTGTTTGAGTTGTATTATTTGGTTCTTTTTTATTCATTTAATTTAGAAGTAAAAATTTTGCCTTTAAATCAGTAAGGCTTCAATCCTAATCTCCACTTGAGCTGGAGTAAGCCGTGGCACCAGTCCTGTTCTGACCTGGAGGTCACAAAGGTCCCATAAAGCACTTCTGCTCAGGCATATGTTGATATCCCCTAGGAAGATAGGCCAAGTGAATTAGGCTGGCCTAAACTGATTAGGATTATGCCCTAAGTGCACAGTCATAACAGTCTATGCCAACTTTTCAGGACTGGCATAGCGGTACCAGCAGGGCATGTGCTGCATCCTACAGTTGGGAGGCAGTCACTGAGGCTTCCTCAAGGTGTTAGGCAATGTGTATTCTTATCTTGGAGTTGCCTTGCTCTTTTACTGGAGCTGTAAAATAGATTAGTGCTGTAAGTCATTGTTTTTTAAGTACCACTTCAGCAATGGTAACTCTCCCCTTGGCTGTTCTTTCTTCATTTTTAAATATTTTAAACACTTTGGAAACAGGAAACCATTCATTTACTTTTGCTATGTAAATCGTTTTGTGAACATGTTGAAAAGAGGTATATACTCTAAATTATAATAATGATGAAAATGATAATAATAATAAACAGCTGAATATTGACAAAATTACCATGTGTCAAATTCAAAAGGCTATCCTGTTTGTTTCAGTACACATAATACGTAAATATATCAGAACATCCTAGGTCCCTGGATAGGGCCTGACTAATGATTAGCAGAAAGTCCAGCTGAAGAACTGGCAGCTCTGACATGATGTCACATGAATAATAATGATGACGATAATTTCCCAGTAATATTGTACTTTCCCTTTGCAAAAAATGAGAAAAGGTGTCACTGCCCTGAAGAGCTCACATTCTGAAAGCAGAAACAAGAGGGGGAGAAGGAAGAGGCAGGATTTGAAGAAGTTACAAAATGAAGAATATTTCACATGTGCACGTATATACACCCTTCGTATTTTTAGTTCGGTTGCAACGTGTCGGAATACTTACAAATAGTGCTCTTTTAAGGCCTTCTGAGGCCTCTGGGAAGCTGGAAAGAAAAAAATGTGAGGTGACTCTCACTCTGTCATCACTCTGTCTGCTGGACTCTTGAGAGCAACTCAGTCCAGCAGTAGCTTATTCATCAGCAAGAAGAAGGGGCTGCATTAGGGATGTCCAAACTCTGGCCTTGGGACCAGATGCGGCTCACAGTGAGCCTCAGTGTGGTCCACAGCAACCCACCCTCTTTCCAGCCCTCAGGCAAGCCTTGTAATCCTCTGGATCAGTCTCTACTACACTCTTGCACGTAAATGTAAATCATTTTTCTGGCCCCCAGCAAATAGAGATGATATGGCACTCCTGCAAAAAAGAGTTTGGATACCCTTGGACAAGGTGAAATGAAAAGATGAAAGAATTAAGGCTGTGTTTTGTCATTTAATTCATTGAAATTGTAGTGTTGGTTCGTATGTGGCCTGTGAGTTGTAGTTTTAGAAGCAGTGATGTGTCAAGGGATATTGTTTGCCTTTTGGTGTCACTAATTGGTTCACCTTGACCTAGAGTAAAAGACCTGTGTGTGTAGTTGCTGATGTGGTTGCAGTGATTCATAGCTCCTTCAGGTACAATCCATATCAATTCAGGCAGGGGGGTTATCAACATTTTACACTTCTAGGTCCAGGGACTGGGGCGGAATGTTGATGAGTCAAAAATGCTTCAATGTAAATTATAGGGAGAAAATGCATTGCGCCCCTTTTCACCTGTTAAACTGAAAAGTGGAAGTTCTCCTTTACAGGGAATGTAATACTCAATGGTATTGATCAACAGTAAAAAAATTAAAATTTCTGGGATTGGCATTTTTGAGAAATTTTTATTTTTTAAAAAAAAGTTCTGAAGGCTGCAGCAAGTGGAACACATATTTCAAAATGGAGTATAAACAGAAAAATATTATATCTCATAAAAGATACTATCTATTATCAAATATTTGATCTACTATCAAATATTATCTATCTATAAAAATATTATCATTTTAAACAGAAAAATATTATCTTTCAAATAAAAAAACCACAAAAAATATCTTGCACCATTCCAGAGATACAGCACTTTAAAATTTTTGTTGAAAAACGCAAGTGAGAAATGGTGCCTGGGGCGCCATCTTTGGTGGCCTGTATCTCGGCCCAGGAATTTTTTTGGGCAAAACAAAAGTATACAGGTATCTTTCTTTTTCCTGAATTTTAACATATGTTAAATTCAAAAACTTCTGAGACTATGAAGGTAAGATTTATTTTTTTGCCTGCCTGAATTGACATGGACTATGCTTTCAGTATCCCATTAAGATTTTCCATGAGAAAATTGTTAGAATCGTTTCATTTTAGCTGTACTCAGAAGTTGGGGGGTTGAAATGTAGGGTTCATAGCAGTGTACATTTGTCTCTATATAGAAAGGTTGATTGATACTATATTTTGGTTCTGATATATTGAATCATAGATGGCTTCAGTGGCTTAGTGGTTAAAGATGCTGTTGTCAACCTGAAGGTCAGCAGGTTGGCATTATGAGACCTGAGGACTGCAAGATGGAGTGAGATCCCATTAATTGATCATCTCCTGTCAACTTTGCAGTTTGAAAGCATGAAAATGCAAATAGATTAAAAGGCACCTCTTTGGTGGAAAGGTAACAGCGTTAGGTAACAGCGTTCAGTGCACTTTGACATTTAGTCATGCCAGCCACATGACCTCAGAGGCATCTTCAGACAACACTGACTGTTTGGCCTTGTAACGGGGATAAGCACTGCACAGTCAAGGTCACTGGAGATCTAGGCCACTGTAAAATACAGGAAGCTGGACTAGATGGGCAGTTGGCCTGATCCACCGGGGCTCTTCTTATGTCATGTTCATAGAAACATCAGTATCACAATCAATATTGAAGTTATGAATATGCTACACTTCCACCTCATAATAAAGAGGTGATTTCATAGCCTCACCTCACTTTTGCTGTTAACAGAAGCTTAATGGGAACTGTCTAAGTGACTGGGCACTGTTGATGAAACCTTGGACAGGTGCTGGAAATATTGTTGTAAACCTTGATCCAAGGTTGGGCAGAAGCTGCAGTTGCTGCACCTGCGATCCATAACATACAGGCATTGTCTCTTCTGTCCTTGAAGAAAAGAGAATATAACAGAAAGACAGGTTTTCATCATTCTCTACCTGATCAGATGCTATTGTGAAGGGTCATCTAGCTGAATATTTTTGTTGCGGAGATAGAAAGTCATTCAGTTCTGCCAGAGGTTCTGGCATACCTTTTTGTTGCCTTTTTCTCAGCCGGTTGGTTTCATTTGGTAATTGCTTCCCCCTTTTGCATAGCTGTTAGGTAAAGGTCTTGAGTTCTATATCTGACCTTTGTTGCGTTTGGATGACTGGTATACTTGGATAGAAATGGCAGAATTGGCAAGTGCCTATTATGTGTTTGCCGTAGCTAACAAGAATCAGCTTCATTTGGGGATAAGTGAGGAAAATTACCGTACTTACTCATTGCTGTGCTGCGGTTAAATATTGGATGATGGTGCCACCAAAATACTGTTAGATTAAAGGGGCAGGCAACTATTGAGATGTGTGCATATGTAGGAGATATGGAGCTTTTGTATGTTTTGCACTTGAGTTTGAAACTGGGGTTTTTAACACTGGGATAGAGAGTAAACAGATATGAGATGATTAAATTAAATTTGGTTTTCAGTTGAATATCTGGCCCTTAGTTTTTGTTACATTTATTTGTAAAAAGGAACAATGTTTAATTGTAATTGGTTGCATCCTGGCTAGTGCCTCTGCCAATCAGATCCTCCGCTAGGAGCAGAAAGTATGTTCAAAGCACCATAAGGGATCCCTGAACCAGTAGTAGCACCGTTACATGAACGGACACATCTTTCATTTGTGGAGAGAGCTTGCAATCGTGGAAGCACCCGTCAGGATAATTTCCTTTATCTTTAATTTTGTACTGGAAAGTGTTCTGACAGCTTCTGTATAGAAGGGACTCATCAGTGAGAGATGAGTGGTGGGAGAAATAGAACAGCCAACAAGGAATGTTTAGAGAACCTTAGAGTAACAGCTGCATATATTCTTCCATTTTCAGTTGCTCATTACTCTCATCTCAAGCTGTAGTTTGGCAACTTAAACCTACCATAATTAATATATTCGATTGAGTCAATTGATTTAAATAAGGCTATTTAAATAATTGATAAAAATTAAATTTTGTGTTTAAAAATTTGAATGAGCATGCTGACTAGTTGTTATAACTAAAACATATTGGTTTGCAGTGATTTTAGAATCTTAGTACACTCTTATAGCCCACATGCTTTTTACAATGCAGAGTTATGTTTTGGCAATAAGAAATCTGTTTACCACTTTGTACACATACACATCTAGTAGTATCATCACTTACTTGACAGTCAAGGCTACAATCCCATGTAGCCTTTTATTTTCAGTATACTTATTTGGAAGTACACCCTATTGTACAAGCCAAAATTGACTTCTGAATAGGTGGTGGTGGTATCCCCTGCAGGTTGTCCTGCTACTTGTGACTGACTCTAGGGTGCGGTGCTTATTTCTGTTACAAGGATGAACAGCCAGTGCAGTCCAAAGACACCTCTGTGGGCATCCTCTGTGGGCATGTGGCTAGCATGACTAAATGCCAAAGTGCATGGAATGCTGTTACCTTACCATTGAAGTGGTACTAATTGCATTTCCATGCTTTTGAACTGCTAGGTTGGCAAGAGCTGGGCAATTAATGGGAGCTTACTCCATCCTGCAGTACTCAGGTCTTGAATCAAACATTTGTATTTCATTTATAAATTTATATACAATAGTTCAACAAAACATGTTCAGGGCACAGGTGGGCTGAAGCCTGTTCGCATCCGATCTGTAGAACCGTTGTTAATTAGGGGCTGTTAATTAGGGGCTGATGTTAGTGAACCGGTTGTTAATTGGGGGCCATTATCTTTGAACTGCATGCAAGCGTGTTTGAATTTCTCTTAAAGGGCCCCTGGGTCTGTCTTCCCAGAGGAGAAGCTCTACTCCCTCCCCTTCTGCCTCCATCCCTCCCCCTCCTAATCACTTTGCTAACCACATGCAAAGGCCATCATTCAAACAGGCTCCCATTAAGAGCCTACATTCTCCCAAGCCTAAGTAAGCAGTTGTCTAAAACAGCTGCATTCTTTACACTGAGGGTGAAAAACAATTTCTGCTTTGATGGCCTGGAAGGAAGCCCCTCTCTGCTAAACAACTTATTTTGCTTAAAAACCTTATTTCTAGCGAGTTTTGAAGAGGTATTTTCTTGTTTTTGCAAAGGTGGTCCATGCAAATGAGCCCTCCTTATTCCTCCAATTGTGTCTGCATTACTAAAAATTCCTGAGGTGGGAGGGAGGACCTTTGAGTGGCTACTCTTCTCTCTCATTCACTGGGGGACTCAAAGCCCAAATCCTTTGCATGCCTCCTCAAAAACAATCCCATCCTAGTCAATGGAGCTTACTCCCCTGTAGGGATGGTTAGGATGGCAGCATCAGAGCCCAATCCTTTGCATGCCTCCTCAGAAGCAAGTCCCATCCTAGTCAATGGAGCTTATTCTCAGGTAGGGGTGGATAGGATAGCAGCATCAGAGCCCAATACTCTGCATGCCTGCTCAGAAGCAAGTACTGAATGACCATATGTCCTCCTTTCCCAGGACAAGTCCCATCCTAGTCAATGGAGCTTACTCCCAGGCAGGATAGATAGGATAGCAGCATCAGATCCCAATCCTTTGCATGAACTCCTCAGAATCCCAGGTAGGGGTGGATAGGATGGCAGCATTAGAGCCCAATTCTTTGCATGCCTCTTCAGAAGCAAGTCCCATCCTAGTCAATGGAGCGTATTCCCAGATAGGGGTGGATAGGATGGCAGCATCAGAGCCCAATACTCTGCATGCCTGCTCAGAAGCAAGTACTGAGTGACCATATGTCCTCCTTTCCCAGGACAGGTCCTCTTTTTACTCCTCCTTTTCCTTATGAGCAGGCAACATGGATTCTTCTTATTATCCATACTTTTTTCCAGGACCACAATAAATCTTCATTGTCCTCCTTTTCCTTATAAGCAGGCAGCATGCAGCCTTCTCATAAATTTTATTTTTTCCCAGGACAGGTCCTCTTTTCACTCTTCTGCCTGGGAAAAAAATCTTCATTGTCCTCCTTTTCCTTATAAGCAGGCAGCATGCAGTTCCCATCCTGCCCCCCAGGAGCCCAGTCCACTGCTGAAGTAAATCCTATTAAAGTCAGTAGGTTTTATTCCCCTGTGAGGATAGGAGTGTAGCCTCAAAGCCCAATCATTGTCTACTCAGAAGTAAGTTCCATTATAATAGTGAAGCTTACTCCCTGGAAAGAAGCTGGTTTCTAAGAGCTTGTAATCCTATGCCTGACTACTCAAAAGTTAATCCCATTTCAATCTGTGAAGCTTACTCCTAGGAAAGTGTGCAGAGGAGTGCAGCATTAGTGCCCAATCCTATTCTTGGCTACTCAGAAGTAAGTCCCATTAGAGTGTGTGGAGCTTATTCTCAGGAAAGTGAATAGGATTGGAGTCAAAGGCTGGTTACTAAGAGCTCAGTCCTTTGCTTGACTACTCAGAAGTCCTATTATATTCAATGGAGCTTACTTACAGGAAAGTGTGGACAGGATTGTAACCTTAAGTAGTAGGTTGGAAGCAAATCTCAGCCTGCAGGTGGACACCACAGACTCTGGTCCTAAACTGTAGATCAGTGTTTCTCAACCAGTGGTACGAGCACCACCTGTGGAACGTGGTGTGTCTGCTGGTACTGAGGCACCTGGATGCAAGTGTTATATTGCAGCATGAGGCTGGGATTCTAAGATCCCAAATCTTATGTATGACCATTCAGAAGTACTGGTAAGTCCCATCACAGTTAATGGAGCTTACTTACAGGAGGGTGTGGACAGGATTGTAGCTTTAAGTAGTGGCTTAGAGGCAAACCTCAGCCTGCAGAGGGGACACCACAGACTCTGGTCCTAAACTGTAGATCAGTGTTTCTCAACCAGTGGTATGAGTACCACCAGTGGAACTTGTGGTAGTGTCTGCTGTATTAGGCACCTGGATGCAAGTGTCTTATGTGCTCCCTGAGGCAGCTGGTGGGCTGCTGTGTGATTCAGGAAGCTGGACTAGATGGGTCTTTGGTGTGATCCAGTGGAGGCTTTTCTTATGCTTTTATGTTCTCATTTGTGTCACACATTCCCCCTGAGAGCACAACGAAGTGTAATGCATAGGAACAAATTACACTGAACTCAGGGGCTTAATACTGATTGATGCCGTCACAAGTGATACATTTTTTTGTAAAGTAAGGGTTAAGGTGGCGTGCCCTCCCCCGCCCCGCCCCGCCCCTGACTTTGGCCCCGCCCCCTGACCCAGCCTGGCCCCGCCCATTTCCGGAGAACCGGTTGTTGGGGCAGGGTGGGCCCACCACTGGTTCAGGGTAATTAGCAGGGTCCATAAAATCATAACTACAGTAAAACAGTATTACTGCTGTAAGAACAGCACTAAAAATGGCAGCATTAAATCCCATATGAAGCTTGGGAAGACAAAAAGTCTGTGCCTGGTACTGAAGAAACATCCATGGAAGTTAGTGGCAAGTCTCCTTAGGAATACAGTTTCATAAGAGGATATCACAATTTGAGAAGTTCCTCTTTCCAGTCACTGCCTACCCTACTTGGTGGGAGCACTAAGAGGAAGGTCTCTTTAGATAAACTTGGTTTGGGTTAGATGATGTTGCAGTAAGCAGTCACTCAAGATTCCCATGTTCAAAGCTGTGTGCTATTTTAAAAGCAAGCACCACATCTTTCATTTAGGTTTGGAAACTGACCAGTAAGCAATGGCATTCTAAAGTGCTCATGGGAAGTATTCCCAATTAGAGTTCCAAACAATAACCTAGCAACAATATTCTGGACTAGTTGTTCTTCCTGATCAGTTTTTAAATTCAACCCTAACAGTAACAAATTGCAGCAGTCTGTGAATAACTGTGACTAGGGTTGCCACATGTCCCAAAAACCAGGGACAATCCCAATTTTGGGGAATTGTGTTCACATACCGACAAATGGGACAGAGGGTCCTGTCCTGGTTTTTGTGGAAGAGAATTATGACCACAGCCTGATGAATGAGCTTGGTAATGGCACTTGTGCATCTAGTGACAAAGCTGGATAAATGAGCTTCTCCAGATGACAAACTATATCCTTTGAGGAGTGCAACCCTATACAGAATTTTGATAGTGTACAATCTTCTGAGCCATCTACCCTCAGTGCTTCTATTTTCTCAGAATTCCACTTCACTTTTTCTGAATGCTTATATGTGTATAGATTTTATGTTGTAACACATGTGTAGAACTGCCAGAATGGACAGCAAAATAAACTATATTGTTCAATAGAGTTTTAAATAGCCTTAATTTTTGAGAACTGAACACACTGTAGAGCTCAGGTTGTTCAAGGACATGTACTGGGCCTACAAATTAATCCATAAAGACTCACTGGATAATCATATTGAGATACAGAATACAAATGCCTATATTCTACCATCTGTGATGACTTGTTAGCTAGACCAATATAGTTATGAGTCATTGTAATGTCAGATATTTTCACCCATTAACTTATTTTACATAGAAAGGCAGACTTTAATGCAACATGCTTGATAGTTGTAGTTCAGTTTTAAGACATGATAAATATCACTATATTTAACATTATACTGTATTGCTAAATTCAGATTTAATTTAAAAAAACTTTACACAAAAATTAAAATAGATGCAAAACACAATTTAGTTAAGATTTTCCCCCTTTTATTCAGCCTGCTTATATGGCTGGCAAATATTCTGTAAAACCCTAGTTTCTAGTTGGCTGGCTAGTTATGGGGAAGTGATTTGCCATACTTTTAGAAAGAAAACAGCCATGTAGATTGTTACTTTTTGTACTAAATAGCACCTGACCTTCAGTCAATAGTTGGATGCAGAATACACTGCTGCTTCTCTTTCTCCTGATTGCTGTCACCATTCTGATTGTTGCCATTTTACTTTCTTATTGATGTTACCACGACTTTTACTAGTACATAAAATGTAATATGGTTCTATAGTAGCTGTATGTATAAGACGTATTAGCTACTGATTAACCATTGATAAAGTTTATTCAGTTTTATGAACTATTCTGGTTAAAAAGTGGTGTAGGAGGGGCAGGATGACCATATGCCCCCCTTTCCAGTTCATATCTTGTATTCGGGGGGGGGGAGTCAGTGTTCTCCTTTTTCTTATGAGTGAGCATGTAGCCTTCTCATAATTAATAAATTATATGTAATAGTTAAAAATTTAATAAGTAATACAGCAGTGCCTTTTAAGACAAATATAATTTGTTCCGAAAGCATGTTTGTCTTACAAAGCATTCTTCTTGCAAAGCAGATTTTCCCATGAGAAATAATGGAAACATAGACAATTGGTTCCACGACCCAAAAATATTCATATAAAATATTAACTGTATGTAAAAATGATGACAAAACATGTAATCAAATTCAAAACAATGTAAAGTAATACAGAACACAATTATTGTAATTAAACACTGTAATATATTGTACAGTAAAACAGAAAAGAAAACCTTTTATGGCCAAGGATGTCTAATTTTCACTAAAAGAGTCACTGGTGTCTTTTTTTAGAGCAGCTTTAACAAGGAACCTTTTTCTCTCTATGTGAGAACTATTTATGCAAACCAGATAGGCAGTTTGCAGGAGCAGCAGCAGCAAAAGGGGCAAGATTCTGCCTGGATGCAAAAGGGACATGATCCTATGCTGTCTACTCAGAATCAAGTCCCGGTGTATCCAGTGGGGCTTACTTACAGGAAAGTGGGGTCCAGGCAGAGAAGTTGTAGGTTCAGACATGCTGGCTGGAGAGGTCAATACAATGTTGCTGCTTGTGCCTCCCTTTGCTGCAGGGTGCTGGTACTTCAGGCAGGAGGAGAGGTCCTGCCTCAGCCACCTGAGCCCAGCTAATGAGCATTTATCTTACAAAGCACTTTTGTCTTATAAGGCAGAATTCCAGAGAAATTTTAGTTCATCTTACAAAAACATTAATCTTACAGGGCATTTGTCTTATAAGGTATCATGGTATATTGTATGAATTAAGCACATTAAAGCAATAAATACGCTTTTAGCTTTCACATGTCCTACATTTTTCTTTGATGTCCTACATTTTGGGGAGCTTTGTCCTCTTTAATAGTTATGACATATGGTCACCTTGAGGAGGGGTCCTGTATCCTAGGATCCTGCATGTTGGATCTAAGGCTCCTCTGCCCTTGCCCTTGGGTGACTAGGGAAGCTCTGGTTCCTTCACCTCTGCAAGCTGGCTCAGTTATATTCAGCAAATACTATATAGGTCATATAGGCACCTCCTTAATTAGTTAACCCAAAACATCTGGGCCTGCACCAGACTAAAACACCAGATGAGGCAAGTAACATCACATCATGCTTTATACTGTGACAGCCAAGTGAACTTTGGCTCACGTGACATTCAACTCTTTCAGCAGACACCTTAGAATATTGCCGTTGGAGGCTCCTTGACCTGATCCATGGATAACATAAGGGCTCCCCTAACATCAGTTCTCCAAAAGTTTGGATTATGGAGGATCAGATAAGGGATACTCATCTGTATATTGTATGTGAGCCAGGAACTCATTATATAATCAATGTATATGTGTCTCAAATAGAAAGCAGTCATTTTTTTTTCAAATTACAGTGGTACTTTACTTAACAAGTGATCCACATAACAAGCAAACATTTATCTAGGATTCTGCCTCACATAACAAGTGTTGCTTCACTTAACAAGCTCACTTGTTGGCAGTTTGGGCAGACGTGCTGGCCGGCAGCCCTTTTAAAAACCGTCAGGGCTGTCTAGAGCGCCTGCCCATAGTGAAAGCAATACTGTCACGCTGTTCCTCCCATGGGCAAGTGTCTACCGGGCAGAGGGAGAGAACAGCCGTGGAGAAGAGGGAAGCAGCTCAGGGCTAGCCAGAAGGGAGCAGGGGAGAGAGAAACTCAGGATGAAGAGAAGGAGAAAGTGGGGAGACACTTTGAAAGTGTCTTGGATTACAGAAGAAAGTGTCTTTAATTCAGACTCCTATCCATGTCTACCCAGAAGTAAGCCCCATTTTGTTAAATGGGGCTTACTCCCAGGAAAGTGTCTTTAGTATTGCAGCCTAAGTAGACTTCATGGGATCATGCACATTGAATGCATGTTTTGAATTCAATTCCAGTGTTTTGTCATCATTTTTACATGCAGTTAATATTTTTATATGAATATTTTTTGGGTTGTGGAACCAATCATCTGAGTTTCCATTATTTCCTATGGGAAAATCCACTTCACTTAAAGAGTGTTTCACTTAAAGAGCATGCCTCTGGAACGAATTAAGCTCTTTATATGAGGCACCACTGAATATTGCTTTGTTTGAAGTGATGATTCATGAAACAGAAAAGATAAATGTTTGTATTTCAATTCTACAGTTACATGGGAATTGGGCTCTCTGCTCAAGGTGTAAACATGAACAGACTACCAGGTATGATTATTATTTTGGTATTCAAAACATTACTTGTTTCTGTGATATTCTAATCATTTTATAGATATTTTACAAGGAAACTGCAGAACTGTTCTTCTGGAGAATATTTGTTTAATTATGTACAATGCATAGTCTCTGACATATTAAGAGCAGTATGTACACTGAGATTTGCACGGTTTGCTATTTAGGTTTCAGCTCACAGTGCATCAGAATCTAGTCTAAAGTTTTGTAAATGACTTTTTGGAGGTGGAATGATACTGTAGTATGAAATAGGGACATGGCAGCCTCTGGATCTGTGCAGAAGTTCTGCTTATATTTACTAAAAATTGGCTGAAGCAGAAATTGGGACAATATATGCTTGCAGATTGTAACCCTAAGTCATACTATATTCATTTAATGTTCATACCACTGAAACTGAGCATGCTGTAATTCTGGAATATACATTCTCATAGCACCTTTAAGTCTGCTGTGGCAGAAACACCAAATCATGACTGGGCACAAATTATTATACACTTGGTTACCTTTAGAATATTAGCTACTTTCAGCCTCAACAAAGGATATATTTGAATTTTTTTATATAAAATGAAAGCACTTTTCCATTATAATGAAATTATAAAGTCCGGTATATATGCTAAGTTTTATATACAGTGGTTCATCTAAACATTAAATAAGTTTGGAATTAACTTTTTTCCTCAAAAGAAATACTGTACACATGGGACAATCTTGCCAAAACAGGACTTGATCTCATCAGTGTAAAGTTATAAGAGTACCTGGCAATTTTATATATCCCACTTGAGTACCTTCATAGAAGAAAGACAATGCATTCATTCATTTCTCTGTCTTCTTCCCCTCCCACCCATCTCTTCCCCCCCTCCCAGAAGGGGAAATTCTGTGTTCTTTAACATCAGCATTTCCAGATAATTCCATCTTGTGGCTTATGCAGTTGGCCTGACCTTTCTTATGGTTCAGTCCTATCCAGCTTTCCTGAACTGACGCAGCTGTGCTAATGGAGCCCATGCTGCAGGTTACCAAGGAGGTGGGGGATAGTCACAGAAACCTCATCAAGGTAAAGGGGATATTTGTTCCTTTACTTTAGGGCTGCATTGTAGCTACATCTGTGCTGTAAATTGGATAGGATTGATTCCTCAGTTTAGGCCATTGTGTGCATCTGATAATGTTGTAGTACAATTCTGAATAATATTATATGTTTGCTTTAGGTTGGGATAAACATTCATATGGTTACCATGGAGATGATGGACATTCATTTTGTTCTTCTGGAACTGGACAACCTTATGGTCCAACATTTACAACTGGTGATGTCATTGGATGTTGTGTAAATCTCATCAACAATACCTGCTTCTATACGAAGAATGGACATAGTTTGGGTATGAGGAAGACTTGCTAACAATGGTTGTGTTTTGTGAATATACCTAATGAATGTAATTGCATTGCTAGTATAACACGCATACTTGTGATACAATGTTAGCCAGAGGCTGAACTATATCTGGGGAATTTTAAAGATAAGATATCAAAAAAGTTCAACAAATACTACAGATTACATTAGATCTGGGAAGATGTTCAGTTTCTTATGCTGAGTCTACTTTTCAGAAGCTTATGGATGCCAGGGATTAATTTTCATGGAAACCAGATTTTCCCAAACTGTTTAAATGGTGGTTTTGCTTGATAGAACTACAAGTGATAAATAACATGTATATCTACCCTTCTTGTCCTTCTCTTAAGCTTTTTTGTTAGAATACAAATTTTCCTGGTTCCAATATTTGAGACGGCTTCTGCATAGTTTGCATAATACTTATAGTTCTACATAGTTCTACATAATACTTATGTAGAAATATTTGTAATTGAGTATTTCCTATCATACCAAGGACTTGAGATCTCCTGCTTTTTGATTTAAAATATACATTAGAAAACAATTAGTGCTGCCTATTAGTTGTTGGCTAATTATTAATGTTAACATGCATCGGTCCCCAGAATTTGACTAAAATCGTACTAAGTTATGATTTGTACTAATTATCAAAATATTTTTATGATGCAAATTTTAATTCATCTTTCTTGATTACAGGTATTGCTTTCACAGATTTACCGGTAAGATAAATGTTTTCATTTAAAAAATCGCTGATAGGGGTTTCCTGGAAAATCTCCCTGTGTTCTAAATAGATTTTAGCATGTTTGACTTCGGGCAAAATCCAGAGTAACTACGGGGAGTCCTTGCTCCGGTGTAAGAATAACTTCTCTGGATTACAATATGAATTTCCCTTAGGTTTTCACTAGGGAGTGAGTTTTGGGTCTTATTTGTAATTTGTAAAAGGCACGTAAATTCTCTTACGTGCTTCTGTAGTTGCTGTGAATTTGGGGGTTAGCTATTTAGTAAACCTTGAAGTACTGTGCTGTGATAGTTTTAAACATGTATTTCATAAATTTTCCTGATAAGTATTTGAACTGAAATATTCATTAAGAAAAATTCAGTTACATACAGTTTAAATATTTGAATTTTTTTAAAATTTATGTGGAAATTATTTATTGTAATACGTGTCAAAGTATAAAAATGTTCATCTCATATTTATTGCTGTAGTGCTTTCTTGGCATTTCTAACTTTTGATGTTTCAGCAAATATTTAGATAATGTGTTTTAAGAACCTGGAAGTAGGGCAGTTCTGTTTGGTTCTTATGATGTGTTGGTTTTGGATTCTGTTCTGATTGATTTGGGAAAATTTTATTGTCTGCCATGTGCCATTAGAAAATAGAGATACAGTGGTACCTCACTTAACAAATGCCTCACTTAACAAGAGATCCACATAACAAGCAAAAATTTCTCTAGATTCTAGATTTTTTGGCACTTTGTTTGGATTGATACCTGTGAATCTTATAGAAATGCTTTTTTATCTTCAGTAATTAATTGTGGGCAAGCTGAGCTAAAATCAATATATCTGAATTTGAGAGAAAAAAGTATTAATTGCAGTATTCTCTTGCAGCCAAACCTTTACCCTACAGTAGGACTTCAAACACCAGGAGAGGTTGTGGATGCTAATTTTGGGCAGCATCCATTTGTGTTTGATATTGAAGATTATATGCGAGAATGGAGAACCAAAATTCAAGCTCAGATCGATAGATTTCCAATAGGAGATCGGGAAGGAGAATGGCAGACAATGATCCAAAAGTAAGGATTTGAAGATTTTAATAAACTGACGCCTGCCTAAATTGCTATTCAGATTTGAGAGTTGAAAATTGTGCACTTCAGATCTGTAGAACTACTATTCAGTACTTGTATAGTTGCACACTTGTGGGTAAGTGGTGGACAATTTATTATCTCTGACAAAATGTACAGCATGTTTCAGGGGGAAGACTAATTTATGTGGTAGATCTTATCTCCATATTAAAACCATGCACTGAAAGATACTAGTGTACCCTGGAGTTATTCCTAAATCAGAAAATACATGTGCAGGCAGGCCTTTTTATCTGCGAATCTGGTTGTCCAGTAATCCGGGGACTCCCTATCAGACCATTAATGGTGCTTAAATATTTACTCCAGCAACAATGTTTTTTCCTTTACATAGGGTTTATAGAAGCATAAAAACTTTCTGCAGTGCAGACAGAAAAAACTTGATGCATACTTGAAAAGGCTGGATTGAGGTTAACAGGAAATGGTTAACTTCCTCATAAGCTTATATGCTTACAACAGCCCTGTAAAGCAGGGGTCTCTAAACTTATCAGTCAGAGGTCCACATCAAATACCTGGCACAGTATCACGGGCCAGAAAATAAATCTAAATATAAAATTTAAACAAATACAGTTGTTTAAATTTAAACAACTACATTAGAGATAAAAAGTAAATATATATATATAATTGAAAAGTCACTGACTGACTCATCAACGCCTCGCCAAAAACGCTAGACCTAGAAGTGTGAAATTTTTTGGGGAAAAGTTTTTGGGGGAAATAGGAAGTTTTTTTTTACCCTCAGAACACCCTCCAGACCTAACCAGAGCACAGCTCCATTTGTGTTCAGTTTAGCGGGCCAGAAGCTTGCATGGATCCAGAGGCCATGTACCACTCGCACATATGGGATAGCCCTAGTTTGACAGCCAACAAGAGCTTTTTCCAGAATGAGGTGCTGAACACCCACACAGTGTTGGCTTTCTTTTTCTCCTTTGAAATAGATATTTCAGCAGCCACTATGCCATTAATCAGAACTGTTCCAGAGAGCTAAGCAGAAAAATAAAGTAATAGGAGCACTCCATTTTGTCCCCACCCTGGCCTGGGTTTGGAGATCCCTGCTGTAAAGGAACAACATTTTTGCTAGGTTAAGCATTCATGCTAATGGACACATGGTGGTGGGCACAGACAGTTCCTTGGTTTTTAAAATTATATTAATAAATTTTTATCCCACCGTTCTTGGCTGAGGCCAACTCAAGGCGGCTAACAGTTACAATTCAAAACATTTGATAAAAACATAAAACATTTTAAGACATAAATGTTAAACATTTAAGACGTATATGTTGTTCTCCATGGATACAGGGGCACACCTGTATAAATAATGTTAGAATGATGACATGCTTATAATAATGTATGTTAGAATGTCATGCATATTACATTTCATATTTAGAATAGATTTGTTTGTGGGCAAGAAGTAGCTTTTGGTTATTGTGTTAACTTTCAGTGAGTTCTGACTTTATTTGTATCAGATACCTGTTCAGATTTCAGAAACACTTCAGTATTAAACACTGGAGAAGGAGAATACTTAGAATATATGCATTAATCTTTGAGTGTATATGTACATGCACAAACTATCGGTAATTCATATTCAGATTGTTCAAGAGTCTTCATAGTTTTATAGACTCTGACCTTGAAAATACAAGTTGTGTTAAAACCATGGACATTGTTTTTCAATCTGACTCTGTATCTGAGAAAGGATAGTGTGTGGTTATTCTGGCAGGAGGAAATAGCAAATTCATGTATGTTTTCTATTGCCTTTTGACCACTTTGTAACAGGCAGCCCAATCCTAACTGGACTGCTTACGCTGCAATACAGTGGTGCTAAAATGGGTATTACTGTATCCTGTGCAGGAAAAAAGGTTGATGGAGGTTTCTTTGAGGTAAGATAACATTTGTTCCCTTACCCCATGTCAAACCCCAGCAGCCACTATGGTTCTACTTGGATCTGCATCAGCAAAATCAATGATACAGAACAGAGTAGCTCTATGTAGGCCTTTTAGGCCTTGAAAGGGAAATAGGACCTGACAGCAGTCTGCTGCTGTCATTGCCAACCTCTCCATCCTGGGCCCAGTCTCCTCACCTCCCAACCCTTCCCACCCTTTCCCTACTCCGGAATGCCTCCACATTGGTCTGCACCAAACTCATGGAGGGCAGACAGAGGCAGCCGCGGCCCAGTGCAAGTGAGTTTTGCCGGCCGCAGCTGCCATTTTAAAAACTAACACTGTTCTGATAGAAGGCTTCCGACGAAGTGCTTCTTGCATGGGTGGGGGGACCTTGCTGGCACATGCTTCCACTTAAAGGCCTCTCACTTTCACTTTCTTTTAAGTGGAGATGCATGCGGAGGTCCCAGGAGGGGATGCTCTGCACACGCAAGAAGCGCTGCAGCAGAAGCCTTCTATCAGAACAGATAGGCTGCGTGTGCATGCGCAGTGTTACAGTTTTTAAAATGGTTGCCCACACAGCTAAACTCAGCCGCGCCAGCCATTAATAACCTGACCTGAGCCTCCCTAGACCTCAGCCTAAGGTAAGCCCCCCCCAGTCCCATCAATGTCTTCTCAGAAGTAAGCCAATGGAGCTTATTCCTGAGTTGGGGTGATTTAAACACATCCTATATTTTGTCCTACTTTTTTTAAATGTCTGGATTTTCAGTTGAAAATCCGGACTTTTGAGGAACCTTGTCCTACATTTTGGTTTTAGGATCTGGTCACCCTGCATGACAGCTCCCAGGACCTCTATGGCCTGCAAAGAGGCACAGCACCTACCTCCTCCTGACCACCACAAAGTGTTTAGTGGCACTTTTATGACAGCTGTTGCCAGGGCCACATACCTGAGACCAGTACTGCAGCCCTGGAGAATTGGACTTGGAAGATCGGATTCATACGTGAAGTTGTACTGGTGACCTAAGAGCATCTTTGGCTGAGTGCTTAGCAAGAAAGGAGAAGTTGCTCTCTCCGTAATTCTATCCGTTTAATCTCTTTAGTCTCCCAGTACAGTATTAAAAATAAGAAGTTCTTTATTTGAGTTCATGAAATACATATGACTTCATACAGAAGCTGTTCGTTCAGCTTAACAGTTTTTTTTGCCCAGTTGCCTCCATTTATGTATTTTTTTCATGTTTTGTCTTTTTAACAGGATGGTTTCATCTTATTTGGTACATCATGGGTATTGTGCAACAGCAGAGGCCTTTGCTAGATCTACAGATCAGACTGTATTAGAAGAACTAGCTTCCATTAAAAATAGACAAAGTAAGCCTACTTGTATTTTTCAATATAAATTTAAGTGTTCAAATATAAAACCTTATTTCTCCTACTTTTTCAGTATGTATATTCACTTTTATTCAGTATGTCATTAATCTTGCTATTGTAGCAAGATTAAAAGTTACTATCTTGTTTTACTGTAGATAGCATATTATATATAAAGGAAAATGTTTATACTGTACTATGTTTAGCAAGAGTTTCAACTGACAGAACCATTGTTTGTTAATGTAACTTGATATGCTTTTAAATGAATTTGCATATTAAAACTTACAGCAAAACTGCCTTTTGAGGGGAGTGATGAATATATAACTTGCAATTTGGAAGAACAGACCTCCATTTTGGTGTTCACCTTTAATATGTTCTTTTTTTGTTCTTAAACCTTATTCCTCTCTGATGAAGTATTGGACCTTAATTCCTCATAGCTGTTGTTGATGAATTTGTTTCAGTGAACTAATTAAAGGCAAACATTATACTATTTTATTAGTCTTACCCCCAAATCCAGAGTAACTACGGGAGCACTTAAAAGACTTTACGTGCACCCATAGTTACTGCATTATCTAGTGAAAACCTGTAGGAAATTCATATTGGAATCCAGAGTAAGTTCTTACTTAACAACAGAGTAAGTTGTTCTCCAAACCTGTGCATGTATATTTAGAAATAAGCTTCATTGTAGTCAATGAGGCTTACATCCAGGTAACTGTGCATAGCTTGCCTTAGTGATATTAGTGATAGCATGCCACACATAGAATCATAGAGTTGGAAGGGACCTAGTAGGTCATCTAGTCCAACCCCCTGCCTGCAGCAGGAATTCCCCCTAGAGCATCTCCAACAGGTGCTCATCGAGCCTCTGCTTGAAGATCCCCAGTGAGGGAGAGTCCAGCACCTCCCTTGGCAATCTGTTCCACTGCCGAACCGCCCTCACCGTCAGGAATTTTTTCTGGATTTCCAGCCGGAATCTCCTTTCTTGCATATATTTTTACAGGCAAACCCAAAAGTAAAAGAAAATCATGTATGTTTATATTTTGCTGACCATTACTATGTTTATTTGGAGCCTCAACTTTTCAGACACAATTGCATCTCTCCAGACCAATGAGAGGCAGGTGAAATTAACAATAAATTCACTCTGAGAGAGCCAAGCTGTGAAACAAACACAACCATTCTTGGGCTTGACCTTAAGTAACTTAGGGCGCAATCCTAACCAATTTAGGTGGCATAACTCACCTGGCAAATCTTTTTTGTGGTTGTGGGGGGAGGTTAGTGTATGCCTGTGCACTGGCGTAATTGCTCAGGAGTGGAGCAGAAGTACCTTATGACACTTTTGGTGTACCCCCAGATCAGCATAGCACTTATTCCGGGACTTATGTTGGCCTAACTGGAGATTAGGATTGCAGCCTTGGTTTCGCTTACATCATTGCCCTTTCTGATTATGTTTTATCGTCATCTAGGCATTTCCTCCGGCCTTTTGAACCCATCCAGGTGGGCTGGAGGCACCCAGAGGGTGGGCATTATTCCAGCAGATTGGCCAGTTAGTACCATTAATCCAGAAAGTGTTACAGTGAAATCTTAGATGAGAAAAAGAGAGACATAAAGGGAACTTGATCATCACAGGAGTATGCAATCTTTCCTGTCTGCTGGTTTCCCTTTGAAAATTATCTCGGTGTTGTGCTGCCATGCTTCTTCCCTAGTCCAAATTGGTCTTGCACAGTTGCTACTTACACGTAAACTTTAACTTGATGCATAGCTTGTCTTTAAGAGTTTTGCTTAAATTTGGAGTTACAGAAAGTTTCTTACGGTTTGCCTATGATAAGCAAAACTATCTGAAGAGATTTCTTTGCCTTGCTACTTCTGTAGGCTTTGAAATTACATTTATTTGTTTTTGTTGTTGTTTTTCTTTTGCTTTGCTTTTTTTGCTTTTTTGCTTTTACTTTGCTAGATAAGAAAAATCTAGCAGGCAACCCACAGTTCAAAATACAAATACGTATTAAAACCAATATGTATTTGTATTTAAAAGAATGGTTGCCTGCTAGTTTTTCCTAATTGAGAATATAAAGATTAACTGGACAGACAGTATATTAGATGCAAAGTTGCCATTTTGTATCATTTTTGTGCTACTTGAGACAAGTATTTCCAGTAAATAACACCAATTCCCTTTTTTTGTTTTTTGTAGGTGATTAAAACATAAGGGGAGAATTCAGTAAAAGTTAAGCACTTCTGTTAATTCCAGTGGGAGATATTTAGATATAATTAGAGTTGGAAGTGCTTAGATTTGGCAGGATTGTGCCCTAAAAAGTATTCAAACTGGTTTATTTTTGTGAACAGGAATTCAAAAACTGGTTTTAGCGGGAAGAATGGGAGAAGCCATTGAAACAACACAACAGTTGTATCCAAGTTTATTAGAAAGAAATCCTAACCTATTGTTTGCTTTGAAGTAAGTATTTTTAAGTAAAGAAGATTAAATCGCTAGCTAAATTATTTTTATGGAAACTCGAAAGTCATTAAAATGCATAGTTGACTATGTAGAGAAACTAGTCTTCACAGGTACATCTGTTTAGTGAATTGCACCATGTGATTAGATTCTGTATCAACAGAGGCCCTTCTTGCTTGAGCAAAGTAGAATCCTTCCCAGTTCTACCAACATTTTCCCTTATTGCTATCCTCTCCATATGTTCCAGAAGTTTCCCTGACTTCCCTGTAGGATGTAAAATTGTAGTGGTAGGCTAGGGAATTACCCTTGCATGAGCTTCCTTAACCTCCCACAAATAGTGATCAGCCCTGTATCCATTAAGTTCCTTGGCTGTGTGAATGTTCATTACCTTCTTAAACAACTCAACTCTAATCTTGATTATTTTGCAGAACAGCTTCAGCTGGTGAAGACAAATATCTTCCTATATAGTACCTGGTTTCTGAAGTTTCCTGTAATATTTTGTGCTTTGGACTCTATTGCCCACCAAACCACAGAAATGCTAATACTTCTATAATTCCAGCTCTTCACCAAATAAATATTTCAGTTTTCTCCCCCCCCCCCAAAATGTAATTAATTTTAAACTAAGTACACAAATCAACTTAGGCTAATTTGCAAGATATCTTTCTCTTCCTTGTCTCACTTAAAAAAATTATGTTACAATAAAAATTTCTATATACTGTATTTCTCTTAAGGGTGTAGTTGGGAGGCCCAAAATTTTTATTGGGCCCAAAAGCTTTTTTCCTCACTTCTTTGAAAAATGAAGTAGATGTTGTGTTTATAAAGTTATCAAGCGATTGCATTTCTGTTAGTACAATTAGCCCACTTCTTATCTAAGTGTATTGCTCCAAGGCTGAAACTTTAATAAAAAATTGCATATTTCTGTAGCTGAAACTATTAATCCAACATATATACCATAATGTCTCTTTAAGAACTAAAAGCAAAGTTTGGGGACATGAACTTTGTTATTTTAGGCTTTCTTTGGGCATAAACAGTGATGGGCTGAACTGCCTGAGGCATTTAAACTGTTTTTCTCTTTTTTGGGGTTGGGTACATATTTGGATTTATGCAAGTCAACCACACCTAAGATGCAGGGCAGCTGTACTTAAAGGGCAATTAGTTTGAAACTGGTATCTCAGTTCCATAAGCTAATTCTTCCTTCTTATTTTCTAGGGTACGCCAGTTCATAGAAATGGTCAATGGTACAGACAGTGAAGTACGATGTCTAGGAGGTCACAGTCCAAAATCTCAAGATAGTTATCCTGTTAGTCCCCGTTCATTTAGTAGTCCTAGTATGAGCCCCAGCCATGGAATGAATATTCACAGTCTAGCAACAGGCAAAGGAAGTAGCACACATTGTTCTGGTGAGTTGAAGGTACAAGGTAATTGTATTTACACAGAAGTATTTTTTGAGTCCTCAGAGCTTTTTTTACTCTTTCCATTATTAGCGCATAAAAGGTGGTGTTGTTTTGCAACATGTAACAGATGGTTCACAGAGCTTTTCCGTTTCCTTGCTCATAACTACCTAGGGATTGTCTATTCTTCTGTATAGGTTTGCATGTATTAGAGGAAAGGACCATCACAGGTTACAAGTCATGAGGGCTGTGTATAGATGTGGACCTCAAAATGCCAGATAACAAAAGAAGTTGGGATTCAAGTTAATAACTGACTTAAAAATGCAGGCTATACTAAATACATTATGTGGGTTGTTATATGTGGTGCCACTTACAAATAATGTGCCATAGATATGTGAAATTATAACTTCTGATAGCAGTGCTTTAGTACTGCCCCCACTGTGATTTCAATCCTGGCTGTAGTTTATCCCTGTGTGCGAGTTTTTTAAATATAGAATGATATTGGAGGGGCAGCAGAATTGCGATTGAAATTGCTACAATAACAAAATATTGTGTCTTTCATCCACCACAGTGTATCATGGTTTGTCTGGCATGCTACTTAAAGTAAAAATACTGGGCAACCACATACATTCAGCCTAATATATTGTTTGCCTTTCAATGAAGTGAGTCGACACTCTTACACATTTTCAGAAAGCTTGAATATCTATGGGGTCGGGAACTTCATGGCACTTGTTACAAGTGCCCTTAGTTTGATATGAAAATAAGGAGCATGTGAGACGATTCAATTCCTCACAGTGGCTATTTAGCAAACAGAATTCAGCTACTTTCCCAACCTATCTGGGTTACCATACAGCAAATAATAGACAGATTTTCCATGCTTCGATTTAGTGGAACAGAGGAAGGCAGTTATGAGAGGAGAGCCTGCCTTCCAGCTGTACCTGCCCATTAGATATCCTCAGATCGATGCAAAATTGATTAAAGTTTGTCTGCTATCTACATAACTTAACCAAAAATACAAGCTGTGCACTCAGCAAAACATGTATTCTGGAATTCAAGCCTAGATTTTTTTTGTTTTATTTTGTTTTTAAACACGGAACTATTTTCATTTTAGGTTTTGAAAGTAGTTGCAGTAATGGGGTGATATCAAACAAAGCACATCAGTCGTATTGTCACAGTAAACACCAGTCTACGAGTTTGAACGTACCAGAACTCAATAATATAAATGTAACAAGATCACAGCAGGTTAATAGCTACACCAGGTGAGCATATTCAGTCGAATCAGATACTGGCTTGTTTTTTGAACAACATTCTTTGCTCTCTTTGTAGTATAATATTGTACAGCAGTAGTTTGATTTTCATCCATTTCGGTTCCCAGCCATGTTTTTTTCTCTTCCATCTAATTTCATTTAACCTTTCACAATGTTCATTGAAGTTCTTAGGTTTATTTTTCTTTTATTTCTCTTTATTTAGGTTTCATGCACCTTCTATGTGTTAGTTACTGACATTTTTTGCTGGCTAAAATGAATTTGCAAGCTAAATAAGACTTGGACAAAAGTTTTATGTTTTGACATTCATCCTTTTTTTCCTTTCATCTATTCTCTGGTCTCTAACAAGATGAAAGTGCTAAGTATTGCTGTCCTGATTTGTCCTGATACTTACAAATGGCTTCCCCCAGCCTACAATTGCCCTCCTGGATAGAAAAGTGGGTTACAAATCAAATAGATTTCTTCCCACTTTTCGTACATAGTTTTTAAAAATAAAAACCATTGTTAACATGGTCAAAATCTGGGGAAAGCTAGAAATGCTTGGTTGTATTTGGTTGCATTGTAGGATGTAGTAAGTGAATCTTACAAAGTTAAGAGCCAGTTCCATTTATCTTCATAGTTAATTATACATTTTTTTCCTTTTATCAGCAATGATGTAGACATGGAAACAGATCACTACTCCAATGGGGTTGCAGAGACGTCATCCAATGGCTTTTTAAATGGTAGTTCCAAGCATGATCATGAGATGGAAGAATGTGACACAGAAATGGGTATGTAGTAATAATTTTTTAGCTGATTAACAAATATAGTGTTTTCATGAATTATCCACGCTTCTTTTTTTTTTGTTTTCAGGCAACACACACACAGAGTAGGCATGTGTGAATGGGGTTCTGAGCCCTGGCCACTAACTGCAATAGTATCATGATATGTGTTGATCCCAATATATCCCATTTGAAGTATTGTACTTGTTCCCTGTGACACAGCAAATCCAACATCAGTTATAAAATTTTAAATGGCTTAATGCACACTTGATCAGTACATTCCTCTCATGAAGTAATCAAAACTGAAATGTTTACAAAAGACCTGGCACAACTGAAAAAAAGTAAAACATGCATTCCTTGTCATCAGCTGGTATATTTTTCTTGCTTATCTGTATAAGCATAGCATGCCATGTGTATTACCGATAGTTACTATATTTCTTTTTCTCTATGTGAAACTGCTATGTGAACTTTTTGTTGAAAACTGGTATATAAACACTGTTTGATTGATTGACTGATTGAACAGAGGGACCAGGATCCAGAAAGCTGTGAAACGAGTGCCATGAAGCCAAAGGAGACTTTAGGCAGATATTTTTCGTCTCAATCCCTTTATTGTTCATGAGCATACTTTATGCTTTTGAATCAAAGGAAAGTTTTGAAAGCAGTGTATAAAATGGTATTTGAATTTTTAAAAAACTGGTAAAAAGACAAAGAAAATCTAGTAGACTAACAAAACGCTTTTCATGTACATAGTTGTTGGGAGCTCAGCCAGTATATCCTCCATCTAGCAAATAAATAATTCTTTTCTAGTGTGCTAAGTAGATATAGAAATCATGAGGTCCTCCTATTTCTGCTTTTATGAGAGGTAAGATTGTCACCCATTAGTATATTTTCCACTAATTTCCACCCATTAGTATATTTTCCACTAATTGGCTTGCTTTGTGGAAGGAACTTCCAAGGACTTTTAAAAACAGATCCTCATACCTGGATCTGTTATAAGAGAAGTAAAATAATTTTAATTCTCTTTGGCCTTTTGTGTTACTGGTCACTTACTGCATTTGTTTTATAGTGTTGATTTTCCTTGTTGCTGACTTTATGGTTTAACTTTAACCTCTTCCTGCTTTAGAAACTGCAAGACTGAATCATAGAATCATAGAGTTGGAAGGGACCAAGTAGGTCATCTAGTCCAACCCCCTGCATGCAGCAGGAAATCCCCCTAGAGCAGCGTTTCTCAAAGTGGGGGCCGGGACCCCTTTGGGGTCGCCTAGAGCTTTCCTGGGGGTCGCCTAAAGACCCCTGGCGCAGGGGGCCAGGTCAGGCTTGCCAGACCTCCGGCTGTAGCTGTGCGCGCACTGGGGCTAACTGACAGCCTCAGGGCCCAATCCTATGCATGCCTACTCTGAAATAAATCCCATTATAGTCAGGGGGGCCTTTACTCACATGTAAATGTGGATAGGATTGCAGCCTCAGGGCCCAATCCTATGCATGCCTACTCTGGAATAAATCCCATTGTGTTCAATGTGAGCATAGAACACACATTTCATTTGTAACAATGAAAATACATCCTGCATATCGGATATTCACATTTCGATTCATAACAGTAGCAAAACTACAGTTATAAAGTAGCAACAAAAATAATTTTATGGTTGGGGGTCCCCACAGCATGAGGAACTTATAAAGGGGTCACGGCATTAGGAAGATTGAGAACCACTGCCCTAGAGCATCCTCAACAGGTGCTCGTCTAGCCTCTGCTTGAAGATCCCCAGTGAGGGAGAGTCCACCACCTCCCTTGGCAATCTGTTCCACTGCCAAACTGCCTGAACCGTCAGGAATTTTTTCCAGATATCCAACCGGAATCTCCTTTCTTGCAGTTTGTACTCATTGGTTCTAGTCCTGCTTTCAGAAGCAGATAAGAACAAATTGGCCCCTTCCTCCATATGACAGCCCTTCAGGTATCTGAAGAGGACAATCATGTCTCCTCTCATTCTCCTCTTCTCCAGGCTGAATATCCCAAGTTCCCCCAACCTTTCCTCATAGGGCTTCCCTTCCATCCCACTGATCATTCTTGTCGCTCTCCTCTGGACGTGCTCGTTTGGCTGCATCTTTCTTAAAGTGAGGTGCCCAGAACTGAACACAGTACTCAAGGTGAAGTACTACTGAAAAGTAGTTTGTAATTTCAAGGCATTTGTTGTAAGTCAAACCATTTAATTGTTCCTATCACCATTACTCTTCTGACTTTATTTACATGATGATTCCTTCTCATCCTTGTAGAAGTTGATTCCAACCAGTTAAGACGTCAGCTGTGTGGAGGTAGTCAAGCAGCCATTGAAAGAATGATTCACTTTGGCAGAGAATTGCAAGCAATGAGTGAGCAACTGAGAAGAGAATGTGGGAAAAACACAGCAAATAAGAAAATGCTAAAAGTAAGTTAAAATATCTTGCAATGAAAATTTAAACCTCCTCTGACTCATTATGATCTATTGAGGCTGCTGTCTTAACCTCCAGATAGGCTGGCATAAGTCCTGTGCTGACCTGGGAGTGTCATAAAAGTGCTGTCAGGCACTTCTGTCCCACTCCTGCCGGGGGCGGGGGGGGGGGCTGTCAGTGCACAGAAATATGCCATCCTCCCCACATATCACCACAGGAAGACATGCCAAATGAGTCATGTTGGCCTAAATTGGTTAGGATTGTGCCCTCAGTCTGTTTAGGGAAAGATGTAGTACACGCACTTGCTATCTGCAAGCACACCTATGCAGTGCTATGACTGCAGCTAATCATCAACCAGATAACAAATCATAACAAAGATGATTGGTATCTAATCATCAAACAGATAACAAATCATGTACAAGCATGTCCTGATACCCAGTATCTGTTCCAACCCCTTCACCCCCACCCCAGATACCAGGGATATACAGTTACCAGGAAGGCCTATTAAAAGGTTAAATAAAATGAAGAAAAAAGCCAGCAATAGCTTTGCATTTTTAGGGCTGCAGCAAGCCTTCTGAATTGCCTTCAGCCCTCTTTCTGGTCACTCCAGGGATCCTCTTTTCCTCTATTATCCTAGAATGTAGTATGATGCTTTGTCTTCCTGATCAGTGGGAAATGCTATTTCTGCCTTTATGAGTTGTATCATACTTTCTGAGCTTTAGTGAAAAAATCTTGATTTAGCAGGTAGCTGAGAGATCTAGGGGTGCTAGTGGATAGTTCAATAACCCAATATTTGGCACCAGTGAAAAAAAGCCAATTCCATTCTTGATGTCATTAGAAAAGGTACTGAGAATAAGACTTCCAATACTGTATTATACTGCCATTGTGAGTGGCGCAAGCGGTAAAGACGCTGTGCCTGTTAACCAGCAGGCCAGGGTTCAATTCCCGGGTCGGCCCCACAAGACAGGGTGAGCTCCTGTCCTTAGCCCAGCTCTGCGACACCAGCTGGATCCAATCGTATTAGCTCTGCCTTTCCATTGGACTAATTCAGTGGCGTGGACAGGGGGATTTGCTGCTTGGATAATAGCCTATCCTCCATAACAATCCAACCCTGGCTTTCGTGCTTCGCATGCAGTGTATGCAACGCCAAGCACACTACCATAGTCTTTCAAGGCTTGACAGAGGCCTGCTGTGTACAAATCAATGGTAAGACCACATTTGGAGTATTGTGTCCAGGTCACCAAATCTCAAAAAGGAAATGGAAACGGTTCAGAAGAGAACAACCAAAATGATTAATAGTTTGGCTGTGGCATTGAGGGTTCTTCAGACTGGAAAAGACACCTGAGGAGAGGACATGATTGAGACATACAAAAATATCCATGATTGAGACATACAAAAATATCCATGGTACAGATTGATAGAGAGAAGCTCTCTCTCACATAACACCAGAACTAGGGGACAGACTCTAAAACTGAATGTTAGAAGAGTTAGGAAAAATATTTTCTTTAATGAGTCTGTGAAACTTCTTGCCACAGGGTCTGGTGAAGGCACCTCTAGCCTCAATGGCTTTAAGAAGGGATTGGACAAATATCCAGAGGAAAAAACCATCACAGGTTACAAGCCATGATGAATATGTGTATCTTCTGGGGTTTTATTTGTTTTAAGATAATAGGTTACCTCAGAATGCTAAAGGCAGGTGAGGGCACCTGGATGCAGCTGTGTTGTCTTGTGTGCTTCTAGAGGCATCTAATGTACCACTGCAAGGCGAAGGAAGCTGAAATAGATGGGCCTTTGATCCAGCAGGGCTCTAATGTTTTTACATGGTTCTTAGATGGAAAAGCTTCCTGCCCTTTAAGTACATGTTCCATCATGATATTGGAGGTTCTCAAGAATCCAGAATATGGGGGGGGGCAGGTTTGTATTTGAATCAAATATTCAAATACAGAAAAATAAATTTAACTGGGCATAATCTCCAAATGTGTGTAATGATAAAACTAAATCATGATTTCTCAACAGGATGCATTCAGTTTACTTGCATATTCAGATCCTTGGAGCAGTCCAGTAGGAAACCAGCTGGACCCCATTCAGAGAGAACCTGTGTGTTCAGTTCTCAATAGTGCAATACTAGGTAAGGCTTGTCAAGCTTTTTTAAAACAGTGTATATATTAAAATGTACTAAAAATAATGTCAGAAAACAGACTGCATTTGTGATAATTCTTAAGACTCTGAGATACTAATGGAAGCGTCAGAAAAAAATGGACTCTCACTGGTTAATGTCAAAATGGCATCGTTGTTCCAATATTAATCAATAAAGAGCTTTTAACATGTCACAGCTGTAAATTCATGCACATGTGACATTTCCAAAAATCTCTTGCTCCTAAAAATTAGTAATAAAATTCAGTGTCACCATGTTTTGACATTTTTCATAACACATCTGTGATAGCATCTAATTGATGCTACTGAAATAAAGGCTGCAATCCTATTCATATGTACTCTGAAATAAGCCTCACTGAGTTCAAGCTTACTCTTAGGAAAGCGTTCTTAGGATTGCAGCCAAAGTGATTTAAGATTATCAATGTCATTGCTTTGGTTAATTTTTATTTTATTTTTTGCTTGCAGCTGAGATTAGCTGAATGGCAATGGCAGCTAATGGCAGAATTTAAGAGATGATACAATATTTTTATTTCTAGTAAGAAATGATATTAAAGCTTGGGGATATTATGGAAAGTGTACAGTATCTTGATACATTACAGTAAAATAACAGATGCAGTTGAAACTTTCTTTTGGGTTGGCCTGTTTTAACATTGTTCTTTGAGTTGGTTTTAATCTGCTAAGTTAGGAATTGTGATGTTTCTAAAATCAAACATACTAAAAGTGCATTGTTGGACCTTTCCAGAGACTCACAATCTACCAAAGCAACCTCCACTCGCCCTTGCAATGGGGCAGGCTTCACAGTGTCTAGGATTGATGGCCCGGTCAGGAATTGGATCTTGTGCATTTGCCACAGTGGAAGATTATCTACACTAGCTATGCATATGAAGATATTCAAGGTGTATAATGTGGCATATATTCAACATGAAAGTAGACCCGCTCTGCTGACTGGAGTTTGGATTTTTTTTAATTATGTACTAAGGACAGGTCTGTTGCTTTATATTGCTTCCTAGTTTACAGCATGACGCAAATGATTTTCTAACCTACTGTTAGGATGAATTTTCCATCTTTAACCAGAGTTAAGTATCATTGGTAACATCGGATTGACAAACCCTTTAAAAATTGTTCCAAACAAACCAAAGTCTTGCCTTCACCGAAGGTGGGATCCAATAGATAATGTTGTGGATGTGTTAGTATGTGGGTGATGTAAACTTCAAGCAGGATAATTTGCCAACTTCCACCCCCATTATTACATAGATCAATCAGTGTAATTTGCAAATGCATACGCACCTAACAGTTTGGCTGTATAGTATTGATGGGAAGAAATATTTTTAATGTGTACTGTAAAACTTGAAATACTCAGGAGCTGAGTGAATATGTTTGTTGCTACTTACAATCTCAACCTGTTTCCTAGTGGGTTTTTGTTTTAACATGGTCTTTTCAACTCTGTTTCCTGTTTAATTGCAGACAACTTATGTTGTAGACTCACCTGTTTAACTGTTGTATTATAACAGTATTACATGTCAACACAGTGTGGTTATGGCCTATTTATATAAAAACCAAATATTTAGTCAACTTCAGTCTTAATTTAATCTTTGTACACCCTGCATTTTTAAAAGTGCTTCAATGAGTACTCTATTGCAATAAAATGTAGTGATATCATAATTAACCAGCCATTAAATTCTTCTATATATGGTAGGATGGCTACCTTACCTTTTTTTGCTCATGTGTTGTATTTTAGATTTGAATAGTAAGTTTTTTAATCAATTATCTGAAGTAGATGGGCAATCTACTGCTATGTAGGAAGTGTCAGTATGGGATGGATTCTTAAACCTCCTAAGACACCTTAAAATTTCTGTTAAATAGACAAGTTGGCTTATTTTCTTTATCCCTGTTATATTCAAATAGGAAGGGGGTCATGACCCACCAGTTTGGATATAGGTTTCCTGGTCCCTTTAAGAGGTAAGGGCAATGATGCAATCCATAGGATTGTGTCACTAAAGGAAGGATGCTTTTATTTACTTTAACTGTATGGGCTGCAGCAGGAGTGCAGGGGGAGCTGATTACAGCCCTTGAGGGCTTGGAATCTATAGTGCTGTGAGATGGCTCCATTCAAAGATTCCAAGCCCAGCAGAGACCTGTGCAGGGCTCCCCCACAACTGCTAAAAGTGCTAAAAGATGACAGGGAAAAAGCACAGATTTTCAGTTATTTTGAATCCATCTTCTCCTACAAAGGGCTGATGCATGAATTAATGAAGAATCAGGGAGATCATAACTTGTGGACAAAGGAGATGGTAAAGGAACACCTAGTTATCTTAAATGAAAGAACACCTAGTTATCTTAAATGAAAGAGTTATCTTAAACAAAAGAACTCAAAGAGAACGTTTTTCACAGGCACAATCCTAGTTGAGGCTGCCATAATTCACCTGGCATATCTTCCTATGGGGAGGTTGATGAATGCCTGTGCCCTGGCAACTACCACAGGAATGGGGCAGAGGTTCCTGATGGTATTTTGTGACAGCCCCAGGTTAGCACAGGACTTATGCCAGCCTAACTGAAAGTCAGGATGGCAGCCACATTCTCTAACAGGAAGGAGACATATGAAAGAATATTTCATATACTTGCATAAATATTTGCGTAAAGATCAAAACTTTATTCTAAACACAGTTTTCTTAGAGTGAACAGATACAAAGGATTAAACAGCCAGAAGACAGAATTTAGATATAACTTTTTCAGTGAGGGATACAGTATATACCAAGTCACATCATTTAAATTCTTTTTAAGAAAAATCACATCCACCAACACACTCTGCATCTTATACAATTAAAAAATGGATTAATTTATTCAGGCGATTCTTCTTCAGCCTGTTTGTCACACATCCAGGTTTTCATGTGGTTTTCCTCTTTGAAGCCAGCCACTGTTTTGTGAAGTGCCTAGCTTTTTGTTTTTTCTTTGAGCCTGGGGGGAGAAATACAACAGGTGTACATCAGAGGCCGACCCCATTCAAGCTCAAAATGTCATTAAGAGCAATTATCCAGTTGCTGTTGAGTCTTTTTTGCCACTTCTGTATCAACCCCAATTCAGTCTCTCCCCACTCCCTTTTATATATCCACTGTGAACCGCTAGCTTCAATCAATAGTTTCTTTGTGTGTATTGGGAGGAATTAAACTTGAAGCTTAGTATCCAAAACAAATTTACCCGTGTTGTGGGAGTAAAATTTCAAGAATATTTCTGGGCATGGGTGAGCACTGCTGGACACCACTGCGCAGCAGGCAGTGGGCACTGTTGAGCAATGACAGGCATTGGATAACAGGGCAGTGATGGGCACCAGGCATTCCTACCAGGCATTGTTGCACAGCAGGGACAACTGCACCACCATGCATTGGTGCTCTCCTAACCCCCTGTGCACCATCCACCCCCTTGGTGCAACATCCCCCCAACAACCGCAGGCACCCTTACCAGGCAGGGCTGGGATTTGATCAGCCTTCAATGTGAAGTATAGAGATGAAAACACATTGCACCCCTTTTCACCCCCTTCGGTTAGATGTCCAAAAACTGGTTTTTAGTGGGTGTCTCCATCACGGAAGGAATACCCTCCCCTCCCCTATCTTCACATTTCTAGGTCAAGCAGTTTGGGCTGGTGGGAGCCCGTTAGAGCCTGCAGACATGCCTTTTGGCACATTTGCAGCAGCCTAATACAGTCACAGGCCTGCAGTAGGTTAACAGGATTGGGCCCTTAATCTACTGTTAGCCACAATTTCAATTTCTTTAACTATTTCAACACACAAACACAGCAGACCTCAAGCCTGAATTTAAAAGAGGCTTCAGCCAACATATATGGAATGGCTGCTTCCCAAAGATTATTTTGCCCCTAGGATGCCTTTAACGAACTCTTGCCCTGTGGATTGAGTGATTTTATTCATACAATTGCACCTTTTCTTCCTCTCCTCCATCCCCTAACCAGGGCAACAATGTAAACTTACCCCACGATCTATTCACAAACTGGACAGCAGCATTTTTAACAGCACTTCTCTTGTTTTCAACAGAAAAATACTTGTTTGCTAAAAAGACAAAAAATGATTTAATTAAGTTATGCACGTAGCTGAATCTCAAGTTCCACAAACACATCAAGCACAGCCACTTTACCAGTAGTTCGGTTGCTGCCTGCTCCATAGAGGTGTCTTTGTACAAAGTCTTTGGCTGTTTGCTGTTGCTGGGTGATGAAATCCCGATCATTTAACCGCACAGCCAGATAGCTTTCTTGGAGCCTAATAATAAAGCAAACAACAAAGAATTGGCTTTTCAGTAACTCAGTAAGGTATTCTTTGTTGGGCTTTAACTCACCATTACTTATTTCTCCATTTTTAATGGCTATGGGCTTGAGAGTATGGGATGCAGTCACTGAGCTTGCATTTGGGCCAAGAAGAGCCCTTTGTATGAATATTGCTTTCAAATTCATTGTTTATGCGCAAACTCTTTAAACATGGTAGTTTCAAAACTGCACCACCACAAACCTTCCCTGCGTGTTTATTTACACCACTTTTCCAACATTTCAAGGCTATTAACAATACTCAATAAAACTGACAATACATAAGTTACCATACAAATTAAAAAACAAAATCCAGAATATACTTGAAAAAAAAAAACAAATCGTACAACACAGTGGTTTAACTAGGGTTGGACAAGGAGTGCAAATACACTGAGTAGGGCTTGGAGGATGTGGCATTATAACCTGCACCTCTTGGGGTAACCTGGAAATCACGATAATAGCAGCTGCGAGAATATAGCCACTTTTGGTTGCACAGCCTTCCTTCCCTTTCTATAAAGGGGAAGAGATAGTAGAATTCAGATCAGCAATTCAGATCAGTTGCTCCTGCAACCACACCTGACATGGTTTCTAGCTGCATCTGAGCACTAAAAACCCATAGAAGTAGTAGGTAAAAAGGCAGTAACAGCAAGCTGAAAATAATGTGGTGGGAGAAAGCATGTATACAAATGATGAAAGAAACAGGCCAGATGCATCTTACCACTACTCAACTTTGAAAGCTGATGTAAATAAAAATGTTTAGGCCTCGTCAGAAACTCTTCAGGAAGGAGCAAATTTTAGATTTTCTGCTATTTAGATTTTATTTAAGTGGTGCCCCTGCCACTGCAGCCCTGACTTTTCCCTGCAGTGGAACTCGCAACAGCATTCTCTCCAGTAACCAAAAAGAACTGCAAGATTAGGCACTCCCTTATTTGCCATGTGCCACCACTGAAACACTCATCTGTCACTATAAAAAAAGAAAATCCTTGTTTCAAGATTACTGTACGATCTCATAAGCAGACCTTTACATCCCATAAGTAGACCTTTACATAATCCAGCACGCCAGTGCTTTGATATTAAGCATCTTTAAATATCTATTCGGATTGTTAAGAATCTCTTGCAATTCTTAACTGGAGATGCAAAGCATGGAACCAGCATGTGGACCATTGTGAAATACTGGACTGAATAAACCCTTAGTATGGGAATATGGCACTTTACATACTTAATACACAGATCATTTCTTTAAAACCCCCGTAACAAGCTTGATCCAATTACGTTTTTATGCCAAATATGTGCAAATGGTGGTGCATAGTTCAGAAAGACATGCTTACACTACAATCATGGTAGAGATGCAGTTTTTCTTACAGCAATATGACATAGTAAGAACTGCTAAACCATACCTAGTTGCCAACATTTTTTCTTCACTGTCTTCGTTTGCACATTCTTCTGTCTCACTTTCACTTTCAGATTTATCTTCAATATTTTGATCTATAAACAATTTGACAGTTTTAAGACTTTACACTTCTCAGACACTGTCAGCAGAGACATACAGAAAAAAATGTATGTCCTGGCGTATTTCATAGCTTCTTAGAATATAAACTATGGCAAATGCATGTCAGGAGACAGCAATTCCACAAATACATTTTAACCAGAAAAGATTGCAGGATATGAACAAATTGCTGGACTAACATTTTGTAAAAGAAATGTGATAAATGCAAACAGAAAAATGGGCCAATCAAAACAAAGCCCATAAAATAAGAGCTAATTATAATCTTCCATTAGCTTAGGCTGCAATCCTGAAGTGCACTTGGGCTACCCTATTGGCACTGGGCTGACCTAATGCCAGATAGTCCAGCCTAGATACACCAGAAAAGGCCTGGTCCTGCCTAGGTCCACTTAGTCCAGCACAAGATAGATGGATCTACGCTGGCCTAACCGTGTTAGCCTAAGCAGCTCAGCAGGACTGTGTTGGGGGGCGTGTGGGACATGGTCTAGAAAAGTGCAGCTAGGCTGTATCCAGAGCCTGTTTGCAGGGCAGACATGCCCCCCTCTCAGCCATTCTGACTTGCGCCACCTCAGGAGCAGGTGTCAATCTGCGTAGACCCACTAGGGCCATGATAAGCCAGAGTAAAAATGGATGCATAAGTCTTAAGCCGCCCTAAGCAACACTCCTGCCTCTCAACCTCAGGTTACGATACAATTCCCACAGCACACTGCAGCAGCTCCTTGCACCCACCCTACACTACAGAGATGGCTGTACTGCAGTATCATGCTGCAGCTGTGACTGCTTGCCAGGGCTTCCTGGGGCTTCCTTAAATGACAGCCACCACAGCTGTTTCTTGTTCAGTGTGATCTGAGGAACGTCTCCTCGGGAGCACGCACTTCCCAGGTCTTCAGCAACAGGTTAGTTAGGCTAGCCTGGAAGCCTCCTATCCCTGTGGATTTGGCTTAAGTATCAGCTCAGGATATGGCCTATTTAAGACAATTTATCCGGGCCATTCTCTCTTGGTCTAAATTAGGATTGCACTCTTTTGTATTCATAGTACTACTTTAAAGTACATGTGATAAACATAGTACACAATAAAGACAATTTAACAATGAACATAATTTTAGGCATACCTTGCACAGGTCTGTTGGACAGCTGGTTTTCACTAAGAAAAATGATATATTTAGAAAATTGTTTAGTGACTAACATATTTAATAGTCAATTACATATCTAGGAAGAATACAAGTTAATTGGATAGAACTGAAATCTATGGAAGGTTTTTTCTATATTCTATAATCTATGGAAGGTTTTCACTATATTCACAGTGAATATAGATAATAGGCTTTCTTGCCCATTGTGAATTTAAACTGAAATGGGAATCAAAATGAATTTTACATTAATATAAACATTTTAAAGCACAAAATCCATATTTTATTTTATGCAAGATTTTGTGCATGCCTATTCACCAAAGGACTCCCTAACCGTATGCATGCACATCCCAATTTTCCTGTTGCCAGGGAATTACATCAGTGTTTAAAGGGAAAAAAGTTGAAACCCAATAAGTCATGAGGAATTAGCTGTGTTTCTTTTGACTGCAATCCTAAGCTCCAGTTAGGCAGGCATAAGCCATGGCTAAGTCTTGTGCTGACCTGGGGTATCAAAAAGTGCCACAAGATACTTCTGTGCCACTCCTTGGGGGGGGGGGGAGTGGTTGGGACAGTGCACAAGGGTACGCTGACCTCCCCACAGCACCATGAAAAGACATGGCACATAAGGCCAGCCTAAATTTGTTAGGATTGTGGCCTAAATTAGCAAATCTCTTACTGTAATTGAAATATATTTAGGTTGCAGAACATCTTTTACTTACTTATTCTGTACTGATGAAGCCAATTCCTCTAATACGTTCTCAGGAAGCAGTTTTCTTTTCTAAAAAGAACAAGTATTTGCAAGTCAGGTTGTTGTTGTTTTTTACAATGTAATTCTCTTATCAAGTTCTCCAAATGAAACAAAGAATCATACTTCACATTATTTTACTTAGGCTGCAATCCTAACCTCCAGTTAGGCTGGCATAAACCCTGGTCTAAATCCTGTGCTGACCTGGGGGGGGGGGGTTTACAAAGTGCCATAAAGCACTTCATCCCCCAACCTGGGAGGCTTAGGCCACTGCATCCTAGACCCCTAGGAAGATATGCCAGATGAGTTAGGTCAGCCTAACCTGGTTAGATTAGCACCCTCGACATAATTTTACATAAGAAAACTAAACAACTCATAATTTAATGATAATTATTAAGGGTGCCCCCCCAAAAGGTAGCCAAAATACTTGGGTAAGCTTTAGCTTTTATACACAGTGATTACCTATTGTACAACTATGTGTTCTACATGTCTACATCTTTGGTCTCCTTTTTTGGACCACCCTGTATAATGGGACAACACAACACAAAACCACTGTCATGAAACACTGGGGTACGTGTTTTAAAAAAATTTCCCCTTTTTTCTATGCTGTACTTGCTTTTTTGAGATTGATTTTTATGAACTGTACTTTGGAAGACATGCAAGATGAACATATAGATATAAGTGCACATTACATTATGGTTTCCTGATAGTGCTGTGTTATGAGGTTGCAGTCGCAGGGTACTATAGAAGTGAACATTCATTGATAGACGTGTTATAGCAAGTGAGGGAGGGAGGGAGGGCAGGGGCAAGTACAATAAATGTCACCCCTTTAAATGGCCCATATACTTAAAATGTAGCACATAAAGCCATAGGTTGAAAAAGTGCAACGTGATTACCTTTTGCTCCTTAAAAAGTTCTTCTCTGCGCCGCCTTTTCTCTTTCAAGAGAGCTTTTTCTCTAAGTGGGAAAGGAAGAAAAAACAGTCTTCTGCTCAGGAGCTCCCTCTGCACAGCTCTGAGGGGGACAACTGGGCACCACCTCTGGGCACAGCTCCTGCTCCCCTCCCAGACCCCGCCCCTTCTGACCAAGACAACTCCACCCTTCTGGCCCTGCCCCCTCACAGACCCCGCCCCTACTGACCAAGACAACTCCACCCTTCTGGCCCCACCCCCTCACAGGCCCCGCCCCTTCTGACTATAACAACTCTACCCTTCTGGCCCCGCCCCTCCGCACAGGCCCCGCCCCTTCAGCCCAACACTCCTCCGGCCTCAGCCGCCACCTCACCTGCGCGCGCGCTCCCCCGCCAACCGTCGCGTGTCCTCCTCCGCTGCCCGCGCGCTCTCGAAGGTCACCTCCTCCGGCGCCTCGTCGCTGTCCTCGTCTGAAGAAGCGGCCGCCACGACCCTAACGGCTTTCTTTGGCCCCCGCGAGGCGCCGTCCCTCCGCGCCACCATCTTCGTGGATACACTTCCTTCTGCCCCGGAAGCACCCTGAGGCGGAGGGCGGGACAGACGTCGGAAGAGCTCTAAGCAAAGGGGCGGAACCTAGCAGTACACGGTCAGGGCCTAGTTCCGGTGTGATACCGGAAGTTAATGAGGGCTTGTCTTGCTTTTTGTCTCTATGGTTCACGACGGAGACTGTAGTCTTAAATCTATGGTTCAACGAAGCGATGTGCGCATGCTCGAGCTGGAATGGTGCAATACACTGGTCTCCCACCAGGTGGCGCTATTCCCAAAGTGTGCAGCTGCTGTTTTGCACCTCCGAAAGGGGAGCTCAATCAAAGGCAGATCAATCTCTCCCTCCGCCCAGCCTGAAGCAGCAGCAGCTCAGTCCCTGGCAAGGAAATAGCAGCTCCCTTGCAAAATGGGGCTGCAATTCCTACCCACACTTACTGGGGAGCAAGCCCCATTCACTATAATGGGGCTTACTTCTGAGTAGACATGCACAGCACTGGGCTCTGAGGCTGCAGATCCACTCACCTGGGAGTAATAGCTGCAGTGGGATTGGGATGGGATGGTCTGCAAGATAATTATAGCAGCCACACTATATACAGAATTATTGTATGATAAATGTATATATACACATATTTGTATATGAAGTGTTTATATATACACTGGTGCCTCACATAACAAGCACGCTCCCAGAACAAATTAAACTTGTCTTGTGAAATGCTCTTTACATGAAGCGGATTTTCCCATAGGAAATAATGGAAAATAGGGTTAGATACTTGCACAGAAACAATCTGTTGCACTGTTTTGTTCATATATAAGGGATTATCATTATGGGATTAACAGCACTCACAGAGCAGAGCTGTTCAAAAAAATGCACAACTGATACTCTAATCAACAAATCAGCTGATACCTTTAAGAGTAATCAGGGAAGAGTAAATAAGGCTTTGCATGAGAATTAATTTCCATCATTCAGTCTACCAGGCCTCCGTCAGTCTTGGAAGACTAGGGTATCGTGCTCTGTGCTGCATACGCTGCATGCGAAGCACAAAAGCCTGGGTTGGATTGTTATGGAGGAGAGGCTGGTACCCAAGGAACAAATCCCCCCTCTCCACACCACTGAATTAGTCCAATGGAAAGGCAGAGCCAATACAATTGGATCCAGCTGGCGTCGCAGAGCTGGGCTAAGGACAGGAGCTCACCCTGTCTTGTGGGGCCGACCCGAGAATCGAACCCTGGCCTGCTGGTTAACAGGCACAGTGTCTTAGCCACTTGCACCACCCACAGCCCTATCATTCATAGTAAGACATCTAAAGTCCAATAAGAATTGGTGCTGAAGTACCTGTAGAGCATATTTCCCTCAGAAAAGAACATGGGACTATTAACAGGAATGAGACAATTTAAAAGCATCCAGGACAAGTCCTGTCAATGAAATCATTTAATCACACATCCTGGACCAGCTCTACAGGTTTCCTCTATGCCAGGGGTGGGTCAGCTGAACCACTTTTGGGATCCTGGACTTTAAAAATTGTATAGAAAAAGAAATTTCATCTGTAAGATGAAAAGAAGCACTTGCTGAAATTCTCTTTTCTATACAATTTTTAGATGTCCAGTATCCCTAAAGTGGCTCAGCTGACCCACTCCTACTCTACGCCATACAGAGTGAGCTGAATAGCATTCATGGCAGGGGGTGGGAAGTGACAACATTAAGCAGGAACTAATACCACCAGAAAAAGGATGTTCTTCTCACATAAAAACTCCATAGCCGAAAAAGACAGAAGAGAACATTTGCAAATCTTATTCATAATTTCAGAAATGAGAGAGCCCAATTATAACACTGGGAGAGCCCAATTATAAATTGCTTCTGGGGCCACACTCAGCCTATAAGCTTTATGTCTGAGATTCCTACCATGGGAAACGCAGTAACCAAGGCTAATGAAAAAACTTTTTAAAACTGGCATCCTCCTCCACAGCCCACTTAAAGAGATGTTTTTAACTTCCTGCAAAAGGTATTATAAGAAAAAATATGCTACTTTTTCAACAGTACAAAATTGGTACACAAAACTGCGATGGCTTTTCACTTCTTGGTTTCAAATGCCCACAAAGATTTCTGTATCCTCCCTGTCACAGATAAAGTATCTGTCAGTATAGGCAAGAATTACTCATTCATACTGATCGCCACAAAATAAAAACACAAACCCACTGGCAAACCCTTTCACAAGAGTGCACTCTCTTGAGCAAGGCCACCTTGTTTTATTGATCTCTTACTTAAATGCTGTAACATAACCAGTCATTCACTTATTGTTTTCTTTCTTGACATTGTTTTAGAGTTTTACAGTATTATTTACCAAGGATACAGTATGCCACCTGAGAGCACAAATATTTTCCTGGCACTAAAAAGACACTGCATAGTTTATACTCAGATGCTTTCATTTTACATAGAAATAGTCCAACAAAAATGCAAAAGTTTCTCAAATGTCCCTCTTTAAGACAATTCTTTTGACTGTTCTTTTAATCAATTTGAGACACATGATTTGTTTTGCTGAATTGGATCTTTGGATTCCGTTTTCAAATGATATGCAAGGTGCTTTCTACAAGTTCCCAGTTCCTCTGCACCCTGCTCAATTTAGCGAGTAAACATTTTGCTCTGTGCTTGCAATAATATTCATGAGATGATTTCAGTTTCATGACGAGCAAGTGCTGGGGGGAGTGTGGTCCCACAGGCGCCTGGGAAATGAAACCTGAAACAGAAAGATATTTAGGAAATAAGTAGGATTTATCAAATACTGTCACGTTCATCCCTGCTAAACTTTCCTGCTACAGGTAGGGGGTAGGACTAGATGACTTACTAGGTCCCATCCAACTCTATGATTCTATGATTCATATTTTTACATAAATTGAGGTATGCTTTTCTATTTATATGATAGTTACAAGAAGGATATTTACAGAGTATATCCGACATGAATCTATGGCTACTACAAACATCAAAACAACCTTGTCATACATTTTTTTTAATACATGGATTTGACTCAGCATGAATGGCCACTGCAAATCACAGTTTCGAAAATTGCTTTTCTGCTGTTGCAGAGAGGCAATCATGCAAGCAATCATTCCATTCTTCAACTGAGCCAGAAAAGGCAGGGGATCCTTTGCATTTCTAATTGATCATAGTCTCTCTACAACAGTAAGAAAAGCTGTTTTAAACCACTGCAAAAGGACATTTTTTACTGGTATTTTTAAAAATTGCTTGTATTTAACACATTTTTTGTACCAGCAAGAAGTCCTAGGGCGCAATCCAGAGTAACTATGGGGAGTCCTTGCTCTGGTATAAGAACAATTTACTCTGGATTGCAATATGAATTTCCCATAGGTTTTCACTAGGTGGTGCCGTAACTACGTCGATGTAAATGTCTCTTACCTGCTCCCATAGTTACTCTGGATTGTAGGGCTAGAATTAACCCCCCTGCATATATTGAGCCACAACCTTTTTCCATTAGGAGCAATGGATGAGCAGAAAACTTGAAAGGTCTTTAAATCTACTTTTTTAATCCATGAGAGGTTCCAGAATGGCTGTGTTCCAGGGCATACCAGTTGAAAATGCCTCCCTTAATCGTTAATCTTAAACATTTCTTAGGCCACTGGCTTATATGGCATTAAACAGGCTTAAAGGTAGTAGTTCAGATTTATAGATCTGTAAGTTTGGAGTGTAAGTTATAAAAATTTACATTCTTGACAAATATTTATTTAATATACAGTATTTATATTCATTTAAGACATCCCCATTGCATTCACATCAATGCAGCAAAAAACAATTCTGTTTATCCCAGCACAAAAAGAAACAAGTTTTACCTAAACCTATCTGTAGCTGGGGTGCTTTGCATGTTGAACTCTGCAACTGGCACTCCTCTGGCAGATACCTGAGGAGCAAACATAGCAGCAGGATATACTATAGAAGAGGTTCCAACCTAAAAGACAAAAATCACATAAAGGACCAGTTATTCAAAAAACTCTCCCTAAGCCTTATTCTAGCTAACTACAATTTTAACACAGTGCATAATGTTGTGTTTCATAACCAAATGCAGGACCAACCAATGGGGCTGAGCTCACTGCAAACTTTGAAGCTTTAACTAGGGTTTGCATGACCTGGTGTTATGTACAGGCACTGAAACCTTCAAGAATTTATCTATAATCAGTTAACACTGGCTTCCCAAGTAGTGGAGGGCTGTATTGATGCAGGTTACAGCATGTCCTCTGTGATGCTTTTATCCAGGTTTGATAGCACTGCTTGGCAGTTTTTAGGTATCTACTTCTAGCTTATGTGCAGATATCTGGAAATGAACCAGTACATATATGTTGGGGACTATGTGTACATGAAACAGACTGTGGCTGTTTTTGGGGGTTTTCTTTTAGCTTCTAGTTCTTGGAAGTGCTATAGAGTTTACGATAGAAAAGATACAAAAAGAATGCTAAGTTTTAAAAAAAGCTGAAAAGTTTTTAAAGTTTCCAGTACACTTATTTTCCTAGGTTCTAGCAAGCTAGGGTACACTAAACAGTGTATACACTATACAGTGTATACACAATACACCATATGACAACAAATAAATATGAATTTATTTTGGAGTGCTGTAAAATGAAATATAAAAATATTTCAATAATAAGTTTTAACTCTTGCAAATGCAACAACCACAATATTCACCACATTATTTCTCCCTCTTTCTTATTGAAAAGTCCCATTATCATTGCATGAACCAAATTTCAACAGAGCATCAATCAGAGCATGAATTTGTATTTAAGATAGAGAACAGATTGTCTGTAGTTGCCATGTGAAAACAGGTACATGCCGGAGAAGAAAATTCAGTGTAAAGTCATGTCAGTGTAAAGATTTATGATTAGACATGTTTGCTTCTAGGCATGTTTGCTTCTAGTGACTAACATAGGAATACAACCTATTTTATTGATCACATTAACCTTACTTCTGAGTAAGGTAAATAATAATGTGTTTAACCACCTCTTTGACCAATATCATTAAAGCAGGCTTCCGTCAGTCTTGAAAGACTATGGTATCATGCTCGGCACTGCATACGCTGCATGCGAAACACGAAAGCCTGGGTTAGATTGTTATGGAGGATAGGCTGTTACCCAAGCAGCAAATCCCCCCTCTCCACACCACTGAATTAGTCCAATGGAAAGGCAGAACCAATACGATTGGATCCAGCTGGCGTCGCAGAGCTGGGCTAAGGACAGGAGCTCACCCTGTCTTGTGGGGCCAACCCAGGTCTCAAACCCTGGCCTGCTGGTGAACAGGCACAGCTCCTTAACCGCTTGCGCCACCCACAGCCCGGCCAATATCATTATAAGCAAATAATATTTTAAAAGCAATAAACCCAAAATACTCACAACCAAACAAAGGTCACAGATTTCAAGCTCTTTTTCAACCTCTGTAAGGATATCAGAATCCAAAGTTTCTCCAAACCACACAACATGAGGACGCAAAAGGCCACTGCAGTCTTCACACCTGCAATATATATAAATGGTAAAACTCCAGAGAGAGGAAAAGCTGCAAGTAAACCCTGTAAAACATTCAGGGCACAATCCAGAGTAACTATGGGGAGTCCTTGCTCCGGTGTAAGAACAATTTGCTGTGGATTGCAGTATGAATTTCCCATAGGTTTTCATTAGATTGTGCAGTAACTACGGGTACACGTAATGTCTCTTACGTGCTCCCGTAGTTACTCTGGACTGTAGGGCCAGTTTATTTACTGTAGTGTGCAATGGCATGAGGCTTATTACAAAACTAGACCATATATTGTATTGTTTATATTCCAATGCTACAGAAGCGGCAAATTTTTTTTCTATGATCCAAATAACCGCACACTTTAGAAATGTTGATCCATTCTATAATTCACCACAAGGGCCACAATCCAGCAAATGTAAATTATTTTAATGTTAAGAATTAGAACACGTGCTTAATGTCCTCCTATTAAAATCAAAGAGGTATAAACTTGCTTAATTATGCCTAGCTCTCAACTTATAATTAAGGCCAAACTAGAATTTTTTTTTTACTTTTCAGAAATATATAGGTGTTAATCAAGAAATGGTCCTTTAAATCAATTTCTTTAAAATGTTGGGCTGGACAGTAATTAGGTGCCATAAGATGGAGCTTAATGTTCCTCTCCCCATTTTTTAAACAGACAAATTACTGCAGGGTACGGGTGGCTTTCCACATATGCAGTGCAGCTCAGAAATGTTACATACTTCTTGTCATGACCGTGCTATCAGATCACCCAATTGTGCTTTTGAAGCAGCACTTTTCAAGCCTGGGTTATAGGAAGCCCCAAATAAAGAGTAATGCAATAATCAAGGTCCCCAGTATCACTTCTGAAAGCAACATGTAACAAAAATAGTTTGCTTTGGTTGAGCGAGAGCACTTCAGACCTACAGGTGTAAAGGCATGAAAAGGTAGACAGTGCTGCAGTAAAGTATGAATCCACAGAAATTTGGATTCTGAAAATTAAGAAGGTCGACACCTCACTTTTTTTGTTAAGCAGAACATCATGATGCTGTTAGACTGCCTGTTTTGAAAGCAAACAGCTCTGTGTTACTGATTAAAATGAAAGCTGCAATGTTTAAATGGGTATACACCAGTGATGGGATTCAAAGAAATTAACAACCGGTTCTATGCCCATCTGGCAGCCACTTTTAAATGGCTATTTTTAAACTTTATATGTCCTATCCCTTGTTAACAATCGGTTCTATAGAGTTGGTGTAAACCTGCTGGAGCCCACCACTGGACTATACACCATATAGTGAGGTTCTGGCAAGTGATCAATGACAGGTCCTGCCAAACTCACCAGACCAGCTTCTTTCAGTGTTCAGTTCCTTAACCATTCTGCACACTTTCTCAGGCCTTTCTGCTTTATGGCTCCACAAGGCATTATGAAGATCTCAAGTTGCTGGGATGCAACCTGGCAGCCATTAGTGCTTGTCCAGACAACAAACAACGTATCTTAACAACAGGGTTTGCAGAACAGATCTCTGTTGATAAGCCATGCGTATCCGTTATCTTAAAATTTTCTGTTTTGTACTCCTTTACAAAGATTTTCACAGCTCACCACTCACCGAGGGAGATCCTCCACAGGAATCCTGGCATCTTCAGCATCTGAATCAGGAGCACTAGAATAAAATAAAATATTGTTTTAAAATGCAATAAATCTTCATTTCTGTTGTGTTTCAAGTTGTCTTTTCTCCCTCCTAAGAAAATTTTCAGCTTTAGATGATGATCACAGATGACCAGCAAAATAGATCTGTCCTGCCAAAAATGGTCTTGAGTTGAAGTAAGGAATGCGCATTACCATAAAGTTTTGTTCTTATGGAAAGCAAACACAACTATTTAGTAAACTTGCAGGTGGCGTCTAATTTTTCTTTAGCTTGTTACTTAAACTATCTTAGAAATCTTTATACATTTTTTTATACCGAGCTTTTATATAACACCTGGAATGAAGTTTTTTTATATTTTACCATGATAAAATTCTTACAGCAGCCCTGTAAGGTTAAGTATTAAAAAGTCCCATATTGAGTTTGAGAAATTTGCTTAAAGTCGCATGGTAAGTTTATAGCATAGGCAAGAACCAACAAAGTTCTGATTCATAATACAGTTTCTTAGATATTATGCCACACTAGCTCCTGTATATCAATATATATAAAAGAGAAAAGTCACTGACTGACTCACTCACTCACTGACTGACTCATCACCGCCCTGCCAAAATCGCTGGGCCTAGAAGCGTGAAATTTGGGATGGGTGTTCCTTCCGTGACGGAGGGGTGCACTAAGAACCAGTTTTCGGAAATTCCAACCGGAAGGGGGTGAAAAGGGGCGCAATGCGTTTTCCTCCCTATACTTTGCATTGGAGAATTGCTGACTCATCAACATTCCGCCCCAACTGCTGGGCCTGGAAGCATGGAATTCTGGGAGGGATCCTTCTGTCACCTGAACTCCCACCAAGAACCCATGTGGAGAAATTTACCCTTCAGGGGCTGAAAAGGGGGCAACGTGTTTCTGTCCTATACTTAACATGGGAGACTGAATAACATCCAGCCAGTTTGGTGCTCAGTGCCTGGTGAACTGGGGGGATGTTGTTGGAGGAAGAGGTTGCACTGGCGAGGATGCTGCGCATGGGGGGAAAGTTGCGCATGGGGAAGTTGCACATGGGAGAAGTTGCGCATAGGGGGAAATTGCACATGGGGGGATGATGCACATGGGGATGATACGCATGGGGATGATACGCATGGGGAAACTTGTGCATGAGGGGAAGTTGCACATGTGGGGAAGTTGTGCAGGGGGGGATGATGCACCTGGGGTGATGATGTGCATGGGGGATGATGCGCATGGGGGAAGTTGCACATGGGAGGAAGTTGCACATGGGGAAGATGCGCACAGGGGGAAGATGTGCATGGGGGATGATGCGCATGGGGGGATATGCGCATTGGGAATGTTGCACATGGGGAAAGTTGCGCATGGGGGGATGATGCACAAGGGGGAAGTGGTGCATGTGGGGAAGTTTCACGTGGTGGGAAGTTGCGCGTGGGGGATGATGCGCACGGGGAAAGTTGTGCATGGGGGGATGATGCACCTGGGGTGATGATGCGCATGGGGGGAAGTTGCGTATGGGGGGAATGTTGTGCATGGGGGGAATGTTGCACATGGGGTGTTGATGCGCCGTGGGGGGATGGTGTGTGGGGAAATGTTACTCTCGCAACGCGGGTATGCTTTTCGCTAGTCTGTAATAAAACTGCTGATACAAAATGTAGATTATAATACAAATGAATTACCCTTTTCCAGCCAAAGCTGGACAGATTGGACTCTTGAGATTTGCTCTGACATTTCCACAACTGGTGCACCGCGTTTTGAATAAGCTACCTATCAAGAAAAGGAAAATCCAAGATTTCAACTGGAAATGTTGACCTTCATTGGAAATGCAAAACCATTAAAAGTTTTTTAATGAAATGTAGCTATAATAGATGTAAAATCAATCAAAACCATGAACTAAATTAAAGGAACATTTCCCACCCCTTTCCCAATGATTTCCCAAAGCATTCCCAATGATGCTTTCCTGAGGAAAATGTGCCCCACAGCTGCATTTAAGCTTTGAAGAAGCTGAAAGCTGATTGTCATTCTCTCTTTAAAGTGCTTGTCTTGAGAGAAAAGAAATAGTCAGGAAAGCATCCAGTCATAGCACATTTCCAAGTCTTTGTTAGTGTGCATTATTTATGCTTCAAAATAGTGGAAAATCTGCATAACAAATAGGTGAAAGATACAAATAGGTGAATGATTTTAAAAAGACTGTGGATTCTTACCATGAATTTCTAAGAGATGCTTTGTTCCAGCCTTTCTGTGGAGCTCATCAATGTTCTGGGTAATGACCACCACACTTCTGCCTTGCTTGCTTAGCCTGGCCTCACACTCTGCTATAGCCATGTGTGCTGGGTTTGGATGTTTAGTCATCATAAGCTCCCTCCGGTAATGGTAGAATTCCCACACCCTAGATGGGTTCCGTGCAAAAGCCTCTGGAGTGGCCAGTTCCTTAAAAAAAGAACAAAAAAGATTTTTTAGTGAAAAAATACCTGATGTGTTTATAAGCATGTTCGTTTGTAAGCAAAAAGCACTAAGTATTTCAAATAGTACACATTTCAAACACACATACACATTTCAAAGTACCGTATTTTTTGGCTTATAAGACTAACTTTTTTTACCCCCGAAAGGGGATGGAAATTTTGGTGCATCTTATGAAATGAATGCCTCCTGGAGCCAGCTGGCTCCAACATTTTTCTCTGTTTTCCTCCTTTAAATCTAGGTGCAGCTTATAGTATGGTGCGTGTTATAAGCCGTAAAATACAGGTAATTCATCTACAGGAATGTAGTAATCAGACTTGCATTTAAGCTGTGTTCTAAATCAAATGGTATGAAGCAAAATACTTATTGAACAATATGGACTGACAACACAACCTCATAAACAGAACTGAAAACCCAATCAAGTGGAATGTCATACAAAACAGTTTTAGATCTGAGAGTCATCCTGGGCCATAAAGGTTTTCTTTTCTGTTTTACTGCACAGTATATTACAGTGTTTTATTACAGTAATTGTGTTCTGTATTATTTTAGAGTGTTTTGAATTTAATTACAGTCATCATTTTTACATACAGTTAATTTTTTTAATGAATATTTTTGGGTTGCGGAACCAGTTGTTTGAGTTCCTACTATTTCCTATAGGAGAATCCGCTTCACATAAAGAGTGCTTCACATAACAAGCATGCTTCTGGAACAAATTACATTTGTCTTAAAAGGCACCACTGTATATTACAGATATCAGCAGCAACTATATTCTATAGAAATGAAAGTCACACAAACAAGGCAATTTAATACCGAAACAGCCTCAGGCTTGCTAAGTTAATTGTGGCATGTATCCCAGATAAGGCTGCCCTTTCTTCACTGTACAGAGAAGATCTGGAAAAGTTACTGTAATCTTGGAGAGTTACAGTCATGTTGTTTGTGTAAGAGGAGGAAAAATGGATGCATAAAACTACAATAACAAATATTGATTAATACCGTATTTACTCAAATCTAACACTCACCTTTTTCATCTGAATTTAGTCTCCAAAATTGGGTTGTACATTAGATTAGATGGCACATTAGATTTGAGTAAATACAGTGTATTTTGGTCATAAGTATGGGTCAGTATTTAGTTTAACCATGTAATTCTACCGTAATAAAAATGTAACATAAACCCATTGTTGTATAAAGTAGTGCAATTAGGTAAAAATCATAACACAAACCCAATCTCATATTCATTAATTCATTGGCATCCTTAAGTCTTGAAAGACTGTGGTATAACTCTCATATTATGATTATGACACTCTCATATTATGATTGTCGTACAGCTCATTGTTTAATGCAGTGAAGTTAAATTTTCCACCTGCTTTGCACCTGCGCATTACGATCACATTTTTTTTAATCTCAAGCCTTTTAAAATCAAGGTGTGCATTGGCTTTGGTGGTGCATTCGAGTAAACACAGTATATTCTCTACCTACTCATTTTAGCCCAAATCTGAAAACTAACTAATTAGGTCTGTGAAAACTAACTAATTAGGTCTGGTTAAACAAACTAATGATCTTCAAGATTTTTGTAACTATGCAGAGAAATACAGTGCAAGATTATCTTGCAAACTGTGCCAGTTTGGTACTGTTGCACTCTTCTGTGTTTATCTTCCTATTGATACGAGCAGCAGCTAGTTCATGTAAAACGAACACCAAATGGTTTATATTTCAAAGTTTGATCTGTATAATCTCCTGAGCGCTACTAATTAACAATTTGTAGCATTTCAAAATGTGAACCAGCAAGCTTGTACATAATTTTAGAATTAGTTATGCAACTACAAGAGAGGCTAACATTAAGGTGTAACAATTAATTCAAAGTTTATGTCAACACATGCAAATATCAGTTCCCAGAGAAGCATGGGTTCTTCTTAAGGAGTCAGCAACACTTGCAGAGCTGCTGACACTGCCAAGAGCAGAACTCACCTGGGCTTGCCATTTCCTCCAGTAGCCTCCTGCACCTCTGAAGGTTGGAACACCACTCTCTGCACTGACACCTGCCCCAGTAATAATAGCTATGTGCTTTGCTTTAGCAAATACTTCTCGAAACTCAGCCATATCTTTAAAAAGAAAGAAAAAAGTCATACTCATTTTTCTTTTTAAGAAAAGACACATTTTTAAAATACTGCATACAAAATTGCTTTGTTTTTGGAAGTGTGAAACTTAATATTAAACTCCCATCTCAACTATGAAGCTCAATGTATGGCCCAGCATAAATAATTCTCTCTTAACCTAATCAGATTTATTTTTAAATTTTAGATTTTCAACTGAATGAGTCCCAAAGTTTTCACGTCTCTTGAAATCAGAACTGGAGGGCAAATGTTGGACCTATTAATTGAAAACTACATTTTCAGCATTTGTTGGAATACTTAAAAGGCAAAGTAAATGAATAGATTTAGTTACTTCTACTACCTTAACAAATTAAAAAGGAAACATGAATCAATTTGTTGCATTCATTTTTCAAAAAAAACATGAAATGAAAGCAATAGAAAGCATATTTTGCATTTAATGAGGTTTTTCAGTCAATATAGCAGACTCTCAGGCAGCAGAACTATAAGGTTCCAAGAATCCTCACTGACAACTCAAACTGTTCCATGTTCACTTGGCTACATGAACTCTAAATTTAATGCAGTAGAAGGCTTCTTTTTATCTATTACACTATTTAAATGTGCCACAGTAAAAAAAATAGATTTAAACTATATGATTGCATGTAACAAAAATTTTCTATTTACTGCATTATAAAGTTAGCCACATCTTTCTGAGGGCAAAACTGAATAATTAGTTAGTTTTTAGTTAGTCCCAGAAATTCACCACCAAGTACAAGAATAATCCAGCAAAGTCAAATAGCATTGGGTTCTATACTTGTTTTTAAACTGTATGTTAGATGCACTGTATACATAGTACTAGATTTGAAAGGCAGATCCACAGATAGGTTATAACAAATAATGCTCATCTTCTTCAGCTGATCTGTCAGGTGGATTGATCTTGGCAAGATGTCAAATTTTTAGAGGTCATTGTTCATTTAGGACAGAGAAAAGAGAAACAACCAGACACCTTATCTTCTGTGCACAGAAAAACAAAATATGTTATAAGAGGAAAATTATCTTACTTGAACTGGGCCGAGCCATTTCAAAGCAAGTCCTTTGTTTCTTAGAAGAAGGTTTAAGTCCACAATATACTTGAGAAGCCAACCTTCTCGCGGTAAAGTGGAAAAGATTCATCAGGATCACTGCAGGGTTCTAATGAAGACGGAAAAAAATTAAATGGAAAAAATGAAAAATATTTGTCTGACAAACGGCAAAACAAATTGTAATAGCATTGGCATACCCTCAGAAAGCCTATCAGATGTGATTGGAAGGCACTTCCAGTTATGTCTAGAGGTCTGATGAATGCCTCACCCCATGAATTCAGTTATTTGTTGAGATTCCAGCAATGGAACCCCCTGGACACTGAGGAAGGGCCTGCATTACTAAAAATATTTATATACAGTACTGCTTTTCAACAAACAGTAGTTCACAAAGCAATCTACCAATAAATCTATAGAATTAATTCTGCCAGCCAGCCCTGGAATTTTGATTAACTGAAGTGAGATAAAGGAATCTCATATTTCTGCCAATACAAAGCACACTGAACTGACAAAAAATTGACATCAAAAATTTACATGATCATTAGATTCACGTACTACAAGAATACTACTTGTATTCTTATAGGGTTCAGCTTTTTATTCCTACCAAAGCATCAATATTATAAGAATGGGGAAGATTCCTCTGAATTCAACCACTGGAATACTATATTTAAAATCCCCTTTGAAACATATAATTTTGCCCTGTCCTGTGATTTGAGTCAATCTGAGTAAATTTGAGTAAAATCCTGCACTCTCCTGTGATTTGAGTAAAGCTAATATATGTATAACTTTACACAAAATTAAAAATAGCACGCAGTATAAGAAATGCAATTAGGATTAAAAACAATGTATTCAAACAAACAGGACCAAATGCTGAGAAGACACAACTACTATTTGTGCCAATAGAAAATTAAAATCTTAGAATTTTTTCCTGAATATTTAAGCAATTTAGAAAATGCTTGCTAAAAACTGCCTATCTTGGATTGGATCAGCTACTGCTTTGCCTACATTTTGCTCCGCAAAAATTAGAGATAGGAGACTTTAGTTTAAGTTTATAGTACCCAAGACTAGAGAGTACAGTACCCAAGTTTAAACTGAACACCTAAAGTTCTGAAACTTGAAACTCAGCTAGCTTAAAAAAATCCTGCTGTATCAGGCTATGCGCCTGCCTAGTCATGTACAGCGTTTCCCACAGTGGCTCACCTGCTTCTTCTGGAAACCCTATAGGTAGAGGAGAAAGAGTCATCCTTTCCTATCGCTGCTGTCCTACAGTTGGTACTCAGAAGAATACTGTTATTGAATTGTGAGCTAGTACATAACAAGAATGACTACAACAGACTTGCTAACTAGTTTGGCAAACTAATTAAGAGTCAAAAAGGCAAAGCACATGCTTGAGGAATCAAAACAAGTGGAATATTAGCTTTTCCCATTGCTAGACGTTTCTGAAAGAAGTGTCAGTTCCCCAGAGAGAAAAAGTGTTTCTCGAGTCTTGCGCCTCTGAAAATGGCAGAGGACATTTGTCAAAATAATACTTCAACCTATATTGAAAAAGCTTCTCTTCACTGCAATAACATGCATAAAAATTCCTTTTATTTACATAATAACGTATCATGCAACTCTGCAGTTGCCCACAAAGCTGGAACGTACACAGTTCTCCTTGCAAATCCCTCCATCTACCTACCTACAGTATTTATATACCACTTTTCAACTAAAAAGGTTTACAAAGAAAATGAAAAAATTAATGGCCAATGGGTCCCTGTCCCCAAAGGGCTCACAATCTGAAATGCCAAAGAACACCAGCAAAAGCCACTATTTTATTTTTATTTATTTTAAAATTAAATAAATAAAAGCCACTATTTTATTTTATTTATTTTAAAAATTTATATCCCACCTTTCTCGGGCAAATTAGCCCAACTCAAGACGGCTGTCATAAAACATAATTAAAAACATAAAGAGAACAATTTGATAAAAACAATTAAAACATACAGCTAAAAACAACATAGATTAAAAACAATAAAACAAGAGCCCCCCAGCATTGCTCTATGCCTTTCTTAGTGTGGGTCAGGATGCTTCAAGTAAGGAAGGCTTGCTTCCAAACTCACTATAGTTTATGAAAAATCTGGTTGTGGGTACAAAGATCAAAAGTGTGGTAGTGTTGAAATTGGACCCCAGAGATTTGGACTAAAATCCAATCTCAGTCACAAACTCTCTATATTTCATATTAATGGATGGTTGTGTATTAGCCTCTGTGCCCAATCCTATCCAACTTTCCAGCGCTGATGCAGCTGCAATGCAGTCCCAGGGAAAAGGAAGAAACATCCCCTGACCTTGAGGAGGCCACTGTGACCTCCTCTGGCTACCCCACTGCAGGATGAAGTGCAAGAAAGGAAGGGTCCAGAAGCCAGTTCAAAAGAGCCAGGATTAGGAAGTCAGTGTAAGACCTGCAAGATCTGGGTTCAAATCCCTCCTTGGCTGTGAAATTTCCTAGGTGACCTTGGGCCAGTTGCTCACTCTCAGTCTCGACTATCTCACAAGGTTGTTGTGACTACCTCACAGAGGATAAAAGGAAGGGAGCAAAAACACCTTGGACATTGTAAAGCTCTGTAAACTACCTTGGACGTGTGCAAGAGAAATAAATTGTGCTTTGGATAGATGGATGCCTATGTGATGATAGACAGACACCTATAAGTTAATGATTAGATAGATACCTACCTGTGTGTAGGTATATACCTATGTATACATATGAATATGTATACCATGTCTGCCTATGATAGATACCTACATATACCTACTAGCTAAAATGTACCTGCATTGTGGGAGTAAAATTCTCCCGTACGCTATCCCCCCACTGCGCATCAACCCCCCATGCACATCAGTCCCCCATGCATATCATTCCCCCATGTGCATCATCCCCTCCATGCGCAACATCCCTTCATGCATATCAACCCCCATGAGCACCATCCCTCCATTTGCATCAACCCCCATGCACATTATTCCCTCTATGTGCATCAACCCCCCCAAGTGCATCATCCCCCATGCACAGCATCCTCCCCAGTGCAACCTCTTCCTCCGGAAAACATCCCCCAATTCACCAGGCACTGAGCACCAAACTGGCTGGATGTTGTTCAGTCTCCCATGTTAAGTGTAGGACAGAAACACGTTGCCCCCTTTTCAGCCCCTGAAGGGTTAAATTTCACCCACATTTCACCACATCCACATTTCACCCTCCCCACATTTCAGGCTTCTAGGTCCAGGGGTTTTGGCTGGGTGTTGATGAGGAACCTATGTGTTGATGATTAGATGGATACCTACCAATGTATAGGTATATACCTATGTGTACATATGAATATGCATACCATGTCTGCTTATGATAGATACCTCTATATACCTGTGTCTGTGTGTGTGTGTAGATAGATAGATAGATAGATAGATAGATAGATAGATAGATACCCATGTATGCCTATATGTTAAGAGCCCCATCCTTTGCAGGTCTACTCAGAAGTAAATAATGAATAATCCCATTAAAGTGAATGGGGTTTACTCCCAGGAAAGGGTGGCTGTGGTTGGAGCCTAAATCTGTCCCCTTCCAAAGTTTTGAGGAGGGTAAAAGAAGCCAAGAGGGGTTTCTGAGAGGAATTTGGTGCTGCCCTGACTTTCCTGTGAGTAACCCCAGTGGCTGCAATGGGGCTGACTTCTGAGTAGACCTGCCTGGGAGGGGCTGCGCTTCCAGCCCAGTGAAGGGAAGGAGGCCGGCTGGCTGGGCGTGCGGGAGGCCGGTGGGAGCAGCGCGGTGCCTGCGGGTGGGCGGCGGAGAGACCCTGAGAGCCCTGGAGCGAAGCCCCTCCTCACTCACCAGCGCCCCAGCGGACCGACAAGCCCGGTCTCGCCCGCCTGCGCCAGGCCCAGGAGCAGGAACCTGAGGCGTCACAACAAGGCGAGGCGAGGAGACGAGAGGGCGGGCTCAGCCTCCGCCTCCGCCAGTCCTGCGTGGAGCGCCGCACGTCCCGCCTCTCCGGAGCAGCCCCAGGTCAGGGTTGGGGCCGCTGTCAGCACACGCGGCGGGGAGGCAGCCTCCCCTCCGCCGCCCTCAGTCACTCCCCTCCGCCGGGCTTCCAGGGAGGGAGGGAGGCCCAGCACCCGGGAACCTCGGCCAGGCAGCCGCACAGGGCACGAGCCCCCCTCACATACATAGGGGTGTCTGTGGAGGGGACTTGCATATAGGAGGGTACATTATATAGGTGTATAGCATATTATATATGCATATCATAATGGTGGGTACCTATATGTGCATATATAAGATATACACCTATATAATGTACTCACCTATATACATGTACGCACTATATACACATACCCACCTATATAATATGCATATCAGTGGATACATGCATGTAGGTGTGTACCTTATATAGGTGGGTACATGTATATAGTCTTGCGTATATAGGTGTGTGTATATGTGTACATGTACATACAGAGGAGATGCAGAAGTAGGTACAGTTGTAAGAGTTATACAGAGTTCTTTATTATTTAGTATAGTCTATATTATTTTATTAATATTTTACATGTTATTGTTTTGCACTCCTTATTTATGATTTTTTTTAGCACAGCTATTAATTTGAGCAACAGCCAGTGAAAGTGGTAATCAAACAATACTAGGAGGGGGAGAGGGAGGGAGGGGGAGAGGGTGCTGAAAAGGTTTGACAGAAATGGGCTGGAGAACTGGATGCAGCTCCACCAAGCAGACTATTTACAGATTGTGCAATAAATCTGATCAAACCGCGTCCATCTGAAATGCGCCAAAGAATGGTCGACCAGTCAGTGTTACTACCCATGAAAATGAAATGCTACTTGCTCTGGCATGTACCCAACACCCCAAAAAATAAAAAGAGCACTTCTATTGGGTGTAAGTTTCCTGCCGAACCTTGGGTCATCTGATGCAACATTTAGGTTTGAAAATGTATCGGCCAAGTTGATTTCATGAATTCTTAGGGTGTGATCCAGATCACTGTTTACAATTCTGCAAGGGCAAGGCTAGGCACAGGCTGGCTCGCCTTGCAGCCAGGGAGAAACTGCACAGGTGCAGTCTGGCTGTTGGGCTGCGCCTATGCAGTTCACCCCACAAATAAGGCAAACTGCGCAGGCACAGCTCAGTAGCCAGGTTGCGCTTGCAGTTTCTCCCCGGCTGTGAGGCAAGCTGGGCACAGCCTGGCTACCCTCACAGCTGGCAAGAAACTGGGCCGGGCTGGGGCTGAGCACCCCCGAGTTGCCTCCGGTCTGGGGTTAAGTGCTGGCGCAGCCGGGGGCCAAGGTGCTGCAGTTCAGCACTGGGACGCAGACCAGGAGTTGAGGACCCTTGTATTACTAAACAGAAATCCCACATGTAACAGTTGAGGAAAAGTTGTATCAACCTGGGGTTACAGTTTGAGCAGGCCTTTCATGTAAAGGGGTCATTGGACCTATCTTTTTCAGTACAACTTTTACCCACAACCAGTAACTAACTTAACATGCTAAGGGACACTGTTATTCCACAATTACGACTACAGCATAATGACTTCTGTTTACAGCAAGATGGAGCTCCTCCCCACTATGCTATAACAGTGCATGAGTTTCTTGACAATAACCTTATTGGTGGATATTCAACAAGGGCCAGTTGAATGGCCACCATGATCACCAGATCTCACCCCAATTTTCTTCTTTTGGGGTATTATCAAAGATAAAGTATTTTGAAGAAAAGCTCTGTTGATGACATGAGTCAGTTCATCAGAGAAGCATGGCAAGAAATTGGTAAGAATAAATAACTGTCCCAAAACGTGCTGGAGTGTAGAGACCAGACTACAGGAATGTGTAAAAGCTGAAGGTTGGCAGTTTGAGCACTTATGATATTGTACTTTATTGCAGTTTGTAGGTCATTCTTCTTATGTCACACTTTTTCTCATAATCAAAACTGTATACCTACTTTTGCACACACACTTGTGTGTGTGTGTGTGTGTGTGTGTGTGTGTAACACCTACCTAGGTAAGTATGGATGGGATTGGGCTCTCAAATTGAATTCAGTGTGCTAACCAGATTAAAACACACATTTCTAGAATCTTTTAAGAAAATATTAGCAACTTGATTTTTCCTCTGCAATGTGTTCACTGATCCATTTGACACCTGGATAGATCTGTTTGCCCTCTCCTATCGGCATTGTTTGGGGTCAGGATGCCCGACTCCCCCTCCTTCCAACTGCTCTCCATGTTTCAATTGCTCTCCACGTTTATACAGTTTTGCATTCCAAATCGAAAGAGTAAAACCAGTCACCCTCTCCTCTTTTTCCTCCCACCCTCCCCTCCAACTTTCAGTTCTTCTAGAAAAGATATACTACCTGCTGATCATCCAGGATGATTCTCCACTTCAGAACAAATACCCAATCTTAGAGTGGCATGTATGGGGTGACAGTCTGACACTTCTTTCCATGGCTGCATTTGGGTTTATTATCTCAATTCCACTATCTGCGCATCTAACACACAGATCATTGATGTCCTGTATGCGATGTATTTTTACGTGTCCCAGGTACAGATTGACAAGAACAGCACAGGGCATGAAGATATGCAGTTGAAGATATAGATAGGACCTTCCACATGAGCAGCACATTTCTTGGCCAGTCATGATGGCTCTCATATCTCACAGTCTGACTTCTCCCAATCTGCTCATATCTGGGACACAAAGCAAGTGCTCAGGCCCTCTGTGCACTCACCTCTGCAGCCACCCTCTCCCACTGGCTATCTGGCTTGGCTGGCTAGGCTGGGGTAAGATTAACACTGGCACCCCCTCTGTACCTTCTTTTTCTGGTACCTGGGACAGACCAACTCCCACCCCCTTGCTACACTGTTGAGAATAATTTATAACCCTGAAAGTCACGAACAAGAAGAAATCTTATGTATCCCATAATGCTGAGATTCCCAAACTATGAGCAGTGGAATCCCAGGAAACTAATAAAGAGCCACAGCTAATGACCCAAGTAGGTCAAGGGAGCTGCTAGAAAAAATACTGTGGTAGCCACTGCCCAACATCTGGTACTTCTACATTAATTTAGACTATGATATATTTTGGTAAAGAGAACCATTTAGCTGTTTGATTTTCTCAATAAACCAGTTTTTGAACTTTTTTTTAAAAGTGGTATATAATATTCCTAATGTAAAAAAAACACAATTATCACTTTGCAGTATTACTCTTTTCAGCATCTGTATCAAGATATAAATACAGCATATACCAAAATTCTAAATTAATAACTGAGTCAACCTTTATGTCTGTTAAAGTCTTATGTTACGGGATGTGAAATCAAACAGGCACGAACACTAATTAAATCTGAAGTAAATCATCTGTATTCTAAACACACAAATATTCTGTATCAATTAAATACAGTATAGAAGAAATTACATGTCTTTACAAGAAATTGTAAAATACTAGGTCAGCTTCCTATACATATAAATCAAAGAAGAACAGCAGCTTTTCTGAAAGGTCCCAAAATCTCAATTACTTTCTAAAAAATAAAGAACAAATACAGCATCTCTTTCTTTTTTACCATGTGCTACTTTACAAATGCCCAAGACGGTATATCTATACATGAAATGTTCACCAAGAACTCAATAGCATCTTACCAAATCCACAGTTAAAAATTAACTTTACAGATCTCTTCAGAATATATTATCCTAGCTCAGTAATTCACCGCCAACAGTGCATGTTTTGTAGTTCTGATTCAGTACTGCTGCTTTCTTCTCCCTGCTTTTAAAAAGCCATTTGTTGAAAATTTTGTCTGCCTTCTCCTTGGCATTAATACTGTTTCTGCATTCAAATTGCCCATGCGGGCAAAATAAAAAACACATCGCAAATACAAGCTTAAGCCATTGTTAGTATTTGCAATAAATGTTGTCAGCACAGTGGCAGGCCCATAAAAAGACACACTCACAGGCACACACCCTAAAAAAATCCAGACTCTTCAGTGTGCTATTAAACACCAGATATAAGGCAGCATGGTGCCTGGCATTAACCTCTAGAAATATGGCACCCAAGCTAGCTGTTAAAACATACAATAAAAATAAAGATATAAACAAAAAGTGTGACAGTCTAATAAAAGTTCTTTGGTAATTACAGCATATCGTAGGTTTCCATTGGATATATATATATACATCCCATTGATTTACCACAAAATAAAATATCTCATTTAAAATATGATCTAAATTGTCGAGTAACAAACAGTCAAGTACCTCACAGTTTATCTACAAATTAACTGTAATTTAGTGTGCAGCCATCTTTGCCTTTTGCTAGGCAAATGATACACAGTCTCTCTCCATATATATATATATACATATAATTTATTTTAAAAAATTTGAAGAATTATGTCCACAACTCAAAAACATTCAGTAAGAATAGATTAAACCTATACAATCATACTGAAAAGTTTTTCCACACAGTGATGTGTGTAGCAAGTGCAAAAGAAGAACAAAACTGCAACTTCAGTTAATCCAAGATTTCCTGATCTCTTGTTTTCTAGAAAAAGCAGAAGCTGCTGCATCTCCTGACTGACAGAGGGCTCCTTCCCCTGTTGTGGAAGAGGGTGACCCCTTAGGAACTGAACTCTTCCATTTCTCCACATTAGATGATGCCTGAATCTGTGAAGTGCCACTACGTATTTTTGTCAGGATAGGTGCTTTACTGAGGCATTCAGGACGAACAAATATTCCATGTTGTGGCTTGCAGTGAAAGTATTCTCTGCCTTTTACAGTTCCGTCATGTTTCCCTGCAAACAACAAAAACGTTAGTGGCCTCCGAGGCGTGACATGAATCAGCACAATGACAATTAGAAGCTTGTAACTATTTGAAGAAATTTCCAATACTTCTTATAGGAAATGCACATGTACACACAAACAGAGAGACACTAAGATGAAAAAATCATGGAAGATATTGTATGGAAACCCTTATTCTGATTGCAGTGAGTTTAACATTGAAGATAAAGGCTTTTCAAATGTGTAGTTTGGCTGCAATCCTAAACACACTTTCTTGAGAGTTAAGTCCAATAGAACAGAATGGCACTTACTCCTGAGTAGACCCTTTGTTGGCTAAATAAAGTTGCTTCAAATTATGGGGTGGTGCAGACTGAATGCTCTTAATTTTATAATCATACATAGGAAATGTGGGGTGTACTTATTCTTTCTCTAACCCAGGGATTTTTCTCTAACCCACTGGTGTGCCGTGGATAGTCCTCAGGTGTGCCATGGGAATTTGGGGATTGACATTAATAGGAAAATTGTGATATTTGAACAGTCTGGTGTGCCGACTGCCAGCTGAAGGAGTCCCCCACTCACCCTCCCCTCCGCTGTGCCCCCTCTCCCCTACCTGGGGGACTCCAGGAATACCCCCTCTCCACCCTCTGCTGTGCCCCCTCTCCCCTCCACCCTTCCTGGGGGACTCTAGGAGTCCTCCACTCTCCCCCTCCATCTTGCCCCCTCCCCTCCCCCTTTCCCTGGGGACTCCTTGAGTCCCCCAGTCACCCCCCCTTTTTTCAGGACATGTCCTCTTTATTAACATGTCCTCTTTTAAAAATTTTCCTTGTCCTCCTTTCTCCCAGGCTCCATCAGCCTGCTCACAAGTAAAAGGAGGACAAGGTAGATTTTTTCCCAGGACACAAGGCTTAAAAAGAGGACATGCAGGCTTTCCCAGGCAGCCTGTATCCTTCTTAGAGATAATAAATTCTATGTGATCTACCTATGTTAAAGTCACTTGATGGTTTTTGTTGCTGCATACTGCCTTGGTAGTGTCTTGTGTGCTTGGATTGGTATAATGTATGTTAAAGTCATTTGCATGAGTTCTGGTGCTGTAGGGGAGACATTGTGCAGTGGAGGGAGATGCGCACATGCTGATGCTCAGTGGGGGATATGCTGCGCATGGGGGGGTGCTGCGCATGGGGGGAATGGTGTACGGGGGGAATTTTACTCCCGCAACGGGGATACATTTTTGCTAGTATGTAATAAATGTGTTGCTTAATCAACAGGTTGGAGATGTCAGATTCTAAACTATTGGTTACATTTAACAAATCCAGACATTTTTAAAAAAATTGTAATAAGAAAATAGAAATTATTTCTTACCCATCTGTAAGTGTAATTCAATGCCTACCCAGGTACCAGCTGAAAAATCCACAGGTCCAACATATCTGACTATTCCAGTCTTACTACTACTAATGCACACTTGTTCCCCCACTGCCACCCAGCTTGGAAGCTCTTGAGAAGCAGCATTTTCGCAACTGGAGACATTTGAAGTTTTTCCAGTGAAATCCTCTTCTAAGAAAGGATCTGCATACATCTGACAATATGAAGTTTCTTTTACTACAACAGCCAATAAAGGGTTTTCAACAGTATTTGACAGCTGGTATTCCACTGGTGTAGGTTTTGGGAGGCTCACAGGATTGTCTTGGATGCAGGTTCTTGAGAAATCTGAGTCACAGTTCATATTAGTTGTTGACAGCTTTTTTCTACTACCTGGACCACCATTGGAGCAGAACTGCGAAACATCTGAGTATTCCTTTCCATCTGCAGCACCCATGAATTCTGTAAATGCATGATCTTCAAAAACATTTGAAGTGTGTTCAACTACTGCCTCTCGAGACATAAATTCAATCTCATGATGTGTGCTTTTATTAGCTGAGCAATCCAGAGCTGAGCAATGTAATTTTGTGGCATCTGTGTTGATGGAGTTTTCAGACGGTGGTACTTCTCTTGTTAAGGCACTGTTTTCCTTGGCTGGTGATATAGATTTTTCATCTTTAGCCAAGTCTTTTCCTGCCTCCAAGGCCTCCTTATTTGAAAATCTTAAATCATGGGCAAGATGGGCTGCAGATTGATCATTAGAGTCCAAATCCTTCATCTGGTTGGCTAATTGGTCAGTACTATCACTACTGGGAACGAGCATATCAGACAGAGTCACATTAGAGGCACTGTGGGAAAAGTAGCCACTAGTAATACTGCTAGTGGTAGGGCTACGGGACACCTCTTTTTCAAGGACACGAGAGTTTGCCAAGTCTCCTCTGGAAGATAACCACTCCCTGTTATCCAGGCTAGCATTGTAAACACTGAAATCAGCAAACTCCTCGGGCACATATGGCTTCTTGTCAGTGTCCTCCAACTCTTCTTCTTCATCAGAGTCCTGCTGCAACATTAAAAGATATACAGTTATTTCTCTAGAAAATTAGTTAGGTTGTGTTTTTTTAAGTTTCCTATCTCACAGCAAAGGCACATTTTCCCTTAAATAAAATTGTTTTTAAGCAAGGGCATAACATATCACTGAAAATCTAGTAAAATGCTTATCTAGTTAAAAATGTGCTTTTTAAAAATGTGCAAACCTTTAGTCTGCACGGTCTAGGGGCTTACTGTAATGCAGCAGTACATAATCTTACTATCTCAAAACAAGATCTGTTTCCCAACAAATAAGAGTCGTATTCACAACAGTTGGCAACCAGGAGCCCAAAGTAATGCTTTTATGCATGAAAACAGCCTGTAAGTGGAAACACACTAAGAACCAACGTGAGCATAACACTTTTTTCATCCTCAGAGGGAGGATGTGAATGTGTCCATTCACAAATTGCACTCCAGTTCACTGCAACAGATCAGAATCAAACTGTGTGCTATTCTGAATGCTCCCCACGTTATTACTTAATTAAATACTGTAGTCAAATAATCCTTAACTCATTCAAAATGGCAACAATCTACTTCTATTATCTTCAGTGAAGGCAAATTATTTTCTTGCTGTTCTAATTAGAGTGTCCTTTTTGCTGCAAACCACAGTATACAGATTACAAACAAACAGTGATGACAAAACAGACATTAATGCAATCTTCTCATTGCAGAACATACAATTTAAGCCATTTGATTAAATGAAGCCAAAATATACAGAGTACATGACTGGATATCTGAGAGACAGAAAGGAAAATGAAATGTCTGTTTCTATAGTTCATATAGAGGAACTTCCCTCTATATGCAATAGAATTAAGATACACTTCAATATCCAGTCCCAAGAATATTTCTGCATCAGTTGAAAGACGTACTGTACCAGGATTGCTAAAAGTTTGATCCAGAATGCAATACACGGGTAATATTTTCATGAAATTGTGTCAAATATCTCTTCTTCTATGAATATAAAAAAGTCACTGACTCACTGACTCATCAAAACCGCCAGGCCTAGAAGCATGAAATTTGGGGTGGGTGTTCCTTTCATGACGGAGGGGTGCACTAAGAACCGGTTTTTGGAAATTCCAACAGGAAGGGGGTGAAAAGGGGCGCAACGCGTTTTCCTCCCTATACTTTGCATTGAAAATTGCTGACTCATCAACATTCCGCCCCAACTGCTGGGCCTGAAGCATGGAATTCTGGGAGTTCCTTCTGTCACCTGAACACCCACCAAGAACCATCTGGAGAAATTTAACCCTTCAGGGGCTGAAACGTGGTGCAATGTGTTTTTGTTCTATACTTAACATGGAAGACTGACCAACCTCCAGCCAACTGGGTGCTCAGTGCCTGGTACACTGGGGGGGATGTTGTTCGAAGGAAGAGGTTGCACCGGGGAGGATGCTGCGCATGGGCGATATTGCACATGGGGAGTTGATGTGCATGGGGGATGTTGCACATGGAGGGTTGATGCGCATGGGGGTATGTTGCACATGGAGGGTTGGTGCGCATGGGGGTATGTTGCACATGGAGGGTTGGTGCGCATGGGGGTATGTTGCACTTGGTGGTTTGATGTGCATGGGCACATGGAGGGTTGATGAGCATGGGGGATGTTGCACATGGAGGGTTGAGGCACATGGGGGTATGTTGCGCATGGGGGTTGTTGCACTTGGTGGTTTGATGTGCATGGGCGATATTGCACATGGGGAGTTGATGTGCATGGGGATGTTGCACATGGAGGGTTGATGCGCAGCGGGGTATGTTGCGCATGGGGGTTGTTGCACTTGGTGGTTTGATGTGCATGGGCGATGTTGCACATGGGCGGTTGATGCTCATGGAGGGATGTTGAGCATGGGGAAATGTTATGCATGGGGGTTGGTGTGCATGGGAAAGTTGTGCATGAGGGGATGTTGCGCATGGGGGATGAACATGGGGAATGTTATGCATGGGGGATTTGCGCATCAGGGGGTTGAAGAGCATGGGTGGTTGATGTGCATTGGGGGATGGTGCACATTGGGTGGATGAACATGGGGTGGATGCGCAAGGGGGGTGATGTGCATGTGAAATTGATGCATAGTGGGGGAATCTCGTATGGGGGAATTTTACACCCGCAACGCGGGTATGCTTTTCGCTAGTCTAAGTTATAAAACAGACATTCGTTGGTTATGAGGTTGTCCACGGTGTGTGTAGATGTGGAAAACCTCAAAATGCCAGATGTGGGGGGGACCTGGATGCAGATGTCATATGTGTGGGCTGCTGTGTGCTACAGGAAGCTGGACTAGATGAGACTTTGGCCTGATCCAGTGTGTAACAAGATTGGATCTCTACACCATTATATACGTCTAACAGTAAAAAAAATAAATGGGGATATTCTTTTGTGCATTTTCCTAATATACCAGTCAGGAAACAGCCTGAGTTGTATAATTAGCAGACAAGGAACTTTGAAAGAATATAATTGGCTATATGCTAACTTGTATAATTAGGAAAATGCACAAAAGAACAAACCTATTTATTTCCAGAGAATTTCTTCTGACTCTTAAAGAGTTATTTTTGAGAGTCTTGCTGTTAGGATCAGAAGGGCTTTAGGTGTGGGGCTGTCAGAGGAGGTAGCACTGCCTCAAACTGGAAAAGAACATTATCAGGGAGTGAAACATAGAGTGGATTTTCTCCTTATTACAAGTCCAGCAAATCACAGTTTATTAGACTGATTTTATTATTCCTGATTTTGGCCTATTTAAGTGAAGACAATCAGATGTTTCTGTATTTTATTCCAGTTAGTTTCTGGAAACATTGTCCTAATATCATCATTATCAATTAAAAGAAGTTTGCAATAATATGTAAATATTAAGTATTATTAAAGTGCATGAATTCTACTGCTGCCTCATTATGAGCCGATAGGGCATCATGTAGGGCTGAATTATTCTGTGATATTTCTGCTTGCCCTGCCTTTCTTGATTCCTAGCCATCAGCCTTTGTATGGCTATAGGGTGAGACCTTTGCTACAAAACCAAATATATCAATATTGTGATATTGAGGCCTTGCAGAGTTTGAATGGGAAGTCCATTTACCCTTTTTGGAAAGTTACCAAAATAATGAAAACAAAAAACTTTGATGGCATGGCTGTCAAACAGCCCTTTGTGGTGAGTTGGATGCTTTCCAAAAGCATCAACTTGTGTTTTAGTTTAATTGATATTGAGTTTTTTCTCTGACACATTAATGTAAAGTTTCACAATAACTATTATAATGTTACTTGGGAAGATGAAAGCAAGACCATATAGTCCACATATAATAATAAATCCTGCTTGCCATGAAGTGGCAATACCAAAATATGGTTGGGGTACACTGTACGATTACCTGTTAAAATGGATTTCTATGACTTAGATCCAGTAATTGGAAGATGGGTCTCACCATTCATCAGATTTTTTTTAACTATTCCAACATGGTTTAATCATTTCAGAATCTTCTTCCTTATCCTTCAACTAGCTCAGTTATCAACAGTCAGCAAACTGTCCAGTCATGCTCCTGGAATAAAGGGAAACATTCCTTGCAAACCTTTTCTGTTCTAAAGGACTCTTTTAGAGAAAATATAAGGGCAAGGGGAAATGGTGTCTGAACAGGTTTAAATAACTAATACACTAAGAATCTAATATGTTTTCAGTACCTTGAAAAAACAGTTCTCGTTAACATTTGAAAAGAACTGCGTTTCCAAAGTGATAATCTATTAGCAAAGGGTATAATGCATGAGTTTTCTCTACACCTTCTTTTACTTAGTGATGTAAGCCATGATGTGCAGTAAGCCACCAATATAGCAACAGAACAACCTCACCAGTTTCTAGAGTACATCATCAAATCTGTTCAGCTGTCCATAAACCTTTCATAATGGAGACAGGTAGAAGTTTCTCCAAGAGCATTTGTTTGAGAGACACATAATTGTTTGAGATACACAGATTTTTCTAGGTCTCGGTTGTGCAGCTTTGTAAAAATTTTACACAGTGATATACTGGTGATATAGTGGTACAAACCTTTAGCCCATATCTGCCCACACATCCTATTAGCAACACCTATATGTTGCATGTGTACATTGGCAGACACAGATTAATTAATAAGGTTTCAATAGCGAAGAATTCGCTATATTCATTCACTCAGTATTGCCTTCTGTTGTAATGAATGTATTCCCCTTAGCATTTCACCACCGTCCTAAGGCTCATAGGTAACATTACTGCACCTTCTGGAAGCGTTTGGTGGATCTTTTATTATTCTTTGTAATCCAAGACGCCTCTTACAGAAAACAGGCAATACTGCATGAAGTAACAAATAAGCTCTGATCAGCCCATGAGCTCAGATCAGCAGTGGACTGAGGGCAAATAAAGAGCACAATCCTAACCATGTCTACTCAAAAGAAAGCCCCCACTGTGTTGAATGGGTCTTACTCCCAGGAAATTGTCTTTAGGATTGCAGCCTAAAGCTCAATTCAAATAAGACAAAGGTTCAGTTAGCGACTTCAACTCACAAGAGAGTCTGTAATAAACATGTATTGGACAAGGCTATATTCCCCTCAAATAAGCAGATTCACACGATGAGGATAATTACAGATCTAGTAGATAACTTTTGTGGCATGGATTATTTTTTAGCAGTATAGCTATCAATCTTCCTAGACAGATTTAACCTGTCCATTGTTTTTCATGCCCTGGTAACCTCCAGATTAGATTGTTGAAATGGTGCTGCAGTCTAAGCTAGAGTAATATTACAGAAGACTGCTCAGAAACTTGGTATAAAATACAGCTGCTATGTTACTAAATGGGATGAGCTATTTGGAAAAGATCTCATTAGCATTTAACTACAATGGCTACTGGTTTTTTTCTGAGTAAAGTGCTTGTATTCACTGTTAAACTCTGAACAGCTTGAGACTTGTGCACCTAAGACAATCCTAACTTCCACTTGCACAATCCTAATTTGCTGGGAGGCCAGCATGGCTCATTCTGAAGCAAGAGGAATCTTTTCCTCTTACATTGAGGGAGAGAGACAGCAGTTTCAAGGGGCTACTTGGACATCAATCAGCGGCACAAATCCAGGTTGTGCAGCAAATCCAAGCAGTGAAAATTATAGAATTCCACACCCAAATTCTCATGACACGTAGACAGAAGCTGCCTAAACACAGTCAGGAAGCACTAGCATCCGGGTTTATGGCAGTAATGGTTGAAGCCCTGCTATTAATCATTTGAACTGAACTAATAAAGATAGCAATGGTAGAGAGAAATTATCCTTCCTAACATGGTGTCTTTTTTCTGTGGCTGCTGCTCATGTCTCTATTACATTTTGAGCTCTCTGGGAATCTTTTTTTCCACCAGGCAAACTGATTTGTGAACTATTCCCTATACAAATACTGTAATCATCATATAGCTATCAGTTTCTGTCAACAGTGCCAGCTACATTCCAACAAGAGCAAGGGATAAAAACTCACCACAGTGATACCAAAAATATCACTGTACAACTAAAGAATTTGTGACTGAAGGAGAAAAGCAGCTAACAAATAGTGCGTGCACACACAATTTTATCAGCATTTCTTTACATATTGGTTGTGTGCAAAGAGCTATACTGAACTTAGATTACAGATTTCAAATTTCAAATAACACTTAGTTTTAAATTTACTAGGTTGTTAATTTCAAATAAGATAATAGTTCAATACATCTTGGAAAAATTTAAGCTCATATGAGATTAAAAGTATTGGCTACTGTTGCAATGACGACACCTTATGTTGAAAGTGGGAATAACTTAATACAACGACGGAAGGAATGTTTCATCCACTTTCCCCACAAACCACTTACTCACTAGGTGTTGAAATGCATGTTCACAAATTGGTGTGTGTAACCCTATATACTTGATGATGTTGATAACCCATGGAAGGAAGGTGTTAAAAGTATACACAAGTAATGGGTGATCACGAGTGTAATGAAGAGCCTTATATATATGAAAACATACAAAACCATTGAAAATCTGGTAAACTTTGAGATTCACTGGTAACTCTTCAGATTTCCAAGATGAGTGGGAGGGGTGAAAAAATTCTGACATTTAGAGAAAAACTAGAAACCCAACAACGACACACTAGTAAGAGAAAACTAACTTTCAATAACAGACTCTGAAAGATAAAATATAAATAAAAAATGAATTGCTGCCAATCAGATATTTTCCTACATGCAAGCAAACCAACATGCAATTAAAATACATTTGTAACTGTAGTATAAATACCCATAATAGGGCTATGAAAGCCACCACCAGGCATTATGACAGAAACTGATGTAAAACTTACAATCTTTTCCTCATGTATGCTATTGTGTTCTACTGACATGCCACTGGCATTACTTCCTGAAGGCACAACACAGCCAGCATTATGTACCTGAGATGATGGCATGCTCTGCAAAGGTTAAGACACACAAAACATCACACAAAGAAGATACTGACATTAAACCCATGCATGTTAGTAAGACAAGAAAGAAACAACTAGGGTAATTAGGTTGTACGATTTACTATGATCCAAGTTAACTATAGAAACAGGTTCAATCAAAAGTCCAATCCTATGCATGTTTACTTGCAAGGAAAAACTCACTGGTACTCGTGCACAGGATTGTAACTATAGTCTTTAGCTTTAAAAATCTTAAATTATGGGAAAAATTGAATATTTCTCCACCTCCAATAGGTTAACAAAATGACAACTTACCCCAATTGTTCAATATACATACTGAAAAAAGGAACACAAAAAACTCATACAATATCCATGCAAGAATGTTTACCAGGAGGAAGCAAAACTGAAATCATTCCATAGTAGAAAGAACTAGTAAAATTTTAATGTGGAATTCCAAAGGCTCCATATAAAAAATGAATGTGAAAATTATCTGCTAAGTACAGGTGTCCCTCGTTATCCACTAGGGTTCCCATTCCAGAACCTCCAGTGAATAAAAAATCTGTGTATACAGAAAACAATGGAAAAATAGGTTTAAAGACCAACGTTCAGGTTTCTTGCTCCTCTGTTGTACATAATATGATAAGGTAGTGCCTCAATATCTGCAGGGGCTTGATTCTGGTACTGAAAAATGGAATGACTTCTTGCATGCCTGCCTCTCTAAAACAGTAGAAAAGCAGTTTTTTAAACTGTAATTTGCAGTTAACATTCGTGTTGAGTCAAAAATAAAAAAATCAGTGTGTAGCAAGATTGGACCTGTAGATACAATTATTACCGGTACTTACACACAAAAGATCCAGAAAGCACAAAACAACTTTAAGCTTCTTTCAACTACCTACCTCTTTGCCAAGCAAAGGTCGAGTTTCAAAAGAGGACTTTTTGTTCTCTTCTTTTAATGGCATTAAGGGTTTGAAAAATTTGGGTGGTTGTGGAGAAAATGCCTTAAATGGGCTGACTGTTGATGCATGTGGATTCTCTGATACGTAACCTTGGAAAATGAAAGAAAACCACATTTCAATGAGTTAGCTATTCAAACGTATTAACAGTAAAAAGAAAGGTAACAAGATAAAAATTCAGAACATTACACCCTAAAATAAGTTACACAATTGTTTAATTCAATAGTGTCAAACACAAGACCCATGGGCTGAATCTGGCCTGCCTCGCCATCTTGTGTGACCCCCGAGAGCTTCTCCTCCACACTTTCCTGACAGTAAGCCCCACTGACTATAATGGGATTTACTTCTGAGTAGACATCCATAAATTGGACTCTGGCCTTCGGGAACCACTATTAATGCTAATTTCGACACTTTGAGGTGATGAAATGAATTCAACACCTCTGGTTATGATCTATGTTGCTCATATTCAGAAGTACCTGGGAATTTAAAGGCAGTAAGATGCAAGAAATTATTTTAATGTCATAGATCACATTTTCATTATTAACTTTTAATATTTGCATTTACTGATCTAGTATCTTTTTTACTACATAAATCACTTTGTGCATGGCTCATATTGCAAAATGGGAGATAAATATTAATCATCATCACAAAAATCTTACCACCAGGTTCTTTATTTCTGTGAGGCGAATCTCTGGGTAAAGTACCATAGCATGATACATCTTGAAAACTGGAGGAATAATCCATTATATCTAGTTGACCTTCTGACCAACCCTAAAATCACAAACACTCTTAAAATCAAATAAGAAAGAAATTAGCTACCAACTAAAAATTAGTTTAGTTTCTTTCAGCGTAGTCCTTCTTCTACTATCATGAATATCTTCTAATAGTTCATTTATTTATTCTGTACTGTATAAAACATCCAGGAATCTTTCACTGTAAAAAGGGGATTTTTTAATTTCTGCAACTATATAGCCTTTAATCAACTTGAGAAACCTACTGTGCCCTGCCTTTTGTCACCCAAGGAAATAAATTAAATATGTTAAATTTTTTAGTTTAGAACTAAAAAATTTTCATATAAGGAGTTAAAATGAAGTCTGAGTTTATTTAAAGTTACTCTTACTTTTCCAGTCAGGAAGGTTAAAACAAATTCTAGATTCTTGTTTTAAATTATACACTGGGGGGCTCTTTATCTGCTGTCCTCCCAACGCCACCATAGCTCTGCTCCAGTGGTGACTGGAGGTCCTTCTGAGGAATACAGAGGCTATCAATGCCCAGCTTTCTGAACCCTCAGGAGGCATTATAAACTTCCAGGAGGCAAAAATTCTGTACTTCTGGTTTTTGGCTTAAAAACAGAAATGCCTGTTTTTGCCTTCTGGGAGGTTTAGAGAGCCTCTCAAGAACTGGGGAGGCTGCAACAGCCTCCGCAATCCAGAGGGGGCTGTCAAACTTGACTGGAGCAAAGCTCTGGTCAAGTTCATAAGATAGGAGGTAGTGAGATCTGCATATTTGATTATCCACTGATTTCTTTATCTGCAGGGGGGAAATCTGGAAACCCACCTCAAGTCCCAGCTGTAATTATTTTAGATTGTTCATTATGCATGACTCAATAACCGTTAAAAGTCTTTCTTGAACAGAAAATGAAATATATTTCTACTATACTACACGTTCAAATTTCAAACAAGACTAAAAATGTCCCCAATCCAATTTTCTCCATACCTTATCTTCTTCGCAGCCAGAAAGATCTAAACGGCTAGAGGACACCTAAACAGAAACAAAAATAGTTGTGAGATGCATGAGTTATGTCAGTCATCTAAGCATATTTGGTTTCATATGAAAACTGCAGTTTTGTTTCTTCTCACCACCAGTCTAGATTGCATCTGTAAAGCTTCAATAAATAAAAGGACTAACAAACATGGCAAAGAACTTCAGAGCATTAACATTCATCTTGCATTTAGGAAAGATGTAAATTACGTCTGAGAAACAAATTACTTTGAAAATGCAACTGAAAAGAAAACCTGCAGCTGTCATTTTTTCCAATTTTCATTGAGACCCTATTCTACTATAACAGGGAGATTATTTTATTATAACACTCTTGGTGCACTCTTCATGCCTTATATCAGGGGTCTCCAAGCATTTTGGGCCAAAGGGTGCATCAAGTATCTGGCATGTTGTGGAGGGCAAAAAAAATTAAGTATAAAATTTAAATAAATACATTAGAGATAGAACTCTAATTCTGAGGCCCTCAGCAGAAAGAAGGCCCTCAGAAAACCTTCTGGATGCAAACAGAGCACAGCTCTGGTTGTGGTCTGTTGAGTGGGCCACAAGCACTCAATGGACCAGAGGTTGGCTGAGGGCCAGATAGAAGCTTGACGTGGGCCACATTTGGAGACCCTTACCTTAGACCAGGCATCTCCAAACCGCAGCCCTGGGGCCAGATGCAGTCCTCAAGGTCCCTTTATCTGGTGTCTAGGAGCCCAGTAATCCACTCCAATACATTCTTATATGTAAATTTATTCAAATTTGAAATGTAAAATAGTTTTTTGGCCCCTGACAGTGTCAGAGAGATGATGTGACCGTCCTGCCAAAATGTTTGGAGACCCCTGCATTAGACTGATAAAAATATATCTACTTGCTTGTCTATAGCATCTCATGATGTCTCTGAAAAATGCTCCTCCAAATATGAATGTACATAGAGTTAATGCTCATTTGCGTAGTTCTACTAAGGAGTGTTGTGAAGAGTCTCATGGGGCATGACTCTAGAGTCTCTTGGCTTGAAAACAAGTCTTAATGGAGGCACTTTCCGAGACTTTGAGTCATATGATTCTGTAAGTCAAGTTGCCCTACCTCTTTTAAAAATCCCACTGCCAAAACACTGTAAGTCAAAGTTGCCCTACCTCTTTTAAAAATCCCACTAACAAAAACAGTGCTGGACTGTAGGTGTGTGCTGGCGCTCTCTTTAAACACTCCCCCACAGTTTCCGCCCATTTGTGAACTTTTTGTTGAAAAGCAGTTTATAAATTCTGATTGATTTGTAAACAGTGAGAAGGATAGCAAAAGAGTAGGGAAGGATCAGCAAGAAGGTCACAAGCAGAAGCTACAAGGCTTACCAGGGTGATCCAAGCCTTGGTAGCCCTACTCAAAAGGAGTTCCACTCCAGCTGACCATTCAAGTGAGGGCTCCTTCTCCCACAGCCATGTAGTGAAAAGCATGATCCTTTGACTTTTCTCTCCCCCACCCCGCCTCATGCTCTCTCTTGGTTCCTCAAGACTGCTATAAGGCAAAAAAAGCCCTTGGGCTTTTCTCCCTCAAATGGTGAAAATATTAGGACTCCAATCCTTTGTCCAATGATCCTATTTTCCTTCCTTCCTATCAGAATCTGCCTGAAGAACTTTCTTTCATTTCTCTGTGCTGCAAAAGACACATTTATCCTTCTCTGCCTCATTGTGGAACTCTCTGTTGATTACCCAGAAGGTGTTTTACTCTTCAAAAAGGCAGACTTGATTTGGTGGATAAAATACAAGACTCAAGTCTTTGGGGCCCTGACTCGAGTTCTTTTCAGTGCTTTTCATGTGTGTGATTCACGCAGATGAGTCCCAGGCAGCAAAAATGTAAATTTTCATTAGTCAAGTCCAATTCATCTATGCATCTTACATTGTGAACATTTGGTGTGCTAACACTCCTCCGTAGTTGTCGAGTCTTTGTAGAAAGAGCTTCTTTAACTGTGACTGCCTGTGTTAAGAAAGAATGAACAAAATTAAATATATATATATATATATATATATATATATATATATATATATATATATATATATATATATATATATATATATATTGCCAGTTATAAACCCAATCAATTTCAGTGAGAATATAAAGTTACATTTATTTTCAGAGCGCTAAATCGCTTATTAACCAACACTGTAACTTTAATGCCTCTAACAATAAGCAAACAAGTAAACATTTTGTTCAAGTCATACCCTCAAATCAAGTTAACAGGTGTTTGCTGTTACCAATATTAAAGATTATGAAAATGAAAGTAAGACATGTTCAGTGACCAGTTTTACAGCAGCTTGGTGTTCTTTTTTACTTGCCTGTCTTAGTCGTTCCAGACTCAAAATGTTCTCCACTTGCAAAACTCCACGGGTATACTTTTCAATGTAAGTTTCACCATCAGTCAAACCTTCACTTTCACTCCTGGCTGCCATCAGTGCTAGTGTTTCCCGATCCTCAATGTCTTCTGTTGCCTAAAATTTAAGTTGCTTTTGTTTAAAACTGCAACACAGTCTGAAGTGGTCTTTTGATCAGAGAGAATTGAATAATGTTGCAGTCAAGTTGCCTTGAACAGTAATTTGAGAAGCAGCTGACACTGCCATTTGATTGTCTCATTTTACCATTTAATGGAAGGATAACAGAATTTACCTTTGGTATATTGGAAACTATTTCATAGGTCACACCACAAGCGAACCATATATTCTTTAGGGATATTCTTCTTTTTAGACTTTGAGTAAAACTCTAGAAAAGCAAACAAATTTTTAAATTTGAAAATAATTCACCAGGTAAATAGTTTAACCAAGCATGCTATTAAAGATGTTAGGTAACAGCATTTTTTCAATTTTTTTATTCAGTCCCCAAACTGCAACCTATGCAATTTCAAAAGCAATTCACAGCTCAGTTAGTCTTCATTTTTCTTAAAACATTTTTACCAGCTTTCTCTTGTCCTCTTTACTATCTGTTCTAACGAGTGGTAGAAGAAATTAGAGGAAATGGTGGCACTGAATGCCAAGGAAGAAAGTGAAGGGACTTTCTACTTACGTCCCTAAGTGTTAGGGACATTGCTCTCCTATTACTCCATTTAATGACAACAATACCATAACTGTTAATATTGTAATAAATTATGTACCTTTAAGAACTGAGGGGCAGGTGCAGCTTTGGCAGAAAAATATGTAATATGTAAGTAGATCTACGTCTAGTTCCTCAAAAGCCAAGGACTTAAGTAGAAAAGTATAACATGAAGACTTATATTATAAGTCTCATCTATTATAAGATTAATTGTACCAGATGTTATACCACACAGGAAATAAATTTGTCATACTGTGCCATAGCCTTAAAGGTTCAATAATCAAAGTTCTCAAATCTCACTATTTCTTTCATGACTCAGTTTTCTTCATTTACAAATACTTTCACATTTCTTCCTTTTTATCTGGAACAGGACACAGAAAACAAGAACCAAGACTCACAGCTGCTGGGGAATGCATAGCAGTGATAGCAGAACACCAACAGGAGACCTCTGATGTTCACTTCATGTTAGCATTCTCACTGTCATCTCCTGTAGTCTTTTCTCTAGAAACGATAAGTCTAGGTTCTAGCTGCCTTCCAAAGCGAAAGGAAGGAAGGAAAAGGCTCCCTTTAACAATGCATTTTCAAAAGAAAAGAAATATTTCACATTGTTATGAGGGAGGTCCACTGAGCTGAGTCCTTGCCATTTGTGGCTTTTGGCATCTGAGGTAGCAGCAAGAACAGAGATTGGGGGATGCCAGTGCTTGATATTGACATGATGGTATTTGCTATTGTATCGAATTGTGTACATTGTAAATAAATGTACAGGCTGAGCTGTGGCATCTGTGGGTATTCTGTTCCAACAACTTCCATGAATGTAGATTTTTTTGCATTAAAAGTAATTAAAAAATTAGGTAGTCCTTTAGGCAGCCTGCTTACTATGGTGACACAGCTGGCAGGAAATTAATCAACCTCCCTCCCAGTCTCTGGGACAAAAACCTCTCTTCCTCCTCGTGTGCAAAAAAAGACAAAGTGATCACTTCCCAATTGCTTTTGCATCATGAATGGAGAGGTCTGTCTCCAGGGAAGTAAAGTGATTGCCTGCCTACTGTTTTACCATGATTAGTAGACTATTTTTAAACCTAAAGAAACATTTATCTGAGCCAAACTCATTCATGTTGAGATAAAGTTGTGGGTGAAAAAATCTGTTGATAATACAGAGTGAACTTAGTCTAATATTTCTCTTTTTTTTAACTGATAAGAAAAAAACAGAAAGTGACAGACATGACATAATACATAAATGTGAAAGTAGACCTTGCTTTATATAAAAGGATCCCATTACCTGTTTATTGTAAATATTGGCTGCAATCCTTTTACGTAACACCAGTTCCATTGCAGCAGGATGGCTGAGCTGGACTGTAATCTTTACTATCAAGTAGATCCTCTCATTCTGAGGTGTCACCCTATTCAAGTGAACTGAATCATGCACAGATGAGTCCCAGGCAGCAGTGGCTGAAATCTAAGAGCACAGATGGATATGAGCAAGTACATACTGTATTGTTAAAATGTTGCCCTGAAATGCAAAAATGTTTAACCAACTATATATCATTATTATCAAAAGCTTCAGTAATAAACTTCTCCCCTATTCAAGGTACAATGATCACTTTAATTGAAAAAAATGACTGTAGACCGGCAGAAGATTGGAAAACATGCTGTTATACCTTATACTTTGGTCCAAAAAAAAGAAGCCCCAAAACTCCTTATCAAACAAAATGCATCTCAGAAGGTATTTAAACTCATTATGGTTAGGTTTGTTTTTTTTAAATGCTACTTAATATTTGAATAGTGACATATTGCCATGATGTAGTTCATACAACTACATCCTGGTAAGCAAGCCAGGTTCTGCTTGCCCACCTATAATAGTTTAGCTTCTGCTGCCCACCTTGACACCCACCGTGGCTGTGGATGGTGCAAGTGGTTAAGTCACTGTGCCTGTTAACCAGCAGGCCAAGTTCGAGACCTGGGTTGGCCCCACAAGACAGGGTGAGCTCCTGTCCATAGCCCAGCTTTGCGACGCCAACTGGATCCAATCTTATTGGCTCTGCCTTTCCATTGGACTAATTCAGTGGCGTGGAGAGGGGGGATTTGCTGCTTGGGTAACAGCCTATCCTCCATAACAATCTAACCCAGGCTTTTGTGCTTCGCATGCAGCGCATGCAGCACCGAGCACAATACCATAGTCTCTCAAGACTGATGGAGACCTGCTTTTTTTTTGCTGCCTACCTATAATAGTTTACCCAAGGACTTCAACTCAGTCCAAAGAAGCAGCCAAGGAAGTCCTGACTTGCTACTCAGTCTTAATCACTATACAACACCAATTACCTATTTGCAAAAATTTTCAAATTTTCTTATTAATGAATGTCAATCTACAAATTCTGTGGCACACCTAATTTGACTATCTGCGGCACACCAGTGTGCCAGAGCACACTGGTTGAAAATCATTGCTCTATAGTCTGAAGCAGTTATCCTGGATTCACAGCTGCTCCTGGATGTCCAGGTGTCAGCTATGGCCAGAAGCACCTTTGCCCACTGTACCTATATCAGTCGGATCTGACCATGGTGGTCCGTGCAATGGTGACATCAAGACTAGACTATTGCAATGTGTTCTACATGGAGCTGCCCTTGAAGGTAGTTCAGAAGTTACAACAAGTGCAGAATGCGACTGCTCATGTGATTGCTAGGGGTTGGCAGTTTGACTCTGCCACGCCATTGCTCCAGCTGTTACACTGACTGCCCATTCATTACTGGGCCCAGTTCAAGGTGTTGAGTATGACCTATAAAGCCCTAAACAGCCTGGGTTCAGTGTATTTGAGAGTCTGCCTGCTTCCATATAATCCGGTCTGCTCTCTGAGATCATAAGAGAGGGCCCTGTTGGTTGTGATGCAACTGAAAGAAGTAAGCAGGAAGGCAGCCAGAAAGAGGCCCTTCTTGGTGGTGGCACCAACTCTGTGGCACTCCCTCCCCAAAGGGTGCAATCCAGAGCAACTATGGGAAGTCCTTGCTCCAGTGTAAGAAAAATTTGCTCTGGATTCCAAAATGCATTTCCCATAGGTTTTCACTAGGTGGTGCAGTAACTATGGGTACAAGTAATGTGTCTTACGTGCACCCGTAATTACTCTGGATTGTAGGGTTTGTCAAGGAAAGCCCCCTCATTGTGAACCTTCCAGCAAAGCCTTAAAACTCTTTTATTTAGACAAGCATTTGATGGCTTTTAAAGGTTTAACATTATTGTATTATTGCCTGCCTTTTTTTAAACCTGGGTTTTAATTATTTTTTTTAACTTTTTGCATAGTTTAATTGTATTTTAACTGTAATCTAGTTTTAATGGTATTTCGTTGTTTTTAAATGTTGTTATCTGCCTTGGGTTTCCTTTTGTTCAGGAAGAAAGATGGGCTACAAATCTAATAAATAAATAAATATAGCCTGAATCAGTGATGTTCAATTTTTTCTATCTCATGGCATACTGAAAAGGCACTAAAATGCCTTTATGGTCAAGGCACACCGTCAGCTTTTAGACCATTGGTTAGGCATACTGTGCTGCAGGAAGAGGGCTCAAATCTCACAACTGCCCTATTAATAAATGACCTTCCTCCAAATCCTATGGCACATCTGTAGATAATGCATGGCACACCATGGTTGAAAATCCTTGGTCTGAAGAAAGGAATAGTGAAATGAATTACCACACCTTTTTTTTAAACTAAAGCCATGAAAGCTGTAATCCTAAAGGTAGTTTCCTGGGAGTAAGATCCATTGAGCACAATGGGGCTTACTTTTGAGTAGACATGGTTAGAATTGTGCCTGAAGACTTTTAAACAAATCTAAATGTGATTTGTAAAGAAATATGCTGGTGACTTGGTTTCAAGAGAAGGGTCAAAATTGAACAACTGAGAAGAAAGTCCACATTCTTGTTCTGGAGAAAGAGAAACTGTCCTCTAGCCATTTTTAAAATAACCTGTAATAACGTCTTCCAATATTATTAAATTTCATAGAAAGAGAAAAGTCACTTAACCATACATGAGGTAGAGCTAGAAACAAATTATTTTCTTCAGGGGTTAATCCAAAGCAAAACTGAACTTACACATTTTGTTTAATTTTTTATATTGGAAATTTCCAAGAATTTATTTCCAAGTTGCCCTGGTGAAACTTTGAGATTTGAAAGATGTAATTTAGAATTAAATGACATAAGTAACAATGAAAAATATAGCAGAAATACAACAGCTATAAATCAATTGCCTAAGATAGTTTACTAGCAATTTACCTCATCCTTACTGTGTTTGATGATCGGCAGATAGAAGAATTGACTTCCATGCTCCTTGGGTAGTATTGAATTAACTCCTGATGCATGAGGGCCAATAAGCTGTTCATTGGCACTGAGGTCATCCGCTAGCAGGTGAAGACACAAGATTACAAGACTGTATATTTAAACCTCAAAGAATACTACCTGACACAATATTCAATACGATAAACTGTTCTAGAGTTTTACTCAGGTTACACAGGAATCACACACATTATAACCTTTTACTCAGGTTATACTGGAATCACATACATAAAGCTTTAAATAGAATCCAAAGTAACATTATAGATCAGCATTTCTCTATGTTTTGTCATCCAATGTACCACCTTCCATGATACACCTATTGGAAGTAGCACCAGAACTAACTGGCAATAATGCATCCGTTATTTCCAGTATGGGATGCCAGACATGACACACCAAACACTGGTAAGAGGCTCGAAGTGGATAAATCTTCTTTGTGTGAATAAATCACATGCTGAAGCTCTGTCCAAAGAACTAAACCTCCTACTCTTGCTCGCTATGTTGCATTGTTGGTCTTGTTACCAGGTGGTGTGGGGGGTTAGAGTGTGTTTACCTTTGGATAATACCTTAAGTACTAACAGATATCACCTCAAATATCACTGGTGGTATGATTACCACTGATTGAGAAACACTTTAATAGATTTACACTAGTTTTACTTCAAAAGTGCAAGAACATAGCATATTGTTCCAAAATTAATGGAAATATTGCTTCAAAGTAACACTAACTTTTAAACAAGTGGTGTGAAAATATGCTTTTCCACATGCCGAAAGAGTTCTCTTACCCAAGAGCTGGATTAGCACTTCACTACTATTTTCATAACTTTTAGCATTTTACAAATACTTACAGTACCTTAGTTTTAAACTGGTTTAACGGAAGATAATGAGTATGTTATATTCTGAAAAATATTGAGTATATTAATAGAAGCATAAATATGCTTCAGCTTATATACTTACTCATTAATCAAAAGCTAAGTTTATAAAGACATTTCAGACCAAAGATGGATATACTCCAAATATGCTGTACTTCCTATACAGCACTAAAATGGCAATACAAAATCTTCCCTTCCTCCCCATAAACTGCTACTTACCATTCAAATCAAGGAAAAGTACAGGTATGTGTGTTTCCATTCCAGAAGGTGGAATCCTAACAATAAAAAACATTCTTAAATACAGCTAACCACGTATGACTATACATATAAGCTAGATGGAAAACAAAGCATCACAGTGGTAACTTGGGTAAAGAATGCCCTGGGTAAAGTATGTTCCAGGTAAAGAACATACTGTTCCCCTGGACTTCTGACTTGGGTAGAGAAGCTGATTTGGGTAACGAAGGCCAGCTGGCAGCTCTTTGAAGTTTAAAGAGCTGCCAGCCTGCACTTGTTACCTGAATGAACAGGTCAGGTAATGCAAGTGCAGGTCCATTCCTCTGGGGGGTGAGTGGGAAGGTGCTTGGGGAGACTGGGGGGGTCTTCTGGGGGTGTGGGAGGGGAGATATAGGCAGCCTCGAATAGTGGCTGCCACTTTAAAAGCCTGCATCCCAACCCCAGGCTCCCTGCGGAGCTTTTGAAGAGGCTGGAGAGCTTTGCAGGGAGCCAGGCTTTTAAAGCTTCCAGCTGCCTGAATCTCTCCCCCACTGTCTCCAAACACCCTCCCACCCCACCCCAGAAGACCCCCACCCCCCCCCCCATGGGGCTAACTCCCAGAAAAGTCTCTAGAATTGCAGATTCCTAAGCATGCCTACTCAGAAGTAAGCCCCATTGTGTTCAACAGGTCTTACTCCCAGGAAAGTGTCTTAAGGATTGCAGCCTCCTAAAGTGTCTTTAGGATTGTGCCTTTAGGACTGCAGGCTAAGCAGACTTCAAAGGATCATGCACATTGAATGCATGTTTTGAATTCAATTCTAGTGTTTTGTCATCATTTTTACATACAGTTAATATTTTTATATGAATATTTTTTGGGTTGAGGAACCAATAATCTGAGTTTCCATTATTTCCTATGGGAAAATCCGCTTCACGTAAAGAACATTTCACGTAACAAACATGCCTCAAGAACGGATTAAATTTGTTACATGAGGTGCCACTGTATTTAAAAAAACAAGGCAGCCAGACAGATACACACAAAAGTAATTCAAAGTGGCCTCAACATTAGCAATTACTATGTACAATGGGATCCTAACCTCTGCAGGCGCAGTGGGGAAGCTTAAACTCAGCTTTATTGAGTGCAGCTTAGGATATTTTTCCCCTTAGCCCAAGTAACACCTTTGCTTGCCCAATGGGACTACTCAGATCTGTAGGGCTTCCAGGCCTAGAAAGGAAGGATGGGATACATCCACTTCCCCAGCTTAATCTGCACTGGTTCCATCCCTACTCCCAACAAGAAATGCTCCCTTTCCACCTCCATTTGTTATAAGGCATTAAAAGGAATATAAATAATTACTCCCAGTTTCACAGAAAAAAACCAAACTAATTTTCTTTTTCATTCTAGGAGTCACTCTAAGTCTGGCTGTGGCCATGGATTAGCTCAGAAGCTATGTTGGGCTCAGAAGACCCTCTAAAGGTAAGGGAAGGAGAGACTTCCAGAGGGTGGGAAATGTTCCCTGATAGCAAATTTAGTTTGCATGGTATAGTTAGGTATATTATTCTTAGTGGAAGGAACTGAACATTATCGTCCTCATTCAAAATGGAAAAAATGAATTGGCAAAAGTTGATTATGTTAATTTGAAACTTCTAAAGTGCAGGCATGCAGGCACTGGTATCTATGGGCAGTCCATTTCAGAATCCCCCTGTGGTTCAATGAAACAGAACGAGAGAGGGGTGATGCACGGAAGGGACACTACTGTGTGGGAGGGTGCTCAGACATGCCAACGCTCACAAATATTCCTGAAATTTTACTCCTGCAATGGCAAATAAACTTTGGTAGTTTCAAACTAAAAATAAAAAGCCTGGTATAATAATAGGTTGTTCTTTCTTCATGTCTTCAGCATCCAGTTAACTATTTACACTATGCATTAGGAATTACTTTGTAAGTATCTTGCTGCATGTAGATTTTTTCTCCACCTACCAATTTGCAGGAGCACCTGGGATCCCACTGTCCGAAGCTGGCACTAGTACAGCATTTCTTTCTTCTGTTAGTCCCACCCATTGTTCCACAAGCCGTGCTTCTCTTTCTGTGTCATCTTCTGTTTTCTCTAGAATGCAAGATTGGAGTGGGTTGAAAACCCAATGTTAGAAAAATGATTCTTATTTGTTATTTCAGTGTCTCCACTGTGAGGTCTATCTTTAGATTGGAGTGGATGTACATCAGGTCCAATGAAAATTAGCACCATAAGCAGCTTCTTGTTTGTACATTACAATGAACATACACTAAAAGGTCAACACAATCCCCACAATGATTACTTCACTAAAGAAAACACATTTAAGATGTGTTGATTTTTTAATAAATAGAAGAGTATCAAGGCAGCATTCTAAGGGCCCAATCCTATCCTATTTTCCAGTGCTGGTACAGTTAAGTTGTGTGGTGTGAGTTGCATCTTCCCATATCTTATTAAGATATGGACATATGTGTTCCTTTACTATAGAAGGAATATGTGTTCCCTTACTAAAGAACTGCATGGTGGATACATTGGAGCTGGAAAATTGGGCCCTATTTTTTTAGAGAGACAAAACATTCTTGTTAAGAAAACAATAAGAAATACAAACCTTGCTTATTGTTGATTTTTTTAATCTGCTCATCTAAGTATTCTCTACGTTTTATTAGTGCCTCAGACCACCTCTCTCTCACACAGTTTAAGTCTTCTTCCTATTGAAGAGAGGAAAAAAATTTGAACATGCATTATACTCCAAGCTATACCAAACATTTATTTTCAACTTTGACTGGAAATGTTATTAAATAGTTTTGATTACCATTATACAGAAATGTAAATATTCAATTTACATTAGGAAGATCACCAAAGACAGTAAGCATACCCAACTTGCAAGTAGCAGAAAGACTGAAAAGCTATAAACACATCAGGTGCTCCATAATCTGAACCATTTGTTTTACATAAGTGTGCATTTGTGGTTTAGATCTAAGCAAATAAGTAAAATGCAGTGGCATAAACTATTTAGTAGCATTTGAAACTGAAAAAGATTATCAACGTAAATATCCTTAGACCTGCATACATTCTATTACTGGTACCTGTAACTAGTAAAACATAATCTCCGTGCAGGCAAAAACCCATCATGCAATCATGCTTTCTGACAGTACAGAAATGTCTGATATGTTCTTCACAGAACAGTGCCATGAACATTTCAAAGCAAGTTAGTAGCTTATATGTCAGCAATGCATTTTAATTTGCATCTGCCCTGGATTTGGGGCTGGGTGTTGATTAGTCTTCAATGTTAAGGATAGGCCAAAAATGTATTGCACCCCTTTTCAGCCCCTTACGGGTTAAATGTTTCAGCATTGGTTCTTGGTGGGTATTTGGTGGTACTGATGTCACAGAAGGAACACCCTCCCCGAATTTCATGCTTCTGGGTCTGGGGGTTGGGGCAGAGCATCCCTCAGTCAGGGACTCTAAGTACAGTATAAGAAGGAAAACATGTTGCATCCCTTTTCACCCCATTCCGGTTGGAATTTCTGAAAACTGGTTCTTAGTGGGTGCCTCCATCACAGAAGGAACACCCTCCCCAAATATATGTGTGTGGGTATAGGTATATATTTGGTATAAGTATTTCACAAGAAGCATTGTGATTTAATGATATCCACAGTAAATTCTGAATACCAAATAAAGCATTTTTAATATCTAATAAAGATTCACACACTATTTATTTATTTCTGTATGAAAATAAAGCTCTGATTTCCATCGGATTCCTTCTGCTAAAGTGTTTATAGGTATTGTGATTATAGATGTAGATTATATAGGTAGTTACGGTTGCCACATGGAAAAGCACAATGCACAATCAAAGTATACTGAAATAGCTTGAAGCCTTTTAATGTAAAGAGCATTTCAAAAATATTTTTGTGCACGCAGCTGTTTATCTAGAGACCCTTTCAGGGTTGATGGCTAGTAGCATTAGCTGTGCCCCATGCCATGTGATTTGATAGCAAGAGCAGCAATACCTGGTAACTATCCATATCACCACCATCATCATCTCCTCCTCTCTGGTAAAAAGAATAAATTTATAAACACAACAAACATGCATTTTTCTTGCTAACACACCACAAACAAGCACATACACAAATTAGAACAAAAACATAGTACATCAAATTTTTCTCAGTTCATACATTTCTGCTGGCAACTCACCAGCATTGTTAAGGGAGCAGACAACAATTCTTGCCTTTATCACACTGCAAACAGGATGCAAACCAAGGCCATCAAGGCCAATGTCTGATTATGCAGCACCTTCTTCTACAATAACTTCCCCTTGTTTTTTTTTTAAGATCACCTGCTAAATGCAGCCAGGTCTGGGTGAGGAACCTGCAGCTCATACTTTCTTTGAAGGGCACAAAGAAGAGGAGGAATGGCCATTTGTTCATCAACCACATAAGGGCCATTACTGGTAACATGAACTGGGGTTTAACCATCACACCCTAAGATTACAGATTTTTATTTACTGTAGGGAATCATACAACAGATGCACCAATAACATATTATGGATAAAGGAGAGTTCGTCAAACAGAGCTTTAAAGCTATAAAAGCCTTCTGTGTTAACTAAGCAATGAGCACTTGAAAAAACACACACTGCCCAAGATGATAGATACAGGTTGTTTTACTTATCATGGGCAAAAAATGACTGGTCCCACACCAAGGGGAGTCAAGGTGGCTAAAAATAAAGCATAAATACAATAAAGATTAAAAGAAACATAAAACAATTAAACACATTAAAAATTACACTTTTCCCTACTTTTTACAGCCTTTTAGATATTTGAAACATGCCCTTTCTTCATTTTCTCATCCAAAGTTCCAGGCCATGCATCATCAATTTAAATTTGAAAACAAATTAAAAATCACTAAATTGGCACTGTATAGACTTACAGCAGTCTAATTAAATAGCTCTCTTTGTTTCAAAAACAACTCTGAACTAACTTGTAAAAGGGAGATCTGCCAACATCAGACAGGATAGGAACACTTTGGTCATATAGATAAGAGTCAACGGGAATGTAGAAAAAAGAGGACACAATTCTAATCAATTTAGGCCAGCACAACTCACCTATTTCCCTGTTCCCACAGTGGTGTGGGGAGGGTAGTGCATGTCTGTGTACTGGCCTAATCCCTTAGGAGTGGCACAGAAGTGCCTTTCAGCACTTTTGCTACACCTCCCACAGTATCATGGGACTTGTATCAGCCTAATGAAGGGTTAGGATTGCATTGTAATTCAGCAACAAATACAGAACAGAAATGGCAGCTCCTGATGAAGTCTGTGCTGTGAAGGAGTGGGGTTTGACTGCTAATTTTAGTCATTTTTGAGGCTTGGGGAATCTTGAGGAGGAATCTGTAGGCTTCCTAAATCCCAAAGGTCTGGCGCTAACATGGGAAAGTAGGAAAATCCATGTTTCTGGCAACAGTGCAATCCTGGCAATTACATAGCTGCCACTGCTACACGGCATTCTCCTTAAGTAAATACCCTGGTTTTAGTTCCCGAGTGGGTAACAACCCACCATTTTGGAAACCACTGGTCTATAAGCTCAAAAGCAGGACAAGAGAGCAGTGATCATCACCCATTTAACCTTTGTATCTGGTACTCAAGGTGATCTGGCTCTTACAGCTAGTTATTACGGCTAAAAACCACTGAGAAAATAACCATGCGCTGCTAATATATGGTACATAAATAAATTCCAGATGGTGTATTGATAAAAATGAAAGCTTTACATCTTAGCTTGTATCCTTTAAATGCTGCATCGTGTCATATTAATTCAATACTTTAAGAACCAATAATCATACCTGGTAACTGTCCAAGCCTCTCTGCAATTTGGTTGATCTGGCAGTCACACATCCAACAGACACAGACAGAATGGCTTCCACCATAAGTGGTAAGGTTCCTGAATGCAGCACTGGTTTAACAGTCACCTGAACCCTACGAGAATGGCCCTGATGGTAACATGAAAAAAAAATTAAAAGGTTTTTAAAAATGTATTGATGTTAGCATTGTTTGGGGGAAGAATTAAAAAAGCACAGTACCTGCCTAAGCTGGAAAATCCCTCCTGTGTTTACATCCTTTGCCTGGTGGAGTTCCACAGCTGTATAATCCCCCAGTTCGTTCAGTTCTTGAATTGAAACCCACATTTCTATTCGTCGTGTTACTTCATTCCACCTAGCAACAATTCAAACAGCAGAAAGAATAACTTGAATATCTAACTCTTGATACGTCTCTAATATACTTCCTTTAAATTAGCACTACAAAATGAAGCCAATGATGTGATCAGTAACATCCTGAATTGCTTAGCAGAGAACTCCTATTTCGAGGGGAGGAAGGGGAATTTTGGCCTTTTCAGTAATGCCACTCCCTCTACCAGGAGGCAGTGCCAGTAATGAAAACAAGTGTCTGAGCGCATTTCGCCCCCACACCTGGCTATCATCTACAAAAATATGGCAACATATTTCTATGAGATCTTAGCTCATCGTTGTTTCTACCTTCTTTAGTCTCCTATTTGTCTTTCCCCATCTTATTTCCTTATCTTCCTCTCCTCTCCATCTTGCCAGCAAGGGCTGGGCCTTTCAACAGAAAACTGTGGCAAGAACTCCATGGACCAGCCACTGCAATGGCTAGGAGTTCACTTGTGCTACAGCACAAAAACAGTATCCTCACACCGCACTCAAATTAGCAACATGTCTGTCTCAAACAGACAGCATCATGAGTAGACACTTGGAGAGATCTAACTCCCTCTCACCAGACTGCCTGATGATCTGCTCTGCAGGCTGACTGGTAAGTGCTGATACTAGTGATTGCACAGTGCTCTCCTGAGTGCCAACGAAGAGAAGGTCAAGCAGAGACATCCTCACAATAGCTGCCACATCCTCCACTTTTTTCCTAGCTTGCTTTCAGCATTTACAGGACAATTGAAGGCTTCTCCATCTGACTCTACATAGGTATTCAAACCTCAAAGGATAGGCTCATGAGCTAAGCAGAACAGTTGCAGGGGCATCATCATATAGAAAATTCTCTTATTTCTATTGCCCATGGCAAGGTGAGAGACCTTCAATCTCACACATTTCTTTGCCTCTCCTTCACACATGTCTCATGCTTGTACTCATCACACTCTACCTCCCTTCACATATGCACACATGTTCTCTCTTTCAAATTCTCCTTGTGCACATGCTCCTTACAGTGGCAAGGACAATATAAAATAGGTTTACCTGTCTCTCAAAGTCCTAGTTTTTGCATGAAGTGAATCTACCTCCCATATGGAACTGCCATTTCCAGCACACCTGTGACCCCACACTTCAATAGCAAGTGCTCCATCTGCAATGAACTCCAGGAACTCTTCTGTTACATTCACCACATAATCCTGGGAAGTAAAAGTATTCAGTGCAGCAAACTTTAAAACACACACAACCTTTTTCACTTCAATGGTTAATGCTTTCTAAATGGCACTGGGAAAACAGACATTTAAACCAACAATTTCTGGACAGTTACTGCAAAGGAACTCATTTTAGAACTTATATTACACATTATAGAACTGATTAAGATTTCCAACAATGCTTCCTAGATTTGTAATAAATATTGATAATTCTGTAAAATTAGCACACACATATTATGCGTGAATTCAACCAAATGAACTCAAAGAAATACACACAAAACATCTATTTAAATAGTGTCAGTGATACCATTCACCCTTTCATATACGAAGTACATGCTACACAGCATGTCTGAGACTGGATGCTGGCAATTATCAATAAAGCTGCTGTTCTCTCAGTCAGTCTTAGTTCCCAAGAGTGTCTCATAGTTTTTAAAGAGACAGTAAGTATTTTTGGATTTTCAAAATAACTTTCAGTATATGCAATTTTAACTTTACATGTTGACTCTGAAACATAATCCTTCATAAGACATGGGCTGACTGAAGCATCAAACCCTAATGCTATTTTGTTGATGAATACAATATACAGTATTTCATATTCCCAATTATGCTATGACAAACCTGAACTTAACTGCCTGCCATTTTATTGAGAGTAAAGTTCTATTTCCAAAGACTAGGAAGTCTGTCAAGTTAGTCATTCCTGTTAACATCTGGATAGCCTTCATCCAAACACATTTACATTACAGTAAGTGTTTGGTCACACCTTTTTATGGCAAAGATCTTCATAGAAGTTGAGACCAAATGAATAGACAGATTAGGTGACGTCTTCTCTGATGAAGACCATTTTGATTTATAGGAGCTGCTCTTGTTATTAAATTGCTTTGCAAAGTATAAGTTTGTATGCAAGTGAGACATATTCAAGAGAAACGTAAAAAAACATATGTGAGAGGGCATTTTCTAATAAAAGAGCAAATTATACTCACTGCTTGTGTGTGTTTGTGTTTTCATGAAAAAAGCTACATTCTCAGATTAGCTAAGGGAACTGACAAGAGCAAGTTAATAATTAACATCCTTAAACCTTACATTTGGGAGATGTCCAGGGGGCACCAACATTATGGCAATTTAAAAGATTAAACTGTGCAGACAACACTGAATAGATTCATATGAGAATATGTGTGTAAATGTGCATAAATGCTTTGAGAAAACAGAAGCTGTCATATCTTCTCTATTCCACAGTATAGCATTCAAATGTTTATATACAGTAAGTACATGTTTTCTCACTGCACCTGAAGCAAACAAAAAATAATTACCCTACAATGAGAGAAAATCACTGTAAACTGAGGGTCCTTGATCACAGGTGAAGCCACATCAGGATCTACATGTGGTGCTGCAACCGTTGACTCACATTGATCCCAGAAGGTGTATTGACAAAATACAAAATTTGAGAGATTTGGTGGGAGCCCTGTTGCTTCTTTAATTTTTACCTGGAAAACAGTAAAACTGAAATTCAACATACCAACAACATAGTGACAAACATATCTGAATATCCATTTCAAAAACGGTATTCAGTTGAAAAATGGAAGATCAAGTTTCTGTTGGGATTTGAATTTTTCTGTAAATACAGGCTTTCAACATTGATAGGCTCAACAAGGACAAAATCCTAACCAATTCAGGCCTGTGCAACTCACTCATTTCCCTTTCCCATTGTGGGAAGGCTGTGCATGTCTGCACACTGGTTTAATCTGCCCAGGAGTGATGCATTTGTGCCTTATAGCACTTTGTGAAACCCCCAAGCCAGCACAGGACTTGTGCTAGCCTAACTGGAGGTTAGGATTGCAGACTGAAAAACAAAATAATTCTATTTTATGACTATGCGTACACAACTCTCAAAAGTAATTATCTCTAACAGTAAATGTATTGTATTTAATATGCAGGTCAAAGCAACTTCCATTGTTTCTGAAAAAATCTATCATAAATTGTTGCCATGAAGGACAATACTGAAAATCTTACATTACATCCAACAAATAAGCTACAATTCTAAATTGGAATATTGCTCCTTTTAAATGAGGGTTCATTTGGACAACTTTATTTGCTGATTAAACTGAACACTTAAACTGCTAACCAATTATAAACCTGACTTTGTTGTAAAAACATGTGTCCATTAAAGACTGAACATCTCTGACAGTATGTGCTTAACCCAATTGTAAGCTGTTACAGTGATAAAGGCATCTCCTACCTACAGAAAAATTCTAGGAATCAAGAAGATATAAAATGTTCAGTTTCTTGTATTGTAAAAATGTTTATTCTTTTAAAACACTAATGAATAAATAGCATTGCACTAACCCGGCAAGTGAGTTTTTTAGGCCTGTGAATAATTTCTCCATTGTTGTCCATGATTTCCAAACTTCCACTTTCACTGGAGTTTTCAGAAGAGTCATCTTCAACTATACGTTCTGGGACAACACCAGTAACACGCATCACTTCAACATGCAAACGTCCTGCAACCTACAATTTAAAAATATTAAGACATTACAGGACTTCATGACATCATCTTCTCCATACACAACTACACGTTGACAGAAACCAACAGAAGGACATTTAGCCTTTCCCCTCCTTTTCTCACTTATCCATCAGTGTACTGACTATGTCCACCTTTCTTTCAAGACAGATTTTGTCTCTCTCTGGTCCCCAAAGTTAAGGAAGTAACAGTTGCAATCATGAGCAGAACTGCAAGTTAAAAACAATTGCATACACAAAATGGCAACACCATGCAAGTTTTTCAAATAGACAAAAGTAGTTTATAGAAGTTCTGCTGTTACAAGCGTGGGCTGTGGGTGGCGCAAGCGGTTAAGGCGCTGTGCCTGTTAACCAGCAGGCCAGGGTTCGAGACTCGGGTCAGCCCCACAAGACAGGGTGAGCTCCTGTCCTTAGCCCAGCTCTGCGACGCCAGCTGGATCCAATCGTATTGGCTCTGCCTTTCCACTGGACTAATTCAGTGGCATGGAGAGGGGGGATTTGCTGCTTGGGTAACAGCCTATCCTCCATAACAATCCAGCCCAGGCTTTTGTGCTTCGCATGCAGTGTATGCAGTGCTGAGCACGATACCATAGTCTTCCAAGACTGACGGAGGCCTGCTGTTACAAGCACAGTTCAATGCAAGCACAGTTCCATATAAGGAATTTAATCTTACCTCCCCCTGCTGGCTAATTATAGGCACTGCATACTGAAGTTTAACATCACAGAAAAGGCACTCCAAAAAGACATTTGCTACACCAATTAAATTATGGTTTTCTTGGGCTTCATAGAAAGGATCACCTCTTTTACCAGTAAGTCTTTTCATCTATTAAAAAGAGTATACGTTTAGCAATTCAGCTCAGATGTGCATTTAATAAATAACAACCTACACCATCCTGTAATGGCTCATATTCAACCCCCAAATTATTGTACAATGTCAAAACAAAATAGGAAAGATATAGGAAATAGGGTAGCAGGGATTATGTTGAACATCAGGGCAGAAGGTAAGGTAATTACCAAAAGCTAAAAAGAGCAGAGAGATAAACCCTCTCTGAGAAACTCAGCTTCAAGTGTTCACTGCAAGTGTAAAAACCTAACAGTCACAAACCATTTTGGTAACACTGAAAAATTAAGGTTCAGTACCTCATGGCTTCTCTCCTTCCATTCTTGATAAAGGTCTCTCATGTCAATTAATTTGTTCTCTAGTTTCTCAATTGTCCACACCTGAGTACTTTTTCCTTTTCTTCTTACTTGAATAGCTGGTTCACTTACTATTGCACCTCTCTTTAAAAAAGGCAAAAAAGCAGAATCTGTATCAAAATATTCCATTCCACGATTAAATTCTCAAGCAACTCTAGATTACACATTACTTAATTTCATTACTCTCATTCTGTACTCCACCCATCCTTCTCTGCATTCAAATATTCATATGAAAAAGGTTGATTGCAAATACTGTAGTCTTATTTAGAAACTCTGAAGAATGAACAGCATTTCTTGTAATAGCTACTTGTATTTTCATTATGTATATCATAGGTACCATAGATATTCAAATATCAGTTGATCTTACAGATATATCAAGGGCAGGGTTTGAACAAAAATAATGGAACTATCTATGACCCTAAACTAAAACTAAACTATGTCGGGAGGCATCCGGAGTAGTACTCGGGCAATAAGTGCTGTTAAATGCACTAACTCTCTAGTTAACTCTCTTGCGCTATCGTCAGAGCACCCTTAACAATTACCACATGGGATGTAAACAAGGACTTCAAGTGGAAGACAAAATACTATATGTAAGCCACACAACTGTGATTAAAGATTCAGCTCCAATTCTGGTTTCAGAGTAATGCCCAATCTCCCAGTTCTCTGCATTACACCCTGTGTTATTACCAAGTGTTTCCTGACATTAAGGAGTCACATTTCAGATGACTCAGGAAGCATTTGTAGAACAGAAGAGCAGTTTCCCTGCTAACTGAGCAAAAGGCACTCTTTCAAGTGGGTGTTCCTCCTTTATTTAGCAGGGGAAGAGTAACTGGCCCTACACACTGCAGCAATGTCTGTTCTAGTGGCTTCTGCTGGCTTTTGCATTTTAGATTGTGAGCCCTTCGAGACAGGGACCCATTAGCTATTAATTTTTTCATTTGCTTGTAAACTGCTTTCTCATTTTTCAGTTGAAAAGCAGTATATAAATACTGCAGAATACTGTAGATAAATACTACAGATAGTATGCCTTCCCATAGGGCTCACTGTTTCAATGCTTGTTTGGATTATAATTATCAGTCATTATAGTAGAAAATAGCATTCCTGATTGTAAAACTAAAAATATTACTCCTATGAGATGGACACAAGCAGACAGTACAAGTGTAAATTTCTGCTTCTGTAGTATGATACAGGAGTGTACATTTCTGAAAAGAGAACATTTATATTGTGCTTACAACTTCTCTCATTTGTACTGTATATTTATTATCTTACACATAGAGAAACATTCAAATTCCATTTCAAGACCCAGGTGACATAACATATTTGGAGACCTTGTGCTAAAATAGTTTCAATGTTCGCACTTTTTACCTTTCTATTGGCACTCAGGTTAGCTGCAGGTATTTGCAGTGTTACTTGATAATCTGTTAGTTTGCTCATTTCTTCAGCTAAGAAATTTGCTTCCCTCACTAGTGTATTGGCCTTAACTATCTGTTCTCTTAGTTTAGCCAGACTCTGTCGAAATAACTCATCCCTGTGAGGAAAGGGGGTGGAGAGAGAAACATGGAAAATGAAAAAAAACATTTCTTATATTAATACTAAAAAAAAAGAATTGTCGTATGTTTGCAGTTTTGATAAGAGGTCGAACAATATTTATGCTCACAAGTTTTCAATAAAAACAACAGTAGTTACAAATCCATGGGTGCTTTGTTTTTGTTTTTTATATATACAAGTCACAACTATCTCTGCATTTCTTCAGTACGGTCAGGATACACAGCTCTCAACAAAATTAATTACATCATGACATAATTCTTCTTTACAGATTATTCTATGTAAATATGAAATCTAAAAGTCTATGAAAACTCCTGAGTGATTCCTTTAATATAATGCATATTAAGGTAAATGTAAAGGTAATTAAGTACACATATTTAAGAAATCTTTCCTAAAATAAATCATTCACAACAACCTCTACACAAATAGGTCTTGGGTACATCAAGCACTTTAAGTAACAGATTCAGACTGAAATGAGTTGTTAATCAGGAGGTGTCCTTCACTTCTGTCATTTCACTAAGTATTGGTACTTTCTGACCATATTTTCAGAATTATAGTTTTCTCCATCGATCACCTGTCTTGTCTACTTATGGTTTAACCATCAACACTCGTTCTCACCTCTCTTCTGACCAGAGGTTCATTTTCTGCTGAGCATTCTGGGCAGCTTCTGAAAGCCTCTCACTACAATGCTGATATCGCCTTTCTGGAGAGAGTTGCTGGCGAAGCTGCTCCAGCGCACGCTCATACATCATTCGCTGCTCCTCTAAAGCACTACGCTTCTCTTCCAAGTACTGTTTCTCCAAAACCTGAACTGCATTTTGTACTGGATCTAGAAAACACAGAGGAAGCCACCACTTCTTAGATTTATCACCACCATGTTACTATTTACTCATGTGATAAAGCGTGCTGTGTTACTTAATCCAGCATTCACCCCACAGCAGAAAATGATGCAAATACAAGAACATAAACTTAACAATGCCTCTTTTTTTTAGCTAAACTACCTAGTTAAAAGTGCCTCTAGTTTAGCCTGAGGGAGGGGCAGCTGAACACCTAGGAGAGAGAAAATGACTGAATGTGGTGCTAGCACAGTGTAATTCCAGCTTGGTCAAGGTTAATTAGTTCCTATCTTTGTGTCCTATGTTGTATTCTGGGACTCAAGCATTTGCCCAGAATGATCCATGCAAACAGTCTCACTCTTATCAGTTACTACAGATAAAGTTCTAGAGTTGACCACTATTTTCTCTCTCCACATCATCCAATCCTAGAAAAGCTATTCCCAGAAAAGCTATTCATAACTTTAAGGCATCTAAGAAGTGAAAGAGTGTCAAGAAATTGAAGTTAAATCTGGACATGACAGAAGTGTTTTCCATCTGAAGTACTAAAATAAAGGTATTCAGAAAGGTATTCAGCTTCAGAAAGTTCCATGAAAATATATACAGTCACAATAAAATAGAGTAGTGTTTAAAAAATGACAAGAAATATCCCAAAAAAGAACAGCATATTCTTCACCCACCCTAAGGAAACACAACTAATTTTTAGTAGCATTTTTAATGCCTGCAAGAACTCATTCAGGGAGCACACCTTAATTTGACAAGGAAGGAGTTCTATAACTGAAGCACCGTTAATAAGACCCTATTTATTAACCATTGCTCCCTCCAACCTCTGACGAGAGAAGCACACAGGAAAAAGTCTGTCTGAAGATCTAAGGGAGCTGGCCAGAGTGTATAGAAACAGCACTCTCACAAGTAGTCATCCAAGCACTCGTGTCTTAAACAGACAATCCAGGAGCAGCTGAGGATTCAGGATGACTCCCGTGCTGCACACCAGTTCCTATACAGGGAATGCCACCCCATTCCAAACAGGCCAGTGATCCTGCACCTCCATCATGGGTTTTCAACATAAGGGGCAGTGATGGGTTTCAAAGAAATTAACAACCGGTTCTATGCCCATCTGACAGCCACTTTTAAATGGCTATTTTTAAACTTTATATGTCCTAAATCTCATTAACAATCGGTTCTATAGAGTAGGTGCGAAACTGCTGGAGCCCACCACTGGTAAGGGGGTCAATTTTTTAAATCAAGATTTATTTCTGTATGTTAGCTATAATCCAGTTCCTAACAGCCTATAATCCAGTTCAGAGGCAGAGTTGGGCATCATCAGAACTTTAATGGCATTCAGGGCACAATCCAGAGTAGCTACAGGGGGTCCTTGTTCTGGTGTAAGAACAATTTGCTGTGGATTGCAATATGAATTTCCTATAGGTTTTCACTAGGTGGTGCAGTAACTACAGGTACACGTAATGTCTCTTACGTGCTCCCGTAGTTACTCTGGATTGTAGGGTCAGTTTCAAATCCCTAAGTGACCTTTCCCGCTGCAGTTTGATGTCTCTTTTCCAAAACCAAGCCTGAAACCAGAATGGAAGGGGTCCCAATAGTCCTTTCCATCTAGGAATGCCAGAGCTGAATGCCATCACTTGCATTATCACCTTTCCCAAAAAGAAAAAATTGGAAACTGATTGTTAATTGTTAAAATTATTGGGGTCTAGAGATGATGTTTTGAGGAGGTGGTATATAACTGCAGTCTTTAGGATGTTAAACATCACTCCCTCCTCTAGGGATAAGTTTAGCATAGAAGACAGACAAGACCACTGTGACACCCCAACCCATCATAGCCAAGAGCCCATCTCCCATCACCATATTTTGAAACTGTTGAACAAGAAGGGGTGAAAATACCATAAAACAGAGTCTCCAAGTCCCACATCAGTCAAATGACCTAAAGGACATCATGGTTGATGGTGTCAAAATTGCTGAGAGGTCTATTAGGACCAACTTGGATGTCTCTCTAGTGCAGATCTGCTAATAGGGAAACTAAGGATGTTATCTGTTCCAAAAAAATAGCCTGAAGCCAAACTGAAAAGGATTCAGATAATTCTTTTTCAATTATTCCTGTTTCAATCATTGGAAGCCAACTTAGGCATTTTTTAAGATAAGGAGAGTTATTGATTTTTTAAAATAATTTACAGGGTGGGGGTATAAAATGCATACATTTTCATATACATTTCTTAAAAGATTAACAGATCTTCTGCTGTAGGTCTGAACAAGGATTCCTTATTTTCAGTGACTCCAAGCAATCATTTTCTTACCGTTGCTGTTGAGTGTTTTCATTATAACTTCCATCTGTGCAAATTCATAATTATAGTCTGGTTCTGAAGAAGCTTCACTAGTTGCATCCAAATCATGCTCTGTTAACAGTGTCTCTTTTTCAGAGTCTTTCAAGCAATGTTGTCGTTTCCTCTTAGGTAAATTGATTCTATTTAAAAGTTAACACAATGCTTATTAAAAACTCTTGGCAAATTTGTAAGCACATAGATTTTCTTCCTCTGCTCATGACTTTGTCATGAGCAAAGTCTCTGTGGATTCTACGGTTAAGATAATTACACACTGGAAGAAGCACAGGCAAACTGAAAAGGGATGAGAGCTTATTCCTAAGCAAAGCAAGCTATACAGATACACTGTAGTTCCTGAAAATTGCATAGTAAGAATAATAGGGGTGTGAGTGTGTGTGTGTGTGTCAAACACAGTGTACCTTAGTTGCTCAGTACTGAACTTTTCTTTCTGACTACAGTGGATTCTGTCATCTCATGAAACCCTCTGTGCGGCTGTAGGAAATCCTGTGAGCTGGCCTGACAGCACTGCTTGCCTAAACGATACTGACAGCTGAGAAGTTGCCAGCAGTCTTAAGGAAGAAGAAATCTAGCCAAATCTTTCGGGGAGAAAGATGAAGTACAAATCAAATCAAAAATCCAATCAATAAGAGGATGAGTTGTATCTCCACTGGCAGAAAAGCTACTAGTGGATAGCATCCCTTAGCGTTCACCAGCTAGCGAACTTGGAATTCATATCTACCAGCAGATGCTTAAGGAAAGCCCCTAGAGTCCCTCTCCCTGCAGAGTAGAAACAGACATTTAATTCCTCGGAGATTTTTCAGCACTTGAGAGGTAGGAAACCAGTTGTACCACACTGAAGAACTTCCTTGTGCCTTGCTCCAGACAAACTGCATTGTGAACTGTCCCAATTAAGGGGGGCTTGTACTTATCAAGAAGATAATTTTTAATACTCTCCCTTCCTTAAGCAGCATTTTTTTGTCTTCACTGACTAGTTTTTTTCACCCAGGGGCCAGATGTGGACAGGCCACATATTATCCCACACCATATGAGGGCTTCTGTCCTCTTAGGATGAGCCCAAAAAAGAAGAGTGTTCCATGCTGAACAAGCCATTGTGGTTTTATGGAAAAATATGTAAAAAGCATAATCACCTACAATGGGAGAAAGCTTTCTTTCACTAATAGTGAGACAGAGAATAATACACTATGTTGTTATTTCTCCCAGTTTCAAGCTCCATGTAATTTTTTTGGCAGAGAGAATTTTAAAATGGATTAAACTGAGAAGAAAAATGCATTGATTTCATGTAAGATTCCTTGGGCTTAATTATACTAAGGTGAGAGGATGAAAAATATGTTACCTGAAGAAGTGGTTGTTCCCCCATAAGATTCTATCTCCATGCCACAGCTGAGTCACAGTACACACCAGTGTGCCATTTACACAAGATCTGAAACGAAAATATTGAGAATGAGACCATAACCATCTTCTGTTGTTTTTGCAAAAGATAAAGAAGCTGAAGTAGCACAACTCTTTCCTTATTTGCAATTTTTCCTCTTTATTGAGTTGCAATTGTCCATTTAGGGAGGGGGAGAGAGGCTAGAATTTTACTAGGCTGACTGGATTCATGAGGTCTCTTTACCTGCATAAGGACAAGTATACATTTTGCTATATGAGGTCTAATTCAGGGATTGCTCTACCTCAATCTCCAGCCCAGGGACCAGATGCAGACTGCTGCAAGCCTTCTTCATCTGGCCCACGGGCAAGTCTTGTAATCTTCCAAAAGCAGCAGGAGCAGAACTTAATATTAGGAGAGTATTCTGAGGACTGCAAAGAGTGCATGCACCTTTTCTCTGTGTATGAAAATGCTTATTAACAGATTTGAAGATCACATCCCTCTCTGTGTTATAAAATGTTTTTGAATGGATTTGAATTCATTCACAAGTTTTGCCTCCAATACATTCATTTATGTACCATAATTTTTTTTCAGCCCCCAACACAATGTCAGAGAGATGATTTGTCCCTCATGTCAGAAGTTTGGGTACCTCTGGTCTAAGAAGCATATATAAAATTTCAGCGGAGAGGAGTGTGCACATTTCTGTATGCATATGCTGTATAATACGCGTCCTCCATGGAGCTGAGCTTTCATTTTGAAAACTGTGCATTCCACTGTTTGAAAAGTTCGAGGCAAGTCTCATTGGAGAAGCATAAGAAGCTTTTACAAAAGGAACAAGTCCTCTTACCGATTTCAATTCCAATATTTCCATATGTGATGAACTGACTAGGTCATTAGGATACGAAACATAAGGCACACAGATCAGATACAGCCGCAGAAGTTATTTATCTGGTTCACATGAAAATTGGGCTCTCTAAAGTTTTACCATTTCAGCAATACTACTTCTGCCAAGGTGTCATTTCACAAATTACCTCTCAGGAGTTGAGCTGCAAAGTGATGCCTCAGAAGAAGTGGTGCTGCTAAAAGGGTGGCCCATGTGATTACTGGGGCTCTCCCATGATCAAGATCTGCACATTTTCTCTTCTGTCTTTTGCAGCTATAGGAGAACTAAGTGCTTATTTACGACTGTCATCTGCTCAATGATGTTACTTCCAGCTCTCACAAAAGCCACAATAAATGCTATTTAACCTGCTATATAAAATTCATTTGATGCTCCTGCACCTTGGATAGATAAAAGTTTGCCTACAGCACTTTTTATAGTTATTTAGTTGAGTTCAAAGCACAGGTTGACATTAAAGCACTGAAGGCGAGATTCTCTAGAACCTCTCTGGCCCTCAGAGGGCTGCCAGACATACCCGGTGTGGAGGGTAGCATTTTGTGGTCCAGAAGGGCCACGTGGGTTGGGGGTTAAATTTTGGTTAAATCCCACAAGAAGATGCTGTACTTTTCTACACTTTAAATTTACTTGACATTTTTTATACAGTAGGATGCAGATCAACCAAATGCTCTCATTTTTTATTTTATTTTTTGCATGGATATCCACAGTTCTGAGATGTACGTCAGAGGTGTTGGCCTTTGTTTAACTTAAAGACTGAAGAGGGGTTTTTTTCCTCCTTGATTCAAAACAAGGTTTATGAGGAAAAACTGGTGATCTAGTTCTTTCCCCAGGTAAGATATTTATGAAATAAAAAGACAAACCTAGAATTCAGTCTTTAACAATGATTTAACAAGAGGCTGATTCCCACTGACAAACAATTACTACTGCTGTAGCAGAAGTTTCTTGCTCTAAACAGCAGGGACAGGGCTTCTATTTTAGCCAGGACACATGAACATTGAAGTAATTGGGTCACCGGCTGTTCACTGTAAGCAATCAGTACAAAACTATTATAGTTTAATGAGACTGATGCATACGGCACTTCCCACTGAAGAAAACAGGTTATTGTATCTCAGAAACTTCATTCCACATAGCTATAAGAATAAAAGTGCATTTTAACAGGTTTGAGAAATATTTGTGGAGATTGCTTCCAAATAAACTCTACTTTGCTATTAAAATTTAGCCCTACAAAACTAGGGAAATTTGGGTAACAACTAGTTTTCTCCCAGACAATATTTAACTGTTATCTTCTTCCACTTTCACGAAAATCTCGGTTTCAGGTATGGTAATACACTAACCTGAAAACCACATTTAAATTTGTTTCACTATCTATATTCTACTTTCAATTCAGAAGTAGTCAACCACTGAATCCCAGATGCTGGAAACGGCAAGAGAGACCCTATTAGCCTACATGTCTCATTTGTGGGTTATTCAGAAGCATCTGGTGGGGGATGGTTATGCTCGACTTCTGGTGTGGCCTACCATGACTCTTATCATATCTCCTCATATCACAAAGATATGACTCATTCATTGTCTATTTACTCTTTAATCCAGTGAGAGAATTACAGCTCTGAATACAGCGCAGAGGTTGCAAGCCCTTATTATACTGCCCCATAGCCATTGTTCATCATGCCTGACTTCAAAGAGCCTTACCCTGGGGAGCTACTTATACTGTGTGCCACCTCAGAATGCTCTGCACTGATATTCTAACAGAAGCAATTCTACAGCTCAAGATTCTGTGACAACTGGGTGTGACAATGCTTCACCACTGCTGCACCCAGAACAACGGCATTCTGGATCTGCCTGTGTGCCCAAATTTGAAGACCAATGGAGTAGAGGAAGGCTCACCGTGACAAATTAACCACATGATCGGGGGGGATAAGAATGCTTTCATCTGCCATGACGTGGGAGTCCACAGTGACAGTATCTATTAATGTTCCCCCAGGAATGTGTTGATTTCATTGTTTTGGTTTCTTTTCATACTATGAAATCTCATGAAGTTGACAGGATTCTTTGGCATGTAAAGCTAGCTGCTTGCCCACTCAACTCTTCACAGCATAGCTGTCAGCCAGTGGCAACTCAGCAAAATGCAAGCTTTTACCATATATTCTCAACTATACGTTCATCTCACAGATAACAAAAAGCAAACATCCAGCCATTTCCTATAAACTGTGAATAAGTCAGATTTTGGGGAGGTATTACAGAGGGACAACTTGCCACTTCTGCAGTGAAAAATTCCACTCCATGTGTACAGGATTCACTTGTGCCCTCCCCTTCAACCTACCTCAGACTGGTATTGCTGCAAAAGAATGTAATCTTTTAACATTTTGTAGGTTGCTGCTTTTGCCATCCCATCCCTTCACAGGCCTTCCCTGGCTGGGGGCTGCAATGCCCCACTATGGAAAACTCTGACATATAAGCTTTTCTCTCTCAACTAATACAGGCTGGCATTGCTGCAAACATGCTCCAAAAATGTGGGTGATGCGTATATATAATATTTATCACTCTCTCCCTCACATTCACCTCTCTGGGGCATTTCAGCCTTCTAGGATTGCCCTAAAAGCAAGTTTGTGAGAAGATTTACCATACACTTGTGTATAAGTCAATCCAGGTTTTGTTAGGATCACTTTTTAAGGCTTAGATAATTAAGGGTACAATCCTAACCTAGGCCAGCATAACTTATTGGTATTCTGATTCTCGTGGTGATGTAGGGAGGCAAGCACATGTCTGTGCACTGGCCTAAATCTCCCCCAGGAGTGGTGCAGAAGTGTCTTACGGCACTTTTGTGACATCCCTAGGTCAGCACAGGATTTATGCCAGGGATTAGGCTGGTCAAAATAGAGTTATACACACTTTCCTAGGAGATATAACACAATGCAACATACTTCTGAGTAGTCATGCTTAGGATTGGACCCTTAATACTTACACATCGTATTTCTTACCCCATCATTACACAAAAGCTAGATCCCTGGTGAAATCTTCACTAAATCAGAGTACCTTTTGTATATAGAACTCCTTCCTTCCAAGATATATGGGAATCATGTAAATTGACTTTGCCTGATGTTTTATATTACAGTGACAAACAGGCTCACCCGTTGTAAGAGGCAGCCAATTTTGCATTGTACAGTGAGATGTCCATACCTTGCATTTTCTTTGGGTGTCAGATAAACTTCTTCATCAGATGAAATATCTATCTCACAATGCTCTGGTTGGATCCCTATACCAAATAACTGTATATCCTGAGAAGTATCTGCACCAACCCTGGTGTGATCCTGGTAAGAAAAAAATAGCAAAATAAAACTTTCTGTTTCTATATTTGTGTTACTAGATATGAAATACAAAGTACATAATCCACTCTACAATCCTGTGCTGAAATTCACTATAAAATGAAAATATGCTAGCCTAAAATATTAAATAGTCTAGCAATATTAAAATATTGCTAACAGTAACTGTTCAACACAGCACTCTGTCAAAATGATTTCAAAGAAATATGGAAACACAATGAATATTAAAGGACCCTTGATGGACTTTGATTTAACAGACTTCAAAAATAATGGGTGCTCCCTGCTTTTTTAAAAAAAACAGTTATATGTTTTGCACACACATTTGTGCACTGTTATAAAACAGATTTAACAGCCTTTCAGTTTAATAATCACCCCTTTCCCCAGTTAATCGGTTCAGGGTTCTAAATCACAATATGAACTATGCAAGCTAGCACAATTCATTGCACAGCAATGAACTGTGCAAACTAGGCAATATTCAGTTCTTAGCAACTGAAAATATTTTCATTTTTAAAAACTTTAATAAATGTTCTGTTGAACATGAACATGGATCTTTGAAAACACACTTCAATTCATATGAAGAAAGCAAAAGAAAGAGGATTAGGCTTTAATCATCACAGTAACTACATAAATGAAGCCTACTGAAGATAATAGAGTTGCACCAAAAAAAGACCTGAATTTTGTTGCATAGGAAGAAGAAAACTCTTCAGACCAGGAACTCATTCGTTAGAAGAAAATGATTTTCTATACAGGCATCACCCTTTTGTTGGATGGGTTAGGGACCAGAACTCCACCCAAAATTGAAAACTGCTGGTAAGTTTAACCCAGCCTTTTTCAGCTTGCAAATGCAAAACAGCCACCAAAAATATCACTTACTATCACATGACATAAATATCACTTGCAAAAGTCTAAATAACACACATTAACACATAGCCAAAATATATAACAAATTAATGAATTTGTGGGGTGTCTATTAAACTCCATGTCACATAAAAATCAACATCAGGGAAGACAATTTTAGCTTTTAGACCAGGGGTGTTCAACCTTTCAACTTCAGGGCTCTAAGACCTTTAACAACTGAATAAAATAGGAAATTTCAGCAGGTGTAGCTTCTGATCTGTGAGATCAGAAGCTGCACCTGCTGAAATTCCCTCCTCTACACAATTGTTAAAGGTCCAAGAGCCCTGAAGTTGAAAGGTTGGACACCCCCATTTTAGACCTTCACAGAGAAGTTGAAAGAGTGAAGCATGTGATGAATGAATGAGTCCTGCGAATAACTGAAAGGTTTTGAAAGAGCTGAACCACTAGAAAACAAACTGTCAGAAAGTGGGGAATGTCTGCTGGTATATTTATCAGTACATATAAGTGTGTGCTGCTTAATGATTGGCATGCATTCTCCAAATCCCCACTGGTAAGCAAAGTGAGCTGTGAGGGCTTCTCAGTTTTCTTCTCAGAAGCTGCAGCACAATCTTTCCCTATAATCCCCACACGCCTTGCTAAGTCTCTGCTTTTTCCTCCCCCTGCTGGCTGAACTTGAACAACTAAACTCCCTGAACTCCCACTTGCCCTAGCGCAGAGGTTCTCAAAACTACAGCCCGCCAGGGTCCTCAATCTGGCCCGCGGGCACTTTCAGAACCCCCCGCCCCACTAATGGGGGTTGGGGGGGAAACCCCAGGGGCCTCGACACCAGGCGCACGAGCACAGGAGAGACTGAGCAGGAAGCGCGCACGCCTGTTGCCACTTCTCTACAGCGCCAGGGGTTCCCTGGCCGGAGCAAGCACCCTTCCCGCTCAGTCGCTGCTTTCTGTTAAGTCGCTGTGCGCGTGCCGGCCAAAGAACCCCTGGCGCTGCAGAAAAGCGGCAACAGACGTGCACGCTTCCTGCTCAGTCCCTCCTGTGCCCTTCCCGCTCAGTCGCCAGCTTGTAAGTTACACTTTCCTAGGATGGATGGGGCTCTGAGGCTGCAATGCTAGCCACACTTTCCTGGGAGTAAGCCCATTGACTATACTGGGATTTACTTCTGTGTAGGAATGCATCACAGGCCCGGGGCGGAGCTCGCTGGGAGGAAGCTATAGTCTGGCCCCCAACAGTGCCTGAGGGACAGTGAACCGGCCCCCTGTTTAAAAAGTTTGAAGACCCCTGCCCTAGTGTGCAAGTTCCCAACTTGTGGTCTATGAATCACAAGTGGTCCGCAGAACTCTGTCTTGTGGTCCACAGACTTTAGAAGAAAAGAAAAAATCTCTCAATGTTACCCAGGAAGAGGGAAACCTCTGCAGCCCAAGCATCCAATAAGAGCTGACAGTGCCTTTTATGACTCTTACTAACAGCAGGCACAGCTGAGGCTACCTTGGAGGCAACAAGGTACTTGGAAGCTTAGGAAGATAGCAGGTAGGGAAGGTGGCAGAGCAAGGGATAGAGAGAGCAGCTAGGATCTGTGTTTGCACTTGGCAGCTGTGAGCGGGAGGGGGTGAGCTGCAGTCCAAATCACCCACCTTACCATGGGAATTATGCTTTGTGTAGTGTGAGACATCATCTCTTGGACCTAAAGTATTGGGCTGCGGTACTCTGCCATGTTCATGGACTATGCCCAGAAAAGCTTCTTTGCCCAGCATGGGGTGAACTAAGCTGGAAAGGACTTTAGCAGAAGGCCTATCTTATTCAGCTATGGAGAAAGTAAATCTGTTGTGTGTTAGTTAGAAACAAGTTAGTTAGCATAGCAAGTTAGCTTTATTGTATTTGTATATTTGAAACTTACAATGCCCAAAGTGCTTGTTGCCTTATAATCTTTAAAATAAATCTTATCTTTATTTTTTAAAGTGGAGTTTGTGGATGCTTATTCCACCTTCCTAGGAAGGGACCCTGGAGGAAGCATTAACTACCACAGTAGTAATAACAAAGGCTGGGAGATTCTGGTGACCAGAGTTTCTATTGTCTTTCTAATAACTCACTGTAAAGAGTCAGGGAAGTGTTTGGATCAGTCCAGGTGTTTTCCCCCTAAAGTGCAAAACCATTGATCTGGAATCAGAGTGACTGGGGCAGCCTCTCTGGGTTTCAGGCAAGGTCAAAATTAATTGTGTTAATTGTTACACAGCTGACCATAAGTGATTGGTTGATTGGATTTATACTCAGCAAAACAAACAACCAAGATGGCCTACAAAATTTCAGGTCCTCTCCCTGTTTCTTCACAACGAACCTGGGAGGTAGGTGAAGCTGAGATGTCCATAATTCGGAGATTGTTCATATCTGTATTGCATAATACTATTTATTATATACAATAATACAACTCAGCTGTTTTATTCCACCCCCAGGACTGTGTGTTTGTGTCTGTAGTGTTTATTCTTACATCTGAATACATTACATTATGAATGGTATGTGTATCAACAAACAATTTTAATAAATCCTTCAAAACTTCAAGGACCAAAAGTGGCAACAAGATGGAACGTTCTTTACATTAAGCTTTTTCAATCAGCTACAAAACAATTCTTATTAAATTACAACAAATTTTCAATTCAAAACTTAATTGAACTTAAGAAGCAACATAAATAATTTTACAAGGTCTTTTTACAGCAAATACATCCTTTAATGCTGCTCCATTATGTACTTTGTTTCTGTATGACCAACAGCTTCTCTCATCAAAAGGGAGAACTGCATCTTTAGCCAACTAGCTCCCATTGCCTGCCTTTTAGATTAATAATATATTCTATTATGCTATTTGTGGCTGTGGGTGGCGTAAGCGGTTAAGACACTGTGCCTGTTAACCAGCAGGCCAGGGTTCGAGACCCGGGGTGACCCCATAAGACAGGGTGAGCTCCTGTCCTTAGCCCAGCTCTGCAACGCCAGCTGGATCTAGTCATATTGGCTCTGCCTTTCCATTGGACTAATTCAGTGATGTGGAGAGGGGGGATTTGCTGCTTGGGTAACAGTCTATCCTCCATAATGATCCAACCCAGGCTTTCATGCTTCGCATGCAGCGTATGCAGCACTGAGCACGATACCATAGTCTTTCAAGACTGACGGAGGCCTGCTTTTTTTGTGCTATTTTGAACAGCTCTTGGCAGTTTAGAATGGATCTCCCACATTATGACTGCAATCCTAAACTGCAGTTAGGCCAGCCTAAACCCCAGCATATGTCCTGGGCTGACCTGGGGGTATCACAAAAGTGCTGTTAAAATACTTTTGTGTCACTCTTGGGGGAAGGTAGGCCTGTACAAAGACATGCGCTTGCCTCCCTACATCACCATGGGAACTGGAAGACTGAAGAGTTGAGCTGGCCTAGGTTAGGACCGCACACTATGAGGGGTATTACTGAATATGTTCATTTTTATAAGGGCTGTGCTAACAGAGTTAAGTCTGACAGAATCAATTAAAATTGGCTCCAAAAGGAAAACAAGTCCTACTACATTACCAGAATCTAGTTCTGCATTTTCCAAGTTGGCACAATTTTTTTTAAAAAGGCACCAAAGCAATTGCCATTTAAACGTGAATTAAATATTTTATATCTATTTTTACCTTTAAATAATAAACCAGTAATTCATTGAGTGCAGGGTCTGCATTAAGGTTCACCAGATAGCACTTGTCTTCTCCAACTTTAATACCAGAAGATTCAAGCGAAATACCCATGCTCTCTAGCTGCCTTTGTCTCTCCTGAGAAGATACCAAAAATGTAATTTTTTTGTAAAAATGTAAATGCAATAAATACAATTAGATTAAAAGGTGACAAACACAAATATTATGGGTTGGATCCACAGAACTATGAACAAAAATCGCATATAAAAACTATTTTGCAAATGTTTGTATGAGAGTTCATGTACAGATGTGACTCCCCATTTGTTACATTTGATTCCAAGAATCCCTATGAATAGCTATTTTTGTGATATACAAAAGCAATTATTTACCATGGTAACTAACAAATCAATGAGTTAAGATTCATTAGTCAGGGAGGCAATGAATCAGTTTCCTTTCCCCTGGCTTAAAACAACTCCATTTCAGGCTCTCTTCATCTTTATTCTGATGTAAATGGGAGGGGATTAATCACTCTGACTGTGGGTGGAGTGTGCTTTAATCTCTTCCTCACTGCCAGAGTCTTGTGAGAAAGGCACCTTCCACCCCCAGCCAACTGATTTGCACATTACCATGGCAAGAAGGTTATTTCTAAGCCAGGAAAGAAACATTTAAAGAGCCATCCTCATTCACTTTGAGACAAAATCACATATAAATATTTCACAAATAAATAGGTTACACCTGTAGAACTATAACATTTTAAATGCATACATTGATAACAGTTTTTGACCCAACTGTTATTGTTGTGCATGTCTACAGAGTGCGTAACTTCACCCTGACCAATACAAGGTGCTCCATACAGATCCCATAACCACTGATTCATTTATTTGTGAATAAGGTCTCCTGTCTCCAGAGAGGGGAGCATTTTTAATGCTTTAAATTTTTAATTTAATTTTTAATGCAAGGCACTTAGGTCACAATCCAGAGTAACTACAGGGAGTCCTTGCTCCGGTGTAAGAACAATTTGCTCTGGATTGCAATATGAATTTCCCATAGGTTTTTACTAGGTGGTGCAGTAACTACGGGTACACGTAATGTCTCTTACGTGCTCCCATAGTTACTCTGGATTGTAGGGCTAGTTTTTCTATGAAACTACAGGCACAATCCAGAGTAACTACGAGAGCACGTAAGAGACATTACGTGCACCTGAAGTTACTGCACCACCTAGTGAAAACCTGTGGGAAATTCATATTGCAGTCCAGAGTAACTTGTTCTTACTCCAGAGCAAGGACACCCCATAGTTACTCTGGATTTCACCCTAAGTCATGTATTTTCAGCTTCGGAGATCAGAGGCAAAATGGAGAGGAGGGGAGCTCTGCCCCCACCAGCCTTCAGGGTGGCACTATGTCCTCAGGGACAGGTGTTTCAGCTTCCTGCAGGGGGTTCTAGAACAGAACCACACAGGTAAGGTTGCCTTATTTATTTATTTATTTAATATCCCGCCTTTCCTCACCTACAAGAGGGAGCTCAAGGTGGCTAACATCAGTCAGAAAAATAAAACACCATTAAAATAGAATTATAAATATAGATTAAAACATAATTAAAATACAATTAAAATACAATTAGATTAAAAACTAAGAACAATTAAAACAGACTAAAAACATTTGTTAAAAACAATAAAATAAAACAATAAAACTGCCCTCCAACCTATGCCCCATTTAAAACGCTTTTTTAAAATAAAAGTTTTTCAGGCTTATCCATGCAACTTACTATATGTATGCAATTAACTATAGCACACCTCTTGGTACTTTAGCAAACCTCTTTGGAGGTTTAGAAAAATTCTGCCTATGTAAACCACCTTGAATGAATCCAAAGTAGTAATCTAATCACCAGGTAAATAGGAATGTAAATACTACTACTACTACTACTACTACTACTACTACTACTACTACTACTACTACTACTACTACTACTACTACTTCTTCTTCCTCTTCCTCCTCTTCTTCTTCATTTTGTACTAGCAACTCGTTCAAGTAATATTAACAGATTGATGTTAAAATTGTAAGGCTGCAATCCTACATACACTTAAAGGGACTGATCCTGCAATCCAGAGTAACTACGGGAGCACGTAAGAAACATTTACATTGACATAGTTATGGCACCACCTAGTGAAAACCTATGGGAAATTAATATTGCAATCCAGAGTAAATTGTTCTTACGTCAGCGCAAGGACTCCCCATAGTTACTCTGGATTAAGCCCTTAGACCCAATGAACACAATGGGGCTTACTTTTAAGTAGACATGGTTAGGATTGCGCTCTAAGTTAGCGTGATTGAAAAGTATGAAAAGTATGAATAACCAATTTAGGAAAAAAAATTATATTTGCATTTATATATAAAATATATATAAACTATCTATGCAATGTTAATTAAACATTGCAAAGTTCAGTATTTAGGACAAAAAAGCACAGAAAATGTTTAAATACCTGAGCAATTTCTTCTGTTTTACGTAACTTCTCCTCCCAAGTGACAGTCAATTCTTTTATTAGTTTTTCAGATTCCTCCAGTTTTTCTTTTAACTCTGGTGCTTTCATAGCCTTTAAAAGATAATTACAACCAATTCAGCAGTCTTAATTTAGCCATCCTTTGCAAGTTCTTTTGTCTCCAAAATATTTGCCAAATAAATTGAGGTGAATGTAGGGATTATGTTTACTGTCACTTAATTTCATGGAAACAAACAGGTCCATTTTCCTTGTTCTGTTTATTTGTATTTCTATGTTCCATTTATGCCTCTTCACTTTTTATTAGCATAAAATGGCATTTATCTTCAATTGTTCTGTGATGCAAGATTTACAGCTGAATCAAAAACAGAATTTTTACTTATTTCAAGAGTCAAACTATCGCCTCTCTTTCCATTATCTGTTGTAATGGATATATAGAACTTATAAAGTTGTTTCATTTAATTTCACAAGTAAAATTCTAACAAAGCTTACCTCTGCTTGAGAGAGTTGTTCTTTCAGTTTCTCTACTTCTTCACGAAGTTCTCTGATGACCCTAGCATTTGGATCTTCATTTATTATAGCATGGTTAACTATCCTTTTAGCTCTGTCTGCGTATCTCAGCGTAGATAGTGTTTCTTCATAATTGTCAGCTGCTGGACTGATTGTAGCTATCATTGCTGTTTGACTATTTCCTCCCAAGTTGTCCTAGAATGCATATTTAATAATTGTTTAAAGTCCATGGGATGGCCTGAAAATAAACACTCTCTAAATATACTGTTCTGTCATATTTGAAACACATTTCAAATCAAAATATATACATTTAACTATATATGTTTTATAGTGCCTTAATTATTTCTAGCCCTCACCATTAAAAATGATCCTGTAAAAGTTAGGATTGCATGTAAAAACAGTGAAAACAGTAGGGTAACAAAAAACCCCAGTATCTGTAATATTTCATGAGTAAAAGAAAAATAGCTTCTACACTGCATTGTATAACAGCATGGCAACCATGATTTTCCATTTTTCCTTAAATTACAAAATAGATTCAAGGTTTACCTTGAGAAGCCACGTAAGTACAGAATCTCTGTAAGGCACAAATTTGTTTTTCCCCTTCCCTGTTGCTTGGTCTGCAAGTGATGAAATAACCAAGCCTAATGTTGAGAGTGATCTAGGAGAGAAGCGAATTGTTATCCATTTGAACCTACTTTTAAATATTTTCCAAGATGTACAATATAATCATTCCAGAAAAGTACAGCTTTGGAGAATACAATAAACTCAAGAATTTATGAAGAACTGGATTTCAAAAGTAATAAGTATTTCTTAAAAGGTAATGATCAAGGAACCCGTTCTTTGAAGCCCATGGATCTTCCAAAAGCATATTGTGTATATCAAAATAATTCAAGGTCACAAATACTATAGTAGGATAAATAGTATTGTGAGTTCAATGCAGTACCACACACAGTGAGATAAACAGAACTCCAAGAAAAAGACCTCCCACAAACCAGTGAGACACAAGAAACAGGCAGCGTAAGTATAGGGATTTGACAAGGAATGGGGTCTAGATATAGTAATCTTACAACCAAGCTCCACAATAGCAGTTTTCTCTTCATCCAAAATTAAGACTGGATCATGATTTAATAAGCAACAACTATCTAATAAACAGTAGTAAACCTTTAATCCTACTTGTTTTAACAAGTTAATAGATGCAACAAAGAACACTTTATAACAAAACAGAATAAGTGAACCTTTAAACCAGCTGTCTCCAAACAGTGGGAACACTGTGTTTGGAAAAGCCTTTCTGTCCGGAGCAGCACTTAACATTCCATGCTGTTACCTGTAATCTTGCCACCCAATCTTCTTGCAACGATGCTCCAATCAGCAGCTTTTTTCCTGGAAATCTGGGTGCAAAGCCTGCTGGGACAATGGGCAGTAAAAGCAGCTGTCCGGAATGGCTAGCAAGAAGATAGGCTAATATGATAACGGGCAGCAGAATGGTTAGCACTGCTCCGGAAAGGGAAGACATTTTGAAATTGTTGGATCTGGCCGGTAGACCAGAGTTCGGCACGTGCTGTTTTAAAGTACTGTATCAACATCAGAAATTCAGTGACAGAGGAATAATAGCAGAACTGTCACAATAACGGTGGACCCTCAGAATCTGTAGGTTCTGTATCAGTGATTGACTTAATGCAATGTGATACTCTTTACTACACACAAATGTGCTATAAAAAGTATTTATTTGGAAAATTCAAGATTACCAAGCCTTACTTGTTGATATTGCTGCCTTCCTTTAGACGTTCTCCTGCTGCTCCTGTTTTAGATACTCTTTCGCTGCCAGCCAAATCTACCAGGCTGATTTTGCTCACTTTCTCTCCAGAGTTCTAAGCAGAAACACAAAGAAACATTGACTCAAAAACAAAGAAACAGTATGAAAAACAAGCATGTAGAGAAAAGTTACTGCATAAGCCTGAATTTAAGCCAGACTGCTATTCCACTATAATCCAACAGCAATATATATATATATATATATATATATATATATATATATATATATATATATATATATATATATATATATATATATATATATATATATATATATATATATATATATAATACAAGTCCAATTACATTTACTTAGTATACAAAATATAACTTTCATTTACCCTATAGGTAGAGATGTTTACTCCCTGTGAGTAAGACTACATATGTCTTACTGAACACAAACGGCTTACTTCTGAGTAAAATAAATAACTATGAAACATCTCTACCTCTAGGATTTACAAGTGATGAAAACCTTGTCAACCTTTAATTTGATTAAAAATTGGCAAAAAAATTAAAATAATGAACTTTTTTCCATAAAGCACATGTTAAAAAAATACTTGGTTCAGGGAGTCACTACTTTGTCACACAGAAGGCCAGACAGCATTCACAGTGCTATTTTAGAGGAAACTAATTTCTTTATGCTCCCTTTGACATCCCGTCCACACTGTAAATCTCTGTCACTTCTACTTTAAATCTATTTATTTTAGTACTATTAAAATCAATGGGACAGAGTTACAAGTTGACATGTCACATTACTAAGGCAAACTTTTTTAAAAAAAACACCTTAGGCTCAATTCACTTACGCCAGACTGCAGGTCATAAAGTGTCTGAGTTACAGTAATATTAAATACAGCATGGGAGCGGCTACTTTCCTCATTCATGTTTGTTGCTGCAACTGTTCGGGACTTGTTTCCCTCTGACATCAATGACTCAATATCCTGAAGAATAACATAAAAGAATGAATTTAAAAAGCAATAAATTCCTTCTATTAGCAACATCCCCAATTTACCTATCAACCTATTAATTTTACGTATTACAAGATGTGAAACATGTTTGTAGGAGGCAGATAAAAGTTAATATAATCTAAGCATAAACAAAGCACTTCTTGGTATTCGCCTTTCATCTAGGTATTCTTCTACAGCAGAGATTCTCAAATTGAGAGTTGTAAGCTGATTTTTGGCGAGTCATTCAAAGTTTCTGAAACATAAGTACTTTGCCAATACCCTTATCCTGCTTGCAGAAAAAAACTGCAGTAGTGAGAAATCTGGATAGAGAAACTGCTTTTATGGCTGGAATGTTAACCTATGGTCATCTTCATATCCTCAAATTATTATGTTTTCTGTTTTTTTTCTACTAATTGGTGTGCCATCAATCACATGTAAATCCTCTTTCTGCTTTTTGGTCATCCTGGAAATTCCTAACTGCATATCCTGCTCTCCAGTTTAGCCCTCTGGGTTGCCTGGAATGACTGTAAAGGTTTAAGAAAACAATTCTTGAACTCTATTTCTCAGGAGAGTCTAACAATCATCTACATACATACTATATGTAAGGTCACGAGGAGCCTTGGGTACACAAGACCTGGACTGTTAACAATTAATTATTTATTATTTATTAATGATTAGCAATGCATAATTTTTGTCTAGCAAAGCTTTGTGGGTCACAAAAGAATGTTTTTTTTTAAAGTGGGTCCCAGTGCTAAAAGCTTTGGCATGCTTAGCTCTACAGATTCAATGCTTCATTGCTTTCAGAAGCATTAATACCCGTCTATTTGTACTCTAATACTTTGTTTCCCTGGGATAGAGAGGGGACAAATTTTGCTTGTCAAGTGCCTTCAGGATGAAGGCTAGCTAAATAAAGATGTTTAAGCCAACATTCAACATATTCTGCTTGTGTTTACCTATACCAAATTCTGTGTTTTCAATGTCTGCCTTCAGAAATGTATTTGAGATCCTCCAGACGGGGGTCAGTAACCAGATTGAAACAAATCTTTGTGCACCAAACCGTGGGTATACTAATCCTATGAAACTTTCTATAAAAGTTTTTTACCCTATTCCCAGATATACCACACATTTCATATGTACTTTTTGTTTACCTACCTCAAAGCTAGTGACAGCTAGCTGAGACAAGCCATCTACATAAGGTCCTAACACTTTGTGCTCACGAACTTTGAGGTTCTGTCGACTCCTTTGAAACAAAAAATTTTTACATTTCAGAAACCAAAAGTTAAAGCTCAATGATAAATTATCTAACTTATCTAAAATGCAGGAGTTCATTGCCTTTTTTTACAGGAGTCAGTTGAAAAAACTCATTGCAATCAATTTTTAATATTGCAGATTTTTCAATAATTTATGAGTTTTTTTCCTACATCTTATCATTTTCCTAATTTTCTGTCACAATATGCTAAAAGGCAGTCGCCACTTGAAATTTAACAACCTTCTGAAATTAACTACCTTTTTCATGAAAAGTTTCCCCTCCCAGTTTTTGTACCCCTACAAGATTAGGGTACCTCTATAAGATACTAGGCTGTGGGTGGCGCAAGTGGTTAAGCCACTGTGCCTGTTAACCAGCAGGCCAGGGTTCGAGACCCGGGTCGGCCCCACAAGACAGGGTGAGCTCCTGTCCTTAGCCCAGCTCTGCGACACCAGCTGGATCCAATCGTATTGGCTCTGCCTTTACATTGGACTAAATCAGTGGCATGGAGAGGGGGGATTTACTGCTTGGGTAACAGCCTATCCTCCATAACAATCCAACCGGCTTTCATGCTTCGCATGCAGTGTACGCAGCGCCGAGCACAATACCATAGTCTTTCAAGACTGACGAAGGCCTGCTATAAGATACTAAAACAGCAGTGGAGGAGAAGACATTCTCAACGTTCTACAGACATTTTTGGGCGCATGAGACACACCGCTGAAGCCAGATGCCTAAATGTCTTTCTTTTAGTAGACATATTTGACATTTTCATTTTAGTAAAAACTATTCTTTACACAGTAAGCACCATAAGAATGAAACTGAATGTAGTAGTGAAAGAATCATGATTTAAAGTGACATTTGTGTCCAATTTGCATATAACACTACATCTGGGGTGTTATTCAAGGAGTAAAACAAATGTAAGAGAAAAGAACCCTTTTCCAGCCTTTAGTGCTCCAGTTTATTTTCTCCCACTTGTAATGGAAATGGGCTTGACTAACTGAAAAGGACTGTAGTGGAAGGACTACAGGGGGAAAATATATGGGTTAAGAAAACAGTTCTGCCCTCACCCCATTTCATATATCCTTTGGCGTATCATACTACACTTTTCCTTATTTAACATGCAAATGAGGCAGAGAATACCTTCTAATGCACATCTATCGTCATTTTGTGTAGTTTGAGTCTGCATTCATAGTGTGCATTCTAGTCAGTCTAATTGATTAAACACAGCAACAGATTACTCACCCCTTTGGGTCCAGTAAATCTCTGACTTTTTCATTGTAGATCTCCATATAGGACACTTCAACTTTAAAGGTTTGCAAGTCATTTTCTTCTAAAGTGATTCTCTGAAATAAAGCACAGCAGAGTCGTGGAATCAGACCCAGCTGCTCGGCGTTGCCCATCATTGAGAAGGATTTTCCTGAGCCTAAAAAGGAATAAATGTGAAAAAGTAACAGTTTTTAAAAAACCGATCTTGAAGTTGAATGTATGCCTACGCTACCACCATCTATAATATTCCACATTTTGGACCACATTTCTGATTTTGCTAGTCAGCATGTTCTTCAAAGGGACAAATTGTATGCTTCAGTGTACAACAATAACAGTGCAATCCTAAGCATGTCTACTCAGTGGTAAGTTCCAATGTATTCAATAGTACAGTGGTACCTCTCTTAACGAGTGCCTCACGTAGAATGCTTCACTTAAAGAGCAAAAAATTATGCGGTTTTCCCTTCACTAAAAGAGCTTTTTTGCATATCGAGTGCCCATTGGCTAGGCTCCCTGTCCTTCACCCTGTCTCTCCCCAGCATTGGCTGGGCTGAGGGAGTGAGGCGGGACTTTCTTCCCCCAAGTACATGGGAAGTACATGGAAGAGACCAACAGGGGGAGCAGAAGAGCTCTTCATCAGTGGAACTAAGATGGCTGCCTCCTACAGCCAACAAGCATGGCCAGCCCAAGCCTCTGCAAGCCTCCATCAGGTAGGAGGGGAAACTCCTCCTGCACCCCCTCTGCAGCCCCCCCAAACAGATTGCTCCCCCCCCAAGAAAGCCCTCCCTGCCTAGACCCCACTACAACCACCCCTCTGCCCCCACCACCTTCCCTGCTGAACTTTTCCTTTCCTTGAGTAAGCCCCAGTGTATTCAATGGGGCTTAATTCTGAGTAAACAGCATAGAATCTTGCCCTTCTGCTGTTGCTGTGCATGCAAAATGCAGCCTACACACTTTCCTATGAGTAAACCCCAGTGGATTTAATGGGGCTTGATTCTGAGTAAACAGCATAGAATCTTACCCTTCTGCTGTTGCTGGTGGAGCTTGCAAGGAGCATGCAAACAGGAGCTGCTACTGGAGTTTCCTGGAGCATGCAAACTGCAGCCTGCCTACACACTTTCCCGTGAGTAAGCCCCAGTGGATTTAATGAGGCTTGATTCTGAGTAAAAAGCGTAGGATCTGGCCCCTTTGCTGTTGCAGACTGCATATCTAGTTTGCATAGATAGATCTCATGCACAGAGAGGTTCCTTGTTAAAGATGCTCCAAAAGAGACCAGTGACTCTTTTAGTGAAAATTAGTCATCCTTGCCCATAAAGGTTTTTCTTTTCTTTTTTACTCTACAGAATATTAGTGTTTTATTACAGTAATTGTGGTCTGTATTATAGTGTTTTGAATTCAATTCCAGTGTTTTGTCATCATTTTTACATGCAGTTAATATTTTTATATGAATATTTTTGGGCTGTGGAACCAATCATCTGAGTTTCCATTATTTCCTATGGGAAAATCCGCTTCACTTAAAGAGTGTTTCACTTAAAGAGCATGCCTGCGGAACAAATTAGGCTCTTTAAGTGAGGCATTTAAGTGAGGCATTAAGTGAGGTATTCACTTCCAGGAAAGTGTGGTTAGGATTGCAGCCTAAGTCAGCTTGGGTACCTGGCTAACAAGAAACATTCAGTGCAAATTATCTTCCCAATCTTCTAATTAAGGATGGATTTTTTGGGGAACAAGTAAGTTATGGTCAACATTATAAATGCAAAGTCCATATACATATTTCTTTTCCATTTGTAAGAAACTTGTCTACAAAATTAACTTTCCTGAAAAGTGTAGATGTTAACAGCTATCCAACCTCCTGCTGATGGCTTTGTGCACTGGTTGTTGAAACATACCTCTAAAAATTAATAGATATAGCAAGTGAATTTACCTACTGCTTTAGCTCCTCCGACCGATTTGAAAATATGATATGCTATAGTTTCCAAACAGTACACTGTACTCAGTCCCTTCTAGCTTCTCTAGTATTGTTTGACCAAGCTGGATTCTAGTTTTCTCTCTCTAGGGTAAGACAGTAAGTAGTCTGAGGGTGGACGACATTTTTTAAAATCAACTTTCTGGAAACATAAGATATGTACATTTCAACAAGACTGCCATTAACAGATCCTTATTGTGTTTCAATCATTTTATTTAAAAGTAGTAGTGTAATTTTGGACATATCAAAACTACTGTATATGTTAAGTATTGATCTTATCACTACTAATGCAAAATCCAAATGTACTGATGTACTATTTGGTTTGATCTGTACTGGATCCTTTCATAACCTCCTAAACCAGAATACCCAAAGTATTTAGAAATATCCATTAACTGAAATTTTCACAGTATGAGTCAAGAACTCTAGCAGATCTGGGCATTACTTGCGCAGTAATGCTTGAATTTGGATGTGCTATCCTGTGATACAGTTAAGTCCAATATTGATGTGTAAACTTGACTTTCAACTGAATAAAGAATTTGGAATTGCTTTCAAGTGTGTGTGTATGTGAATGCACACCTCATTTATTTTTCAGACAGGTTCAAACATGTACATACAGGACTTTTCACACAATGTGAAATATTTAGACTGGTTTCAGAAGCTGTTGATTCTCTATAAGCCAACATAAAAGTACCCCCTATTCTTAAACAGGCAATTAAGTTTCTTACTATTAATGATCTAAGCTCAATTCATTAGCATTCTTTTTTAACCACTCTGGCTCAGGCACCAATTCAAAAAAAAAATTGCTTGATAACCAATTCAGATACTTGAAACTGATTCAGATTTTGCATAAAAACATCACACTCATAACTGACTTAAATCAGCAGGAAAGTAATTAAAATTATGTTTTATGCCTCATTTTCTAACAGCCAGGGCCAATCTGTATATACTACCTATCATTAGGGAAACACTGGGCCACAGAAGGCAAGGTGACCCTATACACTGATGTGTGTACTACTGCTGTTCTTCCCAGCAATGTCTATGTTGGGGGCCACAACTCTGTGGGAAAATTAAAATAGCAACATCAACTGCAACAACACTGTCACTGCACCAAAGCCAGTCAACTTAGCCCATCAGGTTAACTCAGCTTATCAGGTCAAGCTGTGTGGGTGGAATTCTAGTGGCTTTACTGGGCAGCAGCAACACCTCTTGGCACTCGTGCCACAGTTGCAGCACTTTTTGAAAAGCAAATCTGCTTGACGTATGATAGGACAGGGTTAACTATCTACTAACTACTCTAAAAGAGAATTTAAAAATACTTATCATAATTACCAAGTACAGAGGATTAGCCAAATTTACCCATTGTTGCAGGAGTAAAATTTCAAGAATATCTGTGGGCCCTGGGCATGGCTGGGCACCAATGGATACTGCTGGGCACCATGGGGTACCAACAGGCACTGGTAACTGGAGAATACCAGAAGTGCCTGGCACCACAGGATACAAGGCATCCTTACCAGGCACTCCTACTGAGCAGCAGTCACCACCAGGCACCACCATACAATTTGCAGTGGACACCAGCAGACAGTGCGTACCAGAAAGCAGCAAACACCCTTACAGGGGACTGGTAATCTCTACCAGGCATCACCCGGCACTATCAGGCAGCAGGCATCACTGGATACCACTGGACACCAGTTGATAGTAGACAACAGTGGGCAACAGTCACTACCGGCCACCAGCTTGCAGTGGGCATCCCTACTGGGTACCAGACAGCACAACTGGGCACCAACAGGCACCAGGCATCCAGTATCAGCAGGCACCATTGGGCATCAGCCATTGCAACCAGACACGACAATGCAATCAGACATTGCAACCAGACATCAAGCACCAGCAGGCACCAATGCGTGTTTGGCAATGTGGGTCACTGGGCACCATTAGGCACTATTCAACAGTAACATGGTAAAAGGCACGATCAGGCACTGCTTGTCTTTACTGGGTGCTGGGCACCACCAGGCAGCAACGGGCACCACCAGACATCCCTGTCGGGCATCAGGCACCAGACCTCAGTGGGCAACAGGCACCACCGGGCACCAAATTGGTTTGTTACATCACAGTTAGTGGGTCCTTACATCACAGGAATACACTTCACAAATTTCATGCTTCTAAGTCCAGAGCTTGGGCTGGGTGTTGATGAGTCAGTGATTCTTCAAGGTGAAGTATAGGGACGAAAATCAGATGTACTCCTTTTCACCACCATCTGGTTTGAATTTCCAAAAATTGATACTTAGTGGGTGCCTACATCATAAAAGGAATACCCTTCCCAAATTTCACATTTCTAGGTCTGGTGGTTTAGGATAGGCATTGTTGAGTCAGTGACTCTTCAATTTTTATACACAGTAAAACCTTGGTTTACGTGCATAATTTGTTCTGGAAACATGCTTGTAATCCAAAATACTTGTATATTAAAGCAAATTTCTCCAAAAGAAATAATGAAAACTCCACAACCCAAAAATATTCATAAAAAATGATTACAATACAGTAATATACAGTTAACTACGAGGTTCTGGAACATTTCATGGATTAAAAAATCCATGCATAAAGAAAGCAATGGGAAAAATAGGTTTAAATACCCACTTCCACATTTCTTTCTCTTCTATTACACCTAATTAAATATGGTTAGTTGTTGGGGTAGTTTAATATGAAACTCATCCAAGAGAAAACTATTAAATGCTTTTTTCAACAGTCTAAGATTCTCCACATTCTGATAAAACTTTATCAACATTCTAAGACTTAGGATAGTACATATGTGGGAATGGTGCACATGGGGGGACGTGCGCATGCTTGAAGTTGTATGTGGGTACTGCGCATGGGGGATGATGCGCATGGGGGTGTTGCATACGGTGCGCATGGGTGGATCCGCATGGTGCGCATATGGTCTGCAGGGGTGCACATGGGGGATGTTGTACAGGGTATTGCGCATGGGGGATGATGCGCATGGGGGACTGTGTGCATGGGGGGATGATGACCATGTGGGGACGATGCACAGTGGGGAATGGGTTTCGCTAGTATTAAATTTTGCTAGTATTAAATAAAACAAAAGTGGCTAGTTAGGGCAGAAAGAAAGATTGTGGCCAAAGAGAAATCGTATCCTCGCTTCCCTAAAGAAGGAAAGCTGGTGAGAAACATCCTCTTTCACTTGTCAGAAAGATATCACAAAGCCCGATAAGAATAACTGATAATATCAAAAAGTAAAACATTACCACTTAAATGTCAAAGAATACCACTCTCACCTGTTTGTCCATAGGCAAAAATGCAGGCATTATATCCCTGAAAGGCCTTTTCAAGAATTCCTTCACCAAGGCACTTGAATACTACTTCTTGACCTACAAAATTTAATACACATCACTTAAAGTTAAAAAAACTTGAATTTATAATAAAGCAAGTTTACTGACCACAAAATTTAACCAAATATGTATTATTTATAAAATTAAAACATGAAGGCAGCAATTATTGTGAAAAAGCAGGCTGTTGTTTAAAGTTGGCATCTACCTTCATGTCTCCTTTGTGAGGAGCATTTCTAAATTTTAATAATCACAAAGCCTACAGAATTCTTAATTCAGTAAGATAAACTCATGTACACAGTGCAATATGCAAATGTTTGATTTACACTCTTTCTGTAGGAAAACATGATATATATGAACAGAAATAGCATACAAAATTGCTTACTCTGGAAGCAAGAACTCATGTTCCAGAGAAAGAGTACTCTGGATACTATCCCAAGATGGCAGGCAGCATTGATATTAAGGTATAGACTCTGCAGCCCTTAGAATGATGATTATATATTCTCATTCCCCATACACAACAAGATAATTAACTTTTGTATTAAAATTTAAACAGCACTGATCATTTTTGCCTCCCTGAGTTTGCATTTAAATGGCTGAACAACCAGTAACATTCTAACTCATCTGAACACTGATCAAAACAGTACCTATCATCCAGAAATATATCAAATCCATTTCAGTGAAGAACTAAAGTGCTTTCACCTTTACCTGACAACAAAATGCAGGAAAAGGAAATACACCTCAGACAAAACTTTTTCTGTAACTATACCACTACCATGCTGAAGCTAGGTATATTTAGGTCTTGGTCAGTGCCTGGATAGGAGAAAACCTGGGAATTCCATGTAAACTATTGAGTTTGATGTTAAAAGAAAGTTATAGTAGAAAACGTATTACACAGTTAAGTATGATCCTAAATTCCACATACTATTAAAAGAAGAAAGCTTATCTACCCAAACCTCAAATGGGAATACACTGAAGATGGGCAACTTAGCTTTAATAGCAACTTATTATTTCACATTTTCAGGGTACTTTAGATTAACCAAAACACTTTCCACGTATTATCTTGATGTCTCTACCAGTGGCATTCCTCGCCACTGAGCTTCCTGGCCCGGGGGGGGGGGGGGGCAGGTACACCTCCAGGGATGCCACCATACACCTCTTGCTTATTTTGAGAGAAAATAGATTTGGCAGGGGAGAGAGTCAAAACTTCTTCCAAAGGAGTACTTCTTTGAAACTAATAGTGTTCAAAAACATGATACTCATCAATGCTTTCTCAAGGAGGCTAAGTTCAGCACAGCATACCTAAATAATTTCTTGTTGAGAGCAAGCAAGTACTATATGGGCAAGTACATTCCTACTATACTTACATCTAAGGTACTGATGAAGTGTGGTAAGTAAGGAAAGTAAGTAATGTAAGTAAGGATTATTGGTAAAACAGAAGATGATACTGTATATCAGTGGGATCTTGTATAACCTAACCATTCTAGAAGGGAATAGAGGAGAATATGCTCCTGTTATTCAGAGGGAAAAGCAGGATAAAACCATCAATATATATAAAACTGAAACATCACTGACTGATTTACTCACTGACTCATTCATCAATGACCAACAAAACTGCTGTACCTAGAAAGCATGAAATTTGGAGAGGGTGTTCTTTCTGTGATGTAGGCACTCACTAAGAACAAATTCAAACCAGAAGGGGTAAAAACATGTTTTCGCCCTTCTACTTTACACTGAAAAATTGGTGACTAATCAATACCCTGGACCTAAAAGCATGAAATGAAGCACTACTAAGAACTGATTTTTTAGAAATTTAACCCCTAAGGGAGTGAAAAGGGTAAAACATGTTTTCATCATATAGTTAACACTGAAGACTGACTGATCAACCCTTACCCCCAACCTTTGGACCTAGAAGCATGAAATTTGGGAAGCTTATTCCTTTTGTGATGTAAGGACCCACTAAGAAACTATTTGGTACCCAGTGGTGCTAGTGCCCAGTGGTACCTGCTGCAGGGGAGTCACTAGGGTTCGCATCACCCCCATACAGTAGGCAGGACAACAACCTGAATGGTGGGCTTGGTTATGTGCCATTGCCCTGCCTCCACTGGTTTTTTCAGCCACACATTTTCATAGAATAAAGATATTTCAAAGTGATTTGTGTCACTAAATTCTGCTGCAAATTACAAATCCAACAGTATTTAACACAATGGGATTTTTTCTACAAACCATGATTTCAGCGTTTTTGGTCAGTAGGGAGTCACACCCCTCAAGGGTGCCCCCTTTACAACACCCTAGTGACATCCCTGATCAGGACCATTTTGGAAGCCTTGCATTCCCCTGGACTGAGCTTCCACACCAGCCAAGGCAATCATCAGGGACATCCTTCTGGGATGGATATATGTCTTCACTGGATAATTTTTGGCCATAACATTTAACAGGAAGGTGCTATTTCAAAACAGATTATTGCATTGGATTTTGCTCTTCAATAAAAGTCTAATGGTATATGACGATGGGGTTTTCCACACCATTGTAAAGTTGCATTTTTTTTGGTCCCCCACTGCACTTCACCCCTTGGGTGCATCACCTGGGGCAGAATACACCATTCACACCACCCTAGCATCATCCTGACTTGCTGCCTGGTATTGGCCACTGGTGCCAAGTGCCCAGAAGTGCTTGGTGTCTGGTAGGGATGCCAACTGTTCTTTAGGGGTGCCAGGTGATGCCCAGCTGTGCCTGGTGGTGTCTTCTGTCTAAGGTGGTATCAGGGTGACCAGATTATTCCTGAACACCAGGGCCAAAATTCCTGAACCCCAAGGCCAAAATTCCTAATCCCAGGCCAAAATTCCTACCCGCTTAAAAAATTGCCAAAAAGTGTATTTTTTTTTGTTTTTCGGTTGTTTGACCATGACTTTTGATAGGAAGGAGATATCTCAAAACTGATTTTTGCATTGGATTCTGCTCTTCAATACGAATCCAACGACATATGGCATGATGGGGTACTGTGCACTATCGCAAAGTTTCAAAATGTAGGACAATGAAGCCAAAATGTAGGACACCTGGACAGGAGGCTAAAAATCCGGACAAATTCAGGTTTATCTGGCCATATGGTCACCCTGGGTGGTATGGATGCCCAGTCCCTGCCAGTGCCTGCTTCTGCCCCCAGTACCCTTTGGTGCCCAGTGTCTGTTGGTGGAAATTTTAGAAAACAAACAAGCAAAGGGGTAATGAAAAATTATACCTGCATATTTCTCAGTGTTTGATTCATCCATTGACCAAAAGCAGTAATCAAAGGCAAACACCTATGTAAAAACATAAAAGCTTATTTAAAATCTTCAGAAAACTATTACACTACAAAAACATCAGTCTTCATCTTAGCAGGTTTGTAAAAGAAACGTTTAAAGTCAAATATTCTAGAATAGCAAGATGACACTCAGATTACAGGCATTTGTTATCTCATTGGGATCAAGCTAAGAACATTCATGAAAAGTGAACAGCAACAGCCATAACGAAAACAGTATCCTTCCCTGTTCATGATAATCATTCATTCCTCAATGCATCTTTGTATTCCTCTTTAACTATGACTGTACATCTGTAACTAAAGATGGCGAACTTATGTAAAAAGGTGCTCCAGTTCATTTATTCCAGGAATTTGAATACATAGTGCATTAGATTTTTGATGACTTTTTAATTTTTAAAACTAAAACCAATATTGCTTACACATGATCATTCTTCTTTAAATATCTATATGGGGGTTACATATCACACACATACATAGGACAGCACTCAATGAAGGGGATAAATGCCCTTTTCCCCCTCAAAGTGGTGAGCAACATCAATGGCCCTGTGCTACAGAGGAAGAAGATGGTGCACTGAAGTGTCACTTTTGAGTTTGCCTTTTATTTCTGAATTCAATTTTTTCCCTTCTTTGTGAGCCCTTTAGGAACAAATCTACTACTAAAAGGTAGTGGTAAAAATATCATAAGCCACCATGAGCTTATATTGTACATTAGATAATTGGCAACTTTTTAAAATAATCAAAAGCAAATCTGATTTTGAGGGTGGAGAGAAAAAAGATAGGCAGCTGTACAGCTAGGCCACTTTGCAAGAAGCCCACCCACAACAAAGGCTTCCTTTCCCAACCTAGCAACAGCCTGAAATAACTGAGACTAAATAAAGCATTTTATCTTTATCCTCAATTCAGAACTCAATTCATCAGTATTTGGCATGCCCGCTCCAAATGATAATGTGGGAAGAACATTTATTCATTCATACCGATGCTACCTTTCTTCAAATAGCTCCAAGGCAGCTATTAAAAGTATAAACACACAAAAAACAATTTTCAATACAAAAACTGAACAATTTTAAAGTAGAAATGAATAAGCAAAAAAATAAGGATGTTATGTGGATCTCTTTTAAAGAAAAATCGCACAATTTCTTTTAGCAGTTAACTTTTTAATGATACCAAATGCCTGATTCTCAAGTTGATAAATGCAAACATGCATTTTTAAAAAGTGCCATCATCTAAATTGTAACATAACACTGTCCCCATTACCTTACAGTGGAGAAAATCTAATTAATAAATACATGTTGACAAAAAGTGTAGGAACACTGCTATGCTTTCAGTGTTGACAACATTAACACATTCCTGAAACTACTTTCCTTCCAATTTGTTACCACAAATTTCAAAGCAGCAATTTTACACAGAGCTCCAAATTACTCTTAATCCCTACCTGAAGAATAATCAGCATCTCTGCTCACATTTCAATTGGATAACTTTTGTACAAACAGTAGCATAGTCAGTAATGACATAATTGACGGTGGCATGCATAGATACGAATTACAAAGAAGGCAGCCTTCTTTCAGTCCATCCACTCTTGCACTTAACAAAAAAGATTGATGCCCTATGTACCTAATAGACTGCAGTGTGCAGATACTCCAAAACAAAGGTGGTGTCCTATGTATAGAAGTTTGTTTCTAGTAAGGAAAATAGGATTGTAGTCTAAGGCTTACTGAATACAAAGTGCTTACTTCTGAATAAAATAAATAACACTGTTTGTTACTTATATGCCATCCTTATTACAAATTTTACTTTGGTACAATTTAAAAACTCGGGTATGCACTAAAAAAAACCTCAGGTATGCACTAAAACATGACTGATCTCCTGGTATCAGAATTTGGATAATTTTTTAAATATTTCCATGAAGAATATTAGGCTAGTTAATAGATTAAGGATCCAATCCTAATCTATGCCGGCACAACTCATTTGTCTTCTTGTTCCTATGGTGATGTAAGGAGGCAAACATGACTGTGCAGTGCCTAATCCTCCAACAGGAGTGGTGCAGAAGTGCCTTACAGCCTTTTTCTGACACCCCACGGCCAGTAAGGAACTTGCGCTATGGCTTATGCTAGCTTAACTGCGGGTTAGGATTGCAGTCTAATTGGCATGATTAAGAACTATTCCTCAGCCTGTCTATTTGCACTTCTAAAATACATTTAAAGTGGAAGTGCTGCCAAACTCTGTCATACCTGATGGACCAAGTAAGGCAGTGGGTGGAGAAGGGGAGGAATGGCAGGCAGAAGAAGTGGATCTAATAGAAATGGTCTGTCTACATCCTATCCCTTCGTTTTCCCAACATTTCCTCCCAAATTTGCACCAACTAAAGAGCTAGCATATGTGCAAGAGTATTCATTGGCAAGCAAGAGACTAACAGTCTGGTAAAAATAAGTAGTTCTCCTTTCTTCTCCCAATCCACCCCACTCTGCTGAATACAGCATATGCCTTTTTGACATGGCTGCATTGTTTGGGAGGGAAAGAGTAGGACTGGATAAATCCTAAATCTTAACCTAGCAGGCTATAAGGCACATCTATGACCACTTTAGATTATGATGATCACAGAAATATCCTGGAAGGACCAAACCTGACTCCTTTCTTGTTGGGCCAAGGGCAAAATAAGACATGATGCTGTTTTTGTTCACTTTTAAAACAAATGTATGGAGCAGTGATTTTAGAAAAGCAGCAAATCTGTGGGAAAAGCCATATTCTCAAGAGCTTTTTCTCCATCTCCAGCCTGCCATTGCCATGTCAAAAACATTTTTTGCTTCCCAGCAGGACCAACAGCAACTTGCATAAAACAAGCAACTCCCTGAGCAGCTGGTTCCATTCAAAACCAAAGTATTCCCATTCCTTACAATGGATTTTAAAGACTACAAACCCTACAATCCAGAGTAACTACGGGAGCACGTAAGAGACCTTACGTGTACCCGTAGTTACTGCAACACCTAGTGAAAACCTATGGGAAATTCATATTGCAATCCAGAGCAAATTGTTCTTACACCGGAGCAAGGACTCCCTGTAGTTACTCTGGATTGTGCCCAAAGTCATTTTAGGGGGCTATGATTACATTGCTAACACAAAGGCTGCAATCCAGAGCAAATTCAGCCTGCTCTGACCTAACTGCACTCTCCTAACTATTCTGTATCCAGAGCAGAAAGTTATGCAGAATCCAGAGAGTCAGGAAGCCTGGGCTGCCCTAACTGCTCCAGAGCATGCTAAGTAATTGACACAAGGGGAAGACTTGCTCCTGAGGAGACACCCCTCAGATCACACTGAACAAGGAACAGCTGTGGTGCCTACAGTGGTGACATGACTCTGCACATCACCTGGTGCGGAAGTCTGTGCGTCATCCCTGGGATGCGCGCCCCCCCCCCCCCCACCTGTATTGCACAGTCACCAAAGTTGGTGCCTGCGCAGTTGTTTCTGAAGCCAACTGGCTTCAGAAAGAGTATTGCGCAGGCACCATCTCTGACACCTGCGCACTACTTTTCTGAAGCCTTTTGGCTTCGGGGGGAGACTGTGCAGGCGTCAGAGTTGGTGCCTGTGCAGTACTCTTTCTGAAGCCATTCGGCTGCTGCTCCGCCTCCTGAGTGAGGCCGAATGGCTGTGCAGAGGCGCGGACTTTCTCTGCTCTAAGGAAGTCTCCTCTGAAGCTGTTCGGCATGCTCAGTGTGTTTCTGCGCAGTGCACCTCAGATGGCCGTTCAGGCCAGCTCCTCAGACAAGTGGCAGCTTCTGGCTGATTCGCCGCCTTGGAGCAGGCCTGAATGGGGGTGCTGACGCCCGGGGCCTGCCAAAGGACAGTCAAACTCCTCCGGCACATCACCCCATACGGAGTGCATCCCCAATGCAGCCCACACCAGCCGCACCAGTCTGGTGACGCCACTGGGTGCCTGCCTTATAAGGAGTCCCTGATGAGATGCCAGTACATTCTACAGTGAATACAAGGGGCTTCTTGGAGTGCCTGCTGTATCCTGAGGTTTGTGGGCAGCCGTAGTTTGTTCCATATCCTGAGGTTGAGAGGAAGGGGTTGCAGCTAGGCTGGCCAAGAACTCAGATTTTTGGTCAACACTGCCATTCTTACTCGGGCCTTATCATGGACCCCTATGGGTCTACTCATTACTATACCTGCTCCTGAGGTGGTATAACTCTGAGGGCTGGAAGAGGGCATTTCTGCCTTGGAAACAGGCTTTGGATACAGAGTAACTGCTCTGCCCTAGGCAATGCTAAACATGCCTTCAACTTGCCTCTCCTGAGCTGCTTAGGCTGCCCCAGTTAGGGCAGAGCAGGTCCACCTCTCTTAGGGCACCCTATCTTGCCTTGCTCTGCCCTAAGCCTCCTTCAGAGTAACTGGGCTGGAGCATCTTGCAGTTGCTCCAACCTAGTGTTAGATAGGGCAACCTAAGGGCTCTTATGTGGACAGATTAGTTGCTCTGGATTGGGCTGTAAGTCATGCCGATAATATTTTTCTGACCATCAATGTAAATGTTACAAATATGGATCTTGAAATCCTGGGTGTTTTTCACCTCCAGGAACTATGCAAGATAAATGCAGTTTCCCTAATTTTGACACCTCAGAGAGAGGGGAAGCATATCTTGAGTTACTCATAACAACTTTTGACCTCAGAACCCAAAGATTTATCTCACTATGCATTCTGGGGCAATGCTGGGAGAAGCAACAAACCTCTGTGCACTGTAGTGTATCCTTCAGCAACTTTTAAACCTTTCAGGCTTGGAAATTGCATGGGTTGACCGCATAGAGGTAAGAAATGCAATTTGGTACACCTTTTTCCCTTTTTATTTTAATGGCAACCTCCAAATCTACATGAGGTTACAGAAACAAACCCCAGCAAATATCAGGGCATGCAACTGTATTATCTTATGTCAGAAATCAAGTCAGTTTCTACATGCAATTCCACACAGGTCTAACCCTACAATCCAGAGTAACTACATGAGCATGTAAGAGACATTACGTGCACCCTTAGTTACGGCACTACCTAGTGAAAGCCTATGGGAAATTCATATTGCAATGCAGAGTAAATTGTTCTTATGTGAGAGGAAGGACTCCCTGTAGTTACTATGGGATTGCGCCCTAAATCTGTACTAAATGCCGGTAATTACATCAATCAGCCTGAAATAATTACTATATATCCCGGCTTATAAGATGCACTTTTTTCTCCCCAAAGAGGGGAAATGTCTGTGCGTCTTATAGAGTGATAGGGCCAATCCTGGAGCACCTTACCCCATCATGTCATATGTTGTTGGATTCACACTGAAGAGCAGAATCCAATGCAAAAATCAGTTTTGAGATATCTCCTTCCTATTAAAAGTTATGGCCAAAAATGTAAAAATCAAAAATATAAAAACAAAAAGAAAATGCATTTTTTTGGCAATTTTTTTAAGCAGGTAGGAATTTGGGTTTGGGTAGGAATTTGGGTAGGAATTTTGGCCTTGGGGTTCAGGAATTTTGCGTTTGGCATCTGGTCACCCTGGCACAGCTGCAATCCTAAGCAGCCTTCCCTGGCTTGGAGACTTGCTCCAAAGCAGACATGCACAAGACCTGGTCCCTGCTGCTCCATGCCTTTGCCTCCCTCGCTCTTCCCTATCTATCTAGATCCCCTCACCTTTCCCTACCTACCTGTATCCCCCCACCCCCAAAAGAACCCCCCCCCCCATGTACCTGCCTTCCTGGACCATTTGCAATGAGATTTGTCCTAAATGTTGGTGTCTGATCATTTGCAATGAGATTTGTGCAAAAGTCACAAATCACTGACACTAGAGATGATGAGTTTTGGGGGTTACCAGAAAATTAGAAGAGTGCTTGAAGCTTAAAGTCTTTCCTCATTTGTTAATGACAGTGATAATGGTTCTTAATACCACTGTTGACTTTACATGATTGAAATATTATTCTGCTATATTTTATTAAATATATTAGTACTCCATTTGGTTCAGAATATTTTTTTCTTGTTTTGCTCCTCTAAACTTTGGTGCGTCTCATGGTCCAGTGCATGTAATAAGCTGGGAAATACGGTACATCAATCATCCTAAATAATAAAATAATTCAGTACATAGCAAAACAGTCTTTTGAACATGCAGTTCAAATAGTCTTATTTAACTACCAATAGATGTACATTCATAAAGACAGACTTTGCTACCTATTTTTTGGTTGCACCCTGTTTAAGAAACAGAATAGGGACAAATAAATATTTCTACGGCCTATATCCTAAAGTGAAATTAAGCCCCTTGCTCCAGAGCAGTTAAGATGACTTTCCATAAGATAACACAGAGGGTGACATAACTGCATGGACCTGTAACTGCTATGGATTTTGCCCTAAGTCACATTAAAACACAAAGGTCTTAATTGAAAAGTAAACTGAAAATAGTTTTTCAATACTAGATTGTGTCCTAAAGATTACACAGGCAGAAGGAAGAATTATGTGATGTTCCACAAGTGGATTTCACAAGCATATGCAGAAGATATTGAGCAAGAGTATAATCAGAATATATAAAAGCCAATAGAGTCAGAAGTGATTCATTCACTTACCTTTGGTGATTTTCTGCAGGATGAACATACAGCAGCAGCAACACAGGATTGTTAATATATCCATATAAAGGGAAAACATTAAAAAGAACAGAAATAGAACATTAATGCTCGAAACAATTAAGATGCTCTGTACATTATTTTAGGGAGAAAGGTCATTGGCTTTATTATTTACTTAGCAATCTCTTTTCTTTAGTGGAAACAAAATTTTGAGATGTTAAATACCTGCTCAATATTAAAATCATGACATGTTTTTCAAATAACTCATATTGCTTGTTGATAAGTAAAGCAACTCTATCGAATGTAGAAAAGAGCAACCAGCTGAGCTTCAATGGTGCATACATTCAAGTTCAAGGGAAAGATCAAAGAGATGCTGCAGTTATGTCAAAAGTATCCTAAATAAGTGCTGCATGTTTGATATAATGGATCATAAATTCCTAATATCTATTTCCAGACTAGGCAAACCATAGTTTACCTATAGAATGTAGGGTTAAAATAAAATCCAACAACTTTAATTTTGAGAGGGTTAATGTTTTAAACATCAAACCAGAACATCCCATTATAGTTGGCAGCCAGTGTAGCTGCTGCAGAAGTGGCACAAGTGTTGAACTGCCTTCCTCTAGCAATTATTTGTGCTTCCACACTAATTGCAGTTCATGAGAAATCTTCAAGGGCGGCAGCCCAATTAAACTACCCGGTAAGTTCAAATATAAAATAGTTTTGTAACTCCCACTGATGAACAGTACCTTTTCATGGTGGTGCAACTGTGTGTTCCAGTGATACAAAGGGCAATACTGCCAATAGCGGAGTGGTGTGTGTAGGGTACCAGCGGAACTCCCATGCCAGGATGTCTGGCATGACAAGGACTCCCATGCCAAACAGGGCTTTGCTGAGGAGCCAGGCTAAACCTGTCCTTCCCCCCTAGAGCATCCCCAACAGGTGCTTTTCAAGCCTCTGCTTGAAGATCCCCAGTGAGGGAGAGTCCACCACCTCCCTTGGCAATCTGTTCCACTACCGAACCACCCTCACTGTCAGGAATTTTTTCTGGATATCCAACCGGAATCTCCTCTCTTGCAGTTTGTACCCATTGGTTCTAGTTCTGCTTTCAGAAGCAGCTATGAACAAATGAGCCCCTTCCTCCCTATGACAGCCCTTCAGGTATCTGAAGAGGGCAATCATGAAAAAAAGAGGCTCGAGGGCCGCATTTGGCTTAGAAAGCCCATAGATGCGGCCCTCAGGGCCCTGTGTTGGACACGCCTGTCGTAGGGCTTCCTTTCTATCCCACTGATCCTTCTTGTCGCTCTCCTCTGGACTTGCTCCAGTTTGGCTGCATCTTTCTTCAAGTGAGGTGCCCAGAAATGAACACAGTACTCAAGGTGAGGTCTGACCAATGCTGAACTAGAGGAACAAAGAACTTCTCGCAACTTGGAAGCTACAGTCCTCTTAATGCAACCTAAAATGGCATTTGCTTTCTTTGCAGACACATCACACTGCTGACTCATGTTCAGCTTGTGATCCACGGCAACTCCAAGATCCCACTCACATGTTGTGCTGCCAAGCAAAGTATCCCCCATTTTATACCTGTATTTTTGGTTTTTATTTCCTAAGTGCAGAACCTTGCACTTCTCCCTGTTAAAATTCATTCTGTTACAGCCCAGTATTCTGGATTATCCAGATCCTCCTGCAGGTTTCTCCTGTCTTCTGATATGTTTGCTACTCCTCCCAGCTTGGTATCATCCGCAAATTTGATCAGGCACCCCCGTATCCCTTCCTCCAAGTCATTAATGAAAATGTTAAAGAGAACCGGGCCCAAGACAGAGCCTTGGGGTACCCCCCTTGAAACCAACCTCCAGGATGACACAGAACCATTTACTAAAGCCCTTTGTGTGCGGTCGTTGAGCCAGTTGCAGATCCACCTAACAATTGCCCATCTAGCCCATATTTTTCCAACTTCCCAATTAAAATGTCATGTGGGACCTTGTAAAATGCTTTGCTGAAGTCAAGATAAATGATATTCACAGCACTGCCACTGTCCAATAAGCTCGTAACACGATCAAAAAAGGAGATCAGATTTGTCTGGCAAGATTTATTCTTGGTAAATCCATGCTGGGTTGTTTTGATCACCGAGTACTTGTCTAGATGTGCACAAATTGTGTGTTTTATGATTTGTTCTAATATCTTGTTTTGATCACCAAGTACTTGTCTAGATGTGCATAAATTGTGTGTTTTATTATTTGTTCTAATATCTTCCCCGGGATTGAAGTCAAACAGACTGGTCTATAATTTCCCAGGTTTTTTTCCCCCTTCTTAAAGATTGGGACTACATTAGCCCTCTTCCAGTCCAGTGGCACTTCTCCACTCAAGGATTTCTCAGAGATGATCGACAGAGGCTCTGCAAGGAAATCTATCTGCGAGTTTCTTAGAACTTGAGGATGCAGCTCATCTGGTCCAAATGACTTGAATTCAGTTAAGTGGTTTCAAACCAGTTCTCTATCAATCTTAATCTGCTGTTCTGCACCATCCATGTTTTCATTACCTCTTTGGGGATGCAAGCACATCCCCGCATCAGCCAAAGATCCCACACCCCCATTTGCACAGCCCTCTTTCCGAGAATAGACGACTGTCAATATAAATGGCTGCATTGCACCAAGTTATTACTAGGTGTGTTTTCTTAAGAACACAAAAAGAATTTCTGCTCAAATCCCTATATGATGCATTTTTGAGGGTGAAATGGCTTATTAAAAGTATCGTAAAAAAGAGCGTAAAAATGTGTGGCAAAATGTGTGGGGAGAAAGAAACGAATGGGTAAGGTGTGGGTAAAATGCTCAGTTAGAATACCAGCATTGTATTGTAATCCACAGGTGAGGCCGTTGAATTCTAAACTGTGATCTATAAAAAGTTACCTGTGATCAGGTGGTTAGATCTGGATCTCCCCCCTGCCCTGACACTAACTTTTGAAAAGCTTGGAAAACCCAACAAGACTCAGTGATGATTTCTCCAATTTTATTTTTCTGTTTTGTACAGCATCTTGATGCGATCGCTTTCTGTAACCTTTTCTGCACATTTTATGCTACAAGAAGGGGCTTTGTAACACACTGTTACAATTGTGCAGGAGACATCCATCAGGGATGGATGAATTGAGACACAAAAATAATAAACTACATCACAAAGTTTCAACTGCAATCCATACTATTATTATAAAATTCCTCAATACAGTATATTATCTTGTAGGTGTTCCACATTTTTCCAGACTGTATTTAGCTATAAAAATTTCATTATTTTTGCATTAACCTGGGTAAGCTACATGTAGATATGCACAACAAACTGTGAAATGTATATATACCAACTCTAGTTGGATGCAGTTAAGTGAAAATTGAGGCAGACATACAACTAAGCCACAAGGGATAAATTATCAAGTTAGACTCATGCCTTCTGTGGACCAAACATTAAAAGATATTTCTAGAAATGGCAAATTTAAAACTATTATATCCCAAACATGGAAATTACATTGTACAAGTTGAGTTCCGTAAACCAAGTATCAAATTTCCAACACAGCAGTCTCAGTTTCCTGACAGATAATGGAAATAACACTTCATGCATTACTTTGGCGAGATATAGTCATCAGCAGCTTTGCAAGGATGAAAATGTACTGCTGTAGAAAAACACAACTATTGTTACAGTTTATAAAATTAATAAGAACAGGCTGCACTGATTTTTCTTTGCTCCTGTCTAGTGCTAAAAAATGCTTAAGAAAGTTACCATAGGTCTGTTTTTTTCTTATTGCACACTCATAAAGAGCAAAAAAGCAAGGAACTTACATCCAAATGATATCTGTAGGAAAAATGAATGAATGCAAATCAAAAACAAGGGCCTGAGAAGGCTCATATTCCAGGTCATAGTGCATATGCATTTTAATCAGTAGGTCTCAAGTTCAAGTCAGAGAATACCAGGTGGCAGGTCCAGAGACTTCCAATACATGGAATAATTGCTGCCAGATACTAAGTTAGTAGTTTTCAACATTTTTCATGTTATAACACATTGACAAAGTACTAAAATTGCCAAGATACACCATCTGTTTTTTTTTTTACAATTGACAGGTCATATCATGCTGTTGGTGGAGGGCTCACATCCCCAAGTGATAAGTTTCCAACTCCTGTCCATCTGTATTGTCTAGCACAGGGATAGGCAACCCCTGGCATGGTGCCAAGCTCGGCACACGGAACAGTGCTTACCAGCATGTTAAGGCACTCCTGGCAGACACAGCCAGGACTGCTGCCACTGCCCCAATTATCAGCAGGCCAGTCACCATCACCAGTGCCCAGAATGGCAACATCTCTCCTCCCCTCACCCTGGCCTGCTGCCATCAGAATGGAGAGCCCTGGAGTACAGACCTTGCACAGGGTGACCAGATGCCCCAACCTGAAAAAGAGTACAAGGTCTCTCACAATTCCTGACATCCAAGCAAAATTCCTGACATGTTAAAAAAATGTTAAACACTATATTACTTATTGTTAACACCCTCCCCAGTTACATCTGTTTCCCAAACCAAAAAGGCACATGTTTAAGTGATCCAAGCAGCTAGCCTTTCTCATGCAGGCATGCACAGGCTTGGTCTTTCAGTCCACTTTCCTTTGCCCCCTTTTATAATATAAGCTCCACTGACTACAGTGGTACCTCGCTTAATAAGTACCTCGCTTAACAAACATTTCACATAAAGAGCAAAAATTTCCAAGAAATCTTGCTTCACATAACAAGTTCCGCTTCACTTAACAAGCAAGTGCGCTATGGGCACACATGCTATGCAGTCCTGACGCTCCGCATGGAGGCTCTTTAAAAGGGTTGCTGGCCAGCGCTGCTGCCTCTAACTGCCCCCAACTTGGGGGCAGTTGCCCATAGGTGCCAGAGGCAGCTGCCCCTAACTGCCCCCAAGTGCCCTCACCAACCACCCCGAACCTCCAGCAGCAGCCCAGGTAAGCCTCCCAGGAAAGTGTCTTTGCAGTCTCTTAACTAGGTCTACATAGAACTAAGCCCCATTGTGTTAAAAGGGGCTTACTCCCAGGAAAGTGTCTTTGATTGTAGCCTCTTAACCATGTCTGTTAGAAGTTAGCCCATTGTGTTAAATGAGCTTACTCCCAGGAAAGTGTCTTTAGCATTGCAGCCTAAGTAGACTTCATAGGATCATGCACATTGAAAGCATGTTTTGAATTCAATTACAGTGTTTTATCATCATTTTTACATCCAGTCAATATTTTATATGAATATTTTGGGGGTTGTGGAACCAATTGTCTGAGTTTCCATTATTTCCTATGGAAAAATCTGCTTCACTTAAAGAGCATGCCTCCAGAACGAATTAAGCTCTTATATATGAGGCACCACTGTATAATGCTTTTGAGTGGACAATTGGGCTTGGAGGCTTAAAACTTAAGAAGCCAGGAATTATCCCCACCAACCCTGCCCTAAGAAGGTTGTCCACTTTATACCCAGTCCCTTCTTCTCTGCGTTGCAGGCCTCCATCAGTCTTGGAAGACTATGGTATCGTGCTCGGCACTGCATACGCTGCAGGCGAAGCACGAAAGCCTGGGTTAGATTGTTATGGAGGATAGGCTGTTACCCAAGCAGCAAATCCCCCCTCTCCACACCACTGAATTAGTCCAATGGAAAAGCAGAGCCAATACGATTGGATCCAGCTGGCGTTGCAGAGCTGGGCTAAGGACAGGAGCTCACCCTGTCTTGTGGGGCCGACCCAGGAATCGAACCCTGACCTGCTGGTTAACAGGCACAGTGTCTTAGCCACTTGCGCCAATACCTGGATGAAAGGCCCCACAACCTGAACAACTCAAGTCCTTGTTGTGAAATACATGTGTTTTTGTGCGAAGTATATATTGATGAATCCATCTACAAAGGCATAGGAGCAGGGAAGGCTGGGGTTTCTCTGGTCAGCTGGCAATCATGCTTTAAAAAAAATTATTCCCTCCCCCCTTTCCCTCCAAGCCAAACTCACTGCAAAGTTTCAGAGCTCCACTTCCAAGACCCCCTCCTTCCTCTGCTCTCCTTTCCAGCAGCCTCCTCTCCCTTTCTTTGCAGCAAACAGCAAGCAAGTTTCTTCCCCCTACCCAGGATCTTTCTCTCTGGCAAGTCTGGAGGAACTGGAGCTCCCTGCCAGCCACAGTCATTTTCACAACCATTCAGTAGCTGGAGCAGTTCAGGCCCCGGGAAGCAGGTGGCAAAACCTGGTGCCATGCATACTGGGAGATGTAGTTCTTCCCCTGATGGCTTGGAAATGTGCTTTAGCATGGGGAGGAGGGGGGAAACTACAATTCCCTTCCTTCTGTCCCCCTCCTTTAACCAGCAGCCTTAGTGACTGCTGGCCTGCAACAGGCCTCAAAGGCCTAAAATCCCAGGAAATGGCTGGAAAAGCCCCCAATTTCCTGACAAAAAGGCCCTAAAACTGGACTTCCAGTTCCAGGGCCAGAGTTCCAGTTCTTTCTGGGCATTTCCAGTCATATGATCACCCTGACCTTGCACCCTCTGGAGCCTTCTGCAGGAGAGCAGGTGTGCAGCTTGGACGTGGCAAGGCTGGGGAAACAATGCCCAAGGCCCAGCCTCATTCTCTACAGTGCTTTCCTTGGCAGCCCTCCCGGGGCCAGCTAAGAAGCAGCAGACCTGGAGGCACTGAGGCTTACTCAGAGGTAAGCCCTAGTCAAAGAGGCATGTCAAGAATAGGATCCAGCTGCTCTTCAGCATCTCCAGCTCCTATAACAGCGCAGGGACGGAGAAGCAGGTGGGGAGGGGGGAGATGAAGCCATGTGCTGGCTGGTAGATAGAATAGCCCCAGGAGGTGGTCTCTGCATGAACATATATTACTTTAGAATCATGTCGGCACATAAATAATACTGTAACATTAGTTTGGCACTACACCACCAAAAGGTTGCTGACCCCTGGTCGACCACTTTACACTTGATAAGGCACACCATGCTGTTGCTGAGGTACTCACATTCCCCAATGGCCTACTAATAAATGACACTCCCCAAACTTCTGCACCACACTTACAGACCATTTGCAGCATACCCCTGTGCCACTGTGCAGTGGCTAAAAGCGGTTGCTCCAGAACAGGGGTGTTCAAACCCTGGCCAGGGGACCACATGTGACCTACAGCAAACCTCAATGCAGCCTGCAGCAAAACCCCTCCATCTGGCTCATGGACAAGCCTTGTAATAGCCTCTTATATTTACATTTTTGTAAATAAAACTTTGAAATGTACAGTATATCATTTTTCTGGCCCCTGACAATGTCAGAGAGATTATGCAGCCCTCCTGCCAAAAAGGTTGGACACCTCTGATCTAGAACTTTCACACCCTAGCATAAAACATGCTGAACTTCAATTCTTAAGTAGAAGAACTATGAAAAGATGTAGTGGAAAATTTTACAATGTTGAATCGTGTTTCATACACACCAACTAATGGCTGACCTATAGCAGAATCTTATGCATATCAGAGGTAAATCCCATTCTGTTCAGTGGGCCTTACTCTCAGGAAAGTATGTACAGTATAATTTGTACAGTATACAGTATAAATTTACAGTATAAATGTTATAAATATAAAATAAATTTAATTTAATTTATTAAATTTACAGTATAAATTGTAAATTTAAATTTACAGTATAAATACAGTATAATTTTTTTACAGAAAAAATATCTTAAAGCAAACTACAGAAACAAGAGTTTTAGCATTGAAACTATGTATGTGTATATCTAAGATTACAGTTTCTCTTCGAAAAGTTGTAACTCCAAATAAAAATTTAAATCTTTATAAATTCTTTTCTTTATTCTTAAGATTAACCAGGCAGGAATGAGCCTATAAGCTAAGGATTTGCAACACATTCTTTTCTGCATAAGGCCAATGTGTACTTACTGACCCAATTCCAAGATTTCCATTTTAATTTGGCCTCTGTGACATAACACATTTCAATTTCAAGAATATGATGGAAACAAACACCACATGTTAAAATGTAATTGTAAATAGAGCATCCCCCAGCTTACATGTTAGATGATGTTATGAAGCCTACTGAAACTTTAAAACTGAAAAGCACTATCTCTTTAAGAACTAAAATCGTAATACTGTACTGTACAAGAGACAACAAAGAAACTGAGATGACTCAGGGAACAACAACTGCATTTTCTCATTTTATTCTTGGGCATATATCAAGTGAATTCACCTGCACTATTTAAATAGTTTTTATCTGTCTTTTTATAAACAGTTTTTATCTGTCTTTTTATCTGTCTTTTATCTGTTGTGCTGAATTGATGTACTTGAAGAATGTATGAAGTAGTGTTCATTAATATATGTGTACATTTTTAAACTTCATGTCATTTTAACTTTCTGTGTAGTCTGTGATCCCATCTCTTCACACTGCAGATGCTGCAATGGGTTTGATTTTTAACAAGGACCAATGAGATTCAGTGCTCTTCTGGGAGGGTTTTTCCCCCTGTTGACCCCTCAGCCAGGTCTCTGTAGCAGATAGAACTACAGTGGTACCTTATAAGACAAATAACTTGTATGACAAACTCTTTGTAAGACAAACTTAAATTTCTAAGGAATTCTGCCTTGTAAGACAAATAGTGCCTTGTAAGACAGTTTTACAACAAAAATTTGTTGTACAACAAATGAATTGATGGATCTGCATTGTGAGCAACAGCAAGAGGTCATGCAGTAGATCTCATCTTCAGAGGAGGGGGAGAATCAGGAGGAGGAATCCCTCACATCAAATGAGATTAAGGACATTTGTAAACATCGGGAAATTTGCAAAATTTTGTAGAAAAGCACCACCCAAATAAGACCCAAGCGATGAATCTGTTTAATGACAATGCAGTGTCACATTTCTGTGAAATCCTCAAACAGAGACAAAAGCAAGTGTCATTAGATAGCTTCCTTGTTAAAGTTGCTCAAAAATACACCAGTGACTCTTTTAGAGAAAATTAGGCTGCAATACTAAAGAGACTTTCCTGGGAGTAAGACCCATTGAACACAATGGGGCTTACTTTTTCTTTTCTGTATTACAGTGTTTTTAAACTAATATTACAGTAATTGTGTTCAGTATTATATTAAAGGGTTTTTTAAAATTAATATTAAAGTAATTGTGTTCAATATTCTATTACAGTGTTTTGAATTTGATTACAGTGTTTTTACATACATCATTTTTACATACAGTTAATATTTTTATATGAATATTTTTTGGGTTATGGAACCAATTGTCTGAGTTTCCATTATTTCCTATGGGAAAATCCGGTTTGTATAAATACTGCTTTGTAAGACAAAGCTTCCGGAATGAATTATGTTACAAGGCACCACTGAACATAAAGATAAAGCTAGTATCTCAAAGGATAAATACTACAAAGTTTTCCCCAGTTCATGTACAGTCAAGGGAAAGCACAGAGCAGCAAGCAATGTATGCCTGTTAACCACTAGGCACAACTCCCTTCAGAGATCTTCTTCCCCCATGGGGATCAACTATAAAAAGTTAAGATGAGGAAGATTCAGCTCCCCACAATTACAGTACTTCTTTAAGCTTCAATAATTAAACTGCACTGCAAATTGTGTCCTTTCTTTCTCACTTTCCCCAACATATTTTTTTTAGAATGGTCAATATAATTGGTTGGTTCAGGACAGGCCATCACACAGTGATATTGTTTTCTTGCCTATAACTTGTTCTCTACAAAATACGTAGTGTCACATTTGCTACAAAACTCAAATAATTAATCCAACAACTACACAGCTTACTACTAGACTATATACAGAAAACAGGACACAAATTCCTGCCACTGAAATTCAGACATTTGTGCCAAATGAACCAGACAGATTAACAGGGACCAACTGTGCATCAAAGTCATGTGGTAAGCTTTGAAAAAAGGGGCCTTAAAAACATTGTTATTAACATCCAGCCTAACAGTATTTGTCATAGTCTTACTGGTGTCTGTATCAAGGATATAAGCATGTAAAGATGTAGCCACCTATATTACGTCCACATACAACTGTTAATTGTAACAAAAACCAGCAAAGCTAGGTTCTTTTCCTAATTTCAGTTCCTTCAAATACAATCCTATTCATGTCTACAAACCCCCCTGTGTTCAATGGTACTTACTCCCAGGAATGAGTGTTTAGGAATCCAGCCTTAGGGTTTAAAAATAAAATCAGTTATTTAAAAAGTTCCATAAGAGATACTCTTTGAGCGTTTAAGCTCAATTTTCTACTTACACCAGTACACCTTATAACTTGCAACTTATAACTTCCAATCCTATTTAAGCACACTTTTCTAGGAGTAAGCTTCATTGAACACAGTATAATTTATTTCTGGAGTAAGCATGTCTGGAATCTTACTGTTAAGGCTGCATCTCAGTTTTTCCATTACATGTACGTACACTGAAATCCTTCTGTGAATCAAAAGAAAAATACTTTGGAAACTGAAGTGCTACACCAGTAAAGAACGGCAAAAATATATTTTTGCACCTTTAGGGCTGCCAAAATACTTCAAACTAGCACCAATTTTGAATAGATGTCAGATGCAAGAACAGAGAAATTAGCTGGAACCAATCGTATTGGCTCTGCCTTTCCATTGGACTATTTCAGTGGCGTGGAGAGGGGGGATTCTCTGCTTGGGTAACAGCCTATCCCCCATAAAAACATACCCAGGCCTTCGTGCTCTGGAGAGGTACTCCAGCCTCGCATACAGCGTGGAAACAACACGGGAAGTGGCAGTTACCGGTTATAAGTCGCTGCTCGATTGGCGAAGAGCTTGACGCCAGGGGCTACTTCCGACGGTGGGAGAGGTCATCGTGCCTCATTGGGCAGCTATCGCCCGCCTTAAGCTGGGCAGCCCCCAGCCAGTAGGATGCTGCCTCGCCACGGTCTGTTAACCTCACTGGGTGCGTGGGGTTTAGGGTGAAAACCGACAAGCAGATCGACAACTCAGCACCATGCAACAAACATAAGAAAACTTCAGCCCTTAAGTTGGGCACCTGGAACTTTCGGACAATGACCCCCAGCTTTTCTGACGACTTGCGAGAATTGGATGATGTACGTAAGACAGCTGTCATTGATATGGAGCTGAGCAGACTGCAGATGGACATAGTTGCCCTTCAAGAGACAAGGCTGCCAGACTCAGGATCTATTAAGGAGAGAAATTTCTCATTCTTCTGGCAGGGAAAGCCATCAAGTGAGACTAGGGAATATGGAGTTGGCTTTGCAGTTAGAAACACCCTACTTGGATCCATTATTCCACCTACTGGAGGAAGTGAAAGAATTCTGTCTCTGCAGCTACAGACATCAGTAGGGCTGGTCACTCTTATTAGTACATATGCACCAACACTATCATCTTCAGCAGAATCCAAAGACAAATTCTATGATGATCTGGCTGCCACTATCAAGAAAATCCCTGAGAAAGAAGCATTGTTTATCCTTGGTGATTTTAATGCAAGAGTTGGATCTGACCATAGTTCTTGGCCCGCTTGTCTAGGTCGTTTTGGCATCGGGAAGATGAATGAAAACGGCCAACGCCTGCTAGAGTTTTGCTGCTATCATGATTTTTGCATTAGCAACACATTCTTTAACACAAAGCCTCAACACAGAGTGTCTTGGCAACACCCTAGATCGAAGCATTGGCATCAGCTTGATTTGATCCTCACCAGGCGCTCCAGCCTTCCCAACATTAAGATCACACGTAGCTATCAGAGTGCTGATTGCGATACTGACCACTCCTTGGTGTGCAGCAGAGTAAAACTACAAGCAAAGAGGCTGCATCACTCAAAGAAGGAAGGAAGACCACGAATTAACATCAGCAAGACCCGCAGTCTGGAAAAAGTGTTGGAATTTGACCAAGCACTTGAGGAAATCCTCCCAGGCCCGGCTGAGGCAAACGCTTCTGAACGGTGGGAACATTTCAAGAATGCTATTTATACTACCGCCTTGTCAGTTTTTGGTAAGCAGGTTAGAAAGACAGCAGATTGGTTTGAAGCCCACTCGGAGGAGCTGACACCAGCCCTTGAGGAAAAGAGGAGAGCTCTAACTGCATATAAAGCCTGTTCTAGTGAGCGCAACCTTCAAGCCCTGCGAGTCGCCCGTAGCAAAGTCCAACAGATTGCCAGGAGATGTGCTAACAATTATTGGCTGCAGCTTTGCTCTCAGATCCAGGTAGCAGCTGACACAGGCAACATCAAGGGGATGTACGATGGCATCAAGCAGGCCTTAGGTCCAACAGTGAGGAAATCTGCCCCGCTTAAGTCCACTACAGGTGAGGTCATCCAGGACCGAGCACAACAGATGGCACGCTGGGTGCAGCACTACTCTGAGCTATACTCCAGAGAAAATGTAGTAACTGAAGAAGCATTAAACAACATTGAGTGCCTGCCTGTCTTGGAGGAGCTCGACAGTGAACCAACTTTAGAAGAACTAAACGAAGCCCTGGATTCCCTTGCTTTTGGCAAGGCACCCGGGAAAGATAACATCCCTGCTGAAGTTCTGAGGTGCTGTAGAGGGACCATTTCCACTGAACTGTACAAGATATTCTGCCTCTGTTGGAGGGAAGGTGGAGTACCACAGGACATGAAGGATGCTAATATTGTCACACTGTACAAGAACAAAGGCGACAGGGGTGACTGCAACAACTACCGTGGCATCTCTCTTCTTAGTGTTGTAGGGAAGCTGCTTGCCCGTGTCATACTGAAGAGGCTTCAGGTGCTTGCAGAGAGAATCTATCCTGAATCACAGTGTGGATTTCGAGCCAACAGGTCCACCACTGATATGGTATTTTCCCTTCGACAGTTGCAAGAGAAATGTAGGGAACAAAGACAGCCACTCTTTCTAGCCTTCATAGACCTTACAAAGGCTTTTGATTTGGTTAGTAGGGATGGCCTTTTTAAAATCCTCCCCAAGATTGGATGCCCACCTCAGCTCCTCAACATCATCAGGTCCTTTCACGAGGACATGAAGGGCACTGTAGTTTTTGATGGCCTAACATCAGATTCCTTTCACATCCGAAGTGGAGTGAAGCAGGGCTGTGTCCTCGCACCAACTTTATTTGGGATCTTTTTTGCAGTCATGCTGAAGCATGCTTTTGGAAACGCAACAGAGGGAATCTATCTCCGGACCAGATCAGACGGAAAACTCTACAATCCTTCCAGACTAAGAGCAAAGTCCAAAGTCCAGCTGAAATGCTTGCGTGAGTTCCTCTTCGCCGATGACGCTGCTGTTACTGCTCACTCTGCCGAAGACCTTCAACGACTTATGGACCGTTTAGCAAAGCCTGCCAAGACTTTGGACTAACAATCAGCCTGAAGAAAACACAAGTCATGGGTCAGGGTGTGGACTCACCTCCCTGTATCACAATCTCTGAACATGAACTGGAGGTTGTCCATGACTTTGTGTACCTTGGCTCAACTATCTCTGACACTCTCTCCTTAGACTCTGAGCTGAATAAACGCATTGGTAAAGCGGCTACTACATTCTCCAGGCTTACAAAGAGAGTATGGCTTAATAAGAAGCTGACGGAACATACAAAGATTCAGGTCTATAGAGCTTGCGTCCTGAGCACACTCTTGTACTGCAGCAAGTCTTGGACCCTTTATGCATGGCAGGAGAGGAAGCTGAACACCTTCCATATGCGCTGTCTCCGACGTATTCTTGGAATCACCTGGCATGACAAAGTCTCAAATGACACAGTATTGGAACGTGCTGGAATCTCTAGCATGTTCACACTTCTGAAACAGCGGCGTCTACGCTGGCTTGGGCATGTCGTGAGAATGGCTGATGGTCGGATTCCAAAAGATCTCTTATATGGAGAATTAGTGCAGGGAAAGCGCCCAAGAAGGAGACCACAGCTGCGATACAAGGACATCTGCAAGAGGGATCTAAAGGCCTTGGGAATGGACATCAACAGCTGGGAAACCTTGACCTCTGACCGCTCAGCGTGGAGGCAAAAGACCCAGCATGGCCTTCTCCAACTGGAAGAGACACTTGTTCGGCAGGCTGAAGCAAAGAGACAGACCTGAAAGCAGCGAAACCTGGGACCTGGGCAGGGGACGGAATTTATTTGTCCTCAGTGTGGAAGGGATGGACACTCTCGAATTGGCCTTTTTAGCCACACTAGATGTTGTTTCAGGACCTCCAATCAGAGCACGATACCATAGGCTTTCGAGACTGAAGGATGCCAATAATAATAACATTGTAGAAAATGAAGGCACTTCCTCACCTAGGCAATATATCCAGACCTACATAAGAAAGCTGCAGAATATAATGTCAGCTGTCCTATAATCACAAAACTTGCTTCCAATAACAAAACTACCAGTATGTACTCTATTCTGCCTCTCTTGCAGTTTACCAAAACATTTCAAAAACTTATCATCCACAACAGGGGCCTCCAACGTTTTTGGCCAAAGGGCCACATCATCTCTCTCATGTTGTGTCAGGGGCCGGGGGAGGAAATGAATTAATTTGCATTTTTAATTTAAATAAGTTTACATAAATTAATTTATATGAATTTATACGTATGGATTTTATTTCACTTATTCATAATAAAATACTATGTATAATACAAATATACATGAAAACTATAATATAGGTAAAACATGAGCATAGATAGATATAATACATTAACACCTATCTATGTTCTGGCCAGGACAAAAGTATACAGACAAAGCCAGAAACACCTGGAGCCACAAGTTATCTGACTCTGAGGCAGAATGCATCTCCTGAATCACACTCAGAGCCCAATCCTATGCATGTCTACTCTGAAATAAGCCCCATTATTGTCAATGGGGCTTACTCTCAGGAAAGTGTGGACAAGATTGCAGCCCCACAAACATATGTGTTTCCCTTATAATAAGACCCAATCAGAAAATAAGACCTACCTGGACTTTTGCCCTGAGGTCAAAAGTAAGACCTATCCTGAAAATAAGACCTATTAAAATCCCACTTCTGCATAGCTGCATCAAAGCCCATCAAAGCCTATGAGGATCTACTCAGAAGTAAGCCCCATTATAGTCAGTGGGACTTACTCCCAGGCAATTGTGGTTGGGATAGCAGTCTCTGAGCATGATAATTGAATGCTACTCAGCAGTAAGCCCCATTATAGTCAGGGGGACTTACTCCCAGGAAAGTGTGGACAGGATAGCAGCCTCAAAGCCCAACCCTTCTGTACAGACACACGCAGAATAGGGATCTTTCAGCCAGACTTTCCTGGGAGTAAGCCTTTTGAGTGTGGTGGGGATGGATGGGACTTCTGTGCCCAGGGTGACCATATGACTGGATTTGTCTCAATTTTTAGCCTCCTGTCTGGGTGCCCTACATTTTTGCTTTATTGTCCTACATTTTGCTGTCAACGTTAATTAAAATAAGGCCTACACTGAAAATAAGACCTATGGGTTTTTTTTGACAAAAATAATAAGACAGTGTCTTATCGGGGAAACACGGTAGCTGCTCAGAAACAGGCAGGATGTGCCTTGAAGCACAGACATGTTGCCAAGAAAGGAAAAGAAATCAAGACCCTTAAAATACACATGGTGAAACAAAGTCAAGGAGGTTCCTTCCTCCTAAGATTCTTCCTCCTCATAAGATTCCTCTCCATTCAAACAGAGCCCCAGTTTCTCCACTTCAGCAGCTGCCCCTCTCAGGCAAGGTGACTCTTGTCTTTTTCCAGGGGATTTACTGGATTTTACCCTTGTATCCTTTTCCTTGTAAGCAGGTAGCTTATAGCCTTCTAATAATTAATAAATTAGATATAATAAATTAAATGTAGTAGTCTTAAATTTAATAAGTAATTGAAATGTTTAAACAAACCACATGAAAGCAATATACATGATCTATTATTTTGTCATGTCCTTCATTTTTCTTGGGTGTCCTACATTTTGGTGGACCTTGTCCTCTTCTTCTGATTATGGCATATGGTCACCCTGCTCATATGATCTTCTCTCCTTTGACCCCTTACCCAGGGTGACCATGTACTTAACCAAAAAAAGAGGACAATGTCCTCCAAAATATATGACACCCAAGAAAAATGTAGGAAATGACAAGATATATACAGTGGTGCCTAACTTAAAGAGCTTAATTCGTTCCGGAGGCATGCTCTTTAAGCAAAATGCTCTTTAAGGGAAGCGGATTTTCCCATAAGAAACAATGGAAACTCAGATGATTGGTTCTACAACCCCCAAAATATTCATATAAAAATATTAACTGGATGTAAAAATGATGATAAAACACAGGAATTGAATTCAAAACACTAAAATACAGACCACAATTACTGTAATAAAACACTGTAATATTCCTGTACAGTAAAAAAGAAAAGAAAAAACTTTATGGGCAAGGATGACTGATTTTCACTAAGAGTCACTGGTGTCTTTCTGAGCAACTTTCAAAAGGAACCTCTCTCTGTGTGTGAGATCTATCTATGCAAACTAGATAGGCAGTCTGCAACAGCAAAGGGGTCAGATCCTATGCTGTCTACTCAGAATCAAGCCCCATTGAATATACTGGGGCTTACTCACAGGAAAGGAAAAGTGCAGGCAGGGAAAATAGTGGGGGGCAGAGAGGTGGTTGTAATGGGGTCCAGGCAGGGGGGGCTTCCTTGGGGGCAAGGGGTCTGTTTGTGGGGGTGCAGGAGAGTATTCCCTCCTACCTTATGGAGGCTGCATAGGTTGGGCTGACCAAGTTCTCTGGCTGCAGGAGAAGAGCAGCCATCTTTGTTCCCCGATGAAGAGGCTTTTCTGCTCCTCTGCTCCCTCTGCTGGTCTCTTCCATGTACTGCAGGGGGGGAAAAGTCCCCCTCAGCCCAGCCCAGCCAATGCTGGGAAAAGACAGGGAGAAGGACAGGGAGCCCAGCCAATTATGTGAAAATATGCTTTTTAAGCAAAGTGAAACCACACAAAAATTTTTGCTCTTTAAATGGAACAATCTCTATGCAAGGCGCTCTTTAAGCAAGGTACCACTGTATATATATATATATTGCTTTCATATGATTAATTCAAACACTGTATGACTTATTGACTTTCAAACTATTACATATTATTATTAAATATGCTGCCCACTCAGATGGAAAAGGAGGACCCTGAAATTTTTCCAGGACATGTCCTGGAAAAACAAAATTTATGATCATCCTTCCCTTACCCAAACCCCATGTCGAAAGTCCCTGATCTTGTGCCTCTCACCTAAACTTCTCTCCACATCCCCTCTGGCCTCCCCAAGCACATCCAAATAACCCCTGATCTTCACCTTAATGTGTCCCAAAGTACACTCCCCACAATGGCAGCATCCGGAACTCCCCACTCTCCCTACCTCTCTCCTGCAGGCTCCCACATTGCTCTGCCTTCCCTCCACTTCCAAAGACCCAGGATCGCCTCTCCAGCAAGCACCCCTCCCTGCACAACTCAGCCCTTCCCCCATCCAGAAGCCCTGCACAACATGTTCCCCCAGCCTGCCTTCCTGCACCCAAAGCACACTCCATCCATTCAAAATCCTGCCATGCCTTTCACCCTCTGCAACTCCAGTATTGCTCCTGCTGCCCGCCTGCCTGTGGCAAACAATTACACAGAGCAACCTTGCTGTTGACACAGAGACAAAATCACATACACACAGCCTCTATGCAGCTGACTTCTTTGACATGGAAAAGCATTGTGAAAGCTGCAAATGTGACTCATGTTCCCCACTATCCTTAAATGCTATCCATTGGCTCAGTGGAATATTTGTCTTTTTGTGCAACTTTAATACTCCCATGCTGCTGATGGGGAACAGCACTGTAACATTGATAAAGCACACTTTCCACACTGTCACAAACAGATCCCACACACAGACACATACACACCTAGCTTGGGCTGTTCCCCCGCCCCCGAATCCCCCAAGAGTTCCCTGGCCATGGAAGCCTATTCCAAACTTCCTCAGAAGTGCTCTTCTTCCAAGACAGTGCTCTTAAACCAACTCAGAATTTTTGGAGAAATTCTGCCTTTACTCCAAGTCACTCTTTAACTTAGGTACCACTCTACAATTAATCCAGAAGATAAGCAATTTAGCAAATCCAGAATAATTATAACAAAGATATAATTAAAGTTACTGTATATCATAAAATGCGCTTAAATGAAGTTTGTACTACTGTTGCTAGAAATAGAAATAAAACCTAATAGAAATAAAATTTTATTCTTATTCTATTATTCCATACTTCAAAGCCACAGGAACCATCACATAACATATTATGCTTTGTTTGCACACAGATACAGTTCTGTTGTATGGAAGTGTATGAGTACTGTTGCATACTCATAATGATTACTAATAATGAGTAAGGTTGAGGGAGATGCCTCCTTTCTCCATGGGATAATCACTTCTGAATTGCCTCTGAGCTAAAACTAAACCATTTTAAGCCACTTGATTCATCTTGATTAATTGCCTGCCTTGTTAACATGATAAATACGGTAATTGTCTTTGTAAACATTCTACAAAAATGGGTAACCAAGGAGGTTACTGGAAACAAATATCAGTCATCAATGCCAAGACCTAGAAGCATGAAATTTGGGGAAAGTCCTCCTTTTGTGATTTAGGTACCCACTAAGAACCAAATTTAATAAATTCAAACTGGAAGAGGGTGAAAAAGGGCGCAACGCATTTTGTCCCTATATTGAAGAACTGTGAAGGCATCAATGCACAGTCCAAATCCCTGTACCCAGGAGCATGAAATGTGGGGAGGTATTCTTTCCATGACAGGAGAACCCAATAAGAACCAATGTTTAGAAATTTAACCCCTAAGGGCTGAAAAGGGGTGCAATACATTTTTGTCCTTTACTTAACATTGAAAACTGACTGAGCCAACATCCTTCCCCAAACCCTAGACCTAGAAGCATGAAATTTGGGAACATATTCCTTCTGTGATGTAAGGACCCACTAAGAACCAATTTGATGCCTGGTGCTGTCACCTGGTGCCAGTGCCCAGCCATGCACAGGGCCCACAAATATTCGTGAAATTTTACTCCTGCAACAATGACAATGTGAACTTTCAGCTAGTTCCTGAATAAAACCTTCAACAGACAAGACAGAAGATTTCCTGTCTTTATTCTAAATAGCCTGACCCATGGAGTTGTCTTATACTTACCTTTCAACATCAAGCTTTCCCTTTGCAAATACTCCTATGTCAATGTGCTCTTCCTTCATACTTATCTGCAACCCTCTGCAACCCTGCATACCTAGTGAAAGAATTCAACAAACTTTTTTTCCCATTCTGTTTTCTACAGTATTATTTGCAACTTAGCATAGCTTGCACCAAAACAAATTTTCACAGACATGGTACAATTTCCCCTCTTACCAAATAGCTTTTAAACACCGTAATTCAAACTTCTATTATGTTCTTGCACTCTGAAATCTGGAGACAGAAATATTCATTCCCTCTCAGAAAGAACAGAGTATGCTGCCAGTGCAAATGAATTGAAGGATTCTCCTCCACAACATACTCAATGGCAATCTGTCTTGGACTCTGTCCCACTAGGCTAATTGTGTGGATGCTTACTTTCCATTCCCTGAACATTTTACAGGGCTTTCTCCATACAAAGGAGCTCCAGTAACCTTACAAACTAGAATGCAAGTGGAAACTAGAAAAAACAGTGCTAGACAAGGAATATCCATTCCCAAATTAATTGTCTAAATGAGAATCATCTAATTTCTACTGGATGGTTTGGGAGAAATTTTTGTTTAATCAGATGCCACCATAATAGAATAAAAATATCATTTTTGGCTTCATAAGAATTTGGCTGGTTGAGAAACTGGCAACCCAACTCAAGTTCTTGCTCCTCTTCAAATGTCATAATTTTGGCAAGACTTCACAGTTCTTTTCTAGGAGGCACAGAGGCTTGGCTTTGTTGTGACCTGTTCCAAAGAGGCAAAACAAGTGCATTCTTTTTGTACTCACAGCCATCTAATGGTAATTTAAAGGGGAGGAACTGCAAGTACCATGATACACTCTCCCCTCTGATCTATGACAATGATGCTGTAACTCAGTACAGGAACATGTTACATAAGAGATGGTATCCAAGCATGGGTAAAGTACTTTTCTACCCAAGGAAAATACAAGCTCAACTCCAAAGCTTTATACCAGGGTTGGATAACGTTTTGGTCCGCAGATCAATGTACAGAGGAGTCATATTGTATACTTGTTATAAATACTATCACAACTTTGATGTTAGTTCTGCTAGTTACTTATTTAATTTTGAAGCACACTATTTTAACTATCCACTTTAATGCATTTGTTCCATTTAGGTACCTCATTTTTTAACTGAAATACTTATGAGGATTAAAATAGAAAGCTCACCTCTCATGTTCAACCAGCCTTTTAAAACCTGTACTCCTCCCAGATAGCACTCACTCTTGCTCATGGTCAGTTGGCATGAACTTTCTATACATGTGTACAAATGCTAGTATATATACATACTAGCAAAAGCATACCCATGTTGCGGGAGTAAAATTCGCCATACGACATCCCCCCACTGTGCATCATCCGTCCCGCATGCACATCATCCATCCCCCATGTGCAATAGTCCCCCCATGCGCATTGCCTCCCATGCGCAGCATCTTCCCCAGTGCAACTCCTCCGAATAATATCTCCCCAATGCACCAGGCACTGAGCACTAAATTGGCTGGCTATCAGTCATCCATGTTAAGTACAGGACAAAAACATGTTGCACCCCTTTCAGCCCCTTAAGGGATAAATTTCTTCACATCGGTTCTTGGTGGATGTTCATGTGACATAAAGAACACCCTCCCCAAATTTCATGCTTCTAGGTCTTGGGGTTAGGACAGAGCATCCCTCAGTCACCGATTCTTCAATATTAGGAAAGAAAATGCGTTACACCCCTTTTTACCCTCTTCTGGTTGGGATTTCCGAAAACCGGTTCTTAGTGACTCCCTCCATCACGGAGGGAACACCCACCCCAAATTTCACACTCCTAGGCCCAGCGGTTTTGGCTGGGCATTGATGAGTGAGTCAGTCAATGACTTTTCTCTTTTATATACAGTATATAGATATAGAAGATATACCCTTTGACACTATATCTAGGAGAAAGGCTGTAGTTGTGTTTGCATTTGGATATGGAAACAAAGTCTGGGGGCTTGGTTGTTATCCATGGATAGGAACCAAATGTAGAATCAGATTGGAGGCTCTTGTGGGCCAGATCCAGCTTCCAGAGACAAAAAAGTATGAGCTGTTTTCTCTTGTGGTAGCTAATGTAGTTCATACCTTTCTCCATGAGCACAATCCTAACCATGTCTACTCAGAAGTAAGCCCTATTGTGTTCAATGGATCTTACTCCCAAGAAAGTGTCTTTAGGACTGCAGCCTATGACAGCTAAAAGGCAAGAAGGAAGCAGCTGATAAATCTTCTAGGTCAGATATCATACACAATGTTCCTCTTTAAAATGCAAATAGGAATCCGATGATTGCCTGCATTTCCTGATCTTGCATTTCTAAAAAAAAATTCACGATCCTAGGCCCAGTCTACTCCATACGCATAGTCTGGGCATGAATGTATGTGTGGTTTTGACTTGATCACAGAGGTGGTGAGGTGCACCTTATTTCCCATTTATTTTATATAACTTTATAAAGAGTCAATAGTTTTTTAAGGCTAGTTAGGATGATGGAGATTTTAAAAAGCAATATTTTATTTACAAGAGGCAACCAGGTAATAATTATGTCTAAATGTAAAATATCCATATTTTCAGCAGTGTACTTGATCCTCACTTCTATATTGTATTTTTTTGGCAGTGGTGTCAGCATAATCTCTCAATGTAATACCACGCTACTGTCCAGCACTGCACTGTGAACAGAAACTGTGCAGTGCTGGACGACAGTGTGGTGTTAAATAATCATATATGTTGTAGTACATATCACTCAAATCAATCATATCAAGTGTACACTCCCAACTACAGCACAATTGCAGATTGTCAAAAACAGTCAGAAACCAGGGAATATCTGCAGAAATATCTGTTAGCAGTTATTCAATGTTACTTTGTTATGCACAAGACCAGGAAGCAGCCTCTGCTTCCAAGCTATTTTTGATCATAGGCACTGGATTAACATGATGGTTATGGTACATCATACTTGGTCATTTAATATGCTCATATAGTGATGGCTTATAATTATGCACTAAAATTTTGTGTTCCAGAAAATGAGGCATTAAGAGACTAATACTATTCCTGGTAGTTCCACCAAGTGTAATGGCACAAGAATGGCTACTGCTGCATCCAGTTCTGGAGACCTCCTTAGGAGAAAGGGACTTTTCTCCTCTTTCCCCTAGTAAGGGCACAAGAGCTGCTGTGCCCTTACATTTTGCATGGGCTGTTTTACCTGTATAGATTGAAGGAGCTCCACTCATAGACTGGAGAAGCGTAGAATCCAGAGCAGAAGTATAAGATTGGACTCAGAGTATAACTGGGCAAGTAACTAGGCAAGAACTAGGGTTTACTTCTGAGTAGAAACACATAGGCTTGTGCTGTGAGTCGTTTATGCAGTGTCAACTTCTCCAAATTTGTAGACTGCGCCTACATTTTCTATATTGAAAAAACAACTTCTGGAAGTTCAAAGCAATGATAACAACAGACATTTGAAAGGAGAATGGTGCATTGACATTCTATACAGGTAATACCAAAGTTTTTCTTGTTGAAATCTAGAACAATAATGTCATTAAACTGTAACCTGAATTCTTGGGTTTCAATAATGTAGTTTATAGTCTGGTACACAACATGAACTATATCTTGGTCAATGTCTAGAATGAGATTAGTAAAATGCTACTAAGCATCTCGTAAGTGCTGTTTTTTTTTATTTTGTATACACTGTAAATCATACCCAATTAAAACTAGTACATCACAAACTGAATAGTACCTTCTAACAAGTGAGGAAATTTAAGAGAGGTTGAAATCAGATTATTTTTTTTCAATTGCCCAGATACAAAGGCAAAGACTGCTGGCAGCTGTTATTCTATCTGCTACCTCAGGCAGGTGATATTTAGAACGCCTGTACAACAGTCCCTTTCTAACTGATAATTCCTTCAGATACACAAGACAGTTGTTAGTTGTCTCATTTCATTTGACACTCAATTCAGGTAAAATTCAGTTGAGGTTTTTACAAAATAAAACCAACTACCAGTGGAAAACTGTCTTTCCTAACATCCTTGGCTTGAAACTGTGATAAATCAAAATACAAACCACATCAGTCACTATAAATGCCACCCATTTGTCTCAGTGTCTATCACAGTTTTAATCCTTTAAAGGAAATTATGTAAATGAAGAAAACAAACAACTGAAAACACAATTATTATAATTACCTGAAGACATATACACCAATACAGTGATACCTTAGGTAACGAGTGATCTGGGTAACAAGGCAAAATTCCTCTGGAATTTTGGCAGGCTGGGTCCCCTTGGCCCATCAGAGGCCGGAATGAACGCTCTGCCTCTGATTGGCTTCTCAGCCAATCAGAGGCAGAGCTCTCTTTCTGGCCTCTGATTCGCCAACAGAACGCAGCCTCTCCACACAATTCAAAAGGCAGACTGGGTTCCCCCTCTTCCTCCCCCCATGGCCTCTGGAGGCCCTCCTATCCCCCTCCCAAGCTTGCCAGCACAACTGCTCCCTCCAGCCTCCAGCAGAAGCCCAGGTAAGTGTCTTTAGGATTGAAGCTTCCAAAGCATGTCTACTCAGAAGTAAGCTCCATTGTGTTCAATGGGGCTGACTCCCAGGAAAGTGTGTTTAGGATTGCAGCCTAAGTAGATCTCATAGGATCATGCAAGTTCTGCATTCAGGGAGAAGTCTGCAATACCACTTTCTCCCATCACCCCTTCCATGCCTAGGATCCCCAGTCCAGAGGGCATAAAACCCCCTGCCTGCCACTGCAACAACCCCTCTCTACCCACCACTTCCCTTTCACATTTCAGTGAAATCCTCAAAAGGAGGCAAAAGCAAGTCTAAAAGCATTAGACAGGTTCCATGTTAAAGCTGCTAAAAAAGACACCAATGACCCCTTAGGTGAAAATTAGTCATCCTTTTCTTTTCTGTTTTATTGTACATATAGTAAATAACAATGTTTTATTACAGTAATTTTGTTCTATATTATATTACAGTGTTTTCTCATCATTTTTACATACAATTAATATTTTATATGAATATTTTTTGGGTTGTGGAACCCATTATCGGAGTTTCCATTATTTCCTATGGGAAAATCCCTTCACATAAAGAGCATTTCACATAACAAGCATGTCTCCGGAACAAATTAAACTTGTAACATGAGGCACCACTGTATATGATCATAAAGTCACTATAGAACAATTTAAACAACTAAATAAGACCATTCCGTATTAGAAAGCTTAGCAAACAACCAATAACTCCTGTAACGTGGCTCATGTATAACAACAACAAAGCATTGTTAATAGCAACTGAAACACTGTCATATAAAAAATTTTCCCGAACATGTATAAATTGGTTTGAAACAGATATGGCAGAAGATGCTGTTCTCTAATGAGCTAAGATATATAGCTGTACCAAGGCTCTGGCCTTGCAATAAAACTAATAGGTTGCACCCACAACCAAATGGACAAGGAAACTTGAACAAATCTTGAGGCACATCTAAATTAACTGCCTTCAATCTGTTTAAGACCACTGAATTCTGCACAGGATCAGGTCACATATTCAATGTTGGCTGCAATTTATTACTACATATCGGGGTGGGGAGATTGAGGCAGCAAAAATATACTGCAAAAGCAGAGGGTTAAAGGGAATTGACAACCTGCAGCACCGCTTTTGTAACAAGCCTGTATATCGTTGTTGTTCATTCCTTAAGTGTTATGTCCAGCTCTTTGTGACCCCACGGACTGGAGTACACCAGCCCCCTTATCTTTCACTAACTTCCAACTGCGTTTAAAATGGGTTTCTTCCCAAGTAACTGTCCACAAGATAGTAGTTTTAATAATAAAAAAACTTCACAGAGTTACAAGCCTCTGAGTTAACGTGAACTATATCTACTGTATTTATATACAGCTTTTCAAATAAAAGGTTCACAAAGTGGTTTACAATGAAAATGAAAAAATTAATAGCTAATTAATAGGTAATGGGTCCCTGCCCCAAAAGGCTCGCAATCTAAAATGCAAAAAGAACTCCAGCAGAAGCCACTTGAACAGACATTGCTGGGGTGTGTTGGGCCAGTTACTCTCCCCTTGCTAAACAGAGGAGGAACACTCACTTTAAAGAGTGCCTTTTTGTCCAGTTGGCAGGAGTAACTATAAATCTAAAACAATTAAAAATCAAACACATAGGCAACATAAGACTTCTTTTACAAATGAAATTTCTTTCTGATATTTAACACCTCCTATCCTGCGTCTACACTGTCCCTGCCAAGTCCTGCTTCCATGCCATATACTGTAACACATTTACGAACAATGCCAGTACATTGTATAGACATTACAACAAAGTCTGCTGTTAAGTTGCAAACCTACTACAATACCACATATGTTGTACTCATATATCAACAATAGCATGCTAGCCTCTTTTTACTAGGTCAGTAGCACCAGGATCATGCCTTAAGATGTTTGCAGTATTACATTCCCTCTACCTTGCAACCATCCCCATGGATTCAGTTGGCAAAGATGTCCTTCTTCAATAGGCCTTCTTCAATAACCTCAAAAGATATAGAGAAATGTATGGAGCAAAGCAATCCCATGTCCCATGTCACATAGGGCTTTAAATGTCATCACCAACACCTTGAATTGGGCTCGGAATGAAACCAGTGTAGATACCAGCCACTGTAGCTGCTGAAGCATCAGTATAGCAAATTCTGCACGCCAAGCCTCAGCAACTGCACTTTGCACTAGGTTTCCAAATCCTGGCACTGGGGCCAGATGCAGCCCTTGGAGAGCCTCCAACTGGCCTTCTGGCAAGCCTGTAATCCTCCAGAGGGAAGGGGAGCTCAGTTCTCCCTACCTCATGAGGGTATTTAAGAGCTGAGGAACTTATGTGCCATCACAACCTAGACATCACTAGGTTAACACAGCAGTTAACCTAAATGTCACTACAGCATGGACCACTGCCACCAGATCTCACTAGTATGGCTGCAACTAGTACACCAGCTGAAGCTGAGAAAAAGCCCTGACCACCAATGTCACCTGAGCATCAAGAGACAGTTGTGCATCCAGGAGGACACCCAGACTGTGAACTCCTCCTTCAGAGGGAGTGCTACACCATTGAGAGCAAGTTGTGGGCCTAAGACCAGCATAGCTGACTTCCAGATCAGAAGGATCTCTATCTTATCCCAATTTAATCTCGGTTTAATCATTCAGGCCCCAACTGCTTCCAGACAACATCCTATAACTTCAACAGCCCCTTTTGAATATTGTGGAAATAAGTCACAGTCCCTGGTATAGGTAATCAACTAAACCAGTGGTTCTCAATCTTCCTAACACTCTGACTCCTTTATAAGATCCTCATGTTGTGGGGACCCCCAACCATAAAATTATTTTTGTTGCTACTTTAAAATTGCAAAAGCATCACAGCAGGTCTGAGAAGAATCTCTCCAATTTTCCTGTGGTGCTACATACAACAAACCCCAAATGATGTTGGAAAGCTTCATTGATGACACTCTGCTGCAGCCCCAATTCACACTTCACTGCCATAGAAAGTTATAAATTATGCTTGGGTTCAGTCATATTTATCCTGAGTTTTCCTCCAGTAGAGTTTTCCTTCCTCTCCTATCCCACATCATGGGCCTGGAATCCCTACATAGGTGTACTTGGTTCTGCACCAGTAATAGGCCCATAAGTTCCTAACACAGGACAAGGGAACAATTAGGATTGACCTGTTAGTTGGTAACATTATGGGATATGACACTCTGTTTTGATTTCTAGAATTCCTTGTGGTTTATCTTATTACTCTATATTCAATTAAAATTATAAATAAATTTTGTCTGTAGCTGTTGACAATTCATTACATTCATTATTCCTTATGTTTATTGGTGTGAATTAGAGAAACATGCTACGTTTCTCACTCAAATGATACAAATGGTTACTACAAATTGAAACTATTTGATACATATAAAAAATGATACAGAAAAACAAATTCATAATATGGCCTGAGAAAGTAGATTTTTTTCTTTTTTTCTTTTTTTACCTGTTTTCTCCCTGCTTGTTATTTGAAGGTGGAGGATGCAACACAGTTTGATTCCCTTCCATCTCCACAACACATTTGGTATTCAACTCCAGCTCTGAAAAATAATGCAGCAGACAGAGCAATATATACATTTTGCTAGCCAGCAAGAGTTTTTACTTTAAAAAAAGTCTTCTAAACAACTGCTAAGAATATAGGAAATTGTGTGTCACTCTTCAAAAGATCTTTAGCTGAATTGAAATCTTATTCTAATAGGAAAATTGAAAGTTTCTGGGGAGCATGAACAACTTTGTAACATGCACCAACAGCAGTTTGCATATCAGATAACAAAGAGCTGGATTTTTCCATTACAATCAGAGAGCACAACCCTAACCATGTCTACTCAAAAGTAAGCCCCATTGTGTTCAATGGGTCTTACTCCCAGGAAAGTGTCTTTAGGATTGCAGCCAGAAAGGATTGTGACAGATGTGTAACCCAGACAGGCGTTTGCATGCCTGTGAGAAGATTGTGGACATCACACTTTGTCTAGATATGCCAATGATTTTCAACCACTGTGCCACAGCACACTGTTGTGTCTGATCTGCTGGTGTGATGCAGGAATTTGGAGGAGGTTCATTTATTAATAGAGTCATTAGGGGATTTGAGACCCTTACCAGTAGCAAGGTGTGCCTTATCAAGTGTCCAAAAACTAATGGTATGCCTTGGCTGTTTTAGAGCCTTGTCAGTATGGTACAAGATGAACATGGCCAAGTTAGGCTGTCCTGGCAGTGCTATGGAACAGGCAGTGAGTATAGTACACAGTAAAAAGGTTATGAGCACAATCCTAACAATGTCTACTCAAAATTAAGTCCCATTGTATTCAATGGGTCCTACTCCCAGGAAAGTGTCTTTAGGATTGCAGCCTAAGGTTAAGGCGCCCCCGCAGATCGCCCTGCTAGTCACTGTACGGTACAGTGCTCATCCCCATTTCCAAGCTGAAGAGCCAGCATTGTCCAAAGACGCTTCCATGGTCATGTGGCTGGCATAAATATACACTGAGGAGCACGGAATGCTGTTACTTTCCCACCAAGGTGGTACCTATTTATCTACTTGCATTTACGTGCTTTCAAACTGCTAGTTTGGCAGAAGCTGGGCTAGCAACAACAAAATTTGAAAATTCTGGTTAAGGAAGTGGTTAAGGAAGCCAAATGTAGGTTGCAAGGTATGGTACTGAAGGTCAAAGCCTCAATTTTTTGTAATTCTTTGCAAAGAACATTTTTGGAAATGTTACCTTTTCCATCTGCACAGCCAGAAACATAGGTGGACCCAAGGAGTCTCCATATGTGGATTAAATGCTGATGGTAGGAGAAGGAACTAAGATGTATTAAGCCAGGGATTTTCAACATTTTTCATCTCATTGTACTAAAGGTACTCTCAGATGCTAAAATTGTCAAGGCACATTAGTTTTTTGACAGCTGACATCCCTCCACAGGTGAGGAACTCATCCCTCTTTGGACCTACTATGGTAAGTGATATAATAATGACTCTTAGAATAAATAATTATAAATGAAAAATAAATAATGGAGTGTCACTAAAGATGGCAGTGGAGGAAGAAGCAGCAGCAGCAGCATCAGAGTGGTCACAGATCCGCCACCACTCATTGTTTTAATAGCTTTGTGACCTTACAGCTATGCCACTACCTCTCTCCAGAAGTTAAGCTTCCAACGGAAAAGGAAAGGGCAGCAGCAAGACTGCAAAGCTTCCCTCTCCTCTGCTCATTCATTCCCAGGTTTTCTAGCCATTCAAAAAAAATTGATTTTCAGAGCCTGATGTTTTGCCACTTCCTTTTGCTGGCATTGTCAAAGGCAAAAAAAGGTGTTAAAACACCAGCCATGTACACATATGGGAAAGCAGAGAGTTTCTGTTTTGAACTAAAAGGCAGTTAAGAAGACATTGGAACTGAAAGGCAGACACCAATCTTCCTTTTCCTATTTTGGTGGCCTCTTGGTCTGGCTACTGAGCCCTCCAATCCTCCTGCAGAGACCGCATAAGAACCACTGAGGAAGGAGGAGAACCAGACCAAGAAGCCACAGAAACCTCCTTTCTGCACTGCTCCACTCAAAGAGAACACCTTTTCCTCCAGAAGTGACTTTGTCACCACCCCATTCACTACAGCCTGAGAACATCACTGGATCGAATAGGCAACAGCTGGGAAGGTAAATTCATGCTAGGAGTCAGATAGCATAGGATTACGAATAAGATTGCTAATATTAAATTTGTTCTATACAAATCTATGGTGAAACAATCTTTGGAATTCTAATCACAGTTCAAGGAAGATATTGTAGAGCTGGAAAAGATGCAAAAGATGGCAACCAAAATGAACAGAAAAGGCCACAACAATAGGGGATTTTTAGTATGGAAAATGGTATTTAAGGAAACACTGAAAATTATTTATGATATGGAGACAGTGAATACAGAAGCATTTTTCTCCCTCTCTCGCAAAACCAGAATCAGCTGTCAATCAGTAAAACAGACTAGTGGAAAATTTAGAAAGAATAAAATGAAGGTAATATTTCAGAGAGTATACTATTAGTCTGTGGAATTCACTGCCACAAAATGGATTATTTTAAAATAGGATTGGACAACCTGTCAAGAAAAGGATCATCAACATCTACTTTTTACGATTACTGTTGATTGATTGATTAAGTGAGGTAGCTCTCAATTCAGCAGCAGTAAGTCTCTGACTACCAATTGCAGGGGAAGGGAGGTGCAAGGTCTTTTTCTTCTCCTTCTGGTCTTCCCAAAGGCAGCTAGCGACCAGTGGGTTGGAATGGTATCTGTGAGAAACCAGATGCTGAAACAGATGAGCCTGTAGCCTGATCCAGCCGGACTTACCCTACAATCCAGAATAACTATGGAAGCATGTAAGAGACATTATGTGTACCTGTAGTTACGGCACCACCTAGTGAAAACCTATGGGAAATTCATATTGCAATCCAGAGTAATTTGTTCTTACACTGGAGCAAGGACTCCCCGTAGTTACTCTAGATTGTACCCTTACTGACCTGTGAATTTTAAGCCCAAGTACTCACATACAAGTGTGAACAAAGAGAAGGGAGTTGTCACTCTTTAATTTATCATCATGATTGTAACTATTACAGAGTGGTTAAAGGTCATTAAGGAGCAAATGAGCCCAATAAAACAAATTTTGAATATCTAAGACAAGAAGGAGGAACCTTGAAATGCATTCTTTAGCATGATCTCCACTACCAGGACAGACTTTATTGCCAATGTATGTGGGTGGGGGGCATGGCAACAGTAACTGGCATGGAAAGAGAGTCAAAGATTGGGAAGATTATCTAAGGAGAAATCACCACATGAGCCAGTGAGCTGCCTCCCCAACCAAGTGAGAAAACAAGTTCTCTTCAGGCAGCTTTACTGTGAGCAACTTGTACTACTGCTGAGCTCCACACCCCTCAGCAGCAGCCAAGAAAGGCTTGCACTCCATTCTAAAACCTTCCCAAAGGTTAAGGCAGTGCCTCCCAAACTGTAAGCTATGGATCCCCATGGGGAGGGGAGGTCACTGAAACGAGCCAGGGGAGCAATGAAACCTTGCAAAAAGAAAATTGCTACCCATTAAAGATTGTGAGCCATTTTGGGATAGGGAGTCTTTCGTTATTTCATTTCTCTGTAAACCATTTTGTGAATTTTTAGTTGAAAAGTGTTACATTAATAAGAATAAGAATTTCAATATAAAGAATAATACATCTTGTAACAACATTTATAACATCAAAGTAAGATTTAAAAAGTGAGGCATCCCAGGTCCTAGGAAAGATGCTGATGTCTGGATAAAACAAACCAGTCAAGCAATACTATTTGTATACTTTTAAGCTCACAAAGTGGTTTACAGAGAAAATGAAATAACCAATGGCTCCCTGTCTCCAAAAGGGCTCACAATCTAAAAAGAAGCAAAAAGAACACCAGCAGATGCCACTATAAAAGGCATTGCTGTTCAACAACATCTACCCGACTATGTGAAAATTAATAGCTGAAGCCAGTGGTCCAGTAGCTCAAGGGAGCCACAAGCCTAAGAGGAATAAATGAAGGAATAAATAAAAAGCAGGACCCTGTTTTTTATACCGAGGAAATCATGGCTGCAATCCTGAGAGCAAGCCCCATGGAGCTTACTTCCAATTAGACCTATGTTTAGGAATGTGCTGCCTGCACCTAGCAACCTCCTCCTGGATAAAACCTTGCTGGGAAAAAAAGACCAAGAACAAGCAAGGGCTGCATAGAGAGGTAGTAGTGGTAGTGACGGTGGTAGTATTAGTAGCGGTGGCAGGGTGATCATAAGGAATGAAGGACAGAGTGACTCTGCCTTTAACCATTGCACAGAAGAGGGAATTGAGGCAGGAGGTGCTTTTTAAACCTTTCTATGTTGAGCTACACCTGCCTACATTCCCTCTTCTGTGGTTAAAGTTACAGGCATTCTGTTCACCTTCCTACATGGTCACTCTGCTTTGACATGCAGGTTTGCAGGCACAGTTTACATGCCCTTCTCAAGCCATCTCTAAACAATGCATTGCAGGTGGAAATGGTTAAAGGTACAGGTACTCTGTCCTCCATTCTATATGGTCACTCTGATAAGTGATGGTGGTGGTACTAGAGGTAACAGTAGTAGTGGGGCAGTAGTGATGGAAGTAGTGGTAGTGATTGTGCTAGTAGTGGTGATGGTGGTAGAGGTAGTGATAGTGGTGGTAGTAGTGATGGTACTGCTGCAGCCCTCCCAGCACAGTCCCATCCCAAGTACTTTGCAAAGAAGTTTCCTAGGAAGGGGGGGAGGGGGTGCAGGAGGGAGAGGAGGCGTCCAGAGGGGTGGCTGAAAGGAGGGTGGTAGTGGTGGTGGTGGTGGTGGTAGTAGTGATTGTGATAGTAGTAGAGGTAGTAGTGGTGGTGATGGTGGTAAAGACTATGATAGTGATGGTGGTAGTAGTGGTGATGGTAGAAGTAAGGTAGTAGTAGTAGTGATGATGGAGGGGGAGTTAGTGACGGTGGTGTTGCTGCAGCCCTCCCTGCACAGTCCCATCCCAAATACTTTGCAAAGAAGTTTCTTAGGGCAGGGAGGGGGAGGGAGGGGGAGGGAGGGGGAGGGGTGCAGTCTGTGGGGTGAGGGAGGGGTGGCTGAGAGGGGAGGTGGTCAGTCATTACCTCTCCTGTTCATGGGGCGGACTCTGACGGCCACCTTCACCTTCGTATCCGACATCTTCCCTGAAGGGCTGGGGGGGGGGGGGGTCCCGGCCAGCGGCAGCGAACGTGACTGCGAGTCCTCCTTCCACAGACAGAGACACGAGCACGCGCGCACGAGCACGCGCACCTCCTTCCCCTCAGCGCCTGAGGGCAGTGGCGGCGACACCAACGGCTCCCCCGGGAGACAGTCCCTCCCTCATCTCCGGCGTCCTCAGCCCCACGGCTGCCGCCTTCCCCTCCGCAGCCCAACCGCCATCTTACAGCGCCCCCTCCCTTTCCCTCTCCCTCCCACGGGCTGCCCCTCCCCGCCTTCCAAGGGCTGAGGCTCTGCCGAGATTCCAGGCGGCGGAAACAGCCGGAAAAGCCCGAACGACTTCGGAGGGGGTCTGTGGAAGCCTCTGCCTGAGGAAGGACTGGCGAGGGGTTCGCGCAGGCGCAGATGGAAGCCTCTCTGGAATGTTCAGAAAGCCACTGAATGGCAAGCACTGCCCTCCGCAGGTCTACTCGGAAGTAATTCCCATTATAGTCAATGGGACTTACTCCCAAGTAAGTGTGGATAGGATCTGAGACTTCTGTGACTTATTGACAGTGCCTGTTGTTTTTTTAGTTTGTATATAAAAATATTTTGTTAACTTTTTATAAGTTGTGTTTGTATGTTGTATTTTTAACTGATTATATACAATATATATATATATATATATATATATATATATATATATATATATATATATATATATATATATAGTATGTATATATGTGTCTGTATGTATGTATATGTGTCTGTATGTATGTATGTGTAAATATATATGTATATGTATGTATATGTGTATATATATATATACATATATAAACATGTGTGTGTGTATATATATATATATACACACACACACACAGAGAGAGAGAGTATAGTTTTGACAGTCTATATATGTATATATATATAGAGAGAGAGAGAGACTGTCAAAAGTTTTTTTATTGTATTTTATGTCATTGACTTTTTGTAAGCTATTTTGAATGCCCACTTGGGAAATAAAGCAGCATATACATTTGAAAATAAATAAATAAATTCAATTTACAAAATTAATAGTTGTGTCTCTGGTGAATGAGGATTATTCATACCATGACTGGATATTTGGTTTTCAAATTAACCATATTGGATGGTTGCTTGGTGTGGAAATGTTTTTGGGAAGCTGCTTTAAAAAATTTTAATTTTAAATTTAAATTTTATTTTATCTGTAAACACTAAAATGAATGATAATTGGACATTATTTCACATTTTTTTAAAAGAGAAAAGTCAGTGTGAAAGTAGATCAGTTCTTCCCCCTCCCAGGATCCCTATCTTCATTAGAAAGAGGGATGATGGTGTCAAACATAAGACAGGGGTGGGAAGAGGGTGTAAAGCACAAGGCTCATCAAGCCACAAGGTTAAGTTTAAGGGAGTGGAGAAAGATGAAGTAGGGTTGGGGCACAATCCAGAGTAACTACAGGAAGTCCTTGCTCTGGTGTAAGAACAACTTACTCTGGATTGCAATATATTCCCAGGTAAGTGTGCATAGGATTGCAGCCTTAACCATTTTGTAGTCAGCATACATCCCCTCTACAAATAAATATAGGGTGCAATATAGAGCATCACAATATGTGAGGATGCCTGGCTTAGTATTTGTGCAACTTACTTTAATGACACAAAGATTTAATACATTAAAATGCAGCAGAGGATAATCCTCTATTCCATTGCTCTAAAAATAGTAAGAAGAAACCATGTTGCATTATTCCACCTGTCATGTTACTATAGTTAATCTGACAAAATAAGACAGCAAATATTAAATTGTTGTAGCAGCTGTGAAAAATTACAGTCAACATGAATAATACTATTTTACTTTGAATCCAAATACCGCAGATGATGTGAAACTGGTTCATAGTAGTATGTGGAATTACCTTGATATTTTTATTGAAATAAATAAAGTTTTATTTTATTAGGAATTTGTCATATTAGATTCAGATACTTCAGATATTGCTCACACACAAGTTAATAGAAAAATTGTAAATCATTTTATCAGGCATGGCAACAAGCTATAGATTTTTTCTGTGAAGGCAAACAAATAAGTTATTTTTGATATGGTAAATTAATAATAAAGATATGTGAAATAATAATCCCAGAAAATAAGCAGGCCTCCATCAGTCTTTGAAGACTATGGTATCGTGCTCGGCGCTGCATACACTGCATGTGAAGCACGAAAGCCTGGGTTGGATTGTTATGGAGGATAGGCTGTTACCCAAGCAACAAATCCCCCCTCTCCATGCCACTGAATTAGTCCAATGGAAAGGCAGAGCCAATACGATTGGATCCAGCAGCTCACCCTGTCTTGTGGGGCCGACCCAGGTCTCGAACCCTGGCCTGCTGGTTAACAGGCACAGCGTCTTAGCCACTTGCGCCACCCACACCCCAGAAAATAAGAGACAACAAAATTAAGGGGACAGTCCCATCAAAATGTTACTAATTTTTAAGCCCAGTTTTTAGTACTTGAAAGTTCAGGTTGAGTCTTGACAGCCAGGAGTGTTCTGTTTTAGGAACCTGATAAAAAGATTAGGCACCCCCCCCCCTTTGAAAATACCGTAGCATATTTATCATAGCAGTATGGCCGGCAAGCAGACTACTGTATTGTAGAGAGACCTCATCTACGGTAATTTCCTTCACAATGCACTGGAGCTACCCTTTCACAGCTCCATGCAGTTCCTGTAATTTTTAGAGGCAACAGTGGTGTCATGCTCCCATCCACCCTCTGTCACCCTCCAGTTGGATAATATTCCTTTCTAGGGCCCCGGACAGTTCCGTCTCCTCTTCCTCCTCCTCTACCTCCGATATCTTCAACATAAGGACTAATGACAGGTAAGTGGTAGAAACAAGATTGCTTTACTTGTGGTTCATAAGCTTAATGGTTACTTCAAGGCATTGACGCTTAATGGTTATAAGGCACTTCTTTTCCTTTTACAGGTACAACCAGGCAAACATTGCCAAAGAACAACTCAACCAGTAACAGATAAGTATATAAGTCCAACCAAGTCCCTTTTTGTAACCCTCCTCACCCAACACTAACACTGTCTTTTCCCTTTCCAGGTTCTTCAGGCATCTGGTTCCAGGTTCTCACCATTTCCAGGTTCTTCAGCCTCCGCTGACCTTGCTGCTTCCTGCCCGACTGCCCTTCCCGCGTTTTCTTCCCTTATATAACCGTGTCCCCAACCGCCCCTTCCTCTGTCACAGAACCATGGGAGCTGTTGGACCATGAGTGTACCACCTCCGGGATGGTCCAACTGTTATCCCCCAGAGAGGGTGGAAGTTTCTTCTTCCCCGGTTGCGTAGCTCCACGATCTCTTTTATCGACCACACCTCCACCACATCTGGGAATAACTTTATGTCCAAGGGAGGGTATGGTGGTCGGTGGTGCACATATATGCTCTCTCCCATGTGCACTCCCATGGGCTCCATGTTGTAGTGCGTGTATTGTTGCCAATCAATGTCACAATTGGTTATAAGTTTAATTATAAAAAGACCTGCTGGATCAGATCAAGATTTTTAAAAAATTGCATAGTTTCCTCCCACAGGGGCATGAGCTCAAGACAAATGGAGTGCTTTGTATAATCCCTTCCCTACTTACATTATGTTGCAGTCTTGAAATTGGCCCCACACATGTAGCAAGTTGAGCAGCAGGCAAACTCCCTTTGATGCATGCAATGCTTCCAATGTCAGACAAGGAAGTTGCATGTTTTATCCAACCTGTGAAGAAGCCTGTGATTTCACCTGTGGGATTAGGGGTGAGTGATCTGAGACCTCAAATTTCCTGCTCCTGGAAATCAGGTTAGTTTCATGCAGGGTACTGAATACTGGTACTGAATACCGGCACCTCTGTGGCCCCTATGAGTAGATATGCCTATGATTACAAATAACATCTTCATGGGGAGTACCCCCACCTTTATTTCTATAAAAGAGCACTGGTTTCATGGTTCAATAAACTGACTCAAAGACAGGTCTGTTATTTACGAGTCAGTAGGGAAGATGGGGAAGAAGATCGTCAGTAGGGTGAACAGATGGCCAAACCTCAAAAGGAGGACAAGGTCTTGGATTCTTCTCAATCTGGCCTTTTCGGTGGACAATGGCACATTTGCCTACTCATGAGTAAAGCCACAATATTGGGCACTTTCACTTTCCCTTGGACCTCTGCATATTTTTTATTTTTAGTAATTTATTTAATTTTTTGGCCATCACATTTGATAGGAAGGAGATATTTCAAAACCGATTTTTGCATTGGATTCTGCTCTTCAATATGAATCCAACAACATATGAAATGATAGGGTACTGCAGACCATTGCAAAGTTCCAAAATGAAGCCAAAATGGAGGACAATGAAACCCTTTTGGAGGACACCCGGACAGGAGGCTAAAATCTGGACAAATCTGGAAATTTCCAGTTATATGATCACCCTGACCTTCAGTAACAGCATCAAAAACTTGCAAACTTGTTGACTGTTGGAATGAGAAAGCCTCTTTAGTGATAAAAAGATCCAAAAGGTGAAAAGGGCTAAAATAGACCCCAAATACCCCTCTTCTTCCACTGTTTTTTCTCCAGCAAGTCTTCACAGGCACATTGATAATGGAAGTAGCATATAGCCATTACAACTGGCAGAGACAAAATGTCCTCCATGAACTTGTCTAATTTCCTTTCTAAGCCATCTAAGTTGTGGCCATCTCTACCTCCTAGTAGTGAGTTTCATATAATTTTGTCCATCTAAATCAGCTGCCAGCCAGCTTTATTGGATTATTGGGGTTTTAACAAGATCTGAAGTATGTTTGTTGTTTTTGTCCATTTACCATCTCATTAAAGCATGTAGGTTCATATATGAACCTGGCATAAATTTATAGCTGCTCACTGCACATCAGACGTCTACAAGTCTTTTAGAAAATCCACAAAAAAATATCTTTGCTGTCTCTTACAGCAGACACGTGAATCTCTTTGATTGGGGAAAGCAGAAAGGCAGATTTAGGCTGCAAACTTAAAGACACTTTCCTGGGAGTAACACCCATTGAACACAAAGGGGCTTACTTTTGAGTAGACATGTTAGACTTGTGCTGTTATTCAATCAGCACTTAAATGAAAGCAACAATGGCAATATGACAGGTAGATGGGAATAATATAGTAACTATTGTATGCATAAAAACAAATGGATGTTAATGTTATCAGAAGAATCTTTCCTGCTAATGCAGATCAGAGTAATCAACTTCTAAAATGAGATTAATCTTAGATCGGAGGCTCCTGCTATAACACATGTTCTCTAGTTCTTGGTTCCGTACGCCATAGCAGAGCTGAAAAATGAATTGCTTATGAAAAATGAACAGCAATTAACTGCCCCAGCCAGTTCATGACATGTACAACATGAATATAAGCTGTGGAAAAGGACAAGCCTTCCATTATTCGCCCCTCCCTAAAAAGTTTTCACTCTCTTCACCATTACAATAAAGAATGTCTGGTATGCAAGTATGGCCAAAACAGATCCCTGCAGTTCTATTGTGAACATGAATCCTAAATGGGGACTGGAGACTTTTTGTAAAACAAAGCAGGAGGCCAACTCACAAACTCTGATGGGTTTTTTATGGTTTCAGCACAAATGTATTGTTTTTAATTACGCTTTTAGAAATTAGTGCATGAAGAAAACATTATAACTGTCCAGAAAAAGAAAACACGTAAGAGTGCAGATCATCTTGAAATCTGACATTCCAAAATGGGATGAAGAATTAACCCTTCATAAAATAGCAACTCTTTTTCCTCTCTGCATGATGCATACGTTTAGAACACAGTCTTATGCATGTCCATTCAGAAATAAGTACTATTGGGTATAAGTGGGTTTATTCTGAGAAAAGTGTAGATAGGATTGCAAGCTCAATTATAATGATAACACCATAATTAGCGTAAAACCATTTTCCCAAAAAGGCAATTGCTACAACCGGTATTTCTGAATCTATGTTGTTGCTAGAATTGTATAAATATCTACATATGGGCACAATCCAGAGTAACTACAGGAACACATAAGAGACATTATGTGCACCTGTAGTTACTGCACATGGCCTCCGTCAATCTTGAGAGACTATAGTATCATGCTCAGCACTGCATACGTGCATGCGAAGCATGAAAGCCTGGGTTAGATTGTTATGGAGGATAGGCTGTTACCCAAGCATCAAATCCCCCCTCTCCACGCCACTGAATTAGTCCAGTGGAAAGGCAGAGCCAATACGATTGGATCCAGCTGGCGTCGCAGAGCTGGGCTAAGGACAGAAGCTCACCCTGTCTTGTGGGGCCGACCTGGGTCTTGAACCCTGGCCTGTTGGTTAACAGGCACAGTGACTTAACCATATGCGCCACCCACAGCCCATAGTGTAGTTACTGCACCACCAAGTGAAAACTATGGGAAATTCATATTGCAATCCAGAGTAATTTATTCTTACTTCGGAGCAAGCACTCCCTGTAGTTACTCTGGATTTCACCCTATGACAACCAATTTATCTTTAATCATTTTATATGTGCCATCAGTATATACATTTCTAGGTAAATTTTGTGCAATTAGCTTAAAATTTACCAAGAAATTTTTATCATCAACAGTACTCTATTATAATCAAAACAACCAAATAAATATCCATTCTGCTTAGTCAAATATGGATTTATATTAGCTGATATCAGTGCTTTTTTGGGTGGGGGGAAAGATGCTAGTACTCACCAGAGGTCATCCGCATATGACTATATTAAATAGCTGCAGGGATGCAAATGGAAAAAGATGCTGGTATTAAGTGTCAGTGAGCACCTTGCCTGTAAAAGCCCTTGCTGTAATTCACCAGCTTTATACTTATCCTTTCAATGTAATGTTTGTGGCTCTATGTCTTTTCTGGTCAGGCTTTAGCTCTGGAAGACCATCTGGAAAAAGTTGCCAGTACTGATGTGTACACCCAGAAAAAAGCCCTGGTTGATATTAAAGTCTCCAAATTATTGTTAGTTTGGAAATAAGTACCAATATTATAGAGCGTATAGAAAACGGTGTAAAATTTATTACATGGTGTATCAACTGCAATGGGTTTTTTTGTATCCATAGGGAATCTGTTCTAGCACGTTACCTGTGAATACTAAATTGTGCAAATAGGATAGTGAAATCCGACAGAGGCCTGCACTTGCAAACTGAAATTGCCTTTCAGAAACTGATGAGAGGCATTCTAAGGCCATGCATGAGCTTCCCATGCCTCAGAGGGTCTCTTAGATACTTCTGAAAGGTACTTCTGGTGTTTTTGGTATTTTGATGGGCAAGGTTGCCATTAATATATGTGCCCTATTTCATAATTAAGGGCTGCGGTGGTGCAAGTGGTCAAGACACTGTGCCTGTTAACCAGCAGGCCAGGATTCAAGACCTGGGTCCTACAAGACATGGTGAGCTCCCATCCTTAGCCTAGCTCCTGCAAACCTAGCAGTTCAAAAGCATGCAAATGCAAGTAGATATGGAGAATTAGCACAGGGAAAGTGCCCTAGAGGGAGACCACAGCTGCGATACAAGGACATCTGCAAGAGGAATCTAAAGGCCTTGGGAATGGACATCAACAACTGGGAAAACTTGACCTCCGAACGTTCAGCGTGAAGGCAAAAGACCCAGCATGTCCTTCTCCAACTGGAAGAGACACTTGTTCGGCAGGCTGAAGCGAAGAGACAGACCCGTAAGCAGCAAAACCTGGGGCCTGGGCAGGGGACGGAATTTATTTGTCCTGGTGTGGAATTTATTTATTAGTGTGGAAGGGATTGCCACTCTCAAACTGGCCTTTTTAGCCACACCAGATGCTTCAGGACCTCCAATCAGAGCACGATACCATAGTCTTTCTAGACTGAAAGATGCCAATACAAGAAATAGGTACCACTTCGGTGGGAAGGTAACAGCATTCTGTGTGCATTTGGGCCAGCTGTTGGACAATGTTTGCTCTATGAAATTGGGATGAGCACCGCACTGTACAGTCAATCACAATTGAGTATAACCTACAGGTGACACCTTTACCTTATTTCATAATTAGAGCAAAATACAGGTGCATACAAAGATCCAGTAATCGGAAGATCCAGTGAAAAATAGGATGGGGATGAAATCCATTGTCAAAATGGAACAATGCTGAGTGGAGGAGTTTGTGAAAGGAAATAATCTTAACCAGTTCCTGTCAAGTTTTTCCCAATGTCTTAAGCTTTTCCCTCCCAGCCATTACATTCTGCCCTTCTAGCCTTTCCTCTCTCCTACAGCCTTTCCTCTCTCCTACAGCCTTTTCTTCCTACAGTTCTTGAAATGTATTTACAGCAGACAAGAGGACAAGTCATCCGAAATGGTGGAATGAAAATCCCTATCATGCCAAAGATGGCATCTCTTAAAGGCTGTTAAAGGATAACTAATTTGCAATTTGAGATTAAAACATTGTTCATATTCCTAGAAGGGTGTTAACATGAGTGTGTTCTAATGTTGCTTACATTTAAAGAAATGTTAATTTAGGCAATAGGATCACCTCTTTCTTCGCCCACTTTAACAAAAGATGTTGCAATCTGTTTTTGTGTCTGATCATTGAAAACTCCCAGTTTGGAAGCACACAAAGATGGCATATATTCATAAGAACAGGAACCATGCATCAATCACATGAAATAACACACTTCTGTGCCACTCCTGGCGGGGTGGGGGGGTTTCAAACTTCTTTCCGTCTATGAATGCAAACGGTGTTCTTGGTTTGGATTCACCCATACTATCCGCACTATTGTAAGAGAATTTCCCATATGCATAGATGTGAGTTCCTTGGAGGAAGGGTGGGATTTATATGTGAGTAATAAAAACATCACATATACAAATGAAAGTGAATGACAAGGGACATTTTTGTGCTGGCATAATATCTCCAATTTCTGCACAAGTAGGTAAAAGACTTCACTTTTTCAACCATAAGCAAATAAACCAAAAACAAATATTACTTTAATTACTAAATAAAACAAAATTAAATATCACTCAAAAAGTTTTGAATATAAACCATGTTTTAATTCAGGTTTTTTTTCCAATTTGCATTTCAAGGAATAAACATCATTTATGACTTCTCACTGGTTTCTTTCTTAGTTTATCGAATACAGTTGTGCTCTATCAGATTAACCAGTATGTTCAAGACACTGCATTTTTTCAGTCTTATTGATGAAAACATATCCAATTATCTAACATACATTCTCAGAGATTCCTTAAGCTCATTTCAGTATTTTTCACAAATTATTTTTACATTGCACAATACTGGAACACAATAATAGCCAATGTTCTGGGTAGACAACACTGGCTGCCCATTTGTTTCCGGGCCCAATTCAAGGTGCTAGTCTTGACTTATAAAGCCCTAAACAGCGTGGGCCCAAACTACCTTAAGAACGTCTACTTCCATACAATCCAGCCCGTTCCCTCAGATCATCAGAGAAGGCCCTGCTTTATGTACCACCGCATAGGGAGGTACGTGGGGTGGCGCAAGCAATAGGGCCTTCTCAGTAGTGACACCGACCGGTGGTGGGATTCAAATAAATTAACAACAGGTTCTGTGTCCCATTCTCAGAACCAGGCACTCATTAGCAAAGGGTTCTATAGAACCTGTGAGAACCCTCTGAAGCCCACCACTGGCACCAACCCTCTGGAATTCCCTCCCTTTTGATTTAAAAACCACTCCCGCCCTCAAAACTTTTTGGCTTGGCCTAAAAACATTTCTCTTTAGAACAGCCTTCTGAGCTTTTTAGTCTGCTTTTTTCCATGTCTGGCTACTTCTACTGCACAATTCTTTTATTATGGTTTAATCAGTGTTTTAATGTAGATGTTTTATATTTATTATTTTTAAGATGCCTGTTTTAACTGTTTTAATGAATTGAATTTTATTGTTGATGTTTTTATGAATTATTTTGTAAGCCGCCTTTAGTCCCTCCGGGAGAAAGGTGGGATATAAAGTTTATTATTATTACTATTATTATTATTAGATTCCTTCTTCCATTTATGCGGATCTCTGAATCTGTAGTGTTTGGTTCTTTTTGTTGAGTGATCTAGGGAGGTTTTGCATCAGAATTTTGCAATTTGGCTACACAATCCTATGAGCACAATCCTATGCGTGATTCCTCAGAACACTCTGTTCAATGGGACATATTCCCAAGTAAGTGTACATAGGATTACAGCCTTAACCAGTTAGTAGTAGTCAGCATACAACCCCTCTACAAATAGACATAGGGCGCAATCCAGAGTAATTATGGTGTAATTTCTCCAGTTTCTCTTTCTCCGGTGTAAGAACAATTTACTCTGGATTGCAATATGAATTTCCCATAGCTTTTCACTAGGTGGTGCAGTAACTGAAAAAAAAAGCAGGCCTCCATCAGTCTTGGAAGACTATGGTATCGTGCTCAGCGCTGCATACGCTGCATGCGAAGCACGAAAGCCTGGGTTAGATTGTTATGGAGAATAGGCTGTTACCCAAGCAACAAATCCCCCCTCTTCACATCACTGAATTAGTCCAATGGAAAGGCAGAGCCAATATGATTGGATCCAGCTGGTGTCGCAGAGCTGGGCTAAGGACAGGAGCTCACCCTGTCTTGTGGGGCCGATCCGGGTCTCGAACAGGTGCACATAATGTTTCTTACATGCTCCCATAGTTACTCTGGATTGTAGGGATAGACTGCAATCCTAAAGACACTTTTCTGGGTGTAAGACCCATTGAATACAATGGATCTTACTTTTGAGTAGAGATGGTTAGGATTGTGCTCATAGGCTGTAATCCTAAATACACTTTCCTGGGAATAAGACTCATTGAATACAATGGTTCTTACTTTAGAGTAGACATAGAATTGTGCTGATAGTTACAATGGTGCACTGAAGCACTGTGCACTGCAAGGGGCATCTGAGGTGTGGCAAATGAAGCAGATCCAGCCTGCAGAAGGAACATCCAGTGGAATACTATTGAAATGCTTAAATTTCTAATCTAGACATGCAACTCTAGCTGGGCTGGTTCAGTGATGGGTGGAAAAGTTGTGCTGGGGAGGAAGTGAATCATCCCCCCACCTACCTACCAACACCCTGGTCTGAACATGCCCCTTCTTTGCCCTGTTCTGTTTTGCTTAATTGCTTTGTGTGATGACACTTTAAAACATCTGGTGAAGGCAGCTGTTCCTAGCATACAGCACTGATGCCAACTAATGCCAAGTAATGCTGCTCTCCTAATGTGGCATATCTTGGGTTGGTGCACAATGGTACTGTGTCCTAAATCAAGCCCTATAGCAATACAGAAATCATTTACTATTCTTTTAAATACTAATTTGCTGTCATAGTGGACTGTACAATCCAGGTGATAGCGTGTTTTCACATGAGCCTCCTACAAGAAACTAGTCTTGTCCAGAACCCAACACAGAAAGTACCCACGTTGTTAATATTATATATAGACTAACATGCTATATCATACTGCATGAATTCCTATGGGAACAACAGACCTATGCCTGTTTCACATCAGCTGGCTTGAATTCCACCACAGGACTCATATTAGCCATTCCCATGGGAGTCAAATTGCTATGAAGACTTCTGTTGTACTTTCTGGGCTGGGTTGCAAATGGGATCAGCTTGACCCAGATAAATATTTTGACTAGGTGTATATAATTTTAAAGAATGATCTCCACCATCCAAGACAATCAGAGAATTATCTGCTGTGTAAGTTAATCCCAAAGGGTAAGAAAGACCCTGGGTAATAATGGGTTTAGCTGTAGGGCACTCTCCAGGTTTTCCAAGGCAGAATACTGCTTGGTTGAAGGCATCAGTTACTATTATATTATCATCTCTACTAAAAGCCACATCACTAGCATATATTTTAGAAGGAAATACTAGATTCAGGCCAAAACTGTCCACCTGACTAATGAGTTTCATATCTGCGCTGAAGATTTTCACTCGTGTGCTGCCATAACTTGGGGCTTTTGCCATCAGATGTTCTATCACTGTGATAGCTCCACAGGTCTGAGAAACTGCCACTTTTCTTGGGTTACACAAATTAGAGTACAATTTTTTCACTCCTTTTAATTCTCCCTTCTTAAAGTCAGCTGTTAAGCAATACAGAATACCAGCTTCTGAATCAGTCATGATAATATCATTCTGAGGCATAGTATCCACACCCCATGGAAGACAAAAGGACTCTGAAATAACTAACTTCCCTCTGCCATTACAATCAAATACTTTAACAGAACGATCCCCGCTGTCTGTGACTACGATGTGACCATCCAAGGTGACCGTGACATCAATCGGATACCTGATGTCATTCCCTGCCTCTCCTCTTTCTCCAAACTGTTGTATGCAGCTTCCATTGAAATTAAACAGCTTAATCCTCTTCTTGCCATCATGAACCACGGCTACACAACCAGACTTCTGACATACGGCAATGCCTGTTGGGTTGATCAATGTTCCCCATCCTCCAAAAGAAAGACTGAATGTTAAGACCTGAGATGCCGATGTAGCCATATCTTCAACTGTCCCAATTGTCCTTCCTGGAACCACAGCATTGTTAGTTGACGGATTCAAGATTTCCATCAAGTGCAGCAGTGGTAAGCAGTCACTGGTCTCTGAAGATTTGCAGGCTCTTCGGCAGAACGGACATTCCAACTTATAACTCCGAGGATGAGCTAGAGATGAGACACACTCGTGGCACATAACGTGTCCACATGGTAAATTCCTTGGCCGGCGTTTTTTCTGCTGGCTGTATTTTTCAAAGCACACTTTGCATTCAAGCAGATTAACCTCAGTTTGATCAACCAGTTCAGTCATGGCTTGCATTTTCTCAGTGGCCTTGGCAGACATTTTTACACGCAAAGAGGACTGTGGCTTCTCTGGGGGGTGTGCTGTGCCATCTGGTCACATTGGAAGGTCACAAGACTGTTTACATCAGAGGCCTTTATACAGATCTCCCTGGATTCTACAGTTGTGGTTCATAAGGAAAGCTTTAGTTGTAATTTGCTGCCCTCTTTAGGAAATTCATTATACAACAAAAGCACAAAGGCACTTGCAGCCTGAGCTCCAGGATATTATGTTATTCATATTTCTTTTTGTGTTCATTTATTTATTTATTCATTCATACATACATACATACTTCAACTTTATCTCTCACACAGGGGGATCCAAGGCAGCCAACAACAATATTAATACAATAAAATTTATTATTAATATTAACACACAATAATATTTTTAACCTTGCATGAAAACAGATATACCGTAAATATGATTCTGAACAACTGTTGTGATACCCAGATAATTTTATCCAAGGCAGTTCACTCTGGTTGAGCATCATATCACTTGCTGAAAATCAATGAAATGTTAAAAGTCCATTAAAACAAAATGAGGGGGTAGGGAGGAATTTTATTTGCAAATGCAGAGGTCTTGCAGAGGTCAGCATAGACTGTCTTGTAACTTTGCTCAAGTCTCCGCCAAATGTAATTAGATAAGCATTATTCATTTAGAAGGAGATCAGATAGCATGGTTACTTTACAGAGCAGTCCTTGTTGCTGATGGTTTCCTACTTTCTTCTTCGGTTTGCTTTTTTTTCTAACTACAGATCAGGCTTTTGCTGATATTCAGCCCAAGCCATTGCATGTCTAGTCAGAAGTAAATTCCATATCAACCAAGTGGACTAACTCTCAGGTACGTATGGATTGGACTGCTGTCAATTAGAGAGCCATGATGGCTGTTGAGAAGTTGGACTGAATTCTGGAAGATCCAGGTTCAAAAATGCCTCCTTGGTCATGAAGCTTCCCCAAATCCAGAGTAACTATGGGAGCACGTAAGAGACTTTACGTGCACCCAGTTTTACTGCACCACCTAGTGAAAACCTATGGGAAATTCATATTAGAATCCAGAGTAAGTTGTTCTTACAGGACTCCCTGAAATTACTCTGGATTTTGCCCTATGTGACCTTGGGACAGTCAGCCTCACAGGTTGTTGTGAGACAATAGGAGAAGAGGGACTAAAGCTTTGTAAGACCCTTTGGACATTCACACTGGTAAGGAAAATAAACCCCTTAAAACAAATAAATACATCATACAATAAACACATTTTATCTTTGTGTAGTCATTCAGGGATGAGAAAAGCACCAGTCATAAAAATTCCTTTTTTATGGCATTTCTGTGGGGTAGGTATGGTATAGCTGTGGGGTAGGAGGAATTATTTTCTGAAAATAACCTGAGAAGCTGACAGTCTTCTTTTCCCTGCTGCCCTCACATACAGCTTTGTCACAGTTGATGGGGTTCTCCTTGGCGCTGACATCCTGACAGACTTGAGAAGAAATTCTAGTATTTCCAAATGGCACTTTTGGGCCTAAATAATCACTTTTTGAGCAAGACTTTAGGTGGGAAAATGGCATGGAAGTAAAGGGTTCAACACCATTTACTTCTGTGCCATGGTCCCAATCAAAACATGATCCCAGTTTCTCCACTGCTGTCGTTCTACCACCCCGAGCGAAAGAATGGATTCTTGTGGGAGCAGCTGTTTCCTCAGCTGTGGGACTTTCTTCACAGCACAGAAAAGGTTCTAACAATAAGAGCATGGAAAGACAGAAGCAGTGGGAACAGCTGCCAGCGAGAAGAAGGATTTACATACGCAGTGGACAAGGGTCAAGATAGCAACCCAGCTAATGAATAGCACCAACCAGTCTGACACCAGAGACAAATGAACCATTGCATGCTCATTCCTCACTACAAATCTTTTGCATTTCACTGTTCTATTGGTTTGAGTGACGACTAAAAGGGAAGTAGCCATGTAAATCATATGGTTTGACCCATAAGGGATTTCTTAATCAGACTAGAAATAAGAATTACTGCACACTTTTATATCGCAATTGTGTTTGCTGTAGTCTTATTCCACAAGGACTCAGGGCCTCCAAACATTTTATCCAAGGGACCACATTAAATTGTCTGGCATATTATCAAGAGCCAAAAAATATATAAATACAAAAATTAAATAAATAGAGAGGGAACTCTAATTCTGAGGCCCTCAGAGCACCTTCCAGATGCAAACAGAGCACAGCTCTAGTTCTGTTGCGGGCCAGAAGCTTTCAGTGAACCAGAGTCTGGCTGAGGGCCAGTTAGAGGCTTGCTATAGGCCACATCTGGCCCCTGGGCTGGAGTTTGGATACCTACAGTGGACTTAGAAAAATGTAAAGGCAGAAGACTGAGAGAAAAATCAGGAATCTCCATTGGATGCAGCATCCCAGCGCATGCCTCCTGTGTTTAGGGATGTGTGATTACTATTCATAGATTTATCAGTTTGCCATCAGTCCCACTGAAATACCTGTGGCAACTACTGTTTATTTAAACAACGTGCACCCCTTCTTTCTCCTTGCAACCAAGGTGCCCACGATAACTTCCAACTTTCTTAAAAACATGCATGCAATCAAAATATTATAACAAGGTATTATAACAAAATATTATAACCAATATTATAACAATATTATAAAATATTATAAAAATATTATAACAAAATATTATAACAAAATATTATTTCCACTTTCTGATGTGATAAGAATTTCAAGGAATTTCTTGCTGCAGGAAGCCTCGGCTGCTTCACTGTGATGCCGATGTGTTTAGTTTCAAATCAATATTTGATGTGTTTAGTTTCAAATCAATATTTGATGTGTTTAGTTTCAAATCAATATTCAGTTTCCTTTGAATAACAGAACACTCAAGACATAGTATTTTAAAATACTTTTTATATAGAAATATACAAGTGAGCACAAGAAATATACAAGTGAGATAAACTCCTACAAGGAAGCAGAGAGAGAGAGAGAGAGAGAGAGAGAGAGAGAGAGAGAGAGAGAGAGAGAGAGAGAGAGAGAGAGATTTGACACTTCACTTTGAATGCCATTTGAAAATTTCAGGCTTCCGTGGCATAGGAGAACCAAAGAATGTTAATTGCTTTTTATATGAGTTTCAGACAAAAAGCAAATGGCATGAAGGCCATTTGCAGGCATACAAAGTGGAGGATAGTGATACAAGAAATATTTCCTCTCCACTATTGTATCAACTGAACAGTCTACAGTGCAGCAGTTTTGATGGTGAATCATTAATTTGCCAAGAACTGACTCACGAGAGACTCTAAGTCAGAGGTTAGCATTAGCTGACTGATAGGGTTTTTCTCAGTCCTTTGTTGATTAAAAGTAACTCTTATCCAGCTTGGATGCTGCTGCACAAAAATCTGCACGTCTGCACAAACGGTGCCAGAAGCATCACTTAAGTCAGTTTAGCTTACTTGAGATGTTTGGACAGGGAACTAGAAGTTGTGAAAGCCACCATATCTACACATGAAAGCCACCGTAACTACATATGTTGTGGCTTTCACACCTGCCACAATGGAGTTGGTTATGTCACAATGGCAAGTTGGTTGAAGCTAATTAGCCAGAGTTTGAGATATACCTGATCAGAATCCTCAGTGCCTTATTTAAGTGCCATCTCACCTTTTTTAAAGCAGGCAATGATCAAGCCTTATATTATCAAACCATAATTAAGCACTAATAACCCTATAAATTCAGACCCATGTTCAACCTCTTCTTTGTGGGGAGGGGCATTACATCTGACATGGATTATCAGGAATGGTCTTGAGTGCTGAAGTAAAAGAGACATCACTGACCTGCACGTATAAGAAGAAGGCAGTGAACCCATTCAGTAACCATTGCCAAAGGTGTGGCTTGGACCCTTTTTCCTCTTCCTCTCTCTCTCTTCTCCTCTCTTGAGATGTGAGCACAAGGCTCTCCACCAGGGCCCAAACCCACATGCAAGCAGAGGCAGCTTTAGTGCTTCTGGTCCGATTAAGTTGCAGGAACTCTGGTCTTTACCAGATGCTGTAAATATGAGCCTTCATGATTAGTAAATATTCTAAAGTTTGATTCTAGTCTCAGTCTTGATTTTTTGCATGCATCTAAGCAAACAGCCAGGGTGGAGAGAAATGCTTCTGAACCACAGAAGATGCTCTGTGGTCATCTCTCTGCTGAGTTGATTCACCCTCCAACATCGAGTAGCTCCAAGCCTTTTTGGAGTAGACTCATTCAAAGAGTTGTAATAATAATTCAGCTCTTCAGTCTGGCATGTAATGTTCCAGGGATATAAAATGTAGCTCATGTTGCTTAGCATCTCTATGAAACCACTGCGTTAAGATAATCTGGATCTCTGAATTTGGTTTCATCAATGTGCTGGTGATACCAATATTTTGCTAACTAAATAACTAGAACATTCTATTTCAGGGCAAAAAACATCTTTGAAAGCAGTGGTCAATTGGGTGAGACTGAGCCGCATAAGAATGAATTGAAAAGCAAGATGGAGGTAATGTTGGAGGCTTGGTCAGAAGCGCTAGAAGGGTAGTGTCGGTGAATGGGATGGCTATTAATCCACTGTAATGTCTGCAAGCATCCCTATACTTCACACTGCATCTGAAAACTGTGACATTTTTATATCAGTGTCTCTGTTGCATATACAGGTATCCTCTGATTTTTGACGTTTCATTTTCTATAACAATTTGAGAGAGAGAGCAAGCACACCCATGGCCAAATTAGCTCTTGGTCTAACTCTTTCCAAAATGGAAACGATAATCCATTTGCAGAAATCTTTGTGTGACAGCAGGAATTTGCAAGATTAAAAGGGCATTTGTAATTTTCTAGCTAAAAAAGCATCAGAAGCAACATTCGTAAACTAAAAGAGACCAGGTTCCACTTTTCAACCATTTCCATTTTTCATCACAGCTCTGGTCCCTAACCTGTGAGGTAAGTGGGAGGATGCCTCTACTCCTTTTTTTGCCACCCTTAACTACTGTATAACTTTGGAGTGTGACTAGGAATGTAAATGTGCAAGGTGCTTTTTATGAGGCTGCCTTGAAGACAACAAAAAAACATTTAAGTGAGTAAACATCACTGCTGCTTGTCACCTGGAGACTTTCAGGCTTAAATTAAGATTTTACTTTTACAGTCCTCTTTTTTCTGCAACTTTCATTCTAATGGAACCAACCATCTCTTTTCAAATGTTTCCTGTCAATTAAAATCTACAATGAGTGCTTTGGCCATGAAATCCTGTTGACCTTAGAAAGGATTAGAGCTTTTTCAGTGTAGTCTGACAGTTGTGTAGTAATCTGCTGCAGAGTTCCACTGAAGAACATTTCTGATGGATTTCAGCATGGAGCATAAGATCTTTCTATTTAAAAAGACATTTGGAATTTGAAGTCAGCTGGACTGGTTATTTAATTTGCTTCTGTTTTTATTTGAAGGTACCTTTGTTTTTATTAATATAAATTACAGGACTAATTGAAAATTTAATTACAACAGGCAGCCCAATCCTACCCCGGCAGGGCCAATGGGTGCAGTTACACCAAAATGATGACTGCTGTAGCTAGCTCTGGTTTTAGGGCCCAGTCTTACTGGTTGCAAGATCCTATGGGTGCTACCTCTAGTACAAGATAACACAGATAGTAAAGTGGCTTAGATGCATCCAATAGGTAAGTAAATCATTTCTCAATCTTGTAACTGCACAATCAATCATCGCTATTATCTGAAGTGAACTGAAGACAAGAACAGCCAGCAAAGTACAGAAACCCTCTAAACTAGCAATTTTAGCAACTTGTGAGTATGCTACAAGATGAAAAAGGTTGAAAATCACTTTGCTAAACCCACACAGTCCATGCCAATCTTCATCACTTTTTACAATAAAAAAATTCAGAAGACGAAACAAACTTATTATTTTTATGTGAGAATTCTCAAAAAAGAATTTAAACAAAGATCATAACTCAAAAATCCAGAACATGAAAATACTGTATTAAGAAGAAATTTGTTCTGCAATCAAGTCATCAGCTCCTGAATGAATTCAAGAATTTTAGTTATTACCTTGCTGTTTTAATGCAAGCATATATATGATCTCCCAAAAATAATCTAAACCCCACTTTTGAGGCACCTGTGAGAGACAATCTCTCTTTTCAAGGCACTTAATATCACAGCATTTGCCTGAAAGAAAAGGGAGAACAACAAATTAAAGCTCTATAAATTAGATAAATAAAGTTTTAGAATTGTTTTGAAATTGCAAGGAATTTATTGGAATAAGGGCAAAGCCCTCTCCTTTGAGTGGTTACTTGAATAAATGACGGAAGAAAGCATTTAGCTCGTAAATGCTATAAGTATTCTGCATAAGTCATCCAACATATTTTGCAAATATGAAAAGAAAGTACTGAGGTACTGTGCTCTCAGGATCTTAGAAAGACACATTACAAAACAACCCTGGAATAAATCAGAATTTTTGACATGGAAATGCACCTTCTTAGGACACTGTTAATACAGTGAAAATGCTTTGAAAATGCAATGAAAATGTTTTGGTTCTTACTACATCATACTCACAGTCTGCCTTGTGCTCTGACATACCCCAAACTGTCTTCCTCAAACTCTTTTGCAGCACTTACAATTATTGTTTCAGCTATTCTGTTTTTGCACATGTTTGTATACTCTTAGCTCCTACTGTTAGCTTTCTAAATAGATTTTAGTTTTATCATATCTTAAGTGATTCCTTGGGCTAGAGTCCTGTAAACACAGCCTAGGAATTGAACTCAATAGAATTTAAGTCTGAGTAGTTAATCTACAGTGCAATCTGAAGCATGTCTACCCAGAAGTAAGTCTAAATGTGTTCAACTGTACTTACTCCCAGGAAAGTGTGGTTAAGATTGTAGCCCTAGAATGTTATCACTGACCAAAACGTTTTGCATGATAGGATTAAGACAAAAATATGAAATGCTTTAGTTTGAGGTTGAAATCTTCTCAGCTTGCTCTCAAAAAATTTGGATCTCCAGCTGTGCCTTTTTAAAACTTCAGCCTGCATACACAGAAGGTAAAACGGCTACTGAATATGTTTACACGGGACTTCTGTTGATGTACACTCATATCTGCTATGATGATTGCATGGCTTTCTGTGCATGTACTTGCATAGGAAAACATGAAGAAGTTCAAGGAGCTAACGTAATGCAGGCAATGACACACAAAGGAGTATCATTATTTCTATTGGTTTATTGTAACTACGCTCCTGACTACACTGACAGTGGTACACACTTCTGTGTGACACAGTGCAGACTGTGAAGGCTGGTCAGATTAAGCCTGAGATAATATCAGCATACTAAAGTCTCCCAGTTTGGACACTATCTGAAGCAACTTGGATGAAGTGAGATGACGGATGGCAGATTTGTCTTTAACTAGGAGAACTGAAAAATTAACAAAGAACAAGAACTATGCCTAGCGCAACCGATAAAAGAATCTAGGAAAAGTTATCAAAGGTCAGCACTGAAAATAACCTTGAACCACAAGGAGAAGGGATCTGTTAAACTAGAAGTACAGGTCAAGTTTCTTCCTGCCAGCACAAAACAACCAACTCCTGTACTTTTTACAAATGTCATGGCTCCTAAGGGCATTGATATCTTTCTGGTGTCTATTTTCAGACTGCTCGTGCTTCTAGATCCTGTTTAGGAAGCAAATAACTGATACAAACCATAGTTTGTACAAAACAGCTGAAATGATAAATGTGTTCCTACATGAGCACGCAATGGGTCTGTCAATAACAGACATCAAAACTCCAGGTAATTAGACTCACCAAATAAATGTCTCACTTCAGATTCAGGAACAAAGAATGGTGGGCCTGAAAAAAGAAGGAAAAATCAAGACAAAAATTCTCCAACCTAGATATGCCCCTGAATTTATTTCGAAAAAAATCCAGTATAGCTAATTTTTCAGAGTGAGATTAGAAGTGTACCAATTTTTTTAAACAATGTTTAGTGATGGAAAGATAACAAAATGGTAAGAAAGAAATTGGAAGGCCTAATCATGATCCCTAAACCCTGGTCTTATCTTATAAAAGTTATCAGAGCTGTTTTGAATGTAGCCATATGCATATTTACTTCAGAAGAAGTGGGACCTACTCATGAGTAAGTATGCATAAGACTACATGGTTACTATTGTCTTTGAATTAATTTATGTTTTCACTGGAATTCTTATTAACTGTATTGGGAGCTTAGTTTAGAGCTAAAAGGCTCTAAGCCTACAATCCTAAAGACACTTTCCTGGGGGCAAGTCCCATTGAATACCATGGGGCTTACTTTTGAGTAGGCATGGTTAGGATTGTGCTCTAAGACTCTAATTTTCTCTAAGGGAAAAAATAAAAGAAAATATCCTACCTTTGTGTTTGCTTGGATCATATGAACAGGTGGCCAGAAGAAAACAACACTGTCTGTTCATTAGTGATAACATCAAACTGGCATAGCTAAAAAGAACAAAATGCAAACATTTGTGAAAAAAGCATAGAAACACACAAACTAAATCAGCACACTAAAAGGCATCTGGCTGACCAAACTGCTGCTGAAAAGGCAGTAGTACAAGGGCAGCCTGGTCACTGGGCTGGTGTAGTTGTGCCATATCCTGAGATGGGCTGTTGTGCCATTTCCTGAGGTTGAGAGGCAGGGGTTGGAGTTAGGCTGGCTAAGGACTCAAAATTTTTGCCTACACTTACATTTTTGCTATGGCTTATCATGGACCCCATAGGTCTGTTCAGATTTATTCCTGTTCCTGAGGTGGTCTAACTTTGAGGAGCTGGAAGGGGGCATATCTGCCCTGGAAACAGGCTCTGGATACAGCCTTATTGCTCTGTTCTAGGCAATGCTGAACATGCCCTCAACATGCCTCTCCTGAACTGCCAAGGCTGGCTCAGCTAGGCCAGCCCAGATCTATCTGTCTTGGGCCAGCATATGTTGACTTACACCAGCCCAAGCCTTTGTGGTGTAACTGGGCTGGCCCATCTTGGAACTGGGCCAGCCCAGTGATAGATAGCGTAGCCCCATGTGCACTATAGGATTGCAGCCTTAATCACGGTAGCAAGCCAGGTATTTCCAGGATTTTAAAAAATGTTTTACAGCCTATACCTATTGAGCCTTGCCACCACATGTTCCACATGTTCCACATGGACCACATGTTCTGCTGGCAGTGACTGCTGAAAAAAGATCATAAAGTGTGCATAAAGTGTGTTCAAAACACAATTGTGACCCATTTCCAGATTGTGATAGCATCCTGAACATTTTCCAAGCTCTGGGGAGCCCTGCAAAGCCCTCTGCAAGGCTCCTCACAACTCCTGGACCCTTGCTGGAGATAAGGCTAGTTAAAGAAACGCCTTCCCTGTGATCATAGTGGCGTGATCCTGGGGATCATTTCACTGCCCCCCCCCCCACAAAATCATTTAGAGCAGCTCAAGTTCTACCAGTTTGAGAACACCATGTCCATTTCCTATCTTCAATCTGTTGCTGGAGATTTAGGAGATTCATTGTGGAGTAGGATACTCAAAATAGAGCAGGTGACTTATGGAGGGAAAAGAGGGTTTTAACCCTTGTTCCCTTCTGAAGTCTCATTCTCTCCCCTCTCCCTCCGCCCCAGGATTCAATGCATGCTTTTGGCACAGCTGCATCAGCAAGTGAAGGATAGAACTGAAACTATCATGGTAAAACTAATATGGTAGTTCCAAATCTGTATCTGAGTGTTAAAACAACACACAATATTGTATTTCTTTTGCCACGTGAATTACTTGAAGTATACACATACTCCAAATAATAATGATAATGATAAATACAAATTACTGACCGTTCTCTGTCACAAGGATTTATAGCTACCAGAGATCCCCTGTCCCAGATTCCATCGAATTTGCCAATTATCTTGCTACAAGGAGAGATAAAAAAGTTCCTGTTAAGGATGTTTCATTATTTGTGAAATCTGCCCTGTGTTTTGATCCTCCACATGTAAGTTCCTGATCTACATGTAAGTTCATGATCCTCCACATGTAAGTTTTTATATCAGGGTGAAATGTACATTCAACACAATGATTCTATAGCATCAAATGATGACATTCATGTGTGAAATAGTTGTTACAACCCAAAAATTTTTATTAGTACTTTTTAATTGACACAGTTTGTGCATTTAAGTTAGGAACATTGCATGAATTAGTAAATTAACTTCTAAAGCTACAGTCCCTCTCCACACTTTATGATCCTATGGCTTAACTAGATAAGATGTACAGTACATCTTCCCCTCACCTAAATTGGCCATGAATTCCTCTTAAAAACATTCCTTGTTCACAAAGGACAATGTTCAATTTCTGCAGTTCAGAAATCAGCCAGCCATTTCTGATGAATAAATAGGCTTTGGAGAAAATCTAATCTTAATAGCATCACATTGCATATTTACTAGTAGGAATGATAATGTTGAAAACATAATGTATTCCAGTGGTCTTTGGCCATTTCAGCCCAGGACCTCCTTTCAAACTTGTGAAACTGTCTAGGACCTCCCTGTCAAACTTGCTAACCCCAATCCAGGACACAGTGCTAAAAAAGAGGACATGTCCTGGAAAACAGGACATATGGTCACCCTTCTCCCCCAGGACCTCTCCCTCCCCCGCTGTCCCCAACCTCCAGCTCTCTCTTACCCCCCACTGTCCTCAATCCCCACATACACATATAAACATATACCTTTCATCCCCTGCACTCATTCACTCATCCACAACACATACATTATGCACTCACACACACAAACACACACACCATGCACTCACTCACACACAAACATACAGCACACACTCACAGCAGTCACACATAAATATACATACTCACAAACATGAACATACACACAAACATACACACCATGCACTCACTCAGACATACACACTCACAGCATGCATGCACTCACTCACACACTTTAAGGTTTCCCTACTTCCTGCTGGAGCTCTGGAAGGCACTCCTACAAGTTGCTCTAGGGGCCCGCGGTTAAAGGGAGCCCCACCGGAACAGCAGGGAGGCTGGCTGAGGGTCCTGGCCAGGACTGTGCCCATCCGCACAGCCTTAAGGCTGCAGTGCCCCCCAGAGTTTGCACATTTGGCAACCTTGGGGTTAATAGGGTTGCAGGAAGGGGGACAAGATGGCAGCCCCCCCGCCTTCACAACCCCCCTAGTCACAACCCCCACTTTGAAGACCACTGATGTATTCATTACTCAAAGAATGCTTACCTTTGTGGATGTAAAGACTCATCCCATATTTTCAGCAAATTTTTTGCAAGATGAAAAGTATATAATGTCATGAAACATGTTGCTGATAATGAGAAAGATTGAGAAACACCCTTTTATTCTTACCTGGTCAAATCATAAACACTGCAACAGTATAATGAAATATTCCCAGACATGCTCTGCAATAAACCACAACAAAACAAGATATTAATGAGCCATCTTGATACAAACACTGGGAGAAAGGTGACATACAAATTATTTAAATAAACATTTAATAAAAAACAGAAAGAATCATTACTACAAAAGATCTTTTAAAAATGGAAAAGAGGAAATATTAACTTCTGTTCCATTGCTGCTTTGTGCGGTGCACATGGAAAAAGAAATTACTGCATAACTGGGCTTTACAAAACATCTCACTCATGAGCTGTTTAATGGCTACTTCAAATATAATGTTAAGTTGTAGTGAAGCACCCGGGTCCCCACAAGACAGGGAGAGCTCCTGTCGTTCGCCCAGCCCTGCGATGCAGCTGGAACCAATCGTATCGGCTCTGCCTTTCCATTGAACTATTTCAGTGGCATGGAGAGGGGGATTTGCTGCTTGGATAACAGCCTATCCTCCATATTTATATCCTCCATATTAATTAAACAGGCCTGGGCCTTTGTGCTTCGCATACAGCATCGAGCATGATACCATAGTCTTTCGAGACTGATGGATGTCAATGCTTATGCTTATTGAAGCACAAATTCACTGTGCGAAACAAATTCATTGTTTTGCTACACCTAAAAGACCAAATCCATTAGAATAGACAAAAGTAGAAAAAAATAAGACCCCTTCCTGGTTAGGTGTAAAAAATGAAACTGGCTCCCACACTCTCCTCTTCTCAGAGCAATTTCCTATCTCACTTCCTTTTTCGGTGTTAATCGAAGTTTAGTATATTACAAGATCATTGATATAATCATGGTTCTATAACGACCCCTACAATCCAGAGTAACTACAGGAGCACATAAGAGACATTTCCGTCGACGTAGTTATGGCACCACCTGGTGATAACCTATGGGAAATTCATATTGCAATCTAGAGTAAATTGTTCTTATGTTGGAGCAAGGACGCCCCATAGTTACTCTGTGTCTGAAATCCGAATCCCCAGTTAGGCCAACACAAGTCTTGAGGATATCACAAAAGTGCTGAAAAGCATTCCAGAGGTGGGGGGGGGGGGGGCTAGCCCAGTGCACAGACATGCATTGGCCTCCCCACTCCACTGTGGGAACAGGGAGATGTTGATTAGGATTGTGTCCTGTGGCTTGTACTTAACCTTCAAAACAGTTTGAAAACCCTACTACAAACCATGGGTTTTTAATATCTGGTTTATAAGGGAAATGTGATTTGTTTGAATGATCATTTCTGTTAAATCAGAAGTAGCAGAAAATCATGATTACCCATTTCTGTCAATGGATATATGCAACAGGGATGCAACAGCTGTGGGCCTGGCAAAAGTGGGTTAACACTTGGAAAGGAAGGGGATGATGTCCGCAATCCTAACTACACTTTCCTGGCAGTAAGTACTATTGTACACAAAGGGACTTACTTCTGAGTAGGCATGCTTAGGATTGCACTGAAAATGTCTCCAAAAAGGGAGGAGGGAACACACATTCTGATTTACAAATGTAGAGCAAGTTGATACCTGTAATAAGTCTCTATGTGTTCAGCCACATTAATAAATACACATAGCTTTTATACAACAAAAAGTCAGGTGGGGTATGGAAGAGAGAATACAAACCTTGAATAATTTAGCTCCAGGGATTTCTGGAACTGTTTCTTCAGAAAAGGAAAGATTATGTTCTGAGAAAAAGTCCTTCAGTGCACTTTCACTGATTTCCACACCAACAACAGAGTGTCCCATGTCAGCTAACCTAAGTGCAACAATAAGTGGCAGAATATTACTTAATGCTTTATCACCATGTTTCAACCCAAAAAAACCAAAGTCCATTTGGCTGGTGAAAAGTGTATCCATGCCTCTTGCTTTTGAGGAGTTAATTATACTTTATAGATAACCAACATAAAAAGAAAGAAAACAAAGATTTGAAATAGGAAAATTTGGGGAAAGACTGTTTTTAAAAACTTTTTCCCACTTATCACTTTTATACTTCAAATTGTGCTCCCTGAGGCTCTTCCTCATACTTTCAAATTAAAAGCTTTTGGTTTTGTTTAAAAATTGTGATGATTATATCAATGCCCATATATATTTCTGTTTACTATATAGTACTTAAGGAGCAATCCTAACAAATTTAGGCTGGCTTAATTCACCTGGCTTAACTTCCAATGGTGGTGTGGGGAGGTTGGCATATGCCTGTGCAGTGGCCTAACCCCCTTCCCCTCGAGTGGGCACAAGTGCCTTCTGGCCAGTGGTGGTATTCAAATAAATTAACAACAGGCTCTATGTCCCATTAGTAAATGGTTCTCAGAACCAGGCGCTCATTAGCATAGGGTTCTATAGAACCTGTAAGAACCCCCTGAAGCCTATCACTGCTTATGGCAACTTTGTGCCTCCCCTACAGTACTTATGCCAACCTAACTGGAAGTTAGTATTGCAGCCTTAGCCACTGAGAATTCATGAAAACAGACAAATAATGAATGCACACATTCAAGAGAAGACATACTATATACACTGTGTCATTATATTGCTCATAATTGCTTATGGATAAGAAAAGTTCCAAGTGTAAAATTCCAAATGATATACATCTGTGGTATAGTGATGGAAGTTACTCATAATTAAACATCAAAGTAATATTTCACTGGATTATTCTCACTTAAATTTTAAAATAGCCCTCCCAGTCAGGGACTAAGAGCACAATCCTAACCATGTCTACTCAAAAGTAAGCCCCATTGTGTTCAATAGGTCTTACTCCCAGGAAAGTGTCTTTAGGATTGCAGCCTATGAGAAACAATTGGCTAAATGAGGTCTACTCCTGGTTCATTCATGAATAGTGGATATTTGGGTTACTGTCCCAATATCATATAAGGTTTTTCAGAATGCTTGCCCATGTTTTTCAAAAATAAAGCAAGAAACAAACTAAGTTGTATCAGTTTGGTCAGTTTCTTTATAGTGCATGAAGGAAGGAATTACATCTCATCTAAAAACAAATTGTGGCCAGAAGTGTTATTGTGAATCCCACAGAGACTATTTTGTCCATTTCAGCTTTATATGCACTGTACCCATTTGAATCTGAATAGATTGGAAGTAGTCATGCAATGTAAATTAATATTCAGACCCACAGTATTGTGTGCCCCTCAATTGTTCTAAACATCAGACACTTTGGCTGCAATCCTAAAGTCACTTTCCTGGGAGTAAGACCCACTGAACACAATGGGGCTTACTTTTGAGTAGACATGGTTAGGATTGTGCCCCTTGCCTCCATTCCAAGATGGTGGATCCCACTCTCTTGTTCTAGTCAGCATTGAAGAGGAGCCTGTAGTACTGTTTGGTACTATCAGAGATGGTACTTATGAGAGATGGTAACTTATTCCAAAGGAGCTATGAAATGGAAAAACAGATTCAAAGGAAACAAAGGCACTCTACCACAGTGGTACTTTACTACAGTGGTACTCAAAGTGGGGCTGAGGACACCCTGGGTGGAGGTTGTGCCTTAGGTTGGGGGGTGTCACAAGAATGTGGTATCCGCTATCTTGGAATCTGGCACTGGGCTTTCCTGGGGAGTAAGTCAAATTGAACTCAATGGGACTTACTTCTACGTAGACATTGGAGGCCTGACACATACTGGTAAGTTTGACATGGGTCCTGGCTAGGTTTTTAAATTTGAAAAGGGGTCCCAGGCTGAAATGCCTGAGTACCACTGCTCCAGAGGTCTCTGTGATGGTTCAGTATTATGAAAGTAGGTGAGATATCCTCCTGCAGAAGCCTGTAACCTTTGTTTGAACTGCCATTCCTAAACAGCTTTCTGGCTGGGTGAATATCAATCCTTCTGCATCCAGGTTCTCCCAAGAACAATAACTCTTAGCCAAGCCATCTACTGAAATTGGCCTAACCTGTTTCTCTAGGTGGAATGAAGTAGCCAGGTGGTTTCCACTATCAAATCAGGTAACTTCAAAACATCATAAAACAAGTTCAAGGCCAGATGCTTGGGTGTTTCTTGCCAGATCTGTTGTGTGAACCCTGGAAGGCACACCCGCTGACTCTCCTGTTCAGTTTCCGCAACATCATAAGAACCTAGCAATAGAGACTGTATTTCTAGCTAGGTGGATTTAGGAAATTAATTTTCTTTTGCCTGCTCTACATCAGCCTGCAATCATTAGAAAATGAGGTTGGGAGTTTTGTGCACTTGGCTCTTAACTAGCAACCTGGCTCCCTCTGCTAAATATTACTAGTTATTGCATCGTAGTTAGTTCAAGCTATTTTTTGTATCTGTCCAGCTTCTGCTGGAATTTTTCACCAGCTTGCTTTTTGCACTTTTTCTACCCCTCTTAGCTAGTTCCTTTTTCATTGAAGTTTGAATAAACAGGCTATGTTTGATTCCTTACCTACTTAGTGCATGTTCACAAGTTGTTCAGTTGGTTGCCATAATCTGATTGCACATGGATTCTTCTGTGGTTTGGATTTTAAATTACAGGACTTCGTACTCTTCTGAGAGAGATGGTTATTACATTCTTCCTCTACCCAGGGTGACCAGATTATTCTTGAACCCGAGGGCCAAAATTCCTAATCCCAGGCCAAAATTCCTACCCACTTAAAAAAATTACCAAAAAGTGTATTTTTTGTGGGTTTTTTGTTTTTTGACCATAACTTTTGATAGGAAGGGGATATCTCCAAACTGATTTTTGCATTGGATTTTGCTCTTCAATACGAATCCAATGACATATGGCATGATGGGGTACTGTGCACTATTGTGAAGTTTCAAAATGAAGTCAAAATGTAGGACAATGAAGCCAAAATGTAGGACACCCGGACAGGAGGCTAAAAATCCGGACAAATCTGGGTTTTTCTGGTCATATGGTCACCCTGCCTCTACCTGGTCTGATCAGTTTGGAATTATTGAAGTAGGTAGGTCTAACTATTTCCCTCCATTCACCTGCTCATCCAGTAAAAGAGCAGAAAGTGATCTAGTAAAAAGGAGCAGGAGGCACTAGGCACTACTCCCTTTGTTGACCTGGAGCCCTCATTTCCTTCCCTGACACAAAGGAATAAAGTATCCCAAAAAGAAAACTGAGGAGTTGTGAATGTGTACCGAACGCTCTGCAAGACTAGATTATGCTAAAATAGGATATTTAAAAACTACACTGCCTAACATACTTCATTGTGCTAATCACACCTCTCACTTTGTTTCATTTTATCCACTGCTCTCAGCCTTGCCTATAGTATTTATCCTACTCCTGCCTAATTCAGATGCAATACTAGATTATTATTAAATATGGTTTAGAGTTACTTGCACAGACTCCCCTCATACGCTCCTCTCCTTCCCATTTGCACAGAAATGGAGGAAGAAATTTGTTGCTTCCATTCCTGGTATAAAATAAACCAAGATTTGGTGGTGTGTATGAAGCTGGCAAATCCTGGTTTGTTCAAAATCAGAATTCCATGTGAGGACAGAGTTTTCAGTTACAAAGAAAATAATAATAAAAAAGGTTTGCCTTTGAATATTTTACCATTGCATTTCAACAGCTTTGCCGCAAAGTGGGAAAAATAACTTCAGCCCTGTTCTGCCTTTGAGAAAAATGTCCAGATTCTTCTTAAGAAATCTGCAGAAGGAAAAAGTTTAAACAGCAAAATTGAGCTTTATCATGTGCGTAATAAGTTAGCTAAAAAAGGTAGGTAAGAGCTCTGGGCTCAGTGAGGGCTTTGGGGGCAAGGGGAGGAGTGGTGAGCCAGCAGATCTCCACTGGATCTTAAACTCCAAAGTAAGCCTTTATGGTCACTATTTGCAATGGAAATTAGATAAATGAAATCTGCACCCCAGCAAGCTGGAAGGAGGCAGTGGAAGACTCATGGTAAATAGGACTCCAAGTCTTCTGACCTCTCCCCTCCTCAATCTCCAATGCCGGCACAAGCCACATCAGGTGGCGTCACAGCTGGGCCAGCCCAGCCCATGGTTTAGCATTAGTCTATCATTTAGTGACAATGCTTTGCAGTGTTGTCCACATTTCACAGCACACTTATGAGCAGATTTTTTTATTTGCCACCCTTCCAATAGTGACCCAAGCCTGTGACCAGGGGAGTATGGTTAACACATCCTGAATATACAGTATATAAGGCAAATAAGTTGATTTGGATAAATCACTGTGAACTGGAGAAGTCAATAACTATGTATCCACATGAATAAGTCCTTCATAAACACAAATATTTTACAAGACAGTGAATGATGGAAAGTCTTCTGCCAACAGCAGTACTAACATAAAGTAGTCTCGCTAGAATACAGTACTTACGGATGTCCTTGTTCAATATGAAATGCAATATTGTTTGTTTGCCATTTCTGTAGCCATTCATCTTTTGGCACCAGTCTGCTTTCTTGGGCTTTAACACCTTCTTTTTCAGGTACATCTAAGGAATGTTCCATATTCCAGCAACCTTTGAAAGGAGAAAAAAGTTCCAGTCATTTATCTGAATCACTTGTTAAAATTCTCAGTCTTCGTAGAGGAATGAAGGAACACATAGAGGAACACTTTTAATTCAGTACAGATGATGGATTGTGTTTGGATAGCTGCACCATAGTATTTGCAGATGATCTGTGGGTGGTACAAGCAGTTAAGGCGCTGTGCCTGTTAACCAGCAGGCCAGGGTTCGAGACCCAGGTCGGCCCCACAAGACAGAGTGTGCACCTGTCCTTAGCCCAGCTCTGCAATGCCAGCTGGATCCAATTGTATTGGCTCTGCCTTTCCATTGGACTAATTCAGTGGTGTGGAGAGGGGGATTTGCTGCTTGGGTAACAGCCTATCCTCCGTAACAATCTAACCCAGGCTTTCGTGCTTCGCATGCAGCGTATGCAGCGCTGAGCACGATACCATAGTCTTTCAAGACTGACGGAGGCCTACTTTTTTTATTTGCCAATTATTTGACACATAATTTTTTATGGCCTACTTTTTTTATTTGCCAATTATTTGACACATGCCAATTACTTTTAAAAGCACTCGTTTTCTGGGGAGTCATGCAATCCTGTGTTCCCCTTCCAGAATGAACTTTTGATTGACACAAGAAACAGTATGGGAGCCATACCACAGAACTGGTCCCACATGCCAAGCCCAGTAAATGTATTAAGGTTGTAAAATATTATGTTTATACATAATATCTATCTATCTACAGTGTTTACATAATGATTTTACCTGAATGTTCACAAAGGTTTACAAGAAAATGAAAAAATTAATAGCTAATTAACATAATAGCTATTGGGTCCTTGTCCCAAAAGGGCTCACAATTTTAAATGCAAAACATAATATATAATATAATGCTGTTGTTTATCTTCAGCTTCCAATAGGATTACTCTTGTACTAGTCAGCATTGAAGAGAAGCCTATAGTACTATTTGGGACTTATGAGAGATGGTAACTTGTCGCAAAAGAACTTTGAAATGGAAAAAGAGACTCAAAGGAAACACCACCTGTTATAAAGGCACTCTACTACAGTGAGGGTCAGGACCCCCTTGGGGAAGTCATGTCTTGAGTCAGCGGGGTTGCAAGAGGGTGAGATCCAATATTGTTGAATCTGGCACTGGGCTTTCATGGGAGAAAGTCTCATTGAACACAATGGGACTTACTTCCGAATAGACATGGAGAAGTCTACTGACCTCAGAGTGATGTCACATCCCAGTAAGTTTAATGGAGGTCCTGGAGAATTTTTTAAGTTTGAAAGAAGGTCCTGGGCTGAAATGCCTAGTCCACTGCTCCTCTGGAATGAACAGAGTAAATTGGTCTTCATTTGCTAGACATGGGAGAACCACCACCAGCTGACCAGTTAGCTGGTGTAACTGATGGCACATTCAGAGCCACGTTCTACGTATACCAAACATACCCAAATCAGCGACTTCACCTGATGATAGAAGGATGTACTCGGTAGTTGCCCAGCAACCAACTAATCATAACCATAGTTAGTGTTCTGGTCCAGCCCACCAGAACACTAACTCTGCAAGGCAACTGTTAAGTTCTGCCACCTTATTGTGAAGAATAACTGCAACTGACGGTTGGTGCTGTGGAACGAACACCAATCCCAATCAGGTAAGGAGAGTGGAGAAGTGATACATTTCAGGTTTCAATCTTATCCGCATTTTCCTAGGAGTAAGCTCCACCGGAATATAACGTGACCTACTTCTAGGTAGACAGACATAGGATTAGAAGGGATGAGTTATAATGCACCTGGCTCAGGTTATGTTTATGTTACTGGTAATGGACTGACTCTTTTGAGTGACTCTTTTGACTAAGTCCACTTCATGGAGAATGGTGGGTATTTATTTATTAAATAAATAAATAAATAAATAAGGTAGTTAATACATACATACATACTGTGACTACAATCCTAACTCCGAATTAGGCTGGCACAAGTCCCATGCCATAAGACACTTCTGCGCCACTCCTGGAGGGATTAGGCTAGCGCATAGCCATGTGCCAGCGGGGAAATGGCAAGTTGTTCTGGCCTAAATTGAGGCTGTGGGTGGCGCAAGTGGCTAAGACACTGTGCCTGTTAACCAGCAGGCCAGGGTTCGAGACCCAGGTCGGCCCCACAAGACAGGGTGAGTTCCTGTCCTTAGCCCAGCTCTGCGACGCCTTCATACCACTGTCCTGTTTCGACAGTATTGGCTCTGCCTTTCCACTGGACTAATTCAGTGGCGTGGAGAGGGGGGATTTGCTGCTTGGGTAACAGCCTATCCTCCATAACAATCCAACCCAGGCTTTCGTGCTTCGCATGTCTTTCAAGACTGACATTGGCCTAAATTGATTAGGAATCTGCCGTCAAGTGTTCTTTTAACTAATTAAACTTGCTCAGGTTGTTTCTGCCTTTTATAACTTCACATCTCCATAGAATTCACTAGGAACCAGTGCAAATCACTGTGCAATCACTTCCGCTTCATCCTTAGAAAACCTTTACAGAGGAATGCTGTGTAAAGCTGTGTTTTTATATCACATCCTGTAAAACAGTACTTTTCATGGGGATCCAGTTATTCACACATTCATCTGGGGATTAAGCCCTTGCATATTCATTATGTGATGACTTGCATGTGTGAATGGGCCATCACAGATAAATACCACACACAGCACTTTTCTATGGAATTGTTCATAAACCCCCAAATCCAGAGTAACTACAGGAGCACATAAGAGACATTATGTGCACCACCCAGTGAAATCCTATGGGAAATTCATAGAGGACATGCCCTGGAAAAGGACATACAGTCATCCTAAAAAAGAGGACATGCCCTGGAAAAGAAGGACTTACAGTCAACCTAAAAAAGAGGACATGCCCTGGAAAAGAAGGACTTACAGTCACCCTGAAAAAGAGGACATGCCCTGGAAAAGAGGACATATGAAAGGAGGACATGTCCAGGGGAAGGAGGACATATGGCCACCCTGGAGGAGGAGGCTGTGTGGTCCTTCCTTCCCTTGGGCTTTCCTGGACTTCTGCATACCTGGGGGTGCAGAGGAGGCCAGGCTGGTTCCTGCTTGTGCAGCTGAGCCTGCAGCGGTGCCTCCTGCCCAGCCCAGCCCAGCAGCCCAGCCTTGCAACAGTGTCTCCTCCCTCCCTTCCTGCCTTCCTTCCTTCCCTCTCCACGCGCTACGCGCTGAGCACAGCGGAAGCTGCCTTGGAGAAGGAGGAGCAGGAGCTGGAACTGGAAGGTGGCGGCTCCTGGAGCCCAGGGGTTCCTAGCGAGGTGCTGAGCTGAGCTGGGCTGGGTGAGTCTTGGGGTTCAGGCTGGGTGCAGCCACCACACTATCCCCTGGGCTCAGCCCAGGCAAGGTCCTCTGGAGCGCAGGAAATCAGGGTGACCACATGCCCTCCTTTCCCAGGGCATGCTCTCCTTTTGCAGGATGACCACATGTCCTCCCTTTCCAGGACACATCCTCTTTCTCCCAGGGTGACCACATGTCCTCCTTTCCCAGGACATGCCCCTTTTTTTAGCTTTGTATCCTGGAATAAAAAAAATCATAATTCTCCTTTTCCTTATGAGCAGGCAGCATGTAGCCTTCTTGGAATTAATAAATTTATACACAATAAATTCTACATTATAATAACAATAAGTAATATCATATTTTATCATACTTATTGTATTATGTATTGTATTGTTTTTATTTGTTGTAGCTGCTTTGGGTCCACATCGTGGAGAAAGGTGGGGTATGAATAAGTTAAATAAATAATATGGTGTTTAAATTAACCACTTGAAAGCAATATATATGAATATATTTGGCTTTTATTCTGTCATGTCCTACATTTTTCTTGGGTGTCCTACATTTGGGGATGCCTTGTCCTCCAGTTTTCTAGTTATATGGCCACCTTGCATATAACCCTTTGTCTCCTTCCCTCCCAGCCAGTCACCTCGCTTCTTCTTCTTCCTCTTCCTCCTCCTCCTCTTCTTCTTCACCCCCAGCCAGCCACTTCATTCCTTCTCTGCACCCAGCACAGCCCCACAGAGGTAGGCAGCAATTGACAGACTGTCCCTTTCCAGCAGCCCCTTGAGCATGAAATAAACTCTGATATGCCTGTAGAAAATATGAGGCTCAAGATATTTTATTTAATGGGTTTATACTCCACCTTTCCCATCTAATGTCTGAGGCAGCTTATAAAGTTCCTCCCTTCTTGCTGTCCTCACAACAACCCTGTGAGGTAGGTGAGGCTGAGAGCACCAAGGATGGATTTGAACCTGGTTCTTCCAAGTCTCAGTCCAGTTCTTTACTTCATCCTAGCCTCATTCTGTCTGGAATTGGAGGTTGTGCCAGAGGAAAGCCCAAACCCCAGACTTTAGGGAAAGCCCAAACCTGGCTGATTTCTCACCTGGGAGACTAGGGATTTGTTTTGAGGAGTTGAAGGGTATTCTCTTGATCCAGTTCTCTGAAAGGTATTGGGGTTTTGATTTGCTGTGACATTTGTTTGTCCTTTAAATTAGGGAGACGCACTAAAAATGGGACTCTTGCCCCTGTCCTCAGAAGTGATCCAGTCCCATCCCCTCATTTTGTAGCATTGTGGAAACCCCTGACTGTTGAAACCTAGGGGGATAGGCTTGGCTTGAGGTTTGAAACTATTTCTGTAACTGGGACCGAATGTATAAATCTCAGGACTGAGCAGAAAGGGGTTAAACAAAATTGCCAGCAAGAGTTTAAAAAAATAACCCTACACTTATCAAAGGATCACTGCTTCTCCAGCTTAGTCTAGTGGTTTCTACTATGTGACTCCTGGTCAGCTGAAGACACTGTCTTTTTTCTGCAAGTGGTGAGATGAACGTTGAACGTGTCATACAGCAGGCCGAAAGCATGATGCCTGAGGGGAGCCAGATGTGATGTCACAAGTAGGAAGTGATGTCATTTAAGCAGCTCATGACCAGAAATAAACATTTTTTCCTCACTTTGGCACTCATTAAAAAAGTTAAGTTGTCCCCCGTACTGCTCGTTGTGACAGACTGTAGGGTGCAGTGCTCATCCCCGTGTCTAAGCTGAAGAGCCAGCATTGTCTGAAGACGCTCCTGTGGTCATATGGCCAGCATGACTATATGCACGGAACATAGTTTTACCTTCCCACCAAGGTGGTACCTATTTATCTTCTTGCATTTCCGTTCTTTCAAACTGCATGGTTGGCAGGAGCTGGGCTAAGGATGGGAGATCCCTCTTTCTTTTAGCACTCAGGTCTTGAACCCTAGCCAGGTGGTTGACACGTCTTAACTGCTTAGCCGCTCAACGTCTTAACTGCTGAGCCACTCACTAAAGCACTTTGACGTTCATTAACTGCATATAACGCTCACTATAGGTACAATCTTGTTATACACTTATTTTTTATACACGGATTTGTCTCAGCATGAATGGCTATTGTAAATCACAGTTTTAAAAATGGCTTTTCCATGGTTGGAGAGGCAGTCATGCAAGCAATCAGTTCTATTCTTTAGCTGAGCCAAGTGAAGGTAGGGGGTCCTTCGCATTTTTAATTGCTGACAGCAAGAAAATCTATTGTAAAGGGATTCACTTTAAAAAAACTTTTATTTAACACATTTTTTGGTATTACCAGGGAGTCCCTGCATTTACTGAGACACAACCTTATTCCACACACACGTTATTATATTTTACTTTTTTGTGCAATTGTTTGCTGCCTTGAGTGTCCTTCAGGGAGAAAGTTGGAATACAAATCCAATCAACAATCAATCAATAAAGATACATTACACATCCAGATCATATTTTATTGGGAGAGCCCAATTATTATGTGTGCTGCCCTTTCAGCAATGATGCCTCCGCAGCTGAGAGCAGTTGATGGTGGTCCTGGGGGAGCCAGAGCCAGAGAAAGAGCTTCCATAGGCTGTAACCAACCCATGGAAGCTCTTTGCACTCCTTATTGAAACATTAAATATGGATAGGGGTTCTCAAACTCATTTGGTCAAGCTTTTCTTCAAAGTTTCAATCTTCACATGAAGGCCTCCTTTAGGATTTCGCATTCAGAATCCCACAGAGAAGCATGCTCCAACAACTGCAATCCATCTCCCTCGTTTGAGTTATCTCAGTGAAATCCATTTGGGAGTTTTCTGAGTTACCAGCTTGGTATTTTAGTAGTAAATCAGAGATGAGATGCAGTGGCTTTCAGTATAGAAGCATATGTAGGTCTTGTGACGCAAGTGGTTAGACACTGTACCTGTTAACTAGCAGGCCAGGATTCGAGACCCGGGTCCTCACAAGATGAGGACTTCCTGCTACAGCCAGGGGGTTGGACTAGATGATCCAATGGGTCCCTATGATTCAATGTGGGCTCATTTTATGCTCAACCTTGAGATCCTTCCAGCCTTGCTTGTAGAGTAGCAAATATGGAGTTGTTTTATGCAACATTCCACAAGGGTTAAATGAGTAAATCTCTGATGAAAGCCCCCTCTCCAGATGTGGACCTGCGGCTTGTCACAAGCAGCCTGAGATGCGTATGTTCCTTCAAACTTGTTCCCTTCATGCATTGACATTCCATATCCCTCCCAGCATCTCATTTTTGTAAATAGTTTTCAGGTGATAAAAAATTCAGTAGCTGGGAAGATTTCCTTGCTTTTAACATGTATTTTTTTTTTTTTGCCAAACAGACCTATAATAACAGCATTGCTTTGGATGGACACAGATTTAGCATCTGAAGACTGCTCATCCAAGGTGAGCAGAAATTTACATTTTCTGCTGTGAAAAATTACCCATAATTAACATAATATTCTTTTTTTCCTGACACAGTTGCAGTCTGCCCTCTGCTTATTGTTGCTGGTAGATTTTTGTGGGATGAAGTCTATACAGACATCCCCCACTTATCAGACAGGTTAAAATCTGGAGCACCATCCAAAAGTGAAAACTGTTGAAAAGCGCAACCTAGTCTTTTTCAGCTTGCAAGTGCAGAATGGCCCCCCAAAAGTTTTGGTGCCATTATCACTTGCAGAAGTCAACAATGCATATTTAACACAGCCAAAATACGTAACAAATTATAGTAAAATGAACAAAGGCATGGGTGCGCAGTGAATAGCATATGTATTTGAATGTTTATTTACTGAAGAAAGTCATAAGGAAATGCCAAAAATTGTGATTAACCTGTCACATGCAAATCAACATCATGGAAGGCAGTTTTAGCCTTTAGACCAGCAGAGAGAGGATGAAAGAGTGAAACATGTGTTGAATAAATGAGTTCTGCATAAATGAAAGGTGTTGAAAGAGTGGGATCATCAGAAATTGGGGAACGCCTGTATCTATTCACCTTAAGGATGTATGCATGATTTATTTTAAACAAAGCAAATCTATGTTGGAGATAAAACATATGTTGTGTTTTGTTGGATTCCAGAATAATAAGAGTGACGATACTGGATAAAGAAGCTAATATGTATGTAATCGTGTGCACGTTCACTTTGTAAGTGTTGGCTAGAGAGATTCTCTGTGAGAGCTCTGTTGAGAGAACTATGCTGCGGACATACAGTATTAAACATACCAATTTGCTACATGTGAATTAGGAATTCTTATTCCAAATCCCTCTTCCTCCAAACACTTTCAAGCCTAAAGCCAAGGTGACCTCTAAGCTTGAGATGAACCAGTTTTGGGCATCTTATGCAAGATAAGTTTTAGAAGCATGTTTGCAAATTCTGGAGGAATAATTTTTGCAACACATACAGTAGAATGAATTCAGAGTTTTGTGCTTGACCTTTTGAATATACAGTGATGCCTCACGTAGCAAATTTAATTCGTTCTGGAGGCATGTTTGTTACGTGAAACGTTCTTTACGTGAAGCGGATTTTCCCATAGGAAATAATGGAAACTCAGACGATTGGTTTCACAATCCCAGAAATATTCATATAAAAATATTAACTGGATGTAAAAATGATGACAGAACACTGGGATTGAATTCAAAACATGCATTCAATGTGCATGATCCTCTGAAGTCTACTTAGGCTGCAATCCTAAAGACACTTTCCTGGGAGTAAGACCCATTGAACACAATGGGGCTTACTTCTGAGTAGACATGGTTAGGAGGCAGCAATCCAAGACACTTTCAAAGTGTCTCCTCACTTTCTCCTTCTCTCCATCCTGCGCCTCTCTCTCCCCTGCTCCCTTCTGGCTAGCCCTGAGTTGCTTCCCTCTTCTCCACTGCTCTTCTCTCCCTCTGCCCAGCGGACACCCGACCACAGGAGGAACAGCATGGAAGTGTTGCTTTCACTATGGGTGGGTGCGCTAGGCAGCCCTGACACTTTTTAAACAGGCTGCCAGCCAGCGTATCTGCCCCAACTGTCAACGAATGCGTTCTTTACATGAAGCACAGTTTGTTACGTGAAGCAGAATCCTAGAGAAATTTTTGTTTGTTACGTGAAACATACTTTACATGAGGCATTCTTTACGTGACGCGCCACTGTAGTTGGATTGCTGTGTGCAGTGTGATAGCGTGTTGTGGGCTTTCCAAGTGGTTAGCACCATCTGGTCTGTGTTGAGCTCACTGGCCATGTTGACTACTTAGATTAGTATTGTAGTGGATTGGTTGTGTTTTTGATGAAATAAACTCTGTGGATAAGACAAATCTAAATGTTAACTTTAAAAAGAAGAGAGGTTTTTTTTTTAAATGTGATCACCATACTTGGAAACTTGAACAACAGGTGGTTCTTGCAGCTTTCTGGAACTGATACATCAGATGGAAGGTGTGTTGAAATGTCAAGAGGAATTTGCTAGCACCTGTGTTCTGCTGCTGGTGCTGTACTATTAAAATTAATTGAATTTTTTTAAAATGAAATTGCTGCTATTTACGTGCTGCAACATGTCCTAGTGAATAGTCAGGTCTAACTAGTAGAATCACAACTAGAATAGGACCTGAATGTTGTTCCACTGATACACAACTATTTATATTAAACTGGATAGAAAATCACTCTTACTTTTGGTGATCCTTTTTCTCTAATTTATTTCCTGTTTCTCTACTCGTCTTGCTTCTCTCTGGAGATCTTTACCAACTGATGCTCTACCCTAACTAGTTATTTGGTGCTGGTGGGTATATAAGGCAGTATAGCATTATTGTTTTTTCTGGGGTGTGTGTGTGTTGTCAAGTTTCCCATGATCCTCTGTGCTGCATCTGATTATAGTTTAATTTTCTTTTTAGTTTCCTTTTTATTAGATATAGTAGGAAAGCCTTTGGTCTTTGCGATACTAGAAGGACAACCATAGGGAGAAATGGAGGGTTGTGTTTTCTTTCTGTGTCGGGAAACACAAACCAGAATTCACAAGCTAATTTATTTCCTCCATACAGCACAATGTCTACAGGAAGGGTCCGAACAAAGAAGAAAACAACATCTGTAGACCAGTCTTCTGATAATCTACCTTTGAGAAGTTCAGGAAGACAGGTACTTTACATCATACTTTACTCCACATTGGTGGAGGAGGTGTGAGTGTGCATATGTACATTTTAGAAAACTTGCTATTAACTACAATTAATCTGCTGTTGTTCTGTTTTATTAGGTAAGGAAAAAAGCTGCAGAAATTGCTGAGGATGATGAAGATGGATCAGAGAAGAAGTACAGAAAGTGCGAAAAGGCAGGATGTACTGCAGCATGTCCAGTTTGCTTTGCAAGTGCTGCTGAAAGGTTTGGATTTCTTCCTTCCTTGGACTCTACTTTCATTGAGACTTCCATTTACTTTCAAACCAGATTGAAGTCCATCGGGGGTTATTGGAGGGCAAGCTGATAGTGTAGATACTGCTTTTCTGTAATCTGTACTAGCGAAAACGTACACGTGCTGCGGGAGTAAACTTCACATCATCCCCCCACTGCACATCAATACCCCATGCGCATCAACACCCCCTGATGCGCATCCAAACCCCCGATGGGCACCAACACTCCCACTGTTAGGCTCTTAGATCAGCCTTTTTAAAAAGCAGGAAAGGCTGCTTTGCTTCCTTCTTTTTTTTAAAAAAACCAAGTCATCAGATTGATTCCTCTCCTCCCTGCATGTAGGAGCTTGATGGCTCACCATCACGCTGTGTTCTCATTAAAACAGAAGTAGTTGCTGCATTTCCTACCCTAGGCTTATCCTCGAGTTTTCTGACCTGTGTAAATAACCCTACAATCAGAGTAACTACGGGAGCACGTAAGAGACATTACATGCACCCATAATTACTTCAATACCTAGTGAAAACCTATGGGAAATTCATATTGCAATCCAGAGCAAATTGTTCTTACACCGGAGAAAGGATTCCCTGTAGTTACTCTGGATTGCGCCCTATGTAAATGTTGGCATAACTTCTGGCTTTTAGAATTGAGACAAATTGTAACCCTTCTCATTCTCTAGAAAAAGTCCCCTTAAAAGCTAAACAAGATTCCAAGTTGAGGAAGTTCTCCTTTGCTTTGCGGCTAGGTACAGTCACAGGAAGCTGTTACTACCTTTATCATTTCCTCTTGCAGTTCTCCATGTGTCATTTTCCAAATGAAAGATCAGAAACGTAACTGTCCTGTTAGTGAACTGTCCTATTACTACCCAAATTTCCAATGATGCTGCCCCGATTTAAGAGAACAAACATTCCCTTACCTTGAAGAGGCTTCTGTGACCATCCTTTCCATTGCATGGCCTGTTGGCACTGCTGCATCAACACTGGAAATTTGGTTAGGATTGGACTGTAAGACAACAATCCAATATGCAGTTACTTGGGCTGCATTCCGAACCACACTTTCCTGGGAGTAAGTACCATTGAACACAATGGGATTTACTTCTGAGTAGACATGCTTAGGATTGCACTGTTGGACTTTTAAGCTGTACCAAACTCAGTGGGACTTCAGAATATCCATATCTTAGATTTCTTTGCAGTGGAGTAAACTGCCCTCTTGTTTTATAACTAGATCTAGACAGGTTTTATAACGGGATCTAGACAGGTTTGTTCTTATTAAATTGGGAGAAAATACTGTAATGTACAAGAAAAATAGAGCTTATGTTACTGAGAAACCTTGGGAAAAGAAATATATTTTAGATTATATATTTAAAAGTATTCGTACTTAATTTTTATATGTTTTCTGTCTTTTAGGTGTGCTAAAAATGGCTATACATCAAGATGGTATCATCTCTCCTGTGGCGAACACTTCTGTAATGAGTGTTTTGATCATTACTACAGAAGGTACCTTGTAACGCTTTTGAGTTTTATCCCTTAATAAAATATGTGCTGTGTACAATATTTTATAAGGTTAGGCCAGGGGTGCCTAAACCCTGGCCTTGGGGCCGAATGTGGCCCTTAGCAAGCCTCAATGAGGCCCTCAGCAAGACCCGTCTATCAGGCCATGGACAAGCCTTGTAATGTCTCTAATACAACCTTATATGTAAATTTTTTCAAATTTATAACCATAACTATGGGGAGTCCTTGCTTCAGTGGAAGAAGAATTTGCTCTGGATTGCAATATGAATTTCCCATAGGTTTTCACTAGGTGGTGCAATAACTATGGGTTCACGTAATGTCTCTTATGTGCTCCCGTAGTTACTCTGGATTGTAGGGTAAGTCTTATTAAACTTGGGGCACAATCCTAACCAATTTAGGGCAGCATAACTCACCTGTCTCCCCATTCTTGTGGTGGTGTGGGGAGGCCAGTGCATGTCTGTGCACTGGCATAAACACCCCTCCCATGGAGTGGCCCAGAACTACATTATGGCACCCCCCACACCAGCACAGAACTTGTGCCAGGACCTATGCTTGCCTTACTGGGGATTTTAGGCTTTTAGGGATTTTAGCCTCAGAGTGGCTTACTTTCAATAGATATCTACTGTATAGGCTTCCACTGAATGTTTATTACCAACAATTTAGCACTCTGGGATCCCTTCTGATTTGAATGTTCAGGTAATACTCAACGTTACTGTAATACATTTATGTACTGGTGCTGCCTTCATCTTGTCCCAAGGCAGTAGCTGTAAATCCTAGGGGTTGGAAAAAGGCATCTGGGGTAGGTCCTTAATATGCGAGGAGCAAAAATGACTGAATGGAGGCTCCACGTATTCTCTAAGGCAGTGTTTCTCAAAGTGGGGGTTGGGACCCCTTTGGAGGTCGCCTAGAGCTTTCCTGGGGGTCACCTAAAGACCCTTGGTGCAGGGGGCCAGGGCAGACTTGCCAGACCTCCGGCTGTGGCTACATGTGCATCGAGGCTGACTGACAGCCTCAGGGCCCAATCCTATGCATGCCTACTCTGAAATAAATCCCATTGTGTTCAGTGTGTTCATAGAACATACATTTCATTTGTAACAATGAAAATATCCTGCATATCGGATATTTACATTACGATTCATAACGGTAGCAAAATTACAGTTATAAATTAGCAACGAAAATAATTTTATGTTTGGGGTCCTCACATCATGAGGAACTTATAAAGGGGTCATGGTGTTAGGAAGATTGAGAACCACTGCTCTAAGGGTACAATCATAAAAACACTTTCATCGGAGTAAGATTCATTGAAACATGGGGCTTACCTTTGAGTAGACATGGTTAGGATTGTGCTCATAGTCTGGTAACAGTTCACCTTTTAGGTCTTGTAACTGGTTTCAGTCTACCTTCTTTCCTCCCAATACTACCTAATCAGTTTCTGTACTGAGGATCCTAAGTTCCAGCACCTCTTGTTAAATCATTACATGGTGCGGTGGTGGTTTTGTATCCAGCTATATTGCCTTTAGGCAGGGCAGGAGATTTCTAGTACTGCCTGGAGAATGCCAGTGAACATTGTTCGGTTAGGGGAAGGGAATGGCAATGGTATGGTGGAAGGAGATGGGGAATCTCCCCCAAAACCTACCATTGCAAGGCAACAGAAGTGGCTCTTGTTTTGCCCCTGGAGATCTTGCTGTTTTCTTCTCCATTCCCTATCTCCCTTCATTTCCTTCCCCAAACAAAACAGCGCTGGCTTGACACACTGCATGGTGAAAATCACCCACCTGCACCCACAACCAGGAGAAATGGCGCCAGAGATACAGAGCATCAGACCCCATCCCTATGTAGGATATTCGCTAAAGAAAAAGAAGAGCTTTCACATTATATTTCTTGGTCAGGATCTTGGATTTTTTAAATGCCTGCTGCTTCATGTTTGAATTAAGTGGTGTTGAAGTACACTGAATTGTACCCAGACCCATTTGCTCCATTTACTTATTTACTTCGTCTCTGTCTCTAGTCATAAAGATGGCTATGAAAAGTACACTGCCTGGAAACGAATTTGGACCAGTAATGGAAAAAGTGAACCCAGTCCTAAGGCTTTCATGGCTGATCAACAGCTCCCATACTGGGTAAGGACTTCTTTTGTAATGATGTATCATTATTATAGATAACATATACATATGACTCCTCTCCACAATACCAATTTCTGAATAATCTACTAAGCACTAGATCTTCATATGGAGAAATCCAGCTGTAGAAAGAATCAGATTATAGGATTATTTGTGGCTGTTTTTCTAGTTATGGGATGGGCACACCCTCGTGGTTCTATTTGTCTCTTCACAAAGACTAGTTTGGAGCTCATCGAGTTTGGCTAGTTCGTCACACTACGTCCATCTGCGCTGGATTATTTCAGCTGTGTATTGTTGGCGTGTTTGGGACCTACTGTGTACTTTTTGGGCAGTCCCTAATTGTTCTATGAAAAAGCCCAAAGTTAAAAAATGTCCTTACCCAACCCAGTGAATTCCTCCTCCCTAATCCTAACCCATGTGGGAAATGTTTGTGTGAGCTTTTTTGTGTTTCCTATTTCTGGTTACCATCCCCAACAGTATCCGTGAGCTTTGATTTTGAAAGTTAATTCAAGTGACTTCAGTTAATAAAACTAAGGCCTATATACTAAAGTAAAAATAAGCCCCTTGCATTGGAGCAGTTAAGGTGACTTTCCATAAGATAACACTAGAGGATGCTGTAACTGCGTGGAGCCATAACTGCTCTGGATTTTCCCCTAAATTTAGCCTCCTCACTAGATAGATGGACTTAGCTATGCTCACTTAGATCTGGAAAGATCAGACAATCAGAAAAATGTGGATCTGGGAAACAGCTTGAGGAGGCCTCAAGGAGAAAGAAAAAAAATGGGCATTTGTTCATTAACTCATTAGGAAGAGCTGCCTGACGTATGCTGAGGATATTTCTGCACCAGAATCTCATTTTTGTTGTTCTTTTCCTTTCTCATTGGCTCTGTTATTTATGTGTTTGTAGTTCAAACATTAAAAAATTGGCGCAGCAATGAAGCTCAAGTACTCCTGAGTACACCTATTTGCAAGACGTGTAGAAACAGCATATTGGTTCTCACTCAAAAAGATTAATGAGACACTTTGATTTTTCAAGGTCTCAGAGCAGTTAAGGAACATTGTAGGGAAGTGTTTGCATCACCTTAATTTTCTCATGAAAAAATCAGAAAGCAGAAACTCAGTTATAGATAGAGCTGCAGATGAAGTACAGTTTGCACCAGCTTTTGAGACATTATTATGAAAAAGATCTGGTCCAGACCTAATATGAGAAGGAGCTAATATGCCTCCTGGTCAGTGCAGGAATATAGACCCATGCAAAAAGAAGCTTCATCAGAAAGCAGTTTTATTTTTGCAGCTGTCCATGCCCCCTTAAGAAAGTCTGCTATCTCCTTTTGCTTACATATAGGTGTATCTTATATAAAAGAAAAAAGCTTTGCTCTTTCTGATTTTATTTCCAGGTGCAATGCACGAAGTCGGAGTGTGGAAAATGGCGTCAGCTGACAAAAGAAATCCAGCTTACCTCACAAATTGCCAAAACGTATCGCTGTGGGATGAAACTGAATAATTCCATCAAGGTATTTTTAATATTCTACTGGATTTTCAGTAGATAATTTGTTTCTAAGAGTGTTTGTATGTTTGTATTATGTTATTGTATCATAATCAGTACCCTTATCAATCTGTTTTATGAAGTTTAATCATGCAGAAGAAGGGGAGAACTTGCTCCCTTTGGCCTGAGGGCAAAATTTGAACCAAATGGTTGAAATGAAAGGGAAATAGAATATCTACTGGGATATTCTGGAAAGGGAACCTGAGAATATCTTAATCAGTCTCTAAACAGCCTGCTTGTTCTCCTCGTTGGAGGCTTTTAAGCACAGCTCAAAAAGCATGCCACAGAAGAGCTCCCAATATGACCGAATCAAGGTACTGGTCAGAGCCCATGTGGGCTGAAATTGTGGATTTTATTTTCTTTGATTCTCTGTCTAGGAGCGGATCCCCATGTATACTAAGGCATCACTTGTACTTAGAAATAATTACTATTGACTTCAGATATAAATATAGGATTGCAACCATAACTGATTGTAAATGGAAAGGTATTTTAAGGGTGGAACTTGTGCCATTGCTTCAGAGCTGGTCTTAAGTTTTTTGTGACTTTCTGCAGGTTACATGAACAGCTGTGTTCTCTAACATAGTTTGATTTATTACAGGTGGAAGGCTCAGATCAGTGCTCTATGCCAGAGGATCTGGTAAGTAACTTGTGGAAATGGAAAGCATTATAAATGAGGGAATGATATGGATTATTAGTGGTAAATAAATGAAATCAGTAACTATCCTTATAATTGGTGATTTTTTTTCCCCAAAGTGCAGAGTTTTTGCCAAGAAAAAAGTCAAAGTTTTCTTGAGGTTCTCTAATTCCATGATCTATAATAGCATGATTATGGCTCACAAGCTTGAGATAAAGTTGTATTAAGAAGTTCTTGACAGCAGCAAGTAAAAGGGCCAACCCCTTACTTTCCTTCCCCTAACTTTCTTATCCCAGCCATGTGAAAGAAACCCCTCCCTTTCACTCCATGGGCACGGCAGTGAGCAAAGATGCATCCCAGCCTGGCCAGGCGGGAGGGCACAGGGGGCAGTGCAAACTGAGCAAACAAGAAACCCCCTAGGACCTTTCCTCCTTTCCTCCCCCAGCCAGTGAAAATTTGAAAATGCCTATCCTTTGTACAATGATAGTTGGTTCCTTCCTTCCTATCAGAAATAGGCGAAAGTACACTCCATTCTCTCCCCGTCCAGCAGAAGGACATATCCCCCCATCTTGTGGCTGAACTCTCTGCTGTTCCCTTGACGTGGTGACTTGAATATGGGAACCAAGTCAATGGGGTTTGATTTGAGTGTTTTTCAGTTCTCCATGTGTGTGACTCACAAGTTGCAGAGTCTGAGAAAAATATGCATTTTAGCAACTCGAGTCCAAGTTGCAAGTTCCCATCTCTGGATCATAGTACTCGTTCACCCAAGAAGTCTTTGTAGGAAAATAGACAGCTGACAAGAAGGATTTGTATTCATCATTTTTTGATTTTCAGTTGAGTTTTAAAACAATTCTATTCTGCTTACTTTTTGAGGAGGAAGGAACCTTCTAGGCACCTCTTTTTGTTTAACACCCATCTGGTTTTGGTTGCTGTTGTTACACAAATTTTAAAATACTGTTGCTCTTTTTACATCTTTTAACTGCTCCAATTTTGGTTTAATGATTTTTAATTGATTTTATTTTTCATCAGTTGTAGGTTTTATTGTTGTCCACTGTTTTGAGCTCTGGAAAAGTGGTATAAAATCTTTTCAATTAAATACATTTTGTATATGAATTTATCTGTCTCAAGTACAGTAGTGCTTTTACAACTTGACAGTTACTGAGTTGCAATAAGTTACTGAGAAATAGGATAAAACCAAAGTATGGTTTCCTTCTCCTGACTCATTTTCTGTGATTCTTTCTAGAGAGTTGCTGAAGTTTCAGATCACTGGTGGTACTCAATGCTCATTCTCCCTCCTTTGCTGAAGGATAGTGTGGCTGCTCCTTTTCTGACTGCCTACTACCCTGACTGTGTGGGCATGAGTCCATCTTGTACCAGCACTCACCGGTTGCTTGGTGAATCCAATGCAGTAAAAATGGAGCACTTGAAGCCTCCACCAGCAATACCTGGTAAGTCATATAGTCTTCTGTTTTTCTGTATGGTTTTTGTTTTTGCCTGAATAGTTTGCACCACGGTGAGAATTAATCATCACAAGGCGAAAGGGCAGCACCTAACAGGTGTTCTATGTACAATCTTATTTAAAAAGTGCTTACCATGTGCAAAGGCCTGTTCATATGCAGTATTAAAAATTATGTCTGTCTATTGTAATTTCATCTATCTACTGCTTTTCAACTAAAAACTTCACAAAGCGGTTTAGAAAGAAGATAAAAAAATTAATGCCTAATGGGTCCCTGACCCAAAAAGGGCTCACAATCTAAAATACAAAAGAACACCAGCAGAAGCCACAATAGCAGACATGGTTGGGGAGAGGAGGGCCAGTTACTCTTCCCCTGCTAAGTAAAAGAGGAATACCTACTTGAAAGTGTGCTTCTTGCCCAAAAGTTCAACATCCAAGTGCCTTAAAGAGAAGATGAATGCACACATGGTAGGGGTCTTCATCATTTTTGAATTGGGCATCAGACCCTATAATGATTGTGTTGCAATCTTGAAGATTTAAATAAGCTGTCATGTTAAAATCTCGAGAAATTATGGTTATTTTAGAATTTTTAAATTAAATTAATAGTGTGTTAAGTTTCAAGAATTAGTTCTGGACCTGATTATGTCACTTTTAAATTTAATAAATTCTGCAAGCTTCAGTTGTTACCACCCTCATTTTGTGCTCCCTCCTTTTGTGCTTGCGTTGATCACATGCAGCCTTCCAGGTCTAGGAGAGGTTCTTGGATACATGATACCATGAGTACACCCATGAGTTCAGTTATCAGAGAGTTTCAGTATCTTGGGGGGTATCTCATGGAGATGTATGTGAATCGAATTATGTGCAATACTTGCCTTATCTTTCAGGGATGAACAAATACTTCCAGCCTTTCTATCAGCCCAATGAATGTGGTAAAGCACTGTGTGTAAGACCTGATGTAATGGAATTGGATGAACTCTATGAGTTTCCAGAGTATTCACGAGACCCCACCATGTACCTGGCTTTGAGAAACCTAATTCTGGCTCTGTGGTACTCAAATTGCAAAGTAAGAAAGCCTGGGATATTTTCAAAGGATTTTGGAAAGTGTGAGCCACTTTCCTATCACCTTCTTTGTGCAAACCTTTTCAATAACACAGGAAGTGCAGAACATGCTCTCAATATGTCTTATAATGCCTGTTTAATACAAAAGGGCTAGATGGTCAAAGGGACTAGGAAGGTGAGAGGGAAAAAGATTGCCGTTCTGTGTGGTTTTTTTAATGGATTGGTGCTATTGTCTTTGGCACCATCTCCCCTCCCTTTACATTGGGGATGGATAAGATGGCAGGGAACAGCCACAATTTTTGCATGCATCAAGTATACTGATCATGCTTACTGACATACCCTACAACCCAGAGTAACTACAGGAAGACGTAAGAGGCACTTACTCTGGATTGCTCTATGCATTTCCCATAGGTTTCCCATAGGTGGCACCATAACTATGTCAGTGTAAAAGGTCCCGTAGTTACTCTGGATTGTAGCCTAAGTCTTGCTTACTATCATCTTCCATGTACATGCACTTAAGTTATTGTGGAAGACTATTTTATCACTCGAATGGGACCAAATTCTTGTCTGTGCTCACAAGGGCTTATTCATTTTGTTTCTTCAATATCCAGGAACCTCTAACACCTCAGAGATGTACTCATTATGTCATAGTCCGTGGCCTTGTGCGTATTCGCTGTGTACGAGAGACAGAGCGGATTCTTCATTTTATGACAAGGAAAGGTCTTATTAATACTGGGATTTTGTCAGTGAATCCTGACCAACCTCTTCTTCCCAAAGACTACCACAATGTAAGTACTTTCAGAGTTGGCAGCATAGTTATAGACTAGTCCTGGATAATTTGATGGAACAAGGGGAGGGCGGGAATGAAGCTTGTTTTTTTTCCTTTCTAGTGTCCAAACCTTTCTTCAGGTTGACTGCTTGAATGATCAGACGATGACACAGATTAACCCTTTTCTGTTGATTCAGGGTTCAGGCGAGGATCATTTTTCTTTCCTCTCAGTGCACAAAATCCTCACAATCTAGTTGTCCCATATCTAGTTGTCATCTTCAGTGCCTCAGTTGAGAAGTTCTGAAATCTTTAGTGGTTAGGGGTGAGAAAAAGCATGACCTGCATGTTCTTTAATGTTCAGTTTAGATGGACAAAGTTCTTAGTTGTATTGTTTTTCTTGCTTTTTCCTATCCATAAGGTATAATACAAGATACAATTAACTTTAAAATAGCGTGTACCTGTAATGTACAGGATCTCTTTTGGCTGGAAAGTAATGAGGATGAGTGGCAGTGTCAAGTAACGCATACGTTACTTACACATGCTAATTCTCAAACATATGAAACATTTTGGATGAGATATTTACAAATGGCTATTAAAGTTATATGAGACATACAGTACGCACACCTATACTAACCTCCATATTGATGAGTATTCAAAAATTATTTTAAACTCATAGCATTATATAATCAGTTGTGGTTTGCTAACCTCAGTCATGAAGTATTTCCACTGTTGAGTAATTGGTATGTATACTTGCCTAGTTTCATTAAGCAGTTACTAATGGAACTGTTCAGTAGGAGCAGGATTTTATCATATAATGATCAAATTTGTATACAGTTCATAGTTTTACTGACAAATTGTTCTCCTTCTCTCAAGAAATCTGTAATTGTGGTTGGGGCGGGACCGGCAGGATTGGCAGCTGCAAGGCAACTTCAAAACTTTGGAATTAAGGTAAAATCTGTTCAGATAAAGTGAAAATTGTAATATTTCAATATGGAATGGCATTCCATTCAGATTGCTCCTCTGCTAACTGAGGATCTGAAAATACCCTGTGCTTCAGGGTCCAGGAAATATGACTATTCCTGGCAGATAACAGACCTTTTGTTGCTGTAATCAGTGATGAAGATGTCCAAGTCACTTCACTTGGAAGTGAAGATGAGAACAACATTATTGCATGACATATCCCATATTTAGATGACCTTGCAAACCTGTCTTTTCTGCAAACCCCTCCTTTTGTCAAGAATGTCATGTTAACATACTCCAGCGATCCAGGTTCAGAACATATTGTAGTGGATTTCAGGAAATGCAGTTTCCCAAAAGCTTTGAGCTTAGGGATTTCAAGACGATTAAATAATAAACTTTATTTCTATACCGCCTTTCTCCCAGAGGGACTCAGGATAAGGATTAATGGATATGTCATTATATCCGTTAATATCCATTATGGGCAAGAGGTCTGGTCTGGAGGCTTAGAGCCTCCGTTTGCCCGAAGATAAGAACTGAAGGTCACCGGATCGCAGTTCCGAGGCGGTGGGAGTGAAGAAGCTCTCTCAACTGCCCTTTATGTGAGAACCGAAGGAAAAGTTTGTCAGCCAGCATGTCAGACATCAGGGGCCAGAAGTGAAAACCGGACTTTGAATGTAACATCTTGAATGTAGCCGGTTCTTGAAAGAGAACCACACTGTGTCTGTAAAAATCCCTTCGGGGGTTTAGATCAACCTGCATATGTAAACTGCTTTGAATTAAACTCCTAAGGAGCAATCAAAAAGACCAGAAAAGCAGTATAGAAATGCCTGTATTATGATGATGATGCTGTCAGATTGCCAGTGTGTTTCTTACAGCTTCCATTTGTGTGTTTCAGGTCCTTGTTCTTGAAGCAAAAGACAGAATTGGTGGGCGCGTTTGGGACGATAAAACATTCAAGGGAATCACCATTGGAAAGGGAGCACAGATTGTTAATGGCTCTATCAACAATCCAGTAGCACTAATGTGTGAGCAAGTGGGTTTGCATTTTTCTTGATGACAACAATGTGATTATGGAACTTATGGATTCTTACATCCATGCAAACATTAATACCTGTGCATTTCAGAGGGGTACTTTTCAGGATGCTATGCAGTTCCCAGTGAGAGAGCCTGGTGGTTTTGGACCTGATATTCAGGTCCATATTATGGAATGTTTTCCTTAGCTTCACCATTTGTGACAGAGTAACATTTAAAACCTGATTTGCAAGGAGGAATGAGATGAGGAAAAGAGAAGGACGTTTGACAAATTTATTTTAAAATATTGTCTGGTGCTATCAGACAGGCTCTCTTGGGGACTTAGGCCAATGCATAGGCATACGCAGACCTCTCTGCAACACCACAGGAAGATATACCTGGTAAATTATGCCGGCCTAAATTGGTTAGGACTGCGGCTTCATAAATACAAGAATCTGTGTCACGTTCTCATTTAAGGCCTTTATCTTTAATTTAGTTCTGTTTAGAACTTGTTGTTTTCTCAGGGAAGCTGCGTAAGAGTATGAAATATTCTTGCAGCCAACATCTTCTTAACTTGGCTTTTGTTAATTATAATTGAAAACTGAAAACTGAATTTGCCTCCTATATTAAGTAACTCTAATTCTCTGTCTCCAAATCTCCCACTCTTAAAGCTGGGTATAAAAATGCATAAACTTGGAGAAAGGTGTGACTTGATCCAGGAAGGTGGAAGGATAACGGACCCTACTATAGATAAGCGCATGGACTTCCATTTCAATGCTATTCTTGATGTTGTATCAGATTGGAGAAAGGATAAAACCCAGCATCAGGATGTTCCCCTAGGAGGTAAGAAGAAACATTTTGGGGATTTTTTAAAAAAAATTGGGATTTATACCCTGCCTTTCCCATGTCAATTTAATCATACATTACAGTGATTCTCAAATCTTTTAGAAGCCCTAGAGCAGTGGTTATTGAGCATTTCAGCCTAAAGCCTCAAACTGACTACGACCCCCTGAAATAATGGAATTCAAATTAAATTCACAACAGGTTCTATGTCCTAATAACCTAAATTAACAACAGGTTCTATGTCCCATTAGTAACTGGTTCTCAGAACCAGGCGCTCATTAGCAAAGGGTTCTATAGAGCCTGTGAGAACCCCCTGGAGCCCACCACTGGTGGTCCTAGACCCCAGTATGCGGATCACTGATGTACTCTGCAGTTCATCCATATACACGTTTTAATAGTTGCTCCTAGGAATTTTGACTAACCCTACAATCCTGAGTAACTACGGGTGCACTTAAGAGACTACGTGCACCCGTAGTTACTGCACCATCTAGTGAAAACCTATGGAAAATTCATATTGCAATTCAGAGTAATTTGTTCTTACACCGGAGGAAGGACTCCCCATAGTTACTCTGGATTGCGCCCTATGGCTGCAATTCTAACCACACTTACCTGGGAGCAAGTACTATTGAATACATGCTTAGACTTGCACTGTATGGTTTATTCGTTGTGACTACTTCTAGGATAAACTGTGTCAGTAACTACATTGCTTAGTATGTTTGAAGCACAAAATCATAGTTTGTTTTAACACAGAATTTGTAAAGTCATTGAAGAGAGTTTATTGAATTCAGAAAATGAAGTACTTTGCATATTTGGGCTATTCAGTGAATTAGGTTCCTCAGTGGTGGGATGTGGGGTAAAGAATGTAGACTATAGAATGTGCTATTTACTTCAAACATACCCTACAATCCAGAGTAACTGTGGGAGCCTGTAAGAGACATTTACGTCAACATAGTTATGGCACCACCTAGTGAAAACCTATGGGAAATTCATATTGCAATCCAGAGTAAATTAGTTACTCTGACTTGCTCCCACCATTTTTATTAAACTACTGAAGAGAATGAGATTGTAAAGTAAATGAGTTTTCATTCCTCACAGTTGAATGTTTCCCCTCCTTGCAGATAAAATCAAGGAGATCTATAAAGTTTTTATTCAAGAGTCTGGTATCCAATTCAATGAACTAGAAGAAAAAGTCCTTCAGTTCCATCTCAGTAACCTTGAATATGCCTGTGGCAGCAATCTGCACGAGGTGAGCATGAGAAGTTTGTTCTTAATGACAGAAGAATCAGGTGTGCTTTCAAGCACTGTAAAATAGAGAAGTCATACCCAGCACAATCCAGAGCACTAATCTGTCCACATAAGAGCCCTTGGGTTGCCCTATTTATCACTAGGGTGGAGCAACTGCAAGATGCTCCAGCCCAGTTACTCTGGAAGAGGCTTAGGGCAGAGCAAGGCAAGATAGGGTGCCCTAAGAGAGGTGGATCTGCTCTGCCCTAACTGGGGCAGCCTAGGCAGTTCAGGAGAGGCAAGTTGAGGGCAAGTTTAGCATTGCCTAGGGCAGAGCAGTTACTCTGTATCCAGAGCCTGTTTCAAGGCAGAAATGCCCTCTTCCAGTTCCTCAGAGATATACCACCTCAGGAGCAGGTATAGTAATGAGTAGACCCATAGGGGTCCATGATAAGTCCTGAGTAAGAATGGTAGTGTTGACAAAAAATCTGAATTCTTGGCCAGCCTGGCTGCAATCCCTGGCTCTCAACCTCAGGATATGGCACAACTATGGCAGCCCACTAACCTCAGGATACAGCAGGCCACTCCAAGCATCCATCTTGCACTAGAAGAACTGCAGCTGTAACTGGTTGTCAGGAACTGCTGGGCTTCCTTATAATGTAGGCACCACAGCTGTTCCTTGTTCAGAGTGATCTGAGGGGTGTTTCCTCAGGAGCAAGTCCTCCCCATGTGTCAATTACTTAGCATGCTCTGGAGCAGTTAGGGCAGCCCAGGCTTCCTGACTCTCTGGATGCAGCATAACTTTCTGCTCTGGATACAGAATAGTTAGGAGAGAGCAGTTAGGGCAGAGTAGGCTGAACTTGCTCTGGATTGTGCCCACCATTATTTAAACATGATTTGCCTACTCTGAGATAGACATGCTGGTAGCCTTGAATAAATCTGGAACTGTTGTCACAGTTGGTTCTAGGTGAGGACTCTGGAAAAATACAGAATTATTGTTTAGGGCCAACTGGAGGGCTTGCTTCACCCAGCCAGTAAGCTGTGGGATCCATCATGATATGTGTCTAGCTAGGTAACTACTGATATGGTAACACTCCACTTTGTTATACACTGCCTATTGACATGTGACATTTTGCTTCAGAAACTTCTTGGGTCAGCAAAAAGAGAATTGAGATCTTGAAATGCTTAACATTTTTAGTTCTGGGCTACAAATGCAACATTGGTGTTTGTCCATTTTGGTGGCAGGGTCAGCTATTCTAGATTGGGGTCATCCCTTCCACGTTTTTATGCAATGTTGAAGAAACCAGCTGGAGAAATAATCTCAAAGATACATATTTTCTTGCCAATATCCATTACAAGAAGATACTGTGAAGTGAAACTTAGCCTGTATACACAAGAATTGAGAAGGAAACTTATCAATCGAGCCTAGAGGTTTATTATTAGTACTCTTAATGTTAACAGGAGTTATATAACGGCTTTCCAATTAAATGTTAACAAGGTGGTTTACAGAGAAAATGAAAAAACTAATGCTCAATTTCAGTATTCATGTGTCAGTACTCTGAGAGTGATACTCTGCTTACAGGTTTCTGCACGCTCTTGGGATCACAATGAATTTTTTGCACAGTTTGCTGGTGATCACACTCTTTTAAGCTCAGGATACTCTGCCATAATTGAAAAAATAGCTGAAGGCTTGGATATTCGGTTAAAAGTTCCAGTGAGTATAACAAGTGAAATAGTGGCCTCTTCTTAAGTTTGACTGGCATACGCATTTCATCTTCATAGTGCATGTTCTTTGTATACATGTAAGTAGACTTTGCCAGTGTGTTCCATTTCATTATTTGGTGTATGTATGGACGGTTGTTTTGGTTTATTCAGTTGGGTTGGTTCGGTTGGTCAGTCAGTCGGTTTCCCCTTTCCTAACTTATATGCGCAGGATGTACTCCACGTAAACTTTATTGTAGGATTTTATTCTCTCAATAGTCCTGTGAGAGATTCCACTGAGAGATGTGCCTTCAACTACTTCATGAACTGTGTCTAATTTAACATGCTTGATGAAATGTTCAGGATCAGTGATGCGGAAGAGCAATAGATCAACCTATTGCACAGGCTCCGCTACTCACTCATTAGAAAACTCACTTGTGGAAAATTGGTATTAAAATATTCTTAATTGCTAACATTTCTTTTCAATGAGTCCACTTCTAAAAGGCACAGTTGGAAAGAAAAGTGAAGATCACAGCTGACTGAAATTAGTACCTGTGTTACACATAACATTTGTATTTTGTAACAATGGTTTCAGGTCCGCACTATTGACTATTCAGGGGAAGAGGTCCAAGTGACTGCAACGGATGGAACTCTTTGGAAAGCAGACAAGGTGACACTTCTGCTACATTTTCTACATTCAAAGTAAGGGGCCACATCAAAGTGACCCATTCAACTGAAGCCTTAGGAGCAGAACTTCCCAAACTCTCTTGTTGAGTTTGGGCCACTGTAAGTGTGTGGCATGGGAAGGATGATTACACTCTTGGGTTTGCAGCAGTGCTGGGGAAAAAGACTTTTTATTTATCAGGGGCAGTGATGGCCTCCCAACTCTCAGTACCCTAAGAGTGATCCAGAATGCAACTGTACCCCATTATCAGTTTTGTGATGTAAATAGGAAGTGGGTTGCAATATCATTTTATGGTGATTTTGAGGTTCAAGGGCCTGAGCTCCTGCACCCTCCAGAGGGCTGACACTGTCCTGGTAAATACAAAAACAACTCTTTCCCCTGCAATGGTGCAATTGTGGAGGTCTCTTTGCTGCTTTCCCCCCGCTTCTTAAGGGGGCAGCAACAGGGCTTCCTTGGCTGGGGTGTGGTGAAACCCTGGTTTGGGAAATTCTGTATATGACTTCTCTGGCTGCAGCACCTAAACAAGAGGTAAAATTAAATTGGTATCCTAAACTATCAGTGGGATAGAACAATTCTGTTTCAGTTAACATTCATGAGCTAATCCCCCATCCTTACATTTACACTTGCTATTATGAATCATTTACGTATCCTAATGAGATGGACATCGGTGTTGAGGAAGCTGTGTGGGCGAGTGTTGACCATATGGAATGGGGCAAGGCAAGGAGCTCAGGCAAGCAATATGAACACTGGGGATTTAAATATCCCCTTTCCAAGCTTTGTCTGTCTGCATTTTTCATGAGGATGGGCAGTTGTCCTGTTGGTCTGCTACAGTGAAAATATGGATCTTGTGGCTCTCTAATGATTAAGACATTTATTTGTGGAATAAACTTGCATGGGCAGTCTAGTTCATGGTTCTCAAACTTCTTTAAGTCTGTGGGGTGAGAGTACTGACTTGAGCCCCAGGATTGCGAAACTGGGGAGGGTGAAGGGAGATGCTTGTACTTACGGAGGGTCTGTTATGGAGGGCTTATGCAAGCAGCATAAGGTGCAGGGAGACCCTCACAGCCCTCCTCCATTTTTGAATTTTGAAAAAGCTAATACAAACCACTTCCTAATTGCAACTGCAAATCAGAAGTGGTTTGATATCACATTTTTGAACATCCTAAGCACCTGGGAGACTTGTGAGGGGCTTTTTGCACTTCCTGCTACTTGTGCAAGGGAGCTGATTTGTTTTAAACACTGCTTTGAACATTTTCACTATTTGCTTAATTATAGGAGTTTTTTTCCCCCTCTTTTCAGGTTTTAGTGGCTTTACCTCTGGCTATTCTTCAGAAGGGTTCTGTTCAGTTTAATCCACCTTTGCCAGAGAGAAAAATGAAAGCCATCAATAGTTTAGGAGCAGGAGTAATTGAAAAGGTAAGATTAATGTAAAGTGGAGTATTAATTGAATTATGGACTGTAGTAGAATATTATTTGAATTTGGACTGTCATTCTACTGGATTCACAGACAGCATCCTGCAGTTTGCATGGTGGAGTAGCTAGCTCTCAGTCATCAAATCTGCTTGTATATATCAGGATTGCTAGGCTCTAATGCAGAAAACTGCTTTCGGGTTAGAGTTATATTGATTCCATACTGCACATTGGACATTACAACTATATTGAAGTGGTAGGATGTTAAAAATCTGAGACCTTGCTCAATCCACTTCTGCACTTTAGCCACAGCTCACCATCTGGATATGGAACATGGCTGGGTCGATTCTTTGAAATGAGGGTGTGTATATGTGTGTGCGCCCACCTGCATGCATGCACACACCTGTGAGATTGTATCCTTTGTAGAAAGAAATGTATACATTTCTGCTCCAGTAATTCCCCTTCCCTTGATTGTCCTTGAAAGTCTTGCCTCTGGGCTTATCAGTGTTGCAAGGTTCCTAAAAGAGGCAAGCTATAGTTAATTTCACTCCTTGCAGTAAGCTCATTTCCAAGTATCTGGGAATAAAAAATATGGCTTTGGATAGGGTTATCAGATACAAAGTGGGATAGAGTGCCTATACCTTTCACCATTGTATGGAAGAGAGAATTTTGGCAGGTTCAGCTCAACATGGAAGGTTTTAAAAAGCTGTACCTGCCAAAATTCCCTCCTCTTTATAAGGGTTAAACGTATAGGCACTCTGTTCCATTTTGTATTTGACGTTTATTTTAGTTTTGGTGCTTCTAATAACCAAATTCTATAGTCTGGAATCCTTTGGACTGGAGGAGGGTTAGTTCTTATCACAAGATTGCAGTTTAAATCAAACAAACAGTTTTAAAAATAATTATAAACATGAAAAGTTTCGGGCAAAGTCTTGCATTCTAATTCTTGCTTTCTTTTGCTAGATTGCACTACAGTTTCCTTACAGATTCTGGGATAGCAAAATTCAAGGAGCTGACTTTTTTGGCCATATTCCACCTAGTGCAAGTAAACGTGGACTTTTTAGTGTTTTCTATGACATGGATCCACAGGTATTGCATGAAAGTTGAATTTGTTCTTTATTAGAAAAAAATTAAAATGCTTAAAAACCATGGTCTGTAAAATAGTCCGTTCAAATGAGATCAGTGTTGGAAGTGTCTTGTCTTCTGCTTTACATGTTTCTTTCTTAACATAGTCATGTTATAAAACAGTGTTTGAAAAAGTCTGAGAGCGAGTTCTGTGTACGCATACATACAGTATTTGATTTTTTTGGAGAGAAGCTGCAGTTTGAGACAAAAAAGCAGGCATCCATCAGTCTTGAAAGCCTATGGTATCGTGCTCGGCGCTGCATACACTGCATGCGAAGCACGAAGGCCTGGGTTAGATTGATATGGAGGATATGCTGTTACCCAAATCCCCCCTCTCCACCCACTGAAATAGTCCAATGGAAAGGCTATGATTGGTTCCAGCTGCGTTGCAGAACTGGGCTAAGGGCAGGAGCTCACCCTGATTGTAGGGACCGACCTGGGTCTCAAACCCTGGCTTGCTGGTTAACAGGCACAGTGTCTGAACCACTTGCACCACCCACAACACATTAGCCCACAGCAGTTTGAGAGGTGTTGTAATATTTCATATTTTATGGACTGGCTGGTATTCATTTAGGAGAACCTGTTGGGGAGAGGCAGCTGGCTATTGAACTACAGTATATAACCTGAAATTGTCCTTGTTTCTGTCAGCGTAAATGCAGTGTTCTAATGTCTGTGGTGACTGGTGATGCTGTGGCAGCAATAAAGAACTTGGAAGACAAGCAAGTAGTACAGCAATGCATGGCGGTACTCCGTGAACTGTTTAAGGAACAGGTAGGGTCTGTATTCTGTTGATAAAACATAGTATGTAAACAAGAAGTTGTTTCACAAGGAACATTATGTCACTTTTCTTTCCAGCCTAAAAAGGGCAGTATGAGTACCACCATATAAGAAGCTTTCCCCTATACAGTGGTACCTCGCTTAACAAGTGCCTCACATAACAAGTGATCCACATAACAAGCAAAAATTTCTCTAGGATTCTGCCTCACACAAGTGTTGCTTCACTTAACAAGCACACTCGTTGGCAGTTGGGTCAGACACACTGGCCAGCAGCCCTTTTAAAAAGCGTCTGGGCTGCCTAGTGCACCTGCCCATAGCGAAAGCAACACTTCTGTGCTGTTTCTCCTGTGGCCGGGTGTCCGCTGGGCAGAGGGAGAGAAGAGCAGTGGAGAAGAGGGAAGCAGCTCAGGGCCAGCCAGAAGGGAGCAGGGGAGAGAGAGGCTCAGGAGGAAGAGGAGGAGAAAGTGGGGAGACTTTGATTGCAGCCTCCTAACCATGTCTACACCCAAAAGTAAGCCCCATTGTATTAAATGGGTCTTACTTCCAGGAAAGTGTCTTAGATTGCAGCCTATGTAGACTTCATAGGATCATGCACATTGAATGCATGTTCTGAAGTCAATTCCAGTGTTTTGTCATCATTTTGACATAGTTAATATCTTTATATGAATTTTTTTTTTGGTTCTGGAACCAATTGTCTGAGTTTCCATTATTTCTTTTGGGAAAATCTGCTTCACATAAAGAGCATTTCACATAACAAGCATGCTTCTGGAACAAATAAAGCTTGTTATGTGAGATACCACTGTACTTTTTCTAGCAACAATGGTGCTGAAGAAGGAAGTAGGCTCAGATTGCTTTACATCTTGAAACCTGAGCACATTTTGATCCTTATTGCTCAGTATGCCTCTAACTTTGCTCTCCTGCGTGATTGCTAAAAACTAGATTTCATAAAACCCACTATCTTGGAAGAGCAAAATGTTTTCTGGCATACATTTCAATGTGTATGGCGTAGTCTGCAACTAGGATTGCTTGCCATTCATTGTGGAATTGTTTAATTTCAATGAAACTACTTCAGAGTATGTGATCAGTCACTTGTTGCTGCATGAATATATGTATGTTATGATTAGGTTAAGTAATGTGCAAAGGTTTGTACATTGAGATGAAAAGATGTAATGAAAGATGTTTGTAGATCAGTTTGCCAAGGTGTTGTGAAAAGTCTACATTTCTGTTATGCAAGTTTGTTGTGCAATAGTTTGAAACTTATTTGCAGTATAGTATATGTATGTGTCTGAGGTTTTGTGGGTGTGCTTAATTTTACAAGTGTCTCTGTTTTGATTGGAGTGTACAACTTGCTAACTTTCAGGAAGTACCAGACCCAATCAAGTACTTTGTTACACGATGGAGCAAAGATCCTTGGATCCAAATGGCATATAGTTTTGTAAAGACAGGAGGCAGTGGTGAAGCTTATGATATTCTAGCTGAAGACCTACAAGGAATGATCTTCTTTGCTGGTGAGGTGAGCGTCCTGATCATGTACATGTTCTGAGGGAAATTCAGTTATGTATTATATAAGCTACATATCAGAGCAGAGCAGGATGCATTGAAGCTCTGAGGCTGCCTGGCAAAACAGCAGTGAAATCACATAACAGGCTGGCCTAGGATTTGTTTCTTATCTTATAAGACTATAATGAACACAGAGATAGACCATTGAGTGGCAGCAGCTGTTCAGTCTGAGTTGGGACAGAGCCTTCCCAAATAGCAGAGTGTGCCAGCTTAACCAGAGTTAGCCGGATGCAAGCAGAAAGACTGAGGCAAACACAGAAGAAAGTTAAAGGTTTAAACAACTTTTGTATTCTGGCATAACAATATCAAGGTCAGTTTAAACAATCCAGAGATCATATCTGGATCAGATTAGTATCTTATCCAAAACAGTGACCATAAGCCGGTGTCCAAAGTCCAGTCCATGATCCAGTTCAGTCTCTCCCAGCACTTCATCCCACAACCCAAACTAACAATAACAGCACACAAAACTAACCAGGCCTTCTCCACAGCAGGCATCAGATTCAGACACCTGCTAATGACATGATGCTGGTAGCACACGACACACATAGCTTCTGGAACTTTCCAGAAATGTCTGCAAATTGTGATATACCAATTTACAATCCCGGCAACCCCAATAGGCCTGACAGCATCTTTCCAGGGTCTCACACCTTTTCTAGTTTTGCTATCCATATTCTTTTTGAGATATTGGGAATTACCAATACATTCTCAGTGTGCAGAATGCTTTTATATAGAGTTGGAGTATATGCATACTGAATTCTTTCACCTTTGCTTCAGGCCGGGAGGCTGAAGCTGCAGAAAATGGGCAATGTGTTCCTGATAATTATCCTGGCATTTTTTTTAGTAGCACTTGATATAACTAAAAATGCTGTTTTCCTGAGGTTCCTGGTAGAATTGGAGGTTGATTGCATTGTTTTGTAGCTATTTCACTGTGATCTGAGAAGCAGTTCCAAAGATGCTACTGGGTGGTGGTGAATCTCTGCCTCTGTGTGAGAATCTATGGAGTGTCGCAAGGTTTTATGGAATTCAGGGAAAGTCTTGGAATATCTTTCTTCCTCAAATTCTATTAAGGCAATGGATTGGTTAGTAAAAGAAAGTAAACTAGTTAGTGATACATTGAACTAATTTGTTAATAAGTGAAATTAAACAATCTGGATAGGAAATTATTTTTTCAGGTGCAGTTTGTGCACCTGATTAATCCTTTCTTGGGAAATTGAGATTTGGACTTAATGATGCTAATCTTCGGGTTGGGCTTCTATAGTGTACCATTTGTGGGCTCCTTCTGAAGTATGATTAAAAACTACATGTGATCCACATCATTACTGTGAGATTGTAAGCATAATCCAAAAAAGCACATCAAGCTTATTCTCAAAAAAGCACATCATGCTACCAGTGGGTTCCAGGCCCAATTCAATGGGTTTTATTATTAATTTAATAAATGAACTTGTTCCTGAACATCTGTAGGAATACCAATTCCCCATACTTCCATGCCATAGATCTGCCCTTTTTGTAGGTTCGTTATAGCATCTGATGGTGCCCTAGAAAAGTCCCCCACTGAAGGTAATTATGTGATGGACATTCTGGTTAGGGAGACAAGGCTATGGGCTTTCTTTTATCATTTCTCCCAGTCATTCATTAGTAAGTTAAAACTTTCTCCTCAGGCTGTTCTTTTAAAAGCATCCAAATACAGACATAACGATAATGAAGTTTTTACTTCTTTCTCTTGCCTTTTGCCTGTCAGTCTGGTTTAAGCAATTTGTATTTTAGTGCACATCCTGTTATTGTAAGCCGCTTTGGAGTTTATGTTCTATGGGAAGAAGGATAAAAATAACATTGGAGCAGTAAGCTATATCCCTCTAGCTTTGTTCAGCAATCAAATCGGATGTATGGAGTCCTTCTAATTCCCTATGGAGAGAGGATGTATTTAGAAGCCCAGTAAATAATTTTTCTTAAAGACATTTAGGGTGCAATCCAGAGTAACTAGGGGGAGCCATTGCTCCGACATAAGAACAATTTACTCTGGATTGCAATATGAATTTCCTATAGGTTTTCACTAGGTGGTACTGTAACTACACTGACATAAATGTCTGTTATGTGCTCCCGTAGTTACTCTGGATTGTAGGGTTAGAAGTTCCGTTTGAGCCTCTGCAAGCATCAGGTACATGATCAATATGTTTTTACTTTCATATAACATTTCAGTTATTTTGTTTCTTTTTCAACAGGCCACCAACAGGCACTTTCCGCAAACAGTTACAGGAGCCTATTTGAGTGGGATTCGAGAAGCAAGCAAAATAGCAGCATTTTGAATACAGAATTACCATTTACAGTTTTTTTCCAGTCTCTGGTACCTAAAGAGACAATCTTCATCATTTTTGTTATACTTGAAGATGCAAGAATACTGAAGTTCTATCAGTGATGAATGCTAAAGTAGCCTTTATTTATTTGCAATGCTACCAGAAGAACATGCACATAAAACTAGACTTTGTGGTCCATTTGAGAGATAAGAGTTTTCTGTTATTTTTGGGAGGCTGGAATGAAGAATAATGTAGAAAGGTGGCAGTGGCAGCAGTTGGTGGACCACTAGCTAGCTAGCACGTGAGCAGTGGTTGAATGACTAAGAAAGGACAATTGCCTTGAACGATGTGTTCTTTTTGAACCAAACTGCTAGGGGTGCTCATAAATATAATCATAGGGTTTGTTGGTGATGCCCAGGTTTTTTTAATGAGAAAATTTATAAAACTGTTCTATAGAAAGTGTCTTAATATTTATAAAGTTGATAAATAGGATGGGGCTAAATACTGTATTCGTGATCATGTACACAGATCAGCAAAAATGTTAATTTCCTTTTGTGCAGTGATAATGTAGGTAAAATAGTTTTCTAATTGTAAAAGCATGATCAGGGATAGGCAACTGAGCCTATAGTGAATTATTCAGCTTTTGTGTGTTTAAAGTCAATGACTGCTTTTTTTTAAAAAAAACAAATGGTTAAAATAAGGTGGTATCCAGCTACAACCCTTAAATCCCACTGAGATCAGTGGGACCCAGAAGTGCTTAACTTTAGATTGTACCCTTTATATGTACCCTTTGTTGATGTGGTCAAAAAGCCTGCTGAAGAAAATCAGTTTGTATTCTAATTAGAAAGTATCCTAAATAATTCAAATAAAGTGACTGAAAGGCATTCATGTATGCACACCATAATATTTCCATAGCAAAATACTTTGCTTTTGTTTTGGAAAAGTAATGACATGTTTTTGAAAAAGAGAAAGCCCTGGATCATATCATGTTTTCTAAAATGACAATATAAGTAGAATGAAAAGTGATCTTATACAAAATTAAAGTTGTTTTTTTAGAGCTGAACAGCTGCTTTATTTGCATCTTATTGGTGAAGGGTCAGTATGGAAGCTTGTAGTAAAAAATGTAAAATGCAAATGTTGTGTGCTAATTTCCCATGAGCTCCCTTCCTTTAAAATCTTAAATTGGTACAATGTTAAGAACATGGCTATGAGAAAATGTCTACATGTGGTTAGAACAAATTAATTTGGACGTATCTAAAATTAAATTGCAAACTTGTTTTAAAAAACTTGTCAAAAAGCAATGCCGCCTTGCATTTTGCCCAGGAATAAGGGGCACATTTAAGTTCAGGTTTAGTATAATTTGAAGCAAAGCACTTATGCATCTGGAACTACGCATGACTAAGGATTTTCTAGTGATTAGTATTACGACAAGATGGAGAGTCATACTATAAACATCAAACCATTTTCTCTTTAAATATCTGTAAATTTTGTTCATTTTATTTAAAATACAGTATATAAATTCTTCCTCATTCAGGAAGAGTTCAGGGTTCAGTTTTAACAATTGAACAAAAAAAACCCAACAACCTTGTGAAGCTTATTTTTAAGCATGCATTTTTGTATTGTGTACATACAACCTACGCCTTGTATAATCTAGCAAAACATTAAAATACTGTTTTCTGACTGTGGAGCATGACATGTAAAATATACTGCTTGTGTGACTTAATGATAACAATAAAACTAGAAAGTGCCCATTTAGTTGTGTTGATGGCTGTCGAAATATGAAAGGATGACAAAAACTTGTATTTTTACTTAATCATGCACCCTTTCCCAGAATTCAGGAAATATACCTTAGAAAACAGAATCAGTAATAAGCTTGTAAGAATAATTAGCCAAAGAGAAGGTATTAGCCAAAGAATAGTATTAGAAAAGTTCTTAATAAGTTTTGGATGGGAGCTTTCATCAATAACGAGAATTTCTATGGGGGCAAGATGTTGTAGAAAAACTTTCTGCTGTTTACCTTTTTAGTTTCAACATTATTTTAAGGTTGCTGAGAAGGGGAAAGCCTTTCCATATAACGTCCAATAGAATAGCTGTAGTAACCTGTTTCTGTTCTACTTTTATTTGAAAAAAGCTTTGCTGTCTCTGTGGTTGCCTTCTTTTCTCTGTGCAGCATGAAGCTTTTAAGGTGAAACTATTACAAGCATCTTATAGATCAGTGTGGACAACCTTTCAACTTAGACATGGTTAGGATTGTACTCCAACTTAAGATTAACTTAAGTTCCCTGACCTTATCTGTTGTGCAGAAAAGAAATTTTAGTTTGAGAATTCCTTTTATGAAGAGGAAGGGGTAGCACTCCTGACACTTGGGTTGCCATTCCCCTTGGTAGGATCTGGAAGAAGATTCCTCTTTGAGCATCCCTTTCCAAACTGGGCTTAAGGGTAGGAATGCCACAATCCTCACTTGCAGGAAGAACCGTCAGGGTCCCTTAACTGTGCTGTGCAAGATGTTAACCATCTTGCAACCCCCAAAAACTACAAACTATAAAAAGGCAAGCAGTTAACAAAGTTTCTACTTTCCTCTAATAAAGTGGAACAAGGAAGGTGGAAATGCTAACTCATGCTAAAATCTAAACTCAGCTCCTAAGACTGACAAATGGTCAAGGCATCACTTCTCCCAGCTGGAGACAAGGTGTGTGGAATGCCATCCTCTCCCAAACAGAAATAATCAGGGTAAGAAATTCCTGACATCTGAGATGTTCCAGAGCCAACACAGAAGGGTTAGAACAGAGAGCCTATTGCTCAAGGCCTTACCACCAATTATGACACCTTAATCCCAAAAGCAGCATCTGATGAAGCAGCCAGGTCACCCTGTAGTACAGGAATTGAAAGGCATTGAAAGAGTAGAACCATCAGAAAATGGGGGATGCCTGTATTTGATGGAAGTATGCATCAAGGCCCACTGCTTTCCTATAAATATCTGTCAGAGCAGAATAACCATAAAACTGTGCTGAAGCAACAGTGCTTCTAAAGCTGTGTCCCCTTCCGTGTCAGTTCTCTAGGATGTGCAGGTCAAATTCAATACACGCCCTCGGCTAAGAAGCCAAACCACTAGCCAAGGCCTTGTGACCAGTGTTAGAACCTCTGTTAAATCAGATTCTGTAGTCCGAAAACCCTTTGTATTTTTGATAAGGAAACAGCTCTATGCACAGGTCAGGACACGCCAGAAATTTTTCCTTGGGATGGAGTAGGTTCAGACAGAGTGGGGGCAAAATTAACTCCTGCACCCTTTGAAAAGGGGTGTTGACCCTTGGCACAAAGATCTGATCCAATCTAAGGACCACTTGGCCTTGATGGAACTTGGCTTGGTGTTGTCACAGTGCCACTAGCCAACACCCCTTCTTCCTGAATAACCATCATAGACAGTACTAACGATTCCTGAGAATACAGCCAAAAGATCCCAGTAAGTGCCTCTTGATCTGCGGCCAGTTAATGGGAGCTCCCCCCTTCAAGTTTGGATATGAGGGTGTGTGGACTATCCCCAAACTTGAACCAAGGACATTGACCAATACTGCTTTTTTATAATAAATTTTTATTCTGGCTCTAACTTGTTTGAGGCTCCTAGAGCCTGCCAATGGGGAAAAGATGAAGCAGAGATCTGCTGCTCTTCCACAGCTGTATGATCTACATATGGTAAAACGGAGTCTCTTTGGGCTGTTGCACTGGCAGAGCTGGCTATGAGGAAACACTGATGAGTAAAAGCCGCATTCCTTGCCAAAAACAGGGCTATGTCTGCTATTGTTGGATGCCTCCTGTTTTTCACTCCTGGCAGGTGAGCCTGCCAGGCTTAAAATGGCACACAAGCCAAAGGTCTCCCTTGTACAAGTAACACAGGGACAAAAGGGGGGCTGCCAGGCCCATGTCAGCTTCAGGCCTGCCTTGTGCAGTAGCACAAGAAAAAAGTCTGCTAGGCCTGCAATGTCATAAGCACCAGGCTTCCCTCAAGCAGTCGCATTGGGGGAAGGAAGAAAATCTGCTAAGCCAAATTAACTTGTACACCTCTGCTTTCCATGTATAGTATAAAACACAGGGAAAAATATCTGATGTAAGCCATAGCCCTTTCCCATGCAGTAGTGTTGTGTCCTAGATAATGCTATAGCTATAAAAACATTAAGAATTTAAGCACTGAAATAGTTATAGCATATTTTATAAAACAAGGCTCTCTCAAAGTCTCTTGCCCTTTTGTAAATGCAGTTAACTTCATTTCTATAGCATCACAACAGTGAAAAGCACATAAGCTCCACAATAGAAAGACTGCAGAAAGTACTTAACTGTTCATTTGCACAACTTTATCAAAAATTAGCAAAAAAAACCTATGTGTTTGGGAATGAATGGGATGTGACCATTTTTATAGCTTAGAGCAGAGGTTTCCAAATCTCAGCCAAGAGGCCAAATGTGGCCACCAGGCCAGATCCATCTTGAGGGGCAAATGCAGTCCACATGCATTCTCCTTAACTGTTTCTCTGGCTCCTCTGTTCTCTTAGAAATAGTTTAAAAATCAGGTTTTAGTTTTGTGGCATTGGAAAAGATGAGAGACATGCTGTTAAGTTGTTAGGCATACAAATTCATTTACTGTAACTTAATGTACCTGAGGTTGAAGGATATTGACATTGCTGTCAATGGAAAATGAAATGTCATCTGTAGCTACCTATAAAACCTCCAACAGTCTTGAGTCTCTTGCTGTACCTAGTCCTTATGGCTTAACTGATGTTGGTCCATCTCCTTTAAATGGCATTAATACCCATTACCCCCTTACTTGAAAAGCTGAAATTCAGTTCAGGTTATATTTTGGAAAACAAAACTCCTAAGAACAGATGATACAGAACAAGAGGAAAACCCGTGATACAAGTTCATCTATATTCATGTAAATCATTCATTGTGTTTCAGCCTGTGTCTAAACACAACTAAGCTATCATTTAGTTTCTGGGTACAAGTTGTGACCTTGAATTATAAACTGGGATGAGTAATTTCTTTTATGTTTGCCTGCAATTATCAGTTTGTATTTTTGAAAAACCAGCAAAGAAATTAAAAAACCCAGCTTGTCTCTAACCCCTGCCTTTTGTGTGTCAGAGCACCTTTTTCCAATAGAGAAGACTGCAGTTGTTCAGAAAGAACTTATTACTGGGGGGAAAAACTTCTTGCTGATAAGCACCATGTTGTGACCCAGCAGCCTTGTGTCATAGAATTGGGTTCCTTCCATAGGGTTGGAAGGGACCTAGTAGGTCATCTAGTCCAACCCCCTGCATGCAGCAGGAAATCCCCCTAGAGCATCCCCGACAGGTGCTCGTCGAGCCTCTGCTTGAAGATCCCCAGTGAGGGAGAGCCCACCACCTCCCTTGGCAATCTGTTCCACTGCCGAACCGCCCTCACTGTCAGGAATTTTTTTCCGGATATCCAACCGGAATCTCCTCTTGCAGTTTGTACCCATTGGTTCTAGTTCTGCTTTCAGAAGCAGCTGTGAACAAATGAGCCCCTTCCACCCTATGACAGCCCTTCAGGTACCTGAAGAGGGCAATCATGTCTCCTCTCAGCCTCCTCTTCTCCAGGCTGAACATCTTAAGTTCCCCCAACCTTTCCTCGTAGGGCTTCCCTTCCATCCCCCTGATCATACTTGTCGCTCTCCTCTGGACTTGTTCCAGTTTGACTGCATCTTTCTTCAAGTGAGGTGCCCAGAACTGAACACAGTACTCAAGGTGAGGTCTGACCAATGCCGAATAAAGAGGAACTAGAACTTCTCGTGACTTGGAAGCTACAGTCCTCTTAATGCAGCCTAAAATGGCATTTGCCTTTTTTGCAGACACATCACACTGCTGACTCATGTTCAGCTTGTGATCCACGGTGACTCCAAGATCCCGCTCACATGTTGTGCTACCAAGCAAAGTATCTCCCATTTTATACCTGTATTTTTGGTTTTTATTGCCCAAGTGCAGAACCTTGCACTTCTCCCTGTTGAAATTCATTATGTTTGTTACAGCCCAGTATTCTAGTTTATCCAGATCCTCCTGAAGGTTTCTCCTGCCTTCTGTTGTGTTTGCTACTCCTCCCAGCTTGGTGTCATCTGCAAATTTGATCAGGCTCCCCCGTATCCCTTCCTCTAAGTCATTAATGAAAATGTTAAAGAGAACCGGTCCCAAGACAGAGCCTTGGGGTACCCCACCTGAAACTGACCTCCAGGTTGACACAGAACCATTTACTAAAACCCTTTGAGTGCAGCCATCGAGCCAGTTGCGGATCCACCTAACGATTGCCCCGTCTAGCCCATATTTTTCCAACTTCCCAATTAAAATGTCATGTGGGACCTTGTCAAATGCTTTGCTGAAGTCAAGATAAATGACATCCACAGCATTGCCACTGTCCAGTAAGCTCGTAACCCAATCAAAAAAGGAGATCAGATTTGTCTGGCAAGATTTATTTTTGGTAAATCCATGCTGGGTTGTTTTGATCACCGAGTACTTGTCTAGATGTGCACAAATTGTGTGTTTTATGATTTGCTCTAATATCTTGCCCAGGACTGAAGTCAAACTGACTGGTCTATAATTTCCCGGGTCTTCTTTTTTCCCCTTCTTAAAAATTGGGACTACATTTGCCCTCTTCCAGTCCAGTGGCACTTAGTCCAGAGGAAAAAAGTCCAGTCCAGAGGAAAAAAGAAATTCCTCAAGGATTTCTCAAACATGATTGACAAAGGCTCTGCGTGGACATCTGCGAGTTCCTTAAGAACTCGAGGCTGCAGCTCATCTGGTCCAAATGACTTGAATTCATTTAGGCCGGTTAAGTGGTTTTGAACCAGTTCTCTGTCAATCTTAATCTGCTGTTCTACACCATCTGTTTTCATTACCTCTTTTGGGATGCAAGCCCATCCCCACATCAGCCAATGATCCCGCACCCCCATTTGCACAGCCCTCTTTCCGAGAATAGATGACACAAAGTAGGAGTTGAGCAGCTCTGCCTTCTCCTGGTTTCCAGACACCTGCTGTCCATCTTTGTCCAGGAGCAGCCCCTCCCCCTCGTCTCTCCTCCTGTTCCTTTGGGCATATCTAAAGGGCATATCATCCCTCCTTTTCCCTATACCTACCTCTCTAATATGCTTACCTAAACTAGACATTTTGCACTAGTGTTTGGATTACATTTGTATCTTTAAAACAAGGAAAACGGAACATTTTCTTCTAGATGAGACACAACAGGCACCTTTTTTCTGTATTAAGTTTTACTGTACAGGTATTAAAATATCAAAATATACATTTTCCTTAAAGACATTTATTGAATACAAAACTTAGTTACATTCAGCCTTAATATAAAGGATTACATGCAAAGAAAATGGTAAAAATGGTAAGAGATCAGCTTTCTAACCAGTTGAATACGTTCAGAAATAGACCCTGACCTTTGATTCCTCATCTACACATTACTTGAACTATTTGACATCCGTAGTATGTGTAAATCAATACAGTCATGGAGGGATTAGTTACATTTCACATTATGACACAGATTTGTTTGGCATCTATTAAAGTTACAATTCATGATTATTGGAGTTCCAACAAAGCAAATACAGGGAGGGAGGGAAGGAGGGAGAGAAGCATAGAAACGTTCAGTAAAACTTCACATAGAACTGTGTACAGAATTATTACACTGCACTAAAGTGGTAGGCATCTATAGCTACTACCACATCCAACACTTAACCTATCCTCCCAATTGTAAAATACATGTTCATTCTGGATGAAGACGAAATACTCACCTGAAGCCACAAAGATTGTAAGGAGTTTATGGTGAAATTATTCCTACACTAGGGAGAATCTTTGATTTTCTAAAGATTCTGAGCCTGTATTAATCCAAAAATGGGACTACTACACAACTGCACGTGGACTTGGTTCAAAGTCTTTACCTTCCTTGTGGGAGATGATTATTCATTTCATTTCAAAGTCAGATCCATGTTTGGTTTATTCCTATGCATTAGGTTCAATAACAGCTATATCACTGCTACATAATAATGATACAGCTATGTTATATCAAGCTTTTGGAACGAGGGTCTACTGTAGCCCTGCTACAAAGTTAAACACTGGAATATGAGTGCAATCAAACTTTCCTTGAAAGGCATATAATACTATCTTTTGTATAGTAATTATACTTGCTTCCAAATTTATCTTAGTTCCATTCTAGAACACTGGTCAAAAATCCAATAAAACACACTGATTTTTTAAAAACACAGCCACCTGGGTTTAAGCAAAGTAGCCTGAATTTAAGCTTATATACAAACAGAACTCTTAAAAAGTACAAAAATAACATCTATTTGGAAGTTACCATGCTTTGACATTGTTCAAGTGTATACACATGCAAGACAGTATAATTTAGAGCACTTGTAGTCAGGATTTGAAACATAACCCTGATTAAGAGAACAAGCGTAAGAATATTCAAAATAATTGTAATGCCCAATACTGAAATATTTTGGTCTCTGCATGTGTATGTGCAGGTATTCAGATTTTTAAAAATTCTCTACATTACAATGCACTAAAACAGCCATAGCAAATTTCTTGGACAAAGAAATTTCATGATGTACAAAGTAACAGAGGCAGTAAACATTTATTGCCATGCAAAAACCTATGAACTGAATTAAACACAAGTTTTAAAAAGTTAAAGCAATTTTCATTAACACTCAGAACATTAAGCCAGTAGAATCATCCAACTAAATACTAATGTTATACAAAAAGGCAAATGTAAAAACAAAAATCCACACTTGTGCTGGTGTTTATAAAATATTCAAGGGAACACGTCTGCAGCCTTTGTTTTCTCCATGTAAGATCATGAAATGAGCTAAAAGAGAAGAGTTGTGTACTTTTTAATCTTTATGTAAAATCCTCCTCCCCCTAATTACTTTCTACAATCTGGTTATGTTGTTCTATCCACTCTCTTGAAAGTATGCAAAAAACAAATTAGACTTGGGCTAGAGGTGTTTGAGGATATACACCATTCCAGGAACATCTGATTTTCCTCAGGATAGATTTTCATGTGAAACAAAAGCAATTAAAAGATTAAGTAGCTCTTTAAAAACACAATCATGGTCATTCAATCAATCCTCCTCTCTAGGGCTTAGAAGAGCCTCCTTTCAGCCTGAAGGCAGATTCCTCCCTTCCCCATGGAGTGCAAAAGAATGCAAAGTGACAATCACTTCCAAAAGCTTTGCATTTTGTCCATGCTCTAGGCCAGGGGGGTCTCCAAACCCAGGTCCTGGGGCCGAATGTGGCCCTCTGCCAGCCTCAATGTGGCCCTCAGCAAGACTCCTCTATACTTAGAGCCCAATCCTGCACCACTCTACTCAGAAGCAAGCCCCTTTCCAATCAATGGAGCCCATTCCCAGGAAGGAGTGGGGAAGAGTGCATTCTTAAGAGCCCAATCTTGAGCATCTCTGCTTAGAAGTAAGCCCCTTTGTGAAAGGGATGTCAAGGATACCATCAGTGTATTCGACAGCATCTCCAACTCCCACAGCAGCGGAGGGATGGAGAACCATCTTGAGGTGCAGGCAGAGGGAGAAGCCCCACAAGATTATATATAAATACCTTATATACGCAAGTATAAGCCTAGTTTTTCAGCACATTTTTTAATGCTGAAAAAGCCCCTCTCCGCTTATACTCGGGTCGGCTTATACTTCTCATAAGATGGGCAAAGAAGTGGATTTCTGCACAAGCAGCTCAGCTTAGGTCAGCCTTTTTAAAAAGCAGGAAAGGCTGCTTTGCTTCCTTCTTTTTAAAAAAACAACCAAGTCAGCAGATTGTTCCCTCTCCTCCCTGCATGTAGGAGCTTGATGGCTCACCACATTGGCTGTTTTCTCCTCATTAAAACAGCAGTAGCTGCTGCATTTCCCACCCTAGGCGTATACTTGAGCTTATACTTGAGGCTTATACTTGAGTCAATAAGTTGTCCCAGTTTTTTGTGGTAAAATTAGGTGCATTGGCTTATACTCGAGTAAATAACATTGTAACATAAGTTCAGCACTACACTACTGAAAGGTTGCCGACCCCGCTCTAGGCCATAGGTGTCAAACTCAAGGCCTACAGGCCAAATCCGGCCTGCCTTGCCATTTTATTGCACTGTGTTCAAATTCATATTTCTGGTTGAAACATTGTCAGTTTGAGACTGTTCAATAAAATGTTAAATCTTAATAAACTATTCGGCCCTTTTAGATTTTGGCGCCTTGTGCTGATTGAATTTGACACCCTGCTCTAGGCAGAAGAAAGGAGGGGTCTGTCTTCCAGCTAAACTGAAGCTCTTTTAAATCCTGGAGAGGGAGGTTAATTTCAATGGTAAGCAGGCTATTTTTAAACCTTAAAGGACGTTTATCTTTCAATTTAAAGGACCAACATAATTTGTGTTACAATTTATATTGCCAGTAAAAAAAATACACTGATAATTAGTTTATACCCATATGAACCTTAGCACTGAAAATTATACTAACGTCATCCAGATGCAACAATTTGTGTTTTTCAAATTATTTGGTTCTAAACTTATCTGGATCTAAAATTATCTGGTTCTAAGCTTATGACTGATGAAACACCTACCATGACTAACTCAAACTGAACACTTTGCTTTTCTGATTAACTACTCTTTGAGCCTACATTTGTAGCAGTGTAGTACTTAACAAACTCATTTTAATAGCTGTTTGATATTTTATGATTAAATCTGAGCTCAATTATAAAAGCTATTTAATACATCTCTCCATATTTCCATTTAAGAAGGGTTAGGTTTCAGCACACACCCTATGCTGTTTCAAATTACTACTATTGCAATGTTCTACTCTGTCCTATGGCAAGTATGTCAGTGAAATTTTAGCTCACTACTTGTTGACTTTTTTTCTTTGTATTCCTGTGATAATATACTGGTATGTATTTGGAATTGCATTTCTTAAAAAATGGCTCATGGATAATTTCAACTGAAAACTGAACTTTTCCATGGGGAAACAGAGGAAAAAGTGACCTGTTTTGCTTTTTATTTTAAACGTGAGTATGTTAACAATTCAAGACATTTTGCAAATTTAAATGCATTCCTGAGTAAAACTGTGATTTGTGGTTAGCATTGGAAACTTTGTTCAGCATTTTCCAATATTTTAAGAGCATAAATCATCATCATCACCACATGATATTTCACCAATCAATATTTACCTCTTTCACTGTCTCTTTGATGAAGTCTTTCCTTTCAGATAAGTCATAGCTGGGATAGCTTTCATATACCTATTAAAAACCATTTTTTAAAAAAGGTTAGTAAAGTAGTACAATTTGAACAAGCTCTTAGGTTAAACATGGAATTTAAAAATTCAGTTAACAATATATCTGGAATGTTAGTAAGAGCTGTGGGGCCATTTGGGTTGGAACAGCAGTGAGGGAGCAAGGTGGTTCATAAAATCCCTTTATACAAATTTTATAATGAAAAGATTATCTCCCATAACCAGCTATCAAGCAGAGTTAATGATCAGACTTTGCCCATTATTCCTTTCACTGTGTACACAAAAGAAGTGACCATCAAACAGATAGATCCCCTATCCCTAGAAAGTAGCATCTCTTTACCCGAGTATTTGTATATTCACCAAGCATGGGAGGGGGTAGTGGGTGGTGTGGATGGCAAAGGGCATAATATAGAAAAAAATATTAGTTAAAATAGGGAGAATCAGAGTTAAATTCCTTACTGCATACAACAATGAGTTATGGCAATAATAATATGAGTTTAGGTTTATGCCATGATTTTATCTAATTGTGCTATTTTATACAAAAATGGGTTTATTTTACATTTTATTACAGTAAACTATTAAACTAAATACCGGCCTATACTTGTAATCAGAATACTGTATTCACTCAAATCTGATGTGCCAACAAATCTAGTGTGCACCTCAATTTTAGAGACTAAATTCAGTTGAAAAAGGTGAGCATTAGATTAGAGTAAATATGGTATATAACTACTTGAGAAGCTTAGAAGAAGGCTGGATCTGTAGAGACAAGGGAATAAACCAACAGGACTTACTTATACATACAAAATATGCACTCAAACATTTATAGCTGCCAATGTGACAGAAATATGATATTCCTATGTATAACCTATATTATACTACTCAAGGCAGAATAATATATTGTGGCAACAGATTTACACTTCTCTCAGTGAAGACATTAAGGGTCTAATCCTAACCAATTTAAGCTGGCACAGCTCACCGCTCCTATTCCCATGGTGGTGTGGGGAGGACCAAACAAGTCTGGTCCTAAACCTTATAGAAGTGGCACAGAAGTGCCTGATGGCACTTTTGCAATACCCCTAGGCCAGTGACTTATGCCAACCTAACTGAAGCTTAGGATTGCAGCCTAGCTAAATTAACAAAGATGAATTAACAGTCTGATAAATCAAGAGGACTGTGTAAAATATGCAGGTATTTTAAATTTTCCTCTAAAATCTCCCTATGGTACATCACAATATACCATAATCACCATATTAATCCAACACCAGAACACTTACCTTTTTGCAAATCTGTTTCATGGTAACTTCCTCTAAATTTGCATTAGCCAACAGCTTCTTAACAGTTTGCTTCAAATCTTCATCTGTGGGTGGCTTTTTTACCTTTTTAATTAAAGGTTCATCATCTGAACTGTCCTCAGACTCACTTTCTAAACATAAAGAAATATTATAGTGCAGTTTCTGACAATGTTACTCTTTATAAAAGTCCTTAGTTGCTTATCTTCAGCTTTTGAGTTATTGTAACATCTTTTCACTATTACAGTAATTATAGTTACCCTGACCAAAATGCAAAGCAAACTATGCAATCAGAATTTATTCAGTGGCTACCTTCTTCCCATATGCAGCCTGCCCTCCAGAAAAGAAAAATCCTAGCCATCTAAATCTTAGCACTACAAACCATACAAATAAAAATGTTTGTGAGTGTAAAGATAAAAGTTCAAAACAACCCTGGCAGCCTCCCCAGACAGTTTTCATGGAGGAGTTACAGGTGGCAATGTTTAATATTTCAGCCCAAGACTTTTCACCCATTTGAGGAAAGTTTCTGTATCATTTCTAAGTGAATTAAAAAAAAGTTAAAAATAAAAAAAACGAAATGCAGAAAGGCTATCAATTTCAAGGATTTTTAATGGTTTTCATCTCATGGCACACTAACAAGGCACTGAAATTGTCAAGGCACACCACCAATTGTTTTTACCATTGACAAGTCACACCAGGCTATTCAAATCCCCCAGTTTTCCTATAAATGGCCTTCCCCAAACTCCCACAGCACACCTGAGGACTATCCTCAGCACACCACTGTCATGGCCACAGTTGCATAGATTCGTAAGCTGAAATCATCCTGCTTCACTGGAAGCTAGACCTGATTGAATGCAATCCTTTGTCTGCAACAGCATGACTACATTTCAAGGACATATTTACCTTTCTTAGAAGTGTTCTGACTCTTCTTGGTTGTACTGCTATCAGCTTTCTTAACATTAGCATTCTTTGTGCCCTTTTTGCTTTTTGAAGCTGACTTTTGCTTGGGTTTTTCTTTTTTTGATCCTTTTTTAGGTCGCTGAAAAAGAAACACAAAAGATTATTCAATTCCATTATATTTTTTTCCACTTTCATTACTATAATAGTGATCTGCCAGAGTTTGTGATTAGAAAGTTCTCTTCAGAAAAAAACTAGTAAACGGGTACTCAACCCAAACCATTACAAACAGCATTATATAATTTTAACTAGTGAAAAGTACCCACGTAGCAGGAGTAAAATACCCCCCCACACACCATCCTCCAATGCCAAAATAAATAAGCTATCTTAAAGATTTTAAAGAGTGGTTCCTGCTGCAGGATACTAACATAGCCAATCCTCTGAAAGTTGATACAAAGTTCCAATCTACTGAGCCTATGGGATATAAATCTGTCAAGCATTGGTGGATTAACAGGACTTCTGATTTTAGGCAATGAAAGACAAAATTTATTTATTTTTTAAATTCAATTTAAATCTCACATTTCACCTATAAGTGTTTGTCTCATAACAAAAAAGGATTACAATTCCCAGTTTCAGGTTGGGATCAGTCTTTTGTGACTCAAATTACAATCTGGAATTCTGATGAATAATAACACCTTGATAATTCATGCCTATACTTCCTAGCATATACTAGCGAAAAGCGTACCCGCGTTGCAGGTGTAACATTTCCCCCTATGCCATCCCCCCATGGCGCAGAAACACCCCATGCGCATCATCCCCCCATGTGCATCATCCCCCCATGCACAACTTTCCCCCATGCGCAACCTCCCCCACGCGCAACTTTCCCCCATGCGCATCAACCCCAATGTGCAACTTTCCCCCATGCGCAACTTTCCCCCATGCACATCACGTCCCCACGCACATCATGTTCCCATGAGCAACTTCCCCCCTGCGCATTACCCCCCGTGCACATCATCCCCCCGTGCGCAACTTTCCCCCATGCGCATCATCCCCGTGCGCAACTTTCCCCCATTTGCTTCAACCCCCATGCACAGCTTTTCCCCACGCGCATCATCCCCCCACGCGCATCATCCCCCCACGCGCATCATCCCCCCACGCGCAACTTTCCCGATGTGCATAATCTGCCGATGCGCAACTTCCCCCATGCGCAGCTTTCCTCCCATGCGCAACTTTCCCCATGTGCATCAGTCCCACATGCAAAACTTCCTCCATGCACAACTTCCCCCCAAGCGCATCATCCTGACATGCGCAACTTTCCTCCATGCGCAACTTCCCCCCATGCGCACCATCCTCGCCAGTGCAACCTCTTCCTCCGGAAAACATCCCCCAGTTCACCAGGCACTGAGCACCAAATTGGCTGGATGTTGTTCAGTCTCCCATGTTAAGTATAGGACAGAAACACGTTGCCCCCTTTTCAGCCCCTGAAGGGTTAAATTTCTCCACATGGTTCCTGGTGGGTGTTCAGGTGACAGAAGGATCCCTCCCAGAATTCCATGCTTCAGGCCCAGCAGTTGGGGCAGAATGTTGCTGAGTCAGCAATTCTCAATGCAAAGTATAGGGAGGAAAACATGTTGTACCCCTTTTTACCCCCTTCCGGTTGGAATTTCCAAAAACCGGTTCTTAGTGCACCCCTCTGTCACGGAAGGAACACCCACCCCAAATTTCACACTTCTAAGCCCAGCAGTTTTGGCAGGGCGGTGATGAGTCAGTGAGTGAGTGAGTGAGTGAGTGACTTTTCTCTTTTATATATATAGATAGATGCCAAAATGGGTCCTCAAATGTCCCTTGGCATTAGTTCTTCGTTTTAACACCCAACCAGACACAGGTTCACAGAACAACAAATCTCTGTTTCGTATCAGCAAGGCTAACAGTGAGCACAATCTTTCACAAGAGGGGTCCGTCTCTAGGTTTTTATCAACTGACCCCTTCAAAGCAAGTCAGTTCTTTGGAGGATTCCCAACACATTCTTCAGCCAGCCTTGGACTGAACACAGGAAGGGAACCAATGCAAAATCTACAGATTCTTTTTTCTGGGGTAGGAAACATTATTGCATAGAACCTATCCTCATATAGCAACACAAAGATTTCACATCAGCCCATCCAGAAGAAAAATCATGCTGCTCAACTAAGCTTAACTTGGTGCAGACTTTTTTTAGTTTTGTTGCTTGGAAGCACTTTTCTTGTTGCCTCACTTGTGAATGTGAGAATGTGCATATGAAAGGACATCATCAGGACTGCCTGCCAATGTCAGCATCAAATAGAAAAGGAACACTTGTGCATCCTGGAAGCAGCCTTCCTGATTTGCTGTGTGAAGAACTGCACCAACACGAAGGACAGCCTTGCGCCTCCTTGTGGGACCTCAAATCATGCAGGGGATGATGTGAAGACAAAGCAGTCTATGAGCACACAGAAAGAGAAGGGGGGAAAAAGCTGGATGCAGTCCAACTGAGGGAAGAAAGTCCCTCTTTCTTGCCATGGTATCCATAATGATGAAAAAGGAGAGTTCTCTTTCCCACAGGTTGACTTTTGCATAAGAACTGATTCTCCCCTTTCTCCCTAAAAATCTAGTCCTGAATTCTTCAACTCCCATACAGAAACAAGATAAATTTTTCAATTGCCAGAGGGTCTTATTCTATCTACAAATGCAGAGGAAACTGAATTTTTGTTGCAGCCTTTATATGCACTTGGCAGCAATTCAGCCACTACTTCTGGGTCCTGCCACAACCAAAAATGTTGCAGCAGTTATTTGAATTTATTTTGGCACAAAGAACGAACTCTGTGTATGCTCCACTTTTCTGAGTACCGTACATTTTTCTGTTCATTTTGTCTTCCAAATTTTTTTCTCTTCAATCTGTAACTTGCTTCTTTTCTCGCTCCTTCTCTTTTTGCTTTTGTTCAATTAATTTTCCTTCTCTGTCTTTTTGTTTTGTAGTGTTTTCCTTATCATTAGTTCTTTGGCCTATTTGCATACCCCCCCGATGCTTTTCCAATTTTTCCTTTATTTGTTCTTCAGAGTAAATATAGCCTGAATCAAAGAAATAAGTTGCTGGGAGTTATAACATTCTTCCCTTCCCCTCATTTTTCTCAAATGCTTTTCTCATTTTCTCACTATGAAATTCCACTAACCCAAGGAGGTTTTCTTCAGAATAATCTGTCTTATGGTATTTATACACCGCTTTTCAACTGAAAAGTTCACAAAGCGGTTTACAAAAAAATGAAAAAATTAATAGCTAGTTAATAATATTAATAATTAATTAAAGTATGAACACAATGAAATAATGACTGTCTGTCTTCACCTTACTCTCTCTACATCTGTCTCTGATCTTTCACTTTTCTCCTGGACTTCAAACAGACATGGCTACTCAGTGTGAAAATAAAGGTCCATCTCTTGACTGACCACCACTTTCCTGGCATAAAATAACTGTTCTTAAGTAGTCCCTCTTGAAATCTTTAGTTCCTTATTCCCAACATTCTCCAGGCAAAACGAAGTAGGACGGCTGATAAATCCTTGAAGGTCTGGGATTTTGTTTGGAAAAATACCTGAATCTTTTGCAAAATTTGAATTATCCATTTTCAAATCAATCTTTGTGCCTACAGGTAGACATGTTTTGTGTCAACTCTAGGAGTACAGCATTATAGGAAAAGGTTTTAATTATTATAACTTACAGCCTTTCCTCTTTAACCCTGCTGTTTGCACAAATTTGAAAAAGATTGCTTTTACCTCCTCATCACTTTCTTTATCTTCTTCAGATGATTCATCTTTCTCTTTCTTTGCATCTTCTTCACTACTTGATTCATCGGACAGGATCTCTGGACATTTTGTGTGTTTGGCTTTTCGTGCTGTTCCAGAGCTGCTGCGTTCTTTTTTACCACCTTTGCTGGGTGTTTTCTTTGATTTTGGTAGTGGCTTTAGACATTGAAAAATGAAACAAATACATATATTATACCTCTGCATTTATATTGCAGCAGTCTTCAATTTGTAAAACCTAGGCCTCACCTCAGACCCTGACCTGATGGGTGGGAGTCCAAGGTGGTCCACTGAAGACTTTATTTTTTTCCATTAAGATAGACTAGATAATACTTGTCTAATACTGCAAGACAAGAGAATTTGGATTTTTACCGCAGATTGAATGCCCTGCTTGCCTCAAAACTCTTCTAGAAGAAAACTAATTTTCATAAACACGGGCACTCATACTGCAGTAAAAATGCTAAGATTTTTAAATGTCTCAGATGTATCAATTAACAACATTTAAGCAGTAAACAACTTCGAGGTTGCTCTGACTAAACAATCTCAAGGAAGACAGTAATTTGCAATCCAATTTTAATCCTGGGTGTTGCTATTTTTGTAAAATAATGCTGTTCTGAGTTTACCCATAAGCCTTTTTAACTAGCTTCTTCCATTCTCTCCTTTATTTCAATTAGGAAAAAAAACAACACAAAATGACTTCCAGGATAGTAGAAGTCACTTATCTGTTGTCCAAAGTAGACTTGGAAATAATGAGGGCGAACAAAGGAAAGAAATGAGAATAGTATCCAATATAGATATATCATGCTTTCCAAAACTGGACACACACTTGTGAGGTTTTGTGTTTTTTTTTTAAAAGGAATATGCAAAGATTTAAAGTGGGAGCATTTAGCAAAAAAAAATTAACTGTGTTTTAATTGTTTCTCAAACATAAACAGTTGTAATTAACAGTACAATCTTATGAATGTGTGCTCAGAATTAAACTCAATTGATTTTGGTGGGACTTTCTCCCATTTAAGTATGGGAGATTCTAAAGGCTGCAATCCTAAAGACACTTTCCTGGGAGCAAGACCCATTGAACACAATGGGTCTCACTTTTGAGTAAACATGGTTGGATTGTGCTCTAAGTCCTACAGAAGTCATGGGACAGAGTCATGACTAATTCCTTTAGGTGACAATCCCTTACATCTGCTTCCCATACTCTGCACCATGGTGCTGTAACATATTCAAAGAGGTGCTGCAGGAAAGTTTTAAGGCACTGTAGGATATTCAAAGAGAAACACCATGGGGTACCATGAGAAAATTACAGTTGACCTAGGGACACTGTGAAAAGAGAAATTTTGGAAACCACTGCTATACAAACTAACCTGGGAACACAATGAGGCTAACTTATGAGTACAGAACTGAACTGTTAGACATAATTTTTTTAAATTTAGGATACAACCCTAAGGAACTAATGCTCCCTCTCAAACAGGCACTCAATCTTATTTTATACCTTTCGGAACACTAACAATAGTCCAAATTAAAAAGAATGATCATGATTAGCGTTCTTGCCCCCATCCTATCCCAATTCATATTACAAGAAAGCTCTAACCACAGCTTTACAATGTCTGAAGTTACCTTGCCTGAAGGTTTTGGATTCATTAAAAAGTTTAAGATTCTGGCTACTAGTTCACTATTAACTCCCGATCTTTCCAAATCAAGAACCTCGCATATACTTTTCAGCATTGCATTTCTGTACCTGTGGATAAACGTATTAAACTGAATATAGTTTATATACATGATCTGCAGTACAAAGAAAATTTACATACGTTTGTCACATGGGCCATGGTTATCTCAGGATTACTCATACTCAAAATCTTGAAGTGGTTGGAATAAACCTTTTTCAAAGATTTGTTTATACAGCTCTTTTTTAATGTGCTTTTCGGCCCCTTCATAGCAGCATACAAAAACTAGACATAAAATTTAAATGACCATATTATTTTAATCAGCAGACTAAGGAAATACAGGAATAGAAACTCCATCTAACTCAAATGTCTGGCAGAACAAAATAATGCAACCAAATGATGAGAGACTGTTATGTGAGTGAGCCAAATGGGTCCCAGGCAGCAAGAACGTCCATAATCTGGTTACTGCAACAGCAAAATATACTCTGTTGCATGTCCCTGTCACATTGACCACTGACAGTAGAGGAACACAATGCAGGACCTCAACTGATCAGATTTACTTGGGAAGTGGTAGTCATTCAAATATCCTGGTCCTTAAAATTAAGGACTTTAACAACCACCCCTTTTAACAATGGAGTGTAGAAATGAGCTGGTAATCACTGCAGATGGGACAAAAATGGAGTGACATGCTCCAGAATTCAGGATCCAACAAGGACCCAATGGCAACAAGTCCAAATATATTTGCAAAATATAGGATGTTACACAACGTTACACAAGTTATCCCAGAACTAAATCATACCACATCTGCATTTTCAACTGTATCTTAAAAGTACTCAACTGAAGATTTGAGAAATGCAATACCTATAAATTACATTTCAACAATTGATAATTTTTATCCAAATTACATGGAGAAAAATTATCACAAATTACATTATAAAATAGTACACGTATACAATTGTGTAATACTGCAATCAAAAGAAATATAGGCACAGAAGACAGTACTGTGGCACCTCACGTAACAAATTTAATTCGTTCCAGAGGCGTGTTTGTTATGTGAAACCTTCTTTATGTGAAGTGGATTTTTCCATAGGAAATAATGGAAACTCAGACAATTGGTTCCACAACCCCCCAAATATTCATATAAAAATATTAACTGGATGTAAAACATGATGACAAAATACTGGAATTGAATTCAAAACCTGCATTCAATGTGCATGATCATTCAATGTGCAGTCCCAGACACTTTCCTGGGAGAAAGCTCCATTTAACACAATGGGGCTTACTTCTGAGTAGACACTGTTAGGAGGCAGCAATCCAAGACACTTTCCAAGTGTCTCCCCACTTTCTCCTTCTCTTCATCCTGAGCCTCTCTCTCCCCTGCTCCCTCCTGGCTAGCCCTGAGCTGCCTCCCTCCTTTTCTCTCTCTCTGCCCAGCAGACACCTTGCCACAGGAGGAACAGCGCAGAAGTGTTGCTTTTACTATGGGCAGGTGTGCTAGGCAGCCCTGATGCTTTTTTAAAGGGCTGCTAGCCAGCACATCTGCCCCAACGGCCAACTAATGGATTTGTTATGTGAAGCAGAATCCTAGATAAATTTTTGTTTGTTATTTGGAACATACTTTACGTGAGGCATTTGTTACGTGAAGGCGCCACTGTATATGTTTTACAATTCAGGCTAAAATTCAACTCTGATTTCAAAAGGTTTCAGGATGACTGTTTTATAAATGATCACATCCCTGAATAATTTTCTAAATATCATGTTCTTAAATAATTGCCAATATGCTGGAATATTTCATATATAATTCACCTCAAAGATTTTAGATTTCACCTTAAAATATGTGTATTTTATACGGTCAAGTATACAGTATAAGGAAAAAAAACAGATCAGGGGAACAAATCTAGCAAACTCAAGTTTGATTATGATGGCAAACTTTAATAATCACTGTGAAAACATCTGCAATAAGTTCTACATATTTTAAAAAATTGTCTGCAGATCATTAGAAGGGTTACTTCTACAGGTTGATGTCCCCTAAGTCCACCTAGAGCTGCTCTGACCCTGTGAGCTGCTCTGAAGGAAAAGAGCTAAAAACTGGAATATATCATTAACTTGCCAGAAGCCATATCACCGAGGCAAAATTATTACAAAAATATTAAGATTAAGAAACTAAAGTTAAAAGCACAATTTGGCCAACAGGTATTTTTAGGAACTTATAATTTTAAAGAGAGAACTGAACATGCTTATCTTTCCCATTAAAATAAACTTCTGCTTTGTAGTATGTTTGGGTCATGAGATATAAATTATTGAAAAATATCTTTCCATAAGTACTACAAGCAAAAACAATGTAGTTCCAGTAAATTTATTCATCTCAGATATAAGCATTCATGCACACAATATTAAATCATTCCTATGCCAGAAATGTGGTCTGAAATGAAGTAATTTATATGAGGTCATTAGATTACATCCAAGGAAAAAACTGAGTTCCAAGCAGCTGCCCTGTCCAAGATTTGAAATGTATATAATCAATATAATCATGCTAAGAAGTTTTTTTAAAATTACTTTTTTAACATTTCTTCTTTTTTCTTATACTGGTCACTTCCTTTTTCAAATGGAAACCCACTGAACTGGCCCACATTCTTTTTTAATGAAGCAACCTAAGAGACAAAATGCATTTTAAATGAAATGTAAACAGAATCTTTCAACTTTACATTTATGACAACCTTAATGCATGCATGCTCAGAGCTATTAAGTGAAGAAACTTTGGGTGTTTAAACTCAGGATTCTATTTTCAGTTATAGTATTATAAGCAGCTCAATTGTGTTCAAAAAATAGAACAAATGTTTAAATTCACTGTTCTGAACTGCTGTAGAACTTCCCAAGAATGAAAAATTTGGAAAGAATCTCCTTCCGATGAGTGAGAGAACTGCTATAGCCTGCATACATTTACATTTCTGAATAACAAATATTCTAGTAAGATTTGTTGTCATAGACAACAATTGTGTAGAGGATGTGCAAATATAAGTACTGTACCTAAGAAATAATTCATGAGACAGTTATGCATTTAACTGTCAAGACAGGCTTAAATAGTCTAGACACAAAAAAGTTAGGACTGTAACACAGATTGCATGTGTTGAATTGCCATATCCCCTCAATTCAGCAAAAATTTCAATCAAAGAATATAGTGAAAGAGCTAGATAGAATTTGATAAGGCTGGAAAACAACCCAAATTTTAGAACCCTGAAACATAGTAGGGTGTGCTTAGAACTAGCAGTACCAATATGAGGAATCCCAAAATCTTTCAAACACAAATAAAATCAACTGAAGAATAAATAAACTGATGCCTATCCTAAAAATAGGTGAAGATCCAACCAACTGATCTCATGAAACAAGCTGAAAGTTTATGCAAATTTACTTCTCAAAATAGCCACATGGCCAGCCAATTTTGGAGATTGAAGCTAGATGCAACTATAGTTTATATGAATTCAAATGTTCAAAGTAAAACTGATAAAATCTCAAGGAGCCTACGTAAAGGTAATGCCTAAATTTATCTATACAACCATGCCAGCTACTCCACTCCTCTGATTTCAAAGAAGCAAATTTTCAGCTTGGGAATCCTCATGACTACAGCCTTCAGAAGGAAGCTATTCTATACTCCATGCCAATTTCACACTAACATGAATGAAAACTAAATCTTAAGATTTCTTACTGTGCCTGGTCTATTGTAAAGAAGTTTGTGAAGATTTCGAAGTTCGTCTGTTTTCTTCTTGCTAAGGAAGTATTGTATTCTTTCAATTTCACAAAGTTTCTTTCCTTTTCCTGAAAAGGGAAGTGTACATAAAGTGTCACAACAGTGACAAAATATTTGTCTACACAATTACTACAGTAAATTTGTTATGAAATGGAAAAGGATGCAAAGCCTAAGAAAGGACATATAATACACCTGTCCTTAAGAGATTGTCAAGTAGTAATCAAGTTTTATTCAAGAATGTAAACACAATGAAGTGATGACCGTAATGCACCACCAGCTCCAAATGTGCATGCAGCAGACACCAACGTTCAACAGAACAAACCTCTGAATGGTTCACAAGTTGTATCACAAAGGCAGAACTGCTATATAAGGACAAGATGTCCTTTCACACACATAACTGAAACTCACCATAATGATGCACTGTCAGCTATAATACAAGCAGAGGGGCTTATACAGGTCCAATGAATGTAGGGATCCCTTCTGCCTCTCAGCATATTTAAGTCATTCTCAAACTCTCAGAGTTTGAAAGCCACACTAAGTTGTTGCAGAGAAGGGGAAAATGCAGTGATGTCACTTTTGAGAGGTGCAGAGACCAATCAAAATAGGTTGCTAGAGAAGAAGGGAGCCAAGATCTTTTGCAGTGGGACCCAGAAGTGGGTCTCAAATTATTTTGACAGTTTTGCGCTTTGGGGAGCTCTGCAGTCTTGCATAGAAACCAGTACTGGTGAGTGGAAGAAAGCCCCTGCACCCTCAAAAGAAATGCCATCCCTGAGATCTCATTGCTGCATTTCTCCTCGTCATGTCCCTTATGGGAGCAGAAGCCAGGAATCACTCTCAAGCTAAGGAATCACAACACCCCAGTTTGAGAACCACTGGCTTACCCTATGGAGCTCTGAAAAGCCACAAAAACAGGGATGTTCAGGTACAAGATATACACCAAACAGAAAGGAGAAAAGATAAATTTCCTGGAAATCAAAGCAAGCCTAATTAACTCAACCACAATTTTAAAGGATAGGACTGAATTTCAGCTGATGCAAATTTAGCATTTGTTTGAAACTCCAGAACTGAAGAGATAATTCTTGCATGATACACAATATGCTTAAAATTCATAAAATAATTCACCTGGTGTAATTGTAAAAGGTTCCTTTTGTAATGAGGACACCTGCATGGTTAATCTTTCTACTTTTTTCTTTTCTCTTTTTCCTTCAACAATGAGGCTCTTTTCTGAAAAAGAAAATTAAGAAAGCACATATTCAACAAAATTTAGAAAACAGGTTGTTTTAAAGAACAGATTCTAGTGTTCCTTTCTGTGGTTGTACAACTCACCTTTTTCTTCTTCCTCCTCTTCCTCCTCACTATCTTCAGCTTTGTTTTCAGTTTCCACTTCTCTTTCTTCTGTTTTTTCAGTAGAAAGTGCATCATCTTTTTCAGAAACAGAAGACATGGCTGGTTCTATTGCATCAGAACACAGGAAAAATAAATATTGACAGTTCCATTTTAGAATTAACATCCCATGCAAAAATTGTCCGATCTTTTGTAGCATGAGTTTGTACCATGCAAAATTTGTACCATGCAAAAATGGGACGATCTTTTGTAGCATGAGTTATAGATTTATTAGGGAGTACTCAGTTATTTTAAAATTGCTATTTAGTGCATGCTAAAATATTGTGGGAATATTAAACAAGTAGAAGTTAAAACATTAACTTCATTAGATAAAATAGCTAATAATCATACTACTAAATAAACGAAGAGCAAGAAAGCAACAAATACAAAGTTGACTTGCAAGACAGAATAAGCAATTGCTTGTTCCAAAGGATAAATCTATTCTAGACAAGCAGACAATACATTCCATCTATCCTCTGAAATTCTACATGCGCAAAGGTCCTTAATGTCAAAGCATTTTTGTAAAAATTGTTAAAAGTTTCCATGATCATCTTCAGATGCAACATGTGCTGGTATAAGAGTCAAGTTTCTGTTCTCCACATGCCTACCCATTTCTTCCATAGTCTTCAGTCACTTTTTCCGTACCAATGATGACCTGCTTCTCTCCTTAGCTATGCTACTTTTTAAATCCCAGTATTCCTTATTAAAACCTATCTGTGCCTTTGGGTTTTTATACATTACCTGTAAGGCATGTGGGCAGTAATGGGTTAAAAATAAATAGCTCTAAAATACCAAGTTCAGATAGAAGCATGCAAGTTCAACGAAACAAAGTTGTATACACCTTTTATTTTAGGCTCCTGGTTATAAAGGGTTTCAGTTGTTGTAAATCTTAACAGTGGTTCTCAAACTGTTTGTCGATTCACCAGCCTGACAACCACTACTCATTTCCCTTTAAGGCAGGGGTGTCAAACTCATTTCATACCAAACTTAGAGTTTATGGTGTCTCCTGTGGCCCAGAGTCCAATCTTCTGAATGTCTACTCAGAAGTAAGTCCCATTATAGTTAGCGGGAATAACTCCCAGGAATATGTGGATAGGACTGCAGCTGTGGTGCTCAATCCTACTACTGTCTACACAGAAATCAATCCAATTTTTCTCCCAGGTAAGAATAGATACAACCAAAGCTTCAGAGGCTCATCCTATGCCTACCTAGTCAGGAGTAAGTCTCGTTATAGTACGTGGGGCTTACTCTCAGGTAAGTGTGGAAAGAACTGCAGCAGCTGAAGCCAGTCTACTCAGGAGTAAGCCCCACTCTAGTGCATGGGGCTGACTCCCAGATAAGTGTGGAGAGCACTGCAGCAGCTGAAGCCAGTCTACTCAGGAGTAAGGCCCACTCTAGTGCATGGGGCTGACTCCCAGGTAAGTGTGGAGAGCACTGCAGCAGCTGAAGCCAGTCTACTCAGCAGTAAGCCCCACTCTAGTGCATGGGGCTTACTCCCAGGTATGTGTGGAGAGCACTGCAGCAGCTGAAGCCAGTCTACTCAGGAGTAAGCCCCACTCTAGTGCATGGGGCTGACTCCCAGGTAAGTGTGGAGAGCACTGCAGCAGCTGAAGCCAGTCTACTCAGGAGTAAGCCCCACTCTAGTCAGTTGGAGTCACTCCCAGGAGTAGAGGCTCCAAAGTGAGGGGCTTCATGGGCTGCTCTTCGCTCGGAGAGAGGCTGACAGGGAGGAGGGAGGAAGCTCCACTCTCGCGCCCCCACCAGAACGTGGCGCGCGACTGCGACGGTTGGCGTGACTTTCAACCGTTGCAACCGCCGCTTCTCCTTGACCGTTGACGGGAGTAACGGTCGTTGACCCACCTTTTGTCTGGGCGGACCCGCACCTGAGGCGCTCCCAAAGAAAGAAGAAGGGGGACCCCTCCCCACGGCCCGGGGGGCAGCACGGCTACCGGCGGAGGAGGAGAGGGCGGGACTCGGCTCCACACACGCAGCCGCCGGGGCTCTGAGGGGGAAACAAATCAACAACGTTTCAAAATGGCGGGTTGTCAAAAGGGAAGAAGGAAGCGGGAAAGCGTCGTCCAATCAGTGCTCACTACGTCACAGTGGGAGGCGGGGTTTGGAAGTGATTGACAGGAAGGAAGGAGGGGGCAACGGGGAGAGTGAAAGGAGCGGGGTCTGGAGGCGCATGCGCAACAGTGCTCGGCGCTCTCGGCCAGGCGCCCTCCTGGAAAGGCGAAAGCGCATGCCTGTTCATCGATCGCCGAGTTAATCGATCGGTCACCCAGTGTTCCGTCTGGAAACTCCACTTGTGACCAAGGCTGCAGTCCTAGCCACACTTTCCTGGGAGTAAGCCCCATAGACTATAATGGGGCTTACTTCCGAGTAGACAAGGCATTAAGGATTGGGCTCCAAGTCTGGTTTTGTGTGCACTTCTTCATCATCACCATATATAATAACATTAATTAAAATTAATGAATGATTATTATTAATAAAAAAAATTAATACAAATATGAATATTAATGTTTTCATTGACTCAGAATTAATTAGGGAGGATATTAAATTATAATTATTAATAAATCAAATTAATCACTACTAATAATAATAATTAAAAAGCAATTATTATGTAAGTACAAATTATTGTGTATGGAAAACTAATAATTATCTATTATACTGCATTTTATTATTTATACTATATAAATATAAATTATTAACTGATGAGCATAAATTATTTTAACAATTATTGATATTCAGTTGATATCAAATAATTGATTCTTAGAACACAAGCCTAACCATGTCTACTCAAAAGTAAGCCCCATTGTGTTTAATGGGTCTTACTCCCTGGACTGCACACTTAGGCTACAATCCTAAACACACTACTCTGGGAGTGGACTTCCCCATTGAATATAGTGGGACTTCTGAGTAGACAGGTTTAGGATTGCAGCCAGTGATGAGATTCAAAGAAATTAACCAGTTCTCTGCCCATCTGGCAGCCACTTTTAAATGGCTATTTTTAAACTATGTTCTATCTCTCGTTAACAACCGGTTCTATAGAGTAGGTGCAAACCTGCTGGAGCCCACATTGCACCCATACTTGGGAGTAAGACCATTGAAATCCATGATCCTTACCTCTGAGTAAATATGCATAGCTTTGTGGTGGATCAAACTTGCTGAGATTGCAATTTCATCTCACAGCACACTGACAAAGAAGGCATCAGACTGGACAAGGCATACCTCTTTATTTTGCTTTGTAGGCCTCTCTATATTTACATTTTTTCCTCTTCAGACATTTGCATGATCCAGCCGTCCAGGTAAATTTTTAAAATCTTAGGCTTTCCTTAGTCTGCAGTTAATTTTAATTTAACAAATTGGTCTCTCTTTTGGTCTCAATTTCGTCTCTTTCCTTACTTCTTTTTCCTCTCCCCCCCCCCATTAGTTTTAGATCATGGGCAAACTGAGCAAGGGTCATTTTGAGCCCTACAAGACAATCAAACTGGCCTGCAGGGAACAGCCCAGTCCCAAATGAGGTTCTAGGCAGAGGTGGGCCCACCCTGGCCCAACAACCGGTTCCTGAAGTGGGTGTGGCCAGGGTGGGGTCAGAGTGGGGGCTGGGGTGGGGCTGGGAGGGGGAGGGGACTATTCAGCTGGGCTGAATACTGGGTGTGACAGCCCAGTCCTGTGCAGGTCTACTCAGAAGTAAGCCCTATTATAGCTAATGGGGCTTACTCCCAGGAAAGTGTGGATAGGGTTGCAGCAGCCTCAAAGCCCAGTCCTGCATAGGTCTACTCAGAAGTAAGCCCTATTATAGCCAATGGGGCTTACTCCCAGGAAAGTCTGGATAGGGTTGCAGCAGCCTCAGAACCCAGTCCTGCGTGACCATGGTGGGCTTCAAATATTTTAACAACAGCTTCTCTATGTTCTAATGAACATTTTAACCCTTAGTTTACAAAAAAATTGTATCACCTTGACTGCATCAATCAGGATTAAGCCCCTGAGTTCAGTGTAATTTATTCCTATGCCTGATGCTTTGTTGTGCTCTCAGGGGGAATGTGTCCTGGGATGTGACAAATAAGAACATAAAAGCATAAGAAAAGCCTCCACTGGATCACACCAAAGACCCATCTAGTCCAGCTTCCTGAATCACACAGCAGCCCACCAGCTACCTCAGGGAGCACATATGACACTTGCATCCAGGTGCCTCAGTACCAGCAGACACACCACAAGTTCCAGAGGTGGTGCTCATACCACTGGTTGAGAAACACTGATCTACAGTTTAGGACCAGAGTCTGTGGTGTCCATCTGCAGGCTGAGGTTTGCCTCTAAGCCACCACTTAAGGCTACAATCCTGTCCACACTTTCCTGTAAGTAAACTCCATTGAATATAGTAGGACTTCTGAGTAGTCAAGCAAAGGACTGAGCTCTGAGTAACCAGCCTCTGGCTGCAATCCTATTCACTTTCCTGAGAGTTAGCTCCACACACTCTAGTGGGATTTACTTCTGAGTAGCCAAGAATAGGATTTGGCACTAATACTGCACTCCTCTGCACTCCTCTGTGCACTTTCCAGGGAGTGCTGCACTCCTCTGCACTCCTCTGCACACTTTCCAGGGAGTAAGCTTCACTATTATAATGGAACTTACTTCTGAGTAGACAGATGATTGGGCTTTGAGGCTACAGTCCTATCCTCACAGGGGAGTAAAACCTACAGACTTTAATAGGATTTACTTCAGAGTAGGCAGTGGACTGGGCTCCTGGGGGCAAGATGGGAACTGGGGTTATTTCTTCAGGTGCCCCCCAATGCCTCCCCACAATCTCAGGTGGAGAGATTTCTCAGAGGGGCAGGATGAGGTGGGGAGATCTCTGGGGGTGGGGCAAAAGGACTACAGCGTGGATAGGATTGCAGCCTGAGCCCAATCCTAACCGTGTCTACTTAGAAGTAAGCCCCATGCAAGTCAATGGAGCTTACTCCCAGTACTGTGTGGTCAGGATTTTAGCCTTACAGTCCAATCCTATGCAGGCTTACTTAGAAGTTTCATTCTAGTCAGTGGGGCTTACTCCCATGTAAGTGTGGATATTATTGCAGCCTCAGAGTCCAGTCCTAACCATGTCTACTCAGAAGAAAGTCCCATTATAGACAGTGGGCTTACTCTCAGGAAAGTAGACAGGGCTGGAGGAACAGGGCTGGAGGGAGAAATCCAAGCCTCTGCCAATCTCCTCAGAAGTAAGTCCCATTATAGTCAGTGGGCTTACTCTCAGGAAAGGAGACAGGGCTGGAGGGAGGGATCCAAGCCTCTGCCAATCTCCTCAGAAGTAAGTCCCATTATAGTCAATGGGCTTACTCTCAGGAAAGGAGACAGGGCTGGAGGAACAGGAGACAAAAGCCCTGGAGAATCTCATCCTCACAACACTCATACCTTTCTCAGTAGCTCTGGCTCTGGCTTCTCTATTCCCGCCCAAGGAAAAAAACCCATCCCCAGAGAGGCGGCCTCATTTGCATATGAGAATCCCATCATGCTTTGCGAACTGCACAAGGAAATAACTTCTGAAAACTTGCTAGAAATAAGGTTTTTAATCAAAATAAGATGTTTAGCAAAGACAGCCTTCCTGAATAGCATCATACAAAGGTTTGGGGCATGAAGAAGCTCCTCACCCTGACTTTAAAGTAGTGAGCTGATAGTGGTCCAAACACCCTCCCATCTCAACAGTGAGTGTCTGATGTGTTGTGGAATGATGGCAATCCCTTGTCTGAATGAGGGTAATGGGAACAGTCTGTTTGTATTTTAAAATTCCCCCATGCGCAACTTTCCCCCATGCGCATCATCCACCAATGAACAACTTTTCCCCATGCGCAACGTCCCCCCATGCGCAACTTTTCCCATGCACAACTTTCCTCCATGCACAATTTTCCACCTTGCGCAATTTCCCCCATGTGCATCAACCCCCATGCACATCAACCCCCATGCACATCAACCCCCCATGCGCAACCTTCCCCTGCGCAACCTTCCCCATGCGCAACTTCCCCCCATGCCCAGCATCCTCACCAGTGCAACCTCTTCCTCTGAACAATGTCCCCCCAGGGCACCAGGCATAGAGCATCAAATCGGCTGGATGTTGGTCAGTCTTCCTTGTTAAGTATAGGACAGAAACATGTTGCCCCCTTTGCAGCCCCTTTCAGAAAAAGGGTTAAATTTTTCCACATGGGTTCTTGGTGGGAGTTCAGGTGACAGAAGGATCCCTCCCAGAATTCCATGCTTCTAGGCCCAGCAGTTGGGGCAGAATGTTGCTGAGTCATCAATTCTCCAATGCAAAGTATAGGGAGGAAATTGTGTTGCGCCCCTTTTCACACCCTTCCAGTTGGAATTTCCAAAAACCGGTTCTTATTGCACCCCTAGGTCATGGAAGGAACACCCACCCCAAATTTCACGCTTCTAGGCCCAGCGGTTTTGGCAGGGTGGTGATGAGTGAGTGAGTGAGTCAGTCAGTCAGTCAGTGACTTTTCTCTTTTATATATATAGATTATGTACTGTATTATACTTTGAAGATTTTTTAAATAATATACAATATAATACATACCATACAAAACAATGCTAGTGAATCTTAAGACACAAGCCTAACCATGTCTACTCAAAAGTAAGCCTCTTTGTGGTCTTACTCCCTAGAAAGTCTTTGGGATTGCAGCCTTACCCCCAAATCCAGAGTAACTACGGGAGCACATAAGAGACTTTATGTGCACCTGTAGTTACTGCACCACCTAGTGAAAACCTATGGGAAATTCATACTGGAATCCAGAGTAAATTGTTCTTACACCAGAGCAAGGACTCCCCATAGTTGCTCTGGATTTTGCCCTTAGACTGCAATCTTAATCTCCATTTAGGGCAGTATAAGACCCGGCAAAAGTCCTGTGCTGACCTGGGGGTGTCAGAAAAGTGCTGTAAGGCACTTCTCCCACGCTCCTGGGGTGGATAGGCCACTGCACAAGCATGCACTGACATCCCCACACCATCAAGAGAAGATACACCAGGTGAGTTAGACCTATCTAAATAGATTGTACCCTTATTTTTACAAATAAAGAATGGTCTCTGAAACATTTGTGGTGTAATCAACCATCACTCAAAAACATTTGCTCAGTGTTGCATTTTATGGAAAGCAATAGACTTAACTTCACTTTGAATAAATTTGTTTTGTTTCCTTTGGGTCTGACTAAATGTATGGAACAGTATTTCAAAGTCAATTATTACCTGCTCATTTACCAATAAAGCATACACTAACAAAGCTCTCTTTGACATGCAAGTATGCCTAGTCCAAAGGGCAAAAGACATACATGCACCATATTTCATCAAGCTGAAAACGAAACTGTAAACAAAACCAGATGCAGACATTGGATTGTGGTGAATAACAACATTCAACTCTGTAAACTGAATTCTGATTAAAATCTAGACAGAGATAGCAGGTTATATCTAAAGTACAATGGCTTCTGTTGAGATTAAAAAAGAAAAGCTAAATAATTAGGCCATCACATTTTTCAAAAACTAGAGTGTGCTGTAATGAAAATGTCAACAATAAAGACCACAATAGAATTTTGGCTATGTACCAGATTTCTATTATGGAAGAGAAACAGATTGTGCATGCATAGGGAACATCATCAGTCCACAAAAGACATTGATGGCTAAGTCACCCTATGTAAGTTTTAAAGGGATACATTTTCAGTACAATCCACATTATTTGCTAGTGTTATATTTCTCCAGAAAAAAAAATGAATACCATAACAATGGATGAATCATTGAACCATTTGGGAAAATGGGTTTAGGTTCCAGGGAATGCTCTTCACCATACACACCGTAAAGTTTGTGAACATAATATCTCACTTTTAAGTTTTTAAGGCAGGGTCATGTGAGAACTCATCAACATCTCCTGATTGCTTCCTCCTCTGTGCCTGATATCTCTAAATCATTGAAAGTTTCTGACCCAAGAGTTCAGCAGTGGGGAGGGTTCAAAACATACTCTGGATATTGCACTCTATGGGCTTCCTTATTGTCGTTTGTGGACTGATAATGTTCTCTATGCATATGCAAGTTGTTTCTTCACCATATTCTCCTCTTCATCCTTTCTCTAGCTTCACCTGACTCCTTCAGAGCGGCCTTAAAATAGCTTTCTAAACCTCTCATCATCAGCCTATCAATATCCCCGGGGATAGCGAAGATTCAATAGGATTCCCAGAGATGTGCCCAAGATATTGGGCCAAATTTGGAAGTGGACACAAAGATATTCAACAGCTCTCCAATGGAACTATACCACCAATGCTGGTTTGATGCTGAAAACTGACCCAATCCAGACAACCTTTTTTTAAATGAGTAGATGCATTTTCCACAATCACCCCCATCTGCAGTATACTGTCTGGCGCTGCTATCTGCTTGGGAGAAGACCACTTCTTCTCCTCCACCTGCAACCTCATGTAATTGCACCAAACATATGTCAGATCCTTATCTCAGCCAAGGGCAGACAGGAGCAGCACATTGCTATTCCTGTTTATTTGTACTTAGGCCACTTCCATAGACCCATAGACAGAGATGGGCTGGCCCCATCCCAAGATCCGGTACGCCGGAAGTGGGAGGGGCCAGCCGGGGTCAGGGGGTGTGGGCGGGGAGAGGGGCGGGCGACGTCTGCGCATGCGCAGTGCCTGCCCTGGAGTGGGCGAAGCCTGCTTCAAGGCAGGCACTGCACAAGCGCCGACACCGGCGCTCACGCAGAGCCTGCCCAGAGGCGGAGAGGCCGCTTCTAGGCAGGCTCTGCACAAGCGCCGACGTCGGCGCTCGCGCAGAGCCTGCCTAGAAGCGGGTAGGCTGCCTCTAGGCAGGCTCTGCGCAAGCGCCGATGTCAGCGCTTGTGCAGAGCCTGCCTAGAAGCATCCTGCCCGCTTCTAGGCAGGTGCGGTGGGGCAAAAACATGGCGGACCGTACCGGTCCGCTATGTTTTTGCATTTCCCTGTCGCTGGCGGTTCGCTAGCGACAGGGAAACGGGAAGATCTGGTACGGGCGCGTAGGCCCGTACCGGTAAGTGCCCACCACTGCCCATAGAGGCTGCAGCAGCACTACTCTGGGGTAGGGGAGAAGGCCCACTCTCCAGGGTGTAGAAGGCTCCCTCCCCAGGGTAAAGCAGCAGTAGTATCTACTGTGTATCTTTTGCTGGATACAGTGCAGGCATGCCAGCCTGCCTGATCCAACGCAAGTTAGGATTGTGCTCTAAGAATCATAGAGTTGGAAGGGACCTAGTAAGTCATCTAGTCCAACCCCCTGCCTGGAGCAGGAAATCCTCCTAGAGCATCTCCGACAGGTGCTCGTCGAGCCTCTGCATGAAGATCCCCAGTGAGGGAGAGTCCACCACCTCCCTTGACAATCTGTTCCACTGCCGAACCGCCCTCACTGTCAGAAATTTTTTCCAGATATTCAACTGGAATCTCCTTTCTTGCAGTTTGTAGCCATTGGTTCGAGTTCTGCTTTCAGGCTAAAAGAGCAGGCTAAATTTTTATTTTTTTTTATTTGATCAACCTTGATGACAATAACACCCAGCTTTGGGAGTGACCCTTCCGGCATAATATTTGCAATTAATTATGTATATAATCACTTGGGTTAGCACAGTGTACTGAAAAAAGACAGTCAACTGTTGTATTAATTTTCATGCAAGCTTGTGCCCTAAATTGTAAAAAATGTCCAGAAGTACTGTAAATAAACAAATGTAATGGCTGACTCTGTAAACATTTACTTGTATCCAGCAAATCTTCCGTCATGTCTATACAGTATTTACAATAAAATGTCCAGCAAGTCTGGTAAACGCTTACAATATAGGCTACAAACCAGTTTATACCAGACATTGTGTCTTTTTATTGCCAAACTGAGATAAACATATCCTGCACTAAACTAATTAGCAACAAGTTTTGTCCAGATCTGTGATGCTGTTTTTAGGAATACCCATTTAATAAACATTTGGTTGCTGACAATATATGGTCTTGTGTCGTCTTCTAGTAAGTACACAGGAGCCCTTTCTTTTCAGGGTGAGCGTTCTTATTTCCCACCCCATCAGTCAGTAGCTGTGGGAATCCTTAGAGACAGACTCTTTCTAGTACTGTATTCCTGAAATGTAGAATGAATTTGCCCTTTGTAGGAAGAGGAGGAGAAGGAGGAGGAGGTGGTGCCTTCAGACACAAACTGCCTGTATCAACTGCCGTGAGCAGACGGTTGCACTTGTAAAGCCCCTCTTCAGGTTGGGTCAGATTTTGAAGGAACAATTGCCTCATTGACAACCTATGCTGAAGATGTGGCAATGAAGTCCTTGTAAAAAGTTGCCTGACACTGCCGGGACATGGAGAGTCTGAACGTCTGCAGCTCCTATCCATGTGGAAAAGGTGGGAGGACAAGTCAGTTAGGGATTAAACAGAGTTTAGCAGAGAACAAGGAGGAGTAACAAAAGACTAGCTGCAACAAGACTTTTTGGGGTGTGGGGATAGGGTTGTTACCTGAAGCTATCATTAATTCCTCTATCTGCTGCTCCGAAGAAATGGTTGCAGTTACAAGAGAACGAGCAAGCTATATCCAGCCGAAAGAGCTCCCAGCCTGTTTGCAACTCTCTTTTAAGTGCCAAGCCAGATGAGAAAGGTGAGACGCTTCTGTCTGAGCAGCTGAGCAATGGTAAATATTGAACATTTCCCAAATCTTATCATGCATGCTGTGGATTTAATTGTTTCCTGCAACCCCTTCTTGTGCCTAAGTCTCTCTTTGCCGACTGTCAGCTTTACACAGTTATGGCAAGTCATTGCAATCATACTTGTGGTGAAGCCTCTCTTTCTCTGCGTGTGTGTGTGTGTGTGTGTGTGTGTGTGTTGGGCATGCCTTCCAGCGGATCACTTAATTTAACCACAGCTTTCTTGAAGCAACTACACCCACCAGCACTGCAGTGCCAATCTGCACACACAGGAAACTTGTGGTCCAGTAGACATTATGGAAATTTACCACTGAGTTCAAGAGAGCCAGAACATTGCCCATGCTAGCCTAATTGGGACATGAAAGACACCCATAAGTTAAAGAACTCAGTTTTGAGAAGTTTCAAAACACAGCTGTCTTCATACAAAATTTTAGCAAACTCTGACACTGGACAGAGTAAAACGGATATTTGTGTGAATGTGACATGGTAAGTTCATAATGTGATGTTGGATGGGCTATTTTCTCTCTTTGGCATCATTGCCAAAGAATTTGTGAAATATTAAGTTCATACGATACATTCCTGGCATCACTGAAAAGCACATTTTTCCATTCAACAGTTTGTTTTTAGTTGTCACTTAGTATCCAGGTCCACAAATACTCCCATTTTCAGAATGTTGGAGGCATGAGTGAGGAAATTTGTGAGATCCAGTTTCTGAAAAGGCTGAAAATACCAATAACATGAGCACAGCTGAGACAAATTTGGTTCAAACTAGCAAGTTGTAGAAAGGGAACCATCGATGTGGTGAAAGGAAATACTGTATATTTATAGTAACAAATTTCACTCCCTAAATTTGCATAGAGAAGTCCTACTTACCAGGTACCAAGGGAAGGGGTAATGAGATATGGACCAGGGCACTAGGAAGGCTCTGTTTATTACAGGACTGTGCTCCACAAAAACATCAGACTTAACTGGAGTTTGCTTCTCTGCCATGGGTATCCAACCCTAATTTGTGCTGGCACAACCAGACTGGGTGACCTAAACTGTATCCCAGAGCAGATTAAGGTGGTGCTGGAAGTCCTCTTGGAGTAAGAGGTATGGGACTTCTTGGATCCATGTCAGCTATATAGCTGGTGTAAATCCCATAAGCCTGCACTGGGAGGGTCAGGAGAGGGATTAAGATGGGGGCCAGGAGAGGGATTAAGATGTGGCAGATCTTAGGCCCAGGAGAGGGATTAAGATGTGGCAATCCTGCCACCCCAATCCATCCCCTATTAGTCTGGAAATGTATTTCTGGCATGGCCTTTTTAACCAGGGTGACCATATAGAATGGAGGACAGCATGCCTCTACCTTTAACCATTGCAGAGAAGAGGGAACTGAGGCAGGTTTAGATCATCATAGAAGGGTTTATAAAGCATCACCTGTCTAAATTCCCTCTTCTATACAATGGTTAAAGGTAGAGGCATTCTATCTTCCATTCTGTATGGTCACCCACTCACACATGCATCTTGCATGTCAGGGTGCCTTCACAAAGCACACTGGTTGAAAATTGCTCGTCTGAGCAGTACAAGTGTTCCTCACTTTGTGATGGTTCATTTTCTGATGGTTCCACTTTCAAAAACTTTCAATTATACCCAGAACTCATTCATTCAACACATGCTTCAATCTTTCAACCTCTCTCTCTGCTGGTCTAAAGGCTAAAATTGTCTTCCCTGATGTTGATTTGCATGTGACATGGTGCTCAAACTGTTTTTGGCATAGCCTTATTACTTTCTTCAGTAAATAACCATTATTCAAACACATAAAATATTCATTGCCCACACATGCCTTTGTTCATTTTACTGTAATTTGTCATGTATTTTGGCTATAATAATATGCGTTATTCAGGCTTTTGCAAGTGAGATTTATGCATTTTTGGTGGCCATTTTGTACCCACAAGTTGAAAAAGATTGGGTTCCACTTTTCAACCATTTTCACTTTTGTACAGTGCTCCAGTCCCTAACCACCCAATAACTGAAAGATGCCTGTATTTCCCTTTTGCTCATTCCTTTTCTGCTTCACTTGACTTTCATGTGAGTTGGAGGTACTTCAGTGTGTCTTGATGGCCAATGCTTCATAAACAATAATGGAAGAACGTTCTGGGATGAAAAAGGGAAGACTTGACCACAAAGACAGAAATAAAAAAAAGGCAGAGCATCTCACAAGGTGATCTTAAAAACTGAAATCCATGGCTGACCACAATTCTGTATGGCTCAGAATCAACTTAACAGATGGGAGTCTGCAATCTTAACCTCAGTTAGGCTGGCATAAGCACCGGCATATGTCCTCTGCTGACCTGGGGGGGGGGGGCGGTGTCACAAAAGTGCTTAAAGACACTTTGCTAACTGGGCAAAAGGCATTTTTTCAAATGGGTACTCTCTTTAGCAGGGGAAGAGTATATGGCTGCAATCCTAAATACACTTTCCTGGGAGTAAGACCCATTGAACACAATGGGGCTTACTTTTGAGTAGACATGGTTGTGCTCTATAACTCTGCTTCCCCCAGCTATGTCTTTTATAGTGGCTTCTTCTTTTGCAACTTTTTAGATTGTGAGCCCCTTTGGGACAGGGAGCCATTAATAATTAGTTATTTCATTTTTTCTGTAAACAGCTTTGTGAACTTTTTGTTGAAAAGTGGTATATAAATCTTGATTGATTTGATCCCACACCAGCACAAATATGTGCTGGCCTTCCCAGACTCATATGGGAATAGTGAGACAGGTGAGTTATGCCTGCCTAAATTGGTTAGGAATTGAACCTTTATATACTTAATTTGGAAAATAAATTTTTCAATATGAAATAAGGTTTGAGTTATAAGAAGTAATTTGCTGCCACCTTTTGTCTAGAGGTGAGTATGCTGGTGTGAAATCAACTATGAATTACTTAACGTAATTGATTTTCTCCATTGAGTTTCTCCCTTATGCAATGCGGTCCATGACATGTTGAAACAATGCTACTGTTTCCAAACTATAGAATGGCCTAACCAGGCAATGAGATGCTTCTCTTTGATTGTTCACACCATCTCTGTGGTTGGAGGATTCATCCAGGAGCCATATTGATCTTGCAACTACCTTTTTATTGTAGGCCTACTGCCGTGCCTTCCCTGGTGTGCAGAAATTTCACAGGTGACACTTTTATGGAAATGTTATGGAAAACATTTCCATAAATTTTATGGAAAAGCTTCACCTGATACGTTCGTGCATGTCAGGTATTTGCTAAATGCACAGCAGCAGTGTTGAAAGTGACAATATCCCTTAATAAAGTGATTATGCCACATAATTTTTGTGTCTTACCTTTAACATTCACTAGAGCTGCAATCCTAATCTCCAATTGGGTCTCCAGTTAGGCCGGGCTAAGCCCCAGCATAAATCCTTTGCTGCCCTGGGGGTGCCACAAAGTGCCTTAAGACACTTCTGCACCACTTCTGGGGAAGAGTTAGGCCAGTGCACAGAGATGTGTTTGCCTCCCTACATCACCATGGGAAAGGGAAGACCGATGAGTTGTGGTGGCTTAGGTTAGGACTGTACTCTGTGTGATATGGAAGTGACTTGTTTTGAAGCACAGAACCTCCATTTGTCCACCATGTTGTGATGAACTGCTGATCTCATGAAATAGACCTGCTAAACTAAAGCCCATACATGACATGCCATATTTCCATGGCTGCACACATCCTCTAGGTTCAGTGGCTGTAGGTTACTGAATACCAGTTGGAAAGAAACAGGAGAAAAGTATATCTTTCCTTCTTTGGTGACTTCCCACTGGTGGGTTGTCCATTGTGGCCTACAAGAAATACGAGGAATAAATGGGCCTGTTTTGAAAAGGGTTGTGATAGTCAAAGCTAGGTTCAAGAGACAGAAGATGTGTGCAGAGAGAGAGAGGGGGGGGGTTTGGAATGAAATAAGTATTTGAAAATCCTGTATGGTTGTTCTTTGTGGTCTTAGGTGAGCTACCTTCAAGGAACCACAACATATTTTCCTCTTGAAATTCACGACACTCCTCAAGTCTAATATTCTATTAGAATTAAGCAAACAGATCACAGATTCTGCCAAGTTGCATCTGACCTTTAAGAAATCCCCAGCCTTGATCCCATCAATGTAATTTCAGTTCTAAAGGCATGTGGCCTGGATTGACTTGGGTCTGGCTGGGCAGAGCTTGTGCCAAAAACACTTGGCTTTCCTCTTCTACAAATAGTGTCTTAATTTTTTTCAACTTTCGGTGTCATTTAGAGGCCTACAAGAAGAGCAACTCTGTTAGTATCTAAGTTTGTTAGGGCATGGGCAAGGTTATCTGGAACAGGGTCTGGAGAAGAAGGTTTTTGACTTGATGAATTGTAAGATGGGAGCAAGTGAATAGGGTTTGATGGAGAGCTTAGGCTATCGTATGAGGAGGTGGTTATGGAACTTTACAGCTGATAAACTTTATGTTGTGGAATTTTATGTACTGTTCCAGCATCAGCTCTTGCAAACGCGATATAGTCATAAGGCATGTTGTGGCAACTAAGAGAGAAAAGGCACAGGAGGGAAGCCAGTGCCAGTCAACACTGGGCTTCTGCATTGGTCTACCTGGACTGGGAAGCAGTAAACTTTCCAGTGAGTGATGAGGTATTCCTGAGTGCAGATAAGGGAGGTAATTTTCTGGTTTAGGGCCAGGAAGAGGGTGGAGATGGCAGTCTCAGCCTATCATAAAAAATACTATCCCTTGTTTCAAAAGTCTAACATGGGTCTCCTTGATTCTGTATCTGTGACTGAGCTGGTGTAGATCTGAGAAGATTCATAGTCCTGACATGGAGGGTGGACACAAAGCTTCCTTAGATCAAGGACACTTCCAGCTGTTTCTACACCAGCAGCTGTTTTTGTGCTACTGTACTGCAGAGCAGCAGCCCCAGTAAGGATAGGACTGTCAGTCTCATAGCATCGATATGTTTACAGTAGGGTTGTAATTCAGAGTAAATTTATGGGCTAGATCAGGGGTGTCCAAATCTCTTGGCAGGAGGACCACATCACCTCTCTGACACTGTGTCAGGCGTAAAAAGAAAAATGATTTACATTTCAAATTTGAATATATTTACATAAATTTACATATGTGAGGCATGTAACCCCATGTCAGTGAACTGGGTCAGAAAGGGGGTTTAGGATTTGAGAGGAGCCTCTTCCACCATCCTGACCTCATAGGCTCATTATGCCCACCCTTGTCCCCATCACTATACAAAGAACTTATTAATTCAACACATGTTTCCCCCATCACTATCCTTCCCTACAGTGGTGGGATTCAAATAAATTAACTACAGGTTCAATGTCATAATAACCTAAATTAACAACAGGTTCTATATCCCGTTCTATGTCCCATTAGTAACCGGTTCTCAGAACCAGGCGCTCATTTCCAAAGGGTTCTATAGAACCTGTGAGAACCCCCTGAAGCCCACCACTGCTTTCCTGTCTCATTGCACCCCACCTACCCTCCTGCACTCCATTTGGCACTGCATTTACTGCCCATGCGGTTCTCTGCACTAATGCCTCTGCTTCTCAGTTACTAATGGCTGTCTGGCACTTTGGGGATCGCCGTCTCTATGGCAGTGCACACTAGCCTAGCGCTGGAGGATTGGGTCATAAGTCATCAACAACATAAACATATGCATGTTTACTCAGGAGCAAGTCTCACAGTGCAATCCTAGGCATGTCTACTCAGAAGTAAGTTTCATTGTGTTCAATAGTACTTCTGAGTAGACATTCTGTAAGGCTGCAATCCTAACCACACTTCTCTGGGAGTAAGTCCCATTGTGTTCAATAGTACTTACTCCCAGGAAAGTAGAGTTAGGATTGCAGCCATGGTCTAGGGCTCAATCCCAAGTTCCATGTTTGTAATAAGAATATAAGAGCAAAATGCATAGGATATATGACCAATAAGGTCCTCTTCTACTTTTAGTATTGCATTAGATATATACATCAGAGACTAGGGCTGCAATCCTAAGCATACTTACTTGGGAGTAAACCCCATTGACTATCATGGGAATTACCTCTGAATAGACCTGTATAGGATTGGGCTCTAAGTATTCTTGGAGTGATGGCTAAGAGTTTTCTTTTAATTTTGAGCAACTCAGAATTAATATTTGAATACAAATATTTTAGTTCAAAAGGAAATGATCATCTTTACTTCATACCATTCTTAAACTTGTTCTGATTTTGCTGTCCTGGAGATGCACCATCTTTATGAAAGAAAAATCCATTTACTTAAGAAGACCAAGGAACATGCATGTACTAAAGGAAAGTGTTGTTCTGCTGCAACTGCCTGCCATATTCACAGAATATGTTGCAGATCTACACAAAGGTACTACTGTGGGACTACCAACCTTTCGTACCATTTACTGCAAATCTGATTTCAAGGCATGGAAATGTAAACATCAAGCAAAAAAAGTTAATCTGTGCCCAGAAAACCATAATAAACATTTTTTAGCACATTAAAAATAGTTGACTGACACAGTGCTGATTAGTTCATTTATTATTGTATAGCATATTTTTTGTTTGTTCTGATTCTTTTTAAAGGCCCTGCAGAAACGATCCAAACCACTTGTGGTAAGGGAATACCACTGATGGCATTTTAAAAACAGATTTTGGTCTTGTAAAGTGTTCTAGTCATGCAAAGACCAGTGATATACAAAGGGACAGTCGTGTACTGGTTAAATTTATGGTTCAGATTTCCTTCTAACTGGCAGAGTTTACATCTCCTTCCAGGGAATGGAGTTTTTTCACTACTATTCTTGGCTGTTCAGCTCTTTATAAAACTCAGGAGATGGAGGGAATTCCATAATGAATTATAGTCAGTGGGATCAGAAAATACTGTCATTTGTTCCTAAAAACCATACTAGAGCTCTATATGTACAGAACTGATAGTTGTTCTGATAGTTGTTCTAACAACACTGTTGGTATACCAATTTATTGTTCATAAATCCTGCAAGGGATGTTTGAATAATCAAGCATGACAACAAGGACTGGGGCCTCTGAGAGAAATTTTATTGGAGGGGGTACAAAGTTTCTTTTGGCCTTTCTCTTTTACATTGATCATAATTTCATACAACAGTTGGTTCATAATTTCTACAAATTACAATATATAAAACTCTGTAGCCTTACAAAAAATATGAACGCTAGTCTTTACAAATGTATGCAAACATTTTCTGAAATTCCAGGGAACTTCAGCTCCCTTCCTTTGACTACAGGACCCCCTTTTTGATCCCAGGTCAAGGTATAATGTAACCCTTCATCCCGTCTCATAAGCCCTGTTGAGATGGCAAAATGCAAGATCCTGGGATATTTTGGGGCCTTTTCCTTTGTCTACCAGGTCCCTTTCTAATCCTCTGCTATCCCCACTTATTGGTCCAGACTTGGAGAATAATTGTTGGTATGAAACACTGAGAAATATAGTTATGACTATAAGATCCTTACCATGACCATGGCTAGTCCCCTTGCTCTGAGATTGTGGCTCTCACATTTTGATAATCTGCTATTTTACCTTTTTTTACTGGTTTGAGTAGTCCTTAGGTACTCATACTATATTTTATTTTAAGTCCAAGGATGTTCTACTTTTGATTATAATAAAAAAAATCTATTTTAATATTTTTTCAGAGGCATTGGTTAAGGATGTATTTTAAATTAGTCTGGACTGGATTCCAGTTGGAACCATTTGTTGGGGAAAATCTCTATTTGAACGCCAGGGGGCTCTTTCTATTATAGTATAGCTGTAGTGACAGAATAAAGTAGCTTGAGCAGAAAAATCCTTCAAAACATAGTTAGGATTGTAGATGAATTGGGAGCTGGCTGCTCTACATTTAGTGAAATTTGTATCAAATTTCACCAGTGTGAATTAAGATTTAACAAATAAGTGGTTATATTGCAGTATGTACATTTACCTTTTGTGTAACAATCCCAACTTTAAAAGAAACCAACAAAATTAGAATGGATTTGGTTTGGTCTTGTTTTTTTTTCAGAAGACAAATAACTAAATATTGTAGTCTAAATAATCCAATATTTTGCATTTCTTGGTTGGAGTTGGTTCAAGCACTGTATTCTTCACATGTCAATTCCAAGCTACAAGCAGTATTTGGCATTCATGGACCATGTTTGTTGACTCACCTGTTGTTGATGATAGATAATATAGTTATTAATACAATTTCAGTTTCTCACTCAACCTATATAGGGAGTTGACCTGGAACTTTTTCTCAGGCTGCTGTGTGGTCTATTCTGTGTTCCTATTCTTGTCCTGCAAAGATGAATACATAGTATATTGACCAGGAGTTCTAGTAGGTATTACTCCATACAGATTACTGTGTGGTTTCTACTGCCTTTACTGATCAATGGTGGGAGTTTATTCAGGGTGACCTGATGTTATAGCTGCAAAAAGAGGGCAAACCCCCAGTGCAGAGCTTTATTTCTGGGGTTGATCTCACTGGTATTCAGTAATGGGACCTTTCCCCACCTGCCCCTAGCAGCTGTGGGGATGAACTATGGTGATGAATGTTTTTCCCAGAAAAAAGCACTGCCCAAATGTAAAACACTCAAGGAAAATGTACAGGGTGACCATATGTCCCCTTTTTCCTCTTTTTTAGCCTGTGTTCTAAAAATAATCTTCATTGGCCTCCTTTTCCTTGTGAGCAGACAGTATGCAGCCTTCTAACTCAGGGGTCTCCAAACCCCAGGTGGGACCAGATGCGACCCTTGATGTGCCTCCATCTGGTCCTCATCAAGCCCCCTTCATCTAGTCCTTGGACAGGTCCTGTAATGCTCCAGAGGTGAGGGGAGACCTGCACACAGGTATTTTGAGGGTTGGGAAGGCTGTACCCACCTCCTCTCTCTGTGTATGAAAGTGTTTATGAACTGATTTGAAGTTCACTTTCTCTCTGTGTTGGAAAATGTTTATAAATTGATTTTAATAATAATAATAATAATAATAATAATAATAATAATAATAATAATAATAATAATAAACCTTTATTACGGTCAATAGACCAGCACCTTGATTTGAATTCATTCAGTCATTCACAAGTTCAGTCACTTTTATATTCATTTATGTAAATTTATTCAAATGTGAAATATAAATCAATTATTTTTTTCTTCTGGCCCCTGACATAGCATCAGAAAGATGATGTGGCTCTCCTGCCAAAAGTTTAGAGACCCCTGCTCTAACCAATAAATTTTACATAATATATTATATTAATAATTTTAAATGTAATATTAAGCAATATAGAGCACAATCCTAACCATGTCTACTCAAAAGTAAGTCCCATTGTGTTCAATATGTCTTATTCCCAGGAAAGTGTCTTTAGGATTGCAGCCATAGTGTTTAAATTAGCCACATGAAAGCAATATATATACAGTGGTACCTCTCATAAAGGGTGCCCCACATAGCGAGTGTTCCATATAACAAGTAAAAACTTGTGTGGGATTTTGCCTCGCTTAACGAGCATGATTCGCATAATAAGTGCCCGTTGGCTGGACTCCTCCTCCTCCATGCATTAGCTGGGCTGTGGGATTGAGGCAGGACTTTCTCTTCCTGCCTGGAGTACATGAAGAGGCCAGCAGAGGGAGCTCAGGAGTCTCTTCAGTCCAGCAACTAAGATGGCTGCTCCTGCAGCCAGAAAACATGTGGCCAGCCCAGCCTCTGCAGCCTCCATCAGGTAGGATGGAAAACTCCTCCTGCATCCCCCTCTAGAGCCCCCCTCAAACACACCCCTTCCCCCCCAAGGAAGCCCCCTGCCTGGACCCCACTACAACCACCCTTCTGCCCCCCACCACCTTCCCTGCCTGCACTTTTCCTTTCCTGTGAGCAAGCCCAAGTGGATTTAATGGGGCTTGATTCTGAGTAGACAGCATACGATCTTGCTTTTCTGCTGTTGCTTTTCATGCAAACTTGGAGTCAGGCTGCATCCTACACACTTTCCTGTGAGTAAGACCCAATGGGTTCAATGGGGCTTGATTCTGAGTAGACAGCATAGGATCTGACCCCTCTGCTGTCGGTGACTGCCTAATTGCATAGATAGATCTCACACACAGAGAGGTTCCTTGTTAAAGATGCTCCAAAAGACACCAGTGACTCTTTTAGTGAAAATTAGTCATCCTTGGCCATAAAGGTTTTTCTTTTCTTTTTTACTGTACAGAATATTACAGTGTTTTATTACAGTAATTGTGGTCTGTATTATTTTATAGTGTTCTGAATTCAATTCCTGTGTTTTGTCATCATTTTTACATACAGTTAATATTTTTGGGGATGTGGAACCAATAGTCTGAGTTTCCATTGTTTCCTATTGGAAAATCTGCTTCACTTAAAGAGCATTTCACTTAAAGAGCATGCCTCCGGAACGAATTAAGCTCTTTATGTGAGGCACCACTGTATATGTGTGATTTTAGCGTTTATTTTGACATACTCTACATTTTTCTTTGATTCCTACATTTTGTAGGTGCCTTGTCCTCTTTTTCAATTTTGGCATATGGTCATCTTGAAAATGTAGGACACGACAAAATTAAAGCTAAAAATATTCATGTATATTGCTTTCATGTGATTAGTTTAAACACTATCTTAAAAGTGAAGATGTCCACTGCAGTGCTAGTCATGACTGACTCTAGGGTGTGGTGCTCATCACCATTGCAAAGAGCCAGTGTTGTCTAAAGACATCTCAGTGATCAAGTTAAACATTTTTAAATGCCAAAGTGCACAGAACGCTGTTACTTTTCCACCAAAGTGGTACTTATTTATCTACTTGCACTTATATGCTTTCAGATTGCTAGGTTGGCAGGAGTTTGGCAATTGACAGGAGCTCATTCTGTCTTGCAATACTCAAGTCTCGAACTGCTCACTGCCGATCTTCAAAACACATTTTTATGATTCAGTTTGAAACTGTTTCATATAATTTATTACATGCAATTTATTAACTACAAGAGTCTATGTGCTGTCTGCTCACATGGAAAAGGAGGACAATTGAAGTTCTTTTCCAGGACACGAGGAGAAAAAAGAGGACATATGTTCATCCTGAGTTTATTTAACTTTGGAGTGTGTGACTTAGGGATTTCCTGTCTGCACAATGCATTATTTGGCTGGGGCACTGCTTCTAACCTGACATCTTCTTTAGCATTTGACTCATACAATGGCAAGATCCGCTATTCTGGATTGTTGTTGCCATTTCTCCTGGTTTTGGGCTTGCTCTGGGTACAGGCAGGTGGTTCTCATGTCCCCAAGCAGTGAAGTCAGCGCTGTTTTGGTCAACCTTTTGGTCATTTGCTGCTCACTTCCAACTGCAGGCCATTCTGTGCTATTGTGTTGTTGTTGGCACAAAGAACGTGGTCATTCCACTAGAGGTGAGCTTCTGTCACCTTGTCAATGATTAAAGCAATGCCATAACACTGTTGTGTCATTGTTGCGGACATGGTCAAAGTGAGAGATATCACGGATCCACCTCAACATCTTTATGTCCATGATAGTAAGGTGACATTCAATTTCTTTTGTCGCTGGTGAGCATTCAGCTCCGTAAAGTGGGACGAACGGGATTACTGACTGATTGATCTTTGATTTAAGACTGTCATTGATTTTTCTTGTCACAGAGGACACCAGTAATTGTGCACCATTTTGTCCAAGCTGCATACTCGTGTGGTGATCTCATGATTCAGGCTTCTGTCAGCTTTGATTGTTGAACTGAGATACTAGAACGTCTCATCGTGTGGCAGGTTGGCACCATTTAAATGGATTATCCCAGACTCACCATGGTCTGACGTCATATATTCCGTCTTCTTGATGCTGAGATGGAGGCCAAACATTGCAAGATCACTCAAAGCTTGTACTTGCTGCTTGAGGTTGTGCAAACAGCAAGCAGAGTTTCTCCCATTTCTTTCTCACTGCTGTCCACAGCCATTTTGCCAGCCATTCAGTGGCGGGAGCAGTTCAGAGACCTGCAGTCTGTCTTTTTTCCCTCCTAAAGTATAGTGTAGTGTCCTGTTATAAGGGCTGTGGTGGGGGAAGTGGTGAAGACACTGTGCCTGTTAACCAGCAGGCCAGCGTCAAAACCCGGGTCCAGTGGTGGGCTCCAGCAGGTTCGCACCTACTCTATAGAACTGGTTGTTAATGATTGATTGGACATAGAAAGTTTAAAAATAGCCATTTAAAAGTGGCTGCCAGGTGGGCATAGAACCGGTTCTTAATTTCTTTGAAGCCCACCACTGCCCGGGTCCTATAAGACGGGGTGAATTCATGTCCTTAGACCAGCTCCTGCCAACCAAACAATTCGAAAGCATGTACGAAGTGTGACAATAAAGAAATGAGACTGTGGAAGACTCATGCATCAATGCCAATTGGCTAACTGCTTATGTCACTGTGTTGCACAACATCTCACCAATATTCAGCTATAATATTGTTTACCTCACTCACTCTGTGCTTCTGTTTCAGGCTGTTTTGTATCACACTGCTGTTTTCCAAGAACTGCCTCATACTGAGCACGGTATGTGCAGGCGCATTGTCGTGTGAGGCAGTTCTTGGCCAACAAACAGATCACAGTTCTCGACCACCTCCTTAATCCTCAGATCTTGCACTGTGCGAGTTCTGGCTCTTCCATAGGCTGAAGACTGCTCAAAGGAATAAATTTCACATCTGTAGAAGAGATCAAGGCCACTGTGATGAGGGAGCTAAAGGGCCTTGAGGAAGTCTTTGCTGAGTACTTCCGTGGGTGGCAGAAGAGAATGCAGAAGTGCATTAACTCTGGGGAGATTGCTTTGAAGGGGACAATGCGTAATTTCTCTGTAGATTATGTAATAACACTATTCTGAGAAAAGTCTAGTTTCTTTACTGTCACACCTCATAAATGCAAGTATATAAATAGGTACCAGTATTCCGTGTGCCTTCGGCAGTCATGCCAGTCCTATAACCATGGATGTTTCTTTGGACAACACTGGCTCTAACGGCCTAAAAAGGGGATGAGCACTGCACCCTACAGTTGGGGACAACTTGCAGTACAACCAGTGCAACATCTTTAATCTTTAGTGTTCAGTTGAACCAAGTCTGCAATCCTATGCATGTTTATCTGGGAGAAAGCCTCAATGAGTAGTGGAATATACCTCTCTTTAAACATGGCTTTCAGCCATGCAATGTGATCCCATGTGTATTTTCTAGGAATGCAGATCATTCCACATACAAGTTGAACCTCTCCATTTGTGACATTTGGTTCCAGGAACCTTTGTGAATGCATATTTTTGCATTATACAAAGGCAACTCGTTGTCCTGGTATCATGGTAGGCAATGAATCAAGATGAACCAAGTTTCCTTGCAAGTGGCTTCAAATGCTTAGTTTCAGCTCAGGGGCAGCAATTAGAAATGATGGTCACTTGAGGGAAGGGAGCAACTCTGCTCCTCTTGTTGAGCTCTTTCTTTTAACTTTGTTTTTTAAACTACATATGTAAAAAAAATTCCTTGCAATCCCAACAAGTTCATCCTCTTGAGATAATTTTGTTTTCTGTGCTAAGTTTCTACTGCAGATAGTGGCCTAATTTGCCTAATGGGTGGGCTGCTCCATTTAGTGCATGTCCTGGACTCTAGAACCCTGTAATTACATTCTGCTGAGTGTTCCATTTTAAATTAATGAACTTGCTGTGCACAAATTATTCATTGTGCATTAGTTAATGAGCTGCCTCCCAGTATGAAAACAGAGACCTTGCTCCTTCCATCCTTTGAATCCCATAATACAGTAGACAAATGAGTTGATCCTACGCTCGCTGTGTTACATGGTCAATATAGTATTTCTGTTTATTTCCTTTAATTCAAAGCATACAGGAATCACAGAACTAGAATCATAGAATCCTAGAATTGGAAGGGACTAGTCCAACCCCCTGTCTACAGCAGGAAATCCTCCTAGAGCATCCCCAACAGGTGCTCAATGAACCTCTGCTTGAAGATCCCCAGTGAGAGAGAGTCCACTTCCTCCCTTGGCAGTCTGTTCCACCACCACCTCCCCTGGTCTAAACTAAACTCAGTCAGTGCTTAGAGAGCAAAAGGCCAGACAATAATGTGTCTACAGGATTGATGGCCACTGGTATCCAAAGCCATGTTCTTCATTGAACTGTAGCCATACCCTCTTGATCAATGGAACCTTACTTTCCAAATCTGAATTGAACTTTGTTTATCCTTTTAGCTGAAAATAAGGCTGCAATCCTATCCACGATTTCCTGGGAATAAGCTCCATTGACTATAATGGGATTTACTTCTGAGTAGACAGGCATAGAATTGAGCTCTTAGTCTTCACATCTCCAAATCAGATGAAGCTTTCCATTTGGTGTTTTGTGATTATAGCTAATTTCTAAGAACTTCTGAACCAAAAAGTCACATGTTTAAGTGATCCAAGCAGCCAGGCTTTCTCAGGCAGGCATGCACAGGCTTGGTCTTTCGGCCTCCTTACAACAGTAAGCTCAATTGACTTTGAGTGGACACAATTGGGCTTGGAGGCTTAAAACTAAAAAAGCCGGGAGTTATCCTCACCAACCCTACCCTGAGAAGGTCGCCAACTTTACACCCAGCCCCTGCTCCTCTGCTCTGAGAATAGCTGGATGAAAGGCCCCACAACCTGAGCAACTCAAGCCCTTGTTGTGATTTTTTGTACAAAGTATATATTGGTGGATCCATCTAAAAAGGCATAGGAGCAGGGGAGACTGGAGTTTCTCTGTTCAGTTGGCAACCTTGCTTTAAAAAAATTAATTCTTCCCTCTCCCCTTTCCCTTCAAGTCCAACTCGCTGCAAAGTTTCAGAGCAGCAGCAGCTCTACTTGCAAGTCTCCCTCCTTCCTCTGCCATAACCAAAAAAAGAGGACAAGGTCCTCCAAAATGTGGGAGGTCCAAGCAAAATGTAGGGCATGACAAAATAAAATCTGAAAACACTCATATGTTGAAAACACTGAAATGCTGCCTTGTGAAGCATTTGCTGAGCTCTGAGTGCACAGGATCAGGACCATTCTGGAAGCCTTGCACTCTCTGGATTGACCTTCCACACCAGTAAGGCTTACTTGCTTACTCGTGAGTAAAACCCCCACTTTCAAAAGGGTTTAATGCAGTGGAACTCAGAGGAAGGGTGCCTGGTAGGGGCTTCATTTCTTGGGTCAGGACCAGATTTCTCTCAGCCTGCCCAAAATATCTAAGGCAAGTTTGCCTATTTGCAAGTAAAGGCTCAATAAGATTCCCTTTCACTTCCCATGGAGATCAGTGCAATTATGAGGGACCACTTTTTGGGGTGATTTTTGAGGCTCCGTTCATTGGATCAGGACCATTGTGCTGTCCTTGGATTCCTTTCAGCCTATCCTCTCTGGCAGACTATAGCATGCTCACCTACTCATGAATAAAGCCGCGATATTGGGCACTTTCCCATAGAGCTGAAGGCATATTTTTTATATTTCATAGATTTTTGGCCATAACTTTTGATAGGTAGGAGATATTTCAAAACTGATTTTTGCATTGGATTCTGCTCTTCAATACAAATCCAACAACATATGACATGATGGGGTATTGTGCACCATCGCGAAGTTCCAAAATGAAGCTAAAATGTAGTACAATAAAGCCAAAATCGAGGACACCCGGATAGAAGGCTAAAAATCCAGACAAATCCAGGAATTTCCAGTCATATGGTCACCCTGCAAAAAGGCCCTAAAACTGGACTTCTGGTTTCAGGGCCTCATTTCTGGTTCTGTCAGGGAATTTTTTCCAGTTGTATGGTCACCCTGGTCTTGTTGTCAATTTACTGTAACCTGTTAGTGCTGTGTCAAGTCATGTCCATTTCAGTCTCCAGCTGGGAACTTCTGTGTCAGCTAACATCCAGTATTATATTAACATCCTAATACCACTTTTATTTAAAACCTCCTTTAATACTCCTGGGCACTACCAAAACTGCTGAATCAGCTAACCTCGTGTGATTCTTCACTCTGTCTACAGAATCCCTTCCGACAGGCACCTTGGCTCTCTTACCTGCTCACTTCATATGCACATGCTTGCTTCATAGTCCTCTTTCTGCCTTTGAGATCCCTCACTGTCCAGGAAGATTAATTTGATCTCCACAGTGTAACACTTTCAAGTCTTTTCGAAAAAAAGATAGGTCAGTGTTTTTCAACCAGTGGTAAAGCTACCATCAGTGGTACCAGAGTAATCTGACTTTATTTTAAGAAGTCAGACAATGTGCTCTACCAGTTGCAAACAGGTTCAGGGTAGTGGTATCTCGGAGCAGTTTTATGTACAGGGTAATGTGTACAACTAGAGTCCATCTGACTGTTTGCCAGTAACACTGGAAGTATCTGTCAAAAATATTTCCACTTACATTTATATTTGCCAGCAAGAGCACAAAGGTTAAGTGAGTTGCTCAGTGTTTGTGTTGTTCATCAAACTAATCGGTATTCACCGGATCACAAGAACAACAATTATTAACACTAATCTCTGAAAAAGAACAGGGAGGCCTTGTGTCTCTGCACGAGAACTCCTCCTTTTGTTCTCTGTCCATCTCATATAGTCTAATGTAGGACTTGATAACAGCTTTGTTCTTTGTGGTGCTACTGTTGATCTGGAGACAGCAAGTATGTCGTGAACTTTGTGAACTTGTCATTGAAAAGTGGCATATAAGTGCTGTTGATGGATTGATATGTACAACAAACTTTTCCTTGGTTGTTTGGTTCTATTGTTCTTTGCATAGTTAATGACCAAGGTATCTGGACCAGTATATGGCTGCCTACCCAGCATTTAATGTTGAGTGTGTACATGTAAAACTCTGCCTATCCAGCCAGTGGCCCAGGCTTGCAAAATCACGTGGGGGGGGGATGTATTGAATTTCCAGTTTCCAATTAGATATAATAAGATTTGATTTGGCTCTACCACTCACCCCCAACATACACACAAGACTGTTGTGGAGCTGTGCATCAGGAGAGTGGGGTATGCATTTACATGCACTCATTCCTTGCACATTACATTGGGCTGTTGGTTGTGTAATGATTGTCCCAATTGGCCCATATATGACATCCAAAGAGAGACATGAATGTAGGACTACCTTTCTTATAACCTTTAAAAACAAAAAAAGGAGCACCATCCAAACCATGTCTTCTCAAAAGTAAGCCCCATTATGTTCAATGGGTCTTACTCAGTGGTGGGCACCAGCAGGTTCGCACCTACTCTATAGAACCGGTTCTTAACAAGAGATAGTACATATAAAGTTTAAAAATAGCCATTTAAAAGTGGCTGCCAGATGGACAGAGAACCGGTTCTTAATTTCTTTGAAGCCCATCACTGGTCTTACTCCCAGGAAAGTGTCTTTAGAATTGCAGCCAAGATCTTTTTCATCCTTAAGCATACCATGGACAAAACCTTTTACTACAGTTTGATTTAAAATTTTAAAGGTTTGCAGGATGCCAAATAGAAGTGCTTTGTAGGTCACATCAGACTTACCCAGTGCCAGAAGTATTCTTAGTCTCAAGAATACATATCAGTAAAGGCCCAAGTGCTTGAATTGTAGTTCTTATAAGAAGACTGGATTGAACCCTTAAGGTCAGCACAACTCATCTGGTCCCCATTCCTGTGGTGGTGTGGGAAGGTTGGTGCATGTCTGGGCACAGGCCTAACCACCTCTGGAATGGTACGGAAATGCCTTATGGCACTTTTACTACACCCTCAGGCCAGACCTGTGCCAGGACTTATACTGGCCTAACTGGGGACTAGGACAGCAGCTTCAGCAATTGAATGGGAATTTCTAAATATCAGAGATGTAATTTAACTCCCCCACCTCTATACAAATGCTTACAATTCAAAGGGTGAAGTAGATTTGGGGACCCATTTTATGCTCTTATTCCTTCCTAAAGCAGGCCTCCGTCAGTCTTGAAAGACTATGGTATCATGCTCTGCGCTGCATACGCTGCATGCGTAGCACGAAAGCCTGGGTTGGATTGTTATGGAGGATAGGCTGTTGCCCAAGCAGCAAATCCCCCCTCTCCACGCCACTGAATTAGTCCAATGGAAAGGCAGAGCCAATACGATTGGATCCAGCTGGCGTTGCAGAGCTGGGCTAAGGACAGGAGCTCACCCTGTCTTGTGGGGCCGACCTGGGTCTCGAACCCTGGCCTGCTGGTTAACAGGCACAGTGCCATCCACAGCCCTTCCTATTCCTTCCTATTCCCTTCTAAAAGATTAAAGACAAAATCAGCCTGGAACAATGTTTAAAGCTTCTTCTTTCTCTTTTACTGTATATATGAGGAATTTCAACATTTTTTCCCCCAGTCAACAGTCACTTAGAAGTAAGTTCTTCAAAAACAATATTTCACCTGTGCTCTTTTGGAAGCATTTGTTTAGGAATCTTTATAGCCGATACAAATGTGTTTGATCTTGTTCTTGTTTAACAGCCTTCTTTGTGAAACCAGTTTGTTTAGTTTCTCCTAGGATTTTCGTTGCCTGTTTATTTACATCTGCTTTATAAATAATATAGCAAAACTGATTCTCTTAGAGCACAATCCTATACATTTCTACTCAAAAGTAAGCCCCATTGTATTCAATAGGTTTTACTTTCAGAAAAGTATCTTTAGGAATGCAGCCTTAGATTTTTCATGAGTATATATTACAGGCAATAGACTATATTTTTCTGTTACATACTATTTCAGGGGTTTTCAAACATTTTGGCCAGAGGGCTGCAACAAATTTCTGGCATGATGTTGAGGGCCCAAAGAAAATTTTACAAAAGATTAAACTCAGATCAATGAATGAGCTAAAATTTCCAAAATTTTTCTAAGCACCAAAATGTACCACAGAAATAAAGTATACTTAAATTGACTCTCCATCTCCCATGGCACAGGCATCTTACTTAAATGGGAAGGAGTTATTTTATTTGAATGGCAAAATGCAGCAACACAATATAAAATTCACACATATAAAGTTAAATATATAGTCTAACAGTTACATATAAAGTCAAACAGTTACTAACCCCTAAATCCAGAGCAGTTATATGAAGAGATCGTTGACACAAAGGGCGCAATCCAGAGTAAATACAGGGAGGCCTTGCTCCAGTGTAAGAACAATTTGTTCTGGATTGCAATATGAATTTCCCATAGGTTTTCACTAGGTGGTGCAGTAACTATCGGTACACGTAATGTCTCTTACGTGCTCCCGTAGTTACTCTGGATTGTAGGGAAAGTCTACATGTGTCAATGCTGTTATGGCACCATCTAGTGTTAACCTATGGAAAATTTGTATTGCAAATCAGACTAAAAATTTTTTGCTTCGGAACAAGAGGTCCCATAGTTATTCTGGATTGTGCCCTAAGTGTCTGGAGCTATGGGTGAATACTAAGGTGCAATCCTAACTAATTTAGGCCAGCCGAACTCACGTGGCATATTTTTCCTTGGTGGTGTGAGGTCGTCAATGTATGCCTTTGCATTGGCCTAACCCCCCCCCCCCTCAAGTGTGGGGCCAACCTGTAGGGAATCGGTGCATTTTAAGTGGAGAATGGGAGACTTCCCACAGAGAAGTTCATTCCATATAGTGAAGATGTTACATCTGAAGTGTCTCCATATCTCACAGAACTGGGTTTATGAATGAATGCTTTCTTAGAATTAGTATTGCTGGCAGGAAGTTACTAAACAATAAGATTTTAGGATTATGGTTTGTGATTCTTTCCTGGGTTTTGAAAAGGAAGAGGTGAAGATTGCCTAAATGGCCTTTAAAGAACATTTACTTATTGCTGAACAAAAACATCTCCTCAAAGAATACAATCTATCTTTTATTTTTGCAACTATATCCAGATAACATAACAGCTGTCCTTACGTAGGCCTAGCTGGAAAAATTCTCAGTTCCCCCTCCCACGCAATTCACAACCCAAACAGTACAGTACATGTTCATTCAGATGGCTGTGAAACCTGCTCCTGCTTCAGGAATTCTGGTCAGTCTAGAAGGGCTTGAATTGCCGAATTCCTGGCCGGATACCAGGTAGTCCTTATCTTGACGCATTAATGGTGGGCAGGCTATGTTTGTACTACATCTGGATGTCTTGGTTCTAAATGAACATAGGTAGGTTCAAACCTCTCAACTTTGATCTCTGCTGTGCAATTAATGCAAGATCATGATTCCATACAGTTGGGGTCCACCCAGGGGCCAGATGCAGCCCTTGGCTCAATTTGCCCACCCCCCCCCCCCCGGCAAGACCTCTCTATACAGCCCTTGGGCAAGCCTTGTAATCTACTCCAATACATTTTATATGTAAATTTATGTACATTTATTCACATTTGAAATGTAAATTAGTTTACTGGCCTCTAGTACACTGTCAGAGAGATGTTGTGACCTCCTGCCAAAAGATTTAGAGACTCCTGCCATAGAGGAAGGAGTCATTGGGATTTTCTGCTTCTAATCCAATTGTATCTAAGGCAGGTTAGCCATATGACCTCTTTTTCCAGGACATGTTATCTTTTTTAGCTTTGTGTCCTGGAAAAAAATGTGAGCAGGCAGCATGCAGCCTTTTTGTAATCAATAGATGTAATTTAAGTTTGCAGAGCTCCTTCAGTCTTGAAAGACCGTGGTATCGTGCTCTGCGCTGCATACGCTGCATGTGAAGCACAAAAGCCTGGGTTAGATTGTTATGGAGGATAGGCTGTTACCAGTGATGGGCTTCAAAAAATTTAAGAACCGGTTCTCTGCCCATCTGGCAGCCACTGTTAAATGGCCATTTTTAAACTTTATATGTACTATCTCTTGTTAAGAACCGGTTCTATAGAGTAGGTGCGAACCTGCTGGAGCCCATCACTGGCTGTTACCCAAGCAGCAGATCCCCCCTCTCCACGCCACTGAATTAGTCCAATGTAAAGGCAGAGCCAATACGATTGGATCCAGCTGGCGTCGCAGAGCTGGGCTAAGGAAAGGAATTCACCTGTCTTGTGGGGCTCGAACCCGGGTCTCGAACCCTGGCTTAACAGGCACAGCGCCTTAACCGCTTGCGCCACCCACAGCCCACACAATTTAAGTTTAATAATTAGTAATATAGTGTTTAAATTAATCACTAGAAAACAATGTATATGAGTATTTTTGGCTTTTATTTTGTCATGTCCTACATTGTGGGGGCCTTGTCCTCTTTTTTTGTTATAACATATGGTCACCCTGATCTAAGGCCATCTCTGGATACAAGTCAAAACATTTCGCTTACACTGAACATGTTACTGCAAATTCTTAATCTGGGTATTCTGAGTATGAGTTAAAGTGACAATCTATTGCTACACAGACCCGATGATTACTGATGTTTACCCAGTTTAATAAGCAGAAAGGCCTATGATTTATAATGTTTCTTCATTAAAAGGATGTTGTGCGTGTCAGTAACAGTGGAACCCAAATTAAAGCCAGGCTGTTTTTATCTCAGCCTGATGGAAAGGCTCACACATTACTTCAGTGTAAGTGAAAATATTCTTCCTCCACCCTACTTGTTTTGAATCTGCTGTGCTGATCTCAGGAATGCAGCTGTCAGGTAGTGGGTGTGAAGTACAACATTCCAGAAGGATTATTCTCTTTCTGCCTCATCCCTCTTTCTGAACTGGGGAGAAGTATGTTTGGCACTATGTGTGGAACAGGGAACTGAGAAATACCTATGTTGTGTAGTGTATTTCCACATAGAGTGGAAACTGGGAATTTTCTAAAACAGTAAGCAAATCTATGTTATCTGATAATCTAGTGTGATGTGGCGTGGGCTGTGGGTGGTGCAAGTGGTTAAAACGCTGTGCCTGATAACCAGCAGGCCAGGTTCGAGACCCAGGTCAGCCCCACAAGACAGAGTGAGCTCCTGTCCTTAGCCCAGCTCTGCAATGCCAGCTGGATCCAGTCGTATCGGCTGTGCCTTTCCATTGGACTAATTCAGTGGCGTGGAGAGGGGGGATCTGCTGCTTGGGTAACAGCCTATCCTCCGTAACAATCTAACCCAGGCTTTCGTGCTTCGCATGCAGCGTATGCAGCGCCGAGCACGATATCATAATCTTCCAAGACTGACGGAGGCCTGCTTTTAGTGTGATGTAGGGATGGCCACTGATGATGTCCATCATGAGAAAAATGGCATATTTTCTAACTGAGTAGAAAGTAGGTATGTGTTACTTTAGAGCAGGGGTCTCCAAACATTCAACTTCAGGGCTCCTGGACCTTTAACAATTGTGCAAACGAGGAAATTTCAACAGGTGTAGCTTCTCATGTCACATATCACAAGCTGAACCTGCTGAAGTTCCCTTCTCTGCACAATTGTTAAAGGTCAGGAGACCTGAAGTTGAATGTTTGGAGACTCCTGCTTTAGAGACATGTTAGGTACATTCTTTGTTGTTTAGATATATGTTAGGTATTCTTTGTTGACTACCTCAATTGATAGCTTGATAGTCCTTGCTTACTTTGCTGCAGCCTTGTAGTACCTTGTTGGATCAGGAAGTCTGAAAGGAAGGCAGCTAGCCGGCAAAAGCATGCAGGTTAGCCAGTTGAGCCACCAAGGAAGGAAGCTGGTCTGATGGATTTGCACAACCACCATTATATATGCAATCTGTTGTTGAATGGATCCTTGTTATGTGGTACATGTAGCTGGAAGAATATTGGTGCGGTTGGGAGGGAGAGCATTGAAATACACACAGTAATGAATATTGGGCCTTGAATCCACAACAGGTTCTGTGTTTTGTACATAATGGGGAATGTCAGGTGGGGATTTAGTCTTTGCATCATCACCTATGGTAAGTCTAGGAATTTCAAGGAAACCAGCCAGATGGCAAGGAAGTTTCTCAACATCAGTAGGTTGAGAACAGGTCCTATAAAACTATAGTGCCATGAACTTCCAGAGTGGGCTTGCTTACAAGTAATGGTGATTTTTTCCCCACACTTTGATCCCAAGTGACCCAGATCCAAGTCTAATTATCAGAGTCTAGACTGAATGATATATGGGTTAATCTGCAAATATCAGTGATGTAGTTTCAGTTTGATGTGCGGAGGATCCTATTTTGCAGCAGGTGTTGGGACTGGATGGTTTTTATGTGCCCAAACCACTCATTCAAGGACTAATGAACAGGGCAGCAATCATTACAGTTAATATACAGAACTTGCAAGATAACCAACATGATCATAATGGGAACTATTATAAAGATTGATTATAGCTGATTCCCCCATCAGTTAGGTACATTGAAACATGAATTACTGGGTGCACATTAACTATTCAGTCTTCATAGCCACAGGTGTGCATGTGTGATATTAGATTGCAGTTTACTATGCATTATTGAATGGATAAATGATGGATTACATTGAGCATGCCACCATTATTACAGTGTATAAAATATGTGGTGAGTTCTGATCCAGGTGTCCACGCTTTGATGCATTATTTATTGAGCTGCCTTCCTGTGAACTGAATGGATACTTCATGTTCAACAATTCTCCTTTTACCAAGCTAGAGCTAATTTATAAGATCAATGTACGGTATATTGAATTCCATATTCTTGTAGAATCTTCACATGCTAAATCAATACCCGATATCTCACCAGTGTGTAACACAAAAACTATTTGCCATGTTCATGCAAAATTGCTAAAAGCATATTCAGGCCCTGCATGGAAAATATGTTCAGAATTGCAAATTTGGTTACATGATGAAAATTTTGCATATTCTATCCCATACTGATTTTTCAGTCTAAGTGCTGTATGAATTATGTTTGCAGAAACCCACTTTCATCATGATCAAATTGCTTTTGTGTAACAGAAAAAAAGCATTGTTTTGGTATAGGGAAAAGATTTGTCCCAACAAAGTCTGTAGGAGTCATGATGCTGGTCTACTTTAAACAAATCTGTTGTACCTTTTCTATATCACTATATCCTATGGGCACATTTCACTAGCAAAGGGAACCTAGGCAAAGAGATGCTAGTAAGTGTAACACTATTTTCAATAGCTTCCAATAAGGTATGTGGGTCAAAATTCTCAGGTTGCAACTCTGAATACATTTTAGAGGGGCATCTCCTTCAAGTCTCTGAGTTCATCAGGGCAGAATTAGATTCTACCGCAGTGGAAATGACAAATTTTCAGGTACATCTTTGCAATGATCATATGAAATGGCACACTATTGTTCTTATTACAGATAAACAGCAGAGGCTGAGAGATTAACCAAGTTGCTCAGTGCCTCCAATTCTGTTCAAAACCTTCTGAAGGGTCCTCTGTTCTAGTTGACTATTTGTGTCTGTCAATCATCAGGCCCCCATTGTGGTTAGTCATATGACTATATAAGACAGCTTAAGGGCTGTGTTGAGCCAATTTAGTTCAATGTAGGTGGAGTTATTTACATTCTTTCCTGGTCTACATTGTGCCCACATCAGCAATATCAAATTGTTCGTTTTGTCCATATTAACCATATCAGGTGGATCACATGTTTAGAAGGAAATGCACCAGTACGGCACTGCTGTTTTTGGAATGAGAGAATGTGAGCTCATTGCTTTTCATTCACTTTTCCTCCCACATACAAGAGCCCACATTACTGCAAAAGCTAATTACTAGAGAGGTTTTATTAAATTATTCACTGTGATAAGCTATACTTCACAGCTAAACACCTTATATAAGAAAGCTTAATTATGTTTTAGCTCAAGGGGATCATTAAAATTTCATATCTAGAGAGCAACAGTGATATTTAGAGGATGATTTTGATTTTTCTGGTAACTGAAACGAATCTGATTTGTCAGGAGGTAACAAAGAACTACATACAAAAAATTATGTACTGTTGAGAGTTGCATCTAACACACCCACTTATTTTTCATTGTGCTTTGCCTCCCTGCTGTACTTAGTGAATACATCTCCTTTTCTTACATTTCCTATACCAATCCCTTGCAGAAATGTTATGTGGTTGTACATCACTGTTGTGGTACTTGCATGAGCTTTGCATTCCAAAATTTCAGGGGTGACATAAGGTGCAAGATGGGTGGGAGCTCCTTAAGAGGCAGCAGCAACTTGGGGATCAGCTGAAGTTAAAGAAAGAGAACTACAGGCAATAGAAGACTGTAAACATCCGCAGGGAGGAGTACAGGCAGATAGCCTGGCTCTGTAGGGAGTGGGTCAGGAATGCTAAAGCTCAGTATAGAAGAAGAGAAGTTCTCGTTCTAGGCTGGCCAGGGGAGTCAAGGATAACAAAAAGAGGTTCTTTAGATATGCCCAAAGGAACAGGAGGAGAAACAAGAGGCTGGGGCTGCTCCTGGACAAAGCGGACAACAGGTGTCTGGAAAATAGGAGAAGGCGGAGCTGCTCAACTCCTACTTTGCGTCCATCTACTCTCAGAAGGAGGGCTGTGCAAAAGGGGGTGCAGGATCATTGGCTGATATGGGGATGGGCTTGCATCCCCAAAGAGGTAATGAAAACATGGATGGTGCAGAACAGCAGATTAGGATTGACAGAGAACTGGTTCAAAACAGCTTAAGTGGCCTAAATGAATTCAAGTCATTTGGACCAGATGAGCTGCATCTTCGAATTCTTAAGGAAATGGCAGGTGTCCTTGCAGAGCCTCTGTCGATCATCTTTGAGAAATCCTTGAGGAGTGGAGAAGTGCCACTGGACTGGAAGAGGGCAAATATAGTCCCAATCTTTAAGAAGGGGAGAAAAGAAGACCCGGGAAATTATAGACAAGTCAGTTTAACTTCAGTCCTGGGGAAGATATTAGTATAAATCATAAAACACACAATTTGTGCACATCTAGAGAAGTACTCGGTGATCAAAAGAACCCAGCATGGATTTACCAAGAATAAATCTTGCCAGACAAATCTGATCTCCTTTTTTGATTGGGTTACGAGCTTACTGGATAGTGGCAATGCTGAGGATGTCATTTATCTTGACTTCAGCAAAGGATTTGACAAGGTCCCACATGACAACTTACTTGGGAAGTTGAAAAAATATGGGCTAGATGAGGCAATCGTTAGGTGGATTCGCAACTGGCTCGACGGCCACACTCAAAGAATTTTAGTAAATGGTTCTGTGTCAACCTGGAGGTTGGTTTCAAGTAGGGTGCCCCAGGGCTCTGTCTTGGGCCTGGTTCTCTTTAACATTTTCATCAGTGACTTGGAGGAAGGGATGCGGGGGAGCCTCATCAAATTTGCAGATGACACCAAGCTGGGAAGAGTAGCAAACACAACAGAAGACAGGTGAAACCTCCAGGAGGATCTGGATAAACTGGAATACTGGGCTGTAACAAATAGAATGAACTTCAACAGGGAGAAGTGCAAAGTTCTGCACTTAGGCAATAAAAACCAAAAACATACGTATAAAATGGGAGATACTTGGCTTGGCAGCACATGTGAGCGAGATCTTGGAGTTGCCATAGATCACAAGCTGAACATGAGTCAGCAGTGTGATGTGTCTGCAAAGAAGGCAAATGCTATTTTAGGCTGCATTAAGAGGACTGTAGCTTCGAAGTCACGAGAAGTTGTAGTTCCTCTTTATTCAGCATTGGTCAGACCTCACCTTGAGTACTGTGTTCAGTTCTGGGCACCTCACTTGAAGAAAGATGCAGCCAAACTGGAGCAAGTCCAGGGGAGAGCAACAAGAATGATCAGTGGGATGGAAGGGAAACCCTACGAGGAAAGGTTGGGGGAACTTGAGATGTTCAGCTTGGAGAAGAGGAGGCTGAGAAGAGACATGATTGCCCTCTTCAGATACCTGAAGGGCTGTCATATGGAGGAACGGGCTCATTTGTTCATAGCTGCCTCTGAAAGCAGAACTAGAACCAATGGGTACAAACTGCAAGAAAGGACATTCTGGTTGTATATCCGGAAAAAATTCCTGACGGTTTGGGCGGTTTGGCAGTGGAACAGATTGCCAAGGGAGGTGGTGGACTCTCCCTCACTTCAAGTAGAGGCTCGACGAGCCTCTGTCAGGGATGCTCTAGGAGGATTTCCTGGTGCAGGCAGGGGGTTGGACTAGATGACCTACTAGGTCCCTTCCAATTCTAGGATTCTCGGATTCTAACCATGTGTTCAATGGGTCTTACTCCCAAAAAAGTGTCCTTAGGATTGCAGCCATAATGATGTAACTGCATCACTCCCCGATATTCTGACCTATTAAAAAGCAGGCCTCCGTCAGTCTCGAGAGATTATGGTATCGTGCTCGGCACTGCATACACTGCATGCGAAGCATGAAAGCCTGGGCTGGATTGTTATGGAGGATAGGCTGTTACCCAAGCAGCAAATCCCCCCTCTCCACACCACTGAATTAGTCCAATGGAAAGGCAGAGCCAATACAATTGGATCCAGCTGCGTCGCAGAGCTGGATCTGGACAGGGCTAAGGACAGGAGCTCACTCTGTCTTAGGGGGCCGACCCGGGTCTCGAACCCTGGCCTGCTGGTTATCAGGCACAGCGTTGTAACTGCTTGCACCACTCACAGCCCTTTCTGACCTATATCATTGCTTTAAATAAGACAGCCTGTTTCCAGGCCATCTCTGTATGACAGACTTTGGCGTTCTCTGGAGTCACATTGTGTTCTTGTGGATGAGGGGCAAAACCTGATAGTCAGCAAGAGCATGGGATGGCTGGGCCTGAAGAAGAGAGACAGTACAACACACCCCCACTATGAAGTATTCTCCCTTACTAGTTACCAGATAAGACTTTCTCCCAATCTTTCCTATGTTCAGATCTGGCCTTATGAGCACCAGAGGCCTACTGGGAACACTTTTCTGTGGAGCCCCAGGTTCACAACTAATGTCTATAGAAATGAAGAGCTGTAAATAAAACATTTATAGAGTATATATCTCTAGGGTAGAATGGAAAACAATAATAATGTGAGCTTAAAAAGTGTATACAAATTAATGGACCAAACGTATCTAAGCATTTAATATACAAGTAAGAGCCTGCAGCTGTCGCTCGTGGAGGTACAACATAACAACATTCATCAGTAAAAAGCCAACCTGCTTTCCAGTATCTCAACTTCCCCTTTGCCTCCTCTCTCTTCACTGTTATTCCTCAATTGCCCTCCCCAGCCTTTTCTCAGCCCATACTGTTACTGGACTCGGATACAGTTAGAAATGACAGATGAAATACAAGGGGCATGTTGACAGATCTGCCCAGCCTTCTCTGACCCAGAGACTATTCTCTGAGGGAATAGAACCCACAGCCTCCTTGACTGACATGGAATCTGCGGACACCTCTTGCACATGTCAATGTGTTTATATACATAGAAAACTGCATACAAGACTATATCATACAAGACTATCACAGAGCCCCCGTAAGAGTGGGGCCCAAATACGCAACTGGTCTAACTGGTTTAGAGCGAGCCCTGCTTATATTCCTCAGAAATTCTGAGCATTCAGATTTTTTTTACCTTAGAAATAGTTCTGTCTTTTGAAATAGTTCTGTCTTTTGCTCTTGGACTCATAGTAAAGCATGTCACATGTTGGGAAGGCAGAGAATGAACCTTTGAGTACAGTCCTAACCATGTCTACTCCAAAGTAAGCTCCTTGTGTTCAATGGTTCTTACTCCTAGGATTGCAGCCTTTGATAATTTTTATTCAATACACCAGAAAGTATTGTACCTTTGGATGTTTTCATGTTCTTGTGCAACTTGCAAGTACTCCAGGTTATGGCTGCAATCCTAAAGACACTTTCCTGGGAGTAAGACCCGTTGAAAACAATGGGGCTTACTTTTGAGTAGACATGGTTAAGATTGTGCTCTATGACGAAGATAGATCAAGCATCAATGTGAGGCAATGTGGGTTTTTACATTCACATTGGAAATGTGAATGTAAACCACTTCGCCCAGTGGTAGAGTAAGAAGTTCCAAACAAAAAAAAATCAGAACTATCTACCTTAATTTCCAAAACAACAAGAATCAAGTTTTACTAGAGAGTTATAAAATTTAATCAGCAATTACAGAATATTCAAGGGAGAAGAATTTTACAGCAGCTTTAAAAGCAACAACATAAGAGCCTATGAGATAAAAAATTAAAAATAAACATGTTTCTGGCAGAGGCAGGTTTCAAATACTGTACAATATTTGTAATGTATTCCGATTTTTAGATGATGTCACAGGATGTAGAGGGAGGGGATACTCAGAAAGGGAATATATAAAGCTGTCAGTGTTTTATTGGGGGTCTTGGAAAATTTGGAAAGGTAAGAGGAGAAGGTTGCTCATGTTTGTTACTTCATACGTTACTGCATCACACCTTGAAGTTTGTGCAGTTCCTAGATTTTTGAGGTGTCTGATAAGTCATAACAAACAGCCTTGTGGCATCTTGTGGCATCTCAGAACTATTATTAAATAGAGCCTTCAGTTTTCTGGACTAGTATAGTCCACTTAGTCAGATGCATAGAATGTTATCCTTGGGTTCAAATAAAACAAGAGGTGTCATCCTCCAGCTCAGTGATTTTCAAACAGAGTGCCATGGCACACCCATGTGTTGTGGATAGTCCTCAGGTGTGCCGTGGGAATTTGGGGACTGACATGAATTAATAGGAAAATTGAGGGATTTGAACAGCCTTGTGTGCCTTGTCGTTAGTAAAAATAACTGATGGTGTGCCTTGACAATATCAGTGTCTTGTTAGTGTGCCATGAGATGAAAAAGATTGAAAATCGCTGCTCTAGCTTGTGGTTTACTTTGTAATAACAAATCTGATCCAGACATGGATTGTCCTGAGTGGTTAACCCTTTATATGCACACTAATATATAACTAATAACTAATATATAACTAATATATGCACACATGTAAGTGCAGTTGAACAAATAGTACATTTTAGGACCCATAGCAACTTTGGGTGGGGGGATTTTTGGTGGGAAGATGGATGGAAATATAAGATGAAACATCCATACTTCTGTGCTGTTTCCTTGATCTGGATTGCATCAAGACCACACAGCTGCAAAAGTGGTGCATTTAAGGTCACAATTAATTTCATCATCATTCTGTTGACCAGAGTATTTATATACTTATAGCAGGGGTATCCAAATTCTAAATAAATTCTAAATTTACAGTATTTTTTGAATAAATTTACATATATTTACATAAATGACAATATTAAAGACTTAACTTATATGAATGAATTCAAATCTGATCATAAACACTTTCAACACAGAGGGAGTGGTTTCAAACCAGTGTATAAACACTTTCACAGAGTGAGATTGAGAGATCAGCAGACTGGATCTGGATCAACAGACTTGGCATGGGCCACATGAAAGCTCACTGCAGGCCACATTTGGCTCCAGGACCCGAGTTTGGACACTCCTGTTATAGAGAAAAAGAATGAAAGCTCCCCCCATTTTTTTAGTTTTTTTCTTCCATCACCACCCTGATGACCCTCTAAAAATAGCCTAATTTGCAGAAAATTATAATTGCTGTTCAGTGGATCCAGTTGGTCACCTACGGGGTAAAATAGCATAAATTTTTTTCTCAAATTTTTCTATTTCTCAAACGCATGCATGTTACTCTATGGCTAAAATCTTAAGCTCCAGTTAGGCTGGCCTAAGCCCTGGCATGAGTCATGTGCTGACCTTGTGCACCACTCCTGGGGGAGGGCTAGCCCAGATCACAGACATGTGTTTGTCTCCTTACATCACAACGGGAACAGGAATACTGATGAGGAATACTGATGTGCCAGCCTAGGTTAGGATTGCACCCTATTTTTTCCTTTTACCATGTCACTGGATAGGATTGCCATTTTCCTTTTTGGCAGTATGTTTCTGCATTTAACAGATATATGACATGGAGAAATGCAGTAACTGCATTATTTTTCTGGGATGGAAGTAAACATCCCCTGTTGGATTTCTGCCTGTCAGCTATCAATCCCAAATAGGGTGTTGTTATGTTCCGGCCTATATGAAAGTTTTGAGGCATTTATTAGACTGTAATTTGAATCTTGAACCATACCTAACTGAAGTGTCTCCTGGATTAGAGTTCAGAAATGAGTTGTTGGGATTTTATTTTTATCCCCGCAACAAAAGCACGTTGTGGTATGTATTAGCTAGGCTCAGGGAGGGTTAAAAATAATCACCTGCAGTTGAAATGAGACTAGGGAAGTAGGAAGTGCTGTGGCTCAAGCTTCCTGTATAAATAAGTGCAGCTTTCCCACAGCTACTGCATATGTGTGATGACGTGCTTTTTCAAAGATAATGGCAACATACACTTAATAGCAGGGAGGAGATTATTTCTGAGAGTGATGAGAGGGTTGGGAGAGGAGCCTGGTTCCAGACCTATAACGTGCGAAGCTTTCCGACACTGTGAGAAGAAAGGAAAGAAAGAAATGAAATCTGTTTTTCAGACTCAGGTTTTGCTGGCTGTGACATGAGTCTTGCAAGCACCGAGGATTGAGTGAAGCTGTTGAAAAGTCAAACATCTGGAAGGGAATCCTTCTCTCGTTCAGCAAGGTACGTAGGAGTCACCTGTGATTCTTGATGACAGCAGATGCTAAACCAGGGCGATGGAATTTTCATGTTCAAAGAAGAAAAGGAAGCAAATCAGACATCTTTTTGAGTTTGTGATTTTAATGTAAGCTGCCAGCATTGTAAATCTCAGAAAATCATTGAGGCAGAAACAGTATCCTTGGATAGTGAATGCCACAAAGCATTAACTATGTATCAATTTATTGGGGAGGGGGTGGATGTGGAACCATGCAATTATTTATTAGTTCAGCCAGGCACTAAAATTGAAAATGCTCATTGTACTTTACTGGCAGTTAAAGAATCAAATGGCATAATATAAATTTAGCTGCTCAACATGGAAACTTACTGTGGAACCCTATGCACATTTACTAAAAAATAAGGCCCATTGAATGTAGGACTTCCTTCTAAGGATTTGTAGGATTCTGTTCTGGTGGTTCTCAGACTGTGGGTCAGGATTTAATTTTTGGTGGGTCCCCAATGGGTGATGGAAAGATCAGGTAACAATAGCCAAAAGCTCTTTAAAAATCAAATAGTGTAGCTGCTATTCATCCTGCAAAGAGCTCAGCTCCTGCAATTTGCAAGCGTATTTTAATATAGGGCGATAACTGTTTGAGGGTCTTTTTCTGATAAAATAAATAAAATTATTTCTTTCTAGATCACTTTTTTTAAAAGTCCCCTAAAGCTAGGTGGGTCTCAGTGGAGTGTCATTATAAAAGTGGGTTCTGACGCCAAAACATTTGGGAACCATGGGGTAAAAGATGATCTGTAAGGAGGCAAAGCGAGGAGCTACTAGAATTGTGTACATTTACAGTACTTTACTTGTGTTATTTACATCTACCTTTTGACACACTGTAGTACAACTTGTGTACCTTGTGGGAGAGTAATAAACACTAAAGTACTGTATTCTTATTTTCCAGTTCCAATATACTTTAGGACTATTTTTATATATTGATTCATTTCTTAACCCCTCTTCAGGCAAATAATGTTATGCTCACATACAAAGAAAGTATAACATAATTTTTTAAAACTTCATAATGTTCATTATTTGATTATCCTAAACAGGAAAGAAAGTCTGTATATATGTTTGCGTGTGTACATATTTCTAGACAACTTGTACAGAGTGATATACTCACTCAATACTAAGTTCACTCTAAGATCCAGAACTCTGGTTAAATATCCTGAGAGTTTTAAATAAATGGTGTAGCATGGTTTCTCAGTGCCAGAGTTGTTTCTGAAAATGTGACTTCAATGCCTGTGGAGCCTTGGCTTGTGATGTAGAGCAGACAGAAACCTTGTATACACTTTAATTCATATATGATCAAATTGGGTTGAGATATATGTGAGATCAGGATTGTGATATGTCTTCTGGGCTTAATTTTAAGCTATGTGGTTGTGACCTGCACAACTTACATATCAATGCATGTAAGTTCTGAAGATCTATTACATACCATATATTTCTGCAAGGTACATATTGCAAGTCCAAAGCCTATGCTCCCTGACTTGTATACCAATGCCTTGTGCAGAAGTTACTACCTTCAACAAGTGTGATCCTTTTCTTTGTGTACATTTCTATCTAATTTGACCATCAATTGTACACCAACTTCGTGAATCAAACATTTGAGTCTTATTATTATTAAGAATATTGTATATCATTTCTCAACAAAAAATTCAGAAGATGTTTTAGGTAGCTGAATAAATTAATGGTTCCTAGTCTCGAAAGGACTTGCCATTTAAGAAGGTTCAGTAAAGCTCCTTTTTTGGATGGACCTTACACTGAAAGTTGCACATTTTGGGAACTGTGATGTAAAGCTGGAGTTTTCAATCAACCATGTTTATTGTGCAACTGCTTTTCAGTGCCAGAATTAGTCAGAACGTTCCACACCACATGGTGACCAGAACTAAAACCACAAGGTAAATGAAACTTGCCAGCTAGTTTGTGGCAACATTAAGGGAGTTAACATGTTCAGACAAGAGAAACTCTTTCACTTTCTTTATGAACTGCAAATTGATGAACGGGGTACACAATGTCCAACTAGCAGAGATAAGAGACAAGACATTTTGAGGACCCAACAGAACCTGGGAAACAAAACTCTGAAAATTGGAAAAACTGCAGACACTTTATGAACAAAATGCTGAAATGGCTTATCTTTTTTCAGTGTGCTATTTGCAACCACGAGAAACTTGCTTTGATTTTTTAAAATTATAAACAAGGAAACTTGTTAGCCTTTTTATTTTTATACCATGTTCTTGAGTTTGCTGTAATCCTGATTTACATAGCTTTCTAGGCCATTGCCTACAGAGTTCTTGTACACTTAGCAATGGACTTTGGTGTGTTGAGGAGAACAGGATACTTTGCCCTTCCTTTTTGAAAATGAGTGCAATAGGCAAATAAAGAGTCTGTCCTGATCATTCACAGCAGTGCAGATATTCTTAACTGATAAAATCCAGGGGCAACAAGATTTTGATTTGATTCTCTTCTGACTTAGTTGAGTGCAACACTGGACTTTCTGCCCCAAGAGTCTGGCTTGCTCAAAATTTGCTGTTTGAGTGCTGCTAAAGTACATGGTGAGTTTGCAGCATTCATATACGTTTACTTAGTTGTCTGTGCCAAATAGCTTTGTGCCAACTACTCCATTATTTTTTGTCATGCACATAGTAACAAGGAATATAATTTTAGTAAATAAAAATGATACAGCTAAGACCTCCAAACATATGCCACACAATTCTTTTGGATAGAGATCCAACCAGGAAAAATATGCTTGTTTGTGTGCCAAAGCTCACAGTTTCTGTGGTTTTATAGAAATCACTTGGTGTGTACCACATTAATTCAAGTTTTTACATGATCAGGGCACTAAGGCTATAGTGACTGCAGTAAAAGCAAATACATGCCTACAGCTGAGGAATGCAAAAATGGCGCATATGAATAAACAAACACCTTGTAATCTTTGAGTCCAGATTCTCTAAACGTGTGGGCACCTTTTGTAATACAGTATAGCATTTCTAGACCTTCATCTTGAGATATCAATACCTGCTAAAAGACAGATTTAGCAGTGGCAGGGACAGCATTTCATTCTTTTTCAGCAGTTACGTGTGTCTGGCTTTCACACAAGCATTTAGCAAGATTTGGTCCATGCTAAATGCAACTTTTATTTGAAATATTCTTCCATTTATTGCCCTTCTGAAAATTGGTGAAAGGTGAAAGTCGTGTCCCTGTCATACAGTATTTGCTCTGAGGTTTGAAGATTCAAACCATAGACTGAGGATTCTATGGTAAACTGCAACCCCTGCTTACTGAGCAAGAGACACTCTTTCAAGTGGGTGTTCCTCTTTTATTTAGCAGGGGGAGAGTAACTGGCCCTACACACCCCTGCAATGTCTGCTCTAGTGGCTTCTGCTGGTGTTCTTTTTGCACTTTAGATTGTGAGCCCTTTTGGGACAGGGACCCATTAGCTATTAATTAGCTATGAATTTTTTCATTTTCTTGTAAACCGCTTTGTGCACTTTTAAGTTGAAAAGCGATTTATAAATACTGTAGATAGATAGATAGATAGATAGATAGATAGATAGATAGATAGATAGATAGATAGATAGATAGATAGATAGACAGACAGACAGACAGACAGACAGATAGGATTTTTATAATACAGTGGTGCCTCACATAACAAGTTTAATTTGTTCCGGAAGCATGCTTGTTATGTGAAATGCTCTTTATGTGAAGTGGATTTTCCTATAGGAAATAATGGAAATTCAGATGATTGGTTCCATAAACCCAAAAGTATTCATATCAAATATTAACTGTATGTAAAAATGATGACAAAACACTGGAACTGAATTCAAAACATGCATTCAAGATCCTATGAAGTCGACTTAGGCTGCAATCCTAAAGACACTTTCCTGGGAGTAAGCCCCATTAAACACAATGGGACTTACTTCTGGGTAGACATGATTAGGAGGCCTCCACCAAAGACACTTTCCTGGGAGTAAGCCCCATTTAACACAGTGGGGCTTACTTCTGGGTAGACATGGTTAGGAGGCTGCCATCCAATCCACTTTCCAAGTGTCTCCCCACTTTCTCCTTCTCTTCAATCTGAGCCTCTCTCTCCCCTGCTCCCTTCTGGCTAGCCCTGAGCTGCTTCCCTCTTCTCCACTGCTGTTCTCTCCCTCTGCCCAGCGGACGCCCAGCCACAGGAGGAACAGCGCAGAAGTGTTGCTTTTGCTATGGGCAGGTGCACTAGGCAGCTCTGATGCTTTTTAACAGGGCTGTCGACCACCGCGTCTGCTCCAACTGCCATGTGTGCTTGTTAAGTGAAGCAACACTTGTTATGTGAGGCAGAATCCTAGAGAAGTGTTTGCTTGTTATGTGTGGATCACTTGTTAAGCAAGGTACCACTGTAGTTTGTATTGCAAGGCAGGTTCTGTGCCTTCAAGGGAGGAGATAAGAGAGAGAGGCATCATCACACAGCAGCCTTGTTTCGCAAGCTGAAAAATAATTCCCTGAGCTGTTGTGCCCACACTCACTCCCACTTCACAGTATTGACTTTTCAGAATTAGGAAGCTCAGGCCTGGTTTAATGCTTTATTTCTATGCCTCTGCAGTAGTCATGGGAATAACGAAGAAGCATTTAGAAGTGCATGGATGAGTCATTCATAAATGAGAGAGTCTTCCTAGTTAAGTGGCAGAAATATGTCCTTGGGAGTAGGTATTTAATCTGCTCTGGAGCCGGGGTGTCATAGCCTCCCATAAGGATCAGGTTAGTGACTTGAGAGTACTCTGGAGCCAGTCCTGCTACTGGATGCCCTGTCACTGGCAATTGTGGCCAAAAATGCTTTTTAAGAGTGTAGGCTTGTACTGTATGCCATTTGCATTCTTTCCTAGCAGAAGAATCTGGCCACTGTCATTTATAACCCTTTTTCAGAGTACTATTAAGTCTCTTGCAATGCTCTCTGTATGCCTATGAAAAATATTTGAGAAACACTGGTCCAGATTGCAGCAGTTAGGATTTGGTTCCAACTTTGATGCACAGAGTTCACTTGTGAGGAATTTAACTACTCTTTCCACTCTCAGTTGAACTCTTCTAGACCTACTTCTAGACTTCTAGACCTACTTCAAAGTGCTGGTAATATTCTTGCAAGCTGTAAATGGCCTGTGTTCATGATATGTCAAGGATTATCTACTCTTCATATGAACCATCCTAACTGCTTTGAAAATCCTTACGGGGGCCTTGCTCCAGATATTTTCTGCCATAGTATGATATGGCATAGTATTAAATGCCATATGGTAGACAGCTACCAGGGAAATGGAACTTCACTAGAAGCTGAGAAGCAGGGTGACCATACAGAATGGAGGACAGAGTGCCTCTCTTTAATCATTGCATAGAAGAGGGGATTTAGGCAGGTGCTGCTTTTTAAACCCATCTGTGTTGAGCTACACCTGCCTCAATTCCCTCTTCTATGCAATGATTAAAGGTAGAATTGTGACAAGTCCTCCATTCTATATGGTCACCCTGATGAGAAGGCTGTTGATTCCCTCCCAGGGAAACTCATCTGGCCTCTTTACTATTTTCTGGAGAAATGTCATCAAGATCTTTCTCTTTTGCAGAGATTTTGAAAAGGTGGAAGACTTTGGGTTTTATTTTTCTCCAACCTTTTACGGAGCCCACAGCTCTGTGATTAATTCTTGCTCTGGTTGTTTTTGTCTTTTGTGTATTGTGTTCATCATATAAGCTGCTTGTTGATTTTTTTGAAAATTAAAAAGCAACTTGTACATTACCATGAAAGACATTGTTCTTAGATAATAAGAGTAACGTTAAACTGTTTTGGACAGTACTTTTTGGATTGTGCATGATGTGACTGTATCTGCCGTCTTCCTGGCGTGGCTTTCACCTTTTGGTAATTGCTTGGGGGAGGAGTGATCTAAAATGCTTGCTTGAATGTGATCCAATTTTACTTTAGTATGTGAATCTAAATGCTAGATTTAGATTTTCACATACTAGTTTTATTTTAGTATGTGAATTGCATTTCAGGGGGCATTTCAGATGCACCCTCCTCCCACACAGCAAAAAAAGGGAACACTGCTGGACGGAAATGAAGGATGAATGTGTTCTGATCATGTGGACAAACAACACTTAGGATAGTGGCACCATCAGGGAACACGTTCCACTCAATTTATTGAGGAACCTCTAAGTATCTGTCACTGAACTCCTGAGCATTGAATGGAAAGTATTCTTGGACATGCTCTCTCGGTACACTCTATATTTTACACAGTATGATGGAATTAGTGACAGACCTCCTGGGCCTCTCATTTGTTCTGTGAACTGATGATGAACCTTCCCATACATCTATGTACCTGAACATAGCAGGAAAAAGGATCATGATCAGCAAGCTGTATTTTTACCCTTCTCTTCAAGACGTTTATCTTCTACTTGTACTTTTATTGAGGAATACCTAATAAATTTGCAAGGAAATTTTGGTGTTTAGCAGAGCTACATGAAACCCACAATGTCAAGTTGTTCTGTTACATGCTGTTATACCTTATATCATATCAGCAGTTCTCAAATTGTACATCTGGAACTCATCAGTGGGTTGTGATCTAGTTTTTGGTAGTTTGGTGAAGCTGACAAGGCAGATTAGGAGAGGTGCATAAAGGGTAAAATGGGGGGGGGGGAGGGAAGAGCACAGCTGCCCTCACCATTATAGCCACACTTCCTGTAGGCTGTAACCCCTAAAGCAGTGGTCTTCAAAGTGGGGGTCGGGACTCCCTTGGGGAGTCACAAGTTTATTTCAGGGGTGTCACAAAAAGCTGGGTGCAGTCATCTTAGAATCTGGCACTGGGCACTTTTAATATCACTTCCAGCCATGACCACTTGGGTCATGGTTAAGTTTAAGCATGCTGTCTTAAACTTAAAATGACAGTCTTAAACTGTCATTCTCAGATGGGGGTCCTGGGCTGAAATGCTTGAATACCACTGCTATAAAGCCTCCAAAAACTTGGGAACCACCACCTTACCTTATGGAACATTATTACTTTGCTCAGTTCAGTTTATCTGGAGTTGAAGCAGTATGCCCTGTATTTTGGCTCTGTGTTTAATGTTATGTTGCCATATCACAACTTTCAATAAATAATTTTTACAAGAACCCGTTGTAGTTTAACATTAACAAACATTCATTTAGTTTGCCAAACAGCAGTTTAGCTTTTCTGATTAAATTTTAATCTTTCAGTTGTGGTCTGTCTTGAAAAGACTTGTGTCTTTTATTGCGTCTAGTTCAAAACACTGGGAAAGCGGTATGTGCGTTGATGCCAAGTAAGGGGTTTGTTCTGCTTCGTTTGAAAGTGACAGAGAAATTATTCCATCAGGGAAGCAGAACAGAATTACTGGAAGGAGCATTTATGTGAACTTCTTGTTACTGTCATTGGAAGTTAAAGTCAATATTCTTTAACTGTAATAGAAGCAGAGTGGTGGGCTTGTGTCCCTAATTTTTCCCGAGTGCTGATTTTTCTGCAGCTCTCTAACTTAAAGCATATAGCTTTTTAAATGCAGTGAAAAGCCGTCCTCCATGATAAGTATTGGAGATGGTTTTAGATGTAGTATTGACTTTTGCCTTGTTAGTATGAAGAGATGCAAGACCAAACTACTTACTGTCTCCCTTCCTCGGTACCTGTCGGGAATGTGTTCTGCTGCTACTATGGATACCTGAAACAATGGATAGCAGTGAACCCTATAATTATTCTACTTCTTCTGGCCTTGGAAGGCCAATGTGAACATGCAGATGTGAAGAGGAAGCAGTTTGGAGGGCAAGCACTAACAAGTGCTAGCATGCAAGTATGAAGCACCTGTCGGGGATGCTGTAGGAGGATTTCCTGCTGCAGGCAGGGGGTTGGACTAGATGACCTACTAGGTGCCTTCCAACTCTAGGATTCTATGATTCTATGTTTCTACGAAGATTCAGATAGTAGCCTCTTATGCTATCACTGAATATCTCTTAATTTATGTGCTCTAACAAGTGATCTGGTGTACAGCTAAGATACTGCCAAGATTCTTCTTGATCTTCATTTATGAAGTGAGGTGGAAGTTCCCAAATAGCTTTTCAGTCTCTAATAGGCATTGCTCCACTACCTTGTGCATTCGGAAGTTGTGTTGTGTTTGGTGGGACTTGTTTCCCTGTAACTGTGTAATAGGATTGTAGTCATATGGCCCAGTCTTGTTTCTCACCCTTGCTGCTGGAACTAGTGTTCCACTGGCAGGACATGCTTTATGGTCAGTGGTCTTCTGAACAGGTCTTCTGAATGGTCTTCTGAAAGCATGCTGAGCTGTGTGTTTCAGGAACCTTGGAACAGAGACTGAAATGGCTGTGCATGCAGAAACAGCAGATGGAGCACTTTCTGATAATGGTTGTTTTTCAGGGAGGACAGAATAGGGTGGAACTGGAGGAGGGCTGGGAGCATGTCAGAGGTGGGAGGGGGTAGCATCAGACATGGGTAACTTGTGTTTGATGGGATCCCCTCCAATGGCTGTTGGCATGCTCTCTTTCTCTCCTTGGACTTATGCCATCTAAAGAGGTAGAGAGATGGTGCAGGCCCAACAAGACCCATTGGTGAGTGGAAGGTTTACTGAGAGATAAGTGAAACTGTTTTCCTTTTTCCAAGCCTTCCAATCTGCCCCCTCCCTTGCATTGCAGGATGCAGCACAAACCTTCCTGGAATGGTTAAGTTGGAGAAAAGGATTGTGCTGTTAGATACTTAAAAGAGCCACTGGTCTATAGAGTGCTAGGATGGAAGGAGTATTCCAGAGGTGGTGTCTGACCAGGTGGAGCAGCTGATGGATCACAATAATCAGAGACACCACCTGGCCAGGCTGACTTTTGAAATCTCAGTAGTGATGACAGTGGTGGTGCCATTGATGACAAGTGCACAAATGGAATTAATGGTGGTTTCCAGAGTGGCCCAATTTGGGGATTGGCATTCATTAATAGGAAAATTGGGGGATTTGAACAGTCTGGTGTGCCTTGTCAATGGCAAAAACACTTTATGGTGTGCCTTGACAAATTCAGTGCTTTAAGTGTGCCGTGAGATGAAAAAGGTTGAAAATCACTGAATTAGGAGATTGTGTGGTTATTACTACCCAACTTTCCAGTGTTGATGCAGCCACAATGTAGCCCCAAGATAAGGGGACAAATGTTCCCTTATTTTGAAGTGGCTCTTCCACTGCAGGATGCAGCACACACCTCATTAGCATGGCTTGGGCCCTGTGTATAAAATAAATTTTAATAATAAAAAACCTTTGTCTTGCATTGTAGTTTCTCACCCACTTAATTCATTTCCAAGTCATTTGAGTTTTTTTGGTTGCCAGTAATATTAAAGAAGAACTCTGTACACTTGGTGCTTTTAAATAGACGAAGCATTTCTTTATCATTTGTCCCGTTGCTGTCCCACCAATGTGCTCTATGATATTTGGGCAGATTAATCTTCAAATATCTCATCTTAAAGAGTACACAAGACAATCAAAAGATTAGAACTCTGCTTGTGGCTTTTTGCTGTAGATGACAAGACAACTTTCCCAGGAAAAGAAAGATTCCTTGGCATATATAGTGTGCTTGCATACTCTCCAAAGGTCTCAGTCTAATGAATTTTAAAGGTTAGGTAAATGTACTGTAAGTCTTGTAGATCAGCCTGATTTTCCCTGCCTTGGCTTTAGTCTTTAAGGGCAAAATCCATGGCAGTTACAGGTCCACGCAGTTACGTTACCCTCTAATATTATCTTATGGAAAGTCATCTTAACTGCTCCGGAGCAAGGGACTTAATTTCACTTTAGGGTATAGGCCTATATCAGTTTTCTCTTGTGACTTCCAGTTTGTGCGCATCTGTAATGGCATTTCTTTTAGAAACTCACTCAGTTCTTTGAAGTTAATTTGGGAAGGGCTGCCTCTGAATATAAGCAAGTTTGGGACTAGCCAACACTGGATTGGAGCCCCATCCATGAAACCACTTTTGGGGGGATGTGTATGGAAATGATACAGAAGTACTGTAATAACACTGAGGAAATCAATGCCTCTTTCTGAATTAGGAAATATACTGTTGACAATAGCTAATCTCATAATTAGACCACAACACCTAGTAATGTTGGTGAATTCCATTGTGTATGCAAGTGGGGCAAGGAAGAATATACGCCCTTCCGTTGTGTCACTGGAGCAGGGCTTTCGAGATTGAGGCATCTCTATGCTGGGTGTTTGGAGTGCAAGAAAGAGCATGGATTTGCATTGTTAACAAAGTGGGTTCTCTTTAGCTTCATTGCTGATTGAAGTGTGCCAAACACTAAATTCGTTATTGAGCTCTTCAAGGGTCCTTAGAGCTATAAATTGTAGTGATAAGAGGTACAAAATTTCAAGTGAACTGCATGGGGTACTTTTGGGTTATTACAGAAAGAGATCAGCCACCTCATTGGCAATTTGTTGATGGCAAACACTGATGACAAGTCTCTTAGCAATAAGTCCTTGTTTATTTGAAAGAGTAACTCTTAGTATGCAACCTGAACTTTGTCTAGCGTTGGCAACTCTGAAGCTGTTCCTGGGAATTTTTTTTCCACCCAACATGATGCACTGATGGGGAATTCTGGAAGGTCTATTAGAATCTCTAGGGTTGCTTCCCCAGCAGCCCCATGGAAATCGATGCTGATTCTTGGATATTCTTGGCCAGCCCTGGAGGGCTGGTAATCTTTGTGTGGGAAGGTGGGGAGAGAAAGAAGCATCATTTTTTTTAGATTGTGCGATGCAGTCTCAAGACCACCTCCTACATTCCTGTAAAGATAGAGGGAGTGAGCACTTGGCATTTTGAAAAGAACTTTCTTGTTTTTTTTTAGTATAAATTGCCTGATTTTCTTTTTCAGGTGCAGCGGCTATTCCTTGAAAGTGTGGGTGTGCACACATTTAATTAATGACGCAAAGGTGTATAAGAGTACTGTACTGAAAGGAACCAGAACTATGCTGCAGCAATCCTTTATGGTACCTGCAAACCACCATATTTTTGAAGCTGCGGGAGATTACAAAGCAGCTTTAGATATCCAGGTCTGCTGATTAGTGAACAAAGTCTGAAGCCCTTCAGGTTTGCATAAAGTAGCTGTCTGGCTCTGAGCTTTACTGTTGGTTGGGGGCAGGGACGCAGATCAACCTGGTGTTGGGCATCCCAAAGGCAATAACATGTTTATGACCTCTGACATAATTACTGCTGGAGGGGGGCTCATTCATTGTCCATGACCTCCTTCCTTTCCCTAAGCTCAATTTATGTTTTACTTATTATTTGATGCATTAAGACATCTCAGCCATGCCAGAGATCATGGAGACAAAACAACAGAGTTGTCTGCCGACCGGAATAGACAGAAATGCTGATGTTGCTGTGTTCATTGCTGAGTGAACTTGCGGCAGCTCCGCAGTAGACCTCACCCCAAGGCTCACTCTCCTCTTCTCTTGAAAAGTCTGTTTACACTGATTAAAATCTCTTGGACATACCATTTGGACAGATGGTCCCTGTTCTATTATTATAAAAGGCCCTGCAGTGAGAATGGAAAGAGGGGAATAATCCCTCTTCATCAGCAAGATCCCAACCTAGGGCAAAATATAAGTCAAGAAATAGGATTGAGAGGAGCAAACATTGCTTCATATAATCTTCAAAGAAAATTTACTATGAAAACTGTATGTCATTATATTGATATACTGTATGCAAGGTACCGTAAATGCCTAGTTTTGAACAGCACTATTTTTTGGGTAAAGATTAGATGCTGTGTTGACTGGCATGGTCCTTAAAAAAGTGTGAGACAAGACTCTGTAAAGAGGTGTGGACAGATGGTGAGGGGAAGTACAACATTTCACAGAGCCATTTCTTGTTGGCACAACTATATTTTTACTAATTGTAATAAGGGTACCTATAAGCTGCTATAAAAATCAAGGACAGGCATGATATTCCATGACCATAAGATTGTGTACAGTCACCAGCTACTAAAGGGATTTATTTCCCCTTACTCCATATTGCTTGGCAGCCACCTCAATGGGGCTACTCAGATTTGCACTAGTGATTTTGCTGGCACAGATCCAAAAAGCCTGGTGTAACACTAGGCTGGGAGAGAGGGAGCTAAGAATATTATCTGAATTGCCCAGGCCACTCCCATGTAGTCTCAGTGCGCCCACTAGCATGCCCAATGCCTTCTCTCCACCAGGTCAAACTGGCCCAGTTTCACCTTCTCCTACCCCCACCCCCCATGCTGGCCCCCTTAGTTGCCGTAGTCTTGGTTGGTACAGTATGGTGGCTGAATGCATGTGCTTGCTTAACCACCTCTCCTGGCACATTTGCAACACGTTGCAGTCCCAAAGTTTATGGAACTTGCACCAGACCATCTACTAGTTTGGATTGTGCCATTTTTGTATGCATCCCTACAGTGTGCATGCTTTCAACCTAATGTTTTCTCACTGCTGGGTCAACAAACTTAAATTTTGGCTGTTTGGAGGAGCACCAGATTGATAAGCTACTTTGGTGTGGGTATTTGGTGCTTTTGGTTTTCTTTATGGGATCAGACAATGACACTGAATGGCAGGAGAAATTTGACAGTGACTTATATTTGGGCAGAGGAAGCTACCTCCATGGGCTACAACATCCGAATGAATCAACTTCCAGGCAGTCTGAGGTATGGAGGGGTTCCACTTGTGGTTAAAGCTTTCAGTTTTGTGTCTGTGTTAGCTAAGCTCTGCTAGCTTTTGGGATCCTTTTATGGTAAAGTGTGGTGAAGTGACATTATTTAGTCTAGTGGTGGTTCCCTTTTTATTATGCCAAGTTTGGCAGTTTGTGAAGGAGCTGGCCATGTAGGGAAAATATTTTTGTTGGGGAAGTCTGTCAGGTAGGGGAATTCCCTCCATATTCACAACCAGGATGTTAAAAATGCTGCTACTAGCTATCAAATGATTGCATTTCATGGCTGAAAATTAATAAGCAAAGATTAGCTTATCCATTATTCACAAGGTCCTATTGATGGCAGTCATGTCCATTGTAAAGTGAGTAACTTTTTGTATAGTGAAACTTGTTTCACTACAGAGAGTCTATTGTGACTTGGTTATAAAGGTAACTCATTGTAAAGTGACCGTCAACTGTTATATTAACTTCAGCTAAAACTAATGACATATTAAATTTAAACTTTACCTTCTTTGGTACTATATGTTGCTTTCAGGATACATAACTAAGGCGTAATCCTAACTTAGGCCAGCACAACTCATTCCCATTCCCATGGTGATATAGGGAGGCAAGCACATGTCTGTGCACTGGCCTAACCCACTCCCAGGAGTGGCACAAAACTGCCTTTCCAGCACTTTTGTGACACACCCAGGTCAGCATGGGACTTGTGCTGGGGCTTAGGCTGGCCTAACTGGTGTAATTGCAATGTCTCCAAGATGCCAAGTATCTGAAGTATTGTAGTTAGTTGGTGAATTTTCAGTGTCAGATGTTCCTGAATTAAAACTTCAGTTATCTCTTGCTAAACCCTGTGTTGCTCTACTGAGCTATTGGCTCAGGTGGATACAAGCCTTTCTCCAGTGATCTGAAGCATCAATAGTTGCCTTTCACAAGTGAGGTGATTGATTTTGGCAGTGGCACTTCTGACACTACACTGACTCAGATATAGGTCATACCCTTACTAAGCAACATGTTGAAGCCTATTGTGATCACACCTATGAGGAGTCATTCAGATGTTGACAATTAACCTTATGTGATTGGTGAGTTGTGAATCATTCTGCTGCTGGTTTTGAGATATAAAGTGCCTGTACCTTTCTGCAACCTCACTGCTGCTTCTGTTGTGATCTGTTCTCACGGTTAGAAGAACACCTCCAAAATTTAATCCAAATCCATTTTCCTGTAGCTTAAAATCCATAGCTTGTTATCAGTGAATAGGATAATGGAGTTAGCCCTTCTTTCAGATGTCTTTTGTACCTAAGAATGTTGTCAACACTATTTCCCATCAGTGAAATAAAATACTTCTTTCAATTCACGAACACAGTTACTAGGTCCAGCTGTGATGATCTCAACTTTTGGGAACCACTTGTCACAGAGTTAATACAAAGTAGAGACATCACGTCTTCTTAGTTTTTTTTGGTACAGTACGCAACTTGGAGGTGGGAAGTCAATCTTATTTCATGCATGGAAAATGGGGAAAGGGAGGTGAGAGAGACACCAGCTATGTTATGTATGTATGTGTACCAGAATGATATCTAATCTTATTTGGAGTTTGGAGATACATGGAAGCAACAAGAAGCCTAGTTTTCAAATGCTGCTGAAACTCAGTGCAAAAATGAGACCTTGATTTGTCGACATATACAAAAGGACACTGTGTGAGGAACTTCAGTTATCTCTTGCTAAATAGGCATAGTAGTGACTATGAATAATGACCGACTGCTAAGATCAGCCTGAATGTGGACTTGCATGTGTGGCTTCTGGACCGAGAAGTATCAGTCTAGAGAATCAGCTGTCAATACAACAGAATCATGACTGGAGAATTATAGCTCAGTTTTCCATCTTGCCTCTTAAAATGCAGGATTCACAGTACTGTATCCAAAGTGCTATTGCTTTGCTCATTCTTCCTTTACTTAGACTGAATTTGATGTGTGTGGTGATTTTTCGGTGAAAATTGTCAGCAAAATTTAATCCTGTTTTGTATTTTGTAACTGGCAGTTTTATGTCTGAGTAAATGCAATATACATTATGCATACATTAGAAACTCAAGAAGCTGTAATGCTGCTAGGTTAAATCTTGTTCCTTATAGCTTATACTCTTATTTCCATCTTTGTAGAATTGGTTGGCCTGGTTGAATTGATGGCATCTGTTGGTAAGATCTGCTTTCCCACCATGATGACTGGAATAACTGAAGCTGGAGAATTATCTTTGGAGCCTTTGGTGACTTGCAAATTGTGCCTATGTGAATATTCCATGGATAAGATGACCACTCTCCATGCTTGCAACTGCATCTTTTGTACATCGGTAAGTGTAGGCAGTGCCTTAAGAAATATCCAAAAGAACAGAGTAGGATGAATTCAGGAAGCAACTTCATTATGATTCTTAATAGATTGCTAAACTGATAGGAAATATGAAGTTACCTTTTGATGTGCTAACACACTGTCAAAAAACTAAGCCTGGTCACATTTTGAAGAACAATCAAAAGCTAGAAATGCTATAGAATCTGTTCCAGAACACATAATAAATGCTGAATGGGTCATGCTCTTTTGAATTTGCAGCGCTGCCTCATATTGCTGCCTTTGGATTGGCAGCAATATTGGCAGCAATATTGGATTCATATCACCAATCTTATTAGGTCGGTACCATCATCTGCTCTGCTGGCTTCAGCCCTCCAACATGTCAGACAGAAATTTTTTTCCTGGCTGTTGCCTGAGACTATTCTAACTGCAGTTGCCAGGCATTGAATCTGGGACTTCTGTATGTAAAGCATGCACTTTACTACTGGGCTTGATCTCCGCTAAGTTTCAGAACTTTCACTGAAGTAGTGCTGTTTTTGTTAGAATGACTCATTTGTATTGTTACTGAAGTTCTAATTCCAAGGCATTTTAGTAGGTTGAAACTGTGGTTTTTTTAAAAAAAAACCAGCTTTAACATAAAACATATAAATTATCATTGCATTTTTTTACAGGGGTTAAAAAACTAATCTGTATAAAATTATTGCCCCCTCATTGCCACCTTCCTAGCCAACTGGAGCCTGAGGGGGATGGGGGAAAAGCTGTTTGTTTGCTTAGAAGATTCAAGACAGTAGAACCTGCCACAGTGTTTGGAAACTTAAAGTGGTGCAATTTGATTTTATTTTCCCACCAAAAACATGACTGTATTGAGAAAGCTCTCTGCTAGAATCTGAGCTAGAAATCCTTTCCACAGCCTCAGGATGCTGAGTTGCCCCATTGTGGGTGGGACATGCGCCATAGAAGGACAACAGTCAGACAGGTAGCAGGCTGCAGGAGACAGTGACTTTCTGCCTTGCCGACTTGCTTCATCCAGGCTGCTGCTCAAAGCTGCTTGTGCAGAGGGCAATCCTTGGCTAGGGATAGGTGCATAACTTGGATGTTGAATTTCTATTTAAAAAAATACATATCCCAGTTAGAGACAACACTTTCCAATCTAATATTGTCAATCTGTCCGTATATATGTTCTTCTCGTGTACAGGTTCAACCCTGTTATACATAGATTTTTATACACAGAATTGAATCAACATGAATGGCCACTCTAAATTTAGCAAATCTAAATGGCCACTCTAAATAGCAGATCTAAATTTTAAAAACTGCTTTTTAACTGTTGTAATAGGTAATAGGTGGGCTGCGGGTGGCTCAAGTGGTTAAGACACTGTGCCTTTAACCAGTAGGCCAGGTTTTGAGATCTAGGTTCCCACAAGACAGGGTGAGCTCCTGTCCTTAGCCCAGCTCTGTGATGCAGCTGGAACCAATCGTATTGGCTCTGCTGTTCCATTGGACTATTTCAGTGGCGTGGAGAGGGGGGATTTGCTGCTTGGGTAACAGCCTATCCTCCATATTAATCTACCCAGGCCTTCATGCTTCGCATACAGCGTCGAGCATGATACCATAGTCTTTCAAGACTGATGGATGTCAAGTAAGTCATGCAAGCAGTCATTCCATTTTTAAATCCCAGAATATCCCCTGCAGATGTTGAGACACAACCTTATTAAATTAAGTGCAATGGAGGACCAAGAAACATGGAAGTGGGTCTTTAAACCTGTTTTTCCATTTTTTTTAATGCACTGATTTTTTTTTATCCACAGGAGGTTCTGGAATGGAACCCTAGTGGACACCTATATAGTTGTACCTGCTTCTTAACCATCATATCCACTCAGCAGCTAACGCTATTTGAAATCATAAATAGCACTTTTGAATAAATTAGCACTTTTGCAGTGCTAATGTAGGGAGGAGCCACATGCATTTCTGCGTGAGGTACCTTTTGTCTTTACAGCTGACCTTATTACAGTGCAAATAATACTGAAGTATTAAGGTGATTGACTTTTTAATAATTTCCAATTATTTTAAAAATACAAAAATGAAAATGAATGGCAGGAAACGGAGGCTATGAAAATGGAAACTCATTTCCTTTTTCTTTGAGGATTGTTGCTGTAGAATGTTTCGATATGAGTAGGATCCATTTATATTCAGTACTGAATTCATTCAGAACATTTTCAGAATGACTATTCTGGCACTTGAGAAACTAAAACACAAATCCCAACAGTTCTTGTTGCATGTAGCTGCAGCCCAAGGGGGATTTTTGCAAACCAAGTCTCCAGTTACAGCAGTAGTTCTGCTTCTGTAAAAGCATGTTAGTTGGAGGAGGAACACCTCAGAAAAGAAGTGTGTAAATGAACTTTCTCCAAACATTTAAAAAATCCATCCAGAATACTGAAACAGATTGTAGACAAGGTGTCTGGATGGTGCATAACACAGTTTGACGCAACAAATGGCAAAATTTGTAGCTGTGAGTAGAATTTATTCTCATTGAGAGGAAAATCTAAAGCTTGATAAGGGAAAAAATGCCAAGTGCTCCTCTTTTCAAAACTACACTTATAAATGTTTCCAACACAGAAAATTCACATTCTGCTTTACTGTCATACATAGTACTCAAGTTCCCTTGAACTTGCACCAGGATGAGGGTGATTACATATATATATGATAGATACTCTACTAGACTAAGAACCAGTGATGGAAAAAGTCATGGGAGTACATATTCAAGTCTAGAGTGATGAGACTCTTGTAAATTGACTCAGGTTGATTGACACTGGGGTTTCACCATGAGTCTCTGAGTGAGGTGTTTTTGAATTAAAAGCACTCAAGTTGACTCAACTCAAGTTGAATTGAGGGCTCCTCAAACACAGTAAGCAAGAACACCCAGACAAGGAGGCTTGGTGACAAGTCAGGAAAGGACTCAAATCTGGAGGGCTCCAATTTGAGTGTTTGAGACTGTAATTCTAACTCCCAGTTAGGCTGGCACACGTCCTGTACTGGCCTTGTGGTGTTGCAAAAGTGCTGTATAGCACTTCTGCACCACTTCTGCAGAGGAAGGCCAGTGCACAGACATGTGCCAGCCTCCCCATTCCATCACAGGATATGGGTGAGTTGTGCTGGCCTAAATTGCTAGGGTTTACAGTCCCTGACAGTCCAACAGTCCAAACTTTTCACAACTCTGGTCTTACAGTGACTTGAAAAATTGAATTTTCGTAATTTGAGTCTTTTGACTCAAGTTCTCATCTCTGCTAAGAACCAATGTGTGGCAGTGGAAAACATTTCACACTTTCCTGGGAGAAAGTCCCTTCGAACTTGATTATACTTGCTTGCTTCTGAATAGAGATGCGTAGGGGTTGGGCAGGAAGTGAACCCCATGTTTTGTGTGTGCTCAGTTGAATCTTATTACTGTTGGTTTTGAACAACTGACCTTTGTCCTGTTTCACAAACTTTATGAAGCTCTTCATCTTTATCACAAATAGGGCGTGGACAGTAGTAGTAAAAATGATCACACAAGTTATGTGTGCTGTGTGGCTGTGTAGCTTGTAATTCTCCATTTGTTAATATTTGTCCAATGCCTATTGGTTAGTGGAAATGTAATTATTTACTTAGGTAGGAACTGTTCCCATATACCCAAAGTTCGAAACCACTACAATAAACACTCTGTTCTGTAAAACTGGCGTCCCTCTTGATGTAAGGGAATTACACCTAATGAACTTTTCTTTAAGATCTTGTGGTTTTTTTTTTCTAGAAGTAAGCATGTAACTACCTTTCGTGAAAGTGGTATAGGTTCAGTTTGGCTTCATGCAGGTTTTGCCATTGTGTGTTTGAATGTGGCAAAGTGGGTTGCTGCAATACATTGCTTTTCAAGTCTGAGTGACCAAAGCAAGAAAAAATCTACACGTCTTAGGCTGCAATCCTAAAGACACTTTCCTGGGAGTAAGACTCACCGAAAACAGTGGGGCTTCCTTTTGAGTAGACTTGGTTAGGATTGTGCTCTCCTGGTCTAAACAGCCACCTAGAACTGCAGCATCAGTGTCTGAAAGTCCATGATGCTTTGCTGCTTTTTAGTCTGTTGTTTTAGTGTATATTTGCATTGGCATCCTTTAGTCTCGAAAGACTATGGTATCATGCTCTGAGTGTCCTCTCCAAAGAACGATGGCCAGGGCAGATTAATATGGAGGATAGACTGTTACCCAAGCAGCAAATCCCCCCTGTCCATGTCACTGAAATAGTCCAATGGAACGGCAGAGCTGATACGATTGGTTCCAGCTGCGTCGCAGGAGTTACAAGAACATGATTGTACACAGTCACGAACTGCTTCCAGGATTCCGGCTCTGAATTTTGCCTCAAGGTTGACTCCTGAAGCCTTTCCCATAGATGGGTGTAGCCACAAGGCTGTGGAGGTTTGAGGTGGAAGTTTTCTTTCTCCAGACAACCCAAGTTCAGTGGGATTTTTTAATTGTTATTTTAAATGTCTGGTGTTTTGTTTTGTTTTAATGATTGTTAATAACTCTGATAGCTGCTGAAGGGCAATTTAAGCCTTAAAGAATAAAAACAAACAAATCAACAATAAATATATTAAACCACCATTAGTGTCTCATAAATGTGCTGTACAACGATTAAATGTTGCTATTTAAAGTATGACCTGTCAGACTGGACTTGGCCTGATGCCTTAATAACCATCTCGGGTTGAACCTCTGTAGAGAAAGAATTCCAGAGCCAGCAAAATACAACAGAGAGGGATTTCAGACAGATATGCAGTCATAATAGTATTGATTTATTTTCTAGTTCCTGTTTCAGATAGTGTTATTCAGTGGGTCAGTTAAACAGTGGGAATTTTGTTGTGCATCATTTAACATTTCTTATATAATCCTGTGGAAACAAGAGTTTGTACTGCATGTACATCATGTTAGAGGAGGTTTGGGCCCAGGAGGTGACGGGGATGGTCATGGACTTTGCCACTGAATAGTAGCCCAGTCCATGAAACCTAAAATGAGCCTCTTTGGTTCTGTACCAGCTAAACTCTGAGGAGACCCATAGAGGACCACAACAGTTTTATCTGGGGCAAGAGAACATTTGTTCCCTTCTCCTGAGGCAGTTGTGGTGGCTGCTCCAGCAAGATGCAGTGGTAGGTGACCATAAGACCGGAGAAACCCAGATTTGTCTGGATTTTTAGCCTTCTGTCTGGGTGTCCTTCGTTTTGGCTTCATTGTCCTACATTTTGGCTTTGTTTTGAAACTTCGTGAAAGTGCACAGTACCCTATCATGCTATATGTTGTTGGATTTGTATTGAAGGGCAGAATCCAATGCAAAAATCAGTTTTGAGATATCTCCTTCCTATCAAAAGTTATGGCCAAAAAACCAGAAAACAAAAACTAAAAACTACATTTTTGGCAATTTTTTAAAGCGGGTAGGAATTTTGGCCTGGATTAGGAATTTTGGCCTTGGGGTTCAGGAATTTTGGGTTTGGCCTCTGGTCACCCTGGTGGTGGCCATTTTGCATCCCCTCTCCTCTGGGTACTAAAGCAACATAGGGTTGGGCTGTAATAGCAAATACAAAACTGTAACTGGGGACTTATTTGCCATGGGGCAAGACAGAGCATGAGCCTCTATTTGCCAATGGAAGGTGGATGCCTGTGTGTGTACTCCAGTTGGATCCCTAGTCAGGGAAGCTCCTGAGAGCGAAGAGTGTATGTGCGCCCTCCATTAGCTTCCCAAGTTAACCTGACTTGAACACTCAGGGGAACAAAACCGAAACTGAGAACATCCATTTGAATTATAAGAAACTGAAAAAACCAGTGAATAAATGTTAAGAAGGGCAGGCTGCTGGCTCAGAGGGGGCCAACACCCATACTGGCTACGGCCCTGGTTGCACAACACGAACATCAAGTGCAGTTTCCTGAAGAGTTCCAGAACATGTGAATGACCAGACCTAATCAACTTGAGCCAATTATGTTTTGTTCATATGCTTACAGAATACCCTTAAGAGTCCAGTCTCAAAACATGCTTTCTCAGAAGCAGGTTTTCATGAGTTCATCACCATAGTGTCTCCTACCATGGAAACCATGCTTAGGTTTGCAGACTGTGCTTTATTTAAACACTGTGACTTGAAACAAATTTTCATGTGACTTCAAACAAATTTCAGCCTCAAGATATTCTTGTTCAGGCCCACTTTGACTTCAAAACAGATCAACTAAGATTAAGACTTCAAGAGAGTTGTTGCAGGCAGAGGTCAGACAGAGGCTGAAGGGATCTTATATATACATACACACACACACACCTTTATATATATATATAAACCTTTATATATATATAGGTTTATATATATATAAACCTTTATATATATATAAAGGTTGCTGACCCACTGACTCATTCACCCACTGACTCAGTATCACCCAGATAAAACCTCTGAACCTAGAATTGTGAAATTTGGGGAGGGTGTCCCTTCCATGATGGAGGCACCCAGTAAGAACTGGTTTTTGGAAATTCAAACTTGAAGGGAATGAAAAGGGGCACAACACATTTTTATCCCTATATATTGAAGAATGGCTGACTTATCAATGTCCTGCCTCAACATCTGGACCTAGAAGTCTGAAATATGGGGATGGTGTTCCTTTTGTGACTAAGGAACTAAGAACTGGTTTTTAGAAATGTAACCCATAAGGGGCTGAAAAGGGGTGCAATGTGTTTTTGTCCCTGTACATAATATTGAAAACTGATCAACATCTAGCCCCAATTTGGAGAGCATATTTCTTCTATAGTGCCTGGTGCTCTGTGGTGGGATGGTGCATGGGGGGATGCCTGCCACTACCCACTGCCTTAAAAGTGCCCAGGCGTCCCACCTGTTGCCTAGCCATCCCCAGCTGGCCCAAGCCCACAAATATTCTTGAAATTTTACTCCTGAAACAGCAGGTAAATTTCGCTAGTGGAAGAATAAAAATATAGCCCCTCATTGTAACACAGCATAAGCTGGTATTCTAGCAATACTATATATTTTCAGAGGCTTGGAAGGTGGTTTGAAAGAGGAACTGGTGTTCATTCTACATACTTTCAGAGTAAGAAGGTTCTTTCCCTCTCCACAAATCCTGGTTGACCATAGTTAGACAAAATTAACATGTCTGCCATTGGAAAAGGTTCCTCTCCAATCACTTTCGTCTTTTAAAAAAACCCAGTTGTTGTACATCCCCAATCTCACTTCAGCCTCAAATAAATCCCTTAAGGCAGCCCTTGACAAATCTTTGATCTAACAGGTGTAGAAATCATGACACTTTCAGTGTATGTACAATTGGAACTCCTTTCAGCCTCCCTCTAATAATATTCTAGGTAACAATTTTCTATGGGTACTGAAAGCCTTTTTACAAGGTTCAACTGCAGATTTTCAAATACTCCAAAAAGTGCTTTGGGTGCAGCAGGCATCTCTCTGTTAGACAGATTGTGGTTGGAATCTTAAACTCACTTTCCTGAGAGTAAGGGCAAAATCCAGAGTAAGTATGGGGAGTCCTTGCTCAGGTGTAAGAACAACATACTCTGGATTCCAGTATGAATTTCCCATAGGTTTTCACCAGGTGGTGCAGTAACTATGGGTGCATGCTCCTGTGGTTACTCTGGATTTGGGGGCGGGAATGTCTAATAGAACAGTATAGGATTTCTGAGTAGACATGCTTAGGATTGCACCCTATGACTGCAATCCTCATCCCCTGTTAGGCTGGGACAAATCCTGACACAAGTCCTGTACTGGCCTGGGGGTATTGCAAAAGTGCCATAAGGGACTGATATGCTCTGGCCTCTCCATGCCACCACAGGAATGGGGAGACAAGTGAGTTGTACTTGCCTAAATTTATTAGGATTGTGTCCTATATTTCCCACTTTGATTCTAAAGAGAGAACAGGTCACCTGCTTCGTATTTCTGAAGATAGCTTAAGCATATGTTCATTCCAGAACCCAGATGTAATTTTCTAGCATGTTGTCTGGGATAGTCCTGGTAGTGATGAATAGTGTAAGCTGAAAAATTAAAGCCACATCACTGAATAAATGTGCCATTATTCTGTGCAGGTGCCTTGCAAACAAGTATTGTCTGGATGCAGTTGGCAGTGTTTGTTAAATTGCTTGCAAGTCAATCATTCCTTCTTTTGCGCAAGCGGTTAAGTCGCTGTTCCCGTTAACCAGCAGGCCAGGATTCAAGACCCAGGTCGGCCCCACAAGACAGGGTGAGCTCCTGTCCTTGGCCCAGTTCTGCGACGCCAGCTGGATCCAATCGTATTGGCTCTGCCTTTCCATTGGACTAATTCAGTGGCGTGGAGAGGGGGGATTTGCTGCTTGGGTAACAGCCTATCCTCCATAACTATCCAACCCAGGCTTTCGTGCTTCGCATGCAGCGTATGCAGCGCTGAGCATGATACCATAGTCTTTCAAGACTGACGGAGGCCTGCTTTTTTTCTTATTAAAGGAAAGATCAGTGTCTAAAAAGCTTTATTTCTTTTCCACAACATAGCCTTTAATTTTTAAGTGCTCTTTCACACCATGTTGTATCTGTGGATCCTGCATCCATCGATTTACTTATCCACAGATCAAGTCTGGATCCCCCCATATACTTTCCAGCTCTGTAGGGCTTCCTTCTATCATGTTGTAAGACATTAAAAAGTCACTTCCAGTTTCTCTCTGAAACCAGAAATCATGTGTTTTCAGCTTGACCATGGCTTCTGCTGAGCTCAGAGGCTTTTAAAGGAGTGGACATGACCTCCAGGGACTACGGGAAAGTGTGTTCACCAGTATCCATGGTATCAGCCATCTACAGGAGGTTCCAGAATTGAACCCTTGCAGATAAGGGTTCTATTGTTGCATGCTATGTTGTGTACAGCAGCTTTTATACACATAAAATCTTGCCACAATATATATTTATTTATACATGACTTGGCACATGCTTTCTGTGTGTAAGTCATATATTGTAGTAAGCAAAGACTACTGTAATAGCACAGCCTCAGTTACTATCACTGTGCAGTTGTAATAAAGGATTTCCTTGGTTTGTCCCTTTTCTTCCCTGTTGCCAGAAGACACAGTCTGGCATCTGCTCCCTCATGTGACATGCTTAGTTTTTTTTAAGATAGCAGAACCTCTGACTCACAATATGTTATTAACTTCCAATAGTTGCAACTGCACATTTATCTTGCAATAAAATGCTAATGTTCATTGCCAAGGTGAACTCTCGTGGGTTGGGGGTGAATGGCGACAACTTGTAGTAAGGTTATGATTTCAGGCCTGTTTGAATATTTTCATTAGTGAGCCTTGCTAAGGTATTATAAAATGGTTTCTCAACTGTATTGTCAACTTGTTTTAAGTGTCAAGGTAATAAAAAGGTCAAAACTGTTTGGTATTTCATGCCAGGCTTGTAGGATTAGGAAATAATAAACTGAAAGAAGGAACTGGCCTTATGCTCTTGCAATGTGTTTACAGTGCAAACTTTGAATAATAGAGAATGATCATGTTTCCTGTTTTGTCATCTGCACCATCCATCAGTCTATCTGAGGGATGCACTACTTATTCAGTTTTTACAGTGTGGTAGATCACCAGAGCAGTTTGTTTGGCTGAAGATTTCATGTCTTCCTATGCTCACCCTATTCTTTGACACCCTTCTTCTACAGTATTAATTTGACATGGCAAAAAATACAGTGGTACCTAGCATAACAAGTGCCCCTGATAAAGAATGATTCACATAACAAGCACAAATTACCATTGCTCCATTTAACAAGCCTGCTTCACTTAACCAGCCCCAGGCAACTGCCCCCAAGTTGCTCTGCACTGATGCTCCATGCGGAGCATGTTTTAAAGGGCTGCCGACTAGCATGCTGCTGCCTCTAACTGCACCAACTTGCAGTTGCCCCAAGTGCTACCACCGGCCTCCAGCCTCCAGACCTCAACCCAGATAAGTCCCTACCCTCCATGCAGCCTCCTAACCATGTTACTCAGAAGTAAGCCCCATTGTGTTCAATGGGGCTTACTCCCAGGAAAGTGTCTTTGATTGCAGCCTCCTAAGCATGTCTACTCAGAAGTAAGCCCCATTGTGTTAAATGAGGAAATTTGATGTCTGATCAGAAAATTGAAACTGGGTCTTCTGGTGTTGAACTAGGTCAGCAGCAGAACCACTACCCCATGTATTATATATGGGTAGTACCACATATATGCAACCATTGCCCATTTTTAAACTCTCCTACTTTGTATATTATTTCACATTTTATATAAATACCGCTTTTTCATTCCCACACAGTCATGGGAAGATAAGCCAGCTGAAATTTAGACAGCCTAAATTGGTTAGGATAGCACCCTTTGACTTCTTTCCCAGTAATTTGCATCCTATCTTTACATAATTTGTGTGCTTTAAGATCCTACAAATCAAAATAATGTAGTTTTTTTTGTTTATTCATGTTCTCTTCTTGAGTTGTATGTTATCCTACCATTCTGAGTTAAAAAATAATAGATTCCAAAGAATGCCCCACACTGCATTGCTGTGTTTTCTTTTGTCTTTCCAAAAATAGTAAAAGTTGCAATTAGTCATCAGGAAACCTTTGAAAAACTTGAAGTAGAGGAAAGTTAATGGAACATGTTGAATGAAGAACTGTGTGTACTTCAATTATGCAAGTTATATTGTTACCTTTTTGTTTGTGAATAACGAGAAAGACTATAAGTAGACTTGCATAATAACATGGGGTGAGAGGTATGAGTACCTTGTTGAGCTGTCACTTAGCAACGTGAGAGCAGAACATACCGCCTGATGGGCAAACTACATGTTACACAAAAGTGGGTGTAATGAAGTCCCAATGATTTTTTAAAAAGTGAACATTCGGACTAGTATTAATGGTTTACTGAGAGCTTTGAACACCTTCATTGCCAGCCATTTTTCTTAATAACCCCCAAGCTGCTTTAGGGGTTTGGGATTCTAGATGTATAACCTGGGCTGGTTTGCCCATAAGGCCAACATAAGCAGCCTCTTCAGGTAACTGTGTGATGTGAGTGCTCTTCCTTGTCTACCTTCTTATCTTTGCCACTCCTCCTCCATCTTTTACTCCCTTGATAGGAAGGGGAAGAAGAAAGGAAATGTGGAATGGCGAGTAGGAAGCTCAGAAACTGGCACATCATTTGGTAAGAAGGGGTAGTGTTTGGTTTGCCACGTCGGGTACCAGGAGTTTTTGGGCCAATCATTTGTGTAACTAACCCCAAAATCCAGAGTAACTACGGGAGCAAGTAAGAGACTTTACATGCACCCGTAGTTAGTGAAAACCTATGGGAAATTCATATTGCAACCCAGAGTAAGTTGTTCTTACACCAGAGCAAGGACTCCCCATAGTTACTCTGGATTTTGCCCAAAATTATCACTGTAAATATGCATCTGGAATCCACAGTAGAAGATACTCCTGGAGGAGGGATTCGAAAGAACTGATGGGGAAAGGTTTAGGTTCTCCTCTCAACCCTCCTCTCCTCCCAGCTGCTTCCTTACCAATAAAGAGACTCTTCAACTTGTTTTTAAAAAAATTACAAACTGCCAGTTTTGTCATGCACATTGTGTTTTTTGCCCCCAGAATTTTTTTTAACTAGAAGTCTAATGTCACATCATCTTATGATCATGCACCAGATGAGGAAAAGGAACAGTTTTCTCAGAACACCTTAAAGGCTTAGATTACTTAAACACTAGTGGCATCAGGGTAGCTTTCAGAAACAATGTTGTCAAAATCTTGAGAGACTTGGCAAGCTTTAATATTATTTCTTAGGAAAGTTGCAGACATCTTGTATCAATAAACTTTCGCCTTTTCTTTATTCCAAATAACTTTGCAATAGCTTTCAATTTTATACTGCAGATATAAGATACATACTAATTTAGACCTTGCATTATGGGAGTACTAGTCTCTCTTTGTGATTGTGTTCCATACTGAATCCAGGTTATCCAGAGTGGGATTTATGAAATCAGTACTTTCTACATAATATTCTGCCCATTCCAGGGTGACCAGATGCCAAGCGCAAAATCCCTGAACAGCAAGGCCAAAATTCCTGATCGAAGGTCAAAATTCCTACCCCCTACCCGAAAAATGTAGGACAAAATGTAGGACATGTTAAAATAAGCTAAAAACACTAAAAATAAGCTAAAACACTGGTATTGCTTTCCTTTATTTAATATATTACACTATATTACTTATTTTAAATTGAAAAATGATGAACTCTCTGCTCACCCCGTTCCAGTCTGGTTGGGTGAGTTTTCCAAACAACTTTGCCGAATGAGGCATTCAACTTCATCTAGGTTCTGTTCAGGTTTGAATGAATTGGGTGGGGGAACTGGCACTTGTGTTTTGGCATTATGGAAAATAAAAGCAGTTATTTCTTTTAATGCCCAGACGCTAAGGCTTTTGCACAGGATGACCATATGGTAAACACAAAAATCCCTGAGCCCCAAGGCCAGTTTTCCTACCCTGAAGACAAAATTTCTATGTGCTTAAAAAATTGAAGGACACCGCAAAAAATGTAGGACACATGTAGGACATGTTAAAATAAATCAGAAATACTCATATTGTTTTCCTGTACTTAATTTCTACACTTTAAAATTGAAAACCTTGTAAAATGCATGATTCAGACCCAGACATTAAAGAGACCATTTATAGTAGCATAACACAAGCCAGTGACTCCAACATATGTAGTTCAGACCCAAACACACAAACACAAGCACACACTTACACACACACAAGCAACATATCAAACAGGGAGGGGGATAGAAAGGAGGACATCTCTGCATCAGGGAGGTGGAATCTGGAACCACCAAGAGAAATCTGCAGTGCCTCTGAGGGTGTGCAGACTGCAAAAGCAGACTGTAAGGAGCCAGAAGGACCAGGATGTAAAGCTGAGAAGGAGGAAGCAGAGTATCCCCAGGCAGGAGTTACCTTGCAGGTTTAGAAGTGGAGCAGAGCCGGAATTGTTGGCTGAGGCAGGATAAGAGGCACTGAAAGGGTTAAGAGCTGGACATTTAGGGCTAGGGAAATCTGAGCTGCTGTGCATGGCTCGTAAATTCCGGAGGCACGCTTGTGTTTTCCTACTCCCCTGGACAAGGTAATAAAACCCAGACGTGTCCAGGGAAAGCCGGATATCTGGACAGCCTGGCCCATTCAAAATGGTGGCAACTAGTTCCCTTTCATTCAAAGATATACAAACCACCCTTGTACTATTGCAGCCACTTGGACATTAGGCAACATGAAAATAATGCTATAATATTCATACTAAATAAACCTTGAAAATGTTAGTGCTGACAGGCAGGAGACAGCTGCCAATCAATATTAGGGTGTCATGAGAGGTCACAGCTGGAGTTGGAAAAGATTATGACCATGCTCCGTACAGTCTCCCAGTCTGTCAAGGGGCCCAGTAGCATCAGAGATAGGCCAGAGGTTCCGTTACCCACTATTTCTCCTGCCTTCAGCAGACTTGGATACCCTCGCACTAGACCATAGGCATAACAGAAGAGTTCCTTGTTTACTGTTCTCCAATATCATCAAAAGGTAAAAATGAAATTAGCCAGCATAAGATTTATTAGACAAGGAGGATGTCTCAAGTGGTGGCTGAGCAATTTAAGCTGAACTGTAGAAGCTGATGCAAAAGTTTGTTGCAGAAGTTCATGTCAAGCAAATACCTTGTACAGTATTTCTTGCTGACATGCAGAAGAGAGGAAACATTGCCTCATTTTGGAATACACCACTTATTCTGGTATTTTGCTACCAGGGTTTATGCTTGGATTTTGGTGTTTACAGTTTTATGTCTGCTTTACCATATCATAAATCAATTCATTTCTATAGTTCTGCAGAGGGTGAATAGTGAATGGGGTTCCTAACTTGTATTGTGGAAATTCCCTTATACAATTGACTTTGTCAGACAGAGTGTTCTGGCTATTGTTTATTTTAAACACTACAGTACATTGACTCTTTTGTAATAAAACAATGCGACATGGGCCAGTGATTGTAAACACTGAACTGTTGTATCAGAGATTTATGGCAATTTGTGAAAACTGCATGTTCTTTTATTTGTGGGGACGACAATGACGACAATCTCTGTACTTCAAAAGGACTTTTCTTCTAAATCATGATAACTGCTTACCTTGTCGTTTGCTGAGAAAAGTATGCCTTGCAGGAAACACAGTATGCTTAGATTTTTTTTTTTGCTTCTTCAATCTTTCTTAATTCAAATGAAAACAGGTTAAAACCCACCACACATCATTTTAATTAGAGGAGAATGTCGCCTGATGTTTTTCAAAGCAATTGACAGGAAAAAAATAAGCCTAGAAGGATTTGACTTCCTGACTTCATATCTAATGAATTTTTCTTGTTTTGAATTCTAAAAATCATCCTCTATGCAATTACATTCTTGGGGCCCTGAAGCACCAGGATAGCTGATGAAAGAAGTACAGGTACACTGTGCAATGCAGCTACTGTAAGAATTTCAATTACTGAAAAGTGGATTGTAATTAATCTTATCTGTTCCTTTTCTTTCCTCTTTAGTGCCTAAAACAGTACATGCAGCTGGCAATCCGTGAAGGATGTGGTTCTCCCATCACTTGTCCAGACAAGGTCTGCTTAAAACATGGGGCTCTGCAAGATGTGGAGGTATAGCCACTTGTCACCTTTCTTTTCATCAGCTTTGTTCATTTACATAATGAATATATTAGATTGTTTCCTCCCCTTAATTACCTCTAATGACTTCTTGGCAGGAGGCCCAATTGACAGGAGAAACTAGAAACAAGCAGATGGTTTTCCTCTTGTTTTCCCTTTCCTGAGGAAATGTTTACTTGGCATCCAGACGGTCTCAGAATTGCCTGCATAAGTGCCAGAACTTCCACTGTCTGAATGTCACCAGTCCTCTTTTAGCAGTGGATGCTGGAATGAGTCCGGCATTCTGGGTTGTCGAATACACAGTGCCAAAAGTTTAGCATGCCACTGGCTGTTTAAGTGGTTAAATGCATATTCTGAACATGAGTAGAATGTGAGAGGTCATGGTGTTTGCATGTTCACAAAAGGGTACGTAATAGTGGACACAAATTGCTAAGGTTCCTCTCTTGAATTTGCAAAAGTTCTGTTGAACACCTGGGAATATAGAAAAACTGAAAGTGAAATAAAATGAGTTCCTGGATATCTTATGCATACATTGCCTTTAAGAAATAACTCCCAAAAGGAACTCACTAGCCATTCCTGCCTTTACATTCCTCTTTGTATCCTATGCTCCATCTGTCTTCTCTCTGTGACATCCCAGCATTTTTTTATTATGACATCAGGGTGTCAAATATAAGGCCACGGCTGGAAGGTCTTTATCTGCCCTTGGGCTCTCCCAGCACCCAACATCAGCTCCTGCACTGACACTGCTCTGTTCTGGTGTCAGTGCAGAACAGGCAGCTCATATGATAATTAAGCTCTCCCATATCTTGAAAATATTATCAAGATTTGTGTATTTTCTGCTCTGATTTGCAGCTAATGATTTATTAAGTGAGAATTTCTGGTCATTCTTATTTCTGGTCATGACCTGCTTAATGACATCACCTCTGCCCTCAGCAGACATCATGAATTTTTTTTGGCCCACTGAATGAAACAAGTTTGATACCTCTGTGCCTGGCAGAACATTGTATTTCAGATATGGAGCCAAGTTACCAAAAGTTAGGTTTCTCCTAACTTTTCCTGTGGCCAGTTCTGCTTCCTCTCTTCTCATTGCCCTACCCCTTTCTCATTGCCCTCTTCTCATTGCCTTATTACCCCTGCTTACTGGGCAAGAGTTACTCTTTCAAGTGGGTGTTCCTCTTTTATTTAGCAGGGGGAGAGTAACTGGCCCTCCACACCCCAGCAATGTCTGTTCTAGTGGCTTCTGCGGGTGTTCTTTTTGCACTTTAGATTGTGAGCCCTTTTGGGACAGGCACCCATTAGCTATTAATTAGCTATTAATTTTTTCATTTTCTTGTAAACCGCTTTGTGAACTTTTCAGTTGAAAAGCGGTATATAAATACTGTAGACAGGTAGATAGATTCATTGGCAACTTGTCCACCCCTAGTCACTTCTTCCAGGAGTTGCCATGTTTTAGGGAGTGTAGCCAATGGGAGAAGTTGGGAAAGCCAGAACACACTGGAGAGAGTGTTGGAGACTCCAGAGAAAAACTAGAGAAAGATACCTTGAACTGCACCTATAACTGCAGAAAATTTACCATGATTTTCTAATTTTTTTGTTCCCACGGATAACTGAAACCATGTAAATAAGGTGAAAGCCTACATGAAAACCACCAAATTTATGGAACAGGAGTTTTTGTTAATTCTTATAAGGTTTACATGATTTTTAAGGCTTGGCTTTTCAACCCAGGCAGGCAATTTTGATTCCTCAGTTTGCAAATTTGTTCAAGCTGTTTGATCTCATGGATACCAGAACATGAATCTAAAATATTAATAGGCCTTTGCGCCTCTGGCATTTCCCAGGTCTTGAAAATGGTGGATGTGTAGTTTTAAAGTTTGCAGGAAAAATACAAAGCAGTTGTAGATGTTGGAATGTGATTGTGTTGGTAAAGCTTCTGAAATCTGAAGATCTGTTCCAATTAGGTAAGCAAGAGGTCACTTGAGGGGATGAATTAATGAGCCATTAATATTTTCCTTGGTACTCTGTGAGGCTATGGGTTGAATGAACAAACAACCAAAGAATGTGTTTAATGGTCCATGAATGATGAAATGTACTGTATCCTGTTCAGGGTTATTATTCTTCATGTATTTATGTCGTCTTAGGGCATGTGTTACAGCAAGGAACAATAGCTCCTGGAAGAATAGGAGCAAATAGTGAACTTCCTTGAAATGATGCCTAGTCTACACAGTGTAGTTGCCCTGTGCTCCTGAATGCTTATATATATGCATTATTATTATTATTATTATTATTATTATTATTATTATTATTATTATTATTATTATTATATATGCTTGTCCCTATGTTGCCACTATGTAGTTTTATTTTTATGCTATTTTACCAAGGTGTGGGGGTTGCAGTGTTGGACTTAGATCTAGAAGATCCAGGTTCAAATCCATACTCAGTTGTGAAGCCTTTCGGGTGACCTTGGACCAGACACTCTTTCTCAGCCTAATCTGTGTTGTAACAGCAAAAAAAGGGAAGGAACCATATAGAGTACCCTAAGCTCCTAGGAGAAAGGGCAGAAAGTAAAAATATGAAAATATTTATGAGATCTTAAGAGCGTTGAAATCAATGGGATTCTGGCATCTTAACTCATTTTTCTATCACAGCCCTAATCTAGCTGTTTTCCTAGTGATGGGACCCCTTGTCATTGCCAGAGGAACAAAGAAAAAGAACATGCTTGAAATGGGGCCACCACATTTACTGCATTCAACTTCCATAACAGTATGGACATAGTGAGTTTGCTGCCAACCAATTGCTGACAGATGTGAAGCTTACAGCTCAACTTGAGGAGTAGGCATAATATATCCAGTCCCAGACCCTCAATTCTTGAGCCTGGTACTAAATCCACCAGGCCGGAGGTTTTCAAGCCAGGGACCTGGCAGTTCAAGACTCCATAAACACACTCAGAGCTCTTGCCTAGAACCTCATGCTTTTTTGAGCATATACTCTACTTCAGTATTGACAGTGGACTCTGGAAGGGGACTCCAAACACCAGTTTGGGAGTCATATGTGGCCCTTGGCAAGCCTCATTGTGACCAGGAAGACCCAGTGCTTGGACAAGCCTATAATCCACTCCAATACGTAAATGAATTTAAATTTGAAATACGAGTATAAATTAGTTTTCCGGTCCCTGACATCAGAGAGATGATGTGGCTATCCTGTCAAAAACTTTGGAGGCCCCTGGACTAGGGGAATGCAATGGAGCAAAGAATGAGAGCAAGGCTCCAGGCTAAAAATCTTCTCCTTTCAGATCTCTCTGTAGTCTAGACAGAGAGGTGGGATCTGCAGAGGGTAATTTGGGTGTGGAATGTTTTTAATCCTAACCATGTCTACTCAAAAGTAAGCCCCATTTTGTTCAATTGGTTGTACTCCCAGGAAAGTGTCTTTAGTATTGTAGCCTAAATTCTCTTCTAAACCTTGTTGGAGCAAGCTTTCACTGATGTTCTCTGATGCAAGTGATGCAATCTCTGATGCAAGTGAACTCTACATTTCCCTTGCAAGCATCTGCTTAAGGTTCCAATTAGTAAAGAAATCAATTTATCAGCATGCTGTGTAAATGAAGGAGGACATGTAGCTCTAGGGACAATGTGTGGACAACAGGAGGGCAAGTTCATGCTGCCTGGCCAGTTCCCAAGGTGGAGTAGTCTGCATACCCACATTCTTGATGCCCCTTACGGGGATTTTGTCCCTGCTTTCCTCCTGAACTATAGTGCCTGAACAATGTGAGCAACACAAGTTAAATTGAGGAAAATAAATCCAATTTATTTTGCTATAAGGAAGGCAGTTCCTTGCTAATAAGGACATCTGTACAATTCCTGCCCAGCTGCATTAACCAGATGGCAACTAGTTAATTGAAATAGTTTCCCAGATACAAGTTCGGCATAGTGAAATGAAAAGTTGCCCTTATGCCAGTGCTGGAAAATTGGTTAGGATTGTGCTCTGAGGGGAGATCATCCTATCACCACTGCTTTGAGTTTTGTTACAGAAAAAAATGAGATATAAAGGTGAAGTCTTAACAGAGGCTGCCACAAGTCATTGGTCATCCTGTTCCTGTGGTGATATAGGGAGGCAAGTGCGTGTATGTGCACTGGCCTAACCCTCTCCCTGGGGTGGCGCAGAAGTTCCTTACAGCACTTTTATGAAACCCTCAGGTAAGCACAGGACTTGTGCTGGGGCTTAGGCTGGCCTAACTGCAGGTTTGGATTGCAGCCTAAGTGAATTAATAAAAGAGGTGCTCTCTGCTTCTCCAGCTCTGTGGGGACAGGAAGCTTTGTTTTTAAATACAGTGGTACCTTGAGTAAAGAGCAACTTGAATAAACAGCGTTTTGGGTAAAGAGCAAAACTTTCTCAGAAATTTTGACTTGCATAAAGAGCACTGTCTTGAGTAAAGAGCTCTGAGGAAGTTTGGAACAGGCTTCCATGGCAAGGGAACCCACGGGGGGAGGATTGAGGGCACTAGCTTGAGCCACAGTGGGGCCCAGGCAAAGTTTGAAATAGGCTTTCATGGCCAGGGAAATCATGGGAGTCCGGGGGGAGCAGCCTGAGCCAGGTTTGTATGTGGGATCTGTGTGTGGCAGCGTGGAAGGTGTGTGTTATCAATGATCTAGTGCTGCTCCCCATCAGCAGTTTGGGAATGTTAAAGTTGCACAAAAAGACAAAGATTCTATTGAGCCAATGGATAGCAGTGACTCCATTAGTGATTGTGAAAAAGCACAATCCTAATCATGTCCACTCAGATGTAAGCCCCATTGTGCTCAATGGGTCTTACTCCCAGGAAAGTGTAGGATTGCAGCCAAAGTCATCCCCCTCTGTGTAACCCTCACACTGGCCATGAAGGTTTTCAAAGGTACTGTACAATATTTTCTTTATTGCAGTGTTGTTACTGTATATTACAGTGTTTTGTACTGTATTACAGTGCTTTGTAATCACGTTTATAAACAGTTAATATTTTTATATGAATTTTTTTGGGTTGTGGAACCAATCGTCTGCGTTTCCATTATTTCCTATGGAAAAGCCGCTTCATGTAAAGAGCGTTTCATGTAACAAGCATGCCTCTGGAACGAAATAAACTTGTTATGTGAGGCGTCACTGTATAAACATTTTATGATATTGTGTCATGTTTTGGTTCCAGAAGTTTGAGGTCTATTCTTTTCAAAAAGGACAAGTAATACTTCGAAAATGAATAAGACTGCAGTCCTTCCATGGCAACTGAAAGTAGCAGCGTTTGAACGGCATCCATTGACTAAAGATAGCAACATGTTGCTGTTCTAATTGCACAGTTGCATATTTTAGGCTTTCCGGAGTACACAACATTCTTTTCAATTGAAGTGGAATGGTAGGAATTACAGGTGGGTTAAGAATAATCATGGCACAGTTTAAGTGAAGCAGTATGTTGCAGTTTCCTCACCTCCAACAGATGATAGTGGAATGACGGGTTTTGGCACATTAATTAACCCCTGAGCATCTGGGCTCAGGAGGACGAGGGGTGGTTGAGATGCGTCACTTTAGTCTTCATGCATCATGTGATGCCTGATGCCACGTTAGCTGAGTTGTGGAGGAAGAAATAGTACTTGGCTGGTGTGTGTGTGTGTGTGTGGGGGGGGGGGTTGTAGCAGTGAGTCCTGTGTTACCAGCATGTTGTGGCTATTTTTTCATAGCAGCTCCTTCCCATACCACTCCTGTAATATCTGTATCAGGAGACTATATAAGTCCGACATGTATTTAATCACCAGTGTGAAGTGAATGTGAGGAAACTGGTAGCAAATCTTCTGAAAGAAAAAAAAAGCAGGGCTAATGGTAAGTTTTTGAGAAGACAGTCAGGGATTTTTTTTGCCTCTTCCCCACCGCTCAGATCCCTGTGTTGTCTGATCTTAGCTGTTGTGCCTTACTCTTTCTCCAGTACTTGCAGCGGCCCTTCTCCCCCCACCCAAAATGGCACAAAGATTTTATGGCACTTTCAGGACACTCCTGGGCCAGTGCAAGGACTTGTAACAGCCCAACAGGGTGCTCAGGATTGTGCCCCTATTTTTTGTAATAAACAGCAAAGACAAGCTGCCCTAAGATGTTTACTTTTGAATATTCAATTATATTGTTTTTCTCTTAACATCCATTGCTTCTTCTAACAACTCACCAAGTCTTGTTTTAAATGGCAAGGGAGCTCTTTAATGGAACAAATGAATATTTTATGATAAAAATAATGCACAGTTCCTGGTTAGAGCCAGTGTCATAATATTCTGACATACAGTGAATACCAAAAGTAGTGATGGTGATATGAAGGTAAATTAATTATTTGGTTTTGATTTATAGAAGAATGTCTTCTGAAACTACAATGTCAATAGCAATCTTCTACTACTAGGCATGAAATATCACTGGCACTTATATATTTATGATATGGACTAGGTGAGTTATCTGTATGCATAATACAGGGCAATTTGAATACCCGAAGAAATAATTTTGAATGTAGAACAATAAAAAATGAATGCTCCAAATAGTGATCTTTGTCATAGATATTATAAATAGCTAAGACACTCCTGTAAAACAGTTTTCTTTATCACACACTATTGGGATTAGTCTAGTATACCAAGAAAACAAATTCATAAGCTGGCCGTGTTTATCTTATGAGTCATCTGGGCTATTTGTATGGGCTGTGGAAGATGTTAGTAGAGAACGCAGTGATGCGTGGATGATTTGGAATGGAAGTGATAACACAGGACTACAGATATTTTACTAACAGTTTTACCTATTCTTGAGAATTTTGGGAAGCTGAATCAAAAAATGACATTGGTTTTGCCTGGTTGGAGGTAGGGCAGTGCCATCTTCTAGGCCAGTTCAAGCAATTTCCTTGTGATGTAGCCATGGCTTTGGCTTCCTAACAAGGAAGCTGCTTGAATTAGCATATAAGGTGCCAGTCCTGTACCCTCCCCCCCAAACTAGAGCCAACTGAGCAAAACTGATGCACTTTTTGATTAGGAACCCCAGAATATTCTAAATTTGTACAAACATCCTTGGCAATTAAAAAAGGATATTTTTGTTGGCCTGTATAATATTGGCCATTTTAATAGCATTCTTATATACAGGAAGTGCTCAACTTACAAACAGATGATTTATCCATTTTGTTTTGAAGTTTGGTACAGTATTTGGAATGCATTTTCAGTGATATTTGCAGGCTGGCCCAACTCAACTTGGCATCCATCAGTCTTGAAAGACTATGATATCGTGCTCAATGCTGCATGTGAAGCACAAAGGCCTGGATAGATTGATATGGAGGATAGGCTGTTACCCAAGCAGCAAATCCCCCTTCTCCATGCCACTGAAATAGTCCAATGGAACGGCAGAGTCGATACGATTGGTTCCAGCTGCATTGCAGAGCTGGGCTTAGGACAGGAGCTCACCCTGTCTTGGGTCTCGAACCCTGGCCTTCTGATTAACAGGCACAGTGTCTTAACCACTTGTGCCACCCACCGCTCATGCTGGCCCACAAAAGCCCATTTAACATAGCTCTTTTCTTCCTTTCTGCTGTCTTTTCCACCATCTCTCCTCCTCCTCCTCTTTGATTCTCTTTTACTCTTTTCCCCTTTTATCTTCTGCCTCTGCCCTTTTCACCATCATAAGTCACCTTAGATCTCTGTTGAGTACATGTGTCCTTGATCTCACGTGTGGGTTGGCATCCAGCTGCCTGCTGCTGCTGATAATAAAGCATGATGATGATAAAAATATTTATATACTACTTTTCAACAAAAAGTAGTCACATACATTGAAAAAACTTTTCAACAAAAAGTAGTCACATACATTTCATGTAGCAAAATAAAATTAATAGGATACTTGGTCATAAGTTGGATGTTCACCTCACCCCAATAATGCCTTTCTGCTGATTTTTTTTAAAGTTTGTGAGCCCTTTTGGGACAGAGTCATGCACCATTAGCTGTTCATTTTCTCTGAAAACTACTTTGTGAACGTTCATTGAAAAATAGTATATAAATGCTGTTTGTTGATTGATTGAATGTTCCCAATATGCCACCACATCTAGAACATTGTTCTGTTATCAGAATAGTGTTTTGATTGCCCCATCTTAGAGCTGGAAAGGGTGCAAGAAACAGCAACCAAAATCATCAAGGGGTTGAAATATCTTGAGCCTTTGGAAGTTTCACTCAAAGTTGACTCTGGGGATTTGATACCGGCAAATAAAATTATCCATGGCATGGAGGAAGTGGATAGTCTTCCTTTCTCTTAATACTAGATTTTACACCAGTGCTGGGAACTTGTTTGGCAGTAGATTCAGACACATTTTCTGTGGCATTATGGGTGGGCCACATGACAATTATTTTAGAGGAAGTTGAGATAACAAATTTTAACATAGAAGTTTAGAGAGTAATCAGGATTGCTTACTGGATGTGAACCCATGTAACAAAAGCACAGCCATAATTCAGTTGATGTTAAGGTTTTCAAACACCAGCTTTTTGAAATAATTTTATACTCTGAGCAGGCTGAGTCACTTTAAAAAAGCAGCCAATTTTCTACTCTTGTAGTTTGAAGCTGTTTTTATCCTCAGACAGCAATAACTTTGTCCAAGAAGGATAACTTGGGACAGTTTTTTTCCCCATTTGTTACAACCTCAGAGATCCCTGTTTTCATGAGAACAGAATCAGAAGTCCAAGATTTAATATCGAAAGAAGATGCTAAAGGCAACCACTTTGTCTCAAGATAACTTTATATCTGGGGCTGTTTTTGCTCAGTTGGTAAATAGTTCAGTGATGGAATTACAGTGAGTAAGTTCCGTAACGGAACCTTGTTCACAAGTTGAAATATTTGTAAGTCCAACACCATTGATGTCAATGCATTGATGTCAATGCAGTGGACATTTGTATGTATGAAAGTTTGTATTTTGAATTTTCATAAGTCAAAGACTTACCCTACAATCCAGAGTAACTACGAGAGCAAGTAAGAGACATTACGTGCACCCGTAGTTACTGCACCACCTAGTGAAAACCTATGGGAAATTCATACTGCAATCCAGAACAAACTGTTCTTATACCGGAGCAAGGACTCCCCATAGTTATTCTGGATTGTGCCCGTACTGTCTTAGCATATTCTGGCAGAGACTTGAACGGATTCAGGAGGTGATATTCATGTAATTAGTTTATGATAGCCTGGTGATTTGAACCTTCTGTCACATACTGACTTGTCTGTCTTAGAACAGCCACCATCAACAAGAAGAAAGTCTACATGTTAGCATACTTGCCTTGAAAAGAGGTAAAGGGGTTTTCTGAATCCACCTTCCTAAGCTCTGATCAACTGTTCCGTTAGGGCCTAGCCTTTAAATAGAGGAAATACATGCAGTATCTTTATTATTGTTACCTATCCCAGGGCATTCCTTGGAGCCCTGTGGGCTATTTGGATAAGTTGGCAATGCATTTCTTCATCAGAAATGGTACCTCTAATTTTTCAGCTTTCAGTTACATTACTAAGCATCAGTTGATTACAGCTTCCAAGTGACTGATGTGGTAGATTGGTCAGTATGTTTCAGCAACTTTCTAACGTTATTGTAACATTATCTGTTTTATAACTCTGAAGATAAGTCAAGCTAAGCAAATGAATTGCCCAACATTACATGGTCATTCATTCTGTACAGCATACCAGTTTTCATGTCTGGGTGAGATGAGGCAACGATTTGAAGGAAACCATGATTAGAAGATCCAGTATTCTTTGTTGGCTGATCTGGGGATTGGGTGGGATTATTAGCACAAGTCACTGTAAGGTCACAGAACCAAGAACCAATTATTGCTGCATCAAAAAGTTATCCTGTTTTTATACTGCAACAGCTAATGTAGTAAGGTTGCTGTAGCACAGTGGTTCTCAAAACGTTTTGGTCTGAAAAATATGGTGGATCTCCAATGAACTTTTTAAAATGTGGGTTCTACATATTATATTTTCCTCCCAAAACACAAAAAACTCCACATTTCATTATTAATGAGAAAGTGACATTATTTGATTTACATTTTTGCAGTGTGATTTAATGTCTGATTTACTAGCCTGGAAAGAGCAAGCTTGCAGAAGAATCTGCGGGGATTAAATATAAACTACATGCCTCTCTAGGAGGAGAGGCAGTGGAAACAGTGTGTGTTCACGCATGTGTGCATGCAGTTTAAACCCACCCCAACTTAAGCATTAAAACAGGATCAGCAGAACAAACATTTAGAGAAGAGTAAGCGTGCGTGTAATCTACTTGCTGGGTGGCTTGCTGCCAAGTAAGCAAGACTTCATTGTTTAAGTTTGCAGAAGCTTCAAAAGGATCCTCAACCAAGCCATTGAAGCATAGAATCCGTGCAGGATTCTAACATGCACGGCGTGGACTCTTCATGTGTGATTGAAGTCTGTTTTATTGATTTCTGCTTGAAAAGGTTGTTTCATGTACTCATGTACCTGGCAGCAGCTCCTGCCCATCTTCTTTCACAGCACTCCTCTCATTGTGGACCCCAGTGAAGGTGAGAGCAGGAAAGTGGGTCTGTGAGTTGACATTGCACAACCTTCTCTTTTCCCCCCATCCCTAAGGCTGAACTGGTTCAAGTGTCAGAGCTGCTGGTTTTGACACTGTACTTGTGGAACCCCTGAAGCGGTCTCGTGAAGCCCCAGGATTCCTTGGAGCACAGTTTGAGACGCACTGCTGTAACAATTAATCCAATGTTTCCCAGCAGTTAAGAGAATCAATCATTCTCTCATTCTCCCTGTCTGTTCAAGTTCATTCTAGGTCTAGGACAAGGAATGAGAAATGGAGAGTCTGATGCGCTTGTTAGTCTTCCATGTCTGCCCATCCATAACCTAGAGAGTCTTGGACTTGGGAGAGATCCAACATGTACAAACTCTACAATGACGCAGAAGTGGAGCACACTATTTCTAAAGATCTATGTCTGTGCCCCTTTCCTTTTACATTCTATTACATTATCTGAAAAATTCTTCTCAAAACCTAATTTTTCTTGAAAACTTTGGCCCATTCCCTGTGTTCTTGTACTACACTGTAAGACTACATGCATGATAATTTCACAATAATCCCCTGCTTTTTTCTTTTTCTTTGTTTCACAATCACCCCAGTTTGTTATTACTGTATTATCTTTCTTGCATCTTAGAATATGAGCCTGCTTAGTTTTTTAAAACTCTATAAAGTGGTTTTCTTTCAGAACAAATATGCAGAATTTTATCAGTCCTTTTACCATCATGAATTGTCTTTTCAATATTTTATCCAGTTTCCTTCATTTCCAATGGCCATCCTTTCTTTAACTGGATTTCTTTTTGGTTCAGGACACAGTACTGATAAAAGTGCAATATGGCATTGACTAACATGGTGCAATTATGTACTTTCCAAATCTTTGATTAGGCTAGTAGTTCTCAAACCTTTTGGCGTTTGGACTTACTTCTGAGTAGACATGCTTAGGATTGCACTGTAAGATGAGCAAAGTAATTATGATAATAGGCAATGACTTGGTAAGGACCTCTATCTTCAAATATTCTTCCTATATAACAAAATATTCATTGTCCCTAATGTTGGGAAATACCTCACATCTTAATATCCATATTAAAAATGTAGAAAATTTGTATAAGAAATTACGTATAAGAAAATAGAATATGTTGACATTTCTTATTTGGCATATAGTGGAAGTAGTGGCCACAAGAAAGCTAGAGGAAAGACCATTGTGAGTACACTCCTATGCATGCCTACTTAGAAATTCGTCCCATTGTCTCCAGTGAGGCTAACTTCCAGGACAGTAAACATAGGATTGAAATTTGAGTGCATGAAATCTGAACAACAGCAATTATTTCTTCAAATATCCATATCAGATTAACATTTAGGATGATTTCCCTCTTTCATTCCTAAAATTTGTCTTGTTCTTGTGTTTCTTGTTGCAGATCTCCAGTTTGGTCCCTCTTGATCAATTTCAGTTATACCAGCGATTAAAACTGGAAAGAGGTAATTTTACATTCCTTTTATGTAGTTTGAATCAGAATATCTCAGAATAACTGAGGCTGCAATCCTAACCTCACTTTCCTGGGAGTAAATACAGTTGAATACAGTGGGAGTTACTTCTGGGTACACATGCTTAGGATTCCACTGTGGGATTAGCAAAGTAGTTATGACAACAAGCAAGGACCTGGTAAGAAGACTTAGGGCACAATCCAGAGTGAGGGCAGTGAGGAGTGCCCTATTTGGGCTCCCCTAACTATTCTGAATCCAGAGCAGAAAGTTATGCTTTCACTTCCTAATTGCCGGCGAAGTCAGGGGAGGTCTCCACCCACAGAGAAGCGCTCTACAAACTCTTTTTAGGAAACAGCAGGCTGTGCAAGCATGCGCAGATCATTTTTTCCTTTAATTTCAGCCGTTGCTCACTGGACTTAGCTGCACCAAGCCATGGCTCTTTCTTACAGCGGTCCAGAGCCCCCAAGCACTCTCTCACCCCCCAGAAGGCCAGACAGGCCAGCCCCCCCCCCCAGAACAAGGTAAACCCCCCAGTTCTAGCCATGTCTACTCAGAAGTAAGCCCATTAAGTCACTGGAGCTTACTTCTGAGAGTCATGGTTTAATTTTTTTAAAAATATAGGACATTTGGATGAAAATCCAGACTTTTGGGTGACTAGGTCCTACATTTTGGGTTTAGGATCTGGTCACCCTGCCTGTAACACCTCCTCCCCACCTCTCCTACCTCCCATTCTTCTCCCTACCTACCCTTCAGTCTTGCAATGCATGCAATCACCAAACTGGAAAACTGGCACTGGCTAGGAGCTAGCATAGTGCTAATCAATGTTGAACTAACGCTGGAGCCAGACTGGCATTGAAGCTCACTGATGTGACATGGCACATTTGCAGCACCCACTAACCAAGTGATTCTGACAGTATGAGCTCAGTATTGGGCTCTCAGATAGGTTGAACAAATTTCTTTGTTCAGTGTTACTTGTAAGTATTAGATATGTTCATACTCTGAATGAATTTATGTCCCTGGTAGAATATGCCCCATGAAGCTGTTGACATCTAGCCGCAATGATTGGTAAGCCCCTGTCTGACAATTAATAACTGGATGAGTAAGAAATTTCATCTTGCAAAGCATTCAAATGTTGAAATCATCCTGCAAGCCAGTGATATTGTGGGAAAGAAGCATTTTAGAGACAACTTCCTGTCTCAAGAGTGTTTCAATCAGCTAGATAATATTACCTCTTTTTTCCTTGATTGAGTTTTCAATGTTCATGATCTCAATTAAAAACCAAACCACCATCAGCTCATGAGTATGAAGCTATCATTTGATTGAAACATAAGACATAAATAATTTGGCTTCTGAAGGCCAAACTGGGGCAGAAACTGTAAACATATAGGTTAAAATGGTAACTTTGGATTTTTAATATACTTTTTCAGAAGTCCATTTGGATCCCCTGAGAACATGGTGTCCCTCTGCTGACTGTCAGACTGTGTGCCAAATTAAAGGAAGCGAATCTGGAAAACCAGTGCCTGTAAAATGTCAGGCTTGCTACTTGATATTCTGTTCGTCATGCAAAGAACCTTGGCATTTGGAAACAGCATGCCGGGAAAGCCAAGTGATTGCGGCACCAAGTGAGCAAGGGTAAGAGAAGGATTTACTAACAAAATGGTGCAAGTTTTCCAAATTGTTGTTAATACAGAGCAGGGGCCTCCAAAGTTTTTGGCAGGAGGGCCACATCATCTTTCTGATATGGCGCTGGGGGACAGAAAACTAATTTACCTTTCAAATTTGCATAAATATGCATAAATTTATATATAAGAATGTATTGGAGTGGATTACAAGGCTTGTCCAAGGACCAGATGGAGGAGTCTTGCCGGGGGCCACATTAAGGTTTGCTGAGAGCTGCATCTGGCCCCTGTGCTGAGGCTTGGAGACCCCTGATATAGAGCATGGAGGAGGTAAGATTGAAATTGGGAAGGCTGCAGCATCACCATCACAACTAAATCACTGCAACAAATGTCCCTTTCTTCCAGTGAAGACTTCTGGGACTTTCCCTCCCTCACATGGTGCATGTAGAGCATCAGTGGCTGGGGCCAGGGTACCCATATAGAGTGGAGGACAGAGTGGCTCTATCTTTAAGCATTGTATAGAAGAGGGAATTGAGGCAGGTTTAGCTCAAGGTAGAAGGGTTTAAAAAGCAGCACCTACCTAAATTCCCTCTTCTATGCAAGGATTAAAGGTAGAGTCACTCTGTCCTCCATTCTGTATGGTCACTCTGGATTGTGCAGCAAGTGTATGACAGGTTTTCTTGTTGTCATATTTGCTTTCAATATTAGATTACAATCCAAGGTGATAAAACACCTTATCTTTTGGTGACTGATCTCAATAGGATGGATTACAGATGTTTTATATTTTGACAAATACAATTTACCTGTGGTGTAAGACCCATTAAACACAGTGGGGTTTACTTTTGAGTAGACATGGTTAGGATTGTGGTTATAGTGATTTTCAACCTTTTCCAACTCATGACATACTGACAACACACTAAAATTGTCAAGGTACACATTCAGGTGTTTGACAGTTGACAAGGCACACCATGCTGCCGGTGGGGACTCATTTTCCCCAACTGACCCTTCTGATAAATGACCTCACCCCAAATTCCTGTGGCACACCTGTGGGCCACTTGTGACACACCAGTGTGCCATGGTACAGAGGTTGAAAACGTCTTATCTAAGTCTTTGTTTTCCTTTTTCTAGAGCCCTGATCAGAATGGATACAGAAGCAACAATTAAACAGTGTCCAGTCTGCCGGATATATATTGAGCGGAATGAAGGGTGTGCTCAAATGATGTGTAAGAATTGCAAGCATACGTTTTGCTGGTACTGTCTACAGAACCTGGATGTAAGTTATGTGTGGAAAAGGTTCAGGGATTGGGCTTTACACCCTCCAAATCCTTATATGTTTGCTATAACCAGAATAACGAGACCTGATTTGAACCGTCCCATGAAGGGACGCTATCTTGCTACAGCAAATTCCTCTGATTGAATGGGTTCATTAGTTGCAACATAAACACCCATATAAGTTATCAGATGACTACCTGTCGTTGCCCAAACATCATCTTTTAAAATATTGAGCAATAGGTTATTGCAAAAACTCTCTCATAAACCAAATGCGTGTGATAATCCTTATGGTCTTAACAGCAAACAAAACTGGAATAGTCAAAAGGTTACTGTAGCAAGTCCTCATTTAAAGTTGGTTCATAGGTTTTTGAAAACTGTAAGCAAAATAACTTGTAACAAAACCAGTTTGACCATTGGCTAACATACCCCCAAATCCAGAGTAACTACGGGAGCACATAAGACACTTTGTGTGCCCCCGTAGTTACTGCACCACCTAGTGAAAATCTATGGGAAATTCATATTGGAATCCAGAGTAAGTTGTTATTACACCGGAGCAAGGATTCCCCATAGTTATTCTGGATTTTGCCTATATATACATAAACAAAAGGTACCTTTTATAGTGTATTTCTGGTCACAAAAACATCATCAAACTTCTAAATAAAGAGCCACAACACTTCCAGTATTCAACATTGAAATAAACATGAATGTTCCATACTGGAGAAAACCCATGCAGCCAAGGGGCAACGCAAAATGTTTTCCTCATTAACTTTATAATTAAAATGAAATTATTTTAAGTAAGGACTTGCTGTATACAGATGGATTAATCTTAATAATAAAGGCAATATTTTATTTGAAGAATTATAGATTTTCATAATCTCTCTCTCTCTGCAGGCCAATCTGATAACACTATCACCAAGTCTTATTTCTGGAGTTGGAAGTATAGTTACATAAATATGTATATTTTACTGCTTATTTTAAGGCTTTTTCCATAGAAAGTCATTTAGATGCTATCTAGCAACAGACATAAGTGTAGGGCTAATTGGAGTCTGTAGTTATCACACAATCTGTCATTTAATGCCTCTGGGTGCAATCCAGAGTAACTATGGGGAATCCTTGCTCCAGTGTAAGAACAATTTGCTCTGGATTGCAATATGAATTTCCCACTGTTTTTCACTCGGTGGTGCAGTAACTATGGGTACACATAATGTCTCTTATGTGCTCCCGTAGTTACTCTGGATTGTAGGGTCTGTTTGGTACACTATTTGTTATCTCCTTGCAAATTTAGATCTTAAGAACATAAGAAAGAGTCCCACTGGATCAGGCCAAAGACTCATCTTGTCCAGCTTCTGTCCAGCCCATTTATTCCATCTTCTCCTGGACAAATATTTATCTTCACTTTTCCAACCCTTTTTCCAATTTTTGGAACCTCATTTTTGTGTGTGTTTCTGACCTTGCTTACTTCTTATAATGGCATTTCAAATCTCTTTTTGGCATGTTGTGTCAGTGGCACGGCTACAAAGGTACACATTACTGTACATGGAACACATTATCATATTTAGTGGTCCTTCTTTTTGCCCCCAGTTCTGGTATCTGATTTTTCATGCATGCAAGTATTTTTTTCTCTGTTCTCAACCCATGTCCCTGGGAATTAATTGCATAATTCACACAAACAATTATTGCACTGTAGTAGTGTCATATTTTAGTGGCATTCATGCTGGTGAAGTTTCCAATATCAGGCTTCAATGGTTGCATGAAAAGTCTTAGTGGAACAGAGATGGCTAACAGACTGTGGGCAAAATCCAGAGTAACAACGGGGAGTCCTTGCTCTGGTGTAAGAACAGTTTACTCTGGATTCCAATATGAATTTCCCATAGGTTTTCACTAGGTGGTGCAATAACTATGGGTGCACGTAAAGTCTCTTACGTGCTCCCGTAATTACTCTGGATTTGGGGGTATGTTGTCACTTTGGGCAACCCAGGCAGCAGATAAGTGGGAGCATCCACCTTTATCTGCCTACGTACCTCCACTGTGGTTGCTTCCCCGCCCCCTTGGAAAAAGAAGAGAAAGGAAGGGAAGAGAAGGGAAGAACTTATGGAGGGGAGGAGAATGGTAGGCTAGAGCACTCTTGACCACCACTCTCTTCTCCATATTTCCTCTTCCTTTTCCAGTCAAGGAAGGTGCATCTCCTGGAAGTGGTGCATCTCCTGGGAGTGGGAGGAAACATTTGGCAAACTATCTCATCTGTCAGAATGTCTTGAGCTGGCATATTCACTACTGGCACTACTCAGCCTGCTCTTTCCCTTCTGTCTTTCAGAACGATATCTTCTTAAGACATTATGACAAAGGCCCCTGCCGAAACAAACTGGGCCACTCCCGTGCCTCAGTTATGTGGAACAGGACACAGGTAGGCTTAACCTGAGCTTGTGTTTGTATTACTGTTTTCAGTATGGATTTTTTCAGGTATGAACTTCACAACATTCCTATTCTTTCTGTTCAGATTGTCGGAATTCTGGTGGGCCTGGGGATCATTGCCCTGGTGACATCTCCCTTACTGCTCATAGCCTCCCCATGTATAGTCTGCTGTGTCTGCAAGTCCTGTCGAGGGAAGAAAAAGAAACACGAGCCACCGACTACCTAAAGCTCTACATCTGTCAAGTGTGAATGCCTAGATTGTGCCTCCAAGAAGATATGAAGGCCATCCTCTGGCCCTGATGCTTTACCAAATAATTCATCTTCTCTTTGCCAACTTCTACAGAAAGTGCCTACTGTTTCACAGGACACATTGTTTGAAAGTTGCATTTCCAGCAATGGGCTGTTTGTTCTGGATCCAATTTCTTTCTTCCCTTCTTTGAAAGGGACAGGACTTGTAGAATGGCCCACCTCCTCAAATTATGTTTTTCCCAGATTCTGAATGTGTATTAGTTTTGAGCACTTTAATTTTGCATTTCCTGAAGCATTCATACAGTTATGTGAAGGAAAATGGGCAAATTAATCAGCCCTTAAAAAAATCTTTGTATCTTGTATGTGTTAGCTATTCAAAAGCTGAGTGAGAGGAAAAAAATCATTGTCACTAGAAGTTAGCCATTTTTCAATGTCTATATCTGGAACAGTCTGTTGTATACATTTTTTGGGTTCTCACTCATTGGAGCTTTTCAGTCATTGCCTGCACTTAGTAGGGGATTAAGATTGTCTATAAGGTCCCTTCCAACTCAAATGTTCTATTATTTTGAGATAAAAATAGGAGAATTTATGGATTAAATATAATGGATATGGATCTTAAAGTGCCTCTGCTAAAAAACCAGATGAGACCCTGCACCAGGAAAAAAACAGATATCTGCATCAGTGCAACATCAATAACAACATGAAGCGGCTATTGCAGGAATGCATGTTGATATCCCAAGAAGATACCTCAATATGAGGTACGAGGTGTGAATTTTCAACAAGTATTGTGTAAGAGGTGGGTGTTGTTAGAAATGGTACACAGAGGCGCAGGTTTGCAGTATGTCAAAGGACTCTGCTAGCCCAGCTATAGTAAAGGTTCATGTTCCTGCATCTCTCTGTCAAATTGTGCTGCTGCTGGCCTGTTCTTCTGGACCAGTTCAGGAGATGAGTCAAAATACCCATAAAGCTGCATATATGCTATCATGGCATAGATTGCCACATAGATTTGGGGCACTTGCCAAAAAGGTTGGCTGTCATTGGTGCAAATGATACTCTCAGTAAAAAAAAAGATGCTTATTTACAGGCACATTTTTTAAAGTGCCAAACCAGTGATTTATTGTTTTAGGTGTGTTTTCATATTGGTGAAATATTGCAACAACCCAATCAGCTGTGCTGCATTATTTCACAGTTGGTCAGAAACTGAAAACATCAACAAGTGTACGAACAGAATTGAGGACTGCAAAATTTGTCGTCACCCATTTATCGCAAGAGCCACACTCTTAGAGGATTAGTTAGATTGTGACAAAAGAAGCAGTTGCAACATCCAGATCAAAACACTGAATAGGGAGGGGAACATACACATTGTTGTCTTCTCCTTATGGTATTTGTATGTGGACAGTTGTGCTGTGTTCCATCAAATTAAGAGCCACATTAGATATGCTTGCAAGTGTGTGAAATTTAATCATGCTTTTGGTTGGATCTGTTTCTAGTTTTAAAACTAGTTTTCTAGTTTTAAACATCCATGGCAAGTTGGATGGGACAGCTCTGGGAAGGGACCAGGCTGTAGGGAGATCCATCACACACTGTTTTCAGGTTATAAACTGCTTGCAATTTGCCATGGAAAATTGCTATTTTGGGCATCCATTTTTTTTCTTTAACTTCACATGAGGGGGAAGAGTGAACTCCCCTCCCCCTCACTGCCCTTTCACTTAGCCAATAAAATTGGTTAATTGGCTTAGTGCACTTGATACACGTTAACTATGTGCAGTTAAAAGCACAATTTAAACAGCACATAGTGCATACATAATGCACTAAGAGCATATCCTAAGCTGTTTTTGAAATTAAGGGTAAAATGTGGCTAACGGTGCAGTCTTACACACAATTTCCTAGAAGTAAGTAAGCCCCTTTTATCAAAATGGGACATACTTCTGAGTATACATACCTAGGATTGTGCTTCATGTGAAGCTCTTTCCGGTAGGTACGTTTATGCCATCACATGCAGTTTCTTGCTGACTGCTGTACCTAAATGTTATCCTCATTTTGTTCTCCACTGAGAAACTTAGAGATAGATTGCTAATGTAAATAAATCCGATATTTCAAGAAAAGCCTTGTTATGTGTCACAGTGTATACTTCTCTCTCTCTCTCTGTGTGTGCGCGTGTGCGTATGCGTGTATGTACACAAAGCAAATGAGGTACTTAACAGTCCATTCTCTTCATATGTGAATTTGCTATCTGCAAATTCACTTATCTGTGAAGGGAAGAATTCCCAGCTACTTTTTGTTATCTGTGACTTTGTTATCCTTGAATATTGTGCCAGAGCACTTAGGTGGGGTGGGCTCAGCACAGATATATGTAGGCAGAGGTGAGAGAGGTTGCTGGAGGAATGAGGAGAAGACACTGGCATTATTGTGAGTAGAAGGTAGCACTGACATTGCAGGGTGTGAGGGAGAGATGGCTATCCAGTATATGGTATAGGGCAGTGAGTTTCAATCAGGATAGTCCTCAGGTGTGCTGCAGGGAATGACGTTCATTAATAGGAAAATTGGTAGATTTGAATAGTCTGGAGTGCCTTGTCAATGGTAAAAACAATTGATGGTGTGCCTTGACAATTTCAGTGCCTTGTTAAGTGTGCTGTGAGATGAAAAAGGTTGACAATCATTGGTATAGGGTATTGACTTGGGGGGAATTGGACACATTTGTGTCAGCCTCTAGGCTTGCCCCACCATCTTGGGGTTTCCTTTATAATGTTGGTGATGACAAGAAGCTTCTGCAAGGCTGCCTAAGGGATGCTATGGGGATGGGGCAAGCTCAGGGAAAGTTCTCTTTAAGTGCCCTCACAGTCACCCAGTCCTGTAGTTTTCAAGTTAAGAATTAGGCTAACAAAATTCATAGAATATGGTGAAGAGGGTCCCCTGAAACTAACCCCATTTCCCCCATAAGCTCAATGGATTCAATATCCACTATTTTGGTATCCTTTAGGTTTTCCAGGAACCTAAAACGTAGCAGATATCGAGGTCTGTACTTTGTATTTGGAAATAACAGTACAATACTAATGACCTATATTGGATTAATATATTGGATTAATATATTCCCTCAACAAAAACAAATGTATTGTCATTTATATAAGATGCTTTAAAAAACAGAACTGTTGGAAATTTCTCATTATCTCTCGCAGCCCTTTTAAATTGCAGTCTCTGATCTATGAAGAGAACCACTTTTCCATCGTATAGATACTACTAGTAGAGAGCTATTAAAGCATAACAAATGTTCCTGGTTCATTATTCTGATTTATTTTTCAGAATGAAGAAAAAAGAATAAACAACTGATGCATGTTTAATATAATAATAATAATAATAATAGGCATTTATATACTGCTTTTCTGATCATTTTGGATTGCTCCTCAGACTTTATTCAAAGTGGTTTACATAGACAGGCGAATCTAGACTCCCGAAGGGATTTTTACAAACACATGTTTACTCAGAAGTCTGTCCGCACTTGAGTTTGATGGAACCTCCTCCCAGGTTAGCATGTTTAGGACTGCAGCCTTAGGCATTTTTAAGCTATTCCAGATATGTCTTCACAGTTATATTGAACACCCAAGAGAAGATATTATGTACTAGTCCTTCTTTGTTCCATTGGGCTATGTTTTCAGTAAATAAGATTTCTTCACCATTCTTAGCACAGTGAAAAGCCAAAGCTATGAACTTTGTAAGAATCATTAGAAACTTGTATTATTCTGTTTATTTATCAAAGAAAGCAGATATGTGTGGAGATGCTTCAAGTGGTGGTTGAAGATTTATGAATCAGCATTTGGAAGTTTTAAATACGGAAATTACTTCATTGTCCCTCTCTCAGTACGTATTCCTGCTCTTTTTTTCCTCTTCTCTTCTAATGCCACAATATGCAACATGTGCAAAATTAAAAATTTAGCAAAAGCAGTTTGTCTCAGCTTCAGTCTTCAACAAGCTGCTTTTAAAGTTGATTATGTGAACATTTAGTAAAGTTTTGTTAGCAACATGGGACCCTTCAAAGCCATCTGTCACATTTGAGATCATGCGCAGAAAACTTGGCCAGCGAAATGTATACTGTAAGTGTAGTTCTGGAATCTTGGTAGGTTTATCTGCATAGAGTAGTAACAAAAAGCTAAGAGCATACATTTTTTCCAAGGTAAAAGACATGGGCATACTGCAGTGGTTCTCAAACTTTTTAATGATCTAGAGCAGAGGTGTCCAACTTTATTAATACAGGGATCTAAAGTTAGCACTCGCAGTGCTTGTGGGGATGGTGAGGAAGAGGCATCATTAAGTGGGATGTCATTAGGCAAATGATGATCACAAATAAGCACTTTATTCTTATTTAGGAACTACTTAGCTGCAAATGACAGAACAAAATTTGCAAAACTTGAACATAAAATGGCTACAGGTCAGCCTTGTTGATTCCTCAAGAGACCAATGCGAGTCTGCGTTCGCTACAATTCTTCTGTTGACATACCTCTTTTTAGCAGAGATCGAGAGCCTAGCCTAGGTTAATGTAGGCCATTTAATCACCCCTCCTCGAAAGAATGACTATTTGTGTGATTTGGGTAAAAGTCCTGGTCTAGAGGGTTGAGCCACTGTTCATATGCTGGAAGATATTATCTGAAGGTTGCCACCTGAAAACACCAGAAGCTGAGTGGAGAATCTTCGAAGCTGAGCTGTATGAGAAGGAAGACAAATCAGCTGAGTCAGTTGCAGACCAGAAAGGTGGTATATAAATACCTCTTGTCCACATGTCTTCAAGTTTGATTAGCAGAAATATGCCCAACATCATTCCTAAACAGAAAACATTTGCTCATCTCTACCTATTTTTTGCAGTCTACCATTGCCACCTCCATGCGGTTTCAGCAATCTACTTGGACAGCTGAGCCCTCTGATAGACATGAGATCTTGACACAAGACCAGATGTAGAAGTTTTCTGAAAGGGCAATTTCAAGATCTGGGCTCTAAATTGTGTGTAAATGTGAAAAAAGCAGCAACAAGAGTTGAGGAAAAAAGAATTGAGACTGTGAGTACAGTCTCAGGGCTGGAGAGACTACACAGCTTGTTCTTTAGAGATTTGTTAGCTGAAGGAACATCGTTTTGTCTCTATTTGGACAATACACATATTTGTAAAAGCATCATTTCTTACAAGGATGCCCAAAGCCACCATGGCATTCTCATCCTAAAGAAGTAAATCCTAGACTTCAAAGTCCTGGAACATCTATTCATTCAGAAATATAAGACCATGTCTTCCTCTATTACTATTGGAAAAACCAGCCAGGTACCACAAGACCAGCTTGAGTTCAGCTGGGGGCAAAAACGAGGAAGCTTGATGGCAATGGATTGGGTTTTTCTATATTAATAAATGCACAGTATGAAAAGTTTCATAGTATATTAGATCCATTGCCAACCTCAAAAGAGCTCTAGCATTTGCAGAAATTCCAAACCCTGTTTACTTATAGTTTTACACAACTAAAAGCCTGCTATTAATTTTAATGGTTGCCATTTATATTTCATCTGGCCTTTTTTAAAACGACAGTGACAATAAGGCTCTTGGTTGCTCTCAGGAGGTTATGTTTTTCATAATGATAGAATCCTAATACAGACCAACAGTGGGGGCAGAGGGAAGAGGATGAAATAAAATATGGCACAATATGAATCATGCTTCTGAATTCTCTGCTGCCAGTCCTTTGTGAAACCTTTTTTAAAACCCACAGCTAATTTTAAAAACAAGGCCAATAAGTTTTTTTAAAAAGTATTGACACACAGATTTCAAAACACTTTGGAAGGGATAAGTAGCTTTTTTAGCAAGTTTGATTCTACTTTCTGTCCAAAAAGGCAGCAACAGAAGTTTGTTGCAGGGGGATATCTCAGTGATGAGATATCAGTGATGGCAACCTCACTCTCTTCCAGGCTTATTGTGAGAGATTGATTTCCAGAGGGATTGATTTCCAATTCCAGCCTTTCCCTCTTCAAAAGAAATTGATAGCTCATGTAATGTAGTATAGCAATTAAGAAAATAAACTTCTGAGACGAAGGTCTCAGAATTAGATCAGTGAATGTTATTTTGAGACTATAGCAAACGATAATTTTAAATTTCTTTTAATGTTGCGTGTGTGTTTTTATTATAAGTTGCAGAGATTAGGAAGGCCATATCTACCTGGTGGAAGGAAATCTACCTTTTAATTCCCTCTCCACAGGGAACCTTAAGTGGGTTAAGGGACTTGTGAACCTCACAGAGAATTTCCACAAATATTATCTCCATGATTCTTTGGACACAAATCAGCTGTTGGAACTTATTGTCATCATAATATTACAGTCTCTTCAAATCTAACCAAATGGAATTGAGTAAAGTGATCATGTTTCCATGGTCATGTTTCAAGGATCCAAAATAATATTATTTAAAATAGAGGTGTCAAACATAAAGGCCTATGGACTGGATGCCATCTGGCCCTCCCAGCACCATTATTAGCTGCTGTGCTCTGTTGAGATATTGTTGTTGAAAGGGCAGCTTACATGATAATTGGGCTCTTCCATATTTTGAGAATATGATCAAGATTTGTGTATTTTCTTTTGTCATTTGGAGCCAATGAGTTGCTTTGTGAGAAAAAAATGTTTATTTCTAGTCATGGCCTAATGAATGATATCATTTTCTGCCTAATACAATCACTTCCCACCGGCATTATGAATGCTATTTGGTCCACTTTGTGAAAGGAGTCTGATACCCCTGATTTAGATGGTAGCCTGACAGTGGACAACAACACTCTAGTTAGCTTATTGGTGTCTCTTCTTCCGTATGTGTACCTATGTTTAATGCCAATAAAAGTTTATTTAAATGTTTATGTGTATCCATGTTTTGGCAAAACAACAGAACTACATATTCAGGAATTTAAAGCAGTCATGATATGAAAAAGTAACACAAAACAGCATCCTGTGTGGTTTCATGGTAGTAGGTTGAGTGATTTGGTGACTCAGTTTAGAACATTCTGTCCAACCCACTGTCCCTTCCACCTTGATTATCATTGCTATTCTTACCTCAGATGTGTTTACATTTTAATGATGAGTATGATACAATACAGAGTCACAAAAAGAGATATAATTATAGGAAGGACAGAATGCCAACATCCTCCTATACGTGGAACAGGAATATAAAACGTTTCAGCCCACTCACCATCTTTTGAGGAGTCTACAGTAGATACAAATTTCTTAGCAGGCTGGTGGTTAGAGTAAGGTTGGTCCAACGCTAATGGCTTGAAATCATTTTGTATGGCTATACAGTAAATGCTATACATACGAACATTCACGATGTGAACATACATACAAGCATGCCTTCAAGATACAAACTTTCAGACATACAAACATAACTCTTTACTTGTCTGCTGCATTTAAAGTATTTAACAGTATTTTAACAGCAAACCGTTTTGTAAAAAATATTTTAACAGTATACAGTTATAGTAGAAAGTACTTTTTAACAGTAAAGATATTTAATTTACACTACTTTTCCATTTTTTTCTTTTTTACCTTGGGTCAAACATGCATTAACATCAAATCAACTTATGAACAAACTTCTGGAATGGAACTCGTTCATAAGTAGAGAACTTACTGTAATCATATGTAAAGTTATTGATTGTCATTGTTCCTTTGCTTGGAACAATAACAAAAAGTGCTCATGACCACTTTTTTGGACAACCTAACTCCTTGTTCAAACTGGGCAAAGAACCTTTGTCCAAGAAGGTTTGATTTGAAATATTAGTAGGATAGATTCCTACTGGCATTTCCACCCCAACCATTAGCACAAAGTTACACTAAACCATAAAAATGTGGACTAGAGTTAAAATGGGTTTGGGGGTAATTGTACTGTTAAATATTTTCAAATTCACTCTCTGTTCCTTAGAGGTATTATTCACCTCATAGAGCAAAATATCGTGGTGTCACATATGACATTCTGTGGATCAGAACTACCTGGGCTCACAGGAAGTGGTAAGCATGGTCAGGTAACTGCCAGGGCTTAGTACGTGGTCTGTGATATAGACTAGGACCCCTTGATGTTACTACTACTAGACGCTCCCAAACATTGCTTGTCTGTGTTCTTTCTGTTTGCCATTTGCTACCTAGGGAGTTCCTGAGATCAACCACTCATGTTTAGGATTGTTGTACAAGTCCTCAAGGAGATTGTTGTACAACAAGGAGATGGCACTGGAACCAACTGATAAAGATTATTTAATCAGGCATTTATTAACTCTAATGTTCATATTCTGTCACTCTCTTAAGGACATTAAAGACAGTAATGGAGCAACTCTCCTGCATATAACATTAGTAGAGCAATCTAAATTCTGCTATGGCAATCACTACGTGGGGAAATCTTCACCAGTTGAATTTCTGCCCTACTGTATAGCATGATTTGCACGGAGCCTCTGTTAAGAGAAAATCTTGAATCCTTCTGTTTTTCTAAACACTACACTTGTTTGGAAAGGCAGTGTCAGATCAATTCCACATTGTCATGCCTTTTAAAAATAGCATCCTTCTTGTTTCTGTTTGTGGTAGTGGATGGGATGTGCAGAATGCACTGGCTGAGAAGTGGTATACATGATGGCTTTCAGCTGACATGATGTAACCTTCAACAATATCAAAAACAAATCGCTAACTGTATACTATTTGGAAGTGGTCTTGTAATCCAATGTGTCTCCCACCTCACAAAGTTAAGCAGACTCTTTAATTGGTTCCTTCTGCTTCTGGGTGTACAATATCTTATGAAGTTTCCATTGTACAAAACTCAGAAAGCCTATTTGGTTTTATACCATAAGAAAATCTAACTTTATAGCCATGAGAATATCTAACTTTCCTGCTGTGGTGCAAGAATACTGGATTCTGAAGATTTATAGCATTTGGTGGAAGATACAAAGATGGGAACATTGAAAGGCACATCATAAATAACTTAAATTAGTAAACACTGCCCAATACTGAACCACTGCAGCCCATAATTTTCAACACAGACACAACTTAAATTCGTAGTTACATGTAGAACACAAAATAAATACTAAAAGAATCATAATGTCTGCAGTGGATCGATCTGACCTGTGCACAATTCAGTTTTGAATTCTCACTGCAAACTCTCTGCATCTTATTCCAGTTTCGTTGTTTTATGGTAACTTCCTACAGACACCACTGAATCTTGAAGCATAGTATCTTTGCACCTCCTGGTGGACGCACATATAGCTGCAAGCAACTATTCTCCATTTATTTCAGCGTGATCAGGAAAATACTAACAAAGACATACGGTAGGTTGTCTGAACAGATTCAATATGCTGTCACCCATGTCAAGTCTAGTGCCAAAATTGCCAAATCCTTTGGTTGCTGGAGAATCAAGATCATTAGAACATAAGAAGAGGCTTCACTGGGTCAGGCGAAATGCCGATCTAGTCCAGCGTCTTATATCACGCAGCAGCCCACCAGATGCTTCAGGGAGCACATAACACCTGCATAGAGGTGCCCTCCCCTGCATCTAGCATTTAGAGGTTGTTCACACCTACACACACCCCTCATGCCTCTGTATAGTATCGGAAGGTCCTGTGTGGAGGCTCTGTGTCCAGCAGAGTTCAGTTCTGCCAGTCCCATCCCCTCTGACTCTATACGCCTCTTGTCCTTGCCCGACCCGACCTTTCCCCACCTTCCCCACACACTCATTCACCATCCAGCAATGTGGGCAACCACTGAGAGGCAGAAAACCAGCACTGGAGCTGCACTAGCATGGATAATCATGTTCAGTAGAATTTCCACCACAACTTAATTTAAGATTTACTGAGCTTTGGGGGTCAGAATACGGGTGGGAGGCTGGGAATCAGATCCAGCAGTTATGCCAAATCCAAGCCTTAACTTCAGAGCCACTGCTAGGGTGGCTTTGTAGACCTACCAGGTTTGAGTAGACCTACTAGGTGGCCAAGCAGACCTACTACGTGGCCAAGCCTCCCCTTCCCTGCAGTAGCATAGCGGCAATCCCATTACTTGCACTGAATACAGTGCAGGCTTGGGTAGCCTGCCTTTTTCAGAACAAGTTAGGATTGCATAAGCCACTTTACATAAGAATGGGATTTACCATAAGCCACTGAGTGAATTTATGGGAGAGATTAGTTTTGTGCTGGGAAGTCCGAATTTATCTTTGGATTGTTCTTTTGATACTGATATGCACCAGCAATGAAACTGGCAGCCCAATTTTATCCCGTCAGTCTGTAGCATGAAGCACCACTGATAGAGCACCCTATGAATGCTCTGAAAGGAAGAACAGGATGGCTCAGGAGAACTGAGTAAAAATTATTTTTTTACTTACCTCTCCATAGGCTGCCTGGCCTCCAAAGAGTCCTCTTGGATGCATGGAAGATTTTTTTGCTGGTGTATACGAGATGTCTGGGGTGGGCATGGTCCCTACCCTGAATGCCCCATGTTCTTCCCTTCAAACCACCCTCAACATCCATTTGGAAACTGTATCCGGGCATGACAATGGGCTGCTATCACCTGTGCGCAACCTCCAGTCAGTTGCGCTGCTGGCTGCAGCCTACCAAATGGTGGAGGACCTCTGGGATTTATAACCTGAGACTTACAATGCTAGATTGTAGGATCAGACACTGTAAGCCCAACATAGGATTCGACCATAAATGTTTCCCCTCATAAATTCACTGTTCATGTTATCTAAATCAGCTTGAGCAGAGATCATGAGTACATTGTGACACAGTGCCTTATTTTGCCATTCCATTATAGGGGGAAGTTTAAAACAAGGTTAATGACTCCTTGAAAGAACAGATGTGTAATTTCTCCTGGAGATGTAGGATTATTTTTCCTTTTTTTCTGTAGAAAATCAATGGGAATCCCTTTAGAGAACTGGGCACTGGAGATTACTCTTTCACATATGCTGAAGGCATGCATGTTTCGTGGGGGAATTTATATGACACTTGAGTGTATCTGGGAGCCATGTATCAGGGATGTTCTTGAGAAGATAAGCCTCATAATAAGGCTGTAAAACAATACTGAGTGTCTCCAAAGGTGTATCCATCTTTTCTGTGAAAGGCATCTGGTACCATTTGAATGCTGGGAGGATGCAAAGCTTAAATTGATTCTCAAAGTCAAAAAGTTCCTATATGTTTTCCCAATGACTCTCAGGAGGATAAAATCAAAGATTTTGCTGCAGAGCAGGGTCTCAAAAGGCCAATAGTCTTCCCTTACGGTGAACGATGTTCATATTACTCTTTGTTCATGACTCCTTTGCAGTGATAACTTCTGGTTACATCTTGATATTAACAATCAGTCTCCTTCTCCTCTCCAGTGGATACCCAATCAAGATAATACACAAACAGGATAAGGCCATTCTTGCTTGATGAATTCCGACTTTGTCTCAGATTTTTGTGTTTGTCTCTTGTATAAGAAACAGAAGTAGCACAAATGTCGAAGACTCCATCCCATACATTTGGTCTAAATAATGTTGGGCAGCCCAATTTTATCTTGTACTAGTGGCCTTTGGAGTGCTGGGTGGTGTGCATCTTGGGGATATTTTCCCCCTTGCCCTGTGTCATGTGTCAATCTTCATCTACAGTATTTCAACTGAAAAGTTCACAAAGCGGTTTACAAGAAAATGAAAAAATTAATAGCTAATTAATAGCTAATGGGTGCCTGTCCCAAAAGGGCTCACAATCTAAAATGCAAAAAGAACACCAGCTGAAGCCACTAGAACAGACATTGCTGGGGTATGTAGGGCCAGTTACATTTCCCCTGCTAAATAAAAGAGGAACACCCACTTGAAAGAGTGTCTCTTGCCCAGTAAGCAGGGGTCCAATCACTACTATATAGCTACTCATATGTTCACCAGTGATTGACTGGAGCAAATCCAAGTGGCTTGTGTTAGAGTGATCAGACAGGAACTGAGGGTTAGGATTTGATCTGCTGTAGCCTCTTAGCCTGTCCATCTCTGGCCAAAGTCAATCTGGTCAATCTATTGGTTAGGATAGCTCCCACAGTGAATAAAGCTGACAAGATCAGCCACAAGAGACCCAAAGCTGACACTAGAGAATAGTTAAACTTGAACATCTCTCTCAAGTTTTTTGAGATCTCTTCCATCAAACTCAGGGAATTTCTTTGAAATGATTATGCATAGAAGGACTATAAGGACTCACCTTGCTGTGTCAGAAAGGCAGGCTCTGTAGCTGAGCTTCCCGTGTCTAACAATAATGTAGGTGTAGGCAGGGGTTGAGTACTGAGCAATGCAATTAATTCAGTGTATGTACATTGTCATTTGTAAATAAGAATCATCATTCAAAAGATTATAGATAACTTTGCTTCTTCACGTGGAAAAAAATCTGTGTTGATTTATTTGGAAAATCAAATCTCTTTTTCATGGGTAACAACTTGGGCTGAAATACAATTTAAATGCAAACTTAAGATGCAGAAAACAAAATGAGACTGTTTTGACAATTTAATGAGGTATCCATCTGGAATAAATAAGTCTTATTTGTCTGCTAACTTGAGTAGCTTTGAAAATCCAAGAATGTTTTAGATGTTTTAAAAAAACAACGTCCAGGAATTCTAACTGGCATCAAACAGAGTGACTTTGAGTCCAAGGACTTCACAGCTGGAGTACCATTAATACACATCATCGTAATGAAGGTGACTTGTTTGGAACAGTGATAGTTCAGTCCAAAGCTGATGAGCCTGATGAGCTTGTGTTCCAATAGTCAGTCAGTTATTGCACAGATGAGTTCAGGGTGGTTTTTGGGGAGGATCCAGGCACTCCATTTCTTTTTAGAAGACTTCTCCTTCAGTTGAGGGTGAAAACGACAAAAATGATTTTTTTAGGGGGTGGTGCTTGCAGTTTTTTCAAGAGCAACTTTTTTTTGCCACTTTGGGGTAGTTCAACTCTGGGCTCCTTATTGAATAAACTCTACCAAGTAAATGTGGTTGCCCACTGAGGGCTTACAACTAACCCTGCTGGAGAAGTGGCACCAACATGGCTATCGCTGCATCCAGCAGGCACTGAGAAGCAGCTTGAGGTCAACCTGGAGGAAGGGGACCTTCAATACAGCTTCTGAAGACTGGAGCAGAGCAGGGATTGTAGCTCCATTGACATAATGGGCTTACTTCTGAGTAGACATGGCTGGGATTGGCCTTACCTGGGGAGGCTGCTGGTGCTTAGAGGGAGGGTGCTCTGGGTGGTGGTGGTTAGGGACTGCTAAGGGTGGTTAGGGGTGGTTAGGGGTGGTGGAGCTGCTCCTGGCTGTGCGCGCCACTGGGAGAGTGATAGTGGAGGCATGTGCAGCCTGATCCCAGGGGCAGATGCCACATGTGATATTTTAATGTCACATTAAAAGCTATGCAGTAGGGTGGAAGGTCAAGAATGCTGTGATTCAATCATTAATCACCCTTGAATATTCAGAACACTGAGCTCCACAAGGTGAACACAGCACTGTGTGCAATGTACCCTCATAATGCCTCTGCTCTGAGCAAAAGGCACTAGTATTGTCTTAGAGGCACTCCTAACAAAGCTCCTCAGAATTTATGTCAGAAAAATTTGTTTTACTAAATTTAAAATTTCTTCAGGTTTTGTCCCTCAACCTGCAAATGGTATTGTAGCTTTTCTATTTTTCAACAGTGAACTGCTTTCCCTGCTCTTTCTCCAAAAACTAAGTATGACGCACAATCAGTGGTGGGCTCCAGCAGGTTCGCACCTATTTTATAGAACCTGGTGTTAACGAGAGATAGGACATTAATCCATTTAAAAGTGGCTGCCAAATGGGCATAGAACCGGTTGTTAATTTCTTTGAATCCCGTCACTGCGCACAATCCTCATCATGCCTACTTAAAAATAAGACCCATCAATGGGTCTTACTCCCAGGAAAGTGTCTTTAGGATTGCAGCCTCTTACTTTTAAAATGTTTTTTTCAAATGTTGTTGTAAAGCAAATAGCAAAGATTAAAGCAAAAGGTACTTGACCATGTCAGCCTGACAATGATCTGTGAACCTGTTGTGTTTAGGGCTGTTCTTTCTTTAGAAAAATTGCTACCTTGTCTTCAGCATAATTGACCAGCAGAGATTCTACTTTTATTCTACTTCTTTCCCAAATTTCTCTGCCATGAAGCAACAGGATCATAGTGAAGAACTCCAGAGCTGATCCAATATTGTATGTGCAACTCATAATCCTACTATTAAACCAGAGTAATTTCTTTTTGCCTGTTCTTTCCCCTTCATTATCTTTCCTCCCATCTGCCACTCTGTTCTATAACATGCCGTGGTGGTTAATGGTATTTCACATTCAGAATGTAAGTGTTAATAGTAGTGGAAGTAAAAGTAGGCAAAACACTTTACTAATTACAGTAGGTAGAGGTAGTTTGGCAAAATGTCACCCATCATGTATCCTGAGTCTCCTTACGACACTTCTTCAGTGGCCTCTGCAGAGGAAGAACAAAGCTCTTACACCTTGCACAGGAAGGAGCTCATTACTCCTTATTAATTAGGCTTTCAGTCCCTAATCTGTTTATGTGTGTCTCCAACAACTGTTTATATATAAGAGTTGTAGGATCTAATTGATGGGGGATAATTAGCTCCTCCCTAATTAGAGTGAAATATGTTCCCTTCACTCTGTGGATTATCACTTACGGATGAAGGGCCACAAAGGGAAAGCCAAGGATGTACAATATGGATGATCTTAATTTGTTTAACCTATTTTCAAAGGCATGTTCAGTGACGAGTAAAATATCAAGCTTGGACATGAATTGGTTTTTTCCCCCTCACTGTATCCCTCTGTCAGATTTAACAAGTAGTTTTAAATGATTTGTATAGTGGAGAATGGAATGACCTGTTCTATAAGAACTTGGTATTGAATGACAGGGCATGTATCTCCTCCAGTTATTTTGAACTGAAGGGCATTAGAAATTAGGGTCACTTGATCAAAATCAGAAAAACTTAATTCTAGATTTGGTTTGATACAGTCTTCCCAGACGACCGGAAATGGCTTGGTCCAATAGGCAAATGTCTGGCCATCTGGGGGGTGGAATGTGCTTGGGGCACTAATGGGCAGCCGTGGCACGGCGTGGCTGAGTTTTGGCCCACCTCAACAGCCATTATGTGTAGGATTACAGTGTGCATGTGCACACAGCTTTTGAGACTGCAGAGTGCACTTGCACACTTTGTTTCTATATAGGAAGTAACGCTTCCTACTGTGGGAGCCGGCGAGGTCCCAGAGCAGATGCTCTGCCCACACCAGCTCCCACAGCAGGAAGTGTTGCTTCCTACATAGAAACAACGTGCGCATGTGCGCTTTGCAGCCTCGAACGCTGCTTGTACATGCGCATTATAATCCTACATATAATGGCTGTTAGGCTGGCCAAAACTCAAACGTGCTGCGCCAGGGCAGCCTGTAAAGTACCTCCACCACCCTCCACCAAGCACTTTCTGAGACTCTAGTGGCAGCCCAGGTAAGCCCCTATCCACGTCTACTCAAAAGTCAATGGAGCTCACTCCTGAGTAAAGGGTGACCATACGCCGGACAATCCAACCCAAAAAGGTCCTCCCCCAAAATTTTTAAATGTCCAGATTTTCAGTGGAAAATCCAGACTTTTGGGGGACCATGTTCTCCATTTAGGGTTTTGATATGAAGGGGCCTGACTTGGACTATTTAAATTCACCTCCAACTATTGTTTTGTCCCACCCCGGAAGCTGCCAGCCCTCTTATTTTGATCTATGTGTTGCTGTCGATATATTAAAATGAAATATTTGTAATTTTAAACTGGTTCCCCTGTAACAATTTAGATATGCCTGACCCTGATTCTCCATGGGCTTATAGGTTAAGCCTAGATGTTGGCGTCTATGCTGGATAGCCATTGTCCCTGATGTCTCTTCAGCATTCCCAGACCAGTCAGCCTCTTGTCTTCCTCCCTCCTTCACCTGATTCCCCAACAGATCTCCTCCAGGTAAGTCTTTTTCCAAGTCAAAGAGTTCAGGGAGGTCTCCAGAGTCCATGGTGGTTTGCTCCTCCTTTCCACAGGGATCTTTAAAAACGGGCAGCTTTTAAAACACCTGCTATGCAGGAGTTGATGCAATGGTTTCTTTCAAATAACCACAAAATTCTTTTAAAGTAGCCATTTTAAACATTTTTCATCTCATAGCACACTGATAAGCACCTGTGTTTTTTTTTAATTGGCAAGTCTCATGGTACTGCTGCTGGGGACTCACATCCCTCAATGACTCTAAGAAATTATGCAATCCCCAAATTCCCAGTGCACACCTGCAGACCATTTGTGGCACACCAGTGGCACATAGGTTGCAAATTGCTTCTGTAAAGAGTGCAGTGATTATGGTAGCGATGATCATGGTAGCTACATTACATGGCAGTGCAATGATCACGGTAACTTGTTGTGAGTCCCCATCTCCACCCTGGGGCAGAACTGTTTCTTTGAATACATGAGAAACAGGAAGTAATTAACACAGAACAGGAATTTGGACAGACTTCTGAAGCTAGTGCATGCTGCAGTCCGTTGTGTTCTGAAGAGTCAGATACGACAACGACTAAACAAAAATGCACTTTGCCCCCTCCTATATATAAAGCAGGCCTCCGTCAGTCTTGAAAGACTATGGTATTGTGCTCGGCGCTACATACGCTGCATGCGAAGCACGAAAGCCTGGGTTGGATTGTTATGGCAGATAGGTGTTACCCAAGCAGCAGATCCCCCCCTCCACGCCACTGAATTAGTCCAGTGGAAAGGCAGAGCCAATACAATTGGATCCAGCTGGCGTCGCAGAGCTGGACTAAGGACAGGAGCTCACCCTGTCTTGGGTGGCCGACCCGGGTCTCGAACCCTGGCCTGCTGGTTAACAGGCACAGCGTCTTAACCGCTTGCGCCACCCACAGCCCACTTATATATATAACACAAGTTACTTCTAGCTAAAGGAGCATACAGTATCATGTATATTTTTTTTTTTTTGAAGAAAAGCCAGGCTCACAAAGACTTCTGTTTTCACCATGAATTGTGTTCCCTTAAATTGATTCCAATTAAACATCATTCTGAAAAACACAATCACCTGAATGATACAGTCAGTATATTCGTGTACATTTCCATCTTGATCATTGCTGGAAGAGGTGAAGCGGACATTCCAGTTGCATCCTGGGAGAAAAAAAGCTGTTCTATTTTTATTTTCTGACCCAAAATTTCCCCTCAGTTACTTGGCCCCCTGTGTCGTGACACACTATTCAGCCTTCCTTCCATAAGTTATAGGATGTAGGTTTCCATAAACAAGATATGCCAACAGGGATAATAACATAAATTTCCCGTCTCCCTCATGCCATTAAAAAGAGAAACACTTTTCCCTCACAGGTTTCTCTTGGCTCATGAACACAAATCATACTATAAACAAGAGAAAAACCCAAGTGGGGATTCTTTTTCCTTTTCTTTTGGTGTGTATTGAATAACTTATAACTTCTTCAGAGAACCTTTGGGAGTCTCTGAAGTGAAAGGTAACACCTTTCTGTACTTTTATTCATCCCCTGTCACACTGGAGAAAGCTATTTTCTTAGCCTGCTGACTTCTTGATGTCAGTGTAACCATATTAATTGGAAAAGTTTGTGAACTTGGACACCACTGTTAATTTTTTTCCATCACAGTTAAAGAACTTTATTTGCAGGGAGAAAAACAATTTCTTAGTTTGAAATTGCAGGGCTAGTGAAAAATAAATTCTTACTAATTAATTAGAAAAGTTACATCTTTGCTTACTAAGTGCTTCATTGGGTTGTCCAGACTTCTACACAATTGTTAAAGGTCCAGGAGCCTTGAAGTTGAAAGTTTGGACACCCCGCATTTTACACAAATGTCTGGAGAAATTTAAAACAATTCCCCACGTTTAATGCATCACTCACGTAACACTGTTTTTACTCATGTAACAATGTTGTTACTGTGTGTGTATTTTGGCAATTTCCCCACAAGAATATATTAAGCACCATGTTATGCCAAGTCAGACAGAAGGCCGATTAAGCCGAGCCCTGACCATCCAGACTTATGCGGTCACACTTCTGCAGAGTGGAAGTGACACTGGCAGTGCCATTGCCACAGAAAGGACTGGTTTGCTGGCCAAAAGCGTGATGACAAGGAAGCAAGCATGGGGTGCTGCTTCCACCAGTCTAATCTTTAGCTGATGGAATCATCTCACCACACCTCATTGATCATATTAGACTATTTCCCCATGTCAGTTTTGCATTTATCAATCTTTTTCCAGTCTTGTGGTTTCATTATTTCCTTTGTCAATGACTGTTTGAGCTTCATTCCCACACTCTGGAAACAACAGCTTCTTCCTCTAGCCTGTAGCAGTCATATAGGGTCCTACCTAATCAAGGAATCACACAGCAACATCACTACGGTTGCAATCCTAAAGACACATTCCTTGGAGTAAGACCCATTGAACACAGTGGGGCTGACTTTTGAGTCGTAATGGTTAGGATTGCACCCTATATCACATAGGAATGTTGGAACCTGCAATGCAGCAATGTGAAAAGTTTTGCACCTGTGTTTTCCATTGTCACACACCAGTTAAAAGCATAGGAGTACTGCCAGAACAAAATGTTGGCAACCCTTATTTCATGTAGGATCATGAAAACACAAGAACAATATATTGACAAACCAAGGAGCCTCCTAAAAATGATTTAAACTTGTGTGTTTGTGGTGATATTACTATTTTAATATGGATTTAATTAGAAAAAATATGTCCAAATAGCAATATGGTCTGCAATGCAGTGATTTTTCATAAGATCCTCCTTGCAGGGATACTCAGAATCAGGTGGCTCTCTTTGGTCTTCACCAGATAATTGGTTTTCATTTATTTGCCTCAGAAGCTTTGCTTTGAAACATGCAGGATGCATCACTGAAAGAAGAGTGTGGTCAGGTGTTGTACTCTTGGATAATTAACAGCTGTAAGTCATTACCTGATACCCATAACAGAAATGATGGCTGCAAGTGAGGAGCAGCTGCACAAGGCCCAGAGGACCCCTTGGCTGAATTGAAGGTAGAATAAATAGAATGGCAAATAGTATGAGTAAATATCGGTAGAGCTTCTTCACTGGTCTAGCTGTGGAAAGGCCCTTGCTTATGTTTTGGGTCACAAATGGCTTTGTAGTTTAGCTTCTAGTATACTGGTTATATCATTACAGTGATGATTCCAAAGATTTACTTGTGGAATTCAATTTCATTGCTTACATATTACAAACAAAATGCCTGTTTCTCACAGAATTCAAGTAAAGACCATGACTATTACTCCTAAATTAGACTTACAGGGAAACTACAGTATCAGTAGCTCATCTTGTTGTATCTTCGGAAATAAGCTTAAGGTCCTACAGTGGAACTGGGCAGACATAATGCACAGTTATGATTTGCAAAGCAGTGTATTAGGCTTGGGAGGGAGCTTGGTGGACGACTTCTATATGTAAATTTTCAATGCGGATTTATTGAAAAATGGGTAAAGTCACTGGTGGTGTTTTCCTTCTGTTCAGTATATAAAATGACTTAGAGCACAATCCTAACCATGTCTACTCAAAAACAAGCCCCATTGTGTTCAATGGGTCTTACTCCCAGGAAAGGGTCTTTAGAATTGCAGCCTAAAGCTGCAGTTCTAAAGACACTTTCCTGGGAGCAAGACTCATTGAACACAATTGGGCTGGTTTTTGAATAGACATGGTTAGGATTGTGCCCTTATTCTAATGTGGATATTCACTCTGTAGATAAGCTGGATTTTTTTTACTTAACCCATTTCTAATCCTCCAATTACACAACCTGTATAAACTTTTAAGATATGAAGAATGGGGTCCCAAACGGTAATGGTCCCATAATGGAGATTTTCGGTATAGAGAGAAATAAGCTAGAGCCTCAAGGGATGTTCTGAAACAAGGTCTGAGACTACTGGAAAAGTGGGAAACACTTCATGAGGATTAACTTTTTTAAAAGAACCATTGAACAACTGAAGCATTCACAGATGTTTACAATGGCAACGCATATGATAAACAGCCAATAAGAGGCTTACCAGCCCTATTTAAAAGCTTTGTCATGCTATTCCTGAAGTCTAAGCCAACTCTTTGCTTGAGTAGAATCAAACAGATTTGTGAGTTTATTCTTTGTATCATTTGCAGATAATTCTTTTGCCCTTATCTTGCTTAATTCATAAGAGCCAACCAATTCTACCCAGCAACTGGGAAACACCTCTGACATATTTGCCAGACCTTATGAGTTGTGTAAAATTTTGCCCTCACTCAAGGACAACAATTTAAGGACACTTTTGAACAAGTTTACAAAAATGAAGGCTTGTCACAAAGCTTAGTATATGCTGAATTACTTAAAACTTTCCATAATTTTATAGGACAAAAACAATAAATTTGGCAAATGCCCATTTCACTAAATAGGCAGCAAAATTGTTGAAGTCATTGGTTAGGCAAGTAAACATGTTGCATAAACTTCAGTGAGCTGAATTAAGCAGTGAGGTTGGCATTTAGGAACGGCACACACAAATCATTTAGATTTTACAATTTAACAGCAAATACTAGATTTGTTTAGCCTTTTTTAAAAACTCACTTCGGTTCTGTTCCTTTAACAGTGGCACACCACAAATGTTATGGAGACATTTGCAAAGATCGCACTCCATACTGCAAAAGCATCATTAGAATTATACTTACCAAGTTGCTTTTAGATACAGTTTCCAGCAAACCTGATTCATTTCCAACCAATTGGCAAACTTATCTGACATGTTTTGAGAGAAGTGGGTGGGATTTGATTACTTTAAGAAAACAGGATTTTTATTTTCTTATTCAAGTTGAAATATTATGCTTTGTGCCATTTATTTGGCAATAACCCAGAGCCAACCTATGTGTGGAGCAAACAATGAAGCTAGAATTAAGTGATGGGTTATGGGGAAAGCATGATGGGAAAGCAAAGTCAGGGCAACCTTCATGCTGAATCTGTTCCATCTCCCCAAGAGCCTCATTGATCAACTTCCTTATCCTGTTTGTACCTTGTGTGGTTCTTTTCTAAAATCACTTTGGATGGAAGTGGATGAATACATGGTCGTGGATTGGCAAAAGAGCCAGAGGCTCATTAGTGGTATTGGGTCTGGTTGGCTATCCTTTCTGTAACCTTATTGACATCAATGGGGCTTTCATCTGGGTAAACATATGTAGAATCAGGCTGCAGGCTTCTCAAGTTGCATTGTGAGCAAGGTTGGCAGAGTAACATTTGAAAAACAAAAACAAAGGGCAATGAAGAATGGGGTCCATGCTCCCCATAGCTGTCATGAAGTAGTATATATTTATCATAATAGATGCCACTGGGTGTTCTGTAATAAGGGATGTTATCTTCAATATGAAATGTCCTCAGAATTTATTTTTTATTCACCTGTCTTTCTGAGCACAATTCTGAGCTCAGTGCATCTCCTTGCACAAAAGGGGTGGGTAGGAGGTATTCCAGGACAGAGAAGGCAGGAGGGAAGTGAGCTCTGCTGGATCCAGAACTCATGTTGGGCTACATGGCCTGACACAGAGGCTCTTAATTCTGCACCAGCCCAAGGGCAACTGCTGAATCAAGTAGCTTCTTTGCAGGGTTACTTTCTTTACCCAGGAGAAGAAGATGAACATCTCTTTCTCCCAAGGAGCTACCAGTGGTTGCCCAGTGCACTTAGGATACTGCAGCAAGCATTTTGGTGCCACAGCAGACCCAGTGCTCTGGGTAGTTTAGGTTTGAGCTATCATTCACCATATTTACTTCAGCAAGGCATTCAATATCAGGTTTACTTAAGTGAGTGGAATTAAGCAGTGAGGTTGGCGTTTAGGAATGGCAAATCACTTTGATTTTACAGTTTAACAAACAGCAAATACTAGATTTGGTTACGGTTGTCAGCTTTTTAAAAAAGGCTTTTTGGTAGGGCTCTTATGCTTTTAACAGCTAGACAGAAACCTTTCTCATCTCTGAATCTTCACCTAGCAAGACCCTCTTCTGTTTTCTACCTGCTGCTAAAGACACAGGTATAAAGCTGACAGTGTTAGTTCAAAGTGTTATTTAGAGCATAGTCCTAACCATGTCTACACAAAAGTAAATGAAATTTCAATGAAATTTACTCCTAGAAAAGTGTCTTTAGGATTGCAGCCTAAGGGCACAATCCAGAGTAACTACGGGGAGTCCTTGCTCCGGTGTAAGAACAATTTGCTCTGGATTGCAATATGAATTTCCCATAGGTTTTTCACTAGGTGGTGCAGTAACTACGGGTACACGTAATGTCTCTTATGTGCTCCCGTAGTTACTCTGGATTGTAGGGTAAGCTAGCTAATGTTTTCTGAAATGAAATGTTGGCTGCAACTTTCCTGGGAGTAAGTACTATTGAACACAATGGGATTTACATCTGAGTAGACAGGATTGCACTGTCTACTGGCATGAGCTAATCAGAACTGGCATGTCTGATAGTCCATATTTTAAGGGAATATTCCTTACTATCTTTACTGCTTTCACCTTTCCCCTCTGTTTTCATTGTTTCAATAGATGACTTCAAGCACAAGCATCTGTAATCAGCTGGTTTCTGCTATTGAAAGAGCAAAACCTGACCAATATTTTTTTTTTTTTGGGGGGGGGGGGGAGGTGGCAACTGTAGCATTTTACCACAACCTTGAGTTTTAAGGGCTGGGCCTGCAAGCAGAGTGAAGGAAAGATTTACTTCTGAGCTCATGCCTCAGTTAATCCAATTTTTTTTTGCACATAATGGTTTCCTAGAAAGGAATGTGGGAGTAGGAGAAGAAGGGGGGATTGTATTCTCCCCAAATACAGGAATTTCCCAAACCAGGCGGCCAGTGACGATCCCAGGAAATGGTCCCACTCTTAAATAGTTAAACGGCCGCCTCTTGGCTCACACAATGTCATATTGAATGTGAAACAGGGAACTTTTTATATCTTCCCTCCCCCTGCCCGATTGTGCTGGCACCTGGCAGATGCCTATTTACCACAGGCATCAATACACATAGTAATCAAAGGAAATCAGAGGCACAGATTAGCAACAGCTGCAAGTCATTAGTGGCAGACATGGGAAAGCACAGCTCTGCACCCAACTTTGAAATAACTAATATGAGTGTTACAGAGCACAAGGGTTACCGCAGGGCACATCTGAACATGAGAGGCGGGAAACAATTGCTTGGCTTGTCTCGCACAAGAGCCCTCCTCTCTCCCCCCAAACCATTTTGATTCACTCTCTATTGTGGGGTTGCCAGATCAACTTCTCTAAAACAAGGGCACTGTGGAGCTGGTTGGGGGTCTAGTCTCTGGCATTCTGTGTACTTAAATACCAAAGTCCTGCAGTTGGTCAAATTGTGGGTAACACTGATATGCTGCTTAAAGGACATTTTCCTTTTTCTTAAGGTTCCTGAGGAAGGAAACAAGCAGAACCACTTGTCTTACACTATACTACTTGGCTAGCCACCTCTCAGCACTTTTAGTCTCTTTTCCAGATTGATCCAGCCAAACTTTTTGTATGCCTGTGCTCAGGGATGTCACTAGGGTTCACCTCGCCCAGTGCAGGAGGCCAGTGCATTGGGCAGGGCACCAGTATGAATGGTGGGCATGATTATGTGTCATTGCTCCGCCTCCACTGGTTTTATTAGCCACATATTTTCATACAATATATTTCAGAGTAGTTTATTTCACAACAAGATGGGATTATTACTACAAACCATGATTTTAGCCATTTAGGTCACAAGTGTTCATTAAAGTCACAGCCTTTCTAGTTCACTAGTAACATCCATGATCAAGACCATTTTGGAAGTCTTGTACTCTCCTGGACTGACCTTCCACTCCAGCCAAGGCATGCTTGCTTACTTGCCAGTAAACACAGCTGTGCAGTTCACATCTATTTTCAATGAATTCCAATGCATTCATCAGGGACCCTCTTTCTGGGATGATTTGTGGGGCCTGTGTTCAGTGGATCGGGACAATTCTGGTGTCCTTGTTTTCCTCTCAGCCTACCCTATCCAATGAACTATGGTGTGCTTGCCTCCTCACAAGTAAAGCCACAAAATGGGTCACTTTCTCTTTCCATAGACTTCAATGCATATTTTAGCTTTTTAGTTTTTGGCCATAATGTTTGATAGAAAGATGGTACAGTATTTCAAAATGGATTTTTGCATTGGATTCTTCTTGTCATGTTGGGTTTTGATTCACCATCATGATAGTAAAGTAAAGTGATAGTAAAATGCTGATAAACTGATAGTAAAGTGCTGAGTTTTGGCTAGTGCTAGCCCTTTCATGAGGCCAACTGAAGCAGTTACTTTAGGCAGTAGATTCATGGGCAGTGCTTATCTCTGACTGCCTAATTGCCTTCATTGTAACTCCTTTTACTCTCAGAATTGGAAGAGAAAGAAGAGGACAGACACAGAGAAGAAGAAAATGGTGGGGGTTTGAGAGGTTGCTAAGCTAGAAGAATGGGAGGAGCAGAGGCTGGCACATCACTGAGTAAGGATGGCAGGATTTGATATGCTGTCTCAGATGACAGGAAGGTCTTGGTTCAACCTTGGTGTTGGCTTCAGTGAGTTGATGAGGGGTAAATGATGAGGGATAAAGCAGATAAAGACTGCTTTATCATCCACTTATTGCTTTTAGTGGCTGTGGGTGGCACAAGTGGTTAAGACACTGTGCCTATTAACCAGCAGGCCAGGGTTCAAGACCCGGGTCGGCTCCACAAGACAGGGTGAACTCCTGTCCTTAGTCCAGCTTTGCGACGCCAGCTGGATCCAATCGTATCGGCTCTGCCTTTCCATTAGACTAATTCAGTGGTGTGGAGAAGGGGGACTTGCTGCTTGGGTAATAGCCTATCCTCTATAACAATCTAACACAGGCTTTCGTGCTTCGCACACAGCATATGCAGTGCCGAACACGATACCATAGTCTTCCAAGACTGATGGAGGCCTGCTTATTGCTTTTAATAAAGATATTGAGCCAGACCTCAGTCTGCAATCTGGTGACTCAAGTAGCTGAGTACAACTCTTCGTAGATATACATTGGAATGACGTTCCAAATGTCCCAGTGTAGTCATAAATGTTTTCCTTTCACCTTTAGTTGGCTGTTTGTTTCATAGGCTTAATATTAGAAATGAAAATGTCCATGACAAAATGAAGCCAGTCATATAGCCACAAAGATAAATTCTGTTCCTTAGGGAAAAAAAGTTGAGCTCTAGTAGTTAGAAGTGCTTGTAGAGAACCAAAGAACACCATACACACTTCTCTGAGATTAAACCCAACTTAACACAATGGTACTTGCTTCTGGATAGATATGAATAGGGTTGTGCAGTGAGTCCTCTCAATGCAGCCTGGTCAAAGATGGAGAGCAACAGCTTAATGTTTAGCACACAGCACTGTTATTCTGCTCCATCTCAGCAATTAGATTGAATTTGTTGGGATGATCTTTGCTGCTATTTCCAGAGCTTGGGAGTTCCAGACAAAATGATGCTGCTTTGGAAAATCAAGTTAGCAGGGTGTCCCAAAATTCAGGGACACCCAAAACTCAGAAAGTAGCTTAATGCAGGTGATCCAAGAGTCTAGGCAACCAGATTTCTCCCGAGTCCTGAGATCTCTCATAAAAATCCTCAGATCTCTCCTAATTTTTTTTATGAAAAGGGGGTTGGAAATGCACCAAAACAACAGAAAAGGTTTAAAAAACAGGATGAGGCAATTCCAATTGGTCACAGGATTTGCATAGGCCAAAAAGAGATCACAACGTTTAAAAAGCAACTGAGAAAAAACCCAAAGCTCTAATCTTCCAGACACTGTTTTGCTTCTAAATTCTTGTGTTAATCTGTGATTTAACGCCTTTATGCCAATAGGTATCTGAGCAGGCAGGGGATCCTCACTGATGCTCCATAGCTGGTGTACATACATGCATCTGTGCATGTGAGAGAGCTCTTTGCTGTATATACCATCTGCTACTGGGTCAGCAGCACTAATGGCTTGCAAACATGCCATATGACACATTGAAACAGTGTTCATCATTGGTAAGCCAGTACTCTGAGCTCATGATCGGGCTCTTAAACCACAAAGTCATGCATACAGGCTAGAAATGATTAAAAAGTGGTGGAATGTGCAGATTTCCTCCTCTGCTCTTTCTTTATAACTGCATATGGATAGTGGGAAATTTAATCTACACTGATGATGATTTCAAAAAATTCAGAGGTAGCTATTCAAAGTGATAGTGTCAGCTAATCTGAAGAACAAGGCTGTCATTGCATTTACATGCCACTATTTACATGCAGATGCACTGATTCATTGAACAGGGATGCCAATGAACTTAACATTCTTGTGAAAATTGTATTTTAACTGTGTATTGGTTGTCGAGCACTCTAGAAGTTGTACACTGTTCAAAATCAGGGTTTGTATGTCATTAGAAAGAAGCAATATTTCTGGCAGCCCTGGAGGCCTCATTAAATTGTGATGTGTGGTTTCACATTTCAAGCCTTGGCAATTTCTCGTGTCCCTTGTTTATCATGAGATATACATTTTCCTGAAGAATGGCCCAGAAGCTGTCTTGATGCTGCATGAAAACAGCAAGAAAATTATCAACAAATGTCAAACAATGTGTCTATAACACCTTCTGCTTAGATTTTTAAAGAATTGAGCACGTTTTATTCCCATCATTGCACTCATTTCAACCTTCATTTCTTAACAACAAAACAAATAAGGGGTCCAAATTTACAAGCATACAAATCTTTAGCATTCAATAAATTATCTTTGGAAGGAACATAATTCCATATTGTTAAAGTTCTCCATATTTGTGTTAGTCACCAAAAAGAAAAAACCAAACATAAATCTTGGGCCAGATCCAATAAATGTGTATGGGACCATAGGAAATTTTTGATTTCTAATGAATGACAGATTCTTATGCCACATCACAAACTGTTTCCTATGATTGGCTTAGAGGCCCAGCTCCCACCCATACTGGCTTCCCTGCTGACCACGTTTTCATTCTGGACAACTGCAAAATACATTATGGCTACAATCCAGAGTAACTATGGGACCTTTTAGACTGATGTCGGTATGGTGCCACCTATGGGAAACCAATGGGAAATGCATAGAGCAATCCAGAGTAAGTGCCTCTTATGTCTTCCCATAATTACTCTGGATTGTAAGGTATGATTCTTTTGCAATGGCCATTTCCCAGTAGACTAGCATTGCTCCATGGTTGGATCAGGTTCTTAATTTCTTTAAAAGTATTAGGTATTAATGAATAATGTCTGGAGCCTTCCCATTTCTAATTTTTTTAAAAACTTGGATTTTACTAGGTAGTGAATTTTTTCTTCCTTCTCAACAGCCTAACTGTGATGAGACTGACAAAGGATGGGCTCTTTCTCATTAGCCCACTAAAAACCCAGCTCTTGAGAATCACTGCTAATTGATACTTTTTCCATTTTAATTACATATAATTTTTTTGTTTTGCTATTCAGGGAACTAGGAGAAGAAAATAGTACTCTGTATGCAAATATTCCAATCAACAGTTTAAGACTTTTTTGCTCTTGAATTTTCTCTTTATATTTTTTGAAAAATGAAGTGTTTAAATGTGCCCTTTATAAGTTTTCAGCATTAGGGAAGATCTTTGCAGTGAAATGGAGAAATTATTTGAAAATGGAAAATGCATTTTCCTCAAAAAAGAAAGCTTGCGTATACAAGAGTAGTTTCAAAAATATTTAAACATTTCCTTCACCAATTTTGAAAAAAGTTAAATATCTGTCTATCCAGGGGCTACACGGCTTAGCATACAAAACTTTTCCCTGTTAGATTCTGGCTCTCTGGACAGAAACACAGGTTGTATATTGAAGATATGCAGAGCCCAATGCAAATCATTTTTGCATGTGAAATCTACGCCTGCAGGCTCCCCTATTCATCAGGATGAGTGGCAATGGTGAGACACCCAGCATTGACATCACCGCCAACTGCTTTTGGCCCAATTGTCAGTCGCAGAGGTGTCAGCTGCAGCTGTAGGTGATCCACTCACTGCCTTAGGGTGGGTCTCCTGCAGGTGGGGCCCAACTTGTTCAAATTTGGTCACAACCCCGCATGACTCAACTTGAAAACAAGTCATAACAGGGGCACTTTCTGAGTTGCTGGGTCACCCCTTTGCATCTCTAAAGGACACAAGTTGAGTTACCCCACTCAAAAAACTGCACCATAGCTCTGTGCAGAGAAATGGGGATGCTGCTGGAAATGTGTGTATTTGGAGGTTCCTTTTCAATTCTTCCTGTTGTTCATGCCCACCCCAATGTCCAGCAGCAGCACAGAACTCGCCAATCCCTCCTTTAATGAAACCCCACCTTACTCCTCAGGCTTGGTGTGCATCCCAGTTTGAGCAGGTGGGAGATGGAGAGTGGGACAGCATGATCCAAGTGATAAGAAGCTTGCCACAGCTCTAGAAGGAAATTGGGGACCTGCTGAGCTGAATGCCTGTTTCAGTGTTCCCTTTAAACATTCCCCTGCTGCTCCCTCCATCCCACTTGTCAGGCATGCAGGAGAGTGGAGTGTGCCCACCCCTTCTGCAACTGAAAATCTGCTGGAGAACCAGTTGCAGGACTACAGGGCAGCTCTGCCAAGGGAGACTTGGATAAAAGGGTATAGGTCTTTTTTGCATTTTAGATTGTGAGCCCTTTTGGGACAGGGACCCATTAGCTATTAATTAGCTATTATTATTTTTCCATTTCTTTGTAAACCACTTTGTGAACTTGTTAGTTGAAAAGCGGTATATAAATACTGAAAATAGATGTAGATGTAGATAGGTCAGTGGTTAACCTGGGGTATTCCAGGGGTGCTTGCCAGGGCCTTTAGGAGTACTTGAAAAATAATTGAATAATGGTGGAAAAAGACAGATCTGTATTAGAATGCCTTGTGAGGATGAAAAGGTAGGAAGGAAGACAGCTAGCTGGTTGAAATCCCCACCAGGTTGAAATTACTGTCTAGTTATCAATTTGTGTATTATGAACAAGTTGTTGAAAACATGATGATGATGATGATGATGATGATTTATCCATTCAGCCGCAACCAACTCTCGGACACTTTATGGATTGATGCACACCAAATGCTGCAGTCTTTCACAGCTTCCTTTAATTTCACCAGTTTCATGCCAGACTGGCATGTTACTGGCAGACTGGCAGTAACTGGCCGTTACTGTCCAGCCAGTGTGTCCTTTGCCACCCCTTTCTTATTTTTCCACTGACTACTCCAAGCATGACTGAAGTTTCTCGCGAATTGGCTTGCATGATGTGGCTAGAGTATGACCAGTCTCTGTCTTGTGATTTTGGTGTGTAGTGATGTCTTTGGTTTGACATGATCTTTGTTGGTAATTCTAGCAATCCCCAGAATTGAAAACATAATTTTTTTTGAAAAAATAGCAAATATATTCACTACAAACATTTTGGTAAAATGGGGTATATAGTGTATGGAAACAGGATGCAAATGGGTATGAAAGTGAAAAAACCTATAGGGAACCAATGGTGTAGGTAATACTTATGTGACACCCCAGCTGTGGCCACCTCCTTCCCACCGCTGGGCAGCAGCCAGCTTGGAACACAAGAGAAAGAATGCTTGCACTGTCGGGAATGAAGGAAAGAGAGGGCAAGGTGATTTTTTTACTCTCTAAAAACAGCCTCCCTACCCCATTTGTTCCCACCTCCTGCACTCCTCCTCCTGCTTGCTTGCAAAATTGTAACGCAAAGTCTACTTGACTCTATGGGGGAAAAGCTTGCTGTGTCCCCCTTGCCTTCTCCCTCCCCTGGAGACAAGTCAATCAATGCAGCAGACAAGCATCCAATGAATGCATCAGAAACAAAAAACTTGTTGTCTTGTTTCTGTGCAAAAAGAAGGTTAAACTGATCAATTTTTGCAGAATCTGCAACAGCTTCTGATGCATCACAATTTTTGCCAGTTTTTGGAAGTGTAAACTTAAAAGTTAACCCTTTTACTCCAACCCTTTGAGCCCTTTACTCCTACATCTTTGAGGGTACTGCTTTTGCTGGCCAATATGTGGGCCAATCATTTGAAAAAAATTTTTAGCAGGTGAGATGGAAGCGGTGTGACTGTGTTGCATGACATCACTTGTTCAGTTTGAATAGAAGAGCCAAGTTATTGGGTTTTTGACTTGTTTTCAGAGTCTTCCATGAGGGTGACTTGAGTAGCCAAGTCAGCAAAAAATGTGCAATTTTGCAACTTATGTCCAAGTCACCTGAGTCTCCATTTCTGGTTGTAACAGCTGAGATCATAGAACAATTGCATAAATATATGCACCCATGCATGCTTTTTCTTCTGATCTCTGTTAAGAACAAAACATTCCCGTTGTATTCATATATCTGGTGCAGCTGTCCAGCTGGTTGAAGCAGAAATGTTAATGTTAGTGAATGGTTGAGTCACTCTGTAGAAGAGACTCCATCTCCCTTCTTTTACATCCAATTCTGTAGCTTTCTTGTTAGTCTGCAGTTTTCTACTAGTGCTGAATTTGGGACTTTCAGGAAATTAAACTTTCAGGAAGTTCTGGAAGTAAAAACATGTTATATGTTTTGAAATCCTGGACAGTGGTTAAATTTGGGGATATTCTTCAAAACTTCCATGCTGCATTTTATTGACCTTTCTAAAAACAAAGAGCTGCTCGGTGAAGCTGCTGGTTAAGACTGAAAAGTGTAGATGAAGGAACACTCTTTCCCTCCAGGGTTTCTTTTCACTTCTTCCCGGGCTGTGCTTTCATGGCATGAGGGAAAAATATATGCAGCTCACTTATCTTCCTGATATCTTTGTTCATATGAGTGAAAAAGCGGTTTGATGATTTTGATCTGAAAAGTGACCACCAAGGATAAGGTTAATCAGCATCTTCCCTATCCAACTTTCTTCTGTCCTGAAGGTCACATCCTGTCCAACAGTGTCACTTAAATATGCTGAGAAAAACCCCACTGAACTTCCATGTAACATAGATTGAACTATAGTTCCTCCATGATCCTGAGTGTTTTTTCCAGACTGTGTCCCATCTGTGCACCACAGTTAGCAGCAGGAACTGGGTATCAAGAAGGTTTGTGACAAGCCTGGAAGCCTTATGAAGGGCAAATCATCTTCTTTGTGGGAGTTTGAAGTTCAAAAGCTGGGAATATGCACTCTTTTGCTGTTCATTCTCTGGAATTGCCAAAGGAGCATGATATTACATCTGTAAATATTTTACCCCTACGACGTAATATCTTGAAGCTATTCATGTTGAATTTGCCAGGATTGCTTTCTGTTGTAATCACCTGGAGATCAGTACTTGGTGATTTCAGGCTGATCCTGGAGTGGGCAATCCTATCTTTTTCAGTGATGCCAACTTCAGGAAACAAGTACCGGTATAGGTATAGGCCATGTTTCTGGTAAAATTAATACATATGTTGAGATGTGTATTTACTGATCACCTTATTCTGGTTCATCAAATGTGAAAATTTCATCTAACAAAATAATTCCTTTTCTCATTTCCCTTCCCCCTGATTCTAACTATCATGTCTCCATTCACACAGCAGGTAAGGAGAATGGAGGAACATCCTTTCTGAACAGTTGCAAGACTTCTGTCTAGCTGATGTCCCCCAGAGCCTTTGCTCTTCTCCACCACATAAACCAAAACAAGCTTGTCTGACCCTTTCTGTATTTTTCCAAGGAGACAGAAAACTGAGGAAGACACCTTGCAGAGCATAAGGATGAAATAAAGTGAATTACATAAATCAAACATGGAAGGATGCATCTTCCGAGAGAAAGTATCCTTGCTGTTTGGAGTAGTGTTCTTTTCTATAAAATATATTGGTGAGCATCCTTGGAATGACTCACTAGGATTGTCCTTGAAAAGCATAGAAATACATGACTCTCCTGTTGGCTTTGGCTTTAGTCCAAACTTCCTAGAGTTATAAGCATACCGCATAAGAGCTGACTTCTGCTACTGACTACTGGTACTTACGCATCTTGTTCCAATACACTCCTGATCTCACAGAGGTCTTACTCTCCTTTTCTGTTCATGCCCACTCATCCACCTGCCCAGTCACTTGTAAAGAAAGGTGACACAGCCATCCTTTTAGTTTATAAAATGTCTACAATTCCCTTGTTCATCCCATAGTCTTCAAAAGGGTGCTTTATTTTTCTAATCCATATGAATTATGAATCAAGAAAATGTACAGTTTAAAATTATTTATAATGGACCACTGTTGCCCCTAGCCATGTGGTCTTCTCTTTAATCTTCATCTGGTTGGCTTGAACAGTTTTTCCATTTGAAATATTTGTCTTGGTAAAGTGACATCACTAACAATTCCTCACATTAATTTGTAGGCATCACTGGGTCCCATGATTATTTATGAGAACTTTTAGTTCTCAGATCTTGTCTCAACTTCCCTATACAATAAGATTGATATTTACCACATCTTCAGAAATGTTTAGGTGGATCCAGGCTGACAATTTTTCCATGTTGAACAGCTACTGATATTTATGGAAGCAGCTGACTACCAAGTCAGCATGATATCCTGCAATCTGATTACAGTAGTGTTTTCAACCCATGGGTCATTCCACTCTTTTGTGGGTTCACAGAAACTTAAAAGAACAAAATGGTGGGCTTCCGTGGCTTCAGCAGGATGATGATGGCAGGAGAGGAGAAAGGCCTTTGCCCAGCCTCCTCATCTTATAAGATTTTGTATGCAAATTGGTGGTGGTTGTTCATTATTTTGGATCAGTGAGAATCTGTAGGACCTTTCATCAAATTGTGAGTAGGAGGTGGGCGGATCCGTATTGGCAGTGGGCCCCAGACTTCCCCTCTCTCACTTCATTGTGGTCATGAATAAAAAACGTTGAAGACCATTAATTTAGGGCTCAGTCCAGAGTATCTACGGGGAGTTCTTGCTCCAGTATAAGAACAATTTGCTGTGGACAGCAATATGAATTTCCCATAGGTCTTCACTAGGTGGTGTTGTAACTTCGGGTACACATAATGTCTCTTATGTGCTTCCGTAGTTACTCTGCAGTGTAGGGTTACAGTGTAATGTTATCCATGCCTACTCAGAAGGAGGCACCAATGAGTTAAATGGGACTTACTCCCAGGATGACTGGCTGGCTGCTTGGGGCATCCAACTGATGTCCTCTTCCATGTCTGGTTTTCCCAGACTGCCCTTGTAGCTTCTTCCTGGGCTTCATATGGGGTTGTATGACTGTGGCCATTGAATCTGTGTCTCTCTTGGGCAGGGTGTCTCACTGTAGGGAGAATGCAAATGGACTTCCAGTTGATCAAGTCAGTGTTTGTTGCTGAACTGTGTCAGTGATGGAACAGAAACAAGCAGGTGGGATTGATTATAATCTTCATGCAGGTTTGTTTGACTAGGGCTGTTTTGCCATTGCTAGATATCCAATGGGCAGCCAAGTTATAGGTGCCAGTGAGGTCTGGCTGTACCAGTTGATTCACTATCTGCAAAGCTTGCAAAGATGGTTCGGCCCAGTTTGTTGCCCCACCCAGCCTACCCATGATGATACTTCTGCATAACCAGACAAATAATAATATTAACAGTTGCTTGACACAATGACAACAGTATGATGACAGTATGATGACAGGACAGCAATATTCAGTCGTCACAGGATATAGCTGCAAACAGCCTCCCCAAATATTTGTGGACCTCCATCATCATGTTAGAAGCATCCTTGGTCTCTATACTAACCACAGAAAAGTATGGGGATTAACAGTGTGGTGAGGAGTTCCACATAAGTGCTCTCCAATGTTGTGAATGAAGACCACTGGCATGGGAAAGCTGTTTTCAATAGTGCAAAATTGTGCAATCCAAAGGTTAGTTGCCTCCTTCACTGCGCTGACACAAATGTGATCAATTGCGGTCCAGTTAGTGATGTGGAAAAAAGACATTAACATATTTAATGTGATGTTTTATTTAATAACATCAATAACCCATTGATAATATAAATGACAGCCTGGAGCTGTGATGTTGGTTTTGTTGAGTGCTAAGGAAGTGTTTTGTTCTATGGAACATCCATTGTGCTCTTCTGAGCTGTGATGTGTTCTGAAATAATAGGACATCTGGCAGCTCCATCTACAAGGCCAGTTCTTAGGAGGAAGACAGATGTTATTGCAGGCTTTATTACACAACAAGAATCCTGTGTATTTGCAATCATGCCAGAATGAGAGGGTTAGTGTGTAGCTGTAGCAACATGTACTGACTAGAACTTCAACCTCTGCTGTGCATGGAAGACAAGCTGAGAAAGCTGCGTTGGAATACACTGCAAGTTACAACTAGTATAGAAGTTTAAATACACTTCATGCAGTTGACTCCAAGCGTCCTGAGATTTGATATCCATTAGCACTGATTTGGAAGAGATAAAAGATTAAAACAGTACAACTCTCTATTTAAAAGCATAATCATCCAGCTATAGTACTAGTCCATTACAGATCAGCCTTTGCCATTGATTGCGGCTTTCAGAGGGAGAGTTGAGTGAGGCGGTTGCAGCAAGAGCTGGATCTCCGTCTATTTCAATGGAGACAGCAATTCTGCATGTGCACATGCCTTTGCTGAAGCAGACATGATGGCATGGTGCACAGACCTCACTGCTGATGGTATAAGACCTCAGGTCTTATACCATCAAAACACTTACAAAGATCAACATTCAGCAACTGAAAAAGCCATGTGTAGCCATGTATAGTGTCGTGTAGGGAGCTCTTACCTATAGAATTGCAAAGAGATGAACATGACTGAATGATAACATACACAACATATTGAGTTCAGTGGGATATACAGCCATGTCTGTGAAGGACTGCATACACAGGTTTTGTGCATACTTTCTTAGGAGTAACATGGTGTGCCTTAAATATGTTTAGGATTTGGCTGCAATCATGTTTAGGATTTGGATTGCAATAACTGCAATCCTAAACAGTTATGTAAGAGTAAGTCTCATTGATCTCAGTGGGTCTTACTTTGGAGTAGACATGCATAAACTTGAACTGGTGGTGTGCATAATGTTTCATGTATAACTCTGTTTTAAGACTTTTAAAATTGCATAGTTTGGAGCTTCTACAACATGTTGCTTTACCCCCTTCTTGCTTTGGTGCTTGCAGAGAGAATCTATCCTGAATCACAGTGTGGATTTCGAGCCAACAGGTCCACCACTGATATGGTATTTTCCCTTCGACAGTTGCAAGAGAAATGTAGGGAACAAAGACAGCCACTCTTTATAGCCTTCATAGATCTTACAAAGGCTTTTGATTTGGTTAGTAGGGATGGCCTTTTTAAAATCCTCCCCAAGATTGGATGCCCACCTCAGCTCCTCAACATCATCAGGTCCTTTCACGAGGACATGAAGGGCACTGTAGTTTTTGATGGCTTAACATCAGACTCCTTTCACATCCGAAGTGGAGTGAAGCAGGGCTGTGTCCTCGCACCAACTTTATTTGGGATTTTTTTTGCAGTCATGCTGAAGCATGCTTTTGGAAACGCAACAGAGGGAATCTATCTCCAGACCAGATCAGATGGAAAACTCTACAAACCTTCCAGACTAAGAGCAAAGTCCACAGTCCAGCTGAAATGCTTGCGGGAGTTCCTCTTCGCCAATGACGCTGCTGTTACTGCTCACTCTGCCGAAGACCTTCAACAACTCATGGACCGTTTTAGCAAAGCCTGCCAAGACTTTGGACTAACAATCAGCTTGAAGAAAACACAAGTCATGGGTCAGGGTGTGGATCCACCTCCCTGTATCACAATCTCTGAACATGAACTGGAGGTTGTCCATGACTTTGTGTACCTTGGCTCAACTATCTCTGACACTCTCTCCTTAGATACTGAGTTGAATAAATGTATTGGTAAAGCGGCTACCACGTTCTCCAAGCTTACAAAGAGAGTATGGCTTAATAAGAAGCTGACAGAACATACAAAGATCCAGGTCTATAGAACTTGCGTCCTGAGCACACTCTTGTACTGCAGCGAGTCTTGGACCCTTTATGCATGGCAGGAGAGAAAGCTGAACACCTTCCATATGCGCTGTCTCCGATGTATTCTTGGAATCACCTGACGTAACAAAGTTACAAACAACTCAGTCTTGGAATGTGCTGGAATCTCTAGCATGTTCACACTTCTGAAACAGCGGCATCTACGCTGGCTTGGGCATGTCGTGAGAATGGCTGATGGTCGGATTCCAAAAGATCTCTTATATGGAGAATTAGTGCAGGGAAAGCGCCCTAGAGGGAGACCACAGCTGCGATACAAAGACATCTGCAGGAGGGATCTAAAGGCCTTGGGAATGGACATCAACAGCTGGGAAACCTTGACCTCCGATTGTTCAGCGTGGAGGCAAAAGACCCAGCATGGCCTTCTCCAACTGGAAGAGACACTTGTTCGGCAGGCTGAAGGAAAGAGACAGATCCGAAAGCAGCAAAACCTGGAGCCTGGGCAGGGGACGGAATTTATTTGTCCTCAGTGTGGAAGGGATTGCCACTCTCAAATTGGCCTCTTTAGCCACACTAGATGTTGTTTCAGGACCTCCAATCAGAGCACGATACCATAGTCTTTCGAGACTGAAGGATGCAAATGATGCTTTGGTAATACCCAGCTTGGGCAACTTGAAAGCTTGCTTAAGATTTTGTGCCTTTGGTTCATCTTAATAAAAAATACTACCAGACAGTGGTCTTGGATTATTATTAACAGGGAGATGGTAGGATTCATTTTTGCAAATAATTGGGAAGTGTTGCCCACCCTAATTATATGTGCTCCGCTCTAATAATTCTTTGTGTATTGTTGAACATCAGCATACTCAGAATGTTTCCTGCAGGACTTCTTCATTTCATTGGAGAAGCAGATCTATGTGCCCATGACTTCGCTGAAGTTTAAACTAGGAAAACACAAGGTCTTATGTAGATTGATGGAATTTCTTCCATTCTTGCCCAGATATAGAAATGAAAACATGCCCTGATATAGCTGTCATTGCAGTTAATTTTTTTACATGTGACTAGTTGTGCCAGGTTAGGGGATACAGATTTGAATTAGCATTTGTGTTGTTTTGAAAGTATGTAATGCTCATGGGGCTGTGGGTGGCGCAAGTGGTTAAGACACTGTCGGACCCACAAGACAGGGTGAGCTCCTGTCCTTAGCCCAGCTCTGCGACGCCAGCTGGATCCAAACGTATTGGCTCTGCCTTTCCATTGGACTAATTCAGTGGCGTGGAGAGGGGGGATTTGCTGCTTGGGTAACAGCCTATCCTTCCATAACAATCTAACCCAGGCTTTCATGCTTCAATGCAGCGTATGCAGTGCCAAGCACGATACCATAGTCTTTCAAGACTGATGGAGGCCTGAATGCTCATGGTAATGGATATTTATTCAAAATATGTATTTGGATGCACATCTGATTTCCATTCATAATTCCTAATATGAACAAGTGATACAAATATAGAAGCTTTTGCACACAGATCTCCTAAACTGGGGTGAGGTGATGGCTTTAATCCCTAATTACATGTAGTGCAGTGCCACAGTTTAGTGCTTATTTTGAATGACTGTCTTGTAATTTTTATAGTAGTCACTAGAGGGAGGGCAACTACATGGAATTATACACCTATCTCCCTGGCATTGCCCATCTAAAGCAAAATCACTAAATATTTGTTCTATGTTTTGCCTGTATGCTTTGTAACAATTAGGCTGCAATCCTAATCCCCAGTTAGGCCAGCACAAGCCCTGGCATAAGTTCTGTGTCAGGATGACCATATAGAATGGAGGACATAGTGCCTGTACCTTTAACATAAGAGGGAATTTAGGCAGGTTTAACTCAACATAGAAGGGTTTAAAAAAACAGCACCTGCCTAAGTTCCTTTTTCTATGTAATGGTTAAATGTTCAGGCACTCTGTTCTCCTTTCTGTTTGCTCAGCCTGGTCCTGTGCTGATCTGGGGGTGTACTGCCCCACTCCTGGGGGGATTAGGCAAGTGCACGGGCATGCGCTGGCTTCCCCACCCCATTATAGGATATTATGCCAGGTGAGTTAAGCTGGCGTAAATTAGTTAGAATTGTTAAGATTGGTTAGAATGGGTCAGGGGCTTAACATGACATTTGGGATTTCTGGAATACACCACTGAGGTTCAAATACAAAGTGTCCTATAATGTTTCTTAGTACAGTAAAACCTTGAATTGAGAGCAACTTGGATTGACAATGTTTTGCAATACAATCAAACCTTTCTAATGATTTTTTACTTGATATACAAGCAATGTTGAGAAACAACTAAAAAAATTGTCCCAGCCAGAATATGGCCAGTTTTGGAGCTCTGCCAGCACCTGCTCCGCCTCTCCTTATAGACCAAGCCAATGCATGTCCATTCTGAAGTACAGTGGTGCCTCACGTAACGGATGCCATACATAAAGTATGTTTCTTGTAACAAACAAAATTTTCTCTAGGATTCTGCTTCACATAAAGAACATGGTTCATGTAAAGAACACATTTGTTGGCAGTTGGGGCAGACGCGCTGGCCAGCAGCCTGTTTAAAAAGTGTCAGGGCTGCCTAGCACACCTGCCCATAGTGAAAGCAACACTTCCATGCTGTTCCTCCTGTGGCCAGACATCCGCTGGGCAGAGGGAGAGAAGAGCAGTGGAGAAGAGGGAAGCAGCTCAGGGCTAGCCAGAAGGGAGCAGGGGAGAGACAGGCTCAGGATGGAGAGAAGGAGAAAGTGGGGAGACACTTTGAAGGTGTCTTGGATTGCAGCCTCCTAACCATGTCTACCCAGAAGTAAGTCTCAATGTGTTAAATGGGGCTTACTCCCAGGGAAGTGTCTATAGGACTGACTGCAGCCTAAGAAGACTTCATAAGATCAAGTACATTGAATGCATGTTTTGAATTCAATCCCAGTGTTCTGTCATCATTTTTACATCCAGTTAATATTTTTATATGAATATTTTGGGGGTTGTGGAACCAATCATCTGAGTTTCCATTATCTGCTATGGGAAAAACAGCTTCATGAAAAGAATGTTTCACATAAAGAACATGCCTCCAGAACGAATTAAATTTGCTGCTGCAGTCACTGGGCCTCACTTCTTTGGAAAGGGGCAACAAAAAGGATTTAGAGACCAAACTTGTTGGTGCAGGTCCAAGGAGATCTACTGTAGTGTGAGATAATTACCCTTTCTCCTCTGAAGATTCCCAAGCTGCACACTCCTGCCATTTACAGTACAGTGATGCCTCATGTAACAAATTTAGTTCGTTCGGGAGGCATGTCTGTTACGTGAAACGTTCTTTACTTATGAATTTTCCCTTAGGAAATAATGGAAACTCAGACGATTGGTTCCACAACCCCAAAAATATTCATATAAAAATATTAACTGGATGTAAAAATGATGACAGAACACAGGGATTGAATTCAAAACATGCATTCAATATGTATGATCTTAGGCTACTTAGGCTGCAGTCCTAAAGACTGGGAGTATGGCTGCAATCCTAAAGACACTTTCCTGGGAGTAAGACCCATTGAACACAATGGGGCTTACTTTTGAGTAGACCTGGTTAGGATTGCACACTAAGACTCATTTTTAACACAATGGGGCTTACTTCTGGGTAGACATAGTTAGGAGGCTGCAATCCAAGACACCTTCAAAGTGTCTCCCTACTTTCTCCTTCTCTTCCTCCTGAGCCTCTCTCTCCCCTGCTCCCTTCTGGCTAGCCCTGAGCTGCTTCCCTCTTCTCCACTGCTCTTCTCTCTCTGGCCACAGGAGGAACAGCATGGAAGTGTTGCTTTCACTATGGGCAGGTATGCTAGGCAGCCCTGATGCTTTTTAAACAGGCTGCCGGCCAGCACATCTTCCCCAACTGCCAACGAATGTGTTCTTTACGTGAAGCACAGCTTGTTACATGAAGCAGAATCCTAGAGAAATTTTTGTTTGTTATTTGAAACATACTTTACGTGAGGAGTTCTTCACGTGAGGCACCACTGTATGTATCTATTTGGTACAGTTACATCGGTGGGTGGATAGGATTGGGCTGGTTGTGTAAATTGAATGGACCTTCAGCACTATTCCAAATATTTCTGTTAAATCAGATGGTTCCCCTCTAGTGTTGTGCATGAACACCCATGAACACTATGGCACCATGCAGTGCATAGCCTGTCAATTCACATACAGCTGCTCAGATATATTTTTGAGGTTCAGATAACATATACAAGTAGCAATATATGATATACCATATCATATATGATATAACAAGCAGCACTAGTTCTGTTTGTACATATATAAAACTGTATTGATGAATGCATGGTTGAGGGGGGCAACTAGTGTTTGCTGGCAAGTCCCCCTGAGAAAGAAACAAAAACACTGTAAACTTTAATTTGTAAACTGGGTAAATTCATGTAAACTGGGTAAATACATGTAAACTGGGTAAATTCATGTTCATTGGTATCATGAAAAGAGAAAAAAATTCATGTAAACTGGGTAAATACATGTAAAATTCATGTAAACTGGGTAAATACATGTAAACTGGGTAAATTCATGTTCATTGGTATCATGAAAAGAGAAAAAAATTCTAAACATGTGAATTGACTGTGCCCCTCAGAACCATCTGAGGGGAGGCACCCCTGGGCTTAATCCTAGGGAGGCATCTGGAGAGTAAATGTGAGATGTAAGTGCTGTTAAAACTTTGAGGAACAGTGACTAGCTGGTTCAACATCTGTGTAACTGGAAGGTTATGAAGGAGGACTTCTGAATTTGGACTACAGTTTGGGCTTCTACAGTCTGAGACATCTGTTTTTGCGGCAGAAGAGGTAGCGCAGACACCTGTGCCTGAACTGACCTTCTCAAGGATGCAATCTGATGACGTGAGTCAAATAGAAGTTTGAAAAGGTGAGGTTCTAGAGTATATTGACAAATGAACTATTAATAAATCACTAGGTCCAGATGGCATCCCCCCAAGAATTATTAAAGAACTGCTGATTTTCTCATAAACATATGTAGCCTGTCCTTTAAGTTGACCTCCATGCCAGAGGACTGGAAGGTAGCCAATGGTAGACCCAATTCAGTTGACTTATGAAATGTTTTTTGATAAAGTCCCTCACCAAATGTTTGTGCCTTTGAATTTCTTTTATTTGAATAGCAGTGTGGCATGTCTATGTGTGTAAATGGTGCAGTGTATTTACCAGGGAAGCCTAACCCAGGCCAACAATGTGCCTTGGAAATTGGACAGATGGTGACTGGCCTCAGATCACACAGGCTAAGAGGACGATCACACATTTATTTATCTAACCTCCACGCAGTAGAGGAACCAGGGGGTAGAGTGATACTATAAGTGCTGCACAGCTCCGAAACATGGTGTGTATGCTGCCCACCCTCAAATTGGATGCTGTCCTGGGGGTGTAAGCAATGGTGAGATGTGTCCACATTGCTTTCACCCCTCAGAACCATGAAGATAGAGTGGAAGGGCAGCTGACATGGCGGGTTTTTGGAGTTGCACTTACAATTCCACAACCTTCTGGCTCGCCACTGTCCCCAATCAGTAACAAAGAAAACTGTAGTCTTCTTACATTTTACAAGACAACTACTTTTGTTTCCAACATTGTGAAATGATAGTAGGAAAAAAATCAGCATAATATAATAGATACCTTCATTTTCTTAGAAAGCTAATGTTCAGAAGAAAATTTTCCACAATATTAAATTGCAAAAGAAAATGATACAATATGTGGATCTGTAGAAGAAGAATACGTATCATCTGGAAAGATGAAGGTTAGTACAAGAAGAGTCCTAGATGGGGCCTCAGGGAGTTACCATTCCCCATGGAAGCTCTGAAACATCTGTACCACTCAGAGAAAGGGAAAAAAACCTGCAGCAGAGAGGATGCTCAGAGCTTGAAGCCTTGTTTCCAGCTCAGGCAGAGTCTGAATCACAGACCCTGGTCACAAGCACAGGTGGTGTTTTAAAAGAACTGCTTAAGTGAATAAAGTCTGTGGTCGAAAGAGGCAGTCTCGTTGGCTGGAGGCCTAACTGAATAATGACAGAGGTCTGGAAAAGGAGATGTATTCCAGGAAAGGACGGGCGCCTATGAGGGAAGGTGTGCCAAGAAGATGTTTCTGGTGATGGAGCAGCTGGCAGCCATGGCTGATGCAGATTGGCCGGCCCATGAGGATCCTAATTGCAGTACAACTGCTGCCTTCATAATCGCTGCGCCAGAAGCAGTGCAGAACCAGAACGCACAGCAAGGGCTTGTATGCTGCTTTCGAGGGTATTGGGCTCAGGGCTCTCTCCGCCTTGGCTTTCAAGTTGCAGATAAGATGACAGATGTCAGGACCAAAGAGGCCTTCACAAGAACGGAAGGGCAGAAGTTGGATGTATTCAGGGACATCAGATGTACTGGAGCTTACATCATATCCAAATTTGCCCTGACATCGGCATATAAGCATGCAGGACGGGATAAAAAGGATGGATATAATGTCACGAATTCTAGCTGGAGCCTGGCTTTGGATACAAACTGAGAGCTCTGGGCTGGCATAAAACTGTGCATTGACTCAACTGCACAACAGGCAATTGTCTTCTTTGCCAAATGTGGTGCTGTGACAATCTACAGCACAGTAACATGGCTCTTAGGTAAATGAAAAGAAATGGTGTTGGAACTGAGATTACCATGCAGCTCTGCAAAGCTCTTTGAGCCCCCCAGGGACAGCTATTATGGGGTTTATAACTGACAGAGAGCTTATCAGGATGTGCTTCTCAGATGAATACTCCCCCCAATGGAACAGGATTTTTTATACAGTCTGTGCTCCTTGGCCATCATGACCTTTATACCATGGTAAAAAGCATAACTATGGTGCAGATTGGCTTTGGGCGACACCTGCCCCATGTTGGACAATGAGCCAGAAGGAAAACATGAGCAGCATGGCCAAATCCAGCTGAAGGGAGGTCCTGGGTCTGAGCTACGTTTTCATTGTTGGAGGAGAAAACAGGAAAGGAGAGCTTCATTCCCCTCCCCACCCAAATCCCATAAAAAGGGAGCGCTGAAATGAAAGGTAGTGTATTTTCAGGGTGACCAGATCAGATGACATAACTGAAAAAGAGGAAAAGGCTCCCCAAAATGTAGGACATCCAAGAAAAATGTAGGGCATGACAAAAATAAAAGCTAAAAAACCCATATGTGTTGCTTTCATGTGGTTAACTGAAATGTAATATTACTTATGATTAAATTTAAAACCATTACATATACTATAATTTATTATTTACAAGGTTCCATGCTGCCTGCTCACAAGGAAAAGGAGGCCAATGAAGATTTTTTTTATTTCCAGGACACAGGCTAAAAAAGAGGACATGCCCTGGGAAAAAGAGGACATATGGATACCCCGTGTATTTTGTTCTACCACTTAAAGACATTCAGTAACTGTATGTTGCTGTCACATCATGCTGGGCTCTATAGGTGAAAAAAGGTATGGCAGCTTAGGATGCAATCCTGAGTTTAGGCCAGAGAGAATGGCCCAGCTAAGCTGTCCTAAGTAGGCCATATCATGAGCTGACACGCCAAATCCACAGGGCTAGGAGCCCTCTAAAGCTGGCCTAACTGCTTTTGAGGACCAAGTAAGTGGCACATGGGGAGGGTTTGCTCCTGAGGAGACCTGCCTCAGATCACACTAAACAAGGAACAGCTATGGTGCCTGGCATATAAGGAAGCCCTAGAAATCCTAGAAACTCTGGCAAACAGTAGCAGCTGCAGCATGTTACTGCTGTACGTGTAACAGCTGAAACTGTGGGAGTTGTGCCATATCCTGAGCTGGGCTGTTGTAGTTGTGCTGTATCTTGAGGCTGTATCTTGTATCAGGAGTGGTACTTAGACTGGCATAAAACTTAGAACTTTTCTTTTTGCTTCCTTTTTACTCTGGCTTATCATGGACCCCAATGGGTTAATCAGATTTATGACTGCTCCTGAGGTGGTCTAAGTCAGAGCTCACTTAGGTTGGCTGGGAGGGGGTATGTCTGCCCTGGAAATGGTCTGGATATGGCCTAACACGCCCCTGGCATGCCCCTGCAAGCACTGCTAGGCCACCCCAGGTCCATCTAACTTGTGCTGGCCTGAGTGGACTTATGCCTTCCCAAGCTTTTTCTGGTGCAGCTAAGCTGGCCTGGCCTTAGGCTGGCCCAAGTGCCACATAGGCTGGACTAAGTGCACTTTAGGATTGCAGCCTGAGTATCTCAAGGTAGCAAGGGTAAAATCTAGTTAGCCTTATGTTCAGATTTAATTTCATTTGCCTCTTTCAAGCCTTGTTTCCTTTTGCTTTTGACTAATTTCTCAATAGTTATTCTCTTCTCTTTTGAATACAACTTTATTTTTAAAACTTCATTATATTTTAGGCAGATCAGGAAAGAGAGAGGCCCTACAATCCAGAGCAACTACGGGAGCACGTAAGAGACATTACGTGCAACCGTAGTTACTGCACCACCTAGTGAAATTCATATTGCAATCCAGAGCAAATTGTTCTTACACCGGAGCAAGGACTCCCCGTAGTTACTCTGGATTGTGCCCTTGTCTAATGCTACGTGGTTGTGGAGTGCGGGGTTTACTCCACAAAGCTGGCATCCTGGTTGATTCTAACTGCAAAGGTTTGGAAGGAAGGGTGTCTCTTTTTTAATTTTCCCTTTCTTATGTCTGCATCTGTGCTTTCTGGAACTGCCACAGTCAGGGTGCCATGCCTGCTATGTTCACCGCAAAACCTACCCCAAGATGCATGGGAGGAAAAGGCACATGCACTGTCTGTCTCTTGCCCACAACACCATGGTGGGCCATGGTGGTCCCAGTGGAACACCATTGCTTGTGCCCTTTCAGAGGATATATTGCTGCAGCTACAGTGATACATGCCACTGTATATGGTGTTTTGGCTTTGTGACAAAGTTCCACACACATAAACAGTTTGAAACTTAAAAACATTTGGAAGTGAATGTGGACTACTTAGTGTTTCTTATTCTTCATTGACCTTTGTTTTATTTCTGAAGACACGATCCATTAGGTCTCATAAGAAAGACAAGCCCTTCAATCCAGAGTAACTATGAGAGCACGTAAGACATTACATGTACCCGTAGTTACTGCACCACCCAGTGAAAACCTATGGGAAATTCATATTGCAATCCAGAGCAAATTGTTCTTACACCGGAGCAAGGACTTCCCGTAGTTACTCTGGATTGCGCCGGAGGTTGCTAGTTTCTGGGTGAAATATTTGAGTGTGAGCTCAATGTGGAGATAGGATTTAATATAATTGTTTCCATTAGTCTTGATGCTTCTGTTATAAAATTATTATTTGGATATCCTTTGTGGTCTTGCAACCAACTCCCTCTTAAAAATGATTTTGAAGCATTATAGAAATGGAGCTGTTTAGCAATCATTACTTTCATTACTGATTTATTTCTACAAAGATAGTGTTTTAGAGTGCAGTTCTAAACATATATGGTCACAGCTTGCAAAAACCTTTCCAGGTTTCCAGGTACAATACTGGTCGGCTGATCCAGTGGCATAGCTAGAAAGGGTTCAAAATACTAACAGCTCAATCCTACTTGCCTTGGAGCAGGCAGCCAAGCTGGCTTGTCTGGCATCCAGAGAAGGGTTGGGGCTCAGCCAGAAGTAAAGGGGAATTCTTTCCTCTTACCCTGGGTAAAGCCACAGCAGCCCCAATGGGCCTACTCCAATCTGTGCAAGAGTGACGTCTTCCATCCTCCTCCATGCTCAAATCTCCTTCCCATTCTTTCCCCATTCTGCCTTGTTCTATCAATCCCCACCAACCTCCCAGCCCTACATTAAATTGTTGGTGTGGGGGCGCTTTCTCCATCGACTTGAGTTGGAGAGATTATAAAGGTTGCAATGATGGTCTACTCACTCTTGTAAATGTTCTCTTGATAGTGTAGTTGTCAAATCATAACGCTACATGTGTGAAGCAGTCCTCTGAGAGGAATACCTTGGGTCTCACCTAATGCGAACATTTTTCAGAAAGAAGAAATCTATTTTGGCAGCATCATTATGTTCTACTAACCCCATGTTCACCAATGGAAACAGCCATTGTGCCATAACAGCATGTGAAACACCAGTCACACTTTTTGACAGGATAAGATGTGATACTGACTTCTTGGTTCATCAAGATTTTCCCCTGTGGTGTGAACTGTCAGGTAACCAGACCAATAATATTGATCTGAAAGCACTGCAGCATGGTGAACATTTTGCTTTATGTCAATATTTTCACATTGCTGAAGCTTTCCATGCCAGCTAAAGCAGGAACATGGCAGGGACAAAGACATAAAAGGGAACACGCATGATAGTGCTATGCCAGCCTCTTTCGCTTTGCCATCTGATGCCGCTAAGGTGTAATGATGCACACTAGAAGGTGCCTTCAATAACATCATTTAATAATTTAGTTCTAGTATTCATAAGCCAGGGCATCTAATTTGCGCTAGGATTACAACCCAAATCTGTTTTAGGCACCTCTGGTTTCTGACACAGTGGCAGCTTTTGACTCAGCGGTATCAGTGCCTGCTGCTTAATCTCTCTGAGGCAGCCAATTTGAAGACTGAGGGAATGTTTGCTTTATCGGCACCGGCCACGCTTGTGGTTTAAGCTTTTGTATCAAGGAAAATGGCAAAGTCTCTGTGTCTGTGCAACGTATGTGAGGAACAGACACTGACAAAATGGCACAAAACATTGAGAAGTAACAAGCCAATGACTGGCTGACGGCATTGGTTTTGAAAGGTCAGGTGAAGGCTACAATATTGATACCTCAATTATCTTACAGCCTGATCCTTTGCTGAGGCAGCACTGATGGCTCATGCATTGCTCTGGCAATGGCTGTCACAAACATTTGCTGGTGGGCAGGGAATGTACTGCACCGGTGGAGAGGCCAGTGCTAGTTGGATGTAGGCCTCCACACCAATCTTCTTTCTTCTTCTTGAGTCCTTAGCTGGAGATTGGGGAGCCGGTTGTCCTCTCAATCAATATGCTGCTGTAGGTAGTTCTGGATTCCATGTGTTATTCACAATGAGCCTCTACTCTTGGCAAGTGGTGGCCATGTTTCTAGCCTCATCAGTAGTCTGTCACTGGTTTCTTAGGTCTTCCTCAATAAGATTAAGCCATGTCTTTTTAGTTGCTGCTTGTTGGACCTTCCAACAGATGTGTTGCACTCACCAGAGGAACTTATGTGGCAGCTGATTGCTGTTTATTCTACAAACATGGCCAAACCATCTCAGTCTGCTTTTTTGGAGCAACTGAAGGTTGATGTTCTCACCTTTTCCATATCATCTAGTAACAGTGGGGATCATGTATGGAGAGAGACACTCAGGATCTGTCTCAGGCATTGTGTTTGGAAGACCTCAAGCTTGTTTGTGTCTGATTTGAGCAGAGTTCATGTTTCTGACCCACACAGGAGAATTGGCATGATTAGTATTTTGAAGAGGTGTATTTTGGTGTTGGTGGAAATGTTGACCTTCTTCGAAAGGCACCATTTGAGTGAGGCGACTGCTGCTGTTGCCTGGCCAATTATGCTGTGGATTTCAGCTCCAAAAATTCAAATACCTGGGGTTGCTGATGCAGAAGAAAGTGGCATCTGCTGCCAAAGTCCACAATATTTTTTTCCAAAGATTGTTTTGGTATCCTTGAAAGAAAATGAATTTTCGAAAGCACTGAAGGGCAAAGGGTATGCTTCATTCTTATCAGTCATTATTTTCAATGCGGATACAATCAGTGATTGGTGATCTACATATGCAAAAGTTATTCTCATGTTTCAGTCAGTTCATGAGTGGCAATACATATGATCTGTCTTTTGCTTTTGAGAGTCCCAATCTCCACATTGACTTTTAAAATGAATTCACATACACAGTAGTTGTTTACAACAGTTCAAAACCGTTGTTTGCATGTGTACATTTCTGCACTGTGACTTAAGTTCTGTGTTTTTCCTTTGATATATTTTCATAGCCATCAGTGAGACTTTTGAGGAAACATGCATTGAACCATTCTGTATGTGCGATAAGGAGAGAGTAATTGCCTTTCTTTTTTGAGAGCTATACTGATATAACAGGGAAGCCAAAGAGTAATAGGAAAACACAGCCCAGTCCTGTGTGTCTATCAGTAGTCCTATTGTGTTCAATGGGCTTACTCCCAGGAAAGTGTGTAAAGGATTGCAGCCACAGTTTCTATCTAATGAAACGGTTAAATTTCACTAAAGACAGAATTTAGTTTGAAATTTCCACCTTCACTGAGATAGGATATCATTTGGAAATATGTGACCAGTTTCATTCAGTGTTGTGGTGCTTCTGAACACCTTGGCAATAAGCATTTTGTACTCTCATAATATCTTTATACTTACCCTATTTGACAAACTCGCTGTAATCTTCCTCAATTTCATGATAAACTTTCTGTCAAGACTATTTATTCTCCACTGCAATGCACATGATATTGTACAGTGTACCACCAGGAGAAAAGCATTCATATGTAGGAACAATGGTTGCTACTTTTGCAATATTGGAAATTATAAACCTTAAGTATGACTGTGGACCAAATGTGCTTATGTAAAAATTAATACGGAATACAACTGAGAGGAGTGTGCGTATTGCACAAATATGTTCTCTCTTTGCAAAAAGTGTCCATTATTTTTCTGTGCTCTCCCCTGCAACTGCAAATGCCCACTTTCAATACTTTGCTTTCTGGTAAGTAAATTTGATCCTGTTCAGGATCCTGATCCTGAAACAAGCGCCAACTTCTCCTTTGGTGCTTGTTTTCATTTTTTTTTAAAAGTGTTTCTTCCTAGAAACCACATAGGAAATCAGGTGTCATATCATGGTGTCTCATCTCCATAGGCCATAGGAACACTGGAGAAACACAAAAGTATAGGTCTCACTCTGAATGACAATTGTTTGCCCTTAGAGATATCGCCATGCAGCAAAATACAGTTGTCTATGTATTGATCTAACTATTTCTAGGAGAAAAAGAAAGGTTGAGTTTTAAAAAAATACATAAATGACTTTGAATCAGCAGCTGGTCAGGCCTGTGAACTGCAGGGAATCCCAGTGTAAAAGAAGTAGCTTTGTGGAAATTTTTCTCCCCATCCCCTTGTTCACATCAAAAGTTGAATGTGGAGAAAATTAGGCACACCACTAATGAGAATTCTGCCTTTTGCAGCCTTAATATCTTTATTTATACCCATGGAAGTTATGCACACACCTATTTATCTGTTTTCTTTTCTTCTTGTGCATGTAGACTGAAAAAGATATATGTCTGAATAACAGAACAATCCTCACTATGTCTACTCAAAAGCAAGCCTCATTGCGTTCAGTGGGTCTTACTTTCAGAAAAGTGTCTTTAGGATTGCAGCCTTACAAGTAAAAAAACTTGTGACTTCACAAGAGAAAAACAGAATGCAGAACAAACCACTTTACATTATGTGTACACTTTTAAAATCATGTGCTTGGAAATGTATGGTATTTACTTCTATGGATTTAGAGAGACATGTATATGAGAAGTGTGTGGTTAATATAGCTCAAGTCTCATAAGATTGTTGGAATTCAGACCCAGGAAAAAAGTAGCACACACAGCAGCATGCGAAATTTGAATCTGGAAGCCGCCACAAATCTGGTTTTTCCAGTGGCTGCCAGCATTAGCAGGAGGGCCACATTAATTTGCATTCTGGGCCGTGTGCAGCCCCCGGGCCACGTGTTGGACAAGCCAGGTGTAGACGATTTTGTATAAGACAATAAAAACAGTCAATGTGTAGTGGGAGAAGGCAAAGAATGCTCATCGATGAATGGTAATACAAATACAATACACAATTATTAAGGGAATGTGGAATACTCAGGGTACAATCCAGAGTAAGGACAGTGAGGAGAGCCCTAGCTGAACTGCCCCAACTATTCTGTATCCAGAGCAGAATGTTATGCTGCATCCAAGGAGTCAGAAAGCCTGGGCTGCCCTACCTGCTCCAGAGAATGCTAAGTAGACATCAATTAAGTGACAGCTGGGGAGGGCTTGCTCTCAAGGAGACCCCTGTCAGATCATACTGAACAAAGAACATCTGTGATGTCTGCCTTATAAGGAAGCCCAGAAGTTCCTGACAACCAGTTACAGCTGCATTACCTCTAGTGGAGGGTGGATGCTTGGCGTGGCCTGCATCCCCAGGTTAGTGGCTGCTGTTGTTGTTCCATATCCTGAGGTTGAGAGGTAGGATTGCAGCTGGGCTGACCAAGAACTCAGATATTTGGTTAACACTGCCATTCTTACTCAGGCCTTATCATGGACCTCTGTGGGTCTACTCATTACTATACCTGCTCCTGAGGTGGTATAACTCTGAGGAGCTGGAAGAGGGAATTTCTGCCCTGGAAACAGGCTCTGGATACAGAGTAACAGCTCTGCCCAAGCAATGCTAAACATGACCTCAACATGCCTCTCCTGAACTGCCTAGGCTGCCCCAGTTAGGGCAGCCCAGGTCCACCTGTCTATGTTGCCTTAGGCTGCCCCAAGCCTTTTCCAGGGTAACAAGGGTTACAGTTGCAGTTGCGCCACCCTAGTGATAGATAGGGCAACCCAAGTGCTACTCTGGATTGGGCTTCTAGCTGCCCTCTGGGTCAGTAGAAATATGTTGCAATCATTGCTGTTGTTAAGAATATTTATATACACTTTCAACAGAGAGATTCACAAAGTGATTTACAGACAAAAGAAAATTTAAATGGCTTCCCTAAAGGGCTTACAATCTAAAATGATGCAGAAGGGACACCAGCAAACGGCCACTAGAAAAGATACTATCTGGAGTAAAAGGAAAAGTTGCTTTTCCTCTTCTAAATAAAGGGAAACACCACTTGAAAAGTGCCTCTTTGCTCAGTTAGCAAGGTTGAATATGTATTATGCCTGTGGTTCCCAAACTGTGGTTCCCCAAATCAACTTGTGACCCAGCAAAGGGTCCCAACGGACAGTTTGGGAACCACTGTGTATCGCCATTAGAAGCATGTCCAGAGGAACATGATCCTCTGTTCACCATCACAAATGAATAGATGTATAGAACAGAGGGATGTATGAACAAGGATCTCTTCCCACAGTCCCTCAGAATAGGAGTGCTCCAAGAGGTTTCTCCCATGACCAGAAATGTAAAATGGGCATATTGCCCTTCCCAAATTGCTTTTCAATTTTTTTTTCTCCAGTGAGGCTCCATGAACAGAAGTACGGTAATCTTGTTTGGATAAAATAGTCTGAAAACCAGTTTCTGGATACAAGAAGCATTGGTGAAGAAAAGTTCTGCTTTCCCTTTCTGTTTGCTCAAGGTGCACTTAAAATCTCTCCCATCCTCATTGAGGAATTCATTAGGACACAGACTGGGTCATGCTTCATCACATCTAGTGTCATTCAGAGTTTATAAATTAAAGAAACCACTGACTGAAGTAGGAAGAAATGGGTTTTGAGTGAATCATAGCAGACGTTTGTGAAGGATACAACAGACGGCTGTATCAACCAAGCAGAATGGGACATACTAAAATAACCATGGCACCACATGGTTACACAAAATAGCCACATGCACAAGCGGCAGGTTTCAAAAGGAGTGTTTTCTACTGTCATGAATAAATTAAATTTAATGAATATTTAACAAGCCACCTGCTTAGCTATGGTAATTAAGTAGTTTACTGAAGGCACCATGGTGCAGCTGGATCATGAAGGGATGAGAAAGGTGACTAGGTAGCGATATTGCAATTTGAATTGGGAAAGGTGTATGGTGCTAGTGACATCTGGATTGGAAACCAAAGGCCAGAAGTGGTTCTTTTTCTTCATCTTTTCTTTTTTTGTGGGGAATGAGACATTTTGGGAATGTGGCTTCAGAAGTTAAGATGGAGGAAACTGACTTGTCGGATAGAACAAGGTCACAAAAGTATTTTCAAAGATCAGATTATACCTTGGAATGATGCCCTCCAGTGTGTTTATTTGATTCCACATCAGCATAGGCTCAGAGGCTATCAATGAGAAGTTCATCGTGGAGTGTTCTTAAATAATGTCATGGCTAAATAAATCAGTTCTGGAACAATGGACACAGGTAGAAATGCTGGACCAAGCTAAAGGCTCATCTAGTCCAATTTCCGATATGTCACAGTGGCCCACCAGATGCCTAAGGGAGCACACAACAATGAATCCTGCGTCCTGGTGCTCTACCTTACATCTCGCATTTTGAGATAGTCTCTTTTTAAAATCAGGAGTTTGCACACACTCATCATGGCTTATAACCTGTGACAGACTTTTATTCCAGAAATGAGTTCCACAGACTCATAAGTTCTATCAGTGTCAAAATCAGTTAAAGACATATTATGGACATGAATCCACTTTTAGATATTTACATCAACATACCCTACAATCCAGAGTAACTATGGGAGCACGTAAGAGACATTACGTGCACCCGTAGTTACTGCACCACCTAATGAAAACCTATGGGAAATTCATATTGCAATCCAGAGCAAATTGTTCTTACACTGGAGCAAGGACTCCCTGTAGTTACTCTGGATTGCACCCATAATCCACCATGTAGATGTTTACATCTACATGTAAATATTTCTCCAAGATTCCAGAAAGGGAGAATATTTATCCTGGGGTTAGGTCATGGTACCAAATCCCTCGTTACATTTACAGACATGTGTATTATTTGCAAAGCTCTCCCACACACCTGTACCTTTGTGAAGCGATATGAGAAGTGGCCTGGAGTCACTTCCTTTTTATTCCAATACATCCCCTTTCATTGTTTTTTATCAAGCTTTTTTTGGGCACCAAATAACCTTCCTATTAGTACAGGAAGTTGGCAGGAGCTAATCTGCAGCATTTAGATAGCCAACTCATTAAGGAGAAAGCAGGTGTGAAGGGATCTATTCAGTTTCAAAATAAATGCCAAAAAAGTTATGGGTCTGTGAGCATTTGCAGATGGAGTCCTGTTTATATCTTTAAAAGAGATGTAGAAGAGGGATAATGGGCAGGTGAAACAAGATTATTTTCTTATTTTACAACTTTTGTGCTGCAAGTGCCTTACATTTCTTAATGACTTGGACGAAGTTCACCCTGAAGACATACTGTGGTGGTTGGTTCTACATTCACAAAAAGTGATTCTTTTCAAGCTTCCCTCTGAATCACCACCCTGATTATCTCAGTGACATCTTGATCCTTTATAGTTTTATAGTAAATTCCACTTGACTTCCATCAAATGTTCCACATTCCAAGATCTCCACAAGGACTCCATTAGTCTATTGAGTACAGAGTGAGTTAGAATCAGGGTTGCACTGGAAAGTGTTTGTTCTCTGTTTCTTTTTTTAAAAAATTATGTGAGGTCAAATTTTTTTTCCTGGAAAATCCTTTGTGCAACTAATAATTTCAACAACAAAATGTTGTATCCAAGTATCAGTACAGTTTAAATGAATGGGCTTAAGTTTAATGTGGCTAACTTGTCTGAACAATTGCAGTGGCAATTTGTAATAACTAACTTGATTCATAAGTAACTAGGAGCACAATCATAACCATGTCTACTCAAAGGTAAGCCCTATTGTGTTCAATGGGTCTTACTCCCAGGAAAGTGTCTTTAGGATTGCAGCCTAAGACTGCAATCCTAAAGACACTTTCCTGGGAGTAAGGCCCATTGAACACAATGGGGCTTACATTTGAGTAGACATGGTTAGGATTGTGCTCTAACTGAGATTGTTAAAAGAAACATCAGTAAAAGGAAAAGGGGACAAAATAAAGTATTTTGCCCCATTTTCCTTTTGCTGATCTTACTTTTAACAATCCCAGTTACTTGCAAATCAAGGATATCTCCTGTCAACCTAGCAATTCAAAAGCACGTAAATGCAAGTAGATAAATGGGTACCATTTCGGTGGGAAGGTAACAGCATTCAATGTGCTGTGGTGTTTAATCATGTGGGACATATGACCACGGAGACATCTTTGGACAGTGCTATATAACCAACCATTATTTAGCTATGTGATGCTGTTACTGAGGTCTATTTTTGTATTTTGTGCTATGAAGTAACTAAGAAAAGTGTGAAAGTGGACTGGTTGCATTCAGCCATGTTCTTGCAGGCTGGAAATCCACATGTATGCCCACAGGGAACTTCTGTGGTCAATTCTGAGTGAGAACAAAACAAAAGTTTATAGAACGAGAAATGCAATTGAGATGTGTAATACAAATCAATATTACAGACTTTGAAATACTGTGTAAAGAAATATTGCAGGCCTCAGAGACTCTGAAGTGCTGCTTATAGAAATCAATACTTGAGAATGGTTTGCGAAATACTTCTCAGACAAACGCCTATAATGATTGGAATCCTATAAGAAGATGCATAGGAGAGATCCCATGCAGAGTTCCCACAGAGGCCTTGAAAGATGCATTTGCAGGAGACTGCACAGCAGGTTGGTATCTGGCTTCTTCCAATTCCATCAGCAGAAGTGGCCACTTCTGTGGAGTTACTATAAATAACCATTTCTGAGTTGAACATTCATGAATTAAGTCAATTTTTTTACTTCCCCTGTGTAAAACATAGACAGTTCCAGTATACTAATCTCCAACACTAGTCAGTATTACATTTGAACTTTAAAAAAACTTCAAAGATATGCTGCATTCTGCAATTTACATAAATTGCAATGCAGTCCAAACTTGCACTGGAACAGGCTGCTGCCACACTACCATAGGAAAAGGGAGGCTATGGTAAGACAATAGCAGCTCTTATGGGTCTTCTCAGACATAGGCTACTTAGGCCACAGAGGCTGCTCTGGGGTTTGGATCTGGCATTATTGCTGGATCCAAACCTCATCTGCATGCCCTCTCTCCACTCTCCCCTTGCACCAGAACACCCCCTACAAAGGGTGTTCCTAATAAGACCCCCTACAAAGGAGGTTCCTGCCTCCTCCCTGATAAGACTACAAACTGGATAACTTTGGTTGGTGGGCCAGAGACCTGTGGACTCTAAGTTGGCAACTCCTCTTCTGTGATGCGCAGAGTTTGTTTATAAATAAGTGAATCAATATGACATTTACATGAACAGAAGGCAGAAAATACTGGTGGTGGAATTGCGATGGTAGAATTGCATCACTTATATCCATATCAAGCATTACTATGTGCAAAGTTTTCAGAAAACAACCTTCAGGAGTTCATTTAAGTATTGTTATACTTGTGTAGGGAACACAAGATCCAATAGGGAAAATACAAACTACCTACTGGGAATAAATTATCTGAGGCTTGCAGAAGTCTCTAAAGTAATGAATTACTAATTGCAGTAGTAATCTAATAAGTAGTAAACTTTGATGTCCATTTCCTCACATTGCAATTAAATGAATTTTGTTTTGGGGTCCTGTTTTCTGCTGTACTGTCTATCTGGGCTGCTGCCTACACATTTTGGGTTGTGCTGGATGAATAAAGAGAAGTAAAACCAAGATTAGAAACATTAGCCAGAGAGGATCCCAAAAGGGGAAAATAAAACACTTTGAGGTGCACCAGAGACCAGACAACGTACAAATAATGTTGCTATGATGTTTTAAATGAGGTTGATTTCCGAAGAAGTCCTGTTTGCTGTTCTGTATCCTGCTTCGGTACCTTGATTTTAAGGCTTTATTTCGATGCCTAATTGTTGCTATGGAAATTCAATATTTAAAGGGGTAATTATTGCTGATCTTGTTGCATGTGTCCATTGCAGATGTCCAGCTGTTAGCTCTTTAGCTCCAGTCTAGCAGATTAATTACTACTATTGATTACTTTGAGCTTCTCTCTTCACACCTGCAGTTTGTGTAATTAGCCAGTGGCCTCCTTCGAAAATTAGGAGCAGTTTCATCCTGGCATTTTGCCATTTCCCAGCCATGTGCTCTGCTTTGAGGATGGAAAGCAAATTTCCTTTAAATAGAGATATCTAGGCTCTTTTACCCTTTTCAAACTAGGCATGGTTACTGAAGACTGCGCTGTGCTGGCAATATTATTTCTTAATAGGAAAATATGCTTCCTCTCCACATTCCTAAACTCCAAGAATCATGCCAATTTCCATCCACATCCACAGCTTTTTACACATTGTATGCCTTTGTTAGGATTGGATCTTCTCTCAGTAGCCATAATGGAGTTGCACAATGTTTGCTTTCTCATAGTAGAAAAGATTTGATTCCGTTAACAAGCAGTTGGATGTGATTAGTCTGGTAGAGGAACCAGGGGGGCAGAGATATAAGTCCCACATGGCTCCAAAATGTGCTGTGTGAGCTGCCCGTCCCCTTGCTCTTGGAGCCACAAAAGCAATGTGGAAGAGATGTCCCCATGTTGCTTTTGCTCCTTGGAATGGCTGAGGGGGGGCAGCTTACATGGAGAATTTGGGAGCCTTGTGGGACTTACAGCTCCAACCCCCTCTGGCTCCATAATAGTCTAGTCCTGGTAGTATGACAGAGTGGATAGTAGTGAGAGAGTGGATCACTGAAGGGCTATGGTGGCTCAGTGGCTAATGATGCTCTGGTTGGCATGTTTGTAGTTTCAGACTAAAGTACTGCATGATGGAGTGATTACTCCCATTACTTGCCCAGCTCCTGCCAACCTAGAAACTGGAAAGCATGTAAATGCAAGTAGATACCTTTATTTTTCTAATTAGGTCAAGTAATGAGTATTATTGGTTCTCGAGGCAATTGCTGAATTTATGTTGTCCCCATGATATGCATCAAAATCTGCATTTTTACAGTCATACAAGAAGAGCCTAAACTGTGAGCCATGGCTCATGGAAACCAGCCAGCAGTATAATGGAATTGTGTGAAAAATTCACTGCCCTATACTAGATTAAATTAGATTATAATTATAAAATAAAAAATCCACTGCCCTATACAATGTATAAGATTGGCTGCAGCCAATGACCCAGTAGGGCAAAGGAGCCACCCTTCAAAAAGTTTAGGAACCAAAGGTTTAACGTATTAGTCAGGTGGCCTGTAAAATGAGGTTCCTTTTTGATACTTTTCCACTTATGTTTCTACGTTTCTATTCATTCAGACTGCTTTCTTGTTCATTTTTCAGAACAATTTGGTAACAGTCCCAGTGATCACAACTCAAGACAAACAGTTTCTATAGGTTCTTGTGAAAGGAAAGCAATGGAAAGGCAGAAATGCATTTATACTGCATTTATAACCCATCAGAATGGGTTGTTTTATGAGTGTTGGGGTTTGGACCTTAGAAAGGTCTCAGTTGGAATCTTATCACTGTTGGGGTTTCCAGATTAAATTCTAAATTGTGCTTGGTTGTTTGGAGACCTTTCATGCCTTATATTATTGCAACCTTAAGAGCTATTTGAACAGAAGCCCAGAGTGACTATGGCTTCCAAGTCCCATTTGCCATTATGACTGTTTTGTGAGCATGAGGCAAACCCAAGTTGCTTCTGCAGTCAGCACACAACAAGGTTCATGTTCTCACAGCGGCAAAGGCTGCTGAACGGTCTAATTTTCGTTTTCAAAACAACTTTTATCTGAGCTCTCTTTCAGAACAGGCTTGCTTATATATCTGAAATGATTATCCTGGGTTGCCCACACAGGGATAAAGACCCCAGAGGTTGTGGAACTCCATCCGAAGCAATGATGAGTGTGTTATTTAGGAGGCATTATTACTGAATCCAGAAAAGTGCCCCAAAATGCATTCTCCCCACATTGGTAGTATAGCCATGAGTGCCGATGGGAGGACTGCATGAAACAGCCATGAGGGACAGTTTCAGATGCACTTTGGGGAACCAGTAAGCATGTTTTACAACAGCTAATCATAGGAGTAAGCAGAGCCTCTATGTTCCAAGGCAGCAGAGGTGCTAAAATGTTTGAGAACCCATAATGGATCAGATCAAATGTCTTTTAGTCCATGTTCCAAAAGGGACCAGTCAGATGCAACTAAAAAGCATACAAGACCAGGCAAGAGCCACACTCCTCATGTTTTTCTCTCTCTCCCCTGTGGCACTTTCTTTTCTTTACCTTCTCCCAGTGGTGGGATTTAGCTGGTTTGCATTGGTTCTGCAGAACCATTTGCTAATTCAATTAATTCAATTTGCACTGGTTCTACCCCGGGCAGCTGGGTGGGGGTTGGGTCCAGCCCGAGCCTGAGCCTGGGGGACCATCCAGAGGCTCTGCACACAGCCTCCTCTTGTAGGTGGGCCCTTCAGGCTCCACATCAGTGGGCTGGGGCAGCTGCCTCTTGGGGGGGGGGGCAGAGAGAGAGAGAGAGAGAGAGAGAGAGAGAGAGAGAGAGAGAAAGAGGGAGGGATGGAGGGGAGGGGAGGGGAGGGGAGGGGAAGGGAAGCTACCCTCTGAGTGGAGCCCTCCGTCCTCTCCTCTCCTGCTGCTGCTGTTCCAGGGCAGGCCAGAGGTGAGCCGGGCCCCATAGCTAATGGGGCTTACTCCCTGGTAAGAGTAGAGAGGACTGCAGCCTAAGCCTACTGAGATCCTGATCCTGGGCAGATCTACTCAGAAGTAAGTCCCAGTATAGCCAATGGGGTGTACTCCCAGGTAAGAGTGGAGTGGTCATTAGGACATAGAACCTTTTGTTAACTTATTTGAATCCCATCACTGCCTGGTCCCACTAATAGTTTGTCCTAATCTTTTTCTTGCTTGCTCTTGCACCAACCATAGTGGCTGTGTCAGTGACAGTTGGAAAAGGGCAGTAGATTAATGGGAGGTATTCATCAATTTGGCACCCTTTCTAAGTTGCCACTTGATGCAATGCTTTCATGGCACATAATCAGGCTGGCCTTGGACATGCATTAATTTAAATAATAAAAAATAAATAGTAGCATATTATTGTCACTAGTGAAAACTTGCCCATTCAGAGACTTTGGGTACAATCCTAACCTATTTAGGCCAGCATATCTTACTTGGCATATCTTCCTGTGGTGATGTGAGGAGGTTGGCACATGCCTGTGCGCTGGCCTAACCCTCCCAGGAGTGGGGCAGAAGTGCCTTACAGCACTTTTGTGACACCCCCAGGTCAGCAAAGAATTTGTGCCAGGACTTATGTCAGTCTAACTAGAGGTTAGGATTGCAGCCAAAATTTGACTCATTCAGCAGGAAGGATCTTCAATGGCTTTAAAGAACACTTGAGATCTGTCAATGACATGAAAAATTCAATTCCCAGGGAGATTATGTAATTTGCTTCAATGGTCTCTGTATGCATATATATAATCTAAGAAATTTTCTTGTGAAGTAGGCAGTGTTGTTTCAGTCTTCTGTGTGTGTGTGTGTGTGTGAGAGAGAGAGAGAGAGAGAGAGAGAGACCCAACATTTCTGCTCTCACCTTAATGAACAAAAGCTATATTAGTGAAATCTTTGGCAGATGAATTGACTTGAAGTCCTGGCTTGATGATCCTACTAAGACATTCAATTAATTCTATTTTGCTACAAGCTAATTTATGACTTTATGTTTATTAAAAAATGGAACATACAAACCAGTAGGAGACAAGGTAATGAATTATTCTCCCTCCTTTCATGCTCTTGTCTCACACTCCACTACAGTGAGAATGGCAGAGGGAATATGAAAAGGAGTGGCTTTTGATGTATGAAATGTGGGTATTTTCTCATACTGAGCAGTATCTGACTGGTATAAACACATAATCAGGCCCTCTAGGAAATGCTTAATTAGTGCAGTAAACATCCGTTTATTAATTGCTGTTGCTTTTTTGCTTTGTTTTTTCTGAATTTTTTTATCACGAGAACTGTTTTGGCATGGCATATATGCACAATTGGTTTTTCTTTGTAACAAATCGAGAGAATTTTGTCTGATAAAATCAAGATGTTTCAGTAGAAACTTGTGTGATCAATATTCTTGTAACAGAGTTTGTGATAAATACATGTTTTCAGGGGGAGGTGGGAAGATGAAGTGATGCAGTGAAGAAGCGAAGATGAAGTTCTATAGTGATACATTAGTCTTTCCTCATAAGTGTGTGCGCGCATGTGTGTTTAAATGTCATCAAAATAGTTGGCAGTAAAACTTTTTTATTTTAAAGCTGCACTTATTTCCTTAGGGTGCAATCCTAACCAATTCAGGACTTGAGTTGGGACTTTAACTGGCTTAACTGGGGATTAGGATAGCAGCCTAAATGTACTGGAAGAGGTACCAAATCTATTTGTCAGGAAAGACATGGAAATAATAGGCAGGTACCAAGTCACCTACTTGTTACCTGCTGGACAGGTGTAGTTGTAGGTGACTCAAATATAACACAATCAATGGCTTTCCTGGAGAAGGGGGAAAACATTATGTTTTCTCAGGAGCAGTAATGCATGTGAAAACTGCCCTTTCCTCTTGCCTTCAGAAGCAGTTGCAACTTTGAAAGCAAAGGTCTTTGCAATCTCAACTGGTGTAAAACTTAGTGTTTTGCCCCCTCTCCAGGAACACCACCGAGTGCAACAGAAATGGAATCAGCTTGCAGTTTGTGGCTGCCAGCCTATGGATTTTTAAGGGACTAACTACAGGACTAAGTTACCTGCAAATGTATATAGCTGTGTGAACTGTGTTTTTAACTGAATATGTGTTGCCTGGCCTTATGACATGGAAACGTGGCACACAAATACCCAGATACATAAATATGTAATGAAATCCTAAAAGTATCCTTTTCTGATTTAAAATAAAGAATAATTCTGCAATGCGGCTCTAGATGGAGAAGGGTGATACTGTGATCCTCTAGTGATGTGCTCTGAAGTCGGGAAAATGATCAAAGTCCCATTGGAAAACAGGCTGGAGATGGCGGCAAACAGATGGGCTGCTGACATGTCTGCTTCCTTTCCAAAGGTGATGCTCTGAGTGACAGAAACCAAGGTCTCTGCAAATGTTCATTTGAAGCTGATCCTAGATATGGCTGAAATGATGATAGCATGAAAGTCTTGTGACCTGGCTGAACAGGGATACAGTTCATGAAGCACCCAGGCAGACACCAAATGTGCCTGAGGAAAAAAGGAGTGCACCAAATTGTTCTTTATAAGTTATATGTCACACTCTCGCTATGAATGCTCACCAGTTTTCATGGCTCATTGCTGACATATTCACCTTTGATCTCTATCAATATTTTTTCCTGTCACAGAGATCCAGTTCCGCCTTACAATGTGCCACAAAACTTCAGAGTGAATTATGAAAAGGCAAGGTTTTTCTAGGAGAGCTTAGGGCTGGAAGCAAGCAATCTAGACATAATATCAAGCTTGAAGGAAAGTGCAAATGAGAGTGTCTGTATATGTAAGGATGTGCATAATATTTTACAGGAGTTACTGATTTATTAATGTATCAAGTTGTGATCCAGTATAAGGATAGACTTGCTTAAGCGTTTAATTTGATTTTCATGTAACTGTCTGGAGTCTAAATGAACAATAGTTGCATATTTTTTAGAATGTATTCTGAAGACTCTCTCTAAATCAGAATACTACTGTGAATTATACATATGCTTAGTATATAGCATAGTGCAATATAACTGATTTGGTGCAAACATGGAACAGAAAGTGAATCAGTTGTCGATTTTGAACCCAAGACTATTCTTTTCCTTCCTGCACCCTCACCCTGAGCCAAAGCAACTAAAGGCTTTTGCTGCATTAAGGCTTCAATCCTAAACACACTTTCCAGAGAGTAAGACCCATTGAACACAATTGGGCTTTCTTCTGAGTAGACATGGTTAGGCTTGTGCTCTATGTGAAAGAGCAGTTCACTAGGTCTTCTCTGGGTAAGGGAATAAGTAATAAGTGGACCCTTCTCAAATCCCTTCCATCGCATTCATGATTCACCTCTCTTCATTTCCAAATGTTTTGCAAAAGCCAGCTTTTTCTTCTTTTGGCTTTGGGAAAGGAAGTAAACAGTCATAAATAGTCTCTGCTGCTAGGTTTCTACGGTTTACAGAAAAGTTGGGAAACCACTAAGGCTTGACATGTGAAACAGGGTGGTGACTTGGCAGTGACAGTGGCACAATCCTACAATGGCACAATCCTGGAACTTCCTTAGCCACCATCCCGCTATCCTGCTGTCGCCACTGGTTGCAACTCCCCTTTATGGAAAATTCAGTGTTTTTGTTTATCCTGTGGTATCACAACTCCTAGGATGGGAAGTACTGTGCAAGAGGAATTCTATAGGATAGTGGTGTCCAAACCCCATTCTGGGGGCCAGATGTGGCCCGTGGTGAGTTTCAATGTGGCCTGCAGCAAAACACCCCATTTGGTTGGCAGGCAAGAATTTTAATCCTCTGGATCTGTCTCGAATACACTATTATATGTAAATTTATGTAAATTTGAAATGTTTTTCTGGTCTGTGACATAGTGTCAGAGAGCTGATGTAGCCTTCCTGCCAAATAAAAATATTTGGACATCCCTTCTAGAGGAGGGGACACTAAAAAAGAAGCGGATAGCAGTTTTTTAGTCAAAGCACTAAAAGAAGCGGACAGCAGAGATGACAGCCAGGCAGCTAGAATGTGAGAGTCCACTTCCTTTCTTGACCCAATAGGGCTATAAGTGTTTCCTGATCACAGGCTTGTTCTTTGCTTGTACAATAGACTGATTATACTTGCAGTGCTCTGGACTTTGTATGAGTGTGTATGTTGCACTCCTCACTTGATGAATTGGCAAGAAATGCTGAGTTTGTATTGAAAAACTGAAGTTCTTAGATTCTTTTAGGCACTTTTATTTAGTGCCTTCTGTACCTGGTAATATGCCATGCAAGTATATTAATTTCATAGTGACAGATGCCCATGGAACACTGAGATCCCTATCGCTGAGATCTCATTTTAGAGACTAGACACCTAACTCATTTACTCGTATATGTTCTGCGGCCTGTAAATCTTGTCAGTAGCACTCATTCCCACTGTCCTTGGGCTTTCACAGTGTTTGCCCTTCTCTTGTACTGCCAGTCTGTCAGTCTGTTGCTTTACCTTCGTTGGCTCCTCTTGACTGTGCATAGGAAATGTCAACAGGACTAAGACTGTTGGGTGTATAGATATAGTAGTGTATATCGCATAAAATGAAACCTTTCTCTCTGCCTCTCAAACTACGAATACTCAAATTTATCTACTCTCTCTTTCTCCAGAAGGACATGGCCTAACAGCTGACAGCTCAATATGTTGCTGTTCTTTTCCATCATTGCTTCTGATTGGCTCCAGCAGATCTCACAAGCTGTTCCAAGTTCTGGACACTCCACAGAGATATAGAAAAATAGGTTTGCATAAATATCCTTAAGCATAGTCTACAATTTAGCCTAATTTCCCTCCCCCCCCCAGAGTTGTGGACTCTGCTCTCAGGCAGAGAGACTTCAAGTTTCAGGAAGTTGAATTCATTTTATTCTCCCTTCTGTTTGGACCTTCTTGGTCTGGCTGCTAATTTCACTTTAGTTTACTTGCGCCACTGCTTTGCCTTACTCTTCCCCCACCCCGTGCTGAATTTTTCCTTTGGTTTGAAAGCAGGTTGCCATCACACACTTCCATGCCATACTGCAAATGGGCAGGAGTGCAATGGCTTCAGAGGCATCTAACTGTGTCAGTAAATTGGTGATGGGGGCATAAGAAAGGGGATGTTTTGTGGAGGATTGGGGAGGACAAGGCAGGGCAACATGCACCTTGATGGCACCAGCATGCCGTTCCTTTTTTTGAAACCTCCCCATTTTCTCTCCTCAGATATACACCACTACGAGGAGATTAATTATAGGGCTAAATAGGGTTGGCACACCTACTGCGTGGGGTGGGTGGGAGCTGAAGGGGAAGAATAAAAGATATTTTTACTTAACTTCTTGCAGGCTGTCTGATCACTACCCGAACATAACATGTAGGACATGGCTGCATGCTATATACAGTAATGTGGCAAGGGACTAGTCAATCAGTCCACCTAAAAGCAGCAATTTTCAACCTTTTTCATCTCATGGCACTAAAATTTTTGAGGCACACCATCAGTTTTTTTACCATTGACAAGGAACACCATGCTGCTGGTATCAGTTCAAACGTAGGGGGTTCAGATCTCCCAATTGCCCTACCAATGACCCTCCTCAATCTCTGAAAGCACACCCGTTGACCATCTGTGGCCCACCCTGTGACTTACCCTACAATCCAGAGTAACGACAGGAAGACGTAAGAGGCACTTACTCTGGATTGCTCTATGGATTTCCCATAGGCTTCCCATAGGTGGTACAGCACTGTAACTACTTTGGTGTAAAAGGTCCTGTCGTTACTTGGGATTGTAGCCATAATGTCTTCAATCACAACACATGGTTATAAAAAAGATATGACCCCTTCTTCTTGAGTTTCAGATTGGAAGAGGAAGAGGTTTGTCTTCTCCCAGGATGACTGTATAGAATGGAGGACAGAGTGCCTCTAATCATTGCATCGAAGAGGGAATTGAGGCAGGTGCAGCTTTTTAAACCCTTCTAAGATGAGCTAAACCTGCCTCAATTCCTTCATCTATGCAATAGTTAAAAGTAGATGCATTCTGTCTTCTATAGGGTCACCCTGTCTTGTCCCAATGGGCTACTACATTATAAGCTGGAGCATTATCAGACTCCTATTTCAAACCAAAGTCTCTTTCCTTCTTATCCCTTTGCTTTATAAATAAAGTCCCACAAACCCTGCATGTGTGGGAGAGGTTGTCCTTCTTCCCCACAGCTTTGCCCAAACTATACAATCTGTCGGTGTTGTTGAAGGAGATGTCCCCTTCTTCTCTGCATCCCACCTCCACCTCTGAATCCATCTGATTCTTCTCTACTTGATCCTGCTGGCTCTTGGAGGTGCTGCAATAGTAGCCCACACCTGTGAGCAAGAGTAACCTGACACAGAGACTTAAGACACAGTAGCATGTCATGTACACACAACAAAACATTGTGAACATTTATCAACAAGGAATTAAGTATAATTGGCCCAACAAACTTTGTTGATTTGAGCTGCATCCAGATACCAATCACTAAAGGTTTCCTCATACTTTTATTTATGCCGCTATTACAAAAATGGAAAGAATGTTGAATGTTCAGTTTCTAATGACGCAGACGCCTCCATTCTTTTCAACGATGGATTCTTTTGGCCACATTTTTGTCGCAGAAATGTGACTGGGGCAGACTTTGTAAATTGCTGGAAATCTGGGAAACAGAAAACAACTCGTCCCTTAGAGACCTACTCCATCTACGCAAAATCCATCTGAATAAATGAGCCCCTTATTTAACTGGGAGTGCACTGTGTTTTCCATCTGCAGCCTGAGTGATTACTCCATTTCAGGCCTCCTGACTCGCATGGAGCCATCTGGTCTGTGGTACTTCTGTACGAATAGGTGAGGATTCCTGATACACAGCAGCCTTCAGTGAGTCACAGCCCAGATATTTAGCACTTAGTTTCACATCTGCGTGCAAAGCCATAACAAAACCCCAACCCTTCCCCAAATTATTATGTAAATGAAATTTCCTTTTCTTCTGGAAAACCAGTAGGGACTAGAATAATTAATTCAGTAGCATCAGGGTAAAAAATAATACATGCACACACGCACAAGTATTTGATGCTATTAACCAGGACCAATCACTTCAGTGCTACTATGACATGATGAACTTATTTAAGCTGCGCCTGCAGCATATTCAGGGACAGAGAAAGAAATACAGTTTGCAATGTGATCTGTCAGGACAGGCACCAGAATGTTCTTGCTGCCTTTGTATATGCTAGGGTTGCCATAATTCTCTTCCACAAAACCGGGACAGGATCCTCATACTTGCCAGTATGTGAATGCAATCTCTGAAAACCGGGACAGTCATGGTTTTCCGGGGCATGTGGCAACTTTAGTAAGTGCCCATTTTGAGTGTGCCAATATCACAATATATGGCCACTTGTTTAGGAATTGGAGCTCCTACAGATGACTTGTAGTGGAAGTCATGGATAGAGTTAAGGCATGGAGCTAAGGCAAAAGGGTAGCAAATCTGCACAAGTGGGATAGGCAGCAGGAGCTTGTGGTACAACTAGATTCAGATAGGAGAGCAAGTATATCAGATTACAATGCAGAGTTAAGCCTGCACGCCATTCTGCCTCTCCTTTTGCATTAGAACTGTCTGCTTCCTCAGTAATGGTGCATTATCTGTTTCCTCATTAGCAATCTAGAGATTAATTTTTTAAAAAAGTAATATATTTTTGAAAATGGTTATAATAATTTTATTTTAATTATTTTAATAATTGTTAATAGTAAAAATGATCTATATATGTAAAACTGAAAAGTTACTCACTGATGCACTCACTCATTCATCAACGGCCAGCCAAAACCGCCAGGCATAGAAGTGTGAAATTTGGGGAGGATGTTCCTTCTGTGATGAAGGTCCCCACTAAGAACCAGTTTTTGGAAATTCCAACTGGAAGGGGGTGAAACATCAGGGTGTTGCGCATGGCGGATGATGTGCATGGGGGAATGATGCTTATGGGGAGATTTTGTGCATAGGTAGATGTATCGGGATGTTGCACAAGGGGGATGATGCGCAGGGGGAATGGTGGGCATGGGGGTATTGCACATGGGGAGATGATGCGTATGAGGGTGTTGTACATGGGGGATGTTGTACGGGGATATTGTGCATGCGGGATGATGCGCATGGGGAAATGATGTACATGGGAATATGTTGTGGATGGAGAGATGTACGGGAGTGTTGCTCATGGGGGATGATGCGCATGGAGGAATGGTGCAAATGGGGGGTTGATGTGCATGGGGGTCTTGTACATGGGGGAACAGTGTGCATGGGGAATGGTATGCATGGGGAATGTTGTACAGAGGTGTTGCACATGGGTGGATTATGTGCATAGGGGATGTTGCATATGATGTGCATTGTATGGGGGTATTGCGCATGGGGGGATAATGCGCAGTGGGGGATGGCATATGGGGGGAATTTAACTCTTGCAATGCGGGAATGTTTTCACTAGTAAAATATAAAATCCTACAGCAAGCCCTGAGATTAAACTGCATATTTACTTTAATTAATGTAAACCGAAGTTGCTCAGTCTCATGTCTTTGACTTGATATGTGACACCTCAAAAGATTGTCACTACTGTGATTGGTACTTCCCCTCACCTTTCTGGTACAAATCCCTTCACAGGGCAAATCATTGACTCCTCAACTTACTCTTATTTACAGCCCAGTTCTATCCTCAAGTTATGATATCGCTACTCATGCTCTCATAACAGCCCTCTCACAGTTGTTGGAGCAGCACTGTTCTAAGTGGTGCAGTGTTGCTGACTGCAAGGGGGCCACCAGTAGAAATGGTTACTGGGTCCTCACACAGGAAAAGCAATAAAATATTTCAGCATACACTGAAAAGCAATTTAAAAAAATGATAGATGATCACCTCTAATAGTCTTTTGTAAGTGCTTTCATGTTTTAAACATATGCACCTCTGAATTCTATTTGTTTTAAGGAGACAACTTTATCTTAATGCCCCCCTTTTATCAATTATGTAATATTACAACAAATGCATTCAGTTCTAAAGCACAGGGTGATATAAAGGTTGTATTGGTTCTCACCCAAGGTTATTGTCTGAAGTCCACATTTCTACTTTTTATTGTGAGAGGGTTAAACATTTGGCCTGTTCTCCATAAAGATGTTTTGAGCTCATTTTTGTGAATGATGCAGAAGCACACAATTAGTACTTGCACATCACAGTGCATGCTGTTTACCGGAAGAAGATATTGTCATGATATCCATCTGTACTGTTTCACTTTTTAAACAAATTGTTGACCCCACAGAAATAGGATCATTAATAGACAGGGAACTCAGCTATTGCATCCATTATAGGTTATGATTATAGGATTCTGAAAAAGGGCTGTGAGGAACTCCCTTTGTCTGCATGGGGTTCTTCATTTAAGTACTTGAAATGCCTGATTAAATTAGTAATCATGGAGATAGCCATACAATTTGGTTACAAAGAGCTTTGATTGTGGATTATATTTACAGACTACAGTTTCTTCCTAAATGGATTCTTTTGTCTTGAAGGACCTTAAGGCCCTGTACAGACTGTGATGCAAACCAGTGTAGTTCCCAGAAGGGCTTTCTAATGGAATGCCAGGATCTCAGGCAGGCAAAACTGCAGAAAATAATTTCAAGTTTGGACAGCAGATGTAGCTTGGGGAAATCCAAGCCAGGCACAAGGCTTAAGTGGAGTCTTGAACTATGAAAAACAGCACTATTCTCTGTTGGCCAGAGCACACAAACTGCACACCATTATCGAGGCCTTCAAAAAATATGAGCATTGGTTCAAAACAAGAGCATCAGTATCATAACAAGAGATGGAACTTATCAAGTTCTAACTTTAAAACTAGGATGCATGATGGGGTTAGGCCTGGGAAGATGGGACCAGGAAAGGGAAAAGATAAAGCATCCATCATACTCCATGGAAAATTTGCAAGATACTCGTTGCTTGTGGTTGTGTAAATAACAGGGCAATCCTATGCCTCTATATTCAGAAGTAAGCCCCATTATGTTAAATGGGGCTTACTTCCAGGAAAGTGTGTATAGGATTGCAGCCTAAGAGCACAATCCTAACCAGGTCTACTCAAAAGTGAGCCCCATTCTGTTCAATGGGTGTTACTCCCAGGAAAGTGTCTTTAGGATTGCAGCATTAAACCTATATCCTAAACTGAAATTAAGTCCCTTGCTCTGGAGCAGTTAAGATGACTTTCCATAAGATAACATTAGAGAGTGACATAACTGCGTGGACCTGTAATAGCTATGGATTTTGCCCTTAGTCTCAGAATTTGCATAGTAATCTATTGGATTACAATCTACTGATAGATCTCTAGGTGATTTGCAGAAGATCAGAAGGGATTTCTAAGTTTTTAAATAATGAAATGAAAACCCACTCCCCCAATACAATTGTTAGAATCCCAGATCTACAGTAACACGGATGCTAATTTGTTCTTTTATATTGAGGTAATCTTCTGGTCGGGCTCCTAGGGTACCATAACTAGGGTACCATAAGAAGTTATTTATACTCAAGCCACCATTTTGCACCTCACTCTAATTGGTTGACCTTGGGGGTCAATAGAACCTAATAGGACCTCATATAAAATGAAATAGGCCTTGAAATTTGATACATTCAATTGTGATAATACCATATATATCACAAGTAGTCTCTGAGCCAAAGCTAGAGTGGGAGTGGGAGAATCCTTTTTTCTTTCCAGTTTTTTGGTCACTTAATTTCAGTGATTTTCATCTTAAATAACACAGGTTTCGGGGGATAGCAATGTTTAACAAAAGGATCCCTGCTTTAATAATGTTTGAGATTTTGGGTGCAATCCAGAGTAACTTCGGGAAGTCCTTGCTCCGGTGTAACAACAATTTACTCTGGATTGCAATATGAGTTTCCCCTAGGTTTTCATTAGCTGGTGTCATAACTACGGGTGCACATAATGTCTCTTACGCGCTCCCGTAGTTACTCTGGATTGTAGGGATAGTATGTGTATTAGACATAATACTTATAGTAGGAGAGCATTGGCTTTACTATAGAAATAATGATCTAGCATCATGGTCTATATGAGTCAGCTGGCAGCACTGGATGGATGATGAAGAACATCAGTGTAGAGTCTATGAAATCTAAAGTCAAGTAAAATTATATTACACGTTCCAATCATGGAGCTCCACTTAATATGCATCTTTGACCCAAGGCCACTTCTAATCAACATTGCCTAAAAGATGCAGCCAAGACAAATGGATGTGTCAAACTATGCCATATAATAATGCTCAAATTAAACACAGCACTGAAAGGAAAATGTTACTCTCTATCACATATTTAGCAGGATAGGGTGAATTGATAAAGCCGTCTTTATGATGGTTTTGATTTTTTGTACAGTTGCGCCTCACGTAAAGAACACCTCATGTAAAGTATGTTTCACATAACAAACAAAAATTTCTCTGGGATTCTGCTTCACATAACAAACTGTGCTTCACGTAAAGAACACAGGGCTGCCTATGGCACCTGCCCATAGTGAAAGCAACACTTCCATGCTGTTCCTCCTGTGGCTGGGTGTCCGCTGGGCAGAGGGAGAGAAGAGCAGTGGAGAAGAGGGAAGCAGCTCAGGGCTAGCCAGAAGGGAGCAGGGGAGAGAGAGGCTCAGGATGGAGAGAAGGAGAAAGTGGGGAGACACCTTGAAGGTGTCTTGGATTGCAGCCTCCTAACCATGTCTACCCAGAAGTAAGCCCCATTGTGTTAAATGGGGCTTACTCCCAGGAAAGTGTCTTTAGGACTGCAGCCTAAGTAGACTTCATAAGATCATACACACTGAATGCATGTTTTGAATTCAATTCCAGTGTTCTGTCATCATTTTTACATCCAGTTAATATTTTTATATGAATATTTGGGGGATTGTGGAAACAATTGTCTGAGTTTCAATTATTTCCTATGGGAAAATCCGCTTCATGTAAAGAATGTTTCACGTAACAAACATGCCTCCAGAATGAATTAAATTTGTTATGTGAGGCATTACTGTAATTGCAGTTTTATTTCTTTGTTGACTTCTGCTGTGATGTGGCAAGTGGGACCCACAGACCTTCCTTGCAATGATCTCCAGAATCCATCTCACATCTCAAAAGGACTAGAATTCCCCATTTTCCACATTAGAGTAGGTGGAGGAAGAGAAAGCATATAAATCACTTGCATTTCCTCTTTCGCGGCATCTCTTCTTCCTATAGAAAATCATGTAGGGTTCTGATGCAACTATAAAAAAGGCAACTTTTTCAGAGTTTATACCGTGTGTTGACGGTGTCCACTTGTTGTGGATTAGATTTTCCTCCAATCCATGATGGATGTGATATGGGGATACCTGACCGGCATGTCTCAAGGGCCTGTTGCCAAAACATTGCCTTTCTGAATTTGCCTTTCTGATACAACTATAAACTAATGTTTTATTCTGAAGGGAACTGTGAATAAATTGGCAAATCTTACTGTTCTTTCAAGAGGACTGCATTAGTTTTCTCTCTGTGAATATAGGTCACAATATGTTCAGATTAGGTTCATTTGAGGCTTGGTATTAATAACAGCCCTATAAAATGTATTCAAGTAGAGGGCCACCAGCCTGCTTCTAAGTGTCTAATAAATCTGATTCATCCATGCTCCCCACAGCGTCTCCCCCCTTCTTACTAACATTTTACATTTTAGTTAAGATCACCCTTCAAGCAAAAACCTATATTATAATGACACATTTATTTCTAGAACAAGAAACTGGCAATACAGTTTCTCAGCAATACAGACAACTGTTGGTACCAATAATGAGTAACAGTCTGCACCTTCTGCAATTGGTCATGTTCTTCTGTACTTCAGATAATACAGTCGGTCATGTTCTTCTAATAATTATCTTCTGGAATTATCATCAATCTGGAATTAAGCTGATAATTCTGGAATTAAGGTGAATTCAGGGTACATTCAGGGTGGATGCAAGACATTATGACCATATGCCATAAAATATATCAAAATGCAGCAAGAATGTGGGATCTCAGCTCAATTCAGAGGCAGGCAAGGTGTTTCAGGTCATGTTCTGGAGGAGGCAGACAGGAATCTAGAAGTTTATCTTTGCTACATTGTAGCACTATGCTTAGATGGTGGCCAGAGAAGGTACGGTTGCTTGTGAATCCAGACAGGCCAAATGCTCTGGGAAATCAAGTTTAGGTTTTAATAGCTTTGGTGCACATACATTTTGGAGTGCAGTTCAGAATGATGGTACTGATCTTGAAAGCCCAACATGTCTTGTGACCTGGGTACTAGAAAGACAATCTTCTCCCATATTAACCTGCTCAGGTGCTACTACAGCCCTAAGTGGCCCTCTCCTAGGTATCCCATTGTCTCAGTAGAGGTGGGTGGTCAAAAGTGAAAAGGCCTTTTAGATTAAGGTGCTTTATTTATGAAATTCCTTCCCCAGAAAAGCTTGGTTGGCATCTGCACTGTCATTTCAGGCATGGTTCACTTGTCACTATGACCAGGGCTTTTTTCCTGGGGGGTACTCACTGGTACTAGCACCTTTTCCCACCTCTCCCCTGCAGCTAATTAATAATGATCTGTGGTGAGTACTGGCAAATTCCCGCCCCCCCCCCCCAAAAAGAAAAAAGCTCTGACTGTGACTAACCGCCCAGACCCCTGCACTATGATTTGCTTCCTTTCCTTTTCCTCCTTGGGTGGAGGACCTTTGAGATGGAGCTCCCAGAATGGACTTCTGAGAACACAATTGTCTGCCTGGTTCATCTACCTCTTTTTGTGCCTTTTGGACCTGATGTTGGACACAGACGTCTGCATGACCTGACTCTATCTCCACATGCAGTAGTTATGAAAATGTCTTTGGTGGGATAGGTTCTGTTAGCCTCCCATGCCTGTATGTGGGTCACTGGATCAGTGAGTCTCTATTACGCTATCATAATATAACCCCATGTTATGGATGTCTGAATTATGTGTGTCCAAGATATGGATGGCTGAGTTGGTGCTGTCAGACAGGTGCAGTACCTTCCTCAGTACTAACGCAGGGACATTAGCCAGCAAGAACTGGATAGTTAAATTTATACATGTTTTGATTTATGTACAAATCCTTGAAATTTAGCCTATAGGAAATTAGAGGACTTAGAGCAGTCTCATTGCTGAACAGTAGAAAAATCTGGCTTTTTCATTTAGCCGATTTTAAAGAAAAATATTACAAACAATAATTTAGGAGGCAATGGAAGGTCATGAATAAATAATGAAATCACAAAGGCATAAAGGGAAAATAAAGTAGAAATGTTAATGTAGTTAAGAACTTGGTCATATAATAAAAGAGGTATAAAAACGTAGATGACTAAACTAATATGTGTGCAAAGAAATAATCTGCACTAAATTAAAATCTAATACTCAATAAGTCTCAATTGCTTTTACTTCTCTGAGTGTTTCATTTAAATGTCTAAGAGATGTCAGGTATGAGTGTGGAGAAAAAAAGCCACACACAGTTATTATACGTAGATTTCTGAGAGCCAAGAAGCAAAACTTTCAGAAATCCCTTGTCTTCTATTTCTTCTCTTGAATTTCATGAACTATAATCGCTGTTTTTGCGTATACAAGTGATGAGGATCCTCAATGATGAGGATCCATTCTGCAAATCCCACTGTGAAGTGGATTTGTTTTTGCCCAGACTGCTAATGGCTGCCGGGTCGTGTGCCCCAGAATGCCTTGCAGCAGCTTTTTAGCGCTTCTGAATGCCTTGAAGGGTCAAGGAAAGAATGAAGATGCAAATGCAGTTTTAGGCTCATTAGGAAGACTGTAGCTTCCAAGTCACAAGAAGTTCTAGTTCCTCTTTACTCTGCATTGGTCAGACCTCACCTTGAGTATTGTGTTCAGTTCTGGGCACCTCACTTGAAGAAAGATGCAGCCAAACTGGAGCAAGTCCAGAGGAGAGCGACAAGAAGGGAAGCTCTAGGAGGAAAGGCTGGGGGAACTTGGAGAAGAGAAGAGAAGCCTGGAGAAGAGAAGGCTGAGAGGAGACACGAATGCCCTCTTCAGATACCTGAAGGACTGTCATAGGGAGGAAGGGGCTCATTTGTTCTTAACTGCCTCTGAAAGCAGAACTAGAACCAATGGGTACAAACTGCAAGAAAGGAGATTCTGGCTGAATATATGGAAAAAATTCCTGATGGTGAGGAAGTGGAACAGATTGCCAAGGGAGGTGGTGGACTCTCCCTCAATGGGGATTTTCAAGCAGAGGCTCGATGAGCACCTGTCGGAGATGCTTAAGGAGGATTTCCTGCTACAGGAAGAGGTTGGACAAGATGACCTACTGGGTCCCTTTTAACTCTATGATTCTACGAAGAAGCCGCTTACTGCTGAAAGCACCATGGAAAATGCAAAACCTTGTCAAGCCTGCTCATGGAGGGAAAGAAGCAAGCCCAGTGAATCCAGTTTCAACCATAATTGTATATGCAGTTGGCTGTTTGCTGGAACATCACTCTGTGATGCATACTTTGTGTGTGTCTGTGGTTTTTAAGGTGTAGAATATTTTTACAAAATAAAATGCTTGTGTGTTTCTCTCTGAGTGTGCCTGCAAGTATTTTGAAACCAGTACATTAAAATACATCTCAATATGAGATGAATTCCAAAGCACAATGTCATTGATGAACTGAAATGGAAGGTGCAGCTGTACTGCTGCCAATCTCTTGGCTCTGACAGAGAGCTTAGGAACATCCTGTGAACATCTCATCCACACACTTTTAGTTCACCCCTTTTCCTTTTTTGTTTAATTATGGTTTATTGTCACAAATGTGCCAGTGTCAACCATAATGAATGCTATCCAGTTTCCTTCTGAAATAAAGTTTGGTACCCCATGTAACACTATGGCAGCCCCAGTGGGGCTACTGAAATCAGTGATGCAGATCTGAACAGCCCAGGGCTACCTTGCATTGCCTGGGAATGAAGCTAGGATCCGGCATAACTGGGCCCACCTCAGCTCTTTGCCTGCCTGCCTACCCACAGTCCTACCTGCTCACACATAGTTCTGCCTGCTTCCATGCCCTTCCCCACCTTGGAACACATCCCTACCCTCTCCATGTCCCCCACCAGATCCCTGTTCGGCATGAGCTTGGCCAGCACAGTTCACCTCTTCTTCACAGGCAGCCCAGCTGCCTTTGTGCTGGCCTCTCTTCTTCTCTGGGTAGTGCAAATGTGCTCGATGGTATGTTTGTGATAACTCTGGAATAGCACAAAGAACTTGCTTTAGGATTGTACCCTTATTCTGCCAAAGTGGCAGAGCTCATTGAAGAACTATGGGAAGTCCCCACTGGCTGTTGAGGAGAGTGGGAAGTGGTGGAGCTCCGAAAGCCAAGGGACTTACCAATAGCAGCTGCTTCTCTTTCTTTTACAGAAAATTACAGAATCACAGAAAGTAAAAAAAAAAGTTAGGGGAATCCCTTCTACCTGATAAGGTGCAGAATATTTTTACAAAATAAAACATGGAATCATTCACATATAGAATTCTTATTCTACACCCATTCAGGCAACGTTCAGGACAATTCTCTCCTGGGGGGGAGGCAATTTAGAACTATTGAGTATGTCATAAATTGGTCCTGAATCTGTTTATGTTGACCATACTACATGATTCTGTGTATGGTTGCGTGTAGAAGTCTGCTCGAAGAAGGGAGCAAAAGTTTACATTTGTCAGAGCAAGATGAAAAAGCATGGAAGTACACTGGATGCTGGGATATAAGCACCATAGCCCCTAGTCTAATAGGTAATAGAGTCATTAATTCTGCTGATTAACTTGGCCTTGGGGTTCATGAAAATGACATCCACCTCTTTCCCCCCTCTCTCTTTCTCTCTTCTAATCTCAAACTGTGGAACGAGGGAGCATTAAAAAAAAACCCAAGCTAATTAGAGAGAAACCAGGAGAAAAGAAGCAGGGAGAGACAATTTGAGCATTAATGAGACTTGTTTGGGGAGAGGATGTGACAAGCTCTTCAAAAGCATTATTGTCAAATGTGTCACTGTTTCATAGATGGCTAGAGCTACCTTTTGAGCTTCACGCTGATAGTTAATGATTTGAAACTATAAAAAGATTGAAAAGGTAAAAGGAAAAATGTCAGCCACGACTGGATTTTAATGAGAGTTTTTTCTTCTCCACCCCCTCCCCCTGCAAAACAGTCTTGGAAAGTAACAAAAGTTCACTTTCTCCCCCCCTTCCCCTTGAATTTTCCTTCCCTCTCATAATAACTGTTTACAAAGGAACAGTAGGGGAAAGAAATCAAAGCTCCATCTTGTCTTAACTGCTGGAACAAAGCCTTTGACACTGTTGACTTTACTTCTGCAAGAAGATCTGGTGAGCAAAGGCGGGGAGGTTGTGCAAGGATGGGGTTGACAACAATAAGCAGAGATTGATGGGGGAGATGGCAATAGCTCTTGTTTGTTGTTTTGTGACGTGCTGAGCAGAAGCCATCTTCACACTAGGAAATGTAACAAAGAAATCCAAAGTGATTACACAAGTTCATTTGTCAGTATCACTGCTCCAGCTATTGCTGTGTGCTGCAATGAGATGACAAGGCATTTATTGCTGATGGTTGGTTATTAGTGGCATTATAGGAAACATTAACACAGTCTAGGATACATAGACCGGGAAGACAATAGCTTTCTGGGCTCCAAACGCAGCGGGAGGCCCTTGTCATTAAATTTGGTGCTGCCAATTTTTTTTAAATAAATGGAAAAGAAACTTCAATGAAATGAAACTAAACCTGGAAGCTGACTCTTATCTAGAGGATAATTGATACACCCTCCATCTATATACAGTATATATATAAAATTATATATAAAATTAGAAGCACAAGGCAAACCAGATCTACTCAGGAGTAAGCCCTATTGTGTTTAGTGGGTCTTACTCCCAGGAAAGTGTCTTTAGGATTGCAGGCTAAGGGCGCAATCCAAAGTAACTACGGGGAGTCCTTGCTCCGGTGTAAGAACAATTTACTCTAGATTGCAATATGAATTTCCCATAGGTTTTCACTAAGTGGTACAGTAACTACGGGTGCATGTAATGTCTCTTACGTGCTCCCGTAGTTACTCTGTATTGTAATTTAAGTCTATAATATAGCTATAGATAGATAAATTGATCTCTCTCTTTCTCTCTTGCGGTAGAAAATGTGGCTTTTCCTGCTACATAAATGTTCATAATCAATGGAATATCTGCTTATAATTGCTGTGATGTTCTGCTTTGTAAGTTGTTCACGTTACTAGTAGAGTAGCAGACACATTATGGCAAAAGATTTACTTTTGAGTGTAAACGGGTATCTGAATTAAACTCGTGCAGTATAAGTTACTTTTCTCTACAGAATTGTTGTTTATGTTGTTTATAAGCTTTTTATCAGAATATTGTTGTCATTTATTTTGGTACAGGGCTGTCCTCGCAATGTAGGCCCCACATTGGTGGTGTTAGTAAGAATATTTATATACCTCTTATTGACAGTGGAATTTAACTCCAGATAACTATGCAAAGGATTGCACTGTGAGCACACAAATGAAATAGATAACAGTAATTGGATTTATCCTAAAAAAAAAGTTCCACCTGTAGTAAGACTTTGACATTCATCCACTTGATTTTCAGTGCTTTGGTGTTTGGTGCCATAAGACACTTCTTTGCTACTCCTGGGGAAGGGTTAAGTCAATGCATAGACTTCAACTTGCCTCCTTACGTCACCATGGGAATGGGATGACCGATGGGTTGTACCAGCCTAGTTTATGATTGTTATTTATATTTTTTGCTGCACAGAATAAATTTGCAAGCTAAACAGGTCTATGCTTTGATATAGATATTCATCCATTTCTGTTTTTCATCCACATTTTGTTCATTAACCACTAATTAATTGTACTAATAGTGCAAGTTTTGCTGTATTCAAAAGGTGGTGTATTTCTGACTCATGGAATGTTTTTTATCTCTAAAACGTACCTGCATGGCAAACATGTTTTTGTCCCATTCTTTTGTGACATCTGTATTGGGGTTCTCTAACTTTTCTTTTTCTTCTTTGAAATTACAGCTGGAGAAGGATATACACAGGACGGAACTACACATGCAGCAAGTTGAAGTGGCAATGTGATGGAAGAATCCAGAAGTAGTAGAATAAAGAATTCTATACCTAAGGTTATCAGATATAAATGGGGACAGAGTGCCTATACTAAATCATTAGAAAAGAAAATTTTGGCAAGTGCTGCTCAGTGTGGAAGGGTTTAAAACGCTGTACCTGCCAAAATTTCCTATTCTATACAATGGTTAAATGTATAGGCACTCTGTTGCTGTTTTAGTCTGGTAACTCTGTCTGTACCACTTGAACAATTCTTTGTATAAAAATGCTTTCCAAACAGAAGCTACCACAGCACCGAAGGATGTTGTATGTGTTCTTGATTTTTTGCTAGTTTTTTTAATTTGTGGAAAGCTTTGTGCTTAGGGGAAAATTGAGGCTGTTGTCTCCATCTGTGGCCTAAAGTGGTAGAATCAGGGTGACTATGAATTTTCTTGGGAGTCCTACATTTCTGATGTGAAGGAGGCTTTGTCCTCTTTTATGGTTATGACACCTGGTCACTCTGGGTACAATCCACTCTATAATGTCAAACTTCCATCATTTTGCTGCACCAGGCCTTATGGTCTTCTCTATGAGCACAATCCTAACCATGTCTACTCAAAAGCAAGCCCCATTGCGTTCAATGGGTCTTACTCCCAGGAAAGTGTCTTTAGGATTGCAGCCAATGTCCTCCTCGCCTTTGTGAATGTCCTTTGTGAATGTCCTCACGAGTCTTGCCTTTTAGTTTCTTCTTTTTATCTGCCTCATTGCCTACTTCCTAAAATCCTGTTGGATGTTGTAATTTACTTATTGTTTTGCTATTCTGCTGCTATTGAAATGCTCGATGGAAATTCTTGGACTTTTCCATGGCAATGTAAGGAGGCAAAAATACAAGGCAAGAAGAATACAAGGCATTGTGTCTGGTCTATGGTGAGAGGGACTTCTTTTGGTGAGAGGGTGTGGAGTGGGCACCAGGGTGTCCTGTTGTGTGCTCCCTCAGGCATCTGGTGGGTCACTGTGAGATACAGGAAGCTGGACTAGATGTGCCTCTTGTTCCATCCAGCAGGGCTCTTCTTTTGTTTTTATGTTCTTTTTCTGGAGTGTTTGTGGACTGATGTGTCTCTGTAGGTTCCTCAGGTTGGCCTTTTAGAGATATCATGAGGGACACAGCAGGTATCTTTTAATTAATGATGAAGTGTGTCATTCAATGTTATAATGTTTAGAAATACTGACTTGTAATTTGATTATTATATTGGTAATTAAATCACACTTACTGCTTAGTTTACCTTTTGAACAGTTGTTTATTGAATAGGGTTTGGTGACTTTTTTGTTTATTGTGCCATTAAAGCAGGGCTGTCCAAATGTTCAAATTTAGGGTTCCTAGATCTTTAACAAGTGGGTAGAAGAGGGATTTTCAGCAGGTACAGTTGTTATCTGTGAGATGAGAAACTGCACCTGCTGAAATTCCCTCCTTTACACACTTGTTAAAGATCCAGAAACCCTGAAGTTAAAAGTTTGGACTCCCCTGCCTTAAAGTATTCTTTTTGGGGGGCTTGATTAAACCTGATAATTTATTTTCCTGTCACTTTTGTCTGCAAGTTTTCATTTTGAGTCTCACTGATTTCTTTTTCCATCATTGTAGTGGCAGTTCTCCAGTTGCATCCTGAATCCTAACTGGCAATTGAACTTTGTGCTTCATTTTTTTCACTGAAATGGTTCAGTGTACGGTTCTCTTTGCATATGATTTGCTAGCTCCTCTCCTGCAGCAGCCCTTATGTTGCCTTACTGTCAGCATAAAATCATGTGGGAAGTCTCAAGTGAAGCCAGTCCACTGGAGTGTGCAGTGAGTTGAATTGCCACTACTTCCTGCTGTTCATGTGATAGATAGTACCATAAAATGGATGTGATGTGGTTATTAGGCTGTGATTCGGTTCATACTGAGCTATATTGATTGGTGTTGGTTCAGTGCTTGCTACACATTTTATCAATTGACCTTCCAGACTGTATTCCTGCTTGGCTTCTTTTACCTCTAATTCTGCTTTATCACCAGTTTTGCAGCTCCTTGTTTTTGTTTGGCTGATTTCTTACTGTTCTTTTTCTATTACACAAAAACCGACTCCTCTAATGAGCCCCCCCTCTCTCTCTCTCTCACACACACACACACACATACACACACACACACACACACACAGAGAGAGAGAGAGAGAGAGAGAGAGAGAGAGAGAGAGATTCATTTTTGTAACTAGCCTTTACTTTTCAGCCTTATTGATTTCACTGCTAAATCTTTATTTAGAGCATTGATTTGCAACCTTTCTCATCTCATGGCACACTGACAAGGCACTGAAATTGTCAAGGCACACTGTCAGTTGTTTTCACCATTGACAAGGTACACCAGGCTGTTCAATTCCCCCAATTTTCCTATTGATAAATGATGTTCCCCAAACTCCTGCGGCATACCTGAGGACTATTTGTGGCACACCAGTGTGCCATGGCACAGTGGTTGAAAACTGCTGATTTAGGTCTCCAAATCGGAAACTGCTATGACTCCACAAAGCTCTTGCCATCCAGAGTGATGCTTATAGTACTTTCAAACCAATCTGGATACAGGGATGCAGAACAGAAAGTACTGCTAATGTGGGGGAAGGATTTCTCCAAACCCTGGATCTGGCCTCTGAGCCAGGGTTTGGAAAGCTCTTCTTTATTCTAAAAATTTCACACCTTTCCAAGGATTGTTGATCAGAATTTGTGATGGGAGCAGCAATAACTGATGCTACATTGCATCACTTGTGAATGCAGAAGCAAGAATTTCATAAAGCTGAAGGCCTTTTATGAACAACTTCTGTGCCTTGAGTTTGTGTTGAAAATAATGGCCAATGCTCAAAAGTTGTGCTGCAATGTTTTTGAAAGCCACTGATGTTAAGAGTATACTTAATTATTTATCAGCACTTTTCTGAGTTTTATTGCTCTGTTATTTGCGGGTCTGTTACGAAGAGCAGGGATGCAAAACATTTTCTCATCAACCCGTTTTGACTTTCGAATGGACCTCATTATTCTTCTGTCTTTTGAGTGGATGCACAAATGGCTCAGTCATTTCTTTTTAGTACAACCCTTGGCGGCAAGGACCAAATGTCACTGCTGTACATTAGCCAGCTAAAAGGAAAAGCAGTTCTCAGTCCAGTGTGTGGAGGTCACAAAAACTGTTCAGCAAAAGTTGAATTGATCAGCCACTGATCACACTGTTGTGGGTGCTTAGGCTGTGAGGCTCGTATAGTAGTACCTTGGTATCCATAGGGATTCTATTCCTGGAAACCCCACCGATACTAAAACCTGCCAATAATGAAATCTGCATATCAGAGGGCTCCCAGATCTCTAAATGCTTTGGAGTGGTGCTGTGGTTGTGTCTGGAGGGTGTTCTGAGCCTTGGGGCGGCTGCATAAGATTGTCACAGACCTCAGAAAGTCCCCTCCCATAGATGTTTAAGGGCCCACCTGGTTTTCAGCCAAAACCAGAAGTGACTTATAAACACCTCAGGGGGATTTTCTGAGGCTCACAGAGGCCAAGTGTGGCTTCTGTGGGCCTCAGAAAGGCTCTAAGACACAACTGGAACAAGGTTCTGTTCACATCCAGGAGACTCAGTGGGTTCCTCACTTACGGCTTGGGTCCCAAATCAACACATAAAGAAGACTCACCTGTATAGTCGTTGCATATTTGGACAGGCAACAGCTGTGAATGGAGAGATCCCATTTTAATAAAGGGTGTTTTCAAAATTCCTCCACATCCCCCACCCCAGTTTTGGTCTTTTTTTAAAGGTAGTGCTGATGCTTCCAAAATTCTCCATTTCTATTTCCACATTTTATGGAGTGATGCACAGGAACAATTTGCCTCAGCTTTTACTTCCTTCTGTTTCTCTGCCTCTTGGTGTTAATGACACACCTATGTACATTGACAAACACAGGAGAAAGTCTTTGTATCTTTTAATTTTCTAATATTTTGCAACATAAATCCCTTCTCTTCTGATCAAATACATATAATCACAGCAGAATTATTTTTGTGCAGTGTTTTATTGATGTATTATAAAGCACCACAAAAACAAAACTAGATATGGCGGTACGACTGCATCCAGGTTCTTTTTTGTGGGCTTCACCAACAGACAGGAATGCAGGTGCCCATCAGTGAAACACAGCACAAGAAAATGGAATACGAGGAGTTAATTCTCTCTCTAAGCAACATGGCTCTAACAGTACTGACCTTCTTTTCAGGCTTGCAAATATTACTGGATTGCTTCCACATGAGGGCTCTCTAATGCTATGTAGCCTTGCAACTCCGCTAGACCCATGCAGCACTTACTACAGTGCTATACTTCACTAACATCTTGCATTTCCTGTTCCTTTAGTAGGATCAAATGTAAGCAGCATTGCAGCTTACTGTCAGGGTATCGGAATTAACTGCTGTCCCTTTATTCCACTCCTTGGGAAGCAGCCGCTGCTGCGAAATTTCTCACCCACCGATGTCTTTACTGTTACATGTCTTTACTGTTATTTACTGCTACATGTCTTTACTGTTATTATATCCCAGTCTCTTCTTACATAGCTTGGGAATGTTGTAGCTGCACTTTTCTACCAGCAAGGCTTTGCTAGTCCACATTGGACAGTGGGGGCAGCTGAAGGAAATTTACTGACTAGTAACACTTCTGACATCCCCTCTCCCCCACGCAGAAAGCAATTCGTTTGCTTTCTTCTGCTGCCTTCCACCCCCTAAACTTCTCCTTCTTTGCATAGTCCTTGAAGCAAAACAGAGTATCTAGTGCACTGGTTACTGTAGAACAGAGGTTTCCAAACCCTTGGGGACAGAAGTGGCCCTCTTCGAGCCTCTATCTGGCCCTCAGTAAGCCTCTTCCATCTAGCCCTCGGAAAAGTCCTGTAATCCTCCAGAGGTGATGGGAGCTGTACACTCCACACCTTGGGAGAGTATTTTGAGGGCAGGGGAGGCTGCACACATCTCTCTTTGTCTATGAAAGTGCTTATGAACAGGCTTGAAGATCACCATCTTTGTGTGTGTTGGAAAGTGATTTGAACTGATTTGAATTCATTCATTCATTCATTCACAAGTTCCATTCACAAGTTCCATAGCTAATATATTTATTTATGTAAATTTATTCAAATTTGAAAAGTAAATAAATTCTTCCCCCCCCCCTTACTGCTCCCTTTATTTCTGTGGCTCTCCTGCCAAAAGGTTTATAGACCCCTGTTCTAGAAGCAAACATCCTGCATTTCTGGTTTTGTTTCAAGTGATTGCACATCAAAGGAGGTGCTGTAGTGGCTCAGCTGGTTAAGACATCATGCGTATGATCTGGCAGACCGGGGTTCAGGACCCGGGGTTCAGACCCAGGGTTCATCTTTCTTGCAAGATGGAGTAAGCTCCCGTCCCTTGCCCAGCTCCTGCCAGCCTAACACTTCGAAAGTATGCAAGTAGATAAATAGGTACCACATTGGGGAGAAGGTAAACAGTGTTATGTGCAGTCATGACCATGGAGGAGTTTTTGGACAGCACTGGTTCTTGGTTTTGAGAAAGGGATGAATGCTGCACCCAACGGCTGTGGCTGGTGCCGATATAACATGCCTACCTGGACAACAAAGGAGAAAGATAAGGGGGTGGGAGGCAGGCTTGCTCCGTTGCAATTCACTTCCCATTGGATTAAAGCAACAATTAGTGCAACAAAATTTCTTCCCATCCTAGAGCTCTAGGTTCCTACTGAACTGTATGCTTTCTGGAATTGACTTACAAACCTTTTCCAAGATGGGGGCAGATGGGTACATCCCCCTGTGAAAGGTACAGAAGAAGCTAAATATGGGGAAGCGTGGATACTGAATGTATGAAGCTGGGGTTGCTATATAAGGGAAATGTAAAAGGCATATGATTTCTATAGAAAAAAGATCAGACAGCAACTATACATGTTATAAATCCGACTATTTAGAAAGTTCATTGGTAAAAAGGTTTCCCCCCTCCTTGCATGTATCTACCTGTCATGCAAAGGTTAATGTGAGTACTGTATTTGGAAATCTCCTTTAATATCAAAGAACATAGGACAAGTTGGAGTTTCCAGACCATCTTTAGAGGCAGCCCCATGTACAGCATGTTAAAATAATCCCGTCTAGATGTCACTAGGGAGTTGTCTGTTGCAGGACTGTCTTTAAAATCCTGCCACTTTCAAACTCACCTGAACTCATGTTCATCTTTTTCTGGTCATGAGGTCACAGAAAGAGGGATAACTACCACCTTCTTGATTCTTGGTGAAGATTTGCAGTGACAATATTGTCAACTGATGGAATGAACCTGCTATTGCAGGAGTAAAATTTCAAGAATATAGGTGGGCCCTGTGCATGGATGGGCACAGGTGGGTATCAGCACTGGGTGGTGGGTACCAGCAGACATTACCACTCCCGGCCCCCAAAACCACCCATACTGTGCACTAGGCACCACTGGGTGAGTGAGTGAGTGAGTCAGTCAGTCAGTGACCTTTCCTTCTCATAGGAAATCCTTATAGATTCCTCCATTCTGCATAAATTGCCCATTCACTCACATCCTGCTGGATCTCGCATCAAGAAAGTACAAATGGCAGGCAAAAAAAAAATTAAATATAGAGCCTGTGAGAAGTTTTGGCTGGGCATTGATGAGTGAGTGAGTGAGTCAGTCAGTCAGCGACTTTTAAGTTTTTTATATATAGATTTTTAAATTGTATGTTTATTATATTTTTTAAATGTTGTAAGCCATCTTGAGTTCCCTTTTGGGAAGAAATCAGTGAAATAAATAAATACTACCATGAAACACAGTGTAGATTTGGGATCACATTCAAGAACAATAAGTTATCAGTAAATTTGCCACATCATTTTTACTAGTGTTAGAAGGATGGAAAGAGCCATTTGCATTTTTTGCCACTTACATATACTTGTATAAACATGCAAGTTTACATAAACTTGTATAAACATGCAAACCCACCCCTTGAGCAGAACTTGTCTTGAAACTTGAGATAAACTGTTCCAACTCTAATAAGAATGTACCATTTTCTGTCATAAACGTAGCTGAACGTTAATGCACTTTTGTCTGCAAAGTAGTCAAGCACAATGAAAAATGAATGCACGTGTGGTTCTGAGAAAGGCATAGAACATCAAAGTGTTTTAAGTTGTTTGTCAGTCTGTTATACCACCATCCCTTATTTTTATTTTAATGGAGAGTTTTAGAGTGAAACTAGTACCCTGTCAAATGATGCCCTAACAGCATATTCTTTAGTTCATAAATCTGCTGTTAACTAAAAAAGGAGAGAGATTTGTTCAGTGTGTCGATCTGTTTTTATTTTGTATGTTTGTATGTTTTTGGGGGTGTATTTGTTGGATGATAGGCATTAGAACTAATGCTTGTGTATAAGATCAGGAAATAGGCTTTGGTGATGAATGGTCACATTTTCAAAAAACATCTCACTTCATTCCATTTGTTCATAAAAGTCATTATGGGAACAAATAGCATTTTCCTACCTCAGGCGTTTCCTATAGCTCTTGGTCACAGGATGATGGTTTTCTACAATATCTCTAACTGTGGATTTTTTTAAAAATAGCAACCAAACAAATAGCCTGAACAGCAGGAAGCATTGTAGGGGGAGGATAAAGGGGGCAAAGAGGAGTAAAAGAAATGAATACCGCGGCGTTAGGAAGTTCACAGCATTATTCTGTAGTCAGCAATGGAGTTTAGATCTATAATTTATACGAAGGAGTACTGGTGCATGCTAGGCAGAGTGATGTATTTAACAGGGAACAAAAGACGAAGGAATGGGAGTGTGCATAGTGCACTGATCTGGTCTGAGAAGGAATTTGACTTTGTTATCTAGATCCCCAGCCCACATTTTCCTTTTCTTTAAAGGAATGAAACAAATCCTCCCACTGAACCAAATTTCTTAGCCTTTCTGTGGGTATGCCCAAGTTTCGGCTGTTGGGAAGAGTTGTCAGCTGTGCAGAGTTGCCTTTAACAGCTTCATGATGCGCACAGATTAGCAGGTGTAGGTTTTGTGTAGAGATGAAGGGCTGCTTAAAGCTTAAATTTTGTTTGTTGGACAGCTGGAAAAGGCAGTGGAACGTCTTCATGTGTGTTTCCAACCTGCTGTTTGTGACCTGCCGCACTCATGTTGTGGAGGGAGTGCATTTATATGCTTTCAAGGGACCAAACAGGTGAAGGGGCAAGGTCTGGGCTATAAGGGGGGTGAGGGAGCAGTTCCCAGCCCACCTCATTGATGGTCTGCACTGTCTGAAAAAGAAAGGGACAGAGAAATCCAATTGCCAGATCCCGGAGGCAAGAGGAGGCAGTTGTTGAGCTCAGGGGAAGCTGCTCTAATCCTTTCACTCTGAAAATGCAAAAGGTGCTCTGTCCCTTGAAAGCGTTCACGAGAGGTACAAAGTTTGAAAGTGACGATGAAGTCAAAAGTGTTGTGAGCGACTGGCTGAGACATCAGTCTAAAGATTTTTACGCTGAGGGAATACGGAAACTTGTGCACAGATGGGAAAAGTGTGTGACAGTGCTGGGAGACTACGCTGAAAAATAAAAATAATAAAGCTTCTATCTGTATTAGAAGTCCTTATACAGAAAAAATTCACCTTATTTATTGAATCACCCTCGTATATCATTCCCAACCCACATGCCACTTATCTGCCTGCTATTCTAACTAATAATGCAAAGTATTACCTTTCAACACTGAAACATTCAATCCATAATGGACAGAATATTTGCCCTGGGGAACTGAAGAAGCGGCATGGATATCACAATACGTATAGATATTGTTCAAGAGGTTGGTTTCAAGGTTGTGGTGCTCTATGTTGAGAAGATCCCTACTGAATCAGAGGAAAGGCCAATCTAGTCCAGTATCCCATTGAAAACACTGGCCAGCCAGATCAATCCAAGAACCTTACAAGTAGGCCAGGAAGGCTAGGAGTGGCATCAGAGGTCAACCAGGTGGGGCCCTGGGCAGGCTGACCCCTAAACCCCTCCTACCCATTTAGCTGAAAATTATGGCACATCTTTGTGGCCCAGTCACTGGGTTGACAGATCTGTGGAAGATCATAAAGAATCCTAATTTAGAACCCTCCGTTCTTGACAGTATGCTGCTCAGTGAAAAAAAAAATTATTTTTTTTCAGTGGTATCAGAGCAAACTGAAAGTTCACATGGTGGCTAATTATATTTTGCTTATTGAAAGGCAAGATAGATGTGAATAAATGTGGGGGAGTGGGGAGAATGCTGATTAATATTCATAACAAGAAAGGTGACAAGAAGCCAGGTCCTCTGATAGGCAGTAGATGAGAATGTCTTTTGATCATACTACCTCTTGGCTTAGCATCTTACAAGCAAGTTTAAAGCTACGTTTGTCATTGGGTAAGATCCAAGAATTAAATTCAAAGTGAAGATTGTCATCTTTGTCTTTGCTGTTGTGATTTTTAAAAAATCTTTATTTCTCACAGAAGATAGCAGAATTTTAGCCTCTCCCCTCCTAGATAATTACAAAAACCTACCCTCAGGAGAATAACGTAAAGTCAAACAATAAGAGATTAGCAGCAGAGTACATCAGCACAATGTAATTCAGTCTGATCTTCTCCATTCTCACACCAGGATTCTGTTATGCATTATTAGGATCTTTGTTTCCATCTTGATTTTCCTAGAAGATTATTTCTAAAAGCTTTCAGTGTCTGTTATTACTTTCATTCTGTAAAATGGAAAATACTGCTGGAATATTCAGTGGAAAGCCAGACTTGTTTTGTAAATATAATTGCTTATGTTTTTATGGAGTAACGATAAGTCCGAAGGTATGGAACCTAAACCTAAACCGAAGGTATGGAACCTAAACCTAAAGCAAGAGATATTTCCTCATACTGGTTACTTCTGTTGACTATGTTTAAATTCATTAGACTAAGGACTGTTGTGTGAAGGTTGAGTCCACTAGGGTAGAGCATGTAAATTGTTTTCATTGTGGAGTCCAATTTGTATTCAACATTTCTGTGGTGATGGTCAATGTAGACCCTGTGCTGTTTGTTTAGGGCCTATTTAGAGCCTATTTGGGGCCTATTCATATTGGAATCCACATTCATGTTGGTTTAAAAAAATTAAACAGAATTATTTTGATGTTATTTTCATCATTTCTTGTGTTGGCAGTCATTGTAACAGAAACTGAAATTGTGGAGTCATTGTCACCACTTCCCGTAGGGTGCCATTTTGAATCTCTGTAGCTATGCTCTAAATCTATCTGTCGATCTACAGTATTTATATACCGCTTTTCAACTAAAAAGTTCACAAAGCAGTTTACAATGAAAATGGGAAAAATTAATAGCTAATTAATAGCTAATGGGTCCCAAAAAGGATCCCAAAGGGTCTCCCCCCCCCCAAAATGCAAAAAGAATACCAGCAGAAGCCACTTGAACAGACATTGCTGGGTGTGTAGGGCCAGTCACTCTCCCCCTGCTAAATAAAGGAGGAACACCCACTTGAAAGAGTTCCTCTTACCCTGATAGCAGGGGTCAGCATTATTCTTTATTTATTATTCATTATTCTAATATAGCATTATTCTTGGGTAGCATGGATTGTCAAGACAATTGCCATAAAAATGGAAGCAATTAATATATTGGCTGCTGTTTTATTTATGGTGGTGGCCATTTTTTAATCCACATTAACCCAGGGTGACATATATGGCCAGTAGTGTAAGAAGGTGCCCACCAAGAGATAGACTGTAGTGAAAAAACCAAGACTAATATTTTTAAACTAATAAAATAACAATAAGAAGAAATTGCTTCTTGAAAAAGTCTATCTATACTTATTCAGGATCATTTCAGAACTAATGTGTACTTCTGGAGAACATACTGTTTGAGCACTATCCATTCCATTGGTCTGTGCAGAGATTATATAGAAGCAAAATTTACCGAACATAGGAGAACAGATTTAGGGTGCAATCCAGAGTAACTATGGGGAGTCCTTGCTCCAGTGTAAGAACAATTTGCTCTGGATTGCAATAAGAATTTCCTATAGGTTTTCACTAGGTAGTGCAGTAACTACGGGTGCATGTAATGTCTCTTACATGCTCCCGTAGTTACTCTGGATTGTGCCCTTAGACTCCCCATTTGTGAATTTGGTTCCGAGAATCCCCATGAATAGCTTTTTTCTCATTACACAAAAGCAATTATTTACCATGTTAACTAATGAATCAATGAGTTAGGATTCATTAATCAGGGAGGCAATGAAACAGTGTTCCTTCCCCTGGTTTAAAACAACTCTGTTTCAGACTCCTCTTTATTCAGATGCAAATGGGCGGTGATTAACACTCTTACTGGGGGTGTTAAAACACACCTTTTCCTTACTTTTCCTTACTTCTGGAGGCTTGTAACCTTTTAACCTTTTCCTTTACTTCTGGAGGCTTGTAAAAGGCACCTTCCACACCCACCCAATTGATTTGCTCTTTGATCTGATCCTCACTGCAGCTCCAGAGTGGAAGATCTATTGCCATTACTATGGCAAGCAGGTTATTTCTAAGTCACTAAAGAAATTAAATTAATTAAAGAGCCAACCTCATTTGTTCTTTGAGATGAGATTGAGGCGGAGCAGGAGACCAGACAGCCAGGCAGTAGCATGGTGAGAGCTGCTCCGGGAGAGGAGAGGTGACACAACCCCCTCCCTCCCATGGCTACTGAGGCGTCCTCTACCCCTGGTTGCTGGCCCATCCTGGAATATCTTCTCCTAACCTCAGCTTTTAAGGAGTATCTTCTCCTGACCTTGCCGGCACATGCCTCCAATTAGGAAAGGGAAAGGCCACTCCATTCACGGAGAAGCCTCTGCATGACAACCTTTAGGCAGGGAGGCAGGGAAACGCTGCACAGTCATTTTTCTCAAGATGGATGCCCGCAGTGCTTGGACTGCTCAAACTGCTTCCCAGTGCCCCATATAGAGTCATATGCATGCCCGGCTGTGTCTCAGCAGCACGACCGTCCATTACCCCCAGGAATTTCATTTTTACCCCATTTGGGTTATTTTACCCATGTTCCCTGACAACTGTTCCAAGGCCTTCAGATGGCACAAAGTTACTTCTGGTTTTGGGAAAAATGAGGAAGTGATTTTTTAAGACTTCAGAGTACCCTGCAGATATAACCAGAGCACAGCTCCAGTTTGATTTGGTCAAGTGGGCCAGAGACTGCAGGGGATGAGGCTGGCTGTAGGCTAGATAGTGGCCACTGGCTGCATCTGCCTCTCAGGCTGGAGTTTGGAGACCCTTGTGTTAACCAAATGTAGACATATATGAATTCTTCTGTCTCATCATGTTTGTGATATTGCCCACAAAGAGTTTTTCTCGGGCTAATTTTTGCATGTTGAAAGCATGCTCATTATTAGACTAGTATTCTTTTTCTCTTTTGGAAATAATGTCTTAAGTGAGGATTTAAAGCCACATCAGAGCTGAAAATGCCATGCTGTATGACAAACCAAAAAAATGCTTCTTTCATTTCTTTGGCCGAATGTAACAGTGATCAGAAGATAACACACAAGATTACCACACCTGATGAACACTCTTTTTTCCAGGCATACAAGCTGTAAAGACCTGAAATGGTGTTTGTCTTCAGACTGAAGTAAAGATTTGTCTTAAAAACTCCCCTTCTAATTGAAATTTCATGGAATTCATAGAATGATAGCGTTGGAAGGGATCCAGTGGATCATCTTGTCCAACCCCCTGCCTGTAGCAGGAAATTCTCATCTTGTGGGGACCCAGGTCTCGAACTCTGGCCTGCTGGTTAACAAGCAGTGTCTTAAACACTTATGCTATAGCTAGGTTTAAATTGATGTTCACTTGGCTGATTTCCTATTAACTTTAGAGATAATATAAATATGTTGTTTGGAGTCGTGAGGTAAATCTATTCATATTGCTGAGAAAGCAAATATTCCCTGGGTGTGAGTGAGTCTTGCTACACAGGTCCCCACGCTTACGGATATGGGTGCATGTGAGACCCAGTTAAGACCCAACACTGGCCTTTTACTTCTCAGTGGTTTGGCAGGATGACAGAAAGTTACATTCTAGCTAAAGTAAATTGGAAAAGTGACCTCTCCAACTGATTTGGCAAATGCTCTACTGGTAAACTGCATACAGAGACATCTACAACCGTCTTATTTCCCTTCTTCACTAACGTAACTGGTGTTGTACCAGTGGAAGTTATTTTATGGCAGTTACAAAGCAGTCCGCGTTAATGCACACAGTGAGCCCACTAGTGGGAGGCCCGCATACCCACAGATCGACTTATTACTCCTGAGTAGTTCTGATGAGGATTTAGGCTGCAATCCAGAGCAAATTCAGCCTGCTCTGACCTAACTGCACTCTCCTAACTATTCTGTATCCAGAGCAGAAAGTTATGCTGAATCCAGAGAGTCAGGAAGCCTGGGCTGCCCTAACTGCTCCAGAGCATGCTAAGTAATTGACACAAGGGGAAGACTTGCTCCTGAGGAGACACCCCTCAGATCACACTGAACAAGGAACAGCTGTGGTGCCTACAGTGGTGACATGACTCTGCACATCACCTGGTGCGGAAGTCTGTGCGTCATCCCTGGGATGCGCCCCCCTCCCACCTGGACTGCACAGTCACCAAAGTTGGCGCCTGCGTAGTTGTTTCTGAAGCCAACTGGCTTCAGAAAGAGTACTGCGCAGGCACCATCTCTGACACCTGCGCAGTACTTTTCTGAAGCCTTTTGGCTTCGGGGGAGACTGTGCAGGCGTCAGAGTTGGTGCCTGTGCAGTACTCTTTCTGAAGCCATTCGGCTGCCGCTCCGCCTCCTGAGTGAGGCCGAATGGCTGTGCAGAGGCGCGGACTTTCTCTGCTCTAAGGAAGTCTCCTCTGAAGCTGTTCGGCATGCTCAGTGTGTTTCTGCGCAGTGCACCTCAGATGGCCGTTCAGGCCAGCTCCTCAGACAAGTGTCAGCTTCTGGCTGATTCTCCGTCTTGGAGCAGGCCGGAATGGGGGTGCTGACGCCCGGGGCCTGCCAAAGGACAGTCAAACTCCTCCGGCACATCACCCCATACGGAGCGCTTCACCCAATGCAGCCCACACCAGCCGCACCAGTCTGGTGATGCCACTGGGTGCCTGCCTTATAAGGAGTCCCTGATGAGATGCCAGTACATTCTCCAGTGAATACAAGGGGCTTCTTGGAGTGGCCTGCTGTATCCTGAGGTTTGTGGGCAGCTGTAGTTTGTTCCATATCCTGAGGTTGAGAGGCAGGGGTTGCACCTAGGATGGCCAAGAACTCAGATTTTTGGTCAACACTGCCATTCTTACTCAGGCCTTATCATGGACCCCTATGGGTCTACTCATTACTATACCTGCTCCTGAGGTGGTATAACTCTGAGGGCTGGAAGAGGGCATTTCTGCCTTGGAAACAGGCTTTGGATACAGAGTAACTGCTCTGCCCTAGGCAATGCTAAACATGCCCTCAACTTGCCTCTCCTGAGCTGCTTAGGCTGCCCCAGTTAGGGCAGAGCAGGTCCACCTCTCTTAGGGCACCCTATCTTGCCTTGCTCTGCCCTAAGCCTCCTTCAGAGTAACTGGGCTGGAGCATCTTGCAGTTGCTCCAACCTAGTGTTAGATAGGGCAACCTAAGGGCTCTTATGTGGACAGATTAGTTGCTCTGGATTGGGCTGTTTGTCCTTTCCACTGCTACAATCCACTACTATACTCTCCCCCAATAAAAGAGGATTGCAATAAAGGGGTGAACTCAGGGACATGGTCTGATGCATGATGCATTCCCCCCCTCTTTTTTGAAGAAGGAACCTCAGATATTCAGCTTATCTGTGTAGAGGGTCTGTGTCACATTATGACTATATTAAAGGAAATGTGCTGATAAAATAGGAAGAAGAGAATTATCAGGCCAGGTGAGCATATAAATCAGCCCAAAAAGTTTCAGATAAGGTCCTGCAAGAGGGTCTATTAGTGGCTGTACCCTTTCAGAGTGAATTTGGGGGAATTATATGTTTGAATGCTTTCTTTCTTTAACAGGAGAGGAATATTGTATTTCCTCGCTCACCCTTTTCAACCGAATTTAGTCTCCAAAATGAGGGTGTGCATTAGATTCTATGGTTAATTAGATTCAAGTAAATGTGGTATTTTGATTACAAGTTTAGGGTGCGCATTAGATTCAATGGCACATTAGGTTTGAGTAAATAATCTCATTGCAGAGAGAAGGATCCAGGCTAAACCTTCACCCTGAATATAGTCTTGAACATTCAAAGATGCAATTACCCCATATTTTGATTTTTTTTTTCCTCCAGCAAATACGAGGGCTGTTTTGTGGTGTTCTATCCAGGGATTAACATTTTGCTGGTTTCCAGTTTTCTCAAGAATACTGCCACTATCTACAAACTCTGAGCTTCAGTAACACATTGAGTATCTTACTATGGATTTTCAGCATGGTGCTTCAGTGCTCAGTATGTGCGCAACAAAAGAAACCTAGCCATGGCAACTCCTTTTTAACAACACAGCAGAGAATGTTTCCTACATGTCATGGCAAAGGGCCATTAGTTGCTTTTGCCCCCATGTGTTTAACAGAAGGAGAGAAAGGAGAGGGAGAGAGTGTGAGAATGAGAGCTGAGCATGGCTCCCTTTCCACCGCCATGACAAGACTCCATGTGTCTTTGTACCTGGTATTTTTCACAGTGGAGAAGGGTTGCAGGGACGTGTGGCAGCTTCGTCTCTTTTATCCATCCCATCTTAAGGATCAGATCACTAATTCATGTACAGGATAAGACAAGTGCCAAATTATTATAATACTACAAAGAGAGGATCCACAGACACCTGTCATCTTGATGAAAGCAGCCCCATCAGCTGACCTTTGCCAGTTCAAGGCCAATAATGAGATAAGTCAGGCAGGAAGAGCAGTGTGTGCCGGCTCCATTACCGTGAGCTGTGTGTGCACTCAGAAACGCCGTGTCTCCTGTCAATTAGTGTGGGCAAACCAGGGACTGCTGATTACCAGAGACATGGCGTAGCAAGCTGCAGTTACCTTTACTTCTGCACCCTGCTGCATTTTAATTAGCTGCAGTCCCCTGACTATTTCTTCAGAGCTTCATTACCACTATCTTCAAGAAATTCAAGGCAGGCTTGAAAGAAAAAAAAGATTCCACATCATTAATGAGGAGAAATATTGAACAAATAACAATGGAGTTTGATATTGTTGCATTCTGTGTTTCGGTGGAGGGGGTTGGAGGAGAGATTGCTCCCAACACATTCTCGGCCCAAGTTCGGGAAGAGTGGCATGCAAATAGAACAGGCATCACTCCCAGTGCTATAGGATGAGATGGGAAGCATTGGAATTAAAATGCGACTAATGTATGCCAAGAAGTGGGGTGTGTGTGTGTGTGTGTGTGTGTGTGTGTGTGTGTGTGTGTGTGTGTGAGAGAGAGAGAGAGAGCTCTGTCCGCGCAGAGCAAAAGAAAATGAGATCTGAAGAACTGTATAAGGTAAAAAAAACACAAAAGAAAGTAGAAAGACATGCCTTATACAAATAGAGATTTTGTTGTTTGAGGACCCTTAATGCTTTATCACTTTGTTCAGTACATAAAGTGCCTGATGAAAAATGCAAGTGTTAGATTTATAGGTCTTGCCTCCATCAGCATGTCAGTTCATATGTTTCTGTGGGTGCAATCCTAAATGCAGCTTGGACTGGTGCAAGTCCCTTCAAACTAGTCCATTTACAAAGGTAAGTAAGATGGCACATGACTCCCCTGTAGAGGTGGTGGCTATCCCTAAATTGCACAGGAGCAGATGAAGCACTGCCATTTGGTTAGCAAGCAGCTATCTTTGCACTGGAAGGAGTAAGGGAAGCACATCAACATGATTCTACCCCATGCCTATGTATTAAACCAGCTTGGCTGGTTTGTCCAAGCTGCTTGAGATCATCCACATGTACAGGTGCCCCCCACTTATCTGACAAGTTAGGGAGTGGAGCTCTGGTAAAAAGTGGAAACAGTTGAAAAGTGGAACTCAGTCTTTTTTTAGTTTACAAAAGTTGCTTCTTCTGCCTTTTTAGCTAGCAAGTGTCCTTTTTATCTTGCAAATTCCTGCTGTCACACAAAGGTTTCTGCAAATTGATTCTCATAAATTCCTTTGGGAATGTGAATAGATCAGGAGCTAAAGTGGCCAAGCATGCTCTCTCTCTCTCACACACACAAACCCATAACAGTCTGAATCACCATGTCATAGATAAATCAACATGGGAAGGTCAATTTTAGCCATTAGAACAGCAAAGAGAGGTTGAAAGAGTGGAACATACATTGAAGGAATAATTTATGGGGATATTTGAGAGGTGTTGAAAGATAATCAGAAAACACTCAGAAAGTGGGACATTGTATACAAATCCTGCAAAACCAGACAAATACTATACACTTGATTGAGGGTGGGAATAGCTTACTAGTGCATTGGCACATGGATGAGATCCACTTTTTATTGAAACTGTATAGCTGTGTATGAAAACTGTGTTTGGCACAATGTCTGCACAGGGCTCTAGTTTGGTGGCTAGAACAAGCATTCATAAGTTCATTCCCTGGTGACTGAAATAAACATGGCTTAGTAGTTCCTATTGGTGGTTAGATGGCACTCAGACCACTGCCAGTGACCTCCACGTGAATGGACTCATTAGTGGGTAACGTCTGATTAATTTTAATTTGTGGACAGGGACTTACAAAGTCAAACTTCCCTTTCCTTCATTGCATTTCAGTTCACAAAATAACCACTGACATCTAAAGAGATTAAACTGCAGAAGTTTTTTGCCCATCACTCCTGTTCCTCCATCTTCATCTGCTTTTACCAGAATTCAAATAACATGCGGTATATTTCATCTGTTTCCATGACTTTTTGTGAAGATTTTTCACTTCATAGCCTTAATTATGTAATTACACATCAGTCCAAAATCTGTTTCAAAACAGCCATTTTAATCTATTGGGTACCTAAAACAGTCTTTAAAAACTGCCTAATTACATAATTACAATACCTGATAGACTAGAATAACAAGCACAGAGAGCATCTTTGGGGCTGGAAGCAAAGCCCTGTGGTCTTTTGAGTATATAATACCTGTTAGAAAAATAGCTTTGCCATTATGTAGTTAGATGATATTTTGTATTGCAAAGGAGCAATTACTGACAACGTGATAAAGACTCCCTTTCCCCATTTGCTTAAATTAAATACATTTATGAGTGATTCTTTAGCATTGTGAAATGAAACACATTTGATTGGTATTAATATGACACAGAATCTCACAAGCCTCAAGAAATACCCAGGTAATCCAGGGACTGTAACTTTTAATGGGTGCAATGTTATGGCTAAAGGTGGGAGTGATGTGTCAGGAAATCCCTGATTTAAATCTCTCCTCCACCATGAACTTACTAGGTGGTCATAGATTTGCCTCCCTCTCCCTTCATCTCCTTGATACCCTTGTCAGCAATAGTACTAGCCTGCCTTATGGGAGTATTTTGATTATCCGGAATATACTACACCAGTTATTTTCAATCTTTTTTGTCACATGGCACACCACCAATATTTGGACAACTGACAAATCACACTGTGCTGGTGGTGGGAGGTTCAATTCCTCAATAACCCTATTAATGATTGATGTTTATTTAATAAATAAATGAATTGTCCAAATTTCCATGGCACACTTGTGAACCACTTGCGGCACACCAGTGTGCCACGGCACACTGGTTGAAAATCACTGTACTATAGTATGGAAATGTAATATACAGAGAGGGGAAAAATACCATTGTGCCAAGTTGGAAAAATAGTTCACTTGGCTTTGGCTGCTGGAGCCCATCCAGATTAGGTAGCCTGAGGGACCAGGCTACAAACAGTTGTTGCTCCAGGTCTAGCTTCTCAGCCTGAGCAACTACCCTAGAGCATAGTAGCATCTGTGCAAGGCTGTTCTCAACCGCACCTTCCTCATCTGTTTCATTTGGACTTTCAGCGGCTTTCCCTGGAATTTCACAGTCTATCACAACCATGTTATTCAGTGTGGTATAGTAGCATGCAGAAACTGCTTGAGAAGGGAGTACAAGTTTAACCTAATTTTGTCAGCACTACTTAGCCAGATCTTTACGTAAAATTTGGGTCTTGAAAAGAATGCAAGCTGTTTGGATGTTAGAAATCTCTCTTTCTGGTTCTCTTTCCAAAATATCATAGGTGGGCACAATCTCTTTCCAAAATATCATAGGTGGGCACAAGGGGGTTTGCTCCAGTTCTGGGGGATCTGTTCTTCCAGTCCCCCTACTGCTGGCGTGCCGGCAGCGGCAGGGGCCCCCCAGAACCATGTGGACTGGTTCTGTGCTCTCCCAGCTGGGGAGGCTGAGAAGCATCCGCGCACCACGCTCTCCCAGCCTCTCCCGGCTGAGAGGCTGAGAGGACTGCAGCCTCAGAGCCCCATCCTATGCAGGTCTACTCTGAAGTAAGTCCCAGTATAGTCAATGGGACTTACTCCCAGGCCAGTGTGGAGAGGATTGCAGCCGCAGAGCCCCATCCTATGCAGGTCTACTCTGACGTAAGTCCCAGTATAGTTAATGGGACTTACTCCCAGGCCAGTGTGGAGAGGATTGCAGCCTCAGAGCCCCATCCTATGCAGGTCTACTCTGATGTAAGTCCCAGTATAGTCAGTGGGACTAAGGGTACAATCCAGAGCAAGTTCAGCCTGCTCTGCCCTAACTGCTCTCTCCTAACTATTCTGTATCCAGAGCAGAAAGTTATGCTGCATCCAGAGAGTCAGGAATCCTGGGCTGCCCTAACTGCTCCAGAGCACGCTAAGTAATTGACACATGGGGAGGACTTGCTCCTGAGGAGACACCCCTCAGATCACATTGAACAAGGAATAGCTGTGGTGCCTACAGTGGTGACACAACTCTGCGCATCACCCACTGCGGAAGTCTGTGCATCACCCCTAGGATGCGCGCACCCCTACCTGGACTGCGCAGTCACCAAAGTTGGCGCCTGTGCAGTTGTTTCTGAAGCCAGCTGGCTTCAGAAAGAGTACTATGCAGGCACCATCTCTGACACCTGCACAGTACTTTTCTGAAGCCTTTTGGCTTCGGGGGAGACTGTGCAGGCATCAGAGTTGGTGCCTGTGCAGTACTCTTTCTGAAGCCATTCGGCTACCGCTCCGCCTCCTGAGTCAGGCCGAATGGCCGTGCAGAGGCGCGGACTTCCTCTGCTCTAAGGAAGACTCCTCTGAAGCTGTTCAGCATGCTCAGTGTGTTTCTGCCCAGTGCACCTCAGCTGGCCGTTCGGGCCAGCTCCAAGGACAAGTGGCAGCTTCTGGGCTCCTGCTCCACCTTGGAGCAGGCCTGAATGGGCGCGCTGATGCCCGGGGCCTCCCAAAGGTCTGTCAAACTCCTCCGGCACATCACCCCATACGGAACGCATCACCCAATGCAGCCCACACCAGCCTCACCAGTCCGCCACTGGGTGCCTGCCATATAAGGAGTCCCTGATGAGATGCCAGTACATTCTACAGTGAATACAAGGGGTTCTTGGAGTGGCCTGCTGTGTCCTGAGGTTTTGTGAGCAGCCATAGTTTGTTCCATATCCTGAGGTTGAGAGGCAGGGGTTGCAGCTAGGCTGGCCAAGAACTCAGATTTTTGGTCAGCACTGCCATTCTTACTCGGGCCTTATCATGGACCCCTATGAGTCTACTCATTACTATACCTGCTCCTGAGGTGGTATAACTCTGAGGGCTGGAAGAGGGCATTTCTGCCTTGGAAACAGGCTCTGGATACAGAGTAACTGCTCTGCCCTAAGCAATGCTAAACATGCCCTCAACTTGCCTCTCCTGAGCTGCTTAGGCTGCCCCAGTTAGGGCAGAGCAGGTCCACCTCTCTTGGGGCACCCTATGTTGCCTTGCTCTGCCCTAAGCCTCTTCCAGAGTAACTGGGGTGGAGCATCTGCAGTTGCTCCACCCTAGTGATAGATAGGGCAACCCAAGGGCTCTTATGTGGACAGATTAGTTGCTCTGGATTGTGCTGTTACTCCCAGGCCTGTGTGGAGAGGACTGCAGCCTCAGAGCCCCATCCTATGCAGGTCTACTCAGAAGTAAGTAATTTTATTTTTTAAAATTTTTTTAATTTTTAAATTAAAAACCTCCCCGGCCCCTGACCCTGGTCCCGCTCCCTGACCCTGCCCCTGGTCCCGCTCACTTCTGGAGAACCGGTTCTTGGGCCAGGCCTGGCCCACCACTGCAAAATATGTCTTCTTTCTGTGGGATTTTGCTGGCCAATGATTTCATCTGCAGGAGGTCACCAGGAGCAGTTGATTCCTATCCAAAGGAATCAGTCCAGTGAATGGTCCATAGGAAAAATTGGTATAAGGTGTCAGGTTCGTCTTGCATGAACCTGACACCAGTTAGGACTGCTGGTATAGATTGTGATGGATAGATTATCATTTATTCATCTGATGATATCTTCTGAGGGAGGATCTATACTTTGGATGCTATCCTCTCAAAGTATTAAAAGTTATCTCTGTTATTGTCTTAGAAGAACTTCTTCCCCATGCAAGCCCCTTACAAGCATTTCAAAGCCATGCATTTTTTTCAGTATTATAATCCTGTAGTTCCTGTTGCAGAATCAGAACCAGTGGTGGGCTTCAGGTGGTTCTCACAGGTTCTATAGAACCCTTTGTTAATGAGCGCCTGGTTCTGAGAACCAGTTACTAATGGGACATGGAACCAGTTGTTCTATGGACATAGGAACCTGTTGTTAATTTAGGTTATTAGGACATAGAACCTGTTGTTAATTTATTTGAATCCCACCACTGATCAGAACTAATACGTATTTATTGGCAGTAAAATGGATGTATCTTCAAAATGGGACAGTTTTTGTTGTGGAAACAAATTGCTTACTCACATGTCATTGTATGCACATCAGATCCTACAGGAAATATGTATTTCCACTGTAAATACCAATGTTATTGCAAGAAAGACTGAGGATGTCAGTAGTGAAGCTAGTGAGGATTTTTAGGAACTGGACAGGTTCAAATAAATAGGAAATAAAACGTGCCTTGAAAAACTTTCACATGTGGTAAAAAAACCCCAAACAGTTGTTATGGTACATTTTCATATATTTTTTATAAAGGAACATTTAATTTCCAAAAATGGTTTTGCTTTCCTCACATCTCATGATATTTTTGTGCATGTATATGTGTGTGCAACATTTGTTCATGTTAGAAATGTAATTTGTGGAGTTGTCCACAGTGAATACATAAGTGTTATGCATATAGGATTATGTGTTAAACTGTTATAACCCCTATTTACACTCCTTGTCTCCACTTCTTCCATTAACCATTCCTCAGACAGTAAACAATTTTTTTTTACCATGGTGTGAATATTTACACCTGAAGTCCTTACTCAGAAACTCTGAAAACTGCTCTGGGCTTTAATTTCATCCTTTGGAAAAAGACTATTTGCAGGAGAAAATGCTGAAAACGGGCTGCATATGTTATGAATGTACAATCATATAATAAAGCTCTATTTGATGACTCACTAGCATGCCACATACGCTCCGGGCTATAGTAGGAGAGGGTGATCAGATGGCCAGAGCTGGGTAAGTAAAAATATTTTGTTTCCCTTCCAGCAGGTTAGGTAATTGAGAGTGCTCCTCCTTGGATATACGCTATCTGAAAATGTTCCATATGATTAGGTCAATAAGAATGGATCTATTGAACTTTTAGGTGTTTAATATCATTACTGTAATTTTTAAAACCAAGGTCTGCTTTCTTCAATCATATAATACCCACAGCTGTCAAACAGTGGAATATTTGTTGTACGTACCTACTTTTACTGTTTCATCCAAAAGACAGGGCATCTTAGGGCCAAATTGCTAAACTGCTATTTAGCTAACAAACTATATAAATATATTTTATTGCCAAAGTACTAAAGTGTTCAGCTAGGTTTGTAAAAAGAAAAGTAGTAACCCAATGATTTTCCTAAACAAATAACAGAAGGTAATATTTGCAAATGGTGGCAAGGACCCAAGTAAGTTGGAATTCCTTGAGGAATAAGGGACCACCCAGGCAGATTTTAAAGGCAGTTTCTTTACTGTTGACAGTCTTGATAGATATTTGAAGACCCCTCTTCCACATATTATGCTACTACTGTATATCTAATTGTTCAACCAAAATCCTTATTCCGTAAATTTGTAGGTGCTTGGCACAGTACTGCTTTTCATGGAGCCTTAAGAGAACTAATTTGGCTAACTGGCAAGAACATGGGAGCTAGTGGATTTTGTTAATGGTCTTTGACCCATTCTCCTACACGGAGAACTGTACTGGTTTAAAGTTCCAACCAGCAATTAAAAATGTTTGTGATTTTGTTTCTATTCTACGCAGAGCCCGATGCAATGACTGCAAAACATAATTGCCCTAGCACAAACCATTGGACAGTGTGTTGTCTTTGTGTATGAAATCTAGTGTATCCAGCTTGGCAAACCAAGTGTATCCAGCTTGCGCCACCCACAGCCACCATATATATATGTAAGAGAAAAGTCACTGACTGACTGACTCACTGACTGACTCACTCATCACCGCCCTGCCAAAACTGCTCCGCCTAGAAGCGTGAAATTTGAGGTGGGTATTCCTTCCATGACGGAGGGGTGCACTAAGAACCGGTTTTTGGAAATTTCAACCGGAAGGGGGTGAAAAGGGGCGCAACGCATTTTCCTCCCTATACTTTGCATTGAGAATTGCTGACTCATCAACATTCTGCCCCAACTGCTGGGCCTGAAGCATGGAATTCTGGGAGTTCCTTCTGTCACCTGAACTCCCACCAAGAACCATCTGAAGAAATTTAACCCTTCAGGGGCTGAAAAGGGGGCAACGTGTTTCTGTCCTATACTTAACATGGGAGACTGACCAACATCCAGTCAATTTGGTGCTCAAACCCTGGTGCATGGGGGGATGTTGTTTGGAGGAAGAGGTTGCACTGGCAAGGATGCTGTGCATGGGGGAAAGTTGCGCATGGGGAAAGTTGTGCATGGGGGGAAGTTGCGCATGGGGGAATGATGCGCATTGGAAAAGTTGCGCATCGGGGATGATTAGCATGGGAGGATGATGCACATGGGGGAAAATTGCGCATGGGGGGATGATGCGCATGGGGGGGATGATGCGCATGGGGGGGATGATGCGCCGTGGGGGGGATGATGCGCCGTGGGGGGGATGATGCGCCGTGGGGGGATGTCGTATGGGGAAATGTTACTCCTGCAACGCGGGTACGCTTTTTGCTAGTATATATATATATATATATATATATATATATATATATGGTTTTGAGTCCCAGGTCCCCACAAGACAGGCTGAGCTTCTGTCCTTAGCCCAGCTCTGCAACGCAGCTGGAACCAATCATATTGGCTCTGCCATAGTCCATTGGACTATTTCAGTGGCGTGGAGAGGGGGGATTTGCTGCTTGGGTAACAGCCTATCTGCCATATCAATCTATCCAGGCCTTCGTGCTTCGCATGGAGCATCAAGCACGATACCATAGTATTTCAAGACTGATGGATGCCAAGTGTATGCATACATACATACATACATATACATATTTCCCCTTTGAATTAAGAACTACTCCCTCCCCTTATTATTTATATTATATTTATATTAATTATATTTATATATTTATATGCAAACATAGCATGTATATGCAGAGACCATCTCCTGGGGCTTTTCTGACCTCCAGCCAGCACATGGCTCCTTCTCCACCTCCTAGGGGCTTCTCCATTGCTATGGTGCTGGGGCGCTGGAGATGCTTAAGAAAAGCCTTCTTCTGGGCTTGCAATGCCTCTTGCAAAGAGGCTAACTTCTGAGCAGAGATGCTGTGGATTGGGCTCTAAGAATGCCCTTTACTCCACGCCTTCCTGGAAGTAGGCTCCATTGACTGCACAGGGGCTTAGTTCTGAGTAGAAAAGTGCAAGATTGAGGAGAGAACACTCTTCTCCATCCCTTCCATCTTTATAGTAGGGAGAGACGGTGCTGTTCTGGGCACCAGCGATGGTGATGGACGGCTTCCTGCGGGCAGTTGGAGGTGTGGGCAACACCTCCTAGCTGTTTGTTCTGCAGTACCTTGGAGTGCCGCCAAGCACTGTCCCAAGTGCCAAGCTTGGCACTAGTTCCAGGGGTTGCCTACCCCTGGTTTTATTTTTTTAAAAAGCCGACCAAACATCTCTAACGGCATTTCTCAGAGAATATGCAAGTCACATAGAATTAAAAAAGGACTTTCATTCATCTAACTAACCACAAGGGAGCAAAAAGAATAAACTACTCTTTTCAACTCATGAACTATACCTTACAAGGGCCTAACAACTTCTCTCAAAGGCAAATCAACTGGAACAACCTTTCCTCACCTGCTGATACAACAGCAGTCACAAAGTCTCAGGACAAGAAGCAAAACGATCCTTAAAATCTTTATTACACAAGCAGTCTCCTCCATCACTCAGCAGGCTGTCTAATATATTGCAATCTTCCCCAAGATACTACTGTCCCCATTTTATCCCATTTTTGTTTTTCTTATGGTTTTGTTAATTTTTGTGTTTATAGATGCACAGACATGCACTTAGTTCACTATATTTTAGGTTCCAGCTCACCTTGCAGATCTATAGAAGAAAAATCTCTAAGATGGAGGACAGATGCATCATGGAACTCAAAGTGAGATTCCATCATCCAGCTGTTCTAACCACCTTCCTGAGCTTGACCCACCTACACAAGTCAATGCAGGCTCACACCAGTGATATCATTTGTGTAAGTCTCAATTGACCCATCAGACTGACATTTGTTACTCCAGGAGAGAAGAAATGTTACTTTACCTGGAGGAGTTCTCCCAAGGCTTGAACTTCCCCATTAGATTCAGCGGACACTCTGTTGACACTTCTGTGTTGCCACATGGGAAGTTAGGTAGGATTGGGCTGTCAGAGTTGTCTCACTTGGAACCACTTGTCATATGTGAATGAGAGATGAGTTGGCTTCTTTCTAGGTCAAAACAATTCTACCATTGCTCAGAGACATACACAATTCTCATCTGGGGTATACCTATTTTGGGGACAGACAGAAGACTGGAATTTGATCCATCCAAATGCTGCAAAACCATACTACTGGTTGCATATTTGTACGCTCTGATGTTAACATCTTTGTGCTAAGTCTGACATGATTTCCTCAGTTAAGTGCAAATTTCAGTGAGGCACTAAAGTGAAAAGTGGGGAGTTGGCTCAGTTGGGTTGGGGGGTTTATGATCAAGTTTTTTCTTCTTTGGGCCTGATTGTCTCTGTTTGTTTATGACTGCCACTAATTTGCTCATTTGCTTGCTGGAAAATAGCTAATTAAAACCCACTTCAGCTAACAAGCTGACTGGGACCATGCAAATGTCACTCTCGGCTGTCTGCTATTTCCGTTTATACTTTATGTTATTAGTGTTGTTTTTTCTCCATTGATAGTAATAAATGCAAGAAGAGATTTAGTGCCCTCTTCACAGGTGTGCACTTGCACATCAGTGCATCATCCCCAGAAAAGTGCTGTTGTTTTACTGCACTTTAGTATTTTGAGTGTTATTACCCCTGACAGTTAATGGTTTCAGACTGCATTGCTTGTTAGTGCTAGATTCTGAACAGCTTCATTTATCTTTTTGTTTTTACAGTGACTGGTCACATTAAGTGTATGTGTCGGAGCTATTAGTCCCGTCTGTTCATTGCATGCATTTCATTTGGTGTGGGCTCCTCCCCCCTTTTCTTTTCTAAAATTAGTGTGTATTGTCATCTGTATACTTCAACACATAGACTTTTGTTCTAATTATGCTGTCATCACTGTGCTTCCACACACTTGCTAATTTATTGTAGCTAAATTAGACCTAATATTAGCAATTTTGCAGCTGTTCCCATAGACCCACGCACAGCCATATTTTGGTGCATTGTTGGGTAATTGGATTTCAAGGCCAATTAATGGACGACGACACTCTGAGGAACAAGGGGGCAGTGGAAATGTTTCTAGGGCCTTTGAGACAGAGGAGGTGACTTCCAAAAGTATGGAATCCCACGATGGCCATTTCCAGCACAAAAAAAGTATGAGTACAAGCCTAATATCTCTAATACATTTCAAAGGACATTGCCTGCCTGGATAGATGACTAACAGTGCAATCCCAATTCTAGGAAACCACAAATCCAAACACAAAACTCATGCTGGCCTTGTGGTGTCACAAAACCACAACTCACAACGCCAACACTGACGCCTGCGCCGTCTCCTTTGAAGCCGGCTGGCTTCAGAGGAGACTTCCTCCGCTGTAAGGAGGAGCAGCTCTGCCTTCGAAGCAAGGCCCAATGGCTGCATAGAGATGCACTGTGCATGTCCAAACGCTTGGACATGCACAGTGCTTCTCTGCGCACAGCACCTCAGCCGGCCATTCTGGCCATCTCCGAGGCAGAGTTGGCTGGAATGGGTGTGCTGATGCCCAGAGAAATGTCAAACTCCTCCAGCGCGTCATCCCCCAGTGGCGCGTCACCCAGTGCGGCCCGCACCAACCACACCAGTGTGGTGATGCCACTGCCTGTTGGCATAGCTGCTTTGGGTTTTTTTTTTAAGTGAAAATTGTACATTAGAACATGTTGCCAATAAGTTGCTATAGATCTCCCTCTTATCTGCTGTGAGGCCCTCCTTGTCAAACCACAAATACTCCCACCCTCTCCATGTATGAACTCAGGGCTGCTGATATAGCAGGTACAGTGGTGCCTTCATGTAACAAACGCCTCATGTAAAGTATGTTCCACATAACAAACAAAAATTTCTCTAGGATTCTGCTTTATGTAACAAACTGTGCTGCACATAACAAAAACACTCGTTGGCAGTTGGGGCAGAAGCGCTGGACGGCAGCCCTTTTAAAAAGCATCAGTGTTCCTACCCATAGCGAAAGCTACACTTCTGTGCTGTTCCTACTGTGGTTGGGTGTCCTCTGGGCAGAGGGAGAGAACAGCAGTGGAGAAAGCACAGCACAGAAGGGCTAGCTCAGGGATAGCCAGAAGGAACAGGGGAGAGAGAGGCTCAGGATGAAGAAAAGGAGAAAGTGGGGAGACACTAGGAAAGTGTCTTAGATTGCAGCCTCCTAACCATGTCTCCCCAGAAGTAAATCCCATTGTGTTAAATGGGCTTACTCCCAGGAAAGTGTCTTGGATTGCAGCCTAAGTAGACTTCATAGGATCATGCACATTGAATGCATGTTTTGAATTCAGTTCCAGTGTTTTGTCATCATTTTTAAAAACAGTTAATATTTTTATATGAATGTTTTTGGGGTTGTGGAATCAATCATCTGAGTTTCCATTATTTCCTATGGGAAAATCTGCTTCACATAAAGAATGTTTCACATAACTAACATGCCTCCGGAACGAGTTAAATTTGTTATATGAGGCACCACTGTATTTATCTGTTGTGTTTCAGAGTTTTTCTGGGGGTCGATGGATTTAGCCACGGGTGTGTAGTGTTATCCAGGATATTCTGAGTGCTGGTAATGTAATTTCCATGGTAGTAGATATAGCAGGTGAGCCAAGAATTAAGAGTGTTTCCTGATTGTTCTAGAATGTGCCTCATTTTGACTTCGAAGCTCCTGGTTTGAAGAGTGATTGATGGGATCACCATCTTTTCAGTTTCCTTGAAACTGAAACTTGAAAGGTTGCCTTGAAGCTGTTGAGCAGTGGTATAGAATGATCTGGAGATTGTTCTAGTTTCATCCAGTGTCTGTGATGACTCCTATATACTAAACAGGTAGACGAGATTCTGCTGTCCCTTCTCACTGTTGGAGTCTCTGTCCATGTTTGGAACGAGTCAACTAAATGCTGAAATTCAGCAAAGAGTTCAGGGGGAGTGAAATGGATCCATTCCATTCTCTACCAACATTTTTTTGAGAAGAGCTTCTGTTCATGCCTATGTTGATTGGCGTGATACAAGAAAATTGGGACTTCGGACTAACGTTTTGTTTTTGTCACTCCCCCATTTCTGCTCCACCTTAAAGTTAAAAATAGTAAGGGCAAGAAAAAACATCAGGAGAGTTGCTCTTCTTTGATCCAATGTTTTACTTTGCTCCTCATGGATTAAAGAGCATCTAAAAATATCATTTTTATCCGCTGCTCCCACTTGCTTTTGACATTTTCAGCAACAGTTCTGATCCCTTTCATAGTAGATGGATATAGATATAAAGTACCCACTGTAAAAAGGAAGAATCTAATTTCCCTGAGCTACTTTAGGCACAATCCTGACCAATTTAGGCTGGCCTAACTCACTTTGCATATCTTCCCTTGGTGGTGTGGGGAGGTTAGCATATGCCTGTGCACTGGATCTAAGCTTCTCAGGAGTGGGGTAGAAGTGCCTTTTGGCACTTTTGTGACATTGCCAGGTCAGCACAGAACTTAAACTGGGGCATATGCCAGCCTAATTTGAGATTAGGATTGTAGCCTATGTTTCACAAACATTAGATAAACAATGTTTCCCATTTATCTTATTTTTTATTATCTGATATGTGTTGCTAATCATGGATGGACATATCATGGACAGTTTCCCTGACAGTGTCCCCAGTCATCTAAATTTTGAACCAAGGAGATACAAATAGTGCACCAACAAAAGCCACATTCTGTCTTAATTAAATTATACATTTCTGCAGTATTCATTCATATAAATTATTATATTAGGGAAGACCTATTAGGGTAGTGAAAACTTATTCCAAGGGAATGAAAGTTCTCTAGTCTTGAGAGACCTCCAGAGTGCCCTTCCCTTGCTAAATGCAGTGCACTCTCTTGTGGCATAGCTGCTTTGAGTGGGAGTGCTTTAGGTTAGGATTGGACTCTTCTAAGCATTATTTTCAAAGCATGCATTTTAGGAAATTTATTCTGCTTCTACTTAATATGGGGGTCACAAGGGTCCAGAGATAAAATTATGTTCTTATGTGATGCAGTGAAATTATGTGCAGTGATGCAGTGAAATACCTACATTTCAGAATTTAATGTCTTGAAAACACTATCTCATGAATTACCTATACAATATTTGGAAATTATTTTTGCTCCATCCCCATCTATATTTTCATTAAAACAATAGTGTAGAGCAGGGGTTGGCAACCACTGGCATGCGGGCTGTATCTGGCCCACCAATTGAAGTCATCGGTCGACAGTCTTGATACCGTAATCAATAGGGGGACTTTTATCCATGAAGTGGCAGCAGCAATGGCACCAGAATCCATGAGGCTGGACAGATGGCTCTCCCATTTCCTGTCCAGTGTAGAGCAAATCAGGTGGATGCATCGCCTTGAATGCCAAGCTCTGCACAGCACCAAAAGCAGGCCTCCGTCAGTCTTGGAAGACTATGGTATCGTGCTTGGCGCAGCGTACGCTGCATGCAAAGCATGAAAGCCTGGGTTGGATTGTTATGGACGATATGCTGTTACCCAAGCAGCAAATCCCCCCTCTCCACGCCACTGAATTAGTCCAATGGAAAGGCAGAGCCGATACGATTGGATCCAGCTGGTGTTGCAGAGCTGGGCTAAGGACAGGAGCTCACCCTGTCTTGTGGGGCCGACCCGGGTCTTGAACCCTGGCCTGCTTGTTAACAGGCACAGCATCTTAACCGCTTGCGCCAGCCACAGCCCATTGCACAGCACAATTTCCCACAAATATACTTTATTTTAGTTACTAATCTGGTTAACATTGTCATCAATGCTCTCAACATACCTAGAAGAGCAATATTTTACTTGTATCACCTATTTAATTGCAGCGTGAAATGGGGGCATGATATATTTAATAAAAAAGAACTCTTAGTTAGTGATATCTGTGTTGTTACATGAATGTTCTTTTAAAATAAATCCTCCCCGAAAGACTAAAGCAATGTACTTAATTATAATTGATCTTACTTTTTAGCATCAGGAAGTGCATAATGGAAGATAAGATTAATTGTAATGTTGTATCACTTCATTTAGAGATGGCTAATAGGCAAAAACGACTGAACAAATCTAAAATTATAATTTTAGAATCAATATAATTTTTATAACCTTGTCAAATGTAGAAGTAGTCATCTAAATTTATGCTCTGAAAGCAGCAAATCCTTTTTAGCTATTATAATCAAGCAAAACATTCAGTGTTCTTAATTTAAATTCCTTTTGTAGAAAAATGGGGATGTTTTAAATTTCTTTAACAGATCTGATAGCTCAAGAGATCTGTTTTTATCATTATGCAGCTATAGAAATGAACTGGAGAAGCACTGTTGGAACTAAAACAATTTTTTCATGAAATGTAAATAAGTCGGCATGCACCAACTGTTTTTGCACAGAGGGGCCATACATTTTGCTAGATCAGGGATGATGAGCCTCTTAGCAGAGCTTGCTTCTCTACTTGCTGTGTTAAGTAGCATTGCACAGCATGCAGTGGATAGGACCCAGTTTGGTAAAGTCCCAGAGATGGTACAAGTGGGACAGCTATTTCCTTGCCTAGGGCCTAGATCCAACCTCACTAACCTCAAAATTGGTTAATTTTTAACAGAATGACTACAACAGAACTAGTGAAAAGCATACCTGCCAGTGATGGCATTCAAAGAAATTAACAACCAGTTCCATGCTTATCTGGCAGCCAGTTTTAAATGGCTATTTTTAAACTTTATATGTCCTATCTCTCATTAACAACCAGTTCTACAGAGTAGGTGTGAACCTGCTGGAGCCCACCACTGATACCCACGTTGCAGGAGTAAAATTTCCCCGTACGCCATCCCCCCACAGCGCATCAACCCTCCATGTGCAACATACCCTGAAGCACAACATCCCCCATGTGCATCAACCTCCCATGAGCATCAACCCCCATGTGCAACATCCCCCCGTGCGCAACATCCTCTCATGCGCAACATCCCCCATGTGCATCAGCTTCCCATGTGCATGTCCCTTATGCACATCATCTCCCCATGCGCGTCATCTCCACATACACATCAACACCCATGCGCAACATGCCCCATGCGCAACAAACCCCCATGTGCATCATCCCCCCATGTGCATAAGTCCCCTATGCACATCATCTCCCCATGCGCATCATCTCCCCATGTGCATCAACACCCAATGCGCATCAACACCCCATGCGCAACATGCCCCATGTTTTTAGACCTTGTGAAACATGGAAGCTTGAGGTGCCCTGGATGTTTCAGAGAAATGTTTTTGATTCAATACAGAACCAGTTTGTTTAAAGAGCATTGTTCTTTGGTGTTATTATTTCACCACTACGCTTGAAGGAAGAAGTGCCAAGGGGACTGTCAGGTAACCAAAGACTCAACAAGCATCAACCCCCCCATGCCATCAACCCCCCATGTGCAACATCCCCGTGCGCAACATCCCCCATGCGCATCATCTCCCCCATGTGCATCAACCCCCATGTGCATCAACCCCCATGTGCATCAACCCCCATGTGCATCAACCCCCATGCGCAACATCTCCTCATGCGCATCAGCTTCCCATGCGCATCAGCTTCCCATGCGCATCAGCTTCCCATGCGCATCATTTCCACATGCGCATCAACCCCCATGTGCATCAACCCCCATGTGCATCAACCCCCATGTGCATCAACCCCCATGCGCAACATCTCCTCATGCGCATCAGCTTCCCATGCGCATCAGCTTCCCATGCGCATCATTTCCACATGCGCATCATTTCCACATGCGCATCAACCCCCATGTGCATCAACCCCCATGCGCAACATCTCCTCATGCGCAACATCTCCTCATGCGCATCAGCTTCCCATGCGCATCAGCTTCCCATGCGCATCAGCTTCCCATGCGCATCATTTCCACATGCGCATCATTTCCACATGCGCATCATTTCCACATGCGCAACATGCCCCATGCGCAACATGCCCCATGCGCAACGAACCCCCACGTGCATCATCCCCCATGCACATCATTCTCATGCGCATCATTCCCATGCGCATCATCTCCCCATGCACATCATCTCCCCATGCACATCAACACCCCATGCACATCAACACCCCATGCACAACATGTCCCATGCACAACATGTCCCACGCACAACACCCCCCTTGCGCAACAACCCCCATGCACAACTCCTCATGAGCAACATCCCCATGCACTATGTCCCGCATGCGCATGTCCCCCATGCGCATCATCTCTCCATGAGTATCATCTTCCATGAGCATCAACCCCCCGTGCCATCAACCCCCCATGTGCAACATCCCTTGTGCCCTTGTGCAACATCCCCCTGCACATTATCCCCCATGCGCATCATCTCCCCCATGAGTATCAACTCCCAATGTGCATCATCTTCCCATGAGCAACACCCCCCATGCGCAACCCCCCTATGTGCAGCATCCTCCCCAGTGCAACCCCTCCCTCTGAACAACATCCCCCCACTGCACTGGGCACTGAACACCAAATTACCTGAAGCTGGTCTGTCTTCCATGTTAAGTATAGGAAAAAACATATTGCACCCCTTTTCAGTCCCTTAAGGGTTAAATTTCTCCACATCGGTTCTTGGTGGGTGTTCCTGTGACAGAAGGAACACCCTCCCCAAATTTCATGCTTCTAGGTCCGGGGTTTGGGGCAGAGCATCCGTCAGTCACTGATTCCTCAATGCAAAGTATAGTGTTGTGCCCCTTTACACCCCTTTATGGTTGGAATTTCCAAAAACTGGTTCTTAGTGACTCCCTTTGTCATGGAAGGAACACCCACCCCAAATTTCACGCTTCTAGGCCCAGCGGTTTTGGCTAGGCATTGATAAGTGAGTGAGTCAGTGAGTGATTTTTCATCTTCTATATACAATGATGCCTCACGTAACAAATTTAATTCATTCTGGAGGCATGTTTGTTACGTGAAATTTTCTTTCTGTGAAGGGGATTTTCCCGTAGGAAATAATGGAAACTCAGACGATTGATTCCACAACCCCCAAAATATTCATATAAAAATATGAACTGCATGTAAAAATGATGACAGAACACTGGGATTGAATTCAAAACATGCATTCAATGTGCATGATCTTATGAAGTCTGCTTAGGCTGCAGTCCTAAAGACACTTTCCTGGGAGTAAGCCCCATTTAACACAATGGGACTTACTTCTGGGTAGGCATGGTTAGGAGGCTGCAATCCAAGACACCTTCGAAGTGTCTCCCCACTTTCTCCTTCTCTCCATCCTGAACCTCTCTCTCCCCTGCTCCCTCCTGGCTAGCCCTGAGCTGCTTCCCTCTTCTCCACTGCTCTTCTCTCCCTCTGCCCAGCGGACGCCTGGCCACAGGAGGAACAGCATGGAAGTGTTGCTTTCACTATGGGCATGTGCGCTAGGCAGCCCTGACGCTTTTTAAACAGGCTATCGGCCAGCACATCTGCCCGAACTGCCAACAAATGTGTTCTTTACATGAAGCACAGTTTGTTATGTGAAGCAGAATCCTAGAGAAATTTTTGTTTGTTACGTGGAACATACTTTACGTGTTTTGGTTTGTTACGTGAAACATACTTTACGTGTTTTTTTTGTTACGGGAAACATACTTTACATATTTTTTGTTTGTTATGTGAAACATACTTTCCCCTTTTTGTGAGGCGCCTCTGTATATAAAAATATATATAGTGACTCACTGACTCACTGACTGACTGACTCATCAACGCCCAGCCAAAACCGCTGGGCCTAAAAGCAATTTGGGGTGGGTGCTGATGAATTAATATGAACTAGCGAAAAGCGTACCCGCGTTGCGGGAGTAACGTTTTCCTATATGCCATCCCCCCACGGCGCATCAACACCCCATGTGCATCAACACCGCATGCGCAACTTCCCCCATGTACAACTTCCCCCATGCGCAACTTCCCCCATGCGCAACTTCCCCCCATATGCATCACCCCCCCTGCACAACTTTCCCCCATATGCATCACCCCCCATGCACACCTCAGCATGTGGTGGCTGCCATTTTGGCACGGCTGCTCTTTCGGGAGCTGGAGCAACTTAGGATTCATTTGTAGAAACAATGGAGTTCTTTATTTGTGGGTCTGAGAGGCCTTTTCCCCTAATACTTTCCCCTAATACTCATTTTTTTCTAGGTAGTACTGAACTGTATGATGGCAGGCCATGAAATAACATAGATCCTGTTTTATGTGGGGGTGTGTGTGTGAGTGTATGTATGTGTATGTGTGTGCAGTTTGCATAGTGGTATATGATTTGTTTGCCTGAGTGAATACAAATTCACTGCTATTAAATATCTCCCCAAACCAAGTATGATGGGGATTGGAAATGGGGTTGCCATAGCTTTATTGGTATGTCAACAGTTCCTGATCCTCCGTCAGTTAATAATGAGAGAGAGTGAGAGAACACATGTACAGAGCCCCCAAAGAGTATTTCTGAGTGCTTTGTATTTCTTGGATATTTAATGTATTATAATACGATTTGACACAAAGAAGTCAGGGAATAAGAGAGAAACGCAGAAAAACTAATTATCTGAGGCGGAGGAAAAGAAACAGCACTTTAAAGTAGGGGGCAGGAGAGCAAAATACTTTTGGGGTGAGGGAAGACAAAAGTAGAACTGCACATTAAAAGGATTTGATTCCCTTCCTGGTACTGTCTTTTATTTTTTAAACATCTCTGAGATTTATCAGAGAGAAAACCAGACAAAACTTTCAGATTCAGAGCCCTGAGCTACATTCAGGGACTTGAAAGCCTTAACAGGAAGAAAGAAATAAAGAAAAATCTACAAGAAGGAAAGAAATGGACTTGCTCAGAAGGCTCCTGTTTCCACAGACGCAGCCCTGAAGGATCAATCAAATAGAAGAAAGAAAAGCAAACTTCTTACCACAGAGGGTTGCATCTCTGCCTGAATGCCATGTCCCAACTTTCCAGGCAAGAGAAGAAGGAAAGGACCCAAGACACTAACTTACTTACCTCTTCTATTTTATTTCTACCTGAGCTGAGAAAACTGCAGGTGCTCACAGGTGTTCTACTACCTGCTTATAATTAGAAACATTTTCTCCAGCCATATATATATATCTGCATCCTTTAATTTCTTGGAGTAGGAGTCATTTGATTTGTGAGCAAGGAAAACTAGGCTATGTCAGCAGTAGCTGAAGCAGTTGGCCTGTTAAGGTTGTCAAAGGGATCATAAAGTAAACCATAAAGCTGAAAAGGACTTGAGATGCGGGGTGTTTGAGATCATTCAGAGCAGTGGTTCCCAAACTGATGGGTCATGACCCACCACATAAGGAAGCACTTATCTCAGTCCCATTAAAGGGCAGAGCAGGGAGATGGCAGTGATACAAAGACTGTGCTGCTGCCAGGGATGGAAGCTTTTTTTTTTTAACTTACCCAAGGCCGTGCTGGCTTCTGGGAGATACGGGAGACCTACAAATATCTCCACAGAGCTCCCCAGTCTTAGAATGAGTAAAAACACATAGCTATCCAATCCTACTTCTGGTTTTGCAATCAAAAATGAAGGGAATTGGGTATGGATAGCTATTTTTATTTATTGGTATTTTAAGGCTTTGGAAGTCCTGCATAAGCTTATAGCATAGAATTGTTAAATATTTTCCTACTTGATGATTGTACTTGATGACAGAACAACCTTCCTATCTAGAAATTCTAGCTGTTGGTGCTTGTTTGGCCCTGATAGGGCCAATTAAACAGGCACCACAGGATTTATTTTATTATCTCTGTGATCCTCCCTGGTGTCTTTCCCAAATAGAGAGGTTACAGATTTGCTCTAGTCTTTTGGCATGTCAGCTGATTTTAATGAAAGCCTGCATATTTTTGTAGCATTTAGGGCTTCATTCTTAAGTTCCTTCAGAGGAACTCTCAGATGAATGCCATCTGGTCTTAGTGACTTGTTGCTCTTTAATTTGTGAATTTGTTTCATCACTTCCAATTCTGCACCTCAATCACTGACACTCATCTTCATTACTAGATGAGAACAGATCAGAGGTAGCTCTCTTCTCCCCATGAATTTGAACAGTAAATTGGAATTTACAATCTTTCTAAAGTGGAGGCGCTGTAGCACTTCTACAGTCACAGAGCTTCTGCCTTATCTTTGTTAGAAAGAATTTAAATGCTACATGTAGCAAGGATGATTGGTCTATTTATCCCTTTAAAAGTGTTTCAAATTATTATTTTTGCAGAACCTGCTGTAACTAATTGAAAAAATCTGGGATAGTATTTTAAAATCATTAAACAGGAGTAATATTTCAACATCATTTAGATGAGTGGTTCTCAATCTTCCTAACACTGTGACCCCTTTATAAGTTCCTTATGTCATGGGGACCCCAACCATAAAATTATTTTTGTTGCTACTTTATAACTGTAATTTTGCTACTGTTATGAATCGTAATGTAAATATCCGATATGCAGGATGTATTTTCATTGTTACAAATGAAATGTATGTTCTATGCACACATTGAACACAATGGGATTTATTTTAGAGTAGGCATGCATAGGATTGGGCCCTGAGGCTGCAATCCTATCCACATTTACATGGGAGTAAAGTCCATCCTGACTATAATGGGATTTATTTCAGAGTAGGCATGCATAGGATTGGGCCCTGAGGCTGCAATCCTATCCACATTTACATGGGAGTAAAGTCCATCCTGACTATAATGGGATTTATTTCAGAGTAGGCATGCATAGGATTGGGCCCTGTGGCTGTCAGTCAGCCCCAGTGCACGTGCAGCTACAGCCAGAGGTCTGGCAAGCCTGACCTGGCCCCCTGCACCAGGGGTCTTTAGGCGACCCCAGGAAAGCTCTAGGAAAGACTAAAGGGGTCCCGACCCCCACTTTGAGAAACTCTGATTTAGATGTACACTGGTAGCTCTCATAACAAGCACCTCACATAACAAGCGATTCCATAACAAGGAATCCTGCTTCACATAACAAGTTCCACTTAACAAGCAAGCGTGCTATGGGCATGTGTGCTTTGCAGCCCTGACATTCCACACGGAGGCTCTTTAAAAGGACTGCTGGCCTGTGCTGCTGCCTCTATCTGCCCCCAACTTGGGGGCAGTTGCCTGGGGGTGCCAGGGCAGCTGCCCCTAACTGCCCCAAGTGGCCACCTTGAATCTCCTTGAACCTCCACTGGCCACCTCCTTGAATCTCCAGCAGCAGCCCAGGTAAGCCTCCCAGGAAAGTGCCTGATTGCAGCCTCTTAACGACATCTACCCAGAAGTAAGCCCCATTGTGTTCAATGGGGCTTACTCCCAGGAAAGTGTTTTTGATTGCAGCCTCCTAACAACATCTACCCAGAAGTAAGCCCCATTGTGTTAAATGGTGCTAACACCCAGGAAAGTGTCTTTAGGATTGCAGCCTAAGTAGACTTCATAGGATCATGCACACTGAATCAATGTTTTGAATTCAATTACAGTGTTTTGTCATCATTTTTACATATAGTTGATATTTTTATATGAATATTTTGGGGGTTGTGGAACCAATCGTCGGAGTTTCCATTATTTCCTATAGGAAAATCTGCTTCACTCAAAGAGCTTTTCACTTAAAGAGCGTGACTCTGGAACAAATTACGCTCTTTATGTGAGGCACCACTGTAGTTGAAGCATGTCTTCAGTTTTTTAAACTTGTAAACCTTTAAACTTGTATGTGTTCACTGGAGACAATAACCCCTAGAGTGGTTTGGTTCAAACTTAAAAGAGTTTTTTCTGACATCCTTTATAAACTTTCAGCCTGGTTGAGGGAAGGAATGAGTGAGGACATTGGACAAAATGGGGATGAGTGGTTAGGGACTGCAGCAGTGTACAGCCAATCTTCTCTTCTTTAGCAAGCCAACATAGTGACAGACGCACATGTCTTTCCTGATGAAGTGTGAGGGTCTCTAGTGACATTTATGTCACTGGAAAGGCCTATAACATGTACACTGTGATTTAATTTTATCTTAATGAAACAATATACATATAAAACTATCCATTAAATATAAAACAGTGAAGCAATTTGCAAATTTTCCTACGGCATAATAAATTAAGCATGGAGAGCACTAGGAATGCAATTTGCAGTCATTTATAATGCAGTATTTTATGTTAATAATTCAAAATCACATGCTATTTGGAGACACTTCTAATTAATGTATTTATGAAATAGTGAACTGTGACTGTTTTGGTTCCATTTAGCTAAACATTTCAACAGAATGTGCTTGTTGTTGATTTGTGTTTGCTTGATGGCACCAGCAAGCATCAAATGCACAACTGGGGAAAGTTGTGGGAGGTTGTGGTCTCTAAAAGAAATAAATAAAAGGCCCCATTATGGTACACTGATTGTACTGAAAGTGTTCAAGGGTGGGGGTGGGAAAGTGGCAAACTTGTTGATAATTTGTTTAGCATATTAGACAGCCGGAAAGTTTGGTGAATCAATAATTAATTGGAAGAGAAGTTCAGAGACTTGTTAAAGGCTCCCTTAAATATTAAGTACTTTTTGCATGGCAAACCTATACACACTGCCATTTCTCTAGAGTTGTCAATCATAATGCATAGAACTGGTACTTTTGGCTTCTTATTTTCCTTTTAGATCCTGTTCAGCATAAGCTCGTGACTAAATATTTATCAGTCTCCTAGCTTGCTTATCATAGGATTTTAATACAGGATTGCTTGCTTAGAGAGGGATTTTACTGATACGAGGAACAAAATAAGTTCGTCCTTGATGTTTCAGCTTCTAGTGATTGATACCTTGCTGTCAGGAACACAGTGCCAGAATAGGACATTACAACATGTAAAGAAATGAAACTCTTGGATTTTCATATAAGGTACCTACAAAAAACATTCTTAAGATGTGCAACACACTTGGGCCTGATTCACACATCTGGTGATTTCAGCATCAAGTAAGTACCTGCACAGGTGCATGGACTATTGGAGATCAAATGCCGCAGATAGAACATTCACATCATCTTGGATGCAATTATTTTCATGGTGTCAGCCCTACACTCAGTTGGAAGACATTATTAGCAAATTCCTACCCAAATTCCCCCTGCAAATTCAGCCTCACCAACAAAGTGTCCATGGCAGGGTGGGGAGCATCAGAGAGGTCTTCTTTAACTAACTAAACTTTTATTTTCTTACCCTGGAGAAAGCTCCAAGCTTCCTTAGATCTACACCTGATATTTTGTTATTTAGTTATGTCTGACTCTTCATGATCCCAAGGACTGTATTGTGCCGGGTCCCCTATCTTTCACTAGCTTGCAAAGTTTGTCCAAATTCATGTTCTTCACTTTCTAACCATCTCATCCTATGCTGTCCCCTTTCCCTTGCAAAGCCCACTGACAATTGGCTTAAACTAAGGCTGCAATCCTAAAGACACTTTCCTGGGAGCAAGACCCACTGAACGTAATGGGGCTTACTTTTGAGTGGATGTGACCATTGATCCAATAAGCTAGCCACTACTCTATAAGGTCTTGGACAGAATAATTCCCCAAGCTGTACTGTCACTTTTTTTACAAGTTCAAAATTTGCTGACCAAAGTAAGGTTGGCATTGCTGACAAGGAATTTTTCCAAAAGAAATACAGTACAAGGAAAGTCCTTGTTTCATCCTGCTAGGTCAAGTGTTGGGAAGGTTGCTCTGAAAAACCAAAGTTTGGCTTCTTTCTCAAGGCTTGAAGGGACTTGATGTCATTAATCCAATTGAAAATGGCTGCAATCCTAAAGACACTTTCCTGGGAGTGAGACCCATTGAACACAATGGGGCTTCCTTTTGAGTAGATATGGTTAGGATTGTGCTGAAATAAAGTGGCAATGAAGTGAATGCTGATCTGCCTCTCAGTTGCCCAACTCGCACGCTAGTGGTCGCTACATTTTGTCATAGTGCATATCCGCATAGTCATAGTGCATATCCACAAGGCAGTTGTTGGCTATTTGGGTAGTATAATACACAACCAGGAGCAGGGATTTTGTCTCTGGACATGACAAGGTGCATATCCATACATGAGGCAGTAAGTCTATTTTATTGAAATTCTAAAATACAAAGTATGCACTCCTCCCCAGAATATTGGTTCAGGGTGAAACAAACTTTGAGAGGCTGGTTTGAAGTGGTTATTTGTGAGTTAACTGAAAGGATCCAAGGGCTTTAAAAATGGAAGTTGATCATGGCATTTCTCAGTTCTGTTCTCCCAGTTCTTCAATAAACATGCTGATCAGATATTACTCTGTCTTCTCTGACTACATATAGTGGCTTCTCTGAACCCACTATATAACAACTTTTTTCCTTATCACCCAGTAATTCTACAGCAACCCATAATCAGGAATATAAAGACACATACAGCACAATCTTATGCATGTCTTCTCAAAAGTAAGATCCATACATTTTGAGGAGCATAGTTCTAGGATTGCACACAAATTTTTTATTTTGCAAACTCAAAATCAGGAGACAATACCTTCACAGTGAGGTTCATGTTCCCTGTCCTCTCCTTCAGAGTGTTGAGTAAGGATAGGAACTTCTCATTTCAGCACTCTTGGAGACAAAGAGGTCGAGTGATCTAAGACTTTTTAGAGTGTAAAAACCAAGATTATACCTTGGTTTAGCAAAACTGAAAGCCTAGCTATTGTGCTTCTTCCAGAAGCTCAATACAAAGTTTTCTAGCAAGGGCATAATCAGGCATCGCCCGAACCGGTTGTTCCCCAGACCCTGCTGCTACTGAACCAGTAGCTGCGGGGTTCCCAGAAAACCCAGCGTACCGGTTCGGTATGCTAGGAGGAGATGCAATGTGCATGCGCCGACTTCGGCGCACACGCATTGCGTCTCCTCCTGCTGGGGAAGACGCACAGCGCGCGTGCCGGAGTGCAAGCGCCAAGACGCTTGCGCAGTACGTCTCCTCCAACTGCGTAGTGTGCTGGGGTTGGAGTCCACCCCTAGCCCCGCCCCGCCCCCTGACCCCGGCCCCGCCCCAACTTTCGGTGAACCGGTTGTTGGGTAAAGCGGGGCCCACCACTGGGCATAATGTATACAGTATCCAAGTGGGAAGAATTGGGAAGAGTCCTATGGAGTTTGACTCAAATCAAGTCTACAGTTACTGCTCCCAGTGACAAGTAATAATGGGCACTTTATGTGTCCTTGAATCACCCTTTTGGCGTCTTTCTCTTCCACAGGCCATTCTAAAGCCTGGAGAGACAGATGTGCGCTGCCTCTCCATACTTCAGAAAGTCTTCCAAAGGGGACCATAGCACAGCTCTGGTCCCCTTCAGAGGACTCAGGTGGAGCCAGTCTGGCTCAATGAGCTTCCAAAGGACCTGCATTGAGCCTGATCTGCAGATTAAAATTCTGCAGATAAACAGGCTCCACTTGTATGTTTTCAATTCATTTTATGCTTTTAAGTCACCTCTAGGAAAGTGTATATAGGATTGCAAAGTGTATCTTTTGAATGTCATAGTCATTTGGCATTTTTGTTTGCCTTATAGTTTGCATTCTTCTTTTTCTTAAATTCCATTTGCATATATACACATGCCAATTCCCTCCCTCCTACATACACATCATACATGATTTCAGCAGATTTCATACACTTGCTGGAATGGACTGTAGTCCATGAATCCCGTGCTGCAATCAATATATTAGTCTTTAAGTTATCAGAAGATTTTAGTCAAGAATTTTTTTTGAAAGGGATGATAAATAGTCTTGCCTGTTATGAATTAAATTATGATATATCAATACTCTTTGTATGTTGACCCAAGAGGGCACAGTTGATGCTACTTAGAATATTACAAACCCTCTGCCATATGCACATTGTCTAGCTTAGACTTCAACCCTATCACTTTTCAACAGATTGTTTTAGACAACAGATCTCATGGGCAGGGAATCTGCAATGCATATAAGCTTCCATGCTCATTTAATACAAAGGAGTCCTAGACGTTGACCTTGTCTCTGGAATCCAGCTTGGCAGGGATGTAACATTGCAAAGACCTGCAAATCCCTTTTTAACAAGGCTACCTGAACTCAGTGGCAAAGTTTAAATAAATGAAAATGTAAAGATGCCCAATAGATCTGTTGTGGGAGGGGGGGAAGAAAAGAGCTCATGTCAACTCAGGAATACTGGGTTTTGCACAATAGGTAATAAGCTGGAAACCACTCTGCATGCTGCAGGTTCATTAGTCAACCACAGTAAGGCTTTTTCCTAAAAAAAGTGCTAATCAAAAAATATAAAGCTATCCAAAACTGACCCTTCCCTTCACAGTACATTTTATGTTAACTGCCAGAACTGGACCTCATTTATTTCAGATGTAGTCTGAAATGAACCAAGGATTTTAGTCAGTGATGGGATTCAAAGAAATTAAGAACCGGTTCTATGCCCATCTGGCAGCCACTTTTAAATGGCTATTTTAAAACTTTATATGTCCTATCTCTCGTTAACAACCGGTTCTATAGAGTAGGTGTGAACCTGCTGGTGCCCACCACTGATTTAATTACACACACCTTCAATTGTCTACAAAGTTGCCCGGTGTATAAAAAATTGCAATTTATGAAACAGAAGAAAAAAAGATTTTGTAAAAGTGTCATGCCAAAGAATGGTATAGTAAGACTGGAGTTGTAAGCACAAGCGCCTGGGAATAAGGCCTGTTGAACTCTTTGAGACTTAGAGCACAATCCTAACCAAGTCTACTCAAAACACCACAGTGGCACCGTTGTGTTCAACGGGTCTTACTCCCATGAAAGTGTCTTTAGGATTGCAGCCTTATTTCCAAGTAAACATGCTTGGAATTGCACTGCAAATGACAAACTCCCCTTGAGTGTTCTTCTGTGTTCTGCTTCAGGATATTGTTTCTTTCCTTTACCCACAGATCAGGGTGTGAATAATGAATGGAAGAAGGGAATTAAATCAATTAGATGAAAATTTGGGAACAGACTAACTTGGCTGAAACCCTAGATGTCATTAAGATTTAAAGAACGATGCTTGAATTCAAGGAAGCTAATAGTTAGCAGAAAGTTAGCAGAGTCTTCTGCAGACTAGTCTGATGAATGTTTGTTGGGACTACACCTGACTGAATTTTAATAGCATGTAGAATCAAAGAAACTGTAATACTACAAATAGCTCTGATATGTTTTTTCTTTAACTGCAGCTGAATTGGAGCTATCCACAGATTGGGACCCAATGGCATATATGTATAGGGAAAATAATCCCAATCCGTGTGCCCATGATCCAGCTGTTATGCACCCCAGAAAATACCTCCCATTGGTGCCAGTAATGTATTTGGAAGACGATATAATCCAAACTTTGCAGAGATACTGCTGGGGTGAAATGAAATTCCACTGAAATTCAGTTTCTGGGAAAGCTGTGTTTTCTTGTCAGTAATTACTTTTTACTCATATTTAGCAAACCTGTGGCTGAAAAGAATCTTTTCACTGGCGCACTAGATGCACTAGAAGTGAGATAACCATAAAGTCCAGGTAGCTAATACAGTGTTTGTTGAAGCAGAGCACCACCCCAAACAAACAGGTTTTACAGACTTGTGGTAAATGTACATTGATATAGGGGTCTGAAAAAGGTGGCGGAATTGCTTGTTTTTCAACATTAAAACCCGATTGATTAGGAAATATTTACAATATACCTTCAATTGTTCATATCCAACAGATCTAGATAACATAAATCCATTTTCTTTATATTGGGTAGCTATCAAACTGCTCAGAGTGTTATTTTATTCTTATATACTTCATGATAAGGTATCTTGTGAAGGACTTCCTGTTATCTCTTGCATAATTTCTACATGAAGGCTATGAGAGAAGATCCCATTGGAATTCAAGCTGAGAAAATAAGTTGTGTTCTGGAAAAGATTTTTTAAAAAATCTGCTGAAACGGTGGACAAGAAAAGTCTTCCTTGTATGGCTTATATTGTAGCAATTCTGTTTAAAAAGACACATGTTTAATAAGGTATTATCTCTTTTCAAATTCTTGTTTTATTGTATTTGCAGTACAATAATACCATATTTTATAGACTGATTTTTGCTTTTGCTACTTCCCGTTATTGCCATGAAGGACAAACATAACCTTTTTTCTTTTGCAGTTTGAGGTTAAAATCAGGCCTCCGTCAGTCTTGAAAGACTATGGTATCGTGCTTGGCGCTGCATACGCTGCATGCGAAGCACGAAAGCCTGGGTTAGATTGTTATGGAGGATAGGCTGTTACCCAAGCAGCAAATCCCCCCTCTCCACCCCACTGAATTAGTCCAACGGAAAGGTAGAGCTGATACGATTGGATCCAGCTGGTGACGCAGAGCTGGGCTAAGGACAAGAACTCACCCTGTCTTGTGGGGCCGACCCGGGTCTCGAACTCTGGCCTGCTGGTTAACAGGCACAGTGTCTTAGCCACTTGCGCCACCCACATTGAAGCTACTGAAACATACCTTAAAACTGTAAAATGAGCCATGTAGGAAACATGAGGTGTGAATTTGTTCCCTAATCCTTTACAGATGTAGTGATGAAGGAATAGTTATTCTGAACCAAGGTGAGATACCTTTATTAATTGGAAATTAAGAGGAAATTTATTTATTCCTTTATTAATAGGAAATTAGTAGGAATAAGTTAATCAGATTTATTTTTATGATGGATGGCCAACGTGTATGAAAGAAAGGCAAGTGTGCACAAACGTTAAACTGGTGGTTGCAACTGGTGGGTTGCAACCTACTCAGGGTGACCAGAGGCCCAAACCTCAAAAGGAAGACAAAGTCTTGGATTCCTCTCAGCCTGGCCTTTCCGATGGACAATGGCACATTTCCCTACTCACGAGAAAAGCTGAGATATTGGGCACTTTCTCTTTCCCGTAGAGCTCAATGCATATTTTTTTAGTTTTTTTGGCTAAAACGTTTGATAGGAAGGAGATATTTCAAATATTTTTGCATTGGATTCTGCTCTTTAATACAAATCCAGTGACATATGGGGTACTCCACATTATTAAAAAGTTTCAAAATGAGGCCAAAATGGAGGACAATGAAGTGGAGGACACCCAGACAGGAGGCCAAAAAATAGGACAAATCCAGAAATTTCCAGTCATATGTCACTGTGCAGAAGCAAGGCATTTCGAAGAAGTGGCCCTGCTCCAATGGCAACATCAGTATTTCAGTGATGATGGTGCTGCTCCCTCTGATCTCCCCCACAACTGCAATATAGAGCTATATCCAATCTAAAGCTACTCCGGGATTTTGGGGAAAAACAGGAAGTAGCTTTTGATTGGAGATAAGGGCTTTATACAACAGATATGGGGATCACAGGGGACTGAGCCTCTAGGGCTCCACAGGAGGCTTGTCTTGCCCCTAGATAAATAATAAAGCCCCCTTGGCAGTTGCAGAACTGTGAGATGTTGTTGAGAACTGTGAGATGTTGTTGCTGCCCCTTGCCCATACAAACGCTTACCTGGCCCTGTACAAGTTTGTGAACCAATGCATTAAGCAAACTGGCTTCAGATAAGAGATGCTCCTTTATTATTATGTATTACAGAAGTCTTTATTCAGGCTTCTACAACTGAAATAATTGCATCTTAAGGTACAGGTTAATGGGATAATTAGTAAAAGACATCACTCTTATATGCTGTGCAGAAATTGATGGTTCCTATCTCCCTGCTACCTGTTCAACACAGCTTGTGTAACCTATTCCCATGACTGCAGACTTGTAAAGGAGAAGATGAATTAAAGGGAAACAGAATCCATCCATTTGTAGCTTCTGATTGGGGTTAGTCTGGGATGAGTTCATTTAGATGCAGTTGTAACTCACACTTAAGCAAAACGGATTAGCAGTATTCTTGGTGATAGTGAGTGCACTTTTCACTTGTCCTACACTTCCTGGTATAAGAAGCTTTTCAGAAACTAGGAAGTTATGGGGATGTGATGGGATGGAGTTGGTGGATTGGGTCCAGGAGAGGAGTACATTCTGTCCCATAGTAAATCCCAACCTCCTTTCCAAATCTGATCTGCTTGCTCAGATTAATGTGGACTTGTAACAGTGTTATCACTGGTGCAAATCTAAATTCACCAGTTATGTCTGCTTTATCTTATCCTGGAAAGGGGTCTCCTTTCCCTGCAGAAATCCCCAGTAACTAAAAATCCACTGTGGAGTGCCGTGTAGATCATGCAGATCCATGAAGGTTCCCAACATCGCCATGTGATGATTTACCCTACAATCCAGAGTAACTACAGGAGCACGTAAGAGACATTACATGCACCTGTAGTTACTGCACCACCTAGTGAAAACCTATGGGAAATACATATTGCAATGCAGAGTAAATTGTTCTTACACCGGAGCAAGGACTCTCCATAGTTACTCTGGATTGCGCCCTTAGTTAGGATTGGTCTGAAAGTTGCCTAAAGATGATTTGTAGTCAGAGAATATCATTTTATTAAGATGTTAATGGTCTAAGGTAAAAGCAAACTGTTTTCCTTAATCTGCCAGAAGAACTGTTTCTGTAGGAATTATATGCAACAGAATGCTTTGGGATCAGCGATAAGCACAGTTCAAATTTGGACCATTCCTACCTGTGACATCTTGATTTGATTATAATGGGACGAATTTCACCAAGTTTAAAATGGATTATGTTCTCTTACTACACTTCCATTTCTCCTACAGATTTTTTAAAATGACCATTGGTTAAATTGTGCTTCTGCTTCCAATGGCTTCCATTTTTTACAGTTAAAAGGAAACAGTGTTTTCTTTTCTTCATATGATAGGGAAGTGAAAGGTATAGTCCTGTGAATTCCTGTGAATGCAATAACTGTGGCTATACAATATGCAACTGCAAACAGTGGCTGGAAAGAAAATAAGTATTCATCAGTGTCTGTAAGAAAGGCAATTGTTTGGCGAAACCTAAAGGAGGCTGCATTCAAAGAATAGTGATGGAATCCTTTGTGATTTGGTGCGAAGTGCTACCCAAAGAAAGAAACTGTGTCAAAAGAAGGTCCACAGATGCACATAGATTTATTTCTTTGCATGGAATATCAGCATTAAACACAAAATTTCCATTGTGCCTCTCCTACGAACACATCAGGACTGAGTCTCCCTGAAACTTTCTGCCATATGTATGGAGTGAAAAGAAGTGTAGAGACAAACACTGATATACATTGGGTGCTGGCATCACAAATTATAGAGACTTGCAATCAAATCTATGCAGCCAGAAATTCAGATGAGAAAATGGTGTACAATATGAAAGGCAATTCATGTGGCATTGATTGCTTCAGCTTTCCGGACTGAATGGGGCACTCTAATTTTCAAGCACAATTGCTATGTGGTTAGTTGGCCAACATTTGGACAAATGGTTTAGATTTTTTTATTGTAGGCCATTATGTTTCTTTCATATTCTAGCCTAGTTTTTCTAGTCTAACTACACAACTGCTGTATTCTAGAGCACAGCATTCTAATATAGGTATGTCATCATGCTTGATGGCTTTCGTTTTCCATAGGTTATCAGCGATTGGCTCATGTAGGAGATGCTTTTATTTTCTCTGCTTTGTGCAGCTGGCTGGCTCTTGAAAAACCAGTTCAAATGACATACCTGTCAGGAGTAATTGGAGCTGTCAAATATATTATTTTCTATGAAAAGGCAGCACAAAGCATTAAAAAGCCTGAATTAAGACACATTCACTTTTCTCACAAAGGGGCCTCCCTTTTCTCTGCTGAAAAGTAATTTTTAGACACAAAGTGCAACTAAAAAAATCTGTGGTATGGCTCTGTAAGCATAACTAGCAGCATTTCTCCAGAGTTTCAGGTTGAGATCTTTCCTGTCCATACCTGGAGATACCAGGAATGCAAACCAAGTCCTTCTGCATACAAAGCATATATATACTCAGCCAGTGAGCTGTGGACCCACCCCAGATTCTTCCCCTTTAATGCTCTCTGTTATCGGTTCAAAACTCCATGTTTCCCTTTTCACATCCACTTCAATCTTCAGGACTTGCATATCAGGAATAAACTTCTGAGCACAATCAAGTCCTCAGGGATTTCATGTTTCATCCCCATCAATGCCCAACTGTATCATGTAAGTTGTCCTTCCTCTGGCAGTGTGAGAGAGGGGCTGCTTAAATGGTTGGATACTATAAAATAATTTTGCATTGTTCTAGCTATGCTGCTGCTCCTGACACATGCAAAGGATTCTTTGATTTCCACCATACAGCAGATTGTTAACAACAGCATTTCCTTGAGCTGTTCAGTTGCTAATGCCTGGGAGCAAGAACACCAATGCAGGCAAATGGGAGCAGGTGGCCAAGGTGTATGGAAGAGCATGTTCCATAAGAGATGTTGCTTTGACACTTGAGAAGAGGGTGCTAAGGATTCCTTGTGTTTGTCCCTCTGCTTTTACCACGTCCAAGAAACAGTCCTTATTAAAAATTAGTTGCAGATCAAAAATAAATTTGCATGGAATTGCTTCATGTATTCAGGTTCACACTGGGAAATAACTGGGGGAACTGGTCACAGAAAATAGTGCTGGTGTCAGATTGTTGATGACACATTAAATGCTGCCACTGCCATCAATATTGAGAGGTCCAGCAAGGTGGGCCCTCTGATGGGTATATGTCATTAGACCAGTGATTTTCAATCTTTTTCATCTCACGGCACACTAACAAGACACTGAAATTTTCAAGGCACACCATCAGTTGTTTTTACCATTGACAAGGCACACCAGGCTGTTCATATCCCCCAATTTTCCGGTTAATTAATGTCAATCCCCAAATTCCCATGGCACACCTGAGGACCAGCCACAGCACACTGGTTTGAAAATCACTACATTGATCAATCTTTGAAACCCCAGTGCAGTGGGGACACTTGCTGCTCCCATTGCTAGAAAAATTACAGCTTGAATTCAATTGCTGGAAAAATTACAACCACAGCTCTAATGCTGATGAACAATAGGAATTTTAAGGCACTGTATGTTGGCTTCTTATCTTTCAGAGCAACTATAGTGAAAATCCATACAGCATAATACAATTGATAGAGTTTTATTAATTTCTATAATTAATCACTGTTGAATATCTTACTTGTTCCAGGGCCTGCCCATTTCCAAATTACTTACTTCAGAGTAGTACAAATGAAATGAGTATACTGCAGAGATGATGATGTACAGGTGCAATGGCTGAAAATCGCAGTCTGATCTGAATGACAGGATGATGAAAAGTACACTGGATCTTTCCAGAGACTGCTTGTAAATCATGCGAGAGACAAAGGCTTGTCAATTTATCCATTACCTCCTAGCATAACAATGGCCTATCAAGATGCACATAGTCTGTGGGAATTTTGAGCACATCTGGTTAGACCCAATCTACGTAGCCTCTGGCGCACTCTGGTTTAAAGCATGCTCCCATTAGACAGGGTCCTGCTGTCCTAGCCTTCTCTCTCTGTGGTAACAGGATGAAGTATAGAAAAATGGAGCTCTCTTTAGCCAATCCTATAAAACAAAGCATTAACTGGTCACCTTTTATGATTTATATATGAAGAAAATGATTGTTTTCAGGGACATCATCTCCTCTTCAGTCCCTCCTTTAGGACTGAATTGCATTGAATACAACAGAATTATCCAGAAATTCTTGTTTATATATATATGTGTTTTCCATAGTTGTTGTTGAGCAGGCTGCCCCTTCCCCATTTTGGTGTGGAGGCATGTCCTTATGCCCAGTGATGATAACAGGCTTCCAAAAAGTGACACAAAGAGTAACTTGAATTGCTTTGTTTTGAATGTTTTTCTCTTTTAAGGCCCTGCCTGTTCATTCTATCCCCCTTCCATCCCTGAGCACCCTACATAGGTCTGCTCAGACTTGTGGAAGTGATTTATCTGGTGCAGTTCTGAATAGTACCAATGGGTAGGCTGGAGTGTTACTCAGGGTCCTCTTACCCTAGGTAAGCAGGTGAGGTCCACTTACCCCAGAGAAGCCTGTTCCTTACCTGCCCTGGATATGGTGTGGACCGCTTAGACTACATGCACCAGCAGAAGTTAGTATAGGTCTGCCCCTGATTTAAAATAAAGCCCACAAAACCACTAAAATTAATCAGTTTCAGATATTTTTAAAGTAATAATTTTAAAGAATATTTCACAACAAACAGATGAAAGCAAAGTAGGATTTACAGCCAATTCAATGTGCTGTTCAACTGCATGGGTACCAATACTGGAAAGGACCTCTGTTCAGTGTATCATTCTGGAAAAAAAGAGCAGGGCTTTCCAGCAGATCTGAGAAAGGACTGCCTGATCAAAGGCACTTGTTAGTATAGCCAGAATGAAAGCTGTTTATGGCTGCAATGATGAACATTTCAGATTGAGTACAGGAATAAACCAGAAGCCATAGAAACAAATGTGAGCAAGAACTGCCCAATGTGCTTTGTGTCACAGAGTTCTTCTGGATGGTGTTAAAAGGTAGCACCACATAGAGTATACTGCAGTCATTTAACCAACATACCACATCTTAGTTCTTTTGTTTTCATTGTGGAAAGTTACCTTGTATTTTAGACATAAGCAGAATTGATTCTATATGCACTGGCATCCTGATATTGAGTTAAATTAGTGGTTAAATTAGTGGGGAAATAGCTACTGGTTGCTAAAGGTTATCTGGCTCAGGGAAGCTAGATGGTGAGGCTGGATTACAAAGTCAACCTTAAGGTCATGTGGGAGGAAATTCATTCCAGCTTCCTTGGGCCTTTGAGCTGGAATAGAGCCGTCTGGGTCTATGGCAGCATAGGTCTGGAGCCGCTGCCACTTTGTAGGGCACCTCAGGCTAGCCTGACAACGACTCTATCTTTGAACCATTGCTGGGAATTTGGAGTTAGTGGAATGCTTATTCCACTGTCTCCATAGTCCTGTAAAACTGGGCGCTCAGTAATGCAATTCTAGTTTTGTTGCATGATTTTTTTTGTGCTAGCAAGCTCTTAAATTGAGATCTGAGGAACTTCCTTTTGCTTTCCCTTAAAGCCCACATTTGCAGAAGTCAGAAAAGGGACATGATAATATAGGCTGCTATGAAGTGGAGCAAAGAAAGTTCTCTGTACAATGATCTGGAAATAACATTTTCCCCAAAGCAAAAGCTTAAGATATGTGTGGCGGAATCTAATTTAAACAACTTTTCTTTCAGCTGAAGTTATTAGGTTCTAGAGGCATACGGGTATTGCACCAACCTAAATAGTGTATGAATTAGAATTGTGCTATTGGAATTTAAATGGATTTGCAGCTTATGACCAGATAATGTGAAGAGCAAATACATTTAGGAGTACATTTCAAGATACAGTTCTAAGATCTGAATGATCCATTCCAGGATTGTGAGTTCAACTAATACAGTATGAGTTTTGAAGAAAGACTTCCATCAACATCAGGGAAGAATTCAATTGTTGTATCCCATCAGTAAAATATTGGAAACTGTGCTACAGAGAAATGTATTTTATTTTCAAAAATTACTTCAAATATGCCCAAACACTTCTGTTACTGAAAGTGTTAATCTTCACTGAGCACAATTTGTGAAAGCTGTTATGGTGATAATTCAATGCATCACCAGCAGAGTTGGGACTGCCTGTGACTCAGCTTGGGGCAAGAGGTATTCATTACCTTATCCTGGGTCATGTAGCACCATTACAATGGGGGTACTTGGATCTATGTCACCTAAAGATGTAGCACAGAACTGAGCAGCCTGGAGCTCCTCTGGGTCACTGGGACCAAGGTTACCTGGGATCTAACCTCTGTTTGGCTGGCCTGCCTTAGAGCCTGCCCACCACCTGCCCCCTCTTTGGAACACCTCTTTTCCATTCCCCAGACCCTCCTTTGGCTGGCATGAAGCTATCTTTCCTCCATTACAATGGTGATGGAGATGGCCTCTGGCTCCCAAGGTGACTCAAAAGTATGGCACTTTCGCAACACCTCTTATTAGTGCAAGGGACTTCTGCCAGTCCCTCTGCAGATAAGGATTGTGTCCTAACACAATTCATAAAGCATTCTTGGACCAATCTGGTTCTATTATGATACTCTTCAGAATGTGGGCAACTCTAAACACCCTGGAGTAAAGGGGTTCCAGAAACTTGAGGATCACATCCTCTCATGATGATCATCCCTGAAAGTGGAGGAACTTACCTAAAGTATACCTCATCTAGATATACAATATTGGCCATATGAACAGTTGGCCATATGGATATTGAATTTTGGACAAATGATCTGCAAAAATGTCTATGGGACTTTATATCTAGCAGGTGAAGAGAGGATTACTAAAGTGTGCTAGTTTCCTTTTGTAGTAGATGCAGTACAGTTGGAGTAGGGAAAAAGTGACAGTGGGCAGAAAACTGAAGAGGATCTGAAGGGTCAGTTGAGATGCATCCAGAGAGATGCTTCCAGATGAAGCCTTATTGGATTGAGGGACACACTGTGGCATGATAGCATTGCTCATCCAAGTACAATGAATTTCGGCTGATTTGCTAAGAGCCTTCTTCTGGCTATGAAAATTCAGGAACCAAATTGTCAGAGGCAAGATTGAAATGAAGTTGGGAATGGAAATTTCTTGGTTTCTCTAACCTTGATAAGTACAGTAGATCCATATTGGGATAGAGTGCAAAGAGGACATAGAGTAAAATTATAACCATGTCTACTCAAAAGTAAGCCCCATTGTGTTCAATGGGTCTTACTCCCAGGAAAGTTTCTTTAGAATTGCAGCCATAATGTGCTATCAGACTAGACCAGGCCTGCTTGATGTGGAAATGGCAAAAAAAGAAAAATGCTTACAGGAACTAATTCAAAGTTCACAAGGTAGAGTGCAATGTTCTTAGCAGCTGCTTGCAAAACCCAAAGGGTATAGTTAGCTATGAGAAAAATTTTAATGGTTACGTTTCCTCTGTCCTTTTGTTTTGGGTCCAAGGTGTATTTAATTGGTAAATTCTGGCTGCAATCCTAACCACTTTCCTGGTAGTAAATACTACTGAACACAATGGGACTTATTTTTGAGTAGACATGCTTAGGATTGCACTACTTATCTTGTTCAATACATAGCAATGCTGCTTTGCTTTTGCTGGTTTTTGACCCTATTAATAAATTGACTGACCAAAACTGGCCAGATTTGTATTTTGTAAATTTCTTTCCCTTTCTAAAACATGTACATCTGTGTCTGTATTTTTGCATATGGAAACAAGCACTTGGGAGAGGACAAATTTCTATAACAATATTGGCAGAAACATTTGCCAGGCCACCTTCTGTGAACACTAGTTTGAGCTCTTAGATTCCACATAAGCTGAAGCTGCATTTATCCTTCGAACATCTTCCTGCTTTTGAAACAAAGAGATTGTGCAGTGAATACAGCAGAGAAACACGGAATAGTCCTATAGAACAGAGCTGTGCCCTTCAATCTTCCGTGATTTTGCCCATGTATTCTTTTTTCATGCTCAAATGCTCATTTGTCCTTTGAGATTCCATGCCCTTGCAAAAAGGTATATGCAAGTATAGTGGCTGGTGGGCAGCTGTGAGTGTCTGTGTGCGGGGAGCCCTTTGTATAGTATTCTTTTTAAATAACAGACTGAGAAAAGGGAGTGATGAGTCTCTTAAGGAAACATAAACACTGTGTACTCATTAGGAGGCTCATTATAAATAAAGTGGAGAGAAGGTGCCCTAAGAGCAAGCTCTTTCGCGGGCGTTTATTAGGACAAAGAGCTTCTTTAATAGGGCAGCCGAAAAGCACTCTGCCGCAATCATTAATAAACATTACCACTTTTACTGACTTCTTGGGAACAACTTTGTCCTTTTTATTTTTGTTTTAAAAGGACAGGAACCTCTTTACTGTGTGCAAATTTCTGATATGCTAGACAGAGCAACAAAATGTTGCAATGCTTTTGCCACAGTTGCAGTTTTGCCAGACTACTGTGCGATATTGAACGAGGACATTGGGATGCCCTGATCAGGTGCATAGGTGACACTAGTAAGCATTGTTGGGAGAGTGTTGGGTGATGCAGGTTGGGAGTGTCGGGGGATGACTAACCAAAATTTTTAAAATCTTTGTATTTTTAAAATAACATCACCAGTGGGGTAGCTAGGAGGGTGTAGGGGATGCAGTTGCACCACATTAGGGGGGCTACAAGCTGAGCTTGACACTTGTGGCTAAAATTGTGAAAACGGTATGCATGAATGATAATACCATCATATTATATATCATTGGAAAGGTAATTTAATGCAGAATGTAATGAAACAAACGGCATTGGAATATCTATATTCTATCAAATGTTATGGCCAATTACTGGTAACCAGAAAATGAAAATACCAGCTGCTTGTGGAATAAAAAGTGGATTTTCTTAACCCAAACTTTACCATAATTCTGATACTGTATGGAGCTAATAAGGTATTAATACAAATCAGCTCTCATTTCCATATACATATTTCATAATACAGTTGTTCATGCTAACTGGGTATACAAGCACTTCTGAGTGGTGCTCCTCTTATATTTAGCAGGGAAAGAATGACCCTCTTTGCCCCACACAGTTTCCCTAACCATAAAAGGGACACAATTTTCATTTTTTATTTAATTAAATTTGATTTTGTTGTTGGTGGGGAAGGAGGGAACCAATTCTTTGACTCCAGGTAGCAAATATTGCTTTAGCTCTGCCACTAGCAAAGCAAATGGGTGGTGAACTACTCAGGAGGAGAAAGCAGGTTTTTCCCCAATTTTCTTTTTAAAAGTACCTGATGATGTCACTTCTGGTTTTGATAACACTTCTGGGGCAATATTTTTTAGCTTTATACATTATCATGAGCTATGCCACCAGAATAATGCTATGCTAAATTGATGTACAGTTTCATGCAACACGCAATGAATCAAACCTCAAGTCTTGGCACTCCAAACAGCATAGAATTGGGCTGCATGGCAACTGCATTTAAATTGGGTGTCCCTAACCATACAGATAGACAAAGAACACAATCCTAACCATGTCTACTCAAAAGTAAGCCCCATTGCGTTCAAAGGGTCTTACTCCCAGGAAAGTGTCTTTAGGATTGCAGCCTAATAAGCACGTTGGCAGCCTAATATCTTCAAGTCTGGATCAGTTTCTTACCAATTTGTGGGATAATCAGTATGTCAATGAGACCAGCCTCTCTCCCCCCCCCCCTCTGTCTCTCTCCAAACAGTGTCATTTTTTGTTGCTAACAATTCTTGGTGTTCCATCCATTTTTCCATCTTTTTTTCCTTCTTTCCCCCAATGGATACCTGGCCAAATAATCTAGCAGGATCCTAGATTAACATGTTCTTAGCTTTTTTTATAGTTGGTGTACACAATAATTTGTTGAGTGCCTGGGACAAAGTGAGGTTTTTTTTCCTTGTGCCCCCATCCACTCCCTAATTGCTACTGATCCTGGTATTTCAGAAGTTGGTTGACCAGGTCTGGGACTTCTCATGTGTATGTGTCATTGGCCGGTGCCCAACTTGGATGACCCCTAACACAACACTAACTTGTGGCTTTTTGGATCTGTTTTGCTAGCCTGACTGCTTCAAAACATCTCTTACTATACTGATGACAATTATTTTGTTGCAGCCATCTCCCTTGTACCTTGACTAATGTCAAGAGCAGCCTAGCTGTTCTGTTCTCAGGGAGTTTCACCTCTGTACTGATCTACATGTTCTATGGGGTAAATATACCCCTTTACTACCTCTCTGACTCTTGATGAGTTATTGAAGGAAATGCGGTTCAAGATCTATAGAAAAATTACTGGTCCTCTAAATTAGGGGTTGAGGTTGGTTTAAAACAAATTAAATGGGTCATATAGAGTTGGGTAGATAGGGGTGGGTGGGAAGCCGGGGCAGGATCCAGCACTTGTGCCTGGATTGCACTGCTGATTGAGGTGGTGTAGATCCAAGTAGCCCCTTGAGACTGCAGCGGCTCTCCCTGGGGTAAGTGGGAAAAGTTTTCCCTTGCCTTGGGACGAGCCACTGGCTCTCTGAAACTTGCACTGGATACTGTTGGCCTGCCTGTTCAAGTACAATTTAGGATTGCAACATAGGTACTATTAATCTCCCTTCAAATTCATGGATGCAACCTTCTAGTGCAGGAGTCTCCAAAACCCAGCCCTGGGGCCAGATGCAGCCCTCGGCAAAACTCAAGATCCCTCTATCCAGCACCTGGGCAAGCTCAGTAATCCACTCCAATACATTATTATATGTAGATTTAGGTAAATTTATTCAAATTTGAAATGCAAAATAGTTTTTTTTGGCCCCTGACACAATGTCAGAGAGATGATGTGGCCCTCCTGCCAAAACCTTTGGAGGCCCCTGTTAGTGCATGCATGGTTCCAGTTATAGCTGTGGTATGGATGAGTATGGGGATTAAGCAAAGGACTAGGGAGATGAGAATGATAAAGGCCAGAATGGCAAAACATATGACTCAAAGCAGTTGTGATGGCTAGAATCAATGTGACACAAGAGAAATGGTGGAAAGAGATCATTCTAAGCAGAGGAAAGTAAATAAAGCACATTGGACTTCAAATTTTTAAAAAACTGAGAAATGGGGAGAAACATGCAAAATGAAAATCACTGTGAACAAGAAACAAGCACGGCTTTTTTGTCATAGTTTACCATCATCTTGCAAATAGGCCTTTGTGTTTTTTATGAACTCTTCTGAGAAACATTTTGCACATAGACCTTATGCATTAAAGGCAGTGAGCCATGCCCACCAGCACCACTCTGACATGTGTGTGGAAGGGGGGTCTCAGTCCTACACACATACAGCTGTTTGTGCATAGACCCTCTTGTCAGTGTTTAGTGGACCAGAGTGGCATTGGGTTAGGATCAGGAAACACACTGAATGTGGGTTCTGAAGGCACAAGTTGGCTTCATAATCCCTTTCTGTGTATATCCGTGTATTCCTCCTTCCCAGGGTGAAAGAACACCCCTTAACCCTCAATAAAATCTTGGCCAAGTTTCTTCTCATATTTTTTGCTGTCATTCTTGCCCAAGACAACACAACTTTCCAGCAAATGTTCTTGGGGCTTGTTACTGTTCATGTTAGTATTTCCTAATAAAGATTTTTGAGGAACCTTTGGGCAGTTTGTCCACCTTCATCTGCAGCCGTTCCTCCCTCCCCCATCTACATTCAGAATGTTCCTTTTCTACAACAAGCATCAATTATCCTGTAAGGCTACAATTCTCTTTGCAACTCATCATAAAAAGTCCACATTATATTGCTTTTTTCCTGGAGGTTCTTTGAAGCAGAAGGAAATGGGCTTCAAAAGTAACAAGGACCATCTTTCACCTGTGACATTTAATTTGCCTCTAAGGCACAATCTATATTAAGTGAAACAGACTAATAGCTTGAACTGGAGGAAACCACTAGATTGTTTCATGCATTGGTAGACGAAGCCTTCTTTGAATGGGAAAACATCAGAGCAAAAAAGAAGGAATCACTCTAAACAGGGGTCTCCAAACTTTCAGTTTCAGGGTTTTGGACCTTTAACTGTTGTGTAGAGGAGGGAATTTCAGCAGGTACAGCTTGTGATCTGTAAGATGAAAAGCTGCTTCTGGTGAAATTTCCTTCTCTGCACAATTGTTAAAGGTCCTACAGCCCTAAAGTTGGAACTTTGGATACCCCTAAATGGGAGTCTCAAATGTATTTTTTTAAACTTTCACAAGGTCTAGTGTACTCTCAGCTCCAAAGCAATTGCTCTGTTACCTTAAATATGTCCTGAGATATGTTCTAAGGTATATTTTAAATGGTTCTGTTAGTTTAATTCAAGTAGTTGACTCTGTAGTTGTGCTCTTTGAGGTGTGTGTGTGTGTGTGTTTCCTGTGGCTTTCTACTGTCAACCACAAGCATAAGACACCTATATACCACCTATATGGCCACGATTACACTTGATAAAAATTGATTAAAATAATAATTTGTAATAAAAGCCCATAACACCACTTTCAGTGCCCTGATTTTAGGATAACTACATTGCCGTCCGTGAAAAAATAGATTGCTTCTATTTCATACTGAGATATATGGGTATGTAAGCCAGTGGTCCCCAAACTTACTGTGTTCATGGTACATCTTTCATAGTGGCCTCCTTTTTGTTCCTGGCTCTCTGAGGAAGAGGTACCCTAGAAAGTTAGGAAAAGAGGCTGCAGGAGACATCCTGTGGGACCTCTGAATTTGCTACAACACCCTCAGGTAACATACTGCACATTTTTGGAACCACCGGTGTAAGCAAATGCTGAGGTTACTATCCTGCTGGGTCAAATTCCATAAACACAGGAAGGTCAGCCCATGTGTGTGTGTGTATCTGAAAATCCCTAGAATTTTCTATTTCAATGAATAGGGTGAGGTGTCTGTTGTTATCAGGTTCTGGAAGTCTCTTGGATAAAGTTTCATGCTGGTCCCCTCCCCATGGCACTCTTCCTAAATAATACAAGCCATAGCACATTTCTCCAGGTAACACTTGGACATGGTTCATTTTGAAGATGTTCTATTTCAGAATTGTTGATTATTATTGATCTTTCTGTTACTAATTAAAAAATTATGGCTGCAATCCTAACTATGTCTACTCTAAAGTAAACCCCATTGTGTTCAATGGATCTTACTCCCAGGAAACTGTCTTTAGGATTGCAGCCTAACTTAATTAGGAAGATTATACAGCTTGTCCAGCCCCTTTTAGTCTCTTGCTTTGTTAGAAAATTCAGTAAAGGCCTGACCTTGATCAGGAACTGGGCGCTCTGCTCCTCTCTGTATGCAAATGACACTAATTAATCCAACACAAACATCAATATTTTTGCAAAGCATAACCCCAAGTGCCGTTTTATGACTATGTAATTTACAAGGCCTTAAACTACATTAAAATTACCACATACAGTGTTTACAGTTTAATTACACGGCTATTTGCCTTAACCAATCAAGTGTTATTCATATAACACTTCTCCACTGGCCCTAATCTTACCTAAAAAGAAAACAAACCCTCTTGCAGGCCCAATAAGAACAGCAAATATTTAGCAAGAGGGATTCATCCAAATTGGTTCCTCTATTTTTTGTGAATATGTATAAACATTTATTGCATTTATTCTAACGAGAGTAATTGAAGTCTGTCCATTTGCAAAGTCTATTGATGCCTGTTTCTTCTGGGTAATGTAGAAATGGCTCTAGCAAAGGATTTTCTGAGTTGAATATTTACAGCATAATTTTATGGATGTCTACTGGGAAACAAGGCCAACTGAATTCAAAACTCCTGAAATAGTACGTATTGGAATGAAGTCTACTTTATTTTTTATTTGAAATATTTATTATATGCCTCACTTTTCAGTATCAAGTGCTTCAAATAAAAACAACAACTCCCATACATAAGAAGAAACCTCATCGCTTGAATTCTATCCCCCAAATCCAGAGTAACTATGGGAGCACGTAACAGACTTTACCTTCCTATGGGACATAAACCTACCGGAAATTCATATCGGAATCCAGAGTAAGTTGTTCTTACATTGGAGCAAGGGCTCCCTGTATTTAGATTTTGCCTTATGTCTCACTTTTTATGTCACCCCTACAGAGGTGGCAAGCAGTGGAGAGTGAATATTTGGCAAAGAGGTATTGCGCTAAAGAATTAAGCAGCTTTTTAAGAAAGTCTTTTGCTGCATTTTCAAAATCTACTTATTGAAACCAGCTAACAACACAATCCAATGTGTCTCTTTTGCCAATGTAGCTGCCCCCCAAAATCTTGTGCTACATTCGGGGGGGGGGGGGAAGCAGGCAAAGGCTGGGGAGAGTCTCAACTATATAGGCCTCTTGTCTATAAATTCACCAATATTTGGTGCCAGCCTTTCCAAATTCTGTCATGATTCCTGCCCTCTTCCTGTTCTGCTCCATTCCATCCTCCCAACTGAACTACCTGGTACAGTGGACAAATCTGCATATATGCAACCATCTGGCCACTAGTGCACGTTGCTGGCAAGGTATTTACAATGTCTATAAAGCACATTCTGTTACAAGGTGTCAGCTCTCTGATCTGTCTTTATTTACCCCTTTTCCTTCAGGAACCTATGGTTTGGTTCCCCATTGCTTAATTCTGATGTCATATGGGTATGGCACACTTTTGCTACTGTTGCATTCTGTTGTCTGAGCTGTGACTATTTCATTTAGCTAGTTTTATGCCAACTGTGCAGTCAAAATAGTTAATAGAATTGATACTTGGTTACTGATTTCACTTGATAATATGGGTTCAACACTGCAGATTTCATGCAAACTGAAGTAAATAAAAAGGCAGTCTTTCAGTGTTTGTTCCGTGTGGTGACGGGGTCCACTTGTTGTGGATTGAAGTAATCCAGTCCATGATGTAGGTGACATGGGGAAATCTGGCCAGCCTGTCATAAACTGAGGTAAATGTTTGTGAGAATAAAGACGTCATTAGAACACATAATGCTTGTTTATGTAAGCATAGTACATAAAAGAGTTCCATTAAAATAATAGTATTTTTCAGAACTTCAGAAGAAGTATCACCCGGTGTACTTTTCAAATTCTTTTCTTCTTTTATTTCAAAGCCCTGCCATACACAAAACTGGACATTGTAATAAAAAGCATGTGATGAACATTGTATGTGACACCGTGGGTTCTGGACCATGAAAGCTTATGTCACAATATGTATTCATTTGCCTTTAAGGTGCTACAAGATTCTTTTTTGTTTCCAGTGTACATTATTTATGAATATGCATATGATGTGTATGCATCTTGAAACGCTAACGTTAGCATATCTTGTTTGTGTAACTTCCAACATGTGTCTGCATGAGCCAACTTCCAACATGTTGAGAGGCAATGATAGCAAAGTCACTAGAAAGTCTTCCAATCATTCCAATCATTTTTCAGAATTCAGTAAGATAAGATTCCTATATGTGGTTACACTGCCACAAGCTGATGAGGCATGTGGGCAATGGCCTTTATTCTACCATTGAGCACCACCGTACTGCTACACATCCCAATCATTTTAGTAGACAAAGCTGTGAGGATTATTGAGCATCTAATGCTCCAGTCCTAACCTCCATTTAAGCCCCAGCACAAGTCCCACACTGGCCTGGGGGTATCTCAAAAGTGCTGTAAGACACTTTTGTGCCACTCCTGGGTTGGGTTAGGTTAGTGCACAAACATGCACTTGCCTCCCTACATCACCACATGAATGGGAAGACCAGTCAGATGTGCCAGCCTACTTAGGATTGCACCCTCAGTTTAAAAAAATAACCTCAAGAAAGTTTAGTATGTGAATGCAATAAAAGGTAGAAAGTAGTGAGGCAGCATTCCAGCTGAGAAGTATAAGGCAGGTGAAGCAGAGTTGAGGAAGTGACCAGTTTCCTTTTCATGGGCACAAAAGCATGGAGTTGAGGAAAAATTACTTCCTCCAATCTCGGTGATTCAAAATGCATATCCCTGCTAACTGGATAAGATGTACTTTTTCACGTGGGTGCTCCTCTTTTATTAGTAGAGTAAGAGTAATCACAGCAGTGTCTTGGCCCTCCACCACTAGTGACGTTCCTTTTTTCCTAAAGCTTTTTTCTTTTTTTTCACGTGGGGGAAAAAACTGAAGTAGGGAACGGGGGCCACAGCTTTTAAGGCCTAAAAGCTTCTATAATACACAGTACTACTGGAAAGAGAAGGAAGTGCAGTTCCAAATAATTCTGGTACAATCACTGAGCCAGAAGAACAATTTTCTTTTGTCATAGTTTGGAAAAGGTTTGGACACTAGATAATTTCAATGGCAGTGGAAGTGAGATGATGGGCAAAACTGGATAAAAAAGCCTGTTTTCTTAATTCTGTTACTTAATTCAGGCCTGATCTGGATCAAGCCCAAATTGATTTCAGTTGGATCCACTCTGAACTGGGCCCAGGAGTATGACCTCAGTACATGATGACAATATTAGGCACATTTGGACTATGCAAAGGACTTCAACTATATCGATACTGTATATAAAACTGAAGAGTCACTGACTGACTCTCTGATTCAGGACATAATCTTATGCAGGTTTACTCAGAAGTAAACCCTATTCTGTTCAATTCTGTTCCCAGCCCAAACCCTTGGGCCTACAAGCATGAAATTTGGGGAGTATACTCCTTCTTTGATGTAAGGACCCATTAAGAACCAATTTGGTGCCTGCTGGTTTCCATGCCCAGTGGCGCTGGGGGCCTAATGCCCAATTCTTGGTGCTTGGCAGGGTTACCCAGTGCCTGGTGCCCAGGGTTTGGAGGGATGCCCACTGCCCAGAGGTGCCCACTGGCTGGTGGTGCCCAGTGACTGACTGAGCCCACCACATGGTGATGCCTTGTGGTGCCCAGAGCCTGGTAATGATGCCCAGTACCCTGTGGTGTGGGGTGCCCGGTGGTGACCAGGGTGTCAGTGGTGTCTAGTACCCAGTAGTTTCCCGCTGCCTGCTGTTGGCCACCAGTGTCCAGTGCCCGCTGGTCACTACTGGTGCTTGGTGGTGGTCTCTGGTGTCCGCTGGTGCCCAGTGCCTGTTGGTGCCCAGCAGTGCCCACCAGTGTCCAGTGCCTGCTGGTGTCCAGCTTTTCCAGGTGCCCAGGAATATTATTTAAATTTTACTCCCACAATAATGGCTACTTTAATAATATATTTTATAGCGCTACTTAAGAAGTTCCTGCTTATAATATCTTACAACAGCTCTCTAAGCTACAGTATTGTTATCTATATAAAGGAGATCAGGTCTGCATAGAGCTGCCTTGTCAGGTCATAGCAGAGGCAAGGTTCAAATCAGGGTTATCCTTCTTCATAGCTGAGAAACTGCTATTTTTACCAACCAGCTCTCTGTGGCATGGATGCATGAAGGAACACTCAGAAGTGCTGCAAAGTACACCTAATTCTCAAAAGTGGAGCAATCTGAAATGCACCCTATGAAAACTGGTGGTTTAATATCTGCTCGCTATAACTGATGCACAATAATAGCCTGGCCTGTGGAAAAGATTACAAACAGATATCAACTGATCCTTTTGATTATAACCATCTTTCCTTACTCTTTTTCCGAGGTTAGCAGATTAGGAGTTGGAGAAACTTTGGGTTGCAAAATCTTTTTGCAAAAGGTTGTTCATGAAAAATGATTCACTTATAGATCCCTCCATTTGGAGTGCCACTATTGGTGCAAATATACAGTGCTTTATCAGGGGTTTCAAGGAGGTGCTTGATTTCACTGAATGGTAAAATCCAACCATCCACAGCAAGTACGGTTCAAGATGTCCCACGGTATGCAGTCATGGTGAAACATGAGCAAACAGCTCCATTTTCGAATAGCTTTGGTTTCTGTACAGGCTCGAGGTCATGGTTTGTCTTAAATTTAATGTGCTTTCCAAGCCTGCAGTCATGTGAGTGCTTATCTCCTAATATTGTGCATATATATAAATGGATTTTTTGAGTACAAGGCTGGGGTGTTCTGTGTAGTTGCATATAAAATATTCATTGTAAAACTCTTGCTGACACAATGCTTTCATTCTCCATGAGTCTTGCGGAATATGGTCTCAGATATCATGGTAGATTAGAAATCAGTCTGCCTCAACAATTGTGTCCTTTACTTCAAGGTCTCCCAGGGCATCTACCCATGTGACAAGGCATGAGAGACCAGTTTTCAGTATGGAATTCATGCATGACACAGCCCTCCGAATCCAGAGGGCAAGGACTGAAAGATCTGTAATATGCGGGAAGAGATGAAACATTAATTTGATGGAAAGGGCAATCAGAGAAACCAAACTGTGAATTGATCTGTTTATAGTTGACTGGAAGGTGGGAAAAAGGTGGATGCTGATAAAAGAGCATGTGTTTCGGAGTGGACAGCTTTTGAAATGAATGTCAGCGCCTTAATTTGTATTGAGAGGTATCTCGAAATCCTTTTCACGTGAGCCTGATAGGAGGTGGCAGTTGCTGCAACAAGCAGCTTGTTCAATGCTGCAAGGAAGAAACCACTGACAGGAGTGTGTCTCAGATGGTCATTTATGCGAAGAGTCAAAGTGGATGAGCAGATGACATGTTAAATAAGTGCCAGGGCAGAGTGACTGGCAGGCAGGAAACAGAGGGACAGTGCAAGAACATGATTCTAGATCATTAGTTTCTAAACTATGTTTTTTAACCCCTATGGGCACTATTTATCTTGTTAACTATCACACTGGATGTCACTCATTCAAAGACCTGCTCCAAGTGTATTTAAAAATAGTGTTATGTACATGTGTACATGGGGCAGCAGGACCTGGAGCACTGTCCATGTCAATGCTGCAGCCGCCACATTTCAGCCATGCTGTTGTAGAAAAGGAGTAAATGGGAGAATATAAAAACTAATCCCCTTACAGTGATGGGTACTTTTCCAATTTAGAAACTGTGAGTTCTCTCCCCACAGTAGCAAAGGGGTCACTAAACTACAATTCTAGCATAAGATAATTGAGCTGTATACATTCTTTTCAATCATTTCTGATTTGTTAGACTGAATATTCACAATCACAAATATCATTTTTTTTTTCCTAAATGTAGAACTTCCTGGTGGCGTTGGGCCAGTTGGCTGCCCCAAGGCAGGTGGTCCTGGGCTGCCCTAGCTGGGGCAGCCTAAGCAGTTTAGGAGAGGCATGTTGAGGACATGTTGAGGCATGTTGAGGACATGCTTATCATTGCCTAGGGCAGAGCAGTTATGCTGTATCCAGAGCCTGTTTCAGGGCAGAAATTCCATTCTAAGGGGGGTCTCCTCGGGTGCAAGCCCTCCCTAGGTGTCACTAATATGGTGCCTACTGAGCATGCTCTAGAGCAGTTAGGGCAGGCCAGGCTTCCTGACTTTCTGGAGGCAGCATAACTTTCTGCTCTAGATTCAAAATAGTTGGGACAACCCATCTAGGGCACTCCTCACTGCCCTAACTCTGATTGTGCCCTAAAGCTTTGTAAGCTGTCTTGGGAATTTGTGATGGCGTGGGAAAGGTGAAGTATATATTATTGGGATATGAGACTGCTGTAGTACCAAGCAGTGGAACTTCAGATGACTGAGAAACATCTAAAATTGATAGTAACATATGAATGTTTTTTAAGTTCCAGTTAAGGTACTAGTAAAAGTATTTGTATGATTACGAAGAATCCTGCATGAAATTTGGTGGTGATGTAATGTTTGTTGGTGCCACAGACTAAAATGTTATCTTCTGGTACTGTATTTGCAAGACTGGCATCCTTGGCACAAAACATATGCATTAAATCCAAGATTACTCAGATATAATTGTATCCAAAGATATACAGTGGTGCCTCACATAAAGAGCTTAATTTGTTCCGGAGGCATGCTCTTTAAGTGAAATGCTCTTTTAAGTGAAGCAGATTTTTCCATAGGAAATAATGGAAACTCAGACGATTGGTTTCACAACCCCCAAAATATTCATATAAAAATATTAACTGGATGTAAAAATGATGACAAAACATTGTAATTGAATTCAAAACATGCATTCAATGTGCATGATCCTATGCAGTCTACTTAGGCTGCAATCCTAAAGATACTTTCCTGGGAGTAAGCACCATTTAACAAAATGGGGCTTACTTCTGGATAGATGTTCTTAGGAGGCTGCAATCAAAAACACTTTCCTGGGAGTAATTTAGAAACTGTGCTCTTACTTCTGAGTAGGCATAGTTAGGAGACTGCAATCAAAGACACTTTCCTGGGAGGCTTACCTGGGCTGCTGCTGGAGGTTCACGGTGGTCGTTGGGGGCAGTTAGGGGCAGCTGCCTCTGGCACCTCCAGGCAACTGCCCCCAAGTTGGGGACAGTTAGAGGCAGCAGCACTGGTTGGCAGCCCTTTTAAAAAGCCTCTGTGTGGAGCATCAGGGCTTCATAGCATGCATGCCCGTAGCATGCTTGCTTGTTAAACAAAGCGGAACTTGTTATGTGAAGCAAGATTTTTTAGAAATGTTTGCTTGTTATGTGAAACGCTTGTTAAGCGAGGTACCACTGTACCTTCAAAAAACAGTTGGGGCAGTCCTGGGACAATGAATGATGTCTGTTCTGGTCAGAAAATAAAGGAAGGACTTCCAGATATAATGTATAACTGACATGAAATTCATAACACAAAATATGACGATGCCCACCAGCTTACATGTCTTAAAAATTTGAACTCCTGAGTGATACACTCATCACTTATTAGTAGCTAATTTGGCTAAGCAGAACCTTTACATTGATTTCCCTACCACAGCTAATGTCACAGTTTTTAGCTCCCAGATCTGGTACTTAGATGTAGTATCTGTGCAGTGATTTTGCTGGGGGTTTAAGATGTTAAATATTTACAGCACCACAACTTGCTATGTAAATGGCTTTCTTCTCATTCCAAGTTATTTGGGGAGCTGAAAGTAATGTGGAGGAGACACCTCCATGTTGCTTTCATCGCCTGGTATGGCTCTGGTGGTGAGGGATGTGTTGCTGTATCATCAATAGCATTTTGAACCATTTCCTGAGAGTGCTCTAACTGTGCACTGCTCAGATGCACATGCACACAGTTATTCTGCTGATGAATATTGTAGAGCTGACCCCTTCATTGGACAAATACAGTGAACTCAGTCAGCTCAAAATAATATGCAATGACGCAGTGGGAACAGTTTTAGTATCAGTTGACATATAGAAAGACTATATTAAATACCTTCTATAATTAAAAAATAAAGCCACAAAGAATGAACTCTATCAAACAAAATAAATAGCTATTATAAGGGGAGGAACATTACATTAGAACAGTGGTTCTCAATCTTCCTAACACCGTGACCCTTTTATAAGTTCCTCATGTTGTGGGGACCCCCAACCATAAAATTATTTTCGTTGCTACTTTATAACTGTAATTTTGCTACTGTTATGAATTGTAATGTAAATATCCGATATGCAGGATGTATTTTCATTGTTACAAATGAAATGTGAGTTCTATGCACACATTGAACACAATGGGATTTATTTCAGAGTAAGCATGCATAGGATTGGGCCCTGAGGCTGCAATCCTGTCCACATTTACATGGGAGTAAAGGCCATCCTGACTATAATGGGATTTATTTCAGAGTAGGCATGCATAAGATTGGGCCCTGAGCCTGTCAGTCAGCCACAGTGCGCGCAGCTACAGCCAGAGGTCTGGCAAGCTTGACCTGGCCCCCTGCACCAGGGGTCTTTAGGCGACCCCCAGGAAAGCTCTAGGCGACCCCCAAAGGGATCCCGACCCCCACTTTGAGAAACGCTGCATTAGAAGGATATCACATGTAAGGAGAGTGTTGTGGAAGGAAATATATGACATGGATGTCTATAATAGTGGCATTTGTTCAGAGGGAAGAAAAAAAATAAATGGTAAGTCAAAAGTACAGTACAGACAGGCTGTAAATTCTAGAACAGGTGTAGCTGCTGTAAACATGTTTCCTTATCACAAAGACTGTATTTTGCATCCACCTACAAGACTTCTGTGTATAAAAAAGAGAAAGAGAGAGGTTATGTGTACAGATGGTTAACTGCTAAAATGCCCAGAAGGTTCAACTCATCTGTGCTAGCAAAGATGAGGAGAATTTTCCACTGACTAATTCACAGGTGTTTGGGAAGTTCTGGATTACATTCAGATTTTGCAGTTCTTTTTTGTTTGATCAAATGATGCCTTAGGTTAGATGTTGGAAATGTGAAGCCTCCTGCCCCCCTTTTATTATTTTGTCCAAATGATTATAAGAACATCAGCATTGATCTCTAGAGAACAGGGGTATTGAGAAATCTTTTGGCATGTGAGTCTAACAGTCATTACAGATTGAGGCTGTGGGCCACCACTGTCCCTGGGCTGCTTCTCTTTTTCCGGGACACATTGCATTGCCTCGGGTCAGTGACTCGTAGCTTGCTTGCCCATTGTTGTCATGGTCATATTTTGGCAAGAAAGCATAATTATTTCCTGCCTTATGCTAGGCCTTTCTCCTGCTCTGCTCTGCTCTCTTATTAGCCTACAACCAGAATGGCAGCAAAAAAAGAGCAGGTGTTTCAACTGCTTGTCTGCTGGGCTGGAATAGGGATGTAAAAGTGACATTCTCCACTGGGGTCGGCTCCGTTGGCACTACACTTTGGTTGCTCTCTATCTTTGGCAAAAGCAGCAGTTAATGCAGAATTTTTATTTTACAAAAGTTTAGGAAAAATCAGGTGGTTGAGCAAAGTGAAGAACTATCTTTAGTTCAATAGCACCACTGTGGGCTTAAGTAGTTGAACAATCAGCATGTGCTCAGGTTGCCTTTTTAAAAAAAGTGTCACACTGGTAGATTCTCAAGAACAGGAGAATACAAACTTTTTTGGCAAGAGGGTCACATCATCTATCTGACTGTCATACCTCCTGCTGTTCCTCAGGAGAGGGGAGGGGGTTTCACAGGGAGGGGTCTCGGGGGTCTGGCATTTGTTCATACCTTTGGTGTGGAAAGAAGATTCGAGAGGCTGCAGGTTGGTTCAGGTAAGCTTGCTTTACTTTTCATTTCAGGTTTCTTAGGTTGCAAATAACATCAACAGGTAAGTCCAACAGAAGGATTCAGAACTTCCTCCAAACTACAGGGACTCTGCGTGGGGCAAGGCCAGCTCTACCCTGCACCGCATGGTATGTTAGAGGCCTGTGGTGAGAGGCAGGGTACCAATGCCCCTTGTTCCACTTCACACACTTCTGTCCCCGCCTGCCTGCCTTCCACTCAAACTTCCACTCCTGCCTGCCTTTATATAGGGCTCCCCCCTTCCTCCTACCTCGATGGACTCTCCCATTGAGGAGCCATGGGGGACTCCTCTAGCACCAACCACCTTGCTTCCCCCCACTGGCTCATATCCAGGGTCTGCTGTCCTCCCTGAGGTTGGGCTTCTGGGTGGCACAGCGTAAAGCTCCGCATCATTTCTGGGCTCCAATCCTCTTCCTCCTTGGATGAGCTCTTTTTAGCCCAAGCCTCCAGCGACCTGGACCAGGTTCTCCTGGGCTTGTCCTCATCACCCAAGGGGTCAAAGTAGATTGAGTCCAGGATCATTTCAAGAAGGGAGATCTCTTCTTCCTCTTCCTGACACTGACCAAAAGGAAAAAAAGAATTTATTTACATTTCATAGAATCATAGAGTTGGAAGGGACCCAGTAAGTCATTAGTCCAACCCCCTGCCTGTAGTAGGAAATCCTTCTAGAGCATTTCCAACAAGTGCTCGTCAAGCCTCTGCTTGAAGATCCCCAGTGAGGGAGAGTCCACCACCTCCTTTGGCAATCTGTTCCACTGCTGAACCGCCCGAACTGTCAGAAATTTTTTTCGGATATCTAACTGGAATCTCCTTTCTTGCAGTTTGTACCCATTGGTTCTAGTTCTGCTTTCAGAAGCAGCAAAGAACAAATGAGCCCCTTTCTCCCTATGACTGCCCTTCAGGTATCTGAAGAGGGCAATCATGTCTCCTCTCAGCCTCCTCTTCTCCAGGCTGAACATCTTAAGTTCCCCCAACCTTTCCTCGTAGGGCTTCCCTTCCATCCTACTGATCATTCTTGTCACTCTCCTCTGGACTTGCTCCAGTTTCAAAAGTGAGTAAATTTACATAAATGAATTCAAATCAGTTCATAAACACTTTCTAATACAAAAAAGGGATGATCTTCAGATTACTTCATAAGCACTTTGATACATAGAGACGGGATGTGTATTCAGCCCTCAGAAAACCCTCTGGAGTTCCAGGAGCAGAACTTAGGGTGCAATCCTAGCCCTGTCTACTCAGAAGTAAGTCCCATTGAACATGGGAACATTGTAATCAATGGGACTTACTCCCAGGAAAGTGTGCTTAGGATTATTTACCTTAGTTATACCCCACCTTACTTGTAGAGAACCAACTTCTCTCACCTCTTAAGGATTGCAAGGTTTGCCTGAGGACTAGATGGAGGGGACTTGCTGTGGGCCACATGGAAGCTCACATGGGCCACATCTGATCCCCGGGACAGTGTTTGGATACCTCTGCTCATGACCCATTTGAAAGAGAATAGTTCTGCAGTCCACAGCTAACAGATGGAATGGGTGGGTAATGAAACTTTAGCTAGTCTGTAGAGTTTATAGACTACAGCTAGTCTAACATCAGTGTACATGAAAATGGACATATGGCATGTTCAGTTTTCAACTAATATTTACTATTACTTACCATTATTTGTTGTTATGGTATTATCCATAGAACCCTGTCCCAAGAGACTTGCAATCCATGTACTGAGTCAAAGGAAACAACAGAAGAAGGCAAGGACAAACAGAAGAATAGGCATAGAACCCTGATTCTGGTTACATTGGACCCCCCATTTTATTATGGTAGTCCATTCTGCAGACCTCACTATATTATGGAAATATTGTAATGTGGACCCTGTAAACACATTGCTGTTTTGGTCATTTGTTTCAGAACCCTCAGAATTTGAATTTTCTGCCACAGAATGAAGTCATTTCCATCAATGAAAGGTGATTTATAAGGTGCTTAGTGCAATTTTTGGGGGGCTGTGGTTATCCATTTACGCATTTTTGAAGTTATAAAACACAAATAACAAGGCTGTATCCTTTCCTAAGTACACACAAACACAATGTTAAGAATCTGCTAAATGCTGAGATATTACCTAGATTAGAAGGTGTGCATTTACATTAGCTATAATGTTCTGAAACTATTTAACACAGGGATCCACTTTTTAAAATGACCGTTTGTTGGGATTCATTCATTCATTCATTCATTCACTTACCTGTACTTACTTAGGCTGTAATCCTAAGAGCATTTTCCTGGGAGTAAGCCCCATTGAAATCAGTGGAACTTACTTCTGAATGGACACAAATAGGATTGCACTGTTACTTACTTGAAATATTTCACTGTACCGAACAGTGGTACCTTCTAAAACAAATGCTTTGTAAGACAGATGCTTTGTAAGACAAACTAAAATTTCTAAGGCATTCTGCCTTGTAAGACAGATAGTTTTACAACAAAAATTTGTTGTAAAAATTTGTTGTAAAATGAACAAATTGATGGCTCTGCATCATGAGCAACAGCAAGAGGTTATGGAGGAGACTCATCTGCAGAAGAGGAGGAGAATCAGGAGGAGGAATCCCTCACTTCAGATGAGATTAAGGACATTTGTAAACATTGGGAAATTGTGCAAACTTTTGTAGAAAAGCACCACCCAAACAAGGCTGTAAGTGCGAGTGATGAATCTTTGAATGACAATGCAATGTCACATTTCCCTGTAATCCTCTAGATTCCTTGTTAAAATTGCTCAAAAAGATACCAGTGATTCTTTTATTCATCCTTGGCCATAAAGATTTTTCTTTTCTGTTTTTCTGTACAGTATATTACAATGTTTTATTAATATTACAGTAATTGTGTTCAGTATTACAGTATTTTGTCATCATTTTTACATACAGTTAATATTTTTATATGAATATTTTTGGGTTGTGGAACCAATCACTTGAGTTTCCATTATTCCCTATGGGAAAATCCGCTTTGTATAAAAAATGCTTTGTAAGACAAACATGCTTTCACTACAAATTATGTTTTCCTTACAAGGCACCACTGTATTTGTAAAAATCTTGATCCATTTCTTGTGATGAGGTAGCCCTAGTGACTATCCTCAAGGCTTGAGTTGCTAACAGTGCAATCCTAATGCACTCTGCAATGGCCAGGGAGTGTTGTAAAAGTGCCATAAGGCACTTCTGCACCACCCTGAAGGACTTTGACTGGCGCATGCCATCCTGCATCTCTGCGGGGATGGGTGAAGGGTGAGTTGCGCTGCCAAAGCTTAGGCTACAATCCAGAGTAATTATGGGACCTTTTACACCGACATAGTTACAGTGCCACCTATGGGAAACCTGTGGGAAATGCATAGAGCAATCTAGAGGAAGTGCCTCTTATGTCTTCCCATAGTTACTCTGGATTGTAGGGTTTGCCAGCAAAAGGGTTGAGAAAGGAGGAGGAAAAGGAAGGGACTGTGAGTGGAAGGGCAGGAATTGGAACATAGATCAGCAGTTATGCCGGATCTAAGCCTCCAATTCCAGTTGACATGGAGTAGCCAAAGCCTGCTACTGTCTGCTCATATTTAGGGCAAAATCCATAGCAGTTACAGGTCCATGCAGTTACGTCACCCTCTAGTGTTATCTTATAGAAAGTCATCTTAACTGCTCCAGAGCAAGGGGCTTAATTTCACTTTAGGATATAGGCCATAGGTGTACTAAATCTGACTAGTGTACTAAATCTTCCAGAGGTGTACTAAATCTGACTAGACTATTGGGGCTGCTGAAGCCCTCTCTCATGGAAGGGGCGAAGCTTCCCTTTTCCCACAGTAGCATGTCAGCAGTCCCACAACTTGTGCCATATTCAGTGCAAGTTAGGATCACACTGTTATTTAATGTGATCCCACTTAGAGCAGGCCTCCGTCAGTCTTGAAAGACTATGGTATCATGGTCGGCGCTGCATACGCTGCACTTGAAGCACAAAAGCCTGGGTTATCCTTATGGAGGATAAGCTGTTACCCAAGCAGCAAATCCCCCCTCTCCACGCCACTGAATTAGTCCAATGGAAAGGCAGAGCCGATACGATTGGATCCAGCTGGCGTTGCAGAGCTGGGCTAAGGACAGGAGCTCACCCTGTCTTGTGGGGCTGACCTGGGTCTCGAACCCTGGCCTGCTGGTTAACAGGCACAGCGTCTTAATCACTTGTGCCACCACAGCCCATTTTGTGAACTGGGAAAAAGCACTACAGAACTTGGAAAAAACACATATGACAAACATTTATCGGCCTTTATTTACAAAAGCTTGCAAACTCCAGGTGTATAGATGTTTGCAGAGAAGTTAGCCACTATCTGATTTTCAAATAGCCTCAGGTCTTTCCTCATTAGACACTCACTACCCATCAAGTGAGTCCTGACCCACAGTTTGAGAAGTTCCGCGCTATGTCCTTCCCTACAGAAACACTTGCTGGCCTAGTGGAAAGTAAACAAGAGTTTTAATATAATTGAGTATTCTGGCTAATGTAGTGTTCATACCATAACTCAGAGGTACTCAAAGTGGGGATTGGGACCCCCATGGGGGGTCACTAGAGGGTGGAATTCACCATCTTGGAATCTGGCACTGGGCTTTCCTGGGAGTAAGTCTCATTGAACGCAATGCGATTTACGTTCAAGGAGACATGGAGGCGCACTCTCCTGGTAAGTTTGACAGGGGCTCCCAGACAGATTTTTAAGTTTGAAAGGGAGTCCTGAACTGAAATGCCTGAATACCACTGTCAAAAACCAGAAAAAAATAATCACCAGAATAAAGCTTGTGTGTGGAAACACATTTTGAAATTTCCTGTGGCATGTGTGTGGCAATAGGAGATACCAAAGGAGAAGAGGGGGACAGGAAAGGGCTTGGAGTTGGATAGGGACGAAAATTTTCTTGTCAGTTATGGGGACAGTGTTCCTCCTCAGCTTCTCATGGGCACTTCATTAAGCATCACTGACATTCTAAAAACAGCAGCAGAATCTTATTTCGATAAATAAGGAACAAATAATGAAAACCAGCTTCCGAAAGGTTGCTCGGCAGCGTGAGAACTTGGCCCCGCAGTTTAGAGCATTCCAGGAAAAGACGTGCCCAAAAACCCATGGAACCATGAACTGAGGTAACGCTGGCAAGAAGCTGCAAAGCCTAACAAAGTACCCTCCTCATAAAGATATTTTTATTTTGCTGGGCTGTATGTGTGCGTATGGGTGTGGGCATGCATGTGTATGTGTGTGTGTATACAGGTATATATGTGTTTATGTGTGTGTATTGTATACACACACATGGGCTGTGGGTGGTGCAAGTAGTTAAGACACTGTGCCTGTTAACCAGCAGGTTCGAGACGCAGGTTGGCCCCACAAGACAGGGTGAGCTCCTGTCCTTAGCCCAGCTCTGCAACGCCAGCTGGATCCAATCGTATTGGCTCTGCCTTTCCACTGGACTAATTCAGTGGGGTGGAGAGGGGGGATTTGCTGCTTGGGGAACAGCCTATCCTCCATAACAATCTAATCCAGGCTTTCGTGCTTCGCCTGCAGCGTATGCAGCGCAGAGCACGATACCATAGTCTCTGAAGACTGACGGAGGCCTGCGTATATATATGTGTGCGTGTATGTAATATAAATACACACACACAACCCGGCAAAATAAAAATCTCTCCTTGTGTTTTCCTGTCAGAAGAGGCTGTGGGGCTTGTTTCCTGGCAACGTGCCCCAGCTCCTTCACTCCGCTGAGACTCAGCTACCCCTAGGGGGAGCCCATCGGCTGTCAGCCTCCAGCCAGAACCTGTGTTTAACTAGCTCCTTCTGGGAGGCAGGCAAGCTTTCCGCGAGCACAATTAGAGCATCTGTCACTGGAAGACGGAGCCGAGCCAGGCAGCGAAATGTTCGGTGGCTGGAGTCCTATAGGACCAAATCATTGGGCGACGCAGAGGGGCCAGTTTGGATGACCTGGCTCCTAATTTCTGTTTGAGAGAGGGAGAGTTGTATGAAAACCGATGCAATAAATCTCGCTTGCTTGTCAGAAATTTCAAGTAAACAAAATAATAGTTCTCAGGAGAGGCCTACGCTTAACATTTTTTTTTTCTTTTAACAGGGAATCTTCTATAGTGATACCTTTTTCCCCTGCTTAATTCGTTCTGGAAACATGCTTGTAATCCAAAATGCTTGCATATCAAAGCAAATTTTGTAATAAGAAATAATGCAGACTCAGACTATTTGTTCCACAACCTAAAAATATTCAGATAAAAATGGTTAGAATACAGTGGCGCCTCATGTAACAAGCGCCTCACGTAATGTATGTTTCATGTAACAACTCTAAATTTCCAAGAAATCCTGCTTCCTGTTACAAGGAAACCCCTTTGGCACCTAATGGGTATGCATGCTATGCCATCCTGATGCTCCATGTGGAGGCTGTTTAAAAAGGCTGCCGGCCAGCGCTGCTTCTTCTAACTGCTCCCAAGTTGGGGGCAGTTGCCTGGGGGTGCCAGATGGCTTATACTATATTCTGGCCTTAGTAAGCAGATTGCAGGCCAAACTAGGCCAGACTTCTCCCATCAACTTCTACTAATCTTCCTGGTAACCTATACTTCTGCTCCTGTTGCTGTTGCCTCTCTTACCTTCTTTCACAGCTCTTGTTAGTTCTATTATTCCTTACAGTGCTCACAAATATTTTTAGTACGTATGCTGTTCATAAGTTTAGTTGATTGCAGGCAAGTATTCTTATATATCTATATAACACTCATCTGAGTACTTCAGAACATGAAGTAGCACCATACTTCGCTGGTAGCTGTTTTGGTTATGTGAGACAGAATGTAGTTACATGTGATAGCTATGAAAACATGATTACAGTATCAGTCATGGATGCAAACTAGAATCTTTGTTCCATTTGGCTAGAATCTGTGTTCTCTTTGATACGCTTATTTAAAATTGCTATCGAAGTAGGCAATATTGTGGGATTACAACCCTTTGCAAGAACATCTTCCCTATGTAAAACCTAGTGACATTCAGTAAAGTGTGAAGCGTATGTACCGTATATGGTGAAAGAAACAAGTGCCACATGAGGTAGAAGAGAGATAGGTTGAGCGTGTTGCAGCATAGCCTTGCTGAAGAGAGATTTTACATTTTTAAAAAATTGAGATATATCCTGTAGGATTAGAGTGGGGATGGCCCATCATTTAGAGAAGGAAATGTTTGAAATGAGGACTGCATGAAGATCAGTAGTCTCACTAAAGTCTGCTTCACCTGGTGAAGATAAAGAACAAGTCATGCTTTTGATCATCAACACTCTTGGAGGATGTGCCAGAAGAAGATGCATGGCAACTGCTAATGGGCATGACAATGCATCATCACCATGTCCCTGCAGGTTTTTTCTGCTACAGCCTTTGATAGTATAGAGATAGTTCAGCATAGAAATTATTCATCAGATGATAGGTATCATGATGGTACTACTTCTAAAAAAAGTGATTTTACAATTTTTGGCCGGTAGAGGTGTCACCTGGTGAGACCCACACCCCCGCCAGCAACTCAACTGATGGAAACAGGCGTTTAATGCTGTGACCTATAAGAGTCCAAAAATTTATTGAGGTATGTATTTGAACGACTGCCAAGTCCATATCTACAGAAATAGGCATATAGAAATAAGTTACACTAATGGAGATTGTAAAGGTAGATGGGGGAAAGGGAATATAAATAATACAAGCATTCAGAAACATTAAAAGCCTGGGCAGAGATGAAAAAAAGCTTAAAATTGCTAGGATATGTCACAGCTTGTCAATTTATTAATAGATGCTTCTAAGTCAGGCAAGGGGATGCATAGAAACAACAATGTAGATCACAAACATCTGGTGTTGCTTTGTAACAAAACAATCCACTAATGACATTTGGGAAAAGTGAAATGAAGTGACTCTTAGAAAATATATTTTGTCATGGAATATCTAAGTTGACAATGGGAAGCAGAATAATTTTGATGGCTGCCTAAGATCTAGGGTTTCTGTTGGCTACAGATATGCAATGTATATATTTCTTCTAGGAAAACCAACCCTTGCAAATTATAGAGAAGCCGTCCATATTTGGTCAGTCAAGTCCTCACAGCTTAATCCTGTGATTCTCCCGTCTTGATGCAGTTGTGCCAAAATGGAGAGGGTACGCCCATCTTACCAGCTGGGGTAAGATAACATTTGTTTCCTTACTTGGGCTAAACCTGCCTACCTTTGGTCATAATGAGGAATCTATTTGTGCCAGTGAAATGGCTTGCAGAGGTCCACATGGACCCAGTTGCAGGATTGAATCCAGAAAGGGGTTTGGGGATTTGGCACATCACAAAAAAGGAAGAAAATGTGAACTGGACTTGATGACAAATGAAGTGAAGTTTGTAGTAAATTTATATCAATAAGACAGCTGCTATATTGCAAATTCACCAGATTGAAAAGAGGTTCCAAAATATTTGATGTAAGTGAAAATGCATGTAAAGACCATCTTTAATCCCTCTTTGTGACATCTCAATTTACAGATAATTAAACATCATTTGGAATATAGAATTGAGAAACCTGGATCTGAACTATGCGGTATATTATTGCCACATCGATGCAAAATAGGAAATAGAATTTTCTTTTTCTTTTTTTTCTCTTGCGGCCTGAATGTGTCACTAACTAGCAATTTGGCAGCAGACTTTAGCAAATAGCTGCACACTAAATGGGTTTATCCTTAAGCATAATGCTCTTTTCCATTTTAACTGAGCATAAAATTGTGTCTTTTAAGGATCTTCAGGCAGGAAAGCTTGATGCCTCTTGAATAGTTCACTGTGACATATGGTCTGTCTTCCTGAGCAACGGTTTTATCTGCCACATATAGTATCTGCAAATTTGAGCTAATGTTGCTGTGAAAACAAGTAGGGATTTATGCCCAACAACTACAGAAGGAAATAAAAATAATCTTACCTTGACTCAGCCAGTCTACATACCTCACATACTAATCTACATACATGTACACATGTTGGCCATGTTCCAAAACTCCTCATTGCTCCAAAGTGCACATAAAATTGTGCAAACAAGGGCAACCAAGATAGCACTCCTAGAAATACCAACGAGTGCATTCTCTAACATCCAATGCTCACAGCATAATCCAATTACAGCATAATTTTTTCCCTATACAAGGATCCATCCATTGGCCAAAGCCTGGTTCTTGCTTCAGTTTTTAAATCTTGAAATGTATCGCTGTAAAATATTTGGTGAGAATTATTCTTTTTCAGAATTAAAGCACAAATCAGATGGCAGTGACAGGCTCACAGAACAACCTCATTTCAGTCTTGAGTCATTGAGAAGTGCTGGTGTAGTTTGTTTGTTTAATCATTTATACCCCACCTTTCCTAGGCCAAAGCAAATGTCCAAGACAGCTTACAAAACTTTTGTTCCTCCTCTCTTGCTGTCCTCACAACAACCTTGTCAGGTAGGTGAGGCTGTGAGTGATTGACCTAAGGTTACTCAAGAAGCTTCATGGTCAATGGGGGATTTGAACCTAGATCTTCCAGGTCAACACCCTAATCACTACATCATCACAATCTTTGATCTTACTAAAATACAGTTTTTCATTCATTTCTCTACCCTTTCTCTGTTAGCCCGATGGTGTCAGTATAGTAGCTATCATAACCCCCTTGCTACTTATCTTTTCATTGTCTTCCAATTTTTGGTATCACGTTGTGTACTTGGATGAGGTGAGGAAGATGATGAAGAAAATAATAATAATGTGCCATGCTTTTCTTTGAAATCTCATCCTTTTAATCTGCATCCGTTTCTGTAAACTGCTTCCACTGAAAATATTTTGTTTGATGTGATACTGGATGATATGAAAGCTCTGTCTGTGGTGTTTGATCTTTGATGACTCTTTCACATTTATCAACCACAGTATGATACTGCAGCCATCTAAGAAGTGGCATGCATCTATCACCAGTATGTGCTCAAACGGGGACCTGTGCTGAAATATATGGCTTACCTTGTTCATTTTCCCCTGAGGATTGTCCTATTTAAGATATTAAAGTACCCTGATTGAAACTAGCTTTCCTAACCCCTTTCTGCCTTAAGTGATGACCTATTTGAACTGCATAAGAAAGATAGTGGTGGAAATGCCTTCTGAAAATCCTTTATTTCTCTTCAGTCAGTTGTGCTTTGTTCACAGATCATTTATTTAAGGAACAGATGAAGCCCAATTCACTTCTAGCTGCTTTTAAAAGAATAGCAAACTTCAACCATTTGAATGAGAGTAATTTCAGAAAAATATATATAAAGGAGATTATTCCTTTAAATGTTTAAAATGAAAGATAAAGTAGAATCTGCTTCTGTCAGGTTAATATTGTTCACTCAAACACATGGTTAGTTTGAAGTGAGAAAAGGAACCATTTCCATTGTCAGCCCAATCCACCATAATTCCCAGATCAATGAGTGATGCCAGCTCTATAGAATCATGTGGGGGAGTTATGGTTTCAGGAGGACTTCTTAGGATACGCGAATGTTTGTTTCCCTTCCTCCAGTTAAGCCCCTGTGGAGCTGGAAAGTCATCTCTTGTGCCTGCTGGTGCGCTATAGCTGGTGCAAATCCATGTTGCCCTGGGAAAGGGGGATCTGGATTTGGCTTGTACTGCTGCTGAACCAGTGGCATATTTAGGTCATTTGACACTGAGGGCCCACAAATTTTTTGACAACCCCATATGTCAAAATTATTTAATTATTATCAGAAGTAATTAATACAATTGATTAGATATATTTTAATATATTAAAAATCACTTTACCAATTAAGCTTCTGTTTTATTCTTTTTTTGTAAGGGGTCATCTGCCTTCTGGAGTACTTGTTGAGCTCCACTTCCACTGGGACCATTAAGGTGGTCTTACATTCCTCTGTGCCTGACCTGCATATGAGCCAAGCCACATTTGCTTATTCATGTGTAATGTGTAGCTCAATTCCACTTTCCATAGGGCACAGTACAATTATCAGGGACTTCCTTCTGGGTTGATTTGTAGGGGCTGTGTTCATTGGATCGGGACCATTCTAGGGGGCATCAGATTCCTCTCAGTCTTCCCTTTCCAATGGACTAAGGTACATCTGACTACTCATGTTTAGAGGTGCGATACAGTTAACGTTCACTTTCTGTAGGATTTCATGCTTTTTTTAAAGATTTTTTTGGCCTTAACCTTTGATAGGTATGAGGTATTTCAAAACTATTTTTTGCACTGGAAAATAAGTATCAAATGTTATATTGCATGGTGTTATTTCTATGATTTGCAATGATGTTAATGCATGATTTTAGTGATTTTTGATATTTTTGGTCACTCCCAAGTTGTCACCTCCCTAAGTGAAGTACGAATGGCCCAGGGCCACCAGCCCCACTAGGAACACCACTGTGCTGAACCCACCCCTTCCTAGGCCTGCTCTCTCCTCAATCACTAACCCATTCCACCCACCAACTCCCATTCTCTCATTCCTTCTCTCCTGCTCTGTTCCACTGCCATCCTGGCCTTACCTGCTCCAGCAGTGTGCGTGTGGTGTTTGGGAGGCACACTGTGTGTTCTAATGAAGACTATTTTGCAATTTCTGAAGTAGACTTGTTTAGTGCAGGGGTGTCCAACGTTTTGGCAGAAAGGCCACATTATCTCTCTGTTGGGGGCCAGAAAAAATGATTTACATGTCTGTTGGGGGTCAGAAAAATGAGATAGATAGATAGATAGATAGATAGATAGATAGATAGATAGATAGATAGATTGATTGATTGATTGATTGATTGATTGATTGATTGGAAACTATTCTGGAAAACAAATTTATTTTCAGAATCCTTCTCTTTTGCAAGAGGAGGATTTTCTTAATTGTTATTTCACCTGTTAGATTCCTTTCCAGCTCGTACACAATATGTTAACCAGCTTGCCATTGTGCCTTTCTTATCATTATTTCCCATTCAAGCAGCTGATTGGTGATTACTAGCTTGCTGTTACTTGGAGTGTCGTGCTGCTGTGTGTCTTTTCCCATTTTGTGAAATTGCCTTAATGTGTTGCATCTTTTTCATGGCATATTCATGACAACAGCTGGGAAAGTGTTGTATTTAACACACTTCTTGGTAACTACAAGCTCGTGATTTTTTTCCTCTTAAAAATTGAAATAATGGATACCCGTTGCATTCTTGCTTTTTGTTTGGCATATGCATAACTTGGGCTCCTTCCAGATCATAAAAGCCACATTTTATTCTCAGCAACTTCTCCATAAAAGCTGAAATCCACTACTGGCAGCATGTTATCCTGTTTCAAGAGGATGAACAGGAGTCTGGAATACTAGTACTGGAGGGAAAGGTTGAGGGAACTTGGTATGTTTAGGTGGGACAAGAGAAAGCTGGGGTCATGAGACCTGAGCACTCTTCAAATGGGCACTCAGATTGTAGTAAGCAAGGAGTTGTACTTTGCTGCCTCAGAGAATGAGACTAGTAGCATGTTGCCCAAGGAGAGATTCCTAAAGAATACCAGAGACAAGAAGGCCTCTAGAACTACCTCCCCCCGATGCATTTCCACAAGTAGTCCTCTAGAACTGTCTCCCACACAACATGCATTCCCACAGCTACATCATAGGAAGAGATTTAGAATTATGTTGTCGATATTTTGACTTGATATTTTTCCTTTGTGTGTTTGTGTGTGTGTCTAATTAATAGTGTGGGAAAGAGTTCAAATTACAGTGAAACCACAGGGAGGACAATCAGCTTTTAATTAAAGCTTTTTTGCTGATGCAGTTCTGTAGGGGCCCCTGCAACCTACATTGGAACCACAGACAATGTTATTGTGTGGGGAGGCCCACACATGTATGTGCACTGTCCTAATCCCTCCCCCCAAGAGTGGTGCAGAAGTGCCTTTTGGCACTTTTATGACACCCCCAGGCCAGCATGGGACTTTTGCTGGTTCAGCAGCATAGCTAAGGGGGTGCAGGGTAATAAGCATTAGGGAGGCAACAAGCTGAGCTTGATACTAGTGCTTAAATAGTGAAAAACGTGGTATATATCAATAATAATGCCATCATGTTACATACACAGGTGGGCTGTAGCTGGTTCTCACCGGTTCTATAGAACTGGTTGTTAATTTGGGGGAGGACGCAAACCGGTAGCTAAGAGGGTGGCATCATCTTTGAATTGCATGCAACTGTGTTTGAATTTCTCTTAAAGGGTCTCTGGGTCTGTCTTCCCAGAGGTGAAGCTCCACTCCCTTCTCCTTCCTCCCCTTCTGAACCTCCCTCCCCTTCTGAAGGGGGCTCTCTCCCCCTTCCCCTTCCTAAGGATATTTTTTAATTTTAAAATACAAACAGTCTGTTCCCACTACCATCATTTGGACAAGGCGCAGTCATTCCACAGCACACTCAGACACTACACTGCTTAGATGGGAGGGTGCTTGGATCACTATAAGCTCAATACTTTCAAGTGAGAGTGAGGAGCTTCTTCATGCCCCAAACCTTTGTATGATGCTATTCAGGAAGGATGTCCTTGCTAAACATCTTATATTGATTAAAAACCTTATTTCTAGCAAGTTTTCAGAAGTTATTTCCTTGTGCAGTTTGCAAAGTATGATGGGTTTCTCATATGCAAATGAGGCAGCCTCTCTGGGGATGGTATTTTTGTGGGTCAGGCACTTTCATGGACAGCTTTACAAAGGGATCCTTGGGCGGGAATACAGAAGCCAGAGCTACTGAGAAAGGTCTGAGTGCTGCTGGAGGCTCCTTTCACTGCTGTGCCAGCAGCCAACTGCAGCCGCTAGCACTGCACCCTGAGAGCCCAACCTGACTACACAGAAGTAAGCACCATGATCGTCAATGGGGCTTACTCCAAGGAAAGTGTGGATGGGAGGCTGGCACTGCAGCCTGGGAGCATCCTAGCATGTCTACTCTGAAGTAAGCACCATGATCGTCAATGGGGCTTACTCCAAGGAAAGTGTGGATGGGAGGGTGGTACTGCAACCTGGGAGCATCCTAGCATGTCTACTCTGAAGTAAGTCCCATGACAGTCAATGGGACTTACTCCCAGGAAAGTGTGGCTGGCACTGCAGCCTGAGAGATCAATCCTATGCTGACTACTCTGAAGTAAGTATCATGACAGTCGATGGGGCTTACTCCCAGGAAAGTGTGGTTAAGGTTGCTGGGGGGCACTAACAAAAACTTAGATTTTTTTTAAAAATTAAATTTTTTAAAAAAATTTTAGATTTTAAAAAATTTTCCCTTTAAATTCTCTCTGGCCATGCCCCCTGAACCTGGCCACGCCCCCTGACCCCAGCCTGGCCCTGCCCACTTCTGGGGAACTGGTTGTTGGGCTAGGCTGGGCCCATCACTTGCTACATATCAACGAAAAGGTAATGTAATACAGAATTCAATAAAACTTGCTTTCGAATAACTGTCTTCTGTCAAAAGTTATGGCCGATTAAAAAGCAAATGAAAATACAGTACCAACTGCTTGTGGCAAAAAGTGGATTTTCCTAACTCAAAAGAGACCCATAATAGTGATTGCTTTGAGAGCCAATTAGATATAAGTATAATACAGTATGGAACTAATAAGGTGTTAATACGAGTCACCTCCCATTTCCATATATCATAACGTAGTTACTTCTTATTAAAATTTCAGTTTGTTGTTAGGGATGCTACAAAATCTTCTTTTACCCTAAATAGCAGTTAGATGCCATTAGTTATGCCACTAGTTGGGGATGGCTGCAGAGCAAATGGGTGGTGAAGCAGGTTTTCCCCAATTTTCTTTTTTTTTTTTAAAGTCCAGGCATGACGTCTCTTCCGGTTATGATGTCACTTTCGGGGCGACATTTTGGACTTTGCACTGGGCTACATGATAATTAGCTACACCTCTGTGCTGGTTTAACTGGAGGTTAGGATTGTGTTATGAATCTATGAACATTTTCTTGTGACACTTTCTCTAAATTACTGACTGGTAAGGGTGGAACAGAACTGTGCCCACTGGCAATACCTTTGGTGGGTGCTCTTTTGACTTTTGTGAGAAAAATACTGTGTGTGCCCATACTCTCCATGCTATTGGAAACAATTTGCTGAAGTCTCTCTAATATATATTAGAATCAATAGTTGACTTGCCTCTTATTTTATTGTGCTTTTCTCTGCCATTATTCCTCAACTTAGACATGAGTTAGGTTTCTATATTATTGTAAATGTATCCCTCAGCTACATACACTTCTGCTTTGAGCTGTTTTCTTCTAACATGCTTGACATTTAAGCAGGGGCACTTTAAAGGTTTTTCTCTTTACTTTATTCTGTACATTATTGATTGCCGCTAGCTTTTGTGTTTTCCTAAATCAATTCTCTCTCTCTCTCTCTCTCTCTCTCTCTCTCTCTCTCTCTCTCTCTCTCTCTCTTTCATGGCTGTCCTTAGTAACATGGAAAATGCACCTATTTTGCTACTACTGGTTCAGAATAGCAACAGGAGCATCCTGTGCCATTGTACATGATTGCAAAAGGTCCCTACAGAATAGAAGTAAGGTCACGATCCCATGTGTGCTGGGAATAAAGAATCACGTCAGTGGTGGGACTTACTAGAATGGGGATTTGATCACCAGAATTGGAAGAAAGAACATTATTGTCAAGATTCTGTAACAAACAACCCAATCCTATGCATGTCTTCTCCTGAAGCAAGTCCCCTTGAATTCAGTTGCTTGGGGCTTCCTCCCAGGAAATTGTGCATAGGATTGCAGCCAAAATGAAATTTTCTTTTGAGTACACAGATTCAGTGCTACAATAATTCTTCTTCTGTGTGCTGAGCACACTCAACTGCCAGCAAAAAACTAAATGTCAAATGACTAAAGCTTCACAGAAATCCGAAGTAGATGCCTCACCTCCTTCCAATCAGCCTCTTCTAGGAATTTGATGTGGGTCAGGGATCCCTGTGGTTTCTGTTTGCTTTCTTTAAACAAAGAGTAGCAGTGGTGGGTGTGGATTCATTTAGATCAGAAAGAGCCACCTCCATTTCCACCAAAATTAGTGTTGCCATAATTCTTTTCCAAAAAACTGGGACGGGACCCTCTGTCAAATTTGCCAATGTGTGAATGCAGTCCCTGAAACTCAGACTGTCTTGGTTTTCAGGGACACATACTTTTTGACAGTATGTGAACGTAATGCCTAAAAACTGGGACTGTCCTGGTTTTCAGGGACATATGGCAAGCCTTACCAAGATGTTGTTCTAGATTGGCCATGCCCACACCTTGCAGCTGCTATGAATGAAAGTCAAGAGAAGATGCTAAACACACCATGAATTTTTATCTAGTACTGGAACCTAAGTGAAAATAATTCAGGTGTATCTTACTTCTATTTCCCTTCACCTGTGCAAATCTTTCACCTTTTGCAGTCATCCCTTTTCCATACCATTGTGGACCATTATTACAGGACTGGTTCAGAGGATGCTCATCTGTCCATTCCTCTCCCTGTGATTTAAAAAACTTGCAGGGGGGAGGGGAGGCAATTTGGATGAATTACTCTCCCGTGTGATGGGACATGTGCTTCTTGGCTGCTGGGAGAGGTGAGGACATGATGGGTGCAGTGGTATCCCTATGGAAATATGGAGGGCCTTGGGCCCCAGTTACCACCCTTGTAGGGGTTGTGAAACACTAAGGGTAACCAAAATAGCTAAAATAGTTTGGAATAATCCCCATTATACATGTCATATACAGTTGGAAGCAGATTTTCCAGCAGAATCCAATGAAAAAACAGATTTAAAATATCTCCTTCCTAGTAAACATTACAGCCAAAAAACTTAAAAACAAAACTGCATGGGGACCTATAGTAAGTGAAACTGAGACATTCATGCCTTTACTCACAAGTAGGCAAACATGCCTTAGGTAATTGGAAATGGCTGACAGAGGAATCTGACACCTCAAGAATGGTCCTGATCTAATGGAACACAATCTCCACAAATCATCCCAGAAGACAGTCCCTGATAGTTGCATTGAGCCCTATAGAAAGCAGAACTGAGCTACACAGCCATGTTTACTTATGAGTAAGCAAATGTGCCTTGGCTCATGTTCAGTTCAGGAACAGAAGAATGTAAGGGCACTAGAATGGTCCCAATCCAGTGAAAATGGAGCTTAACAAATGCTCCACAAGGCAGCTTAAAACCCTCCCTAAAAAGAATAAGAATGGAGGCTAAATTGGAATGGTTATTTTTTAAATGTGAAAATATTAATTAATATCTAATTAACTGTATTAATGAATAATGATAACAAATGATTTTGACATATAGGGGTGTAAAAAAATTTGTGGACCCCGGTGCCAAATGACCTAGCTACACCACTGGATGGGTGCAGTTGTAACCAGTTTTCCATGGTAAGGGCAATGCAACTCTGAAGTAAGGGAACAAACTTTGTTTTACTTTGAGGAGGACTCTATGACTGCCCCACATACCATGCTGCCAGTTTGCAGGACATGCTCCAACAGCACAGCTATACCAATGCTTGAGAGTTGCTTAGGATTGTACCCAGTGTATGAAAATGGAACGTGCACATCTTAATCATGTGAAGTAGGGGGTGGTTGGACAAGTACTGTCTGAAGTGTCCCTCTGTTAACTGTGATCTAAGAGGCTCTAACTGTGACTTGATTCCGTGAACATTTTTCAGAATATATGCAACCTCTGTAATAACCTGTCTTGGCGTTTACCATGTCCTGGGTCATCCTCATTTTACAAAGGGTCGCATTTGCATGGTAAATAATCTGTGCAGATTCTGAAGAGAAGTCCACTATTCAAAACTGTCATTTCATGGCCTTTATTTGAGGAAATTTGGGGAAACTGTATAAAACTTTGGGGGAAAAAATTAAAACTTTTTTCCAAAAAAAGTACTGTACTTCTTAAAAGGATAGGCTCGGGGCTGGGCTAGATTTATGTACAACTTAACCACAGTTTAAGATAGCCCATAATCCTTGCTAATTGTAAACCTCTTTGTGACTTTTTGTTGAAAAGTGGTATATAATATTGATAATACTAATAATAAGTGGCCTTTAAACATGAGTATTGAAAAATAAAAGTAATTGTACTGCATAAAGATTAGAATTATCTGTATCATATTTTGACTGTTGGCACCATAATGGGGATACAGATGGAATTTCTCACAAGTATTTGTGCTCTATCTTTGTGATTACTTTTTAAAGACTCTTTTAAAAATTGGGCCTCTCAGGTTTCCCATAGCACAACTCTATATGGGCAAAAATAGATATTGTTCTTTATAATTTTCCATAAGTGTATTTTTGTAGAATGAGACTTTTTCCACCTTAGGCTCCACATCATAACCCAGGTTTTTGCCCTGACAGTGATGAACAAGAGATGGATTTGGAACTTGCAATCAAAGTAGTGTTCTACAAAAGGTTCAGCTGTTATATCCTCAGCCGAATTCAAGTGGAATGGACTCTGGAAGTGTTAAATGTAAGTAAATCTCTTTCTGAATGGGCTGGGAAGGAGGGAGGGTGAGCATTTGTGTGTGTCCTCTTTATTCTTTCATTTTGCTCCAGGAACTGGCTAGCATCTTGCGCTCTTGTGTTTTTGTTTTCAAACTTCCCACGGATGCCTGTCATTGTCAGGTGCTGGTTACTCAGAGGAAGGAGACCGTCACTTGAGCTCATTACAGCAAGCAGATCTCCAACTTCATTGTCACAAACCAGTGGAATTCTGGACAACAAAAGGTATCAGTTAAAAGTCCTTTTAGTGCAAAATTTGGAAGCGATTAAAAGAGGGCAAAAGTTCAAATGAGAAGGAACCCTTGCCAAACAAGCAAAGTTTCTTGGCAAAAAGGCAAAGGGGGGAAAAGCCATTGGTTGGAAAAACAAGTAACCATGGCAAGCCGGGGACTCCATGCTAGAATCTGGCTAACAAGGACGGAGCTGCACAGAGCTGCGATTGTTTATTCAAGCCATGAGGATACAGTTGTCTCCAGTGAGTATTCTCACAGCTCCGATCCAAAAACTTGAGTGCATTTTTTAAAACCGTCCAGCACTTTTCCACAACCCATTTGGTGCTGGACAAAAGGGAATGAAAGCACAAAGTTTATCTTCAACCAGTTTTGAATGCAGCTTTCGAGAACTCCATGCCAGCTGTTAATAAGGGCATTGGCCTCTTCTGCTGCATATATTAGACATTGACCACTGATGTGACCGAGACACTGATTGCTCCATCTTTAGGCTTCCAGGAACTGGAAACAGAGGGCATGATGATGGATAGGAAAGGAGAGAAGGCTGGATTTGCTTTGGAAATGATGTTTCTGGAATAGTCATCCTTTAGAAGGAAAACAATGGGCTGTAGCAGCTAACAGCTGTGGGAATTGTGGGGTTAGATGTGGCAGAAAACTAATGGCAAATCCCATGCAAAGTAATAACTCACTAAAAAGGTTCTGCAAATATCAGCAACACACACCCACACACCTGCACACACTGTACACCTGTTGTCCTACATGTGCAATGAAAGCTCTCTTTGTTCCTTTGAAAATGAAAGAGCATTTTCATTTACAGTGACACTGACCGAAAGGTACTGCCACATGTTGGCATAAACAACGTCACCGTCAGGTGCCTTAAAATCCAGACTGGAAGAGACTATTTACTGCATCCTAATATAGGACATAACAATGGCTGCAAGGGAAGGCCACATAGAAGCTGACCACTGAAGCTGTATATTGTATACAGCTACTGGCAGGTGCTCTCCAGTATTTCAGACAGGGATCTGTGCCAGCACTACCTAGAAATGCCTGGGATTAAATGAGGGACTTTCTTCTGGGAAAGCAGGTGCTCTCGCCCTAAGCTATGGCTCATTTTAAAGGCACCTTGACCTTATCCAACTTCATACTTATGCTTCTGGGTCAAGCCTGGTGTTTGCACCTGTGGACTAAAAAAAGGCATATAGCCATTTAAAATGCTGTTTCCCTGAATTATTGGATCTAAATTATAGGTACGATATGATTCCAAATCATAAGTAATAGGTATTATTTAATACGAAGTTTGAAGGCTGACAAAATGCTGGGTTGCATAATGCTATGAGCCTTGTAACCTTTCTGTATCTTTTTATATCACCCCCAAACATTTTAAAAATATTTCTGGATTCTATATTTTAATGTAATTTTGCCATTTTCCCAATATTCAAATTTAAGAGTTTTAGGTTAACAAAGATTTACAGGACAATCCAGAGCAACTAATCTGTCCACATAAGAGCCCTTAGGTTGCCCTATCTAACACTAGGTTGGAGCAACTGCAAGATGCTCCAGCCCAGTTACTCTGAAGGAGGCTTAGGGCAGAGCAAGGCAAGATAGGGTGCCCTAAGAGAGGTGGACCTGCTCTGCCCTAACTGGGGCAGCCTAAGCAGCTCAGGAGAGGCAAGTTGAGGGCATGTTTAGCATTGCCTAGGGCAGAGCAGTTACTCTGTATCCAAAGCCTGTTTCCAAGGCAGAAATGCCCTCTTCCAGCCCTCAGAGTTATACCTCCTCAGGAGCAGGTATAGTAATGAGTAGACCCATAGGGGTCCATGATAAGGCCCGAGTAAGAATGGCAGTGTTGACCAAAAATCTGAGTTCTTGGCCATCCTAGCTGCAACCCCTGCCTCTCAACCTCAGGATATGGAACAAACTACGGCTGCCCACAAACCTCAGGATACAGCAGGCCACTCCAAGAAGCCCCTTGTATTCACTGTAGAATGTACTGGCATCTCATCAGGGACTCCTTAGAAGGCAGGCACCCAGTGGCGTCACCAGACTGGTGTGGCTGGTGTGGGCTGCATTGGGTGATGCGCTCCATATGGGGTGATGTGCTGGAGGAGTTTGACTGTCCTTTGGCAGGCCCCGGGCGTCAGCACCCCCATTCAGACCTGCTCCAAGGCGGAGCAGCAGCCAGAAGCTGCTACTTGTCTGAGGAGCTGGCCTGAACGGCCATCTGAGGTGCACTGCGCAGAAACACACTGAGCATGCCGAACAGCTTCAGAGGAGACTTCCTTAGAGCAGAGAAAGTCCGTGCCTCTGCACAGCCATTCGGCCTCACTCAGGAGGCGGAGCGGCAGCCGAATGGCTTCAGAAAGAGTACTGCACAGGCACCAACTCTGACGCCTGCACAGTCTCCCCCGAAAAGAAAAGTACTGCGCAGGTGTCAGTGATGGTGCCTGCGCAGTACTCTTTCTGAAGCCAGTTGGCTTCAGAAACAACTGCGCAGGCGCCAACTTTGGTGACTGCGCAGTCCAGGTAGGGGGGGCGCGCATCCCAGGGATGACGCACAGACTTCCGCACCAGGTGATGTGCAGAGTCATGTCACCACTGTAGGCACCACAGCTGTTCCTTGTTCAGTGTGATCTGAGGGGTGTCTCCTCAGAAGCAAGTCTTCCCCTTGTGTCAATTACTTAGCATGCTCTGGAGCAGTTAGGGCAGCCCAGGCTTCCTGACTCTCTGGATTCAGCATAACTTTCTGCTCTGGATACAGAATAGTTAGGAGAGTGCAGTTAGGTCAGAGCAGGCTGAATTTGCTCTGGATTGTGTCCTTAGTGTCAAAGTAATAAACAAGGATTTGGGGCATATGCTCTGCAGAACTGCCATCAGTGTAAAGGCTAGGAAACCATTCACGGGCAACAACAGCCAGCAGAACTTGCACCAATCACCAGTACGTAGGCAGTATGGACTTACATAAGTTCCAGTCACTTTATGACTAAAAGCCAAATCCTTTGCTTTCTCCACCAGGTATGTCAAGTGTGCTCCAGTCTTGTGATCTGCCATTTTATCTCACGGCCTCCTGACGCAGCAGATGCTCTGCAGATCAATGATTTCATTGTTGCTGAAAGTTTTATTTGCTGCTACTGGTTTGTTATAGATTTTTATCATTTGTACTATATTTTTAATAGTGAGCTATGTTTTTATACACTGATAGCAGCCATGACAATTTTATTGAAAAAGGGAATTGGTGTCACAAATATAACAAACAAACAAACAAACAAACAAACAAACAAACAAACAAACTAACTAACTAACTAACTAACTAACTAACTAACTAACTAACTAACTAACTAACTAACTAACGGTGCAGTCCTAACTAATTTAGGCTTGCCTAACTCATCTAGCATAATTTATATGGTGATTTGGGGTGGCTGGTGCATGCCTGTTCACTGGCCTAACCCCCTATCCCCAGGATTGGGGCAGAAGAGCCTCATGTCGCTTTTGTGACATCCCTAGGCCAGTACAGGATTTATGACAGCCTTACTGGGGATTAGGATTGCAGCTACACACATGAAATCTTCATCCTTTTTCATTATATGGCTGTCAGGATCATAGCCTTTGTTTGGCTGCATGGCCTTAGAATCTTAGATCATTTTGCTAGCAAATACAATTCTGCTAAAACAGTATGGAATGCAAAACATTATGGAATATAGCTAGAAGGCTGGAATGCTCCATCAACCACTATCATCTGGTAATCAGATCAGATATGAATCAGTAGTTGGAAAAAACATATAAATTTGAAATGAAATAAAAATCTGAAATTTGAAAAATTTGAAATAACTATATTTATTACAAACATTTTGCTAAAATGATGGGATACAATTTATGGAAACAGGCTTCCAAGGTACTGTATATGCCAGTGAAAAAACAATGGGAACCACTGATAAGCAAGAGCATTTAGTGCCTCTATGCAGACTGTGATGGGACAACCCCTGCTTGCCTAGTGCATTGATTGAAAGTCACCGTGTACTCACCATTCACTAGGGCTGGCTATTTCACTTTTAATTATACCTATTTCTAATGGGCACTTTAGAAATAAGATTTTGCTGTATAACCACATAAAAAGGTTTGGGTTTTTTCTGTCATTTTTTTCTTTTGTCGAGAAAACCAGGAGGTAAAAATAGGAAAGAATTCTGTATGCAACAAGCAGAACAGGAGTTGCATTTGCCACTGATTTTTCTTTTTGTGAGCAATCCCTGGTGTGCTGACACCATAAAATGGGAATGTATTACTCCTCATCTGTTTCCTATTTTATTTTTGCCCTGTTCTCATAGTAGCTTCTTCATCTTGGATTGTCATCTGGGTTTCTTTGACGTTTTCAGTCATAGCTTAGCTTTGCATTCTCGGGTAAGAGACATCACTCAAAGAAAAAGGGTTTCATATATATTGGTTTTATGGGGTGATATTTCTGGAGTACATTGTTAATGTGTGGAGCTGAGGAAAAGAGCTACAGTAAAAGTCAACAAATATTGTCATCACTATGTGAAGTAAAACAATAATCATGGTTTATATGGAAATAGAATCTGAAAGAAATAGCCAAAGAGAAGATGAAATAATTGGATTTATGAATCAAATTGAATCAAATACTGTACCATTAGTGGCATATATGCACTCAGAATTAGTAAACAGCAAAAAGAAAAAGGAAAAAAAGACAAATGGTAAAACATTAAACAGTAGTTTAAACTGCAAGATTACATGGCATTGAGCTCAACACCAACTAATTTCTAGAACATGGGATCTGAAGATAAAGATAACATAGCAGAGATTTCATCATAGTGTGCTCTTCACAGTGTTATACACCAGATGTCCACAAGTTTATGCTGGCCAATTAAACGGTGGAAAGGTTCTGCAAAGTTGCATTGCTAGATTTATAAAGGATGCAGTTTGAATTCATTGACTTCGCTCAACAGATGATACAGATACGCAGGAGCATCACTAGGGTTCGCATCACCCGGTGTGGGAGGCCAGTGCATCACCCCTATGCAGTGGGCAGGGCAACAACCTGGTTGGCATGGTTATGTGCCATTGCTCCGCCTACATTTGTTTTTGGCCACATATTTTAATACCGTGGCACCTCACATATAGTATGTTACATGTAACAAACAAAAATTTCTCTAGGATTCTGCTTCACGTAACAAACTGTGCTTCATATAACAAACAAACAAACTGGTTGGCAGTTGGGGGAGACATGCTGGCCAGCAGCCCTTTTAAAAAGCGTCAGGGCTGCCTAGCACGCCTGCCCATAGTGAAAGCAACACTTCCGTGCTGTTCTTCCTGTGGCCAGGCATCCGCTGGGCAGAGGAAGAGAACAGCAGTGGAGAAGTGGGAAGTAGCTCAGGGCTAGTCAGAAGGGAGCAGGGGAGAGAGAAGCTCAGGATGAAGAGGAGGAGAAAGTAGGGAGACACTTTGAAAGTGTCTTGGATTGCAGAAGAAAGTGTCTTTGATTGCAGTCTCCTAACCATGTCGACTCAGAAGTAAGCCCCATTGTTAAATGGAAAGTGTCCCAGGAAAGTGTCTTTAGGACTCCAGCCTAAGTAGACTTCATAGGATCATGCACATTAAATGCATGCTTTGAATTCAATTCCAGTGTTTTGTCATTATTTTTACAAACTGTTAATATTTTTATATGAATATTTTTTGGTTTATGGAACCAATCGTCTGACTTTCCATTATTTCCTATGGGAAAATTCGCTTCATGTAAAGAACATTTCATGTAATAAACATGCGTCTGGAATGAATTAAATTTGTTACATGTGGCGCCTCTGTATATATATTGGACAAATTGGTGAGGCCACATTTGGAGTACTGTGTCCAGTTCTGGTTGCCACATCTCAAAAATGATGTAGAGAAAATGAAGAAGGTTCAGAGGTGGGTAACTAAAATGACTGATGGTCTGGTACATCTTCTGTATGAGGTAAGGCTACAGCGTTTAGGGCTCTTCAGTCTAGAAAGAGGTGCTTGAGGGGAGACATAATTGAGACATAAAATTATGCAAGAGATGGATAGCGTGAATTCCCTTTCACATAACACCAGCACTAGGGGACATCCAATAAAATTGAATGTTGTGAGGATTAGGACAGGCAAAGGAAAATTTCTTTACCCAGCATGTAGTTGGTCTGTGGAACTGCCTGTCACAGGCTGTGGTGATGGCATCTAGCCTCAATGCCTTTAAGAAGGGATTGGACAAATTCCTAGAGGAAAGGACAATCACGGGTTACAAGCCATATGGGATGTGTGTGGAGGTGGACAACCTCAGAATGCCAGATGCAGAGGAGGGCACTTGGATGCAGGCACCATATGTACTCAAAGGCATCTGGTGGGCCAGGAAGGGTTATATAGGAAGCTGTACTAGATGGGCTTTTATGTTCTTATCTTTCACTTGTAGCGTAGAACCCACCAGAGTATATATGAAACATACTGTCCTTACTGGGCATATGCTCTGAAGCTAAATACATCCCTTCCAGCCATATGAAGCAGCCCACAAGAGGCTTGATAAACCTACTGTTTATGCTGAAAATTGGAGAAAAAATGGGGGAGGTTTGTCAATCAGTTGGCAGGCAGCAGCATATTGCTGATTGACTGCATCCAGCTTGTCGGGTCAAAAATTTTGCAAGTCTGAACTGTGAAAATATACCAAGACAAAAATAATATTGACTTGCAATGGATGAAAAAATTATTGGAGAAATTATTTTTATACTACAGTAGAGGCAGTATGGTAGAGGGAACTAACGCCTCTTTCCTCCTCCTCCTCTTCCTCCACAAAACAACAAAAGCCTCAAACAATTAAAGCAAATTTAGAATAATTGCCAATCATCTGCATGGGAAAACATTGTAACATTTGAGCATTAATCATTTATAAAGTTATAAGAATTTATGGACAATTTGGTAACTTTTTTTAAAATCAGAAAACTACTAACAAATGCTGGTTAAAGAAAAGGTAATCTGAAGATACTGAAGAAGAGGTTTTGCCAGTCTAAGAGCACAATCCTAACCATGCCTACTCAAAAGTAAGCCCCATTATGTTCAATGGGTCTTACTCCCAGGAAAGTGTAATTAACTTTATACCAACAAAAATTGTCCTGTACTTAAGAAAACATCCTGCCACATATGGATCCTCTGCTGCTCTCTACGAGCCTCAGGTAATCTGGCAGGTGACACAGATGTTAATGGTGGTAATCCAGTGGTTGCCAATTAATGTGAATGACAGACATCTTCCTCAATGTGGCCTCTATTTTACTGGGCATAAACTCTTGTTTATCTTAACTGTAATGAAGTTGGATTTCACAAAGATTTATGAAAATCTGACACGGTAGATGCTGAAACACGGTATTTTTGTGTTACCTAAGTACATGCACATTGCCCTCCTAAACATCATGCATTGTCCTCCTCAACACTGGATTGTTAACATCAGCTCTTCATTGCAATTTTGCCTGACCTGACCTCTCATCTATTTCTGGGTCATTAAAACTGGTACTTAAAAATGGAGTGGCTTCAGAACTGGTCAAAAATGTCTGAATTTTGGAATAGTCCAGATTTCAAATCTCCTGATAAAGGGTAATCTACCTATATTTCAAAAGATACGTTACCCAATCAGAAATCAACCTTCCAAACTATTTTGGGCTTTTGAAAAACCAGCACTTTAAATTATGCCCAGAAAGAAGTGGAAGTGTATAAACAGGTTGAACCTTGCCATCCATGACATTTGGTTCCAGAAACCTCCATGGATACCTATTTTCACATTATACAAATGGAACTGTGTTTACCATGGTAAAAAGGCAGGCAATAAATCAATATGAATCAAGTTGCCTTTCAAAGGGCTTGAAGGGGTCTCCAAACCCTGGCCTGGTGGCCAGATTTGGCCTTCTGCAAGCCTCAATGTAGCCCCCAGCAAGTCCTTGTAATCCACTCCAGTACATTCTTATATGTAAATTTATATTTATTCAAATTTGAAATGTAAAATAGTCCCCCCCCCCCCCCATGTCAGAGAGATGATGAAAAGTTCTGCCAAAAAAGTTTGGAGACCCCTGGCTTAAAGTCTCAACTCAGAAGCAGACCCTTGAAAAGCGATTCAAAAGTGATTATCACTTTGTATTGATGTTATAATCACATGGGGAACCAGCTGGAACAGAAACCAAACTGAACCCTGTATGAATTCTTTCTCAAACAAGCTTAATTGCCTGCCACATTGCTATGGAAAGCAAGCTGTGTTTAAGCCATTAACTGCTTCTTAATGATGTTTAAAGAGCCAGCCTCATTTATGTTGAGACAAAAAATAGCTGATAAATAAAACTCTGATAATTAGGTTATACCTGTAGTTCTTTCAATATTGTTGTGTTACTTCTAGTATAAGTTAACATTCTAGCTGCAATATTTCATGCCTATTGCAGTTTCTGACCAAGCTTCGAAGATAGCATCATGCACAGCTTGTTGCAGTAATCAAAACCAGAAGTTATCAGGTCATATATAGGTATGCTGGGTCTCATTTCAGCTTTTCAGATACACACATGGTGCTTTGGCATCTACTGTCTACCCTATTTTATGCCTTTCAATAACTAGAAGTTGGGCTCCTCACTTTTTTGAAACCAAGGGGACAGATTTTTGGCAAAGGACATCTGTATCCACAGTGGCCCCCTTCATTGGCAGCAAACGGGCAGGATGGATTGGTTGGCATTTTATATTCTTACCCTCCATCTTGCAGAGGAAATATTTTTTAAAAATAATTCTGGCTGGCTTCTGTGTAACCTGATGCCAAAAAGAATTAATGGCTGGCAAATGTATTTGTGCCAAGAAAATATGTATTTACAGAATCTTTACAAAAATATCTTATTCATGCTGCAGTTATTTATTTCTACTGGCACCGAGAAGAACATCTGCCAAACTCCAGTTCTGGGCCAGAATTTTTGCTTGTCCGTTGACATTAGTATTGTTTCAGGTTTTTTTGAAACTGTTAATTCTCACATAAAGCTTCCAGTATTGATCCTGGAAAAAATAAAGACTGATACTGGAAAATGTCAAAGTACTGAATCATTCTAACAATTGCAATGCTGAGCCATGTCTCATGCAAGAAGTGCACTGATATGCTCTACTGGACAATGTTAGACTTTGACCTGCATTCAGTGACAAGCTTAAGGCCAAATGAGCTGTGGTATTAAATATGTCATTGTCTGGTATCAGTGAAGGTTTGTTTTTTTAAGATTAAAATAACAGGCATACAGGGGCCCAACCTAGAACCAAGGCCTATGGCCTATAACTTTGTTTGTACATTTTATATCTGTGTTATTTCTCACAGCTAGATAACCATGAGGTAGCTGTGCCATCACTTTCCATAGTGTTATTTGCTTTGCTGAAAGTTGAAATGCCACCTCCATGCCATCATCCTGTCTGGATTGAGATCCTGCATATTGTAGTGGACTAGTGGTGGTATTGAACAGGGTGCCCAGATGACCAGAAATGTCTGGGTGTCTCTGGAAAAAGGCTGGGCTTACTGGGAGACTTCCTGTACTGGGTTCCGGGCATTGCCCTGCTCATCTTTTTGTATTTTGGAATTCTGAGATTCCCCAGAGCAGGAACCTGAGGAGAGGGACCAGGAGGAGGTCCTTTCCCAGCCTCCTGGTTGGCAGCAGAACACCAGCATGGCATGGGCTGCCCCACCCACCAGCTGCTTCCCCTCTTGGTGTGTGGCTTCCCACTCCTCTCGCCACCCCCTGCCAGCTTCTCCCCAAGCTGTGTGGTGGGCCTGCCACTTCCAGCCACCTCCTGCTGCTTCCCCACTTCCCCTGCCACCCCCTACCACTTCTCTGCTCCCACTCCCACCCAGCTGGAGCCGCCGGGGAACATTGCAACCACCACCTCTGCTGCTACAAAGATAAGTACCCCCAACCCACCTTCCCTACTTAACTTTCCTTTCCCTACGTACTTTCCCTATTTAACTTTCCCTTCCCTACTTACCTTCCCCTTCCTTACTGAACTATCTCGTCTCCCTTCCCCTTGCATGGGTTGTGTTGCTGCAAACTGCTTTGAAGTTGTCTTACATGTCTGGATCAGAATCATGCATGTTGAAGTCACTTGCATGTGGCTTGTGTTGCTACTAACAGCTTTGAGGGTGTCTGACATGTCTGGGTCAGAATCATGCATGTTAAGAGGTTTTCAATTTAAAAAGTGTTGAAATTAGTACAGGAAAGCAATACAAGTATTTTTGCTTCATTTTAACATGTCCTACATTTGTCCTACATTTTTGGGGTGCCCTATTTTTTTTTTACTGGGTAGGAGTTTTGGCTTGGGGAACAGAAATTTTGGGCGATATGAGGGGAATTTTGGGTTTGGCATCTGGTCACACTGTATTGATATCATGACTAGCTTGGCCTTTCAAGTGTCATGACATTTTCACTGGCTGTAGACAACTTGTTATGTTCCCTACTTGTAAACAAGAGCTGTTCCATGTCCCAGCTCTTGCTGTGGGCTGGAAGGTTTTATTTTTGCTGTTTTTTTTGAACCAAAGGAAGAAGGTAGACCATGACTGTCATAAAAGAGTTTTATTTGTCTAAAATCTAATAACATATCTAGGCATAAAGCGTACAGAGGCATCTCCAGATACTTGACTTACTCTGTTCCCAAGTGACTCAGCAAGTGACACAACCTGCCAGCATCCACCAAAGTCTGAGGACGAAGCAATGGTTGAACATGGGTTTATGTAGACTTAAGTGTTTACTGCTAAAGGACCATAACATGACATGTTCCCATTCTTTATGAGAAGAGCTAACTAACAGGTGCAGTTAAGTTGATATATGTGAAGAATAAACATTGCCTTGAGTTTCTGGGGTAAACATGCAGGAATGCATCTTACCATCCCATTCTCATAACACAGAATAGGTGCAGTTGTTGAGGTCACTGATTGGAGTCCCATTACTTCTAATGGGAACAGTCCAGTAGGAAAGCAGACAATTTTGAGGGGATGCAAGACATAGAACATGTATGTTGTAAAAGATGGTTGACAGGTACAGAATATGGCTGACGGACAGGGATGGTTGTAATTGAGGGACATAAAGCTAATTGTATTGCAAACCATCGGCATGAAGAAGTAGGCGCATTCTTAGCATAGTTGTCTCAATTGCTCATATCAAGGCTGAGGTAGTATTTTGTTTTCTGGTGCCTGCTGCTTGTTGTCAAACTCTTTGGTTGATAATAGCCATGATATCGATAAGCATCTTTGCAGAAATCAACAGCCTTTATAATGTTTCCTTGCAATTCCATTACAGCAGTGGTTCTCAACCTTCCTAATGCTGTGACCCTTTAATACAGTTCCTCATGTTGTGGGGACCCCCAGCCATAAAATTATATTTGTTGCTACTTCATAACTGTAATTTTGCTACTGTTATGAATCGTAACGTAAATATCTGCTATGCAGGATGCATTTTCATTGTTACAAATTGAACATAATTAAAGCATAGTGATTAATCACAAAATAATATTTCATTATATATTGTGAAATATTTATTTCTAATTACAAATAAAAAAGATGCAAAATACCTGGCAAGGCCCCCTACACCAGGGGTCTTTAGGTGACCCCCATGAAAGGGTCAGATGACCCACAAAGGGGTCCCGACCCACAGTTTGAGAAACACTGCATTACAGCTTTTCCTGTATTATGTGAAAGATTTTCATTTCTATTCTTCTCCCACCTTTCAGTAAAAAAAATAAGACTGTAAAAACATTCACTGTCATGGTGGTGAAGTTCAGTGAGAACGCTTCCCTCCAAGCAAAATTCCTATTGGATCACCAGTTTTGGAAAGGCATTCTTTTAAATGGCAATCAAATGTACTGTATGTTCATGTTCCTTTCCCAGCGAGCTGCTGCTAATTCTAACCATGCAATAAATGCTGTCACCTTCTTTTCTCACCTCCCCCTCCATGATATATTCAAAAGTGGCAATACCCAGTGGGGGATCCTCATTAATAGTCTCTACTATGCAAGCAAATTTACCCCCTTTGAAAGTGAGTAAAATATAGTACACACAGAAATGAGGGCGAATACTTCACTTCCATGTTTATTTGGTCAGGCATTCCAAAGTGTTCCTTCCAATCTCAAGCAAAGTTAAAGTCCAATCTCAAGCAAAGTGTATTAGACACCGGGATAAACAAGGATCTTGTTGTCATCAGTGATAATCAAGAAGGAATAATTTTCATCTGTAAGACATTATAGAGATGTCTGACAATTACAGATTTTCACCCAACACAAAAGCATTAGGATAACAGTAGAGCAGTGTTTCTCAACCAGTGGTTCAGGTAGCACCAGTGGAACTTGAGGTGGTGTCCAGTGATACTCACAGGAATCTGTCTTCCCTGCTGCCTGGTAGCAAGACGAGGAACATGATGCAGTGGTGGGAAGCTTGTGGTTCAGCAGCGAGAGCTCCAAAGCATGCTTTTTTGCACTCAAAAAGCCTTCCCATCCATCCTGAGGCTCTTACAGGTATTTTTTGCATTGCATCTGGTTTCTCAACCCACTTCTGAAGCCTCCTGATCCACCTGCTGCTGGATACAGTGCATCTGTTTTTAGTGTGGCTGCACTAGCAGGTGAGATAAATAGGATTGGGCTCTCTTGCACATGCAGTTGTTAGTATTGTCTAAGATGCTGCTAGGATCTGCTTTATGTTCTGTCAGAGTAATACATCATATATATCAATACAAGCATCTGGCCAGACAGTAGATTCCACATTTGAGTCAATATATGTACATTGATATATATATATAATTTGATGCATTACCACAAAAGACAGAAAGCAGCAATTTATTAGCATGATGTAAAATAACTACAGCTCCAAAAAAGCAAAAGTAAAAGAAAATTCACAGAAAAAGAGCAAGCATCCATTTGTAGTTCCGGAAACTACAAAGTTTCATGATAAAATGCAAAATTACTGGCTGTGGCATGGTTCCTCAATTTGTCACAAATATTCTCCTCTTTAAAAACCCTTTTCAAAATGTGATGTCAGTTTGCTCTGAGAGAGGAAAGGCAAAGAATAAGAAGTTCAAAGGCAAGGTGCATGCTGTATTAATACAAAAGGAGAGATCACACTGAAGGAAAAATGCAAAGAGTGCCCTGGAACACAAGTAGAGGTGACCTTTCTCTTTCATTAAAATTGTGATTTGAATGAAAAGATTGCTCAGAATCTCCTTGCAAAGACGTGTACTGAAGATGATTTCTTCATGTGTGCCTCGGGCATTTCAGGTTTTCCTTTTCATAGAAGGACTTTCCGCAGATCTAAGCCAATTGAAGAATAAAATTTTAAAATCCTCATTCTCCTCTAAGAATATTTATGAAATATTTTTCAAAATGTTTTCAAAGAGAAAAATTTAAAGACATATGCACACACTCACACCCTAACAGAGGAAACACCCAATTGCAAGAAAAAGTACTACGGAGAGAATGTCATGCAGGTTATAAGGATCCAGACTGAATATTTATTGAGAGTTTCAGCCAGATGTGAAACACAGTTTTCACAAAGACTTTGAGCATTTTGATCCCCCTAGCAGAGCAGCACCATAGCTCCAAATTTGTGGAGTGGCTAGACAGCCAAGAAGTGGACACAGTATGCATTGGAAATACATTTCTTAAGGAAATAGTTTGCCACCAGCATGTGACTTTGCGATATATGATCCCATATGTCCATGACTATGGATGCTGTATGAAATATGTGAAGGTACTGGTCTACCACTACCACAGAGTTTTATGATGACACATTCTGATCATGTAGACCAGTAGTAGTTTTCCTAAAATGTGCAGAGAACTTGCCAGGTATGCCAACAATGTTCATTTGTATATTAGAAAAAAGAAGCAACCCTATTCCTAAAATACTTTGCTATACTTTAGGAAAATGTTGTGTCTACTTTTTCATTCTGTTTTTCATCCTCTCAAGACTAAATCACACATTCCCAGAAATGCAAAATACAACTTACTGAGTTTTGTTGAGTTTTTTTATAGTGCTATCCTATGCATGATTACTCCAAAGTTAGTTCCATTGAGTTCAGTGGAGTTTAATCCCAGGAAAGTGCACAAAGACTTGTGGCCTTAAAGAACTGTGGCCTTAAACAAATGCCAGGGAGCTGCAGAAAGGGTATAATAATGGCAGGAGGGTATGATGTTTCAAGAATATGCCCCCACCTTGGTTCTAATCCTGGTTCTCTTACCCCCTCTGCTCAAATTCATCATTTCATTAATAGAAAAAGACTTCTATTCAAAGGCAATAGAAGCTGTATCTTCATTTAAAACAGTGTGTTTTTGGTCTTACCACCCTATATAATCCACCCGGTACAAAGATGGGATTCAAAGAAATTAACAAGCGGTTCTACGCCCATCTGGCTACACTTTTAAATGGCTATTTTTAAACTTTATATGTCCTATCTCTTGTTAACAACCGGTTCTATAGGTACGAACCTGCTGGAGCCTACCACTGACCCTGTATTCTTTTAAAGTGGTCTAAAGCAAATGGTAGTCTGGACTTGGAGTGCAAGGAGATCAGTGTTGAAGAAAATCCATGGCAAACATGAAGCAATGTTAACTTGTTCTTCTGATTTCTTCTGAGTCCTTCCTCTTATTTCATTCTTCCCTCAGCCTTTCCTTCCCCCCTCCAAATGAAAACTATCCATGCCTTCTGAAGGGTATTCAGTACTCTTAGTCTATATCAGAATTGTATTGTTTTTTTAAATTGTAGACAATTTAAGGTGAACGCTTAAGCATACATATCTATCTACAGTATTTATATATTGCTTTTCAACTAAAAAGTTCACAAAGTGGTTACAAAGAAAATAAAAAAATTAATAGCTAATTAATAGCTAATGGGTCCTTGTCCCAAAAGGGCTCACAATCTAAAATGCAAAAAGAACACCAGCAGAAGCCACTTGAACAGACATTGCTGAGGTGTGTTGATCTATAGGACTGTAGAACTTGCCCCTGCTGTGATACTCTCCTCTCCTGCCCTGTGAACTATTTTAAACAGATAAAAGTTTCTATTAACTTTGGAAATCCTTTTCTGCTTAAAATTGCACCCAGGGAGGAGAATGTGATCGGGATCAGACTACAACAAGGACAAAAGTCACAGAGTTTTTCTAGCCTCCTGCCATCTTTCCCATCTGGTTTTGTAGATTCAGTTCCCCCCCAAACAAACAAACAAACAAACAAACAACAACAAAAAAACCCCAATATAAAAGTGGTTGTCTAGGTCTAGGGCAAACCTTTGAGTTTAACGGAGAAGAAGCAGGTGAAGAGTTAAAACTGAAAAGAGTTGCTGGGGGGGGGGGAGGGAGACTATATAAAGGGAAGGAAAGAAAATATTAAGCTGGCTTATGAAAATGGCTTGTATGATGGAAGAGCCCAGGTGGAGAACTTAGCAGAAGTACTAGCAGGAGATTACAGGCAAACCTTGAAGCAAAATAAAATCCTTATGCATCTGCCTCACTGATCCCTAACTGTGCTTATTCTAGGCATCCTTCTGGAACCAGTTTCACTTCTCCATCACAGGGAGCTGGGTAGAACTGGCCACTCACATATTCACAATGAATGAATGCAGGTGTGCATGTGCGTACGAGCACACACACACACACACATCCCTCTCCTTGGGCTTGAGTTTAAGTAACATAGATTAATGTTACTGATTGGATTAATGTTGTTACTGATTGTTATTGGATTGTTATTGTTACTGATGTTACTGCCCTGACTGGATGTTTTGCAGCCACCTAAGCATCCCATCCCCCCTCCTGACTTGTCTAGATGTAATTACAAGAAAATATTGTTCTTTTATAATGAAAATATAGTCCATGCCAGGTTTTATTTTAAAATTGTCCTTGAAAAGCTATCATTGAGTAAGCATGAGGTTTGCTGGAAAGTATTGTTTTATGACCTTTTTTTTGGTTTAACTGTGCATTATGCATATACCACAGCAACCAGGGCCTCAGACATGCTTGTGGCTTTCACTCCATGTATAATGTTCTCCTTCACATTTCTAATAAGAATCATTATGTTGGGAATACAAGGAACGAAGAAAGAGCCCTGTTTAGGGCATGAGGTCTACTGCCTCCAGGTTCTGGCACAGAAGTTACAATTCCAAGTAAGGAACGCTTACTCTAATTCAGGGGTGTCTAAACCCCAGTTCGTGGGCCAGATGTGGCCCAAATGCGGCCCTCAAGGCTTGCAGACAAGCCTTGTAATGATCTAATATACTCTTATATTTAAATTTATGTAAATTTATGCAAATGTGAAATATAAACCATTTTTCCAGCCTCTGACACAGTTGTCAGAGAGATGATATGGCCCTCCTACTGAAAAATTTAGACTCTCCTCTAATCCAACGATAGGGTGATCTTTGGGTTCTTGTCATCTAAAATGTCATGATTATGTTAATTGGCTGAGTACTTCAATTCAAAAGAATTTGGAAATGCAGAGCCTGTAAACAGTATTAAAGAAAAAAGTACCTTACTGCTGTTGTAAACACACGCACACATACACACACACACACACACAAACACACACACAAAAACACACACACACACACAGAAAAGCTGGGGTGGCCTTAGGAATTCGTCTGAGGCACTAGGCAAAGGCCCACTTTGTTGATGGGCCCATCTGAATGACCCTTGAAATCGTCTGTCATAGTATCTGGTGGCAGTGATGGCAGAAGTTGACTGTGTCTTATGCCACAGGTATTGCACACAAAGCATCCTTTTCATTAAAGCAAGGGGAGCATTTCCCAGAGGATCATGACAGGTACCGTAGGTGGGTACTCTTGGTACTTCGCAGAGGAGCATACACTCCTTTAGCCCCGTGGAGCTAATCAGTGCCCATACAAATATAATGGATACCCAGCTCAACCATACACATCTAGGGCCCTCCGACACCATCCGACCGGCTACCAGAAGCGGTGGGCTTCAGGAGGTTCGCACCTACTCTATAGAACTGCTTGTTAATGAGAGATAGGATATATAAAGTTTAAAAATAGCCATTTAAAAGTGGCTGCCAGATGGGCATATAACCGGTTGTTAATTTCTTTGAATCCCATCACTGGCTACCACTACTTTCTACCAAATCCGAGACTTAAATCTTGGAATCCATCATGGAAATTGGGGCAGCAACTAGTCTGAGAAAATTCTGATTTTGATATTAAGACAGCAGGTCTTAATATTAAGACAGCAGTCTTAATTTGATATTAAGACAGCAGTATGGGGCAGGTTCCAGTCCAGATTTTTTTTAAGCTTGTGTCTGATCAAATATAACATCCCAGCTTTAATCTACCCAGGAAGAATTGGACAGCAGTTAACCAGAGTCACACATGAAAATGCCAGATGCAGGGGAGGGCATCTGGGTGCAGGTATCTTATATGCTCCCTGAGGCATCTAGTGGGCTGCTGTGAGATACAGGAAGCTGGACTAGATGGGTCTTTGGCCTGATCCAGTGTAGGTTCTTCTTAAGTTCTTATGTTCTTAAGAATTCGGGCATGTGGGACAATTGTGGATGCTGCAACCACCCATCATGGGCTCGAACAATCTCTGATGGGCTAGACTGGGAACCAAATTGGGGGACCTCCAAGTGGCCTACACCCCTGGCCTACACCATTTAACATCTGCAGTTCAAAGAAGAAGGGAAAGTTGGATATTTCATGATGAGAAAACCTTTTAAATAACGCTCACGCTAAAATGATGAGAGTTTGCAATCCTTTGTATCGTCGAACAATGTTCTATGAGTGATGCTGGGGAAAACAAGCCTGTTTCCCGATTCATTCTCCAGAGTGTCAGAGCCCTCTGTGTGCGGCAGCGGAGATTTCAATGTAAGATGGTCTCAAAAGCAAGAAGCAATTTTGAAGGTATCCGCACGGCTTCGGAACATGCGAAAGAAACAAAACAGGGGAAAAAAGAGAAGGTGCTTGAATTAAAGCTGCCTCGGGGCACTAACAAGTTCTGGGTTGGTGGGTTTTACAAGACTACTTACTATGCTATTCAATTAAAAAAAGAGCAGTTACCATAGCAACCCCCACATCTAATGGCCCTTATGCTACCTCCGAGATACAAAGCACCTTCTTACAGCGATGCGTTGACCCAGCATGTTGTGGAAAGTTGTCTGCTTCTAGCAATGTTTTAAATGGGGAAGATGTGTGTTCCAATAATCAGACATATTTATGTCCCCAGGTTCTTGTAATATTCACTTCTAACAAATTGTTTTCATTCCGTAGTATCTATTTGCCGTTTTCTTTCCCACCCTTGCTTTTTGTTGTCTTGGTTAAAATGGGCGAATTTACTGTTCCGTTCACATTTGAGAAGAGTTCGATTTGGGCTCTACTGATAGGTAGGTGACGCGTTTCGTTCTTTGTTCGCCAACCCACCGTTTCAGCAAACCGTGGGAATGCCAGCAAAATGGAAGACAGCCAGAGTTGGTAATCAGGGCATCCAGAAAATCCTTTGCATTTATCAGCAAAGCACACTTTCATTGTGTGAATTTGCTATTATAGGAGATAATGGGAAAAAAATTGTGTTTTTCACAATACATTTAAAGGAGTGAGTTTTTCGAATGCATTTAATGGTGGGCATTCCCATGGCATTCTCTGCTAGCGAAAGTGTTGTGCGAATATTGCAAACTAAATAACGCTAATCAAGTTCTCTGCGCTTTTGGTGTTTAATCATGGTGGCCACATGACCCATGGAAACATTGAACGTAATCCAGAGAAACTACGGGGAGTCTTTGCTCCAGTGTAAGAACAATTAACTCTGGATTGCAATATGAATTTCCCATAGGTTTTCACTAGGTGGTGCCATAACTACATCGACGTAAATGTCTCTTACGTGCTCCTGTAGTTACAGTGGTCTTTGGACAACACTGGCTCTTCAGCCTTGTAATGGGTATGAGCACCACCTTAGATTCACAACTCGCAGGGCAATCTACAGGTAAACCTTCACCTTTATTGAATGGTATACTTCCTAAACAATATCATTTTTCAACTCAGAACAGATACTAATTGGCTCCAAATTAGCAGAACGGCACAAGTCGCAAGGGTCATTCAATCCCTTTGGATCACATTCCTTTTCATGATGAAAGGGGAGAAGTGGCAAGAGACACTGTGTAATGAGGTGGGATTTCTCTTTTCCTGTAAGTTGTTTTTAAAGTAGAATAAGAGTTTCTTTTTATACATTCTAAACTATTTAAATTTTAAAAAGCATGACCTGCTGTAAGAGACAAGCAAGTCCTTTTGCTCTCTTTCTGGACAATGAATGGGGGATCAAAAATAGGGAGATTCACAACAAGATAAATGTAAATTTAATGGATTAGCATGTGAGTAATAGCAGAGAATTCCCCCCTCCCCGTTCCTAGTCAAGTAAGATCTCTAATAGGTAGGAAAGATCCCTGGACAAGATCTTTTTTCATATCTGATAGGAAGGAAAGATCATTGGACAAAGGATGGTTATTCTCATATTTTCATTGGCTGAGGGAGGGCAGGAGGAAGAGCCCAAGGAGTTTCTTGCCTTACAATTGACTTGAGAAGCCCAGGCAGGATGATACAGGGAAGGGAGAGGCAATTCTTAGAGATCATGCTTTTCACCACATGGCTGATGAAAGGAACAGGTGAATCTATGTTCTCTTTTTCCAGGACATGTCCTCTTTTTGGCCTTGTGTCATGGAGAAAAATCTTCCTTGTCTTCCTTTTCCATGTGAGCAGGCAGCATGTAGAATTTTTGTAATTAAAAAATTATGGCTGCAATCCTAAACTCCAGTTGGGCTGGCCTAAGTCCAGGCATAAGTCCTGTGCTGACCTGGAGGTGTCACAAAAGTGCCATAAGATTCTTCTGCACCACTCCTGGGGGAGGGTTAGGTCAGTGCAGAGACATGTGCTTGCCTCCCTACATCACAGGAAGACTGATGAGTTGGGCCCGCCTAGTTTTAAGATTGCACCCTAGATATAATAAATTATATGTAATTGTTTTAAATTTAATAATAAGTAACTTAGTGCCTTGAGGCAATGAATCTGAGTTGTGGATAGGGTGGTCTGGTGTGCTGTAGTCCATGGGGGCACAAGGAGTCAGACACAACAACAACAGTGCTTAAATTAACATCATGAAAACAATGCATATACAGTTGTGCCTCACGTAAAGAACGCCTCATGTAAAGTATGTTTCACATAACAAACAAAAATTTTTCTAGGATTCTGCTTCACGTAAAGAAAGTGCTTCACGTAAAGAAAACATTTGTTGGCAATTGGGGCAGACGCGCTGGCCGCGTCAGGGCTGCCTAGCGCACCTGCCCATAGTGAAAGCAACACTTTCATGCTGTTCCTCCTGTGGCCGGGTGTCCGCTGGGCAGAGGGAGAAAAGAGCAGTGGAGAAGAGGGAAGCAGCTCAGGGCTAGCCAGAAGGGAGCAGGGGAGAGAGAGGCTCAGGATGGAGAGAAGGAGAAAGTGGGGAGACACTTTGAAGGTGTCTTGGATTGCAGCCTCCTAACCATGTCTACCTAGAAGTAAGCCCCATTGTGTTAAATGGGGCTTACTCCCAGGAAAGTGTCTTTAGGACTGCAGCCTTAGTAGACTTCATAAAATCATGCACATTGAATGCATGTTTTGAATTCAATCCCAGTATTCTGTCATCATTTTTACATCCAGTTAATATTTTTATATGAATATTTTGGAGGTTGTGGAACCAATCATCTGAGTTTCCATTATTTCCTATGGGAAAATCCGCTTCACGTAAAGGATGTTTCACGTAAAGAACATTCCTCCGGAACGAATTAAATTTGTTACGTGAGGCACCACTGTATATGTATTTTAGATTTTATTTTGTCATGTCCTATCTTTTTCTTGGGTGTCTCACATTTTTGGAAGGCCTTGTCCACTTTTGCACTTATGGCATCTGGTCACCCTGTGGGAGGATGAACCCTCATTGAACTGCAGTGGCTGAAGTGGGACTACTTCCGAATAGAGCTGCCAAAGACTGGGTAGTCCTGGTAAGTCTTGGACCTTCTGCAGTCCCTGCCCTCCCAATACTTCCATCCTGTTTGCAGATAGATGGGGACAGCAGGAGAGTGGTTAATGCAGTGGTGTTTGAACATTTCAGTCTGGAACCTCCTTCTGAGAATGAGAGTCTGTCCAGGACCTCCGGAGTGATGTCGTGGCTTGAATTGACAGTAAGGGTACCCAGTTCCAGATTTCAAGATGGTTGCATCCACAGTTGGGTTTTTTAAAGGATGGAGAGAACTTGGTGACTTGGAAAGTGCTCCCATTAATGACTGATGACACATATAAACTGCAGCATCATTTTTATATATGCATCATAAATATGTATGTATTCCCACGTTTGTGTCAACTTGACCCATGCAATGCAACCCTGGCAGTCCTATACAGAGAAATAGAAGCACACCTTCAACCCCAAGCAGAGATATGAATTCAGGTGTTTGTTCCTATATGTGATTCTCTGTGTTATACTAGGTCCATGTCATGTCATGTTGAATCACTATGGGGGCAGTAATTCTAGACTCAACTTGAGTCATGCTCCATTGGACTTTTATACAGCTGAGAGAAATTGATACCGGGTTGGATGGAACAGAATATAAAACTAAACATGGAGAAGAAACGCTATAGACACAACGTTGTGTGTTCAAAGAACAGCTCTCAGCCAATTTTAATGACTCACAGTGTATAATTTAATATTTTAAAATATAATAATGGTGGTTGTTTCTTGCCCTTCTTTTGTCTTGTTACTTAGATTGTCAGTCAGTAATAGTCTTGTCATTTTTTGAGAAAATTCAAGTGAGAACATGTTTGGAGCTCATAAGACAGAGTGCTGATTATTTTAAAATGAAAATGTATATAATTATTTTGAGTTCCACCCAACTCTACTGGAAGGCAGCATTCCCTTTACTGTTCTATGCTTTCCTGACTTTCAATTAATACCTCCTCTTCCACCCATGATTTGGGCAACATTGATGATTTGCACTGACCCTGCTTTAAAAGTGTTCTTATTCAAGATACGACCTGGACCTAGTATTGCACAGTGAATGACATACAAGAACATAACACCTGGTCCTGGATATAGGTTCATATCTCTGGAGATTGAAAGAATGTGTGTTTCTATTCTTTTCTGTAGGGCTGCCAGAGTTATACTGCATAGATCAAGTTGATACAAACATGGAAATGCACACATACTGCATTTATGATGCACATATACAAATGATGCTGTCGTTTATCCATATTATCTTAGGTTCCCTTTACATTTGTTTCAAGCTGCATGTGCGCTGCTTCCCGCTATGCTACCTCATGTTTGCTAGAGCACACAAGTGAACCATGTGAAGAAGGCTGAGCACATGGTTTCCACAAGACTGGAAACTTTCCAACTGTGAGGTTGCAGGATCCACAAATATAAACACAGACACAAAGTTAGGATAATGCCATGGGCATTATTGAAGCTATTGAAGAGGATCACGGTCTCCCCAGGCACAGCATCAGATCAGGCAATTACCCATGCATGCTGGGGGACATACATACAAATTTCCATATTTGCCTTTTTTGTGTCTGCTCTGTGCAGCATGGCCTAATGAGGATTTTCACAAACAAAATGGCAGTGCTGTCAATGAAGGTCCCTACCATGAGTGTAGGTCAAACGCTGGAGTGAAGCAAGTGTAGACAGATTTTTCAAAAGTTACAAATGCCCAAACACTTTAAGAAAGTGGGAAGAAATATAAATGAGTTGTGTTGCGTATTTAAAATTCAAGAGCAAGCGAAAATTAGCATTTGCATTAATGTATTCTGAAATATGAATTATTAAGTGATTTGCTTTGGCACAACAAAAGCCAGTTTAGAGAACCAGGTCTACCCTGAAGCATTTGCTATCCTTTCTTCCCAGTCTATTGTAAACACTCCTAAATATGTAAAGATAATTTTTTTTCTAATTGGAAAAAATCTATACACTGCTCTTTTGCACAAAATTCTCCATTAAAAACAACAACCTTCTCCTCAGATGATCCTATTCAAATCTTTTCAAGGTTTATATTTTTGCTAGGTTTTCTTTTTAATTTTGAATGCTTTCAAAAAAATTTCACTTTGCTTTTTCATCTCAGAACTGCATTTTTTAATCTGGTGTTTTAAAATATGCTTTTATTCTTTAGAGGTCAAGACAATGACCTGGTAGGCGGAAGAAAAGATCTCTCTCTCTCTCTCTCTCTCTCTCTCTCTCTCTCTCGCTCTCTGCATGCGTGTGTGTCTTTCCTTTTCTGACAGACAAACATGCAGACAGTTCCCACTGTTCTCTTCCAAAGTTTATTCTGTTCAGTATGGATGGCCCAGAGTGAGAACAACTGAAAACAGAAATTGAGATACCACATTTAATATAGTTAAAGATTTTATTATTTTTATTAGAACTTATTTTTTTCAACTGGCAGCATAATTTTCTGCATGTTTACTTATCCTATATTCAATTAGGGCCAGGGCCAGATGAAGCCATTAGACTCCTTCAGACCGCCCTCCATACCATACTGTTGCTGTCATCCCTCAAAATTGTCCATTTTCCTATTGATCCTCTGAGCTGGCTCTTTAAACAGAGCAGGAAATGCAGAGCATGTTGGAACTCATGTGAAGAAGGGGTTGTGATATGCATTCCTGAGCAGGAAAAGCTATAGCACCAGCATCAGGGCCTGACTGTCCTAATGTCTGTGTCCTAGTGCCCTAGTGTCCTATGTCCTAGTGTCTATACTTGATCCCATAGGGCAGCACTGGGCAGCTCTGGTAGCCCTAAACCACTGGGCACCACTGGGAACTGGGCACCCCTACTCAGCACCATCAGGCAGCGGGTACCACTAGGCAGTGGGCACCATCACACAATGGATACAGGGACCACTGAGCACCACTGACCACTGAGCACCACTCAACCCTACTATGTACCAGGCAGCATGGGGTGGCAGCAGGCACCTGTGCCGGGCACCTGGTACCAGCAGGCAACACACACCATGAGCACTGGACACCATCAGGCACAAAATTGATTCCTAGTGGGTCCTGAATTTGCTCACCAAATTTCATGCTTCTATATCCAGGGATTGGGCCTTAATCGGTCAGTCAGTCAGTCTTCGAAGTTAAGTATAGGGACAAAAACACATTGCTCCCCTTTTTACCCCCTTAGGGGTAAAATTTCTAAAATTTGGTTCTTAGTGTGTGCTCATATCACGGAAGGAATATGCTCCCCAAATTTCTTGCTTCTAGGTCTGTGGGTTTGGACTTGGCATTGAGGAATAAGTTATAAGCTGCTCAATGTACCCCTTTTCATTGTTGCACCCCTTTTCATTCTCTTCCAGTCTGAATTTCCCAAAATTGGTTCTTGGTAAGTGCCTACATCACAAAAGAAGTATGCTCCCCAAATTTCACGCTTCCAGTTCTGGTAATTTTGGCTGGGATTTGGTGAGTGAGTGAATGAGTGAGTCAGTGACCTTTCAGCTATATACAGTGGTGCCTTGTAAGACAAATTTAATTTGTTCCAGAAGCATGTTTGTCTTACATAGCATACTTCTTACAAAGTGGATTTTCCCATAGGAAATAATGGGAACTCAAATGATTGGTTCCACAAACCAAAAATATTCATTTTAAAATATTAACTGTATGAAAAGATGATGACAAAACACTGTAATTGAATTCAAAACACTGTAATATAATACAGAACACAGTTACCGTAATAATTAATTACCGTAATAATTACCGTAAAATTAATTACCATAATAATTAATTAATTAATATACTGTACAGTAAAATAGAAAAGAAAACCCTTTATGGCCAAGGATGTCTAATTTCACTAATTTTCACTGGTGTCTTTTTGAGCAACTAACGCATCTCAGTATCTGTGAGATCTGTCTATGCAAACCAGATGGGCATTTTGCAGCAAGATCAGCATCAATGGCTTCTCCCTTGAAGTGAAAGGGGCCAAATCCTATGGTCTCCTCAGAATCAAGGCCCATTGACTCCACTGGGGCTTACTCACAGGAAAGTGCATAGGATACCAGCCTGACTCTAAGTTTGCAGCAGCAGGAACTGGATGCAGGTGTGGAGTCCATACAGGGAAGGTGGTGGTGGGGGGAAGATGGGAAGTTGTAGTGGGGTACAGGCAGGGAGAGGGTTTCTATTGAGAGGGTTCCATGTGGATCCTGCCCAATGGGAATGGGAATAGGACCCTCAGCTTGCTTGATTGACATGGAAAATATGTACACCTTGCACACAAGGCTTTAATGTAAATAGAAGTGCATCAACATCAAACAGCTGTAATGCTGAAAAGTGTAAGTTAATTCAGCATTCATATAATATTATATTCATGCTATTATATAGCATGAATATAATACTCACTCCAGTGCTTTTGAAGTAAAATCACCTCTACCATTATAGGTAAAGACACTGAAAGGTTGTCCACAAAGTAGGGAGAGGAACAAACCAAAAATTGTCTCTGGTTGCAGTATCATGGTTATTCATTTGAAAATGGTACATTTTGGGTATAAGGCCCTATTCTCACAGCTTTTGCCAGCAAAGATGCTCCATGCTGTGGCAGTGTTGAGGAAGCCAAATTTGTGCCGAGCAGCATTTCGCACTTCAAGTGCAAAGCTCTCTCGCAGCTGCATCCAAGTGGATCTGTGGTGCCAAAAAGGGTCATGAGAACTGGCCTTTTGGCTGCTTTGTCGTGAAAATGTGGTATTTTATTTTATTTTCCCAGTGACTGATAAGTGATGTTAACTGACCCTAGAATGCTACAGTGACATTTTTTGCTGAACTCCGCATTGTAAGAAAACTGATGAAAGCAGCACAGAATACACTGGTTTCATTCTGGTTTAAGAATACCTGAAGGCTGAAGTAGCATGGATGGTATGAAAATGTTACATTTTGATTCTGAGTGTGTTTTGATGCCAGCCTCTAAATTTTGCTGGATGTTCTTTATGACTCTTGCTGTACCATGTGTCTCATGAATGGGACCTTAAGGATGCATACCCTGGCTCCAGTGGTGGGATTCAAATAAATTAACAACAGGTTCTATGTCCTATAGACATATGTCCTTTATGTCCTATAACATAGAGTAGAGTAGAGTAGGTTCACTAGAGTAGGTGAGAACCTGCTGAAGCCCACCTGTGCCTGGCTCCCAGAAAATCAACATTTGGTAAGATTCAAATTAGGTAACATTTGGAAATTCAAATTTGATAAGAAATTGTCTTACCAAAACCATTTTGCCCTTCCTCAAAATGGGGAACATGTTTTTTAGCCCATGCAGAAACTAAATTTGAAGGTGGAAATTTGGCAGCCACCCCTTCAAATATGTTGCTCATTATTTTCTTTTTAAGTAAAATGCAAGAGAAGTTGAGTTTTGCAGGAATACTTGAAGCATAGAGAAGGGTAGATGATGCCATCTATAAAGAAGATAAAGTGTAATAGGAAGAATAAAAGAAGAATGATGAGAAATATAGTATTGAAGGGTAAGGCTGGTCAATCAAAAAAGTAACCTAAAATGACCAAAGGCATTTAGGGGTGTTCAATGGGTTGATCTTAGGAACCTCCTCAGTGTTCCTCCTCAGATTCCTCCTCAGGAATCTCCTCATTTTACACAACTGCTCAAGATTTACTAGCACCACATAATTCTTTGCATATGCGAATGGATCACGAAACAACCAAATGATCTGGGACATTATTATGCTGCACAAGGGAAGTCAATGCTATTCCTTATTATGGCAGAGCAAAGGCAAAGAGGGAACTGGGTCCATTCTGTCCATCTTGTGCCAACTGTGAATCATGGAAGAAGGAAAAATTGAGATCCAGGCAAATTAGACACACTGGAAAAGTGAGAGGGTCTGTTGGCACGCCAAGTTTGCCAGGAATAATTTAGCTACAGCAGCAGCACTTAGGCCATTGTTTGCATCACCATAGCCCAAGCTGATTCATAAGAGGAGGCTTCCAAACTAGCACCTCATTAAGCCAGTGCAGGGGTTGAAGATTATCCTGGAAGGTTCTTGCTTTAATGTCACCAGCTGACTCATGCAATTGTCCTAGCATAATTACTTTTGTTGTATTACCAAAATACTGTCATGTCTGTGATATCTTTGTGTTCCCTCTTCCATCCACCTTCTTGTAGCGTGCAATTATCACCGTGTGATAAAAATCCAAGGTTCCAGGCATCAGATAGAATTTGCCAGAACGCCTTCAGCTAGCCATTCCAGAGAAGTGCTGCTTTGACTAACCATGAAAATTGCTGTAGATGAAATCATCTGAATCGGTTATTTGTTCTTCACCTTCTATCCAGCAAGGGGGAAATTTCACACTGATTTCCTCCTGGTTGCAGTCAACACTGATAGCATATTCAGAAAATAAATAAAGAATCCTCTGCTGCTATAGATTCAGCTATACCTATTCACTTGCCACCTAGTTGTGAGGGGAAAAAATGTTAACTGGCTTTTATATTGAAACAGAAATGCATTCATGATTAATGTTTTGATCCTCTGAGTTGTTGTCAACTCGACTGTCTGTAATTAGGCAGATATCAGATTAGTATAAAGTTTTTGCAACTGAATCTGCTCCAGGATGATTTCAACAGCCTTTCACTGCTCCTGAGGTATGACAGCCTGATTCTTAGCCTGATTCCTTACACATAAATCCCAATCATTTCAGTAGGCTTCTTTTCAAGTGACGATGCTTAGAACTGTAACCCAACTCCTGTTACCAGTACATTGACTGCTCAGACATTCTGGAAATACTGAGTTAAGATGGAGGCAATCCAAAACTCTTTTATTCCAACTATATACCACTTTTTATTTAAACATATAGAAAATTCTGGCCTGTTGTGTTTGGCAAGCTCTTTATAAGTTGAAAGCATCAATTAATTTTTTTTCCTTTTAGATTTTTTTCATTTTAGATAGAAACAACTTATATTTACTTGCTATAAAAATTTTGTCATCCATACATTTGAGTGACAATGAAAATAGTCTTGGGGTCTGATCCACCTACTCTATCTGCCCTCCCCCAGTCCAGCCTCTTCATCGCTCTATACCTATTCCCACAGATCTCTGTTGCTTTGCCAGTGGGCTGTTGGGCTGATGCCATGCTTGCACCTTCCACTAAGTTTGAATTAAAGGTAAGCACCTTTAATGTGTCAGCTTTAGCATCCTTCTGCCTGTAATTGCAAGAAGCATTTTTGAAAAAAGCTCTCTCCAGGCTTTGCTCAAGATGTCAATCATAGCTCCTTGCCCTTTTTGATCACTGCTCAGTTTACAGCCTATTTTTGCATATATTAATATCCCACCCAGCTGTTTTCTTTTCAACACATGACAGTTCTGTGTCCCAGTTTGCATTTTCCTTTTCTTTTCAAACACCCCATTTCCAAGGACAGTTCTTTAGATGAGCAATTAGTTTATCAAGCAGATGTGACCAGCGATATTCAAAGCAAAGAAGCACTTCAGGACCTTAATGTTTAGATTTTTGTTCTCTACTTTGTACATTAGTGCTAAGGGATTGCCAGGCATAATAGATCTCTTTCAGGATTTTCAAGATGCAATTGTGAGCATTTAAGTGCTTGCTGGCATGATCCTTCTGGCATGGTCATCAGAATCTATAGAAGAGTCTGTTTCCAGACTCTATTCTAAAGAAAACTAGTGCTTCCTCCCCCCTCCACTTTATGTGCTCCAAAACATTATGTGCTCTTGTAGCTACTATCAAATAGCAAATGCTTCTTTTCTGTTCTGTTCACATCCTTTATGAACACGAATATACTGTATTTCCCATTTCTCCTAATAGGGAAAACTGGGTTTACCTCTGATCAATTCCATAAAGCATTCACATGATGTTTCCCAGGTATCATCAGTAATGCAAGAAAATTAGTTTGCAACTGTTGCAAAGGGCTGAAAAATAATCTTGGGGACAATTTTCAAAATTCTTTGCAGGAAGGTTCACAGCCCACTCATATGCACCACCATCTTTGCTGATGGAGTGTATACTGCATGCAATGGGGAAGATCTGATGACCAGTGAGAGATGACCAGTGAGCACCGGGCATCACCGGGCTTCAAATCACTTCTTAGTGAGGACTTACATCACAGAAGGAATATTCTCCCCAAATTTCATGCTTGTGTATCCAGTGGTTTGCGCCGGTCATGGATAAGTCAGTGAATCAGTCAGTCTTCATCCCATCCCATATGATCTGCATCCCATCTACAAACATTTCTACATTCACTGCAAAAGTTAGTACAGTGGTGCCTCATGTAAAGAACGCCTCACGTAAAGTATGTTTCATGTAACAAACAAAAATTTCTCTAGGATTCTGCTTCACGTAAAGAAAGTGCTTCACGTAAAGAAAACATTTGTTGGCAGTTGGGGCAGACACGCTGGCCGGCAGCCTCTTTAAAAAGCATCAGGGCTGCCTAGCGCACCTGCCCATAGTGAAAGCAACACTTCCATGCTGTTCCTCCTGTGGCTGGGTGTCCGCTGGGCAGAGGGAGAGAAGAGCAGTGGAGAAGAGGGAAGCAGCTCAGGGCTAGCCAGAAGGGAGCAGGGGATAGAGAGGCTCAGGATGGAGAGAAGGAGAAAGTGGGGAGACACTTTGAAGGTGTCTTGGATTGCAGCCTCCTAACCATGTCTACCCAGAAGTAAGCCTCATTGTGTTAAATGGGGCTTACTCCTAGAAAAGTGTCTTTAGGACTACAGCCTAAGTAGACTTCATAAAATCATGCACATTGAATGCATGTTTTGAATTCAGTTCCAGTGTTTTGTCATCATTTTTACATCCAGTTAATATTTTTACATGAATATTTTGGGGGTTGTGGAACCAATCATCTGAGTTTCCATTATTTCCTATGGGAAAATCTGCTTCACGTAAAGAAAGTTTCACATAAAGAAACTGCCTCCGGAACGAATTAATTCTGTTACGTGAGGCACCACTGTATATGATTGGACAAATAGGTGTTCGTGGATAGGCATTCTTCCCTTTGAACTGAGAATGAACTTGCAAATGAAATGGAGTTAATCACCCAGTCCACTGCTCTTCTTGTCTAACTTCATTGTTGGAATAATCAATCAATCAGTGATTGATCGATCAATCAATCAATCAATCAATAAATCAATCAAAGCAAGCAAGCAAACAGTATTTATATACTGCTTTTCAACAAAAAGTTCACAAAATGGCTTTGCTCTGCAGCTATAGGGAATTTTGAGAATGTTGAGAAAAGATGAATGTGATTTCCATGCATTACCTGACCTTGTGATTGATAGATAGATAGATAGATAGATAGATAGATAGATAGATAGATAGATAGACAACAGCCTACCCTTCTGACAAAGTGACTCTCTTTATCACAAGGACACTTGTACTGTCACCTATTAGCCCACACAAATGCAAGAAGTTTGCTCTCTTATCTATGTACATCCTGAAGATGGTACATTATGGATGCTCCATATGAACATTTCTTTTTAAAAACTTTGTCAGGTTCCTTTGACTTTATAAATCTTAGGGTTATTAACTCTTTCAATAGCTTTCTTGGCTGGCCATCTTCAATTCTGCTGGAAGGTAGGGACAGTCATTGTTACAAATACGACTGTGTATTTGTAACATTGTACCAGCCTAGCAGGCACTGCTCCACACAGATCATTTGTGTAGAACTCAACACATTAGCAGAACACAACTGGTCTTGAACAAGTCTGTTTTATTCTTGTTAGGAAGGAAGGTGAAACAATGTCTGATCAGTGTTCACCCCCTGGAGTGGGGGATGAAATGGACACATGAACATTTCACAATGCAGTTCTTCCCATCTCTATTGTTACATGCCTTTTATTTTTATTTATTGTTTTGCGTGTTCTATGGATCATCTGTTCCATCCTCCTCTCCTGTGCTATTATGGGGAATGGAAAAATGGGCATTAAAACCCTGACATTCCCGGAATCAAAAGGGAGAAACAACAAAATAAAAACTGCAAACTGCGGATGAGTTCTGCTTTTGGGATTGTGTTTGTCATTTAGATTTATAGGTGAGTCCAAGGCTTAAATAGCAGATGTTTTCTCATTATTTATCTCCCTGGCTAAAATACAAGATTCCTTTTAAGAGGCCATGCTTAAGCACTACCAGTCCTGATTTATCCTTTTCTTATGAGCTTGTAAAGCAGCAACCTAGATAATAGTAAAAGAAAAGGTTGTCTTTTGCCCTCCACAGAATGTTAAGAAATGGTCACATTGGTGGGTGTAGTTTATAGACAAAAGAACGTTACATTAACACAACTAGACCTCAAATTTTTTTGTAAAGTATCCAAAGCCAGGCACGCATAAATATTTATTTCAATTGAATCAAACTGTAATTCTTTTTAATTTCTGTTGTGCTCTCTCACGAAGAGTATTTATTAAATGTGAGTAACACAAGAGTGTGGGTTCCTGAACTGGGTTCCTATGGCATTTGATTGACTAGCCCTACAAACCAGATCAACTACAGGAGCATGTAAGAGACATTACGTGCACCTGTAATTACTGCACCACCTAGTGAAAACCTATAGGAAATTCATATTGCAATCCAGAGTAAATTGTTCTTACACTGGAGCAAGGACTTCCTGTAGTTACTCTGGATTGCGCCCTAGACCTTGAAGAGTTCTTGCTCCAAGAACCAAGAGTTATTGCTCCAAGAATACACTGTGGATGTCTCGTGACATCTTATACATCAGCAAATTGGCAGTGCAAACCTAACCTTGTGTTAGGTCAGCACAAATCCTGTGCTGGCCTGAGAGTGTCGCAAAAGTGTCCTGCCCCTCTCCCATCTCCCCCCAACTCCTGTGTCAGCTGATACATGTTTACTCCACTGAGGTTGGATCATGCACAGGGAAGCTGGCCTCACCTTGAAGGTTGGTACATTGGCAACCTCCTAGAATGACACAAGGAACTTGTGCTGGCCCAGGATGCAGTTTGAATTGTGTCCTAAATAAATTTAAATATTGACAGACTGAATAAAACACTGAGAACAACTCTTAAATTTCTTTTTATTAAAAAGACAAAAGACGCTTATAAAGTTCATGTTCCATAAAAGATCGTCCTGGGTCCTGGGAACTTCTGATATTATGAACATTCCTTATGGCAACAATTATACCAGAATGACAGTGTGCTCATTTGAAAAGGGTCAGAATGTCTCACACTTTAGTGCTTTTACCACATTTCTAGAAAAGTGTTATCTTGTTGAACAGTGCTTGGGTTTAGGTTAAAATTCTAAAAGAGCTTAAGGAAAGGTCTTTTAATTTTAGAATTCAAAGCAATGCATCAAAGTAAAGTGAGATAAAAGAATTAAGGACAAAATGCTTCCTGATTTACAGTTAAACGGCTCTCTTTAAAATGTCTAGGAAAAAACGTGCCGGAAGAATGGATAGCATTTTGAATTGCTCAGTACATATGGCAAGCATTGTCTTCCTATTGAGTATAGTTGCCAAATTTGTAGCTATGGCTTGAACAGTGGCTCAAAATGCAGCAGATATTGGATACAAAAGCAGCACCTCCATGATCAACTAATTTCTGCTTCTCTGTACAATAGCACTGATTTAAAAACCAGTGGTTTTTAAAACTATTGGCACCAGGACCCCCTTTTTAGAATGAAAATCTGTTTTGTAACTTGAGATTTTTTTCCAGTAGAAATGGTAGGGATCGAAGTAGGGACCCTTTGGCATGAAAACCCCATGTATTACAGTCCTCTCTACAGTTTGCTTCCTCTCCCATGAGTTAAATAGAGCATTCCATGAAATGAATTTTGTATTCGTTGATTATCCTGGGAGGTTCACAATTGTTACTTTGATATATTTGATCCAATTCTATTTAATATATTATATTCTTTTAGTGCCTATCAGTGCTTCATGTATCTGAGATAGTTCCATTCTATTGGGGAGAGGGTATAGATGTTTGGGTGTGGATTTTGTGGATTTTTATAAAAATGCAAAACCAAAACTAAATGGGACAACTTCCTAATGATATAGGCTGTGTCTGATCTTTTACAAGAGGGCTTCTTTATGATTTCATGTGTTGGTCCTACCCTTCTCACTTTACATATGTCAAGCGACAGTGCATAGTGTAAAGCTGATGAGTTAGGAAGGAGTTTTATTAGCAGCAGGCATTCAGGGCACTTAAATAAATGAACAGAAGAGACACTTGTTCTGTGCACTGAGTTGATAATAAGAAGCATTAATTTTTATTTCACTCTCTGTCCAAACATAGTTTTTATAGACTAATAAAAGGCAAATTTTACAATTTTGCCAAAAACAGAGCACACAGAGAAGCCAAAATGCCAGTACAAGTTATCCTATAGGATTGCTCTACATAGGCAGGAGCAATGGAAATGTAGATATAAAAGTGACATGTCAGAGAATGAACATATACACATATACATACCTGCATGAGCACATGTAGTCACACACATGACATTATTCTTCATTTTTGCCATGCTTCTGCATAACCTGCAAATAAGAACATGCTTTTTAGCTTCCCAGTTCTTAAATCAAGCAGCCCCAATATAGCACACTCACTTCAATAATCAATCCTTTTCAATATATACTGGGGGGTTGATTAGAGAGATATTAGGAGAACCTAGTGTGACAATCTCATATCTGGGCGCAATCCAGAGTAACTACGTGGAGTCCTTGCTCCGGTGTAAGAACAATTTGTTCTGGATTGCAATATGAATTTCCCATAGGTTTTCACTAGGTAGTGCAGTAACTAAGGGTACACGTAATGTCTCTTACGTGCTCCCTCTGGATTGTAGGGTATGTCTTTGTATATTCTAGAACCTAGAAGTGGTTATAGAGCAGCTTAAACTATACCTGCAGTGTGTGCATTGCATGGTGCCTCAATATTCACCTGTATGTATTCCTGACAGTCAAAGTGATGGCTCTACTCCCCTTTCCATGATTTAACTTCTAGAGACTCTGGAGACGAAGCTGAATCTTTAAGAATGACAACTACACCAACTTAAATGAGACAGTTTAACAAGATGTGCCTCCGAGGCAATAACAGGAACAGAGACAGTAATTTAGCAAGGACAGGTACCAGGAAAAAGGGCTCTCCTGGTAAATAAGGACAGTTTGAGCATATCCACCTGCATCTGCCACACTGTAATACTCTCACTCTCATGTAGTAGGATATCTTAGGTTAGGCAAATGACCATTCTGTCATATTCATTCAGTTGCACATTATACCATTCAACTGCACCTGTGATGTGATAAGCATCAGCATAGCTTACCAAGTGACTACATGACATTTTTATGCGTGATTTTGCACAATGGTGATACTGTGACAGGGTATCATGGAGCATGCCATAGCAGTAATAAGTTTGGAAAACACTGCCCTTCTCCCTCACCTCATCCTTTGAAATGGGTGTCATGCGTCTACCCCCAAACTTAATTTCAGAATTTGTGTTCCCCTGCAAATTGCTTTTGTAACCTCCCTTGCTATATATTTAATACAAGGAATGTTTCCATTAACGCCTACATATCTCACATTTGAACTGTATCTTTATAACCAAATGGCAGCAAATATATTCTCAAAACAGCAAAAAATTTCAGGGAGAAGAAAGGCCTGCTGAGATGGTGGCCACTATAGAACATCACATCATGACCATACGCCTCACTAAAGTGAAAGCCTTAACTGCAAAAAGTATTTATTAGCAAATTAAGATACTCACATTGGATTTAATTCTTACGGAAGACAATGGAAGGGGGAGGAGGAAAACTTGTCTTCATCATGCAGAAATGTGTACAGAAAACTTTCTAAATAATGAAGGGGAAATACTCCTTTTAATCTTTAATGTATTCATTTTGTTAGTTAATAGGAATAAAAATGGATGGAAAGGACTGGCTGAATGAGCTATGTATGCAAAGATAGACAACAAATTATATATATAAAATAATGGCAATAAACTGTCTTCACTGGGTAGCACTGACAGTTTTCCTTCCACAGGAGTAAGGAAAAGTCCCAGCCTATGCAATGAGACATCACTGGTGCATGTTTCCTGTGAGTTTCCAACTTTCACCCAAGTCAGGGGGATGGCAGTGTGTGGCGAGCCTTCTTGGTAGTGGCGCCACAGTTATGGAACTCCCTTCCAGGGGAGTTAAGATTTGCCACCTCCCTTATGGTGTTCCAGCAAGGACTCAAAACCTTTTTGTTCCGTCTGGTGTTTGGGTGATGGGTCGCTGTTTCCTGCTTCTCCTAAGTTTTTATCTGTTCCTCCTGTACTTTTTCAGTAAGTTCTTTGCTCTCCTCCAAATAGTTTTGATTCTGTTAATGTTGCTTTTAAATCAATGTTTTTATTGTATTTTTTATTTGACTATTGTAGGCTGCCTTGGGCATCTGTTGGTTACATAAGAAATGGCAGGAAATGAATGAATGAATGAAGCTCCACAGTGAGCTACAGTGAGATAGATAGGATTGTGGAGGAAGCCCCCTGTACCATTCCATGGGCAACTAAAACCATACACTGCTTCCTGGGATGCTCTGAAAGCCTCTGAGGTTTCCAGAGTGCGCTGAAACAGTACTTCTGGTTTTGATTGACTTCTGGTAGTACTTCTGGTTTTGTACCACTAATGGTGCTCCAGAGGCCTCAGAAAGTTTTCACAGAACCCATAGGCTCCATAGGCTGGGTAACTATCCCAGGGAATGAGATGTTGCAGGGAGGGTAGTGTGTTAAGGTCTTGTGTCCCAAGGGAGCACAGGGGCCAGGTTCACAACTGTAACCCCATGTAGATTTTTCAGGACCAGGACAGGAGTTGGAATAAGTAGCAAAGAGTAAGTGCGAACCTGCTGGAGCCCACCACTGCGACACAGCCTGAGTGCTCATCAGCCTAAAAGGCCTCCAGACATTGCTATTTGTTAAATCAAGATAATCAGAATTTGGAGGAGGACCCTCGCATTTGCCTTAAGCAAAATAAATGTAAAATAAGTGAGAAAAATAAAGGTTTCCAATAGCTTGGCAGGTCAGCTGAATATGTATATGGGTGGAAATAGAGAAAAAAAAGGAAGAATACAGAGTACAGGAAAAGCAAAACTTCCAACAACTAATCCCAAGGATTAGTATGCATTGGAGGTTTTGTTTGTTCTAGCCACTAGATGGCTCTATATGTTGTTTAGGATAACAACATCCTAAACATCCTCCCATTTTCTGGCTGTGCTTTTGTTATTATTATTGGGTTTGATGAAAATTGGCAGATTATTTGCATGAATTTGGAATTGTATTAGACAGGCTCCAGAGCGGGAAGATGCTTTTCCATGAGAAGAACAGAGAGAGACCACAGATAGGGGAGGGATGATATGTTATCTTGTTAGACTGTCAGTACTACGACGATGCCAATGGTGTAGGTAGGGGAGTGCAGGGGGTGCAGTTGCACTGGCCTACAAGCTTTGGGGGGCTACCAGCTGAGCTTGAAACTAGTGACTAAAAATGTGAAAAAGGGGTATGTAGGAATGATAATACCATCATGTTTATATATCATTGGAAAGGTAATTTAATGCAGAATACAATGAAACAAACTGCATTGGAATATCTATATTCTATCAAATGTTATGGCCAATTAGCCAGAAAATGAAAACAAAAGCCTATGTAACAAAAGTGGATTTTCTTAACTCAAACTTTCCCACTTTACTGATTGCTCTGAGAACCAATGAGATGTATTACAGATCTAATAAGGTGTTAATATGAATCAGCTCTCAGTAAATATATCATATAGAGCAGGGTTTCTCAATCCCCAATCCAGTGACCACTGGATGTCCTTGGTAGCTGCCTGACTGGTCCAGGAGAGGACTTCTCTAAGTGCATCCTCACAGCAGGAGGGCTCTATTGGAGGATTGCGGCCTCAGAGACCAATAACAGACACAATTTTCATTTCTATACAGCACAATCCTAAGCATGTCTACTAAAAAATAAGCCCCATTGTATTTAATGGGTCTTACTCCTAGGAAAGTGTCTTTAGGATTGCAGCCTTATTTAATTAAATTTGATTTTGTTGTTACAGGGTAGGGGGAACAAAATCTTCTTCAGCTCCAGAAAGCAAATATGTGCTTTAGCTATGCCACTAGCAGAGCAAATGGTGGTGTTTTTCCCCAATTTTCTTTTTAAAGATACCTGGGGATGATGTGGCTTCTGGTTGTGACATCATTTCTGGGGCAAAATTCTGAGATTTGCACCAGGCTAAATGATCATCAGCTGCACCACAGATTGGAAACAGAAGGAGGACAGTGCAACTCTGGGAAGTTGGAGCTATGTTCCCATTTTCCCACCTTCTCCACTCTATCAACTCCATTAAGTGCAAGGGAATTCTGTAATACGTGAATGAAATCATTTATGTGAAGATATAGTTTGGCGTCTGAGAGAATGAGACAAAGTTGTTAGTTAGTATGTAAATGGAAGGGAGGACCAGTTCAAGAGTTGTGCAAGATGGAAGAGATGGGCAGCACAATCCTAACACACATCCCTGAGAGCCAACACCATTTATTTATTTATTTATTTATTTATATTAATTGATTAGTTGACTGATTGATTAATTAATTAATTAATACCCTGCCTTTCTTCCCGAAGGGAATTTAACGCAGCTTACAACATTTTAAAATACAATAAAATATACAGTAGTGCCTCACATAACAAGTTTAATTCGGAGGCATGCTTGTTATGTGAAACGCTCTTTAACCTGAAGTGGATTTTCCCATAGGAAATAATGGAAACTCAGATGATTGGTTCCATAACCCAAAAAATATTCATATAAAAATATTAACTGTTTATAAAAAAATGATTACAAAACACTGTAATATAACACAGTACTGTGATATACTGTAACACACAATACTGTAATATACAATAACAGACAACACTGCAATAAAGAAAATACTGTACAGTATTGAACTGTACTGTACCTTTGAAAACTTTCTTTGCTGGTGCGAGGGTTACAGGGAGGGGGATGACTTTAGCTGCAATTCTAAAGACACTTTCCTGGGAGTAAGACCCATTAGACACAATAGGGCTTACGTCTGAGTTGACATGGTTAGGATTGTGCTCTTTCACTATCACTGTTGGAGTCACTGCTATCCATTGGCTCAATGGAATCTTTGTCTTTTTGTGCAACTTTAACATTCCCAAGCTGCTGATGGGGAGAAGCACTAGATCATTGATAACACACACCTTCCACACTGCGACACACAGATCCCACATATAAACCTGGCTCAGGCTGCTCCCCCTGGGTCTCCCATGAATTTCCTGGCCATGGAAGCCTATTCCAAACTTTGCCCAGAGCCCCTCTGTAGCTCAAGCTAGTACCCTCATCCTGCCTGTGGAAGCCTGTTCCAAACTTCCTCAGAAGTGCTCTTTATCCAAGACAGTGCCCTTTACGCAAAACAAAATTTCTGAGAAAATTTTGCTCTTCACCCAAAAAGCTCTTTACCCAAGTCCCACTTAATCCAAGTAACCATAGTATACAGTTTAAAAATCAATAAAATAAAAATACATAAAATACATTAAAATATACATAAACACCATAAAACATTAAAAACAGCTATGATCAGACCACCTAAAAACAAACAAAAAACAGGAAACAAGATTAAAAACAGTCAGATATTAGTTAAAAGTTTTAATAAATAGGAGTGTTTTCAGGCTCCGCCAAAAGCTCTGAAGAGAGGGAGCAGTTCTCATCTCCAGGGGCAGGAAATGGGGAGCAGCCACCAAAAAGGCCCTGCTCCCGGCCGCCACACCACTTACCTCTCTTGATAGCGACACAGCAGGGGTCCCCAGATTACCTTAAGTGATGGATTGGATTGTATGGATGCAGGCGGTCCCTCAGATACCCTGGACCCAAGCCGCAGAGGGCTTTAAAGGTCAGAACCAGCACTTTGAATTCAGCCTGGAAATGAATGGGCATCCAGTTTAGCTGCTGAAGCAGTGGCCTGACAGAGTTGAACTGTTTACAGGCACCCAGTCATTGCCATAAACTTGTTCCCATTTACAGGCTCCCAGTCATTGCCATAAAGCAATGATAAATAATTGTATATTAACCATTATATATGACAAGGAAAATATATTGAGCCCTGCATATTTACTCATGTGGTAGTGAATGCTTCTCATTCCACTTTAAGTGCAGGCTGAGTGGAACACAATGGCATCAGAATGGTCCCAATCCAATCAACGAACTCTTCAGAAGTTTACCCCCTACCAAAGCAAAAAGACTAAAGCCAAACCTTGAGTAGCCAGTAAAATGAAATCTCTCTCTCTCTCTCTCTCTCTCTCTCTCTCTCTCTCTCTCTCTCTCTCTCTCTTGTGTGTGTGTGTGTGCGTGTGTGTGTGTGTGTGTGAGAGAGAGAGAGATGTGGGGTCCTAGAATTTTGATTCATGTCCAGATCTGTTCTGAACTCCAGAGAAGACTTCAAAAATCCTTGTTTAAAAGTTTTTTAGGTATCACTTTCTGCCACTAAGCCATTTATATGTCTATATTACATGTAATTCTTCAGCTCCAGATGAGATAACAGATAATCCTCCTAAAGGATTTGGGTTATACTACAGCTTCCATCTGTGTGTCATGTGTGCTGCCTTTAAAAGCCCTTGCGTAATGACACAACAGTGAAAGTGACCCTGCGATCAGGTTGGACTATACTTATTGTGACTGCAAAACTGTTTTTCAAAAAACCAGCCCATTAGTCTTAATCCTATAATCCTTAATTCTTAACAGTGACCAAATTTAGGGTCAATAAGAGTTTTTTGCTAAGGTGACCGAGTAACCCAATTTATCACTCATACAGTGGCAGCATAGTGCAGAATGATACGTCATTTTAAGATTGGAATTAAGTCAATGATGTTGCCATTTGCAAAAGAACTTTTAAAGTCATGTACAGGATGACTACATGGCATAGCCAAAAAAGAGAACAACCCCCCAGAATGTAGGATACCTAAGAAAAATGTAGGACATGACAAAATAAAAGCTAAAAACACTATATATACACTGCTTTTATGTGCTTTATTTAAACATTATAAAACTTACTGTTACATTTCAAACTATTACATCTAATTTATTACAAGCCCAATTTTATGCAGGTCTACTTGGAAGGTAGTCCCAATATAGTCAATAGGGCTTACTCCCAGAAAAATGTGAATATGATTGCATCTAATTTATTAATTACAAGAAGGCTACATGCTGCCTACTTACATGGAAAAAGAGGACTTTGAAGTTTTTCCGACACACACAGTAAACATCCAGGACATGTCCTGGAAAAAGAGAACATATGGTCATCCTGGTCATGTAGAGACTATGGGGGAGAGGAAAAGATGCAGAGTCAGGAAGGGTGCCAGTGATGCAGGGTAAGAGGAAAGCTGAGGGTGATACTTGCCTATACATTCAGCTATAGCCCTTCTCCATGTCCACCTTTCCAGGAGCATATAACCTCTCTAACAATTTCAGTAATGAAGCCTCCTTGAGTCATTGCTACTCATTTGCAGCAGCACAGTCACAGTTGCTCCAATGATCCTCATTTGATTTTGGTGTTTACAGGAACATTGGCATGATGTACGAGTGGAACACTTGGCTCCTGCGCATCACACAGCATGTTTCCAATATCAATGACACCCAGTTGTGTGATACAATATTTACACAAAGACATATCCTGCTTAGCAGACACTGAATATTCATTGAAATAACATGGCTCATGATGAATTCAGGTGACATTACTAAAGATGTCACGTACAGTGTATTATTGTGAAATTATTAGTGTATTTACATTCTGTTGAACCTTGCAATGAACATTTTTTAAAATTTCCTTTCCTATGAGAATAACCAGTACAGCAGTTAAAATATATGTGTTTGCTCACTTTTAATGACACTTAGATTTCTATAGACTGGAAGGGGGGGGAATCTGTTTTCTCTAACTACCCTAACTGGAGCTGACATTTTGTCTGCTTCCGTTCAGTTTCTGGATGCAAAAATAAGAGCTCAGCTCACACTGGCTTTAGTACAGTGGAAAGTCGTTATCACGTTAGTACTATTTATTTATTTTAAAAATTTGTATCCCGCCTTTCTCAGGCTTTCTAGTTCATAGTTCATGTGCTGTATAGATTAGCAGCCCAATCCTATCCCCCATCAACTTCCTCCATGTATGATGGGAAGTGGGCAAGTAAAAGTGAAAAAGAAATAAGTGGAAATCTTTTTTTACTTACCTCCAAATGGGCTCCTTCACTGTTTATGGGCCTTCTCAGACCCACACCAGCTATTTTGCTGGAGTGTCTTTTGCTGGAGTAAGTTGAAAAATCAGGGGGGATACCCATCAGAAGCCTTTGCCACAGAGATCCACCACATCCAGCCTGCCCATGTCCGCTCCCTCCCAGCCCCAAAGGTCCCTGAAGCATCTACAACTCTCTCACAAATAGGGGCGGTTTATGTGCATGTCATGCAATATTTAAAATGTGATGCTGAATTGAATGGGGTTTTCTTCTTCTTTAGTCCTTAGCTGGAAATTGGGGAGGGGATTGTCCTCTCAACCAATACGCTGCAGCTGGATTTTGGGTAGGTATGGCTGGATTTTGGGCATCTTTCACTATGCGCTTCCAGTCTTGCTGGTTGATAGTGATGTTTTTAGCCTCCTCGGTGGTCAGTTGCTGATTCTTTAGGTCTTGCTCAACCAGTTTGAGCCATGTCTTCTTCAGTGTTTCTCGTTGAACTCTCCAGTGTATAGGTTGCTCACGCCAGAGGAGCACATATGGCAGTTGATTGGTGTTCATTCTGCAGACATGGCCAAACCATCTCACTTTGAATTTTTGGTTTAGTTCTTCGACTGGGAGTTGATGGTTGCACCTTTCTCATATTGTCATTGTGGTGGCGATCACAAAGGGAGACACCTCAGGAAGGAGAAGGAAGTCCTGGCCACAGGGGAAAAAGGTGCCAAAACAATAGTAGACCAGGGAAATAATTGGTTTTTCACAGTGAACTGACAGTTATTTGGGGAAATATGTTCACCTACGCTCTGCAAGCAGCTTTGATCAAAAATCAGAATGGGAGACAGTTCACTAGAAGGTTAGGTGAAAACAGGTGCTTTTCCTAGACAATAGCAGATCAAATGTGTTTAGGATTTCTACAGCTCTGAGAATTAAATGGGAGGAAAACAGCAACAGCGTGATATCTTAGTAACTGGAATTTTAGGAATTGTATATACTGCCAACTTTGGATAAGGGAATGAGCTGACAGTAGAACACTCTGCTTGACCAAGTACATCTAAAAATAAAATAAAGGTCTTCCAACACAACTTTTCAGTTTTGTAAAACAATCTTTCTGTTCTATTCTGTTTAAGTCCAGATTCCAAAATATGTCAAAAGAGAAATGTCAGATACATGAGCCCTTATCCAGTCATCATGTGTGAATAGGGATGTGCAAAATGTTTTCCATTTAATTAATGTCATTGGTTTGTTTAGTCATTCATTAAAATTTGCTAGTTATTCTTTCTTTTATTTTCATCATTTAAAAAAAATTTCCTGTTCATTTCAATGGGAGACCCCGCATTTTCCATCATCAATGAGGGACCCATTGGGTCTTTCTATTTTCCATTTTTTTAATGGGCTGATTTCACTTCATTGAAATCTATAGGAGATGAAGAGCCTGGATGGCGGAAAATGCTTGTTGGCAAACAACATCAAACCAATGAAGATCCTTGAGTTAAGAAGAATTTCTCCTGGCCGCATGCCGGAAAATGGCTGCTGGGCTGCAAACAGTAGCCTGCTACTGAAGACTCCTGAAGCAAGACAGCCTCCTACCAACATTTTCTGGCATGAGAGGGTTTAAAAATCGGCATTTGGAAGAATCAGTGGTGGCTTTGTGTCTCAATTGATTTCCTGGGCAGTTTTTAAAAGGATGCAGGCTGAAATGTGTGGTGTCCTCTTGCCTGAAGAATCTTAAACAATAGGTTTTCTTTCTGTTTGTCCCATCAATCATGTTCCTGCTATTGAAATTAATGAAGACAACATATCTCCATTGATTTTGATAGACTGAGCTTACTCAGAGGATCAATTTTTCACTCCAATTTAGCCGTAGGTTCTTCGTGTTTTTTAATATCCTCCACGAGGCGCTTCAGATCATTCTCAGTGGCTAGTCACAAAGGGAAACACTCTCTTAAAAGACACCATATTGAGTGCTCTGTTTCCCCACTGCCGTCTTCTCAGTCAGTTTTTGCCAGTAGTCATTCACAGTGCAGTCCTGACCTCAGAAGTAAATACTGCTCAATTCAAAGTTCCAAAATGAAGTCAAAATGGAGGACAATGAAGCCCAATGGAGGACACCCAGACAGAAGGCTAAAAAAGAGGACAAATCTAGAAATTTCTGGTCATATGGTCACCCTGACCAACTGCTGCTAAAGAGGCAGCAGCACAAGGGCAGCATGCTCACTGGGCTGGTGTAGTTGTACTGTATCCTGAGGTTCAGAGGCAGGAGTTGGTCTAGGACTCAGACTTTTTTGCCAGAACTTCCGTTTGTCCTCTGGCTTATCATGGACCCCTATGGGTCTACTCAGATTTCTTCCTGCTCCTTAGGAGTTCAAACATTAGGAGCTGTGAGGGGGCATTTTTGCCTGGAAACAGTCTCTGGATACAGCCTAATTCTAGGCCATGCTGAATATGCCCTCAACATGCCTCTCCTCAACTGCCTAGGCTGGCTCATTTAGGGCAGCCCTGGTCCATCTATCTTGGGCTAGCCTATTTTGGCTGACACTGGCCCAAACCTTTCTGGTGTAACTGGGCTGGCCCATCTTGGAATTGAGTCAGCCCAGTGATAGATAGGCTAGCCCAAGTGCACTTCAGGATAGCAGTCATAATTTCTTACCTATTATAATATATAAAGTCTAAATCTATATATTAAAAAAGAGAAAATTCACTGACTCACTGACTCACTGACTGACTGACTCATCAACGCCCTGCCAAAACTGCTAGGCCTAGAAGCGTGAAATTTGGGGTGGTTGTTCCTTCCATGAAGGAGGGGTGCATCAAGATCCCGTTTTTGGAAATTCCAACTGAAAGGGGGTGAAAAGGGGCGCAATGCGTTTTCCTCCCTATACTTTGCATTGAAAAATTGATGACTCATCAACATTCTGCCCCAACCCCCAGACCTAGAAGCATGAAATTCGGGGAGGGAGTTCCTTCTGTCACATGCACACCCACTAAGAATCAATGTGGAGAAATTTAACCCTTAAGGGGCTGAAAATGGGTGCAATGTGTTTTTGTCCTATACTTAACATGGAAGACTAACATCCAGCCAATTTAGTGCTCGGTGCCTGGTGCACTGGGGGGATATTGTTCAGAGGAAGAGGTTGCACTGGGGAGGATGTTGTGCATGAAGGAGGGTTGCTTATGGAAAAATGCACACGGGGGGGGGGGCTGGTGCACATGGGGGATATTGATGCACATGGGGAATGATGCGCATGGGGACATGTTGCGCATGGGGGGTTGATGTGCATGGGGGGTTGATGTGCATGGGGGTTGATGTGCATGGGAGATGTTGCGCATGGGGGCTGATGCGCATGGGGGATGTTGCGCATGGGGGACTGATGTGCATGGGCAATGTTGCACATGGGGGTGATGCGTATGGGGTTGATGCACATGGGGAAGTTGTGCATGGGGGAAGTTGCATATGGGAGTTGATGCGCATGGGGGATGTTGTGCATGGGGGTTTGATGTGCATGAGGAGATGATGAGCATGGGGGATGATGCACATGGGGGACTGATGCGCATGGGGAATGTTGCGTCGTGGGGGGATGGTGTATGGGGAAATTTTACTCCTGCAACATGGGTACACTTTTTGCTAGTTAAAACATAATTGAGCAATCAGCTGCTTGGACAATGTGTATTACAAAACATAGGGAAAAGATTGCTCTCTATGTGACTGAAACATAATAAATACCGTATGCTTTGCTGAGAAAAAATAGTTTTACAAATATGATTAAGTATCACTATGTCAAATTAGCCAGTCATACAGTCAGTTGTATGTTGTTTCCACATTCTTGTAGCTTAACAACTAATATATGTGATTCTGGCATCCTGTGCTATTCATGTTCCATAATGGTCAGATGACCATATACACATTTTAGCGCCGATTTTGGGGACTCATAGTTGCCTGCCATGTTGCACTGAAAATTCTTGCAGTAGTGAGTAACAGACAGCCCAATCCTAACCATGTCTACTCAGAAGAAAGTCCCATTATATCAATGGGTCTTATTTCCAGTAAAATGTAGTTAGGGTTGCAACTATATTGTAACAACGTGTTTAATGTGTTTCCTGCAGTGTTTGCAAAGTTATAGCCCAATTCTATCCTCCCTTCCCCCACTGCTGATATAGCCATGCCAGAAAGGTTTGTGCTGAAGGGGAAGGGGAATAAAGGGCTTAGGAGAAGTAAAGGAAAATATTTTAAGTTCCTCCACTACCAATGAGTCTCCTCAAACCTGTGCTGGCTTTTTTTAACCCATGGGGACATTTTCAGGGGAGGATGTTACCTATTTTATTTGATGTTACCTACCAGAGAAATTGCTCGTGAATCCATACCACTTATCTGCAACTATATCTGCTGTATAGAACTAAATTGGGACATCAACTGATAAATGTGGCTTCTGCTAGGATATGAATGTAAAGATGTCAAAAGAATATCAACTCTGGTCCTTGTGGACTATGTATATATGTTTGTAGAGTCCTGGTTTTTATCTCCTGGAAGCTTGCAACCTGAAAGTCAGGAGAATCCTTCCTCTCCCAAAAAAGAGTCAAATGCATTTTGTCAAAGAACAAAGACCCATAGCAGCCACTTGACTGTACTTGAATTCAAGGTTGCCAAAAATGACCAGGTGAGCAATTAGAGGCGAGACTGTACTACGTAAAGGTATGTATAAAATTTTGGGTTTTCATTTCTGATCAGCCTATTTAGTACGTGTGATTTCTTCTTCTCTGTTCATTTTGTGGGGGGGGTGGGGGAAGGGTGTTTAAAATGCACAAATCAACAATAAAAATATGCCATTACTATTTCAGATCAGAGAAGCACAACATTTAAAACGCAAATAAAAATGCAAACCTTTCAGGCACATTCTTGTACGTGACGAGTGAGGAAATGGGAAATGATATCTGTCAAAAGTAACTTTTTTGCAGGTGGTGTTGTGGGCTTCAAAAATTATCCACCCATCTAAATAGACCAAAGCAAGGAACCAGAATTCTGTGTGCCGGTTTGTGTGTCTGAATAATTCATGGGCATGCTCCAGTCATTGCAAGACTCTGTTTTCTGTCTTCCTTCTCCTCTGCTCTTATTTACTCTGTCTGATTCCTGCTGCCTGTGCCTGTCTGAACCACACTCACCCCGAATACTGAAGAGAGAATACTAATATTGTTGGGAAATGTTCTTTGCATGAATGCAGCCATGGCGCCTTCATATTTTATTGATTTGAAATGTGTATGTGTCTTCCCGTGCTTTAGGTTCTCTTTTGCCACTGTACTGCAGAATATTGAACACATTTGTAATAACAATGCACAGTCTCATGTGTATGTACCTTTTCAGATCTTGCATATTGATGCAAATTTCTTTATAGTCCACGTTCCTCTGATGCATAGCTCTTGGAATCCCCACAACATTCTGAAACATGCCTGGCCATCTGCCTATAATCATCATCAGGGCAGGCACACACCTATACAACTCAAGAAAAAAGAAGTGGTTTGCGAGCACATAACCTTCAATTGCTTCTCTGTCTTATAAATGCCCATACACCAACATGGCATGAACTCTCCATGTTTAGCAAGGAGGGAAAAGTGATTTGAGATGGGTGCATGTACTTGCAACCAGCTTTTCTCTCTTTCTGAAGTATCTAGTATAGTGATTTTTCATTTCATGGCACACCTTTTCATGAACCTTTTTCATTTTATGGCACATCATCAGTTGTTTTTACTATAGATAAGGCATATCATGCTGTACAAATCCCTAAATTCTCCTATTAATAAATGTCCCTCCCCAAATCCCCCAAATTCCCACGGCACATCTGAGGACTATCATGGCATACCAGTGTGCCACAGCAGCTCCTCTTGCCTCCAAAGGTCGGGCAGGTATAGGGGAAGGACTGCCTCAATCCGTGGATACAGGTTCTGTAGATATAGGATCTGCAGATATGGGATTTGTGAATACAGCGTCCCCCATATAACGTTTTTTAGCTGATTAGCTAATGTAGTGTGATAGAAAAGAATAGCTAATGTAACTTGGTAACTGGGTAACTGGGTAGATACACATTTGAATGTGCGCTATCAAAATTTTAGAAATGTGATCTCTTCCTGGGTTGCCTCAGATTAGCTCAGAAATAATCAGATCACTTCAAAAACATTGCAGCTTGGAAAGTGATCCTAAGAGGCAGTTTAGGAATAACCGAGAAATTTACTAGGTATAGGAATAAAAAAACGAGACAGTCCCTAGTAAGTAGGAACCATAGACAACAGCAAGAAGATTCTTAGAGTGCCGAGCATCAATTTGTGAATGGCAGAGAATAAATAGATAATGAAGCATTTAATGCTGAATATAAACTAACTGGTACAAGGGATAAGGGCAAGAATGAAGGAGGCAAGAGCCGGTTGAAAATCAGCACACAGAATCACTAAGTCTAGACTCCAGATGTGAATGTACAGCCTCAGATAGCCCAACACAATAAATATATCAGGCAGATGTCATGAGGCTTAAGCTACAAATCTTTGTCAGTACTGACATGATTTGGCTTTTGCTGTTTGCAATATTCAGCTCCTCCTAGTGTTTCTGGTCACTTGGTTGGCAGAAGTTGATTTAGGCGGCCAGACTGGAGAGGAAGGCATCCATCCAGCTTCCAGCTGGGTGGGGATCGTTTGGCCTCTAGAAGGAGAAATCGTTATTCCAAAAGAAAATCATTTTTGAGAAGTGCAAAGGGAAAATATGGGGGAAAGTTTCATACGTTGATAGAAAGTAACATCTGTGGCTACTACCAGTGTTTTGAAGTATATTACATTTTGATACTCTACATTCTACAAGATAGGAGAGTTCAGGTATATTATTCAGGTATATTATCTCTACTTTTACATGGATTTTATTTACATGTTTTTGAAATAGTGCACTAAAAAAATTAATACACCATACCTAATTTACATGTGGTACAGCATTCATTTCAAATTTGAATAAATTTACATAAATTTGCATATAAGAGTGTTAATCGTCATCGTTGTCGTCGTCGTCATCTACTAGGCTCTGTGCACATTATATGCCGCAACATCACACAGTCCTAGACACTTGGGAAGGGTCCGACTTGTGATGTTACAGAAGACAGTGTGGAGAAATTATTTGCTGTGTATTACTGTTGGTTTTTAATAATAATAATAATAATAATAATAATAATAATAATAATAATAATAATAATAATAAAAAACAACTTTATTTATACCTTGCCTTTGTCATGGGGGACCCAAGGCGACTTACCAAAAAAATCTATAAAAACATCAACAATAAAATCCAATTCATTAAAACAGGCATCTTAAAAACAATAAATATAAAACATCTACCTTAAAACACTGATTAAAACCATAATAATAAAAAGAGTTGTGCAGTAGAAGCAGCCAAACTAAAAAACCAGCAGACTAAAAGCTCAGGAGGCTGTTCTGAAGAGAAATGTTTTCAGGCCTTGCTGAAAAGTTTTGAGGGAGGGAGCGGTTTTTAGACCAAGAGGGAGGGAATTCCAGAGTGTTGGTGCCACTACTGAGAAGGCCCTATTTCTTGTGTTGCCTCACATATCTCCCTAGGTGGCGGTACTTGTAGCAGGGCCTTCTGTGATGACTTGAGGGAATGAGCCAGACTGTATGGAAGTAGATGGTTCTTAAGATAGTCTGGGCCCAAGCTGTTAGGCCTTTATAAGTGATGACTAGCACCTTGAATTGGGCCCGGGAAAGAATGGGCAGCCAGTGTAGTCGCTGGAGGATTGGCCTGACAGAGTCGAATCATCTAGCTCCAGCAACCACATGTGCTGCAGCATTTTGAACTAATTGCAGTTTCCAAACTGTTTTCAAAGGCAGCCCCACATAGAGCGCATTACAGTAGTCCAGTCTTGATGTTGTGGTGGCGTGGACCACTGTGGCCAGGTCAACATGATCCAGGTGTTGCAGTGTCCCAATTCAAACTCAGTCCAGACTGAGAAGCAAAAGGATTTATTACGGCTGTGCACAAAGCCTGGTTCCTCTGGGACACGGTGTCCAAAGCAAAAGAACAGTGTTACAAAGTGTCACAAGACTTTATACTCAGCAAGCAGAAGCATTAATATTCATTAAGCAGAGGCACTAATATTCATTTCTATCATCATCTGATTAGCTGTACATGGACTATATTATTCATGACATATGTATTAAATGGATATGGGCTGTAACTTTTGATTCCTGAAACTTCTCATTTAGCTTTGTATTTTCAATTGAAGTCATAAGTTTCGTTTCTCCCCTAACTGGGGTAACCATACTGAGAATTGCAGTTGTGGTTAAGCTTATGTTCAGGTTTTAACAGCTTCAGAAGAATAGACATGCTCAGTCTCCTGTCTATTTTGGTTTTGCATAGACAGCAAGTCTTGCACAGACAACTATATGGTTTTATACAGACTATCAGCACAATCTAGAGTGACTAATCTGTCCACATAGGAGCCCTTAGGTTGCCCTATCTATCACTAGGGTGGAGCAACTGCAAGATGCTCCACCTCAGTTACTCTGGAAAAGGCTTAGGGCAGAGCAAGGCAAGATAGGGTGCCCTAAGAGAGGTGGACCTGCTCTGCCCTTACTGGGGCAGCCTAAGAAGCTCAGGAGAGGCCTGTTGAGGGAATGTTTAGCATTGCCTAGGGCAGAGCAGTTACTCTGTATCCTGAGCCTGTTTCCAAGGCAGAAATGCTCTCTTCCAGCTCCTCAGAGATATACCATCTCAGGAGCAAGTATAGTAATGAGTAGACCCATAGGGGTCCATGATAAGGCCCGAGTAAGAATGGCGGTGTTGACCAAAAATCTGAGTTCTTGGCCAGCCTAGCTGCAACCCCTGCCTCTCTACCTCAGGATATGGAACAAACTATGGCTGCCCACAAACTTCAGGATACAGCAGGCCAAAAAGCTCCTTGTATTCACTGTAGAATGTACTGGCATCTCATCAGGGACTTCTTATAAGGTACCCAGTAGCGTCACCAGACTGGTGACTGGCGTCACCATACAGGCACCCAGTGGCATCACCAGACTGGTGTGGCTGGTGTGGGCTGCATTGGGTGATGTGCTCTGTATGGGGTGATGAGCCTGAGGAGTTTGACTGTCCTTTGGCAGGCCCTGGGTGTCAGCGCACCCATTCAGGCCTGCTCCAAGGCGGAGAAGCAGCCAGAAGCTGCCACTTGTCCTTGGAGCTGGGCCAAATGGCAGGTGAGGTGCACTGTGCAGAAACACACTGAGCATGCCGAACAGCTTCAGAGAAGACTTCCTTAGAGTGGAGGAAGTCCACACCCCTGCACAGCCAGGAGGTGGAGTGGCAGCCAAATGGCTTCAGAAAGAGTACTGCACAGGCACCAACTCTGACGCCTGCACAGTCTCTTCTGAAGCCAAAAGGCTTCAGAAAAGTACTGCACATGTATCAGAGATGGTGCCTGCGTAGTACTCTTTCTGAAGCCAGTTGGCTTCAGAAACAACTGCGCAGGCTCCAACTTTGACGACTGCACAGTCCAGGTAGGGGGTGCACGCATCCCAGGGGTGACACACAGACTTCTGCACCAGGTGATGTACAGTTGTGTCACCACTGTAGGCACCACAGCTGTTCCATGTTCAGTGTGATCTGAGGAGTGTCTCCTCAGGAGCAAGTCCTCCCCATGTGTCAATTACTTAGCATGCTATGGAGCAGTTAGGGCAGCCCAGGCTTCCTGACTCCCTGGATGCAGCATAACTTTCTGCTCTGCATATAGAATAGTTAGGAGAGAGCAAATAGGGCACAGCAGGCTGAACTTGCTCTGGATTGTGCCCTTATTCTTTTTGGCAGGTATCATCCTTATACAGAGGTATATGGACAGTGGTAGGCTTCAGGGGGTTCTCACAGGTTCTATAGAACCCTTTGCTAATGAGTGCCTGGTTCTGAGAACCGGTTACTAATAGGACATAGAACCTGTTGTTCTTTGGACATAAAACCTGTTGTTAATTTAGGTTATTAGGACACAGAACCTGTTGTTAATTTATTTGAATCTCACCACTGTATATGAACACAGGTATGAACACAGACTGCATCAGTCTCCTCTTTTAATTAATCTAATTAACTCAATTAGTTTTAACTCACTTTTAAGCAAAGCATTTTATGTAAGGCCTGCACAAACATCTTCTTTTAAGAGCACTGTACAGATTGAATGCTACCAATAACATGGACTTGTAGCAAAGGCGAGAATCAAGACAAGGTTCGAAGGGAATGAGCTTCAGCCAATTGCAATACCCTTAAGACAAATATTTACAAAATTTGGGATCTAGATAATATCTTTTGTGTTGCTCTAGAGGAGCATACATAAACAAAATCCAGGTCACAATCCAAAGGTCATACACAGTAAATCAAATAATGAAATTTAAATCACAATTCAAACCTTATAATTTACAGCTCTATGCTTTGAGCCCTTAAATAATAGCATTATTCCTAAGGACTGGAGATGCCACACTTATCTCTTGTTTTTGTAGGTACACAGAATTGAATTAGAGTTGGTAGAACCAATTTTTGAGTTTCTTTCAGACCATAACTGCAAGACCTGAGAAGAATCCTATGGAATCTTATGGAGCAGAGGGCAAGAGCCTCAGGTACCAACAGCCTTATGGATCACAAGGATGCGAGTCCTGCAATTATGTCTGTTGGACAGCCTCTCTGATTGCTTTTCGCTGTTGCTCCTTCTTAGGCATCAGGTCATTATTCAGGTTCAGCCAACATTTAACATCGAAATCATTGTTCCAGAGACAATCTGGAAAGTGACGAGATCTTGTGACTATGACTAGCGACCTTCCTATTGCCCCATTGTTCCCGGAATCCCTGTCCTGAATCCTGATCAGAGCAAATACAGTTCCTGGTTACATCTTCAGGCACTGGACTTGGTACTGTAGCCAGAATTACTTCAGAAGCATTGTTATTCTTATCAAGAATCACAATCTCTACCTTGCAATGTGTCACCAGTCCATCTCCATCACTTGCCTGTATTATTATCTTATAATTGATTCTGTCCTCAAAATTAACACTCTCCAAGATTATTATTGTTCCTTCTTTGGAATCTAGGTTGAACTTCTGGGCATTCTTTGAGCCATTGCTGAAAGTATAAGTGATCTCAGTATTTGATCCTTCAGTACTATCAAATGCTTCAACATGAAGCACAAATGTTCTTCTTGAATCACTTTGTTTTAAGCTTACTAGATAAGCTGCCTGCGTGAAGGCTGGTGGAGTGTTATTCACCATCCCAATTTAATTGGATCTCCTCCATCCAAAGCTGTAAGAATTATGGAAGAAGAAGCATGGAGTACATGCTCTTTTTCCCTATTTAATTGTTCTTTCAGAATTCTTTTCCCTAACTATCCTGAATATCTGAGGCTGCAATCCTAAAGACACTCCCTGAGAGCAAGACCCACTGAACACAGCAGGGCCCACCCATGGCCAGGACTGTGCTCTTGCTCAATAATTTTGAAGGGAGTTGATTCCAGTATCATCATCCTCAACATTCTTAAGGGAGAATCTAACTGCTAGAAGTTATATGGAAAATCTTCAAATGATGATGAAACAGGGTTCCTAATTTTAATACACAAGTGGATGAATTTTAAAACTCAAGTGGATGAATTTTAAAACACAAGTGGATGAATTTTATTCCCGTGTCAGGGAGCCACCTCTCCCTTTATGGCTGCTTGTTGTATCTGCCAAATCAGCTTTCTGGGCCAGTATCCCTAATGACTGATCATATGGACATGATAGAAACCAACTTGCATACATATAAAAAGGGTCTTTTGTTCTGAACCCAAAATGTGAGGGTCCCACTGAGGCTCACAACAGACCACATCTGGCCCCTGGCTGGGGTTTGGACACCCCTGGTCTAGAGGGATTTATGACATTTTTGTCTGGAGATTATCTCAGTCCTGTTATCTGCTTCAGTTGCCAAAAATTTCCCTTACAGGCCTTTTCCTTAAGAAAAAGAAAATCACAAAACACACTAGGTATAAGCAGAACTCAAATGAAAAAGATACTCTTGGCGATGGTGTGATCCCAGATATGGGTTGTCTTTGGTACTCATTGCTTTCTGTAGCACAGTTATACAGAGTACATATCTAGATAGACTTGGTATATTTTGGCTTAGACCAATTACATTACTAACTGCCATTAATTCAAAGCACACCATAAAATGCCTTCCGTCCTTTCAGATAGCAATTAATGCACAGCATTATACTATCCAGTCAGTGATTTCTTCTAGCTTTGTCCTCAGGGTCTTTTAGACTCATTCAATTGTTGAACTGGCAGATTGGAATTTGTCCCAGGATCTTCCCAGGCTAATGATGCCATCAGCCGTTTTACTAAATGTCAGTGCCCATTGCTGGTTGACTTCCGAAAGGCTGCCACAGAATAACTTCACTCCATAAAAATGCCTTGTTTTACAGAGTATACCTATTCTGGAATCTAAGATGCTTCCATTTAACAGCAGTCAACCAGCACATATTATTTTGCTTTCCTTTATATTTTTGGAGGGATTGTGCAATGTGCATAATCACACTATTGAAAGAAGGAAGGAAGGTGCATACTTGAACATAGAGATCTCTTTAAAAGAATCTGGTGGAAGATTTTCCATGAATAGGATTGTATGCATAGTGAACTACCCCAACCTATCCATTCCATCTCCTACTGTTGTAACTGCACCATTGAAACATGTGCTTGTTTCATGTTTCAGGAAGTCTCCTCCAGGTAAGGGAACATTCGTTCCTTTTACCCAGGGGTTAAGTGTCCAGTGCTAAAACATGCCTACTTGTACCTGCACCAGCAATTAAGATGGTACAAGTCGGAGTGAACCCAGGAAGGTGACCTGGAAGAGGGATAGGATTTTGGTAGCACTGCTGCTTCCAATTCTGACCCATTCCAGCCCTTGTTCAGGTGCCTATCTTCCCTGTTCTTCTGCCTCTGTTCTTCCCTGCCCTATTTCCCCACTACTTCCCACCACTGTCAGACTAACCATCCCAGGTCTAACAGATGTCCTGCAATGCCCTTAAAATGACTGCATTTTACAAAAGTGGAGCTGTGTTCCACTTTCATAAACACCTCCATGTTCCAACTCAATCCTGCATGGTACTGTATGGTACTGTATCTACAGTTACTATGAGCTCCATGTTACTAACTTACAAGTACAGTATATATACATACCAGTTATGTTTACTGCAACAACAGTTAGTCTGAATTTTTTTAAAAAAAATGGTATATAGGCTCTTAGTGCTTTACCCTTTACCCTCCCACTGCTTTTCTGCTCAAAATTGCCCTTCAATCTGCTTTTCTACATATAAAAGAATGGCTAAGAGCACAATCCTAACCATGTCTACTCAAAAGTAAGGCCCATTGAGATCAATGAGTCTTACTCCCAGGAAAGTGTCTTTAGGATTGTAGCCTTAATCTGGAACTGATCAGCCCTTACGATTGTCACTGATGACTGCTGGTGGGGTAGAGAATCAGCTGACCTCTGCAGTTTTTTTATCAGCTCAGATTCTTTGTGCATGTGTTCCTTTTCTGTGACACACATGGGTTCTCATGCTGCCATTTGGGATTTGTACAGTGGGGACAGGGCAATGCAGTACAATCACAAAACAACTTTTAACAAACTAACAGTTGGACCTGTGAATTGCTTTAAAGGTCACATTCTCATTCTTAATGCCCTTGGGGTCTGCAGGACTTTTTTGAACTTGGTAATTCCCAGCCACATTGATTGCTTGGAACAAAGGTATTCTGTAAGTCACATTCCCATTTCAAAACAGTCCCAGCCAGATCTCCGCTATCAACCACAATAATACTGAGAGTAAAAAGGTAAAATTAAATCAGCTTCTGAGCATGTGCCAAAAGCATTTGGCCTCTTTTGAGCACCTGGCCAATCACCTAAGTTTGAGAACTTGGCATGGAAGCTCAAAGTAATCTCAGTTTACAAGCATGCAAGAGGAAGAATGTCAGGACAAGAGAAATTTCGTCAAACCACTTCTGCACATTATGAGCCAAGAGAATAGGCATTCTGAGTTAATTTTGATTTTTTTTTGCTGTTTCTTTTTAAAACATTGGATATCTCTCTCACACACGCACACGCACACACGCACACACACACACACGCACACACACACACATGCATACACACCATTCCTGTAAATGGGAAGAGGGTGAGGGCAGAATGCACATGTTGGAAAGCTCAGTTCCCACTATTGATATCCTTCTGAAACCTCACTCCCATCTGGGTGATAAACACAGGAAGGGTCAGAGTTAGGCTGGCCTAAGCACTGGCATAAGTCCCGAGTTAACCTGGAGGTGTCACCAAAGTGCTGTAAGATACTTCTGCACCAGTCCTGGGGGAGGGTTAGGCCAGTGCATAGATGTGTGCTTGCCTCCCTACATCACCTTGGGAATGGGAAGATTGATGACTTGGCTTAGGTTAGGATTGCACCCTAAATCCTTTACCTCCACTTATTTCATCAATATTTTTGAACTGTGACTGCCAAGAAAGGCTTCTCCTCCTTGTGGACTTATTTGCTCTCTGTCCTTTTTTTGTTACTGGTATATTGTCTTTACTGCCCTTAGATCCATATGGTGATAGACAAGATATAAATGTAAATAACAAATACATAAATTACAAATACAATACATAAATGTTCTTTTTTGTTTACAGTATTTGTTTACAGTGTTCTATAATTTTTAGAGTTGTGCATGAACCTGTCCAAATGTTTATTTACAATTCAGTCAAAATATGATAGTCTAGCGTTTCTCAAACTGTGAGTTGGGAATCAGGATGACCTCTAGAATGGAGGACAGCAGGCCTGTACCTTTAACCATTGCATAGAATAGGGAATTGAGGCAAGTTTAGCTCAACTTAGAAAGGTTTAAAAAGCAACACCTGCCTAAACTCCCATTTCTATGCAATGGTTAAAGTTACAGGCACTTTGTCCTCAATTCTGTATGGTCTCCCTGGTTGGGATCCACTTTCAGTGCAATCCTAAGCATGTCTACTCTAAAGTTAGTCCCATTGTGTTCAATAGTACTTACTCCCAGGAAAGTGCGGTTAGGATTGCAGCATGAGTCATGAGCTAATTTCAGGTGGGTAGTATAGCACTTAGCTTAGCTGTTATTCAGATATAGAGCTGAAAATACTGGTTATGAAGCAGCCGAGCAGGGTGGGCTCCCATTTAGGATTGCCATAATTCTCCCCCACAAGACAGATTCTCCTTCTCTTGCTCTGTCAGCACTTTTGCTATAGCACCTGTGGGAGGGGAGACCTCCATGCAGCCTGGCAGCCTCCCCCCTCTCTGCACCCTTCCCTCAGAAGCCAGAAAGGGAGAGATCCTGCTGGTGCGGCTGCTGCTGTCCTGTGTGCCCCATTGACAGTGACTGACTCCTCCTGCACCAGAGAGAGAGAGGGAGGCTCCCCCTCCAGGACTTATGCCCCCGTATTCATCCCTGGAGAGCTGAGCTGCGGAGCCCTGCTTGGAACTAGGTTGGGGACCCACATCTCTGGTCCTGGTGGCCTGGTCATGACCTTGGCTGGGTCTTGACCCTTGAACTTGAGTGTGCCCCGGGAAATCCAAGGGAGTGGTAACCCTACTCCCACTGGAAGAGAGGCATAGTGCTTCGCCCCAAATAAGTGGGAAAATGGGATGCTGGAAAGGGAGAAGAGGGCAATGTAACTGAGAAGGATCCAAGTCAGAACATAAGAAAATAAGAAGAATGAGATACAGGAAAGTGGAGTAGATGGGCCAGTGGAGGCTCATCTTATGTTCTTAAATTATACGTAATCGTTTTAAATTCAAAATAAGTAATAAATTGTTTAAAATAAGCACATGAAAGCAGTATATATTAGTGTTTTTAGCTCTTATTTTGTCATGTCCTACATTTTCCTTTGGTTTTTTGGTTATGGCATTTGATCACCCTGGGTGAGTCCCAACATATTGGCATTGTAAAAAGTGAGTCACAGTGCTAAAAAGTTGAGAACCACTGTTTAGTGGGGGGCAGGCAGAGAGAGAAAAGCCTAAGAGAGTCGATGTTGATAGCATCACCACTGGAGTCTAAACTTTAAAAAAAATCATTTTATTTTATTTTGGAGGCACAGAATTTGCAAGCATCTACTCTCTTCAATAAAAGAAATATATTGTTTCTCATTTCTCCACTTCTTCCTGGAGATAAAATCTAAAGTAAATCTATCACCAATAGAAAGCAGGTTGCATTTATTATTGTCATAATATTCCGGGTTGTTTTTTTTTTTTTTGGGTGCTCCAGCATTCATGGATTTGTTGTATGCACAGTCAGGGACTTTTCTGCGAAAGACAATGCTCTATCATTGTTGCCTTGCAAACCCAATTAGGGATATTGAACCTTTATATACTGAGACTTTTCCCCTTGGGTTATTGTCTCGATTATCAATAATTGCTACAAGCTGACTTCAACATCTACTCTTCAGCATATATATAAGATGCTCAGTGAATAACAGGTTTCTTTTAGAAGCAAAAGAAATTGGGCATTATATTCTGAAACAGAATGTAAACACCGCTGTATGGATTTTCAGATATACAATTTCTTTCTTTGACTATAATTATACTTGTCAATACCTTAAGATATTCACATGCGAATCCGGCAATCCTCTCTGACCTAACAAGCCTTGGTAAGATTTTTTATCACGTAACAGCCATGAATACATGAAGGTTATATTCTAAGCACATTGTTTGGAAGAAAACTGAAAAAGTGGTATGAGTGCTTGGTGGCCATTAGCACAATTTACAGCATGTCCAGATAGCTATGACCTCAAGTTTTAGGAGTTTTGGTAAACCTGTGTCCCCACAGAAATGAACTTGAGTCAAAGGATTGGGTTCAAGTCGCAAAAAGTCGCAGGACTTGTGACAGCTTAACTGGGGAAGAGGATTGCAGCCTCAGTCTCTGAAACCTGCCTCTCTAACCACACCTCATTTGTTTCACACCGATCCTGAATGCTCAGCACTCAATTCAACTTACATTAGACAGAATTATGGAGTCAGAATTGGGAAATACACTTAAAATCACTGAACCCTGACAACTGCAGCAGGTCAACTATTATTCCAACAATCCTCAGCTTTCTCCTGAAAGATTTACAAAAGGAGACTCTAAAGTGCCCTAAGAAACATTTCAGTGTTCATCTTTTTATCATTATAGAAGTAAATGTAAAGGTCCAACCTTATTATACATGGTTTATTTAATACACGGATTTGACTCAATACAAGTGGCCACTGAAAATCAGTTTTAAAAACTGCTTTTCTACTGTTGTAGTGAGGCAGTCATGCAAGCAATCATTCTATTTTTCAGTCCCAGAATCTAACCCCTGCAGATAGTGAGGCACTGCCTTATTCAATTAGGTGAAGTTGAGAAGTAAGAAACCTGGAAATGCATCTTTAAACTTATTTTTCTATTTTTTTTATACATAGATTTTTTTTACCATGGGAGGTTCTGGAACGGAATGCCTGGGATAACACAGGACACCTGTACATTACAGTGCAGCTGCAATGGAAACTGTTGCTATTTGTTCTTCAGATTATTTCATGACTTTCTTAGAATGGGTAACAGAAACTCAAAATAGACATTACTGACACAAATAGGTACTCATGTGTTTATTACTGAAAGCAACCTCCCCAACTGCCTTGCTTTCCCATTTGCTAACAAGCCCTTGCCAGCTTAAATGACTGGCACCCATCCACAACACCACACCAAAGTGATGAGAGGAATCCGTTCCATGTGTTTCTCTAATGTTTTCCAGACTTTACCATCTTTTTCCCTTATTAGGAATTTTTTGGCCGCTGCAATATCATTATTATTATGTGCTGACATAATCACTCTGGACAAGTACATATATACTGGAGAGGAGGAGCATTGGTCTTGGGCACGAGCCTTTAGATGAATCCTATCCCCTTTCCCCGTGGCCAGCTAGAGAGCAGGAGACTCTTTGAGCATTGCAACAATTGGATACGTGGAGAAAATGCTTCCCTTCACTGGAACTGCATGAGCCGACTGCAACAGCACTGACTCGCCCTAACTGGCAGGATCGTAGAGTTGGTCCCCACTCTGAAAAGGGCTTGTGACAATCGCAAGAAGCACAGTTGCTCCACAACCACACCTTCCAAGGTTATTAGGAGTTGTGGTTAGCTTTGGGAGAGTGGAGAGATTTTTTACTAAAAGCAGAAATTGCCCAGTGTTAACCCCAGAGCCATGGGTGCCACCAGGTTTCACATCACCTGGTGCAGAGGCTTGTGCAGGCATGATGGTTGCACATGCACAGTGCACCTCTGAAGCTTCCAGTCCTGAATCATGCAGTGCACTGTGAATGTGCAACCATCTTGCATGCACATCAGGCTTTTCCAGCTTAGCTCTGGGCAAGCCTGGTGGGGAGGTGACATGCCATAGATGTTTGTGAAACCCCTCCAGTACATCACCTCATCCCAGCACATCATCCAGTGTGGACTGCACCAACCACACCTCCTAGTGATGTGCCTTTCCAGTACCTAGTCTGAAGGCACACAGTGCAGGAAACATGTAAAAACTCAGTAGCTCTTGGTATGGTAGGTACCTGGATGAGGGCCTATCTAGGTGCATTGTTTACACCACCTTTCATTCCATAGAAGGAAGGAATACTGTGCATTAAATTAAACTCTAATGTATATAATATTGAACATATATTCAGCCAGTGGTGGGAATTGATATTATTGATACACACCTACCTCTGTAAAGATCTGTGAAATGTTAGAGAGCCTGGGGTGGCGTATATCAATGTGATGATGATGATGATGGATAGGATTGAGGTGAATTATGCCTTCACAAAAGCATTGGGAACAGTCAGATGGAAAACAATAAAATATGTTTCTTCTAGCTAGCTAGCCAGCCATGTTTTGAATATGTTTCTGACATAAAGTGCAAGTCATGCTGTCTCCTGAGTTTATTGGAAAGCCGTTTTGCAGTTAACCAACAAGCTATGAAGGTTTTAGGGCCAACGCTAAGCCTGTGTCTATCAAACTGTTTCAAAGGATTTACTGGCCATTACTGAACAGCCTTCATGGAAAGGTTCAAATATTTCACTTATTGTCTGATTATTAGCTATAAAGAGGTCACAAGGAAGCTCCCATCTTTCAATTCTGGGGCTCTGGAGTGAAACAGGTATCAGGGCTTCATGGATCATCCTGACTGGAAGTTTTGAAATAAAATATTGCCTGCTGTTTTGATTGCTCTCCTGCACTACCTGATGTTTCAGGGTCTTGCTTTTTACAAGGTATCAGACCCCGTGGTGTTTGCTAGATAAAGAGAATGAATAGCACTTACAAGGAAGGCAATGCAAGAGGGAATATGAATTCAAACCCAAACCATGCCTTTATTTGTAAAATAATGGTAAAAAAAATTGTATTCTGTCATGATCATCATGTTACTATATAGCCAGACAAAAAGTTGAGACTATTCAGTTATCTCGCATTGTTAGGAAATGTAACAGGTTTTACTATGTTTTTGGTAAACGTTTAAATTTTACTGTTTAAATTTTACTGTAAGTATTGGGTTGGATCCTGATTACTGTTTCTATGAACATTTGAACATCCATTTCTAGAAGGGGGAGGGTAATTTGTGCCAATTTCTACATTTCTTTTGTTAAAAACCTCTTCACCATCAGCATGAAAATCTGATCCTGAGGGTCCCTCTGGGCACACTGAGGAGGTAGATTGGGAGATTTCCTAAAGGGATTTAATTCCCTGTACACCCCGGTATCTACACACAACAAAGGAGTTCATAATCAGAAGTAATTCCACAGCATTAAAAAAGCTTCATAGAGATCATCATTACTTCCAAGAATACCATACTGATAAAAAATTAAAATGAAAATGTCTTATTTCACTGGAATTTCTTAAATCCTGAAATTGTATAAAGGGAGACATTTGCTTTTAAAACCAACCTCTATCTCCTATTGCCTTCATTATTTGTGCAAGGTTTGCAACTTGAGCTTCCTTATGCCATATGTGTCCCCCGCAAGGAGAAAAGAATTAGATAAATAAAAAAATAAAATTACAGTATAGATAAAATAAAAGCAGTTTAAAAAAATAAAAAGTGTATCCTTTACAATGGTTCAAAAATGGCTTTTTCTTCTTTTGTAAGCAATTAGAAATGCAAAGGACCCCCTGACTTTGACTCTCTCAACTGAAAAATGGACTGCCTGTCCACAACCGTAAAAAAGCTGTTTTTAAAACTGAATTGCAGTGGCCATTCATGTTGAATCAACTCCACATATCAAAAAATCTGTGTATAACAAGATTGGACCTCTATTTGCTCAGATGCTGCTTATCACCCACAAGGTTCCTTGTATAAAAAAAAATCAGTGTATAACAAGGTTGGACCTGTATTTGTTCAGATGCTGCTTATCACCCACATGGACCATGTCACGGGAACTTGCCTCACCCAATGAACACCCAGGGCTGCCAACATAGGCGTCCTGACACTGCATACAGAGGGCCTTCCAGAAATAAACTCTTCCATAAATACATCTTCGTAACTGTAACTTATTGTAAATCATGGGGTGATTTGCCTCGAAGGATAAATGCATTTTTAATCAAGCAGCAAAGCCTGCAGTATGTAAAGTTCATCTCCATTTGTGTTTTCCCTGCAGTGAACAAACCCCTCATGGTCTTCAACCTTTTGCTAGTCTTGCCTCTGCCAGTTTGCCCATTAGAATTGCTCTTAATTACATGCCTGGCTACACTCTTAACTCTCATGGGGAACAGTAAACTTTAAAGCTTTCTTGTCCACAAAGGATATGAGCAAGAACTTTTAAGTTATTTTCAAAATGTTTAATCAAGCTCACATGTAGGATTATTATTTTCTTCACAGTGTTTTAACAAGTTCATCTGGCAGGAACTGGAGTGGATAGAGTGCTGGAATTGGATTTGGGAATCTGGGGTTCAAATTCTTCTTTACCTATAAAGCTAATTGGATTTCTTAGGTCCTGATCCATATCATGGTGTGAGGGTACATAAGATATCATAGAAGTAGTTTGTAGAATGGAATGTGCTATATAAATTGTTGATAAGAAAATTTGTTTTCTGGAGTTGGGTTACATGGACTGGTTAAGTATCTGTACCTTTATTAAGAGATACTTCATTTTCTATGCTGAGATGTGTCCCTATTGTCAAGTTGCCACTGCATGCACATGAACATGATTGCAGAATAGCAATGTGAAAACACAGATATTTCTAGGGAAAGAATTGCATGCTGTTTTTGGCACTAGTATATTTAAAGGAAAGAACTTCATAAATACATGCAGTGACTCATGATCAGTGGTGGGATTCAAATAAATTAACAACAGGTTCTATGTCCTAATAACATAAATTAACAACAGGTTCTATGTCCCATTAGTAACTGGTTCTCAGAACCAGACGCTCATTAGCAAAGGGTTCTATAGAACCTGTGAGAACCCCCTAAAGCCCACCACTGCCACTACTATTACTGAACCAAATAGAAAAAAATCTAGGTAGCAGTAAAATTCCAAATATTGTACTTCCCCCTCATACTTTTCATTTTGGTGTTAATTGTGGGGGAAAAAACTGTTCTTTATTTTCCAAATGTTTTGGAAAAAATTACACATGTAATTCTGAGCACTATCTCACATGTGTACAACAATATGCATGCAACATTATAAACACAGTTGTGTCCGAAGAGTAATTCCAAAGCTACACATTCTTATTATTGTCTTTTCAATGGTTTTAAAGCATCTTGTTTATTCCTTTCCACTTTTAAAGAGTTTCGTTTTAATGGGACCCACCTTCCTGCCAGTTTGAGCATCTTTCTTAACACCTGCTGAAGTTCCAAAAAAGTCAGCTTGCAGGTATCTAATGTCTACTGGCTCCAGAGAGTCTACCAAATTTAGATATTAGTGCTGGTGAAGCCAAACTAAGGCTACAATCCGGAGTAACTATAGGACCTTTTACACCGACTTAGAGCACAATCCTAACCATGTCTACTCAGAAGTAAGCCCCATTGTATTCAATGGGTCTTACTCCCAGGAAAGTGTCTTTAGGATTGCAGCCATAGTTACGGTGCCACCTATGGGAAGCCTATGGGAAATGCATAGAGCAATCCAGAATAAGCGCCTCTTACGTCTTCGCATAGTTACTCTGCATTGTTGGATCAGTGTAGAAGGGTTTTGTAAGTGTGTTCTGTAACGGTTCTGGAACATAAGACAGGATAGGTACTGCTGTATTTGTTTGTGCATACTAGCTTCAGTTTTCAACATTTTCAGAAAGTTTCCATCCATTTATGAGTTTAACTAGTAAAGAAACACTTACAATGACATTAGGACCCAGTCTAGCTTTCCCTGCCAGTGAGAAAGAAAAAAAATGTTTGAAACCATGCATCTGAGCACCCCAAGGGCTTTATGATTTGTTAGGTTTAGTAGTTCAGAGGATTAGAAAGACAGGAATATTAGCAAGAAAAGAAGAAGAGGGAAAAAAAGTCAATGTATTCATTGAAGCACATCTAATGGGTTGCTGGGCCAGGGGAAAGAAAAAAGGTTCCACCTACCACCTGAGTGAATCTTATTTATAATTCCTGATTCAGTATAAAAAATAAATTCCCAGACATCTTTCTCTTTCTCTTTTGCTATGCTAGTCACATTTTCTAAATCCTTTATCAACGGCTGTTCTGCATATGAATGGGCTGTAATTGAACTGTCACATTCATGAAGGTCAGTAACCTTTCATTAGGAAGAATGTGTCTCTCTTGATAAATTGGAAAGTCCCTGGGGATTTGAAAGTAGTTTAAAAAAATAAAAAAAACATTCTTTCAAATATACCTAAAAATCTAATACAGATCTTTCTTTCTTTCTGTTCCTTTCATGGTACCCTTCTTCTTTGTCTTTTTCATAGTCAGCTTTGTTCAAAATATTCAGTCACATGCGTCACCACCATTAGCTTAAGAGCAAGTGTGTGTGTGCGTGTGTGCGTGCATGCGTGCGTGTGCGCGCACATATGCAGAACTCGTATGCTTTTAATTGCAGTCAAGCTGTCTGTTTAAAATATTATTGTTATTATTGTTATTGTTATTGTTATTGTTATTGTTATTGTTATTATTATTATTATTATTATTATTATTATTATTATTATTATTATTATTATTAATACCACTAGTGGTTCCAGTGGTAATTGGCACACTCGGTGCAGTGCCGAAAGACCTTGGCAGGCACCTGAAAACTATTGGTACTGACAAAATATCACTCTGCCAACTGCAGAAAGCCGCTCTTCTGGGATCAGCACGAATTATACGCCGCTGCATCACACAGTTCTAGACTCTTGGGAAGGGTCCGACTGGTGATGTGAATGAAACCAGCATGAAATTGTTCGCTGTGTATTTATAGTTGATAATAATAATAATCAACAGTGGAATACATAATCTGTGGCCACAGAAAGATCGCCTAAACAGACTATCTGGAAAGACACAACAAAGTGGCCGCCATGATACACTGAAATCTGTGCCAAAAGTACAATCTATTTCACAACCAAGAACTGTGGGATAACAAACCAAAAAAGATAGTCCAAAATGAACAAGCCAAAGTCCTGGGGGATTTCCATATTCAAACCTACCGCCACTTGGACCATAATACACCAGACATCACCGTGGTTGAGGAGAAACAGGTCTGGATAATTGACATTGCAATATCCAGAGATCATCGGCTTTAAGAGGAAGAACATGAGAAGATCACACGGTATAAGGACTGACTGATAGAAATTCAGAGTCTCTGGGCAAAGAAAGCCACTGTGATTCCAATAATAACAGGTGCACTTGGAGCAATTCCATCAAGTCTCCAGGAACATTTAAACTTAATGGGCCTCCAGAAGATCACAACTGCCCAGTTACAAAAAACAGCACTCCTGGGAACTTCACACATATTGAGACGATACCTTTGTGGTTCTTAGTTTCTTGGATAGGAACCGAATCACAATAGAGCCAATTCCAGTCAAACACTTGGCGACTGTGAAATAGTACATCATCATCATCATTATCATCATCATTATAAAAACTCAAAAGGTGATGGAATTCAAAGTGCTTATCCCTACAATCCAGAGTAATTATGGGAGCACATAAGAGACATTATGTACACCCATAGTTGCTGTACCACCTAGTGAAAAGCTATGGAAAATTCATTTTGCAATCCAGAGTAAGTTGTTCTTACACCGGAGCAAGGACTCCCTGTAGTTACTCTGGATTGCGCCCTATGTCTCCTTTTGAGGATTTCACAGAAATGTGACATTACATTGTCATTAAACAGATTCATCGATCACACTGCTACAGCCTTATTTGGGCGGTGCTTTTCCACAAAATTTTGCACAATTTCCCAATGTTTACAGATATCCTTAATCTCATTTGATGTGGGGGATTCCTCCTGATGATACTCCTCCTCCTCGGCAGATGAGATCTCCCCCAGAACCTCTTGCTGTTGCTCATGATGGAGATCCATCAATTCGTTGGTTTACAATGAATTTTTGTTGTAAAACTGTCTTACAAGGCACTGTTTGTCTTACAAGGCAGAATTCCTTTGAAATTTTAGTTTTCCTTTGAAATTTGAAATTCCTTTGAAATTTGTCTTACAAGGTACCACTGTATCACAATGCAGTTACCCATGATAACTGGGTATATAGACACTTATAAATGGTTCTCCTCTTATATTTAGCAGGGAAAGAATAACCATCCCTCTTTCCCCCAGCAGTTTCCCTAACCAACAAGGGACACGCTTTTTCATTATTTTACTTAATTAAATGCGATTTTGTTGTTGCGTGGATAGGAGGGCAACAACATCTTCAACTGTAGATAGCAAATAAGTGCTTTAACTATGGCACTAGCAGAGCAAATGGGGGTGAACCGCTGAAGAGGCGGAGGCAGGTTTTCCCCAATTTCTTTTTTAAAAATACCTGGGTTGTGAATATACTTCTGGTTGTGACATCACTTCTGGGGCAACATTTTTAGCTTTGCACCAGGCTACATGATCAGGATGGTAATCTCTGACATAATAACACTGAAAATTGGAAAAAGAGAAATAAAACATGTATAAAACATGTTTTCTCTCAGTCTTTATGTGACAGGTTTATTTATTAAATTAGGCTGCAATCCTGATGTGCACTTGGGCTAGCATATCTATCAGTGGGCTGGCTCAATTCCAAGATCGGCCAGCACAGTTACAACAGAAAGGCTTGGTCCGGTGTAAATCAACATAGGATGGCCCAAGACAGATGGACCTGGGCTGGCTTAGACAGTCCAGCTTAGACAGTCCAGGAGAAGCATGTTGAGGACATGTTGAGCATGGCCTAGAACAGTGCAGTTAGGCTATATCCAGAACCTGTTTCCAGGGTAGAAATGGCCCCTAAAGGCTCTCAGAGTTAGAACACCTAAGAAGCAGGGATAAATCTGAGTAGACTCAGAGGGGTCCATGATAAGCCAGAGTAAAATTGGAAGTGATGGTGAAAAATTCTGAGTCCTGGGCCAACCCCTGTCTCTCAACCTCAGAATACAGCACAATTACACCAGCCCACTTAGGATTTGGCACAATCACACTGGCCCAATGAACATGCAACCCTTGTGCTGCTGCCTATTCAGCAGCAGTTGGGTCATCCAGAGGGCTTCTATTCTTGTGTGTTTGGCCTAACTTTGCTGTCAGCTTAAGATATGGCCTACTTCTCTGATATAAGTACAGGCCAGCTTCTCTGGGCCATTTTTTTCTGGCCTAAAGTCAGGATTGCAGCCTAAATGTGCTTTTGGCACAGCATCATGAATCATGCTCCTCCACTGGCACTTTCAATGGACTTGCAGCCTATACAAAAAGGTGTAGCCACTTGCAGCCACTTGCAGCCACTTTTAAAAAGGTGATCTGGACCACCCTCTAGTTAGGGTCCAGTCCCATCTAATTTTCCAGTGGTGATGCAGCTTTGTCATTGACAAACTACATCCTGCAACTGGGGGCAGAGGGGAACAGTCTCATAATATTTCTCAAGATAAGTAAATGCATTCTGTTATTTTGAGGCTGCATTATGGCAGCATCAGCACAGGAGAGTTGGATAGGATACGGCCATTATTGTTTAGGATCTGAGCCAGTTCCTCATCAGCATGCACAACCAAGTACAGTTCTCCACAAGCACAGATTGGCTGGATGTATGGTAGAAAACTTCCACTCATGTAGTAAGACATGAAGAATGTGGAGGGAAGTACTCCTGAGAAAGCAGGCTGTTCTCTTTGCATTTAGCAACTACACCAGTGATTTTCAACCACTGTGCCGTGGTACACTGGTGTGCCATGGATAGTCCTCAAGTGTGCCATAGAAATTTGGGGACTGACATTCATTAATAGGAAAATTGGGGGATTTGAACAGTTTGGTGTGCCTTGTCAATAGTAAAAAGAATTGATGGTGTGCCTTGACAATTTTAGTGTCTTGTTAAGTGTGCCATGAGATGAAAAAGATTGAAAATCACTGAGGTACACACTGAAAACTAAAAAGGCATTCTTTATGGCATCGTTTTTAAGAACACACCCCTATTGCTGCAAATATGGACATAATATTGATGTCAAGGCTAATTGTACTGTTGAAATATATGTGCTACAATTATGAAGTAATGATAAACAAGAATTTCCCAGAGTGACATATTTCATTTTTAAATCTTGCACTTTAAAAGTAAAATTATTACATTTTGTTAATGTTATGAGGTGCTTGGAGATATAAAAAGGCTGTATGGTGTATTTTAATATGATTTTTTTTGTTAGAAGGCCAGAGAAGATGGTTTATCTTGCTGCTATAATTCCACTGACATGAATTCCTAAAGAAGATTAAGTTAGGATAAAACAAAAACACTTACTTGGATTAGTGATTTTCAATCTTTTTTATCTCATGGCACACTAACAAGGCACTGAAATTGTCAAGGCACACCATCAGTTGTTTTTACCATTGATGAGGCACACCAGACTGTTCAAATCCCCCAATTTTCCTAGTAATGAATGTCAATCCCCAAATTCCCATGGCACACCTGAGGACTAACAGCAACACACCAGTGTGCCACAGCACACTGGTTGAAAATCAGTGACATAGGGTGCAATCCAGAGTAACTATGGGGAGTCCTTGCTCTGGTGTAAGAACAATTTGCTCTGGATTGCAATATGAATTTCCCATAGGTTTTCACTAGGTGGTGCAGTAACTACGGGTACATGTAATGTCTCTTACGTGCTCCCGTAGTTACTCTGGATTGAGCCCTTAGATGGTACAGTCCTTTCCTCGCTTTACCCCATTTCTGTTTTCTCATGCAAAATCAAAACTTACACTCCAAATCAAGACTTCACACTTCAAAAGTTATATTAGTGTTGGTGGAGGTAGAACCTCATTGCTTCTAGTCCATAAAATATCTGGGTCTGATGAACAATTTTTTTTCCTGAAAGCAATTCATTCAGTAAGTTCAAATTTCTTTCAAACTATAATCTCTTCAGTAGGCCTATGTGAGGCCATAGTATTGATACAGGTCAGTGACGTCAATAACGTATCTTGTCAGATAATCAGTCCTTATTTAGAGATGTCTGCAGACTTTCTCCATATCATTTTCTCCGTATCATTAAAGCTTACCACAAGGGGTGTGTGTTCAAAGGTGGACAACTTCAAATGCCAGATGCATGGGAAAAATCTGGCTACAGGTATGATATGTGCACCCTGAGGCATCTGGTGGGCCATTGTGAAATACAGGAATCTGGACTAGATGGGCCTTTGGCCCGATCCAGTGGAGGCTCTTTTTAGGTTCTTACCATACCTGTCTGAAGAGGTCCAGAGAGTTGGGGGAGTGAAACATGGGGGACAGGAACCTGCTTCCTTCCCTTGACACTTCCCCAGCTCCTCCCTCAAAATGAACCATTACGCCCTTCTCCAACTATTACCCACTGCCTCTACCAACGTCCTTTCTCCAGAGGAAACTGGGTATTTTGGTGGCATGTACACATGATTGTCAGCCATTTGTACTTGTCCCCATTGAATGTATGTTCATCATATCTGTATCTGCAGTGCCAATACAGATCAGCCTCCATTGCTGAAACATTAATTCTGTTAGTAAAAATTGCCCACATGCTTGAGCTGTAAGTGCTCAATTTACTCAGTGTGGCAAGAGGACCAAAACAGGTGGAGGACCAAAACCTCATCCCACAGGTGGAAGAGTCCCAAAAAATGCACAAAAGTAAAAACAATGTAAGAATGTATTTGAAAGTGCATGACGCGTATACCAGGCAGAGAACAAATCCGCAAATTTTACCACGACATGCCTTTACAATAGAAGCCCATCCATTAACATGGGAAACTGCATGTTTGCATTTCTTAACAGCTGACATTTGTACCTTTCCAAGGAAAGTGAAGGGCATCTCATTGCTTCCTTGTTTAAAGCAGTGTAGAAATAATGGGGATGATAGGGAATTGAAGCTAATTTCCTTTGTCTCCTATTCAGCAGATAATGGTGGTATGTGTGGGATGTTAAAGGCCAGGCAGAGGAGGTGACCTGGAGATGACTCCATTCTTCTGAGGTTTATCAAAGGCTCCTGTCAGTCAAAGGCATGCTGGGAGACTGGGGACTGGCCATCTGGTCCAAAGTTAATCAAAGAGGAAAAAGCAGAGTAAGGAAGGAAAAAAACACATCACTGTCAGTTTTGTGATGAGTGGAGGGAAGACTTTGCAGAATAAGAAATTCTGGCAGTACCAGCACATGGCCCTGATGGTGGTGGATCACCAGCAGGACATAGGTATTATTTAATATGGATAAGGACCAAAGTGATTGGTGTCAGTTCTCAGTGGCAACTCTGAAGGTCACTCACGCTGTTCGCCATTCAGAGAAGCAACAGAACCATTTCATTCACTTGAGGAAATAAAGGAAATCACTGGTTCACAATAGGGAGCCAATTTACATTCAAGCAAGTCTTCTGTTTTGAAGCCAGAAATCTTTTCATCATTGTCATGTTTATTACAAGCAATTAACAAGTTTCCACCGGAAATCTCAACCCATCACTGTCTGTCTATGTGTTGCTTCCCAGCTCCAAAAACACAAGACGGTGGCTTCGCTCACACGCTGTAAACAATTGCTGAATTTATAGAAAGGTTTTAATCCAAGACCACTAATCTGTCGATTTAAACATAACAACATATTTAACAACCATACAATTAGATATCCTATTTAAGTCAAAGCATTTGTCTATATACTTTAAAGTAGCAGACCATCACACATTAAATTCTGTTTGAAGGAGAGAGAGGGTATGCAACAAATCTCTCAAGGGAAGGTTTTACAAAGGTTTTGGCACAAAAAGCAGTGGTTTAGTACAGCTGGGGCGACCCACCCCACATGGCAATATGAGGATGTGCAGTGCTTGCTGTCTGAGTGTTTGGAGTGGCAAGTGGAACATTAAGGGTCCCTCCCAACCTTACTCATCTCTGGCTCCAAATTGGAGTATTCAGAAGGCAGACAGTGAGATGATGATGATGTGTGACCCAGAGGCATAATTGTTATCACATTGCCCCAGAAGCTGACAGGTCCAGGAACACCACTGCAAAACAGACCCTATCTTTTATACTCACCTGTTGTTTCTTCTGTGGTTCTAAAGTAAAACCAACCTTAGGCTTTGGGCAGGTTCATATAGAAAGCGTTTTTTTCTGAAGTGTTTAGGGTTCAGACTGCTAAGATCTTTAAACAGTAACACCAAGTAAACTCAGAAACAACTATGAAAGTTGGGGTTTTTTATAGATAGGGACTTTGTTTAATTTTTACGTGCATAAAAATCATCTAGTCCAGGGATTAGTCTGGATGGAATTACCTGAAGATGCAGCATGGTTTAAGCAGATGAGGCTCTGATCACTCACTTACCAAAGGAGTCAGTGGTTGTTGTTGTTCAGTCGTTAAGTCATGTCCGACTCTATGGCACACTAGGCCACCTATCCACTTTATGAAATAGAAGGAAAATAAATAATGGCCTAATACTATCAAGGGCATGTGCTGGAGTGGCTAGTGGTATCATTCCTCCCAAACAGTGCAGTCTACATCATAATGTGGTCCATACACCTCATTCCCTTTAACAATGCCATTGCTAGCCTACTTATGTAAACTGGCATAGTAAAACCTTAGATTGAGAGTAACTTGGATTTAGACTGTAACTTTACATGAGAGACCAGCAAACATTTCTAATAAATTTTAACTTGATATAATGTATGAGCAAACCAGCGAAAAAATAGTTCTGGCCAGGATACAGCCATTTCCGGTGCTCCACCAGTACTTGGTGCTCCTGAGAGACCAGCCGATGCAGGTTTATTCTGAAGTAAGCCTATTACAGTCTATGGGGCTCACACCTATGTAAGGGGAGCACGGAAAGGAGACTGAGAGACCTATTCTTGCATGTCTACTCTAGAGTAGCCTTGCATGTCTACTTTTGTGTAAAGGGGGCAGATTGCAGCCTGAGAGACCTGAGACTAAGTGCAGGTCAATTTGTTTTATTTTTCTTTATATTTTGTATTTTCTTTATTATTTTGTATTAAATTAGAGTACTAGAGTGAACCCACCATTGCAATTGTGAAATTTCCAGAATATTTATGGACTCCAGGCACTGTTGGGCACATACAGGCACTGGTGGGCTCTGCTGGGCACTGTGTGGTGGGCATTGGCAAGCAATGAGCACAGACAAGCACTGGGCACCAGAAGAGCAGTGGTGGGAAGCAGCTGGCATCCATACCAGACAGCAGGCATCTCTACTGGGCACCAGGCAGCATCGGGCAGTGGGGACACTGTGCACTGGACATCCCTACCCAGCAGAAGGCACCACCAGGCAGTGCACACTGTGCACCACTGGGCATGACTAGGAACCACCAGGCAGCAGGCACCACCAGGCGGTGGGCACCACTGGGGAGCAGACACCCTCGGGCACCTGTGGGCCATGGGCATTGGACACTGAGCATCCATACTAGCCACCAGCCACCCCTATTGGGCAAAACCAGGCATCACTGAGCAGTGGGCAACACAGTGCACAGCACAAGACACCAGGCATCTCTATTGGGCACCAGCAGGCATCCCTGGGCACCTATAGGCAGCAGCAGACAGTGGGCACCCCTGGGCATCCCTGGGCACCAATGGGCACTGGAAACCCCTGCAGGCACCCCTGAATGGGCACCCCTGAGCAGGCACCCCTGCAAGGAAACCCCTCAGCAGGCACCCCTGAGAACCCCTGCGTAGTGGGCACTCCTGGCCACTGGCAGGCAGTGAATACCCTTACTGGCACTATGCACTCTTACCAGGCACCAGGCACTGGGCTCCATGCTGGGCATCAGACACCAGGCACCATTGGACACCAGAAGGCACTTGGCACCATTGGGTAGCAGGCATCACTGGAAACCAAATCAGTTCTTAGTGCGTCTTTTCATCACAGAAGGGATCACTCCCCAAATTTCATGTTTCTAGGTCCAAGCACTGGGGCTGGGTATGGCTCAGTCAGTCTTTAATGTTAAGTATAGGGACTAAAATACGTGGCACTGCCTTTCACCTCATTAGGGTTTAAACTTCTAAAAACCTAGCCTAGCCCCAGCCCCTGGACATATAAGCCTGGAATTATGCTCCCTGAATTTCAGGCTTCTAGGACCAGGAACTAGAGCTAGCAAGAGATTCTTCAATGTTGAGCATAGGGATGAAAATGCATTGTGCCCCTTTTCACTCCCTTCCGCTTTGAATTAAAAAAAAAAAAAACCCCGGTTCTTAATGGGTGCCTACATAACTGAAGGAACACCCTCCCCAAATTTTGTGCTTCTAGGTCTGGCAGTTTTGGCTGGGTGTTGATGAGCAAGTTTGTGGAACGAATGATAGGCGTTTCCATTATTTCTTATGGGAAAATTTGCTTTGATCTACAAGCATTTTGGATTACAAGCATGCTTCCAAATTATTTAAGCTCATAAGCCAAGGGACTAATGTATGTAAGTACAGTATATAATTTAATGCTGTAAAAAATTAACACCCACTTTGACATTTAGTTTTCAAAAGGCAGGAATTGGTGTTCTCAACCAATGAAGAATAAATAACTTGATCAAAAAGGGAGCACAATTTGTTGAGGTGAAGTTTGAAGCATGGCCCAATGATTCTAAAAGAAGGAACAAAGCTTTTGAAATAAATGTCATCCCTTAAAAAAAGGAATTCCTGGCAATATTTGAGAAGTTTATAAAAAAAAATCTAGACCATTCAGCAAATGTTATTCATGTTAAAGGAGACAGAGCTATTGACTGTTTCCTTCTCAGTTCCATTCTTCTATTATTCGGCCATGGAAAGCAAGTAGTGCCTCCGTTCAGAGCATCTGAGAAACTCAGCTCAGAAAAACTGGAGGTGAAACAAGACAGAAGCTGACCTTTTCTCCATATGCCTGGTCTGCTGATGATTGTGTGAACCTTGACCGAGACAGCAAACAAAACTGAACTAAGAAACTGAACGTAGATGCCAAGTGAGAGGAATTTTCTGATATGCAACCCTTGTGAAAAATGCCTTGTGATTTGTTCTTCTGATTTTTAATGCAATAATATTCTGTGAAATGTCACTTGTATTTTTCATTCTGAACACTGGTTAGACATGATTAACAAGTAAATAATTTAGATAAATTTAGATGGGCCTGCTTACAAATCTGGGCTCCCCTAGAATACCTTGAAACTCAATACCATTAACTCCTGCAATCCCTCTGATCTGCAAGGCGGCCCAACATCCACCTGACACCCCCTGGCTGTCCCAATTTGATCCCTAAATATGACAGCATAATGGGGAGATGATTGGGCAGGAAGATATGTTTTCTGCTTATTGACAATCTATACCAGGTTTCTCGCAGCAGCTTTTCCAGTATGGTTTCTTGCTAGTTTTTTTGTTTTGTTTATTTTTGTGTTTTATAGATAGTGGCTTTTATAAACACCACAACAATTTGAATAATTGCTTATAGTAGACAATGATTTTTGTACGCTGCCTTGGCCACCCATCTTGGTGGGGAAGAAGAAAGATACTGAAAAAAGAAATGTTAACTGTAAGCGCTTTGGGAGCCATGTTTATCTGCAAAGCTAAATAAATAAATAAATAAATAAATAAATAAATAAATAAATAAATAAATAATCTGTGCCATTAAAATGCAAATTGCTTTTACGTCCTGACATGTAAGATCACAATAGTAAATGCTCAGTTTTCTAATGATATTTAACTGAATATGGCGCACTTGCATAAATTCACGCTATCCTATAGTTGTTGCTTTCTGTCTCATGAGGTAAACTGTAACTAACACCACCTCCCCATGGATAGTTCCCTGCTTACTGCTGCTGAGTTATCTCTACCCATTGTTTAACACAATATTCATCACTTGGTGTAGCAAAGAAGAGATAAAACATAATGAACATACACAAGCCCTCAAATCTTCCATTTTGTTTCAGATAGAGCAGCCCTTTCTAAAGCAAGGAACTGCTTACATTATATGCCTTGACTCTTAGTCAAATGCTCCATTAATGTACTTTTCTCTTCAAAACCAGAGATGGGGGAGCAAGGCTTCAAGATGCTCCAGCAAAGCACTAATAAAATTCATTAGATAAAGCCTATGAGGATGCAATAGCAGGTCTGCTATCAAAGGGAAAAAACCTTCAGGCATTTTACATCCCTTAATCCCAATGACAGCCTGTTTTTGCAGATACCCTGCAGTTCATGAATCACTGGCTACACCATGCAAAATCCCTATTTAGGTAATTACAATACAATACACAAATCTGCACACAGGCTAATGTCACCGAAAATATTCCAAGCAATCTTCTCACAGAAATAATATGGCCGTCTCAAAATGTATTAAACTCTTTTCTGTTGCTCTGTGATAAAAGTGTCAGAAAGGTGGACAAGTGACATTTTGGTCAGGTGTGTCCTTCTGGCATTAAATGGGCTTTATATTCAAATAAATTCAAATACTTAACTTGAGAGTCTTGCTGGTAAAAGTGGCAGATTAATGGACCTATCTGTGTCAAGAAAGCAGCAGTGGAACATGCGTTTCACTACTGCTGGTTGCTGCAAAAGTGCAGCAAAATTACAGCAGCACAAGCAGCCACCATGCTGGTTGGAAGGTTGGAGTCTTCCCCCTTGACTATAAGATTGATGGAAACCTGCCGACAGAAGTCCACATGGAAGTCAGAGGGGGTCTGTTCCCTCAAATCCTTTAGAAATTTGATGCCTATGTTGAGTAATTAGCAGGGATGGAAACTCATCTAATGCTTTCTTTTCCAGATGGTGGGAGGAAGTTCTTTTGGTAGGAAGGAAGGAATGGATGGTCACTCTAGGAAGGATGGGTCCTCAAGGATGGAATGAGATTTATCAAGTTGTGATGTGTTGACTTGGTGACTAGGAAAGTTCCCCCATTATAACTCATTTTCACGTCAAGTTGTAGGGAGGAAGATCTCTAGGACTTGCCTCAAGTCAAGCATCATTGGATTTACCCATCACTGTTAATTAGCTTCTCTTATCAGGAAAACAGCAGTGGTTGAGTACAGAGTACTACAAAACTCTAATATGATGATAACCAGTGGGTTTATTGTTAACAACACGGTGAACTTCCGGTTGTCCACAGACTCTCCCCAGAACATAATTCCACACTTAATGCTGTCTCATTTTGTTACTTGAAAAATAAGAATTTTGTAAGGTTACAGCTTCACATATAAACACACCCACTGGAGAGTTGGCCCTATTGGATACATTGGGACCTGTTTTTGATGCAGGTGCATATCATGTTTGTAAGTGTGATATAGTAATCAGTGTGATATAGGCCATTTATATTAATACTATCTTGTCCTAATCACACAAAAAATATTGATTCATTCTCTCTCTGGATTGGCAACAGGACACATAAAGAGACTGTGGCTTATACTTAATGAAATCTAAAAACTATAGTATTCATTTCACCAAAACAGCTAAAAAAAAACCACAAAATCACTAATACAATAAGTAAATGAGCCTTGATCACAAACAAAATTATCAGAATAATAATAATAATTATTATCATCATCAAAATAATAAAATTATCACAATCCAGTTCCAAAATTCACTCAAGTGGCTCATCGCTCAAGGATGCAACAACATTGTTCTAACTGTAGTACTACTATATGCTGGCTCATGTTCTAGAAATTCTTCCAGAGGACATGGGTATTTTTCCTTACCATAATAAATCCAGGGCTTGATAGCTTGCCCACTGTTTACTCAAACTGCCTCTTTAAAGTGGACTGCAAGACCAAACTATTCTACACGGATTTTTTTATGCATGGATGTGTCTCAACACAAATGTCTATTGCAAATCACTGTATTAAAAACTGCCTTTCTACTGTTGTAGAGAGGTAGTCATGCAAACAATCATTCCTTTTTTCATTCTCAGAACCAAGCCCCTGCAGAGATACTGAGGCACTACCTTGTTTCATTAGGTTCAGTGGAGGAGCAAGAAATCAGGAGGTGAGTCTTTAAATATATTTTGGGAAGTGGGTCTTTAAATCTATTGTTTTCTTTATACACTGATTTTTTTATAACCACAGTAGGTTTCAAAACAGAACCCTGGTGGATAACAAAGGACACCTGTATACTCAGAAGAAACTGAAAAAAAATGCCTGATGATACACATGATAGTGTAGCATGCAGAGAGCAGAGGGCAGCCTACCTTGGTGTCAGGCTGGAAGGTGGTGCTGAAAGAATGAATGTGTACACTCAAGAAGCAACTGGAGCACATGTGCACTGACAGTGGCATCTGGGGTGATTTCTGACATTTTTGTGTTCAGTGAACCTGAAGGGGAGGGTCAATTCCTTCAAGAGAACCCAGAGGTGACATCACATCAAGTGATATCATACCATTCCTGCCCTAGGCACTACGGTCTCAGGTGATGCCACTAGATATACCCTGTCTTGGATGGGGCAATACTCTTGCAGAAGAATTAGGTCAGAGCTTGAGGATGCTGCTAGATCCAGATTTGCTTCTGTCTGAGCACATATAACCAAGAGCACTTCAGCACTGTTTCATCTAGTGCAGTGGTTCTCAATCTTCCTAACACTGTGATCCCTTTATGAGTTCCTCATGTTGTGGGGACTCCCAAACATAAAATTATTTTCGTTGCTGCTTTATAAGTGTAATTTTACTACTGTTATGAATATGCATAATTTTGCTACTGTTTTTGCTACTGTTATGAATATTTACTGGTGTAAATATCCGATATGCAGGATGTATTTTCATTGTTACAAATGAAATGTGCGTTCTCTGCACACATTGAACACAATGGGATTTATTTCAGAGTAGGCATGCATAGGATTGGGCCCTGAAACTGTCAGTCAGCCCCAGTGCGTGCGCAGCTACAGCCGGACGTCTGGCAAGCCTGACCTGGCCCCCTGCATCAGGGGTCTTTAGGCGACCCCCAGGAAAGATCTAGGTAACTCCCAAAGGGGTCCCGACCCTCCACTTTGAGAAACACTGATCTAGTGTGTGTGAGATGTGATCTTCTCATACATGACTCACTCACATTTCATTTAGGCTATTGCAATGTGCACTACACATGGCTGATTTCAAAGTGTGTTTGAAATTTAACTTAATGCTGATGTCAGCAGCTTATCATTTTATGCATGTTACCTTGCAGTTGATGAATCAATGCTAGCTCCCTAGTAACATGTTCTACCTAGTCCAAACACTAGCTAAAAGCTCCATACATCATTTGGGATGTTTAAATCACCACCCACTCCTATAGGATTCTATCGACCCTTTGATACTTTCCAGAAAGGCCCTTCTCAGCACCCTTTCTTCCAAAGGGCAAAATCCAGAGTAACTATGGGAAGTCCTTGCTCCGATGTAAGAACAACTTACTCTGGATTCCAATATTAATTTCCCATAGGTTTTCACTAGATGGTGCAGTAACTACGGGTGCACGTAAAGTCTCTTACGTGCTCCCATAGTTACTCTGGATTTGGGGGTATGTCTTCTTTTAGTGCCTGTACCTCCAAACTCTGTCAGGAGCTTTGTTCTAGCCTTATTGCTTTGATCTTTCAGAGGTGAGTGAAGATTACCTTGTTGGGATCAACCTTCAGTGAGACCCTCTAGAATTATAGTTTTTCTCTGGCTTTTAAAGGTGTTTGACATTTAAGGTGTTTATATGTCTTTGTTAAGCCAATGTTTTCCTTACATGGTTACTGTTGTTTCCTGTGCAAATCCCTATTCCAAATCAAGATCTCGGTGCCAGAAAGACTGTAAAGCATCAGATCAGGAGATCTATTTTATTATTTGCCTCTAATTTTGAATTGCTGTTACCAAAGTCCAACATTCAACTCTCTTTGGCTTGGCTTCTTGAAAATTCAATATGATGTTACTACAGCCCCGTGCAATGTAATACCAAATTCTTTAGCAGGACTCAAGACTTCTATGGAGAAGGTCTTCCATTCTTCCCTATAGTTCTGCTACTCTTATCATTTAATTTTGCACATTCTGTCATTTTTATCCTGGTTATCTGCTTAATCATCAATTTTGCTAGCTCAGCCTTCTGGTTGCCCTAATGAGCTCTCCTTCACATAACACAAATGAAATTAACAATGGCCTTAGTTAGCAGTCCCTCTGGGAATAAATTGTCCTTTCACAAAGAAGTAAAAGTCAGTTTCAATCACCTTGAGCAGTATTGCTTTGATTTAACAATATACAGTACTGACACAACTGAAACCCAAAAATCACTCTAATCTTCTAGGAACTAACTTTAGGCATTTTTTGCATGCATCATTGCATGCAAGAACAATCAGATAAATATCTTATTTAAGCAGCTATTTGTTGCAGGGATGCAACTCAAATCCAAAGGTTTCTGCTTGATGGACTTCAAACTTCCAGATATTGTAGATGGAATCTTTTCATTCATTCATTCATTCATTCATTTTATGACCTCCACCCTTTTCCATCCTTTCCCTGCCCACACCCCATTCTGTGCACAAACTTACATGAACTCTTGTGGTGACTAGTTGATCCAACACTGTGCATGTTACCATCCCTCTACACAGAACTGTCCTGTTGTACATTGTCACTGCAGCCCCAATGTCCACAGAATGCACCTTCCACAGATTGTGTGAGATACTCATGATGAGCACAATCCTAAACATATCTACTCAGAAGTAAGCCCCATTGTGTTCAATGGTTCTTACTCCCAAGAAAGTATCTTTAGGATTGCAGCTTTTGTGAGTTAATGATACCCATGGATTGGGTTGTAATCTACTTCCTGAACTGCTGCTGTGTCCTATATAGTATGACCATATACATATCCCCTTACAATTGGCATTATCCCCAAGCAGCTTTACCCCCTTCACCACCTCCTGCCGTTTTGATGTGGTAATGACCACCAGCTTGGATGGCTTTAAAAGGAGATTTGACAAATTCATGGAGGTCTCTCCTATCAATGGTTAATAGTCATTATGCCTAGAATTTCAGCAGCATCAGGTTCAGCAGCTGTATGCCTGTGTATACCACTTCAAGGGGAGCAATAGCAAGAGGGAAGCATATCTCTCTCCTGCTAGCGGGTTTTCCAAAGGCAAACAGATGGACCATTATAGAAAAGAAGAGGCTGTACTAGATGGGCCTTTGGCTATCTTTGGGCCTTTGGCTATCTATGGAGATTAGGAAAAAGAAATGGGAGTTTTAGAGGAAACGGTTAAACTTCCTGTGGGGCTGGCTTGTGCTGTCACCTGATGGGTCAAGAGAGTGCCACAGTGGACAAAGAGAGAGAGAGAGAGAGAGAGAGAGAGAGAGAGAGAGAGAGAGAGAAACCACAACTCTTGGGCAGTGACTCAACGGTCATAGAATGGGTGAGCAGCTGTGATAGGTAGGGAGGTAAGGAGAGAGAGAGAGAGAGAGAGAGAGAGAGAGAGAGAGAGAGAGAGAGAGAGCCCTCTCCTTGTTCAATGTTGCAATCCTAAAAGACACTTTTCTGTGTCTCATTCAACTGATCATGAATTGATCAGTCTTGGGAGTAATGGGTAAGCACATATTTCACTTCTCCAGTTCAGTCTCAACTGCTCCAGCCCGTTACTTTTATTTATGCTGTATCTTGTGATACTGATAATAACGAGTTTGTTTGCATGACAAGATTAACTAGCAACCAGTTTTTAGAAAGATTTTCTGAAGCAGTCTTGGCTCATACTCCTTTTGGGCCAAAACTCAGTTGTTTCCTTTGGAGCTCACTATGTGTGGGTCACCTGAAATCTAAGCCACAGGTAGTAATCATTTTTAACTACTATCCTACCCTTCCATAAGTCAGCTAATTCCACTACTTATTTTGCCATAATTACATGGTGGAACTGGGAGCTTTGGCCTATTGTGATATGGTAAGTGATTTCCCAAAATGAGACTGGGAGGCAAATTAATGAAAGGATTTTAACCAAACTGTGAATGAAGGGGACCAGAGAGAGAGAGAGAGAGAGAGAGAGAGAGAGAGAGAGGCCACTGTTGTCAGTAGAAAGGGAGGGTGAAACTCTTACAGAGCTTCAGGAGGTCAATAAATCATCACCCTTATCTTGCAAACAGAGCCTGTGACTTCAAAAATTAGCTCATTTATTCTGCACAATTAAATTTATTGAAGTGTGACAGAAAAAGTTTAGCAAGCAGCGAAGCAGAAATCCAGCAACAACAGAGGCAAGCATCGGAGTGAAAGGCACAATTAGTTGATTTTCATTTTATTTATCAATATAATTATTGAATTGTATATTTATCCTATTTATCCTATTTCAGAGATTTTGACTATTATGGCTGGCTGGGCTTGGGAGGAAAAAGAATTAGAGCTTTTTCAAAAAGCATAACTTAATATGATTATAGGGTAGCTAATAAAGAAAACTTCTGTAAAATACCATACAATCTTGCATTCAGTGCCATTGTTGTACCTGGCCCTGAAATCGAGTCATGGTTTATGGGAAAGAACAAAACTGAATATGAAGTGTGAACCCAGTTAAATTTCCTAGATGGGAACTCAGCCTTTGTCAAATGCATGCCATCTTGATGCTTTTAATAGCAGTGTCTTTTTGTTACAATTGGAGGTATATACTGTATTAGGAATTGAAAATATATCTTCCAAATGGTCATAGGTATTTATCTTTTATTGACTTCCTGTGGATATTGCAATATTATTCCCTGAAACCCAAAAATTACTGTGATTGCAAGTTTCACCAGCTGCTGAAGAGGGCAATTCTGAATGGGTCAGTGCAACACTTCTCCCCAGACCCCGGGAAGAATTTTACCAATTAAATTTTTGTTTTGTTGAAATTCCTGCAGATGAACATAGACTCCCCAGGTGCAAATCAAGCTTCATTTTGAAAACGTATGAAGAGGAATTTTGAAAGCCCCATGCAAATTATTTTCACTTCTTAAAATTTCTACCAAAAAACCAAAAATTTGCTTTTAGTAAAATTTGGTACCAATGTAATGAAGACAGTTTGTCCAGATAGGCATGATATTTGCTACAGAAAATTAAACGTGAAGGTGACATCGTGCACAACCTCTTGTTCAGTCTGTCACTCTGGTCACTCCATTTTTACTTCTTCTTGTAAATTGTTCATGAGATTTCCGCTGGTCAATCCGGACAGAAGTTCTAAACTCTCTCTTCTTGCCCTTTGTCTTAGTGTTTCCCCTTTCATTGTTAGGGCCCATTTCTTTTATATTCTTTAAATACCAGGTTAAATTTTCACTGCTACAGCGGTTTGCTTATTCACCATTTTCACCTGCAAAACTATTTATACGAAGTGACTTAACATTTTCTCCTCCAGATTGCCCTATTTTTTGCACAATGTGACAAATATATTGGGAGGTGTTTGGGAGCATAAAAACAATTGCACAAAGTGTGCATTGTTTAAAGAGCAAGCATTGCAATGCAGGCCTATCATTCAAGGAGGACACAAAAATATATGAGATCTTTTCAAAGATTAGTGCTGTGACCTTGAGGGAGGAAGTTGTTTGTTAAGATGTCCTCTTCAAGGTCATTTCCTCCACTAAGCCACCCAAGGTTAGCTACTCTCTGGACTTCCTGGGCCCCAGGGAGTGGACACAGCCGTAGCTGTAGTAAGATAAAAAAGACTGTCTCCAGGTGCTCTTTGTAGGAATGCAATGTTGTGGTCTGAACATTTTGGGAGATGATGAAATTCTAAATGGCAAAAGTACTTTTTTTGTGAATTTGGTTTTTGCCACAACGGAGGACATCACCTTCTTTTACCTCCCAAATGAGTAGCATTCACTCTGTGGCACTGAGGCATACTGAACTATGACCTACCCTAGTGACCTTAAAAATAGTAGTGAATGGGAGAACGGGCTTTGTTCAGAAGCATTGGCCGACTCAAAAAAGAATTCAAAGACTGGCCATTATGGACACTGTGGGAGTGTGAGAGGACAGACTATCCATATAGTGAAATTAAAATTCAGCATTTTAAAAATCTGACTCAAAGACCTGCAAATGTTCTTAACTACAAAACAAAATCATATTCCTCTTTTATACAAATAAATGAACAAAATACAGATTCAGATATACTGTCGGAGCCTGCTTATCCACTAATTTTATATCTGCAGATCTCATTCAACCTGGGTCCCCTAGATCTGAACTGAGCCAAACGTAGGTCATAGCTCATAGAATTGTTTGGAAGGAATCTAACAGTCATCTAGTTCAACCCCTGCCTGAAGTAGGAAATCTTCCTAGACCATACCCAACATGTGCTTTTTTTGTAATAGAAGAGGGAATTGAAGGAGGTTTAGCTCATCATAGAGGGATTTAATAAGTAGCACCAGCCTGAATTTCCTCTTCTATGCAATGGTTAAAGGTAGAGGCACTCTGTCCTGCATTCTATATGGTCACCCTTTCCATCACCTCCCTTGCAATCTATTTCACTGCCCAATTGTCCACACCATCAAGAATTTTTTTGTGATATCTAAACAAATTTCTTTTCTTGCTCCACCTGAACACTCCAGCACTGATCAGAGTTCCAGTCTAGTTGTCTCCAGAGTGCTTTCTGAAATCCACAGAAGCCATGAGTGTCTTTCCATGACCTTTGCAGCCTTCATAATGGACAAAAAGGAAAAAAAAATCCAACCCATACATACTCTCCTTCTGGTTTCTGGAAGGAAACAAGAAGTGAAATTTTTAATGCCTTGTTAGAGTGGTACTCAAACTGGGAGGTTGTGACCACCCCAGTCCATGTAAAGGTCCCCAGCTTCCTTTAAGGAGCAAGGGCAGGGGTAACAAACAGTACAATCCTCAGAATTGCAACCCTGTGCGGGAATGGGGGTCTGTTCAGCATCCTTTGGGGTTTTGCCAGGGTCTGGGAGCTCTGGGTAATCCAGAGAGTGCTGGGAGAGCCCCTCACAGCAGGAAACAAGTTAAAGTTCCAACTAAGATGGAAGCATTGTCAAGGTCCTGGGGATCACATCCCAGGCATCTTCCCTACAAAGACTTAGGGAGATAGTAGCGCTCCCTCAACCACTGCCTTATAATGCATTGGTAGTTCCAGGGAAGCCCCCAGAATTTCCTCTGGGTGGTATGGAGGAGTCTACTCGGATCCACATCAGTGAAATAACTGGCACAGATTCATGTGGACACAGGCCATGGCATAAGGCCCTGGAAGGGGGTTTGGAATCACACCATGTTGTCATATTGATTAAACTGTCTCTTACTAGGGATGAATCTTGTGAAGAAATGCTAATGGCCTGGGAAAAACTAATGACAGTAAAAAAAGGCATACTTCTAATCTTTCCAAACAGGGTTCCTTCTGCATTTTGACCTTTTGTGAAATGAGCATTGTTATATAAGTCTGGTGCTTTCAATTACTGAATCTCTATGTACTAACCTTGCTGTTTGTCAGTGTGAAAGAAAGTGTGATGCTGGAGGAACCATGTGTTGTACACAGTTCATCATGTTTCACATGCACTTGTAAAGGTCCAGAAAATTAGGCCAGATGCTGTTTGAAGTGCCTGACTTTTTCAAAGACCATCTTTCCGACTGCAACTAGGTCACTTTGTCCTGCTCTCCATTTCCATTTCACAAAATTTAATTTCTCTACCACAAGGGAAGTGTGCCATTTTTTTAACCTTCGGGTGAAGTGCCATGAAGAATGGATATATATCTCTGGAGCATTATAAAACTGGTGAGCATTCGCCAGCAATTATATGCTTACAATAAATAGGAACCAAATGATTAATTTGTCTGAAATGATGTGCAGTGATGTATAGGCTACAACAGGAACACGAATATGCTTTTGGTACTTGAGTTAAGTTATTATTATCATATAACTTGCAACCTGTCCCTTATTAAGTTGTGCTGAGCACTCTGCTGGGATTCAGAGGGCTGTGTGAAAAGGCACTTTTTATGCTCTGGAGAAGTGACTGCCAGTCAAGACTGGAGCAAACAACTTCCTCTGAATAACCCATCTGAACAGATGTTTCAAAGTGCAGCATTTTTTCCCATAGGAGTGAATGGCAGTTATTCAATTATAGGGAAGCAAGTAAAAAAGAGACTATCAAGAATACCATGTAAGTAGGAAGGAGATGAACCTACTCCCTGAGTATGTGATGATGATGGAAAAAATTTTACTTTTTCCACTGGTCACAAGTCAACAAGGGTCACTGATAGCACAGGTATAGCTGATCCCGAAAGTTTTATAAGATGATTTGGAAGTTCTACCTAGCTTGATGCTTCGTTCCCTGTGTGAGAATTGCAGATTATCCTTCATTTCCTAATATTTTTGCACTGACTCCATACTAATCAGGCAGCATTTCACTAGGGCAAGGTTGGCTGTCAATTGCCTATCAGGTAATCAGCAATAATTTCAATGATTCTTTAATTCAGGTCAGATGGAACTTTATGAGAAAGTGTAATATCAATGCTACATCAGTTTTTTAACCATCATTTTTGGAGTTCAGAGTAATTGCCATTCTTAAAATGAAATACATCTCCTAGCTTTCTGCTTGAACATGCACTATGGGAAACACAGGCATTTGTTATATTGACTTGATAAAAATCATGCCCATACATTTTTTAAAGAACATGATATTTTCTGCTGCCGAGACTAGTTAATTTAACCAAAGGTGCTTCATTCTATTTCTGCTTGATTTAGTCTCTCTATTTATGTCTGTGATGAGAACTGTAAGAAAACCTTATTCTGGGTTGAGATAAATCTTTGGAATTGCATTATCAACTTTGGAAATAACTACAAAGATTGTAATCGTTCAGCAAATTTCTCAAATAGAAGAAAAAAGAAAGGAGGGAAATTGTGCTCTACTGCCCATCGTAGCTATCCATTCAGGCCTACAAATTGAAGACCAAAGGCCTAAGGACATGATATCACTGATGTGTAATGAGGTTCAAACCCAGGGAAGCAAAGCCACTCTTTCTCCTTACTCTTATCAAATCCCTGATAGGTTTGGGCGATTAGACCACTATCATAGCTGTACACACTAACTTGGCGGTATGTCCCATTGAAATCAGTGGTACTTACTTCTAGCAGGCACATATAAAGTTGCACTATTAATCAATAAATTAGTTCAATTAAATTTAATCAAAGGCGTTTTGCACAAGAGCTGACCCCAATTAATCTGGTAGCAGATTTTTGTAAAGTGTATTCTTAGTACAAGCACTGATAACAACAGTAGATGGTAAGCACCATCTTAGAAAATTTTTCCCCCTGTAAAGAAGAGATAATGCCTCTACTAAAATTATGTCTACTGTGATACATAAATCATTTGAACACAAAGGATGTTTAAAAAAATACAGTGTAGTGGTTTTTTCCCTCATATGCAAATATAAACCAGATTGCTTAATTAAAAAAGCAGGCCTCTGTCAGTCTTGAAAGACTAGGGTATCGTGCTCAGTGCTGCATACACTGCATGCGAAGCACGAAAGCCTGGGTTGGATTGTTATGGAGGATAGGCTGTTACCCAAGCAGCAAATCCCCCCTCTCCACGCCACTGAATTAGTCCAATGGAAAGGCAGAGCCAATACAATTGGATCCAGCTGGCGACGCAGAGCTGGGCTAAGGACAGGGGCTCACCCTGTCTTGCGGGGCTGACCCGGATCTCAAACCCTGGCCTGCTGGTTAACAGGCACAGTGTCTTAACCGCTTGCGCCACCCACAACCCACTGCTTAATTAATTAATAGACTAAAATTTATGAGATCAATCAACTATGATTTCTTCAGTCAGGGGACAATCCTAATTTAGATTAGATTTATCAACATAAGAAAAATGTCCACAGTACAAAGGCTGGTCTCTCATCCATTTTCTTGGGCAGAAGTAAATGCTGCTGAACCTAACAAAAATGTATAAGGAAGAGTGGTGACGCAACCCTGCATGTTACCTGATGAGGGGATGAGCCCCTGTTGTACGTCAGAGATGCCAGTGTGCATGTGTGAAGATCAACCCACTCTTCCCTTAGAGGAGCACCAAGGTGATGCACCAGTCTGAGGGAGTGTCACCCGCTGTGGCACATCACCCTGGTGCGCTCTGCACCAGTTGCACCAGTTTGGTGATGCCCCTGACAAGGAATCTCAAATTAGAAAAGTCCTAAGTATCATTGTGATGATTTAAAGTAAAACTAGGTCTTCAGCCTGTCAGTGCTACTGCAATGTATCATGTGCCTCATGGGCAAAAGTTGCCATTGCTGGAGAAGGACAGTAATTATGCTTCATGGGTGATCCATGGGAAATTGGATAGGCTGAATCCAGTAGTTGGCTACTGAACAGGTTCAACTGTCAGAATAAACCCAAGAGGAGATGCAGAAGGAAGGAAAGGGCAAAAGCTCTGTTCAGTGGGGCACTATTAATATCATTTATCATGTGGCTGTATGAGTGCAGTACATAGGATGTGTTCCTAGTGCAAGTTTGGGATAGATGCATTGCTTCCCAACTATGACAGGTAGCCTGGAAAGATATAAATTGCACAGAATACGAAATGGAGATAATGAGCAGCCTTTCTTTAGTACAAGAAGGCTAATTTTGTGCTATAAGGATATTGTGAATCCTCATAAGGTTCTAAGTTATCTCCGACCTTAAAAGGTCTTGAACTCACAAGGGAGATGCAGATATAGCTACAGCAGGTCCTGTAAGTGTGATGTAGTATATTATCCAGCATCAAGCACATGTCTGTCTTTCATCAGGTGTAGAGGCAGGCAGCCAGCCCTAGTTCTCCGGCACTAATATCTGTATATTTAGTGTAAATTCTTTTTTTGAGAAGGGGAATTTTTTGCTCCACATTAAAAAATACCGGTATGTATGTTAATGGAAAGGTTACATACTTACTAGCCTCAAAATGCTAATTTGATATGCTCATTGGCTTTTTGTGATCTTTCAGACATGCAAACCCCAAACACGCACACGCACACACACACACACACACACACACACATCTAGGTACATTAAAAAGACATGCCCTACAATCCAGAGTAACTATGGGAGCACATAAGAGACTTTACATGCACCTGTAGTTACTGCACCACCTAGTGAAAACCTATGGGGAATTCATATTGCAATCCAGAGCAAATTGTTCTTACACAGGAGCAAGGACTCCCCGTAGTTACTCAGGATTGCGCCCATAGTCACTCTAATCCAGCAAGGGTGAGTCCCAGAAAGAAATAATCCTTGTGAGCATGGATTCCCTTGTTGTACTGGGAACATATACATGCATTACTCTATCTGTGTAACTGCTCAGAACAGTGGTTCTCAAACTTTTTATCGCTGGGATCCACTTTTTAAATTGACAATCTGTTGGCACCCACTGGAAGTATCATGTCACTAACTTGGAAGTGATGTCATGACACAGGGGTGTCCAAATCTATGGTCAAGAGGGTCACATCTTCTCTCTGACACTGTGTTGAGGGCAGGAAAAAATTATTTGCATTTCAAATTTGAATATATTTACATAAATTTACATTAAAGATTGTATTGAAGACATTACACGTGGTGCTTAGAGAACAACCTGCACCTAAACATCTGCAAGAGAAAGGAGATGGTGATAGACTTCTGGAAGAAGAGAGAGGAATCTGCCCTCATCAAGGGGGGCTGTGTGGAAAGGGTCTCCTCTTTCAAATTCCTAGGAGTCCATCTTAGTGAAGATCTCACCTGGAAAAATAATATGATCCAGGTGGCCCAGCAGAGACTCTGTTTCCTCAGGGGCTTGTGAAAAAACAAGGTGGAACAACAACTGATGACCTCCTTCTACCGGTCGGCGACAGAAAGTGTCCTCACTTATTGCATCATGATATGGTTTGCTGGCTTGACAGCCGTAGCTAGAAAGACACTACAGAGGGTGATGAGCACAGCACATAACATCCTGGGCTATACCCTGATACTGCTAGATGAAATTGCCAGAACCCAATGCCTTAGTAGAGTGAGGAAAATTCTCAGGGATGATTCACACTCTAGTCAACACTTCTTTACTTTCCTACCATTGGGGAGGATATATAGAAGCATAACCAGTCATACGAATAGGCTGAAGAACAGCTTTTATCCATGGCTGTCAGACTCTTGAATACAATATAACATTATAACTATGTAGTGTGACAGACTCATATGTCATTTGGTGTAATTATGTATTATGTTACTGTATTGTGTACTGTGTTGGGGAGTGTTGGGGGGTGTACTCAGGGAGGCTCAGCCAATCTCATTGTACACATGTTGTGCGTTGACAATATTTTCATATTAATCTTTAGTTACAAGGCTTGCACCAACCCTCTCAACCACTTCCAGTTGGAATGTGGCCACTGGCCAGTGTATTTCTCAGCTGGTTCCAGTCTGGTTGGAGGCTAACTCCCCTCTGTCTGGGCTTGCTGCTTGCCTTCTTTGTTGGCCGAGTCTATCTTCCTTTTCCTACTATCCCTGCAATTCCAGGAAGGGACAGGAAGGGAGGTGGTGACCTCAAGCATGTTCCTTTCTATATACTTTCTTATGTTCTTATGATTTCAGACCAGAAGCAACATTTTAAAAATCATTGTTTTCTTATGTAAATAATTTTAATTTTGATACTTATAAATTCACAGGAAGCAATCTTGCAAAGAGATGTGCCTCCTTTTCTCTCCAACAAGAAGGAATGGCTCTTCTGATATGATGCCTTTTGCAACATGTACTAATATTTACACCATGTAAAAAACAATGAAAACATATCCCTCCAAAACGTTTCATTTGTTCAAATGCAGATAAGTGCAAATTTAACCAATTAATCAATTAAAATCCATATGGATAATTGATTTCTTTAATGGAGTGACATCTTTCATAGGCCCATATCCTAACCTAAAGTCAAATTAAGCCCTTTGCTCCAGAGCAGTTAAGGTGAGTTTCCATTAGATAACACTAGTGGGTGATGTAACTGTGTGGACCCATAACTGCTCTGGATTTTGCCCATAATTATTAATTTTTTTCCTGCATATCAATGTCAGTGTATCTGTAGTTACTTAGATATATCACTTCATTTGCCCCTCCTCTTGAAAACTTCTATCTGTGGCAGAAGAGGCAAAACAATTATAAAATGCAATGATGAAACAACATAAAAGACCACCATTTAAAATAAATATTATTTTCCAGTTAAATTCCCCTTTTTTCCTCCCCATAAACATATTTTTAGAACAGCAAAGCAGAGAAGCCTGGAGGTTTTATGCGTGTCTCCACTGCTCTGGTGACTTAATTTATTTCTTTAATTTGTTTTATAACCTTACAAAAATGTTATTCTTTTGAGACTCTCTTCAAGCCTACGTTTTGCATATATTATTTGCTGTAAAAGATTAATGAGGTAGCAGAAGCAATTTCTAATGGATTCCCTTGATTTTCTCTCCCTCTCTTTTTCTTAAGCATACACAGCCATGAATCTGCTAAGTGTTCTTGACATTCAGGATGGAGGAAAAAGAAAGTAATGAAAACACAAACCTCTTTAACCATTTCCCTCCTCCCGCCTTACCGCTTGGCTATCACGTGTGAACCAATTCACCGTACTAACCCCACATCGGTCAAGTGTATTTACCAAGCATTTGTTGAAGCTGTGTAATTGTTAACGTTTGCTGCGCACAAATTTCCAAGGCAAGGCCAGCCAATAAAGGCAATTTATTCAGGCCTTTCCTTCCTTGTGATGAAATCCTTGTGGTATTACTGTGGAAACTACTAGATGTTTGCACAATTAGCCATGCAAAGTTTACCACAGATGGCATCGTTTTGGTATGCGAGGGTATATAGCCTACTTACTCCATGTTGACAAAGACTAAGTAAGCAAATCTTCTCCAAAGCATTAGCACGAAGCTAATGGCTGAGGGGGGCCCTCGTGAAATGGGAGGAAATGAATCCTTTCCACTTTCCAAGCCAACTCTCACTAAAGTACCGATGGGAACATGGACGGAAAAGGTTCGTCAAGTAGATACCAAGGAAGTGACAAGAGCAAATATGAAAAGAGCAGAGCTGGTGAGGAAGATGGTGGGAAGAGATACATTGTGCCATGAGTGTTGTGAGTTTGAATACAAAGGGGTTTCTGAGAGAACATCTCAAATAATGATCATGGAACTCTTCAGGTTGGCAGGTTTAATTCTCACGTTCTTTCTTTTAGCTTTTATCAGCTCCCTCCATTCTGCTTTCTTGTCTTGCTTCATCCCTGTTTCCCTTTCAGGCCTTTTGGAAAACAAACCTTAACGGGAATAAAGTTTAAAAATAATTCAGGGCACTTGCCTCTCAGGGGTTACGCCTTTTGTCCCGATATGATGTATCTGAGTGACCATATATCATAACTGGAAAATCATAACCGCTCATGATGACCATATATCGTAACTGGAAAAGAGGACAAGGCCTCCCTGGGATGTAGGACACCCAAGAAAAATGTAGGACATGGCAAAATAAAAGCTAAAACATTCATAGGTATTGCTTTTGTGTGATTAAGTTAAACGGCTGCAATCCTAAAGACACTTTTCTGGGCTTAAGAACCACTGAAAACAGTGGGGCTTACTTCTGAGTAGGCATGGTTAGGATTGTGCTCTATAGTACATATTATTTCATTTAAAACTATTATATATACTTTATTACATCTAATTTATTAATTACAGAAAAGGCTACATGCTGCCTGCTCACAAGGAAAATGAGGAAATGAAGATTTTTTTGCAGGACACAAGGCTAAAAAGAGGACATGTTCTGGAAGAAGACAAGTGGTCACCCTGCTCACACTGGGGGAAGCTAGCTGAGCAAATAAGGTAGGTCACAGTGAGCACAGACCTGCTGCCTGCTGATGCCCCTGTGCTGTCCTTGATAACTGCCAGTGTCACTGAATAAGTGTCCTTGCCAGCTATGGTACTGGTGGATTTCAAATTGTATGAGCAGCAGTTCTACCTAGCTTGTTAAAAAATGAATTGGCATTACAGAAGAAAACTGGATGATCAGCAGTCCTGAAGGTAGCAGCCACAAAGGAAAGCCACGCCAAAAGTAGAGTGAGAAAAACAATATTTACAGAGAAAGTGGGTATCAATGTACTCTATTTAAATGACATGCTGACTGTGAAAGCACACTCAATCCATTCAGGATGCATGGACTATTTTCTCCCTGATCTTTGTTTTGGGATTCTGGTTTTCCAAGTTTCCCAAAGGTTCTGGAGTTGCACCATGCTCATTGCCTACCCTTGATGATCATTACAGCCACATTCCTGTCCCTAAACAATGCTCTACACACCTCAGAGAGGCTATCCTTTTTTAGCTGTAAAGTGAGCCTGAGCAATTTTGAAAAAAAGTATAAGAGTAAAAAGTGCATTTTTAAAAAATGAAGCTGTAAAAAAGTGTCTTTTGTTTAGAAAGCAGACAACCCACTTGAAACATGGAGGGCAAGAGGCCAGCACTGGAATCTGAATATCCATTAATTCAGAGACAGTTTATAATGAAACTGGTGTACTTGCAGCACCGGCTCACTTTGCCCTTCAGCAGACTGCAGCAGAGCCCAGGCAAAATGCATTGCAGCCATTGGCTGCAGGGCCTGGGGGGGCGGTGCCTGACTGTTCCTGGGCTTGCTTTGCCCGGGGAAGCTCAGTTGGGCTCCAGCAAGCGTCCCCCACCCTACCTCCCTGTAGTACAGCTTAAGATTAGCTGGTCGCTTTGGGGCCAGGTAGGAATTTTTTGGATGCCACCTGATTGGCCATTGGTGGCACTCTTTTTTGCCTGCCCTGAGCTGTGCAAGGGGAAGGGGTTAAATCCAATTGGCTTTTAAAACCCGGTCATTTTGGCAGGAGTCGTGCGGAATAGGCAGGATAGGCCAACGGTGTGCAGCTTTAGGTAGCAGGGTTTGGGGGTGCGAAAGCCTCCCTGTAATGCTCTACCTGCTCCAGGGGATGGTCGGACGAGCCCCCTTACCTGGATGGGAAACCTAGGCGCAGGTATGGTCAGACAGCCGGCGGCTGCGCGTCCAGCTACCTCGACCTTCGGGTTGGCAAAGACGGGCATCCTTGAACACTGTTCAAGGAATGCCCCGAGCCAGGCTGGGAATGCCTTTAACCACCTTTAACAACTGCATGGGGAACTATGCGGAGAGCCACATCCCCTTAGACCACATGGCTATAGTTGAGCAGTCCCTGTTTACTTTAACATTTAATAAAATAGTTAATAAAAGTGGCCCTTTAATCCAGCACTTTTGTCCGGGTCTTTATTTGTGTCTGTCTGGGGTAATGCTGAACCTGTTATTGCAGGAGCAAAGGATTGAAGTAGAACTCATCCCTACCAGCAGAAAAAATAAACAACCTCATACCTTTTTCTGTTTTAAAGGTATGCATAAAGCAAGGGTTTACTGTAAGTTATAAAGGGTTTACTGTAAGTTGGGCTGTGGGTGGCGCAAACGGTTAAGACGCTGTGCCTGTTAACCAGCAGGCCAGGGTTCGAGACCCGGGTCGGCCCCACAAGACAGGGTGAGCTCCTGTCCTTAGCCCAGCTCTGTGATGCCAGCTGGATTCAATCGTATTGGCGCTGCCTTTATATTGGACCAATTCAGTGGCGTGGAGAGGGGGGATTTGCTGCTTGGGTAACAGCCTATCCTCCATATCAATCCAACCCAGGCTTTCTGCTTCGCATGCAGCGTATGCAGCGCCGAGCATGATACCATAGTCTTTCAAGACTGATGGAGGCCTGCTTTTACTGTAAGTTATAGGATCGCTCAGCTAAAAAGCTCTGGGTAGATACAACTGACAATCTTAGCAGCATCGTCTTCTTGTGTCCTTTTGTAAGGACACCAGGACAGAGCTCAGAACTTGTGATTCCGCCCTGACACTCTGCTTTCCTCACAAAAATTCTGACAGCAGGTGAGAGTTTGCTCAGATGTAAGGCCTCCATAGAGAATTCTCAGGACGATTAACAAGACTGGTCCAGCTGATCTCAATTCTCCTGGAAATACCTGCTGAGAGAGATGCTGTCTCTAAGGTAACAAGGCCCCAAGCTGTACAGGGCTTTTAAAATAATATTACACCGCTGTTACATAAGACTCTGAAGAAGTGTCTACATTTAGGACAAGAACAGCACTTCCATGCAGGCAAAGGCACTTTGGCTTTGTGTGGGGAGGCAAATCATGGTGGTCTAAAGACATCTCTGGTTGTCTTCTCCAAACTTTTCAGAGGCAGCCAAGATGTACATGGAAAAGGTGACCAGCTGGAAGTTTATCCAGCCTTGTAACAAGGCTGGTACCAGGGGATTAAAGTTGCTGTTTCTAACACCAACTTTTCTTGTGACTGCTTAGAAAGTTGTTGGGCAGAAAAGCAGGAAATAACCAAGTGAGCAGGTGTGCTCGGATATCCCCAAAGGTTGCTAACTGCTTGGGGAAACCTCTGAAGTGAAGTTAAGATGTGTTGTTCCAAAGATGAAATTTCTGAATATAGAAATCTTGTATTATTATTAACAGTATTTAGAATATTTATTTACTTCTTAAAACAAAAAAAGTTCATAAAGAATCTTACATAGCTAAGGAATTTTTTGTCATTAGCTAACAATAAAATGAGCGGATACAGTAGGGACTGAGGCCATAATTTCTTCAGTTTTAAATTTATATGAGTACAATCCTAACCATATCTACTCAAAAGTAAGCCCCATTGTGTTCAATGGGTCTTACTCCCAGTAAAGTGTCTTTAGGATTGCATCCTAAGTAACATATGTGCCCAATTAGGTAGCATTGACTACATAAGGATCCATTTTCAACCACTAATGAAGCTAGAGGGGGATGAGCAGTCAGTCTTGGGGGGAGCCTCACAGTGGTGTGAAAGGGGCCCATCCGGAACTATTCCATACAGGGGGAACAAAACTGAGCCATAAGGAGCTCCATTTTACTCCAGGACTGACTGTTCTACCCCCTCTAGCTACACCACTATTTTCAACAGTTACCTGCAAGATGCTTCAGAGTCTTTCTCTTTGATCTCTCATAGTCAAACTTAATTGACTGTCAAGCTTAAAAGTTTTTCCAAAAGTCCTTTTAATAGAGGAATACTTTTTCAGTGATACTGCTTTACTTACACTTTCTCCAGATCTACAGAATTGAAGAGTCCAATACTTGCCATGCTGCTGGGAGGTAGATGAATTTGTCTAGGGCAGTGGTTCCCAAACTTTCTTCTCTTACCCTAATGGGCCATTAACATGAGTCCCCATTAGGTCAACAATTCTATACATTGTATAGGACAAAGGGAGGATTCTGGTGCTCCCATGGCTTTTTTCATGACCCCCCCCCCCCCGGGAGCTATAGCTTACAGTTAGGAACCACTGGTCCAGGGCTAGGCTCTTTTTACGTCATGTCATCATGTAAACTAATGACCATCATCACAACTTGTGAATCATGCTATGCGAAGGAAGACTTCCTTTTATCTGTCATATATAAGTAGACTTCCTTGGGCTAGATTAGATTATTCACTGAGAGAAAATAATTCCAAATGAATTTTTTTGAGGGGATGAATAACAAAAGGGTGAGGAGGTTGTAAGGTAGATGTGCCCAAAACTGTTTAGCTTAGAACCAGATAAAGGTATGATAAACTCCAGATGTTTGAGAGCCACAAAAGAAATGTTTGAGAGCCACAAAATTTCAGAAGCATGTAAGTTCTTATAAATTTATTCACCATAAACATTAAACACACGTTTTAATCTAGTGACTCTTGGTCTGTATCTGTTAAATAATTATAAAGCTTGAAAACAATTCTTATCTTCTATAGAAAATGTGGTGTAAAAAGGAACTCAGCCAACATATTATGGACACTGCACATTATATGTCAAAGAGCCACATGCGGCTTATGAACCGTAATTTTGGCCACTTCTGTCATAAGGATATGGATAATTTGGAGAATCTTTCATCAGGGCAATTCTCTCTCTCTCTCTCTCTCTCTCTCTCTCTCTCTCTCTCTCTCTGTGTGTGTGTGTGTGTGTGTAAGGGTGTCAGAATAGGGTTACCATATATCACAGAAAACTGGGACTGTCGCTGTTTCAGGAATTGCGTTCATACCCTGGCAAGTGTGAAAGGGTCCTGTCTTGGTTTTGTGGAAGTGAATTATGGCAACCCTATGTCAGATCACAGTCTACTTCAGTGTTTAGTAAAGGAAAAGGTTTACTTTTCCTCTGAATCACTTCTTTATAAGTGTGTTAGTACACATTATAGAAAAGCCACATAAAAATAGACAAGAAAGCAAAACACAGTGATGAACTGTGCAACTGACATTTCTTTGCTGAACATATCTCATCATTTTAAGCATGTATCCTGAAAAACAAAGAAAAAAATCAATAAATTGTATATTTTGCTTTTCATATGACAATGAAACAGCTGGGACATTTCTGCATGACTTAGTTCAATATAACCAGACTGCAATTTTAAAGTTTTCAACATAAAAAACCTAAAAGAAATATTTATGAACATTTGGATATTTATACCTATTATCATTTAGTATCCTGCACCCAACCATTAAAAATGCAGATAGTTAATTAATTCAATAAAAAAACATAAAGTGGAATAAAAAATAATAGAAGTGGTGGAAAGTGATTTCCATGATGTAAGACATAATCCACTTGCATCCCATTTCCAAAAGACAGGAATCTTTTTTGTCATGATTTGTATCACAACAGCTGCCTAATGAATCTTACATATAAATAACTTGTCAAAATGGATGCAACATCTGGCTCTTGTTTGATGGACATTAGGACTACGAAAAGTGGCACTGAAGTTAAATCTGGATGGGAAGTTTTGGGTGTAGTCCTAACCAGCTTTTCAGCACTGGCACAGTTATGTGGCATTCTGAAAAGTTGGTCAGGATTGCACCCTAAACTTCCATAACTGTGCCAGTGCTGCATGTGCTTTATCCTGCAGTTGGGAAAACAGTCATGAAGACTTCCGCAAAGAAAAGCAATGTTTGTTACCTTTCCTTGATGTTTTATGGCCCTTATCCTGGAGCTGGAAAAATGATTAACATTGAGCTCTTAATTGATTTATTGTGCAATCCTGACTTAGACCAAAGACAATGCCCAGCTAATTTGGCCTAAAGTAGACCATATTCTGAGCTGACAGGCCAAATCCACAGGGCTAAGAGGCCTCTAGGCTGGCCTAACTACTGCTAAAGCAGCACAAGGGCAGCATGCTCACTGGGGTGGTGTAGTTGTGCCATATCCTGAGGCTGAGAGGCAGAAGGGGTACTTAGACAAGGCCTAAGATTTAGAACTTTTGATTTTTGCTTCCATTTTTACTCTGGCTTATCATGGACCACATGGGTCCAGTCAGATTTATGCCTGCTTCTGAGGTGGCCTAAGTGTAGGGTTGTCATATGTCCAGTGATGGGCTCCAAAGAAATTAACAACCAGTTCTCTGCCCATCTGGCAGCCACTCTTAAATGGCTATTTTTAAACTTTATATGTCCTATCTCTCATTAACAACCGGTTCTGTAGAGTAGGTGCAAACCTGCTGGAGCCCACCACTGCATATGTCCTGAAAAACAGGGACAATCCCAGTTTGGGGGGTGTGTGTTCACATACTGGCAAATGAGACAGAGGTCCTGTCCTGATTTTGTGGAAGAGAATAGTCCTGCTCCTAGAAGATGACATCCCTACATCTAGATGGGAAACCTAGATGAGGATCTGATGACTGGAATGATTTATTTAGGTATTCAGATGTCAATAAGGCTGCAATCCTGAAGTGCACTTAGGCATGCCTATCTTGTCCACTCTCTGCTCCCCTCTAGACCCCTGCACTGGCTAAGCTCGACCAGAACAAATTCAGCTCTTCCTAGGGCCTGTGGCACCCACTGATCTCCCTGCAGAGTGTCACCAAAGTGCTTTACAGCAATTTCACACCAGACTTAGCAACTGCAAGGGAATTGTACCAATCCTGATACCTCCTCTCTTATAGAAATCCTTATTTAAATTATATTTAAATGATAAAAAAGGATACTTACTTTTGCTCTTCAGTCTGGGTTTACATCTCTTTAAGTTTCAGACAGCCTCTGCTTCTGCTGGCAGCAGGAATTCTGGCACTGTCAAAGCAAGTCCTCCACAGATCAGTGTTGGCGTTTCATTTATACTAACTTGGAAGAAAGTTCCTGCAGAACATTTTCCATAAGCTCACAATAAAAAAAGTTCTTTGCATGTACTGCATGACCCACACGCATGAAACCAAGGATTTTTTCCTTTGGTTTCAGAACTTCAGGACGGCTAGTAGCTTATTTACTTCATCAGGAAATATTGTTTTGGGATCTGTTCAAGAATATTATCTGGAAAAAAACAAAATAGGTAAATAGATAAGAAAATCTATGGCATGTTTATCCCTGTTTTATCCCATTTTAATCTATTCAATACCTTTCCACTGAACCAAGATCCCTGCCTGGTCTATATTTATCTGATCTGTGACTGCAATGAAACAGATGTGAATCAAGACTCAAATCTCTCAAATCATATCCCTAAGACTTGCTTTTGGTTTGCTTCAGTCTCCACTTAACCCCCTGATGATATAAAATAAAAGAAGTATGAACACAATCCTCACCATGTCTACTCAATGGTTCTTACTTCCAGGAAAGTGTCTTTAGGATTGCAGCCATCTTCTTGCTTCCAAAGAGTTCTGTGTAACTACAAGCCACAACCCCATTTTTCCTTTCTGATGTCTTAAATTAACACATCTTGAGATATAAAAACAGACTTTGGTTTCAATCCTAACCTTCAGTTAGGATTGAAACCCAGCATACGTCCCAGAAAACTCAGTAAATCCCAGCATAAGTCCTGTGCTGAGCTGGGGGTGCCACAAAAGTATGGTAAGGCACTTCTGCATCAGTCTTGGGAGGGGGGTAGGCCAGTGTGCAGGCATACACCACCATCCCCACACCATCATGGGAAGATATGGTGATTTAGGCTGGCCTAATTTGGTTAGGATTGCACCCTTCATCTGTTTTTGGGTGCTTGGCCTTACTTCTCAAAGACAAGACAGAAATACCACACCAGTATTAAAATAAGTATATTAACAATTTTTAATTGTGACATTTCAGAAGTAACCAAAATAATGTTTTTGCATAAAACTAAAAATCAATTATAGAGTACTTAAGTTTAACATCAGCAACCAGCTTCTGGGGAATTCTTTTGTTGCTTAGGAAATAATGATTTCATCATGAGTAATGATCTTATCATTAAAAGCCAAATCAGCAAAGGAAAATATTAGAACTCCAATCCTTTGTCCAATGATCAACCATTCCTGCCTTCCTGTCAAAATCCAACTAAAGAACATTCTTCTGCCTTCCTCCACTGCAAAAGGACATATTAACCCTTCTTTATCTTGTGGCTGGAACTCCTTGCTATTTCCCTGGTCTGAATGAGATTTTTCACACCATTAAAACACTAAGAACCTTCCAGACACAGACAGATTTGACTTTGCAACTCGAAAATGAGATTTGAGCCAGTGGGGCCGAACCAAGTGTTTTCAGAAACTTCCATGAATGAATGCGTGAATCAGCAAGTCACCAAAAAATGTGATTCACGACTGAGTCATCTGAGTCAAGTTCTCAACACTGCAATTTTTCCAGCACTGATGCAGCAGCAATGTGCTGATGAAGTAAGGGAACAAACGTTCCCTTAATGCCTTCAAGAGGCATCTGCTGCCCACCCCAGGGTGACCATATAGAAGGGAGTTCAGAACAATTAATTCGAAGAGGGAACTGAGGCATGTGCTGCTATTTAAACCCTTCTATGGTAAGCTAAACCAGCCTGAATTCCCTCTTCTATGCAATGGTTACAGGTATAGGCACCTCCAAAACCGCTTAGAAGCATAAAATTTGGGGTGAGTGTTCCTTCCATGATGGAGAGATCCACTAACAACTGATTTTTGAAAATTCCAACCGAAAGGGGGTGAAATGGGGCGCAACATGTTTTCCTCCCTATACTTACCATTGAAGAATCCCTGACTGAGGCATGCTCAACCCCAACCTCTGGACCTAAAAGGGTGAAATTTGGGGAGGGTGTTCCTTCTGTGACATCAACACGCTTAAGGGGCTGAAAAGGGGTGCACTGTTTTTGCACTGTTTTTGTCCTATAAACATGGAAGACTGACCAACATCCAGCCGATTTGGTGCTCGGGGCCTGGTACACAGGGTGGGGTGTTGTTTGGAGGGAGGCGTTGCACTGGGGAGGATGCTGTGCATGGGGGGTATTGCGCATGGGGAGATGATATGCATGGGGAAGTGATGCGCATGGGGTGTTGCACATTTGGGAGGTGATGCACATGCTGATGATGCACATGGGAATTTGATGTGCATGGAGGATGATACGCATGGGGGTTGATGCACATGGGGAGTTGATGCTCATGGGGAAATGTTGCTCATGGGGATGTTGCGCATGGGGGTTGATGCACATGGGGGTTGATGCACAAGGAGGGATGATGCGCAAGGGAGGTTGATGTGCAAGGAGTTGATGAGCATGGGTGGTTGATGAGAATGGGGAATGTTGCACGTGTGGTGTTGTTGTGCATGGGGGGTTGCGCATGGGGGATGTTGTGCATGGGGGATGTTGTGCATGGGGGGTTGATGTGCATAGGGGGATGATGTGCATAGGGGGATGATGCTCATGGGGTAGATTAACATGGGGGATGTTGCACATGGGGTGGATGTGCATGGTGGGTTGATGTGCATGGGGGGTTGATGTGCAGTGGGGGGATGGCGTAAGGGGGAATTTAACTCCTGCAACACAGGTACATTTTTGCTAGTAATTCATAAATTTTATGTAATAGTTTTAAATTTAATCATAAGCAATATAAAAAAAGCAGGCCTCCGTCAGTCTTGAAAGACTATGGTATCGTGCTCGGCACTGCATACGCTGCATGCGAAGCACGAAAGCCTGGCTTGGGTTGTTATGGAGGATAGGCTGTTACCCACGCAGCACATCCCCCCTCTCCACACCACTGAATTGGTCCAATGGAAAGGCAGAGCCGATACGATTGGATCCAGCTGGCGTCGCAGAGCTGGGCTAAGGACAGGAGCTCACCCTGTCTTGTGGGGCCAACCCGGGTCTTGAACCCTGGCCTGCTGATTAATAGACACAGTGTCTTAACCACCTTTTAAGCAATATAGTGTTTTAATTAATCACATGAAAGTAATACCGTATATAAGAGCATTTTAGCTCTTATTTTAGCTCTTATTAAATGTTATGTCCTACATTTTTGGGTGTCCTACATTTTAGGGGTGCCTTGTCCTCTTTTTTAATTCTGCTATATGGTCACACTGTTCCATCCATGGAAAGCCATATTCCAGAACTGATTAAATATTCACAGTTTCTTTTCACCAATAGTTTCACGAACTGTAAAGCTGTATGAATAACCAGGATTCTTTCTCTTGGCAGCAAATATTTCTGTATGTTACCCCTGAGTGCAAATGTCAGGCTTTAATGTTGAGTTAGTTTTCTCCCCACCATGATACAAATGCCACCATCCTCCAATCCCCAGCGTTTTTACATTTTCATAAAAGAAAAGAGATGCCAAAACACATTACAAAGCTTAACATTCCCTTCAGGTAAAGGCACTAGGCCAAAAGCTTGGCGCTTTTGTTCCAATGCTTGTATTCCTGTTTTATTATTTTTTTTAAATTGCTTTTCTGTTGTTGTTCCTGTTGTAAAACTCAAGTGTTGCTCAAGACGAAGAGCTTGGCAGCCTTCCCACAATTCTCAGCATGTGGGAATAGCAAGTAACAAAGTGTTAACACCTGCCAACTGGTGGTTAGGTGTAAATGTCTCTGTTAACAACAAATACTGCTGCTGACAGTCATCAGAGCAAAGCAGCAAATCTGTTCCCTTCTCCGAACTGGGAAACACCAAATGATGACAACAAAAAGCCACCTAATTGCTCGATTAAGATGTATCAATCCTGGTGACTGCTGATCTAGAACACTGAATTGCTGACATTTCCTTCACTCCTGATTAAACAGAATTATTCTAGGGCCAGTATTCCGTAGGCATCTCCGAATGTTGCATGTGCCATCCTGGGAGTTGCGACAGGAAAATTTCTCCACCCAAGGCATCCTTGCGGAGCACTGACCTTGATGCTGCAGAAATGGAAATACTGTGGATCCCTATGATGCCAGTACTATAAAAATAAAACAAAGAGCAAAATATAAACTAAAAATTCAAATAATCATCAGTTTCCACTTCTTTCATTGATTTTACAATTATGAAATCATCATAAAGGCCCCTTTTAGTATTTTTTAAATTACTTTTCTGGTGCCGTTGGTATATGGATTTCCGATTCTTGTCCATACTGTGAGCAATCATAATTCAAACATCTGCTGACATGGGACATTAGACTAACTACTGAGCAGATTTTTTTCCCACAGGCACCAGTTAGTATATCTGCAGCATGGTATCTTTGTTTCCCATGTATTTATCATATTGACAAATTAGACTGCAACAGCATTATTTTATATATTTTATGGTTATTCAGTATAAAATAAAATATGACAAAATGAATAGGCTTGACAAAGCAATTATTCCTTTGATTTTTTGGGGGGAGGGGGGTAAGTCCTCAGTATCAGAATAGGTCAGCACACTTTCAGCCCAAACTTATACTTAATTATGTGGCTCATTTTTTGTCTCAAAAGGCATTCTGATTTTAAAAAGCACTCTGATTTCAAAAAGCGCTCTGACAGTACACTACACAGCATGCTGCTGGGATGGTCTGTGCCTTCCTACCCCATTTTTACTTCTCCTGCCACTTGCTGACAAAGGTAAGTCAGCTGGAGGGATGATAGGAGGGTGGAATGTGGCAAGGAGAGGGCAAAACAGGACCACCGAAGGCAGGGGATACTGGCTTGGACTCAAGAGGAGTGAGATTGGAGTATCAGTGCTGCTAAAGTCCTATACTCTTTCTTGGACCTGATTCTACAACTCAGGTCCACATAAACCCGTGCCACCTATTCAGCTGTTGCAAATCCAAACAGACCCCTCTCCCCAGAGTGTGGAGACTTACCTCCCGGTAAGTGAACCAATGTTGGACTGGACTTCCCCCACCATGAACTTACATCCCACCGTAGGATACTGAAATGAGTGCCATTTTGGCACTGCTGCAACAGAAGGGTGGCATATAGGCATCCACTGCAGGATTACCCTGCTAGTCTTGACTGACTCTAAGGATGCTGTACATCCCCATTACAAGACCAAAGAGCCAGTTTCATCTCCATGGTCATGTGGCTGCCATGACTAAATACCAAAGGCACATGCAACACTGTAGTATTGTAGTATACCAAAGTAGTAGTATTGTAGTAGTAGTAACTAGTATTGTAACTAGTAGTAGTAACTAATATTGTAACTAGTAGTAAGTAGTATTGTAGTATACCAAAGTATGTAGTATACCAAAGGCACATGCAACAAAGTAGTAACTATTTATTTACCTGCTTAATGCACTTACCTGCTTTTGAAGTGCTTGGCTGACAGGAGCTGGGCAAGTAATGGAAGCTCATTTCATAGTGGGTAAAGCTATTCACCTTTGAATCAGTTTATTTGAAGTACATTAAATTATTTCCATTGAAACTACTCCTCCCAAAACATGCTTACAGCCCAATTCATTTTAAGCAAGTCTTAAATCTAAATATTATTAGGACTGCTCCCTCGGGATTACAACCTGTTTTTACAGCACATTCCAGGTGCCTTCGGTTTTTGCAGACAATTTTTCTATCTCTAGTTATCTTTCTTCCTGCACAGGTGAACATCTCCAGTATTTGTTGAGGCAGCTGGGATCTTCTTCACTATTGTTTGGTCACATTAGGCCACTGATAGTCTTTCAACTTCCTCGGTTTTTGAATGTGTCACAAAACATCCACTCAGTTCATTGTCTAGATGCTGAATAAGGAAACACACTGGACAACAGACTATGGAAGAGAAGGGCCACTGTATTGATAATGAGCAGGCAATAAATGTGGGCTGAAAGAACCCCAATAGCTGCATCACATGAGGCATTGGGGAAGGGAGCTGAAGAGGATCAAGGCAACACCCCAGGTAAACCTGGGCTGCAGGGTCATTGTGCACTGACTCAGGGCCCGTCACCGTCGGCCCTTTAAGCGGGCCAGGTGCAATCAGACCCGTGGCCCCCACCTCACGCCACATGGACATTGAGGCAGGCACCCCGGTGTTAGCAAAGAGCTGACCCTTACCAGCCCCTCGCCCTACATGGGCACTGAGAGTGGTCGTGAGGTCACTCTTGCACTGGCTGCCCCAAATGTACATGCAAATTTAGACTCTGATTACACCTGCTCCCCCACTTCCCTCATCAATAAAGCTATCAGTGTGAACAGTTTGGAGTAGGCGAAAAAACACTCTCCAAGGCCAATCAGAAGGGCAGCCAAAAATTCCTACTCGGCCCAAAGTCAACCAGCAAATCCCAGACAGTCTGATAGGGGGTAGGTAGGGTGGGTGTTAATGAATGCACCACATGCAAAGAGGGTCAGTGCATCTCATGAGTGACCTTAAATACTCCCCGCATGGTTCCAGCCATGGGGGCTTGCCTACCTTTGACTGGGAGGAGCTGTGCGTTTTCTAATCAGGACAGACAAAGGGGCACCACCCTGGCTACAGCAGATTGCCGGAATTCTTGAAGCATGTTATAAGGAAAAAACTCCATATATTTTAAGAAATATTGAGGGGTGGGGGGGAATCAGCCTAATGTGATTGATTTCTTGAAATTGACTAATGTTCAACACACCCAAAATAATATTGCAAGTTTAAACGACTGGTCTAAAACTGGCTCTCAGTAAAAGATTACAAAATATTATAAGTTACTGAAATTGACAAACCTTAATTAAAGATCATTACTAAGATAACCCACATAAAGGAATGTATCCAATAATCAAGATTAAAAAAAGTATTTGCATTTCAGAATGTCAAAGTTTCTTAAATTCTACTTTTTAAAAGCGGTAATGATAACTTTTTAAAAATGATAATGAATTTTTTTCTTAAAATGGCTAATTAAAAATGAAAAGAAAATTGCACATAATTGGAAATGTACATCTGTGTGAGCTATAAATACTCAGTTAGGATGACCCCTGGGAAACTTTTTTCATAGCTATTTACTTAGAGTATGTATATGACACTCTTCAGACAATTGTTTCTGAGACCTGTTTTATGAATATTTTTGGAAAAAAATTAAGTGGCAAAAGCTTTGCTCAATAATAGAAAAAAAATCATAAGCCAGATTTAAAAAGTGCCAAAATACGTACACCACTTGGTGTGAAAATCACAGTCATGTCTATTTTGCTACATTGAGATGTGTTGGGAACCTGTTGCTAATCATGACCATCATAGTATGATGGAAGATCCTCATGATCAAAAGCAAATTCAATCCCCTGCCAGTGCCAGGAACTGTAATATCTCTAATGGTTATCAAACCTCTTCTTAAAGTCCTCAGACAATGGAGGATGCATCCCTTTTAAGACAAACTGTTCCACTTCTAGACAGCTTCTTCAATCAGGAAGCTCTTCCTAACAATTAATCAGAATTTCTCTTGTCAAACTTTGAACCAATTTGACCTAGTCCTAACCTCCATGGAAACTGAGAACAACTCATTTTCCTAAGACTGCTCCACAGATATTTATAGTTATGTAACCTCGTAACCATCTCCAAACTCAACATGCCTGACTCCTTCAACCTTTCACTGTAGAACATTGTCTTCAACCTCTTCACCATAATCACAGTCCTTGGAACTTGCTCTAATTTCACAAAATCCCTCTCTGGGTCGCCCAGAACTGGACTCAGTATTCCAAGTGGTGTCTAACTAAAACTCAGTGCAGTGGTACAACAGACTGAAAGCATGATGAAAGCATGATGTCTAGTGATCAGGTTTGTATATGCTTTTCTCTGACCGATTCTACAGGATTTTTTGTAGGGTGAACTAATCATGAGATGTTGATCTATGAGGATACTTTATGGTTCTGACTTTGTCTTTCCACCTGGCTGATGATGCAGTAGCTAGCTCACTGACTCATGAACATACCTCCTTGATTGAGTTTAGTCATGGAATTGGTGAGGGCAACTAGGGTTGTTGGTTCTACTATTGCTTTGTTAAATTGTTTTTTTCTAAGTCAGGAAGCTACGAGCAGATGACATTTGACTTTAAAGTCAAATGTCAAAGTCAAATTTTTTTGTCAGTAAGAAGTGATTACACCATTAAGATTTTGAGGCAGATGAATCTCAGATTCATTTGATGAGGGGACACAGTGATTGCTCTGATAAATCAAAAAGTGTGGCCTTTCCTGAATCTGAGGCCTATTGCTATCAGTCTTGGATCTAATATCTCATTGCTGGCTTGGTTCATGCTGCTGTATTTTGAAAGCTGGCACTGCAGATACTTATGCACACATATGTTCTCTGCTCTCCTCTAAGTAAAGCTACACCACTTATATCCTCACATCATATTCAATGTCAGTGCAAATAAGCTTACAAATTTCTCATAAGTTTTCCTTAACTTCGGATTTTTCTTTAGAAAAGAACTGTAGTTGGAGTTCACTGTTTGACTTACTGTCTAAAACCATCTGGAAATAAATATTTAATTCAGTATTTCTCCAGAGAGGGGATAAAGGATTTCTTGGGGAACTTAATAATCATTATTCTAGCCTGGACGTAAGCAACACAAGCCACTGTGGAATTCCCTAACTGAACGTGTGCTCATTTAACTAACATCCTATCTTCCCCACCCCTATCAACATATGTCCATCATATCCATTATTTAAAATCCTACAGGATACTTTAACTTCCAATGCTAATCTGATGACATTTAGATTTTCATTCCTTAAACAGACAGTACTGAATGGATGACAAATATTCCAGCAGAGAAATTAAAATATATTAATCGATTCACACGTGTTATTTTTCTTATATAATGTTTATCTAGTCTTTATCCAAAATGCTTTTTTCATTATCTTCAGAAAGAGTAGAAACTAATACAATAAGGGTGTGATGAAAATTAAATTGAGATTTTATAGTTGCAATTATACTTTTCTTAAGAGGTTGATAATTGGTCTCATGATTTCAGTGTTTCAAAATTTGATCAGTTCAGTTCTTTACTACTTAATATAGAATGTAATCCTGAATTGCCACTCCACCAGCATAGCGACTCCTGCACCAGCACAAGGTGTTGCAAATGTGCTGTATGGTATGTTCATGGCACAGCATGGAAAGGCAGTGCTTGTTGTGGTGGTGGTGGTGGGGCTGTATTGCCCAACCAGCACAGCATCCAAACCCTCTGACCAATGGCGCAAGTACGGTCATGCCAGGCAGGACAAGGGTAATCTAGAAGTGAGGAGATGACATTTTGCGATGAAGGAGGGCAGAACAGGTGAGAGAAATAGGATTGGGAGGGAGACAGAAACCTGGGAGGGAGACAGGATTGGGAAAGCAGGCCATTGCCATTTCCCAACCCCCTTCCTGGCCTGCCAGTGTTATACAGGACTGCTTTTGAATGTGCAGTTTAGCAGACACAGATCCAAGTAGCTTTGCAGGGAAGGCTGAAACATTACTTGGGGTAAAAGGGAAGATAGTTCATTACCAGACACTCAGGCTGATCATGATGAGTACTGGATACAGGACAGGCCTTGTGGTCCCTGCTGTGCCAGCAGGTGTTAGGATTGGGCTGTTAGAATGTTACCTTTTTCACAAAGAACCCAACTAAGCAACCCACAAATATCCATTCTATTGTCATCCTTCATAGCAGCATTCCCTTTCTGTATGTTTATATATTTCCTTTCTGAATCTGCATAAAGCTGATATACATATTTTCAAGCATTGTACTTATTTATTTACCAGTAAAACATTCATTCCCTGTCATTTTCTGTGCCCTGAAGGAAAAAAAACCTGTCCATGGTGATTTACAATGTTCATTAAAATACAACAAAAGGTTAAAAAGTATAGTCAGCATACAATATCATTAATAATACTACAAAACATGCCTAAAATTTGACAAAATTACACTGCTTTTTCCTATGGGGTGGGGCATAAATATTGATGACATATTTTCAGTGACTTCCAAGAAGACACAGGTGGAATAAAACAAATATTTTAGAGCTCACACCGGAAACTGGGTTACAAATATAACCTAGAAGGGTAAAAAAAGTATTGTAGGGGAAATGAGCTCATTTAGCTTGACCTACAAAGTTGTCAACAGCTTGGACCCAATGTACTTAAGGGGCTGCCTCCTCTCCTATATACAATTACAGTTGCAAAGAAGGACAGAAAATGCCTTCTTAATGATACCATCTGTGCACCAAATTTGTACACAATAACACATAAAGAGGCATTCCCAAAAGCACCCCACAATTATAGGATTTTCCATGAAGATTTCTATATTTAAGTATTTGAAACCATACAGACTTTTTTTTGAAATCTTGTCTAAATTGAAAGAGCAATAGGATTCAAAAAGGCTTTTACATTTAAGTTTGTTCTAAGAATTGTCCCACATCAAGATCCATCTAGTCCAGCATTCTGTTTACAACATTGTTGAGCCTACAATAATGATCTGCTGTTCTCCAAAATATTTCCTAGACTCAGGTTTTTGTCTTTCAGCACTCAGAACAGGACATTAATTTAACAACATTCTCTCGTTTGTCCTTGGCAAATGGCAATCAGAAATATTCTTCAGAGTTTAACTGTGACTTTATCATGTTTTGATTGTTGTTTTATAGCCTAATCTTAAATAAATCTGGTATCCCATTGATGCAATGATGCCAACAAAAACTACATTGTATCCTGTAGGGGCAGTCTAGAGACCTCTGAGATAAGAGATGTTTCCTTCCCAAATCTTGCTGCAATTCCCCGCTGCCCAAATGGGTCTCCTTGAATCTGCATCAGCCATTTTGCTGGCAAAGAACAAAGGGACAGAGAATGCAAAAGAGATGTGGCTAGGATCTGTCATATGCTGACTTTTATTTGGTGAAAAAGTATGTTTCATTAAGGAGATGTTGCATGTTTTTGAGCACAATCCTATCCATGTCTACTCAGAAGTAAGACCCATTGTGTTCAATGTGTCTTACTTCCAAGAAAGTGTGTTTAGGATTGAAGCCTTTGAGACAAAAAGATTAAAAGGGAGGTAGGGTTTATTTAATTTAAATGGAGAGTACAATATGAGAAAGGCTGGGCTGGATGAATCACTAAGCTGGAAATAAGATTGCTGGGAGAGATATTAATAACCTCAGATATGCAAATAATACCACTCAAATAGCAGAAAGTCAGAGGAACTAAGGAACCTCTTGATGAGGGTGACAGAAGAAAGTGCAAAATGCAGCTTGAAACTAAGCATTAAAAAATAACCAAGATTGTGGCTTAAGGTCCAATCAATTAATGGCAAATGGAAGGGGAAGAAATGGAAATTGTGACAGAATTTATTTTTCTGGGCTATGAGATCTCTGCAGATTGCAATTGCAGCCAAGAAATTAAAAGACAGCTACTTCTGGGGAGGAAAGCCAGGACAGTGCTAGATAACAATTAAAATTTGAGATGTCATCTTGCTGACAAAGATCTGTCGAGTTAAAGCTATGGTTTTCCATGTGGCAATGGGTGTGTGAGCTGGACCATAGGATAGATATCTTTGAATTATAGTGCTAGAGAAGACTCTTGAGAGTCCCTTGGACTGCAATATCAAATCAGTCCATCCTGCAGGAAATCAACCCCGACTGTTCACTGGAAGGACAGATACTGAAGCAGAAGCTCAAATATTTTGGCCACATCATGAAAAGGGAAGACTTTTTAGAAAAGAGCCTGATGCTGGGAAAAACTGAAGGCAAAAGGAGAAGGGGATGAAAAAGAATGAGGTGGTTAGATAGTATCACCGAGGCAATGAACATGAATTTGGATGGACTTTGGAAGCTGGTGGAGGATAGGGTGGACTGGCATGCTGCAGATTATGGGGTCACAAAGAGTCAGACATGAATGAAGGACTAAGCAACAACAAAGGGTTAGGAGAAATTAAGATGGACTGAACAAATAGTGGAATGGAAAGCAGAAATCTATAAGACAGATAGGTGGAGGAGTGAAAGAAGTATTGGGGAGAGAGGAATTTGAGGACAAGCACAAGGGAAGCAGAGGGCAAAAGGATACAAATCACTGATATGGAGCAGGTAGAGACAGAATTAAAATAACAGAGATAGGAAGCAGTTAGAAGAGAGAAAGGCAAGGACAAAAGCGGATGAGAATTTCTAGTGCAACAAGAAACTGAACCCAAAGAGGAAAAAAAACTGCTAAATAAGGCAGACACCCCAAAATGGGACAGAAAGAAAAGTGTCTGCAATCTTTAGTGCTGGTGACAGTTTGGAACAGGAATAAATAACGGAGGTAGGAAGTGTGGTGGACCCAGTGGCAATGCGTCTCTGCGCCACACCCAGTGAGTGAATCTGCATATCACCCCTGGGATGCGAGCAACTCTGACACCAACTCTGACCCCTGCACAGTCTCCTATAAAGCTGAACGGTCTCCTCTCCTCCTCCTTCCTCCTCCTCTCCGCCTCCCAAGCAAGGCTGAATGGCCGGACAGAGGCATATACTGTGCATGTCCATGCCTCTGAGTGGACAGAAAAAGTGCTTTCTTGTTCTTTGGAGCAAAGGCCAATGGCTGTGCAGAGACTAACTGCACATGTCCAAAGGCGTGGACCTGCGCAGTGCGTCTCTGCACAGTGCGCCTCAGCCAGCCATTTGGGCCAGCTCTGAGACAGAATGGCAGCTTCTGGCTGCTGCTCCACCTTGGAGCAGGCCCGAATGGGTGTGCTGACACCAAAGGCCAACTGGAGTAGTGTCAAACTCCTCCAGCGTGTCACCCCCATGCAGCGCGTCATCAGTGTGGCCCACACCAGCCACACCAGTCTGGTGACGTGACTGGGTGGACCTAATTATACAATGTGAATAATTAGCCATAATATTGTCCTTTTCAGTTCTAGAATGAAATATCAGTTTTTATGCAAACTACATACAAAAATACTTATAAAAATCTATTTTAGAGAAACCTGAAGCTAGTTCTCAAGCAAAAGATCTGGAAGCAGAAAAGGCAGACCCAACATGGCCAAATAGTTGCCTTCCCTCTCATTTCTATACCCATTTATATACATACTAAAGCTGTGCTGGATTCTTCGCCATCTCATGTCAGCTGTTTATATTGTTTTGCCAAAGACCATGTAAAGCATGCGCTCCAGCAAAAAGCTGCCCTGTGTAATTTGGAATTCTATTCAATGCACCCCATGGGAGTGCAGCTGGCAACAAAAACATAGCTTTGCAAAAGTTAACAGTAACTGACTTCTGGTGAAATCGAAATCCTTGTGACCCCAAATCTGACAGTCACAGCCTTTGGGTCCTGTAGAAGTTGTTCTAACCCACACTGCTCTTCCCCTGTAGCCCACTCTCTGCTAGGTAACCGAGCCCGGGCAGAAGAATTTTATGACAGCATATAAAGGAAGTAATTTTTCTTGTAAAAGCCTCCCTAGTGAGTATCTTAACATAAGTAATTCCATTATAATTTTGGCCAGTGCCTTTTCAGAAACATTGGCAGGCTGTTGTCACACAGCTATTATGAAGAAACCATACTGTGAAGTGCACACTGTGAAAAGCTTTCCTGCCCTCTGGGACAGGAAGCACAGAGTCAGCTGTAGTTTCTTCACTGTAGGAGCTCCTGCAAAGGGAGAGGGAAGAAAGACTACCCACCCACCCACACACACACACACACACACACACACACACACACAAAGAGAGACGTTCACACACCTATCAACAGTTTCATAAAAGCATTAAGGAAAAAGGTGTCTCTGCACAAAACTCAGTTTGCAAACAACGAACATCTTTTGTGTTCAATGTTGGCAAAGCCATTGATTCTAGTTAGAGATTGGACCCGTGCCACTGCAGAAGCAGTTTGTCTTCTCTGTTCTGAAAAGTACAGTAATGAAGAGCTTCCAATGGGGCTTTTCTGCTATTGTACAAAGGCTATGATTTCATTCAGCCTCCGTCTCCCTCTCATTTCATGTTACAAAATATAACATGGAAACCACCGTTTAGCCAGATTGGGAAATAACTCACTCAAGGACATTGTAAGAGTGGTAGAGCTTTGCCTGTCTTTTTTACCATGTCTTCTTTTGTCTTTTTCATAAAGGGGTTCTTTCCCTAACTTATATATAAGGCTAAAAGACTGGGGCAAAACAATACTTCGTATAGTTGTGTGTAAATTTCTATTTGTTCATTTATGGGTTGCTAAATTATAAGTTTAATACAGTGATTTTCAAACTTTTTCATCTCATGACACACTAACAAAGCACTGAAATTGGAAAGGCACACCATCAGTTGTTTTTAATTACATTTGATTTTGTTGTTGCAAAATGTGTGGGGTGTGGGTGTGGGGAGGCAACAAAATCTTCTTCAACTCCGGATAGCAAACAGGTGCTTTAGCTATACCACTAGCAGAGCAAATGGTGGTGAACTGCTGAGGAGGAGGCGGCAGGTTTTTCCCCAATTTTCTTTTAAAAAATACCATTAAAAATGTTACTTCCGACTGAGACATCACTTTCGAGGTTACATTTTGAGCTTTGCACCGGCCTCTGTTATCATTAGCTACACCACTGCCAGTCATCATATTCAAAGCCTGCATTTCCATCAAGACAACTTATGAAATGTTGAGACTACAATCCTAGACACACTTTCCTGAGAGTAAGTCCCAAAGAGTACAGTGGGACTTACTTCTGACTCTGAGTGGACATGGTTAGGATTGCACCCTAAACCTGCTAACATGAAGGGCTGGATGGAGGATGGCCATCCAGGGCCAGGCTGTTGAGACCCCGGAGGAGGGAATGTCTCAGGCAGCCCCCCGGCCAGTCAGCAGTGCTCTCCACACCCCTCCCTGCAGTGCGATGACGCAACAAAGGCCCCTCCCCCGAGGGTGTGGTTGTGTGGTTGTCAAGGCAGCAGATCAGAACCCTTAACTGCTCAGCCTGGCAGTTGACAGTGGCCAGGCAGGCAGAGCAGAGCCGAGCAGAGCAGAGCAGGCGCTCCCAGGAGGGCCCCCTTCAGGCAACCAGGCGGTGGCTCCCAACCCTCCCCAGCTGCCCTTGCTGCCTGTCACTCCAGCCTCTGCCTCCTCAGTGTGCTGAGCCCCCATGAGGGAGACCCACAGCCAGGCAGGGACTCCCCAAGCCCTCTCCGGAGGACCCTGCTCCGGACGCCCGGCTTCCCTGCCCTCCCTGCCTCCAGGGTGTCCAGGCAGCATGGCCCACACAGCACCCCCCGAGCTCCCCGCGCCCGTCCGGAGGCTCCCCACTCCACGTGAGGCCACGCAGGCAGCAGGGAGCTCCGGTGCCCTGTGCCTCACAGCCTGGGCTGGGCTGGGCAGGGCTGCGGGACTGGTCGGGGGAGCGGCTCCATAGCTGGGCTTACCAGGCAGTCGGGGCTCCTGCGGTGGTGGGAGGTAGATAGGTACAAAGGTAGGTGGGTAGATACACATATACATACAAACAGTACATAGGTAGGTAGGTAGCTAGGTAGGTAAATAGAATAGAATAGAATAGAATAGAATAGGATAGATAGATAGATAGATAGATAGATAGATAGATAGATAGATAGATAGATAGATAGATAGATAAGGTAGATGGATACATAGATACATACATAAATAAATAGATACGATAGATAGATAGATAGATAGATAGATAGATAGATAGATAAGGTAGATGGATACATAGATACATACATAAATAAATAGATAAGATAGATAGATACATACATACAAATGATAGCTAGCTAGCTAGCTAGCCAGCTAGCCTGCTAGCCAGGCAGGCAGGCAGGCAGGCAGGCAGGCAGATAGATAGATAGATAGATAGATAGATAGATAGATAGATAGATAGATAGATAGATAGATAGATAGATAGATAGATACATACATACATACATACATACATACATACATACATACATACATACATACATACATAGGTACATACGTACATACGTACATACATACATAAAGTAGATAGATAGATAGATAGATAGATAGATAGATAGATAGATAGATACATACATACATACATACATACATACAAACATACATAAATACATTCAATGATAGAGAGATAGATGGATACATACATACATATGATAGATAGATAGATAGATAGATAGATAGATAGATAGATAGATAGATAGATAGATAGATAGATAGGTGGGTAGGTGGGTAGGTGGGTACGTATATAGATAGATAGATAGATAGATAGATAGATAGATAGATAGATAGATACATACATACATACATACATACATACATACATACGTACATAGGTACATATGTACATACGTACATACATACATAAAGTAGATAGATAGATACATACATACATACATACATACAAACATACATAAATAAATTCAATGATAGAGAGATAGATGGATACATACATACATATGATAGATAGATAGATAGATAGATAGATAGATAGATAGATAGATAGATAGATAGATAGATAGATAGATAGATAGATAGATAGATAGATGGGTGGGTGGGTGGGTGGGTGGGTAGGTAGATAGATAGATAGATAGATAGATAGATAGATAGATAGATAGATAGATAGATAGATAGATAGATAGATAGAAGCTCCAGCACGCCTGGCATGCTCAGCTGTGGACCCGCTTCTCCGGCCAGTGCCCGTGGCTCTGCCCACCCAGTCCAGGCTCTGGGGTGCAGGGTAGCCGGACCTCCCTGCTGCCTGTGTGGCCTCACGCAGAGTGGGGTGGCCTCCGTACAGGCGCAGGGAACTCGGGTGGGCGCTGCATGAGTCATGCTTGCCAAGACACCCTGGAAGCAGGTAGGACAGGGAACTCGGGCCTCCCAGAGATCCCCTTCCTGGCTCTGGGTCTCTGTCATCACCTCCTAGGCAGTGGTTCTCAAAGTGGGAGATGGGACCCCCGGGGGGGAGGGTTCGGCTTCATTTCAGGGAGTCGCACAAAGTTGTGTTTCACCATTTTGAAATCTGGCACTGGGTGCCACCATCTTGCAATGGGGCACTGAGGATGCTTTCCTGGGCGTAAGTCTCATTGAACACAAGGTATTTCTCAGTGCAGACATGGAGGAGGAGCTCTGGCATCACAATGATGTCCCTTCCTGACTGATGTCTGTTCTATCAATGACCCTCTTCTGGAGGGTCCTTGACAGATTTGTCATTCTCAGAAGGGGGTCCCAGGTTGAAATGCTTGAGAACCACTGCCCCAAAGACAGCAGGAGCAGCAGGAGGCTCAGCACACTCACCATGCAGAGACTGGAGAAAACTCCCCTTTCCAAACTATGCCTCAATCCTGACAAAGTCGCCGCCAAGACGCCTGTAGCTGAACGTGGGGTAGGTGTCTGAGATCTACTGAGTCTGTTTCTGTGAGCAGGGTGAACATATGTCATCTTTTTCCAGTACATATCATCTTTTTAGCCTTGTGTCCTGGAAAAAAATCTTCCTTGTCCTCCTTTTCCTTGTGAGCAGGCAGCATGTAGCCTTCCCATAATTAATAAATCAAATAAATTGTATGCAATCATTTTAAATTTAATAATAATATAATTTAATAATTTAATAATTAATGTAATAATGTATATAATAATTAATTAATATAAAATTAATTAATATAATAATTAATATAAATTAATCAGAAGAAAGCAATATATCACATTTACTCAAATCTAATTAACCATTGAATCTAAAGCACACCCTGATTTTGGAGACTGAGTTTGGCTGAAAAACGTGAGAGTTATATTCAAAGCAGTACAGTATATAGCTTTTATTTTCTAATGTCCTACATTTTTCCTGTGTGTCCTAAGTTTTGGGAAACACTTATCCTCTTTTTCTTGTTATGATCTATGATCACCCTTCTTGTGAGAGGCTGGTTCTGGGAAAGGGGGACGCACTTCCCTGCTTTGGTCCCCAGGATGATCTCTTGAAGTTGATGCAGCCCACCTTTCAGGGATTGGGAGAGAAGACGTATACACAGCCCATGCTGATCACCCTCTCATGTACCTCCAAATAACTTCTGGGGTGTCCCAATTCAGACTGGCCATTCCCTGCAGCTGCCCCATATGGAATAGAAAACTTCCACCTGCTGATCTTTAATACACTAAAGATTTCTACTTGTGTGTGTGCCTCACACAGTGTGTGGCTTGCAGGGTATCTATTTTCAGGCCCAAGTTACATTCTGTTGTGGCTGGTGCTCTGCTAAAATATTCTTCAGGTCCTGAAGGCTACAGCTTATTCTTGAGCACCTCACCCAGCAGCTTCTGCAGCTCTTCGGGCACTTAACACAAGTCAAGAGTCTTGGGAATCTCTGCTTCCTTTCAGCTCTGCTTCAGTTTCTCACCCTGCTTCTCTCTTTTCCTCAGGATGCTGTGGAGGATCCGGTGTGTTGGCATTAGCCTTTGGGTAGAAGGCTCCCCCATCAGGAAACCTCTGTCTTCATGCCAACGAGGACCTATGAAGAACATGGGTGGCCCACAGTAGCCCCAGGCCTCTCAAGTGACTTCTCAGCATGGTCATCACAGTAATGCCTGAGCCCCTGCATGAAGAAGGAAGACACCAGCCTGTTGCCCTGGGAAGGAGAACAATCCAAAGAGGAGGCTTCTTCAGCTAAAGTGACTTCTTCAACTTCAAGTGGAGTCAAACTGCCCCACCAAAACCAGAACTGCCTCACAGGATGGTGTTAATGGCCCACAGCTTGGGAGAAATTGGCAAGCGGCTCCTCTCTGTGTCAAATCCAACTCCTAGAGGCTGACTGCAGACGCACAGAAGTCCACTCCTGATCATGCCAGTGCCTCCAAATGCAGTGCTGTGATGGTGCAATGCCTGGCAAAGGAACTCCAGTGGCTCACTGGCTTAAGTGTCAGCTGGGTTGGTAATCACAGGGGGCCCCAAATACCTACTGTATGCTGGACTGCAGGAGACGGGAAGACAACAGACCCAGTTGCCCCTTGGAAACAGAACAAAACCAAGGAGAAGGCTTCTTCAGCTAAGGTCAGTTCTTCAACTAGATCAAACTGCCCAAGAAACCAGAACTGCCTAAAAGCACAGTGTTGATGGTACATAGAATGGATACCTCAGCCTGCGATCAACCCAGGGGAGAACCTGGCATCCCCAGCTTCTGTCTAGTCAATTTCAACTGTCTGAGTATGACCACAGGACTAGAGGACTTTGCTCCACCTCATGCCAACGTCTCCATGTGCACCTGTAAGATGGTGCACTGCTTGGCAAAAGAACTCAAGTGCCTCAACTGGCTTAGCATTGTGGTAATCACAGTAGCCCCTGAGCACTTAGCCCTGCTGGGCTGCAGGAAACAGAGCCTGGAAAAGTGAGCAAAACCAAAGAGAAAGCTTCTTCAGCTGAAGTCACTTGTACAACTTCATCCAGAGTCAAGCTGCCAAGAAAACTAGAACTGCCTAATAGTACAGTGTTGTTGGCACACAGCACGGCTCACTTGACTGTCAACCCAAAGGAGAAGTTGGCATGTCTGGATTCTCTTGTCAAATCCCAGAATCCGATCACAGATCTACAGGACTCCGATCCCCATCATGCCAATCTCTCCCTGTTCACCAGCAAGATGGTGCAGTGCCTGCCTGGTAAAGGAACTCAAGTGCATCAACTAATTTATCAGCATTGTAATCACAGTGACTCCCGAGACACTTTCACATGTTGAGCTCCAGGAAATGGGAAGACAGAGTTGCCCTAAAAAACCAGGATGGTGTTAGTGGCACATGAGATGGCTACATCTACAATGAAAGTTTTATCCCATCATGTCAATGTTGCTGCAAAATTTCTTCAAAATTGCTGTTATCCAAGTTGGACTAGATGTTCCTTTAGTTTTGGAGCAAAGGCCCAACATGCCTGGTTTAAAAGTCCACACAGAGTGCAGCTTTTAAGCTATTAATTCATAAATGCTGCAGTGCTATGCACACTTATTGGAAGTCCCATTGAAGTCGGTGTATTGGATTGCACTGTAAGTTTTGTTGCATAAAATACATGTGCAGTCCAATCTTATGCACAAATACTCATAAATAATTCCCACTGGGTTTAGAGGGACTCATTCCCCACTAAGTACGTACAGCTGTGCTACTAAAACTGGGGCACTGCAATCCCCCCTCCCAGTTTGTGTAAAGTTTCCTTGCTTCCTTTCAAAGGAAAGGGGAAGGGATTCCCCCATCCCCCAAACCTTGGCTGAACCATTTGAAAGTTGCAAGAGAGTCCCCATTTCCCCACAGGAGCACAATCCTGGAGGTCACACCACTGCACTAGCCCCTCCCTCACAAAGACATACCCCCAAATCTAGAGTAATTATGGGAGACTTTATGTGCACCTGTACTTACTGCACCACCTATTGAAAACCTATGGGAAATTCATATTGGAATCCAGAGTAAGTTGTTCTTAAACCGGAGCAGAAACTCCCCATAGTTACTCTGGATTTTGCACTTAGTGAAGGGTTCCTTAATGTTTATGAATTACCAACGTACAGGATTGCAAAATTAGTTGCTGAACTGTGTTAACAGAGCAATGGGTACTGTGGCGTTGCTGGGGGGGGGGGGTGCAGGACATACAGTTTCACTGGACAACAAACTTTAGGGAGGCAACAAGCTGAGCTTGACACTAGTGACTGTGAAAAACTGGATAAATATGAAAGATAATACCATCATCTATATATATAAAAGAAAAGTCACTCACTGACTCACTGACTGACTCATCACCGCCCTGCCAAAACTGCTGGGCCTAGAAGTGTGAAATTTGGGGTGGGTGTTCCTTCCGTGATGGAGGGGTGCACTAAGAACCGGTTTTCGGAAATTCCAACCGGAAGGGGCGCAACGCGTTTTCCTCCCTATACATTGCATTGGAGAATTGATGACTCATCAACATTCCGCCCCAACTGCAGGGCCTGAAGCATGGAATTCTGGGAGTTCATTCTGTCACCTGAACACCCCCCAAGAACCATCTGGAGAAATTTAACCTTCGGGGCTGAAAAGGGAGCAATGTGTTTTTGTCCTATACTTAACATGGGAGACTGAACAACATCCAGCCAATTTGGTGCTCAGTGCCAGGTGCACTGGGGGAGATATTGTTCGGAGGAAGAGGTTGCACTGGCGAGGATGCTGCGCATGGAAGGAAGTTGCGCTTGGGGGAAGTTGCACATGGGGGAAGTTGCACATGAGGGGAAGTTATGCATGAGGGGAAGTTGCGCATGGGGGGAAGTTGCACACGGGGGGATGATGTGCATGGGGAAAGTTGCGCATGAGAGAAGTTGCACTTGGGGGAAGTTGCACATGAGGGGAAGTTGCGCATGAGGGGAAGTTGCGCATGAGGGGAAGTTGCGCATGGGGGAAGTTGCACATGGGGGAAATTTGTGCATGGGAGAAGTTTCGCAAGGGGGAAAGTTTCACATGGGGAAAGTTGCGCATGGGGGAAGTTGCGCATGGGGGGAAGTTGCGCATGGGGGATGATGCGCATGGGGAGATGATGTGCATGGGGGGTGATGCGCATGAGGGGATGATGCGCATGGGGGAAGTTGCACATGGGGGAATTTGCGCATGGGGAAAGTTGCACATGGGGAAAGTTGTGCATGTGGAAAGTTGCGCATGGGGGGATGATGCACATGGGGGATGATGCGCATAGGGGAAGTTGCACATGGGGAAAATTTGTGCATGGGGGACTGATGTGCATGGGGGACTGATGCGCATGGGAAACTGATGTGCATGGGGGACTGATGCGCATGGGGGACTGATGCGCATGGGGGACTGATGCGCATGGGGGAAAGTTGCGCATGGGGGATGATGAGCATGGGGGAAGTTGCGCATGGGGTGTTGATGCGCATGGGGTTTGATGCGCTGTGGGGGGATGGTGTATGGGGAAATGTTACTCCTGCAACACGGGTACTCTTTTCGCTAGTGTTAGATATAACTGGAAAGGTAATTTTATGCACAATGCAATGAAAAAACTGCATTGGGATAGCTATATTCTATCAAAGGTTATGGCCAATTAACTAGAAAATGAGAATACAAAAGCCTATGGAACAAAAAGAGGATTTTCCTAACAATGTTCCCATGATTCTGATTGCTCTGAAAGCCAATGAGATGTAATTCTGATACTGTATAGAACTAATAAAGTGTTAATATGAATCGGTTCTCAGTACATATATCATAATACAGTTACCTATGCTTACTGGGTATACAGGGACTTCTAAGTGGTGCTCCTCTTCTATTTAGCGGGGAAAGAATAGCCATTCCTCTTTGCCCCAGCACAGTTTCCCCAACCAATAAGGGACACATTTTTATTTTTTTTACTTAACATGGACAAGGCACACCAGGCTGTTAAAATCCCCTAATTTTCCTATTAATTAATGACTTTTTCCAAACTCATGTGGCACACCTGAGAACTATCTGTGGCATAGCAGTGTGCCATGGCACTCTGGTTGAAAAATCAATGGTCTAATAGTTCTAGGTGAACCCAAATGGATGTTCTCAGAGCTTACGGTATATCTTGAAAAAGGAAAAGGCAACTTCTTCAAAATTTGTCCCATATGGTACTATTCTGAATCCAGTATTCTGGATCCACCATTCTGGATTGGACTCATTCAATCCATGTTTTGGTGCAATGCTGAGGAAACTGGAAGCCTGTAACAGAGGCCTGTTGCTGGGTCATAACCTTCCACTGAAGTGGTTATTTATGCATTTGATTTGATTTGTATTCTGCCTTTCTTCCCAAAGGCCGCCCAAGGCACCCTTGCATTTGCATGCTTTCGAATTGCTAAGTTGGCAGGAGTGGTGGTGAACAACTGGAGCGCATTCTGTCATGTAGCACTTAGGTCTTGAACCACAGATCTGCCAACCTTTAGGTTGACAAGCACAGTATCTTTATCCACTGAGCCACTGTAACCGGGCATATTTCTCTCCACAGTGCCAAGGCCAAAGTGAAGGCCATTTTACCTACTGATATCCACCTTTTGCTCCCCACTGTCACATTTTCCTTCATCTGCTACTCCTTTCCATTGGACTCGAGACAAGTTCACTCTTGTGAGCAAATACATATTTGTAAGCCTCCTTGGGCATTTGCCCAAGGCAAAACTCCTTGGGCATCAGTATGGGAAATGCAGGCGAAAAATCCCTTAAATAAATAAAGAAAAATACAACAGAATTTCAAATGTGCTTTCTAACCACTTAATGAAGATACTTTGGAAAGTCACTCCATCTTTATCTATGCTGCTTATTACAATGTAAAAGCAACTGCACCCCTCAGGCTTAACATGGCATTTCATCTGTCAACCTTGCTAGTTGGTCTGTGCATGTTGCCCGTCTTGTTTATGTACTGGCAGAGGGTGCGATACTAACCTAGGCCATCACAACCCATCAGTATTCCTGTTCCTGTGGTGATGTAGGGAGGTAAGTGCATGTTTGTGCACTGGCCTAACCCTCTTCCAGGTGTGGTGTACAAATGTCTTATGGTATTTTGGTGACCCCCAGGTCAGCTCAGGACTTATGCTGTTTAGGCTATCCAAAATGGAGGTTAGGATTGCTGCTTGAGGCTACAATCCAGACTAACTACGGGATCTTTTATACCAACGTAGTTACGGTGCCACCTATGGGAAACCTATGGGAAATGCATAGAGCAATCTAGAGTAAGTGCCTCTCATGTCTTCCCACAGTTACTCTTGATTGTAGGTTAAGCATCATAATTTTACTTAAAATGCATGTGCCCAGATGAAGGGCTTAACTATACAAGGTAATGCATAAATGAAATCTACTTTGTTATTCCAGTTCCAGTTCCCTGAATTGTGAAATATTTATTTCTTTAATCACATTATCAGAAGCAGACAAAGACACTTTATGAGACACTTCCCTCATAGAAGCAAGAATAGCAGGTAGTAAATGGGCATAGCAGCACAGCCCAACCTAAGATGCCATGCTATCAAAACTATCACTCTCTCCATGGCTAAGAGAGGCCATTATTAGCGCCATATCGATCATTTCCTCAGTTTGGAAACTTGCTTACATTATTACGTTGGCTCTAGCCGGTATCATTATAACAAGCCTATGTTATACGATAAGAGGATTTAGGCTAATTGGCATTTGAAGCATCAGGGAGCTTGAATGTTTTTTCACAGGTTAGGCTGTGGTCTCCAGAGAGAGGCTTTCTTCCTCACAAAAGAGGCTATCGCATAGTCATTGCAATGTGCAAATCAAATTCTCTGTGACTGCTGTTTTCATTAGTTACCTGTGACCTGGAACTAAATCTCTGCCATATTGTGCTACAGATTAGGTCACCTCTGGGACCCAAAATGGTTTACAGCGATAAATCGAGTACGTACAAACCCAGTGATATCCGTACACTGCCCCGGTGAAGCATATGAAGATTTATTTTAATCTCTGTTATTTTTTTGTGCTGGAAAAATGTAATCCAACAGCACTATTCCTTTGGAGGGTAGCAAATCATCGATACAATTTGCTGTAGCTGATTATCAATTGTTACTATTGCTTCCCCTTGAGAAATGCTGTCAAATAGTTTGCTGGCTATGTTGGCCCTACCAAGTCATCCCTTTTTGGCATTTTAATTTCCCAAGGACATCACTAGATGCAGGCAGCACCCTTCTAGTGACACCATTGATAGGTGTATTGAACTCTGTAGATCTGGTGTGGATGTTGCCCATGCAGTTAGGGAATGTGAGAAATTAGCTGCAAAGTATCCCACCACTAGTGCTCTTTACTGAGTAGACTCTCTTCCCATGGGGAGTTTTTTTTAGTGGAGAAAAAAGTCTCCACAAGGAGAGCATGGCATGGAGTGAGTAAGAAAAGAGGTAGTGCATTGTTGGCACTCTCACTCCACCCTGTTACATGGACAGAATCACATCTGCCTTGGGTTACTGAGAAAAGGAAATCTGTTCCATAGAGATGATGCTCTTCACCAACTGTACTTTATTCTGTGTGTTGGGGGATGTCAGACTAGAGTTCTATGGGGGAAGATGGAAATGGGGTTCTAAGGAGGGAACAGATCCCGCTGCAGTAAGTGCCAGACACTTTTGTTTCAGAAGATACTTAGATTTGTCTTTAAAGCAAAGTATGATGAGCAGCAATCCATACAGAACCCAGGAGAGTATATGCTAAGCAGATTAGCCACTTCTGGGTGAAATTATGCACCAAATCAATCAATCAATCAATCAATCAAGCAGATTAGCCACTTCTGGGTGTCATTATGCACCAAATCAATCAATCAATCTATCAGTCAATCAATCAACATTTATATACCGCTTTTCAATTTAAAAATCACAAAGTGATTTACAGAGAAAATGAAACAACTGGGCTTCCTGACCCATAAGGGCTCACAATCTAAAAAGATGTCAAGAAGACCACTCAAGAAGACACTGCTGGGGTGAGGACAGCCATTTACTCTTTCCCAAAAGAGGAACACCCACTACTGGGCTAAAGAAATAAATTGTTATTCCCCCTCCTTTTGGGAGAAAAATGAAATGTGGGGCTCCACCATTTTTCAGGCTCAGAATGCTAATCCATGTTCTTTTTAAAAAGATGGATCCACATGACTGCACACAATTCTCATAAACTAGGTGGTATTTCAGTGTTCTTACAACTCTGTGGATAGATGAGGGCTAAATTTGACTATGTGGCTCCAAGGCTTGCTTGGTCTATATCACAGCAATGAAACAATTGAAAAGTCTATGCATGTCTGTATCCTCAGCCTATATCCCTCCCTGGGGGAGAGAGAAGTGTGTGCACTACCTGTCCTGTAAAGCATGTGAGCTCTACACAGAACCCCATAATTCTTGTCTTTCCTTTTTTGCTAATGGTTGCATACCTTTGATTAAACCCTGCATGGTGCATTAAAGACTAAAACAGATGATAAATGCCACACATTTACATTAGATCAGAGTTGATTAGAATTTTTGATGATCCAGCAACTAGAGGAAGAAACTGCATGGGCAGCAAGAGAAAACATTCAGCTGTTACCTTTGTGCGAGGAAATGGCTTTTGTGCAATGGAAAAGACAAAGAGGAACACACTGGGATATATTTCTTCTTGGGCAGCTTGTGGCTTTCAATGGCAAATGGGTTTCTGTAATTTATACTCTGGCTATTTAATCACTCTGGTGGCAGAATTCAGTCTTTTCCGAGCCAGTAGGCAGGGTTGTGTTGGCACGAATGGTGCACTGTGTGTTTGCACGAGACACACCCCTCTCCAAGTCAGTGCTAAAAACAAATGCAGCTGTGCTGGCACACAGTACAAAGGGCTGCTGGAAAGATGCAATGCAAAAGGACAGTCCAATCCAAGGAAACAGTGACAGGGAAGAGTCAGACTATGATGAAACCGAGGGGGAGGTTGTGGGGATGTGTGTGATGGAGAGAAACCGTTTTCACCATTAGCAAAATCAAGTCACAAAATTTTCTGCCCAGAATGCACCTTTCTAGACTGTGGGGACATGGTGTTTTTGTGGCGTTGTTGTTGTTGTTTTAAAAAGAGGGAATATGTTTTGATCCACTTTTTTAAAAAAGTAGAAACATAGCATGTACATGCTGGTCCTGAGCAGCACGAAGTTCACCAAATCTACACATTAACCGTATTTAGAGAGCCAGGAGTTCTACAATGATGTCTGGCTGCCAACTGTCACCAACTGCCATAGTCCGGCTGCCAATTGTTGCTAGTCATTTGGTTCACACTTCAGGCTATCCAGGGTGCATCACAAGGAGGTGAACTAGCATGACACTGCTACACATTAGCGGTAGAAACGTATCCACTTCTATGCCACTTCTCATTGGGAGCTAAGGCAATCACATGGAAAGGGAAGGCAATATGGCAACTTCCCCCACCAGCCTTCATGCAAAATACTGGAAATAGGTTCACTGAGGTATTAATCGTAACACCAGTTAGGCTGGCACGTCCTCTATTGGCTTGGGGGTGTCACCAAAGTGCCTGAAGACACTTCTGTGCCACTCCTGGGGGGGAGGGTTAGGCCAGTTCACAGACATGCTCTTGCCTCCCTACATCACTGCAGGAATGGAAAGACTGATGTGACACTTTTGTGACATCCTCATGCCAACACAGGACTTGTGCTGGCCTATCTGGGGTTACGATTCATGCCCCAGTGAACCTATTTCCAGTATGTTTGCATGAAGGCTGGTGGGGAAAATTGCCAATTTAGTTACTAATTTATTCAGAAAAGAGTAATTCGGGAAAAGCTTTCAAGAGAATCTGGACAAATTGGAATATTGGGATGAAATGAGTAGGATGAAGTTAAACTGGGAGAAATGCAAGGTTCTGCGGTTAGGCAAAAATAACCAAAGGCACAGGTATAAAATGGGAGATACCTGGCTTGGCAACACAACTTGTGAGTCGGAGTCATCGTGGATCACAAGCTGAATATGAGTCAGCAGTGTGATGCATCTGCAAAGACAAAGGCAGTTTTAGCCTGCATTAAGAGAACTACAGACTCCAGGTTGCAAGAAGTTATGATTCCTATTTATTCTGCATTGGCTAGACCTCACCTGGAGTACTGTGACCAGTTCTGGGCACTTGAAAAAGATGCAGCCAAACTGGAGCAAGTTCAAAGGAGAGTATGTTCCCATTTTTTTCTTCATAATACTTGTTCTCTTGACTTCTTTTTCAAACACCGCTTTTCAGGTGACTATATCCACCCTTTTAATAATTGCAAGCATGACTGTGTTTTTGAATGCATTATGTGGCAGCTAACACACATTAAATGAACATGTATTAAGCATTTCAGGCAGAGTTAAGATGAGACATGGACCCTCGAGGCCAATTCATAAAACCCATGGCATTTCAACAAAATTGCACTTTTGAAAAAATATGGATTCAGATTCCCATAGATACCAGGTGTCAAGTATAACAAATCTGATGACATTTGTAAGAGTTTTAAGTTACAGGAACAAGGTTAAAGCCCCAAACATAGTCACAACCCACAGAGCTACCATTTAGGAAAAACCCAACTGCTATTTAAGAAAGAAAATGGGAACACAAACATGGAAGCATTTAGTAGTTTGGTCCACACAAGACATAAACATTTAAATGAATGGGAATTGAGAATTTAATACAAAAAAACCTTTTTTTTGGCCTATAATTACATAGAAGAAATTGTTACAATATTGGAACTCCTAATTATAAATTTAGATACATTGCCTTTTTTAAGGCTATCCACAAGTGTGAGATGGTATGAAAGTTCTAATTCAGGTGTTGATCTCTGATGGCTCATTCACAAATGTAAGTAGTCATGAATTTCCTGATAACCTACATCACCATATGCTTCCATTTAATACTATATTAGTTTAGCATTATGTAAATAGCATAGTGGATTATCTGGATGTATTCTCCGTCATTCAGATAAATGAGGATAAACTATTAAATATTTTCGTTTTCTAGGACTGTGGAGCTAATACATTTGGTTTACAAACTGGAAGATTTTTTTTAAAAAAAGCTTAATGAGAATAATTTCAAAAACAAGAACTAAAGCAGTGAGTCAACAGCCGACAAGGCTGATAATCTCTCACAGGCCTCTTCAATGTTAATTATAGGGGGAAAATATCTCATTTGGGTCCAAATCTATTATTCTCCCACTGTAGCATGCATCTATGCCCAAACATGCTGAAATACATGATATGGTCATTGGGAGTGGGGTGGGCAAGTGGGAGACTGGAGATGGAAAAGGGAAATCTTTTGCCATAAGCCCCTCAACCATCAATAGGAGGTACACCAGCTCTTTGGCTGGCACAAGTCTGAGGATGGGGATGTGCCAGCTTACTCCAGAGAGCAAAGCATCCAGCGCAAGTCACCTGCTTTGAAAACTTTTCCCTTCTCCATGGGAGTGCAGCAGCAACCCTGATCCTTGTGCAGGATACAGTGCAGACAAGCTAGCCAGCCTGTTCCAGTGCAAGTTAGAACTGAATGAGACTTTCTTTTTAGTAGACCGGCATACACTTGTGCTGTTAGAGAAATAAAAACGTACACCTGTAGTTACTACACCACCTAATGAAAACCTATGGGAAATTCATATTGTAATCCAGAGTAGAACAACCTTTTTTCTGTTCCTCTACCATAGCAATTGCCATTTAGTGGCATCTTCTTTGTAGCTCACATGCACTGCATAGTGGTGCTCTTCCTCCTGTTCTGATAATGGCTTCTATCAGGGTACTGTTGTCAAATTTGCAATAGTCTATAAGTAACACCATTCCATTGCAGAGTAATTACCTTTTTGAGCTACCTCTTAAAAACCCTGCAAATGAGCATCTTTTTTGCGATAGGCCTGTCATAAAATGGAGATTAGTTACTTAACGCTATTACATCCTGTAGAAAGTGCCAAGTGTCATCTTTGTTGCGCTAGCAACTCCTCTTCCCAGTTCTAGTTTCCAAACCCATTTCGTATAAATTTCTAGCAAGTGTAGCTGGTAAAAATTGCTACTAGTGTGCAGAAATTTTCCTTCATGATAATAGTTATTCCATGTAGCTCTCCACCCTACACGCATGCAAACAGTATAGTTAAATCTATTACTGTCATAGTTGATTGAGCATTTTATACTTCATACACAATATCTGTTAATGAATCAAAGTGAAGCAACTTTTCTCAATACTTTTCCCCCCATCACCACTATGGGTGTCTTCAACACTTTGAATGTGAGTGGCAAATTGGATGTAATATTGTACAAGTGTACAATATAAGTGTAATATTGTACAAGTGTACAATATAAGTCATTCTATGAATTTCCTAGTGACCTGATGAACTGTGAGCAATGGTATCATTTCTGATATATAGAAATACCACCATCAAATCTAATGCACACCCTATACTTATAACCAAAATATGTATTTACGAAAATCTAAATAACTATCAAATCTAATGTGTATACTGATTTTGGAGACTGAATTTGGCTGGAGAAGGTGAACGTTAGATTCAAGTAAATACTGTATGTTGTTTAATCATTTAATACTCATATTTGGTATCTGGCAAAAATGAGAGTTGCAACCTCACACTATAGGCAAATTGATTAACTATTCTAAGGCTACAATCCTATGCATACTTCTGGGGTGCAAGTCCTGCTGAATGCAATTATACATACTTCCATGTCGACATTCATAGAATTGTGACCTCAGGCTGCTGAGTTGGTACAGTACCTTTTTACTTATTGTGAAACACTCCCTACAATCCAGAGTAATTATGGGAGCACGTAAGAGACCTTACGTACACCTGTAGTTACTACACCACCTAATGAAAACCTATGGGAAATTCATATTGTAATCCAGAGTAAATTATTCTTACACTGGAGCAAGGACTCCCCGTAGTTACTCTGGATTGCACCCACTGTTAACAGTTTTTGAAACCATTGCCCCAAAGGGAGAAACTATTGAATAGTGTCATGGCTGGCCCTATTTCAGTGGTAGTCAAAGTGGGGGTTGGGCCCTTGAGGTCATTAGCTTAGGTCAGGGGGGGTCGTGAGAGGGTGAGATCTGTCGTCTTGGAATCTGGCACTGGGCTTTCCGGGGAGTACGTTTCATTGAACACAGTGGGACTTACTTCTGAGTAGACATGGAGGAGCACCAAACTTTCATACTTCTCAAACTCCTCCACGTTTATCCAGACTTCAGGAAAGAGCATCGCCTTGAATCAATTCATAAAACACAAAGGACAAGAGCAAATGCTCATGTAGGATTGGGCCATTGTAAATCTAAGAAGCAAAATGAGGAGAAGGAATATAACATAAGCATAAGTAAAGCAAGACAGATATTCCAAAGGCAGTAAACAAACTAATCTTGTAGGTTATGCACATGAATACTTTTTGATCACCAAATTATATCAATTCTGAATATGTGCCCACTGTAACATGATTAGAAACTCTTCCCTCTTAACAATTGAAAAGACACACATTTAAAGGCATGCTATCAAGATTACATGGGTCTGTTATGGGTTTCATGATCTCGGGAGCATTCGACTTTGATCTCACTACAAGGTGATTGTAACAGAAACTCTGCAGAGCAGACCAGGCAGCAAAGGAGAGTCTTTAATTGATGCGCGTTTGTAAGGAAAAATTTATGAGATTTCTCTAAAATTGCTTTGGGTTGGAATTTTTTTTCCACAAGTGTTTCATTCCAACTATAAATAGAAAATGAAATCACATGACAGCCTGTAGTTGACATACTGTGCAATTTATCATCTGTGTGCACATTTTAGAGTTCTTCTCTCAAGGCTGCCATGTGGCATGCGGACTATGACGATTTTAATGCATTTCATAACAAATGCATCTCAAAAAGTAGATAACATGCAAACAGTCTACAAGAGTACTCCAAGTTTCTATTTCCTGATCTAAAGTTCCTTGAGATAAATATATCTGCCTGAGCAAAAGGGAAAGAGGGTTGGGATAAACAGACCAGAAAAGTTAGCTCTCTGGTTCTCTGATTTATAATGAACTGTGTTTTGAAATGCATTGCTAAATATATTTGACATTTGCAGTTTGTGCCTTGCTAGCTTCACAGTGATAATATTGTAGACATACATGGAGAGAAGTGGAGTTATTTCTGCTTTATATTTGCATTAATATAAGGGATAGAGGAAAAGCTAACCCTAAAAAAACATAAAAACAGATGAATAATTGTATCTCTGCAACAGATCCGTAGTCAGTGATCCTTCAGGTTCCTGCAAGTGGGCAGCAGGTTCATCTTGGAGTTCACAAGTGGAGCAGAAAGAAAGTAACCATTCATAAATATGTACCCAGTAGTTGACACTCATTTGAATACTAATAAGGAGATTCCATTTTCAGCTGATGTAATCAATGTCTTCAGTTAATTAGTGGACAGCCCAATCCAGAGCAGTGTTTGCATCAATGCAAGTGATGTTGTGTCAACACAAGAGGCAGTTGTGTCGACAAAGTAGCACCTTAGAGCCTCTGTGTCGATGCAGACAAGCAAAAATGGCTTGTGTCAACGCAGTGACGCGAGAGACTCCAACAACGCAAGTGTGTCATCATTCGCAATTAGGAAGGGTATAACAGAAGCGTGGTCATGAATGTGGTCATGAACTGTGACAGAATATAATGATGTAGTCATGAACTGCAACAAACAATAGTGACGTGGCTTGGCGCTTGGTCTGGCAGTGCTTCCCCTCTGCGTCTGCAAAAGCATCATGCAATGATGCCATTGCCAGGTGCCTGGGAAGCCTCATGAGATCTCAGCAGAAGCTGTGATGGTTGCTTCAAGGAGGAAATGGAACCATGAATACACCAGAGGCCTCCTCAGGGATGTTGCTGTCTACTCGAAGGTGGGCCCTACTGTGATAATTGGGTCTTGTCCTCAGGAAAGTGTGATGGATATGCGTTTTGCACTGTTGCACATTTAACTTAACAGAAATCCCCCCTCCCATGACCCACCACTGGGTCGGTCTCACCTGAGGTTCCTGGCCATGGCAGATATCCATGACATGTTGTCAGATGGATGCACCCTTAGAATCTTGCCCTGGTTGGCATGGGGCTCCCCTTCCTCATCCGGGTGGATTGCCATGGGGTCCTGGCTGTCTCCTGCATCTTGCTATTCTTCTCTGAAGGTACATGTTGTGCAGCATTGCACATGCCACGATGATCCTCGAGGCCTGTCCATGGGGCTCTGGGGTGACGTACAGCGGAACTGGGATGGGCTACAGGCCTTAGCAGAGTATTTCTTGGGTGAGATGCCCCCTGGGTGGCATCTTTCCTCTCCTCCTGACCTGGCCCTTGTGAGTGGGGACCTTGGGTCTGCTGTGCTGTTCCTTTAATTCTGAGGTTCTCTCCTGACCGCTGCTGTTGTGTTGCCAAAGAGTATAGGACACTCATGACTGTCTTTTTATACTGTTGTTACTGACAATGAACATATCTATCTTTGCACTCTTGTCTCTGCTGGTGTCCTTGCATGCTTAGGGAGAAGGAAGTGGGGCCCTCTCCCCCTGGCAGCTTCTGACAGCCTTGCCCTGTCCATCATGCTGAAGGAGCCACTCCCCGCTCCCTGACAGCTTGACAGCTGGTTCCCAGGGACTCCATGTGATCAGGAGGGTGTGGGTAGTGCAGGTGTTTGTGGTTATGGGTGATGTGAGATGGGTCACCTCGTCAGCAACTCCAGCCCAGGTACTACTTACTGGGTGTCTACTGAGCTTTCCTGGAACAGCAGCCTTGTGCTGGTCACTGCTCTAGAGCAGCTATGGGCAGCCCTAGGTTCCTTCTTCTCTAGAAGCAGCATCACTCTCTGCTCTATGGCTCTCCTTACTGCACTTACTCTGGATTGTGCCCTCAATTTTTGAACAATCTTTTTATGAAAATCTTTTGGGCTTCACTAGAAGGTTTTGACAGACCTTTTTTGACTGCAGTCCCCATCACATCACCGCTAGAGTTGTAGCAGGTCTGGTGTTGGTGATGATCTTGCAACGTGGAAAATTCTTGTTTTGAACTAATGCAGAGGAATCTGGAGAATCATAAAAGATACACCCAGCCAGAAAATTCAAACTGAAATGTAGTACAATAGAAGATTCTAAATTTTGTCAGTATTTTATCTTGGATCACTGTTAAAACGTGCTGCTGGCAATCTCTGCCCATCAGGTGGTAGGCAAAGTGGAGCCGAAAATGGTATGGAGGAAAAAACATTGGTCTGGGATTGGGATTTGGAACAAGTTACCCTAAATACTACTTAAAATTTTAATTTGTGAGCAGATAACACATTAAATCCTAATGGAGTGTCTGCATAAGAGGCAGAGAGCTCATCAGACCTGCCCTGTGCACACAGTTTACCAAAGCAACCTTACTTGGAAATGGTCCTAAGACTTTTTGACAAATGAAGCCAGTGTAGGTTGTAGAGCTGAACAGAGAATGCCTATTGTTTCCATCTGCCTTTGGCTTTTACAGATCCTCAGAGGCTTAACACTGAGACAGACATTTAGAGAAAAGCAGGTTTTATTGAGTGAGAAATACATGGGAACAAAAAACAAAATTAAAAAAAAACCCTGAATTCTAAAGAAGTGAAAATGTTTTAAAAGAAAATATGCATGCATTTTTAATAAAGTGGGCCCTGAGCACTTATTTATATTTCATCTCAATATGACACAGTTTCGTTCATCTAATTCCATTTGGAGACATTTCCATTTTGGCTGCAATCATCTAGGCACCAGGCTGTATTCTCTAAAGTGCCCCAAGCTGCTGGTATTCTGAATTTCGCTAAATGACTTATTCCCAAGTTTAAGGACAACTCAGAGGGGAAACATGTTGTTGAAAGATCTTTTTAGTTGTATCAAAGTTCTCAGATTTTGTACATAGTTGAGAATTTATCAGGACTGTACAAAATGGCATCTTTTATTTGTCTCTCCTACAGTCATGTCATGTCATTTGGTGATTTTGGCTATTCTCTACAGTGCTCTTCCCTAAGTTCAGGTTAGTAGTCCTTACCAGCTTTCCATCTTCTTGCTCTTAGCCTGTTTATAACACTATCTGGAACTTTCAGCACTTTCAGCCCCTCCTTTGTGGCTTTCATACCCTTTGGAGGTAGTTGCATATCCAAAGATTTGGGGTACAGTGTCATAATATGCTGATGACATCCATTCTGTTTCCTTTCCATCAAATCCTGGGGAGATAGTGGAGATTCTGTGATTCTAAGATCAGTGATGGATGAAGTTGAGCCAACTGAATTCAGGGCAGATGGAAGGACAACAGGTTTATGGCAGATACAAACCTTGTAACACAGGCAGCTGGGAACAGCTGGTAGCTGTTCTCATCTCCTCCAATTTAGATCACTTTTGGAGGTGACCTGAGGAGACCCATTGGGGCTGCTGCAGCCTTCCCCAGGTCAAGCTTGTTCTTCCCTGCGTTCATGCAGCAGCAGCCCCAATACTTGCGCTGGACTCAGGGCAGGCAAGTCAGCCTTTTGTATCCAGTGCAAGTTAGGATTGCACTGTGGTTATTCTGAGCCATGACACAGCATGGAATCAATAAGGTGTTAATATGAATCAGATCTCATTTTCATATATTATAATACAGTTACTTCTGCTAACTGGGCGAAGAAGCTCTTTTTCAAGTGATGTTCCTCTTATATTTAGAAGGGGGAGAATAACATCCCTCCTCATTCCAGCACAGTGTCTCTCACTAAAAAGGGGCATACTTTACATTTATTAATCAAATTTGATTTTGTTGTTGATTTTGTTGCAACAAAATCTTGTTAGATCTCAGGTAGCAGATAGATGTCTTAGCTATATCATTGGCTGGGTGGAGGTGGCAGAACAAATGGGTAGTAAGCTGCTGGGGCGGGGGAATATGTTCTCCCCAGTTTTCACTTTTAAAAAAGCCAAAAAATGTGACATCACTTCTGGATGCGACGCTGATTCCAGAACAATATTTTGAGTTCAGCACTGAGTTCAGCGACAATAATTAGCTATGCCACTGACATGCCTTCTAAACTGGCAGCCCTTCAGTAGGTGGAGGCAGCTCTCCAGATTCATGACCAGCGGTGGGAACTTACCGGTTCGGGCCTACTTGCCCGAACCGGATCTTCCTGTTTCCCTGCCGCTGGCGAACTGCCAGCGACAGGGAAACACAAAAACATAGCGGACCGGTTTGGTCCGCCATGTTTTTGCACCCACCGCGCAAGTGTCAACATTGACGCTTGCGCAGTGCCTGCTTTGAAGCAAGCCCGCTCTAGGGCAGGCACCACGCAAGCGTCAATGTTGACGCTTGCGCAGTGCCTGCTCTGAAGCGGGCCAGCCCGCTTCAGGGCAGGCACTGCGCAGGCGCCAACGTTGGCCTGCCCCCTGCCCCTCCCTGCCCCCTGCCCCCTGCCTGTCTCCTCTCACTTCCGGCGAGCTGGATCTTGGGACAGGACCAGCCCACCTCTGTTCATGACCTGTCGGAGTTACTCATAGAGTTACTATGAGTTGTCCAGAGTTACTCATAGAAAAGCAAAGACATATTACACACAAAGACACTGGCTCCACTGTCGCTCTTCGTTTCCCCGTGTGGATAGGCAGGATGAGGTCCAAGCTGGAGCCTCCATAGATGCGACTGGTGGTTATTTAATGTGCATTATGTTCACATCTAGCCTTGTTCCAAACTGCCATGTCAATTTGCCTTAAATGTTACAGTAAAACAGGTCTTTGGAGATGTCGGAGTTTCTGGGAAGGATGATTACATGGAAGAGAATAACTTACCCAGGGAATGGCAACTGAGTTGCTGACTGATGTGGAAAATTTTCTGAAGAAGCTGCTCATTAGAATTATTGGCAGCCTGTCATCAAGCATTGTACACCCTTTCTCAGAATAAGACAGGGATTTATCATGCCATACATCATTCAAAGATTACTGAAACTCTTCCAAAAGTCACATTATATTGTCACAAACATGCAGTGACACAAAAGACTTGCATGCTTGCGTGCAGACAAATGTTGGTCTGGGAAATCTGGAGGGATAAAAAAATGGAATTACAAATGGCCTTTTGCTAATGTATTGGCATGGACTAACATTTCAGTACTAAAGGCTGTGCTACCATAAGGTGCAGCTGTACCAAAGTGGATACTGCATCCTGCAGACAGCTGTATCCTCTAAGGCCAGGAGAAGTCCTAAGCCCCACAATGAGCCTTCTCAAGTCTACACCAGCTATTTTGCCAGAGTTGAGAAACTCCAGGTTAACCTTCTGCTATTCTTGACTTTGTTAACGTAATACACAAGAATCACTGAAATATCATGGACCATAGTACAGAGGGTGACCACAAGCCATAATTAAAAAAGAGGACATACCCCCCAAATGTAGGGCACCCAAGAAAAATTCAGAACATGACCAAATAAAAACTAATAACTTCACAGCAGTCAGCATCAGCACAGAAGGGGTAGGACTGGGCTCTTTGACACATTTATCTTAGGCATATGTTTGCCTAATGAGTATTTTTTCAGGTTGCTGTCAGTGTTCTGATATATATTGCACTAGGTAAAAAAAGGAAGCATCACTGCCAAGGACAACTGCAGTCCCTTAAGTATATTTGTTGCTTCGTCCTTCCCAAACCTCAAGTGGGGAACTTTGGAACACTAATTACAATGCAGTGTTTACAGAGGAAAATTGAGAATGAAAACAGTAGGTGAAAGCAGATTTGACACTAGGGAATACATGTCCTCTTCTATAAACAAGAACAAACCTTAAATCCAAAAACTCAGCTCTTGGTGTTCATTTGTTTTAACTTCAGGCATGATCCAACCACTTGCAACAATTTATAACCCAACTGATTTTGCTGAGAATAAGTTCAGTACACTCTTAACTTCTCAATTGCACTTGACTTGTCTTTTACTCCTGCACTCAATAAGGAGAGATACCAGGTTCTATTGGTAGAATGGAAAAGAACCACTTTATTAACTATTAACCATTAAAACCACTTTATTAGCTACAGTGGCACCTCATGGAACAAGTTTAATTAGTTCTGGAGGCATGTTTGTTACGTGAAACGCTCTTTACATGAAGCAGATTTTCCCATAGGGAATTATGGAAACTCAGATGATTGGTTCCACAACCAAAAAAATTCATATAAAAAATTAACTGTTTATAAAAATGATGACAAAACACTGTAATATAACACAGTACAAAACACTGTAATATAACACAGTACAAAACACTGTAATATACAGTAACACACAACACTGCAGTAAAGAAAATACTGTACAGTATTGAACTGTACTGTACCTTTGAAAACCTTCATGGCTGGTGTGAGGGTTACAGAGAAGGGGGATGACTTTCACAATCTTTAATGGAGTCACTGCTATCCATTGGCTCAATGGAATCTGTGTCTTTTTGTGCAACTTTAACATTCCCAAGCTGCTGATGGGGAGCAGCACTAGAACATTGATAAGGCACACCTTCCATGCTGCCGCACACAGATCCCACATACAAACCTGGCTCAGGCTGCTCCCCCTGGACCCCCCATGAGTTCCCTGTCCATGGAAGCCTATTCCAAACTTTGCCCAGAGCCCCACTACTCCCCTCGTCCTGCCTGTGTGTTCCCTTGCCATGGAAGCCTGTTCCAAACTTCCTCAGAAGTGCTCTTTACCCAAGACAGTGCTCTTTACGCAAGTCAAAATTTCTGAGAAAATTTTGCTCTTTACCCAAAACACTCTTTATTCAAGTTGCTCTTTATTCCAGGTACCGCTGTATAATAACCTTAAAAAACTGGAAAAGGGTCAAAAACTCAAAGGTTGTTTAACAATCTTATTATCCCCCACGACGCAGAATAAGTACACGGAGGCAGATGTGGAATTAAGGGCCACTTTATTAACTATTTAATACAATAAAAAACAGGGGAACTGCTACAAAGTCATGCTGGTAACTACAAAAATAGGGAAGGGCGAAAGCCTGGCCCTTCCGCACCAGCGGAAGGTGCCCATCAACGCCAACTCCAGGGTTGAGATAGCTGGGCGCTCAGTCAACCAGTTGCCCAGTTGACAGAGCCTATATTACATCCCAGGTACAGGGCTAGCCGCCTAAGCCTAGGTCCGGTATGGCAAACACTAGGCCCGCTCTGCATCACCCTGATCCTTGCTATCTCAGGCAGTCACCAATGGCCTATCCTTCCTATTCCAGCACGACACCTGCCACACGGGGAACCTGTCTAGCACATGGTTCCACCGCCCCATTAAAGACAGGCAAGCAGTCCCCTGACCAAATCCCTTATAAAATCATCTAACGCTATGGCCGTAAGGTGCACCCCGTCAGGTCTAAAAACATGGGGCAGTTGCCAGAAATACTCGGGTTGCGAACAACAAACCCTCCAATACGACATACAAAACTAGCCACGTAACCGTTTACCCGGAGACGGGCTAAATTTCTAATACTCCTGGCTCCTCTCCACACTCTTCTTGGGAGGAAGGAAGGCCAGATAATTCGAATACCCGGGCACCATTCGGAGACAAGGGACAAATCCCTCTTGATCTGAACCCTGAGTGACACTGTCGACATTCGGGTCAAATCATTCTCCCCCAGGTGAACTAGCAAAAAATCAGGAGGAGGATTACCCTGTAAAAATTCCAAAACCACCGGGAGCAACTGACCCCATCCCATGCCTCTCCTAACTGCCCAAAACATACGGACATTCGGGCCCATGCCCAAGCAGGAGCCGGCACCGGTGCTTTCGGCCCTCTTCTTGGCCCAGAAGAGGATGGAGTGGCCCACTATCAGCACACAGAGAGGACGATGGGAGGGTGCATCTACGAAAAAACAAAAAGAAGGTGAATGTACAACCGTACAACATATGCACACTGGCAATGAACAAATTACTTCAAACATTTCAACTTCTTTCATGGTCCCCTTTCCGTACATAAAATTTAAAAGCATCCGACCTCCATCTACTGATGCGGCGGATGACTTCTTCAGGGAGACCCAACCCGGCTGCCAGACTTGCAGCCCCAATCCTCAAGGAATGTACATTGTACATCCTATTGGAAAGTCTAAGAGCGGTGATAGCCACCGAAAAGATTGCCCTGAACTGATACATAGTGAGAGGCTCCCCATCCGCATGTTGAAACAGGGGACCCACAAAGTGGAGAACCCTGTCCCGATACCTGGTAAGAGCCCTCAGCGGACACAGGGGATGACGTGGCAAAGCCCTAAGCTTGACCAGAGTCCCAATTGCTCTCTGGTCAGTCTTAGACTTCCGAAGCCGTAAAGTAAGCCCATCTGGGGTCGTGGTCAGATCAGACCACCACAGGACCCAAGCTGGGTCAGCTAAACGAGACCGAATCAGCACTTCACTAATGCGGAAAGCCCCAAAGAACATAACCAAGGCCACCGCCCTAAAAAGGTTGCACTCAAAGTCCGAGCTGCAATACCTCCCAAAAGCTTCAAACAAACCAGTCAGAACCTGAACTGTCACCGGCCGCCGTCCATCAGGGACAGGAGGCCGAGCCCGCCTCATGCCCTCTAGCATGCGCCGCACCCGAAAACTCTGAGTAATATCTGACACCCCTTTAACACCAGCTGTAAAAGCAAAAGCAGACAGGTAAACTGCAATGGACCTGGGGTGCAAACCAGACTCAAAAAGGTGAAGCAAAAATTGCAGCACCACCTCCACCGACAACGGCCAGGAAACAGATAAACCCCTGGAATGGCAAAAGGCCAAAAACTCTCCCACCTTCCTTTTATAACTGACCCTGGTAGAAGGGGCCAGCGATCCCAGAATAAGGTCATGAACCCTCACAGTCCAAGGCTCCAAAGCCACTCTGGCATGGGGTCCAGGTCCGGAAGAGCTGCTGGAGCGAGTTGCCTGAAGCTCTCTTCCTGAAAACGAGACAGAGCATCAGCAACCCCATTCTCCAAACCTGGGACATGTTTAGTAGATACTACCAAGTTTATGCGCAGGCACTGCAAAACAAAAACCCGGACCAAACGCATAACTCTCAGAGATCTAGAAGACTGTTTGTTGATGACATGCACTACAGCCTGGTTGTCACACCAAAATCTAATAGTGGAATTCTGGAAGTGATCAGCCCAGATGTGCACAGCCACCACCAAGGGAAACAGTTCTAAGAAGGTGAGATCTTTAACAACATCGCTGTCCCGCCAATGATCAGGCCAGGGCGCAGCACACCATCTTCCCCTAAAATAAAGGCCAAAACCGAAACCCCCCACAGCATCAGAATGTACTTGGAGGTCAGCCCGAAGGAGCTGTACTTCCCTCCAAAAGGAAATGCCATTGAAATCAGACAAAAAGGTCAACCAGACCTTTATGTCTTCTTTCATGTCAGCTGAAACACGCACCCTGTGATGAGGGGCAGTCAGACCGATCATGGCATCACACAACCTTCAAAGGAAGGCACGCCCCGGGGCAACCACTCGGCAAGCAAAATTAAGGTGTCCAGCCAGAACCTGGAGTTCCCGAAGAGTCATCCTCCTCGCCTTCAGGGCCTGATTCAGCAAGCCACACAAGGTGGCCAGCTTGTCAGCAGGCAAACTGGAACACTGAGATACAGTGTCCAGCTTGATCCCCAAAAAGGTAAGCGAAGAGGCAGGACCCTTGGTCTTCTCCTTAGCCAAAGGAACACCCAATTCTACACAGAGTGTCTGAAAAGATGCCAGCAATAAGTGGCACTCATAAGAACCTCCAGTTCCCATTAACAGAAAGTCATCTAAATAATGAACCACATCCCCAAAACGGGACCTAAAGTGGAGGGCCCACTCAAGAAAGGTACTAAACACCTCAAAGGCCGAACAAGAAACAGAACATCCCATCGGAAGAGCCCTGTCCCCGTAGTAACCCCCCTCAAACCACATACCCAGCAAGCAAAAATCACCTGGATAAACCGGAAGCAGCCAAAAGGCTGACTCAATGTCGGCTTTGGCCATAAGGGCCCCAGGCCCACAAGCTCACCAACGGCGAACAGCCTCATCCAGGGAAGTATACCTGACCGAGCACAGGTGAGAAGGAATACCATCGTTCACAGAGTCTCCCTTAGGAAAGGAAAGATGGTGAATTAACCGAAACTGCCCGGGAGCTTTCTTGGGCACTACACCCAAAGGAGACACCCTTAAGTTGGGAAAAGGTGGGGATTCAAAAGGGCCAAGAACCCTGCCAGGTAGCATAAACGCAAGAGCCATACATTAGCCTATGAAGAAAGTAAGTATATGCAGAAAAATTGCACCTGTGCACAAAGACCGCAACTGAACTGGCCATCTCCAAGCCATTGTATCCCAAAAGGGTAAGTTACCACCATGGGAAATGCTCTCCAAGGCAAAATAAGAAAGAGCGACCTGTTAACTAGGCACATACTAACTTGATCACTTTCCAACCATGGTGATAACCTCATCAACATCATTTACAGATACCGCCCCAGCTAGCACAACATTGACTGGAGAAGTATCCCAAAAGGCAGAGGAGGAAGGATAAACACAGCATGCAGTCCAGGTGAGGCCCAACTCGTTTGGCAGCCCCAAATCAATACTTATTGGAACTGCAAAAGTGAAAAGTTGGCTAAGAACCCAGCCCAAAAGGTGGCAGAGCTACATCAGCCAGCCACACATTAAAGGCCCATGCCTCCTATGCCATAAAAATCTTCTGCAAAGGTAATTCCAATTAGCTGAGCCCCACTAAGCCAATGCCCATGCGTGCTCTAGGCCCCGGCGCTGGGCACTCGCACCTTCACCCATGAATGTGAACATACCAAAGGAGAAGGTTACCAATCAGCAAGTCACCCACAGGAGGCGACCCCACTGAGATAACCCAGCCACTAAACCCCTCCATTTAACAAAAAAGGGGGGAAAATCTGAATGGGGGGGTGAGCAACACCAAGCCACCCCTGCTGAGACAACCAAGCCACTAACAACCCACAATTTAACAAAAAGGGGGAAATCTGCATGGGGGGGTGAGCAGCACCAAGCCCCCAGAAAAACCTATAAGGGAGCCTATCCCAAAGGCCGGTTCATGCTCAACTAAAAGCATGAATGAACTCAGAGCCCAATCCTGCACATATCACGTGCAAGGAAGCCCCATGAAGTTAAAATGGGGGGGGGGGGTCACTCTAAAAGTGTCTTTTGGAGGCCACACTATCGGGGAGACACAAGAAGAACTACTACTCCGATGTGACAGCCATCCCGAAATAATGAGCCAAATAGTAAAAGCAAAGCCCACTCAAAGGCAAGCCCCCTAGATACAAATGAGCATGCCTACTCCAGAGCAAGACTCCTTGCACTCAAAGGGGCTCACTGACCAAAGAGTAGTGTAAAGAATGCAGCCCTTGTACAAAACTGCAACCATGTCCAGCCTGAAGGAAGACCCATCAGGTCTGATGGGAGCCACCTACGAAAAGGCTTTTGGACTGCAGCCCTTGGGCAAAAGCCCAACCACGTCCACACAAAGCAGACTCCATCACAGTCAATGGGTCCCCCTCTCCCGGGGAATCTCACCAGGACTGCAACTCCCTAGGCCCAAGCCACCAAGACTACTCCTGAGTAACCCTATAGTGGGCAAGGGGGGGTAAGCCCCACAGAGAGCCACCGGACCCAAAGCCCTACAGGATGCCCTGAACAGAAAGGAGTAAGGATGCCTGTGGACGCCCGTGCCCGACCCCACTTTGTAGGGACTGCTTCCCTAACTCAAATCAATGCAGAAACTGGGGGAAGGAGGGGCTGGGCAGCAATGATCAGCCTAAGGCCCACCTGTCCAGTAAAGCCAAATGCAGCAATGCAAATTACCCACAAGCAGATAATTCAACTAGGATGGCTGCCCTGGCCACAAGGCCCAAAGTCAACAAAATGGCTGCCACCATAAAATGGCTGCCACCATGAGGTGCACCCAAAATGGCCACTGGCCATGATGGGCCTGCAGAAGAAGGGCCTGCAGAAGAAGGCTCCTCAGTAGAGGATCAAGGCAGCCAGCAGCGGGGGGGGGGGGACCCCTCCACTAAATTAGCCAAGACCAAGAGGCTCTAGCCCAAGCCTCTATAAAATGCAGCAGCCCTGAAGGCCGAGCCAGGGGTCCCTGAAGTGAGGAAAGCCCAATCCTAAAGTTGGAAGGGACCCAGTGGATCATCCAGTCCAACCCCCTGCCTGCAGCAGGAGATCCTCATCTTGTGCCCCCCCCCCAAGTCGGCAACAAGGTAAAGAACGGGCCCTAAAGAGCGTTGAGGAGAGTGCCCTGCAGAGCTGCTTCTCCGACGCCGCTCCTCGCCGACTGAACATCCCAAGGCACGGAGCCCGGATGTTCGGTCAGGCGCCGCCCCCTTGGCCCTGGCAGCCAATAACTGCCCTTCACATCTCCCCCGGCTGTACTATCTGGCCGTGGGGGATAAACCTGGCCGGCCAGCCCATGTGTAAGGGGGTGGCCAGCAACAATCTTAAAACAAGATTGTGCAGATTCTAACCAAGGGAATCAGAGCTACCTGTCTACTTCCCCCACAGGGCTACAGGTGAACACTGTGACTCCAAACTACAGCAGGTTGAGGACCTTCCATACCTTCATCATCTACAAGAGGTTTGGGCACTTGAGCAGTGCCAGCTACACTATACAAGTCCTCTGTGCATCTTTGCATTCCCAGTCAGAGGATCTGTTGGTTCACCTCATCCAGCCCAATGCCCATGCGTGCTCTAAGTCCCGGCGCTGGGCACTCGCACCTTCACCCATGAATGTGAACATACCAAAGGAGAAGGTTAACGGCCAGTCAAGCAAGCATTACCACACCTGGCTCCCTCCTTAATGTTACTCCCCCCAATATTTTTCTACCTACACCTATTTGCATGACACCAAAGTGAACAAATCACCCCCTTACATCAGATTCCTGGCTTTTCTTTATTAATTAAGAAATGAAAAATATGGTAAGAGATGAGGAACAACTGGACTGCAAGCATATTCACTCTTACCCAGTAGTAAGTCCCATTCTATTCAGTAGGCCTCAATTCTGAGTAGACATGCATATGGATTTCACTATTAAAATTGGGTGCCTGAACAGAACAGCAACTAGTTCAATGACTTATTGCACCACGATACCAGGATATTGCAATATAAATACTGTACATGCTCTTGGTATAATTCACATTTATGACACAAACCTATGCATTTTGAATCCTACTCAAAAGTTAGTTATATTGTGTTCCATGGGGCTAACTTCCAGGAAAGTGTGGTTAGGTTTGTCCTACAGCCTTATCCTACAATCCAGAGTAACTACAGGAAGATGTAAGAGGCTTAGACTTAGAGCGCAATCCAGAGTAACTATGGGGAATCCTTGCTCTTGTGTAAGAACAATTTACTCTGGATTGCAATATGAATTTCCCATAGGTTTTCACTAGGTGGTGCAGTAATTACGGGTGCACATAATGTCTCTTATGTGCTCCCGTAGCTACTCTGGATTGCCGGGTTACTCTGTATTGCTCTATGTATTTTCCATAGGTTTCCCATAGGTGGTACCGTAACTATGTCGGTGTAAAAATTGTAGCCACGGTCTTTTTCTGGTAATAGAAGCAACATGCTTGAGTTTAATTGCGTTAAAACAAACACCCACTGAACAGCGATCATCCCAGCATACACTGAGGTTAGACAGACCAGGACAACGTAGGATGGATAATGGGTACTTCCAGTACTTCAGGTCCACTTGCAGAAGAACCCTGCCCTCTCATTTTGCCACTTTCTGTGAAGGATCTCTCAAAATAATACGTAAATGTGAATCAATCTGTCCCAGTGACAGATAATATTTTCCCAGGAGCATTGGCCTCAATGTGCCCAAAATAAAGACCATCCATTTCTTACACTTGAGGGCGCTGTTTCCAGTTGAAAGATTTTTTCCCTCTGATTCCTGTTTCAAAATATAAAAAAAGAAAATATTTATGCCAAATATTACTTTGTAGCAGTGACATAGATGGGGAGTGCACGGGATGCAGTCGCACCAGGCTACAAGCTTTAGGGGGGCTACAAACTGAGCTTGACACTAGTGGCTAAAATTGTGAAAACGGGGTATGTATGAATGTTAATACCATCATGTTATATATTAACATGTTTATATTATAACATGTTCATAAATTAAAGGTAATTTAATGCAGAATGCAATGAAACAAACTGCACTGGAATATCTTTATTCTTTTAGAAGTTATGGCCAAAGGGAATTTTGGCAGGTGCTGCTTTTTAAACCCTTCTATCCCTACAATCCAGAATAAATCCAGAGTAAATCCAGACCATGTAAGAGACATTACGTGCACCCATAGTTACTACACCACCTAGTGAAAACCTATAGGAAATTCATATTGCAATCCAGAATAAATTGTTCTTACACTGGAGCAAGGACTCCCTGTAGTTACTTGGGATTGTGACCTATGTTGACTTAAACTTGCCTCAATTCCTTCTTCTATACAACGCTTAAAGATACAGGCGCTCTGTCCTCCATTCTATATGGTCACCCTAAAATAACCAGAAAATGAAAACACAAAAGCCTATGGAACAAAAAGTGAATTTTCTTAACTCAAATTTTCCCATGATACTGATTGCTCTGAGAGCCAATGATGTGTAATTCTGATATTGTATGAACTAATAAGGTGTTAATGTGAATCAGCTCTTAGTACATAGATCATATACAGTACATAGATCATAAATCAGTCACCCATGCTAAGTTATTATACAGGCAACTCTAAGTGATGCTCCTCTTACACTTAGGGCACAATCCAGAGTAACTACGGGGAGTCCTTGCTTCGGAATAAGAACACTTTACTCTGGATTGCAATATGAATTTCCCATAAGTTTTCACCAGGTGGTGCAGTAACTACAGATGCACGTAATGTCTCTATGTGCTCCCATAGTTACTCTGGATTGCAGCCTTAGCAGAAAAAGAATAACCATTCCTCTTTGCCCCATCACAGTTTCCCTAACCAAAAAGGGACACAATTTTCATTATTTTACTTAATTAAATTTGATTCTGTTTTTGTGTGGTGGGGGTGGGGTTGGACAGGTTAGCGTGCTCACTTTTCTACAGGTCAGCCTCCAACTCCACTGATCCACATGAAAATAGAACTTCAAATTTCATTGTAAACACACCATTGTAACCTCACTGAAACCATTTTAAGTCATGATGGTGTATTCCTATGAGATCTTGAGATTGATCAATCATGTGAGAAGCTATGTTCTCACCACTGTGAGAACCACTGTGGATTTCTTTCCTCACAGAGAATAAAGAAAAAGGGTGAGAACATGAGTGGCAGTGGTCTGAGAAAGGGGTCAGAACCAAATCCTATTCACCAGGACCAAATCCTCAGAGGACCAAATTGTACTTCAAGATGCTGGATGTCAAACATTTTGCACCTGGGACACATTCTTCTTAAACTTAACTTGCAACATGCGGCCGACTTTAAACATTTCACCATAAATGTTCTCTCTCTCTCTCTCGCTCTCCTTTTCTTTCTGTTATAAAATCCTAAAACAACAACAACCCACAAGAAAGGAAAATGGTGGTGCTCACTACTACTACTTGTACCTCAGTTCTGGTTCCACAGGATATTTGAGGGTCTTCATCTATACTGTTGAATAATATAACTTGAGCAATAGCATGTGTTTATTAAAACATGTAATAAAAAGTCTATTAAATCTGCAGGACTTGCATAACCTCAGCTGGTGAACATCAACTGCAAACCAGGATACTGTTGTTAGTTACCTGACAGTTTGTAGCCTACATGGTAGGTCACCCGTGTTCAGCTTGGTGGGCCACCTGTTGTGTGGGATTCTTCAACAAGCAGCTGAGGGGCTTTATCTGGCCCTCACAACACATTGCACAGTACGTTTAGTGATGGAAAGTACTGCCATGTTTGGGATAAACCTTCTGAAACCTCATGTCTATGCCAGCTTCACAAATCCAGCATTTGATAGTGGATGACAATTCAGCGCATCCAGAATAAAAACGTGTGTATTTTATGGAAATACTTCTTTCCTTCGCCACTGGCACCTTTGCCACTTTCCCCCCTTCCTGTTCATTTCACCCACGCTGCAGCTGTAAGTAAATAAATGACAGGCTGCAGCCTATCATCAGCTGACAGATCGTCTTGCATCAGCTCGGAGAAAAGGGGAGAACTTGTCATCTGTCTGGTTCTCCTCACAGTCTCTGTCAGCTTCACTGCATTTGGGTTGCATGTCACAGTCTTCTGAGCAAGCTGAATGTAGCAGCGTAAACATTTGCTTGGGAGCCAAATCAATCAAACGTGTGACTGCTGCCCCACAGGAGGAATGGGCTTCGAAAACAGCCACCAAAAGGGGGCTTCCTGGGTTCTTCAGTGGGCTACACCTGACAGCTAATATTTAATCACTTTTTCATTTGAATTCCTCTCCTGTTTGGTTGGGATGCAGCTGTGGGTAGGAAAAAGGGAAAGTGAAAATGAAACAGCTGTTCAGTGCTGGAATGCCTACCGCAAGGACCACACTTGTCAGAGGCCACGTTCTGCCTTTCAGATGCTAAGCTTCTGCACATCTGCCAACCTTGAAGGAAGTTGTACAGGATGCATTGAAACCCAAGACTGGCAAGAAGATGTTGCAGGTGGTGTAGAAAAATGGCATAAGTTGGGTCGGTTGGAAAATAGCATGCCTGCCATCCAGATGGAATTGAATTGATACTGATGGTTTGCAGTTCACAACTTAATCTAGTCTGACTTATAACTTCCAGTCACTGTGAACTGCTCTCTCCCAAAGCCAATCTTTCACAGGGCTGTACTGACTGACTGACTGCACCACATCAGAGTGAAAGTTGGGAAGACCATTATTTAATATTTCCCTACTTTAAAAAAAACCCCTCTACAAGAAGAAAACCAGCGTTTAAGGAAATGTCAGATGAAACAGTTTATTTTGCTATGCGCATTCTTTTCCAGGAAGTTTTTTCCACTTTCCATGTGTTTATCTGAATCCCGTATAATGTATATATTGACTCTTAACCTGTCCTTTACAAGACATTATAAGCCTGATTCCTTACATTTTAAAGAATAGGTATTGTCTTTAAGAACGAAAATCAAAGTGTGAGAGACATGCACGATCTGTGATGACTGGGGGAACATTACTGTCATTTTCCAATGTTCATTCACAAGTGGCATATTTTTCTTTCTCAAGATACAAAAAAGATACAGATTTGCCTATACCTGCTCTCTCCCTCTCTCTCTCCCTCTCCCAACCTGGCCAGAAATGCTGCTTGTTATGCTCCAGTCACTGCTCCTGATTGACTGCAGCCACTCTCACACAGTCTTACATGCACTGAACACTCCAGTTGGAAGGACAATCTGCAAGAGTATCCCCAAGCATGAAATATAACATAGCTTCAATCTTATCCTCAAGGTTAATTGACCCCATAGCCCAGACAAACTCCACATGGGAATTTTAAGCCCCTTTCTGCTCTCTTGGTGGACCCTAATTTCATAGTCTTTCATAATTCCGGGTCTCTGTCCCACTAACTTTGTAGGTTTTTCTGCCTTTTGGAGCACTGGGGGCTGCACTAAACAGAATCTATGTAAGTCAGACTGGAAAAGATACTGGGAGTTATTCAAGAAAAGGTCACAACTGTGATCTTTCTTATTGATTTTAATGGTGCTTAGCCATGACTTTCTCTGGCTGCAACCTAAGTTATATTTTTGAACACTAGCAAACAAAATTATTTATTTTCTGTTTAAGTTACCAGAAATGCATTTCATAATCTACTTTTCAGAGGAAATTTACAGCACAATCCTAACTATGTCTACTCAGAAGTACGCCCATTGTGTTCAATGGGTCTTGCTCCCAGGAAAGTGTGTTTAGGTTTGCTGTGTTACTCTGCTTTATATTCTAGAGGGGGTTCTTATATAATACAGGATTTAAGATTACAATCAGAGAGCTGCAGAAGTAGAGGGGATCAAATAACTCCTTAATGTCTTATAGTCAGCTACTGAATTGGCACTAAAGATGAGAGGAAGTTAATGGCAATGCCCATGACGATGCAAATGATAGTGTTGATTTCAGCCATCCTAAGTGGCATTTCTGGGAATATTTTTCAACCCAGTTCCAAAAGAATTGTGTTCAGTGTGCTAAATAAATAATGTCAGGGAAAAAATGCTAGGAATAATGCCAACATAATAATGACTTTGTAGCAGTTATATAAAGCTCTTTGAAGGATAAGAAAACTTTAGACCCAACAAAAGCAGACTGTTTGGTTTGCTCTGCATAGTATGTTTAAGCAATGTGCTGTTTGAACAGCCTGTGGGAACTTAAGCTGTTTCTCTGGGACAGTCACAAGGAAAATAACTGACTTGGTTACAGATCCAGAAGGAATACAATTGTCTAAGCAATTATTTTCCAGAATTTGAACATAGAGCCCATGCATATAGTCAAAATAGTCTCACTCTTATTAAACTGCTGTGATGTCCCTAATGTGAATGGTGCATCACCAAAGGGACAGACCAAAAACTCTGTGTTGAGTTCTCCTTTATCAAATGTCTGAGCACATGCTTTAAAGGTCAAAACCATCACCTTGAACTGGGCTTGGAAACAGGTAGGCGGTCAGTGCAGTTAAAGGGACAGCAAATGGATTGAGTTCAAATCATGTAGCCCCTAAGACTACACAGGCTACTGCATTCTGCAGTAGCTATAAATTCTGGAGAGTCTCATCACAGTCTTCTAGGGCAGCCCCATTTGAGTATATGGTAGTAATCAAGTTCTCAAGACAAAGGCTGATTAAGGCTGCAATCCAGAAGTGCACTTGGGCTGCCCTGTCTATCACTGGGGTGGCCCAAGTACAAGATGAGGAGCCCAGTTATGCTAGAGAAGGCTTGGGACAGCCTTAGGCAACATAGGCCAGCCTAGGCAGTTCAGGAGACGCATATTGAAGGCATGTTTAGCATTGCTTAGGGCAGAGTGGTTATGTTATACCCACAGCCTGTTTCATGGGTAGAAATTCCCTCTTCCAGCTCCTCAGAGTTATACCACTTCAGGAGCAGGTATGGTAATGAATAGATCGATAGGGGTCCATAAGGAGGCCTGAGTCAAAATGGCAGTGTTGACCACAAATCTGAATTTTTGACCAGCCCAGCTGCACCCCCTGCCTCTCAACCTCAGGATATGGCACAACTACGGCAGCCCACTAATCTGGGGATATAGCAGGCCACTCCAGCAAACCCCTTGCATCCATCCTCTACTAGAATTGCTGTACTGGAGTCTCAGGCTGCAGCTGTTACTGGTTGTCAGGAACTTCTGGGCTTCCTTATAAGGCAGGCACACAGCTGTTCCTTGTTCAGTGTGCTCTGAGCAGAGTCTCCTCAGGAGCAAGCCTTTCACTGACGTGGTGCCTACTGAGCATGCTCTGGAACAGGTAGGGCAGCCCAGCCTTTCTGACTCTGTGGATCCAGCATAACTTTCTGCTGTGGATACAGAATAGTTGGGGCAGCCCAGCTACGGCACTCCTCACTGCCCTAACTCTGGATTGTGCCCTTAACACCATTACTAGTTTGGCACTTACTATGTATAATGACAGCATATGGGGCACCCCAAGATAGCTCCAGAAGATTTAAAATGTGATTTCATCCCCACGTTCCACATCCTGATATTTGTGTGTGTGTGTCTGATGTTAATAACATTGGCTCTCTGCCTGGGAGCATGCCACATCCACATATATAAAGCAGGCCTCCGTCAGTCTTTAAAAGACTACGGTATCGTGCTTGGCGATGCATACGCTGCATGTGAAGCACGAAAGCATGGGTTGGATTGTTATGGAGGAGAGACTGTTACCCGAGCAGCAAATCCCCCCTCTCCACGCCACTGAATTAGTCCATTGGAAAGGCAAAGCCAATACGACTGGATCCAGCTGGCATTGCAGAATTCGGTTAAGGACAGGAGCTCACCCTGTCTTGTGGGGCCGTCCCGGGTCTCGAACCTTGGCCTGCTGGTTAACAGGCACAGTGTCTTAACCACTTGCGCCACCCACAGCCCTCCTATTACTTTATATATATATATATATATATATATATATATATATATATATATATATATATATATATCTATATATATATATATATATCTATATATATATATATATATCTATATCTATCTATATATATATATATATATATATATATATATATCTATCTATCTATCTATCTATATATATATATATATATATAAAAGAGAAAACTCACTCACTCACTCACTCACTCATCACCTCCCTACCAAAACCGGTGTGCCTAGAAGCATGAAATTTGGGGTGGGTGTTCCTTCCATGACTGAGGGGTGCACTAAGAACCAGTTTTCGGAAATTCCAACCGGAAGGGGTGAAAAGGGGCGCAACGCGTTTTCCTCCCTATACTTTGCATTGAAAATTGCTGACTCAGCAACATTCCACCCCAACTGCAGGGCCTGAAGCATGGAATTCTGGGAGTTCCTTCTGTCACCTGAACACCCACCAAGACCCATCTGGAGAAATTTAACCCTTCAGGGGCTGAAAAGGGGGCAACCTGTTTCTGTCCTATACTTAACATGGGAGACTGAATAACATCCAGCCAATTTGGTGCTCAGACCCTGGTGCACTGGGGGATGTTGTTCGGAGGAAGAGGTTGCGCTGGCGAGGATGCTGCGCATGAGGGGAAATTGTGCATGAGAAGTTGCGCATGTAGGAAAGTTGTGCATGTAGGAATGCTGAGCATGTAGGAAAGTTGCGCATGGGAGGAAGTTGCGCATGGGAGGAAGTTGCGCACGGGGGAAAGTTGCGCACGGGGGAAGTTGCGCACGGGGGAAAGTTGCGCACGGGGGAAGTTGCGCATGGGGGGAAGTTGCGCACTGGGGGAAGTTGCGCACGGGGCAAAGTTGAGCACGGGGAAAATTGCACACCAGAAGAAGTTGCACATGGGGAAATTTGCGCATGGGAGGAAGTTGCGCATGGAGGAAAGTTGTGCATGGAGGAAAGTTGCACATGGGGAAAGTTGCACATGGGGGAAATTGCGCATGGGGGAAATTGCACATGGGAGGAAAGTTGCGCATGGGAGGAAGTTGCGCATGGGGGAAGTTGCACACGGGGGGATGATGCACACGGGGGGATGATGCGCACGGGGAAGTTGTGCATGGGGGAAAGTTGCGCACGGGGGAAAGTTGCACATGGGAGGAGTTGCGCATGGGGGAAGTTGCGTATGGGAGGAAAGTTGCGAATGGGAGGAAAGTTGCGCATATGGGAAGTTGCACATGGGGGATGATACACATGGAGGAAAGTTGCGCACAGGGAAAAGTAGCACACGGGAGGAAGTTGCGCATGGGAGAAAGCTGCGAATGGGAGGAAGGTTGTGCATGGGGGAAGTTGCGCCTGGGGGAAAGTTGCGCCTGGGGGAAAGTTGCTCCTGGGGGAAAGTTGTGCATGGGAGGAAGTTGCGCATGGGGGAAGTTGCACACTGGGGATGATGCGCACGGGGGGGATGATGCGCACGGGGGAAAGTTGCGCATGGGGGAAAGTTGTGCACGGGGGAAAGTTGCGCATGGGGGAAAGTTGCGCACGGGGGAAAGTTGCACATGGGGAAGTTGCACATGGGGGAAGTTGCGTATGGGAGGAAAGTTGCGAATGGGAGGAAAATTGTGCATATGGGAAGCTGCGCATGGGGGATGATGCACATGGAGGAAAGTTGCGCACAGGGGAAAGTAGCGTACGGGAGGAAGTTGCGCATGGGAGAAAGTTGCGCATGGGAGGAAAGTTGTGCATGGGGGAAGTTGCGCCTGGGGGGAAGTTGCGCCTGGGGGAAAGTTGCGCATGGGAGGAAGTTGCGCATGGGGGAAGTTGCACATGGGGGAAGTTGCACATGGGGGATGATGCGCACGGGGGGATGATGCGCACGGGGGGATGATGCGCATGGGGGAAGTTGCACATGGGGGAAGATGCGCATGGGGTTTGATGCATATGGGGGAAGTTGTGCATGGGGGTTGATGCGCATGGGGAAGTTGTGAATGGGGGGTTGATGCATATGGGGGGTTGATGCATATGGGGGGATGGCATACGGGGGAATTTTACTCCCGCAACGCGGGTACGCCTTTCGCTAGTGTATAATAGCTAGTGTATACTTTTGCTATATATACTAGCGAAAAACATACCCACATTGCGGGTGTAACATTTCCCCCTTTGCCATCCCCCCATGCGCATCATCCCCCATGTGCATTGTCACCCCATGTGCATCATCCCCCCATGTGCAACGTCCCCTCATGTGCAACTTCCCCATGTGCAACATTCCCCATGCGCAACTTTCCCCCATGTGCAACTTTCCCCATGTGCATCATCCCCCCATGCATAATCATTCCCATGTGCAACTTTCCCCCATGCACATCAACTCCAATGCGCAACTTTCCCCCATGCGCAACCTTCCCCATGTGCAACTTTCCCCCATGCGCAACTTTCCCCCATGCGCATCATGTCCCCATGCGCATCATGTCCCCATGTGCAACTTTCACCCATGTGCAACTTCCCCCTGTGCGCATTATCCCCAGTGCGCATCATCCCCCCATACGCATCATCCCCCCATGCGCAACTTCCCCCATGCGCATCATCTGCCGACGCGCAACTTTCCCCATGTGCAACTTTCCCCATGTGCAACTTTCCCCCATGCACAACTTTCCCCCATGTGCAACTTTTCCCCATGCTCAACTTTCCCCATGCGCATCATCCCCCCATGCGCATCATCCCCCATGCGCAACTTCCACCCATGTGCAACTTCCCCAGCGCATCATCCTCCCATGCGCAATTTTCCTCCATGCGCAACTTCCCCCCATGCGCAGCTTCCTTGCCAGTGCAATCTCTTTCTCCAGAAAACATCCCCCAGTTCACCAGGGACTGGTGGCTGGATATTATTCCGTCTCCCATGTTAAGTATAGGACAAAAACATGTTGCCCCCTTTTCAGCCCCTGAAGGGTTAAATTTCTCCAGATGGTTCTTGGTGGGAGTTCAGGTGACAGAAGGAACTCCCAGAATTCCATGCTTCAGGCCCAGCAGTTGGGGCGGAATGTTGATGAGTCATCAATTCTCCAATGCACTTTAGGGAGGAAAACGCGTTGCGCCCCTTTTCACCCCCTTCCTGTTGGAATTTCCAAAAACCGGTTCTTAGTACACCCATCCGTCACGGAAGGAACACCCACCCCAAATTTCACACTTGTAGGCCCAGCGGTTTTGGCAGGGCGGTGATCAGTCAGTCAGTGAGTCAGTGAGTGACTTTTCTCTATAATTTCCCCCCCTCCCTGGCAGCTATATGCTTAACTTTCTCATAAGCTAAGCCAATAGATCACCTGACCAGTATGTCTAACTTCCCCTCAGGTGTGTTTGTTCACCTGGCTAATCCTTATAGACAAAGTCATCAGTTTTACTTGGAAATCCTGGGTGTAAACAGCTCACTTGACACATGGCTCTATATTTTGTTTGGGCAGGTTACTGGTATGTATTGATAAAATTTAATAGAATTACTCTCAATGATTATTTCAGATTGCTTATCTACTACAAGTGCTTGAGAAATATCCATCAATTTTGATTGGGCACAGTTGGGACCTAACTTGCTCAAGAGAAAGCCTACTGAAAGGAGTTTCACTTCATTGCCAGGAAATTTATTCCCTTTCTCTTAGGAACAGGTTACAGCAGGAATGGAAGAATCTAAATCGTGGTGATGCAGCGGCACATCAGACACAAGTCACAGAGAATAAACTGTCCTGCCAAATGGTAATCTTTCTTTCCAGAAATAAATTTATGTAAAATTCATATAAAGTTATAAGTGATAGTTTTTGTTAAAAGTAGCAAATCTAGCCAATTATGTAGATTGGCTCAGTTTATTAGCACACAGTTTGAAACACTGGAAATTTAAAATGTTTGATTTAATATTTTTCTTACTTATAACCCCATCTGTGAAAGGGAGAAAATGTACCATTTTCCCACACGGTCTAAGCAACACATATTTTAATGTTAAATATTAAACAGCCTGTGAGAATGTACAGAGGTTTTCTTAAGGTCACCGGAAATTAATTTGTTTTCTGACAACAGAACCAAGATTTTTCAGCCATTGAATGAATGGCACCTTTGTCTGTATAGTCTATTTTTTACATTACTGGCATTGGTGGTTCACAGACAGTTTGACCGTTTTCATCTTGATCCAGCTAAGGACATATACACAAGTTAAAACACACTTCCTCATATACAGTCCTCAATGGAAGAGGAATGCCAAATGCTAACCACATGTACATCTGGCTAATCTCTCCAATCCATCTGCAGGAGTTGTATGCAGGGATTGGAGTCCTTTTAAAAAGCTATGACCACATATATCAGCTGTATATTGGGTGTATAAGGGAGGTCAGCTGGATTTAATCCCCCAGTTTCATCTTCCTATGAGAGAGCTGGTTGGTGCAATTATTACTCTGAGAATGAGGTTCATAAGTCATAAACTCCTTGCTATGTTCTCTGGATGTAAGGCTTTTCCCCATATGTATTTCCAAAATTACAATGATATATTCCCTTGTTTTCTGGATGTTTCCAGGCATGTACAGTGAAATAATGGAGGGATCATCACAAGAAGAATCATCACAAAGCTATACAGTGGTACCTCACTTAACAAGTGCCTCACTTAACAAGTGATCCACATAAAAAGCAAAAATTTCTCTAGGATTCTGCCTCACATAACAAGTGTTGCTTCATGTAACAAGCACACTTGTTGGCAGTTGGGGCAGACGTGCTGGCCGGCAGCCCTTTTAACAAGGGTCAGGGCTGCCTAGTGCGCCTGCCCATAGCAGAAGCAATACTTCCGCTGTTTCTCCTGTGGCCAGGCGTCTGCTGGGCAGAGGGAGAGAACAGCAGTGGAGAAGAGGGAAGCAGGGCTAGCCAGAAGTTAGCTCAGGATGAAGAGAAGGAGAAAGTGGGGAGACACTTTGAAAATGTCTTGGATTGCAGCCTCCTAACCATGTCTACCCAGAAGTAAGCTCCATTGTGTTAAATGGGGGCTTATTCCCAGGAAAGTGTCTTTAGGATTGCAGCCTAAGTAGACTTCATAGGATCATGCACATTGAATGCATGTTTTGAATTCAATCCCAGTGTTTTGTCATCATTTTTACATGCAGTTAATATTTTTACATGAATTTTTTTGGGCTCTGGAACCAATCGTCTGACTTTCCATTATTTCCTATGGGAAAATCTGCTTCACATAAACAGCGTTTCACATTACAAGCATGCTTCTGGAACGAATTAAACTTGTTATGTGAGGCACCACTGTATTTTAATTCTAGCTAACTTGTTGGAAATGGATTTGGATAACAGCTATTCTGTCAGCTGATGTTTGCCTTCCCTATTGGTTGATAAGCAGGGAGAGCACTTTGCATCCCAATATTTGTAAAATGCAATTCTTATATTTTACAATCTCAACTCAGTACACTTTCACAACATCCCTTTCAGGCTGGGCTTCTATATATGCCCATTTGTTCCTACAATCACAAGGAACAAAAACAAAAGTAGAGCTTTTGCACAAAATTTCATAATGCTTGAGCTTTTAAAATTGTGTTTTCAGAAAATATTCCTCTCTGCCTCCTCCAAAACGACATTTTCTTAGCTTCCTCTAAAATCCTTTTATTCGGAACATTATATTCCATATATCCTGGTAATTTCTTTAAAGACATTACTACACACCTCTCAATGATGGGTATAAAAGTGGCAGTTGAAAGCCTATTGTCTGTTATTTGGAGAATTACATAGGATTTTACAGAGTTTTCCTTGGCAGAAGGGATTATAGTCCTATGATAACCCAATGCACTAAGTACTAGTAACATTTAGTAGTATGTTTTTCAGTAGTAATAAGGAAACTATCTCTCTCTCTCTCTCACACACACACATACACACACACACGCACACGCACAAGCACAAGCACACAAACACACAAACAAAATTATAGTTTTTTTGTTATAGACTAGAAACAATTGCAAAAATCTGGAAATGAGCATGTGAACTGAGTTTCATATCCATTGTTCCACACAGAACCCATCAACAACAACTATAATAACAATAATAATCCTAGAATCTAAACTGATAACATATGGTAAAGATCTCAGAAATAAAGAAAAATAATTGTAAAAAAACAAGCACATTTTAAGATTGAACAGTAATCAATGTGTGGGAAAACACATGATTGTCTGTTCCTGATGTTATTAAATGGTTCTTTGGAAAGAATCTTGTTCTTTTCTTGCTCTTTCTTTTTTCTTTTCTTTTTTACAAAGCAATAGGCTCACATACTGACATTCTTTTGTGGCAATGTGTGTAGGCTGAGTTGCTGAAGACTTCTGGATCTATTATGAAACTCCCTTTTGTCCATATTATCACACAGCTGCAGGCTTTAATCAAAGATTATTAGATACAGGGATTTGCGTCAATCATCAGAAACATCATTTCTTCCAAGAACTTGTTATTGTTTTGGAACTTTGAAATTCTGGGCAATAAGGCTAACCTCAGTTTTCCCAAAATGAATGCAATGTCCAGTATGAAAGGGCAAGGGGAAATTGCAGAACATATGAATGGTTAGAGTTGATTCCAGAATGTAGATTATGGTTGATTTATTGCTTAATTCTGTACAGTAGTTTTAAAACTGTGCCCCAGGGACACATTTTCACATACATTTCACATACATTTTCAGAAATGTATCAGGGATTCCTTACTGAGAAAACCTCTAATGCTGATCAACTCCAAATGAACATTTGTCTATTACTATTGTTATCACTTCCCAGTGGTGTCACTATAGTTTGTGTCATTGAGTGTGGGAGGCCAGCACATCACTCCTATGGTGGGCTTCCTACTATGAAGTCAGTGGGGCAATGCCCTGGCAGTGGGTGTGGTAATGCACCATCACTCCCAATTCCTTTTTCTTTGGCTACAACTTTTTGTAACATAAAAATATTTCAATGTGGTTTGTTTATTTGCATTCTGCATGAAATTACACATCAATGGATATGATGGTATTATTTCAAACTATAATAATATTTTTAGAAATTATGATGAGCAACGGTGTCATCCTCTCCATGTGCAGCACCCAGCATGGCCCACATTTCCCACACCCTCCCTAACAACACTGCTGTGGGCACAATCCAGAAGTGCAGTTGGGTTACCCTATCTAAAACTGGGCTGACCCAGCTGCAAGATGGGCCACCCTTGTTACTCTGGAAAAGGCTTGGGGTAGCCTAAGGCAACACTGGCTGCCCCAAGACAGGTAGACCTGGGCTGCTGTAACTGGGCCAGCCTAGACAGTTCAGGAAAGGCACATTGAGGGCATGTTTAGCATTGCCTAGGGCAGAGCAGTTACTCTGTATCCAAAGCCTGTTTCCAGAGCAGCAATTTCCAGCTTCGCAGAGTTATACCACCTCAGGAGCAGGTATAGTAATGAGTAGACTCATAGGGGTCCATAATAAGGGAGAGTAAGAATGGCAGTGTTGACCTGAGTTCTTGGCTGGCCTAGCTGTAACCCCTGCCTCTCAACTACACACAACCACAGTAGCCCACTAACCTGTGGGTATCCAAGTCCACTCCAAGAAGCCCCTTGTATTCACTCTAGACCAGGGGTGTCCAACCCTTCAACTTCAGGGTTCCATGACCTTTAACAAGTATGCAGAGGAGGACATTTCAGCAGGTGAAGATTTTCATCCCAGAGATCACAAGCTTCACTTGCTGAAATTCCCTCACAAGCTTGTTAAAAGTCCAGACGCCATGAATTTAAAAGGTTGGACACCACTGCTCTAGACTGTACTGGCATCTTTTCAGGGCACCACAGCTGTTCCTTGTTCAGTGCAATCTGAGGGGGTTCTCCTTGGGAGCAAGCCCTCCCCCGGTGTCTCTGACTTGGTGCTTACTTTGCATGTTCTGGAACAGCTGGGGCAGCCCAGGCTTCCTGACTCTCTAGATGCAGCATACGTTTCTGCTCTGGATTCAGATTAGTTGGGGCAGCTCAGCTAGGGCACTCCTTACTGACCTAACTCTGGATTGTGCCCTGTATCTTTTATTGCACAATGTTAATGGGTTAATGTTAATGTGGCTGGTATCTTCTAGGGTGTCCTTTTAATTCAGTTACAGGGAGGTGCGGTCAGCCTGTCCAGAGCCATTTGCAGACTGGTGGCAAAACAATACATGAGATTGACCATGTGCCTTCCATTGGCATGCTTCCTCTTTCTTAATTAGTCAGATTTGGTTCTTCATAGATAGGGACTGTGGCACATGACAGTGGGAGCTTTGTCTCCCACCCATCACACCCTAGTCTGGACTAGGTCTTTCCATAGTTGCTGTGTGTCTCACAAGATCTTATATGACGGAATATTATGTAACATTGCACTGTGAATACATGCTCATTCACGTGCACACACTTCCTTTTCTGCCACCTCAAAAAGAAGAAAAAAAATGGAGTTTGGTGCACTGTGTGCAAAAGGGTATATTCACATCTCCAATGCACACCTCACGTCATCTGCACAGAATGATGTACTCATTTATGTATGTACCTGAACATATCCTGATGTTTACAGATTTCCAGCGGTATAAATAAGCACTTTGAGAACACCATAATTACAGCACAATCTTATGTATGCAGGGGTGGGCCTGGCCCAACCTAACAACTGGTTCACCGGAAGTAGGCGGGCCAGGCGGGGCCAGGGGACAGGGTCAGGGGCGGGGCCAGGGGAGGCCCCAACCCTGGCGCACGCGCAGTCACGTCCTAAAGAGGACACAACTGCGCTTGTGTCAAGCTTGGCGCAAGTGCGGTTGCGTCCTCTTCAGGACACGACTGCGCATGCGCCAAGCTTGGCGCAAGTGCGGTTGCATCCTGTTGAGGAAGCGACTTCGCCTGCACCGACCTTTGCGGAGGCAGAGTCGCATCCTGAACAGATTGACGCAAGCGCAGTGGTGAGCTCCTCGGGGGCGAACCGGTTCGCCCGCGTTTTGGCCTACCGCTAGCAACCGGATAGCTAGCGGTGGGCCAAAATTAACAAATGGTTCTATAGAACCGGTGAGAGCCGACTACAGTCCACCACTGTATGTATGGTAACTGAGAAGTAAACCACACTAAGTTCAAAGTGACTCCAAGGTAAGATTATACAGGACTGCAGACTTATATCTCAGTCTTATATTGACATATACAAGAGCATATATGCCTTTATTGCATTTTAGTGTGTGTAATCTATGCCACAGCATCAGATGCCACAATCATCGACCAACCACCACCATCAACCATTAACTAATCATCAATCATCGTCAACCATCAAGCCTCAGCAGACATTGTAATTCAAGCCCAAATGGGTCCTTAAGGATTTACAGTGGTGCCTCACATAAAGAGCTTAATTCGTTCTGGAGGCATGCTCTTTAAGTGAAATGCTCTTTAAGTGAAGCAGATTTTTTCATAAGAAATAATGGAAACTCAGAGATTGGTTCCACAAGACCCAAAATATTCATATAAAATATTAACTGGATGTAAAAATGATGGCAAAATGCTGGAATTGAATTCAAAACATGCATTCAATGTGCATGATCCTATGAAGTCTACTTAGGCTGCAATCCTAAAGACACTTTCTTGGGAGTAAGCCCCATTTAACACACTTAACACATTTAACTTACTTCTGGGTAGACATGGTTAGGAGGCTGCAATCAAAGACACTTTCCTGGGAGGCTTACCTGGGCTGCTGCGGGAGGTTCAAGGTGGTCAGTGGAGGCACTTGGGGCAGTTAGTGGCAGCTGCCTCTGGCACCTGCACACAACTGGCCCCAAGTTGGGGGCAGTAGAGGCAGCAGCGTTGGCCAGCAGCCCTTTTAAAGAGCCTCCATTGGAGCATCAGGGCTGCATGGCACGCATGCCCATAGTGCACTTGCTTGTTAAGTGAAACGCTTGTTAAGCAAGGTGCTTGTTGAGTGAGGTACCACTGTATTTCCATTCTTTGCTGGCCTTTACGCAGTCCCCTGTATTCTCATTGCTGTGGCTAATAAGTTCAACGGTGACTCCGTTCTGCCAGACCAGATACACCAGCTTGTCACACACTGGCATACTATCTCCCATCCCAAAACAGCACTGTATCTCCTGTTTAGCTTTTCAGGCAACACTGGCAGCTCAACCATCAGCCCACACATCTGCCCATTCGATCCTTGACTGCCCCCTACACACTGAAGAATGCAGTGCATGACCTATTGGCATGGTTGCACTGGGACTGGAAAATTGGATAAGACTGGGTCCTTAGGATGGGGGCCTAGTCTGTCAGATGATCACAGCACTGTTCTTTTTTAAATTCTATATATTGACTATACCTAACGTTTCCAAATGAGTGTACAGAAGAATGATTAATACCCAATTTTTTTCTTCTTTTTACTGTTGCTTAATTACGTACATCTCCCATTAAGATACTATTAAAGTACTTGTAATCTTCCTTAATGCAAAACCTTTTGGGTATCATATGAAGTGGGATTTAAAGGCACTTTTTACCTTTCCAGTCATTTGTACCTGTTTTACTAAGAGCAGTGTGTCAACCAACATCCCTCTCCCCATGCACACACCCTTCATGGATTTGAATGCATAATTCTCATCTCACTTGAGGGATTTACTTTTGCGAGGAGGACAGAGGTCTGTTGGCTACATCTTAATGCCTGAATCATTTTCAGAAAAAAACTGCTTATGCAAATGAAGATGAGTAGCATTAAGCAACATCCCTCAGCATCTAGTACAGAATTACAGAAGTTTACTGTCCTTTCCTGTTTTTCAGTTTGATGCAGTATCTTGCTTTGCCATGATGGAAATGAAATGGTTGGACCAGGCTGACCAGATGCCAAACCCTAAATTCCTAAACCCCAAGGCCAAAATTCCTACCTGCTGAAAAAAATTGCCAAAAAATGTATTGTTTTTGTTTTTTCGGGTTTTTGACCATAACTTTTGATAGTAAGGAGATATCTCAAAACTGATTTTTGCATTGGATTCTGCTCTTCACTACGAATCCAATGACATATGGCATGATGGGATACTGTACACTATCACAAAGTTTCGAAATGAAGCCAAAATGTAGGACAATGATGCCAAAATGTAGGACACCCGGACAGGAAGCTAAAAATCCGGACAAATCTGGGTTTTTCTGGTCATCTGGACCAGAATGTGGTTATCGTAAGAAAGGTGGGAAAAACCTCAAGCTGGTATAATTTCTGTTCCACTTTTCCAGAAAGTAAAAGCAGCAGCAGGCCTCCATCAGTCTTGAAAGACTACGGTATCGTGCTCGGTGCTGCATACGCTGCATGCAAAGCACAAAAGCCTGGGTTAGATTGTTATGGAGGATAGGCTGATACCCAAGCAGCAAATCCCCCCTCTCCATGCCACTGAATTAGTCCAATGGAAAGGCAGAGCCCATACGATTGGATCCAGTTGGCGTCGCAGAGCTGGGCTAAGGACAGGAGCTCACCCTGTCTTGTGGGGCCGACCCGGGTCTTGAACCCTGGCCTGCTGGTTAACAGGCACAGTGACTTAACCACTTGGGAAATGTCCAAAGACATTGTAGGAGTATCATTGAAATCTTGTACCCAAATGGAAACAGACTTCTGTTATACTGATGATATGTCCATGGGTATAACATCCTGCCATACTGCTGCCCGAATGAGGGTAAGGAGGGTAGAGCTGCAGTTTATGCCTGAAGATATCATGTGAAGATTGCCATCTCAAAAACACCAAAGCTGTGCAGTGTGACTGAAGCTATTCTGAGTCTCAATGTCGAGACAAAAAATCCAAATAAGGTGCCAGTATACTGAGGGAACTCAGAATGCAGCCAGATCACACAAGGAATATTTAAATTGTAACAAATGGGTGTGAATGAGTGTGAAAGGGATAGGTTGATTCAGACAAGTTGCAATATCAATTTTCTTTGGCCTTAGCTTTTTGTCCACACAGAGGGAATAATAGTGACATCATACAGTGTGACGCAGAGATGTATAGTTTGCAGAAGATAAAACTTGAATGGTTTCTGAACCTGAAAAATGCTATAGATTTAATTAAAAATCAAATTAAAATGGGAAATCAAATATGCAACGTTGGCTGCAACAAAGAAGGATCTGTATTGTTGAGAATAGCTTTCCATGGTCAAACATAAGGACGCATTTAATCCCTGATTGCAAATTGATGGAATCCTGGCAGCCTGCATTTGAACAAATGAGCCACATCTTTTTAAAAAGGGCATTCCCGATTTGAAGACTCCAGGTAATGGCAAACTTAACCATATCCCTTTGTAATGTGTTCCACTGCTTGATTACCCAACATGTTAAGAATTTATACCTTATTTTCAATCTGAACTTTTCTAAATTTCAGCCACAGGGTCTTTTGGTGCCATTATCTGACAAATTAAAACAGACCCTTAGTAGATATCAGCTTTCCATGTATGCCATTCTGGATTGCAATCACATTATCTTGCAAATGGCTCTTCAATAAACTTTTAATCAAATAAGCCTTCTTTGAGTTGCATCTTCCATCAGATAAATAAGCTATTAAAGTCTCCTCATTTTAACTTTTTTTTAAAAAAGGACATGGAGTTAGCATACTTGCTTCTCTTTTAAGTTAGACAAATTTTACATAGATCACATCATCAAATGTGGGCCATTTTTTGTTCCTCAGCATTATGCACCAAAGAACAACAAGCCTATCTATGTGGAACAGAAACGTAGTTGGAAAGTTCTGGGATATGTATTTGAGATTACTCAAATGAAAGATATAAGAGAGAGTTGACAAGATACAAGAATCATGTGATCAGATAATTCTTGTGGTACTTATGGTGGAGATAGACTCATAGGTGGTGGCCCAATTCTATCAAACTTTCTAGTACATATGCAGTCAGCAGGGCATGTCCTGAATCCTGTAATGGGGGGGGGGGCAATTACAAAGGCATCCTCAAGGTAAAGAACTCTTTGTTCCATTATCTGAGGGGTGCATCGCAGCTGCACTGGAGGTTTTGATATGATGGGCTCATAATCTTACTTCGCAGCTACACAGCAGTTGTGACGGGATACATTGCTGCTTTCTATGGTGGGCAAATAAAGTATAGTTACAAAATATGGGCAAACACATATGGGCATATGATGCGCACAGGAATTATGGGCATACACACATGGGCATATGATGCGCACAGGAATTATGTCTCTGATTCATGTCCACCAAATATGTATGAATATGCTTCTTCCCTTTGCACTTTGTGGGGTTCGCTGCCACAAACCTCAGTGTACACAGAGAGAGTACAGCTACCAAAGTGTAAAACTGGCCCTTCACTCTGATGCTTGATGTGAGGCAGTACTATTTTATAGAATACCGTGCATGAAGTTCAGCTTTGGCAAGACGTCCCAGCATAAATAAAACCCTGGACATGAATTAGAAGACTGGGAGGGAATGTAGGTGTGTTGTTACAAACCCAATTTCTGATTGAACATCTGTTGGATTTCCACACCAGTATTGGCAAACAGAGGAAGTTACAGCCATCAATCTATGCTGATGGAAGAACAGCCATTTCCACTTCTGGCCCAGACTGTAATTGGCACCATACTCCATCTGTACAGAGAGGGAGAAAATTACAAACAGGACCAAGGCTGTCATTCAAAAAGGGCTAGAGCTGGAGGCAGAATAGCTGAATGCTGGCAGACAGTGTTCTCCTTTTACAGCTGATGGTTCTCAGCCTTAGAATTTCCTCCTTCCCTCCAGCATCTCTGAGTAGCATCGCTCAGCAAGTCAGGAAAGGGAAATATAATATCTCACTCTAAAACATTTCAAAGGTTGTAAAACATCTGCTCCTACATTGCAATCCCATGGAGGAGAAAAGTTAGGCCTTGAACATTTTCACCCCTAGTTCACTGTTCAAATTTTTTGTAAACTTTAACTTAGCTCTCCCTTCCATAGGATCTTAAATGCTTCAATCTCCCTCTTCAGTCCCCATATTATTGTTCTCTCTTACCAGTCTTCAGACTACAAATGGCCACCATGAATTGGACTCCTGAATGGCCCCACAATAAAGTACTGTATTTACTCAAATCTAATGCTCACCTTTTTCAGCCGAATTCAGTCTCCAAAATCTGGGTACGCATTAGATTTGGTGGTTAATTAGAGTTGTGTAAATATTGGTATATTGCCCAAAGAGAGCAGTTTGTATCACCCCCAGACCAGCATGGGACTACCTGGGATTGGGACCAATCTAACCAAATGTTAGGATTGTGCTGTCAGAAACCATTTCATGGCCTACCAACCTTGTCTCCATGAAAAGTTCAGAGGTTAGGACATTTAGCATGGAGCCCTTCCCCAAAGTATGGATGCTTTCCCTTTGCTCTGAAAGGAACTACCTACCGACTGAGCAATGGTGTCACAAGTGGGGTGTGGGGTGCAGGCACACCAGGTGATCTGCAAAGGTGTGGGTGACACCACTAGTGGCCAAAATTGTAAAACCACAGTTTTAAGAAATAATACAATCAGGTTATATATCAATGTGTAATTTACAGCAGAATCCAATGAATCAGATCTCTATTCTATCAAATGTTATAGCCAAAAAGGAGAGTAGGGTAATAATACATCACAATACCCAACACCTAGGGTGTTGCCACACCAACTGCATGGGAACATAGGGTGATGTGTTGGCTTCCTGTACTAGATGACACAAACATTTGTTTGTTCAACTATAGGTGTCTCTTATTATTGACTAGTATTCCATTTTGGAGCCTCCCATGAATTAAAAAATTTGTGTATAAAGAAATCAATGGAAAAATAGGTTTAAAGACCATTTCTAGGTTTCTTTCTCTGCTTTTGTGTCTAAGTGAATAAGGTGGTGCCTCAATATCTGCAGGGTTTTTATTCTGGGATGGTAAAATGGAATGATTGCTTGCATGACTGCCTATCTACAACAACAGAAGTTTTTAAAATTGTGATTTGCAGTGGTCAGTATTTGCAGTTTTGAGTCAAATCTATGTTTAACAAGGTTAGACCTGTATCTCCATGCATCACATTCCTTCTCTACAAAAGGAGGATGAGAGGTGATAGGGTTTCTCTTTCCAAACAGCAGCAACTCCTCTGAGGTTGTGTATGAAGCTTTGAAAAAATGAGTTTGTCTAGTCCTAGAAAGCTGGGGGTTTTTTGCCATACAAGTTATGCCTACAGCTCCTGAAGTTCTAAGATCAAGTAGCCAAGCCAAACCTTAGCACTCTCACATTTGAAGGATGGATGCAATAAAGAACAGTGTATTAAATCTGATGGCTTGCTGATGATATCACAAAGTATTTATCACAATGCTTTTGGGGAGGGGATCTATTCAGAACCCAGTATTGTTCAGACTTTATTTCTGATACCACAGTCAGAAATAAGTAATGTTGCCCCTCATCTGGACACAGCAGATAAATAATTGAGCTGCATATTTAAAACATTCAATGGAGGAAAGATAAGAAACACCAACACAGCATCCATGTCTGTGCACTGCTTTTTCAAAAGTCCATATTGAAATCTCTGTGTGTGTGCGACCAAGTAAGCATTTTAATGATATTTCAATCCTTGCAGTGATTCCTCGATGCTGTGAATAGCCGGAGAGAAAGATGAAGAGCAGGAGCAATGGACTTCATTGAGCTAATGCCTGTCCCCCCCCCCCACCAGTCTTAGCAATCACAAGAAATTTATGTAGATGAGAGTGCTGTAGTATTATTTAAAAGTAATGTGTCTTTCCTCACATGATCCAGAAGCTCTTGTTCATATACAGTATATACAGTGTGTGTGTGTGTACACTGGGTTGACTAATTCTGGCAGCCTCATTCAGGAAAGTCTTTTGGTAGAATATTAGTTTTAGAGGCTTCTTCTGTTTGGGTGGCATCTAAAGAGAATGTTAAGGTGGCTACATGATAGATCAGGGCTGTAGTGTTTCAGCAGTTAAGACACCATGCTTGTCATCCAATAGGTCATCCAGCACTAACACTGAATGTTGGGAGGACTAGAACGGACAAGAGAAAATATTTATTTACCCAGCATGTAATTGGTCTGTGGAACCCCCTGCCACAGGATGTGGTGATGGCATCTAGCCTTAAAGCCTATAAGAAGGGCTTGGATAAATTCCTAGGTGAAAGGGCCATCACAGGTTGCAAGCTGGAATAGCTGGTTTGATTATCTTCTGGCTGGTCAGGAACCTGGGTGTGTTTCCTTCAAGCTCAAGTAGATCACCTTGAGAGCAGTAAAAAGGTCAATGGATAAGAAAATATGACCAGGCTTAGAGCCCCATATTGTCACAGAGACTATCTAAGAAGAAAGTCTCTGTGACAACAGTTAACCTGTGACAATAGTATGTCCACTTGAAGAAGAGGGCCATGACGGTTCAAGAGACCATTTGTTGTATGTTGACTTCATACCCTCTTGTGCCAAGGATTATACCCAAGGGTGTGGGAACAGGGTTCCTAGTAGTGAGTGCTTTGTATTAGGAATAAGGAGAGACAGGTTTGTGATGGGTATGAACAGCTGAACAATTAGATCTATTGCAGAGGGAATGTGAATTTTTGCCTGGAGGTTAATAGAAGACTGTCAGATACGCATCTGTGAGAGATTGCCTAACTGTAGGAAAATATAAACAAGGTAGATTTAGATTACAATTTCTACAATGTTCAGTTTTGTGACTCTGTTCCATAATGTAGTATCATATCATCAAAACCATTACAGAAGCGAGCAGTCTCATTCTAGGTTCTAAGTTTAACATTATCTGCAGTGGTAAACTCAGTGGGGGAAAAAAGGTCTGAATTGTAGCTTTTAGTAAGAGAACCTTCCATGTTTTGTAGATTCTGGAGGATAGAAAACTTTTTGGAAGCTTTTTAGTTTGCCTACAAAGAAGTAGGAAACTATTTCAAAACTTTGTATAAATTCTAAAAGAAGAAAGGAACAAGGGAGGGGAAGGAGCTGTCCATGGTACCTCCTGTACACACGCCAATTTAGTGCTAATCGGTTTCCCATGAAAAATCAGTTATTTGTGAGGATGGAGTCTGCCAGCATCAATGGGATATCAATGGTTTGGGCAACTTTTCCAGGTACTTAAGCCCAGGTATCCTTAAACTTCATCTTCCCCAAATACGTACAATCCCAATAATTGGCAGAACTGAGTTTGGGGCACAACGAGGACCTGGAAGGATTGGCTCTAGAATGAGAACATAAAATAGGCAAAATCAAACAGGAAAGATATGTGGGAAGAGGAAGGCAGTGCACATGAGTTGGTGGCAGGAATGCAGAACTGGGAAATTAGGACAGCAGGTGACTAAGCCCTCCCATTAGCACATCCCTGGATCCTGGGAGCCAAGCACAAGTGGCGCCTCAGATAACAAGTTTAATTAGTTCTGGAGGCATGCTTGTTAGGGGAAATGCTTTTTACATGAAGTGGATTTTCCCATAGGAAATAATGGAAACTCAGACGATTGGTTCCACAACCCAAAAAATATTCATATAATAATACTAGCGAAAGGCGTACCCACGTTGCGGGAGTAAAATTCCCCTGTATGCCATCCCCCCATATGCATCAACCCCCCATGGATAACTTTCCCCCAGGCGTAACAACCCCCCATGCACAACTTCCCCCATACACATCAACCCCCCATGCGCAACTTACCCATATGCATCAACCCCCATGCACAACTTCCCCCATGCACATCAACCCCCCATGCGCAACTTCCCCCATATGCATCAAACCCCATGCACAACTTTCCCCATGTGCAACTTCCCCCATGGGCAACCATGGGCAACTTCCCCCATGCGCAACTTCCCCCATGCGCAAATTCCCATATGCGCAACTTTCCTCCCATGCGCAACTTTCCTCCCATACGCAATTTCCCCATACGAAACTTCCTCCATGCGCAACTTTCCCCATGCGCACCTTTCCTCCATGCGCAACTTTCCCCCATGCGCAACTTTCCCCCATGCGCAACTTTCCTCCGTGCACATCATCACCCCATGCGCAACTTTCCTCCCATACACAACTTTCCTCCCATGTGCAACTTTCCTCCCATGCACAACTTCCTCCATGCGCAACTTCCTCCATGCGCAACTTTCCCCCATGCGCAACTTTCCTCCGTGTGCATCATACCCCCATGCGCATCATCCCCCCATGCGCATCATCCCCCCATGCGCAACTTCCTCCCATGCACAACTTTCCTCCCATGTGCAATTTTCCTCATGCACAACTTCCTCCATGCGCAACTTTCCCCCATGCGCAACTTTCCTCCATGCGCATCGACCCCCAATGCGCAACTTCCTCCCATGCACAACTTTCCCCATACACAATTTTCCCCATGCGCAACTTCCCCTGCGCAACTTCCCCCATGCGCAACTTTCCCCCAGCGCAAATTTCCCCCATGTGCGATTTCCCCCATGCGCAACTTCCCCATGTGCAACTTTCTCCATGCGCAACTTCCTCCCATGCGCAACTTTCCCCATGCGCAGTTTTCCCCTGTGTGCAATTTCCCCGTGCGCAATTTTCCCCAGTGCCCAACTTTGCCCCATGTGCAACTTCCGCCATGCGCAACTTTGCCCCATGCGCAACTTTCCTCCGTGTGCAACTTTCCCCCGTGCGCAACTTCCCCCATGCGCAACTTTCCTCCATGCGCAACTTCCTCCCATGCGCAACTTTCCCCATGCGCAACTTCCTCCCATGCGCAATTTTCCTCCCATATGCAACTTTCCTACATGCGCAACTTCCCCCCATGCGCAACTTCCCCTCATGCGCAACTTCCCCTCATGTGCAGCATCCTCTCCAGTGCAACATCTTCCTCCAAACAACATCCCCCAGTGCACCAGGGTCTGAGCACCAAATTGGCTGGATGTTGTTCAGTCTCCCATGTTAAGAATAGGACGAAAACACGTTGCCCCCTTTTCAGCCCCTGAAGGGTTAAATTTCTCCAGATGGTTCTTGGTGGGAGTTCAGGTGACAGAAGGAACTCCCAGAATTCCATGCTTCAGGCCCAGCAGTTGGGGCAGAATGTTGATGAGTCAGCAATTTTCAATGCAAAGTATAGGGAGGAAAACGTGCTGCGCCCCTTTTCACCCCCTTCCTGTTGGAATTTCCGAAAACCGGTTCTTAGTGCATCCCTCCCTCACGGAAGGAACACCCACCCCAAATTTCACGCTTCTAGGCCCACCGGTTTTGGCAGGGCGGTGATGAGTGAGTGAGTCAGTCAGTCAGTGACTTTTCTCTTATATATATATAGATTAACTGTTTATAAAAATGATTACAAAACACTGTAATATAACACAGTACAAAACACTGTAATATACAGTAACACACAACTCTGCAATAAAGAAAATACTGTACAGTATTGAACTGTACTGTACCTTTGAAAACCGTCATGGCTGGTGTGAAGATGGGGATGACTTTGGGGATGACCCATCATTACACAGATGGGGATGACTTGGCTGCAATCCTAAAGACACTTTCTGGGCAGTAAGACCCATTGGACACAATGGGGCTTACTTTTGAGTAGACATGGTTAGGATTGTGCTCTTTCACAATCACTAATGGAGTCACTGCTATCCATCGGCTCAATGGAATCTGTGTCTTTTTGTGCAACTTTAACATTCCCAAGCTGCTGATGGGGAGCAGCACTAGAACATTGATAAGGCACACCTTCCATGCTGCCGCACACAGATCCCACATACAAACCTGGCTCAGGCTGCTCCCCCAGATCCCCCATGAGTTCCCTGGCAATGGAACCCTATTCCAAACTTTGCCCAGGGCCCCACTGTAGCTCTAGCTAGTCCCCTCATTCCCCCTGTGGGTTTCCTTGCCATGGAAGCCTGTTGCAAACTTCCTCAGAAGTGCTCTTTACTCAAGACTGTGCTCTTTACGCAAGTCAAAATTTCTGAGAAAATTTTGCTCTTTACCCAAAATGCTCTTTATTCAAGCCGTTCTTTACTCAAGGTACCACTGTATTTCTTTCAGGTGATGTATCCATCAAAGAAAAGTTTGACTGTCACGCTGAAAAAAGCTGTAACAGGAGTTCTGATTCACAGAACTCATCATCCTCATCATTTTTCACCTCATCTTCTTTGACCATCTGTATTAACCAGGATTACATTCCAACTATCCTAACCTCCAGTTAGACTGGCCTAAGCCCTTGTATAAGTTCTGTGCTGACCTGAGTGGTGTCAGAAAAATGCCAAATGACATTAGTGCACCATTCCTGGGGGAGGGTTAAGTCAGTGCACAGACATGTGGTTGCCTTCCTACATCACCACAGGTGCAGGAAGACCGATGAGTTGTGCCAGCCTACCTTAGGATTATACCTAAATATGAGAAATAAGAGTTGACAATTGAACTGAAGAAATATCACAAAGCCAAGGCTGGCTGCGCAAAATTCACTTGGAGACAACTTAAAACAAATGGATTTTATCTCCAAGCAGGAAGGAAGCAATACTAGTGATTTCATATTACAAATGTAATATTTATATAGGTGAGGCTGTCCTGAATTGTATAAAGTGCAGTGAAGACAAATTAAGGCTTATCCTACATTCGCAGTGTGGAAATAAGAAAAATGCAGCTAGGCTTACCCTAAATTCTCCCTGCTTTTGTGTGTAGTGAAGAAAGAAACTCTCAGTAACAAAGGATTGTGTTCCATATCCTTGAATATAAAATGAATGATTAACATTAACCTGTGACGGGTACCCCACAGGTACCCAAATTCTTTGTTGTACAAAACCACTATGGTTTTAGTGAACAGCATGTAAGTAAATGAACCAGACCTTGGAACAGGAAAAGCAGAGCTAAAGTACTTAATGATCAGAGATGTGTTTGCTGGCATTTTAATCTCATGGCTAACATTTATTTATAACAAACAAAAGAACTCTTTATTTGCCTTCCCTGTCTGTTTTTTATATGTACCTTGCTTTCTTTGATCCTTATGCAAAATTCTCTCTCCTTTCACTTTTTGTTTTGGTCCCTGGGCCTTATAAATAAAGATCTGTTTTCTGATATCTTCTGTTTCACTTAAAAGGGCGCAATCCAGAGTAACTACGGGGAGTCCTTGCTCCGGTGTAAGAAAAATTTGCTCTGGATTGCAATATGAATTTCCCAGAGGTTTTCACTAGGAGGTGCAGTAACTACGGGTGCACATAATGTCTCTTATTTGCTCCTGTAGTTACTCTGGATTGTAGGGTTAGGGTGCAATCCTAACTAATTTAGGCTGGCCTAACACAGCTGGCATATCTTCCCCTGGTGGTACAAAGGTGGTACAATGCCTAACTGACCCTCCACACTGCCCTTCCTCTACCACACGAGATTTGAATAGTGATATTTCAGCAGAGTAGTCCAAGGTCTGCTGTTATCTAGATCTGGATATCAGTGGCATGTAATTAGATTTCAGATGGTGGCAGGATTGTCAGGAACTAAATTGTGACCATGCACTGAAGAGAAGAATCAGGGTCTCGCTTGTGATCTGTAAGCACAGATTACAGTGATGCCTCACGTAACAAATTTAATTTGTTCTGGAGGCATGTTTGTTACATGAAACATTCTTTACGTGAAGTGGATTTTCCCATAGGAAATAATGGAAAGTCAGACGATGGGTTCCACAACCCCAAAAATATTCATATAAAAATATTAACTGGATGTAAAAATGTTGACAGAACACTGGGATTGAATTCAAAACATGGATTCAATGTGCATGATCTTATGAAGTCTAATTAGGCTGCAATCCTAAAGACACTTTCCTGGAAGTAAACCCCATTTAACACAATGGGGCTTACTGGCTAGACCTGAGCTGGTTCTCTCTTCTCCACAGCTCTTCCTTCCCTCTGCCCAGCGGACATCCAGCCACAGGAGGAACAGCATGGAAGTGTTGCTTTCACTATGGGCAGGTGCGCTAGGCACTATGGGCAGGTGCTTTTTAAACAGGCTGCCAGCCAGTGCGTCTGCCCCAACTGCCAATGAATGTGTTCTTTACATGAAGCACAGTTTGTTACATGAAGCAGAATCCTAGAGAAATTTTTGTTTGTTACGTGAAACATACTTTACGTGAGGCGTTCTTTACGTGAGGCGCCACTGTATGTGCTTTCCTCTTATTCTAGCATGATTTTCTGGGAATAGTGTAAGTATTGAATTCATTAGAATAGAGTAACAATGGGCGCAATCCAGAGTAACTATGGGGAGTCCTTGCTCCGGTGTAAGAACAATTTGCTCTGGATTGCAATATGAATTTCCCATAGGTTTTCACTATATTGTGCAGTAACTACATGTACACGTAATGTCTCTTACGTGCTCCCGTAGTTACTCTGGATTGCGCCCAATGTTAGTTACTTTCACAAAATGTACCTAATTATGTCATCTCAAGGCTGTAAGAACACAGTCTGCAGCCAACAACTTGACATCATGCACAACATATGCTGAGCGTCTCTCCTTTCCAAGGGAGAGGATCACATCTTTGTTTAGCAACAATAGCGACAAAAGAAGTCATGTAACTTCTTTGCTGCTTAGTGCCTCATTTTTACGAGATAAAAACATTTTGGATCCCCACTCAATGAACAAGATTTCTGTGTTGTCAAGGATGTGCATGTTGTGTTCACTGTGTTTATAGACTTACCACACAATTTGCAACATGTTATTTGCTGCAGAATGTGCATCCTGAACGTATTATGGCACATCATATTTGGTTGCCACACTGATGACACACAGATGCTAGTACAACAAGAGACAAATGCCAAGCCTGACTTGGCAAAGCAATGCTGGTGCAGCCCTTCCCAATAACACCCTTGCTTTTATAGAGCAGAGTCCTGCATCAGTGCACCATCACCGTGATGTCAGCCCAATTTCCTTATGACATCATCATGACAAAGATGTGTGACATCAGTGAGTCATCAGTATGATGTCTAAGGCGACAATCACTGCATCATCAAGAATGACAGCCAGGGCAGGGCACTAGGGCAGGGTGACCATATAGAATGGAGGACAGAGTGCCTGTACCTTTAACCCTTGCAAAGAAGAGGGAATTTAAGCAGGTGCTGCTTTTTAAACCCTTCAATGTTGAGCTGAACCTGCCTCAATTCCTTCTTCTATGCAGTGCTTAGAGCTATGCAGTAATTAGAGCTCCATATAGAATGGAGACACTCTGTCCTTTATATGGAGGCACTCTGTCCTCCATTCTATATGGCCACCCTGCATTAGGGTGAACTGAGCAGCAACTAGGGTCAGGACCAATGCTGGGGAGGAGACACCATCAGCCACTAAGAATCAGTGAGCACCATCCCAAACCATGGAGCATTGGGACACTACATACAAACACACCCATACTGCCACAGCACCCCCACATCCCATCCCCTACAGGAGCTACAATGATATCAATAGCATAGAGGCAAAAGCAAAGAACTACCAGGAACCCTATACTTTCCCTACCAGGAACCCCTGCAGCCGGGATTAATCACATTCACACACAACTAAGGAACATCTTTTTGTGCAGGGCAGAGTGGGGGCAGAAGATGACAGCCATGTGAACCCAAATGCCTCTTCTTGGCAAGTATTTGAGTCCATGTGGGTACATCCATCAGGTGGAAAGTTGGCACATCAACTTGTGCAATGGGAAGGACTGGGATGAGATACAAAGGGAGCCCCAACAGCACTCAAGAAAGGTGCTGGTAGATCACTGCCCAAAGACACAGACTAGCAGGCAGGTGAGATGGGTTTGAGCCCAGCCTTACCACTGAGGCACTTATTTTTTGAGTGACTGGTCAGAAACACTCATAGCAGGGATAAAAGAATTGGGGGAGGTAGGTCTTCCCGACTCTAATCCTGATTTGGATCAGTACACTGTGTGGCTGCTAGACACTTAAACACACACAGGCTTAAACATGCACTCAACGATCCATCTGGTTGGGCTCTGATGAGAAAATTGAGCCAACAGGGTTTATGACTGACACTGCCTTAGACCACTCTACCTATTTCTATAAAAGAGGATAAAAGAAGTCACACATTCCTCTCAATGTGCTCATAGCTCAGTGGATACAACCATAAACCTACCAGGGGACCTTTCAGCGTTCAGTTAGAACTGAAGTACATGAACAGAGCGGTAAGAGCACATCCAGCAGTCATCAGTCTGTGTGAATATATCCATAATTCAGTTTGAACCTAAAACCCTATGAACTTTGTTCTGGGGGAAAAAAAGAACGATAGCAGAGAAACACAGTGTAATATCCAAAGCTGAGGTATTTGGCACCGAAGCTCCCTTGTGATGCAGAAGATATACATCCTGTAGGGTTTGTCAGAAAAACAATATATGGAGTGTTCTCCTTTGACCTAGCATTACACTCATCTTTTCTGTACAAATGTTATCAGATAGCCTCTTGGAAAAATGTAGCCGTCTCCCGGTGGCTGGGCAAGAGCGAGGAGTGTGATTGCAGCCAGACAGTAGGAAAGCTTACACAAAAGCAACAAGATTGTCTTTTTTCCCTTCAAGATGTGAGATTAGCACTGTAGCACATGACGTGACTCATTTAAAAACCATTCCTGTCCCTGGCAAAAGGATATGAAAGTTGCTATCTTGCAAACAAACCTGTGACCAACATTTTAAATGTAGCTATACCCTGAAAAATAACTTGGTAATGATGTGCATGGTTTTCGTCTTTAGGAGTGCTTTGTTTTGCAAAATTCAGGGTCCAGCCAAATGTTCTGTGACCCCTGTGGAGGGGAGACTTGATACGATGTATGCCAGATGAATCTTATTCTCAGGTCAGTTCTATTCACCATCCCAAAAGATATGATCATTCAAGGCACTGCTTAATTAGAAACATCAGGGTTCAAATAAAGGCATAATGTGACACAGGAACCACTAAGGCTGCAATCCTATACCCACTTTCCAGAGAGCAAGTCCCATAGAACACAAACATGCTTAGAATTGCACCTTAGGACTAAACATGCTTAGAATTGCACCTTAGTAATGAGTGGGACCAACCAATCTGCACCATATCCAGTACAGGTTAGGAGGTGGCTGTACAGCAATTTGGAGCAAGGGTATACAGTATGTGTTGATTGCCAGCCACCTCTTTGGAGCTACTGGAATCTGCACCAGCAAAACCTTTAGTGCAATGGTGTAATGCCTGGCTGGCTGGGAGGGGGATTAGGATCTTGTCTAAGGTCCGTGGTAGGCTTCAGGGATTTCTCACAGCTTCTATAGAACCCTTTGCTAATGAGCACTTGGTTCTGAGAACCAGTTACTAATGGAACATAAAATCTGTTAATTTAGGTTATTAGGACATAAAACCTGTTGTTAATTTATTTGAATCCCACCACTGTTAAAGGTGTCAAGGTCTGCTTGACACCTGCTTCAGCAACCAACATGCTAGTCACCAGAGTAGTTTGTATTAGGTTCTGGTGGTTATTAGTTACTGGACTTTTGTGCCAGTGTGTATATGGCATAATTTGTTTAGATCAACAAGAAAATCCCTCCATGAAGAAGACTGAAAGTAATAACAACCATAATAACAAGCATTGCTGCTTATCCCTGGGCATTTGCTGACTAAATAATTGTAGCAATGCATGTTATCAAGAGAATAATCAATAATGCAGAAATATTTGTTCCTTTAATAAAAGAAAAGGATGAATGATAATTAACAACCAGCAACTATCATCTTCACATTTGAAAACTGCTGAAGCTTTCACATGTTTTCAAAGGGTGCTCACAACCCCAACCTCTCACCGTCTTTTCTGGAAGAATTCTTTTTGATTTTCATCATAGTTAAGATTATTTATTTTAGTTGTAATTATTTTTGTAACGCTTTATGTTTTTTAAAGGGCTGTACATAAAAATGCAGCAAATAATTAGGTGAGAAGAGAGTTTATGGCTCGAGAACATAAAGTATAATGTACTGCGGCCATGAAGAGAGGAGGGGAAAAGATTTAAAGAGCACAAAACTATAACAACTAGTTTTGAAGGGGCTCCGTGTGAAATCAAGCAGAAAATGATTATTCTCCAACGATAAATACATAGCACTAAAAGAAAAGTCTCCAGCATTGTGGAAATCTATAAATAAGAAGAACCCCCACCCCACCCCTTGCAAAAAGCATTCTGGAGAAAGTATTTAGTGTGGCCATAAAATAGTGAATTTGTTTTCTTTATATTAAACGTAGCCTTGATTGAATCTGTAGAATTAAACTCCACTGTTATTATAAGTTAGAACTGGAATTTCTGCCTGGCACCAAATCAAGGAAGAAATAACTGTGACTCACCAAGTCTGAAGATGTGATTTGCCTTTATATGGCTTGCTTAGGGTTCCTCTGGATGCAACTGGAAAATAAAAGTGTTCCTTACATAAAGAAACAAAAATGTGTCCTTTTTAAATACACACAGAGCAAGAGGCCCATGTGCCAGTGACGCTTGCCTACAGTTAAATCTCTTTGCCAGTACAGACAGATTATTGTGCTCAGCATATTTTCTGTTAAGGTCCATGTGTTGGATTCGGATACCTGGCCATTGGATTCGGCTACTGATGCGTCCCTACATTCTGCGGATCAGCAATGCAATTTGGTTATTCTGTGCAAAGTAAAAGCATCTTCTGTGTAGCTTTACTTTCACTGGGCACCAGAGGTTACTGTGGGTAGCCAATAACCGATGTTCTTTAGGCAGAAGTAAATTCCACTGTACTCAGCAAGGGTAACTACCATCCAGAGTAACTATGGGAGTACGTAAGAGACATTACATGCACCCATAGTTACTGCACCATCTAGTGAAAAACCTATTGGAAATTCATATTGCAATCCAGAGCAAATTGTTCTTACACCAGAGCAAGTACTCCCCATAGTTACTCTGGACTGTGCCCTTATTCCCTCACACTCAAGACTGCAAGTTTGGCTGCAGTATCATTGCTGAAGGAGCACTGACTGCACCACAGTTGGTAGGTGTCACCACCAGTGGCCAAAATTGTGAAAATCTCCATAGTCTCAAATAATAACAACATGTTATCATTTGATGTGTGAGTAAATGCAGAATGCAATGAAACAAACCATGTTGACATATCTGTTCTATCAAACTGTGGTCAAAGGAACTGAAAAGGAAAACACCATTGCCTTATGTAACAAAAAATGGATTTCTTTGACTACAAACTGACCAATGAGCCAGATTGTTCCAAGAGCTAATGAGGTTTTGCTATGACACAGCAGGGAACCAACAAGGTGTTAGTATAAGTAAACTCTCATTTTCACAGATCAGAAAAAGATCCTTTTTAAAGTCTTTTTAGCCACATGACTCAAAAAGGAGGACATGTCCTGGAAAAAAAGGGAAACATGCTCACCCTGCTGGGATGAGGACAAGCCAATGATCTCCTATTTCTTATCTCAAAGCAGCTTGAATGTCTGTGGAATTCTTCCAATTATGGTAGCATCAAGAATATGTTTGAAAAGTTATTCCAGAGAATTGATGGGGTGCTTAGAAGAGGCGCACAGAAAAATAGCTGGCCCTTCAAACGACAGTTCTTCTCTCCCTTTTTCTTAAAGTTCTACAACAGCTCGATCCAACTGGTTTGGAATAGGTTGTTTATTCATCCAAACAAGCCCAGAACTTCCTTCATATATATCCAATAAAGAAGTCAGAAGGCTTCCAAGAATGTTCATATCATCCATGATTTCAATAGAAGATATTTACAGCTGCTCATTAGATATATGTGAAGGTGTAACAGATGTCTAAGTACACCTTGAGATGCCCCTATGCCTTCCCCACCTCCATGGAATATTAATCATGCCTTCCCAGAGCCAAAAAGCTCACCTTGCAGGAGATGAACAAGGCTGTCCTTCCACTTCTTCTGTTGGCTTTCCAAGAGCTAGAACAGCCACGATGTTATCTCCTTTTTGCCAGGTATGGCAGCTGAAGACAGAGAGTAATTTCAACACTCTCCTAGCTAGGGATCTTGCCCTCGACACACACATTTGATGCTTATACATGGTCTCTTGGCTGCCTTCACTGCAGCCCATCTGGTGGGATGGCGCACTGCCAGCTAACAAGGTAGCAAGCCAGCTTCACTTGCACAAACATGCCAAGATATGGATTTGTTTTTAGACACTCTCCCTTCATGATGTTGTGGATATCCTTCCCCGGGAGAAAGCAACAGCTGAAGGACATGGAGAAGGAAGATGCCATCATTACCCACTTCTTCACATTGCCCAGGGTCTGCCATTGGGGTCCAGCATCACAGAAACATTTGGGGGGGAAAAATCCTTCCTCAAAATGAGATGCTGTAAAAATGTTAAAGATGCTTTGACAGCAAAAAAGGCACAAAGTTGTTGTCCATTGAAACAGAGAAGAGGTCATTGCTGCTGCCTGAATGGTAGATATGTAGAGGGTTGCCTGAATGTTGTTTGGAGGTGCCTTTTCTTTGCAATGATTTCCCTGTTTAAAAAACTCAAAAGGAAACTTTTTCATGGGGTAAGAACATTACAAAAATCTCTCCCATTTTGGGGTTGGAATCATATCTTAGAGCCATCTTAAGATCAGCAACCACTCATGTATACAACATGCCAAAGGCCTTTGGTTCATACCAAACTACTGGGGCTATAGATCAAAGCATTGCATTGGGCCTTGATGGTGCCCCCACCTGCCCCATATTGGTGCATTATCCATAACCATGGCCACGAGTACTGAAAATTGGCCAGGTCAGGTACTGCATTTTGTAGGAGTTTCAATATGAGAACAAAGTGCATTTTTCCGGCCATCGTCTGCTTAATGATGTCATTTTCTGTTAATGATGTCACTTCTGGTCCTCAACAAGCACCATGAGTTCTAACTTCTGTATGAAACAAGTTTGACATCCCTGGTCTATGGGATAGTTGCAGCCAACAGCCAATTTAGTCTAATGAAGGGAAGAGGTAGTGTTTTGTATTATCTTTTCTGACAGATAAGCTGCATGTGGATGGGCGTAATAATCACAAAGATGGAAGCAGGTGTCTCTTGAACCATATTTGACAAGCCCAAAAAAAATCTATCCTCTCAATTGCAATACAAATCTCCTTTCTAAAAGGCACCCCTGGTGACTCAAAGCTATCAGAGGCCTGACCTTCTTAGGGAATTTTATTTGCATTGATGTCACCTTTTAATAACCTCTCATTGCAGCTCCCACAACATAACCGGTTTCATTAAAATTGCTGTCACTATGCCAGGATTTTATTTGGGAACATCTATTTATTTTGATCTTTCAAGAGGAAAATAAATGGAAACAGGCACTTTGTTTTCAGAGGTGTCCAGGGACAGGTACATGATTGGCACCTCATGGTAGTTTGTAAAATTGTACAAATGATACTTTCCTGATGTGTGTACAGCTAAAAAGGAATATGTGTGTACATGCCAGTGCATATATATTTAATGCTCATGTGTGTTTATATATATAAGCTGATTTTTTATGAATGATACTCTGTAAAATATCAGAGAAGAAAAAACAGTCTGACATACATTGCATAGCAATTGAGGGCTAATGAAGATCCAGGTATTAAATCAATTAAGAAGTATCAAAAGCTACCTAATCATCAAGGAACAAAATTGGCACCACAATATGTAGTGAGTATGGGAAAGCCTAATTTACTAAACATACCCTGCAGTCACATAATTGCATGTAATTTTACCAGCATAATTAACTAATTTAATTACCACTTCTCAAGTGCATCAATTATTGACATTACAGAGTTTTCAGACAGCGGAATTACTGTGTGATACATTCAGAGAATGCAAAATGTTCTCTACTTTTGCTTCTCTAGTCACAGGCAAAAAGGGGGTGCAAGAAGCACCTCATCTCTTTCTGCCGTACTCCTCCAGCTCCGAGCACCAGTAGGTGTATTAGTATGCACAGAAAGACACAATATGTTTTTGTTACAAATAAGTCTGTGTACAGAGAACTGTTTTCCAAAAACTTGAAGGTACACAAAGCTTTGTCTTCTATCACACCATGACATCTTGTCAAACAGGTTTTACAGGATTTAGTGGAGTTTTCTTTTGTAGAGTTTTTAAAACCTGAAAAACAGATAGTTCAGTGGTTCCCAGCCTATGATCCATGGACCACAGATGGTTTGTGAGAACCTGAGAAGTGGCCACCTGAGAATATTTCCTTCAATCACTTCCAGGGTCTCATTGAGCAAGCACACTTCTAATGACTATCAGAGATGCTTGAGAATGGATCACCCATACCTGCAACTAGCTACCCTTTTAATTCGTGTTATTAATTCTAAAACCTCTGACTTGGGTAAAACCTCAGAGTCACTTGACTTAAGTCAAGTCATGAGGGGCCGGTGACTCTAGACTCAACCTGAGTCTGCACTCCCATGACATTTCCCATCACTGCAACAGGTAATAGTTCTTCCTAGATATATGTGTGATGTGTTAGGTATACATGATGTCCTCCTCCACAAAGACTTAGGGAGAGAGTAAATCTCTCCCTAATTTTTGAGAAACACTGTATGAGATTTTGAAATGCCACAAAGGTTTACCTATAGGAAAGGGAACACTTGTTCCCTTACTCATAGGAGCCCTTGACAATTCATCCCTACTAAAGGATGCATGGCTGCATTGATTGGATAGATACAGTAGGATTGTGACTGGGAAGCATAATTCTAAATTGTGCTTGAGCAGACAGCCCAGTAGGTCTGGACTGCATCCAGTGGCTGTTGCTGTACCACCATGGGGCAAGGGAAAAGTTTTCCTCTCACCTTGGGTAATGTGGCAGCAGCCCAGGTGGGTCTATTCAGTTCTGCGCTGCCTCCTCCCAGTCCTCCCCTCACTCCACAATGGCAGAGCTCACTGGTATTGAGGTCCTTCCAAATGCCACCATGACTGGACACAGCCTTGGTGGGCTGACCCATCTCTTTGTGTCAAATTGGCTTACTCAGGGTAAGGTGCAAATGTGCTTTTCAGGCCAGCCCAAAGGACTTGCACCAGCCTAGGACACACTCAGGATTGTACCTTGAGACCTATATTCTGCAAATTGTGACTAGAAAATAATCCTTTACACTTACGCAGAGTCCAACATCTGGTCAAATATTCCTCAGAAGGCAAATCTTTTCCTACCCAGAATAATTTTAGTATATGACTATTGGTATTTTGGTAAATGAATTATGGTATATGAATGAATATATCAGTGGTAGGCATTTCAGCCCGACCCCTTTTCAAACTTCAAAATCTGTCCAGGACACCTGTCAAACGTACTGAGATGTGACATCACTGTAATGCCAGAGCTCCTCCACATCTATTTGGAAGTAAGTCCCATTGTGTTCAATGAGAGGGACCCTACAATCCAGAGTAACTAGGGGAAGACATAAGAGGCACTTACTCTGGATTGCTCTGTGCATTTCTCATAAGTTTCCTGTAGGTGGCACCGTAACTACGTCGGTGTAAAAGGTCCCATAGTTACTCTGGATTGTAGATTTATTCCCAGGAAAGCCAAGTGCCAGATTCCAAAATGGCGGATCCCCACTCTCATGACCGTCCGAGGGGGTCCCAACCTCCACTTTGAGTACCACTGTAATCTATTATTTGGGTGGTTCTTGCTTATCAGTCATTACTGCTCAACATCCTACTTTCTCAAATGCTGTTGTTCGTTTCACACATTCACAAAATGCCATCTTTCAACCAAACACACAGCAGTAGTATGTAAATCTTCACCTCAAATTCTTGTATTTTGGCATGGAGCTTTTTAAAGTCGAGAGAAATGTCAGCACTTGTTCCCTCTGGAGCCCTAAGAATCAGTGTCAGTAAAGAAAAAAATGGGCAGTGTCAGTAAAAATTATGCCCCATGTCAGTAAATTTGTTAACAGGGTGGTTAGAAACCCTGGGAGCGGTGATTTTCTTTTCAGAGTGCCCTCTTGTACTTGACCTCTGCACAGCTGTTTCACAGTGTCTGGAGATGGCTGAACTGTGAAATGGTGATTACAGGAAAGGGGTGTTTTAATGACAATGCAATCGACAACAAGGAATGCCCAAAAAGGCTATTCTTGTCTCTATCAATCAAGATATACGAGGAACGTCTGCTTCTTAATTCAGATGAAAAAAGGAGCAATTAAATGTTATCCAATTAGAACATAATTAGCAGTATTATATTATGAGACATTTTAAAAATTGAAGTAAAACGCACTCAGTGATTTTGCTTTGGGGTGCTCTCTTTTGGTTCATGCTTCAAAGATGAATGAAAGGAAAACAAGCTCTCTCCCACCCCCACAGAAATCATAAGAAAACTAGAAAAGGATCAAAGAAAAGCATGCAAGAATGGAAGGCTTACCTGGGTGGTTAGAGAAAAATTTTCCCCAAGAGTAACCAGGCAGATGCCTTTAGGAAGAGCACAAACAGCCCATGATCCTAGGCTGTAAGCATTATTTTTAATACGTAGGCAGCACCTAAAGAAGACTGGAGCGTCACAAATATTAGCTGCTTGGATTTGTACTACCTAAATTGCTGGTGCAGAAACAAGTAACCACATAGAGCAATCTGGGGTATAATACAGAGGAAGGAGAAAAAAAACCTCTTTTCCCAAAGTGACCTCCAGTCTGATCTATTATGGCCTGCCTGTACCAGTACAAATTAGGTTTGCACGTTTTCAGCATCACCACTTCAAATGCTTCTGAATTCAGTGAGTTCTCTCGAGAAAAAGAAATAGTACTTGAGGATATTTTATTTTATTTATAAAATAATTTCCATTCTACATCTTTCATCTCAGTTGTATGTTTGAGGTTCTCTTTGTGTCAGAGCAGCCCCTATTTCCAAAAACACAAAACATTTCAGTTTTACACACTTGACACAGTTTTACACACAGTTTTACACAGAAATGAGTCATTTGACTCATTTTGCTTATCAGTCACCAGATTCCTTTGTGAAACCTTTATCATGAGATCTTACGTTTCATCCACCATAAGGAGTATCCTGGTTTTGTTCCAGAGGAATAAGAGGAATAAGAAAAATAAAATAATTTTCCCAGCAAAATATTGCCTCTAGAACAAAGCAGCGCAAACAGCACACTTCACCTCCGTTAGCTGTTCCTGCAAACAAACTGGCTGAGTCCTTCTCATAGCTTAGCAGGTTATATTTAGCCCAGTGGTTCTCAAAATGGGGGTTGGAATCCCTTTGGGGTGGTCGCAACATCAGGTCAGGGGGGTTGTGAGAGGATTGGATCCATCATCTTGGAATCTGGCATTGAGCTTTCCTGGGTGTAAGTCCAATTGAACACAATGAGACTTACTTCTGAGTAGACAAGGAGGAGCTCTGGCATCACGGTGATATCACATCCTGGTAAGTTTAACAGGAGTTCCAGACAGATTGTTAAGTTTGAAATGTACTACTAATCTAGCATAGAGGCCTCCAAAGTTTTTGGCAGGAGGGTCATCTCTCTGACACTTTGTTGAGGGCCAGAAAACTGATTTACGTTTCAAATCTGAATACATTTACATAAATTTACATATAAGAATGTATTGGAGTAGATTACACACAGAGCCAGATAGAGGGTCTTGCCGGGGGGCCACATTGAGGCTCACAAAGGGCTGCAGCTGGCCCCCGGGCCAAGGTTTGGAGACCCCTGATGTAGCTTATAGCTCAGATGTAGGCAAGGAGGTGATGGGGGAGGCAGCGTGACCTCTCCAATCCCTTCCCTTTATGTCTATTTGTTCCTTGTTTCCATCAGCCACTTCTTCCAGCTGGCTGGGAAGAGCATTCAAGGAGTAGAAGAGGACTCAGCTATCATTCCATAGATTTTCCAACCATGGTGGCAGTGGCAAGAGGTGGCAGTGGCAAGAGGTGGCAGCAGCAAGTGGGAGGTGCATGGATCCCCCCTTGTCTGCCCACCCACTTCTTCCAAAAGACTGGGCATGCATGCTTCAAGTTGAGGCTGTTCTGAAGAAACATCTGGGTGTAAAAGAACAAGATGGAGGTGGAGGGGAGCTGGAAGATGCTGATAAACATGTGAACAAAAGCAGGAGAGGACATTATGGTGCTATTTTATGCATCACTTCAGCATGGATTGCATTATAACCATGCACTATAACCATGCACTTCAGCATGGATTGCATTATAACCATGTGCCCACAGTTTATTTTCATCACTTCTAAATAAGAATAGCAGAAGGCCTATAATACCTGTATCTGTACTGAACTAAAAATAAGAAACAAGGGGGAATATTGGGCCTGTCAGTTCAGCAGTGTCCTTCAGTTAACCCAGACGGCTGGAGAACTCCCAGGAAGACAAGCATTAATTACGAGCTAATTTTTTTCCAATTGTGTGTGAGGGGAAAAATCAGCAGAAATTAATCCTAATGAATTGGTGTAAATGCGATGAAGGAAAGGTAGATTTCTCCTGGGAGGTCTAAACCTTTTCTCATATACAACCATGCCTGATAACCAAAGCTGCCAGAAGCTTCAAAATGGCCAGCTCTGAAGTGACCTGAAGTAACCGAATCAAATAAGTATGTTACTTTTTAAATCTTTGACATCATTGGAGAGATAAGAAACCATCATGGAGAGAATAAGGTAAGTGCTGGTTTCTTGTATTATTTACTTGTACGTTTATGTATAGGTTTTGTACCCAACCAACATGGCTTTGAAAAGCAACAAGACATAAAATCAATACAAATTTTATCAACAAAATCCCACTTGTTAAAAAAAGAAAGTAAAAGAAGCATTATCATAATTGAAAAAATAATAATAGCAACCACATTTCCCATTCATAAAAAACCCAATAAAATCAGACAGCAGTTAATTATCACTGGCTTACCTGAAAAAAGATCAGTCAATGGCAACAATCCTAAGCTCCAGTTAGGCTGGCCTAACCCCCTAATTAAGTCCTATGCTGATCTGGCGGTGTCACAAAAGTGCTGTAAGACACTTTTGCCCCCCTACTGGGGAAGGTTAGGCCAGTGTACAGATATGTGCTTGCCTCCCTATATCACCACAGGAATGGGAAGACAGATGAGTTGTGCTGACCTAGGTTAGGATTGCACTACCCAACATTTCATAAATGTTGGAATTGAGCTGCTTAGTCAAACTGTGCTGGGAAGGGATTTCTATGAAGCAAGAGCCGTCACCTAGAATGATCTGCCTTGGTGCTGGATTTCATAAGCCAATAAAAATCAAATAAAAAAGCACTTGAAGCTTACTGCATATGGTTATGATGAATCTAATGAAATATCCATTTGAACTTCATCAACAGTCACAATATATTCCTCATAACCACTGAATATCACTCTTCTCACCAGTGCTTTTTTACTGGGGGAAAAGGTGCCGGTACTCAACACATTGGCACAGATAGTTATCCCCATATGACTAATTATTAATATGATGCTGGGGTGGGCAGAGCAGGTGGAAAAAGATGCTGGTACTGAGTACAGTGAGTAGCCCCCAGAAAAACCCTGCTTCTTGCTAATATATATGTAAATCTGAAGGAAGAGAAACAATTTTTCTTCTCCACTTTGCTCTTGCCACTGAGAATGACTCCAGTTGTAGGTGGATGGGGCAGCTTACATGGAGTGGTGAGGTGTCCTGCAAAACTTACTGCTTAGTAGTTATGCTACTTGGGGCAAGTGCATTGCAGAAAGAGAAATCGACATCATGATCATCTGTGCAATTTACTACTTCCACAAATCATTGTCACAATTGTTCTGTTGCAGTTATCTTCAAACATAATGGATATTCCAGTCATTTTTCTACTTATCCTAAGTGACAAGTATCTGTGACAAGTATTTGTGGCTTGATTGTAGTGGGAAACAAACAGTTTGCTCTCTGCTCTGGCCCATATTCATATGGCTTCTATGGAACAGTGGCCTCAGAAGGACGCATTATATGTTACTCTGCTGTAAACAGTCAACCTAGATTTGTCCTGTTTCAGCCTAGTATGAGACTTACAGTTTCCCAACAGAAATAATAAAGGTATTTTATTCAGGCCAGAGGAAACAATTATTCCTTGTGCACAAATTCCCAGCAGGCTGTTCCCAAGCTCATTCCTTTACTCTCCAGCTTCATTTAAGATGCCTCAAGCATGTCTGAATACAACAGAACCGACACACCTTGTATGTGTGCGATACCACATTCTCCTTCCAGGATATTACCAAAGTGCCATGAAGCTCAATGGGAATTCTGCTCATTTCCATCTGCTGACATTTGGCTGTAGAGATAGTGGGTTTATTCTCTATTTATTTAATGTGGTCATTTGTCGCTTGAATTTTGGAGTCTTCAAAACTGCTCATAACTAAAGCCAACAACAGGATAATAATAAATTCAAATTAAAACATTAATGGTGAGGCAATAATAGTAAAAACAGAAGCTGAAACATTGCAGCAAATAAGAAACATTAACCCTGAAAAATAAAAAAGCAGCCAATAAAACTAGTACAACAGCAATAAATTGATAAAACAATAGAACAGCATAGCTACAGGCTGTACAAGCAAGTCAATGTAAGCCTACTTAGGAGTAAGCCCTATTAAACACACCACATTCTTGAAACAAACACCACAAATCTCACATTTTATTCACACTGTTCTCATGCAGAAAGCTCTCTGCTGCAAAACTGATCAGACATTGATCTCATAAGAATACATATAGCAAGCTTGGAATGGCTACAAGCTTTCACCCCATGAGAAATTGAAGTTTTTGCTGGGGTGAAAATTTTATACTAGAAAGGGGTCTCTAAACATTTTTGAAGGAGGGTTATATTGTCTTTCTGATACTGTGTCAGAGGCCAAAGAATTGATTTACATTTCAAATTTGAATAAATTAACATAAATGAATATATTAGTGATGGAACTAATGAATGAATGAATGAATGAATGAATGAACACTTTCAAAAACAGAGAGGTGATTCAAACCAGATCATAAGCACTTTCATACACAGAAGCTGCAATCCTAAGACACTTTCCTGTATACAATGGGGCTTACTTTTGAGAAGAAATGGTTAGGATTGTTCTCAGAGACACCGAGATTGCGTTTAGTGTGTGGCAGCCTCTCCACCCCTCAAAATACGCTCCTGAGGATATCACCATCTTGGTGATGATGACTCCTGGAGAAAAATGGTGACTCCTGGAGAAAGTTAGCAGAAAAGGTGCTGCAAAAAGACAGGGACACAGCATGAGGAATGCTTTACCCCTAGCAAAGCTTTAATTTAGATCAGGCCTTTCATTTGATTGCTGTTTTTTGGACAATGTTAATAACCGGGAAAACTGGAGAAACCTCCTCCTTCTATGCCCTCCAAATATCTTTCACATAGCTTATATGAGAGTGGGACAAAGCATATAAGGGTCAATTTTGTGTCTACAATAACCTCTGCATTGATCCAAATTAAACAGGGAGGTCGAAGCTAAGAAAAGCACAGTCTTCCTGCTAGCATCACCTACTACAATCTTCTAGATATCTTCTAGCATTTTCTAGATACCTGAGATGTAAAGCAGAGATCTGATCTGCCCATCCTAATACTGGAAGTGAAAAAACTGGGGCTGCAATCCTAACCACACTTTCCTGGGAGAAAGTACAATGGGACTTACTTCTGAGTAGACATTCTTAGGATTGCACTGGAAAGACTCAGTCCTTGCTGTTTCTCATTTTGGCAGTTCTGTGACTGCCCTCCATCTCTTGGTGATCACCAGTCCCAATTTTGCTCCTTTCCCAAGAACTTTTTTTGAAAAGGTTTGCTGACTCTTGTGCTAAAATGGAAAAGAGACATTAGTGAAGTTTTCCTTTGCACTCTTACCAGTCATACCATATTTGGCTCAGAAAGCCAATCAGTGGGAATAAAGGAGAGAGGGCTCAGTAGCATCAGTTTTGTTCAGTCCAGACATTTTCCTTCGGATACCAATTAACTGCACCCAACACACAATCCTTATCATTAAAGTAAACAAGCTACAGCAACACATACTGCGTAGCTGCATATTATGTCTCTTTGGCTGCCTGGGAGACTAATTAAATGTGGGGGGTGGTGAGCAGAGAGACAGTAAATAATCATGTATGGAACTCATTTTACCGTGGGCAATCGTGTCTCTACTTTCAACTGAAATGAGGTGCTACCAGTTTGCCAGTGAGCAAGATGCTGATTTGCAGAGACCCATAGAGCGTTTTGTGCCTCTGGCTTTTTGCTAGGGGAGCAATCCAATTGCATGCTGTCTTTTTCTAATGACAAAAGTCAGAGGAACACAGTAAAAATCTGCAAGGTAGCACTTTCATACCTGTACCATCTTTTCCCTTCTTAAGAAAAACCAAAATAATGGAAGGGAAGGAGTTCTCTGGAGTGATTTTGATAAGCCAAGAAACTGCATTTGAGATTATACCATCTCTTATTATTAACTTTATTTATATCCCGCCTTATTCTTTAAAAAACTCAAGGTGGCTTTCTAAAAGGTCTAGGCATTTCTTTGCAAAGATGCCTGAGCTGGGGTCCCTCCTTGCTGTCTAGGACTGGCACCTTCTCATCACTATCAGGGTGTCTGTTTACATCCAACAATGCCTTAGATACTTTTGCATGTCATACTGAATTTCATAACCTCCCCTTCAGCCCTCCCTAGGTGTGGAGTGGGAAAGACCACCACTTGCTGGCATGCCTGGCACTGCCAAGACCCACAAACAGTGATGGGCTTCAAAAAATTTAAGAACCGGTTCTCTGCCCATCTGGCAGCCACTTTTAAATGGCTATTTTTAAACTTTATATGTCCTATCTCTTGTTAAGAACCGGTTCTATAGAGTAGGTGCGAACCTGCTAGAGCCCACCACTGCCCACAAAGTAGTGATAAAGAGCATCATGCATGCAATCCTACCAGCAAGTGAAGGAAGAAAAGCTGTCAGGTTGGAGCCCAGAAGCAATACCCCTGGAAAGGGCTACTTCCCTGGAAAACACCATTGCCCAGGAAGAAGTGTTATTTGAAAAGTGTTATTCTGGAATGACACCCAGGAAACAACAGAGAATACAAACTTCTTTTGTTCCAGTTCACCTCCAATATTTCTCATTTTCCCCCTTGCTTTTACATACCATGCACTTGCACAGTGTCTGCAATAGCTCTTGATGGCTCAGTACCACCCTCCATTACTCAGTAATGTGCAAATCCGTGTATGTTGGTTCATGCACATGCTTGCATACTCATACAGGGACATACAAGTTCTCTCACACACAACATCCCTAGCACTCTGGCCCACTATCCCAGCTCTTGTATGACCAAAGAACACAACACAGCACGAACCCACATAAATTAATACCAATGCTACTAATATCAAAACATTGTAGCGTTTTCAAAGTGCTTCATTTGCAATACCACTATGTTACAAGTGGTCATACCACTCCTAGTTTATACCACTTGTATATATAGTTGAGAGAAGCAAACAGTAACAAAGCTGACAGTTCAAAATACAAATAATTTCTATAGTAGATATTACAATGGTTCTGTTTTATCAGATTATGAACGTACCTTACAATATGCACTATATATTCTGATTTATAGCCCGGATACAGTCAAACTCTGAAATCTAGCCCAATTCAGTGAAATTCAGTACCTTTGAATGTCTACCTTTTTCAGCACGTAGAGTGCCATGTGCTGCTACTCATTATCTTTATTTCATTACATTTAACTCATCTGTTTATATTTCCATGCTATTATTATGCATTGTTCTGAAATGAAATCAATGAGAATCTATTAAAAACCTAAGCAGTTCTCATTAGTATATGCCACCTTGGGACTTTCAGTGCTGTGTTCTGGATTATAGCACTGACTTTTCAAATAACATCAGAATCATAAAGCAAAATTCCCAAATGACTGAATCATCTCAACCCCAAATTAGAAAGTCTGCCATCTTTAGCTTGTCATTCTTTTTTATTTGCCCATCTTCCTCTCAGTTTCCTGTTGTATTTATCACATATCTGCAAATACACATGGGTGATTATTCAGATTTACCGAACTTCTCGGGTAAACTTTTTGAGTACATTTCCCCCCAGTCCTGCCTGTTACATTAAACCAGGGATGCCCAGGGGCCAGATGTAGCCCACAGTGAGCCTCCATACGGCCACAGCAGTCCCCTACTATGGGGCCCACAGGCAAGCCCTTTGGAGACAAGAGGAGATGGTATTCTGAGGTCTGGTGAGGCTGTAGGCACCTCCTCTATCTGTATCTGAAAGTGATTATGAACTGGTTTGAAGATCACCCCCTATCTGTATATTAGAAAGTGTTTATGAACACATTTGAATTCATTCCTAAGTTTCATCTCTAATATATTCATTTCTGTCAATTTCTTCACATTTGAAATGTATAGTATTTTTTCTGTCCCCTGACAGTGTCAGAGAAATTACACCCTCCAGTCAAGAAGTTTGGACACCCCTTCATTAAAACAATCCTGAAAAGTATACACAATTGGAATGCCCCTATTCAACACCTATTTAGTTAAGACCCTTCTTCCTATAGGCAAAAATTAAGGGCCCAATCCTAGAGTCATCCTGAATGCTGGGACTTGCATTATTGCAGCATAGGGCACTTTCTAGTGATGTGAAAGCCAGTAACACTTATATGGCCACTTGAAACATAGTGGTCATGCAAATGACTCTCACTCTGGGCTACTGCCACAAACGGTTACTGTTATTGTGCATCCAGCAGTGGCTTTTGAAACATGCATTAGTGCCAGTTAGTTGGCAGCAGAGACCAATGAGCAGAAGGAGAGGGAGGGCAGGAAGTTTGAGAATGGGATTGTCAGAGTTTTGCCTGACACTGTGCTATGCCTGAAACTGTGCTATATATGTGCTATATGACTCGTATAATTTACATGTTGCTTCTTTTGTTTGACACTTCCAGGCTTGAAAGTCTACTCAGGCCTGCCCCAGCTGTGTAGCTGGTACAAGTCCACACTGCTGCCAAACCTGCCAGTCCCGAAACCCTGGAGAGATGCCGCACTGAGTGCTAACACTGGCACTGGTTGTCACAAAAATGCTATATGGTATGCCTGTGGCATCCAGAGAAGAGGGGCCACTGGCGCCTGGCCAGTGCCAGTTGGTACAGAACATGTGGTAAGAAGTATTGGGGTGGAGGGAGGCATGGGTAAAACCAGGCAGAGGATGGCAGGATGGGGGAGAAAACTGGATCAGATGAGGGTGGGCCCTTCTCCACCAGAAGCAGAATTCTGTGTCTACCAGAAGACCTAACACATAATTTTTCAATCCACATAAGCAAAAGCTTGAGAAGCCCATTGCAGGGCTTGGGGCTTTCCCTGGGGGAGACTCCCAGTGGCTTTTTGGCACCCATTGGATATAGTGGAAGTTGCTTTGGTGCTGCTGCTCCACCTGGCACCAGGAAACTCAGGATTGGGCTGCCTAGGACAATGGCATACATTCTCAGTGCAAGTCCAAAGCTCTTCTGCAGCACCATAAGTACCAACAGCTAATCAATGGCAGATGAAATGTGTGACTTAGGCTTACCCCACCTCATCTGTGTTTTAATAGGTCGCCTTCTTTCTTCCTTACATGGAGACAGGGAAACTCACTGCAGCTTCTCCTTCCCCAGGGCAAAATTTCTCAGTTAAAAAACCTCCCATGCATACTAGCCTCAAATGAGCGTGCATACTGGCCTCACATTTGTGTGTGTGTATGAGTGTGAGCTTGTGTGTGTATGTGTATGTGTGTATGAGTGTGTATGTGTGTATGAGTGTACGCTTGTGTGTGCGTGTATGTGTGTATGAGTGTATGCTTGTGTGTGCGTGTATGTGTGTATGAGTGTGTGCTTGTGTATGTGCTATTGTTTGTGTGTTTGGGTCTGAACCACATAACTTGGAGTCACTGGCTTGTGTTGTGATACTACAAACTGTCTCTAAATGGCTTGTGTTATGCTACCAAAAACTGACTTAAATGTCAGCTTCTTCAATGTGTAATGCTTGTGTCATGATACTACAAACTGTCTCTTAAATGTGTGGGTCTGAATCATGCATTTTACAAGGTTCTCAATTCTAAAAGTGTTGAACTTAAGTACAGGAAAGCAGTATGAATTTTTTTGCTGTATTTTAACATGTCCTACATGTGTCCTACTTTTTTGGCGTGTCCTACAATTTTTTAAGCAGGTAGGAATTTTGACTTGGGGGGATAGGAATGTTGGCCTTTGGGGTTCAGGAATTTTGTGTTTGGCATCTGGTCACCCAGGGCTATCCCTAAGACCAAGACCCTTGTCTATCTTCCAGTATTTCTGCCTTGTGAGCCTTAAATCTCTCATCCATACAATGCCAAAGGCAGCCCATTCTGACTGCTTCTTACCCATCCACCCTGACCTGCTAATCATCCTGACATGAAAGACTCTGGCCAGTTTTCCTTCAATAGGTCTTTATTGTGATGAAAGATCCAAAATTGTGATTCTACCCTTCCAAGATGGTATGTCCCGCCCTGCATGTTTTCCAGATTCTATATCATAATTCCTGCTTGCAACAACAACCTCAAGGATAGGTGCGCCATCAACACTGTCCTGTTACACAGTCCTGGTTTCATGGGCAGCTTGGTTTTCTGCCTTCCCATTTCCTGCAGCCGAACATAGGGTAGGTGCTATAGAGGGGACTGAGATTACCATGCTGGTGTCAGTCAATTTAGTTGATGCACGTAAGTTCCTTTGTCAGACAATGGCAGCATCATACCACTGAATATTGGCATGATGGGGAGCAGATTCCCATGGACCAGTGATCAGCTTTTGGGAACTGGATTTGACACAGGTTGGAGCTGGTCATGCCAACCCTCAGCTGAATTAATAGGAGGGATAGCCATGTCTTGTGTCATCAATGCTGTCCTGTTCTGGTTTCTTGGCAGTTTGGCTTTCTTGCCTTTTCGTGCTTTTCCTGCAGCCTAGCATGTGGTAGGTGCTCAGAGAATACTGTGATTACCATGCTGGTAAGTTGATGCGCTTGAGTTTTTGCCAGGCACTGAACCATCTTACCAGTGTATCTGGAGACATTGGCATTCTGGGAGAGTGAATTCCTGTGGGCTAAAGATCAGCATCTTGGAGTTGGATCTGACACAGAGAGGTACACGGCATGCCAAATTCTCCCCTGGTTTGACAGTAGAAGTAGCTATGTAGCCATGCCATGTGCCATCAACATTGTCCTTTTAGGCAGTTCTGGTTTTTCAGGCAACTTGGCTCTCTGTCTTCCCATTTCCACCAGCCCAACATGGGGTGTCCCAGGCCATTGTCAAGGCAAAGCTGATAAGTCAGTTGACAGACTACAGTTCCTTTGCCGGGCATCAGCACCATCATATACATGCATGCAGCGACAATGACATGATGGGATAAAACTTTCATTGTAGATGTAGACATCTCATGTGCCACTAACACCATCCTGGTTTTTTAGGGCAACTCTGTCTTCCCATTTCCTGGAGCTCAACATGTGAAAGTGTCTCGGGAGTCACTGTGATTACAATGCTGATAAATTAGTTGATGCACCTGAGTTCCTTTACCAGGCACTGCACCATCTTGCTGGTGAACAGGGAGAGATTGGCATGATGGGGATCGGAGTCCTGTAGATCTGTGATCAGATTCTGGGATTTGACAAGAGAATCCAGACATGCCAACTTCTCCTTTGGGTTGACAGTCAAGTGAGCCGTGCTGTGTGCCAACAACACTGTACTATTAGGCAGTTCTAGTTTTCTTGGCAGCTTGACTCTGGATGAAGTTGTACAAGTGACT